>OX403616.1:65961816-70845931 GCA_948107695.1 Meliscaeva auricollis
GGTCTCTTTCAACAAGTCTCTCCACCTATCCCAGTCTCGAGCCGACGCCATCCAGTTGCGCACCCCAAGGCTTCGGGCGTCCTGGTCTACGCCATCTCTCCAGCGCAAGCATGGTCTACCACGCTGCCGTCTACCATAGAATGTACCACAAAAGACTTTCCGAGCAGGTTCCTCTTCGCTCATACGAGCTAGGTGCCCTGCCCATCGGAGTCTACTGAGCTTAATTTTTGTCACTATGTCTGCTTCAAGGTAGATTGCGTACAACTCATGATTGTACCGTCTCCGGAATCGTCCTTCCTCACATATGGGGCCAACAATTCTCCGTAAGACTTTTCTCTCGAACGCGGCTAAGAGGTCACAGTGCCTTTTGCTAAGCACCCAAGTATCGGATCCATACATGAGTACTGGCAGGACCATGGTCCTGTACGGCAGCAGATTTGAAGTTATGGTTAGATTTCTGGATTTGAATAGCTTTGACAGACTGTAGTAGGCTCTGTTGGCGTATTTCTTCTTCTGTATTGTTATCGACTGCTACTGTTGACTCAAGGTATTTAAAGGATTGCACCTCTTCAAATTCGTGCTCCGCTACCTTGATTGTTTGACCAACTGTTCTTCTCGTATTCGACGCCACCATGTACTTTGTTTTATCTTCACTAATGTGCAGCCCCAGATTTTGTGCCGCCTGCTCGATCTGGATGAAGGAATAGTGTACAGCTTGTTCGGTTCTTCCGATGATGTCGATGTCGTCTGCGTAAGCCAGTATCTGGCTGGACCTGTTGACGATGGTCCCTCTTGTTGCCGTGCCAGAGTCACGGATTGCTTTCTCCAACGCCAGGTTGAAGAGGAGGCAGGCCAAACCATCCCCTTGTCGGAGTCCATTAAAGATGTTGATTGGTCTGGATAGCAATCTGGTTATTTTAACTAGGCTTTTTACGTTGGTCATGGTCAACCTACATAGTCGTGTCAATTTATTTGGGATGCCGAATTCTCTCATGGCTTTGTAAAGTTCTACCCTGGCTATGCTATCATAGGCGGATTTAAAGTCTATAAGCAGATGGTATATTGGGATGTTAAGTTCAAGACATTTTTCCATCGCCTGCCTAAGGGTAAAAATCTGATCAGTTGTTGATTTGCCTGGAATGAAACCACACTGATAATTAGTTACTTTATTAATGGGCACCTTATTTTCTCTAATTTTTGTGGCTACTTGTTGTTGACAATCTTTTGTTTATTTGTCTGTATCAGAAACCACAGCCTAAACGGATATTTACTTCAAACTTGGTATATAATGTTTTTTTTGGAGACGATCGTTGGATTTAAAAAAAAATTAAATTATTTTTAAATCATTTTTTTTTAAATGGGTATGAGTAGGTAAATAATTTTTTCTTAAAATTTTAATTTTTTGATGTAAATTAGAATATTATACCAATTTATTGTATAAATAAAAAAAGTTGTGTGCAGCCAGAAGTTATACTTCTATTTTTATTTATTTATATATCAACTTAAAAAATCCGTTAAATTTTACTAAAGCTAATTTGTTTACGGAAACGGATATTTTGAATTTTTTAACAGCTTTGTGAGCGATCGAATTTATACTATTTTTGATATTACTTAATGATATTACGAAGCTTGTGAGTGTCTTATTGAAACAAATTGTGTATCAAAATAGTTGTTGACATTTTATTAGAAAATAAAAATTATTCAAGCAGACAAGTCATGAATGGTACCTACAATTGGTCAAAGGAGCATAAAAAGTGCATTTTGTTCCATGTTTTTTCTGTTATATATCATTTACAGCCTTTGTTTTTAATTTAATCAATTAACATTGCTTAAGAGAACAGTCATTTTCTTGAAATTGAGCTAAAAATATATTCAAAATAAACAAATTTTTCATTAAATTTTGTTATTTTAACGCATTCATGAAAAACATGTTTTCACTTAACGACCTCTGTGCCCAATATTTTTATGGAGAATTATAGACCAACATTTTATCTAATAGAATTTGTTCAATTTGTTAAAACCCTGCAAAACTTAAGTTACAGATTTTAATCCAATCCAATGAAACCAACTTTTAATGTGTTTTCTTTCTTTTAAATTGTTCTCTCTAAAATCTGTAAATATGCATTGCCATAAAAAGCTTATTGATTAAATAAAAACAAAGACTATAAATTATATACTTCACAAAAAACATCGAACAAAATGCACTTTTTATGCTACTTTTATTTGTACCATTCCCAACATTTGAATATGTCTACTCAAATAATTTTAAATTAATTTTCAAAAGCTTCGCAATATCAAAAATAGTATAAATTCAATCTCTCACAAATCTGTTAAAAAATTCAAAATATCCCTTTCACGTAAACAAAATAGCTTTTTTGAGATTAGTAAAACTTAACCGATTTTTTAAAATCATGCAGCGTCGGATTCATATTAAATTTTAAATTATTTACTCTGACGAGTATTCATAGCTATAACTTTTGACTGCGATATTAGATCATCTTCAAAAATATATTAAAATGTTGTATTTTCATCATAAAAATAATAAAAGTTATTTTCTTGGATATAAAAAAAATACATTTTTCTGTAAATTTACTTTAAGATCTTATAGCCAGTGTAAAAATTCATTCAATACTACATACAAAATTCAAGTTTTATGGTGTTCTTAACCCCACATTTTGTTCTTATTTTCAGTTTCTCTCTCCACATAACTGCGAATACAACATACCTTCACACACACAAATTACTCACAAGAATAAAACATAAAATTCCACAATTGATGTTGATTGGCAACCGTTTAATTCAGTTTGAATTGTTCTGCGAGCTAATTAAATTGACAAAGAAAAGTTTATTACGCTGCGTTAGAGCAAGAAAAAAAGTTTCTTTTTCATGATGTTTTCTTAACAGTGGCGGGCGGTGGGGATCCTTGATGTAGATAGAACTCAAAGTTAGATGGCATAAATAATTGAAGTATAATTTAGACGTAAGAGACAGTTGAATAAAAAATACAACAGAAAAAAAAAGAAACAAACTGTAGTACATACCTAACGTCTGTTATAAATGAGTTTCATACAACTAATAATTGCTTTTTTTAAGTTTTGACATTTTCTTAAGATGCTAATCACGTAGTAGAAAGCTTTTAATTGGATTGCAGAAATGGAATGAAAATAAGAATATGCGGAGGATTTGTGTACAATTATTCTTCGTTTTTTTTGACAATAATTTAATGATTTATTGTGTATTTAAATCGTTTTGGCATTTATGGACCATAACTGAAATTTAATTATTTGAAAGATCAAGTGACCTCTCAGTTCCGAAATGCGTTTCGTCGAAGTACGAAAGTGGCATCATCAGTTTTGCTCGCTATTTAACGAGTTCTATAAAAATCACAGTATTGATCCTCCGGAAGAAAAATTGTCATGCAGTTTTAATCATTGAATAATGTCGTTTGGGAATGAAAACTGCAATTTTGCGAACTCGAGGTAGCGTGGTGCAGCCGCCGCCGCACAGTGGGGCAAAAGTAGTGGTTCTGTGAGATAAATTATTTTGAAGAGTCTAAAGTGACATTTTGTGTTTAAAACTTTTGTTAAGTAGTAAAAATGAACTCAAATTTAATTTTTACTAAGAAAAGACAAAGTTGCTTAAACATAAACTTGCGTGTTTACACAGCAAAAAAATCTTTTTTTCATATTGGTGTTTATTATCAAGGATTATGTCATTTTTCCAAAGACAAATGTGTTGTTAATAATAAATATGTATAGAATTAAATAAATATGAAAACTTTTAGTACAATTTTTAATTTTAGAAACAACAATATATGCAATATTAACAATGTTTTGTAAGGAATCTCATAATTTACATTCAATAATACATTTACTATCTAATTAAATTTTGTTCATTCATTTTCAAAAGAAATATTCTCCACATCAAACATATTGATAGCATCTGAATGAAAATCTTTTTTATTAACAAAAACGTTTTGGCTTCTGAGACTTGATAATACAGGATCTGAGGAAATCATCATTCTATTAAAAATATCGGTTAAACTATCTTTTCTCGACGTTTTTCGGCTGAATTGCTCTCTGAAGATTTTAAAATCTTTGTTTCGCGATTCTAAAGCTTCTTCACTTAACTGACCAATCGGTAAGAGGCAGGTAGAAGCAATTAAATGGCCATGAATTAATATTTTGTGCACTGTTGTACTCATATAGTACCAGGGATACAGTGTAATGAAATATCGGGCGGTATCTTCACAATAGCTTTTGAATTTTTCGTTGTTGAGCTTGAAACCACTTGAAAGGCATTGCAAAATTATATAAAATTTTTGAATTAAAAGTACATCAATTCCTGTGATGGTGGCGGATAAATTGCTTTTTTCAAAAAATCTCCTCGCAACATTACCTGTGTTGGTATTTCCGTATCCCGGCTTAGGATGATCAACAATTAAGCCAAATTTGTCTTTAAATTCACTTTGAATTCGCTTTTTATTTTCACTGACGACAACTTCTGTTGTTCGACTTGTTCTCCACTCCTGAACTGGAAGCTTATATGCAACATGCAGAAGACATTCAAAAAGTCGAATCCATGCATGTAAAACAGAAAGACCAAATGATAAATATTGTTCGGATACAGGCAATTGAATCATTTTGTCTACGTTGTTGAACTCTTTACTTGTACTATTGCATAAATAACATCTCATGGAAGATTTTGTGTCGGATAAACTGTTGCAAAGTTTGCCATCAATCATTGATAATATTGTTTCATGTTTCACAACAAACTTTTTAGAATCAATTGATATGTTAGATCCATGAAGATTCTGGATTTGCGTATCTGTTATATCCTTCTCAATTTTTACAAGTTCGTCACTCTCTTTTTGAAAGTCAATTTTTAATGGACGGCAATAGCGCGGAGATGAAGGACAGGGATTTTTCCACAGAACTTTTTGGTTGTATGAAAGTTGTAGTGGGACCAGACACTTCATAAAAATAAATTTATCATCGCTCTCATAGCTCTCTAAATATTTTTGATGATATTGGCTATGACCCGAACTACCATCAAAACCCCACTTCGATATTAGCTTTAATTCGTTTTCTGTATCTGATTGAAAAGATTCCAAAACATTTCTTTGATTGATCAGTATTTTTTCGCTAGTGTGATCGAGTAGATTTTGCATGGATACCTCAGCACAAGTTTCTGTTATTTTAATTTCAGGAGGGTAACAGTTTTTCTTTTCTTTTTGAACCTCTTTGTAAGAGGGGAACACATTTTTGGCATAGGTTCTTATGATATTGTACTGGTGCCTTGATAATTTTGCTTCAATCATCATAGACAAAGCTTCTAATGATGACACCTTTCTTGGTTCATCAAAACTTTTTTGTCTTTGTAAGAAACTTTGAGACGTTGTTGCTTCTTTCACAAAATCTGCTGCTTGCTTTTGACCCGAAGCCCGTAAACTCATTTGGGCAGCATAAACAAGCTCATTTGTAGGAACTGCATTTCGCAATTCCGCAGTTCGTTTGCGTTTTGTTGATTCACTGCATGTTTGAAAAAAAAGCGATGGACGTCCAGCAGGTGAAGAAAATTTTTTAAAAGAAATGAATCCGTTGAGCCATTTTAACTCTGAGGCAAGAAACCGTTTTTTTGTTCGATTTGATCGTTCCCATTTGATTTTTAGTTGATGTTTGAAATTTTTCAAGTCCTGTCGCAGCTCACATAAATGAGGTTCGCTGCATAACGTCTTACGTTGAAGGAAAGTCTCAACTTCAAAAAATTTGGCATCAAAAGTATTCTTTTCACTGGCCATAAATACTTCAACCAGTTGTTTTCTTAAACACTCATATTTTTGTGGTTCAGAACCTTAAAAAAACTTGAGTTAGATTACTATATAAAGATGAAATTTATTCCTAAAAATGAAAAAATAATCCTTTGTAAAACTATAATCAAGTTTTTTTAACTGAAGAAGGTATAAGTATTTTTACTCTTTACTTTGTTTCTTTTTTGCTTTGCTTTGCTGCGTAGGTTTTTTTTTTTTGGCGGTAATGCTTTTCATATTATTATATTACTATGCAGAAAAAAAAACAATCGTATTAAAAAAATATTAGAAAAATAACAAGAAGTTATAGATCCTGCTGATCAAAATTGTATCAAAAAAAAAATCTGTCATAGATACCTGCCAGTGCATGAGGTTGAATGAAATAATGCAATGAAATAAGATGACCCTACCTTTCATATAAAGACTGCAAACATAAAAAATCGAATAGTTATTGCCTCTGAGGTTCATACAACAAAAAAACAACAGTCGGCACTATTGAAAAATCGCGAACACTATTTTTCTAAAATTAAAAAAATATATATGCGGCAGAAGTTTAGCACTTCTGCTTTCACATTTATATTAAGGAAGTATGTATTAATTATGGCCAATTATTAGGTTTGCTAAACTTTTGCCGCCACGGAAGATATTATACATAAACTAAAACAAAGTCTTAAAAAAAACACTCGCACTTCATATCCCTTAATTAATTACAAGAATATTTTTTTTTTCATTTTTAAATAAAAAAAATAAATCTTCACATCTTTACCTTCCAGAGACATATTTTATATTTTTAATCGCACAATAAATAACAAAGTTATTAAAAAAAACAATAGGAACTTTTTTTTGTACTCTTTCCGAATTGCAAATTTCACAATGAACTTGTCAACTTTGATCGCGTGACTAACTTTGTGCAAAGCATAAAAATAAAAAAAAATGCATTTTTCTTATCATAAATACCGTATACTTTGTGAAAAGAAACAGTTTTTTCTTCTTTCGACAACATTTCAAAGTGACCTTTTGCGCACTGATCTCTATGGAGCTGCCCCAGTGTGCGCCGCTTAAATTAAAGACACAAAAATTGCATTTCACCTTATAACTCGATTGTTGTTATTTTATGCAAAATATTCGCACTCAACATAAAAGATACGTAGAATTTATGAATATATTCATTGGGACAATGTATAATACATCAATATTAGTTTATTTGCAAGCGATTCGTTCTCTCAGTGCGAATATCATTTTTCGCATGTGCATTCCACGCTAATCACAAATTATCCACTTCGTTACCAACGAGTAGCTTGCTGGTTCCATCGACGGTGTTATACTGAACTTTTTTACTTGCGATATGGGTGGGTACCAGTGTTGCCGGAGACCTTCTTTGAAAGGTAGTACAGATGACAAAAACTGGGTAGTATTTTGAACCACAGGGTAGTACAGAAGATTAATTTTTTTACATAGGTTGGTATTGGTATATTTAGTTTGTCAGTAAAAATCTAAATAAAATTTCTCTTGTCGTTTTCCTTTTACTACTTTAGATTTAAATACGGAGGATTAACAATCACGTAAGTGGCCGGTTATAGCGATCAGGAAAAAATTTCTAATGTATTCTTTAAGTTATTTTCACTCATTTTAAAACAAACACAACATAAATATCGATAAGAAAAACTAAGCAAAGAAGATTTTGTGTAAAGAAATTTTACAATTGAACAATTACTTTCAAAAATAATGTAGGTATATTCACTTATTTTTCTGACTCAAAAAATGTTTTCGTATCTGGAAAATAACTGAATACTTTTTTAACAAAAACTGATTGTTCAATATGCTTTAGTCATTTGTCATCGATTTATGTTGTATTTTCGTTTAACAACGAGTGAAAATAAATTTAAAAATACATTCGAAATTTTTGGGTGAATGGTCTAACCAGCCCTTAAGAGGGAGATGGGAGAATTTATAAAAAACTTTGATTCCATGCCCTATTTGCCACTTTGGATTTAAATTTGAGATAGTTTGGCATAGTACAATAATTGTACTACAATTCAAATTTAAAAACCGAGATTTTTCTACAAAATTTACACGCACTTTCTAATTTATAGGAAAATATCTGGCACATTTGGCACAAAATATTAATTTCATCATTTGACACAAAAATTTGGAAAAAAAAAACTGAAAACTTGATAGAAAACGACACTGGAAAAATGAAAACCACACTATGAAGGGGCCAACCCATCGTTCCATCAACGAATCCGTTGTCGATGAAGTTAAAAGTTCGGCTACTTTTTCCGTGCTAATAAAAATGAGCCAGTAATGATACATACGGAAATAACTAAAAATTATGGAAAATTTCCCAAAAACCGTGTTCATCATATTTCCATTATTCGTATTTTTCACTTATTACATAACATACACCAAGTTTAATCTAAATAGTTAGAGCCGTTTTCGATAAAAGTCAAATAACTCGAAATATGGGAGGTATTCGTTCTAATCGAGATATTCAAAAACGAAAAAAAAAACAACCTTGGAAATTACGAAAAAATTATCTGTACCAAATTTCATGCAAATCCGTCAACCCGTTTAGGCTGTGGCTCTCTGTGCAGATAGACGCACAGATGAACAGACGAACAGACGCACAGACCGACGGACGGCATGACGAAAACCACTTTTTTGGACTTCTCCATTATCGTAATGTTGGTTATGATTAAAACCTCATTTTTTTTTTACACGAAACCTATGTATGTATACTTGCTCTATAGAGCAAGATAAAAGTTGAGATAACATTCAAACATGACGTTACGATGATAGAAATGCGAAAAAATTGGGTCAAACAATTCTGTCTGTCTGTCTGTCTGTCTGGATGTATCAGAAGCCACAGCCTAAACGGATAGATCAATTTACTTTAAACTTGGTAAACAGCGTTTTTTTGAGAATATTCCCAGATTTTCATGAATTAATTTTTTTTTTTTGACCAAAATTAACGGTACGTGCCATATATTGATTGTAAAAAAACTTATCTCAAAAATGTTTCTGTGACGTTAAAGCTTCCTACTCGTATATAAAGTTTTTAAGAATAAATAATTTTATCAGAGATAAAAACAAAATAAATTCATTACGAAAATGACACAAACAACTTCTTAAATTGTGCCGAGCTCAAAACAAAGTATGTCATTTAATTTGATTAAGAAAGATACATTTTTAGCAAAAAAAAATTGAAAATCGTAGGAAAGAGCCGTTTTAAACAAAAATATATTTTTCAATGTATAAAAATTCTCAAACCTTGTTTAAAAATAAAGTTGGTATGCCATTTCTAAGATAATATAATTGCACATTTAAAACGAAAAGAGAAAAAAACAGTGACCCGTCAATATTTAAAAAAAATGGTTCTATGGTACCCTTAGTGGAATTTTCAAAAACATTTCTTCTATTCGAAAAGCATGACGTAAGTATGGAGACACAAAAATTTTAATCAAAATCGTTATAGCCGTTTTTGAAAAAAGTTAACTTTTCCTCAATGCTTAAATGACATATACCGTTAGTTTTGGTCCTAAGAAAAAAACTTAATTTACCCTCTAGGGAATCACCAAATATCTTTAACCACCAAGTTTCAAGAAAATCGGTTAGGCGGCCTAGGTTTTAGCTCGCGAGTTATACACAAACAGACAGGCAGACTTTTGAGACCCACTTTTTTCGCATTCTCTACATCGTAATGACATGTCTGATTGTTATTTCGAATTCGATTTTGCGAGTGCCATTTTGTTATAAAAACCATTTTTTTCAACCGTTATTAACGGTACCTAGCATAGAAATATTTTTTTTTTAATTGTGATTTTCTCCTTTTTGACTCACTCGATTTTAATGATTTTTTTAATATAAAAGCTTTTAAGTTGCCGCACTAAAATAATCATTTTTTGTCACATTAGAATAGCCTCACTGCATTTAAAATAGTTAAAATGACAATTATTTGATTTTTTTTTTGAAGAAAAGACTTTTTATGTATTTTTTGAAGTAAATCAAGTTATTTAAGAGCTTTTAGCACCCGCTCTCATTTTTAATTATTTCAAATACGATTCAAAATGTTTTAGTAGGTCTAGGAAAACGTTGTTCCAGGCCGCTGTTATGGACACTTACCTACTTGATAAGGTTTTTGTAGATCTTGAATTTTTGATATTCCTAAAACAATAATCACATTGAGTATCTAGTTTCCAGGGTTACCAATGGGAAGTTACCAGAGTGTGTCACACTCAGCCTTTGTTAATTGCATTTTTGACCATGTTCCGTAACGAAAGTTTGTTGGAAAACCTCGGAATCATATCCAGCACACTAAAGTAGATAATGAAAGAAGTCAAAACTACCCCAAAACTTGCCTGAACGAACCTTTCTGATAACAAATTTACAGTAAAGAATTGTTAATTTTGGGCATATGAAAAAATGTTAAATTGATTATTTTGTCTTTATTCTCACTAAACATTATATATCTTCTTTTGTTCTACAACGAAGATACATAGTTTTTTCCAAGGACACAAACATAATTAATATTGTATACCAAAGGCTTTAATAAGTTTGTTCGTGTTTGTCGAAAGATTGAATCGGATAGCGTTTGTTGGCCCATTTATTAGCAATCTTCTGATCCATTTATTATATCGCTTATTTTTAAAAATATATGCGCGTATTTTACGGACAATCGGGGGCGCTTTTGTATTACAAAACTTATGTACGTCCAATACTGCCCCCGGTATACTGGTGACAGAGGCTAGCGAATTGTTGTTGTTTTGTTTGTATATGGTGCTACATAAGGACTGAACGGACAAGGACATCAGAAATGACAACAATAAATCATGCAAACCCGTCAACCCAACCCGATGTAGTGAAGTCGTTTTTACCAGATTCAGCAGAACTAAGAGTAACACGGAAGTGGTTATATAAAACAACTACACAACGTTTGCGTGTGATTGCCATCATCAACTACTGTCGAAGTTTGTTGAGGGTGAGTTTGTCGTATTTTTGTGTGTTTTTTTTTTTTTTTTTTTTGTATCGTTCAGACTCCGTCATTTTATGTGGCCAACCTGCTGGCTGCGCCTAAAAGGAACACTTGGTAAAAACGGAAAATGAATGATGTGGGGAGGATATAACAAACAAATCGAGTGTTATTACTGTTAATTGGTGGTTGACCTGTTGTGGTACAAACATGAGTCCATCACTGCATGATGTGGTATTTACATTCACATGCACACACATGTGTGACTCGGTTCAATTAAATGAATCGAATTTCTGATATTTGTGGTTAAATCCAGGACACCTGCTGTGCACAGAAGGCTTTTAATATTGAAAATAATGAATAGTTTCGAAGGCATACATAATAAATATAATGTAAACGTGTTTATATATTTCCATTGAGATGCAATCTAAAACATAAAACACACATTTATATAACTTTGATAATATTTGAAATTGTTTGAAGTTATGTAGGGGAGAGTCGGGTGATTTGGGACTTTTCATTAAAATGGCACTTAGTGTGCAACTTATAAATCGTATCGCACAAAATAGTTTTCTTAAGGTTAGAAACATTGTGGCAAACTTCAAGCTATAAAGGAACCTTAAGTATACCAGAATAGAAGTTAAAATTCAAATTTTTGATCAACAGAAACAAGAAAGAGGAATTCTTGTGTCCCATTTCTCCTTTTTTCCATGCATACCCACTCTCCCCTACATATGTAGGTACCTACTTACTTTTCTCAGTGTGCCAACAAATTTTACAAACTAACTCAAAATTTACTATATCTGTCCAGCTTGCATATATCAAATAGATATGAACAAGGACATCTATATTGTCAAAGAGAATTGCTAAAAAGGGAAAAAAGCTTTAAATTGCCCGCCTTTACCCTATACATTATGTAACATACTAACTTAGGTACCTAACTTGATATGAAAAAAGCATTAACGACACGGATTTGTTTATTAATGTGATAAAAATAATACAGGTTATGTAAACATAAAATGAGTGGGTGCACCTTAAAGCTTTATATAACCTCAATTTATACCAATATAATAATAGCTTTGGACTACACGAGCAAGTTCGTGCGATCCAGTCGTGCAATTAATTTTTACCTATATCATTTAACGTTATAGATTTATATTACCAAAATATGTATCCATAGCCCAAATTTCTCTAAAAATTAGGACCTTCTTTAATAGAAAAATTCGTATTCACCTATTTTACTCGAATATCCCAAAAGTTATGGTTTAAAGTAAAAATGGTATAGGTGCTGTTCATTGTTAAAGAAAATATCAAACTACTTGTTTAAAAACAACTTCACTCATTCAGATTAGATAAGTTTTTGTTATATTGTTTATGTTTTGATATTTTCCAAATTAATTATTCTTCAATCAATAAAAATCATTGTATAAGTTCGGAACTAGTTGTTTCAATTTATTTCCATTTTCTCACTGCAAGAGTCATTGCCTCTTAGAACTTAGAAACTAATTTGTTTCGAAATATTACCTGTTTTTGATTTATTTTTCAGTTTTTTTGAAAGTTAAAAAAAAATTTTCTTTGATCCAGCATTTTGCATTGTCCGTCCATTATTGATTTTCGTTTCTTACAAATTTTGCACTTAAACAATGATTTATAAACTGTGCAAAAAATAAGTACAAAATTTTTGAAAATACAAAATCAATAATGTAAGATCGGTGCAAAATATTGTATCAAAGAAAGGGTTTTTCAAAAAACTGCAACCGAAAATCGGTAATGTTTCGAAACTAATTAGTTTCTAGATTCTGAGAACTCATGACTTAGGGCCTTTACCATTTTCAGTTTGAAACATAACTTTTGGGAGATCCTGCGCTAGGAAAATTCGAGTAAAATGGGTAAAAACGAGTTTTTTTCTATCAAAGAAGGACCTAATTTTTGAGAGTAATTTGGGTCAAAAGAAGGACCTAGTTTTTGAGAGTAATTTGGGTCATGAATACATATTTAGATAAAAAAAAATGCACGACTGGATCGCACGAACTTGCTCGTGCAGTCCAAAGCTATTAGATGTTTTAACTTAGCTTGAAAATTGTATTTATTTATTAACTTTTGCATTTAACGTATTGAATAAATAGTAATTTTAGCTTTTGGTTATCTGATGTACCCAATAAAGCAAAAATAAATATTTATTTTTAAACGGGAACACTTTTTGGGTTTTTTTTTTTGAAAAATTATTTTTTTTCGATATTGGGTCAGTGACTTTTTTCAAAATTTAGTTTTTTAGATGTTGATAAATAATCTCTTAAAAATGGCATAAATTTTTTTACTTGCTCTATAGGGCAAGTATTAGTTTCGTGTCAAAAAAAGGATTTGAGGTTTTAATCAAAACCAACATTACGATGATGGAGAAGTCTGAAAAAGTGGTTTTCGTCATGCCGTCTGTCGGTCTGTGCGTCTGTGCGCCTGTGCGTCCATCTGTACACTTCTCCACTGCCCAAACGCGTGGACGGATTTTCTTCAAATTTGGTACACATGAATTTTACGTAACTTCAAAGTTGTTTTTTTTTTTTGTTTTTGAATATCTCATCTAGAACGAGTACCTCCCATACAACATTTTTGAGTTATTCGAATTTTATCGAAAACGGCTCTAACGATTTTGATTAAACTTTTTGATATGGTTTCTTCAATAACGATAAATTTTTAGAATTTTTTTCAACAAAATCTATCGTTTTTTTTTAAATATTTGTTTTATTTAAAAAAAAATTTGGTATGCCATTTTGAAGATGGCTAATATTTATCAACATCTAAAAATAGAATTTTGAAAAAACACAAATCGTTGACCCAATATGGAAAAAAAATTTTTTTCAAAAAAAAAAAAGTGTTCCCGTTTTAAAAAAATATTTATTTTTGCTTATTTGTGCATATCTCTCAATACCTACACACATCAGATGACCAAAAGCTAAAATTTTCAAGCTATGTTAATACATAAAATAGCTTTGAACTACATGAGCAAGCTCGTGCGATCCAGTAGTGCATTTTATTTTTAAATCGTTTGTAATTTTTTTAATAAAAAAATATTTGAAAAAAACGGCTCGATAGATAAAAAAAAAAATTAAAAACATGTCGTTGTACAAAAAATCATATCAAAAAGTTTAATCAAAATCGTAAATGCCGTTTTCGAGAAAACTTGAATAAGATATTAAAAAACAAAAATAAAGAAGTTTCGAAATTACATAAAAATTATCTGTACCAAATTTGAAAACGTACGCATTTTAAGATCAAGCTCTAAGGTGGAAAACCAATTTCCAAACAGTTCAAAAAAATACCCATTTTTTATTCAGATTTTTATTTTGACCCCTGATACCTACCCCTATTAGTCGCTTAAAGTTTCCAAAAAATGAAAAATTGATGGAAATGACTTTAAAATATGTCAATTTTCAAGTGGAGAAACCCTTCTCTGTTTTCAAATATTAAGAGGTCATAAGCTCGATTTTATCAATTTAACAGGTAAATTTATCTCAAAGGAGTTTTAGCGTCGGTCTGTGAGTCTGTTGCGTCCGTGCTGTCATCTGTACACATTTCCACTGCCCAAACGCATAAACAGATTGTCTACCAATTATTTTTACATGATTTCGAAAGTTTTGTTTTATTTTTTTCTTTTTGAAAACCTATCTCATCTAGAACGAGTACTTTCTGTGTAACATTTTTGAGTTATTCGAGTTTTCTCGAAAATGGCTCTTACGATTTTGATTAAACTATTTCATATTCATAATTTCTAATATAAAGAAAAATTTTAAAATATTGTTTGAAAAATCGTTGGAGGCGTAAAAAAAATATTTATAAAAATTTTCAAACGATTTTTCAAAAAAAATTTGGTGTGTCTATTTTAAGATATTTTTTAGCAACATCTAGAAACTAAATTTTGAAAAAAATCACTGACTTGATAATTTTGTTGATGAAAAAGCTTTAAGCTGTATGCAGAAAAACATATATTTGAACAATTGTAGTCGATATAAAATTAATTACAACACAAAATTATGATTGATATTATTACAAATTTCTGGTTATTACCAAAAAACTTCAGAGGCGAAAATCTTTCTTATATGACCTAACCTTGAAAAACTAAGTTCAGTTTAAATATGAGGGCCAATTGTCAGATTTTTGAGCCAGGACAGAGAAATTATTAAACAATTTGCACGAAAATCACTGCTTTGTTTTTTCTATTAAATTTTTTTAATTTTTTGAAGAAAGAAATCTAAAATCAAAGTTTACTTCTGAGGCAATAATTCAAAAATGTTTTTAACTCTTAAAAAAAAAAATAATTAAGGGTAGTTTTGATTGTTAATTTATCGATAGTAACATGAGCCAACTTTCAAAAATTTTAAAAAACTATCTTTTAAATTTTTATTGATAAACCATTAATACTATTTAGTTACGTTTCTTTATAGATTATTTTGATACACAAAACATTTTTAAGACCCGTTATTTAAATTTATAAATAATTAAAAACTCGAAAATGGACCCATTTTGCATAAGATCGATGCTCGTGACCTCCAAATATAATTTTAAAAATTTCATATTCAAATCATGCGTAACTGAGCTTAGGTCCCTAAGACCCTCGCCAATTCTTCCGATCTATTTGACAAAACTGCCTGTTATTAAAATAGCGAACTATCATAATACTAGGCGCTAGTTTTCATACTTACAAAGAGATTTATAATGAAATCCCAAAAATAAAACTTGAACGGAACTCATTTGCAAAAATATACCTAAAGTTCTTCCGTTCGACTTGGCCTTCTATCAAAACTTAGTTGAAATCAACAAATTCATTCTTTTATTTCAGTAAAATAAACTTCGAATCCGCCAACATGCTCAGCAATTAAATTGCCCAAATAACCGTGCAAAAGTCTAATAAACTTCATCAAAAATGTTTAATTTAGTCGTATAGGGCAGTTTTACTAAAATGGTACATTTATTTATCTGAGAAGGTGAACTTAAGCACATTCTTTTATACCAAATTTCATCATGGTCGTAGGAGGTAGTCTCTTTTGCAAGTTTTCGGAGACCTTAGTTCGGGGAATCATTAAATTCTCTGTGGAATTCATGTTAGCCACATAAAACTGTAGCAGTTAAATCATGACAATTTATTGCTCTTGCCCACAACATGCAATTACAAAAGGATTTTCAATTCAAAAGGAAACAATTATTACACAAACCCTCCCAAACAAGGACCCACTTAAATCCCCATTACCCTCTCGAACAGCAAAAGACGATGAAGTAGACGACAATATTCTTAGCAGAAATATCTTCTTTTTTTTTGGTTTGAAAAAAAAGGAAAAAAAGAAAACCCTTGTCGATGGTTTCGTTGCCGTCGATGTCGATGTCGTTGTCGTTGTCGGTTGGTCGTTCGTTTTGTTGTCGACAGTGAAAAACACGACACGAAGAACAAGAAGTCAATTCGGAGTCCTCCTTTTGAAAAGGAAGGACTATTCACCATCACCATCATTCACACCACACTACCGAAAACCAAAAAAATAAGGCAACCCCAATCCAATAAAGTGCTTTGCATGCCGATGGCGATAACTGGAAATGCTGTTATAAAGAAACACCCATAAAATAGAATAAGAATCACCGAGTCACCGGGGGTCCTTTGTTGCTCCTCCATGGGAAAAAGGTTTCACTTTGACATCCTCTCCTCGTGCATTATAAGCTCCTCGGCTCTGAATGAAAATCACGAATCGTTCATAATTCGATGGGTTCTTCCCGTTCCACTCCCCTTCCATATACCAGCTTGTCCTTGTAGTCGACGAAGACGCCACCAACGACAACGACCCGGGCTCAGTTGCAAAATATACAAATACCTACCTATACTTTTCTATCTATAGACAAACCCATACTCACAAAATAATTACTGACTTATACTCTGTAAGAATATCTATCGAAAAACGGCTTCCAAACCATAAAACTCAGCTTGTAGAGCACAGCACAGGCACGGTTCGGTTAGTCAGTGCCAGTGGTAACGCTATTATACAGGACTTGAGTTTGCATGTCGAACATCAATTTCACAGGAGAATAAGTATCTCCAACAAATTGCGCCTCGGATTTCTTTTGTGGGAAAAAAACTGGCTGAAGGAGCCAGAAATTACAATTTCGATGAAATAAATTTACTCCAACACTCTCATCTCAAGAGTACCTTGGGATAGGGATAGGGGTAGATATGAGTGTGGCACCCAAGGATGTGGGCTTCGAAATATTACACAGGCGTCGAACACTCTGGTAGGTAATAGCGGTTTATACTTACACTGCGGTCGGGGCAGCACGATTGAATTCAATAATCAGAACTGTGCCGTCATTGCATTGACTTGCACGGAAATCTGTGAAATACAACCGAAACAGTTAAGTCAATAAAATATACACACAAAAGATAAGATAGTCATGTGAAGAAAATGTGAACAAGTCAGAGGTTACCTGATTGTGTTTGTGGTATCTCTTTTTTACTCAACCGTATGAGTAAGGTGACCTAGAGTGGAGTGGAGATACCTTAACTTGAAGAAGATTAAACACCTCTTACTTTTGTTCGACTGGTTTTTTTTATTGAAGACAATCAAATCAATCATTTCCATGGTAGGCTCGGGTTTTCTTTGCCAATCGGCTTTAAGAACCTCTTTACCCGGTTTATATCTCACATTTTGTGTAGTGTTGTCATTTTTGTCCGCTTTTTCGTTGGTTTACCAATTTCATTTGGTTTAAATAGTTTTTTTTTGTTAGAACATTAAAATTCATGTCTTCGATAAACGGCCTGAATATCTACAATCACTGTAGGTTACACAGTAGTTTCTTTGGTAGGTAATATGAGTGTCTGGAAGAAGAACGCTATCGGCAGCTCTTCGTTCGCATCGCACCAATTCCAGAGCTTGACTATGGACACTGCATTAACACAAAACCTTTAAGAAGAGTCGGGGTAAGAATGCACTGGAGCCGGGACCTCAAGACTCGTTTTAATTCTTCGAAAGCCAATTTTGCATTAGTCATCATAGTGTCATATCATGTGTTTTTTCCACAGAGTTGAGACGACGACACGGTTTCAACTTTTCCACTTCTTTAAGCAAAATTTAGATTTCCTGGAGTTCTTTCAAGCATTCTGTTGCAATAATAAGTCCAAATAATAGGAAACCAATCTAAATTCAGAGCGACTCCTTCCATTAAATGCCAATCTTTAAGTTTCATTACATAACTCATACGTCAAGGCCTTAAGTTGGTGTCAAAGTTTTTCGGTAACGGCAAAAGAAATTTTTTCGCTACTCCAGCGGTATCTATTTGCCAGAAACCTTCCGTTGTGGTGTCCTTTTTCCTATATATTCCCGGTGCAAAAATGAGCGACCAGACTTATTGCTTACCAGCTTGTGTGGCGTCGAACGACGACAAGCCGTGTTCAAATAAAAGTGCTGCACCTGACTTGTTCTATAAGCTGTTTAACCTTCAAAAAAATGCCACAAAAGCATTAATGATATGCAGACGACTGGCCAGGAAATCATGAGGACCAAACATCCTCAGATGGATGAGATGGATAATGCTCATTACCTATGATGCGGTTGCGTGGCACAAAACAACCGAGTTAGTTACTACAAAGAAGGCACTTAACAAAGTTCAAAGGCTGGCCTGAATAAAACTTTGTCCTACAGCTGCATGATCAAGAAATACAATTACGAGAAAAACTTCCAAATAAAGTTTAGTAGCAAGGCAGAATGAATAGGAGGATCAACGAATTACACTCTCAATGCAAATGCCATCAAGTAGTACACTGATGGATCGAGAACTTCCGACGGGACTGGTGTCGAAATATTTGGGCCCAGAACCAACATTTTCATTCCAATGGGGCAGTCTGATAGCATATTCCAATCGGAAATAAACGCTATAGGCAAATATGCAGAACGTTATCTCGAAAGACAATACAAAAATCTAAATATTGCCATCATGTCAGATAGCCAAGCCGCAATAAAGGCAAAAAACTCCTGCACCATAAACTGTAGAATAGTATATGAATGCGAAAGAACAAAGTAATACTGTACGGGGTTCCTGAACACGTTAGTGTCCAGGGAAACGAAGAGGCAGACTCTCTAGCAAAGCCAGGGGCTACAGCACACTTATATGCCCTGAACCTTACTGCGGCATAAGAGAAAACATGATCAAAAACAGAATCCAAAATGAGGATGAAGCCAACAGATAAAAATCTGGGAACATAATCTCAAATTAAGGCAGGCAAAAATGCTACTTTTGAATAACAACCAAAAGCGTTTCAAATCTTGCATTAGTTTAGGCAGAAACAACCTCAGAAAAATAACAGGCTTCCTTACAGACCACTGTAAACACCTCAATAATATTGGACTGTCAAGCAGTGCCGCCTGATGATTCTGCAATGAACATGCCGAAACACCGGATCATATAATCGGTCACTGTGGGGCACTCATGCACCAACGTCACAAATATCTTGGACACCACCAGATTACAGAGAGAGAATCTCCATCTCTTGACGTATTCCGTTATCGTGCGTAATGTTGATAGGGATGGTGACCGTTATTAATTTCCATAGAAGAAGTTAAATGCCGATTGCTGATTTTTATTGGTTCTAGATGAAAAAAGGCTGCTGAATCCGAAAATTCCGGGTAAAACTCTGAGAACCTTTAGGCTTTTTACTTGCTCTATAGGGCAAGTACCTATTGGTTTCGTGTCAAAAAAAGCGGTTTTTATCAAAACCAACATTACGTCCGTCGGTCTGTGCGTCCGTCTGTCGGTACACATTTTCACTGCCCAAACGCGTGGACGTATTTTCTTCAAATTTGGACCAGATCATTTTAACGTAATTTTGTTTGTTTTTTTTTTTTTATTTTCGTATATCTCATCTAGAACGAGTACCTCCCATAGCACATTTTTGAGTTATTCGAGTTTTTTTTCGAAAACAGCTCTAACGATTTAAAAAACTAAATGTAGAAAAAAATTGATGGACCCATAATCAAAACAAAAATAATTTTTTTCAAAAAAACCAAAAGCTCTTTTGGTTATACTTTTCAAATTAATTGTCTTTGAGAGATCATACATTGGGTATGATATGGGTCAATTGAAGCTATTTAACAGATCCTTGAGGAACGCCTGCTAGGATATTCTTTGGAAGAGAGATTTTACCGTATAATAAAACTAAGAATTGTCTATTACACAAAAAGCTTGGAATATTTTTTTTTAAAACTAGGACATTCATTTAAAATCAATTTATAGATGAGATCGACTCAATATGTGAAAAGTAGTAAAAAAAAGTAATTTTGACTCTCAAGACTGATTTTTCACCCAAAAATTTTTGATGCGTTTGAGTAGCTAGGAGTGTATTTAATATAAAAATAATAATAGCATAGAAAGATAGTGGTGCAATGATTGTCAACTATGAGAGTTTCAACAAACCCAACACTGAGTATATACACATACAAAAACGTACTTTGAGTACCATAACTTAGGAACAACTGATACTTAGTGATATTAATTCATTTTTGGTGAAAAAGCAGTCACAAATTTTCCTTATAGTGGTGATTTGGACTTAAATTTGAATTGTAAGAGCCTCATATTCGATGTGCGCCTCCAAACTTTAAGGCCCCAGCTGACAATAATTCCACCACTGGCCTTACAGTTGACAGGTGTTTTTGAAACCTGTGGGATGTAGGGAATCTCTTCAATTTTTTTTTTGATTAATTTATTTAACAAAAAATACAAAACTATTCCTGGAAAAATTAATGTTTATACCCCTAATCGATTCTAGCCAAATAAAGCTTTTTTTTGATAGTTTTAAAGTTTTGAACGCGACATTTTCAAAAATCCATTAAAAGTAAGGGAAAAATGATTTTTTCAGGCTTATAGTAATTTTGGAATTAAAACCCTAGTTTTTAAAAAAAGGACGTTTAAGTCATATAAATTTTGTACATATTGAGCCAGGAAATGTCTTCGTGGAGCGAGTAGTTTAAAAAATATTGCTTTTCAAAAATTGCTTATTTTGTCGGAATCAAAAATTATTTCTTAATTTTCTTGCCTCGAAGGTGCGCCCGCCACGCCGCGCCGCCCGCAGTGGCTCTATTTGCCATTTACAACAAGAGATGTAAGAAAGTAACACAAAATAATTCAATACAAAAATTAATTTTAAAGCTAAGATGAAATTTTTCCAATATTTTTTATAGTCACATTTTAAAGCCTTATTTAAAAAAAATCACCATAAATCTCAAAATGCATCAAAAACTATAAAAAAAACAATGATTTTTCAATGATTTCTTATGTTTTCCGTGATAAATTTTGTTGGGTAACTTCAAATTCATACTCAACACCCCAAAAAAACATTAAGTTAGCAGCACCTCTAAAAATGCATGAATTAGACTACAGAGAGTATTTGGACAAATTTTTAATGATTTTATTCGCATCTCTACTACTTGCTGTTATATACATTTTTCTTAATGCTAAATTTTGAATTGCTGCATCTTGGAAACTGTTGGCATTTCAAAAATGAAACTGAAATAAATAAATTATTGTATGGTTTGGCACTTTGTTAATTTGACTAACAAAGTTCGAAACCATACAACAATTTATAGTCAAAAACGAGTCCGTCATTGCTAAAAAAGCGAACAAATTTCTTCTTTGCATTTTTAAAAATGTTGCGTTCGGCGTTAGAGCTAAAGAATAAGTAGATAGATATACTCGAAAACTAAAATATGCTTAAAAAGATGATGTTTCTAGATTTAAAGTAACGTGTTTCGTTCAATTTAGATCCCAGAGCTCTTATTTCAATTTTAAATTATGTTCTCGCCAAGGCGACACAGGATTCAAAAGCATCTCTAAGAAAAAAATAAACCTTTTTCTATAATATTCTTAAAAGACCATAGACCTTATTAAATTTTATATATGAAAATATTTCGAGGAGAGTTTAAGCCCTTCAAGTTCATATTGAAATTCATCTTCAAAATAAAACAACATCAATATTTACATCTAGGTAAGTTCATTTTATTTACTTAATGATATAATGTTTACTTTTTACATAAAAGGTATACGAATTTTGCATATTTTTTTTTTTTTTTAATTTTTATTTAAGGTTAATTTTGTTTTTTTTTTACATATAGGTTATAATAATATTGTATAAACTAATTAAGGTACATCCATATAAAAAGTATTTTTTTTTATCTTTGATTTTTTTTTTTCATTATTTTTTTTGTTAAGTGTAATATTTTTTTCGATAAGTAACCAAAATAAATTAATTTCCAATTGTTTCTTTTTTTTGTTTTTGAAAAATAAGCAATCATTTTTATTTATATATTTTCAAAAAACGTGGGATTTCGTTCTGTGGAAATTTAAAATGAGATTAGTTTTAAAATAATGTTTTTTTTTATTTTTTAATAAATTATCTAATATATTATAATTAATATTTGCTCTTAAGTTTCACTGAGTAACGCTTAAGGTGTATTAATAATTCTTTTTTTTAATTTATTTATTTTTTTATTTATATATATAATATATATATGTATGTATACTTAACTGATTTACATAATTATATAATATCATTTTTTTTTTTTAATTTATTTGTTAATCTAATTTAAACACAAAATTCGTCTTGTGTATTTTTATATTTAATTTTAATATTTAGTGTTAATTCTTATAATTGCTGATATTTACAAAACTTTAAGAAACAATAGTGTTTTAGTGAATAAACAGAAACGGAATGTATGTGATAGATGTAGACACACATAATTTAAGGATTTCTTGTTGTATTATTGTTTATTATAATAATTTATACAGGATTTATGATTTTGATGAATTCGGAGGGGGGATTTCAATAGCTGCTAAAATCAAAGAAGTCATAATTTATTTTGTTTTAAATATACCGTGATTTATTTTGGTTATTGCAAAGTTCAATTAAATGCCAATGATCTACTTGAGACCCCCATTTTATAATAATTTTCTTTATTTTTTGTCTTTAAATCAAAGCTTCTTATAGTTATATATTTCTTTTTGTTATTTTGCTTATAACGAACGACCTTGAATTTTGGTGGTATATTGCGTTTGTTTTGTGAAACATAATTAAAATCCTAAGATTAAAAAGTTTATTTACAGAAAACTAATTAAATTTTATTATTTTATATTGAAATGTTAAAGTTAATATTTTTTTTTTATTTAAATAGAAATTACGTAGTGGTCGATGTATTTACAATAATTAAATTGCCTTTTAAAATAAACATTTCAGATATTTGTTCGTGTGAGTATTCTCTTATGTGTTTTATATTAAAGCATAAACAAATAATTATTATTTTAAATTATGAAATAAAAAAAATATTTAATAGCTAAAATCTACAAAATGCATTTTCTTTTTCGGTTTTAAGTTTATTTTATTTTATTTTTCACTGAACTGTATTTATTTTTAATAAATTATCTAATTTATTAAAAATAATATAGAATTATTACTTCCAGAACTGGGATTTATTTATTTTCATTTTGTTTAATGCTTATGATTTTTTTTTTTTCATGATCTATTTTTTTGTAATTATGGTTATGTTCTTGCTCTTACATCTACGTACATAGATCTAACATAAACTACCTATTTTCAATACATTCTATATCATTATTTCTTTTTTTTTTTTTTAATTAATTCATTTCTTTTTTAAGTTTAAGTTTTAATGATTATGCATCTGAAGAAAAATATTTTATTTTGTTACATTAGTTCTTTGTTTTTGGTTCGAAGGCAAATTAAAAATGTTTTTTTTTCTGTGTTAAACAAAAAAAAAAAAGATTGAAAAATAATAATCGATTTAATAAAATAATTATCCCTTACGAAAATGATTCGTTCGTAATAGTAACATCGCAAATGCAAGCGATATAATTGATAGAGTTGTTTGATGAATGCACAATTGGGATGAAGCACTATTGCTGCGAGATTTTGAACTTGCAACTACTTCGGCATCTTCAGGTGGCAATTCGACGTTGTTGTTGGCAACAATGAACTGGAAAATATCACTGACCTGAAAACAAATAAAAACAAAGAAACTTTTAAAATACTTATTTTAGAAATGTCATTTTGTTGCTGTAACTGTAATTTTAAGATAATGAGTCTATTGTTCAATCCTACTATTCTATAGAGAATATGCTGTACTGCATGTACTTGAAAGGAAATTAAGTAGTTGTAGAAGTCCAACCAAAGAAAACCACTTTGATTTAACTATTTTCAGGAATGATTTAGCATCCAAGCTGGAAATTTTGAAATCGAAGCTTAAGAAATCGATTTAAAATACTAGCCCATTACAAAAACACGATTGCATCAAAATAGTTCATCTTAAATGTAAAACCAAAAAATAAGTACACCCGACATGAAATGAACTACCGATCCAGTGCATTACCCATCCTGCTTTCTCTCTGTTGTAAAGTACATATTACTGTTGGGACATTACCCTTAAAAATCGAAATTATTTTAAAATTTCCGCTTAAAAGTTTTGAAAGAAGTTGGATTATACTTTGAAACTACATTTTTAAATTAAAATGTTCTAATTTAAAACAACGTGAGGTGCACGTTACGTATACTAAGTAAATCCATTTCCGGCTAACGTTGCGAAAACGTTATGTCCGTCGTACGCTTAAGCGTCTGGAACTTTACTGATAAATTAATATAAACAAAGTATTGATTTTGAGAGTATTGGATTATCTAATCAACCTGTTTTTGGATATTTTTCCAAAACAAATTATCTCATGTCTTATCGAAATTATAATTTTTCAAAAATATATCATCTACCAGATAAAGGAAAGTTCAAATTATGTTTTGAAATAAATTTGAAACAATCTGTATAAGTTGATCGCTCAACAAGTGAGATGAAACAACGTTCCGTTTTCGCAACGTTAGCCTCATGTTGTAGCATTTAAACAAAAAAATAATTTTCTTTTTTGGAAGACGAAAACATGTTCCCAAATGAACTAGCTGGTGAAATCGAGCTAGAATGTACGGAAATTGACGGAATAAAGAATGGTCAAGTCTAATAAGCTGACATTCTAGTACGAATAGTACAATAATAACAATAAGAATGTACTTTTGTTGATTTGAATTCTTAAACTCTGCGTGAACAATAAATGCTTCAACATCCCAAAACGTCGCTTCAACAACAAAAAGAGGATCAACATCTCTGAATTATAAATCGCCAAAATGGTCAAAAAGCCTCCAATTTGAATTTTCAAAAACGCCAACAGATGTATCAAGTGAAAATATATGAGCAATTCAAGGATGAATACCTGTTTCAGTGGAACTGCAAAAGCAGAGTTGACCGATCAAAATGAAATTTAGAATAAAGATCGAGGTTGCTTTCGACAAGAAAAGCCAAATGCAATTCTTGAGTAAAACATCACTATGGGTAGAGTTTGGAGTTGATTTCTTTGACAACGATACAAGCTACTACCGCATCAGAATTAAAGGGACAAAGTCGTACTGGCCACTTTTTTCAAATGGACTCGATGCTGCGTTAGTAAATGTATGGAAGATCCATTCTACGAGTATTTCAAAAAACAATATGCGAAAGAAGCACCAATATCACAGCTAAAATTCCAAATTTTGAATTGTTATTCTTATTTAATTTTTATATGTTTTGTGTTTAAAAAATTTAATAAATATTGCTGACTGAAGTAAAAAATGTTTTCCTTAGTAAAGTTATTGAAGATTGAAATTAGGTGCGCTATAATGCTCCAACTTACCCTGACACAAAATAACGTAGGTATACAGTTTTATTTTAATACAACACTTTTAATTTTCTTTACAAAATATTTCTAATGCTGAACATTATGATTAATAAATTGTTCGTAGAACTATATACGAACAAAAAAAAATTAATAATGTTGGTACTACTTTCGAAACTACTTCGAAAGAAACTTCACAATAAGTTCCTTTTCGGACCCGATGTTCGTAAGTCCGTAGCAAACAATTTTTGGAGTACCTTTTTGCTTATCTAATGTAACCTATTTTCTAAGTGAAACCGTTACTTTCAAATATTATTTGTCAATCAATTAAAAAAATTAAAAATATAATCGAAAATACGAGAAAAATGTGTGGAAATAGCAATAAAAAAAAAAACTATTTTATTGTGAAAATGCCAAACGCCATGATCTACTAAATTTCAAAGGAGAAATGTCAGAAAAATCAGAAAAATGACTTAATAAAGAAAAAAATATTTTCTTTTTTAGTACATTTTTAGTACTTATTTTTTGACATTTTTGGCTTTGTATATTTTGTACAAACTTTCTCTTGATGTGTTTTTCATTTGAAACATTCGGTACTACTCTGTTTTCTTTTTTTAAATATTTAAAATTAAATAAAAAGAAGTATCATACGGGCTTTACCACTCAAATAATATTAATTTTGAAAGATTAGCTATACAGTCTTAACCTCTTAACCACCCACTCCGAATTTTCCTTCATAGACTGCAGTCAGTTGGTAATGCAGGCAATTTAGTCGCAGTTAATTGACTTTAATTTAAACTGCATATTAGTACCTACTGCTACTATGTACTAAATAGCAGTTAGAATTCCAGTACTAAAATACTGGGTGTACACTGTACAGTTAATAGAAAATATCATTAAAAAGGTTTTAAGAAGCGTTCGTATAAATATACAATTACATTAAAGTTTACATTAAAGTTTCAGTGAGCTAAGGCCCACAGTGAGTCATTAACCTTTTAGTAAAGAAGATTAAGGCAAAAAAATGAAACCTTTTTTAGTTAACTTGTAAAGTGATTTGGTGTGTTTGCATATCTTTTTTTTATTTTTGTGCATTAAAAGATGCAAATATGTCAAATGTTTGTATCCACCAGTGAACCACTTCATTAAGTCCCATGGTGAACATTGGCTCACTATTTCAAGTTTTTTTTTCTAGTTGAAAATATGAAACATTTTTTTAAATAACTGTATTGGCTCACTGTAAAACACCCCTTAATTCACGGTGTCCACTTCCTGGTAAACACTGAGCCCATTCCGGTACAATTCAAAAACTCAAAATCAACTACTATTTCACATGATTATGATAAAATAAACCAAATATTAGGTACTTTTGAACTTTCAGTTTAGATATTGTCATTAAATAAATTTATAATTGGTTCACTGTGGAACAGTTTACCCTATTAGTACTTAGTTTACCCTTTCTTTTACTTACTTTCTTACCCCTCCCTTCCTTTTACTTTTGTTTACTATTATTTTGGACCTTGACAAATTATTGAATCTGTATACTGAATAAATTTTCATAAACTATAACTGATGCAGCAATCTTGTTTGAACCAAAACTTCTGAGTAATACATTGGAATATGAGATTAATCAAAATATGCAAGCAATGCAGCCTTAATTAGAAATTTGATGAGTTTTTTTGTAAATTCAAATAATACTTCACTGAACTGAAAACAAAATTATCGATTAACTATCCACCACCCGGATAGACTAGACTGACATTTCCCATAATAAATGTTTATAAACAAAATAAAAATTAAAATCTTTCTTCTGGACTAAAGTCTCTCCCATCCAGGATCAAACAATTTATGCTTATGACACATTTAATGATAAATTATATTATTTCCACATGAACATAATAATAATTATTATTAAACAAAAAAACAGAAAAAAAAACATACCTCATTCCATCCATATCTGTTTTTAGCCTGAACAATCGCCTCATAATACGCGCCCGGATGTAGATTCTTTATTGTATACGACATAATGTGTGTCAATGGTTCCGATGCTGGTCTGTGTTCAGGAGTAAGGATAAAGTCATGCCATCGTCCGGGTTGTTGAAACGTGTCATTCATCTGCAAGAGAAGAGAATATACAAAAATATTATAAAATTTGCATTCACATACAATTAAGTGTTAAATGGACACATTAATTAAACGTGTAAATTATATTTATCCTTTCACATATACGATTAAATGCACCAGGCACACATCACCATCATAATTATCATCAACATCACAGAGAAAGTCTAAGCCATCTCAATTTTCACTCATTCTCCCCCTCTCCCGGGCTTTGCCTTTAATTTTTGCGAATAATGGATGTGTACTTAAATAAAAAATTGAAAATAATTGCATCTCTACTTTTGTAAAATAAAACCAAAATGAATCTTTTATATCAAAGGGAAATGAATTCAAGATTTAAGTTGGGGTATGAAGGTATTTGTATAGACAGGTAAGAAGGATACCCACTCACAATATACACGTGAATGGTTACTCGCGTACAAATACCGCCACACCTCATCGGTCTATGGGTGGGTCGTGGGTGGTTGGTGGTCTCATGAAGGTGAATAAATAACACTACCCCAGGTTTAAAGAACACACACACAACAGAAGAATCAAAATCCAGGAGTGTGCCGATGATGAAGCCGAGATGGGTACCTAAAGTAGATACAGATAGATTCTCATCTCCCAAGAACTTAATGAAGCACGTGATTAAAATTGCATTTGTATCATCTTACTCTTAATTACAAGCGAACGCGATGTTTTTAATGAGATCTTAGCGTGAGATACATAGATACTTTGGGATGGTTTGGGTAGAGTATCTTTGCGTCTGGGTGCACATCTTTGAAAAGATTTCGATTTAAAATAAATGAATGGGAATGCTGCTGCTGCTGCTATTCTTATATGGATGATGATGCCCTAGACTAAAGTATCTTTTTTCTTCTTTAAGATTCAATATCTTTTCTGATGATGGGTTCTTTTAGTTTGGTTTACACCTACCATCTTATCCAAAAAAAAAACAATTCAAAGTATCTTTTACATGCACTTTATCGAAAGATACTTTTCTATCTATCTATCCATCTTGCAGGTATACCAGTGCACTTCATCGTAAGAGATATTTTTCTATCTGTCAGAGCCAATGGTTATCAATTAAAATGTAATCGTACGGGAATCTAAGTAAACAACACGTTATACAAACACCTTAATTGTGTGGACTTTCATTTGAAAAGAGATTCAAAGTATCTTTTTACATTAGATGAGTTTTTTTTTTTTTAGTTCTGACATATCATTCTATCTTCATGAACAGTGCGCGAGAACGAACGGTGCTACCTTCTATGTACTTGGATTGTATGGAAGGTAATGAAAGCTTTTAGAACGTAAATTCAAATCCAAGGGGTTCATCATTAATTTGTATTGAAATTGATAGCCTATCGACATGAGTAAATACAGGGCACCAATATACTATAGAAAACACAGGTTGATTAAATAGTAAATGCCATCGATTAAAAAAGTATATCAAGAGGGATGGTTTTCATTTGATTTTGTATTTATATTAATTATGGTGGTTTTCAGAAAATGTATATAATTTTCATGAGATGAAATTAGGGTCAAGCCAAGCTTATAGTAATTTTGGATTTATGGGCTTTGAATATTCCACCAGAATCGTTTGTATTTTATCCGCTACTTTTCTGTACGTATTATTAACAAAAAAAAAATTAATTACATAGTTCAGCTGAATTCTGCGATTGAAAATTTTCGGAGAAATGCTTTTTCTCGTCAGCTAATCGAATTTAACGATATGGGAAACAAAATGCAATCACAAATTGGAAGAAATTCCTGGAAATTTACAACTGACTGATATTCTACTGAAATAATTTCCCCGGGAGTTTTTATTCAGAATTAGGCTGATTTATAATGTTTGTTACATAAAGTTTTGAATATTGTAAAACGGATTAGAAAATTATTATATATTTATGATTCGAAACCAGATAACGCTGGTCTAGAGAATTAAATTTTTTTTTTGTTATTAAAACCATTTTTACTTGCTCTATAGGGCAAGTATTGGTCTCGTTTGAAAAAAAAAATGAGGCTTTAATCAAAACCAACATTACGATGATATTGGTTGGGTGTGTAGAAATCGGGTAGGCACTGATTGGGCCAACATGGTGGCATTCAGTGATCCGCTTATATAACCATCTCGTGGTAACCAACGGATACTGGACTCGTCCATCCGGACTTGACCTGCTAAACTTATAAGTGCCAGTGTTGGATTCTTCAAAACATTTATGAAAGCTATAAATATGCTGATCTGTGCGTTCTTATCGTTTCAGAATAAAGTTTTGTGCTGCTTTAAATTTTCGAAATTAAATGACCTTTGGCAACCCTAATGCATCGGATTTTGCTTCTGCCAATTTTTATTATTTATAATATAAGTAAGATAGATACATGTATTAAATTTTAGCTTTGTACCTTGTCAGATTTTGTTAATATATTTTTTTTAATGGTTTCTTATGTAATGTCCTCTGGCAACTCTTTGCCTATACCTACACTTCTGCCGATTTTTTTCATGCAACATATTTATAGCAACTTTAGTTATACAAATTTTCAGCCTTGTACTTCATCGAGTTTTTTTTTTAATTAATTATTTTATTTTTTAATTTTTTAAAAAATGACCTTCGGCAAACCTTAAACAGCCACCCACGCTTACATCAATTCGTTTCCATGTTGATATTCACAAAACCTATTATGATGCCAATTTTCAGCTTTGTATCTTATCAGGTTTTTTTTTAATCTTTTTTTTAGGTTTTAGGTTTGAAGACATCTGGCAACGCCTTTTCCCCACTTGGACTTCTGGCTAATTTGTTTCCGCCCATAGAATTATAAAGGCTATGATCTCCCAAATTTGCAGCCTTGTCGCGGTGACGTTTTTGGGCAAACAAAATGTGCATGTTTGAACCACCACCCACTCTTTCCGCCCCAACTTTCGACTTTGGCCAGAGGGATTTTTTCTTAACTAGCCATAGGGCTGTCGATTCCCGCAAAATGTATCCTTGTCGCTTATGATGTTGATTTTTCGTCGCTAGCTCTTAAACTATGAACTCTTTCGTCAGAAATTTGCTCTTTTTACGTTCCATATATTATATTGGCAGACATGTTAATTAACTTCTGTATGACACTCTTCTACTTTATACACGGCAAACTCAAAGCTTTCTCAAAGAAAAAATATTAAACATATTTTCTTCCGAGAAAAAATCAAGCGTCCTTTCAAAAATATTCATCCAACGTGAAATTAATAAAAATGTGTAAGAAAAAAAACACCCTCATCTCTTCACCTGAACTCAAAATATAAAAAATAAAAAAAAACAAATGTTTTTAATTAACGCCACATTTAATGAAAAAAAAAAAAATAAAATCATTTTCATACTCGCATATGCATATTAAATTTACAGTAAAACAAAATGGAAATTTAATTTCATCGAGAACACTGTAAACGTTGACCGTGTGTTTTAATTTTAAAAGCACACCCCTACACACAAGCAAAACAAAAAATCAGTGACAATACCAGACCTTTAGTGTGGAAACCTCACAATATTATTAAAAATGCAAACTCCCTCGATATATGAATCAAGAGCTGAAAGAAATTAAAATTAAAATCAAATTAACTTCTTCAAATAAAATGCTGACGATGTGATATTGAAGAGAGCATTCAACAAATTATTGAGTACCGTTTCGACAGCAATTAAGGTAGGTAAAGGCACACATCCTCTTTGATATAGAGGGACATTCATCAAGGATGTGACTACCAAAAAATCTGCAATCGAGTTTATTACAAAACTTAATCGAAAAATTCGAACGCTGCGCTGTCAGGTTGTTGTTTTTTTTTTTTATTTTTTTGTTACTTCTTGTTTTGTTTCTCTCTCTCTCTCTCTCTCTCTTCTCTTCTGGAACAGACTGGCTCATCAATGATTGGCATGTGAGCTGAACACACGACATATTGCATGTAACTTAGCTGCATCCTTGATAAAAAATGCATCATGTAACGTTTTTTTTTTTTCTTGCCATACAAAATTTTTACAGGAAGAGCAAATCACCTTCGCGAGTCCGTTTCACTAATTGTACGCCATTCAATTTTGAATATTGGAAAGTAAAAGCAAAAAATTGCAAAATAAGAAATATGTCACGAAAAAAAATATAGCTTCTCTCATATTTGTATTTGAAAAGAAGATTTTTTTGCGTCCTTCGCTACAAATATGATATTTTTTTGTGTTTTTTTTCACCATGATAAAGAAGAGGAGTAGCCTTTGGCAATAAATCCCATAGAAGATTAAAAATAAATTTGAAATAGAACCCATAGCAACATCTACTTTCAAAAACAAAAATTGAGAGTTTAATTGAGTGTGTCCAGTGGTAAAAAAAAAGTGACCACCGATAACTTACCATTACTCTGCGATAGAGAAGACGGACCTCCTCTAATGGTGGATAGCTGTCAATCTTCCAAGTAAGATTGTAACTATCTGAAGATCTTCCCCATTTGGGAGAATAGAATTCAGCTGGTCCTGGGCGGCCGGAGAGTTCCATGTATTTTCGGGAACGTCCAAGAGAATTGTCAGCAACGCAGCTGAAATTATGAATAAAATAAATATTTTATAAATCATAAATATCTAATAATACATGTATTTAGTGTTAGTTTTAATATAAAATTTTAGTTTACACTCTTAAGTAGTAGACTTTTGTTATTTACACAAATTCAAAATAAATCAAAAATATTTAAACTAGCGACGAGTTTAGTTACTGCTAGTTTATTCCCTTAAAAAAACATCCACAGTAATTTCTAAAAAATGCTTTTGTCAGAAGTTCGTTTTTAAAGTTCTCTTTTGAAATCATCAAATATACCAACTAATTCTTAATAAAGAGTTTTCCAATAAGGACTTGACAACTTTTTTTTTCTCTTCAATAAATCGATCCTAACTTGTACTTTGTGCTGTGTGGCTTGTGGCACCATCCTTTTGAAACCACATGTCGTCCAAGCCCTCTTCCAATTCAGACCAACAATAGTCTGAGCAATACCCAATTCTTGAGAACGCCACCGTGGAATTGACTGATTTGCTACGGACGCTTGAACGGCAGCGATATTTTCGACCTACCCGTTGTATCACTGACATGAAAAGATCACACAAGGAATATGTAGACTCAAATTTTTGCACTTTACTTGTTATTGCCTGTCTACTAGGGAGGGAATTACGACCGAAAATCGATTATGGGTCCATCAATTCTTTTCAAAATGTAGTTTTTAAATGATGATCAATAATATATTAAAAATAGCATAGGTATTAGTTTTTTTTTTTTGAAAAATCGTTTGAAATTTTTTTAACAAGAAAATTGTTAAAAATAAAATGCACGACTGGATCGCACGAACTTGCTCATGTAGTGCAAAGCTATTTTATGTATTAACTTAGCTTGAAAATTTTAGCTTTTGGTCATCTGATGTGTGTAGGTATTGAGAGATATGCACAAATAAGCAAAAATAAATATTTTTTTAAAACGGGAACACTTTTTTTTTTTTGAAAAATAATTTTTTTTTCATATTGGTTCAATGATTTGTGTTTTTTTCAAAATTTTATTTTTAGATGTTGATAAATATTAGCCATCTTCAAAATGGCATACCAATTTTTTTTTTTTAAATCGTTTGAAAATGTTTTAATAAGAAATTATTTTTTTTAAAAAAAGGGCTCGTTAGATTTTTTTGAAAAAAATTCTAAAAATTTATCGTTATTGAAGAAATCATATCAAAAAGATTAATCAAAATCGTTGGAGCCGTGTTCGATAAAATTCGAATAACTCAAAAATGTTGTATGGGAGGTACTGGTTCTAGATTAGATATTCAAAAACAAAAAAAAACCAACTTTCGAAATTACGTAAAAATCATCTGTCCCAAATTTGAAGAAAATCCGTCTACGCGTTTGGGCAGTGGAGAAGTCTACAGATGAACGCACAGACGCACAGACCGAACGGACGGCATGACGAAAACCATTTTTTCAGACTTCTCCATCTTCGTAATGTTGGTTTTGATTAAAACCTGAAAATCCTAGACCCTCCAATAATTTAGTTGAATAATGCACTGTGCTGTCACATTGTACTGGATTCTACGGCCAACCGTTACGAGGGCAAAAGTGCCACAGTACAATGTCGAGTTTTCATCGCTATAACTTTGAAAATATATCAATAATCTTTAAAAATATATCAAAACGTTGGAAATTTTGTACACTTAATTTCTCATCATGCATACAAAACCGTTAATTTTTTTGGCTAAACTAAAAAAAAAATTAAAATATCATATCCTCAGAAATAGATCTATACATAAACAAATTAAATGCCCGACTGGGTCGCACGTACTTTTTCTCAGGGTCAAAGTTCCTGTTAACGTTAAAGCTTCTTATATAAAGTTTAAAAAAAAAATTATTGTATAAGAAATGTAAAAATAAATAAAATTCATTGCTAAAATGACATAAACAACTTTTTAACTTGTTTTGAGCTCCAAATCAGGTTAAAAAAGACAAATTCTTAGAAGAAAAAAAATTTTGAAAATCGTTAGAGCTGTTTTAAGAAAAAAATAATTTTGTATACATAAAAATTCTTAAATCTAGTTTTAAAATAAATTTGGTGTGTCAATTTCAAGAAAATATTAATACTCATCTTAAACCAAAATTTAAAAAAAAAGCAGTGACCCGGTTTCGAAAAATTGATTTATCAAAAAAAAAAAAAAAAATTTAAATTTTTTTTAAAATCAAAAAATAGTTTTATGAAGATTTTCATATCATATAGTTTTAAAGTTGTTAAGGAGCTTCCGTATTTAAAAAATCATCAAAATTGGTTCAGTCGTTTAAGAGAAAGTCAAAAATGAAAAAAAACGGTTCTATGGGAGGTACAGTTACTGAAATGTTTAGAAACATTTCATTAATTTCTAAAGTATAACCTTACTTACAATAGTCGACACAAATTTTCTTATCAAAATCGTTAGAGCTGTTTTTGAGAAAACTAAGTTTTTCCATACCTATTGGTTATAAATCCGTTAGTTTTGGTCTTAAACAAAAATTTTATTTCTCCTCTAGGGAATCACCAAAGACCCTTAACCACCAAATTTGAAGAAAATTGGTTCAGCGAATTAGGCTGAAGATAGAATTACACACAGACAGACAGACAGAAAGGCAAAATTGCGAGACCCATTTTTTTAAGAAAAAGTGCAAATAAAACATAATTATATTTCCCACAACTTTCGCCCAACAACCTATCCAATTAAACCATAGTTTCCGAGCTATAAATCGATTTCCATTTTCCAAAATAACGGATTTCCTATATTTTTTTTTACGCTTCAAAAATGTATTTATTTTTATAAACTACTACTATACTACTTTAGGCTTTAGCATCTACAGTTACTTTGATCCAAGGACCCAGTCATGCATTTAATTTTTTAAGACCTTTATGAAATTATTAGAGTCTTTTCAATTCACTTTTTCTGTTAGTATTTCAAATGTTCTCTGCGTATACTAATTTAATTTTTGTTACGTTTGTTGGAAAACAAAATTGGGAACCTATGTCTTATGTTATTGTAGAGCCTTGTTCAAATACTTCCTCCTACTAGCTTTCTTAAACATCATAATGCTAAAATATCCCGTCCCAATTAAAGAAACAAAAATAATTCCGTTAATATTGTAAAATCAAGTCCCATAAATTCCCATTGAGAAAAGTATGCAATATCACATATATCACCGCAGTAAAAGTTCTACGAAAAGTTACAACTCTATAGATACTTTTGTATCAAGAATCAAGATGTACAACGTGTATTTCTGTCCTCTGTACTGTACATTATACGTACATATATTCACTTGACTTGAAAAAAAAACTGATTTAAATGTTCTCTCTTCTGTGGCATATGGTGGTTATTCATTCAGAAATGTAATCCTACATTATTTCTGAAATCGGAGGCAATCTCCTTTTTCCTTTAACAACAACAAAAAAAAATATATATGGCAGTACTAAACGAAAATTCCGACGTTATCCCGCATCCTTTATATGTACTTCAGCGTCATTCATTGTCCCTACGTTTTTTTTTTTTTCAGTAGTCGCAAAAAAGCTATTTCCATACGAAAAATGAATCCTCTGCCACTTACCTGTAGTTTCCGAAATCTTCCTGTTGGATGTGACGCACAGTCAGTGTATGCCGGTTTCCTCTTGATGACATAATTCTTCTATCTGTCGTTTGGATAAGGAATGAGTTTTGATACCAGGATACCTGCAAAAAAAAATAAAATAAAATTAGATGGAAGCAGGAAGGTATTTTTTTAAATAGAATCTTCTTGGTAAAAGCTATAAAGTTTCAACAACAATTATTTCAATGAGAACCCATGGGTAATATTTTTCTACAGGGGAGTTATATTTTCGTTTTGATATTATTTGTGACTCGTTTGGGTATAAGGTACCACCATACCTTTGACTCTGAGAATGAAATAACAATAAAGTGTAATGTGTAAAATTTGCTTTCTTTTTTTCCAAAATACCTTTAATCCTAAATTGATGTGTATAGGAAGTAATAAAATTAGAAAGCTTAACAATATTGAACAAAATAATCTCTAGTTAAATCTGGTTTATGTCGAAAGGCTTTAATAAATTGTTAGATCGGTGCTTTTTTCTTATATTAAAACCTAATGTGATGAAATGGATTGTGATGATTTTTTAGTTTTATAGTCTTATTCCGAGCAAAATGTTAGCAACTAATTTGTAACACTTTTCATGACCAATTGTACATAATGGTTTCCATATTTTAATAAGCTATGGAAAATCTTTTATCAATTTTACGAAGTTGTTGTAGAATATGTGCAACATTTTTTGTACTGAATTACTTGAACTTTGAAACTGTGGTTTAAAAAAATTCTATTGCTGATCAAATAAATGAGTATCCTTGTAGAATGTAGACAGTAAATTTTAGGTGTGATTCTTAGTACTTTGAGATAGGTCTTTTCTTTCTATAATCAAATATCGAATTCTTGCATACTGTAGCGGGGGCGTTTCTGTGCAATGCTGCATTTAAAATGCGTTTTTTTTTTGGGTACTCAAGATAATTGATATAAAAAAATCATTATCGTTTTAAATAAAAGAGACAATTATATTAATATAGGCGTTCTAAATTGTTTGCATTCTGTCTGAAAAACTCACTCAATAAATGCAAAAAATCGATTATCGAAATAATTCTTTGCAACGATAGAGCTTTCTATCCTGATTACAGAAACGTTGGTCCAAGACTTTAAACATGGGGCACTCACTAAAGAAAAGTGTGAGTCAGAGTCATATCAGAGAATGTGTGCACTATGGCGTATACGTACTTTTTGTATATAAATTGATTTTTTTTTCTTTGATAGCTTGTCCTTCATGATACAGTTTCCCACATTTTCAGTATACAAAAAGTACGTATACGCCATAGTGCACACATTTTTCAAATACAGTTTATACAAACTGGTCCTCCACTGATATCACCCCGATATTTTTCCTTTTCTTATTACTTAGTTTTCGTAAGGTAAGATCAATAGAAATGACTATTAAAAAAACATTGTTTAAAGGCTCCATTTAAAGCGTCTTGGATTCTTGGTGTGATAATAAAGGTGCTCTGCATCTGTATCTGGAAAAATATCTATACTGTTAGAATTATTTCAAATTCGAGTTTTTGCATTTTTTGAGTACATCTTTTAGGCACAATGCCGCATGTTAAGTGTCTGGGACTTGCTCTAATAAGGAGATACCGCTCTAGTATTGGACAGGAGCGAATTATGTTGCAATAATTTCGAAATTCTATGTTTTGCAATTTTTCGAATGCGTCTTGCAGGTTGCGTTTTTGTAATGAGGAGAGTCTGTTCAATCGCAAATAAGATCTTGCTATTAAAAACAAATCGAAAGTTGATTTTTTTTGCATTTTTCGAGTGCGTCTCATAGGTAGAATGGACCCTAGGGTTTGCAGCCAACGAATGAATAGTTTGCGAAGAACCTCTCCAGTAAATTGGGTAAATATACAATTCATTTATAGCAAAAGACTGCAGAAAATAAATTTTCTTAATAATTGACTCTATGTTTGTGGTGTTTATATGCATTCTATGCTACACGAAAGTTATTTTAATCGTGGCACAACATCAACAGCCTTTGTTCGAAATCGAGAGGTCACAGCTTCAATTACCGGTGTTACGCTGAACTTTATTTATTTATTCGTTCGCAAATTATTTTACCAAAACGAATTTAAGAGATTGCTGCAAACAAAGTGGATGTCAGAAAACTTACTATTCAACAAACAAAAAGTCATTTGACGCAAACGATTCGTTTCTCATTTAATTTATATGCATTCTACGCAAATCATTAATTATACAGTCGTAGCCGAATAACAAGATACTCGCTTCGCACACAGGTGTTAAGAAAGGGAAGAAAGAATAATTTTATGAACAATTTAGCAATTTTTGTACAATATAAAAAAATCGTTGTTTTTAACCAGCTCTATCTCAAAAACTATAACACTTAAAAAACTGTAAAAAATCCAAGTGATAGCTACTAATATTATTATAAAAGCTACACGCTTTTTTTAAAGTTCCCAAAAATTGATGTAATCATAAGGTTAATCTCTGATAAGTTCCAAATTTTAGAACTATTTGTCCTCAGCTTAAATTAAATATTGATTGTTTAAAGAGCTGAAAAGGGGCATGGGTTAGAATTGAGCAATCCGTCTGTATTCGGTGCCTGTTGGCACTTCGTATCTACACCAATTTCGCATGTTTGAGCAGTTACCCCCAGCACAGGGTGATTTCATTAATGCAAAACTAGTGCCCAACTCCCCCCAATTTTTGTAGTGCTTCGCTTAGTTCATGTCAATTTAGCGAAGGACCCCTCTTGCATAAGATTGAAATGTGGTTGATATTTTGTTGCTAATATGTTGGTAATTAGTTACGGCAACTTTTTTGCTTCTTCAGTTTCTGTTTTATACTGAATTTTCGCCAACTTTACATGAACTTAGTGAAACACCCTATAAAACGGTAAATAAAGAAACAAAAAAATTAAAATTTTCGTTACTAGTCAACAGCAAAATAACAAACTAATTCCATTTTGATTTGTGAAAATTGCTTCGCTTGGCCATCCAATCTTTTAAGAAAACTGAATGATCTTCAACTACCTAACCTATAATGTTTCCAGACACTGTTCTATATCGCCTATATATTTCCCATTGAGGCAAGTTTATTCTTACCTTCCCACATCTTTTGTGAATTCACAAGTCTATTGTTTAATTCACACTATTGCATGCTAAAAATCAGTACTCAAACTTAACAATAGAGTTTTATCGGTTAACCCTCATCCGTTTTTCTTTTATAAGAGGCCTAACCTATAACAAAAATAATTTTGTAATGACTTTGTTAACGATACAAGTATAAAAGATTTAAAAAAAAAATTGAAATCCAAAAAAGTGTTTAAGGTGCAAAAGTAATTGGCATTATAATATTTATCTCAAGTTTGAAAGCAACAAAACAAAAAAACAACAAAAGTAATCTTTAAGTAAAATCTTAATTAAAGATAAACCGCAGCTCTTTATGCTCTGTAAAAGGTTGACTAACCCAAAGTAAATATTTTTAAATGTGACCCAGGTAATAACCAATTCAAAAGAAATCCATTTAAAAGTTTTTAAAACAAAATAACCTTTTATCGTTAAGGCCCCCAACCCCCCAAAAAAAAAAAAAAAAAAACAAAAAAGGATTCCATCAGTCCGATTGTAGATTGCATCGATTGTTTAAATTAAATTGTCACAGTCTTTATTTCAGCATCATTTCAGCAAAAAAAAAAAAAATCAATTTGATTAACCTATTTTCCCCACAAAAAAAAAATCACAAACACGTCCTCCTTGCCTTTTTTCAAAGGACTGGAGAACACCACGCTCTGCCACAAAATTATTTTATTACCAAACGATTCCAAAGTCAATTTATTACTCAAAGCTATTTTGTCCTGAGATATAAATAGTATATAAATGTATGTATGAGTCTTCATTGATATTTATGTATATATAAAACGCTGCCAGTATCACTCATCCGGACATCATCATCAGTCCCCATTGTATCTTTTACTTTGGACCATCATGTCCTGAGAACGAAGAGTGTTAAAAAATCATAAAAAAAAATCTTTTTTTTTTTTTGACAAAAAAAAAATGTAGCATGAGCTTGAGCGTGCTGTTGCTATGGAATCATCATGAAATGGTCTTGCCTGTAAAACGTCTTTATTCTGTGAAACTGTCACTTCGGGTTCGTTTGTAGATTTGTTTTCCTTCAAAGTTACCGAAGAGCACGGCAAGGCGCGAAAGTTGTTATACTCGTTTTTTTGTTTGTGTTTTTTTTTTTTACGAGAGTCCCTTAATCCCCGTTTAATAATTGCAATGATGAAGAGTGCCTCAGAGTAATAAAATTGCATGGAAAAAAAGGATATAAAAGTAAAAAGGACCTGAGTTTAATAAGAGACATCAGCGGATTCATTTTTTTTCTCGGTATTATTTCTTCTCTTCTTTTTATTTCTCTGAATTGATGGTTTTTCTAGTAAAAATGAAAAAAAAAACAGTGGTTTATGGGAGGTTTATTTCACGAAAATAAAAATGCATACAAACGTTGCTACGTGTAGGTATACAAAGGTGCATCAAAACGATATTGTGAATGCAACACTGCTTCCATTTTTAATTAGCTGCAAACAGAAGAAGACTACCTCGTTATCAAAGATAAGTCAGCTTACCCAGGAGATTTTTTTTAATTCTAGGACACTTGCTAGGTAAACTTCTCCACTAAAGCCAAATCTCGTGACCAGAGAGGCATTAACTATCACCATTAAGCTAAGAAATGATAAATCACCAACTATCAAAAGTGCCTGTTTAAGGACAGACATGCAACCGGACCTTCATGTTCTCTCTTCGGACACATGAAGACAGGTGCACCTATGGATCTTCAGTCCATGAACATTATGTTACGGAACTATATTCAATACCACAGTAATATAGAATTCCAAAGGAGACTGCAGTCAGTAAAAACTTGGATCTGATGCCTTCAAGAACATCAACCGAATTATTGGATTGTTTACGTAAAAGAACATCAACCGAATTATTCAACTGTAAACACCAATGCTGAAAGTAATTGTAAGAAGAATAATGAAGAAGCATAAATATCAGCTCATTTTGAGGGAAACGCACATGAAATCTATTTTTATATCCTGTTTTCTGAAATGTGGTTGAGTTAACTAAGGGATTGTCCTTCCTTATATGGGTATAGCAAAGACCTAAAGCTGAGTTATTCAGAAGAAATAGCTACAATTTTTGACAACTCCAACCCGAAAAAAAAACAATTTAATTAGATGGGGCCTCCAACTTTGTCTAAAAGACGCTTCCTCAGAAAGTGATGACCTTCTTTACCATCATCTTCAATAGATTAACAACAACGTAACGATTCCAAAGAAAGGCACTAGGAACTAGACTTCCCACTACATGCCAATTTCCTTTCGAAACAATTTAACCAAGGTTCTGGAAAAAGTTTTACAGAGATGACAACATCATCTCAGATATGCAGTTTAACTTTCTTGAATAACATTTCACATTGCATCTGCTCCTAAACTTTCGTCAGGGCTCATTTCTGCGCTCAACAACCAACTAGTAAGCGTAGCAGGCTTTCATAATATCATGAAAATATTCGATAGCGCATTTATTTAATCTCTTGCTCATAAACTCAAGTTACTAGGCTTTCCTTTGGCACTATTTAATGTTCTTTCATGCAAAAAATTCTTTGTGCAACAGGAAGCGTAGATATATCAACAGTTTTTTTTCAAGGTTCAAAACTTGGACTAAAAAAGAAGAGCTAGACTGAGCAAGCGAAATCCTTAGAAAAGTCATCCCAAACAGCTGTAAAGTCCCAATTGTTTCATAGGAAAATCCTGTGGTTCTGCAATAAGTGTAATAGTGTAGTAATGTAATAAACAACAAACGAACCAGCTACTTTAGCAATTAGCTAAAATCAACAAGATTTGATTGCTACTATTAATTGTACCCAACAAATGAATCCTGAGCCAGAGACAATACCTGTCTTCACTTGAAATCCTGCATTAATGTATTATTTTAATAATCAATGACGAACCAGTAAACTTAAACACTGACCCACTATCATGGTAAAACATTACCACCATCCTTACTTTTTTTAAACACCAGTACCACTCTTGAAAACCGGAAGGAGATTATACTATTCTCACCCTCTATTCTGTTGTAAATAATATCAATAAAATTGATAAAGTAAACCGATCGCTTGCTTTTTGCGCTCTAAGTAAAAAAGTCAGTGTTCATCTTTTCTTTCAGCACTAAGAGATTATGATCTGTTTTTTCTGCAATTTCGGTTCCTAGCTTCAGAATAAATTGATAGGTATATCGTACTTTGTTCCATTCCAGCATTCTTCCTCAAATCAAGGGGTTCGTTTTAGTTGGCTTGTGAAACTAAACAAATCAGTGTTTGTGGCTTTTTAAGGTCTTTTAACAGTTCTTTTACTAGTTGCTTATACTGAGTATAAGTACCTGCCAGTATCACGGTATAAAAGCTTGCTGGCCTTTAATTTGTATATTATTGATCCAAGCCTAAATATTCGAACACACAGGCGACTGTCATAATTCCTGGCGTCTATCGTGGTCACATCAATTTGATTGACAATTCGTTGATCCGCCATATCCCCTTCTAAGTATTGAAGTTTCAGAAGTAAAGGGTTTTCCAATAAGAGGTGTTATTTTGAATAGCCCGCTATTTCGGTAGCTATCACTTTTGAAGCTGTCATTTTTTGACATTTGACAAGTAGAAACTACGCTATTAATAAAAATGGAACGATACACGCTTGAACAACGCATTGAAATTATTAAAATTCACTATAAAAATGGTGAAAATTTGGCAGAGACGGTTCGTAAAACTAAAACATTTTTGGGTAGTCGTGAAGCACCTTGTCGGACCGCAATACAGAAATTGGTGGACAAATTCGAGCTGTTGGGACAAGTTAGTGATGTGAAGAATAAAGCCCGTGCACGTCGCTCAAGAACAACTGAGAATATTGCTGTTGTAGCCCTAAGTGTTGAAGAAAACCCAGGTTTGTCCATTCCTCGTCGTTCTTTGGAATTAGGCATTCCACAAACGTCATTACACCGTATTTTGCATAAAGACTTGGGTCTTAAGGCTTATAAAGTTCAGTTAACACAAGAACTCAAGCCGGCTGATCATCAACAACGTCGTGTCTTTGCTGATTGGGTCCTTGAAATGCATGAAAATGAACCGGAATTTCATCGAACAATCATCTTGACTGATGAGGCCCATTTCCACCTCGGAGGCTACGTCAACAAGCAAAACTGTCGCATCTGGGGCTCGGAAAACCCAAGAGTTATTGTTGAAAAGCCTCTCCATCCTCAACGCGTGACTGTTTGGTGCGGTTTATGGTCCCGCGGGGTCATTGGACCTTACTTTTTTTTACGGCATACCTTCCTCTTTATAATGAAATAAACATCCGATCATTTATCTCCAAAAATGCCATTTTTCTTTGAATATCAAAATAACACCTTTATAGTGTTTCTGGAAGATGTAGTGGTGCTGGATGTTTCCAAGCTAGCCAACCAAGTTCGTTCACAAGGACTGTGATATGAGATGATATAGAGCCCCCTTCGGCGTCAAAGTTCTGAAAATCCCTCATAAATCACACGTAATTATAGCTGTTCTTTTTATGTGGGTTCATACGAAAGGTACGCAAGCTGTTAAGATTCATACCAGCGGCCTCGTATTGAGCGATCCTTATAATGCCACCAAAAGACTACTCATTAAGCTGTTTTAGATTGCCATCAGAAAACGTAATTACTGCTGATACTGTTCTATGTTTTTGTATATGATGTGCAAAAGTTATTAATTTTGTTTGTCTTCGAGGCCTAGCTTGCTTTTTTATATGATTCCACATTTAAGCTGATAATTTCTGGCACCCTTTATACACTGCCGGTCACTTGAATGCGTCCAGTGCTTTGCTAAAATTCAAGTTGAGTTTTCTTCGGACAGAATGGCAGCACCTCTATGAATCAATACCAAAACACTTTTTGAAGTTATTTTTAACCAAGGCGGAGGTACTCATTATTAGAAATTGCGTACCAATATAGCCAAAGGTTTCTTTTAACATATTCTGTTATTAAAGCTTGGAGAAATAACTTATTTATTGCATTTTGTTTATATACAAGCTGCTGGATATATTCAGATGAGCTAAAATTAATGAGTGTTTTTTGAAAAAGATATACGTTTACGTGTTTTTAAAAAGAATGGTATTAATATTTGGGTCCGAAGAAAACTTATCTTGAATTTTTGCAAGGCACTGGACGTATTCAAGTGACCGGCAGTGTATATTTCTCAGTCAATTGAAAGAATTTCAAGAGCAATTGCTTACTAAAATCCTTCTGCTAAGTTTACAATAATCAAAACATAAATGCATACTGCATAGATTGCATAAGAAGATTTTCTACTAAGCATGAGTCCTTTCAGAACAAGATAAGCAGAAAACCAGCTTATCAGAAATGCGGGGCAAATTGTGTATCAGAAATTTCAAAATAGACAAAAAAAAACAGAATACCACAATAATACACAAACTTCCTAATCAATCAAAATTGTATCAATGTTTCGGATTATAAATCAAAAACACCTTATCACCTCCAGAATATTACAATCTCTCAAACCTAAGGGTATCTTCAATAGTTCTTATCCTTAAGCTTTCCAAAAGCGTCTGGCACTTGATGTGACATGAAAATAGATACACATTGGTATTTAGTATCTATCAACATCGACTATAAATATTTGTAATACATAAATCCTTGTCTGATGATATTTCATTAAAATTATTTCTCATTCTATTGCAAGGAACTAATCCTACATACTCGTATTGCATAAATTTGGTTCAATTCGATTTCCATATATTTGTTTATGTTGAATTTCCGATAGTTTCCAATTTTTAATACCCATATCATCACGACAAGACTATTAAAATCCGAACATAGTGTCTCTCTTTTTCAAAAATCTAAATAAAAACAAAAAAACCTCTGCAATTCTCCCCCAATGCAGTTGATCCGGATTACCTAAAGAATATTTTTTTTTATTTTTGTTTTTTTTTTTTCAATATACCTAGTGTGAAATGCCAGACACAAACATTGAGTTATCTCTTTGGTAAAGGTTATATAAGCACAGAAGGTTTTATGGGGGGGGGCTTCCCTTCTCAAAACGAGTTGTTGAAAATAGAAAAAATAAAACCTGGGATTGTGTATCTATACACAAAATATAATTATTAATAAAACGAGAATGATACAGAGAAGCACAAAAAAAAATTGTTAATAGTTGATTTTTTATTCAAATAAGAAATGGGAGAATCAACATACCGTTGCAACTGGATCCGCAAACACAATGCACACTAGTTTTGCTTCGTATCCTTCTCCGGAATGTATCCATGATTTTTCCACTTGTATATCCGGTGGATCTGTAAAAGAAACAAAAAATTGCAGAAACAGATGAGAAAAATTTCGAATCAAAATCATGAATAGCTGAAAGAAAATGAGAAAATATTACCACCACAGAAATAAAGATATCTATACAGTAAAAACCCTTTTCATGGATTTTTGTAAGAAACACACAGTCCTTGAATGATTTTGAAAAATAAAAAAGAATTTAATGTTGATAAATGGTTTTTAAAAATATTATCACATTCAAACTCAATGATTTTCGGGTCAGCAACATAGATACTTGATACCTATAGCAAAAAAATCATCATTTAAAATAAAAGAAGAAACACAGTTACATTTTTATATTTTTTGAGTTTCATTCATTTGAGCAAACAGTGAATAAAACAATTTTCGATTTCGAAGTAGTTCTATTTTTTTAAAAATAATTTTTGGATTTTTAAAAAATCTGAAAAATTCAATTTTTCGAAAATGGGTCACTGTATTTTTTTGAAATATTTGGTTTTAGATGTGCAATAATAGTATTATAAAAATGGCATACAAATTTTATTTTTAAACAATTTTATACATACAAAAATTAACTTTTTTAAAAACGGCTCTAACGATTTTCAAAAAAAAAATTCGAAAAATTTATCTTTTTTAATCAAGTCAAATGGCATGAAGTTGTTTATGTATTTTAGTAATGAATTTATTTTTTTTTATTTCTTATAAATTTTTTTAAAAATCATTAGCGTCCACAGCAACTTTGACCCTAGGAGTAAGATCGTGCATTTAATTATTTTTTGATTGGTGACTTAATATTAAATGGAGAGTGAATAAAATGGGCCTTAGTTTATTAGATAAGGCTTAATGTATGATAGAGAATTTATTTTCTAAAAATGCATTTTTAATAAAAAGCACGACTGGGTCGCACGTACTTCCTCTTGAAGATAAAGTCACTATTTATGCTAAGCCCTTTTAATTAAAAATTTGTAAATGCAGTTTTAGAAAAAAACAATTAAAAAAGCATAAAATTCGGTTTTCAAATGACTAAAACAGCTTCTTAAATGAATTTATCCTCAAAACAAAGTACGCAATTTGATTTCTTCTATAATGATACATTTTTAGAAACAAAAAATTTGAAAATCGTTTGAGCCGTTTTCTAAAAAATCTATTTTTTCTATATAAAATTTTGCAAGGACTTTTATAAAAAAAAATTGGTACGCCATTTTTAAGATATTATTTATCAACATCTTAAAACTAAAATTTGAAAAAAAAAATATTGAACAGTTTTCGAAAAAATGATTTTTCAATAAAAAAATTTCAAACTTTTGTTAAAAATCCAAAAACATAATTTTCGAAATTTTTTATTAAATATTATTACGGCAACTTGAAAGCATTCATGTAAAAAAATGGTTGAAATTGATTGAGTCATGAAGGAGAAAATCAGAATTTAAAAAAAACGGTTCTATGGCAGGTACCGTTAATAACGGTTTTTGAAAAAATGGTTTTCATTTAAACATAGACATAGAAATGACCATGATTTTTTTAATCAAAATCGTAGGCACCGTTTTTGAGAAAAAGGAGTTTTTCTAAGACCGGTATATGACAGGTACCGTTATTTTTGGTAAAAAAAAAAATCAAAAAACGCCACATACCAAGTTTGAAGTAAATCGACCCATCCGTTTAGGCTGTGGTCTCTGATACATACAGACAGACAGACAGACAGATAGACAGACAGATTGTCGGACCCACTTATTTCTCATTCTCTATCATCGTAATGTCATGTTTGATTGTTATCTCAACTTTTTTTTCTGTACGAATGCATAACTTGATATGTATATGGTACCCATATCGCAAGTAAAAATATTAATTTTTCAATTATCTCAAATTGGGGTAACGTACTCGTTGTCAGCTTGATTGAAAAATAATTTTACTAGATTAAACATTTTTCTCCACTCAAGTAAAAAAGTTTCCATTTTGTTTATGGATACAGTTTTTATTCGAGCATTTGCTTGAGATCTTTCTCAACTGAAGGGAGAAGGAAAAATCTATGCTTGAGTATAGACTATGAATTTCAGCCTAAAAGTATTAAAAATAAGGGAAAAAGGAGTATCATACGGGCTTTATCCCGACCATAATGTTATACACAAATTATTTTCAGGTGGAACTCTAAGAATTTTCAAGGAAACAAAAGTGAAATAGATAGAATTACAAGTCATGATATGAACAGAAAAGTAAAAACAATCAAAGTCCCACAAGGCAAATTTTAGCCAGGTTAAATCAGGGCTACTCAGAGCACCAACAAACTACCATTTGAGGAAAATTTGCATCAAAATGCACAATTTCCTTTTGTGTTTTCGTAGACGTCATCGATCGGCGTTGCTTAACTGGCAAAGCATTAACGTGACGTGTTACCTAAGCTTTAGTGATTCTTCGACTTAGAGAACTTTTACTGTAAATACAAAAAAAAAAAAAATACAGGGAACTAACTTTAAATCCTTTTAGCATGCAAATATTTTGTTTTTCATTGGATCTATTTCAAAGGCAGCTTCCACATACAGTCCTTCATCTTCCCCCTATTCGTTCAGTATCCTTCTCCATCCCGTCGTCGCACTATGGAGTAAAAGCATGCAAAAACGAGACAAAAGTCGATTTTTAAAATTGCAAGGTTTAGAAGTAAAGTTTCAACCAAACGTTAGATAAATGTCCGTAGATTAAGAAACTGTATATTTTTTTTTTTTACTCCAACTAATTTAGCCACAGCACTAGCTCAAAGTCAGTGGAAAAGAGAACACTTTTTTTTTTTTTGCACCATCAAAAAAAAAGTTGTAATTTCAATTTATTATTTATTTAACATTTTGCAACTCTTGATATAATTTTTAAGATGAATAATACAGATGCAGGTGTGTTCTAATATATTAATTTTTGTTTTTGTTAAAATATTGAGTTTTAATAGTTTTTGTGATTTAATTAAAAAAATGCCTATAAAATGTATTTTTCTGTTTTTTGTTCTTTCTTTCTTAATCGTTTTGTTTTTACTTTCCGCTAAATTCCGTTGAGTTGTTTGTGTAAAATGATAAAGTGAATCATAAAGCTACAGTAGCAAAAAAATTGGGTGCTACAATTTGCAACCTTAGTTGTTATTTGTGTTAGAAAAAGTGATGTTTTATGCATTTTTAAGCTTTATCTTAAAAACGTGAATTTTGATATATTTGAAGGATCATCCTGCTTAATAGTTTTTACCAAAAAACGTTTATATGATGTGATGAAAACAAAACATGTTCTGAAGGTGGATTTAAAGCTAAATTGGATTATTTAGAAAAATATTTGTTAGACAAGGCTTGTTGTGAGGAGGGTGAACTCGAAGAATTTAAAATTAAAATATGGCGTTTAAGGTTTGAATATGAATTTAAATAATGAAATGTATTTTATTTATTGGAGGGTTATTTATAGATTTGAATTTAAGAGTAGATGGCTTCGTTCTGCAAGAGTTGAAAGTCGTTTTTTACAAAAAAATGAAACTTGGCTAAAAGGAAGTTTTGAAATTCCTAATAGATCAAGACCTGGTCGGCCCAATAAATCCTTTGATGATCTTTGCCCTCGTCGTAAATGTAGACGAACTGAAGAACTTCGTCGATCGCATCAAACAGAAGAACTTTCTTTTGCAACACAAATAAAATAAAAAGCTAAAAGTGATTGCTATCCTGACCCAGAGTCTTTTACAGTTACGGAAACTCTGGCTGAGGTTAAATTGCAAAGCTTGCTTGATCACACCACTAAGCGCTTACTGATGTATTTGGATATTCGACAAACCTTAACTGATGACGAAATGAAATCTTTAGAGCTCATTTCAAAATGGGGTTGCGATGGATCACAACAAACCCAATATAAACAAAAGTTTGAAAACCATTCCGATTCCGATGCAAATATATTTCAAAGTTCTTTTGTACCTTTGCGATTGTTATGCGCTTCAAATAGGAAAATCGTTTGGCAAAATCCGACACCATCATCACCAAGGTATTGTCGACCTATAAGAATCATTTTTACTAAAGAAACTAAGGATATTACCCAAAGTGAAATTAATTATATAGAATCGCAAATCAATTCTCTAATGAAAACCAAATTGGATGATTTTGAGCCCATGGAAGTTAAACATACGTTGGCATTTACAATGATTGATGGCAAAGTCTGTAATGCTGCAACAGATACAAAATCAACTATGAAGTGCTATATATGTGGAGCAACATCTAAGGAATTTAATGATTTGTCAAAATCAAGAGATATTCAAACAAATACATTAAAATTCGGTTTATCAATTTTGCATGCAAGAATTCGTCTTTTCGAAACCATTTTGCATATTGCTTATAAGCTTCCTTTAAAGAAATGGCAAATTCGAACACAGGAAGATAAAGATATTTTCAAAGAAATAAAACGAGAATTGCAAGAAAAATTCAAAAACCAACTCGGTCTAATAGTGGATGTACCAAAGCCAGGTTTCGGGAGTTCAAATGATGGCAATACAAGTCGTAGATTCTTTGAAGATCCACAAATTTCTGCCGAAATAACAGGTGTTGACATTCAGTTAATTTATAGGCTTAAGGTTATATTAGAAGTTCTGTCCAGTGGATATAAAATCGATATTTCCAAGTTTGGTAAATTTGCTTTCGACACAGCAACACTTTATGTTGATTTGTATTCTTGGCATCCGATGACACCAACAATGCACAAAATTTTAATCCATGGATCAACCGTAATTGAAAATGCGATTTTGCCAATTGGGCAGCTTTCGGAAGAAGCAGCCGAAGCTCGAAATAAGCACTTCAGACTCTACCGCCTTAATTACTCAAGGAAAAACTCAAGGAAAAATTGCAATGTAGATATTTTTAATCGTTTGTTATTAACATCTGACCCCCTAATAACCCCCTAAAGAAGCAATTGAAATGCTTATATCTGAGGATCCGATTTCATCTCGATTAGATGACTCTGAAGAAGAAGATAATAATAATTCTGAGGAAGAAAGCGAGTCTTGTTCAGAGTCTCTTTCGGAATAAACATTTACCTATTTAAAGAAAATAATAATAAATAAACGTTATTTCTAATAAAAAAAAATTTTTTTTTACTTATATACAAGATGAAATATATTTTATACGTCATAAAATATTGTTTCAGATGGATATCTACCCATTGAAGCCAAAAAATAATTTTGTCTCGTTTTTTCATGCATTTACTCCATAGTGCGTCGTCGCGTCGTTGCCGTCATCATCATGTCAGCAAGGAACAAGGGTACGAGAGAAAAATTCAATCTTTTATGTTATTTTTTTTTTCTAAACCGCACATAAAGATAACAAAAACAAAAAAAATAAAAAAAAAAAAAAACAAAAACAGGGAACAACCTCAACATGAATAAGATATGGTTTAATGCTTCAATTTCAGTTTATACAATGTAGAGACCGAGACCGTACAAGAGAGTACGTTAGATGTCAGACATATGGGCTATGCAGTGATTTATGTTGTGAGGTAATTTTTTTTTTTTTTTTTGCCAGTGAACTTCGTTTTAAAGCTTATACTCCAGTACGAGTGAGGTGTTTCTAAAGACTTTGATAAAATAAATTCGAAGAAGAATTTCCTGAACAGAATGAGTGATAAGAGGCATTTTTTTTTTCTCCTTCGTCTTCTGCAACAACAAAAAAAGGGAAGATTTTTTTTTTTTAATTTAATTGATAGCTTCGTTAGTTTTATCTTTCACTTTAAAAATGTTGAAGAAAAAGGTTGTTTATTTTTTTTTTTTTTTTTCAAAGAAGATTGACTTTAGCTTTTCATCAACATCTACACTTCTTGAGGAATGGTAGGTACTGGTAACTTAACCCACATATGAAAATATAGGAACCAGGTTTTTCGTTACAGGAATGAAAATTACGATTGTAAAAATCAAAACAAACACACTGATAAAATAAACGTATTTCACAACAACAACAATTTTCCATTTTTCATCTGATGTTGGATAAGAAACATTCGGTTAAAAGAGAAACATTTTTAATCAAAATACTTATTGTAGATACAAAAGTTTTCGTAAATCATACACTCAGAGAAATAATATTTTTGTTTTTCATTCCGGATAGTGAATATACTTTAAATTAAATGAAAATTATTATTATTGTTATTATTGTACTATTCGTACTAGAATGTCAGCTTGTTAGACTTGACCATTCTTTATTCCGTCAATTTTATTGAATGTTTGAACAACAACAACAACTTAAAGGCACTACCTTGTTGGGCTGGTCTAAAGTGGTGGAGTGCGTAGTGCACACGACTTCTAAGACTGAGCTAAGATCTGATAGCGTGGGTTCGATTCCCATGGTGTGCATAGAAAGTTTTTCATAATAAAATTGGATTAAAGCTCAGCACCACAAAAAGGAGACTGATGAGTGCATAAGTGGCAAAGCACGAAATAGCTATATCTCCAGCCAAACAAGAGTGGTAATGCCTTTAAGTTGTTGTTGTTGTTCAAACATTCAATATAAATGAAAATTAACTGTTGGAAAGTTAATACAATCCTCGCAAAAGTTTTTCATTTGTAGCAATTGTATTACGTTTGACCCAAATTGTAATTCTATTACAGCAAACATAATGCAAAACAACCCATTCGTTTGGAGCTCATGTTTATGACTTAATTGCCCAAAACGAAATTGCTTCCCACATCTAAAATTCTATTATTTGCAGCAAACGAATAAATAGTTTGCGAGGAACCTCTTTAGAAAGTGTTCTGTTACAAAGAACTTCACTTTTGGTGTAACTGTACAACTCAATAATAGCAAATGACTGCAGGAAACAAACTTTCTTAGTAATTGACTCTATGTTTGTAATGTTCATACGCATTTTATGCTTCTGGAAATTTATATAGCTCGTGGTGCAATAGCAACAGCCTTGGTTAAAAATCGAGAGGTTACCGATTCAATCACCGGTGTTATGCTAAGCTTTATTTAATTTATTTAGTTGTTCGCACAAATTGTTTCACCGAAACGAATTTAAGAGTTTGCTGCAAACGAAGTTGAAGCCGAAAAATGTCTGTCCAACAAACGAAAAGTCTTTTGACGCAAACGATTCGTTCTCTCATTTTATTTATATGCACTCTACTCCAATCATAAATTATACAGTCCTTAGTGGAATGACAAGATACTCGCTTTCTAAGAGGCAAGAAGTTGCCGCCGCCGCCGCGCCGCGCCGGTTCAAACCACAAGTGTTACGCTTAACTCTTTTTTATCGTTAGCAGAAAGTATTTAAGCCAAACGAATTTACCAATTTTCTGCAAACGAAGTCGAAAAATTGTCCAGCAAACGAAAAAGTCGTTTGTGCAATTTTTCGCTTGCTGCAATCGATTTTTTCTCTCAGTGTACAACTCAAGAAATAAAAAAGAAAGTAAGTCGAATAACACAATATTCGATTATGATTTTGTGGGTGGTTTCATTAAATGGTTTCATTGACTGTAATTGTAGAATTGACTGAAATAGTCAATCCTACATTTGAATTTGCGCGCGGACTGCCTCTGCCCAAATTTGCACCACCTGACATATCTTCTTACCAAAGTTATGCACAAAAATGCCTTTTTTTTTTGTTTCTTGTTAATATTTCAGTCCCAGTATGCCATAAATCAAAAAATTAAAAATCAAATAGTTCATCATAATATTTTTTTTCATTAAAGCGAAATTTTTTTTGGTTCAAATACATCCGTTTAAAAATGCAGCTACTTTAAGGCAGTGCTTTGTTTTAAAAATATACTTTTTTATAATTATATCAAAAAAATTCAGGAGTCTTCAGGAGTAAACTAGTTTTTTTTTACGATATTTAAAAATAACCACTATTTTCGAAAAACGTTATGATTCGTCAAACGACTTTTAGTTTGCGGCAGTAATTTTTCAACTCCAGCTTCGTTTGCAGAAAACTCTTAAATTCGTTTCTGTGAAAAAATTTATGGAACAACTATTAAAAAGAAAAAAAAAGTTCAGTTTAACACTGACCATTAAACCTACAGCCTCTCGATTACTAACCAAGGCTGTTGCCATTGCGCCACGAACTAGATAACTTTCCGGTAGCACAGAATGCATTATGAACACCACAAACATAGAGTCAATTATTGAGAAAATTTGATTCCTGCAGTCATTTGTTATGAATGCATTGTTAATTAACACAAAAAGTGAAGTTGTTTGCAACAAACTTCTTTCTGGAAAGATTCGCCACAAATTATGCATTCGTTTGCTGCAAACAATAGAATTTTCTAGTTAACGAAAAGATTTTTATGTGTGGGAAGTATTTTCGTTTGCCGGAATAAACTCATGATAATGAGTTCTAATGGGTTTTTTGCATTATGTTTGCTGTAATAGAATTACAATTTGGTTCAAATGTAAAACAGTTGCTTCAAATGAAAAACTTATGTAGGGATTGTATTTACTTTCCAGCAAATGATTTGCATTTTATTCAAATGATATTCATTAGCCGCAAACGAAAAAAAAATATTATTTCTTAGAGTGTAGCATATTTTGATTTAAAAGACCACGATTAAGTTCTGTCGCTTTTCTCCTGAAGTTTAGTTTTTTTCTGTATTAGAATCTTTTCATTTTACCAAGCACCTAGAAATTATTCTTGATTTCATTCAACAAATTCTAAGTTTTTGAAACACTTCATTTTAACAAATAGAAGCTTCAGATTTCTAGCTACAGCAATTTTCTTTCTGTGAAATGGTGACAAAAATGTATTACAAAAACACAAAAACATATCACAGTAGGTAGTTTTAAATGAAAAATTTCTAGAAAAATCAAAAGTTACATTTTTCTCTCAAAGACTTTAATTTAAAACAAAAAAAAAAAAATGAAATGAGAAAAGAAAATTGAAAGATGGAAAAATTCCATGAAGCTCTCTGTGTCTGTTCCAACAAGGTTTCGAATTTATTTTCTTCTCCATTAAATCCAATCTTGCATATCGATTTCACTTCAACAGGACGCTGTGTTTTCTTCTCTGGATTTCTTTTTTTTTCTACTGATGGTCATTTCTACTATCTGCCATTGTATACCTACAGGAAATATTTCAAATTGAGTTCTTGTCTTCTTGGGGAAATCCGTGTACGAAGTAGTTAAGTTTTTCTCATCACATCGACATCGAGTTAAAGCTCTAGCGAAATATAGGAAGGTGTGTGTGGACTCACGACTTTCGATACGCCCTACAATCTATACCTGGTCCTTTAACTGCAGGATACTTACTCTATTTTTTTTTTTTTTTGTTCATCGAAGTGGTATTCTTTTCATGAGTGGACGCATTTTTTCTGATTCTTATTTTTCAATTTACGGAAGCTATGGTATCAGGATCAGGATGTGCACAGGAAACCCTAAAAAAATATTTTTCCTACCCGAGAGATACTATGATGATGGTATAGTAAGTACATGAAACAAGAGTTGTTTCTCCAAAGGAAGAGTATTGATTGGTTGCATTTCATAAAATGTATCGAGTGTTCAGTTAGAATTTCTTCCTTTTTTTTTAATTTAAGGATATACTTTTTTGTACATTCTTAGGGTTAAGGAACACAAAAAAATACATCAGGGTATAAATTGAATCTAAAATCCCGGAATTTCAAGGAGTCAGCTTGGGCAATGTTTAAGGTAAAAAATTTTCAAGTAGGAAAGTTTCGGTAAGACACTCAGTACAAATATTTTGATTAAATTAAGACATACAACAAAATTAACCACAGTTTTTGAGCGAAACAAATATAACCTCTATGAGGAAAAGAAGTAACGCTTTTGTTTGACGGATGGAGTTAAGAATAGGTGCCTTTTTTAAATCCAAGATGGCGGCTGAAGCAAAAGGTCATATAAGGCCCTTTTTAACGAACGCACTGTAAAGAAAAATTGTACGAATAAATTATTTCTATGTTAAATATTTATCCCGACTGAACTAATTAGAAAAATATGGCTATCATACAACTTCTTTACAAGATTTAGTTGTATTTTTAAACTTTCCAGGAGCATATACCTAAACCATTGCTCAAGACCAGGAATCGCCACTGATTCTTGAATGGTAGTTAGAATTGGAAAATATATAGGCAATAAGGAAGTAGATCTTCTATCACGATCTCCAGAAGCGAACTTCCCAAAAATTACTTCGGATGAAACTACAAAATACAAATTATTTGTAAAAGGTAATCAGTAATCAAATTCGTAACATATGCAAGGAAAACATTATGAAAGATGGCTCGAAGACCACAGAAGGTAGGTACAGGTGTCTAAGAGCCAAAATCATGGAGGTGAACAATTTGATGCCCAGGAATTTTTAAAATCAAAATTACCTTAAATTGGAATTCACTTCTGACGTACCAATAAATAAAGGGTTTTCCAATAAGAGGTGTTATTTTGAATAGCCCGCTATTTCGGTAGCTGTCACTTTTGAAGCTGTCATTTTTTCACATTTGACAAGTAGAAGGTACGCTATTAATAAAAATGGAACGATACACGCTTCAACAACGCATTGAAATTATTAAAATTCACTATAAAAATGGTGAAAATTTGGCAGAGATGGTTCGTAAAACTAAAACATTTTTGGGTCATTGTGAAGCACCTTGTCGGACCGCAATACAGAAATTGGTGGACAAATTCGAGCTGTTGGGACAAGTTAGTGATGTGAAGAATAAAACCCGTGCACGTCGCTCAAGAACAACTGAGAATATTGCTGTTGTAGCCCAAAGTGTTGAAGAAAACCCAGGTTTGTCCATTCCTCGTCGTTCATTGGAATTAGGCATTCCACAAACGTCATTACACCGTATTTTGCATAAAGACTTGGGTCTTAAGGCTTATAAAGTTCAGTTAACACAAGAACTCAAGCCAGCTGATCATCAACAACGTCGTGTCTTTGCTGATTGGGTCCTTGAAATGCATGAAAATGAACCGGAATTTCATCGAAAAATCATCTTGACTGATGAGGCCCATTTCCACCTCGGAGGCTACGTCAACAAGCAAAACTGTCGCTCTGGGGCTCGGAAAACCCAAGAGTTATTGTTGAAAAGCCTCTCCATCCTCAACGCGTGACTGTTTGGTGCGGTTTATGGTCCCGCGGGGTTATTGGACCTTACTTTTTCGAAAATGAGGCTGGAGCAACAGTTACGGTCAATGGATTGCGCTATCGAGAGATGATTAATGATTTTGTATGGCCTGAATTGGATGGTATTGATCTGGACAACGTTTACTTTCAACAAGACGGCGCTACGTGCCACACAAGCAATGAAACCATCGATCTTTTACGGGAAAAGTTTCCGGACCGTGTTATCTCTCGAAGAGGTGATCACAATTGGCCACCGAGATCTTGTGATTTAACACCTTGCGACTTCTTCCTTTGGGCCACGTGAAAGATAAGGTCTACGAAAACAGCCCAGCGTCGATTCAAGACCTCAAAGATGAAATTCGTGAGGCTATCGAGGACATAGGGCAGCCACTTTGCGATTTGGTTATGGAAAATTTCATGAAAAGGATATGGTCCTGTAAGCGTGGTCTTGGCGGCCATTTGGCTGATGTTGTGTTCCATTATTAACGGCATACCTTCCTCTTTATAATGAAATAAACATCCGATCATTTATCTCCAAAAATTTTACTTTGAATATCAAAATAACACCTCTTATTGGAAAACCCTTTATAATTGAGATGAATCTCCGAATGTATTAAATTTGTTTAAAACAGTTAGTTTTTGTTTTATTCGATATAATATACCTGAATCATTCCGGGAACGCTAACATAACTCAAAACCTGAAAACACAAAAATCAATTAAATTTAGCTACCTAGGGGCTGATTCTAATTCTGTGAATAAATGAATCGAATAAATAATTTTCATGTTCGCTATTGAATGTTAAATTTGATTCATGTTTTTATTTTTTCTTAATATTTTTAGTTCAGGTAGAAGAATTTGTTTTCATGTTTTCACCTTGTCATTTACTTGCAAATTTTTCCGTGAAAGAAAATTATTCATTATGAAGGTTTCAGAATTTTTTTTTTCACAGAACGTGAATCGCATTTATGAGTGAAAAAAGTGAAAAGCTTTACATCAATTAAGCGTCATTCCGGGAACGCCTGTTTTAGGATGACTTCAGATTAAAATTATAGTTTTGTTTCAATACTATGATGTAAAATCGAGACCACTACAACAAGAACTCAAAATATTTTATTTTATTTTGTTATAAAGAAAATCGACGATGATAATGATCAAAACATCATTTTCGGGAACGTCATTTCCGGGAACGCTTTCAGACTATGAATGAGATATACAGTATTCTTGAAATATGAAATTAACATATTTTTGTCATTTAAGATTCCTGACCTACGAAGGTCGAAATGCATAGTTGTTACTCAATTTGACATTTTTCTCAACTTCCGTAAGTTTAGAAAAATCTCAAGCATTTACTCAACCAAAGTCCGTATAGACAAAAGTCCGTCTAAGCAACTGGTTACAGGTTATCCTCAAGTAAATGCTTACAAAATTCCTCACAGGCTCCATCATAAATAGTATAAGTGGCATGCAGTCAACTCAAGCGTACACTTGACAAAAGTTTTGACTTAAGTGACGGCTATGAAATTCACTCTTAAAAAGTGCCATATGGTAGGGATTGACCTGCTTGGAGAAATTTGTTTGATGTGGCTTTTATCTACAATTAGAAGCACGTGTTAAGTAGGTAAGGTTGAACAACAACTTTTTTAAAATCACATATGGAGAAGTTTACATAATGAGGTTCCTGCCACCTCATCACACAACTCGAAGATTAGAATGTGATCGATAGGCTCTGCTCAAATTTTTTATCCGAAATTTAACAAAAGCAACGACTTACGAGCATCTTGTGTCAGGTACTCCTTTCTATATGCTTTTTATATGCTTAAGACTTTTTGCCATCAAGGAATTAATAAACAACTAAGTTTAAATTGCAATTATAGGAGCAGTTTTTTATGGAATTTATTTTATAATCCACTTTGAGTTCGAAAAAAGCGAACAAACGAAATTATGACATCCACCAGCATACGAACCAGCGTTGCTTAAGTTCCCAGTCGAGTGTCATACCCATCTTTTATACCTACTCTCTGATTAAATTGTTTAAAATAACTTATATTATGTTAGAATATACATGTTTGAATTTTATATGAGAGTATTATAAATTTAACGTTGTGTTTTTTCCCAAAGTGAAGACATTTCTTCACAAATTTTCGCTTGCTCCCTTATTTCGTTATCTCCCTTAAATAATTCCCAAAAGGATGTTGAAAACACTCGATGGGGAACTAGACACTCTGCTTGTTTTAAAACTTGAATCGGGAGAAAATCCTGGGATGTGTCCTGCCTTCTCCTAAATTAATAATAAAACGAACCACATTCAATGAAATAAAATGGATATCACTGCGTCTATTTTAGTGCCCCGAAATACTCTTAATACTTTATAAATAATATACCTATCCTCACTCTGAGAACATCAAGGATGAAAAGTTTGTGAGTCATAAAATACCTATTTAATATGGTAAGTGCCTTCATATACCTTTAAATAGAACAAAACTCAATGAATATGTCATCTAACAGTAAACCAAATGTACTCAAGAATCTTTCATGAAGCATCTGGTAGCCAGAACTCATATTCTGACCACAAATGCAAAATCACAAACAAAAAAAACACTCAAACCTTTGTCAAATAATATTACCAACCAAAAGTCCTTCCATCAAAGTCCTTCCGAAAAGAACCATATGGAATTGAATAAAATTTCAATTTAATCTTTTTTTTTTTAAAGTTTAATCAAAAACCACCCATGAATATTGCAAGAATCTTTTATGTACCGACTCGTACCTCTACATACAAGAAAATAAGATGAAAATCCTCAAAAAACTTACATAGAACATCAAGTCTCATATCAACGGTAACCGGATCACCGACTCCATTGTCTGCCGTACACTGATATACTCCAGCCTGTTGACGTTCCAATTTCTCCAGAGTCAGTATTGGACCATCGCCAATACGAGCTGATGATTTCCCAGCACCACTCTGCAAAAATACAAGGATATCAGTGAGACAAAAAAAAAAGCAATGCATATTTATATATGAGAAATTCTTTTTTGCAAAATTTTTGCCAACATAAACAAAACAAGGACACAAATTTGCAAAATAAAATAGAAAAAAAAGAGCAGAAGAATTAGGTAGAAAAAAAGTGAAGAATCGCCTTTGTCTTTTGAAAGTAATTTCACCTACCTGGGGTTTGCCATAAATTTTTATAATATTTTTCGGTACAGTTTGGAACACACACTTACCTGTATCTGTACTTCTGCCACAAACCACCAAAAACCTCCCATTTAGTCTCTCTTTACCTTCAGGACGATTCCGCATGAAAAGCAGAATATACACGGTCTCCAAGCTGGATATCTATAAAACAACCACACTGATGACAAAACTACACTACGACAGAGTCTGCAACTAAACCAAAACTACTTTTACCGAACTAACTGCATTATGCAAGGACTTTGTCTCTTCTTCTTCATCTTCTTGATTTTCCACTTTGTGTGTTTGGTTCGTCTATATGATATGCAAGAAGAACGGGACTCAAAATCGCATTTATAAAGAAGCAAAGCTCGTTTAAAAATGGAAGCCGTTTTCATATAATATTGGTAAATGGGCTGCAAGAGCTTCTCGCAATACTCAAACAGCACCGGTATAGTCGACAGCTCATGCATGATATGTTGCACCTTGACAAAAGAATACGACGACGGCGGCGGTAAGTATCTATCACACACAAGGGCTAGAAATACTCGCTATACCTCTTGTTATAGTCTTTACCTACACGCGGTTATAGTCTTAAGTGTAATTTATGTTAAACACGTCTTCAATGTACATTACGGACACGTTTTGTGGTTCTTTGGCAGGGCTCTTCTACTTTCATATAATATTTTCTACCTAAAAGCCTTTTGCTTGAGCTGGTGCAGCCAAGGATACTTAGGAAATTTAATTTACACCGAAAATAATATTTGTATGGGAATAAACAGTTACTGATATTTTGTTTGGTTAAAAATATTACTCCACAGTGATATTGAATGGTTTTACCATTTGTAGAGTTCGGATTGCCTTTCGCTTTTTAGGTGTGCAAAAATTGGATATTTAAACAAATAGGCTTGGAATGATAATGAGAAACACTGATAAATCAATGTTAGTTAGAAAAATGTTGCCAAATCGTGATACAATTATCGAAATTTATCATTAGGTATCAAAAATACATAAGAAGGGAGATGTCACAACGTGCAGCAATTATAGAGGTATAACGTTGTTGAGTACCGCCTATAAGATACTCTCCTCTATCCTACAAGACCGGATAACCCCATACGCTAAAACCATCATCGGACACTATCAGTGTGGTTTCATTCCAGGCAAATCAACAACTGATCAGATTTTTACCCTTAGGCAGGCGATGGAAAATGTCTAGAATTTAACATCCCAACATACCATCTGTTTATAGACTTTAAAGCCGCCTATGATAGCATAGCCAGGGTAGAACTTTACAAAGCCATGAGAGAATTCGGCATCCCAAATAAATTGACACGACTATGTAGGTTGACCATGACCAACGTAACAAGCCAAGTTAAAATAGCCGGATTGCTATCCAGACCAATCAACATCTTTAATGGACTCCGACAAGGGGATGGTTTGGCCTGCCTCCTCTTCAACCTGGCGTTGGAGAAAGCAATCCGTGACTCTGGCACGGCAACAAGAGGGACCATCGTCAACAGGTCCAGCCAGATACTGGCTTACGCAGACGACATCGACATCATCGGAAGAACCGAACAAGCTGTACACGATTCCTTCATCCAGATCGAGCAGGCGGCACAAAATCTGGGGCTGCACATTAGTGAAGGTAAAACAAAGTACATGGTGGCGTCGAATGCGAGAAGAACAGTTGGTCAAACAATCAAGGTAGCGGAGCACGAATTTGAAGTGGTGCAATCCTTTAAATACCTTGGGTCGACAGTAGCAGCCGATAACAACATAGAAGAAGAAATACGCGGGCGGCTTCTCAAATCCAACAGAGCCTACTACAGTCTGTCAAAGCTATTCAAATCCAGAAATCTAACCATAACTTCAAAACTGCTGCTGTACAGGACCATGGTCCTGCCAGTACTCATGTATGGATCCGAGACTTGGGTGCTTAGCAAAAGGCACTGTGACCTCTTAGCCGCGTTCGAGAGAAAAGTCTTACGGAGAATTGTTGGCCCCATATGTGAGGAAGGACGATTCCGGAGGCGGTACAATCATGAGTTGTACGCAATCTACCTTGAAGCAGACATAGTGACAAAAATTAAGCTCGGTAGACTCCGGTGGGGAGGGCACCTAGCTCGTATGAGCGAAGAGGAACCTGCTCGGAAAGTCTTTTGCGGTACATTCTATGGTAGACGGCAGCGTGGTAGACCATGCTTGCGCCGGAGAGATCGCGTAGGCCAGGACGCCCGGAGCCTTGGGGTGCGCAACTGGATGGCGTTGGCTCGAGACCGGGATAGGTGGAAAGACTTGTTGAAAGAGGCCAGGACCGGACCCCGGTTGTCGAGCCGATGATGATCAGAAATAGGTATTGCATTGGTAGAAAAACCAGAAGGACCTCTATTGACAAAATGACTAACTATAGGCTCAGCCATGTCACAGAGGTACATACAATATAAAAAGTTACAGGCGGCATTTGCGATCAAAGTACACTTCCCTAGAAGGTGTACCGAATATCATTTGGTTGATTTTTCTTAAAAATAACAGGTAGAGCCAACATTGAATGATCACAATGTGATAGATCTGGTTTTGAGAAGCTGTGACGTATTAAATGTTGAGTTAAATGGTGAATGAGATGAGATAAAATTTGAAACCTTTTCTCATTTTGTTTGATTTAGTTCGAATATTGAGATCTTATTTCCATTCGTAATTAGTCAAGTGAAAAATGTTGAAAAATTAAAATCGAATTATAGAAATTTATTTTTATCAGAAACAGGTATTGCGTTGGTAGAAAAACCAGGAGGACCTCTATTGAAAAAAGGACTAACTATAGGCTGAACAAGGTCACAGAGGAACATATGATTGAATATAAAAAAATTACAGACGGCAAACCAAAGTATACTACCCTAGAGGGGTTTAAAGAAAAAAAATAACATTTGGTTGATTTTTTTTTAATAACAGGAACAGCCGACAGTGAATAATCACTAAGTAATATTTCTGGTTTTTCATCTGAGAAGCTGTGAAGTAATAAATGTTATCCCGCGATTAGGCCTCATTCATTGACACATGACTCCTAAAGCCCTACTTTATTCGTGCGATTTGGCAGAAAATAACCCTACCCCGGATAAGCTTTTTCCTTTTCAGTGTTCAAAAATTGGACATTTAAACAGATGTGTTTGACATGATTAAGAGAAACACCGATGACTCTAGATATTATCCCAATTAATTTGTACCTAGGTCTTTGGTTGAAAAAACGGGCACGGACCTTATGCCGATATTTTTGTGTTTGAAATTTCGTTTGATTGCCAAGAACCTAACCTCAGTATAAGCTTTTGTCTGACGACACTATCCCAATTTTTTTCTTCAAACTTCAATGTCAAAAACTTCGTTTGACGATCACAACATTTATCCCAATGTAATTGTATCTGAAACTTTAATTGACATCGGGGACTATATCCCAATGTGTTTGTGCTCGAAACTTGGTTTAAAGCTTAGGACTCCTTTACTTAGACCCAATGATTTGGTCACGAAACTTCATAAAACGATTGACAATGAAAGTAAATAAGAAAATTGGGGTCCTAAGACCCTTCAAATACTATTCTAGAGTGGTATATTTATTGACCTTGGATTCTGGACCGAAAATCGCCCTAATTCCGATTAAAAATTTATTTGTAGGACCGTCCTTATTTATTATAGAGTAGTTGGTGCCTTATTCTATTCAGAAAGGTTATATTTTCTTTAATGAACTATGATGAGGTAAAATAAATTTGCCTTTTCAAATTTTGGGACCTTATTTCCATTCGTAAATAGTCAAGTGAAAAATGTTGCCAATTAAAGATCGGATTATGGAAAATGATCATCATCAGAAACAGCTGGTATTGCTTTGGTAGGAAAACCGGAAGGACTTCTATTCAAAAAAGGACTAACTATAGGCCCGAGTCAAAGAGGTGCATATCATATTTTCTAATATAAAAAGTTACAGTAGGCTTTAACTGCAACCAAATTACACTACCTTAGAAGTTGTACTAAATTAACATTTGGTTGATTTTTGTCAAAAATAACAGGAAGAGCCGACATTGAAGGAAGGATCAAAAAGTGATGGTTCTGGTTTTTTTTTATGAAAACTTTTGCATAAAAGTGATTTGGTAAGGATTTATAGCACGGTAAAGTGAAAAGAAACTGAAAATGTAGCAAAATCCGAAATTTTACCCTCTTTTGGAAGCCTCATACCTTCGTTGGTTAACAAAAAATATTATTCATGTCATGTTTCTAGGAAATTTAGTTTTCTACAAGTCGGCTAACGTTTTTTTTTTCAATAAAATGCACCATTAACAAATTATGAACATAAAACTGAAAAAAGTACCAAATTTGTTTGAATTTTAAAGGATTCTAAGGAGGCGGAGGGGGCGTGGTTGTGGAAATTTGTTTTTTCTATCCACTAACCATGCCAAACAACATATCTAAGAAGACTAAGAAATACCGGATTTTTTTGAGGGTAACCTCCCTTTTTCAAGTTCCGTTTATTGGACCATCAATAAAAGCTTAAAATCAATTTTAAGACCCTCTACTGTGTTAAAATGGATTTTATTCCAAAGTAAATTTTTCTTAGTGTATAAATTCCCTTTTAACTATCTTCAATTTCCAAAATACTCCACAAAAAACTTACCAAAGTATCTCTAAGTGTTACACACCGCCCTCCTGTCTGCTTATGCTTCTATCAGGAAGCTCATATATAAGTCTAAAAGGGACACAAAAAAAAAAAAGAAATAGAAACGAAAAACGAAAAACCAGGACACACACATCACATTGGCAAGAGAGAGGATAATATTTATGCACAATTTAGGCAGCTACCTCCATTCGTCGTCGCGTTGACATTATTTAGGAACTTGGTGGCCTGATCTCCATATTTTATGCTCCAAGGAATGAACACTGCCGAACACCCATATACATACCTACCAAAGCAAAGCACAGCAAAGCACAGTACAAAAGTGAACTGAACAAAGTGAATATAGTGAAAATACGAGTATACACCATCAGCCAAAGAAAGGAACAACGAAAATGGCAGCATAAATCTTAAGCTTAACATGCGCTCGGGCTCGGGCTATGGGGAAAGGAGGCGATCCGGGCGTAAAATAACGTTCATCGGAAGTTCTCTTCTCTCATCAAGTTTGGCACACAAAAATATAAAAAAAGCAACTCAGTCCCTCACTCATACTCTCGACGACTGCAGCTTCGAATTTATTCATTTGTCCGTCTCCGTAGTCATTGTCATCATCATAGTCCTCTGTCCTCTTGCCAAAGACCTCTTATTTTTCGTTCCTTGTGTGCCCCAAGCAGTCCAAGTCCAATTTTTGAAATGTGACCCGACCAGATGAGGACCCTATACAAAAACCTACCAGCAGCACCATATATGTATAGTTTTTGAGATCCTTGTGCAAGACCAAGTTCCACAAAATGCAGGGTGCAGTCGAATTAATTATGCGCCACATAATGGCACCCGAGAAGGGTCTCTGTGCACTTTGGGGGTTCAGTCTAACAGAATTGTACATATATTTATACTCAACCCATAACAATTGATGCCGCACGGTTCGCCTAGGCTATTGTGATTCGTTTTTAGTAGTAAAAGCTTGTTATAGGCAATTTGGAAGTGGGTGAACTTTTGCCACTCACAAAACGGATGTTCTGCCTAGCCTAAAATGGACGGGGGCCTAGTTTTTCTGTTTTAATATTTTAGCTTCCCCCCCCCCCCCCCCCCCCATTTCTTGTACATGCCGACAAGTTTTGGAATTGATTTATAACCATTTTGGGAGAGTTGGTGTGTTGAACATGCATATAATGTGTGTATGTAGTGGAGGAGGAATATGTGAAGGAAGAATGATTTAATGTGTTCCACGTACCCAAACTATGACAGATTGAACATGCGGATATGTTTGGTGCAGACGACGAGAGTCATTGGTGTTTTATGGTTTTTTTGTTTTTTTTTGTTTTCTTTTGTTATGCCCGATTTTGTTCTCCGGGCTTCGCTGCAGGAAAGTTCACCTACCTAACTATACCTCCGCCGCGGCGCCCGCCGCCGAACTCTGCCCCGATGGATCCTTTTTCAGAAATTGCTCACGAGCACCATATGACCAATTAAGTTTTTTTGGCATACCCATTTCGTGCCTCGAGTACACGAGGCTTCTCTTCTCATTCAGCAAGGCACTTTTAGAATTTTTGATCGATATAAGTTTACTCTTTTTTTTTTTTGATGGCTTGTTCGAGGTTAGTCCGAATTAAACGGCATAGAGTAGTTTGTTATTGATGGCCGATGTGTGAGATGTGTGGAGATGGAGAGTGAATGAATGATTTGGTGAAGTTTAAAAGTGAGAGTGTGTGTGTGTGTGTTTGGAGAAGTTATTGAGAAAAGTTTGTTATCGCATGCTTACGGTGAGAAAATGTGGTTTAAGCTACAACGAACGGGCCAAAAACACTTAACTTATTAAGAGGAAGAGCATTTATTGAGATTTCACTATAAGGCTTCATTAATCGGTTGTTGGGATAAAGTTTTTGACATTTGAATGGTTAGTGCGGTTTTTATGGTATCCAAATGGATGGAACGATTGAGAGATTTGTACATGTTTATGTAGGTGGATCCATGCATTTGGATGGCTCTTATTCATACAGGCTAAATCTAACGTGTGTTGCTACGATTTTTGATTGAAAGTTATGTGCTTTTGGGAAAAATATTTCAATCACTGGTTAGAAATATACCACTGGTCTCACGTGAAATCAAAAACCATCAGAATATTTCTATTGATGGAGGTAAATTGTTTCACTGAAGCTTTTTTTTATTTTTATTCACTTGGTAAGAAAGTTTTGGAAGTTAGGTCAATGTCTCATGAGTGATGAAATTTGTGCATCATACTGCAAGACCGAGATGGATGAGTTTTTAACATAGAAATCAGTTCACCTTGTCGTAGTTCTCCAGTCAAATTGAAGGTTTTAAGCATTTTCCAACATAAGAGCTTGATAAAAGGAACCAGTTTAAGACGAATGCAATGGCTCAAAAATTAGCCCATTTGTGCACAGAAATCTGACCTCCGACTAATTGAGCATAAGTAAAGAATCTGCCCTACGTGAACGACTCACTGACGTATTCCACATCCACATCATCTCCAGCAATAGCTGTTCGAAAGGTGAAAGTCGCAAACTGTTCGAGTTTTACAACATTATAGGTAATCCGAATCAAAACTTACCAAAATCAGAACTATTGTTCCTAAATTTTTTAGTGCTGAATTAACTCTACGTTAACCGTGGGGTAAGCTAGTCCTTTCAAATTATTTAAATCCAAGATATTTCTGAAGCAGTTTTCAGTGCAGGATTAAAATCGAGGTGTGTGTCTTTAAAAATCACCTTGGAACATCGAAATGGCTTCGAACTGTGACAGAGTGCCCTTTTTCAATACAATAGATTTTGAAAATGCATAAAAAATTATTTTTTCAGTCCCGGGGTTACCTCATCAACTTCGGTAGGCGGAAAAACAAATCCAAAGTATTAACCCAGGGTTTATCTTAATACCTGGATGATCTCACACTGAAAAAAATTGGCCTAAGATGAGCAGGAGACGTTCGCCTTGAGAGAGTAGCAGCATCACATTGACGACACTCCTAGGTATCTAGGCATAAACTTCAACTAGCTGCTGAGATTCAAACAGAACTTAAGGGGTGTGTTGAAGAAAGCCAACTTGGCATTCTAATATTTGCATCCCTTGATGGAAAAAGAACTGGACTGAGCGAGCTTACTAAACTCTTAATATACATACAACATGAAGCTCTATAGCGACCAATCAACTCTTCCAGTATGGTACACTATTTCAAACACAGTCATGAAGGATCTCCAACTCTTTGACAGATAAATCACTAGAATCTGCAACAGACATTTCTTCGACCGACAGCAGCTGCAGGAACACTACCAGAACTAACCAGCGCGGCGACTGTATGAAGAAAATCTATTATCGTCAAAGAAACTCGTTAAGAGCATCTCTTATAACCCTCGCCAGTTGATAAGAAAGATAACGACTCAACAAATATATCCCTAAGGTATCTGTCCGCAATAGAAATCCTGAACGAGAATAGTGCCGCAGCAAACAACGAAGAAGGAGTAAACTTCCACATTAACCCTAAGGTCAGCCGTGGCTATAAGCGTCTCCATTATTCTAACCATTCCCCAACACCACTGCACTGAGAGGACAAATCGATTACGACAAACGAAAAAAAATCCCCAAACGACTTTTTGGTTTGCTGGACAATTTGTTGGCTTTGTTTGCAGCAAATTGATAAATTCGTTTGTTTTAAACACTTTCGGCAAACGATAAAAACAAATAAAATTTTAGCGTAACACCTGTTGAACCGGTGACCCTTCGCTTCGGAAGCGAGTGTCTTGCCATTCCACAACGGACTGTGCAATTTATGATTGGTGTAGAATGCATATAAACAAAATGAGATAACGAAACGTTTGTGTCAAACGACTTTTCGTTTGTTGGCTTCGTTTGCAGCAAACTCTTAAATTCGTTTCGGTGAAACAATTTATGTGAACGACTAAATAAATAAAACAATGTTTAGCGTAATACCGGTGATTGAACCTGAACCTCTCGATTTTGAGCAAAGGCTGTTACATTGCATTGGATAATTGCTGTAATAGAATTACAATTTAGATCGTTATACAGTTAACTTTCCAGCAAATGATTTACGTTTAATTCTAGTATATATGAGTGTATCGTAACCTAAAAAAATCTGTCCCAGAAAGTTCACCTTTCTGTCTATGTAAGAGAGGCGGAGAGATATCAAAATTCTCAACCTTATTTCAGCGATTGAAAAATTACCAAATTGTTCCAGTAGTAGTTCTACCAACATTTTTTTGAGTGACTTTTCAGACAATTACCGACGCAACAACTACTTCAGTAAAAAAAAATCCTTACAAGAATTTAATACTTTCGGTGTTTTTCAGAAAAATTCAATTAGCATGTACACTTTTAAGGTAGAACACGGGGTCAAAAAAGTTCAGAGTGGAATAATATTTGTTTCCAATAAGACACGATACTGAGAAAATTCCTTAACACAAATTCAATTCGAATTTTTAAAATTTAATTTTCTAAGAAATTAACGAGCGTTCATTCGAAGTGTATTTTAAGTCCATAGAATAAAATAATGTTGCCATTTACTACGAACTAACAAATGAAATTCATCACCTCCAGGTTTTCTATGCCTCTATCGGGCCAGTATCTTATCTATGAGATGAAAATTATCTGACTACACTTTCAATACAATGACATGAAACGCTTAAAGTGTAAAAGAAAAAAAAAACAAAACTCAGAACATTATATATCCTATATATTCCATGAAAAGTCCCATTATCATCCAAACAAAATCTTTCCATTCATCCTATAGTCAATCCTTTAACCTATAGAATTCTAATTCAATTGAAAATTCTCCTTCAGTATATATTTATATTTCTTGTTTTTTTGTTCGTCCTGTTCATGTTTTGTATTTGTTTCTTTCTTTTCCTACACTCTGGCCCCACTTTGCTTATAACAAATCTTTAACTTGATCCCTCTAATCCCAATTAAGAAGAGAAATAAAATACAAAAAAGAAAATCCATACAAAAATAATAAAAGAAGAAATATAAAAAAAAAAAAACAAAAAAAGAAATCGAAAGAAGCAAACCTTTTTTGTCCAGTATATCGATGGCACTGGATTGCCAGATCCTTTGCACTCCAATGTTATTGGGCCACCCTTTCGCGCCTGCAATTGTCCGGATGTTGGTATCGCTCGAACACTTGGTGGGACTGTTGAGAAACAACGAACAAAAAGAAATTCAAAATAAGTGACAAGTTGAAAGTTTAATCCTTGATAATTATTCAAAAGGATAAACAAACACACACACACACACACACACATATACACAAGTTTTCAAGGATAGATGACTTTATCCTCACAGAAGCTATGTAAGGACTAAAATAAATGAAACAGAATACAGCAGAAAAAAAAGAAAAAATAAAATACAAAAGAAGAAAAAAAAAATATAAACCAAGTGTTAACAAAGCGGTCCTTTCTATAAGGATTGTGCCAGGATTAAAAAGGAACAGCGGGTAACATTAATATGATGATCACTCTATCTCCCTCTCTCTTCGTCTCCGTATCCAAAGCAAAATATTATACCAACTTACCAAGAATTTCGACTGTGTGCACTTGGTCCCTGTTCACTTTGTCACTGATTTGACATACATAATCTCCGGCATCCTGCGGCTCCAAATCAGATATTTCTAAATTGTAACCATCTATCAGTCTTATTCTTTCATCCCTTGTCACCATAATATTTGAGGCTGTAAGCACATTTATTCCACGTCGCCAAAGTAACACGAAGCTGCCTGTAAATAAAAATAGGAACCAACAAAAAAAAAAAATTAATATAATTTCTCAGAACATGAAGTTTCAACAGGGACTTTTTGTACAGATGTATATGTTGTATGTATGTATATGAGACGAAAGCTCTTTAAGAATAGCGACTCTTAAAGGAAATGAGAAGCACTTGTCTTAGTGGAGTGCTAAATAAATAAATCACTTAGAACTGTCACAAAAGTTCCCGTTCGTCTAATTTTTAATTTATTGCTGTGCTGGGACATTGCCTATACGAAGATGAAGACTCGACCAAGTGTAATGTTGATAGAGGTTAGGGATTTTTTGTTGTTGTTGTTGTTGTTGTTTGTCAGAAAAGGTTTTTGTTTGTGTCGAAAGGTAAGAACTGTGTTTGTTTTCTTAAAGCCTTGGAGACATTTTAATGTGTCCCTAAAATAGTCATATGTGAGTCAATCATAATTTTACTACATATTTTATTTTTTTTTTCTTAGAAATATAAGGAACTCCTTGAATGAATATTGGATTTAATTCTCGGAATTTGTTGTTAAGTTTTCAATTTTGTAAGACCTTTTGTTATGGGAAAATTGTACAAAACTGTCAATCTTGTAACATTTTTTTAAGAACAAGGACGTTTTCAAAGTTACCCAAGTCTAAAAAGTTGTTATTAAATTCTTACAGAGAGCTGCGTTAATGGCCTGATGTACCCCAGATCACCATACCTACTGAAATTAAACGCATTTTTCAAACGCAGAATTCAAAACCACATTAAATCCCAGCAACATCAGAAAAAGTCCAAAGATACAATGATGAAATCGCATACCGAAAACAAGTTGATCGAAATATAGTCAACACATAAATGATGGTTCTGCTAGATTTTCTGCGAACTCTTCAAAGGCAAACATTATTTACATTCATCATTTTTATCCTCTACCAGAAAGTTTATCGAGATAACGCTACGCTACTTCCAGCCAGCTTGCTCCAGTTATGCACGCGAAGTTTGTTGCGATTCACTTACTCGAATACCACAAAAATAACGTTCTTCTCCTTCTGTATATATAATACAGAAGTAGAAAACCTCGGTTCTGAGGTAGAATCTATAACTTTCTGACTGGAGCATTGTTCATCATGCACACAGTAGATCTATCGGAGAGTAGAGACACTCTTTTAAGGAGACTCGAAAAACGTAGTAAAAAAGCAAAAAGAGAGATATTTTGGTATCGCCTTTAAAAACCCATTGTAAGTTGGTACCGCGGTAGCATTTGTGTTGAGAGTATCCTTACCTACTGGTTTTTTTGTATACTCTGGTCATGAATTCTAAATAACACATCCGTTTCCGCTATATAATTTTTATTCAGTAGCCTTAGGCGATTTTAGTTGGAATATCAGAAGTTGTCCAACTTCTAAGGTCCAGGTTTACAATCATCATCCAAGATTAAAGGATTGTTTTGCCCAACAGTTGTCTTTCTCATTTAGCAGTTCGGAAAAGTGTTCTTTCCAGAGCTAATGCACTTATTGCGTATTTTTTTTAAGGCTAGTATAGTTGCAAAGGACTTTAGATCATTACCTACCCCTTCCTAAAGCAACCTTCAAAAGATTTATTTTTCGTGATCCCTTTTCTTTCTTCTGTGAACTTAGTCGGTATTTCTTTCTCGTCCTTTGCATATTTATCTCGAAGCTGCTCTCTCACCAGTTCCGGTAGTATTCTTCATCCAATCAAGGGTATTGGATTTGGGATGCCCTGTGAAACCTCGCACATCCACCTCACACCAATGCTCGTCTATACTTGGTGCTGTTGGTGGCTGGTGCGACATGTAGTCAGCTAAAGTAGGTACTCGGTCTCGAATATTGGCACTCTCTCCAATAGTCTTCCTCTGTTGGCTCATGGATATCCACCACAGCAAGTTTTAATTCTAGCTATGGTGATTCTTCGGATTCCTCGGAATCATCATTTCCTTGAAATCACCATTACTTTCATATTTCCGTGATCTAGGTACTCCACACACTTATTGGCTGCACAGCATGTAGTCTGTTAAAGGTCTGAACATTTCCCACACAGATTGGAAATTTGTTGTTTAAGTTTTGTTTTTTACTGAAGTCACCATTATTAACGAATCATCCATGTTGGAGATTGTAGTACCCATTACAATATTCGTAAAATGTTACTAACACAATGTTAATACAGGCGAGTAGAACTAGTATCATTGTGTTGGTTTTTTTTAATGTATTCGGAACAAGTAACTTATTACCGTTTTATCAAATACACTCTATACCACAGACTGTAAGTAACACAGGAAATAGGACGTTTGCATTTGGTGGCAGCGTACTGCATAAGTCTATCGCATGTAAAATCTTGAAGTAAGCTTTCTTCTAAGATCTGTTCTGATAATCTTTGTGGGGCAATGTATAGTATAATATTTTCCTTATTTTAAAAACCCTCAAACGTTGTTTAAATCAAAAGAGAAGACAATCGAAGACTTCAAACTTCTAGCAGAATTATTGGCAGCCGCGTGGGCAAAAAAAGTTTGCTAGTAACTCTCCTCATACACAAACAAAAGCTACTAGTTCTTTTCGCCTGTCTAAGCCCTTGGTAAAGAAAAATCATATCATAAATAAAAATACTATCAACTCAAAATAGTTTTTTTAATCATTAACCTAAATTTACTGCAAATTACTTTATTTCTACATATTTAATTGGTAGCTAAAAAACTGTCATGATGTCATTGAATAAAATTAATTTTACCATAGAAATGGAAGTAATCGAAATAAATTACAAAAACAAAAAAAAAAAAAAAAACTCTTTTTAAGTTGTTTTCAAAAAATGCGAAAAATGAAAAACAGAATTCCTTTTAGAAAATGTAAACAAAAATTAAAATTGATTTTTCTCAAGGTTGAGTTCTTAAGAAACAAGAAAAAAAAATATTCCTATAATTGGGAAAAGAATTTAATGGCCTCAATTCCACTGACTATCTATTCAAAGTTTTAAAAAAGTTTTTTTTTATTATACAAATAAAACAAAAAAAAAAAAAAAAAATATGTTGTTGACAGGAAATGACGATATTAAGCATCTGATTTACGTTCTTAAATTGTTGTTAAATTGTTCTTTTTTCTTGTAAGAGAGAAAAAATTGAACAAAATAAAACATTTCCTGACCAAAACATTGAAAACGAGATTATTTTTCTTTATTTTTTCTCAATTTGCATAACTTAAGAACTGACTTGTTTATTTGCATATGAATGGGTGTTTAAAACTTTGTCTATTTAAAATTTGAAAGAAATATACTAATGTCTTGACCTAAACTGACCCAATCTCGTTTTATACTTGAGGCAAGTTAATGTTTGGTACAAAAATATCGACATGACATTACGATATTAGAGAAAACGAAAACAGTGGGTATCGCAATAATTTTGTATGTCTGCCTTCTCAAACTACTGAAAAATGAAGTAATTTAAAAAAATTATAAAATAAAACTATAAGGGCCGAGATCATGGAGGTGGGAAATTTCACTGTCCAAATTGTTAAAAAAAATCAACTTTGTTTAATAATTAAGTTCTTACGCTCATATGTTGAATTTAGTAATAGTAAATAGTTAAAAAAATAAATCCCAATAACTAAGCCAAAGTCAGTATTAGTTGTTAGAATTCATGAATTAAATAAACTTAAAAAAACCTCTTATTAATAACATCGAAAAAATTTATTGTTTTGCTTTTAAGAATGCATTAAATGATGAAGGCATAAGAAAATGATGGATATGTTCCCAAAAACCCAAAACTTTGTTAATCTGAATTATGCATTATTACAGTAGAGATCAAAAAAAAAATGCAAACGGAATAATATGGTCCTGTCTTCAGCAAGAACTAAACTATTTTAGGTGGTAATAGCTTCAAACAGTTGTGAAATTGCTTATATTTCTGTAAACCGAGTCAATTTTGACCGAAACCTACTCCAAAAAATTTTTAATATTAAAATTGTTTAAAAATTAACATTTTTTTTTCATTTCTTTGAACAAAATATTGTATTTATACACATTAATGTTCTGTCAGGACCCTTTATTGGCAATAATGGCACTTAACCTATGAACTTTAGAGCCAATCAAAGACACTTATTAGTTTGATCCCATATACTGTCAGCATAATAATTTAACTTTTTCATCTTGTTATGGATGTTTTGAAAACCAAAAAAAATTTCGAGGAAACAAAAATCAATTCAAAATTTAATGATGAATGAAACTTTGATGGCATCAACAATAATGCATAAACAAGATCAAGATCTCAATCGAATACTTCAATTTCTTCGGGAAATGATAATTTTGGTGAAGATGATGATCCGCAGCCTTGTTCTTCTTCAAAATGCCAAACAATTAGAGAGAGAGAAATCTATTACATATTCTAAATTTGGCGAAAGTTTGTGATCAATCCGAATCTCAGATCGATCAGCAGGAGCAGTTACGAAAATGTCGAACACGTCAAAGATCGGAGTAAGGCTTAGGGCCAAAAAACGACAACGAGAAATTCTTCAAACTAAAGAATGTATGTCGAATATTGAAAGCATTTATTTCGACAGAAGAAAAGACAAGACATTGTTTTTTGAAAAACAGGCCAACGATTCTACAGAGTGACCAAAGTCAGAGAACATATTTCATTACTCACCTAGGACAAGTCACCATATTCTCTTGAAAAGGAAAAACAATAGTGAATTTGATTAACTCCTTTCTTGTAGACAGAAAACTGGAATTAAATAAATTATCTGTTGTTGGTTGCGATGGTATACCATAAAAACTGGTTGAAAATGTTACGTTATTCGGCTGATGGGGGTGAAGCTGGGGAACCCGCTGCAATGGTTCAATTGCCAACTACATGCTAATAAATTGCCTTTGCGTCATTTATTTACTAAATTAGATGGAGGTACATTAGGACCAGAACTTTATTCTGGACCCATCGGAAAGGCGCTTGAAAACTGTGCGGACCTTCCTTTCTTTGAGTTTTCACCAATCTACCTACTTTGACAAAAGAAATCCAAAGTACTTTAAGCACAGATCAGAAATATTGGTTTCAAATGTGTGATGCTGTTAGTAAAGATCTTTCCAACAGAAACCCAGGAAAAATGCTACATTCTAGATGAAATTTCAAATGTCAAAGATTATCTTGATTTAATTATCTGGACCGAATCACAAAGAACATCACCCCCATTATTAGATAAATTCAGTGGATAGGATTTGAAAGACATTCTACAAAACAGACCTCCAATTGACATGCCATATCTTTTTAACAAAAGTTTGAATTTTTTTTTTTTTTAAATCATTTTTTTCGGAAACTATTCAATATTTTTTTTCAAAATTTAGTTTTTAAAATAATATCTTAAAAATGGCGTACCAATTTTTTTGTATAAAAGTCCTTGCAAAATTTTATACGGAAAAAATAGTTTTTTTAGAAAACGGCTCTAACGATTTTCAAATTTTTTTTTTCTAAAAATGTATCATTATAAAACAAATCAAATTGCTTACTTTGTTTTGAGGTTAAATTCATTTAAGAAGCTGTTTTAGTCATTTGAAAACCGAATTTTATGCTTTTTTGTTGTTTTTTTTCTAAAACTGCATTTACAAATTTTTAATTAAAAGGGCTTAGCATAAATAGTAACTTTATCTTCAAGAGCAAGTATGTGCGACCCATTCGTGCATTCTATTTTTTTTTTTTTGGAAAATCAGTTTTTCGAAATTGGGTCTGTGATTTTTTTTTTAAACTTTTGTTTTGTCTCTTTGAACGTCTTAGAGCGACTCTAACCTCCAACGATTTAGAATTTTGTTCACAAGAGATCATCTTTTTAAAAGAATTAAAATGAAATTCTAATGCGGAGATAAAAACTATTTAAAAATTATTTTTATTTTATTTATAAAGATGACCCTGAACTTTGCCGACAATTTAACTGCTAGTCTTTGGCACTCTGCCAGAGCCGTAAAACTGAACCGATTTTAGAAAAAAGTACGGCAATCGCTTTGTACCAATAAATGCTCGGTACGCCATTTTTTAGTTTTTTTATATTTACCGTTATAACGAAGTAATGGCCAAAAGAGTCAGAATCGCTCTAAAAAAGTGTCGTCTGAAACTTTGACATTCTGCCACAGCCGTAAAACTGAACCGACTTAAAAAAAAAAGTACGGCAATCCCTTTCTCGCAACAAATACTTGAGACGCCATTTTTTCTTTTTTCATGAACCTTTACAAAAAAACTTGCAATCAAAAGAGTCGGAAATATTTTGGTTTCCCAGACCTTCCCCTTTTTATTTCGCATATTTTTTTATTTTTTCCATATTATTTCTTTCTAAATCTTTTTTCTAAAATCGGTTCAGTTTTACGGCTGTGGCAGAATGCCAAAGTTTCAGACGACACTTTTTTAGAGCGATTCTGACTCTTTTGGCCATTACTTCGTTATAACGGTAAATAAAAAAAACTAAAAAATGGCGTACCGAGCATTTATTGGTACAAAGCGATTGCCGTACTTTTTTCTAAAATCGGCTCAGTTTTACGGCTCTGGCAGAGTGCCAAAGACTAGCAGTTAAATTGTCTGCAAAGTTCAGGGTCATTTATAAAGCTATACTTTTTCAAAGATTTTACAGTAACAACAAATGGCAGCATAAGAGCAAGTACAAGCGACTTAGCCGTGCATTGTGTATACCTACTAACATATCTGTGCTATTTTTGTATCATTAGAAGTATTACATTGTTAAAATATAGGTAATTGAAAATGAATGAGCTATTTTATGAATAATATTTTAAAATATTCTGGTTTCACAAAAAGCCAGTTTGCTTAAGCAACCGAAACCCATATGAAATATAACAAGGCTAGAAGTGAGTGCTATCCTCTTCTATTCTAAATGTATATCCTATAGCAATCCCCATAACCATTCATTTATGTTTCATTATTATAAAATGTCTAGACTTAATATTTTTTTTAAAATAAAATTTATAAAAAATGCAAGCCGCTCAATCAATAGAAATAAAAAAAACTAAAATTTGACTTTTATATTTCATTGCAAAATATTTATTTGATACGTTAAACAAAACAACCTCAATTGCACAAAAATAATATGCATACTTTTATAAAAATAACCTGAAAAAAAAAATTAAGGTAAAAAACCATGCCATTCAGTTCAAAAAAAAAAAAAATTACCATCAAAAGAAGGATTCTCTCCAATTTATTTTTGCTGATATCAAACTATTCAATAGTTTTGAATGATATATCCCCATCAAAGGAAAGGATACATAATGCTGAACAGACAGGTAACACAAAAAAAAAACGAATACAATAATTTATCATGGCTAAATGTGCATTTACAGTTCATTCATTCAATTCAGAGTTAAAAAATAATTAATATTGTTTACTTCGGTACATCAATTTTTTTTTACTTCTTTCAAGTACCCACAAACAAAAAAAAAAAAACTTCATTAAAATCGCACATAATAGATTAACTCAAAAGAATAATCATAATAATCACCATTAAAAATGAATCTACCTAAATTAAATATGTTTTTTAAATTTATTCAACAATAGAACAAATAATAATAATGTTTTGGCATATACTGTACAATTGTATTTACATGTAAAACATGCAATGAAAAGAATTAAAAGTTTAATGAACAAAATTTAAAAAAAACGTTGGTTTCTGTTTTGACAAATATTTTCTATTATAAAGAGGTGTTATTTTGAATAGCCCGCTATTTCGGTAGCTGTCACTTTTGAAGCTGTCATTTTTTGACATTTGACAAGTAGAAACTACTATTAATAAAAATGGAACGATACACGCTTCAACAACGCATTGAAATTATTAAAATTGACTATAAAAATGGTGAAAATTTGGCAGAGACGGTTCGTAAAACTAAAACATTTTTGGGTCGTCGTGAAGCACCTCGTCGGACCGCAGTACAGAAATTGGTGGACAAATTCGAGCTGTCGTGACAAGTTAGTGATGTGAAGAATAAAACCCTTGCACGTCGCTCAAGAACAACTGAGAATATTGCTGTTGTAGCCCAAAGTGTTGAAGAAAACCCAGGTTTGTCCATTCCTCGTCGTTCTTTGGAATTAGGCATTCCACAAACGTCATTACACCGTATTTTGCATAAAGACTTGGGTCTTAAGGCTTATAAAGTTCAGTTAACACAAGAACTCAAGCCGGCTGATCATCAACAACGTCGTGTCTTTGCTGATTGGGTCCTTGAAATGCATGAAAATGAACCGGAATTTCATCGAAAAATCATCTTAACTGATGAGGCCCATTTCCACCTCGGAGGCTACGTCAACAAGCAAAACTGTCGCATCTGGGGCTCGGAAAACCCAAGAGTTATTGTTGAAAAGCCTCTCCATCCTCAACGCGTGACTGTTAGGTGCGGTTTATGGTCCCGCGGGGTCATTTGACCTTACTTTTTCGAAAATGAGGCTGGAGCAACAGTTACGGTCAATGGATTGCGCTATCGAGAGATGATTAATGATTTTTTATGGCCTGAATTGGATGGTATTGATCTGGACAACGTTTACTTTCAACAAGACGGCGCTACGTGCCACACAACCAATGAAACCATCGATCTTTTACGGGAAAAGTTTCCGGACCGTGTTATCTCTCGAAGAGGTGATCACAATTGGCCACCGAGATCTTGTGATTTTACACCTTGCGACTTCTTCCTTTGGGGCCACGTGAAAGATAAGGTCTACGCCAACAGCCCAATCGATTCAAAGATGAAATTCGTGAGGCTATCGAGGACATAGGGCAGCCACTTTGCGATTAAGTTATGGAAAATTTCATGAAAAGGATATGGTCCTGTAAGCGTGGTCTTGGCGGCCATTTGGCTGATGTTGTATTTCATTATTAACGGCATACCTTCCTCTTTATAATGAAATAAACATCCGATCATTTATTTCAAAAAATGCCATTTTTCTTTGAATATCAAAATAACACCTCTTATTGGAAAACCCTTTATTTGATTTAAATTAAAATATTATTTCATAAAAAAGTACATTGATGTAGTTAAAATCTTATCATACATAGTCCGTTTGGACTTATGTTCGGCCTGACCAGTTTGAAATCTGGACCATGTAAAACGTGTAAAAGGTGTAAAAGGATCTCCTGATCTCCTGATCCACTCGTCTACGGGCCCTGGGTTCAATTCAGTCACATCGACCTGACCAAAGGGACTGAACTCGTGTTTTGCACGTCAGTAGTTGTGTACAGTAATAGGAGCTGTATTGTAGCAAGAGATGTTTCGGCCATTTTTTTTTAGGAACCGAGTGAACTGATGGGATTGTGCGGGCCAAACTTAAGCATTGATTTTTAAACGGGGCCAGTAGAGAGGAATTGGCTATTTACGCATATGAAACATAGACTAAGAGCGCGAAGCAATATTGCAAGCTAGGCGAATCATAAGAAGAGTAAGAAATCGATTTTTTAATTAACTGTGACAGTCTCAAAAACACATTTGAAGAAGTGTTGCATGGTGCCGGTTAACCGCAAGACGTAATCAACGGATGCAAGGAATCGATTTTCCACATAATTTCTGACAGCAATATAATTCTTCTTCTCAACGATAGAGCATTTTCTCCACAGCACCCGGCGGCGGCGGGCGGCGGGCGGAGCGGGGGTCACATATTAATATACCGTTATCTCGGCTCACAGACTACAGAAAATTGTAAAATTTTGTACAAAAATGTTTCTAATGGCTGTGTTAATTTTAAATTTCAAAATGTAAAAATGTAAAAAATACAAATAAAATACCGTTCGAAGAGGTAAAAAAACTTGGACTGAAAAATCTTGTTTTTTCTGTTAATCATTGAAAAAAATGTTTAAAAATTTAATTTCTTGACACATGTTTAGACAACACATAAATCTAAAAGTCATTGTGACAAAATATTTTTCCCGTTATTCCCTGATTTTTATTTTATTTATTAAACCACCTACATAAACTCTCAAAAACGTATTTGTTTCTTAAAGCTCAAAAAAACCGTTTTGGAGCATTTTGAATATTTGTTTTTATTATTTGTCAATTCGCATAATTAGTTTTTCAATAAAACATCAACTTTGCCCACACCAACATCATTTTCAAAGGTCTAAAAAAATATTTGATTTTGGAAAATATTTTTTAGCTTAAAAATTTGATTTGTTAGAGTTTTTTTTTAACCAGAACTCATCATCATTTCAATTTGTCTATTGAATAAAATTTATTTCATAATTTTTAGCCTTATAATTTTATGGATGAACAAAAAAATTTTGTTTTTTTCCCCATTTTACCCATACTTCCCAGTGGAATTTCAAAAAATCCCGTTTTATCGGAATCTAACATTATACCACCTATGTATGTTGTTATTTTTTCTCTGCTTATAGTGTCTGTGTGAAATTTTTTTTTTTTATAAAAGCCGGCAAAGAAGTATAACTTCAAAAATATGCAAAAATTTAGGAAATCTTAGATCCTTTTTCGATTGCGTGCTTCCATCAACTCCCGTGTAGTTTGTTCCCCAACTTTCAAAAAGTTAATTTGTTTTTTGAGTTCTGGGTAGATTTGAAAGAGTTCTTAAGTTCTTGCCGTGTTATTTTGGGCAGAAATCGAAAAATAGTTCTGATTGTAAATTTCAGTTCTTGATGAAGAGTTCTGGAGTTCTCAATAAGTTTTGGAAAAAGTTCTGAAAAATTAGTTTTTGGTTAAAAATTAAAAAGAAGAACAAAATTTGTATTCAAAATTCCATTTAGATTTTTAAATAACCCCCAATAGTTGTAAACAAAACCGTAAAAACTTTTTTGTCCGATATATATTTCAAAAACTATTAACAATTTCTATTCTTTTTATTTTTATAAAAAATTTGTATTATGAAAAAAATTATATTTTTTGTTTGGGATTTCTTTTTAGAGCACTGGCTAGCCCCAACCGATAGCTTTTGAAATATAGGTCTGACAAAAACGGGGGGAGATAGACCCCCCATCTTTCGAAAAAAATGCTTTAATTTGACCTCCCTACAAAAAAAATTAATTTTAAATTTCCTGCGTCCAAATTATCAAACTGTTAGCAATTTATTCTCTATATGAATGGATTACTCTTGCCTTTAATTGAAATCCTCATCAATTTTGTTTGCAAACAAATTATGTTTATAAAACAAAGTACCTACCAACACAATTCTTTTTTGAAAAAGTAATAGTTTGGGATCAATTTGAAAACTAAGGGGATTAGACCTTTTTTCTTATTAGTTTATCGTTAATTACTTCAGAAATACCATTAAAGAAAAAATAAGTAGGTATGTCGTTTTTGTAAATAATCAAAATTAAAGCAAAAAAGAGTATAATATTTTTTTTCATTACAAAGCACAGGAACGAAGAGAAATACGCAAAAAACGCACAAATGGCTTATTTTCAAGATGGCGGCTTCCCCACAAGACCAAAAATCTCGCAAAATAAGATTTATACTTAGAATTGACCGCTCTTTAATACTGCATTCCAACTTTGATGCTTTCCAAACTTTCCTCAATTTTTTCCTTATTTCTTGTATGTATTGCATAGAAATAATATGTAAGAAAAAATCTAAAAGTAACCACAGTCACCTTGCTTTTCGGATCAATAAAAACAAACAAAATTAATACCTACACTATATTTCACCTGCTGCGATGCAATCAAATACCAACACCCATTATGTCAAATTAAAGTAAATTTTTATCTTCTATTCCCCACTGGTAAGTGAATTTTTTCTACCTAATGCATTTCTATGTCCTTCTCTTATGTCCAGGATTAACACATTATACAAACCTAATGCACACAAATATGTATACAAACAGCCACCACCACAACTTTGTACACATACCTATATGACAATTTGCCAGCAAATAACAATCTCAAATTACTTCTTTTTCTTCCGGGCTGCGCAAAAAAAAAAGGTACACAGGACTAAACAACAAAAAACAAACAAACAAAAAACTGCGAACAAAGCTTAACGACAAACTTAATTTAAGGATACAAGACAAGGACGATGAAGAAAACGACAATACCTCCTTGTTCGCCCACACACACTTTTCTCTTTAAATTCTTTGCTCCCCCTTTTTTTACCTTACTCGGAATTAAAAAAAAAACAAAAATAAAATAAAAGGAACAAAATTCTAAAAAAAAAAAGTGTAATCTAAAGGAAACCCAACCAAGTGACCGGAAAATTTATATTAAAAATCCCACAGCTGTCGCACTAAACCACAGGCGATAACTCGCATGACTCTCGACTTCCTCCTTTGACTTTGTGTCGTGGCGGTGTGTGGTGGTGAAACGTTTGCTGCTACCTGCACTGCACACAGGACATGAAGGAAACTCACCCATCACCCCCACTCTCGCCCACCAACGCTCTTTTAAACATACCTCAATGCCCCAAAGCAATGTTGTAGCACAGGTGGTGCTATGCAGGCAAAATTCAATGACATCAGGACTTTCATAGAAGGGTGGTGGCAGTGGCAGGATACAAAATGAACGACTCAAAAAAAAACGAAAAGGAATTTAAATCTCTAAGTACAGATAATACCGGAAAGTCAATTGTTGTAGATACACACATAGATTTGGTGTACCTATCTGTATGTGTGGGGAGTGAGTGTGTGTATTTGTGTTAAGGCTTCCTTGGTAGGTAACATACACACACGTTCGACACTACACGTTCCTTCTGCGCTATAATGGCGGAAGGAAGAATGAAGTCCTTAAATCTATATTTTTCTGCTTGGTTTTATTTTCATACCTAATTTCATGTCCCAATAAATGTCACTTAATGCCGATTACCAGGTGCGCCAAGTCGCAAGAAATCCCATTAAAACAATGGCGTGGTCTTTTTCTGACAGCCAACAAAAAAAGGGATACAATAAAGATAGTGGCACACAAAAAGAGCGAGAGAGAGCGAAAAAAAAATTAACTTAAAGGAAATGCTTATCGAAGCGCGCTTTCAGATCATAACGGTGAACACTTGAAGCTATCTACGATTTTTTCGAAAATCGATTTTACAACAAAGAGCGAATGATGGTTGCCTTTTTTGTTGGTTTTGAGACTTTGAAGCCTTTATTTTATGTGAGAAAGGCGACATTTTAAGTAACAAAAACAGATCACGTAGTTCGCTTTCGCACAGAGGTGAAGAACAACTCCGACGTTGTCGTTCGTCGTCGTCATCGTCATCTCATGTTCTTACCACAACTATGTATAAACATAATCTATAGAGTTTCCAACGTGACTAAAATCAAGGTGTAAAGTAAATTTTGTTCTTCTTCTTGTTTTCTTTTCTCTGTCGAACGACAAGTAAACGTTACTTGCTATGCATTCTAAAAAGATTCTTCATGAAAATTCAACACACAAGTTACCCATCTTCTTGTATCTAAAAGTTTTGAAATGCATCATAAAGTTTTCTGATGGCGCAGATACATATTGTCAGATGCGAAAGCAAAACCCCATGAGTAAACTTTGAGGGATTAATATCATTTATGAAGGAACACCAAATCACATCATCAAAAAAACACTTTTAAAAGAGGATTATAATTTTTTTCTGATTAGAGGTAAATTGATCTTAAATCTTCAAACTTTGATATTGTTTGCAGGATAATGAATGTAACTTAAACTGATTTAAAAGCTACGTGATGGAATTTGCGATGCAACAAGGCAAGTTTTTCTGAGATTTTGGCATAAAGAAAGAAGTTTTTTTTACTGATTTTGAAGATGTAAATGCATGAAGATGTTTTGTATTGATTAACTTTGAATGAAAACTAGGCTGTCTGAGAAATAATGAAAATTAGTTTTTTTTATTCAAGAACAGCGTCAAAATTAAGTTAGGTAGGGAGTAGGTCCCTTATTATTTATTTCAAGAAAGTAAAGGCAAGTCATGTGGTGGGGAACTGCAGCCAGCTTTAAGAATTATGGAATCATCAAGGATTATAAAATGGACCTACCCTACCAGTGCCAATAATTAAAACAAAAATAATAATAAAGGATAGTGGTAAAATTAGGAAAAAAATTTATATGAAAGGGGATAGATAAATCGTCCATCAACAAATTGGGGGAAAGGGGGTGGGTGGGCGAACAAAATTTTGTATCAAAATTTGGTATCAAAAATCGTGTTTTTTTTACGATTTCTTTAAAAGTTAGACCTTCTATCGAAAAAAGTTAAAACAAAAGCTGTACGATAGGATTTTCAGAAAACTTTCAGAAAAATATTGTTAAAAATACCAAAAACGATTTTTTTTATTTTGATATTTTTCAAAAAAAATAGATTTGGATGAAATTGATTTTTTTTTTTGAAAAATAATTTTTTTTTGATAATTGGGTCAATGAACTTTTTTTTTTAAATTAAGTTTTTAGATGTTGATAAAAAAAAATCGTATAGAATTTTTGACTTGCAATATAGGTACTATATACATATCAAGTTATGCATTCGTACAAAAAAAAAGTTGAGTTAACAATCAAACATGACATTACGATGTGGAGAATGAGAAAAAAGTGGGTCCGACAATCTGTCTGTCTGTCTCTCTGTCTGTATGTATCAGGGACCACAGCCTAAACGGATAGGTCGTTTACTTCAAACTTTGTATGTGGCGTTTTTTTGGTGACTGTCCCCAGACATTTTTTGATTTTTTTTTTGGACCCCAAATAACGGTACCTGTCATGTACCGGTTTTAGAAAAACTCATTTTTTTAAAGAAGGTGCCTACGATTTTGATTAAAAAAATCATGGTAATTTCTTTGGGTAAGGTCTATCTTTAAATGAGAACCATTTTTTTTCAAAAACCGTTATTAACGGTACCTGCCATAGAACCGTTTTATTTAACTTCTGATTTTCTCCTTCATGACTCGATCAATTTCAACCCATTTTTTTACATGGATGCTTTCAAGTAAAAATAATTTCAAAAATGATTTTTTTTTTTTGATTTAAAAAAAAAATGTACTCTTTTTTTTCGAAAACTATTCAATATTATTTTTTTTTCAAATTTTAGTTTTTAAGTGATTAATAATATTTTAAAAATGGCGTACCAATTTTTTTTTATAATAGTCCTTGCAAAATTTTATATGGAAAAAATAGTTTTTTTTTTTTAAACGGCTCTAACGATTTTCAAATTTTTTTCTAAAAATGTATCATTATAGAACAAATCAAATTGCTTACTTTGTTTTGAGGTTAAATTCATTTAAGAAGCTGTTTTAGTCATTTGAAAATCGAATATTATACTTTTTTAATTTTTTCTTTTTCTAAAACTGCATTTACAAATTTTTAATTAAAAAGGCTTAGCATAAATAGTAACTTTATCTATAAAAGCAAGTACGTGCGACCCAGTAGTGCATTTTATTTTTTTAATCGTTTGAAAAATTTTTAATTAAAAAAACATTTTTAAAAAAATCGCTCGATAGATTTTTCAAAAAAAAATTTGAAAAGTTTATTGTTATAGAAGAAATCGTGTCAAAAAGTTTAATCAAAATCGTTAAAGCCGAATAACTCAAAAATATTGTATGGGAGGTACTCGTTGAGGATGAGATATTCAAAAAAAAAAAAACAAATCTCGAAATTACATAAAAATCATCATCATCATCGGCTCGACAACCGGGGTCTAGTCCTGGCCTCTTTCAACAAGTCTCTCCACCTATCCCGGTCTCGAGCCAACGCCATCCAGTTGCGCACCCTAAGGCTTCGGGCCTCCTGGTCTACGCCATCTCTCCAGCGCAAGCATGGTCTACCACGCTGCCGTCTATCATAGAATGTACCACAAAAGACTTTCCGAGCGGGGGTGCCCTGCCCACCGGAGTCTACCGAGCTTAATTTTTGTCACTATGTCTGCTTCAAGGTAGATTGCTTACAACTCATGATTGTAGCGTCTCCGGAATCGTCCTTCCTCACATATGGGACCAACAATTCTCCGTAAGACTTTTCTCTCGAACGCGGCTAAGAGGTCACAGTGCCTTTTGCTAAGCACCCAAGTCTCGGATCCATACATGAGTAGGACTGGCAGGACCATGGTCCTGTACAGCAGCAGTTTTGAAATTATGGTTAGATTTCTGGATTTGAGTAGCTTTGACAGACCAAATTTTTGACTTCTACCAAATTTGAAGACAATCCGTTCACCCGTGTGGGCAGTAGAACTGTGTACAGATGAACGCACAGACCGACGGACGGACGGCTGGCATGACGAAAACCACTTTTTTAGTTTTGTCCATCATCGTAATGTTGATTTTGATTAAATTTTTTTTTAAATGACACCAATACTTGCCCTAGAGCAAGTTAGTTTAAGACTTAGTAAGAAGACAACACAGTTATTGTGAGAAACATTGTCAAAAATTGAAAAAAGTACAAAAACCTTATTTTTAAGGTTGATTTTTCCTCAAATCACATTAATATCAGGCTTCGAGGAGTAGTCATGGAAACAAAATTAAAATTTTGCAAACACGACTACTATTATGCGATGATTTACTTTAAGCATCTGTATTCTCCAAATCTCAATGCTACCCGTATTAGGTTTGACAGCTTTAACTTAAGCAAGAAGCGAGTAAAATTCACCGTAAACTTTTTGAGCACAAGACATGCAAATCGGATACTCTGTTTTACGAACTTGTTTTTAACGCTCCACAAAAGCCAGAGCAAGTTCAAAGACCGGCAGCTCCGATTCGCCTTACTGTCATCGCGCGCCGCCGCCGCCATCTCCAGTCGCTTTGTATTGTTCCTCATGTCAGGGAAATAATCAAAATAATTTTCCTAGCTTCCTTATTGAAAAAATATTTCTTAATTTGATGCAAAAATGTCCATTCTCAATTCCTTTTCATCTCATTCTTACAGGAGTAGCAGTAGGACCTTTCATCATCATGACAATTATAAAAAAAATATTTCTTCATTTCGTAACATAAATATCAAGTATCCACCACCTGATCCTTTTATTTCTTCTCGGCGCCGCCGCTGCTGCTGCTGCAGGACATTCTCAGTTTTCATTTTTCTTATTTTTTTTTTTTCACTAAAATGGTTTAATGTCCTGTCCACTCTTCATTGTGACATGATGGAATGCGACAAGTGACAGACTTGTAAAAGAGAACAAACATTCAAAAACAACAACAAAAAAAAGAAAAAAAAAAAGAAGAGGTTTATCCTTTAGCTAGGTATATGAAATATGCATAAACCTATATCACGTAGTTACTATAGGAACTACCTTTCCTGTCACTTTGCCTAAAGGCAACTCTTACATTGTTACAATACACTTCCTGTTAGCTAATCATATATTCACACAATAACTGGAGACGATGCCTTCTCTCTTCTTCCACACATACATATGCCTGAATACAGGACCTAGGTACATCAGGATATCAGTTTTAATGCACTTTTATTGAATGTATCCTTTATGGAATACAACACCAGCTCCAGCATGGGTATATATGCTCTTATGCTCTAGAGTAGGTATACTATTTTTTTTTTTTTTGTTTAAGGACATGACATGAAGCTCTATCAGAATGTGTCAGGATGAATTTCGCAGGCAGTTGCTTTTAACGTATACGCCCCGTATACAGTTCTATGAAAATATACTGAATATTATATATTTTGGTGAGTGTATCTTTTGAAGCTTACTCATTTATTCAACTGTGTCACGTTTTATTTTTGCACGGATATGCGAATGTCGTTTTAGTGCAAAAACCCTCATATAAATGGCTGTACAAAACTGACGACGCAAAATAAAGAAAAAAAGGTGTTCAAGATTTTTGAGTTGTGACATAATATTCGTATAATATCTTATTCGGAACAAGTGGGACAGATATATTTATGAATATTTAAATGTCCATTCACTTAGGTGACAACACTTTTTCGCCATCAACTCGAATAAAATGTTATCCGTTGTACATGCCGAGTGTCATTATTGACTTTTATTTAAACTACTACTTCATCCGCAGAAGTTGGTTTTTCCTTTAAAATTTTACAAGATTTTATGAAATTTCTTAACAACATGCGTATAAGGAAAACTTTGGTATGATTTTATAATTTTTTTTTTGAAAATTTTGACAGTTACAAAAAAACTAGTTGAGCTACATAATCGGGGCTTGCGCGTTTCATCTGTTACTTCAAATTTCTGCAAGCAAATATTTTCGAATTTCAAAGTTTTTTTAGATTTTGGAAGGTCAATTTTTGAGCTAAGTTTTTTCAGCAAAAACTTGAATAGTTCAAAGAGTTGTTGAGCTACAAAATTGAGGTTTGCGTAACAAATGTTGAATTGAAAAGCTAAAATTACTTGGAAAAAAAAACAATTTTCAAAACGGTCATTTATTTGAAATCTCTCCATTAGCTTTAGCGGGCTGGAAGGATACTTTTGAAATTAAAAATTTGAATAAGAAATGACCCATAAGAGCTACAGAATTAATTTTTGCTCAACAAATAAGCATTTAAAAAGCTACAATTTTAAACAAACAATAATAATAGTTTTCTTACTTTCTACAGATAATTTCCGTCTTATTTTAGCGGATTTTCAAATAACTAAATAACTATCGTAGCTACAAAAACGAAGTTTATGCCACTTAAAAGCATTAGAAAAGCAATAAAATTTGAATGCCAACCAAAATTTGGTTAAACTATCTAAAATTTTGTCCGCTAACTTCAGACTTATTTTAAATTTTTGGTTTTGCGCAACAAATTAGCAGTTAATTAAATTTTTTTGATTCCGCCACAAAATGTCCGTAAGGGACGTAACAAAAATAAATGGTAAATAAGTGATTATAGCTCGAATACAGTGACACTTATCGAGTTTATCGAGTCAAAATCCGATGCAACAGGGGAAAAGATGATCCGACCTAGAAAACATTTAACGAAATTCTTGAGAAGACTCACAGCACGAAGATGTATGACGTGGAAAATTTTTCTTGGAGTTAGGGGGAAACACGTTATTTTCGACCTTCATCCATTGTAAAAAATTTAGTTTCGGCAAATGTTTACCCATTTTAGATGTATTTTTTAAAAGAAGACATCCCCATGCTTTTTACATCGTTGAAAAGGTCCAAATGTCTTCTTTCTTAAACAGCAAAAAAATCAAAAAATCAGCAACAAATTTCCGAAGCTAAATTTTTAGAAAAAAACCGTTTTTTGTCCTTAACTCGAGATTTTGGGGGGTGTAACAAAATTTGTTCAAACTGTTTTGTAATCAGTGGAACCAGCTCTACAAAACGTGATAGGTCTCCGCCGGCGCGGCGTATGTTTTTAGTGTCACACAGTATAATTCTTTCTAACTAGTGCCGTGCAAGTTGCATTTAAAAATACCCAAGGTCTTACAGGCATATTATGTGTAGATAAATTAGTGAAAAAAATTTGTAAGGAAGTGCTGATTCTGATAGAATCGGCATTTCTAAATCAATACCTGGTTCGATGAAAAGAACCGACGACACGGGCTCATGCATCCAAATAATAGGCATATCAGTCAGGCTTTAACTAATACTAGTAAGGGAGCAACCTGCGAGGTATATGATTAAAAAATAAAAGAGAGGAACATCATCTTCCAAGAAATCAGTGGTTCTGTTACAACCAAATTTGTCCGATACCCAAACGTTCGAATTTCTATGGTTGAAATCGTTAAAATTTGTATATTCTTAGCCAATTTTCAGCCGATTTTTCATAAAAAAAAAATACCTTGTTTGGCTCGAAAATAAACATTATCTTAAAATATATCTTAAAAACAGCATGTTGTTTTGAAAACATATGTTTTAAATTGACGTTGAATTTGAGTAAATGACGGAAAAATTCACTATGGTTCAAATAAACGACATGTTTTCTAATTTGTTGAAAAGGTCTTTTCAAAACAGTAAGAAAATCCAAAATTGGTACAAATTTGATGAAGCTACAGTTTTTGCAATGGAAAAAAGTCGTTTTTCACGCCAAGTCCAGATTTTGAGAGTATTACGAAATTTTTTACATACCGTATTGTAATCTATAATCAGTGACCAAGTTTAGAAAACGTGATAGTTCTAACCCCTCGTATATTTTGAGTGTCACACAGTGTTATGGGCAGTGCAGGTTTGGACTTCTAGGTACATGAAATGTAAACGGAATGGATAGGTTGCCTGTCTTTCTTGAAATACTATATTGATTCCCATTTAAAAAAGAATTGTGGTATCAAATCCAGTCATTCCAGCCCCTATTGGCTCACAGAGCAGGGGGTTACTTCTGGCTGCCAATTCTAATGACAACCCAAGTATTCAATTTTTAGAAAAAAAATTAATGCTCGTAAGCAGTGTGATATTCGAAATCAGAGCGCCTTTAAAATAATTAAATGCAAACAATAAAGGATAGAATTTCTTCGAATAGGGTTGAAAAAGCGTTTCATACCAACGGAAAAAAGCACGAATTACCGGTAATAGTTTGTAAAATACCGCGGAAAATTTCATGGAAAGTGGGGAAAGTCGCTAAAAAAAGCGTTAAAAGCCGTCTTAAAATGCGCGTAAGACCTTGAAAAAATGGGGAAATACTGTTCAACGATCGGAAAAAAGCATAGGAAGTCATGAAAAAAGCATTTGGTACCAAGGTAAAAAGCTTAATATACAGCAGAAAGAAAGGAAGAAAAGTGTGGAGAGTAGCGGAATAAAGCGTTAAAAGTCATGGAAAATATGCGTGGAGTATAGTGAAAAAAAGCCCTGAATACAGGTGAATTATCGTGTACATTCCACTATATTTCACCAGTATTCAGAGAAAATAGCATAGGAAGTAATAAATAGAGCACTAAGTATACCTACCGAATGAAAGCATAAAATATCGTGGCAAAAAAGAGGAGAAATTCACCTAAGAAAGTGTGGAAAGTCGCGGAACCAAGTTAACAAAAATGTGAAATTCCACGAACTATCGCGTTCAAATGCGCCGAAAACCAATGAAAATAGCATCGAAACTCATGAAAACAACAATTAGTACCGTGGGAAAACCTTTAAAATAGTACGGAGAAAATAGAAGAAAACCAAGGAGATAAGCATGTAAAGTCGCTGAAAAATAAGCAAATTCTGCCAAAAAACTTATTTGCAATATTCTGCGCATTTATCTATAACCTCTCACGTTTTTTTGAAGTATCCCACACTTTTTCCACGATTTTTAAAGTTTTTTCCTTCAATTTACTACTTTTTTGTATACGACTTTAGGTAACTACACGTCTTGTTCAGCGGTGTTATTCCATAATTCTCACATGGACAACTGTTTGTGGCATGGTCAAGCGGCAGAAAAACTTCGAACTTATTTGTATACATGCTTCAGATGGAAAAAAATATTGTATAGGCATATGTGCATAGGTGTAAATTTCTAAACGAATTACTGAAAATGAAAAAAAAAAACGAAAAATCTGGCGGTTCAATAGCTAATATACTTAATAGAAAAGGTAGGTTTTTTTGGATGTGAATGACTTTCCGCGTATTATTAATCCCATGTAACGGGTGATTTTTTAGCTGGTTTGGTTTTGGCAACACTGGTTTTGACAGCTGACGTGTGTTTAGTACCTTGTGTTACTGTCAAACAGCTTCAGTTTGGTTTGCAATTTAACCATGGATCGTCTTACAAATGAACAGCGCTTGCAAATTATTGAATTTTACTTTCAAAATTCGTGCTCGGTTCGAAATGTTCATCGCGCGCTGCTTCCATTTTATGGTCGGCATTCTCGACCTTCTGAGCAGTCTATTCGGAAGATTGTGACCAAATTTAGCACCAAATTTACATTGTTGGACATTAAAACACCAACACGTTTACGTATTGTGCGTAGTGAAGAAAATATTGCGGCCGTATCAGCTAGTGTGACAGAAGACCGCGAAATGTCGATTCGGCGCCGTTCCCCGCAGTTAGGCCTTTGTTACAGCACTACGTGGAAAATTTTGCGGAAGGGCGTAAAGCCTTTTAAGATACAGCTGGTGCAAAAACTAAAGCCAGCCGACCTACCACATCGCCGAATTTTTGGTGAATGGGCTCTTGGAAAGCTGTCCGAGGATCCGCTTTTTTATCGAAAAATTGTGTTCAGCGATGAGGCTCATTTTTTGTTGAATGGGTACGTAAATAAGCAAAATTGCCGCATTTGGAGTGAAGATCAGCCAGAAGCATTGCAACAGCTACCAATGCATCCCGAAAAAGCCACTGTTTGGTGCGGTTTATGGGCCGGCGGCATTATTGGGCCATATTTCTTCAAAGATGATGCGAATCGCAGCGTTACTGTCAATGGTGAACGCTACCGAGCGATGATAACAAACTTTTTTTTGCCCGAAATGAAAGTTCTTGACTTGCATGATATGTGGTTTCAACAAGACGGTGCCACATGCCACACAGCACGCGAAACAATGGCGCAATTGCGAGGCGAGTTTGGTGAACAGTTAATTTCACGTTTCGGGCCGGTCAATTGGCCGCCTAGATCGTGTGATTTGACACCATTAGATTATTTTTTGACTGACGCACTGGAAGCCAACATCCATGCATTCATTCGTGGAAGCCAACATTCATGCATTCATTCGTGAGATACCGGCCGATATGTGTGAAAGAGTATGCCAAAATTGGACTCAGCGGATGGGCTACCTGAGACGCAGCCGCGGTCAACATTTGCATGAAATTATCTTTAAACATTAAATTGCAAGGTTCAAACTATCGATTCAAATAAATATTTAATTCATTTTTTCGAATTTTTTGTGTTTTTTTTTTTAAGTTCTAAACGTCTTAAAAAATCACCCTTTATTAATCGACTGCGAGATAGCTATTTCATAAATATTATATATTTCAATATAAATGATGAAAATAATGTTTTTTCTCCTGCTGTGTTTACTATTCCGAAACAGCAGTCTCTCATTGATTTGAACAGATATTTATTTTTCTCTTTATTTGTCAAGCACTTTGACATCAAACACCTGCATTTGAATTCGTATCACAATTTTAAAATTAATCAACATCAATCAAATAGAACTAATAACACTTTTTTTTTTTTATTTCAAAGCCACCCATTTCTACTCAAGCACCAAAAAGGATTGGGATACAAATTTCTATTCCCAAGTTTTGTGTGTGTGTGTGTGTGTGTGTGTTTTTTTTTAATCCAATTTAAACAAAAAGCAATAGGAATGTGATAGTTTCGATTTTAATTGCATTCGTTTCTACATTTAGTTTAAATTGTATGATTCCGAAGAAGAAGTCTTCTGTATCACAGCGCGCAGCAGTGCTACAAACTTTTTTGTTCTATATACTGATAAACTTTTCGTATAAATTTTAATTTTCTGTAATTAGGTCAAATGCCTTGACACACTAATAGCTTAACGAAAAAAAAAAATAGAGGAGGAGGAAAAACTTATTCGTTTTAGAATTTTTTTTTTTTTTTTTGGGTTTTTGAAAGTTGTGTAATTTTATCTGTATGCAGTCCCTAAATTCAACCACAAGGAGATAGAAACTGAGAAAAAAGGTTTACCGGCTGAGGTATAGGACCAACTTGAATTTAAATTTTTGGATTATGTATTTCATAAAATACCTGTAGGGTGTATTTTGTTTGTTTTATTTTTGGTTAGTTATTTTTTTTAATGAATCGTTTTCTGGTGTTAAATGTGACTTTATTTGAATTATTTAAAGAACAAACCTCTAAATTGGAGGGCCCTACCATCAAAATAACTGCCATGCTGAATAAGCTAGTTTTATAATGATGAAAGAGCGCCAGATCCAGATCTTTGAAAAAATATAGGTACTCACGAGTACTTAGATACTTATACCAACTGTGAGATGAGGCTTAGCAGTAAGCATAAACATCGGCACTAGAATTAGGGCCTAACTGGCCAATAGACTTGGGTCTAAGAGAGAATAAACTAACTTTAACTTTTCATCATCATCATCATCGGCTCGACAACCGGGGTCCGGTCCTGGCCTCTTTCAACAAGTCTCTCCACCTATCCCGGTCTCGAGCCAACGCCATCCAGTTGCGCACCCCAAGGCTTTGGGCGTCCTGGTCTACGCCATCTCTCCAGCGCAAGCATGGTCTACCACGCTGCCGTCTACCATAGAATGTACCGCAAAAGACTTTCCGAGCAGGTTCCTCTTCGCTCATACGAGCTAGGTGCCCTCCCCACCGGAGTCTACCGAGCTTAATTTTTGTCACTATGTCTGCTTCAAGGTAGATTGCGTACAACTCATGATTGTACCGTCTCCGGAATCGTCCTTCCTCACATATGGGGCCAACAATTCTCCGTAAGACTTTTCTCTCGAACGCGGCTAAGAGGTCACAGTGCCTTTTGCTAAGCACCCAAGTCTCGGATCCATACATGAGTACTGGCAGGACCATGGTCCTGTACAGCAGCAGTTTTGAAGTTATGGTTAGATTTCTGGATTTGAATAGCTTTGACAGACTGTAGTAGGCTCTGTTGGATTTGAGAAGCCGCCCGCGTATTTCTTCTTCTATGTTGTTATCGGCTGCTACTGTCGACCCAAGGTATTTAAAGGATTGCACCACTTCAAATTCGTGCTCCGCTACCTTGATTGTTTAACTTTTCAGAACTAAAAAAAAGCAACACGAGAAAAGTGCGATCAAGAAAGAGGCATGTAATTGAAGGAATGAGGATTAAAAGTCTTACCAGAATTCATAACATTTTTCATAAGCATAAAAACCTGCAGCTGAAGTGTTCAAAAAACACCAAGGCAATATTGTGCCGGATTAACGTCAGTCGAAGACTTTTAAAAATCAACCTTAATTTGAGCTACAAAGATAATTTTAAATTTTCTCCATTGGCTTCAGCGGACCGGAAGTAGTCTCTTAAAATTTAAAATTGGAATAGAAAATGACCCATGGGAGCTACAAAATTATTTTTTGCGCATCATATTTTTTTGAAAGCTTCAAATTACTGCAAGCAAATTTTTTTGAATTTGTAAGTTTTTTTTACATTTGGGGAGGTCACTTTTGAGCTTACTTTTTCAGCAAAAACTAGAGTATTTCAAAAAGTGCTTGACCTACAAAACTGAGGTTTGAAAACTTTCAATTACTGGCAAAAAAAAGTTCAGAAAGATTATTTTTTTCAATTTTCTCCATTAGCTTCAGCAGTACTATATTAAAACTGAAAATTTGAATAGAAAATTACTAATGGAAGCTGACTTTTGCGCAACAAATAAGCATTTAAAAAGCTTAAATTTTTGACATCAAAAATATGATATTTTTTTTACTTTCGTTCGCTAACTTCAGACTTATTTGAGCGGAAAATTGAATAACTCAAAAACCATGCGAGCTACAAATGTTTGGTTTGCGTAATAAATGAGAATTTAATTAGCTACAATTTATATGCCACAAAGTGGCCGCCAAAGTAAAGGACGTTGTATAATATATAATGGCGATTACGTACGACTCTCGCTGCTGGCTGGCGATGTCGTGAAGTACCGCCGAGCGAATTTCAAAATTCGGCCTTATTGCATTTTGTCAAAGTGAAACAACGCCGAATTTGATTCAAGCAATATGGCCGAATAACCGTCCCCTTAAAGAAAAATCATGTTTTCTTGTAAGAAAATCAATTAAATTTTACAATGATGGGTCATAAGTCCTTAATTCAATTTTAGACTTATGACCCAACTCAACTGGTTTGGACAAAAGTCCATTAAAAAAAAATTGGTTTTATGTCCCATTTATGTCCCACAAATAGTAGAACTAGGTACCAACCAATAAAAAACATACATGAAAATGCATTTTCGGAGATCAATAATAAAGAATTTTAATCTTGTTGGATATAGTTCACATTAGACTTTTGCTAAAAAGTTTATGTAAGCTGAACTGAATATAAACAAAATTTGCGTATTGACAAGGTGCTTCACTAACAGTGTCAACTGATGAGTCCTAGTGAGACCCACCTGGACGAAACGCCAAATTTTTATATGGACTAAAGGCCGTAAAAAAGCTATTTTAAATTAATAAAGAATTACTTTTGCACATCGCAAGAAAGTACCTAATAGAATACAAAAGCCCTCTCTCTCTCATTTTTATGAGTAGATTGCGGCAAACAAAAATGCTTCCTTCATCAAAACACCTTTCCGTTTACCAGAAAATTTTATTCTTTCCAGCAAACGAATGAATAATTTGCGAAGAACCTCTCCAGAAAGTAATTTGTTGCAAAGAACTACACTGTTGGTGTAAATATACAATTAATTTACAGCAAATGACTGCAGGAAAAAAATTTTCTTAATAATTGACTCTATGCTTTAATCATATGCATTCAATGCTACACGAAAGATATATAGTTCGTGGTGCAATAGTAACAGCACCAGACGTCACAGGTTCAATCACCGGTGTAAAGATGAACTTCTTTTTTATTTATTCGTTCGCGGGAAACAATTTTTCCTCGAAACGAATTTAAGAGTTTGCCGTGAACGAAGTCGAAGTCGAAAAATTATCATCCAACAAACGAAAAGTCGTTTAACGCAGAAGATTCGTTCTTTACACAGTCCGTAGCAGAATGACAAGGTTACTGCTTCGTAAGCGAGAATTGAACTGGCAGATCAGTTCCAGGTATCTCTATAAAATTCTTTTTTTTAATCGTTCGCAAAATGTGTTTTCCCCGAACGAATTAAGCAATTTGCTGCAAACGAACACAAAAAAAATGGTCCAGCAAACGAAAATGTCTTTATGTCAATTTTTTCGTTTGCCGCAATTGATTTGTTCTCTCAGTGTAGCACTTGAAGAGCAATGTTTTCCAGAACTCCGGAGGCAGAAACTACCCACAAAAGACAGGCTTTGGAGTCATATAGTATACGGGACCACAAATAATTTTATTTTTGTATTCATATTAAGCTTATGGATTTTAGAATATTTTTTTTTCAAACACGACAAATCCAAGATAATGGTCCTCTCTTTTTAAAATGGCGGCCTATCTTCACCTGGAAACGTGTGAGACGCTTCAGAAATTAATACTAGGATTGTTAAAAAGATTTTCAACAAAAACCCGCCTTAAGAAAAAAAGATCTGATTCATGACTTAATCGCACTGAATAGTAAGAAAAGATTGTTTCTTAAAAATGGTTATTTCCTCAAAGCTGTATTTTTTAAAGTATTGGGTCTACGGACACAATTTTAGGCTTCTCTTTTAGAAAATTTAGTAAATTTATAATCATACCCACAAAAAAATAATTGAAAACTAGTATTATGTTTGAAACAAGGCATCTTCCAAGATCATTTTTTGTACGGTTTTATTGACATAATACATTGTTGCGTGGGCTGTTAAACTAAAATTAAATCAATCCAATTTAACGGGCTTCTTATTGACCTTACAAGACAACATAATTTTACTATGTATTACAATTGGATTTGAGGAAAATAATTAAATTGACCTGCCCTATTGCACCAATAACTATATAAAATTTTTGTTGACCAAAATCACAGACCGATAAGTTACACCAAATTAAAACTACCTAACATGTTTTTTTAACCACTTTATTTGTCAAATAATTTTCACATGATAATTTTTTGTTGTTTTAAAAGAGGATGATTATAAGGATTTTCAACCAATTCACAATTTTCTATTTGTAACTTTATGATTAAAACATTATACCTTTTGCAAATGTCAAACCTTTCTTTGCCTAGTCAAACTACCTATAGAATAGATGAAGAGTTTTACTTATATTTGTTTACTTGAAAAAAGGGTAAAACATTTTTCATTATTTTCCTAACCAAACATAGATATTCCCAATGTGTTTTTTTTTCAACAGAAAAGGAAATCCCCATATAGCTGGTCAAAGTTTTCATCATCACACAAACCCTCCAAGTTAAGGGTGGACTTGACATAACTTTTCTCTCATTTTATTTTCCACTCAAAAACTTAACCACGATTGCGGTTTGTGTTAAAAGTATTTCAGTATTTTGTCGATTTATATTACAAAGTCTCTTCAAACTGATGCTTGACAAATTTAACTTTATAACATTCATTCCTATACATTATATATATTTCTCTATATACTGCCTGTCAATTTTTGGTTGAGTGTTTGTTACTGCTTTCAACAAAATCGAAAAATCGACAGCACCAATGACACAAGAAGTATCAACTTGAACAACAGCAAAAAATAGTTAAATGGAACAAAATGCTTTTGTAAAATGTAAACAAAAATTAATCAAAACCAACAATGAGCTTTATTTTGAGAATTCAATTTGCGCCAATTTATTTTTAGAAAAATGAGAAAATTCTAAAATAATTTAATTGAATTACAGGACATGACAACATTTTCTAGCTAAATAAACAAAAGAAGAAATGTTGGCTTGTTCCGGTGAAACGTTCTTTAATACAAACGTCTCGTTTATTATTGAAAATTAAAACGACTTCAAGAAGTGATGGCAGACGGATCAAATTTCTCAGGATTCTGGTAACCTACATCTTAACTTGAGTTAAGTTTGTTAAATAAATTGTTAAATAATTAATAGAATGTGGAATTTTGGTATTAATAAATTGGGTTTAAGAATTGTTCTCAATGAAATTTTCAATTGTTTTCATAAAGGGTCAACTCAACAATAAAAACGCTACGTTTAAAGTGATATGAAGCAAGCTAAAGTCATGGAATATTAGAAGGCAATAATTTGGAAGTACTGAAACGGCTTAGCATTGAAAAAAGAGTCAATTGTGCGCTTTGAGAAGAAAGAATGAAATTTTCATCGTTGGTAATACTCCATATAAAAGTGATTTTTAGATATTGGATTCCATCTAGGAAAGGAGATACAAGAGTTTTTCTGTATTGCACATGTTTTTTTAATTTCATTGTACAAGAAATGAAACGTCTGAACTCATATGATACATGATTTTGGGGTATTTTTTGACGTTTAATCGAGTAAATGCAAAACCATGCGACTAGCATTTACACATTTAATGGTCTTTATGTGAATAGTCTGTTACTTTAAGTACAATAGTCAGAATATCAGGCGTCGAATCGAAAATGAAAAAATGTAGTCATTTCGTGACGGCTCAAACTCTTACGCACGTTGCTTACTTCCCACATTTTTAAAAAACACCATTGAGCTGTAAGGCCAGTGGTGGAATCATCGTCAACTGGGGCCTTAAAGGTTGGGGGCGCACATGGAATATTAGACTCTCACAATTCAAATTAATGTCTAAATAACGATTATTCCACCACTAAATGCAAAGTTTGTGACTGCTTTTCTGCTGTATATACTTCAATCTACTCGTAGAGACTAAAAATATGTGAATTAAAATCAGATAACCCTAAGTTTTGTTACTCAAAAGTACCTTTTTACATATATATTGAGTGTTGGCCATGTTGAAATTTTCATAGTTGACGATCATTGCACCACTATCTTTTTATCTTATGATTATTTTAATTTTAAGTACGCTCTAAGCTACTCAAACGCATCAAAAATATTTGGGTAAAAAATGAATCTTGAGGGGCAAAAGTACTTTATTACTACTTTTCACATATTGAGTCGAATTTTTAAACTGGCAAAGCTGACGATCATTCCAAACTAACTCCAAACCACTCGTTGACACCAAAAATTACTGGGTCAAAATCAGTTTTTCTTGAATTTTCAGCCTTTAAAGTACCTTTTTACTACTTTTCATAGATTGACGGTTGTTTTTTTTTTTAATAGCACAGCTGACGACCATTCCAAAACTATCTTTTGAACTAATAATTATTTTTAGTTTATATTCAACCCAAGCTACTCGAAAACACCAAAAACATTTGGGATGAAATCAGTTTTTCTAAGTTTTTTTAGTCTTAAAAGTACCTTTTCACTACTTTTCATATACTGAGTATAATTTTCAAAAACATAATTTTTGGATTTTTAAAAAATCTCTTGAAATTTTTTTTTGAAAAATCGATTTTTCGAAAACAGGTCACTGTATTTTTTTGAAATTATGGTTTTAGATATGCAATAATATTATCCCAACAAGAGATATACCGAACAAGATGTCGACAGCCGGATCATAAAGGCAAAGGCTGCTTTCGGAATGCTGTCCAAAATATGGAGAAACAACGCTATAAGCTTAAAGACCAAGCTGAGACTGTTCCGCTCCAATGTTGAATCCGTGGTTCTGTATGGGTGCAGCACTTGGAAAATCTTAACAACTGTCACAAGCAAGCTGCAATCGTTCGTGAATAGGTGTCTACGAAACATCTTAAGGATTTTTTGGCCCAACCGTATTTCTAATGAAGAACTTCATAGAAGAACGGGTCAAGAATTCATTGACAGTACTATTCGCAGACGTAAGTGGCAGTGGATTGGTCATACGCTTCGAAAAGGTAACGATTGCACTGCTGGCCAAGCGATGCAAGGCACCCACTCACACAGGCAGGTAGAGGGTCGGGTCGGCCGAGAAGCACATAGCGCAAGACAGTCGAAAATGAATCTGCACAGCTCGGGAAGAGTTGGAGAGAACTACGTTATATCCAGAAACCGTACACGATGGCGCGTAGGAGTAGTTCAGGCCCTATGTCCCTTAAGGGGATCACAACGGACTTTTTAAGGTCTGAGGACCTAAGTAAATAGGTAAGTAATAATATTATCTAAAAAATTGCAACTTTATTTTTAAACATGGTCTGAGAATTTTAATACATAAAAAATTAATTTTTTTCAAAATTTTCAAAATTTTTTTTCATAGAATGGCATACTCTGTTGTTTATGTCATATTAGGCATGAATTAATTTTTTTTTTATTTCTTTTAAAATTATTTATTTTTTAAAAACTTTATGATATAAGAAGCTCTAACGTCCACAGCAACTTTCACCCTAAGACCATGTCCGTGCGTGCCTTTTATTTAAATTAATTCTAGGTGGTTAATTGTGGAGGTTCATCAGCAAATGCACCCCCTTATTTAAACAGTGAATTGACTATTGAAGTCTTAAAACTAATAAAAACTTTTATGGTTAATAACTTTTCACTGGCTTCGATTATTTGTTTGATTGCATTTGGCAACTAATTGCCGAATTCTTTTCAAACTTTCAATGATATTTTTCAAAACGTTGATTTAACATCGTTTTCCAAAATATTGACAACGACTGCCCTGATATTTTAAATACAGTGCTTTACACCATTTTTATCTTGATCTTCACGATAGAGACTATCATAAAAGACTAAAGATATTGCTTTTAATTAAAAGAATACTTTTGTACACAAAAACATGGAATACAAAATATAAACAATTTTGTATAATAAAGAAATGAAATCGTAGTTAAATCGAGATCTAAGGCGCTAGACCCCAAATATCGAGGGTCCAAAGTTCTAATAAGTCAAACAAAGTTTTAAATTTGAGTTCTAGAGCGTTTAAATTAGTTGAAGAAATAAAAACGAAACAAATTGAGTTTTAATTTTTACTTAAACCGAGTTTTAAGAAGTAAAACTTTGTCAAGAAATTGGCCGTTATTTAAATAAAAAATTCGTGCAAAAAATCAACAAATAACAATTGGCTTAAATAATAAATACAAATGCAATCAAAAATTTCCAAATTTCACCTAATTGTTTCAAGAAGCAAAAAAGTAAGCGATTTTTGAGATTCGAAACACCCTTTTGGCCCACTGTACGGTGCGGTGGTGTGGAAAATGGTTTATTTAGGAAACAAACTTCGTTCGAATCATAACAATATATTCAAATGGTTTTTTAAAAAAATTCTATGCATCCATATTTTCCTTGTACCTACAAACAAATTTATTTAAGCTATCGAAACAAATTTTAAAAAAACAACTTTTCCGTTAAATTCGAAAAAAATAAATCGTAGAGAAATAAAATGCACGACTGGTTCACACGTACTTGCTTTTATAGATAAAATTACTATTTATGCTAAGCCTTTTTAATTAAAAAATTGTAAATGCAGTTTTAGAAAAATAATTAAAAAAGCATAAAAATTGATTTTCAAATGACTAAAACAGCTTCTTAAATGAATTTAACCTGAAAACGAAGTATGCAATTTGATTTCTTCTATAATGATACATTTTTAGAAAAAAAAATGTTGAAAATCGTTAGAGCCGTTTTTTAAAAAAACTGACTGATAGTAAAAAAATAGAAAGTTAATCCTTTCTTTCATAAATTAAACAAGAATTTAATAATGTAAAAACCCCACCGAAATAAAAACAAGTTGGCAGGTCAATTTCAACCCAATGCTCTCACGCAGGTGTTCTCAATGAAAAAATGTGTGAAATGTGGTTAATTGAGTACTTTGTCCCTTTATTGTATGTTTTGAAGACTTATAATAAAAAAAATGAAAAAGATAAAGTTAATCCTTTCTTTCGTAAGTTCATCTAATTATCCAATAACGTAAAAACTAAAAGAAAAGGTTTTTCTCAGAAAAAAGTAGTTTTGGTCATTTTTGGTTTCCTCAAAAACTACAGGTTATTTTGACATCCGGTTTTTTGTGTTTGATCAAAAATAAATAAAAGCATTGAAAATAAGCCAGAAAAATACTACTTAATAACGTAAAATTTTAAGTGATTTTTTTCTTAAATTGCCCCTCCCGCCTAAACGTGGGAAAATGGACCCCCCCCTCCTATACGATTTTTTGCTTGTCTAAGTCCAACCTACACACCCAATATTTTTGTCACACCTTATGCAAATCACCCTGTATAAAATTTTGCAGACTTTCATAAAAAAAAAATTGGTACGCCAATTTTAAGATATTATTTTTCGACATCTAAAAACTAAATTTTGAAAAAAAATATTGAGTAGTTTCGAAAAAATGGTTTTTCAAAAAAAAAAAAATTTCAAACTTTTTTTAAAAATCCAAAATAATAATTTTCGCAATTTTTTTTACTAAACATTATTACGGTAATTTAAAAGCTTCCATGTAAAAAAAAAATGGTTGAAATAGATTGATTTATAAAAAAACGGTTGTATGGAAGGTACCGTTAATAAGTTTTTTTGGAAAAAATTGTTTTCATTAAAAGATAGACCTTATCTAAAAAAATAACCATGATTTTTTAATCAAAATCGTAGGAACCATTTTTGAGAAAAATGAGTTTGTCTAAAACCGACACATGACGGGTACCGTTATTACTGGTCCAGTAAAAAAAATCAAAAAATGTCTGGGGATATTCCCAAAAAAACACCACATACCAAGTTTGAAGTAAATCGATCCATCCGTTTAGGCTGTGGCCTCTGGTACATACAGACAAACAGACAGATATACAGAAAGAACTGTCGGACCCACTTTTTTCTCATTCTCTATCATCGTAGTATCATGGTTATTGTTATCTCAACTTTTTTTTTTTTGTACGAATGCATAACTTGATATATGGTACCCATATCGCAAGTTAAAATATCAAGATTTAAATTGTAGAAAATAAAATTTTCTTCAGTTTTTGTCAAAACATTGAAATGGCGGACGTGTTGACTAAAAACTAATTCTCCCTAAAATCCAAGATAGCGGCTGAAGCCAAAGCACAATTTCCCCGAAAAGTGACACATAGGTAGAGGGGAAACGTTCTGTAAAAGAAAATTTTAAGATCTATTGTTTTTCTATTTCAAATGTTTATTCCAACCAAACTACATGGCACATGTGTTACACAAAAGTGCTCATTCTTCTTTGTTGTTTATTTATGTCTTTGAACTTAAAAAGCATAAAACGCGTTTTCTCCATTTTGGTTGCTAACTTTTTACCGCTTCATTGGATTCTGTTGGATTGTAAATATAAAAACATAAAATTGCCCAAAACAAATGATTACCATAACAATATTTTTATCTACAGGATGTAAATTCCATCGTCCAAACATAAAAATGGCGGTACCTTATACGTACGTACCCTATTAAACCCGCCTTTACCTTATTATGAGAGAGATAATAAAACAAAATGTACAATAAACCTTAAAAACCGTATACCGTGAAATGTAATATAATGCTAAAAAATTAGTTAATTAAAAAACACTCAACTCACATGAAATAAGTATTTACGTTATTTTCTTCTTTTTTTTTAACATTTTTCTCTAAACATGAGTTTTGTGTATTATTTTTGTGGAGCATTTTGAAAACGTGATTCTGCTCTAAATTGCCACATCCTTTTGCACATTGGTGATGCTGCTGGTGGATGGTGGTAGATGGCCGGTGTGGTGTGCATTAACTCGTGGTGGACATTATACACGTATTTCATTTTGTACGGTTATTTGTATACTTTGGCACAAACATCAGGTGAGAATGTATAGTATGTGTATACTGCAAGCTCCAATTGCGGTTTTTAATATTGTAAAAGGTATTTTTCATGAGCTTGTTCATTTCTCTGTGGTCGGTCGATGGGGAGCAGTAGAAATATTCTATATACAAATGGGTGTTTGTATTTTTACACAATCAAGGTTTATACAATATTTGTGAGGATGAGAGAAATAATTGAAGGATCTTTTTGGTTTTGTTTGTTGAAACTCACTCGGAAAATATAACTTAATGAGGTTTTGTCATTAAATGTACAAAACAAACATTATGGAGTTTAAATGTCAACGGACAGACACAGAAATATAATAATACTCGTAAAAGCTGAATTGTGTTAAATTACATAATTATATTGCCAAGGTCCAAAATAATATCCCTTCCATAAGTTCTATCAGTGTTTTATTCAAAATATACACTCGTTAGGTGTCGGTTTACCGTCTACCTCTACTTAATATGTGTATGGTAAACTGGGGTACATTCATCATAGGGGCACATTCGTCAAAGCCATTTTCGGTTGGATACACTCTGAATTAAGAAATGAAAATAACACAGAACGCATCCTTTACTGAAGTTATGAACAAACTCTAAATTTGACATTTGTAGTTTCGCGCTAAGAAAAGTTGAGTGTTGTTTTGAGTTTTTGAAATCTCCGTTGTTATTTTGGCTAGCAAGCGATTTTTATATTTAAAAATTAATTTAAGGAAATTCAGGTTTCACTAATTTCTTAGTTCAATAAGTAAGGATGTGGAATTTAATCAAAAAAAAAACTGATTTTGAATATGTTATATGAATATGTGTAAGAAAATTTTATTTTGAGAATTCGGGGTAGATTCGTCATTTTGATGGGGGCACATTCAGAAGGTGCCGAATGTACCCCAGTTTTTCAAAAGCTTCCATTATTTTAAATTTTGTAGCTTGATATTGTTTTAAATTATAAAGGAAAACAAACAGGATTAACATCATAAACGAAAAACCATAATAAATGCAATTGATAACCTTGCAGCAAAGGTAAGGCAGCTTCAATACTGATAAGAGTGTTCAAAAAGGAGAAATGCTATTTAAAAATACATTAGTTGTCTGTAGATTTGTGATAGATGCAAATTTTGCTATAGCTGCCCTTATTTTTTGACGGAAATGACTTTTTTTTACACCAAACCAATGTATTTTTTGAATAATTTTTTTTGGATTTTGCCACAACTCGACAAAATTGTACCTGCCTGCCTTTTGCTGCAAAGTTCTCAGTTGAAGATATCTGTTTTGTTTAAATTGTATTTCTAACAAAATATAAATAAGCTTTAAACAGTTTTGTCTCGTATTCTTAAAAGCTTTTTTTCGAATGCTGAATGTTCTCCATTGAAAGCCGAATCTACCCCGGCTGGGGACACTTTAATTAAACAGAATTGAATTTTTAAAAACGTTTTTATTAAGTTTTGGTATGTAAAATTAAAACATTTTCTTCCTTAAAGTAAAAAGAAATATTGAAATAACCTGTTAAGCCAACAAATTATGTGCTCGGAGCATAAACAACTAAAATATAGGCTGATGAAAAAAAAACTGCCGAATGTGCCCCAGTATACCATACCTTCTCGTAAACGTGAAAATTATATTGGGTGTTCAGTTGATAAAAATAAATTTATATTTTTTTTAACTTTGATGTTTGATTCATGAGTTTTCATTATGTGAAACTATTCCATCAATTTATTGGCTGTACTTTTGTTACCAAAAAATAATAATATTAAAATCAATCACTAAGGAAGCATTTGGCTTATTTAAAAACTGGCACGTCATAATAATGGCCTATAAGTTTCATTAAAATTTTTTTTCAATCTTGATTTTATGGTATACAAAGTAATACTGGAATAAGAGAAAATGTAGCCTTAAACTGTTCTGAAAAACTAGACGAAACACAAAGTGAGAGATTGTAAAACAGTTTGAGGCAAGGTTTTTTCTCATGGAAGAGAAAAAACTGTACGTTTCTGATCTCTTTTGTTCTTTTCCTTCCGGAACAGATTCGTTAAACATACTTTATATAATGTATACTTTTGTGTAAAGAATTTATTTTACATATAACATAAACACAAAAATTACTTACCTAAATTTTCTACTTGACAAGGCAGTACTAGCGTATCGCCCACAACCGCTCGATACGTATGTCCACGTGATAGAAATCTCGGTAATGATCCTATAGCCGGTGATGTTGCCATTGGTCGTGTAGCAGAGCCTAAAAATAAAAAAAAAATAACTTTTAATAAAAAAAAACAAATTTTCGATAGTTGATTTACAATGGACGCATCCTCTATTCTAGCTTTTGGAATGCAAAATTTTTACTACAAAGCTAGTCAATTCTAACTGTCATATTTCACCAAAATCAAAAAACAAAACAAAAACCAAAACAGCTGATTTTGAAATGTCAACTATCTTTGAAGCCGAAATTATTACACTACGTCGGAGAGGAGAAATTTCATCTAATTTTTTAGTAGTATTGTCAGCCAATCAAAATGAGTTGACCACGTATTCACTAGCCACGTGCTTCATATTTTACTAGAAGCTTACATAGAAGTTTTGGGCCCAAAAACCGGATTAAATATGTTTTAACTTGCGATATGGGTACCATATATCAAGTTATGCATTCGTACAATAAAAAAAGTTGAGATAACAATCAAACATGACATTACGATGTGGAGAATGAGAAAAAAGTGGGTCCGACAATCTGTCTGTCTTTCTGTCTGTCTGTCTGTATGCATCAGAGACCACAGCCTAAACGGATGGGTCGATTTACTTTAAACTTGGTATGTGGCGTTTTTGGAGAATATCCCCAGAGGTTTTTTTTTGAATTTTTTTTTTTTGGACCCCAAATAACGGTACCTGTCATATAGTGGTTTTAGAAAAACTCATTTCTCAAAAACGGTCCCTACGATTTTGATTAAAAAAATCATGGTCATTTCTTTGAGTAAGGTCTATCTCTAAATGAGAACCATTTTTTTTCAAAAACCGTTATTAACGGTACCTGCCATAGAACCGTTTTTTTTAATTCTGATTTTCTCCTTCATGATTCAATCAATTTCAACCATTTTTTTACATGGATGTTTTTAAGTTGCCGTAATAATATTTAATAAAAAAATTTTGAAAATTGTGTTTTTGGATTTAAAAAATTAAAAAAAAAATTGAAATTTTTTTTTGAAAAATCATTTTTTCGAAAACTATTCAATATTTTTTTTTTAATTTTAGTTTTTAGATGTTGATAAATAATATCTTAAAAATGGCGTACCAATTTTTTTTTATAAAAGTCCTTGCTAAATTTTATATGGAAAAAATAGTTTTTTTTTTTAAAACGGCTGTAACGATTTTCGAAATTTTTTTTCTAAAAATATATAATTATCAGATTGCATATTTTGTTTTGAGGTTAAATCCATTTAAGAAGCTGTTTTAGTCATTTGAAAATTGAATTTTATGCTTTTTTAATTTTTTTTTTCTAAAACTGCATTTACAAATTTTTAATTAAAAAAGCTTAGCATAAATAGTAATTTTATCTACAAGAGCAAGTACGTGCGACCCAGTCGTGCATTTTATTTTTTTTAAATTTGATAATTTTTCCGGTTAAATTTATATAAATTTCAGTTCGAAAATACATATTTTAAGCTATAATTTATGTTTGCTTTTTATAATGGACTATTTTGTCGGTCCGATATCTATCTTACACCGAAAAACGATACCTCCTTTTGTTTTCAAAATCAGCCCAAGAATATGCCCATATATTGTTGGACGAAAGTCATTTTACAACGTTTTAATAAAAAAAAGTATCCGAAGTCAACATCTTGTTTTATTCTCGATCAAAAAAAGGGTAATTTACATACAAAAGTACAAACACACACACATCTTTCTAAGAACTACGGACTCGGATACGTTCAGTTTTTACTGTTCATTAAACACGAGGTAATAATATTTGCAGAGTCTACTAAATAATCATACTAAAAATGAAACCGTTTAGAAAAGGACAAATAAATAACAAATCATGTAAAATGTAGAGTAAATCACATATGAAATGGCCTAACTAACGCATCTTCATTTAAATGTTTGATTAAAAAGTGATACATGAACTGGATTATTAGAAATACTATTAAATTTGAAAACAAAAATCACTTTAAATAAAAAATTTCAATTTTGTTTCCAAATTGTTTTTTTTTTTCAAAAACTTTGAACAAATGCAATTTTATTGCATACATTTCTGGGCTTACAAACAGTTATAACACGGATTAAGTTTTGCATTGGTCTTAGACGCCTTCATCTCATACGGAATATTCTTACTCAACCTTAACACCTAAGTTTTTGTAGCATTTTATTCAAACCACCCTGTATAGTAAACAACTAAAAACGTCTTCTTTCATTCATTTTTTAGATCAAAACAGAAGTATTATGTTTTTCAATCTTCAACAGTCGCGTCATCATGACAACTCGTCTCTTCTTTTCTCATTATCATACGATAGAAACAATTTTATAGTTTCTTCATAGTCAACAATCACAAACACAAAGAAGTTTGTTTACCTTAAGCCTTAGGGACAATCACTTGTCACACCAAAGTGTTTTTTTTTTTTTGTAACTGTTGTTTTTATGTGATGGTACTTGCACTCAAAAAAAATATACCACCCATCACAAGTTTCTACTGTCTTTTTTTCTTTTGAGAATGAAAGGTGTTAAAGAATCATGCATAAAAAAGTTGGCATAGAAGTCCATATAAAATCGGTTTACTTTAATACTTTAATGATTATTCTTATGTCAGTTTAGCGGGAAGAGAAATAGGGTTTATTTCACGCATCGAAGTTTGTTGACCAACTTCGATGCGTGAAATAAACCCTATTTCTCTTGCCGCTAACTGACTTCTTAAAGTTTGACAATATTTATTGACAGAGCACTGAGATGCCTTAAAAATATCCCGCAACAGGCACACCAAATGCATTAATAACCCTTTAGTTTCCTCCACCGGGGGCCTATAACACAAAATTTCAAAATCTTGTGAAATCTTACAATTTTCCATATAAAACTGAGCAATTTAACTTGTAATACGAGTATACTACTTGTAGTTTTGTCTTATAGGGTCCTGGCATGATAAACAGAAAACAAGGTATGCTTATTAGATTTTTGGCAGGTTTTCTGTGACGTCATAGTCATCTTTCTCATCGGCAGTTCGCCCGAACGTCAGTTATGGATTTGGAAAAAACATTTTTTTTAATTGAAAACAACAACAATGAAACTGAAAAAAACTCGATTGTCAGCATCGGAGATGACTACTACGTCATCAGATTTCCAAAATGGCGACATGCCGTTCATAATAAGCATACCTTGTTTTCTGTTTATCATGGGGTCCTGGTATCTCCAACACAACAATTAAGGCATCGGCATGTATTGTTGACTTAGCAGATTCTTACAAGATTTTCCATAGTTAAAAAATCTCTGGGTATGGTCCCTCATGTTTTAAAGTCCTGAATCATTACTTCAAATTTGAAAACATCCATTCTTTCTACCATTTTAAGTCCTAACCTTCTTTAGGGTACCGAACTTATGTTCAGTTGGAGCTGCGATAAATGATAAGAGTATAGAAAAATATTTAACAGTGTTATATGAGAACCAATGCAAAGTACAGTTTTCGCAGGTCCACTGGAATCAATGGTGTATCAGCGCTATAAGATGATATCAGCTTAAGGCACAAACTTACCGTTTCTGCCTTAACAAACGATTTTATACTGAATTTCAAAATGGCGGATACTCTTGTTTTTGTAAGTTCATCGCTAAAACTTAGATTTTAATATGTCGAGATTTTTATTGATTAAATTTTGTCCTGCAGTGTATTGGGGGCCTTCTGGCCCATCCATATTTACTCCTTACCAACAATTCTTCAATTCATTTTGATATCTGGTCTTTCTGTTTATTTTCAATCATTTTTCCTTTGGTGTTTTCTTTATTCAATGGTCGACCATGACAAAGCTGGAGTTTTCCTTTCCTTCTTTGCTTCATTTAGTTGCACTTTGATGGAATACAATAAAATGAGCTATTGATAGTGGTCTCAAGATGTGTACCTTTCCAACATTGTCTGTGATGTGTTCCCCTTTCCAAAACCCACCACTAAACTGAAAACCACCTGTCTATCTTTCTGTATGGTTTCTGCACGACTTCAACTATATCTACATCTACACCTGCATTCTCATCTTGTCTCAGAAGTTCGTGAGGACTTCAAAAAAAAAAAAAATAAAACCCTCATCCTTGCCTACGACTCCACCGTAGCCGTCGCTGCATACCATCGACGAACTAGAAGAGATGACAAATAGTCCTTTTGGCGTATTGTTTTCACTTAGAATAAAATCCTTTTCGTCTGTTGCATCTTTTTCATCTTTTTTCCTCTTTTTTTTTTTGAGACTGTTTCTATGCGGTTGAAATGGGACTTGAAGTTGTTGTATGGATGGAGGTTTTTGCTTATCGCAACATGTGCACCAGCCCTTTCAAAAGGACTATTATGCGTCACTGCAACTATATATATACTGTGAGGTTTTTGTGGGATTAAAAGTGAATGCGAGAGAAATCCTTAAAGGGTTTCCATTCTTTAAGAGCAAAATAGTTTCTTTTTTCTTCATTTTCTTCTTCACCTATGTGGTCTCTAACTACGTTTGTTGTTATTTTCTGGAATAGCCAAAAACTACCTTGTTGGTATAGGATATAAAAAGAAAGCTTTATCATCGATTTGGATGATTTGTTGAAATGATTTTGGAATTTTATCGATTCGAAAGCAATAGTTTCGAAAAAAAGAAGAAAAAAACAACCTCTATCTCAAACGACACACTAGTAAAATAAAGAACACTGTTCTTCTTTATAAGAGTATGAGAAAGAAGATTAAAGTGTGTTTTGCTTTCATATGGTAGAAAAGTAGAAAAGTAAGAAAAGCTTCTTCAGTCAGTATAACATTGCTATGGATACTAAGTATACTCTTTTACGTTTCGTTGGCTTATTTCATTCAATATAAAAGTGATTTGTAAAGTTATTTGATTGTATACGGACTTCATCTATAAGACGTACAACTTAAACCCTTGACTTTGAGTGGGTATATAATTATTATAAATGAACAAAATAATACAGACCAGTCTTTGAAACATCAATGAGCCGTTTTCATTTTAATAAAGTGTCTTCTACCAACTTCAAGTTTCTGGGTTTTCGAAATATGTTCTTGCTTTGAGTGAGCAGACTGTGCGTCACATTGTCAGATCATCAAGATAAGAGGTTAAAACTGGTTTCAAATGAAAGATCAATTGGTATTAAACATAAGAACAAGGTTAACCTTCTTAAAGGAATCTAGTGATACATCACTTTAGGCTTTACTTTTTACATTGACCCAAGGATATGTTTTTTTTTGTAAACAAAAGCTCATATAGAACAAAAATGTTAAAAATCTTCATCAAGCAAAGATTTTTAGGCAGCAAGGACATTGACTGTTAAGATATCAACCCAAACTTTATGTCATCAATTCAACAAGCAAGAGTTAGCAGCATCTGACACTTGAACGGCCCTAGCATTTAACGAATCCAGTTCCACTAGACACTGAAGTTCGCTGAATGCTCCTTATTTTTAAAGAGCAATAATCAGTTACAATTGATGCTTGCCAGACTTCTAGCATTATACTCAGAACTTACGGCCGCTCTCCACATAACGCTCGACAGAATTCCGGCATTTTATTCATTATCATTAAGAGAGCCCCGGAAAGCTTAAATCAATCGTCATAAATTCAGTCAACTCAATTTCATTTTTCATTTTTCTCTTTAGACTTCACTCACTTTTTTTGACATTTGGCTCCTCACTTACCACTGGGCACTTAGCAGACCAGCAGCAAGTATTGAGACTTACTGGTGACGTTACCCAGAAATCCGTTTGTCACGTGGTCTGAATGCCAGGAAATTCCTGGGCTGATAATGAGAATCGGCAAGAAGACTTTCAGCTAAACAGAATGCATATCAAGCGGCGGCGCTAAATAGAAAGAAGACCAGTGATAGATTCATTGGGCCCAATTTTCGATGACTCGACCACACATTTCGACAGGAACGGCCACTATTTCGTGTTCAATGTTGCCTCTGAGCTCTTTAAACTTAGTCGGATTGTTGACATGCATTAATAACTTAACGTACCCCCAAAGAAACTAGTCTAGAGGCGTTAAATCGATAACGAGGCGGCCAATTGACTGGTTCGTTTCTTGCCAAAATTAATCGGTTGCCATGGCGCGATAACGCTGACCATTCACAGTAAGGTGCCGATCGTTATCGTGGACGAAAAAATATAACCCAATTACACCACCGGCATTCAAATCGTACCAAACAATTAATTTTTGTGGAAGAAATGGTGTTTCAAGAAGCAAATGTTGATTTTTACCAGACCAATAACGCATATTTTGCTAATTGACAAACCCATTGAGCCAAAATCGAGCTGAAGATTATTTTACGATGAAATTCATCATCTTGGTGCATCTTCTCCAGAGCCCAATCGGAAAACGTACGTCACTTCAAATGGTGCATCGGCTTCAATTCTTGAGTCAGCTTGATCTTGTATGTGTGTAAGCCATGATCCTTACGCAAATGCGCCATTATATAGTCTGAGCGATGCCCAACTCTTGAGAACGCCGTGCAATTAACAGATTTGGATCGTTTCCTGGGTCGTTTTGGATCGTTTCCTGCGGATACTTGAACCTGAACGACATCTGATTAGATTATGTAATATAATATTCATGTGAACTTTGTATAAATGCAGTAAATGTGGTAAATTGGTAAATGTGGAAAACTGCTGTCAAAATGTGTAGTCACCACATTTACCGCACATTAACACGTTTACGTACAGTTTACACTACTGCATTCATACCCCTAACATATTTCTGCGGGGTCACAACTAATAAAAGCTAAAAAATCATTTTTTATATGAAATTATTACAAAAAAAATTTCCCCACAAAGTTTTAAATTGACAACCAAAAATAAAAAAAAACTTCAATCAACTACTAAACTAGACCATTCTCATTAATTTCATTTTACAACATTTTAGTCGACCTTGCCCTCACTTAGCTACTTCCCTAGTCTAGGTGTATAAAAAAGTTTTTGGTTCTTACTTCACATTTTGTTTGTATTTTCCCACAGTAAAAAAAAACGGATTGGATAAGAGAAATTAAAAAAAAAAACGGTATTATATTTGTTTCGGCCTAAAAACTCTTTACGTAACTTAATCGTTTTGCTTCAATTATTTTTAATTTTCAACGATTGTTTTTTTTTGGGATGAGATTAAATTTTTTTTCTATCGCTTTTAATTCTAAAAAATTACATCAGTCTCAGTAGGCATTATCCTATCGAATTTATTGGATCCGCAGAGCTTTTGTATATTATTTTCCAAATAATTGTTATTCTCTCTTTTGTTGGGGATAAAAAAAGACCAAAAAACTTAAAACCATTAACTACTATAAATGTGTATGTATTTGTACATTTTGTATGTATGCATTCTGTGTGGTGGATATTTTCTAAATAATATTCTTTATTTTTTTTTTTGTAATAGTTTTTTTTTCCATACACAAAAATAGTCAACGAGAAAAATCCATTTCCTCGAAAATTCAAATGCTTTGAGGCATAGATTTTTATCATCACAATCCTTTCACTATTCCATTCTAAATTGGTGACCACCACCGTCACCGCTCTACAACAGGACAACAAAATCAACGTTTCAAATGGGCTGAACAAGGACAAAAGGACACGGATGACATAGTGTAATTGTACACAAATTCCCTTCTTCAATTCCCCCAAATCTCTCACACAATGAATGGAAAATATTTTTACACTCAAATGGTTACAAACTCGAGTGCGCGAGTGAGCGAAGGACGGAGCAGCAACAATTTTATCCCCCAAAGCACTAAACGCATCACAGGGTGGGCTAGGGTGGTTCTAATCTTTTTGATGGAAAAACCAAAATCCTATGACTAAAAAATAATAATAGAAAAAAAAAACATTGTAATAGGTTTTGAATTGTGAAATTCAACTGAATTTTATATACAGGATATATGATGTATAACATTTTTGCCCAATAAGTACAGGACTTAGAACGGATATTGCGGGATGCAGTTTCTTTCTCTTTTTTTTTGTGTCCTTTGTGTGTTTTTTTTTTTGCTTCTGTTGGGTGTAGGTATTCGGCCATGATGTTTTGTAGTTTGCGCCAATGGAATATTTAAGCGTCCATTGCAATCCCAACCCAGATAAATTGGTAAAGCGTACGTGAAACAAATTGAAACCGAGAAAAAGGACCAAATGAAAAAAATATGTTTGCTGCAATGATTTTAATTTTTTTTTTGTTTATTTAATTTCTTTTTTGTTCATGAATTTTTTTGTTGTTGTATTTTTCTAAAGGAAAACACTCATTGGTTTGGTATTGGCATTTTGGTATAAATACACCAAACAATATGTGGATGAAGGAATATTAAATGATTTTCAATTGAGTTTTCGAGTAAACCAGAGGGGGTATGAGTGGAGCGTCCCCCAATGCGATATGTCCCAATGTAGAATATTCAATGAGAAAAATATGTTGATACTTTTAGCTGTTTTTAATAAAATATGGGGCCCTGATATATAAAACTGTGCAAGCGTGTTGATTGATTGAGCAACTCGGTTCTATCATGCTTCCGGTAAACAATTTTTAACGAGGCTATCAATAAACAATGAGTTCTTTTTATGATAAACTGTGTTAAAAAAAAAGAATCAGTTAGGCAGAGTAGGTATTTGAAAAATATTGTTAAATTGATTTTTTTTTTTTTTTTCACTTTAATAATAGATTTTGGAAACAAATAATATGAGTATTAATTTTAATAATCCTCACAAAGCGACTTATGAGATTTAATCTTATATTTCTCTATTTTTTATTTGTATTTTATTATTTCTATTTTTTGTTTATTTCTATTTTTGTGATTGTAAGTTCTGGCAGGTACATTTAGGCTGATTTTACTTGCTTTTTGATCAAAATTTATTGAAATATCATTGATTAAGCTTTTTTTATTAATTAGTAAAAAGGTATATGAATTTTTATGAACATAATTTTTCAATTAGTAGTTTTTTTATTTTGATATGAGTAATAATAAAACATTCAAAATTGTCACGGAATGTGATGGCATGGCTTTTACAAAACCCTGACCTCAATTTGATTGCGAATCTCTTAACAAATTTTGAAGCAATGGTTGAGGTACTACGAAAATCATTAATGCTACACTAAATGACTTTGGGGTTAAATTAAGCTGAAAAGAACCGAAATTCCGAAAAAAAATCACATTTTGATGGAGAAGTAAAAAAAAGTGGTTTTCTTCATGCCGTCCGTCGGTCTGTTCGTCTGTGGGTCCATCTGTACAGAAAGCAACAGCCCAAACGGGTAAATGGATTTGCTTGAAATTTGGTACAGATTAATATTTTGCAATTTCCAAGGTTGTTGTTTTTTTAAAATATCTCTTTTAGAACGAATACCTTTCATAGAAAGATTTTGAGTTATTTGATTTTTCTCGAAAACGGCTCTAACGGTTTTGATTAAACTTTGTGTATGTTTTGTTATGAGATATTGTAATAATACTGCATTATTGTTTCATCAAACAAAATTCAGATAAAAGAAATATGATGAAGACATGTTTAGTTATTTTACTTTTTTATCATTACTGGCTCAACCGATTTTCTTAAAAACTTGTCAACAGGTTCTTCATATAATTTCGAAAAGTATGGTGCATTTAATTTTTCAAAAACAAAAATTAAAAGAAAAAATTAAACACAAATTGTTTTTTTTAATTATTATTTGCAATATACTCGTACATAGGTACATTATATCAAGTTATGCATTCGTACAAAAAAAAAGTTGAGGTAACAATCAAACATGACATTACGATGATAAAGAATGAGAAAAAATTGGGTCCGACAATTCTGTTAGTCTGTCTGTCTGTCAGTCTGTCTGTATGTATAAGAGACCACAGCCTAAGCGGATGAATCGATTTACTTCAAACTTGGTATGTGGCGTTTTTTTGAGACTATCCCTAGACCAAATTTTGAATTAAAATTTATTTTTTTTTACCAAAAAAAACGGAACCTGTCATGTACCGGGTTAAGAAAAACTTTTCGTATAAAAGTACTAGAAAAAAATCTTTTTTTTTTTTTTTAAACGGTTCGAACGATTTTCACATTTTTTTTTTTTCTAAAAATCTGTCAAATTAGAAGAAAACAGATTGCATACTTCGTTTTGATGTTAGATTCATTAAAGAAGCTGTTTTAGTCATTTGAAGATCGAATTGTATGCTTTTTTTTCTAAAACTGCATTTACAAAATTTGTTATTAAAATATATAGTAACTTTATCTATAAGAGGAAGTAGGTGCGACCCAGTCGTGCATTTTATTTTTTTTCTATAATAATATACAAAATATGAATTTTTCAATGACTTACAAATACATTATTGCTTCGAACTAGAAGAACAAGTTCGTGCGATCCAGTCGTGCATTTTATTTGTTTCTTAATTACGTTTTTTGAATACCATGAATACAAATAGATAAATTCCATCCATTTCATTCTATTTCCTTGTAAACATTTTTCTACCAAAATATAATTGGTAGAAAATTTTGATAAGTCTTGAGATTTTTTTATTAAAAATATAAATCAAATATGTTTTTAAATCCAAAATTTTATATAAATAAAAAAATTGAAAAAGTTAAAGCATCTCTGGTATAAAAATTAAATAAACGATTGTGTCGCACGTACTGGCTCTTAGGGTCAAAGTTGATGTGGACGTTAAAGCTTCTTATATAAAGTTTTTAAAAATAAATAATTTTACGAGAAATAAAAAAAAAATTAAATTCATTCCTAAAATGACTTCTTAAATTGTTTTAAGTTCCAAACAAAGTAGGTATGTCATTTAATTTGATAAAAAAAGATACATTTTTATAAACAAAATTTTGAAAATCGTTAGAGTCGTTTAAAAAAAAAATATTTTTTTATATATAAAAATTCTCAAACCTTGTTTAAAAATAATATTGGTAAGCCAATTTCTAGATGCTATTATTGCAGATCCAAACAAAGCCAAACATAGCCTAAAATGCGTTCCCTAAAATGACGTTTTGATCATTATTATCCCTTATTTTTTGTCTCTTACAAAAGCAAACGAAATGTTTTTAAGGTTTTATTGTAGTCGTCTTCATTTTTCATCTTAATATAGTAAAGAAACTATAATTTTCATCTATATTCATACTAAAACAGGCGTTCCCGAAATGATGAAATGATATATAAAATTAAAAACAACTTTTAATACAACGATAAATCAGTTCCATGATTTAACAGAAAGACTATTTGTAGCGCCATCTGCACGTTAGATAAATAAAAAATCGATATTTTGTTTCTTTAAATACAGTCAGACATATGTATTCCTTCAAACAACTTTTTTTAAATAGAAATATTAAATGTTCTCAATTTTTTGTAAAGCACGTGAGAATTCTTGAAAAAAAATTAGCCTTAGTAATATTTAGTAACTCAATTTAATTAATTTTAGGTAGTGTATTTTTAATCACTTTAATTTCAGTTTTTGAGTTATGGAAGCGTTCCCGGAATGATTTCTCGGCTAGATTAGGGTCGGTTATAGCGATCAGGATAACGGATCAGATTTTAGGTTGATTTCAATCAATTTAAAACACAATTACTACTTTAATGACAAATAACCCAAAGAAGCTTAATTATTTAACTATGGTATAAACATTTATTGTAAGAAATGTTTTTCTTTATTTTCCTAACGCAAATTAATTTTTCGTGACAGCTAATTGACATTTCAAACAAAATAGTTTCAATTTCATTTGTTTCACTGACAGAATTGCATATGAAAAACATTTTTGCGTCCATTTCAATCTTTTTCCTGACATAATTTTGGTGATCGCAATAAACGACCATCAGGAAATAAAATTCAATTTCAACTTTTCCTGATGCGTTTTCCTGTTCGCCATAACTGGCCTCTTGTGGAATAAAATAAAAAACTAACTTTGTTTAAAACAAAGTTAATACATTCAGAGATACGTCAGAAGTAAATTTTAATTTAGTGTAATTTTGATTTAAAAAAAAGCCTAGACATCGATTTTTTCGCCTCCATGATTTAAGACCTAATATAAAAATAAATTATTAAAATAATTTACTTCCTTGAAGTACGAAAACAGTAAGACTTTCGTAGCAATAGGTCCACTGGTGATCGGATGGTATAATCTCTTTTCGGAGAAGGTAAGATTTTCGCACTTGATATTTTAAAACCATTTGAACGAAAACGGAACAAAATTCCTGGAATATTTCGATAGGGGTGATTAGATTATGTTATTATTATTGTTATTATTGTACTATTCGTACTAGAATGTCAGCTTATTAGACTTGACCATTCTTTATTCCGTCAATTTTATTGAATGTTTGAACAACAACAACAATTTAAAGGCGCTACCACTCTTGTTTGGCTGGAGATATAGCTATTTCGTGCTTTGCCACTTATGCACTCATCAGTCTCCTTTTTGTGGTGCTGAGCTTCAATCCAATTTTATTATGAAAAACTTTCTATGCACACCATGGGAATCGAACCCACGCATATCAGATTTGCTCAGTCTTAGAAGTTGACCTCACAGGTCGAGATGTGTTTCTTGTTTATCCAATGCATTTGGAGTCACAGCATTTTTATTAGCGCCTTTAAGTATGCTGTCTTGTTCCGCCTCCATTTTTCTCCATACCTTATTTCGATAGACTACAATTCGTAGTACGTATCAAAGGGGGAGAGGTTGGAGTGATTATGTATTAAGTTTAACACTTCAGAGAATAATTAAATGCAAAGAAAATCCTGTTAATAATTGTTGGGGGCTCAATTCCTAATTTTATGACCTAATGCAATTAACGAGGACCTTTTTTATCTATTGGACATTGGAGAAATCAATGTTCCTCGTTATATTTATCTAAAAGGTCCGTACACTTGTCAGGTTTACCACATACTCTCCTTGAAAATTCAAAAAAAAATTCATGGATACATCTAAAAATCTGAGTATCTTCTTCAATAGAAGCTTTTGTATTAAGTTGCAATCAACATATCATACTTCGGAAAGCTTGGTAGCTCATAGATTTATTTTGTACACAAATCTATAGTCTCTTACATTCTTCTGTATTATGTACATCAGAATGGATAATTGTAAAATTAACTCTCAAAACAAAAAGAATGAATTAACCAGAAATTTAGTACCTACTTAATCAAAGACAAAATAAATGCCTCTTAATCAATTAACCCTTTTGTTTTCGTGATGTTTTATCCAATTATTTTTTTCTTAGCCAAAAAAAAACTAACCATTAAAGACCAAATAAAAATATAAATTGTGAACAATTCTAGCTAATTATCCCCACACACAGTCAGCTTAACATATTAATCAAGGATATTGTGATTTTTTCTTTTTTGTTAATAATTTCTATTTCTGTTATTAAATAAAATTACCCTAATTTATTTAGAAAAGATATTTATAAGTTAAAAAAAAAAAAAATAAAAAACCTTTTCTATCCCAAATCGGAATAGCTTTGCATCCATCCCCTTTATGATGATTATAGAGGTCGTAGTCATATTTGTCGCGAGCAACGTTGTGCGCGGGCGGCGCGCGGCCCGCGTCAAAATTGAAAAATGTGCTAATTTGAGGGTAATTTCTACACAAACTTCTAAATCGACATTGAGGGATGACAACGGGTAGTTCGTTCGTTCATTTTAGAGAGCCAAGCGGGTGTAGAGGACATATGGCAGAGGAGGAATAGCAAAGTGGTGGGATAAATGATGAAGGTTAGCAAAGCTTTCCGGCAAAACTGCCACACGACTGATGAAGGATTTGTGTGCTGCTCTAGCAGCGCTCTAATGGGTCGTGAGCGCGTTAACAACCCTGTGATTGATATCTCGTGAGTTGAATTGTATGACCTCCAAATACGCCCCCTTAATATGGCAAAAAAAAAAAAAAAAAGGCAAACGCCAACGTTGTGGGTGATGGCAATGGCAATAGCAATATAGGAGGCAGCAGCAGTCGCGGTTAATTGATTTTGATATTTAGGTCTTAGTCGTAATTGCGGCATAATTTTCGCGTTGGAAGCTTCACTCAGGTAGCGGAAACCCTGTGGATTGATGGCTGATGGCTTTGCCTCATTTTTCTTTCACCACATTTTTCTTATGTTGGATATAATACACATATACAAGGCTGGCTTTAGCCCATTAACTCTGGAATGGCTTTTGCCGTTGTTATTCATTCAATTGCTCCATCTTGTTTTTTTTTTTTTTTTTAATTTTTATTTTTTTCCCCACCACCGCTTCACATTCTTTTATTCAATTTATAATGAAACCTAGATGACGCAGTAAATTAAAATAATGACGACCACGACAACGACACTGATGGTGTAGGTATGGTGTAAAGTAGTGGTAGCCAGGACGGAGTAGGAGAAGCAGCAGTAAGGATAATGGCACTGGGAAGTGCGCGCTCGTGAAATTGAATTCTCTGCATGTTTTCACGTCCATACCGTTTCTTATTGTCCTTCGGTGTAGGTTCTGGTATGAGTAGGTATGCAACTGCTGTTAGAGAGGTACTCTGCAGCAAATGAAAATGTATAAATCTCCGCTCAGACATAATTATCCTGTGGAGTATACATTGGACGAACAGAAGGATACTGGGGAGACCGACACGGACATGAGCTTGAGAACGGTTACTGCTGGCTGAAGTAAGCGCGAGTTGGTTGGACAATTTTGCAATCTTTTAATTTTGTTGATTTTATGAAAATATCAAGAGTCCCGGTTTGTGGCGGGTAAGTATCCTGCTGCGTAACAATACACAAAGCAAAGCAATTAACTGAATAGAATGGCTACAATTGAATGGAAAGCTGCAGTAACAAAAAATGCACGACCAAAAAATTAAACTAGCAACGTCAATTAGTTTTTTTATTTATATGAGAAACGAGGACTTTGGGGAATTTTTCGTCAGTAAAAAATTTTTTTTATGGTTAAAAAATGATTGCCACTAAGAGACAAATTTTTCATGACCTGAAGCAAATGGTTCTTAAGACAAATGCACATAGAGGTGTTTGCCATAAATGGATTGCTTGTAACAGAACTTCTGGGAGTCAATTTTGTCAAAATTCGCTTCTCCTTGATTGCATTTACTTCTCTTCGTTATCAGCAAATTCTATTTTTCCACCTGAGGTTCAATACTGGCTCCGAACACACCTCGCTTTGTTCTGCCTATTTAGTCTATTTCATCTACATCAGTAGATGAAACGGACATTTGATAGATTGTACCAATGACTTTGACTTTCAATCTGCGTACAAATGCATCGCAAACAATCTTAAATAGAAAGCATGCTAATGCATCGCCTTGTCATCGACCTTTCTCAAAATCAAACGGTTCAGTGATATTCATACAAACTTTGATCATTGTCATCCTGCACAAGCTGAAGAGTTTGGCAGGAATGCTGAAATACGATATGGCTTTGTTAAATTCGTCTCTCTACGCTATCATCACGCGACTTTAAAATCGATATAGATTGGTGTCAATATAAATATTGATCTAGCATTTCCAAGTTTTCTCTAAAATTTGCCTTACAAATCGTTAACAAAAGCAGCGATCACACAATATAGCCAACAGGATTTTATAATCTTAAACAGGCTCTCTACCAAATAATCTCCTGCTACTTTATTCTTTCGAGCAGCCTAATAACGCGATTTAAGTTTAGTAATAGCGAACTGTTCTTAATTTGATTGGGTGAACTAAATTGTTGGCTATTATCATCTAGTTTAAATGGCATACTATCACAATGTTGGCTATCTTCACCGTTTAACAGTCTAGAAGAGTGTTTCTTCCGCAGTCTTCCAGATCATTACTGATTCTGTATCTTCTATCATATTCGCCCATCTCATATGGACAGGCTTCCGTTGTGCCCGTGTAGATGTAGATATTGCACCATGCGTAGATACTCTTACTTTTGAGTAGAATTTTCCAACATACAAGCAATCCCTAGAACGATCGCGATGTGATCAATTTGGTAAACGGTTTTTTGATCAGAAGGCGGATTGTGACCAGGTGCTTGGTAATACCAATTTAGAATTAGACTTCTTTCCTAATCCAGGTTCTTGACTAATCCACTTCACGTGTTCGTATAGTGTAGCACATATGACCCAACCGTTCATTCTATTCAGGGAAGTTTTCCACCTACGTCTTGATGAAAGCAGAAGTGTCTTTATGGTCGCTATCCTCTCTTCCTTTCTCGTATGCAGTCCCCAGAAACCTTCCATAATAATCGACCCCCATCTCCAGTTTAGGAACTAGCTACTTGTTACACCGATACACAATGTACACCACAAGAAGGTGATAGTAGGTGTTGATAGTCAGAGGCGGGTGATATTTGCCATCTATATACATTCGATATTGATAATTGCTAGAAATGTATAATTTTGTAGAATGTAAAGAATCAGCTGACTTTTTTACATATTTAAAATTTTCCTTAATTCTCAAATTACATCTAAAATACGTAAAAGAAAATTCACTTCGAGCATTCTCTCAAAAACCGAATGGATGAATCTAGAAGCCATTTTCTAGTCTTGGTTTATTAATATAATTCACCTATTTCGGTTTTGGTTCCTTGAACCTTGATTTAGAGCTAAAACTCAGCTAAGCCACCGCAATTTCACATGAGAAATAGTGTTGAACCACGGTTCAAATATTTGTGGCCTTTTTGTACGAAACACTAAAAATGTAACCTAAGTTCTTGCAATTTCTTCAGTTTAAAAATAATATAATAAAAAAGATTTCTTGTCGCAAACAAAAATGGTATCATCATCGGCTCGACAACCGGGGTCCGGTCCTGGCCTCTTTCAACAAGTCCCTCCACCTATCCCGGATTCGAGCCGACGCCATCCAGTTGCGCACCCCAAGGCTTCGGGCGTCCTGGTCTACGCCATCTCTCCAGCGCAAGCATGGTCTACCACGCTGCCGTCTACCATAGAATGTACCACAAAAGACTTTCCGAGCAGGTTCCTCTTCGCTCATACGAGCTAGGTGCCCTGCCCACCGGAGTCTACCGAGCTTAATTTTTGTCACTATGTCTGCTTCAAGGTAGATTGCGTACAACTCATGATTGTACCGTCTCCGGAATCGTCCTTCCTCACATATGGGGCCAACAATTCTTCGTAAGACTTTTCTCTCGAACGCGGCTAAGAGGTCACAGTGCCTTTTGCTAGGCACCCAAGTCTCGGATCCATACATGAGTACTGGCAGGACCATGGTCCTGTACAGCAGCAGTTTTGAAGTTATGGTTAGATTTCTGGATTTGAATAGCTTTGACAGACTGTAGTAGGCTCTGTTGGATTTGAGAAGCCGCCCGCGTATTTCTTCTTCTATGTTGTTATCAGCTGCTACTGTTGACCCAAGGTATTTAAAGGATTGCACCACTTAAAATTCGTGCTCCGCTACCTTGATTGTTTGACCAACTGTTCTTCTCGCATTCGACGCCACCATGTACTTTGTTTTACCTTCACTAATGTGCAGCCCCAGATTTTGTGCCGCCTGCTCGATCTGGACGAAGGAATCGTGTACAGCTTGTTCGGTTCTTCCGATGATGTCGATGTCGTCAAACAAAAATGGTATGGCAACCATGAAATCTATTCACCTGGGGACTGCAAGACAATAGGTAAGTTACATATACTTGCAGACAAAACAGCCCACAACTCAATAAGTTTATTAAAATAAAAACATACAAAATAAACAAAAAAAATTAATGAAACATGTAACATACAAACATATACCTACCCTAGACCTGGGTCCACTTTGGTAAAAGGCTAAAACTTGGAAAATTGTACTCCGGAGGGTTGAAAATTATTCTCATTCCCCAAGAACTACACTATGACATGAAATTTGGTTTGTTTCAAAGTGGAATATAAGGGGCCCTTAAAAGGGATACAAGGTCCTATTCGTTGTTGTTGTTATGATGTTTTTAATGCAGACAAAACAAAGCCTAATAATGGTGTGTGTATCTATAGAATAACGGTATCGTACAATCCATTTACAAAATCCCAACAACTAATGGTCACAGCTAATTACGATCATTTATTTGTAGCTTTAATGCTTGCGTTTATAGTCGTTTCATAAATGTTTGTATCTGCGTGTGTGTATGTGAGAAGCTTCTTCACTGATGGGTCTATTTAATATTGCCTTTGAGATTTAAGGGCTTTTTCACATCACATGATAGAATTTTTGTTTTTTTTTTTTTTTTTCTTTCTTTCTTTTGGATGAAAAACAAAAAGTAGAAACTTGGGTAGAAATGACCATGGTCATCGTTATACTTTACCCAACCCAATCCATACATAGATAGGGTATAACGATGGCACAAGTAATTAAGCTATACACTTCATTCGTATTCGTGAATGTGTGTGTGTGTGTGTGTGTTATTCGTTAACGTGTCATGATGATACCTTTGGTTTGAATTGCGTAAAAGGCGAGGTGCATAAAAGGTCCCTTTGATGATAATTATATGTAAAGGTGTTAAGTGATGCCCAAGGTCGGATATGTTCTCTGATAAATATTTTAAAAAAAAATCATGTAGGTATGCTGAAAAGTTTAGGCTTTGGGGAATCATTTCAGGTGCCTTATATGGTCAATTGTGTTAAAATTTAAGGACTTTGTTTTCTGTAAAAAAAAAAAGGCAAAAAGGATAAACTTTTACTTTGGAATAGTTTAAAAAAAAAGAAAGTAATGCTGGCAAGACGTGATAAGAGTTTTTCGGTTATCTAATTTAAATACATTTAGTTTGGTGTCATTTGGAGAGTAATTCAGTTTTTCATGCGGAATTTGTTTGGTACAATTCAAAAACTTCTTTCTTGATAGTTTTATTGAACTTTTATTTAAATTCACTTGGAAAGTTTTACTTTGAAAAAAATACTATTTACACTAATAAATTTAACTCACACGAAACTGATAAACCCAACAAACTTTTGTTCTTATACCGCAACCTCTATCCACTATAAACTTTTCAGTTTATAAGAAATTTCGATTTCTTATTCTGTAAGTTTTTTTTTGTGTCCTAGTCAGTAGGTATTGGATATTATACCAAACAAGCTGTAGCAGTGAATTCTACTCAGAGACTAAAACTAATGTGGTCCTAACAGCCGAAAGATCAAAGTCAAAAAGGTTGTGGCTACTAATTAGCCTCTGACAAAGGAGTGTTTATACCAAGTACCAAAGATCTTCCACCAAATTACACAGTTGGTGAAGAATTCAATCCATGGAATTAAAGGAAACGGTACTATTTCCAGTTAGGTCGATGCAGTGGCGTATATAGGGGGAGGAGTCACAGGATCATGACTACCCTCCCTCCTAAGAATTCAGAATTAATGCTAGAAATTATTAAAAAAAATATTAGATTTAATTCAAAAACTTGCATATTTTGAAGACTTACCTATTGGGGATGTTTGCTAAATGGAGATTCTCGCTTTCTAGATTTTGCTGCTAGAGATATCAATTCGGGGATTTTGGTTTGGATATTATATCTTAGGGAAAACGCCACCAACCCAAAACAAATAATATTTTTTTTCAAAATGCAGAGTTTTAAAATAAGTTGTTCTAAAAATACTTTATTTTAAAATAAAATTGAAGAATAGGTTTCTGGCTCTAAGATAATATGATTTGTTCTATTATTGGAGAAAACAGATTGAGTGCCACTGAATATATTATTTCGAAATTCAAAATGTATTTTGAGATTTTGTGAATGCTTTTTTTTCGGGGCTTGTAGCGGAACAATCAATTCTGGGATTTTCCACTATGAAGTTTGTGATAACTGATAAGCCTGAATATCAAAAGTTCAACATCTTCAAAAACCTTAGAAAGTGTATTCAGCAGTTAATATTATTATATTTCAGTTTAAACAGATTTTTTAATAATTTATTAGTTCTTCTTCGGTTTATATTCGGTAACGTAGGGCACTAAAATACCACTCAACCCCAATAGGTTTGTGTTCCTACTCTTTATTTTCTATATTGGTGATTTAGTACTGGAGAAATTACTTCATTAGTTTTTTAATTGAAAACGAATGGTTTGAAAAAATGGATTTTGGGGGTACAATTTGTGTGAAAGAAGGACCAATTACTGTCCTATTTCAGAAAAAAAAACAGATAGGACACGATAACTTAAAAAAGAACAGTATTCTCTAAAAGTGGATGTATGGTCACTAGACTGCTTTTTTTTGAAAACTATTTTTTTTGGATTCCAACGCAACACACGAAACATCGTTTTAGACATTCAATAAAAATCGGTTGGATGAGAGCTAAGCATTAGAAAAACCAAAAAAACTATATGAATTTTCTATACAAAATGTGTGGAAAAAGTTGAAAATCATTTAGCGAGTTCTAAAGATTGAATTAAAGGCTCAAATTTGGTAAGAAATTTTGTAATAACGTAAAGAACTATATTACGTGTCTGTTGCATTAGAATCCGAAAAAATCGTTTTCCAAAAAAAGCAGTGCAATGGTCACTGTAGAGAAAGTAAAAAGGAGGCAATATGTTCTGTCAGTCCATAATTATTTATTTAGTACAGATTATCATAGGCTGTGTACAGACTATCTTATACTAAACAAAAAACAAAGTTTTATGTACGGAGAGCACATTTTTAATTCAGCTTTGTATAATGTATAGTACTTAGTATAGACTTATAAACTTACCTATACACGATTTTTAAGACTGATTACAGTCTATTATGTACTGAGTACGGAGTTGTATGTACTAACTGACGACTCTTGTTAACTGATAACGATAAGAGACTTTAATGTTAACAGCTAACGGAAATTGGTTAAATTTTTACTAAAGAAACCCTGTTGTATAGAAAGAGATATTAACTAAATTACCCCAGAGTACACGTGCAGGGATTGCCTTGCAAGTTATTTTTACTTGCACTTTTAAACTTTTGCAACTTGCAAATGAACTTGCATGAAAGTTTTGAAGCCAGTAGACTTGCAAGTTGAGACGCAAGCTTCTATAAAACTTTTCAAATATAAAAACAACATCGTTCTGAAATTTGAACTTGCAAGAAGGTTGACTGGCAACGCAAGTGACGTACCGCCTATATGTCAAGTCAATTATTACACAAATTTGAAAAATTTAGCATGAAGACTTCTTGCGAGCGAGTACTTGCATGTGAGGCCGCAGGGTAAGCAAAGTTTTATAAGCAAAGCAAAAACAAATAAGAAATACTAAGCATTTGTTTTGTATCTTAGTAGCTGCTTAGTGTTAAAAAAATGGGTATAATCAAGAGAAACAACGTGCATTGAGTCAGTAAAATATTTACTGCGTGTAAAATATCTCTTGAGTAAACTAAATGGTCTTTTAATGCCAGTAAGCTTAAAATTTGAAAAAAAAACTAAGGTTCCTTCTTATTTAATGAAATATGTACTTTGACTATTCTTATTTGAAAAAAAAAACTTATATAAAAGCTTATAAATAGCTAAAAAAGGGTAAGAGATGGTAATGGCCATCTCTTACCCTTTTTTGGCTCTTTCAAAATATATTATTTCATAGAAAAGTACAACTTGTATGATAACAGCCCGTTACAGCAACTCTTGATCTACTTTAACTAATTTTCTCAAATTGAAATTTATAAAAAAAATAAATTTTTACCCGCATTTTTTTTTTCAAAAGTGGTTTTTCAAAGAACAGTTTTTCTTTTTTTTTGCTTTGAAACATCTAAAAATTGAGAATTTATGATGTTCCATTCACACACCATGTCCGACACTCATACATACATATTTTCGGTTTCTAAAATAAGGAAACGAACAAAATATATACGATTTAAAGAAAAAGAATTGCCCTCATTATTCTTCATTTTATTTCTAAAGAAAACTCTTCCATATGATGCTTATGACTTATGCATTATACAGAAAGTCCTTTTCATGACCCAAAAATATATGTATGTTTGGAAAAAAATGCTATTTTCTCTTTCAATGGTAATGATGCAAAAAAAAAAAGAAAAAAACTCACCTTAAACAAAATTTATCAAAAAAAAACACACCAAAGTCTTGTGGTAGGTAGGTACAACCACTATACATCAACAAATTCAAAGCTTGCCCCTTAAGGATGATGAGGGTAATTTAACTCCAAAAAAAAAAAACATTCATATACCTAACCATGCCATACCCAAGTTAAAGGACCCACGAAAATCATATACACGTAGAGCAACACGGTAGGTACCTCCATAATAAACTCAGCTCGAGAAATCGTGTAAGAACGCATGGAATTAACATTTGAAATACAAATTTTCCCAGCAATGAATTTAAATTTTCTCCGAATTTCCATTTACACCCTTCAAAAGCATCTATTAGCTCCTTGGGAATTTTTTCGAGAGAGAAAACGACTATATAGTATCCATCTATACTGATACTCATACCACCCGTCACACAGTATATAGAATATCCTTTCCTTTCCTTTCATTTTCTTCTTGAGAAAAACAAAAACAAAAAATTCCTGAGACTTCATCAACTCACATATCTGTGTGTCTATGCTCAAAAACACGCAAAACGTGTTGAATGTCGAATGGAGTGCGTAAAGTACAAATTGCGTTTACGAAACCGTATCATTTTCAATTTGCTTTCTACTTGTTTTATTGCGAAATCTTATTTAACCTCGTTTCAAAGGGGTTGTTGTGTTTTTTTTTGTGTTGTATATGGGTAAGGTTGGGGCAACGACGAGCAACTATGTCGGTGTATAAGGCAATAATAATGCTTAAAATGCTATACGACCATGCTCGAAGTTTGGCAAATGTTGTTTCTCATCAGCAGTTGGTAAAGAAGGGACTGAAATTTCTCTCACCGGCCGAACTTCTTAGTCTCTTATTCAGGCCAAACAATGGTACCGGTTGCTTTGAATGAAAACTTAGTAGCAGACTTTCTATTTCTTACCAATTATTACCATAGACGGCTTCTTTTCTAGAATCACATGTTAAACTTGCGTTAACTGACTTTTGAAGGTTCTCAGTAATGGTTGTTCTGGAGCCTGGTTCAATGCCTCGATCAAACGGAAATCAACGTACTCCTGATCAAGCAATAGAAAATAAGTAACAGCTCTATCTTTCGTACCTTTGGTCGGGCATTAAAGAATATAAGGACTGGAAAACCAATGTTTAGTCGCTTTCAATATCCCAGCTTTCTTAGGCGTTTTGCATGGAACTCGCTTGCCACCTGGGTTCCTAGGTTTCTATCTGTGGCAATACCTCTTGAAGTAATGCTGAGAGCCATAAACATTCTCACTCGAAATCTCCACCCCAAGATATTCTACATAAAATGTTTTTATTTCAGATGTATCAGGTACTCTTTGCGGAAAGTGCCAAAGCCGTTAAGAGTACCTATACCTTTTCCTGAGATGTCACATATCATCTTGGTGATAGCTATCAGTAGTTAACTTAATAGCTTTAAAATAGAGCAAATGCAATACGACCACAGGGGAGCGATATTTACATAAACCTCTTCAGTAAAAGATTGGGAATTCTGTTGGATCAACTAGTCATATGCTTTGTTGCTGAATGCTGAATGGAAACGGGAGCTTTTACTAACAGTCCGTTATGAGAACGAATAATATCTTGAATGATGGTCAACATTGAGCATCCTTCTGTCAGCAATCGTACCATTTCAGTACCAATATAAATCCACGCGGTAATCTAACCAGAGAAGGTTCTAGAAAAACAGTCTAACATGACCCCCTCTGACCTGTGATCAAAGTTTCTGTCTTCCGTGGCCAGGTAAGAATTCCATAAAAAATAAAGATCTTGAAAGTTATGGTAACAAAACGGTGGTGACCAGCGCTAGAAATCTCCATTTTTGTCTACCTAGCTAAGGTCCTTAATAGGTGTCAATTTTTGTTTTAAATCTAGTGCTCTGGCAACAGTGAAAGCATGGTTGCTTCGATCTTCTTCACCAGTAGCAGCTTGTTGGTCAAAAATTCGAAGCTGCTAAACAAGACTGGTAGAAAATTAATGTGTTCTATGGAAAATGTTCATTATGTCTCAGTGGTGAATTCTCAATCCACTTGGCCCTCGAAACTATTCTTCGAGGTAGCCTAAAGGGGTTTTCATTCGAGAGTACAAATTCTGTTGGCAGCCACTATGTATATATGTATAAGCTTACCTCTGGACAAAAGTCCAAAAACGATGAGAAATAAATATGAGTCCACAAAATGTCTAACCACTGCTAAAAGCTTTCTGCTATATGCTCTGTTCTGATATCCAGTCCGCCTCAAACAGGTGCCTATGTTAATTTCTTTTTTCGATGAACGGAACGGTATTAAATTTCAAATCTTCTAGGATCTTTCCTATCAATTTTATGGCATAACTTCCAGGTGGAAAGAACAATTTAATCGAGCAAATTGATCAGCAGTCCAGTTAATCATACGGGCTTTTTACTCCCTAAGTCCTTGAATATCGAATTCTTACTAAGAAAGAGTGCAACTCGTACCAAGATGTTCTAAGAACTAGTGCTACTTCAGGGTATGGCCTTAAACCTCGACTCAACTCAAGTCGAGATAACTTATCTCAACTAGCAAAATTCAACTGCTCATAGCGTTACTCGGGACGCCTCTGCCAGGATAACGCACCATGAGTTGAGTTGAGAATCCAGTTGAGTTCCCAAAAGATTCGTGGACTTAATCATTTCCAAAATTAAAATTTAATATTGAGGGACTGGTGTAAGATACCTACGGTTCTCTATGAGTTAGCAAACCTATTCCAAGTTCACTACAACACACAACAGCAAGATCGATATTAATGGTACTACTTCATCCCGTGGTGGTGATAATATGGCAGGCAATAGCTCTGTTGAATCAGGACAGCAAAATTTAATAGGGTGACCCTTGGCAGAGTGCAAAAAAACAAGCAAATGATCGGGTGAATAAGCAAAAATAAAACAGCACTTCTGGCAACACCCATCATAGCTTTGGGCAATCAACAAGATATTAAGGCTTCTGGTGCTGCACATAAATCAGCTTAAAGTTCCAATAAGAATAAAATCAAAATCAACAGTTAAATTTCCACCATTGAAAGTAGTACTTATTGCCTATATGATGTTATTATATGTCCAGCTCCTGTTAGCGGAGTATTTTCTTCAAACTAAGTGGTAAGGGAATGTCAATATAAAGAAATTTGCTAAAACCTTACCTTATGGCATTTTTAATAAACTCCCACCAATTACTGGTGAGGACAAATTTTAAAGAAAACTTTTGTGAAAGTGAAAATAACAACAAATGGATTGGAACGCTAAGTCTATGTTTAATGATTTAGACTGACATGCTATTACAAAGTTTACTGAAAATGGCAGCGTGTCTCTGGTTGCAAAGTTTGACATTAAAAGTTCTATGAAATGTTCCATGGGAAGTTTTTACTAAGAATATTTCTAACAATGCGTGATTTAAAATAGCATAATTACAAATTTTGTTTGTTTCTCCTCAAATTTCTATCATGTTTGTTTTTTTTGTCTTCTATTCTCTATCCGAAATAATTTTCTTTGGTCCTTAAATGACAAAATGGCCTAAAAATGTCCCCTCACACTGCGAAGAAAAAACGAATTGATCCGACCTTGGTATATTCACAATTCACCCCTTCTACCAAAACCCCCAATCATTATCATCAAATATTTAGATATTCCGATTAAGCGGCAATGCCAGATCAAGAACATTCCGGTCCTGGTAAACCTTCTGTAAATCCTCTGCTCCTTCGCCACTTACACAGCCATCACCTCCAACTCCAACTCCAACCCACAGCTAAAGTCCTTTTTCTCCATTTTCCATATACCTATACCATTTTTGTGTCGTGTCACAGGGAATAAATTTTGACTGCGAATACGTTTATGCTCGCAACGGGACCATTGCATGGCTATTTTTATGTTAATTGAAACAATTTTCAGATGGAAACAAATTGATTTTCATAACAAAAAAGCAGCAGCAAAAAAAAAAAAGAAAACAGAAATAAAAAATAATTTATTTTTTATAATAAAAACGGAACACAGAAGTCGTAAAGTAATGGAATTTTGAATTTTCTATACAAAATTGTGTGTATTGGAAAATAAAATAAAAGCAACAACAAAAAATTTTCAATTTTATAAAATTTGTTTTCCTTTGTATAGATGGTGGATTCGGCATTTGGATCTGGAAAAGGTGATGATAAAGATGATGGCATGACTTCGGCATCACATTGAAAAAGTCAAATTACTTTTGGTGTGTATAAAAAGGTGTAAGTTGGGGTACCACCTACCTACCGTCAGCATCGTCTTCTGCACAACCATGGTATACAGCTTGTGACTTTTGGGATGTGAATGGTAATCGTAATCGATAACGATATCGATGATGGTTGGATATTTTTATGATAATTGGAAGAATTCGGCTGCTTGTCATTTGACTTGGAAGAAGAAAGAACAAACCAAAAAAAAAATTGCACAAGGTTTCAATTACACGAAGATACTCGTACGTTTTTTCATTTTTTGTAATATTTTGTTTTTTTTTTCACTGGAATTCTTTTTAATTAAGTCGAAAACGGCCAAAGGAATTTTTAATTTGTTTAAATTTTTGAAGAACGAATCAATCGGGTAATGAGATTCTTCAAGAAATTTATATGCAAATTAATCCAAATTCCAATATACAGAATATGTTATGTAAATGATATCAGCCTTAGGGGCTGCTAGGTGTACATGCGATATGAAATATCTAATTTTTGGTAATATATTTTGTTATGCTGTCTGCTGCTGGTTATGGAAATATATATAGGGGAAGGCTTGGCGCGTGTCTTTTGCTGTGTAAGAAAAGAAAATTGATAGAAATGTGGGTCCATACGTTTGAAGTGTCGAAACATTCAAGACTCAACCAGACTCATTCAAAAACTTATTTTGCGGACTCCTTGACATTGGATGCGCCTGGGAACAACAAATTTCGGTAAGTATCCGACGTTAAGATACCTACTTGGTGTAGTTAAGAACTCAAGCTTTTAGATATAAATTTCCGAATTCTGCAACCGGCCTTACAAGTAGAAATTTGGATAACGAATTTTAGAACTGCACCTGCAATGTCCAAACCTAGAAAAGCCAACATTCAGTCGAACAATTTGTGGAGAAACACAACTAAGCACCTGGAATGTCCAAACCTAGAAAAGCCAACATTCAGTCGAACAATTTGTGGAGAAACAAGACTAAGCAGCTGGAATGTCCAAACCTAGAAAAGCCAACATTCAGTCGAACAATTTGTGGAGAAACAAGACTAAACACCTGGAATGTCCAAACCTAGAAAAGTCAACATTCAGTCGAACAATTTGTGGAGAAACAAGACTAAGCAGCTGGAATGTCCAAACCTAGAAAAGCCAACATTCAGTCGAACAATTTGTGGAGAAACACAACTAAGCACCTGGAATGTCCAAACCTAGAAAAGCCAACATTCAGTCGAACAATTTGTGGAGAAACAAGACTAAGCAGCTGGAATGTCCAAACCTAGAAAAGCCAACATTTAGTCGAACAATTTGTGTAAAAACAAGATAAAACTAACATTAAAGCTATTCATGAATAAGTTCGATGGAATGGAGGAGGCACGATATCTGCTATGGTAAGTGCAACAAAGAAGGCTAATAGCAGTTTATTGGATGTGATTTTGTGACAATACGGAAACATGGACCTTCAATCTGTCAGTAAGTGCCTTGCCAAACTTTGCATTAGACCGAAATTTGGGAACATCACTCTGATCGGTACCCACGCCCCAACAGAGGAAACAGATGACCCGAACAAAGAAGCACTCAACGACCTTCTTGAGAAGATGGATGAGAAGTTCCCGAAGAAAGACATCAATATTTTACACTTTATTATTTGGTTCTATGGTCGGAGCACGGAGAACACAGTTGTCCGACTATAATTCCGAAAACGTACTCTTATAAAAACCACCAGCATGCACCAAGTATAGACAAACAGTTTAATCATTGCAACTAGTAATCAACTCAGCTAGGCCAGAGTTATGGGAAAACAGAAGACAGGGAGAAGAGGGATAACGAAAAGGAAGTGATCGAGGCTGTTGAGAGATTCTACGGCTGAGGTAATGCTTTAAAGTTCTATAAAAGATTAAAACGAACTAACTACCCAAAGATATCAGAATAAAAGCACGCGGTTTATCGTGATGTGTACAGTTTAGTAAACACGCAGACGGTTCTTGAGTTTTAATATTTTTCTGAACTGCTAAACAGCGAAGAAAAGCTTAGAAAGCCAACAAAATTGTTTTATTTTTGATTGTTTACTTCCGTCTGAATGAGTTAAAATCGTAATATCTCGTGAACTGAACATGATTTGGACATGGCGGATGCGTCGATTAACTTCAAACTTGATATGTTGCGTTTCTTGGAGACTATCCATAGACGATTTTTGAATTAGTTTTTTTGGACCAAAAATAACGGTTCCTGTGATATACCGGTTTTTGAAAAACTCATTTTTCTCAAAAATGGTGCCTATAGAATTTTGATTAAAAAAATCATGGCAATTTTTTTGTGTTGTCTATCTTTCAGTGAAAATCATTTTTTTTTCAAAAACCGGTATTAACGGTAGAATAGAACCGTTTTTTATAATTCTGATTTTCTACTCCATGACTCAATCAATTTCAACCATTTTTTTTACACGAAAGCTTTTAAGTAGTCGTAATAATATTTAGTACAAAAAACTTTGAAAATTATTTTTTTTTGATTTTAAAAAAAAAAATTGAAATTTTTTTTTGAAAAAACATTTTTCCACTTAAAAAATTTTGCCTTTTTTTCGTTTTTTTTTTTGTTGCAAATATCAGTGTTTTTAAAAATGTGCAACACCCCACAACATATAGTCTATCATAATACGATAAAATATATTGTATTTTATTTAACTGCTTTAAACTTACAAAAGGTGTTTTTCAGTTTTTTTTCCAATTTCTTCAAAATTATGATATTTATTGGAATTGAGGTTTTAAGTATTTGATTAAAATTTATCAGGCCATTGAATATTATTAAACAAAATGTTTGCAAAAAAATATTGCAAAATTAAAAAAAAAAATCAATTAATTGACTAAATTAGTTTTATTTAATTTCACCTTTATGATATAATTTCTCAAAATCTGAAAAAAATAAGTATTTTTGAATAAAATATTAGCTTTTAAAAAAAGACAGTGTTGTACGTACTTTTTTGATTTTTAATAATTTTTTTCTTGGCTAATATGGAGGTAAGTGGGTAAGCACTTAAGTGGGTTTTACTGTACAAAAAAAATGTTGGTATCTTTCCAAGTAACTTTTTAGTCATTTGGTACCTATTTGGTATGAAAAATGGGCTCAAATAGTTTTGGTCAGGTCTTAGATCAGAATACTGCACTGTGCGAAGTATTTGTGTTTTATGAAGTAAATCAGTTCAATGGATTCTTCACTTCCAAGAAAGTAAAGATAGAAGTTGAAAAATACTATAGTTTCCTACATAAAAGTATTCAAGTATATCGTCTTTTCTTGTAGGATCCAATCTTTGAGTTAAGTAAATTTTTCCAAAAACAATTTTCTTATGTCACTTAAAAATAAAACTTAATTTGAATCAAATCAGAAGTCTTTGGGGATCCTGCTTGATAAAAATCTAGTATGTATTTCTTACTTATATAATGTATAACAATTTCCTATAATATCCTCAGACTTTGACACATGTCACTTTGTTGATGAAACTAATATTATGAATATACTACTCGTCCTCAGCTCATGTCTTCTCATCAAAAAGGAAAACATACACATTTTAACATCAATTTCTTCTGTGTAAGGACTCTGGGTAAGGACTCCATATCTCTCAATTTGGAAACCTCTGAGAAAAAAAAAAAACTAAAAATGACACAACCATCACTGTCACATAATCCTTTTAATAGACCCCATCCCCACCTCTTCACTCACTTGATAAGAAGAAGAAAAAAATAAGCTTAAAACAAACATAAATATCTGCTGACTTGGCTCATGCATCAAACTGTTGTACTTTCTTTGACACACTCCTCACACACATACACACTTACTGCATGCAACTTGGTATACATCATTTGGAATTTAAGTGCATTCATCACCATCTTTGCCGGCAGATTCTATATTTTTTTTTTCCGTTTCATTTTCCTTCTTCACTTTCAAAAGCGATGAAAGAATCTTTTCCCATTCATTTACGAAAGGATAAAAGAGTATGTTCGCAGACACTTTAGTGGTAAATTTTATCGCATACACTTTGCATAATATTATTATTTTGTGTTTATGCCCGGCTTTCTATGGAGTCAGGACGAAAGGCAGATCCTTGTCGATATTTTGCTCCTTGGGCCAAAAAGGGATATGTTGCATCAAAGATGTTCTACACTACATACGCCCATTGTCTTGTCAGACACATCACTCAGTGTCGGGTTGCTTGGGCTTCTTGTACGAGTATATTGCAAAAGGAGCAAGGTGTAGGTGGTGTGTAGACTGTAGAGAGGTGCATCAGTGGCAAAAGAATGCTGAAGTGCATTTGAGATAAAATATGATATTTACTTCTTCTGTCAGCTAAAAATCCTTGCATATGGGTCGTTTAGGTGTATCCTTTTGAGAAGGACCATTTTGGTTTCATATTTTTTTTTTTTTATCCAATAAAAAATGTTTACCTTTCTAAATAAAAAATAAAAAAAAAATTGTAAATGTCCTCCAAAAAAATTAAATTGTTTAACTTTACAAAATTTGTGTTACACAAAGGATATGCTAGCTCCTTTTTTACTGGTACCTTCATCTCTTGTATACTTTTCATATACGAAAGTACACATATTGCAAATGAAATATGGGGGTAGGATGAGGGCCCTTCAACTTTCCCATCAGGAAGACACAAGTTGCTTTTTTTGCATCCTGGTTAAGGAAATTGCTGCGACAACCAAAGCACACGCAGACATACCCATTCCATAACATATATTGCTAAGCCTGTGCAAGGATTTAAATTCACATTCACATCGATATCCATATATACTAACTTATTCTTTACTGGCAAGGCAACCATGCAACATAAAATATTGAATTGCATTTCAATTTCCTTTCAATATCATTTCGGTTATAAATTATTATTACCTGGTTTACCTACTTGTATTATGTAGGTATATGCTGTTGCAGAGGTAGGTAAGTGGCAGGACATCAGGACATGACGGCGACGATGTTGTTAAGAAGTCTCGAACCAAAAGTGCACATGAAGATTGAGCACCCCCCCCCCCCCCCCCCCAAAAGGCAGACAAAAAATGGCAAACCCGAACAAAGACTATATACTTTATATGCACAACACAACAACAACACAAGGCAGATGCAGTTATCCTGTTCATATTTTCTAAGGTATAGAAGGAAAAAAGAAATGAGGCTATCTATGCGTCCTTAACATTCCATATTGCATAAGTTGTATACGGTTTTTGTACAAAATTCAAAGATGAAGTAGAATGTAGTAGAACGAACCATACACCAACCTTCTTAATGCAGGTAGAGGTAGTCAATAATATATGTAAAACGAATGCAGTTTACAAAAATATGAACACTCATTCTCAGGCCCGCATTCGAGAGTAGGTAAAAATTAATGGAGACTTATGAAACTTTGCACGAACCGTACTAAGGTTTATTCCATTTTGCAAAACGTAACTTGGACCCTGAACTTTGAGATCCTAAATTCGTCATAAATTTTTTATAAATATTGGTTAGGTCCCGAACTACAGGAGTAAAGTAGGAATTTAATACTAGAGAATCAAGACTTTTGAATAAAGTTCGATTAGATGAAGGATTTCAAAAACCGATACCATAAAAGATCAAAATTCATAAAATTTTAGATCCTGAAAATCCAGAAATGCCACCGTTCCAAAAAAGAGAAGAAATATAATTTTAGGTTTTTAGGAATTGGACATTTAACATGACTTTAACAATTGTTTGTGAAAGCCTATTGGATCAAAACACTATAAGTCTAAATTCTTCGTTGGATTTGAGTGCAATGTTCTAAATTTTAACTTGTAACTTACACTTTCTCTCAGGGCCAGCGTTTAACTACTGCAGGTAAGGTGGAATGTGGGAATTTACAATTTTCTACCGAATCCGAAAGGAATGGTAGTCTCCATTAGCCAAATTGATTAGTACCTTGGTAACCAAAGCGTTCTAAAGTCCAAACATAACCTAGACACTCATTGCTACTTGGTATTTGCAAAATTTAGGATACTCATGGTCATTCAATGAAGATCGGATTTTTTTATTAAAATTAAATATCCCATCCCATTTGAAAGCTAAAAACTACCTGACTTTTTTAAGTTATACTTCTTTACTGGCGGCGGCGTTTATAAAAATATTCAACCATTAATAACTCATACCTAGACTTTTTCAGCCCAGTTATTACTCGTTTTATTACTGGTTTTAGCACACAGATACTATAAGAATGTAAAGAGTAACCACACACTTACATTTGTACTGTTTTTTTTTTACTTAGCAAGCGCCATAAATTTTTTAAAAAACAGAAGTCAGACATTATTTCTAAACTATAAGAGATAGAAAAAAACTAAATACACCAAAAGAATGTTAGATTCTGAAAATACGGGATATTTTAAAATTCTACCAGGAACTTAGGGTAAAATGGGGTAAAATATAAATAAAAACTTTTTGTACATCTCGAGAAGTATATCTTTAAAAAAAACACATACGTTTTTGTTTATTTTCGAATTTTAATGATTGAGGTATCTAAATTTAGCTGAAATATCAGACAAAATGTAATTTTTTTATACAGTTATATATAAAAATAATGAGAATAATTTTATGTAAGGCAAAATTAATTTTTGTTTTCTTTTTAGAAAATGGTATGAAACATTTTTGAATTTCATAAAACAATGTACTACAATAATATTGGTACAAGTGTCTTTGATAGGCAATAAATATTTTTGAACATATAAATGCCTATTTACAGATTTTAGACAGAGAAATAAAGAAAAACACAAAAAAGTTAATTTCATTGCATAGTTTTAGTCGCATTATTTTAATAAATGATTCCATTAGAAAATATGTTGGACTATTATTCTACATTCAAACATTGGACAGTTTTTTTTTATTAAACATTGCCACAGAGGTTGTTGAGTGAAAATATTTTTTTTTGAATGGGTTAATATTACAAAATTTAATGAAAAATTTGAATTTTAGCTCAATTTCAAGATGTATCTGTAAGACTGTAAATGATATGTCACAGAAAAAACATCAAACAAAATAGACTTTTTATGCTTCTTTGACCAATTGTACCATTCATAACATCTTACTATGTCTACTTAAGGCCTTAAGACATCCATAATCTTCGCAAGATCATTAAATAATATCAAAGATAGTCTGTGATCCGATTTCTCACATAAATGATCAGCAGTCATTTTGAAGTATCAAACATTTATGTGGGTCAGCTACAAGCTTCAAAAAGACCATTTGAAATTGGCCCAACGTAAAAAATTAACCAAATAACAGCGGTTTGGTCTATAAAATATTAATTATTCGAATTAATTACACAAAAAACCACATTATGCTTCTTTGAAAAAATTGCTCTTTTAGAACTTTTCACTTCATTTTTTAAATAATATCCAAAAAAAACTATACAAAATAAATAATGATATGTGATAATGTGATAAGGAAGTATAACTTATGGCGTGCGTACATGAATACACACACATTTTTGTTTACTTCGGATGGATTCAGTAAAGAACGGGCCGATTATTTAATTTTTCAAGGATTAGAATTGCGAAGAGAGCAGTAATTCTGTTCAAACAAGAAACAAAAGAAAGAAGAAATTGCATGAAAGTGCCAATGCTAGCCAAACCTTACCTTTAGATCCCACGATCTCTGATCATCACAACCGATGGGTTTTATATATTTAATGCCTTACGAATGCAGTAAGCATTACTGTGCATTTTCTGCTTCCTTATTTAAAAAAAGGCTCAAAGTATTAAACTGGTGGATTATTATGGTTACAGGTTATAGACTGCAACGTACATTCTTATGACATGGTATTTACCGAGCACTATTATAAACGACTTTTAAGTTTTAACCGTTTCTTCGGAGCCAGGCCCACAAGTTAAGAGTGTTCTAGTGTTCTAGACCAATTAAAAATCACTATTATGCCTTGGTGAATACGTTTTATAACCTCTTACGTTATTAGCACTCGGTGAATACCGACCTTAGTGTAGATTTTTAGGTAAAAATTCCTCCCTTTCAGCAATACTGAGAAGATGACGTCTTGACGAGAAACTTCAACACAACTATTGTGTCCACAATGTGACAAAATGCCTATAAAACCAACTGATTTTTTATTTAATAACTAATCATTCGCCAAAGTTTCCGTCAAGACACTTTCAGATATCAGTAAAACAGTTGACAGAAAAATACTTCGCTAGAATGTTACCTAACTTTTTGACAAAACCTAACGATCATTTTTGAACCCAAGACGAAGAAGAGTTATTAGGTTTTTACTTACATAGCTGATTATTAGTCAGGTCAAAATTTGTTTCTTCGGGTGTGAACTGCCATAATTCAGCATTTTTTTCTTCTAAAATACTAGAAATGTTATTTCCAACAATTTGGTCAAATTGCTCGATAAAAGTATTGAAATTTAGTATTCAATACGGATTTTTTTTGGATTTCCTTTTTTTAAATGATTGCAACGATTTGAAAAATTGATTATTATTTACCCAAAAACTCAAACGATCTATTCCTTACTTCGAGTAAAAATATATTGAAGGAGTTATTTATTTAAGGCATCATTTTGTTGCTTAATAAAGTTATAAAAAAAAACCTCATCTCGAAGAGCATCAAGTCCAAGTGACCCAGTTAAAAATTCTCTGCATTACCTGGTTAAGGATAAACTATCATTCGCAGAGCCTTATTCAACCCTTTTGAAACTTCAATTACTTCCCTGTCTTGCAGAATTCTCATTGGGCTTTGTTCATGTCGATGTCATTGAGTGACAGTGCATTTCGATACCAACTCGATAGCAAGGAATAAGGTCCTCAGAATTTTTATTTTATTCTCAGCAGAATTCTGTGCTGAATTCCTCCTTTACTTATACCTACCTATACAGAGAGACAGAGAAAGAAGCTTATACCAATAGAGTTGGCTGCTACTTGCACTTGCATAAATTATTTCTGTGTTGTCCTGATATTGACAGTGAAGTGTTTTTCAGATTTCTGTTCGTATAACTGGGGTTCTTTCGAATCGCATTGGGAACGAAGAGGTATCAGCGAGGATATATGTAACGTAAAGTGTTACTTAACGCTTTTTCCCTGACATGAATCCCAATGGTGTGTGGTGTGTGAGAGAAGGTGTCAAGTGTTGCATTGTTGTCATACGATCCAGCTGCGCAGCAATGTCGATATTTTCACAGTTATCATTTTGAATTGCGTCAGAGCATGCTAGGGATTAAAACTGGATTTCGTAACGGTGAATGAAAAGTGGAAAGTGAGTTTATCGCTACTAGATAGGTATGCAATCTACTCGTGAAAACATGTCAATGAGATTTGATTTGATTGGTTGGAAAGTTGTTAATTGTTCGTTTTAAATTAAGTGGCATCACTGACAATAACTTATTTTAAGTATGAATATGAAGTAGCTATGTAAGTGTGTTTCCGGTTGTATGTTTTGCGTGTGTCTTAATAAGCATTGAAATGAAAATATTCTATAACATTTTCATGGTTAATAAAATATTTATAAACTTTTCGAAAATTAGGTAATAAAGCCGATTTTCAATATTCGATAGTAAAATAAGATGAACTTTTATGGAAACTAATTAAATTTTTCGAGACACCATTATCGACGAGGTTAGTGACCATAATTATAAAGGAACAGCTTGAGGACCAGAGTGTAATGTTAGCCTACGCCTGTTTGAATTAGAAGCAGTGAAAAACAAGGCTATAGATTTCTGCATCTCGATATCCAAAAAGCTATTTGTTGGAATTATCAGCTTTGACCACATTTGCATGCAATTAATCAAGCATTTTGCAATCTACCAAAGAAATGTTTCTAACATACCGAATTTAAGATTTAACACACTATCTGGTAATCTTTAGGCAAACAGAAGCCACGTGGTGAAAATTCAGCGTAAAAACTGCAATACAAAGATACTGGGTACTTGGAAATCTCCCAGAAACTCTTTTAAGGAGCTGCTATCTGTAGTGTTGCAGTTGCTGAATAGTTAGTTAGATACTAGGAGTCACGAACTTTTACCGAAATATTCCTGGTTTGACTCCGAATGTGCGGAAGTCTATAGGTTATGGTTACAAATAAAAACCGTCGACTCTATGTATGTACAGTACATACATAGATAGAAGGAAAGAAGAAAACCGTTTGCTTAGACATAAGAGAAAACAAAGCTGTTCAATTATTGAGAAAGCAGTGTTTTGGATCGTTTTCTACGGACGACGCCGGAACGGCAGCGATCTTTTCGACACTTCGACCAACCCGTTGTCTCACTGGCACTACAGCATCACACAACGAATTTGTCCACTCAAATCTTTGCACTTAATTTGTTACGGTCTGTTCACTAGGGCGAGAATTTCAACCGAAAAATTGAGTTAACACTCTTTTCGGTAGAAAATTGTTATAATTTGCAGATGTTGCTCAATCGTGTACCTTACCATGATAAAAATGTAGAGTTTACTGAATAAATTGACAACAACAGCTTTATGATTAGTGAAAAAGGTACGTTCACAAATTAAATTGAAAGTTGTCCAGTTTCCATTGGTAAACCATTTACTATTAAAAACAAAGTGGCTTTTTTTCTGCTTCAACTGTATTCTTTTTAACAACACCTATTAAATTCTATCAAGCATTTTCGGTGAACTTTTCAAGCTTTTCACTGATAGTCTAACTAGACTTTACCAATGGAAAATCCCTTGCAAACCAAATACTTACACTGCGATAGATCCTGAAAAAGATCCAAGATTTTAACATCGATGAACACCATTTTTGTATCGGTTTCAAAACTTCCTGACAGTGATAATAAAGTGCCATTATCCCGTACACTCGCTCGCTGCTCAGTTTTAGATTTTACTGAAACATTTGAAACTATCAGAGGATTGCTATATTTGTTCTAGGCCATCAGATGAGTTATGAGTCAGAACGAACAAATTATTTTTATTTAGGAACGATAAAACATCAGATTCTGTTTCGTTCACACCAAAAATTAACAAAAATTCTAGCAGGTACCTAAGCTATTATATATTTATTTTTAACTCGATTTTAAATTTTAATAGCTCGTCAAATTAAATAGACTTTTAAATTTATAAATCAAACTAAAATGTTGTTGAATAAATTTTGTTTCCTTTTTTTTATCCAGATTTTTATAAATCCAGATTTTGTGGGAACATTGAAAAAAGATTTATACTGTAACCATTTTGCTATACCCTATAAAATGAACTATGTCATTAGAAAAGTATATTTAAATTTGTTTTAATATGCAGTGTTAATTATAATTAGGTACAGTGCACAGGTGCACATAAAAATTAAGATTTTTATATTTATTACTAACCTATTCTTCCCTTTTTCCGGCGGATGTTATTTAACTTACTGTTGGTGAAAAAAGAAGGGTTTTCTATTTTAACGCATCAGTAGGGGGTATCTACACATGGAGAGTTGGACAGATGAAGCTATGAGCCTCAGAAAAGTAGGTAAACAGCTTAACCATCAAAGAGGTGAAGTACAAAGTAATGAGGTCCTAAATATTTGTTGAATTTCCAAAATTGTATGAATTATTTCTGCAAATTTGAATGTAAACACCTACAATGTCGCCTAATCGATGTGGATGTCTTCAATTTTTCTCTATTAAACTAATTTTTATAATAATATTTCCCAACACTGTTTTATTCTTCCTTATGCTCTTCACAAGAATGAATATAAGAAAGATAACACCTAAACTAATTCCTTATTTTACTTTTTGCATTCCTTCACTTCAGCGCGCATCAGTGTGATTATATAGATATTTTACGCGAGCATAGATACATTTGTATCTTTTTTGTGAAGCTCCCATCTAGCTGAGTGTATCTATGATTATATCAATTTAACATCTGGATAAGGTGGTTCCACATGGCAGTGCGCCAAACCAAAGCCATTTTATCTGTGGCTCTTTGGAAAATCGAGAAGAGGCGCGCCAACCATCCGAAACTACATAGAAGCAAGGCTATACATTTTTAGAAAAGCGTGTGGGTGGTTAGATGTGTGTTGTGTGTGATGTGCAAAGAGTCTATCTTTTTGGAGAACCACTTTGAATTTCGAGTGAAACTTCCATTTGTGTAATTTAAAAAAAAAAAAAAAATAATAAAATAAAAAAAAGATACAATATTTAGACATGAGGAGAGGATATATAGGGGAAGAGTGAGAAAGGAATGACTTTAGTACAATTTGAATAGATTATATGGATAAGTTAAGAGCTTTTTCAACGCTGATGATACTTATAATACACCCCCAACCGCTATTACACGGTTTGATATTTTCTGTCGATAAAACTCACCGAAGCATTAAATCCTATTATTCGATTTGAATTCAAATCACTGCACAGCCTGAATTGTGTTTATGTTGTGTTTTCTACATGAACACTTATAAAATAGGAATCCTTTATTGGAACGATGACGACGAATGATGCGACGCGACGCGTCGAGTGACGATATATAGATATACAATACTCGTGTTTATAATATGTGAAAGTATATTTGCCTATATACTTATACTATCTCTTCTCTATAATGTAATCTACCAATACATCGGAAAGAGCTTTATTTTTTTGTTTAGATATCGAATTTATCTATCAAAATGTGTATAGGGTTGATGGCCCTTTTGAACTTTGAATGACATGGTTGTTTGCTTGAATGCTATTATGAACAGTGGTGGATTGACAACTGAAGACAGGGCCCTACTGCAATTTTATATTGGATTAAGGAAGCTACCAATTTAGCGACTGACTGACTGGAATTTGTTTGGATTTGGTGTCTTTTATAAGCATGAGACTTGGGGAAGCAGTCATTAAATTAGAAGCTGACCAACTGAAGGTATTAGCACACCTAGTAAATCCAAAAATATATATTCTAGCAGTTAACAGTACAGTCCTAGGATCGCCAAGAGGGCTCCACCAGCGAAAAACAACACAAATATAACGAGGATAAGACAGTGACAATATCGGAAGAGGAAGATGATCAATTGCTCAGCCTCTATAGCAATATTGATAGCATCGGAACAGTTAACAGAGACGATATCAATGACTGCTGTTGCGTAGCAATATCTGGTCTCTATAGACTTTCAACCAAGCGGAGTAAAATCTCTAACTAAAGAAAAACATTCTAAGCGTCTTGGTACAAGGATTGACACAAACTTACGAACGAAGAATTTAAATGACTGCACAAAGAACTTGTGATTCTGCAGAAGCATCTTCCATTGAAGAATTCGCCATTTTTCTGTATATGGACGGGGGCTAGACTCAGAGAAATGAAATTTTTTGTTTTCTTTTGCAGCTAGTGAAAATCCTTTGTATTAAATGAAAATCATTTGCTGAAAAGTTAATACAATCCCCACAAAAAATTTTCATTCGTGGCAACTGTGTTACATTTGATCGTAATTCTATTACGGCAAATATAATGCAAAACAAACCATTCGATTTTATTAAATGAAAAACTCTTCGTTTACTAGGAAGTTCTATTTGCAGCACACGAATAAATAGTTTGCGGGGAACCTCTCCAGAAAATAGTTTGTTGCAAAGAACTTCACAGGTTTAATCATTGGTGTTACGTTCCACTTTTTTTTATTTATTCGTTCACATAAATTGTTACATCGAAACAAATTTGAGTTTAGCTTGAGTCGAAAGATATCCTTCTAACAAACGAAAAGTCGTTTGATGCAAACGATTTGGTCTCTAATTTTGTTTATATGCATTCTACGCCAATTATAAATTATACAGTATGTAGCGGAATGACAAGATACTCGCTTCGTAAGCGAGAGGTCACCGGGTCAAATCACTGGTGTTACGCTAAAGTTTTTTTTTTATCTTTCGCAGAAAGTGTTTCACCCAAACGAATTTAATAATTTGCTGCAAACGAAGCCGAAAATTGTAAAGCAAATGAAAAAGTCATTTGGCAATTTTTTCGTTTCCGCAACCGATTTGCTCTCTCAGTGTACTTGTCCTTAAGCACGAGCATGAATGTATATATGAACCGACTCCTTTTCGTGCTGGTAAGACTCTTCATTACTCCGATAAGGACAAAAATATCCAAAACGAACAAACAGCTAGATCATCTAAATCTTTTTTGTTGTTCCAAGCTAAGTATGATAGATAATTAAAAAAAAAAAAAAAAATGGAAAATCGTTGGAGCCGTTTTTTAAAATAAACTTTATATGCATGGAAATTTTCAAACCTTGTTTAAAAAAGTTTGCATGCAATACAGTCACTCGTTTTCGATGTGTTGATTTTTCAAGAAAAATTTAAAAATTCCAAAAATAATATTTGTATATCAAATAATTTTAGGGTTGATAAGAAGCTTCCGTGTAAAAAAAATTTATCAAAATTGGTTCCGTCGCTTAAGAGAAACTCAAAAATAAAAAAAAAAAAAACGGTTCCGTACCGTTATTAACATTTATTTTTAAAAAAATATTTCTTTTATTTCAAAAGTACAGCCATACCAACAAAAGTAAATACATTTTTTTTTATCAAAATCGTTTGAGCCGTTTTAGAGAAAATTCAGCTTTTCCATATTCATTATATGGTAGGTACCGTCCATTTCATCTCCAGGGAATTGCCCAAGACCCTTAATTACTAAGTTTGAAGAAAATCACTTCAGGGGCTTGAGCTCGAGGTATAAACCAACAGACAGATAGACAGAATTGTGAGACCCACTTTTTTGCATTCTCTATCATCGCAATAATTCTGATTGTTATGTCGAGTTCGTTTTTTTTTTTGTACGAATCCTAAAGTGGCCCTATAGTATCTATTTCGCATGTAAAAATCTTTTACATTCGTTATAAGGAAAAGAGAAGATAGAACAGAGTCCTAAGAAACTACATCATTTCGCGAATAAAAAAAAAAGTGGTCCTTAAAATTATTCCAAATGCGCACTGATTTATAAAACTTGTTAGTCTAAAAGATATCTCTCCAAAATTTTCTATTAATAGGCAACATGACACTTTTCCAAGGCGTCCAAAAGTCTTAATGCACTCCTGCACAGGACATGTTTAAATAATTCGATTGATTTTGTATGAATTCCTCATGAAAAAGGACAATTGGACAAATAAAAAAAAAAAAAAAAACTTATTGTAGTCACTGCAAACTGCAATGCAGTGCAATTGACAGGTTTGAGGTTAATGTAATTCGATTTAAACTCCAAACTTTATCCATAGATTTCTATTCCTTTGACTTTGGATAAGTATACCTATAGACAAATCAGTACGTCAGCATTGCTTATAAAAGGATTAAGGTAAATCTTCCTTAAGGAATATTGAATTACAATTGACATTAAACAAACCCACGATGTAATAAACTGAATAAATTTTTATTCTAAAATGTAATTTAGAAGAACCTTGATTTAAAAAAAAAATCAAAGTGATTATGTCTGAGTTCTTAAATTACATTTAATACTTAACACTTTTATTATATTGTGTGTTCTCCTTTATGTTAAGTTTGATTTCTTTCTTTTATTTCAAAGGATTTGTCGTCTGGCTGGTAGATAACTTTGGTGGGTGTTAAAATAAAATAAAAAAACATGTTAATTTAAATGAACACAAAAACAAAAAAAAAAAAACACATAAGGATTCACTAGACAGTTCATGTTTCAAGTTAAATTAAATTAAATTTATATGTGCTTTACGAGGATATATGGGGTTGGTTCGTATGTTTGATGCAAGGAGGAACCAAATGAACGTCTATATAAAATTTATTTTGACATCAAATGCAACAAAAGGATTAAATTTGATATCATAACTGATGTGAATGTTTTATTAGTATGTGAAACAAATTATACGTACTTTTCTCTTTTCAGAGATAAGTATGCTAAATTTAAATTTAATCATTTTTGAAGGCAAATTAACAAGATTATTTTGAATTTAAATTTTTTCGAAACAAGTAAACTTTTTCAATTTAGAAAATGATCTTCTTCAGTTGGAAACTGCCTGACATTTTTATAGGTTGGAAGTGAATTTGGATGCAAAGCATTCTATTTCTTGGGTAAACTGTTTAAAACCGAAAATTTAATTATTATGTATTTTGGATCCTGTTTAACCTAAACAGAAAGTTATGGAATCAAAGGGTACTACATGAAGTAGATAAACGCTTAATTTACATCCATATAAAGAATAGATGGAGTTCGATCCAGCTCGGAAAGCTTTATTTAATCGAGTTATCTCATTTGCAAAACATTCTGGATGGAATTTAATTCTCCGTGAAAACAATTGAACACATGTATGGTCTCCAAATTTTGTTCATAAAATGAAATGAACTGGGCAAAACTACTCCTATTTGCATGATTTTTTTTAAAGATTTTTTTTACGAGTTTTGTGTTTTTCTAAAAAAAAATGCTAAAATTTTATAAAATTATGCTAAAGATTTCGTAGGTTTGCTTACGAAAAACAACTAGCAAGAATAAGGATCTATTTTTACCCTTTCAGATGGGAGGAGGAATTTTCTCAGAAGTTGACATAAGGCAGAAAAAAAAATTAATGAAACACAACGGAATGGAATACAAGATTAAATTATATGCTTTTTGATAGTTTATAATAAATAGTTTTAGAAAAAAATAATTTATTTTTTTTTATTTTACGGCATAAAATATTATTTGTTCTTCTGAATATAATTTGTACAAGTACACTCACAAATTTTTGGAGTTTTCAAGTTCGCAGATCAGTTCTATTGTTTATGAAAAGTGATATCTGTATATTTAATTTTTAGGTTTTTCCGGATGTCCCCCGAAATAAGTTGTTAATGGAGGAATGAAAGAGATGAAGGCCTTAGGTCTTGGGTTAGGTTAGGTTAGGTTATATTTTTTCGGTTAGGCATTTAAAGCAATTTGACACACTTTAGACCAGTAGAGGTCCATTGCAATACCACGAACTATAGGGAACAAAAAGTTCCTTACTACTTAAAACCATTTGGAGATTCTGATAAAGTGAATGAGATTTTTAATCGCTAGGTTCATTGTAGAAGTAGTCTCCTGAATGAAGTTTGCGTCTTTAAGAGAGAGCAGAAAGGTGTGAAATTGTTTATTCTTCTTCTTCGTCCAAACAACTCCTGCAGAAATCGTTTGATAGTACACCGAGCCGTGCGGCCGGCGGCGGCGTGTCCTATAAGACAGTGTTCAGATATGACAATTATTGCGGAGCTGGTGTGGGCTCTTCCTATTGAGGGACAAAAGGTAATTTGACCGTTTCAAATCTAGTCTGAGTCAGATTCGTTTGGTCGCTATACAAGCAGTTGTGTCTGTCTGTATGTATAAGAGACCACAGCTTAAACGAATGGGTCGATTTACTTCATACTTGGTATGTGGCATTTTTTGGAGACTATCCCCAGACATTTTTTGATGACGGTACCTACCTGTCATTTACCAGTTTAAGAAAAACTCATTCGTCTTAAAAATGGTTCCTACGATTTTGATCAAAAAAATCACCATAATTTTTTTTTGGATAGAATCTATTTTTAAATGAAAACCATTTTTTTTTTTTTTCAAAAACCGTTATTTACGGTACCTAACATAAAACCGTTTTTTTAATTCTGACTTTCTCAATCAATTTCAACCATTATTTTTACATGACAGCTTTCAAGTTGCCATAATAATTTTTAGTAAAAAAAATTCGAAAATCATTTTTTCGAAAACTACTCAATATTTTTTTTTTCAAAATTTAGGTTTTAGTTGTTGATAAATAGTATCTTAAAAATGGCGTACGTACCAATGTTTTTTTTATAAAAATCCTTGCAAAAAATTATATAGAAAAAATAGTTTAAAAAAAAAAACGATTTGGACGATTTTCGAATTTTTTTTTTTCTGAAAATGTATCATTATAGAAGGAATCAAATTGAGGTTAAATGCATTGAAGAAGCTGTATTGGTCATTTAAAAATCGAATTTTATGCTTTTTTAATTTTTTTATTCTAAAAATGCATTTACAAATCTTTGATTAAAAAGACTTAGCATAGTAACTTCATCTATAAGAGCAAGTACGTGCGATCCAGTCATGGAATTTTTAGTTTTGTGTTATGGATTAGATTTGTTTCTTTTCTCAGATGGTTTGCTAAAAGTTTGTTTGAACTTAAAGTTTTTATTTGACATTTGCATTTTGCTCATAGAATCCACAATTCAATATTATTTTTTTAACCAAGTGGTAATGTCCTCTGTTAAGCTTATTTTATTCCATTGTTAAGTACCTCTAAATGGTGGCCCATAGATTGCTTAAGGCAGAAGAACACTAAGTTTATTTAAGTACATACATAAGTCTTATACTTGTAGAAACAGTTTCTTTCATTGGAACTTAATAAAACAAACAAGCTCAGGTGAGAGTGATTTGCCAACAGCCTACTTGAGTTTGCCGCTTGTCCTTTTTATTTCTATAAGTTCACGTTGGTATTAGCAACGCTGTATGAACATTGTTTCCTCTACAACAGTCACTGCTGCCAAAGCTTTAGCTGCTATAGCAACTTAATAAGTAAATTTTGTTGAGTTTTCCTCTACAGCAAAAGCCTGTATCAAAGGTCCAAAGGATAAATGAGCAAAATACAAATGAATATTCATTTATTTTTTTGTTTGCATATTTCCAGTTAAATGTCTCTTGATTGTATAAACATTTACAAACAACATAAGCCAAATCATTATTAAATAGTCATCATCCTTCTATTTAATTTTTTATATAAATTGAAGTTATAAACAAAGGACTGTCAAAGCAAAAATAAATTCCAAACAAACCAACAGGGATTTTAAATATTAAAATAAATAATAATAATTAATTGAATAAATTCACTTCAAGGTATATCACTGGGAAGTACATTGATAGAGCCTACAAAGCAACAATCGAAATAATAATACAATTTTATTTTTATTTGCGTACTATTTTCCCTTGGAGGAAAAGCTTTTGAGTTGGTTTGCTGATATGGCAAAAGATAAAAATTGTTCGAAATTTTAAATTCACTGGTGTAAAAATGATGCTAAGCAAACACGCAGAGCCCAAAGTGAATCTTCAAACCTTAACTTACAAAAAAAAAAAAAAACATAGTAATGTTGTTTTTCTGCACAAAAACGAACGCACAAACAGAATGCGCCCCGTTGAACATCACTAACTGTGATGTCCCGATGAAAGGACGAAGAAAAACAAGAAAACTGAAAGAGGTTTTTGTGTAAAAGAATTTTTATTTTTTTTTTTGTTGTTGTTGAAAATAGAGTTTGCATCCTGAGAGTCACTTGGGAATAAGTGTTGAACATGAACAGGCAAAGCGGAATGCAATGCAAAAGGATCAAGTTGCAATGAGATTTGGGAATTTTTCCAAGTTCCAACTTCTTGAGGACGTCAAAAGGCTTTATATTATAGCTTTTCTATTTGCTTTATTTTTATTTTTTCCTTTTTTTTAGTGCGAAGTGGCTTATTTATATTTTTTTTTTTCTTAAGTTTTTTGTGCTACTCTTCTCGCAGAGTGCAGAACATAAAATTTTTATTTTCTGAATATATTTAGCATGACGTGATAAAAGGGGGTCTGTTTGGATAGCAGCGTATTGTGATTTTAACTGGTAAGCAGGCAGCCAGGCAGGCAATACACAATACCAAGATTTATGGCGTGGAAAATTATAATTTGTTGGCCTTATGTCCTCCGTGTTGGAAATGTGTGTGTGCCTCTGCATCAAAACAGGGGCGGATCGAGTAAATAGTATGAATCTTTAAATGAACCTTTAAGAATTCAGTAGCAGAACCTATGTCAATGAGGCTCATCGAGTAGGAACTCTTAGAAAAAACCATTGGAAAACGCGGATTTTTCTGACACGTAATCCAGAGAAAGAATTTTTCGGAATTCACTAGATGCACTTTTTACAAGATACTGATGTCCTTGGATTGGAATTTTATTTATTGGAATCCGAAGTGAACTTCAGTCTAGAGAACTTCTTGAAGAGGAACCCTGAGAAAATGTTCCTGAAATAAGAAACGAAGTACAAGAGCAATTATCGGTAGATTCTAAACTTTAGTTCCTATTGAAAAATATTTTTATCATAAGTTATTGGTGTTTTCTGTTTGGTAGTTGTGGTAGATTTTGTTTCAACTTGCAGTGACACCCTAAACCCTACTTCGGTTCAAAGTTTTAAAATTTGCAGTCTTTTCGGCACTGTAGTCAGTTAAATACATTTCTTAAGTCTTTTAACTTACAAAAGTACTTTGACTTTAAAACTACAGTCAGCAGTCAGTACTAAAATACTGACTGTAAAGTTAATAAAAGCAATTATTTGACGAAAAGTTAATTAACTGCAGTACCTTTTGACTGGTTTTAGTCTTCTAGTCGGTAGGAAGTTGTACTTTTGTGTTTAAAATTTAAGTCAAATAGAGCTCTAAAAGTAGGTTTTAGTAAAAAGAATAAAAAAAAAAGAGTACAAACAAATTTATACTGTTAAGAAGACTAAAGTCAGTTAAAAAGTACTGCAGCTAACTATTTTTTAGTCAATGAACTGCTTTCATTAACTGTACAGTCAGTATTTAAGTACTGACTGCTAAAGTTATTATTAGCAGTACTAACTTGCAGTTTAAATTAAAGTCAATTAACTGCGACTGAATTGACTGCATTACCAATTGACAGCAGTCTTTTACAGTTCTGCTTCGGTTCATTAAGTTGCATCTCCAAATCTTACGATTATTAACAAAATTAAGTTAAAACAAATTAAAAGAGATTTACCAAGAAAATGCATTAATTAGTCTTATTTTATAAATTTGGTCCTTCGAACCGGATTCCTCCACATTCTTTGAACCATTTTGGATGTTTGAGAACATTGAAATGGAACAATCCGGCTCTGATGTAAAAATATGCATTGTAGTGATTGTGATTATACAAAAGATGATGGGCTTACAACGCAACAAAAACGGAGTCTGGACGTTGAATAAACAACGATTACTGTACACTGTATTTACAGGTTTAATATTTTATATTATTTTATTTTATTTTTCTTTTTTTTTTAATTTTCCATTTGTCTTTTTTTTTTTTTCTTGAAATGAAAGTACCTACTCGTACCTACCTACTTTTGTGGTATAATTGGATAACAGCGGGCAAAGAAAAATATACTATATAAGGAGGGATTCAATGCTGAGTTGGCTGGGTAATTTCCCTGATGCAGAAAATTTAAAATTTCTTATTTATTCTACTGCCTAGTACTTACACCAGTTGTAGTTGTAGTAGTTGTTGTTGTGAGACACTGACTTTATGCTAATCAAAAAGGCATACCTAAAAATATACTGAGGTCATGTCGTACTCGTAAGGCCAGTAGAAGTTATTTTTTTTTTTTTCTGGTGGTAAAAATATATATTGAGGTGCAAAATATGAAGTCTGGTTTTTATTACTTCACATCAAAGTTACATTCAAAGTTTTTTTTTTTTATTTATTTTGTTTCTTTCAATTGTTTCAAATGTCAAGGGAAAATGTGGCCAATTATAAATTTAAAAAAAAAAGTTATGATGAAAACGTGTTTTTCTTTTTAATTATGGGAATACAAAATTCATTACTCCGATTCTTGGAAGGACCATGAACTTGTGTGGTAGGAAAATTACTTTCATACTTTACTGATGGAGGTTTATCAAAGGTGATTTGCTTAGTTTAATGGTGTTAGAAGTCGTAAGCATTTTTTTATGACAAAGGTATGCATCTTGCATTCTGCTATTGTTTTTTTAAATTTTAATATTTATAGAACCCCTTGGAAATACTTTGCGGTAAATATTTCAGAAAATCCAACTTTTATTCGAATAATTGGATTCTTAGTCTTAACCTTTGTCTTGTAGTTAACTTACAAACTGAGATCTGTGATTTGATGTTGGCGGCGTTGGTATTACATAGATTTCCGGTGCATTGATGAAATATGTTTACAATGACAGAAGGCAATATTTAATACTTACATAGCTTTGTGTGAAGTAGTTTTAAGATTCTTACCTGAAATGAAAAAAAAAACATTGTGTTAATGCATTTCGTCAAACCTGAATTCAATGAATAAATTGGAAGAAATGTTAGTTTAAAATAAGATTTGAAAGTACATCAATGGTAGCCTTAAACATATTTGAGTTGCGAATGAGCAAGGTGTCATAGGGAAAGTGTAATATTAAAAAAAAAAAGGAAAAAATTTGAGAACTATCAGTCATTAACTTTACAGTTATTTAAATGGTGGTTCCGCAATACCTTGGGCTACAGCCTGAAGAAAGGGACGACATTTAACATGTTCACTAGGAAGAATCTGGATTAGCGAGATCTAAGGACCCGTAGGAACAATATCAACAATGTTGGATTCAAAACCTTCTAACATACTCGTACCATGATAAAAATGACATAAAAGGCGGCAATATTTTTGAAGATACAAAGAAGTGCAGCTAAGTACGAGGCCTCATCAAAAACTACTACAGCTGAAAGAGCTATCGGAACACTAAGCAACTATAGATGAACGTTTAAAACACTCAAATTGATCCAACTATTGAGTCCTTAGGAATCATAGAATAAAACAAAAACAAGATTCCAGCCGTCAAGTACGAGCACTTTTCAGAGTATATGTTCGAACATATGCATAGTAAGAAAAATCGGTTAAGGATATGTTTCCGAGGAATTCACCAGTTAGCGTTAGCTAAACAACATCCAACATTAACTCACGGACACTGCGAAGTGAACTCAACAGACTGCAGCCAATTAAACCTAAAAACTGATGCATTGAAGAAGAGCAACACCGGATGTGATTGTTACCATAAAGAACAAGACAAAGAAGAAACATTTGCAGCTCTCATATCGAAGGAAACTTCACAGCAAACTTATCTACAAGTTCCTCTCTTCGTAGATGAAGTTGAACCAACCATTCAACGAACTCTGCTTCTGAACAGAACATGGATATTTCAACATTCAGTAACAGTAACACCAACCATGCAAGTGATTTAGTTGGCAGCACAAACCTAGAGCCCCTCAGAAGAATCCATGCCAAAGAAATAGTCTGAACCGTATCAAGTATCTATCTTCTTCATTCAGCTGGCACTTCACACAGCCTGATCTTAGGTTAGAAACAATAAAAGCGAGTTCTTCGGCTTTTGTATGAAAATGCTTTGTCTCGGAAGACCTCTGAACTTCATAAGAAGATGTTACAACCTTTAATTTGACACCAAATTCATTCTTTAACTCGATAAGTAAACTAATCCAAAGGATATCTGTTGTCGTATTTTCCTATTTTGTAGCTAATCTTGAACAAACTTTGGTTCTGTCTGAGGAAACTGTCAAGCTGTCACCTAAAATTATTATATATTTAAGGGGCCAATCCATAGAATCCGTTGCGTGCGTTGCGTCAACGACGTTCCCAACTGACAGATCGATAAAATACACACGTTCTTATGAGAAGCGACCTATACAAGCAGACGCTACGGAAAAAGCAGCCGAACTTTTAACTTCATCGACAACGGATTCGTTGACGGAACGGACGCGACAGATTCTATGGGTTGGCCCCTTTAGTCTTAACTCTGATTTGACACCAAAAAATGTCCATAATTTCTTGAGAAACACACAATAAACTAGAATTTGGAGAAATCGCATCTAACCTTAAAACAGCCAATATGGTGAGACTGTTATACTTTAACGCGAAAGAAATCTGAATTTTAAAAGTGGATTTCATTACCTTTGACACCAATTTCGACCACATCTTAGAAATAGTACCGATTGCACCTTACCACGCCAATCGTGCCAGGATGGGGACGGGAAGCCCTGTGGTTTTTGTACCTTCTAATAGTCTTCTTCCACTTCTCATTTGAAAACTTCTTAAACTCGAATGAGTAAAGGATTCTTGCAGTGTCCGCCCGCTCTATGACCCTAGATCTAGGACATCCCTATCATGACAACTGACACTTGACAACCGGGAATAGCCATTTGAAACTTATCTGTATTATTTTTAAGCTTAGGTATGCATCGTATAAAGTTAGGCCCTCTGTCTACTAACAATTCAAACATTAAACAGCCTAGGCTACACCCTTAAATGCTGAAGCAATAGGTAATTAAATGTCTTAGGTGATGAAACTAAATTTATAGGCAAACTCATATGCAAAACACCCTGTAAGTCAAATTTTACATCCCAAACTATACGATTATTCATTTACCTATGTGAACATTAATTACCTAGGTTTTGTTGTACCGAATAAAATTCATTCAGGAATAATAATAAATTATGATGATTTTCTTTCCAAGCTCGAAAAAAAATTCGAGATACAAAAAAATGTAAATCCTCCATATGAAGAATATTCAGCAAAAACCATAAAAATCGAGTAATTACATTCCAAAGCCATTTTAGCTTAAATGATCGTTTTCTGCTCTGCCATTTTTCATTTAAAACCACCTTCTATGTTATACTTTTCTAGTATTTTTTGTATTTTCATTTCAATTTTATTTCTTTTTATTTTCTCTTCACATTCATTATTCCATTGGTATAAAATAGGAAAATTGTTTTTCGTTTTTACTTCTAGAAAAAATATTTTTTCTTTGCTCTTCCTGGGAGCTGGACAGTGAATATGTATTTTTTTTTTTTTTTTTTGTTTTTTGATTCAGAATAGCAGTAGTTGGTGAGAAATAAAGGAAAGCAGAGTTGCCAATTATTTTTATGATTTGTTATCTTTTCTAAATCATAATGAATTTTATTTTAGTTGTTTATTTTGAAAAGACTCTAAATAAAATAATAAATTCGGGAAATTTGAGTACAATCAAATTGTTTCTGAGGGGGGGGGGGGGGGGGGGTAATTTTTTAGGGAAAAGGTACCGTCTTTTTTGGTTTTTCTAAATTTATTTTGGGTGCTGAATCCGAATTACGATTTCGTGGGATAGCAAAAAATTTCAAACTTCCTTTTTTTTTTTTTTTTTTCCAAAAAGGCATATCACTGGATGGACTTTTCAATGCAAACCCACACAACAACAAAAATAAGGACTATATTTTTGGTTAGGTCACAATCGTTAGTTGTTTAGATTGTTTTAAAAAAAAGTTGATAGGTGTGCCATTTTTAAGAATATATAAATAAACCCACAACACCAAAATTTCAAAAAAATACAGTTAAGCTATTTCAAAAAATTGATTTTTCAAAAAAAAAAATTCAAAGTGTTTTCAAAAATCTAAATATTTGTTTTTTTTTTTTAAATTTTGGCATGAAATAAACTTAAGTCGATTAAAAATTGTCCATACCTACAGAATTTCATCAAAATCGGCTCATTTTTTTTGACAGAAAGTCAAAAATGAAAAATACAGGAGGTACGTGGGTAGGTCGGTGGAATATACCACACTTTAACAGTAAACAATATATAAATAAATTAATATCATCGAGTAGAAGATAAAATATGTATTTTTTTTTTGTTATACATATACCGATGTGGTGTAATTTTATTTATTGAATAAAGAATAAAAAAAAACTCAGCTTTTGTGCTTCCAAGTCATTAAAAATTCGTTTTCTTAAAAGTTTAAAAAGTGGGATTTACCCACATGTATTCCCTTTGCGGAAAAAAAATTGAGTAATATTGATTATGCGGTTACCTTGACTAGTTAATTCAACTGATTGATTTGCATTGCTAGAGTTGCCAGATAAAAATTAGATCTACGAAATATTTGAAGATGGCATGTTATCCACACTGGCATATTTCACCTACCTACCCTTTATTGGAAGTACTGAATAATGTATTCAGTTTTTTACGTGATCAAACACCGTAGAAATAGAAAATGGCCCATGGCCATGGGAGCTGTAAAATTATTTTTAAGCAAATACAATGTTTAAACAAATGTGGGCAGAAAAAAATAATGATTTTCTTTTTTTAGAATAATACAAAATCGTCGGGAGTTCCAGGTCCTTGACTGCTGGTAAGCTTCATTTTGATATCAGAACTCTGGTGACCTAAATTGTCATGTAATAGTTAAGTGTGGTTCCGACCAAGAAAGACAAAAACTGTGATCACTGATCGGTGGGGTCGTAAAAGATTGCTGGTCCTAAACCTACCCTGGTCCTGGTCAGATGTTTGTGTTAATTTGTTTACAAAGGTTTACCATTACTTAATGTAATAGTAGTTTTAGAGTGATGAACTGTCACGCAAATGGATGACATCTTTGGCTTCGACTGTCATTCAGTAATGCAGAACATAAAAAGGGTTACCACCGTGAATTTCAATTGCCTGTGGCCTTTTTATATTTGCTTGATTTTAATGTTATGAAGCATGCTATATTGATAGCGTTGACATGTAGGGAAGCTAAATGTTTAACTTCGCATCGCTCAATATAACAGCCATTTACTTGACTGGCGGTGATTGACTTAACATCCAGTTCCCATTCAGCATTCCAAAGCCTGAAGTGAGTTCGTCCAGCAGAAGACCTGTTGTGCATGTCTTTTTCTAATAAGGATTTCTGTGACAGTTTACAAGAGTTTTAAGGAGTTAAATGGTAGTACAGAACCTCTATGCACAGCATCCAATTTGTCTAGGCGTATTGGCTTCCAAAAACAAATATTTAATGACCACCCAATACTCTATTTCTTCCATTTTCATAATACTTGATATCAAAAATTGCTGAAATTTGGTTGTGTAGGTACTTGTCAAATGATGAGCACTAGGGTCATTGAAAAAAAGTATTACCTCCCAGTATGACGCACCAAGCTCAAAAGTTTTGTTTATGGTAAAAAATGCGCCTTGCAAGAAATCAGCTCTTAAAATTTTAAGTACGCCCGCAATGCACTTTTCGTTTTCCGTACAAATTGCACTGTTTTACTCTAAGTTCTGTATTTTATGTACGGTACGTCACACAATAAAGTTTTTTCTATAGTTTTTTTTAGGATTTTAGAAGGTCTGCAAAATTCTTTTTTATAGGTTTACTCTTAAAAAAGTTACTCATATTAATGAAATAATTTGCCAACTTAGTGAAAATATGTGCCCAAAATTTGACGTAGAGCACGAATTGGACTTTTCTTAAGTGTAAACTAAAGTTTTAACAGTAACTGATTTCATTTTAATTGATTGATTTAATTGGAGAAGTCCGAAAAAGTGGTTTTCGTCATGCCGTCCGTCGGTCTGTGCGTCTGTGCTTCCATCTGTACACTTCTCCATTGTCCAAACGCGTAAACGGATTTTCTTCAAATTTGGTACAAATGATTTTTACGTAATTTGGAAAGTTAGTTTTTTTTGTTTTTTGAATATCTCATCTAGAACGAGTACCTCACATACAACATTTTTGAATTATTCGAATTTATCAAAAACGGCTCTAACGACTTTGATTAAACTTTTTGATATGATTTCTTCAATAATGATACATTCTTAGAATTTTTTTCAAAAAAATCTATCGAGCCGTTTTAAAAAAAAAATAATATATTTTTATAAAAAAATTTTCAAACGATTTAAAAAAAAAAATTTGGTATGCCATTTTGAAGATGGCTAATATTTATCAACATCTAAAAATAAAATTTTGAAAAAAACACAAATCATTGACCCAATATGGAAAAAAAAATTATTTAAAAAACAAATAAAAAAAGTATTCCCGTTTTAAAAAAATATTTATTTTTGCTTATTTGTGCATATCTCTCAATACCTACACACATCAGATGACCAAAAGCTAAAATTTTCAAGCTAAGTTAATACATAAAATAGCTTTGCACTACATGAGCAAGTTCGTGTGATCCAGTCGTGCATTTTATTTTATCTCAAATCCGACATAATAACCGTCAAAAAACGATATTAAAAAGAGTTTAAGGGATTAGACTTAGAAAAACAAAATTTGAGAGCTTTCAAAATCGTAGTGTACAGTACTTTTCGTGAGTTACAGCAATTAAAGTAAAATACAAAAAAAATCCAGTGCAATTTGTATGGAAAAACAAAAAGTGCATTGCTCCCGTACTAAACATTAATTTTAGGAGCTGATATTTTGCAATGCTTTTTTTTTAGATTACACAAAACTATTGAGCTCGGTGCGGGAGTACATTTTTGTTTGAATCACCCTAATAAGCACCCACATTTTCCAGAGCCCAAGTAACGTAATTTTTGTTTACAATCGTTCGATTGATCGTTTTGACAAATGCTCTCCATATTTTTCTATTAATTTGATAGAGAGAAAACATAAAAACGATCGATCGAAAGATTGTAGATTTTTTTCGTGATTTGGGCCCAGCTTTTACTGACGAGTGTTGCCATCTTCATTATTTATTTCCTAAACATTCAAAATCATTTTCGCATCTGCTATTTGTAATTAAATTTGCTTCATGCATTTGGTCATTCTAGAAATGTTTAGCACTTAGCTCATATTCAAACCATGATACACGCTATAAGTGATTAAGTCGGCAACACTGTTTAGCTTAGAGCAACCATCAGAGAGCATAAGAACTTTTCACCAACTAAAAAGAAATTAAAATAAGTAGAAGAAGAAAAAGAGAAAAAAAAAATCATCATTCGTTTCGTTCGTCCTAATGGCATATAATTATATATAATTCAACAGAAAATAATGGTACAACTATTTGCGGTAAATCTCCCTATTCTTACCGTGTCGTTGAGTCGTTCGTTGGTCGGCCGACGCGACGCGACGCGACGGTCGGTCGAACTATGATTGTATTCCTTGTGATGCTTTTCTCTACTTTGCTCGTTTCGTTTCGCTAACATTTTCACAAAAAAAATAATATTATGTTGATGGAGGATAAACGTAAAGGTTTGTGTCTGTGTACATATTTTTCTGAGATCTAAAAGTCCTTGTTCTACTTAAGAATTCAACTGCATAAGACAAAAGTACAGCGGCAAAACAAAGAAACCTGGCACTGCGCTTATAATAAAAGGAAATAAAATTTGCACTCCGATTTGATTTTATATTTTTCATCTCAAGGTATACCAACATCTGATGGTATTGGTAAAAGGTTAGCTAAGGTACATAGGTATAGGTATATACTCTTGCTAGCAGTTTTCTTTTTTTGTTTTCCTTTAACAGTAGTCTTAGCACTAGAAAATTGAATGGAAAATGTCCTGCTTGGAAGAAAAGAGAGGACTTTTTGCATTTAATTTAATGAAAACTTTTAATATTTTTTTTCTCTTGTCTTTTTTTTTTTATTGAACTTTGAGAAGGGAATTTGCTTGAGCTTTAGGAAGATTGAGCAAATTCATTGCTAAAGAAACAAAAATTAAAGTGTTTTCTTTCACAGGACGCATTATAACATCAATTAATGCTCTAGACGAACAGAAGAATTTACTCTTTATTAAAACATTCTTCCTTTTACCATTTCTTTTTTAAATGCTTTGAAAATAAATAAATAATTCATAGAAGCTACTTCTTAAAAGAAATGTAAATAGGGGTCAGTTGGTCATTTTTATTTTTTTTTTGTGAAGAATATATTTCTTCAATTTTTGTTTGCACGTAAAACCAAGAACTGAGTTGGGAATTAGTAAGGGCTTCATTCTGACTGACCCCGCATTATAAGAGTAGCTTTTCTTTTAAGGCCCCTTCTTAAATGATGAAGCGGTCAGCTGGTCGTGTAAGTTTTCTCAATAGAAGATGTAATCTATCGTAGAGAAATTCGTTCCGGTAAGTTGTACTCCTTGTTGAGCATCTTACATGGTCTTCAATCCAAAATATTGTATAAGCATATAGGCCTGTAAGGTGCAGTTAACCAATTTCCCCGTTCTCGTAGCTATTATGTTGAGGTAATGGTCCTTCACATTGAGGATTGTACGTTAGGGTTACTTCATTGGAAAGAAGAACATAGTAATGAACAGAAAAACAATTTCTGCATTCTTGAAAAATTTTAAGGTTTAATTCATTTTCTCTTTCTCTTCATATAATGTAGAATAACAAAATGCTGGGATCAAACAAATAATCACCTCAACCAAACGGTCTTACTTCAGATGAAGATGGAAGGTTCTTAATAATAAAAGGCAAAGTCAATATTAATCCAATGAAGAACTCCTAGTTTAATTTTCTTCGATTGATTTTCGGTCCAGTGTGTAGAGGGGTAGAACTATCGTACGTCGGTGACCTACCAGACCGCCAATTTACTTAAGTCAAACCCTAAAGAACAATGTTGCAGAGGTGGCACGAACCAGCGGCAAAAGGCCTTACCCAACTTGGTGTGCCTATAGCTGGGAGGCAACAAACTTTGAAATCGGCTTACAAAACAAGTTTGTTGGTTGAATCCAAGTTCTACCTTCGATCATAAGTATAGGCACCATCAATCGTAAATGAGAAAGAATTTTTAACAACTCAGAAGTTGAATCTAGATCTTCACTTAAAGCTATTGTTTAAGGTGGCGTTATAGAGTCGTACGTAGACCTGGGTCGTTGGGTCGTTTTTGAACTCAATGAGCAGGGTTTGATACTCAAACAAAGACTCCAATTTAAAATTCAAATGAAAATCCCTCAACAGGTCTTTAAAATGTTCAATCTAGGAAAAGAAAAACACCATCAATCCTTAATCATCACTTCAATTCCCTAGCGAAGACATTTGACGGGTTCAAATCGTGTATTCTTCTCCCTTTTCATTTTCTTCGCAATCCCTTTTTAAATTTCTTAAAATGCTACATTACCAACATTCCTATCTTTGCAAAATATAATAATATGTGTTTGTTAGACCTATATAATAGATACCCAAGAAATATCTCTAACCCCCAATCTTGAACCGTAAACCCCAATTTCACGAATAATATAATCGCGTTTAGGGGATTTCATTATTATATCTCTCTCCCCATAGTAGTCGTCTCGGGTTTATCCACTCCAAATAGAATCATATAAGAACCACAATGTATTCATCAGCACTAAACCATCGACACCACATCATCAACGAGTTTCAAAAAACCACAATTTGCCTCACTCTTTTGTCGGTTTGAAGCGCATATGAAGCAGCAAAGAAGAATAGAGACGAGAACCCCCAACAATAGACATTTCCACCTAAAACCCCAACGAAGACCCTTCTTGCATTCCTTCTGGCATCGCAGTAACAAACCACCAGTAGGTTTCTCTATAATGTACCGTTGTTGTATGGCTGACTCCACATTTGCCTTACTTAGAAGATTCCATTACACAAAAGAATGGAATTTCACTTCGCAGGCCTTCATCAAGAATAAAAAAAAGACTGAGTCTTCTAACAACAATGCTGCTGTACCGACTACAACACACATTTCATTTGATCAAAACACCCACATAGATAGGAACGCTTTGTATTCACATCATTTACCCCACCACCGCACCGCACCGCCTGAGCATCTGAACACAAACAGCTATGGTGAATTACACCGAATCACGCCGGATACGGCATGTGAAAATTTCAGCCTGGTGGATTCAATTAATTTTTGTGTAGCTGCCCTGAAATATTTTGTTAATAAACTTTAAGCTGAGAGCAATTTCCACACGCGGAAGCGCTAAATGTTCATTAGAAATGTGTGCGCCTAGCCCCGATGAATGCCCAAGCCGCACTAGCTGTAACGCTATAGCTACTCCGCAAATTCGGTATTCCGTATATACAGGAATCAACTATTACAACAGCAACGTACAGGTTGGTCGTAATTATTTCCGATTTACCGGGAATAATAATTGGAATTTCGTAAAACAAATATCCACAAACAAACGTGTGCTGCTGCTGCTGCTGCTGCGTTACTATAGGTCGGGGGAGTGTGTACAATTCATTTTCAAGTCCAATATTCCAAGGATTATAAATGCTAGCGGTATAGATGTACTTTACGTATTGATGATATTGGAACCTGCAGGAATTTGTGAACCTTACTTATGTGTATATAGCGAATCCAAGGTTGACCGCTACGCACCCTTAATGGTAATTGCACTTCAGTATTCTGAAAAATATTAAGGTTTTATGATGGAATTTTGAATTTCCAGACATATCCAATATCTGGTGGTGGTTTCAACAACTATAATCGTTTTCATTTTGTTTTTTGTTCGGTATGAACGTTCGTAGGAAAAATCAAAATGGAAGTCAGGTGGGTATTGAGAGGAATTTTGTGCCCAAAGAAGATATGTACCAAACTAATAACAGCTGATGTGAAACATTCCTGAAATGTTAACAAAACGAATTTGTATACATTCTTCGCAATTGGATGGAATTGGGAAAATTTCATTAAATGCAGAATAGAGGGAGTGGGCAGTAATTGTCGATTTCGATTTCTCTCTCTCTCTTACGATGGCATTTTCAATTAAGCATAGACTGCTGTCATAACCAAGAAGTCTCTCCAGCAATTCTGGTCCCCAGTTAGGTGCGTCTAGATAGGCGCACCAAGGCTTGAGGTCATTATACATTTGATCGCACAACATAAGATGAGGTCTTCCACTGATAGTTTGATACGAAGACTCGTGCAGGGTCGGTGTCGTTTATGATTCAAAGTTCTTAGCCACCTTAAAGCTGTATTGTCATGTTTTAAAGTAGGTCGATATCGCTGTAAGAACTGTAAAGCAATTCGTTGAATTTACTTTACCACACTAAACGCATTAAACGTAGACCATATCACTCGAACATTATTACCTTAAAGCAAAAGATTTTCGATCGAACTTGAATATAAACATACCATCAGGAGTTGACCAGTGTTTTTAACATTTGGCCTAATGGTGTTAACTTTTAAGTTTGGGATTAATATTTCAAGAACTATGTTCTTCCTACCAATGTAGTGGTAATATAGGGTATTTGGTTGTATGCGCCCGTCCACCAAAATCCTTCATCGAACCATGGTTTCGTATTGGTCGCTTCGGTGCCACTCAAAACATCAATTTTGACACTTCTGATACATTGGTAGTATTTTCTCTGATGTATCTTACTTATTGAAGCTGGTAGGCTTTTCAAGACATTATTCTGGTAGTCACTCTGAGTCAAAGCTACACTCGAAATTCGGTTCAGGTATTACGAACTTTTAGTTTGATTCTGCTTTCGGAATGCTGTCCAAAATATGGAGAAACAACTCTATAAGCTTAAAGACCAAGCTTATACTGTTCCGCTCCAATGTTGATTCCGTGCTTCTGTATGGGTGCAGCACTTGGGAAATCTTAACAACTGTCACAAGCAAGCTACAATCTTTCGTGAATAGGTGTCTACGAAACATCTTGAGGATTTTTTGGCCCAACCGTATTTTCAATGAAGAACTTGATTGAAGAACGGGTCAAGAATCCATTGACAGTACTATTCGCAGACGTAAGTGGCAGTGGATTGGTCATACGCTTCGAAAAAGCAACGACTGCATTGCTGGCCAAGCGATGCAATGGAACCCACTCACACAGCAGAGAAGCACATGGTGCAGGACAGTCGACAGTGAATCTGCACAGCTGGGGAAGAGTTGGAGAGAACTACGTTATATTTCCAGAAACCGTACACGATGGCGCTTAGGAGTAGTGGAGGCCCTATGCCCCTTAAGGGGATCACAGCGGACTTTTTAAGGTCTGAGGACCTAAGTAAGTAAGTAGCTAGACACATAGGTAGAGGTCCAATATAAAAAACAAAATTAGCGCTTGTAAGTGTGCACTGTAAAAAAATACCTGGACTTAATTTAGTGTGATATTCCAACCAAAAATGTTCCCTGACCCGAATTTACGCCTATGTACAGGTCACACAAGCTGCCACTAGCAGCTGCTTAGTCAACTAAAGAATGGTGCACACCGAGCTGGTACCAGTTGCTAGAATGGCAACTTAGTTAGGTGTGACACGGGTTTGCACTCATCTTCTTTAATGGCAGGCAATCATCGGCCTTAATTGTTTGATATGAGACTCTTATCAAATAAAAATGTATCAGGACCTATTGCATTAACTACCTTGGTCATGGTCTGTTCATGCCTCTACTGTTATTGCTAGAGTATTCGATTACAAATCATTAAAGATGAGTATTAAATCTTTACTCGTGAAGAAGAATTTCGAGAAAATCTTAAAGTTGCACAAAGGAACGTAGCACCGCCTTTAATTGGAATAGGCTGGGAGGGCGTAGCTATAGGTAGAGAAATTCGCTAGGTATGTCAGAACGACAGTTTTTCTTACGGCTTATTTTCTGGGCACATAAGTTTTGTGATGAAAAAGTTTCAAAGAGTTTAAGGCGGGGGCAGTAGTAAGACTACCCTTACTACTAGTGAGTAAGTTTAAAAAATCATAGTTTTGTTCACTTCAGAGATTTTAGCTTCGTTCCAACAGGCATTTTGAAACGGTCCGCAAACAAGTTTGTGATTTTATGGTATTGGCTGGTTGGAAATCTGACTGTTAGGGCTATAAAAGACTGCAATCAATTGTTAATAGTCAATTCAGTCGCAGATAATTGACTTTAATTTTAACTGCAAATTAGTAAACTGCTAAAAGTGCTTCAACTGCAAAATAAGCAACTATAGCAGTAAGAATTAAAATACTGACTGTACAGTTAATGAAAGCAGTTAATTGAATAAAATCTAAATGACTGCAGCACTTTTTAACTAGTTTTAGTCTTCTAGTCAGTAGAAAGTTTTTTGTTCTGTTCTTTTTGTTGTTTTCTTTTAACTTGTAGTTACTCTCAGAGCTCTATATTCCTACAAGAAAGTGTCATGGAAGTGTACGCTTCACTAACATTTTAACCAGTCAAAAAGTTCTGCAGTTAATTAACTTGAGTCAATTAGCCGCTTTAATCAACTGTTCAGTCAGTATTTTAGTACTGACTGCTGACTTTACAATTAAAGTAATTTTAGTCTTTTTAGTCAATTAACTGCAGTAGCGAAAATACTGCAATTTTTATAACTCTGCTGACTGATTATCAATTCATCTGTCTGTAGGAACACACACACTTTAAATACACAGAACCTACAAGCACAGAAATTGTTGGCTCTGTTTTTTTTTAATTTGCGAACAAATTTCTGACTGTTCGGATGATCAGAATCAAAAACCAGTTTAAGGATTGGTAAAATGCGTGTAGGAAACAATGTCTGATAGTTTGAGTTTGATTTTTGTCTGTTGGAATTTGGAACAGTCGACTCGGTTTGAGCCAGTTTGCTGATAGTTTGAGTGCATGTTCGAACAAATCTATTATCATTCATCACCAATAGCCATTATCAAACACTACCGCCTACCTAATTGAAAATCTGAGAACCTTTCAATGAAAAAATAAACAAAAAAACAAGGAAATATCGTAAAACTCCAAGGATGTTTTCATTATCTCACTAAAAAAAAGTATAGCTTTGCATTCAGTCAGTGAAATTAATTTCTGTACACAGGCAGATAGGTAAATTTACAACCTACATTATATTTCGTGCCACCCCATGTTGTTAAAATTTGATTTGTTCACATTTTTTCCAACCATCATATCCTTCATCTTTTGCCATCAAAAATGTGACAAGTTGAAGATATAAAAAGAAAGAAAAAAAAAAATCTTTATATCATATAAAATGAAAAACCAGGGAGGAAGGTAAAGATGAGATGAACAACAACAACAACAACAAAACAGAAATGAAGGATAATTTATTACCAAAACGATGAAGGTAGATAAAAGTAAGTAGGTATGTGGGGTATACTGGTTCAATGTGACTTTCTTTCTCTACAAAAAAAAAAAAAACACACACAAAAACAAAACTAAGCTCTTAATCAAGAGTAAATTTTAAGAACCAAGGAAAAATATTAAATGCGGGTATATACAATATACTTACATGAAAGAAGAAGAAAATTCTTAAATAAGATGTAAGGAAATTGGTTATATTTTTTTTTTTTTTTTCATAGGGGAAAGTGGGGTTTAACACCAAACATAAATTTTGTCAACCTCGTTATAAATGTAATTGGTTGATAAAGATGTTTGTGAGAAAAGGAAGTTTTAAGCACAGATGCCTTTTCAAGAGAGCCAGTACAAAAAAAAATTGATTTTCTTGCGAAGTATAGCGTAAATGTTCAACAGTGAACCACTTTTATTTTTATTTTTTATATTTGGTTTATTAAATTTGTATTTCTTCTGACAAATATAATTTTAAAATGTGATACAACAAATAGTAACAATTTTTTTTTTATATTTGAAAAGCAAATTGTAAGGTTGGTTCATTGTATACTAGCGTTTAATTTTTCCACTTAATATTAATTTTCTCTGATATGCCATTACATTTAAATGCTTGAATGTAAATTATCAGATCAGCTGGAATCCAAAGAGACCGCCACTGTTTACGCTTAAAAACTATTTCTAGAAATTGATACTGGGATTCAAACAACTTTCTAAAGGGTTTTAAGAGGTGTTATTTTGCATAGCCCGCTATTTCGGTAGCTGTCACTTTTGAAGCTGTCATTTTTTGACATTTGACAAGTAGAAACTACGCTAATAACAAAAATGGAACGATACACGCTTCAACAACGCATTGAAATTATTAAAATTCACTATAAAAATGGTGAAAATTTGGCAGAGACGGTTCGTAAAACTAAAACATTTTTGGGTCGTCGTGAAGCAGCTTGTCGGACCGCAATACAGAAATTGGTGGACAAATTCGAGCTGTTGGGACAAGTTAGTGATGTGAAGAATAAAACCCGTGCACGTCGCTCAAGAACAACTGAGAATATTGCTGTTGTAGCCCAAAGTGTTGAAGAAAACCCAGGTTTGTCCATTCCTCGTCGTTCTTTGGAATTAGGCATTCCACAAACGTCATTACACCGTATTTTGCATAAAGACTTGGGTCTTAAGGCTTATAAAGTTCAGTTAACACAAGAACTCAAGCCGGCTGATCATCAACAACGTCGTGTCTTTGCTGATTGGGTCCTTGAAATGCATGAAAATGAACCGGAATTTCATCGAAAAATCATCTTGACTGATGAGGCCCATTTCCACCTCGGAGGCTACGTCAACAAGCAAAACTGTCGCATCTGGGGCTCGGAAAACTCAAGAGTTATTGTTCAAAAGCTTCTCAATCCTCAACGCGTGACTGTTTGGTGCGGTTTATGGTCCCGCGGGGTCATTGGACCTTACTTTTTCGAAAATGAGGCTGGAGCAACAGTTACGGTCAATGGATTGCGCTATCGAGAGATGATTAATGATTTTATGGCCTGAATTGGATGGTATTGATCTGGACAACGTTTACTTTCAACAAGACGGCGGCGCTACGTGCCACACAAGCAATGAAACCATCGATCTTTTACGGGAAAAGTTTCCGGACCGTGTTGTCTCTCGAAGAGGTGATCACAATTGGCCACCGAGATCTTGTGATTTAACACCTTGCGACTTCTTCCTTTGGGGCCACGTGAAAGATAAGGTCTACGCCAACAGCTCAGCGTCGATTCAAGACCTCAAAGATGAAATTCGTGAGGCTATCGAGGACATAGGGCAGCCACTTTGCGATTTGGCTATGGAAAATTTCATGAAAAGGATATGGTCCTGTAAGCGTGGTCTTGGCGGCCATTTGGCTGATGTTGTGTTCCATTATTAACGGCATACCTTCCTCTTTATAATGAAATAAATATCCGATCATTTATCTCCAAAAATACCTTTTATTGGAAAACCCTTTACAAAAGAGTCCATAGTTCAACTTCAAATGTTCTCTTCTCAGGAATGTTACCCAAAATGAAGACCTACTGGCTGTGGACTTACAAACACGCTCGAAAGGATCCTTAAGAATCCGTAAGAAAATATCACCGATTAATTAAACCTCAGTACCGTCGCTATCTGCTGAATTCATCAAATAGGCATATGCATGCCTTATTTGTGTACCGCATTTAAGATTTTGTGAGAGAGTGACTCAAGGCATCTCTAATGAAGTGCAGAGCTTTATACTGGTTCTGCTGTTATATGATTCAGGAGCATGGGTTTTATTTTTATATTCGATGGAGGGGTTAGGCTAAGCGATTACTACAGGGATTTCGTGTGCAATACTAAAGACAATTGTGAAGACCTCGAAACTGATAAATAGGCCCCCGCCATCTCATCATGAAACGACATTTTATGTATCAATTGCCGCTATAATGCTGATAATTTTTGGAAAATTTTGAGAAATGGAAGATTGATAGAAGCTCTTAAATATTTTTCTTTTTCGTATTGAATCAATCTTTACAGGGTCAGTAACTGAGTAATTGGGGATCCAACCAATGAATGTTTAAGGAAATCAGTTGTGGAATTTTGCTAAGAAAACCGTTTCTGAGATTGTTTTAAGTCAGACAACATCACAAAATGCAGACAGTGAAAAGAAAAATTATTGTTGTATAAACCGAAAGAGTTCGGGTGAATGCGAATAAAAACTTTAAGACGGGTGCAGTCATGCAGGCCAATTTCTGGCTTGAGTTTAGACAAATAGAAGGTGTTAATGGTGGAACAAAATGGTTACACACCGTAACTATCATTCTATCAGTACAATTAATATCACTACCTCCATCAGAACACTGCAAACAAGACGGGTTCTAAGCCTTGACGGTTGTATGTACTTCAGTCAAAAAGCTAGGAATCCAAGAAGAATGACAGTCAAGTTCCCGTTGCAGGGAGATCTGATAGAGAGAAAATATCAGAGGAGTTGAGAAGAAGGTATTACAATACACCAAACTAGTCAAGTTAATAAAGATGTTATGACTGAGATGGATAGCCCAAATTCGACTCCACACCGCAGGGACGATGTAGTAGACGAAAATTGTGACTACGCTGGCTAGAGAATATTGTTCGTTAAACCCCAAACTCACAACGAATTGTTGCCCTGGGGAAGGCAAAACCTGCATTTAGAATGCTGTCCCAACCAAATACTTATCTTATGATCAACTTCGTAGGGGCACGGGTCAGAAAGCCAGTATTATAAGAAGCGGCAGTGGAATTAGACACACGCTTCTAAAAGACAACACAATTAATGCAATTACACGCCAAGCAATGCAGTAAACACCACTAAAAAAGGTAGGTATAGAACAGCTGGAAAAGAGTTAGAGTGAACTAAGTTCATTTCTAGAAACAACGCAGCTTCAAGATTTAACTACGAAAAATCAATTTTAGCGATTTTTAGTTTTTTTTCTGATTCAACAGTTTACATAAGATTGGTTAAATATCTCTTTGGAGGGGTGGAATTCATAGTCGTTACTAAAGGCGAGATTTTTCATCACTCCAGTAAGTTGAGAAAAATCTTCTTTTTTTTTTTGTTTATAAAGTTGGTCTACTTAGACAAAATGGAGGCTACTGGATAATGCTCAAGTGACTGCTTAAGCAATTCCTCACAATAGCGACTATGAATAGTTCAAATGGCCCAAAGTCTCCTCAAGCGTACAAACAGTTGAGAAAAATCTCAACTTGAGTAGCGACTATGCATAAACGACTTAATTTGAAATTGAATAATTGTTTGCGCAAACAAATTTTGATTTAAAAAGCTACAATCACTGGTAAAAAAAAACTTCAAAAAAGCCATTTATTCAAATTTCCTTCAGCGCACCGCAAGTACCATTTTAAAATTGATAATTAGAATAGAAAATGACCCATGGGAGCAAAACAAATTATTTTTGAGCAACAAATTTTGTTTCGAAAAGCTTCAATTTGTGGAAAAGAAAAAAAAAAGAAAATTCAACTTTTTTGAAAAAAAATTTGGACCGTTTCAGATCTTATTTTATCGGAATCTTGAATAATAAAAAAAACTAGTTGAGCTACAAAATCGGGGTTTGCGCGTTGCATCTAGTGCATGGTGACTTCAAATTTCTGCAAACAAATTTTTTTTGAATTTTTCATTTTTTCAGATTTTTTAGTTAAGGTCACTTTTAAGTTACCTTTTTACAAAAAAATGAATATTTCAAAAACAGACCGGTAGTACTTTTTTGAAATTGGAAATTGGAATAGAAAGTTACCATTTAAAAAAACTACAATTTTGGACATCAACAAAATTATAATTTTCTTACTTTCGTCCGCTAGCTTCAGTTCTTATTTAAGCGGAATTTTAAATAACTAAAATCTATTGTAGCTACAAAAACGAAGTTTATGCTTTTTAAAAGCATTTTAAAAGCTACAAATTTGGATGCAAACCAAAATTATTTATTTTAATTATTTAAGATTTTTTCCGCTAACTTCAGAATTATTATATGAGCCATAGACTAAACATCAATAAATAACTAAAGTTTTGGTCTGGATATTTTAGATCAAAATAATTGAAAGGGCCATGACCTGTGAGTCTTAACCTTACATCACAATTTCATCAAGAAAATGATGAAGATTTTATCATCTATATAAATGTGAGTGATTTTCTTTGAAGTATTGACGTATAGGCATTTTTTTTCCTTTTTCTTTGTGACCTACTCTAGCCTCCCAATCCAGTACATGACTGTGGCTACATGTTTATGGTAAAATGATGCTATCATTCTAGAGTACATGGGGAAGAGTGAAAACTCAATTCATTATAAATTCTGCATAAGAATCCAACATTATTTCGTGTCTTATCTAGAATGACAAGCTATTGTCATGAAATTGAGACTGGGAAGATTTACACTCCATCTACTACAAAGTCTTCATGTTGGTTCATTTTTTTTTTTTTTTACTTCTCCTTTTTGACACTCCATTCAGCCCACACATGGTAAGTAGTATAAATAAGTATAACCTTCGCCCGCATATCTTTACATTTCCCCCTATCCCCCCCCCCACTCTTTCTATATGGCAATGATAAAATGTATATTTTGTGTTTCTCTTTTTTTTATGGAAATATGAGCAAACGAAAAAAAAAATATAAATGATACGCAAATAAATTGACAAAAAAAAAAAACACAAAACAAAGGACAAAAAAAAAAAGGAAGTCTAAGTCCCTATCATTGGTATAAGTAAAAAGATGGGATACTCCTCGTAAAATTGTTGGGGATTGGGACTTACATTAATGAGAAGTGTGGGTGGATTGGTAAATAAGGACACGATTCGAAGGACAATTTGCTAAAATGGAAAAACATCTATCGCATAAACAATTTTCATTTATACGTAAATGATATTCCTAGGCAATTGTTGTATATGTAACGGAATATTTTTGTCATTCAATGGTTTTTCTCTTTTTTTCGTTCGTTTTCTCTTCGGTTTTTTTTTTTTTTTGTTGCTGGTATCATCTTAAGTGTGTCAAAAAGGGTGAAACAATTTGTGGAAGGACACAATATATATGGAAAGTAAATTTCCGTATGTTTTTTCTATTTTTTCTTTCTTTCTTTCTTTTTTTGGGAATAGGGTTGTGTCGGTTTAATACTTTTTGTCAACTTGCATAACATATTGAAGATGATGGATGCTAATTTAAGGGTTACGCATGGATTTTTGGTATTTGCTTGGCCTTAAGAGGGATAACACTTTTTGATGAAATTTTGGATTATCATAAAGATACCAACTTTTAGGCTTTAAGAATTTTTTGTAGGAATTTGTGTTTTTGACGTTTTTTTTTAAATTTTATTTGAATGTATCAGCAATACAATTTTGAAGGTGTCTTCTAGGTTTATAGACTGGAGTCATAGTTGTCCCTAGGTAGTAAGAAAGACTATTTTAGGTTGTTCATAATCTATTATTGATTTCAATTTGATTACCTTTTTCTAGAGTAAACGCTTAAATTTAGTGCACTTTACACGGTGATCTAAAATAAACCATAACAAACATATTGGAAGATGTCAAACTTCTGGAAATGTCGACAATTATTGTCAATTTTATGCTGATATTTTTGAAATAAACCGACACAAACAACACGCTGACAACAAATGAAACACTAGACTCCTAAGGCCAGTATCATCCGATTTGTGGAAGCACCAAATTTTGGGTAGAAATTTGTGTATTTTCATCATAAAAACGCATAAAAACATCTGAATCACAAATTGCATGACAGAAATTGACATGGAAACACGATTTGTGTGTCATTTGTTGTCAACCAAATTGTGGTTGTGTAATTTCATTCCGAAAATAGGTACCTAAATTTTTGTGAAGACACAAATCGTGTCATTTAAGTGTTATGGAATAATTGTGATAATTGTTTGGAATAATTCTTCCGTGCTTGCATTTTGGGACAATTTTGCTGACTGTCCTACATATTATAACATAATGCCCACTTGTCTAAACACTACTGCGCTTGCTTAAATGATAGGTACTGGACATTTATGAGAGGTACCAGAAGCAGAAGGCCTGACTGTTGTGACAGAAGATGTGTGCATGTGCCATCATTGTAGGTAGAAACGTTTTACCACGATATTGTCATTAAATTTTTACGTGTCAAGCGCCTTTTTATGAAAGAGTTGCAGATATTAGCTACTTCGTGTGGACAGTCAACAGCATTCTAACTACGCTCAAGGCTCTTGAAGGTCTTTTCTGGGTGAAATGTGTCATGGGAATGAAGAAACTTGACGTATTATTCACGAAGAGTTAAAACATCCAATTTATCAAAAAATAAAGGTGAAAGTACCCACTACTAAACCTTAAGAAAAACTTGGTTTTATGCATTCCAAAACCAATTTTTGTGTTTGTACCTTTTCAGATGATTCTATATTTTTTAGTAGAAAGCTTTGCAAGGTCGAAAGAAAAACTGATGGTTGTTTTTGGAAAACTATTTTGGAATTATTTTCTTAACAATTGTTAGTATCAACAAATGGAACAGTAATTACTCAGTGTTTCGAAAAAATGGATAAAATATATTAAAAAATGTTTGTGCGTATTCAGTTAACGCAGAGAAATTATGGAAAAAATTAAACAGTGTTTTGTTCGATTCAATAATTCAAGTGATTTAAATTCATAATTATGTAAATAAATCTTTCTTCTGACGGATTAAGGTAATATCGCATTAAAAGTATTAATCTGTGCATTTCGTAATAATACAGGAGTCTATAAATGCTGCGACGAATTGTGCCTTTAACTCAAATCCTTTTAAAAGCTATTTATATGATTTTTTATACACTTTTTTCTATTCTAAATATGCATAATTATAATTCTCAGCCAAAGAAACTATTAAATGTTGCTAAATATTCCCAAGCAACATAACCCATAAGTAGGTTTATTTTTACGTGCGTCCATGTCCTTGTCTAGTCTTCTATTTTATTTAACATCTCTTGTTAAACTAATACCTTTTCTCAATTTTTATACATAAAACATATATAATTCACCTACAGAATCCTTCCCACAATATAACAACATCAAAATCAAGGACCAAAATAAATCATCACAATAGAGTCTATTACATGAAAAATATAGAGAGACTGAAAATGTAATAAAGTTTATTTTACTTCTATGTCCTGTGATATAAATATTCCATTCAAAGCAAAAAATTAACATAATTAGATACCACATTCATATAAAATAAATTATTAGGATTACTAGGTATTCAAAAACAAAATTTGCGCTAACATATACAAAAAAAATAACTCTATTCACTTAAACCTAAAAACTCTTCATTATAGCTTCTTGGTTAAGGGAAGTGTATTAAGTTCAAAATCATTATAATTCATAGCATCATCAAAAAGTTTCCTTAACTCTCTTAATTTATGCAAATTTAATTGATATTAAATCAAAAAATGTTCACTTTATCTTGTTTTTTTTTTTCTTTTCTTTTAATGAATTGAATATCTTAATCAAAAACAAAAAGGATCACCAACGCAAAAAAACCCAACCCTTAAGTGTGTGTGTGCCTTTTTCACATATCAAATTACATCGAATTACGTTCAAAGTTCAATCATTTATGTTTTTTTTTTTTGTTCGTTGTTTTTAAGGACGAAAAAGTTGATCCTTATTTAAGGCATTTTAGGGAAACAAACTTTGGCACGTGCTCACTAAAAAAATGTTCTATCTTCTTACATCTTCTTAAAAAAAAAAAAAAAACATTCATCCATCCTTAAAAATGTTTCTATATCGACCATCCTTCTCATTTCTTCCTTCCTCAACACTGTGATGTCCTTTTGTCTTGAGGAGCACCATGTAAGAGCAATCTTTTTTTTTCTCGTTTACTGAGTGGAAAAAATCATCCATAAACGTAAAGGGTTTGATTTTAAATACAAAAAAAAAAAAAATACACAAACAAAAAAATATTCAAATAGAAATAAAAAAATCATAAACCAATCCAATTGTTTTGCTGTTTTTTTCTGTCCCTGATCCTTTTGGGTTTGATGCGTGTTTTGTTTAAAGGAACCCTTGAGACGAAATCATCCTTTAGCATATTTTAAACGTACATGACATCATTTTTGTTATGACGATATCGAGGCGATGATGCTGATGAAGATGAACAATAAAATATCTTTGAACAATGTGCGAATAAATGAATGATTTTTTTTAAGAACAAAGTAAAGTCTGCTTCAAACGGTCGTTTTATTGTTGCTTTATGTTGATTTCACATAACCTCCGGGCACTCTTCCATAAGGACGAAAAGGATTCACTATATAGGTACTTTTATTATAAACACATGAAATAAAAAAAAAAAAAATTAAATAATAAGGAGAGCTTTGTGAATGAAATTTGTTTGAATCCTTCAACCTGTAGACGTGTGTGGTGGCCGTAGCATAGTAGTAATTGTTTCGTTTTCTGTTATTGTTTCCATTGTAAGGGATTATTTCGAAGGAACAAAAATTCTCATGAATATCTTCTTTTGTTTGAGCGACGTATGTTCTTATTCAGGAACAAAGTCTTTGACTTGCGGCAGCGTATATACATATATTTTACACAAAACAGTGTCCTGGCGAAAGGATGCAAACAATGCTCTCAAACATGAGCACCTGTTTAAGGACATAAAAGAATTGTTATACCTACAATGATTGTTATTCTAAGTTATCAAAAGAATCCTCGACTCGTGTAATAATGCGCGAGCTTCTTGAAAGTCAGTTCACGTTTTATATATTTTTTACTTTGTTTTCTTGTTACTGTTGAACTTTTGTGTCCTTAAGAAGAAATTTAAAGAAGATCCCATTTGGTTGTCAGAAGAGACTAGAACGAGAGAGGGACTTTGGGGAGTAGAGGAAAAAGATAACTTTTAATATCCTTTTTCTTATTTGACATTGATATTCCTTCCTTTTCCATCAGTGGTGTGTATACTCTGAATCCCTTTTTTTTGTATTTTTTGTTGTATTCATCAAATGTCATAGTAAATTATTGATTTTATTCGACCAATATGGGGCAACAAGGACCATCAGGATTCAGGAACAACAACAACAACAACAACGGCAAACAGTTGCAATGTACGTATTTGGAATGACTAAATAAATTTCCCTGAAAAGCTGCCGCTGCCGGCCGTCGCGTCGTCTGTCGGTCGCGCTATCGAGATTTCTAGTCCATTTTTATTCCATCAGGACAATATTAGAATTGAGCGTATGTGTGTGTCTATTCAATGTCTCTTCCTTTCTATCTCGATGAAAATTTATATTGGCATTTGATTTGATTTTTTGTTAGAAAAAGGACGATATGTTGGAATATTTTTTCCATCAACAAGGAATAATGGTTGTCGTTGGTCCGTTCCGTAGTATTATGGATGGTGGGAGGGTAAATGGTGGGGTGTTGACTTTGATAGATACATTGTGTTGTCAGTTTGTTTGCAAAATTTATGCAAATAAACACCCAGTCAATGTTTACAATATTAGATTAAATATACGGAATATTAGCTTACATATACATTCATAGTCACTTGGTTGGGGTAATAATCAGGTCCTAGAAATCTTTTTAAAAAAAAAGTTTCGAAAATGTATGTGTGCTCTTTTGAAATTTTCATTATGCCTCCTCGTATATGGCACGTGAAGCCATTAAAAAAATGACATCAAAACTAAAAATGGTAAGTATCATGTATTTAAAAAAAAAATAACACGAATTTCTTCGGTAAGTTTCATCTATTTCATGGACTTCTCCGGGAAGTATCAATGTAAGTATCAATGTTTCTCCTTTAAGTATCATAGATTTTTCAGTAAGTACCACGGATTTCTGCCATTAGTATCACGGATTCCTTAGATAAGTAACACAAACTTCTCCGGGAAAAAATTACGAATTTCTTCGGAACGTTCAAAGAATTGATCCGAATTGAGATTTGTTTGGCAAGTATCATGGATTTTTGTAGTAAGTATCCTTGATTTTTCCGGTAAGTATCACATATTTCTCTGGTAAGTTTGCTTTTTGTTCTTGTTTCACGGATTTTCCCCAATACGTGACATGGATTTCTCCAAGTCCAAATTGGTATTGAGGATTTCTTTGGTAACACCACGAATTTGTAGGATACATTTGTCAAACAAGCCAGGAACAATAATTTTATGAACTATAATATATGTGCTGCTATCAACACTGACAATTCAATTCGGAAGCTGCGAGGAGACGGGATCCTGTAAGCTTAGTATCGGACCAGAGTAAGTTGCGTCACCATTATACATCAGTGTTAGACCCTACGAAAACTCTCTCCATAATAACAAAAAGGAGGCCTTTTATAACCGGACATGTGTGCCTTATAACATACACCACGCGGAGACATCATAATGGTAAAGGTAAAAATTGAGTCCCAAGGAAGCTAGTAAACCAATTGGGAGTAGACAGATAGACAAGCAACCTACAACCAATGTTACCACAATGCGATCAACAGGTGTTGTAAGAAGTAGCCTGGATGTTAGGAACAGAAGAGAATCAGTTATATGGGGACAGCCCGTGACTATCATATGATGGTTTCTTCAGCAAGATAACGTAGAGGTTCAATGCTGAGATACTGACATACTTAAGGATCCTTTAGTGCACCAACAACTTTAGACCCACCTTTCTCAAGGCTTGAGATTAGAATGCTGATAAGCAACGCCGAACCGGTCTGGAAAACTAATAGTGTACGAGAAATGTTTTCATAATTGATCCTGAAGCAATATTAGGCCATGCACTAGGGAAGAAGCAGTGTTTAGCACTCCGAAGAAACTTGGGGCCTATTTCAAATCTACTACATTTAAGTACATTGATATTGTGTAACATCAAAGGAAACAGCTTAATACTCCAATCGCAGCTTCTCAGGCAACAGAAAGAAAAGAGTAAGGCTAACATTTACACGAGAGATAAGCAAGGATTAGGCCCGAAAGTACCTAATCTGTTCAAGTCAATACCTCTAGGAAAAGTTTACAAAAATATCAATATCTTTTGTCTCCACCAAAGGCTTGATCGAATAAGATATCAACTTCCGTTATAGGATGGATGCATTTGGAATAATGTCATAAATATGACTATTCTGCTCCAATGTCCACAACTGGGTAGAAGAATTAAGGTAAATTTCCAGTAACCGTACACAATGCCGCGTACGAGAAGTTGAATCCGTTTGCCTTAAAAAATAGCATAACGGACGTAAAGGTATAAGATAACAGAGCTGTAAAAGACTACAGTCAATTGGTGATGCAGTCAATTCAGTCGCTTGAATTTTAACTGCAAGTTATTACTGCTGCTTAGTACTTTAACTGCAGAATAAGCAGTTAGCATTAAGAACTTAAATACTGACTGTACAGTTGATAAAAGCAGTTAATTTACTTAAAGTTAATTAACTGCGGTACTTTTTGACTGGTTTTAGTCAGTAGAAATAAAGAAACTTAAAGTAACTTTCAGACCTCTAATTTCCTGCAAGAAAGTGTCATGGAAGTATGGCAGTATGCCTGGCTTAAATTTTAAACATAACTGTACAAAAACTTTAGATTGACTAGAAGACTAAAAACCGTCTAAAAGTACTGCAGCCAATTAACTTTTAGTCAGTTAACTGCTTTTACTAACTATTCAGTCAGTATTTTAATACTGACTGCTGACTGTAGTTTAACAGTCAATATCCGAAAAAGGCAAAAAGCAGAATACGTGATAGAAAGAAATAGTTTAGTGTTTTATGACAATCACTTCAAGCAAGTTCAGCCCGAATGAATTGTACATAATTTTTTTAATATCATAATCTGAAACTATTTAAGCATTAATACATGTTTATCGTACAAAAATGCGACCTTTTCTTCGAACTAATCTCTCCAATGTTTTTTTTTTTCTGTCAATGGAAATATACCAAATACTTTTCTGTGACAGCATTTTTGTAGAAACTTTTTGTTTGAAATAAATTGATTGACATTTCTACTAACCCCCCAAGATACCGAAGGCCAATTCTGTCAAAGCTGTTATTAATTACAAATTTATTCTCTAATATAGTCGGAACTAATTGTATTCGAAACATCCTGTCAATAATACTTAACCTTTCAACCATAGAACTAAAAGTTCCAAAAAAACTAAACACCATAAGTTAATGAAATACAAAAACTTCGTTTCCACTTTTTTTCTAATTTTTGTTTTTTTTTTTTTTTTGTGCAAAATTTATCAGCGGTAAATGGACACGATTTGCCACTTCTTCTTATAAATGACCTAAATAACTACACAGATTTATTGCTTGCAAAAAAAAACGAAAATATATAAATAAGAGAGAAAAAACTTTAATTAAATCCCCATCACATGGAAGCTGCTTCCTGTTTCCATCGTACAGGAACTCTCGATAAAGTTTATGCGCGTGTAGAAATGTTTTTGTATATTAAAACATTCTACCAAGCCTCTACTTCTAGGACAGGACAGGACTGTATGACTATACAATCAATCAATCAATCAGTTTGTTTCATAAACGTGCTGAAATACCGACACCTACGACAATACTGACTCACATGGGCGCTAATATCAAAGCAGGATGTAACGGTCGAACAAATATTCGCACTTTAGTTTGAATTACACACACATAAAATAAATAACATTGACAATGGTTGGTGGTGCGGTTGATATGTCGGAGGTTCGGTTTTTTTTTTTTGTGTTTTTTTTTATGTCATTAATTTATCTGTGTAGTTGTTGTATGTTTGGTTACAAACAAAACCATTGCCCATTGTCCAAATTGCTATATAACGAACCGTACTCCTCAACGTTTTTCCATCGGCCATATGCCAGGCGGAACAAATAAGTTTCAGCAATGCCGCACAACTCACATCCTCTCACAGGATAATGGTGTTCGAAACACTTAATTGTTGGTTCATGGCAATGTTTATTGTCCAATTAGAGAGAGGGACAGACCCGTACGGTGTACAGATCACATTCAGCATCAGAATATTTTTTGGGCGGTGAGGACAGAGGCCTCCTTTTGTTTGTCGTATGCCGCATCTCACTGCGAATACACTAACCATCTGACCAAACCAAACCCCAAAAAGTGGGCGGCCAGATGTGTATATGGAGTAAATTCCAATTAACCTTCCATACTCGTGTATGGACTGGACACTTAAATATATCCATGCATAGAACAAGGACATTCTAGTTGAAAAACGAGGAAATGTAGCACACAACTCTGAGAGTTAGAGAAAGATACTAATTGAAGTTTAATAGATTGCCCCAGTTGAAGAGTGGAGTGTTTTGTTTTTTCGGTGCTTATTTTCTTTTTTTTTTTTTTTTTTGGTTTTGTGTCTTGGGCTTGTTGTATATACACATCAGGGGCGCATTTAGTAATCAAGTAATAGGCATCAATAATTAAAGTGCGATACAGCTTTCTTTCCTTGAAAAAGCAATCTGAAATCCAACAACTACATATTGCTCCATTTTTTACTAACATAATGGCAGCTGATTTTTATCATTTTTGTTTCAAAAATTCATACGAAAACAATGATTCTTTTGTCAATATTACTCCTCTAATTGGATTTGGAAAAAAGAATACTCAACTTCGGACTATTGGACCTATTTCCGCAAAAACTAGCAGGCAAAAATGCTTAATGGTAGAGTCATATAGCTGGAAGCTCACAGAAACTAGACCTTTTGTGACAACTTTTGGGAGCATTAAAAGAGACGACGATCAAAAATAAGTTAACCAACTGTTTTCGATGAATGAATAAAAGTCATTCATACCGGTCCGCGTCAAAGCGATGGATAATGGGGTTGGTGTAAAAAAGAAAATTAAAGGTGGTAACTTGATGTTTTCTGCACAAAAAGTATCACAATTTGATCCAAACCAAGCCTAAGCAACAATAAACAGGCCATAGGGCTTCTTCACAAGAGACTTACATATATTTTCTGGGGTAAGAGTATTTCTTTTCGTTCTTCCACTTTAAACATAGATGATTTTTTGCCACCACTTTCGCAACTTCTTTAAACCTATTCTTAAACCAGGGACAATTATTCTCATGGGAAGATGCCCATTGGAAGCAAAGTGCTGGAAAAAATGAAATTTATACACAAATTAAAAAAAAAAAAGATGTGTCTACTCATGTACGCGCGCTAAAAGTTATATTTTCTATCATTATTTATTTTTGTATAATTTTTTTTTTTGGATGTTTAAAATTATTTAAGAAATGTAGAGAAAAGATCTAAGGAACATTTTTTTCAAAGAAGCATAATGTGCTTTTTTGTGAAATTAATTAAAAGATTTAGAGCCGATAGTTCAATCTTCTAATAGACAGTCAGTAAACTGTTGGACGAATAATGTTATAAGACTCATAAACAATCAGATAGTAACATCGAATTTTTCAATCACTGAATTATTTATTCTATAGAATAGCAAAATTGAAAATCAAAATTGAAAATGTTTGAACTCAAAAGTCATTTTTCATATAAATTTTTGATCGTTGTTTGTTTTTATTTGTTTCGGATGTGGGAACGAGTATGACAGATAATTTTATTCCTAGAAATATTTTTTAAACAGCTCTAAAATAAGCAAATAATATTACGGCCAATTTCTTGACAAAGTTCTAAAATTTGTTTGAAACTATTATTTTTAGCTATCAGTTTTTAAATTTTTCTTAAACCGAGTTTTAAGAGCTAGAACTTTGTCAAGAAATTAGATGTTAGACTATTAAGATTATTATTCCAAAGAATACGTAATATCTGACTTTTGAAAAATAGATTTTTGCTTTATCTAATAAATAAGTACTAACTGACTGTTTAACTGAATATTGAAAAACTAGCTCTTAATATAATTGATATTTTATTTTGTTTATTTTTGAGCCTGGTACACTAATGTTTGATACTTCAAAAAAGCCGCTGATAACTCAGTTATTATAATACATTTAAATCAATGTAATAAATAAAAATGTAAAAATTACTGTAGATAATGTGAAAATTGATCATTTTTCCCTTGTGGAACCTATATTTAAACAATTTAAGTAACAATTGTATTGGATTTTATTTACTGAGATTTCAATCTATCTATTGATACCTTCTAGTAATAACTTTAAAAATTGTTTTAGTTGTACTGAATAAGCTATTTTGTTTACGTGAAAAGCAGATTTGTGAGAAATCGAAATTATACTATTTTTGATATTATATAATGATATTTCGAAGCTTGTAAGTGTGAATTATCAAATATTTCATTAAATTTATGTTTTTCTTATTATTATTTATATGTAATTGCTTAAAAATAAAATGCACTCCTAGGTTGCACGAACTTGCTCTTTTAGCTCAAAGTAATAATATATTCGTTAGTCACTGAAGAATTCAGTTGTTGGTACTTTTCGTATTGGAAAAAAAATTATCAAAAAACAATTTTTTTATTTATCTAATTTTTTTAACAATATTTTTTTTTTTTAATTAAATAAACAATAGTTTTCGAAATCATAAAAAAAACCTGTGGCCAAATTTTAAACGAAATCGCTTGAGTCAGTAATATTATTTATACATATACCGAAGTAACTAAAATTTATGGAAAATTTCTCGAAAAACGTGTTCCGTTGTTCGAATTTTTTGACAAAAAAACTAAAAACCCGTAACCCGTATTAGACGCCTAATTTTTTTTCCCCATCTATTAATGTTTTTACTTAGTTTTTCAATAAAACATCATCTTTACCCACACTTACATCACTTTAAAAGTCTAAAAAAATATTTGATTTTGGAAAATAATTCTTAACTTGAGAAGTTGATTTTTCACAATTTTCGCCACAGCAAAACTTCTCATCATTTGAATTTATCTATTCAATAAAATTTATTTCATAATTCTAATCCTTATACTTTTCGAGATGTACAAAAAGATTTTTTTCTTTTACCCGATTTTACCCTAACTTCCTGGTGGAATTTCAAGAAATCAAGTTTTACCGAAATCTTATGCCACCTATCTCTTGGAGTATTTTTTTTTTGTCTATCACTTAGAGTGTAGAAAATGAATAAATCAGATTATCAATAAGAATGGCCAGCTTCTGTAATTTAATAAATTTATTGTGTTGTACACAAAATGCAAAATATAAAAAAGCAAACCCATTATAAAATGTAAGTGTGTTGTTTCTGTTTACCTACTTATAGTGTCTGTGTGAAAAAAGCTATTAGTAATGGTCTGAAAAAGTCTATGTGTTATTACTGGTTTAATATTCAAAAATCGTTGAAATCGTGTGAGTCAAGTAGAAAATCAGAATTTAATGGGGCGGTTCTATGACAGGTTATGGTAACAAGTTGTGAAAAAAAAGTTTTATCCATGCAAAAATAACCCTAACCCAAAAAAATGATTATGATTTTTTTAGTTGAAATCGTAGGAGCCATATTTGAGAACAATAAGTTTTTCTAAGTTTTTCAAAAATTAATATACGGCAGGTACGGTGATTTTTGGTCCAAACAAATAAATTCAAAAAACGTCTGGAGATATGCTCCAAAAAACATTATATACCAAGCTTGAAGTAAATCGATTTTTTTGCACGAATGAATAACTTGATATTTACTGTACATAATATATATGGTACCCATATGGCAAGACACACTCGACGCCCAACAAGCAGGTTTCCGCACTGGTTCATCCTGTGTTGACCACATTAACACCTTGCGGATCATTATTAAACAGTGCGTCGAATATCGATCACTACTTCACCTGCTGTTCATTGATTTTCAAAAAGCGTTTGATAGTGTTAACAGCGAATTTATTTGGATTGCCTTACGCAGGAGAGGCATTCCAGATAAGTTAATCGCTATTATTAAAGCAACCTACGATGAATGCAAATGTCAAGTTTTACATAGAGGAAGGTTGTCGGATGAATTCGAAGTCCATTGTGGAGTCAGACAGGGTTGCATACTGTCGCCAATTCTTTTCCTGTTAGTGATAAGTGATGTGCGGCGTGCAGCCCTTTAAAACGGAAATGGTGGAATTCAGTGGAGTCTGACATCCCAACTAAAACATCTGGACTACGCGGACGACATGTATGCTCACTCTCTCATAGGATCATGGATCTCCATCAAATGACAACAAGGGTGGAGGGAGAAGCAGAAATCGTGGGCCTGAAAATTAACATGGCAAAAACAAAAATGATCAGCCTCGGAAGTAACGGATGAGTTACTTCCGAGGCTCATCAAGTCAATATTTCTGAACAACCGGTAGAGCAAGTAGAAGACTTTCAATATCTTGGAAGTTTTGTCTCTACCAAAGGCGGAACCGAACAAGATGTCGACAGCCGTATCAAAAAAATATGGAGAAACAACGCTATAAGCTTTAAGACCAAGCTGAGACTGTTCCGCTCCAATGTTGAATCCGTGCTTCTGTATGGGTGCAGCACTTGGAAAATCTTAACAACTGTCACAAGCAAGCTGCAATCGTTCGTGAATAGGTGTCTACGAAACATCTAAGGATTTTTTGGCCCAACCGTATGTCTAATGAAGAACTTCATAGAAGAACGGGTCAAGAATCCATTGACAGTACTATTCGCAGACGTAAGTGGCAGTGGATTGGTCATACGCTTCGAAAAGGCAACGATTGCATTGCTGGCCAAGCGATGCAATGGAACCCACTCACACAGGCAGGTAGAGGGTCGGGTCGGCCGAGAAGCACATGGCGCAGGACAGTCGAAAGTGAATCTGCACAGCTGGGGAAGAGTTGGAGAGAACTACGTTATATTTCCAGAAACCGTACACGATGGCGCGTAGGAGTAGTGGAGGCCCCATGCTCCTTAAGGGGATCACATCGGACTTTTTAAGGTCTGAACACCTAAGTAAGTAAGTAAGTAAGAATGCGTGCTATTTTACTTAAAGATGCAGGTAGGTACGTTATTGGATATCATGCCTCAAATCAATCAGAGCCTTATCGCTACGAAAAACTGTAAGTTCGTTCCCTTTTCACGAATTCCCCTATCTCTTGCGTTTAAATGTGATGTTTCGTCAACAGAAATAGTGATTACAAACTATTGCCAGTTGTTGAAGCCTATCGTTGTCCATTCAAATACTTTCACAGGTATGCCATACCAAAGTAGAAGCAAATAGAGAAGACAATTACTACAAAATTTGCTTTCGACGCCATAAATATTACACAATGGCAAAGGTATGCTGTGGTAATAAGGAATATCCTTTTGCCAAAATAAGCTGGGACTGAAAGTTTTGTTCCCAGTTCAGAGACATAGCAGAACATTCATATACTATAATACAGAATACCCAAAGGACCTAGATAGATAATACTTCTAAGATATTAATCTTGACGACTACTGAAACCAGCATAGCATCCTGGTTAAAGTTTTTGCACAAAATCCAGGTCATGGATGATGAACTTAAAACAGTTAGTTCTTTCTTTCTCTCTCTAGTTTATTATTTGTTCTTGTTCTAGATAATACTCTCGTACCATGGTCCCAGGACAATTATTGGGAAAAGTTATTACTCCAAATAGGTTGTCGGTAAAACTGGCTGACTGGCTGAGCTGAGCTGGGTTCGTTATAGTTTGTGGGTTGAGAGAGTGAGAAGATTATAACTTACGCCTGACGATGGAATCTATTTGGATATATGGTAAGGTCATGGATTTTCGATAGGCAGGCAAGCAGAAGCCTAGGGGTTTGAGGATAAAAGCTTCCGGACTGGAGAAGGGAGATGCCAAACATATACCAGCACACGTATAAAATGTTGAAGAACTATGACCGTATAGAAGAGGATAAATTGTGTGTGGAAAATTAATATCATTTCGATATCGAATATTGATTGGCAGTGAAAGGGTCATAGTTGGAGAATTTCAATTAACACATAGGGGCTGTTTGCTGAGTGATTGATTGATCGATAAGCAAATCTATCTGCTTGATTTGTGACAATAAATTTAATAGTCTAATGATACTTTTGGACATTATTTCTATCCACAAGCGGATACAAAGGATATTTAAAATTTTCTATTTTGTGGTTTAAATATATACATTTATTGAACACATGGATAGTATTTATGTGTAAAAACCTATGCCTGATGGAATTAAATAATGCAGGAATGAAAAGAGTCAAAATGTGAGTTAACAAATCAATGTAATTAATCTATCTCTGCTCAATAGTACCTACCAACAGCTAAAATAAAACAAAATATGGGACTATGTAGTACTAACACTTCCGCACTGAAAAAAAAGTTTATAATAAAAAAGACTGGGTTGAATCCAGGCGCTGTTTATCTTTAATTAAAATCAGCTGGATTAAGTACATCAATACATCAATAGCTCTATCCTAGTGTGATCTTTCAGGAATCCACAAATATAACATTGGATGATGCAATCGAAATTATTAATTAATAGATGTAGATAAAGTAAAAATAATAGTTCCAATCGTATTACGTACACTCATAAGCGCGATTATTGAATGGAAGCATATGAATGAATGAATGAATTAAAATATGGGATTTGTATACTGCGACTTTTAGGTCTATTTTGCCAACTTCTGGGTTGCAGGAGATTTCCTTTGCTAATCTGCCTCCAAAGTAATTCCTTTGAGGAATTTGAGTAATTGAAGTACGTCGAGAGATGGGAATTTCCTCTCTGTAATCAGGTTGTGTCCCTAATATTTGTACCGTTGGTGCATGAGTGCCCCAAAGTTTTTTAAGGACTAAAATTAACGGTACCTGCCATTCAACCAATATGGGAAAACTTGATATTCTCAAAAACAGCTCTAACGATTTTGTTTAAAATTTGTATGTGCTCTAAAACAGGCAAGGTCGTACTTTTGAAATAAAAATAAAATGCACGACTGGGTCGCACGTACTTGCTCTTATAGATAAAGTTATGCTATGCTTTTTTAATTAAAAATTTGTTAATACAGTTTAAATTTTTTTTTTTTTTTAAACCATAAAATTCGATTTTCAAATGACTAAAACAGCTCCTTTAATGAATGTTAACTCAAAACGAAGTATGCAATCTGATTTCTTCTACAATGAGCCGTTTAAAAAAAAATATATTTAATAAAACTTAAAAGCATTCATGTAAAAAAAATGTTTGAAATTAATTGAGTCATGAAGGAGAAAATCAGAATTAAAAAAACGGTTCTATGGCAGGTACCGTTACCGTTTTTAAAAAAAATGGTTTTCATTTAAAGATAAACCTTATTTAAAAAACTGACCATGATTTTATTAGTCAAAATCGTAGGCACCGTTTTTGAGAAAAATGGGTTTTTCTAAAACCGGTATATGACAGGTACCGTTATTTGGGGTCCAAAAAAAAAAATTCAAAAAAACGTCTGGGGATATTCTTCAAAAAACGCCACATACCAAGTTTGAAATAAATCGACCCATCCGTTAAGGCTGTGGTCTCTGATATACATACAGACAGACAGACAGACAGAATTGTCGGACCCACTTTTTTCTCATTCTCTATCATCGTAATGTCATGTTTGATTGTTATCTCAACTTTTTTTGCTGTACGAATGCATAACTTGATATATGGTACCCATATCGCAAGTAAAAAGTATTTTTCCATCGGTTAAGAACGGTACCTGCCATAGGGTCGTTTTTCTCTTTGCTGGTTTTCTCGTATGCGACTTACGATGACAATTTTTACCCAAGAGGTTCTTAACAATTTTCACATTATTTTATATCAAAATTTTCAAAATTTTTGGATTTTAAAAAAAAGTTTCCAATTTTTTTTTTTTTTTAATCAATTTTTCGAAAACGCGTGAATTATTTTTTTTAATTTTGGTTTTGGATGTGAATTAATATTTTTACTTGAAAACGGCATACCAACAAGGTTTGTGAAATTTTACATATATGTTCCTACAAAATTATTTTTTTTAAAAACGGCTCCAACGATTTTCAACTGTGTTTATAGCTTAAAGCAATTTAAGATTAAGTTTATGTTACATATTCTCGTAACGGATTTAATTTTTTCTTACACTTTTTTTAAATATTTATCGTAAAAAATTATTTATTTTTTTAAAAGTCCAAGATTTATTTTTTTGAAATTGTTGATAAAGGGTTATTTTGAATAGCCCGCTATTTCGGTAGCTGTCACTTTTGAAGCTGTCATTTTTTGACATTTGACAAGTAGAAACTACGCTATTAATAAAAATGGAACGATACACGCTTCAACAACGCATTGAAATTATTAAAATTCACTATAAAAATTCTGAAAATTTGGCAGAGACGGTTCGTAAAACTAAAACATTTTTGGGTCGTCGTCGTGAAGCACCTTGTCGGACCGCAATACAGAAATTGGTGGACAAATTCGAGCTGTTGGGACAAGTTAGTAATGTGAAGAATAAAACCCGTGCACATCGCTCAAGAACAACTGAGAATATTGCTGTTGAAGAAAACCCAGGTTTGTCCATTCCTCGTCGTTCTTTGGAATTAGGCATTCCACAAACGTCATTACACTGTATTTTGCATAAAGACTTGGGTCTTAAGGCTTAAAAAGTTCAGTTAACACAAGAACTTAAGCCGGCTGATCATCAGCAACGTCGTGTCTTTGCTGATTGGGTCCTTGAAATGCATGAAAATGAACCGGAATTTCATCGAAAAATCATCTTGACTGATGAGGCCCATTTCCACCTCGGAGGCTACGTCAACAAGCAAAACTGTTGCATCTGGGGCTCGGAAAACCCAAGAGTTATTGTTGAAAAGCCTCTCCATCCTCAACGCGTGACTGTTTGGTGCGGTTTATGGTCCCGCGGGGTCATTGGACCTTACTTTTTCGAAAATGAGGCTGGAGCAACAGTTACGGTCAATGGATTGCGCTATCGAGAGATGATTAATGATTTTTTATGGCCTGAATTGGATGTTATTGATCTGCGTGCCACACAAGCAATGAAACCATCGATCTTTTACGGGAAAAGTTTCCGGACCGTGTTTTCTCTCGAAGAGGTGATCACAATAGGCCACCGAGATCTTGTGATTTAACACCTTGCGACTTCTTCCTTTGGGGCCACGTGAAAGATAAGGTCTACGCCAACAGCCCAGCGTCGATTCAAGACCTCAAAGATGAAATTCGTGAGGCTATCGAGGACATAGGGCAGCCACTTTTCGATTTGGTTATGGAAAATTTCATGAAAAGGATATGGTCCTGTAAGCGTGGTCTTGGTGGCCATTTGGCTGATGTTGTGTTCCATTATTAACATTCATTCTTTATAATGAAATAAACATCCGATCATTTATCTCCAAAAATGCCATTTTTCTTTGAATATCAAAATAGCACCTCTTATTGGAAAACCCTTTATAAAATGGTAATAAATAAGATTACTAAAAAGCTTCCATATAAAAAAATGTCATCAAAATCGGTTGAGTCGTTTAAGAAAAACTTAAAACTGAAAAAAACGGTTCTATGGTAGGTACCGTTATTTACATTTCTATCATTTCGAAACTACGGCCTTACAAACAAAAGTAAGTACAATTTTTTTTTATCGAAATTATCGGAGCCGATAAGGTTAAGGATAAGGCGCCATATTATATGGATATTGCCAAAAACACACCATGTCTTGAAATCTGCAGACATATTGTACCCCACTAAACAAAAAATATATCAATCTTTTAAATATTAGCTAGCCAATAGCAAATCAACTTTTGTTTCTATATTTTTTCACTATTACCTCGCTGTGCGCACTTTTAAATTTGCCTGCTGTATTTTACAATTGCGCAAAGAAAAATAAAACTAAATACATAAAAACACATTAACAAATAACTATTCTAAAGGATAAAAACGGTAATTTTACAGTGGCAGTTGCGTGATTCCGCGTTAATTGTCTCTTAAAAGCCAAAAACCATAATGACTGCTTGTGCAGAAAGAGGATTTAAAATTCTATCAACTTTTCCGCTAAATTGTAATTACCACCAATTCCTCTCTCTTAAACATTTTTTAAATATATTTTAACAAAAGAGTACATCTATTTTTAATAGTGTCTCACTATGAAGGTAATACATCTTTTTTCATTCTTAATAATTTATCCACATGAGTCCATGTACATATATATTTTTTGCAGTCTTTTTTAAAAGAGAGAATTCACCTTTTATTTCCGTCAAAACCTTGTTAAAAAGTCTAGCTGCAAAAACCAAAAAAAAAAAAAATGTTTGAGGTTGGGATGAAAAAAATTTAAATTTATTTCACTCGTCACGTCTATTTGTGTCGTATAAATTTACCAAAGCGCATTAGCTAAATGTGTTATATATAATTTTTTTTTTTTTTGTTGTTGTTGTTGGAGAGTCCTAGCTTGGACATCTTGTTTCTTGTTGCACGAGTGATTTTGACCTTTTTTTTTTAACTATTTCCGTTTGTCCGTCTGTCCACTTTTAATTCTGTATATGTATCCTCTTTTTAAAAATACATCATGATGTACAAGGTACACTCCTGGCTCTTTAAATATGTCTTATAGTTTTACAAAATTATTCATATTGTACCTATATCGTATGATTTCATGAAGGTTACTAGAAATAATATTATCAGTACCACTTAAATATTTTGGCCAATTATGAAAGTCGAATTGAGTCGTATTTAATTTTTTCATAATGATGATAATTTTCATGAAAACACATTTGAAAGTACACTGCTGACGGTTGAGCAACGTTGGACTGACAAGCAGCTTTTAACCACCAGAATCAAAATAACTTCAATCACTCGGTCCCTGTTAAATGGACAAACTTTCTAAATTTTCAATTAGGCAAAGTATTTCGGTATTAGGTATTAGGTAGATACGCTTGTTTCAAAATTATATTGGAAAATCAATAAGGAATAACGTTTGAAGAATGCAAGCAATACGCATGAAGCAGAACATTCAGTAAGAAGTGATACTATGGATATGTACAGCAGAAGTACTAGCAATTCTCACCTACATATCACACATAGGGAATTTTGAAAATACTATCATGTAGTGCAATTCAACTCAACAGGTAAGATAGTGAGCATATATTATAGAAAATGGAGGAAGCAATAACATTGCAAAGAGTTCTTCAACAGTTTCGGAAGGCCTATATACTAAATTTCGGTGAAACCATCCTAATAATAGTTGATGCTCTTTCAAAACTATTTTTCAAAAGGCACAACTTTGGTTATGCTCTGTTTTGACAAAAATAGTATAATGATGTTTTTATGTCACGCCCAACCGGCAACCACTTAAGCGAAAGTTTAGCCCGTTTCATTGACAGTCAAGCAGCTATCAAGTCTATTGATGGATATTCTATGAAATCAATAAGTCAATAAATTGAAAGTATTTTAAGACTTCCGATCTTTTAAAAGACACAGTAGATTCCAAAGCACTGAAAAACTTTGGGAAAAGGACAGGCAGATTTCAGCCCTACTCTCAGAGAAATAACATATTTTTTCGTAATTCTAATAGAGCAAACATAATGTAAAAAAATCAAATTCGTTTGAAGCTCATTTTCATAAGTAGTTGATAGCGGCAAACGAAAGTGCTTCCCACATCTAAAAACCTTTTCGATTACTAGTAAATTCTATCGATTGCAGCAAACTAATGAATAGTTTGCGACGAACCTTTTCAGAAAGTTATTTGTATGCCAAGGAACTTCACTTTTAGTGTAAACATAAATAATTCATTTACAACACAAGATTCCAGGAAAAAAAATGTCTTACTAATTTACACCATGTTTGTGGTGTTTATATGCATTCTATGCTACACGTTAATTATATAATTCGTTGCGCAATGGCAACAGACTAGCTTCAGAAGCGAGTTGTCGTAGGTTCAATTATTGGTTTAACGCTAAATATTTGTTTTTTTTATTCGTCGGTCGAATAAAGTGTTTGACCCAAACAAATTTAAGAGTTTGCTGCAAACGAATTGTAAAAGTAAAATTATTGTCCATCAAACGAAAAGTACTAATGCCAGAATGAGTCGACCTCCAAAACAACAAAATCAGACTAGGCTAACAATATCTAATGTCACACAAAAAAAAGACTCTGAACCATTCCTTCTGCAATTTATTGCCTGGCTTTATCTCAGTTTTGGAGTCAGGTTATCGAAATTTTTAACAAGCAAATCATGGATCTAATACTTTTTTTGAACAAAATCAATGGCTTAAAAAAACAAAAAACCGCGATAAGGTCATAAAAACTTGAACTTTCGGTCAGTTTTTTTGAACAAACTCGCTTGATGCTCTATTTGATGTTGAATGAGAGTCGGATAGTAGACTAATGCACCTTCACGAAGATGACTACAAGGTATTTAGGTGCTTACATTTATCAATCCTACCAGCAGTATAAGTTGACGGCTTGGACATAACCCTGGCTTGTTGGTTAGAGCAGCCAATATGACCGTATGTTTCTAAAAACTAATTTAATGATTTTGGAGCAATTCTTCTAACTAAATTTTTGGACCACAAACTTATCAGCAATATTCCAAGATGGTATTCGTTGAATCAGTCAGGAAAACTGGCGGGCGCTCAGCCAGTGCAACCAAGTTACAACCAACCAAACAAACCATTCCATTAGGAGTAAAAATCCACGAAGATAACTGACCAGCATAGTCCTTTCAGACCCCACTGATCACTGATAACAGTTTTGATATCAATGTCCACAACCTAAACTAAGCCATTCCATAAGAATTGGGAGTCAAAAGAGAGTTCACAATGTCGGTAACTAGAGCTAGTTCGCTGAGAAGGACCTCCTGCAACCAACATTTTTTAACATGCCTACGCAAGTTTTTGTTTTAACGACCTCCTGAAGGATGATCTGTGTGCTAATTCATATGAACCTGAGTGTGAAACCTTAAAACTTTTATGCTTGTACATCAACGAAGGTACACTCTTTCGTATGTAGATTCATTTTCTCCGACTCTAGAATTGTGGTTTGGTATTTCGTTTTTCATAAAACGAACCAAACCTGCCACATATAGATACAAATGTATCCTAAAACAGTTGGCCGATCCCGCAAAACCGTATTTTTTTTTTCTTTTTCTTACATTCATGGAATGTGAAATGAGGATATAGCCTGGAACTGAACTACAGAAAAGAAAAAAAAAAACCCTATATTTCCCTCCAATAGATGTTTCTGTTCAAAAAAGGAAAACTTCTTCAAAATCCAAACAGCATAGTCTGATGGATGTGGACGGATGGACTCTTTGTGGTTGAGTGTATATAGTATATATGGAGGGTCTCTAATTCCCCAATGAATTTTCAGTTCGATTCTTTACTTCTTTTTTTTTTTTGTGTTATGCTCGTTCCAATATTGGTTTCCCAGCCACGAAGGATCAAAAAACAAAACTGAAAAAAAAAAATAGAAAACTTTTCTCATTGGTTTCTTTATTTAGTTTCCTCTTTTTTTTTTTTTTTTTTTGTTAGATTTTTGTATTTGGTTTAACTCCTCTAGGATTCAAGCCGCATAGCAATTTCCAGGAACAATTTAAGGATGCTACACCTCGACTTTATTCACCAATTGAATTCTCAATAACATTGAGTGAAATGGTTAACAGAAACAACAATAAATAAATAAAACAAAAAAAAAAACTAGAAAAAGTTAAAAGGAAAAGTGGATCGATATAAAATCGTATTGTTCATGTGTGGTCTTAATTTGATCTCTAGGATTAATGTTTTTATATACAATGGGGGAATGAATTCTTTCTATAGGGCGGGCCGTACTCCGAAGATAGCAACATTGATCCGTGGAATTTAACGTAGAAAACAAACTTCCTGTTTAGTAAAGAAAAAAAAAAGAAAAAAAAAACAATAAATTTGATGGCGTAAAGTTGAGTTAGATTGAAGATAAGAAAAAAAATGTCCTGTCTATACACAGTCAAACAGTAAGTTGTCTTACTTTTCTTCCTGTTGACGATAAACATTTTGAGACAACTCTGACAACTTAAAGTTACTTTGACATTTTTAACTTGTCCCACTGGAACTGAATGAATTTGTCCTTTTAAGACACTTGCATAGAGTTCTCTTATTGATAGAGTAAAGATACACAGGGATTATAATAAATTCTTTAAAAGACTGACGTCCTTAAGTTTTTAAAGTCCGGTTTTCCCATTGAATGATGACCAATGCAGAACATTTAAACGCCTACTAAAAGGATTTGTGACATAGATACTTTAGGGCACTGGACAGGCTTAGGATTTGTCTTCTTTATGTGGTGGAGGGACTTACGACAGTTAATACTGTGAAAGTACCTAAGAGCTATTCAATCGCTAAACTTGTTGTATAAATTCAACAAATGTTGTCTTTTCTAATTAACCACCCGTATAATTACCGGTCATTCCAGTCAGTTTGAACTACTTGGTAAGCACCTAATAAGGGCTACTACGACGTTTTCGAAGCATTGGCCTATAAGTTGTCATAAGTCCGGATTTTCGTCTTTTAAGTCCTGAACAGGATACTTCAAGATGAGCTCTCCCTTACAAAAGGGAGAGGTACTCCTTTACAAAAGGGAGGGGTACTCAGACGTAAGAGTAAACTTATTTATACTAACTACCTACAATCAGGTGTTGACAACTGTTGGTGCAGATTGTGAATAAACTGCTTGCTGAACTGCTTTTGGCAGGGGGAGGTTACATATGCCTACGAGCATTCACAAAGACATTTCTATAATTTGGGCGAATGAGAGTAGGTATGATCAATTCATAAAAGTTTTCCCCAAAAAGAAAATGACAAATGAACTGTGCTAACTACTGATGTATGTATAAGTCTTCTTACTATGGCTGTTTCTTTATGTGTATTCCTACCCAAGTAACAGTTCTAGCAGAGCTATAAAAGACTGCAGTCATTTGGTAGTGCAGTCAATTCAGTCGCAGTTACTTGATTTTAATTTTAACTGCAAGTTAGAACTACTACTAAGTATATTGACTGCAAAATAAGCAAAGTTAGCAGTAAGAATTAAAATACTGACTTTACATTTTTTTAACGCGCAGTTAATTGACTAAAAGGTAATTAGCTGGAGTACTTTTTGACTGGTTATAGTCTTCTAGTCAGTAGAAAGTTGTTGGTACTGTTCTTTTTTTTTATTCTTTTAACTTATAGTTACTTTCAGAGGTCTATATTCCTACAAGAAATTGTCATGTAAATGTGGCAGGACGCCTGACTAAAATTTTAAGCACAACAGTACAAAAACTTTCTATTGATTAAAAGACTAAAAACCAGTCAAGAAGTACTGGAGTCAATTATCTGCTTTTATTAACTGTTCAGTCAGTTTTTTTTAGTACTGACTGCTGATTGTAGTTTTAAAGTCAAAGTACTTTTGTAAGTTAAAAGACTTAAGCAATTTAGCGTTTTAGTCAATCAACTGCAGTACCGAAAAGACTGCAGCTTTTACAAATAATCTGAGTTCTAGATATCTGTGATTTATTTATGGATTGTTGTGGTGACTTACACATTTCCACATTTTTTTAAAGTGTTATGTTGCCGTATGCGGAACAGAAAATGCCGTTATAATTAAGTAACAGCTGATGGTTGAAAACTATTAAAACTCTGTTTACTGTTTAAAAACATGTTTCCATCTTAACGAATTCAATGGGTCGAAATATTCGATTGTCCAATGGAGTGGTGGGCAAATCTGTGTTCAAGGGGTAACCCATGAACATAGAAAGTGCAGATCACTACCTTCTCGTGGTGCCCGCTGACAAGGGGTAACTCTTGCGAAGTGTGACTGCTAATAGTCCTGCGAACTTACTTGCGAAGCCGTGAACAAAATTCAATGATGTATTGGGCATGCAGCACCACTAATGTGGATATTGCTGAAAAAACCAGGGTCCTGAGAATGTTCATGCGCGGAACTTGTAAGCAGAATGGACGTCATTTTCGACGAAACTGAGTGGTGCGTTCTCTAACGAAGTGGATCTCAGTCGATTATGACTAGGAATATCTATCCTAAGTTGACACGGCAACAAAAGACAAATGTCTACTCGACATTTTAAAAATAACTAGTACCGCGGGGTACTGGAAGCCCCACTATGGAAGTCTATGACAGAAGTAGTGCCAGTACACTGAGGATGGCCCTATATGGAGCATCGCGGGGGCTGTGGTTGTTATCCAAGTGGATAGCTGTTGAAGTGATTTATTAACAGTATAGATAAATCAAGCATGAACAGTGCGTCACTTGCCGTAATAACAAGTGACAAACCGTACTATAAGAATCAGTATCAAATCTGAGTTCAAGTTCTTGAGTTGTGAGTAGTGCATGGCTTACTTCTCTTGAACAAAAATATTATGAATGATGAACTAATCATTTGGCCGTTCTTAATATAAGACAAGGACCTGGATCTTGATAATGATGATTATAGGAAGGGGGCGCAAGCTCCCGGGCGATGATCAACGTATTCTATGATCCTGATATTGTGGGTAGGCCCACCGTGAAATTGAGCTGTAATGGCAGGTGTTCACGTTAAGCCTTTCTTTGATATCTTTGATATTTGTCCAATGGAGTGTCGAAAACGTTTAATCGTAGAAGTTTACGATGTTTTTTCAGAAACAAGTATGTATTGCCTTTTCATTCAAACCTCAGGATGTCTAAATATCTATTCTCTCCTATAATTCCACAGCATATATTGAGTCCACTATAAGGGAGTGTGTAGCAGTTACCGAGAACAATAGTTTTTTATAACAAAATACAAAAGAAAAATCATCTCAGAAAAAAAATTCGTAAGAAAACATTTAATTTTTTTTAAATGTTGACCGCAAAAACGAATAGCTTAGCGGCCGATTTTAAAAAAATCAAATTTATTATATTATTAAGACTTTCGGAAACACTTTTGCATCAAAAAACCTTCGGATTTGGAAGCGTTCAAAAGCCATTGAGCAACGTGACAAGAGAATATTTAATTTTAGGTGGAAAATGCCCTCAAAGAACTTGATTTTTGTACTGGATGAAGTTAACTAGGAACCACTTTATTGTTTCATAACTGATTTATTAATTTGTATGTATCTTATGACTACCTACGTCCTACATAATAACAATGCTGCCATTTTTAAACAAAATTCTGTAAACATTCAAAAATCATTTCTTTAAAAGATACTTCCTCTTCAAAGCCCTTTTCCATCAATTATTCTTATTGATAAAACCATCGTTTCGTTTTACCTTTGAATAAATAAATATTTTAAAAGTTTGATATGATGATTCAAAGTCAAACATCAGAAGAATAAACCTACACAAACATCGGAAATGCCAAATCCATTTATTTAAATCGGATTTGGGATTGATTTCAAATCTATATATGATTCCGCATGCAAAGGAGCTTTTATCTTGTTGCAAAGTAGGTATACAATTACGATTAATCATTTCCTATAAATAGGATTATTTTAACCAACAATAAAGGCTGCCAAGCTAAGGCATGCAGATGAAGAATAGGCTGTGTATCGTAATTGGGCTTAAAATATCTCACGGCAGTGTGATTTTAAGTATGTATTCTAATATCAGGACTGCAAGGATATTTATATGTATTATGCGGCTTAGGAATCTGCCGAAACATACATATAAGAGAGAAATAAGATCATAAATTTATGCAACACCAATACAGGATAAACTGTCTAATGTAAGCCAAATTTAAATGTTATATCCTTTAAGAGTACAAATATCTTCTTTTGCATTGATTTGCTTAGCATATAGACTGACTACCAACAACTAAGAAGGATTAAAACACAAAAAGAGGATACCTTTATAATTCCAAAATGTTCATTCAAGTCTTTGTACATATTCACCCACTCAACTACATTTTCGAAAGGATTACAAGGACAAAGAAAATTTGAATCTATAATCGTGATAATATGCACACACAAAGAAGCGAGGAAGTTCCATCAATACACAGGCACTCTGTCGACTGCCCCCACACTAGCGAAGAAGATTATCTGTGCTTCTGAGCCATTATGTACAATGTACATTGCACAATACATTACTTTCTCTAAAAAGCAGATACCATAATTCGTACATTGCTAATTCACAGATTGGAGTGGCAAATCGTTTGCATTGTTTCTAAGGCTTTGTTGAATTTATATATTAAAGATACACATAACAAGAGTAGGTGTATCATCTTTTACTCCAAGATTCTTGTCTTAATAAATTCTGAAAAAAAATTATTTGCAGCCGGAATACCGACATAAGACCATCATGATTGAAAAAAACCAACAGAAAGATCCTTGCTATTTTGTTTGATAAAATTTTGCTGGTACCTATACAGGGCGATTCTGGTAAAATGCCATAAAAAAAGAGAGAATTGGTTCAGCAGAAATAATATTTGGGCGAAAAATTGATCTAAATCTAAATCTAAAACGTCACGTCAGTTTTTTTCGCCTATTTGAAAAATTAAATGCCCGATAATTTTCGAAATTATAAGAAGAACCTGTTGACAAGTTTTTAAGGAAATCAGCATTATGGCAAATTTTGCAAAACATGTGTTCATCATATTTCTGTTGTTCGATTTTTTTTTTTTTTGTTGAAAAAACAAAAATGCGGCATTGTTACAATAACTCAAAACATAACATACACCAAATTTAATCAAAATCGTTAGAGCTGTTTTTGAGAAAAATTTAATAACTCAAAATCGTTATATGGGGGGTATTCGTTCTAATCGAGATATTCAAAAACAAAAAAAAATCATCCTTGGAAATTGCAAGGAAGTAATCTGTACCAAATTTCAAGAAAATCCGTCAACCGGTTTAGGCTGTGTCTCTCTGTATAGATGGACGCACAGACGAACAGACGAATAGACGAACAGACAAACAGACGAATAGAGGAACAGACGAACAGACGAACAGACGAACAGACGAACAGACGAACAGACGAACAGACGAACAGGCGAACAGACGAACAGACGAGCCATATTCAAGAAAATGGTGATGCAGTTTCGAAAAATTGATTTTTCAAATAAAAAAAAACTGCAAGATTTTTTATTCGAAAATTATTTTTTTTTTGTTAAATTTTGATGTTAAATAACCTTAAAGCTGTATAGGAGCTTCCGTCTACAAAAAAATCATCAAAACTGGTTCAGTTGCTTAAGAGTAGGTCAAAAATAAAAAAAACGCTTTAATTATTAATTTTTTTTTTTTTTTTTTTTCAAAAGTATGACCTTAGTCAAGTCAAATTGTATAGGTGTACCACCATTCGAAAGAGGCTTATTTTAACATTGAAATCATCACCCAAAAACCATTAGTTGAAAATACAAAAGCGAATCCTAAAATTGCAATATTGATGCTGTTTTTTCAAGATAGTGGCCAAACCCCAAATGGGATTCGTTCAGACTTTTTAGATATGACTAGGGGCATTACTTCCAACAATTTGCACTAATAAATTGTAAATATGAAGCTTAAAGCTAGTATCACACAAATTTGAGAAAGAAATTGTGTGTTTTGTAAAAATACAAAATTTTTTGTGTATATACAAGTCGCTTAATCAACGATGATGACAACCACATAAAAGATAGCTTTTTTTAACGGCCTTTTGTCCATAAAAAAAATTGGGACTCATCATTTGACTTATTTGAGGTACCTTGTCAATACGCAAATTTTATTTATATCCACTTCAAAATTTGTGTTTATAATATACACTGCCGGTCACTTGAATACGTCCAGTACTTTGCAAAAATTCAAGTTGAGTTTTCTTCGGACAATAAGTACTATTCATAAAGAAAAAACCTTTCCCGCAGGCTTGTTTAAAAAATGCTGTTTTTTTTTGTTTAGCTTGTGGTTGCTTTTGGTCATTATTTTCAGTTCGGTGGAATTTCAATTAGTGAAGAGCCTTAAACGTCAAAAACAAAAAATGGGTTTCAAAAAGGCTTTGAGTCCATAAGAAAGAGGAAAAGTGCAAGCTTTTAAAGAGTCAGGACTGTCTGATTGCAAAATTTCAGAAAAACTTGGAAGAAGCCATTGCGTTTTAAAAAGTTTTTTGAAGACCGTTTCCGGGTAAGGGAAAAATATGAAAAATAGAACGACGATAGTAGAGCAATCCTCAAAACTGATTCGAATTCACACGACACAGCTGTAAAAATTAAGGTTAAATCAGATGTTACTGTTAGTCTTCTCACAGTGAAATAAGGAGAGCTGATCATTTGCGGAGATTGAAACTGCTAAAAAAAACCTCCTCTACTTTTTAGTCACAACCATATGATGTGGAAAAACGAGTGGCATCGGGTTGTTTTTTCTGATGAAAAAGATTCAACATGGAAGCCCCCAATGGTTATAATTATTATTATCACGATTCCGGAAAGGAAAAGCGCCAATTGAATCGTTTTCACAGATGTGAGGGTGGAGTTGTAGTTTTGGGAGCAATTTCATTCTATGGAGTCTCAGAACTACAGTTTTTCTCTTCAAAAATGAACACTGCTCCTTATGTTGGTGCATTGGAAATGGTCTTTCCATATTTAAGATTACTATTTTTCAAGATCTGCCATGGACATACCAACACGATAATGCACCTATCCATTCCGCTCGAGTAGTGAAAGAGTGGATTAGAGGTCAAAATGTTTCGTTACTTGAGTGGCCACCATACTCTCCTCACCTTAATATCATTGAAAATGTGTGGGGTTGGATGACGCGCAAAATTTATTTGTCAGAAAAACAATAAAATACCAGGGATGAGCTTATTGATGCCATCAAAAAAGCATGGAGTGACATAACCTTGCATTACATGGCAAAACACTATGAATCAATACCGAAAAGACTTTATGAAATAACCTCATTAAGGCGGAAGTACTCATTATTAGAAATTGCATTCGAATGTTATTAAAAGTTGCAGAAACAACTTATTCAATGCATTTTTTTATATCCAAGCTACTGGATGTATTCAGACGAGCTAAAATAAAAATGATTTTTGATAAAAATATACGTTAACGTGGTTTAAAAAAAAAGAATAGTATTTTCTTGAGGTCTGAGTTTTCTTTACTACAAAGTTGAACATTATGTCATAAAAGTTGTGTTGGTTTGAAACAAATATTGCCACTGTGTCCGAAGAAAACTCAACTGGAATTTTTGCTTAGAATTGGACGTATTCAAGTGACCGGTAGCGTATATTTATAATAATAAAATTTCCTATAACTTCAACTTTTACTTCAAACATAGTTTCACCATTTACATTAAATTTAAATAAAACTTTAAAAATCCGAAAAGAATTCCCAAGAATGGTTTCATTTCTAAAATACAAAGTTTTCCAATTATAGAAATAAAAAAAGATGTACTTTCTAGAGAACTAACACCTTTTTCTTTACAATCGCCTAACCAAATTTTCTTTCCACAAAAACCACCCTGTATAAGGGCATAGGTTTTTCATTTAAAATGTTCCTTTCACCGGGTTGCCCCGAAAAAAAATTACTTAAAAGACTGAATTCTATGAAATCTAACAAAACACTTTGATCTTCAAAGCTAGAAGTGAGTGTAAAATGCTCTCTTCCATTCGAATTCAAAAAGAAGGGCAACACTGTTAGTTCTTCTTTTTAATTAAATGTTCATAAAGAAACTCTTTTTGTTTCACAAAAATAAAAATAAAAAAAAAACTTAGAAAAAAATCTTCCTTTAATTTGAAAAGATAGGAATTTGTATTTTGTTTTTGTTCATGTCCTTTAATAGAAATGGTTAGGGTTAACACGGGAAAAAAAGGTGGATTTCTTTTATGTGCATATTTAAATTTTAAAGCATAATATTTTAGTTAGAAATTAGCTTGCTTTGGGTCACAAAGAAAAACGAAGAGATTTTATTCACAGGTTGTTTAGTACTTACTTGTGTGTATATTTTTTAAGAAGGATGTTTTCCGGGTTCTGAAAAATGTAGCGTTTGATAATTTATATTATAAAGTGATGAATATGAAAGGTGGGGTTAAATTACAACAGAACGGTTCTTCAAGGGATAGTGCACTACGATTTCTTCAATTGAGAATATTATTTGGTATTTAAAAAACATACACTTTCTTGTGCAAAACAGTCGAAGATTTAACAATGGGTGACATGAATAAAAACAGAGCAGGTACTTCTTCTCTTATAAAAAATGTAGAATTAGTAAAATTTGGATTCGTTTTTCATTTTGTTCAGCTAAAAACAAATTTATAAACCGTCAAGTTTAGGATTCGTGTACAAAAATCAAACTTGAGATAACCAACAAACATGGCATTACGATGATAAGGAATGCCAAAATTTTCTCGTATCTATTACGAGAAAATCAGAAATAAAATGCACGACTGGGTCGCACGTACTTGCTCTTATAGATAAAGTTACTATAAATGCTAAGCCTTTTTAATTAAAAATTTGTAAATGCAGTTTTAGAAAAAAAAAATTAAAAGAGCATAAAACTCAATTTTCAAATGAACAGCTTCTTAAATGAATTTTACCTCAAAACGAGATATGCAATCTGATTTCTTCTATAATGATACAAAAAATTTTGAAAATCGTTAGAGCCGTTTTTTAAAAAAACTATTTTTTCTATATAAAATTTTGCTAGGAATATTATAAAAGAAAGTTGGTACCTACTCCATTTTTAAGATATTATTTATCAATATCTAAAAACTAAATTTTGATACAAAATATTTAGTAGTTTTCGAAAAAATGATTTTTCAAAATAAAAAAATTCTAGTTTGTTTTAAAAATCCAAAAAAATAATTTTTAAATTTTTTTTTAACTAAACATTATTACGGCAACGTAAAAGCTTTCATGTAAAAAAAATGGTTGAAATTGATTGAGTAATGAAGGAGAAAATCAGGATTAAAAAAAGGTTCTTTAGCATTACCATCAATACCGGTTCTTGGAAAAAATGGTTTTCATTTAAAGAAAATGACCACAATTTTTTTTATAAAAATCGTAATAACCATTTTTGAGAAAAATGAGTATTTCTAAAACTGGTATATGACAGGTACCGTTATTTTTTACAAAAAAAAAACAATTCAAAAAATGTCTGGGGATAGTCTTCAAAAAACGCCACATATGTATAGAGTTTGAAGTAAATCGACCCATCTGTTTAGGCTGTGGCTTCTGATACCTACATACAGACAGACAGACGGACAGACAAACAGACGGACAGACAAACAAACAGACAGACAGATAAAACAGACAGACTGATAAAATATGATGTTGAATTTGGTACCTTACTAAAATTTCGAGTTTTTGAAAATCTTGGATTTAAAATTAATATCTCTTTCAAATAAAGCATTTTTCTCTGATCTCTTCAGCCATAAGCTCGGGTCAGCTTCTAAATAATAATTAAAAAAAAAACTAAGATTGAAGCGTGGCAACCCAATGCCTAGATTCTCGTTTCACTATCAATAGTAAAATACTCTTCATTCACATGATATCATGGCTATCGTGAAGTATATATACTGATAATTTTAGAACGGAAAGAATTTTTAAATCAGAAACAATGAGGTAAAGTATAACAAAAATAGTTGTTTCTGGTAGGGTCCATTAACGGCTGCACAATATGAATGTCCGGAAATAATGGGCCATTTATAAAAAAAATCAAATTCGCATTACTTCGTTCAGATTGTAATATTATTTAAAAAAAAAAATTATTCCAACTTAACTTTTTTGAAATGTTTGGACCCATTGAAGCGATTACGTGCGATCCAGTCGTGCACTAAATTTAACATCACGCCCAATGTTACTGAATATATTTTAAACAAAAAAAAAAAACTTTTAACTTAAATTTTCAAGACTTTTTGTAGGATTCTAAATATAATAAATTTCCTCGCGTAATAAAAGCACTTTTCTTACGCGTTACGCCCAATGAAAACCTTCTACGGTAACATTTTCCCTCTTTTAAAAGGAGCTTATTTTGAAAATTAATTTTCCCTACGGTCAAGAGTTTAAGTAAAAAACTTATATATAAACAAAAAAAGAAAATCAAAAAAAAAAAAAAAAAACTCCAAACAATATTGGAAGAACCAAAAAGGATTTTCATCCCTTTTATCATGTCTTTGGGCTCTGTTTCGATACAACATTTTATTTTGTTACCAAATAAATGGTTCAAATCGGAAAAATCACATTGGAACACAATAAATGAATTAAGCCACATTTTGGTGCCGGACACATTTTGCAATTTTTCCATTATCCTTAAGAATTGGATTCCTCTTCAAAATAAAAAAAAAAAAAAAAATGAAAAGGGGGAGGTATAACTACTTACACAATACATACACCACTCTCTCCTCTATTGTGTAGGCTGGGAAAGAAAAAGGACCTGTTTTTAAAGGACGTGCTTCGATTTCTGAATTGAGTAGTTCAGTATCCTTTAAAATTTATACAAACAAGCAAACCTTTCGTACTCTCTTGGTACTTTTTTTATTATTTTTATTTTCTCAATATTTTGGCCAAATCATTTGACCTCGTTTTATTTTTGTATTTTCCCATTTTCCGCCCTGCAGAAGCGAATGCGGATCTAACCAGAAAAAAAAACGAACAAGAAGCAAACGATATCAGAATATAAGGTAGGATACTTGAGTGTTTACTCACCGAAGGAAACCTAAGAACCTCTCGGAAGACTTTTATGCCAGGGAAATCTTAGTCCTTTATTTCAATGGTTAGGTACCACTCAAATTGCAAAGTGATTTTAGTTTCCATTCCACCTCTTCTTTCTTCGTGATTCATAATAATTGGCTTATTAAGAACATATTTCATCCCTTTAAAGCTGACGTTTTTTCGTGTGGGGTTGGAGGATAGGAATCTGGAAAACAACCCTAATTGGAGGATGTGGGCATATTTGAAAAGATGTAAAAATAACCGCAGAATCTAATTTCCAAAACTGAGTCTCGGGAGTTTGTTTTGTTTTTTTTTTTCCTGTTTCTTGTGTTATTTTTTGAGTAAGGTTTTGTGTATTAAAGTTCTTTAAAGATTTGAAATTCTTGAAATGAAGAGATTTTTTTCTTTTTCAGTGAAAAGATTGTAAACCTTCTCTTTGGAAAAATGGTAAACAAAATTGTTTATTGAAAGGAAAGTCAAAGAATCTAAGCATTTTTGTTTTTTTTTGTTTGTTGGAATTTACATTGGAAATTATTATTATTTTGGTAAATATTTGAAGTTAAAATGAGTTTCGTTTACTCAGCTACTTAAATTAAGGGCCTCATTAAATTTTCATTTGGAAGGTGTCAAAAGATTTCTTTATGCATATCTTATAGAAAATAATGTCACATAAATTGGTCATATTTATGTATCATACGTGGGCTGTTTTTTATAGATTGAAAAGTGTTAATTAGGCAGTAAAATAAGCGATACAATGAAATTAAATACAAATAACGAAATGAAAGTATTACCGAAATGTGTGTAGTGTATTTTTTGAGCGTGTTTTTACTTAAATTTTAATTTAAAATCAACTGAAAAATACTTTCATGTTTTGAATAAAATAATAAAAACGTGCACTGATAGTCTAAGATCCTATCATAGGACGACCTACCCTCATCGCTATACCAGTTGATACCTACATTTTTGCATCGGTAAGGTAGTGTCTAAAGAAACAGTTTGCACATGGGTTGCCGAGCTATTTCCTGTCAAGGCATGGGGTTGCCATGAATGTTGAAGTTCAATGTTTGTTTGTTTTGTTTTTAATAGTTGACCCATCTACATGGCAAGCCTTACAGACAAAATATTATAGAAAATAATGTCACAAAAATTGGTCATATTTATGTATCATACGTGGGCTGTTTTTTATAGATTGAAAAGTGTTAATTAGGCAGTAAAATAAGCGATACAATGAAATTAAATACAAATTACGAAACGAAAGTATTACCGAAATCGGTGTAGTGTATTTTTTGAAGGTGTTTTTACTTAAATTTTGATTTAAAATCAACTGAAAAATACTTTCATGTTTTGAATAAAATAATAAAAACGTGCACTGATAGTCTAAGATCCTATCATAGGACGACCTACCCTCATCGCTTTACCAGTTGATACCTTCATTTTCGCATCGGTAAGGTAGTGTGTGAAGAAACAGTTTTGCACATGGGTTGCCTAGCTATTTCCTGTCAAGGCATGGGGTTGCCATGCGTTGAAGTTCAATGTTTGTTTATTTTTTTTTTAATAGTTGACCCATCTACATGGCAAGCCTTACAGACAAAATATTATATAAAATAATATTCAATTTAATAACACTGGCCTGCAACGAAAAGCGCCTTCAAACCAAACTATACTTTTCCTGAATCTGAAGTAAGAACTCCCCTTGCACGACACGTTTTTGAGATATGCTAATATGAACATGCCAAAACCTCGTTTTTTTGATAAATTTAACATCGATTTTTTTGAGATTTGTCCAAAATACTGTCTTTAGTGCAACAATAGCGTTTTTAGATGTGTAAAATTCTGCAGTAATAATTTTCAATAATAATAACTTTATGGTATTTGGGATGCAAATGAATACCAATCTGAAGTTATTCAATAAAATTTATCACAGTAAACATGAAAATCATTGAAAAACTTAAAAAAAAAATTATTATTTTTGGTGCATAATCCAAAATATAAACATTTTTCGCTTAAACCGTTTATGTAGAACAAATGCAAACAAAATTACCATATTTTTTGTACAACTTCTGGATTTTTCACAAAAAATGTCGACAAAATTCACATAAATCAGTCCTTTTGAAAAACACAAACGTAAAATTAAATCCGGCCATAATTTTAACTATAAAAGGCAATTTATATCGAAATGTGTTTTAAGTTGCAATAGAGAATTGGAGTAGAAAATTGTTCACTACTATATTCTTTTCGTTTATTTCATTTCTCAACAAAATGGTGAATCCGGATCAACACTTCTAAGTTGGAACGTGTGTGCTTCGAAAAACACCAAGCACTTCTTCAGTACCTATTAAACTACGGCAATCTGGACCTGGTGTTTCCCTGAATCAACAATAGCATCCAAAATTAAAGAAAATTTCGCATTTTACTAGCACTCAAAGATTTTTCCATCCAGTCAACGAAAGAACTGATGAGAAGGATGATCGCTCAGGAACGAAATTGGCACAGAAACCTTCGGAAAAGCAGTTTAGTGTTAGACCGTCAGTTTGTTAGTGTTAGACCGTCAAAAAAAACAAGAAAGACTGACGTATATTCAACAGAGAAGAAAGATGACTCAAATCAGGGAAGCATCTTACGAGCTTTTTGAGAAAATATGTGAAAAATGCCCGAAATACATCATCGGAAGGGAGAAAATGAATTGTTTGACGGTCGGAAATCGAGTCAAATCGATGTACTTATTGGCAGAAAATTTTAAGAATCCATATTTCTTTCGCTAGAAACCAACAGACCATTAACTGAGCATTTGTTTTCTTATCTTTCTGAGTGCACACCACCAACACTGAGAGTAAAAATCCACTAACTACGTTGTACTAAAAGGCAACCAAAACGATATATAACCCCGTGACTACTCCTCCCCCACCTGTAGACGCCACTGGGAGACATGGAATAGAACTAAATGTGGTAACCTAGAACAAGAACTGGTAAGAGAGCAAACCACTGACTTCTCAAATGGATAAAGTGAACGAAAATTAAGCGATCGAATCTATTAAGGGTTTTTTTTCTTCAAAGTTTGAAGTGATCCACGCAAAGAAACCAGCGCAAAAGAAAAGATGATGTGATGGGGATTACCCTACAATTACGGACAAACTGTTATGAATAGAAAATAACTATGCCATCATCGGTTATCAGACAAAAAAAATGTCATTCAATTCGATCCTTAATCAAATTAGAAAACGGTCATCGAAAATAAGGTCGTACAAGGATGGTTGTGCGGATAGTGCCTACCAGCCAAAAGGCAGCGCAGCGGGAAACGACTTGTACAGCACCACACTAACTCACAAAATTTTGTCGGAAAAAAGTAACAACTCGGAATAGTGTGTACCATTCACAAACAAGAAGACACTCTAGATTGCACTAGCCAATAACTCCTTTTGATTCTTCTGTTCTGTTCTCCTATTGTTTGTCATAAAAATCAAAGGCAACAATTTTTTCCATTGCTTGACCATCGCTTTTAACCGAAATCTCCTATTCCAGTGGCGCGTGATATTAAAAACTCTGGTGCTTACCTAATTTTTGAAACAATTGTTCACTTTGCTGATAGCATACTTACACGTGGTGAACATAACAGCCAACAAATATGGCGTCTACCACAACCACCATTGCTTCGATTTGCCTTTCCCGAATATCAAATGGGATGTTGTGAAACATCCTTCCAATATTAAAACTTATGTCTCCTTTAAAATGAAAACCGAAATATTAATTTAATTGAATCTAATCTACAAAAAAAAAACAACACCTTGGAACCATTTTTTCCCCTCTTTATGAATATTTTCTTTAAGATCGACTAGATACCTAAGACCGCTTCCTTATAAAATTTAATATATACTTTCTTATCTCATACAGTGTTAAAAAAAAAAAAAAATATCCTCCAAGGACACGCTTTACGATGTTCATCTCTTTTATTTTATAGATTTATCCACCAAACAGACATAAAAACAGATGCCATATATGCAATGCATGTGTGTGTATAGACACATCACCATAAAAGGACTAAATATGAGTACAAGTTTATATGAAAGGATTATTATTATACAAAAGCTCTATATGGATGAATAATATGGATCATCAAATAAAAACGATAATAATCCTCTTGCTTCCTTCGTGCTCGGAACACACACATTTCGCAATTTTAAGAGATTATTGAGCTTAGCTGGTAATGGAATTGATTCGTTTTTTGCGTTGGAGTTGGACCATAACAGCAAACTTTCATGCTCTTATATTGGTACCCATACACCCTGCGTGGTCCCTTGTCCGCATGAGCTTGATGCTACCAAATTTGCATACGAAGAGTGCTCATCAAACATCACATCGAAACAGCAAAAATATTTTAAATTTTCATATTTTTGATATACAAGCAGTTGTAGACGAACCATGTTAATGTAAACTTTGGTAATGCCTAGGGATTTTTTTTTTTTTGAAATTTAGAAAACACAATGATTGAAGGGAATGGTGGGCGTAGAGACTGTAAGCTTGTATCCTGAGATTTCAAATGGTGAAATGTGTCTAAATGGATTCTGATTTAGATTTTGGTTGTGGTTGTTATTTGTAGGGATCTGAAAGAGACGGAGGAATCTTGTGGCCATTTTGTTCCTTTTTTACTTGCGATTCAGGTAGGTACCTACTGCAGAGCAAGTTAGGGTTTTGTAAAAAAAAATTATCTCGAGATAACTCTTAAACTTGACATAACGATAATAGAGAATGTGAAAAAGTGGGTATGGGGTCTCTCTGTGCGTCTGTCTGTCTCTTTCTCTCAATCTAGAGCTAAAGCACAGGAAAAATGTACCTACATTCACTGCCTAAAAATTCACAGTGAAGTTTTTTTTAAATGCAATTATCTTCATTTTGGTATGAGGAAGACACACACGCAAGTTCATTGACAGCTTATGAGCGCGTCAAAAGTTATTAAGTGTCAAATGTCAAAAACATTGGTTTTTCGCATATCATAACCTAACCAAAAGTATATTATTTCAGGTAAAAATTGTAAATTATGCGAAAACTCTTTTCCGCCAATTGATCACTCAGAAGATACCGTTATCCAAAAAAAATTAAAATGACGAAAATTTCGGTAAACAATAATTAAATAAATTGCACGACTAGATCGCCCGAACTTGCTCTTATAGTTCAAAGATATTATATTTGTTTATTTGAAAAAAAAAAAAAATATATCGAAAAAAATCGTATTTTGGTTTAATAATTTTTTCATTTTTTTTTCGAAAAACTAAACAAATATTTTTAAAAAGGTTGAGAACGACCTGTTGACAAGTTTTGAATGAAATCCGTTGAGCCAGTAATGATATAATACGGAAAAAACTAAAAATAATAGACAATTTCCGGAAAATGGTGCCCATTATATTTCCGTTTTCGTATGTTTTGAGAAAAACTAAAAATGCAGTATTGTTACAATCACTTATAACATAACATCCACCAAGTTTAATCAAAATCGTTAGAGCCGTTTTCGAGAAATATTCAATATCTCGAAACCATTATATGGGAGGTATTCGTTCTAATTGAGATATTCAAAAACAAAACAACCTTGGAAATTACAAAAAAGTAATCTGTACCAAATTTCATGCAAGTCCGTCAACCCGTGTTGGTTGTGGCTTTCTGTACAGATGGACGCACAGACGAACAGACGCACAAACCGACGGACGAAATGACTTCTCCGTCGTCGTTATGTTGGTTTTGATTAAAACCTCAATTTTTTTTTGACACGGAACCAATATTTGTCCTACAAAACAAGTAAAAACTGTGAATGTTATCAAAATAACTTGTATACAAAGTTTATACGTTATGAAAGTTTCTGCCAAAAAAACATTAATTTTATTTTGCTTGGTAAGATAGTTTTCGATATTTTAAAAATTTCGTTAAAATTCAAAATATCTCGCTTTTTTTTGGTTCATACTCAAATTGATAAAGATTTCAAAACAGGCAGGTAGAATATTGTGCTTGTGGAAAAGCCCGTGGAGTAAAACAATTATTTTTAATGATGACCTGTGCAACTGGAGAATAATTGAAATCAGGAAAACGAGAATAATGATGCGAATTATAAGTGAAAAACCGATGTTATTCCAAAGGCAACTCTTGGTGAGTTGCCTGAGTTTTAAGTTACCTACCGTTTATAAACAGACTTAGAAGACCAATATATTGACTTTAACTAATAAGCTAAAAAATTGTACTATTTTAGAAAAAAAAAGCATATGTATGTACCATAACACATTACCACTTAAATAATAACTGACAAACTTATTAGGATACTCTTGTCTGATAGCGTTGTGAATCTAAGGAAGAAATCAGCATATTTAATAAAGAAATCCTTTTAGTCTTTGATTATTGCACTCAATTGTACTCTAAGAATTAATCAAGTACCTAATCATGCCAACTCATTGGAAGATGGAACTCGTAAATTCTTTGAATTTAATTAGGTAATGAAAGTTTGAGTAGGCGCGGTGTTTATATTGCGTCGCTTGGATAAACGTTTGTCGTATGTGAAAAATTGAGGCTTTGGGGTTTAAATGCAGTTTTGGTAACAGAATTTTTCTCTACAATTCTGTAAGATCCGTTTTTTTTTTGTATCTTTTAGTTTCCGAGATAATCAGTAAGCTTTTTTACGTAAATCCAAGGTCACACACGATTGAAGTCATTTTTTTGGACTATGTTTCAAAAAAAGCTACTACAACGACAAATTTAAAACATACGTCAATTTTTGCCATACAAATCTGGATTTTCGTCGAATCGATAAATAATTGTCGTATGTGCTTTTCTTGGCCACATACGACAATAATTTACTGAAGCTTAGTATGCGTTTGCCGTATGTCCCATAACAATTAACACAAGCATTCATAATTTTTGAGGGTATCGGATGACGAGTCTTCTGCTTCGAGTTTGTCGGAAAGAATTTATGCGTTATTACTATGAAATATGTTTTAAGTACTTTTGTGTTGTTTGTTAATGGTTGAGTATGGGTGCCGAAATATTAGATTAGGAATCTATTGACTTCTTAGCCGACGACAATGACAATGATCCATCTTACCGACCTCCTACTGCAGACAAGAGAAACACGTTCACAAATTTTTAGAAGTGGACCTTAGCCCAAAAAGTTCTGCCAAGGGACAAAAATGATATGTAAATCACTAAAAGGATCGACTAAAACTTGCTCAACTGCACTACGGATGTGAAATTGCACAATGAAGTCGACTATGACCTTGGATAAGTCATATTTCCCATATTCTACTAGAAAGTTTGGTCAATTGTGATACCACATTTAATGTAATAAAAACTTTCCTCCTATATCCGTTGAACCACTTCGAGCTTCTTATAAAGCGAAAAAATTTAGACAAATATCAAATTCATATCAACATTTCATATTAACATATAAAAGCCCAATTTTTCAATACAAGTTAAGTTATACTCAATTTTTTTAATGAGGTGAGCCAACTTTGGATCAACTATGGGCTTTTTGAGTAAACTAAGGTTAAATCAATTTTCAACATTGAAAAACACTGAATTAAGTCAGCACTGAAAAATCTGCCTTTTTCCTTCTTTTGCATGCCTCATCGTTATTTTATTAGATAAAGTACGAATAGTATGAATACATTTTATTGAAAATTAGTTTTTGTCTTTTTGTAACTATTGAATTGGTAAGTTTTTATTTGGGCAGTTTATCATTCTATTTCTATTTTTCTATGGATAACTTATCTCTATTCTTAAATTAAATTAACGCAGTTTTGGTGCACCCTTGAAAGCAAATTTTCTCTTAACTTCGAACCTCACTTATCACTGACCAAATCATTATCGTCATCTTAAACTTTATCAATACAACCAATCGCATCTAACGGCATAAATTCATATTATAATTAGTATTTCTTTACAAACAAACAAATCATTAATAAATTGTTATTCTTAACATTAATTAAAAAACAATGAAATATATATTCTTCCATAAATAAATTCCACACAAGGAATATAATTTTCATCTCCATTGTAACCAATTTAATATCGTTTCAGTAGCACTATAAAAGTTTCCTTAATTTTATTTGCTAATAACCATAACTAAAAGCTACAACCAATTTCTAAGGAATAATCACAATAAGAAATTAATAGAATAAACTAACAACAAAACAATGATATCAAGCGACAGAAACAATAACAGAAAAAAATCAACAACAACAACAACAACAACAAGAAAAGCCAAAATAGCAAAAGACAATATTTCCAAGGACAATAACAGTAAAAACAATAATAAAAGCCAATACATACTACTCAAACTCATATGCCAATATCGATAAATGTTCCTCTATTTCTTCCTATAAGCTCAGGAAATTTATTCGTTAAGGTATGTTTTTTTTTTTTTTTTTTTTTTGTTCCTGACCAAAACTAAAGTCGTAAACAGAATAGAAAGGGGGACGATACACAAAAGACTTCAGTTTCAGATACACACTCACACATTTATAAAAGTTTAGGTTGTCGCAATCGATGTAAGTAGCCAACTACTGATAAATAAATATACATTTGGATGATATTTGTGTATAGGTAAGTGCAGGACGACAAATTCAATATTAGTCTCAGGTTTATTTCTATTGTTGGTGATATTGTTCAATTTTTTTTTATTTGTCTTCTATTCGTTGCTTAGAAAAAGGTTGTGGCGAATTGCTATCCTGGAATTATTTGATGCTTTAAGGTTAACACACACTACGCGTCTATTGATTGAGTTCAATGAGAATTTCCAATCAAGAATGGGATGAATTGATGTGGTTACCTGATGCTTACGAAAATAGCAGTGTATAAAATTCGATTGACCCAACTTTGGTTCCTAATCAGTAGGTGCTACCAATTGTTTCGTTCTATGCTTGAAAGAAAAAGCCTAACTCTATATATTACCGACAATTTTAATAAAAAATTAGCATTACCTTCGTAAAATAATACTAAATGCTATGATAAGAACGAGGAATTCTTTGGAGTCGCTAAAAGACTTCCTCAAACAAAATAAACCAAAAGCAATTCGAAACAATCAACAGATTGCTTTAATTAACTGAACTGCTCACCTGTTTAAAAATCACTGGATTCCATGGATTTTGTTTCCAAACTAGGAGAATATATCCGGTATTATTTCCGTAAATAACATGCAGGCGGGTATTTGATGAATTACATCGGTAATCAAACACTTATGGCCAATTTCACGAACATTTAAAAGCCTTTTAAATTTTTAAATGACATTTTTTGTATAGAATCAACGTCATTTTTAAGGTTTAAAAACCTGTTAAATTTTTAAAAAGGCTTGTAAAATACTCCGATTATAGTCAAAAGAATACTCAAGTTATCAAGTGATTCTGTTAAAAACTTAAGATTTCTGCCACAATCGACGGGTTTATTCGATGATAATCGGCATACTTCTCCATTGATAAAACGGTTTTCTTCGGTAAGCCAAAGAATTTTATCTATTTAATAAAGGGTGGAAATTACATATAAACACGATTTGTGTATCATTTGGTGTCTTTAGAATTGTGGCGCAGATGGTTTTATGTATTTTTATATCAGTAATACAAAAATTTTATGTTCAAAAAAAGCTGAACACAAACAGCTTCATCAAATCGCGACTAGCAACCAGCTTAGTTTAACGTATGCTTTACTGAATGGTGCCAAATGATATTTCAGAATAGAAAACTGAGCAATTCCTCTCAATAGTCTACCAAAATTGAAAAAAAATAAGTTATTGTTTTTGGGTGTAAAAGTACTTAAGTATGATAGCAATACAATCGTTTTTAAAATGGCTTCGTGAGCATCAAAAGAAAGTAAATTTAAAAAAGATTTTAATTGAATTGATTTAATTTTACCAAGTTAAGCTAACTTTAGCGAAATTTCTACTAAAGCTTGAAAAAAATTGATTCTGCTAATTAAAAGAATTAATTACAAGATGCCATTCTCAAAAATTTATTATCTTAATTAATAATTCTAAAATTGCCTTAAACATTGGTGTAGTGTAGCTCACAAAAAAGAGCCGGTCACTAAAAACATATTCAGTCACGGCCTGTAATGGGGTTTTGGTGCTTTTTTCTTGGATACGGGTAAAACATTTGCAAAAAATAAAGAAAATCCAGGATAGAGAAACTAAAATTGATTTAATTATTTGTAAAATTTAAGGGGAAAAACTGAAATAAACATCGACGTTTAATAGTTTACTAAAACTAACAATATCGATTGATTCGCATCAATCTTAATTTAACACTTCCGGTACACTTGGCTCCGGGACTTGTATGTTAGAGTTGGCATTAGTCGCCAAAGTTCATCATCAAACACACAAATATCACTTACATTTTTCGACTGAACTAGCATTTATTTTCTGTTTCGTTAATCGTTAAGGTAATATTATGTCAGGATCTACTTCTCTTCCTACTGCATATGCATTTAAAACTTCTCTACGCTTTCTAAGACTAGAAAGAAGATTCTTATTGGCTTTTGTTATAGCTTTACTATGAAAACTTTTTCAAAAAATCGCTTAAGTTCCCTTCTATTGCAGGAATCAGAGTGCTAAACTTAAGTTTTGTTCTTGGATCTACTTTGTTGAACTCTTCATCTTGTCTGCCTTATTATTTACATAAAACTTGAAGCTTATCAATCAATGCTTTTTGTTTTTTTTTTTCAAATGTCGGTGTCGATTTGTTTTTTCGATTTTTTTTATTATATTAATTTTAGTTTTTCCTACATTTTTCAAATAATCTACTTATTTTAGTTTCTTTCTCTGTAATTAATAAATTTACTTCTGTTGCTGTGTTAGACGTTTTATTCTTTTCCCAGTTTGGTTCTTAAGTGTCATAGAAACTATTACAAATTTCCTCAAAGACTCGTAATTGAAAAATGTGAAGAATTATTCAGTACTTGAAGAAAATTTGAAGGATTTTTTATAAAAATAGTAGTTTTGAAGTTCCTATGTTATGTTCTGTAGTTTTAATTCTTAGGTAGTGTAGCTCACGTTACGGCTTAAAGTGCAGCTTACGAATTATATCATTAATAAAACAAAACTCTTAAAACAAAAGTGTATTATTTTACTATTTTTCCAGTAATCTGTTTCATGTACTTTGGCTGCATATACGATTTTTGAAGTTAAAAAACATCTTTGCAACTGACTTCTTTTGGCATGTAGTGTAGCTCACATTTACTTTTCGGTAAATTTACTGTATTTTTAAACATTGCAAGAGCGCATCTTTACAACATGTGGATAATTGAAAAATCTTATATATAATTATGTTTAAGATGAAACTGTTAATATGGTAGTATTCGTAACATAAGACAAAACACAACGCCTGTAGTGTCAATGTAGTGTAGCTCACGTTTGGAATTTTTCAACTATTTATTACAATGGAATATTAGGCAGTATATGACAGTGGATTATCCAGCTCATGGCAAGGAGTTTAATACTTCAAAGACTTACAATTCAGGACTTGAGAGCCATGATAGTGGCTTAACTGATATTTTACAATTTTTTTATAAAGGCTTTAACTAATATTTCTTTTTTCAACACTTACATCCATCAGATATTCATAAAAATATCCTTTTTCAAAACAATCAAATAATGGTTTAGAAAACATACGTTTTCGTCTTAAAACAAAAATAATAATAAAATCAGTCAGGCCACTATGATTTAGATGTCCTCAATTCACACTCATAGTATATCAACCAATAAATGAGCAATAATAAATCTAAAGAAAACCAAAACATGAAATCTGAGAAAAAAAAGTTGCAGATACTAGATTAAATCAAGGAGTGCCAAGTGTTTAAATATGTATGTTTAACTTTTTACAAAGTTTTTTTCGATCTCATTTATAGAATAATAAGAGTATTTTAGCGGTGACATATTGTAGCAGAGTGAAGCTTTATTACATATCTACACAACACATGTGTGTTTTTCTACCTACGACAACGTGGAAAACACTTACTTCGATAAATGTATGTAAGTGATGGATATTTTTCAAAAGTTACTTCGTACAATTCATCTTATATAGCAAGGAGTAGAAATAGAGTAGAAAACAGGCTAAAACCGAAGGGTAAATATTTCAACCTGTCATTAATTTGAACTTCTGCTACAAAAGTGAGGATATTATCGCCCATTACCAGATGGTCATCAACCAACAAAAAAGTCCTTGAAGGCCCATTACGTTAAAATTAACCATATTATGAGTTGCGTTCTTACGTACCATATAATAGCTTGGAGTTTTCCTACCATCATCATACCAAACCAAAAACTTGGATACAAAAGAAATAAATAACTGACATAAAATATTTAAGTAACATAAAGGTGTTGAACTATACAACACAAACGTGAAATGTGTGTATCATCTGGTAAAATACTAAATCTTCATATAATAATTTATCTTTTTCGTTTTCCGTGTTTTTTTTTTTCTTCTTCTTGGTTTTTTTTCGAATAATGGATAACATTAAAGGATGAAATATTGATTCTTATACTAGAAGTAGATATAGATGTACCTACACGATTTTATAGTGCTATTGATTTCATTAAATATTACGAGGTATTATATCACATTGGAAATGAATTATTAGTTATTGGTCAAGAAAATGTTGAGGTGGACATGGAATTTAAGATTTGGGATTGGTAAATCCTTCGTTCTTGGAAAGCACCGGTTAAAAGGCAAAAAAAAATAAGCAATTCAATTCATTCATTTTGCACACATCCAACGGCAAAAAAGATGTGAAATCTCATTTCTGACATTTTAGAACGGCTTTCCAGCCCCTGTTCAATATAGTTGTAGTTTACGGGCTATAAAATAGATTTTAACTGACGAGTTTTTTTTTTATAAATTTGAGTATAATTTCTTGTAGTACAACAACTCTACCGATCCAAAAACTGCATTCAGTAAAATTAAATATTTAAATTTTTATTTAACTTTTGACTCACAAATTATTTCCCGTCCATTTTGTTTGACTTACCTGAAAGAGAGTAAATTAGAAAAATACATTAACTAAATATAAGTGTTATTTTTTGAAATAGTAATGAATGTATGTATTTATTTTATATGGTATTTGGGTCACAATTTATTATGATTTGCCTAAATACACACCTCAATTCAGATACCAACGATTTGTAATAAGTGCACTGGGGCGTATACGTAATTTTTGTTCTGCATAGATATACTTATTTATGTATCCTTTCTCTAACAGGGATATTTAAAAGTATTGAATAAAATTAAGATGAAAAAAATGATCAAAAATATTAATTGTGTGCACCGTTTCCTTAAATCATAATTTTTCATCATTTCTTTCCGAAAAAATTCATTAAAATTTTTGAAGTTATACTTCTTTACTGGCGATTATAAAAATATTAAAGCAGTAATAACACATAGATTTTTTCAGCCCATTATTAATGGTTTTTTCACACAGACACTATGAGTAAGTAAAGAGTTACAACACACTTACATTTTATACTGGGTTTGTTTTTTTTTTATTTTTCATTTTTGTTAAATTATAAAGAAAATATACTTTGAAAAGAGAACACTTTGTTCGAAATAATTAATTTAATCAAATCAAAGCTTATTTATATTATTATACTTTTTTGTTTCTATGCTAGTTTTTCTTCTGTTAATAAAAATATCTTGTTTGTTAAACTTCGTGTTCTAGTTTTTATTTTCTAATAATTTTGTGTGAAACACAATAAATTTATTAAATTACAGAAGTCAACCATTGTTTTTGATATTCTGACTGCTTCATTTTCTACACTATAATTGATAGGAAAAAACTAAATACACCAAAAGTTAGGTGGTATAATGTAAGGTTTTCAAAATTCCACCGGAAAGTTTGGGTAAAATGGGGCAAAAGAAAAAAAAAATTTTGTACATCTCGAAAAGTAAAAGGGATAAAATTACGAAATAAATTTAATTGAATAGATAAATTGAAATAATGATGAGTTCACATTAAAATCTCAGTAAAAATAAAATCAAATACAATTTTTATTTAAATTGTGTAAAACTTCTGGAGCGCGTACATGAGTACACACACCTTTTCTTTTTACCAAGAGTTTGAAAATGGGAGCACAAAACCATGAAAATCGACTAGTAAAAAAAAAATTATCAAAAAGAAATAATGCAAAAATCCTATTCAAGGAATTCGAGAAATCAGGCGAAAAGCTAAAGTAATTTGTAAGCCAACTCTCAACCCAACTATGTAATTCTGGGAAATGTAAACAAATATGTACATTTCGGTGGAACAGATAAGAATGGCAACGTTTTTATCTCAAAGCAACTTGCTAGTGTTTTTGTCATTTCATAATTAAATTGGGAGTGGTTTCTAGTAACAATATGATTTAAAAATTACGGTTCCACCTCCTCAAGTTTAAAATATTCACCAGAATTATTATTATAAGAAACGCTTCATATTCAAGGGCACATTGCATCAAAAATCTCGCAACGGAAATTCAATAATCAGATAGACCAACAAATACATTAAGCAGAAAAAAATACTATTTAGGTGATAACTTAATTTTTTGTTAGGGGCCGGTTATAGCGGTCAGGAAAATAATTCAGGAAAAAATTTCTAATGGATTTTTTTATGTTGCTTTGACTCATTTGGAAATAAAAAAAAACATAAGTCGATGATAAAGGACTGAATTAATATTTTTTGAAAAAAAAAAAATTACAATTGCATAAACAGTTTTTATTTAAAATGTGTTTATTTATTTTCAATCAGGAAAATATACAAAAACTTGTTGTTCGATTGAAATTTTTTTTTTACAAAATCATCGCTGAGTCATTTGTCATCGATTTATGTTATAGTTTGTTGTATCTTAGGAGAAATCCATTCGAACATTTTTCCTTATTCTTTTCCTGGTTGCTATACACGAGACACGACCCCTTAAAAAAATTCGAATTAGAAGTCAGAAACATGCTTTCACATCACCTTTTTTAATTGCTCTATAGGGCAAGTATTAGTTTTGTGTCAAAAAAAAATTGTTCTCAAAAAGTTTTTCTGGTTAAAAAATCACGTAACCAAAATTTTAGATTTCAAGCATAGTATAAAATGTGGTGTTTGGTGCACACTTCATCCAAAAAAATTCGTTTGAAGACATCATCTATGATACTTTTCGCCAATACCAACTTTGTTTTGGCACCAATAGTGTAGAAAATTACTGCAAACGAACATTTTTGGAATTCATCTATTTGTAGTTGCGGTATTCAAAAATTTAAAGTAAGTAAAATAAAAATTCAGTGGACGAAAAAATTAATTTATTTTGAGATACCGCCTTTTTATTTCGTGTTTTAGGACAGTGATAAAGTGGGCTTTACGCCATTTCAGGATTATCCAATGTCCACCGGACACCATGTATGTATGTTTTGACAATTAATAATATTGTTTTAATAAGCAGTTTTGTGTCTTGAATGAATTCGTTATAGTTACTAAATATTGATCTTGGAGGAATTTTTTCTCGGTGAAAGATAAAACCTAGTGGTTTTTGGGAAAATAAACGAGCAAATGAATTAGACAGGCAAAGCTCAGCCCTTCCTCATACCTTTGAAGAAATAAAAAACATTCCTCTCGGAGTTATGAGAAGTAATATATTTTCAGTTTTCCTAGCAGGCAGTGTTGCCTAGCTCCAAATAAAAACCCGAACAATTAATCTGTACTAAAACGGAAAAGCTGCTAAATGTACTGGTTCAATAGGAAATAATGTGGCTGAGTTGCATCTTCTGCCGCAGTTGTGAGGGCCAGCATGATAAGGAGGCATAGACGGAAATCTTTGAAATCATGATCGATTTTCTTAATGTGAAAAAATTGCTGAACTGGTCTCTATCACATCCATTCCACTGGAAGCCTATGAATTATGAAGTGATCTCTTTATATGGCTGGCGGGATAATCACTTATTACAATCATTACCATCGAAAAGCTCCTGTGGTGAAAAGATAAGGTGGTAACGGAACATTCAATATTTCAACACAACCGTTTTAAAGCAATCCAATCATTGAAACATTTCAATGATCAATGAAATTAGTGCAATTTAAGCAAAGTAAGGATCAGAACTAAGTTTTTTTTTTCTGTAAAAAAATCAATAATGAGTCCGTTGTGATCCCTTTAAGAGGCATACGGTCTCCACTTCTCATATGCTTATCTTGTACGATTTCTGGAAATATACCGCAGAAAAGTATTGGCCATAGTATGCAATCCTGCCTGACTCCACATTGGACTTCGAATTCATCTGACAACCTTCCTTTATGCAGAACTTGACATTTGCATCCATCGTAAGTTCCTTTAATAATAGCAATCGACTTATCGGGAATGCCACTCCTGCGTAAGGCAATCCAAATAAATTCTCTATTGATCCGCAAGGTGTCAACACAGGATGATCCAGTGTGTAAACCTGCTTGTTTGGCGTCGAGTGTGTCTTCTTTTATTCGCTCTAGCAGAATTTTTCCTGCTATCCGCAGGCAGAACACCAATTGCTCTTCCTTCTTCACACTACATCAAATCTGCATTCTTCAGGAGCTCGACGATCATTCCCTTTTTCCACACCACCAAAAAGAACTCGGAGTTCCAAGCTCTCTCTATGAGTGGATGCAGTAGCTCACTCGATGTCGTTGGTGCTGATGATTGAGATTTGTAGTGATTTAGTTAACAGTTCTGATGTCACACCAATTTGCGCCATCTTCTGTTTCTTCAGCTAATGTGTTAATTTAGACACATCGCACGTTACTTTGTGGCACGTCTTCTGTTCAAACATGATGCAACCAACTTCAAGACGTAGTTGACATTGCAGAAATACGCGAAACGGTCGTCATTTTCGTTGCAATCGCCAACGCCATGCTTTCCCATAACATGCCTCAGTCCTTCGTTGTTATACGACGAGATGTACGAGTCTAACAGTGACATTAAACCGAAAAGAAAAGATGAAATAACAGCAATTGAAGTAGCTAAAAGATGAGAATAACTAAGTACAGCTTGAATAGGAAAATATGTAAGTGAAATGTGGCTTAACATAAAAGTATGTACAAAGCTACAAAAACCCTTTTTTTGCTTCTTCTTATAACTGAGGAAGAATTTTAGTTAAAATTGGCTTTATTTTAAATAAAACCAGTTCCGTTGTATCACATGACTTTTCTGTTATCAAGGCTACGATACCTAACTAAGTTCTTGTTGAAAGGTTATGCCATCGTTTAGGGAGGACACTATAAAATGGCTTCTAAGTTTGCTTGAAGAGAATTTGATTTTTATTATTTCTTTGTATCCTTTAAAGGATAACAATTTTACAAAATCAATGACCGCTAAAGAGAACTTAAAAAATCCATTCGCATAGTTGTGTCCTCTTACACATCACTAATTTTTCAATCAACGCAAGGAACATTATCAACAAAAACTAAGACAATCATTCGTTAAGGGCAATTTTCTCGCATTTTAACTAATTTCCATTAAAGCTATTACCAGTCGTCCTTGCTTTTTCTTTGGGTTGAAAAGGAGTCGTCGCCTGATTATGGGGGTACTCAATTGTAGTAAATATTTTCTTATCACCGACAGGCATAATAATTTTCCATAAGCTGCTGTTGCAGATTCTATATTCTAATGCGGGAGTCCTCTTGTGTTTAACAGTAAAATACCAAAATGGCAAAATGATTAGAAAGGACGGCCAAGTTGAAGTGGGGCTGGGGCGTTGTCGTTACTGTTGTTGGTGGTGATTAACATCATGGCTTGGTAAGATACAACAACAAAAGTAACACAAAAACTAGCACAACAACAATAATCGTCAGCTTCAAGAATAGGAGCAGAGGAGCAACAACAACAACAACAACAACAAAAACAAGCTGAATAAACACAACGACAAAAATATCATAATTATGTTTATTTTCTCCAAAGGCAGGACAAACACACACATACACACACACCCCGAACAACCAACATACACATACATACACTTTGTGCGTCAAGTAAGTTTTTGTTGCATTTACTTGTATATAGCTGTAAGCGTTTCATTTCCGAGCGGATGATGATTTGCCTTTACATTTCCAAAGGAAGAAGTTTTGTCATTAGAAGTGTTATTGTCTGTGACACAGAGGGCGCTATCGTAGATGTTGATTTGGTAAGGGGCAGCAAAGCAAGGTGTGGGTGATAAATAAAATATACGTCATTGCTCATAAATTTTATCTTGACCCTCCTTGATTGCCACGACATCGGCACAACAAAAAGTCAGTCACACAGTATACAGTAGGTATAAGTTGATGTCTGTACGACACGCCCGACGACAACCACGACAATCCAAGACGTTCCTCCCATCATCAACCGATGCCATGGAGCTATATCTACGGCTAGGTTTGGAAGAGGACATGATGGTGTGATTTAAAAAGGGGGGCCCTCTTGCTTAATTGCCCGCTAAGAATTGTTAAAGATTGCATTTTGAAAGACAAATACCATTTGATTTAGGTAAAAAGTTGTTGTTTTTTTTTTTTTTTGCTGCCTTTTTTAGCTCATTTTATTGTTTGGAGCAGCAGTTCTCTAGAATTGAAGTCTATAATTAAGAAAGATTTGGTTGGAAGAAGAAATGGTTTTTATCTTTGTTTTTATATTTTAAAATAAAATGTGTTGGTGATTAAGTAGAATTTATAGGGCATTAAGGTGACAGAATCTGGTGATGTAATCTCATTACAGGTAAGATTGAATTGTCCAAGTTGCGAATATTATACTTTGTGTATAATTTATGTTTGAAATAAGTTAATTTTTCTTAAAAGTATGGTCTGGTCGTCACTTTCGACAATAAAGATAACGTATTTCTTAATTTGAAATTAGAATTATTACCCTTGGAAATTGAGAGTTGAAGAACTTATTCTTTATTTATGTTAAAAAAAAAAACACTTAAAAAATACCTACCTCTACCTTGTTCAAATATTTTTTTTATAAATAACCTCAATAATATAGTGAAAAATACCAAAAAGCAATATTTTTGGTTTTTTTTTATCTTTTTCTTTCTAAAATGTTGACGAACAAATTTTTGATTTTTGAGAACTTTGAGATGAATTCTTTTTGGTTAATACCTTATTTTTAAGAGTAATTACGAATACAACACAGTTATTGTGAAAATACTGTCAAAAAATGAAAAAAAAACAAAAACAGAAAAAGCATTTTTAAGATTGATTTTTCCGTAAATTACCAGCAATATCAGCCAACGAGGAGTGTATAGTGAAAGTAGTGTGAGTAAAAGTTTTTGGGGTATGGAAATTTAAGCTACACAAAAACACTGTTTTTGTGATGTTTTGGGTAAAAAGAGATTTAATTTTCAGAAACAAGAACATATTTTTTCAAATGTCGCTTAACCCAAAACATCACAAAAATAGTTTTTTTGGAAAGTTAAAATTTCAATACTGGAAAAAATTGATACTAGATTTGAGTTCGGAGAGCCAAAATCTGTTGTAAAGGTTTAATGACCACTCCTCGCTGGTTACCTACTGTAGTTTTTTTTTTTCAATATTTGACTATGTTTTTCACAATAACTAACGTAGTTTGTCTTAAAAAAAGGTATTAACCAAAAAGAATTCATCACAAAACTTTCAAAAATTAAAAAAAAATGTTCATCAACTTTTTTGTGTGAAAATTAGGCTTTTTTTCCAAATAAATTCGTCGAAAACACAAGAATTATTATTTTGCTAAACAAAATTTTGTATGAGTACAAAACTTACAAATTTGCATTAAAACAAAGATTCATCGAAATCTAATTATTTTTGAAAAAGAAAAACAACAAAAAAATTGTTTTTTTTTTGCATTTTTCTCATTATTTTCGAGGTTCTATAGAAAAAGCTGTAAATCTTTTTACCGCCTACAACTTTTATATTAAACTTTTTTCTAATGGAGGTTTACTTTTTATAGTTATCGTAGAAAACCGAGATTTTCCATACAAATTCCACTTTTTTTCCCACCCACTCTATTTTCCGTAATCTGTTGGTGGCAATTTATTTTTCCCTTTGCAGTTACCATTTTTCCTTATTTTCGGCAAAATAAAACAAAAAAATAGATCAAATTATAATTTATAATTTGGAAAAATTATTGGTAGGTACTGGTATGTGTATTTCAACTATAAAGGTCGTACTTTTCAAATTAAAAGCATATTTTTTTATCGGCTAATAACGGTACCTCCAATAGTCCAATAGAACCTTTTTTATTTTTTCTGATTTTATCGTAAGCAACTCAACGGATTCCGATGATAATTTTTACGCAAAAGGATCACAAAAATATTTAAATAATTCCATATCAAAATTTTCAAAGACATTTGTTTTTTCGATTTAAAAAAAAAGTTTCCAATTTTTTTTTTTTACAAAGTTTTCGAAAACGTGTAGGTTATGTTTTTTTTAGTAATGAATTTTATGTTTTTTGTATATAATTTATAAATTTATTTTTTATTTTTTTAAAACTTATATTAATGGCATTAGCATTCACAGCAACGTTGACCGTAAGAGCAACTACGAGCAACCCAGAAGTGCATTTTATTTCGATTTATTTGCCTTAAGCTCACATAATATATGGCTACGATTTTTGTTTTTTATTTTTCTGCGATAGGTGACCTACGAGTATCATACGTTTACATTTTGACGTTGACTTTTCGGACGCTCTGTATATTTAATCAAGTTTTTTATGGATTGTGAAAAGAAAAAGCCAATTCAAAATGAACCGAAAGACTTCCAACTTATTTTATTTTCTTCTTAAGACCTTAGAAACCCAAAAATTTTATGTATAGGTATGCATATGTATGTGAAGAAAATTGGACATACATTATATGCAGAAGGACTCTTCAATAATGATTGAACCAGTGCAATTCGACAAGTCCAACGACTCTTTTCGCATCAATTCAGTGCTGCAAAATTTCATTGACTTCACCATTCAGCCCTGAATCTGAATTGTTTAATCAGAAGTGTGGGAATGGGAAAAAAGACTAAAATCTTGGAAATGTAGAGAATTTATCTCCCATTCTTTTGAGAAATTTTAAATATCCGTTAATTAGTATTATTAAATGTGACACTTTGTGTCCTGAGCTTTTTCCCTGATCATCGGATACGGAGGTCAGAAATATTATTCCTTATTACTATAATTCTTCCTTAAACCGAAATTGGCAACAACCACAAGAAGAAGTATAAGTGCAAGAACCACCGTCAAAAATACAATTCGTCAATATTCCGCCTGAAAAAGCTATCAAATAAACTGAATAGTATTTCTATAGTTCCCCAAAAATGATTGGCACACAGTGAAATGTAGTGGCATAGGGTTAACTTAAACAAATACCAAATGCACTATTTATTGAAAGTATTTGTTGTTTATCAAACACAAATTCCGTGCCAGAGAATTCCAGGTCAATTGGCATGCACTGTCTTGGCATGCCACAATGTGAATTTACCTATTACCACTTTGGTTTACATATTCACTTTGAGATGGTGGACATACCATATACCTTACCTCTTACCCTTAGGCAACCACATAGAGTTGCTTTCAAATTTAAACCATCTTCCCTTCAATTTCACACGTAAAAGGGAAGGAGTCTTCTAACAAATTGTTCAATGTCCAACAAATTGAATATTTACCATCTAACCCAAAAATAAAAAAAAAAACAAAAAACAACAAAAAACTTTGACATGTTACAATATGTGTCTCATGCATGTATGCTCTCTTCAACAAAAAGTGACAATAGAAAAAGGATCCGAGTAATGCATCCAAAGGGCTTGACAGAGACAAACAAGTAGAAAGCAAATAATGGAAAATCAAAAAAAGGAACAAAAAAAGAAAACGATCTCTTTCTATGCTCCATTAACTGTAAACAGCCTGCGTCCAACTAAACACTCTTGTCCTACTAGTATACTACCATACTACCATACGTCCTTCGATAGGTCACCCAGTCACCGAATAAAATCAATAATGAACTTCTGTGTCCTTAAAACAACAACAACAAAAAAAAAAAAAAAGGAAAAACTGAAGCAGCACAGAAAAAAACACTCAACCGAAAGAAACGACCTCCCTTTTGGAGAAAATCTGCAAGTCAAACTGGTTATTATTTTTTGCAACGTTAAGTATCCGGTCCGTTCAGCACCATCAGGGTCATATTGTCCTTTGTACATATTACCCAGTTCCTGCTATTTATTTTCTCAAAATGTGTATAATTACAGGCATAAACATAATACGCTTGGCTTTTCGTTTTCATACACAGAGGGAGTGTTTTTTTTTTCTCTTATAAATAAATACGTTGGCATGTACTTCCGGGGCGATTGTAGTGGCGATATTATAAAAGGCTTGGAATTATTTTTGAGAGCTTCTTATATTAAAAAAGTGTATGTAGTATAGCAGTGGGATATGGTAGGAGCAGGAGGCGAGTGCAAGGGGAAATCAATCCTTGTGTTTGAGAGATTTTTATTTATTAATCATTGAATTTATTTTCTTTATTTTAATATTTATACAAAATCAATATTGAGAGAGGTAATGTTGTAACCTACTTTGGGACTTGACCTTTGTTCGTATTTCAAGGCATTTTAACTTTTTTTTTTAAAAAAGATTTAAATAGAAAAATAAAACATCCGGATTCCAGAAGTCATCATGTTACCCTTATGAATCAGAAAAAAAGACTTACACTTCGAATAATTTTTTTTTTAGGAAACCTGGGGACGTAACATCAACAAAACACAGAAAAATAATGTTGGTGCGTAGACCAGTGCCAATATTTTTTTCAAAAAAAATAAATTATGAGCAAAATATGGATGGTGGCAAGAATTAGTTAAAATAGTATTTGAAAGGGGAGAAATAAATTGCCCACCAACAGATTGGGGGAAAGGGGGTGGGTGCAGAAAATAGTGTTTTTTTTTTACAATTTCTATCTAAAGTAGACCTCGTCCCGAAAAAACATCAACGCTCAACGCAATGCAATTTTAACGTTCATTGATATGTTTTTTTTTTTGATAAATAATAATTTTTGTGTTTAAATAAAATAGCCTAATTTTGAATCAGGAAAAATATTTTGATATTTGAAAATTTTGAGATGGATTCTTTTCGGTTATATCCTCTTTTTTGGGGCTTAGTAAGAAAAGAACACAGTTATTGTAAAAAACCTTTTCCAAAAATTGAAAAAAATAAAAACCGCATTTTTGATATTGATTTGTTCGTAAATGACAGTAAATTAGCCAGCGAAGAGTGGAAATACAAACGAAATCAAATTTTCCAAAAGATTTTGACTGTCTTAGTTCGCATTTAGTATCAGAATTGCTCTAAAATGCAAAGTTTTTGAGATATTGAATTCTGAAAACACTGCTTTTGTTTTTGGTAAACAGAGATTTCATTTTCATATTGGCAAAAATTTCGATGCGCTTTAAACTAGTCTGAATTTGTATAAGATTGTAAAATGATTGCATTTGATTGTAAAAATACTGCGTTTTTAGTTTCCTCAAAATTTTATTTTTTTTTTTGAAAAATCATTTTTCCAAAACTACTGAATATGTTATTCTCAAAATATAGTTTTTAGATGTTGATAAATAATATCTTAAAAATGGCGTACCAATTTTTTTTTTAAACAGAAAAAATGTATCATTGTAGAAGAAGTCAGATTGCATACTTCGTTTTGAGTTAAAATTCATTAACGAAGCTGTTTTAGTCATTTGAAAATCGAATTTTATGATTTTTTTCATTTTTTTTTCTAAAACTGCATTTACAAATTTTTAATTAAAAAGGCTTAGCATGTATTGTAACTTCATCTATAAGAGCAAGTACGTGCGACCCAGTCGTGCATTTGTTTTATTAATCTTTTTGACCATACTGAATTGACTGAAGCAGTTATTAATTGATTTCCTTCAATATTTAGTACGAGTAAGTACCTGGAACCAGGACGTTCATTTATATTTTTAATATCATTCTTTTCTGTCTTATAATCCAACTTATTTACAAGAGAAAAAAATAAAACACACAAATTAAAAAAGTGTTGGTTGTTATTTGAGCAAAAAATATTTAAAACACCTGCTTCATACGTACGGTAGGTACCTACAGTATGTTGTAAAAATTGTTTTCAGTTTTCTTGTTTTGCATATATTTTTTTTATTTTTTTCTGAGTACATATTTTTGTGTTGTATTTAAATGTCTAGAGGGCCAGTAACAACCTTAAAGTAAACATTTAAAACTGTAAGAACATACACACACACACACAATAAATACACGGATATGCCATTTCATATAAAAAGGACATGAAGAATCGTATACATAAAAGAGAGAATATGTTGACCATTTTTTCTAGCTTAAGGCAAAAAAATATTGCCTGCCGAGTTCGTATTGTAGACCAACATGACCAACTACAGAAACATACAACAACAAAAACAACAACAGTAACAGAAACAAAAAATAAAAAAAACTTGACATTGTGTCCTTATTTGGGAAGCAGTTCTACGAATTCTGGTCACACACATTGTGAGTTACTTTAAAATTTTTCATGCTATACGTCTACGTGTACGAATATGAATGTTTATGGACATTGTAAGTATGTAGATGTGTGTACATTTTAATTTAAAAGGGTTTTTAAATAAAGCTATAACTTGGCCTCAAAGTAAGGCAGTTATTTATTATATTATGGTTTCTTATATTTAATCAAAAAAATAAACAAAATGAGGTTTTTCGAATTGCAAACTTTTTAGGATATCTAGGATATCAGTGTTCAGGGGGCAAAGGAAATGATTTTTAACAACTTTGAAATACGTGCTTGCTGAAGGGTTTGTTGTTGTTGTGCTACGAAGCCAGATTGAAGTGTGTTGATGTTGGTGAGCTTGTTGCGGTTTTTTTGTATACAAAGCCAAGCGACGTCTCTAACGTTCAGCTTGGCCAGGTGACCGAATGACAATCTCTACAAGCAACAGAAAAGCAATTTGTTTAAAATAAACAGAACTAACTAGTACTCCAACTATTTTTGTATGTTAATAACTCTAGGCTTTTTTCAACAGACTTTTATAGAAAAAAGGAGAGAGTCAGGGACGAATAAGTATGCAGATCCTGAAATGTGACCCTCACTCTGACCATGTGTCAATCGTCAATCTTAAATGTTAATGTTTTCCGAGGACCATTTACTCAAGGGCAATCAATTGTGAAATTAAAAGAAAATCCCAAAGAAGATCTTACAGAGAAAGAAAAGATCGTACACAATTTCCCAAACGAAAAATCTTGTAAAAGACCACCGAATTTCAGACACGGACCCACTAAACTAGATTTTTTTTGTAATTCAAGATTCCGCTAAAAAAATATCTGTAATATTCAAAATTTTCAAAAATGTTGAATTTTCAATTATTTTTTTCTTCACCAGAAAATGAAGCTTTTCAAAACGAAATTTGTTCAGAAATTAATTTTTTAGCTCCCACGGAAATAGAAAATGAGTCATGGGAGCTACAAAATTAGTTTTTGTGCAACAAATTTTGTTTTTAAACGCTTCAATTTGTGTCAAAGCAAAAAAATTGAATATTCAACTTTTTGGAAAATTTTGACGGTTTCAGATTTTATTTTAGCGGAATCTTGAGTAACAAAAAAACAAGCTTAGCTACAAAATCGTGGTTTATGCGTTTCATCTGATTTATAGTGACTTCAAATTCCTGCAAACAAAATTGTTTGATTTTTTTCATATTCTTAGATTTTGAAAGGTCACTTTTCAGTATTGAATAGGTATTTTAAAAACAGCTTGAGCTACAAAATTAAGGTTTGCGCAACAAATTTTGGTTTGAAAAGCTACAATTACATTGCAAAAAAAAAAAATCAAAAGGCTCATTTTTTTAATTTTCTCCATTGGCTTCAGCGGACTGGAAGTAGGTAGGTACTCTCTTAAAATTGAAAATGGGAATAGAAAATGACCCATTAAATTAGCATTTAAAAATACACAATTTGAGCAAACAAAGTTGGGTTAGTTACACCAATTATAACTCAAGAACTGCTGAACCGATTTTAATGATCTCCGCTTAGTTGGATTTGTCTTCCTTAGGAATAACAGAATAACTTTTAAAATACCGGAAAATCATGGTCTCGAGAAGTTTTAACATCATGCATTGAAAAAAAGAGAATAAAATCACAAAAAAATTAAATTCCTATACAACACCATCTCTGATACACGATAGAAACGGAATACAGAATGCTGGGTTGTGTGCTAAATACTTTGAGGGTTAATTCAGTTGCAAAGTACTTTCATTGCATACCATTAACTTATTGCATTTTTTTGAGTTTTCTATCTTTATTTTATTTCATTTGAATGAATATGGGTTAAGATCGTGGAATATTGCATGGAGGGTCATGAAAAAAGAGATTACTAACGAGAGAAAAGCATGGAAACAATTGTGAAAAGTGGTGGAAACAATTGTGAAAAGTCGCGGAAAAATATTTGAAATAACATCACGGCCTATACCATTAAGAAACGCGGAATACCATAGATAGAATCGCGGAATACTGGTAGAAGATCGTTAAAAACCTCGGAGAATAGCAAGATGGGTCAGGAAAAGAACGTTTAATACCATGAGAAAAAGCGTAAAATAAGCAAAAAAAAAATAAGCGAAGAAAAGCAAAAAGTCACAGAGAAACTTGAAAAGTCGTGGAAAAAAGCCTGAAAAGTTGTGGAAAAACATGCATGCAAATAGCGCGGAATAGTGGTGAAGTTGAAGAACTTTGGACCAAAACGTGAATAACACAAAATACCGCTAGAAAGAGCGTAAATACTGCGGAAAAAAACAAACAAGATTAAGGAGAAAAACGTGAGTGTGAACATTCGCAGAAAAATATGAGAAATACCGTATTAAAAATCGCATAATACCGTAGGAAAAAGCGCAGAAAACGGGTAAATGAGCTTTTTTCACTTTCTGAGGTATTCCACACTTTTTTCGGAAAATCATGGTCTTGAGAAGTTTTCCCATATATTGAAAAAAAAGAAGAATATCACAAAAATACAACATCTGGAATGGAATGATGGGTTGGAAAAGTGCCTTCAGATGGCGTTGTTTGTATTATACATTGATTGAGTTGCAAAGTCCTTTCAATGCACATAATGTAATTGAGCAAGCTATTGAGAGATACACGACGATCGTCATTTTTTGTTTCGAGTTTTCGATATTTATTTTATTTCAACCCTTTCAAAAAAGGGTTAAAAGTCGTGGAAAAGTCAAAAAGTCGTGGGAAAATATGTGAAATACCGCGTTCTACAGCCTTAAAAAGTGCAGAATACCATGGAAAAAATCGGGGAATACTGGTGGAAGAACGTGGAATACCTCGGAGAAAAGCAAGAATAGCAATATCGCGGATAAAAGCGAAGAAAGTCACAGATAAAAGCCTGAAAAGTGGTAGAAAAATATGCACGGCAAAAATCGCGGAATTACGTAGACAAGACTGGCAAAAGTGGTGAAAGAACTTTTAAATACCACGGAATGATCGCGAAATACTGAATGGGATGTTATGAGAAAAGCATTTACTACCGCGGGAAATAGCGTTAAGTACTGCGCACAGAGAAAAGCATGGAGTCACGAAGAGAGTGTGAAAAGTCGCAGAAAAATATGAGACATAACGTGATAAAACCGTGGAATACCGTGGCAAAAGCGCGGAATACTGATAAAAAAGCACGGAATACTACAGAGAATAGCAACAAAAGGTCACGACAAAAGTGCTATGTACCACCGGAAAAAGCGTAAGATACCGGGGAGAAAAGTGCAAAAAATCACAGAACAAAACGTTAAGAATGTATAAATTAGTTTATTTATCTCTATATAACATGCGTGGTAAAAAGCGTAGAATACTGGTGAATAAACTTATAAGCACCACGCTTTTTTCGCGATCGACATTTTTCCTTCTAAGGTATTGAACACTTTTTTCGCCACTTTTCACTTATTTTCCTTGATTTTCAACACTTTTTAACACGTTCTTTTAATTGATATTCCGCATTGTTCCATGTTTCTCACATGGACATGAAAACTGTTTTTCCTGCTCAAACGTCGGAAAAACTTCAAACTAATTAGATCGGCCTATAGTTCAAGCCTAAAAACCTAAAATGTTGTGTATTGAAGAGCATTTTAATAAAAAGATTAAAAATACTTTAATTACGAAGCCAATGAAAAAACTTGCGGGCCAGTGGCTAGCCAATTTTATAAACGATCGTTTCAATAAGACCATAGATGTAATTACAAAAATAAAAATCAATATGCAGGGCAGAACAACGTCTGTTGGTGCAGCTAGTGTATAATAAAATAAAAATTATTGTTATTTTTTTAATTATTTAAGATTTTGCCTGCTAACTTTAGACTTATTTTAGCTTAACCTACAATAACTCAAGAACCATGCGAGCTACAAATTTTTGGTTAAGCATTTAATTAGCTACAAATTCTGAGATTAAAATTTTTTGATTTACCCATAAGTGTCCGCCAAAGTAAGGGACGTAAAATAGTCTTCAAATTTGAGGCAAATGTTGCAGTCTAATTCAAGGTCAAATTGTAGAATATTTGAATTTCTATTTAGCACCACAAATTTGATGCGTAAAGAGGGAGAATCGCATTCAGGATTGGAGTATTAAATAGGCATCAAATTCCTCTATATTCAGATTTCCCCCATGGGGGCGGGGTAACACTCTTGACAGAGTTCATAATTGATGAACTACCATTTGCCATTTTGTATTATTGTTTGCCAAACGAAAAAAATATAATGTGCAGTAAATATCCTTATGTAAAAATAATTTGGTTCTTACAGTCGGGTAGACCCAGCATTATTAAAACAAAAAAACTATGCAATTTTATTTTGACTTACCCCTAGTGAAGTATCATTGTGCAAAGTGATTTCTGCTGATGTGCCAACAAATGCATCCTTATACAAGTACAGTTAAACTCTTGAACTCTTCTTGTACGTTTTAAGTGAAATTTATATTATTAAAACAAAAAGTACTAAAACATTAAATGAAATTGTGGATGTAGTTTGTTTTAAAATAACATCAGAATCAAAAACGCACAAAACTTTATTATTATTCTTTCCCCAAAAGAAAGCCCCCAATGCATCTAAATTCCTTGCTGAACAACGCCCGCCATGTTATTTCTTCTTAAATATAATGAGTTCAGCATAAAAAGTTTTTAAGTTTTATCCAGCGAGAGAAAGTTTTCACGAAAATTTGAAAACTCTTTGCCGAGTATTGTTTTTGCGTCGTCGACGCGTCGCGTAGTGTTGTTCTTTCTTGCAAGTTGCACTTGAAAATTCCATCCATCTTGCTATTCAAATTCAGATTCAGAATCGGATTCATTCGTTTGTCGTAGTTCGTATAGATGCGTTTGAGAAAGAACGAACCGAACAATGGTATGCCTCTGAGTTTTAAGAAGAAATAATAAATCAGTTTGATGGTTGGTGGAGGCACGGGGTGAGGGGGTGTTTGGATGCAATTAAAGAATAATTCCACTCAGCAATTCAGCAAACAAATTTTTTTGGGAATTTCGGCATAAGGGATGTGTTTTAAGACTATCTGTCTGTTTGTTTTGTTTGTTTGTCTGTCTGTTGTGCGATTGCCAGACTTGAATGCGAGTGAGTGGGTGTGTCCTTATGCTTTCGAGGATATCATTAATCTTCACACAAAAAAGCAGCTCTATACCTACTCACTATACTCTTCATCCATTTGATTTATGAATTCAAATATTTTATATTTGCAAATAAATTTCACGCAAAAAGGATATTCCCAAGCGAAAACGCGGGCAGGATTTAAGCATTAACGTTGGGTGATAGCGGGGTTGCACACAGTCAGACAATGCAACCCCCCCGCAACATCAACATATACAAACACATCATACAACACGGGCAAACAGACTGTATACAAATTTATGTATATTTGTTGAAAATAGTTTAGGGATTTTGGAAATTCTGGTGACAAATTGGGTGGGTAGATTAATTGCGCTAAATCTTCATTTAAAATTATTTTCGCAGCAAGGATTTGGATGGAGTTTATATATTTTATGTGAAAATGTTTTCTACAAGATAAAAGTAACGAACTATGTTTTATATACTTTTGCCACATATAACCTAAAACTTGGAGAATGGAGTGTGGAGTGTGACTTAAAATAAGGGATAGAAGTTTGGCAATTTAATCTTCAAAATTTATTGCTAATAGTTTTGTACTTAAACCAAGATTTGTGGCCGGATTTAGCAATGAATCACAGAGTCAATGATGCTTTCAAAAGTTTATGGAATGAATTTCTAAGTGGATTTTGACGGGTACTTGAGGAATACTCGTATTTTATGTAAGAGAATACACTATGGGGGTGGTATATAGAGTTACAATAAAGTGAAAGCAGAATCCTATGGGAACATTAGCGATTGATTGATAATCAAATTTGATTAAATTTAATGGAATTTATTTGTTTGCTGTATAGAGTATCTTTTCATCCATGAGGCGGCGGCGAGAGATTTCAATATCAAAAGATGAGGAGCGTTTTGAATAATGATCAACTTTTATGTGATTGTATTTTTGATATATGGGAATAAGCAGAATGTGTGAGCTAAAACTATATGTAAGGCAATGAATTAAAATAAAAGGAAGGTAAAATGCATGACTTGGATGCATTTTCCTAGTTGTTCTAGTGATGCAAGGCTATAATCTAGAAGTATAAAGCATTGATAATGATTTCAGCATAAACATTTTAATTTTTTGGCCTTCATCCAGTTTCAGGCTAAGGTTTTTGGCATGTGCAATACTTTAACGCAACAAACCGAACGTACTAGGGTTGCCACCCAGAATCCCTATTGGTTTTAGGGATGCCAGCATAACATTAGGACTTTATTTATGTTTACTCATTTCATTTTTTTATAAATTTCTTATAAAATATTTATTTAAAATAGCTAATACAGTACATAACGCTTATAAGAAACTCAAAAATTGCACAATATTTGTTTCTTATAACCGAGTGTTTCTTATATTCTTAGAACGGATATAAGAAACAAGTTTCTTATACGGATATAAGAAACAAGTTTCTTATACAAATATACCTTACCAGTAGTACCAAAAACTTATCCTCGCCTAAATATTTAATCCAATTATGTCACATATAATAAATGTCAAACTCAAATGACATTTGAGTCAAATGACATCAAAGCACAGGGTGCTTTGAATTTTTCTTAATGGTCTGTTCATATTTTTTTTTTAAATTCGTGATTTTTTTTAAAGTTTCTTATATCTAACCAACTTTACTTGTGAATAAGAAAGCTCGTGGTTTGAAAAATGTTTCTTATGTCAGTGTTTTTCTTATAAACGTGTTTCTTATAAACACATAATGCAACATTAAAATATATGGGAAAGTACACGGTGCTTTTGTTTGAGTTTCTTTTAAGCGAGGTTTTCTTATAAGCGTGTTTCTTATAAGCGATAAATACTGTACAGTGATATGTGTGGCAACCCTATCACGTAACTATTGCTTACAAAACCTTATCGACCATTATGTTGCACACAAAATATTATTGCGTGGGCACTCGATGATGGAAGGTTGGTGTATGAAGAGGTCTTTGAATTTTTATATATTATAGAATTTTTATTTATGGATGTGCAATAGGGTGGATCGTTTTTGAACTTTTTTTCAATTCACTGAGTGCAACTTATGTCTTTATGCATAATGGTTTTGTGAACATTGCTCTGATAATTTGTTTTATTCGTCTGTGGGAACAAGAAATCGGGAAGCGACCAAAGAAAGCGTGCTTTTCACGAATGGTATTTTTCGATTTTTATATCAAGAAAATCGACTAAAATCAGTAAAAAATAAAAATTAGTAAAAATAAAAATAATCAAAACATGTTCAGAAAGGTATGCATACACCACGAAGTGATTTGAAAGCAAAGTCCAAAAAAGCTCCACCCTTATGTGCCATTTGCATGCATATTTATTATTCATTGTCGAGTGAACTTGAATATTAAAATTTGAGTTCAGGAAATGACAATGTACGGCAATTGATTTTGATGGTCAATTATAAATTGTTTTGAATTGTTAAAAAAACAAATTTTAAGTTTTGTTTTATTAGGGTGGTACTAAGAAATGTTTTTTTTTCAGATTTCAAAAAGAAAACTTCAATTTTAGTTACATAGAAAGTTTGTAAAAAATGTTGATTCAGAAAATAATGCTACATGTAGTAGTATAGCATTAAGGTGTCTTCAAAAAATACTCTTTTCTACATTTACTTGTATAATGGAAAAACGTCTTCCTTTGAATTGCGGTGACATTTTTATTTCTTGAATTTATATGGCTGCACTTAGGAATAAAGTTATTTCTACCATTCTTATGCATCAAAGCCACGAATTAAGTTATTTTCCAAGTTTTTGAAGAAGTAGCTGCTTCTAGAAGACTTTTCATGTTGAGGTTGAAGAATCAATTTAAAGATTGTTGTTTTTTTTATCAATCTCCTTCTGAAAATCCATATTCGATAAAATGATTTCGATTTGTCTTCCTAGAATATGACTTCTTTAATATTGTTGCTCAATGGTAGTTTCAGAAAAAGCTGATGATTTTATTCCATACGAAAGCTTGCAGTTTTTTCTAGATGTTGTGGAGCTTTTGGACGTTTGAGAACACTAAACTGTCTGATAGTTGATGGTGCATGTTGATACCTCAGCAGTGTTGAGGTAAAATATTGTGCCCCAATAATCTTTTCGGAGTTTCTTATGAAGTAGAACTAAAATGTTCTGAAAGACAATATTCAGAAAGCAGCCTTCTTAGCTAGTGAAAAAAATTTTGGCAATGAAAAATTATAGAAAAATCTTCTTAATACCTTTAAAATTTCTCTCGTTGCAGCTTTGTATTATTAGAATTCTTTTTTCTAATCAAACATTCAATTAAATAGAAGGATTGAATAACTTAGTTAAAAAACTTAAAGTTTCGTTCAATACTAGGTACTCTTATTCTTATAAACGTGAAGTTAAGGCAAATTATTCTCTTTTGTCAGTTTTTCCCAAAAAGTTGTTGGAAAAAGTTAAAATACAATAAAGAAATGTACCTACCTAAGTACACAAAAAAAATGTTGAAAAAATCTTTAACATCCAAAATAACACACTTTCAAAATATGTTGCAATTACAAGTATTCGTCGAGGGTCTTCCTGTGTAAACCTCATTATAACCACCAATTTTGTTGACAAAATTCAACATAAAAAAAAGTAGTTAAAAAAAATCATAAACCCTAAATAAAGTTTCAAACTTTATTTAGGTTATGATTTTTTTTTTTTCTTCAATGATAGAGGTTCAAGAGTAGGTACCTTAACTCATACTCCCCATACCGTACTCATAAAACCAATTGAAAAATTACATATTTTCATCTACGACAAGTTATGAACTTATGCCTACCAACAATTTATAAATACATAATTTCAATCAATAGAAAAAAAAAATGCTTTTCATCACAAAGTTATACCGCCAACGCCACCAACGCCGCCGACTGAGTTTGGGTGCCTTCGCATTTGAAGCGCCCCCATTGCTAACTCTGCGTGCAGCTATGGCTGATGTGGAAAAACTCTCATCCATAAATCAACTTTCCCAATGTTAATAAATAAATGGAAATCAATTACACTCTACACTCTTCATCCCGTACGTTTCGCCGTCCTTCCGAATCCTTCGGGAGTCAGGCAACAGCAAGAATGAAGAACCAACAATAACAACAACAACAAAAAAAGAAGCAGCACCGACAAAACACGTGATAAATTATTTCCAAAGAAACTTTTACCGAAATAGGCGCAGCAACGACGAATTCAATTTACAAGAAACTTTTTCGTTTGCAGGAATTGAGAAGGAATGAATATCTCCCACCCTGGCCCCTCCTCACCAACAATGACTTTCATCATTTCATAAGACCCTCGTTTACCATTAAAGTAATCTGTGAACGAACAAGGAAAATTTCATGGAATAAATCTGCACCCCATAGGTAGGTATAAGGATTAAATCAATATTGATTGAAAAGTTCACTTTTTTTGAAAATAAATTCTAATAATACACAAAAAAAAAAAAACAAACAAAACAAAAGTTCCCGTGAAAAAAATACACACTCCAAAAGTTGATGTGCGGTTGGGTTCCGTCTTTATTCTCAAACCCATCCAACTTAGGAGTCCCACTCCAATTCCACAATTCAGCAAAAGTGTAGCATTCCGTCTAACAACTTGAACTCAAATAAGTTATGATGTGATTGAAGCGAAATCAGCAAAATTTCAACATCACAAAATCAACAAACAAAGACGTTGAACAGTTTTTGTTAGTCTTTTGCACCCCCCCCCCCCCCCCCCTACTCCTACTTTGTTTCTCTCACTTTTCAAATTCTAGAAAGTAAGAACCTGGAGCCGTTGCACATGTGTACATTATATTAAACTTCTGTGCTTGAACATCTGCGTGTGAGTAAGTAGTATGTGAAAATCTGAGCTTTTCTTAGAAGACGGGATACAATTATTGGTATGTTTGAGTTAGCGTTAGGCAAACATCCTTGACAGAGAATGTTTGCAAGGCAAAAGTTTTTTTTTTTTTTTTTTTCATTCAGCACCCAGCTTGTTGTATTGAAAGGGGTTATAGTACGGGATGTTTATGTTTCGATAAATGGGGGTCTGGAAAATAATTTAGATATGAATTTTGACCTCAACATTTGAAAAAGTATCAGTGCGCGAGTCAAAAACGATATTTTGCACCGCCATTTTGTTTTTTATTGTAATTTTGATTTTCGCACGTCGATCTTCTATTTTTGAGTCGAGGAGAAAAAATTGCCTAGCAAACTTGTAGCTAATTTTATTACCTAAAAAATATTTCAACTGTTTCTGCGCTGCAGATCGAAAACGGTAGTTCAAAAAACGAAAAAAACTGTCAAAGTAAAACTAGAATCAAAAATAAAAGAGCTACAGTCTATGCCAAATGTATGTAAATATGCAGAAATGTTGGAAGTCTTTTTTTATTAAAGAAAAATTAATATTTAGTGTTGCCACCCTTCATTTTTATGACAGCTGCTATCCTTTTAGGCATAAACCTTACTAGTTTACGGCTTTCATCTGAACTTATTTTGTCCCATTCTAGTTATAAAACCTTTTTGAGCATCTCTTTTGATGTTGTTGGGTACTTTTAAATGTTCCGTTTTAAAATTTAAAAAAAAAATTAAAATTTTTAAAAGAATAGAGCGAAAAATAAAGGGTGCCTAATACTTTTGGCCAAGGCTGTATGTAAGAAAATCAATATCACATTAAAAACAAAACGGTGGCTAAATGACTCCAGTTGCAGCTATGTATATGCAAAATGTCGTTTTTTGACTCGTGTATTGATACTCTTTCGAATGATGAAGTCAAAATGCATATCTAAATTATTTAATAGTAAAATTCTAAATGCCCCACTCTATTATAACTGCAGGAGTGTATTTGTTAGTTTTTTGAATTATTTGATAGTAGTTTGACTGATTATACGTTTTTTACTTAAATTTTTTTTTTTATATTAAATAAAACCATAAAATAAATCTGCAAAAATTCTACGAGCGACCAATCCGGTGTTCAGGTTGACAGTTTTTGAGAGTTGAGGGTAACATTTTCAAATTATCCCTAAAAAGTAAAAATAAGACAGTTTTTTCTGATTTGTTTTGCAATTGCAATTCATGCCGTGAGAATCATAGTGGCGAAATCAGCCCCTCAGATGATAATGTCAGAACTAGACCAAATTTAAATGGGAATGGGAAGAACCTCCTATTATTTTGAAGTCGATTAAAAAGGGGACAGGCCCTTGGCTGACATGAATCCGAGAATGCGCTTCTTTTTAGGGTTTTCATCAATCGTTTGGCCCTATTTAAAATGTTTGTCATGGCTGCATGGGTTGGGTATGGGTATATTTGTAAATACTAATCAGGCAATACAGAGCTACAGGATTCGACTTATTTCAAGTGGTTATACAGAAACTAAAAACACCTAAAAAAAGAATTAATTTTCAGACCCATATGTCAATGGTCTGGGTTCGTTTAAAATGTTTGTCATGGGTTTATTTCTAGTCAGGATATCTTAATTACTTGAAACTTGGACTCAAACTTTGGTTAATTTGTTACCAATAAAAAATAAAAGTAGAGATTTTTTTAAAACTGACGTATTTTAAGCTTAAAATTTATAGTCGGTAAATTTTAAACTTAAGATCAGATTTGGATAATTTGTTACTAATAAATAACTTTTTATGTAAAAAAGTAGTTACTAAAATACTTACTTTAATATTAAATTTGGTTAATTTATAACTCATACATAACTTTTTGTGTGAAAAATGAGTTATTAAAATACTTTACTTGAAGCTTTGAATAAAATTTGGTTATTTTGTAATCCATAAAACACAAATATAGAAGTTATTTAAAATCTTACTTCAAGTTTTGAATTCATAATTGGTTAATTTTCAACCAATAAAAAACGTTCTTCTAAAAAAGTCACTTCAAACTTTGTTTTAGATTTAACAAAATTTGTAACCCATAAATATGTTTTTGTGTCAAAAAAGTGCTATCAAAATACTTTTCTCAAACTTTTGAAGAAATTTGGGTATTTTGTAACCAATCCATTAAAAAAAAACGTTTTTTTAGAAACTAACTTCAAACTTAGGTTAATATGCAACCAATAAAAATACGTTGAAAAACTACCAGAAAGTAATCTGAGTTTATTAAAGAAAAAAAAAGACCCAAAATATTTCTTAAGTTAAAAAATGGAATTTTTGAAACCAATTTATGACTAAAAAGTTTGATTTACGTACAATTTTAACCCAAAATAAAACTTCTAAAATACTGGGTTTATTTATAACGTAAAATTAACAAGAGAATCAGAGGATTCTAGATCAAGTGGTTACCCCAAAGTTTAAGTAATACTTGATTTCGTAGCCCGGCTGTAAGGGGTTTGGAACCGTTTGAAATGTTTGTCATGTGTATATTTGCTAGCAGGAAGTTGAGGTCGATAGGATGCTACTAATTCCAAGTGGTTACCTTAAAGTCTTAAAAGTTAAAAAAAAAAAAACGCTCCGTTTGAAATGTCTGTCATCAGTATATTTGTCAACAGAAAATCAAGGACATTATCTAACGGGCACTGCCGATACCGCCACCGTGCCGTCTATTAGTCTACTTGACATACCCTCAGCGAAGTAACGAATTAGGTGTGAGCGAAAAGCAGGACTAACATGGATATGGCAGTCAAAAATCCTTTTATTTCAAAAAAGGGTCACTTAGGTTGGTTAAGATAACTACTTTTGACGCAATATTTTAGTAACATTTTGATATAACAAAAATTGCAAACTATCCCTTATTCTGATGGGCAGTTAGATTAAAGGAGTCTAATAATCACTATTTCCAGGGTGATAAGCAACAAATTAATCTAAATTTTATGGTTATAGCTGCCAAAAGCCGCTGTTCCAAGTCAACACATAACCACACAGACACAAAAGCAAGAAATTATCATTGATTTTTGACTTTTCAGTTAACGGTCTTATGGATTTCTTAGAATCTTCTTAATAATTTTAGAAGTATATTATGTGTTTGCACACCATAAACTGTTTAGAAAGATACACAATTCAAAAATTCTTAAAATTCATATATTAAATTAAAAAAAATATAAAAAGTTTAATCATAATATGCCAGACACAGATACCTAGAATTACGCAATGTATCTTTTATTTTTGACTTTAAAATATTGCAGAGATAATTTTCATAAAAATATTTATCCATCACTTATTTCAGACTACAACGTAATTGAATTAAGCAAAAAGAAAAAAAAAAACAAAATATGTATCCTTGAGAAATGTTTCTATACGCGTATAAGCACAAGGACAAGGAAAACAAACAAAAATCATGATAAACACCAGCATCCTTGTCATAAATTTGAAAATTCCTCATCGTAAATGAATTTAAATGAATTAATTCTTTGTACAAAATAAAATCATGCCTCCATGTCATTTCCGTTTTAATTTTGCCACACCACAATTTTTTTTTTTTTTTGATTTTGTTTTTGTGTTTCAATATACTTTCACATTTTTTTGCTGGTGTGCTTAATTAAAATACCTATACATCTAAAGGATATAATGAATACATGTTTGTATTATGTTTATCTGTTTATAGCATATTAACTAACTGGCACAAAGTTGGCAACCAAACTATACATGTTTTTGTGTCCTTTTAACCTCTTTTTATTTTTGTCATAATCCCCTTAGGAAAGGATTCATTCTCAAATAATATCGTTTATCCTTTGGCAGGACATAACAAAAATATCTACACAAAAAACTTTTGGTTGGAATGGCAATGCAAAGGGATAAAAAAAGGATGATTGAAGAAAATGAGAAAAAAAAAACTGGCACACTTTTTACTTTCTAAAACGCTTAAAACCAACTTTATCCCGAAACCGCAGCATTATCCTTTTAATCAGTGTTTAATATAGGCAGCCAGGAATAAATGTGAAAAACGACGACGACGATGATGGCGTTGGCGTGTATTTTTGTTGTAAAAAAATAGGAATTTTTTAATGTTATCCTCACCTTAGGCGTTTTTTTTTTTTTTTGATTTTTTTACTCTGTTGGGCAAAAATTGTGGCAAGCACTTTTGGTTGCTCCGAAGAGAAAAACACTTTCCGGAAGAAAAAAAAAAAAAAACGGGAAAAAAAACTAAACGTGCGGCTAAAAGAGAAATCTCTTCTGCCATATTCCATGATAATGATAAGCGAATGGAGTTTGCCTTTTTGGAATCATTTTTCTTCATTCATATTTTTTGTTCTTTTCTCCCAAACTCTAGTTCGAGTTCATCCTTTGTAGTCATTTCTTTTTCCCTGGAGCCTTTGTGATTATGGTTAGTTTGGTAAGAAAAGAGAAAATAAAAGATTGAAGAATGATAATTAATTTTCAAAAAATCAAGTGAAAACAACGTGAAGGGTTTCACTTTGGGTATTTAATTTTTTTGTTTGTTTTTTTTTTTTATTAAAAGGGCACATACAAAAATGTTTCAAACAGTTGATTGTTTTCAAAAGCAATCATACGAATGGCAAGGAATTCAAAAGGTAAAGCACCACTGTATTGAATGATTGAATGGTTTATTGAGATCCTGCTAGGCTAAGGATTGTTTTTTTTTTTACTTCTATTTTGCAATCAAGAATAAAATTATTTGGATCGCCAACCACACTTTGAACTCCAAAATGCAACTATAATCTCTCTTGCAAAATTTGGAGTCACTGTTAAAAGTGACCTCAATATTTTGCATCTCATTCATAACTAAGCCAATAAGCGATGCAAATTTTGTTTATCAATATTTTTTTTGAAGAACTAAACTTAAACGGCCACTGTTAAGTTAAACGGTCACTGTGGCGTATGAGCAACATTATTTTCAATTTATTAAGAGACTATTGAGAATGTCACTCAGTCTAAGTTCCAAGACAATATGGTATCAATTGATGGTGGAAGGGTGGAAGGTAGAAGGGACTCTGATGGTATTATAATGGGATAAAAATGCTATTAGTAACCTGGCCTATGTGGACATCCGGCATAGTAACTCTACGCACAAAGTTAACACTATCGTAATGGTGCGAGGCTGTGGAACATAAAAATGCTCCTCCAAAGTTTCAAGCAGACTTCAAGTTCTTACCGATATAATCTTAAGATTCGATGGATACCAATCTTATAAAATCATCAAAGTAGAATTGGTCTTGAAATCAGGTAACGCAAATAACACTTGTTTGGCAATTCATCAATGTAAAATGATATCATAGGGAAGGAGTCCTTCGAGTGGAATCCTTTGGATCTAAGGCATGCTGAGAAGACTACATAGAATAATACGGATATCAACTGTACTTAATGAAGATTATCTCCTGATAATTCAAATATGGTCACAGGTACGGTACAATGCTTTAACCAGGATAGATAAGGGAAATCTATTGATGTGACCGGGTCACATTATTGAAGTTATACTTCATTACCGGCATTTCTAAAAATATTTAACCAGTAATAGCACATAGACTTTTTGAGACTTTTATAACTGTTTTTTTCACACAGACACTATAAGTAAGTAAAGAGTTACAACACACTTACATTTAATACTGGGCTTATTTTTTTATTTTGCATTTTGTGTGCAACACAATAAATTTATTAAATTACAAAAGTCAGCCATTGTTATTGATATTCTGACAGATATATTTTCTACACTATAAGTGATAGGAATAAACTCTATACACCAAAAGATAGGTGGTATAATGTAAGGTTTTTATAATTTTTTTTGAAATTCCAACGGGAACCTATATTAGATTCCGGACCGAAAAATGCCCCCTAAACTGAAAGGAAAGCTCTATACTGCAGTTGTTCGCCCAGCACTTACATACGGTTCACAATGTTGGACAATGTACAGAACGTATGAGAATAAGCTGACAGCAGCTGAGATGAAGATGCTTCGTATGACAGCAGGAGTAACAAAGCTTGATCGAATCAGAAGCAAGAAAATCCGAGGAAGCCTTCACGTCAAAAACACCATCTTGGATAAAATACAGCATGACCGTTTAAGCTGGTACTGTCATGTACAAAGACGAAACCCTGAGAACCCAGTTCAAAAGGCGATCGCTTACGACGTTCCAATGCAATCGCGAAGAAGAGGCAGGCCCAAGAACTCATGGAGAAGACAAATGCAACGACAACTGCATTCAGTTGGCCTTAGACATGGAACAATTCAAAATCGAGAAGCCTGCCGACGTTTCCTGAGGTCAACCCGGCGAACCCCACATGCGGAGCCGTAGTGTGAAGCAGTAGAGTGGGAGAGTTGTGACCCCATCCGAGATCATGACTATCGTCGATAATGGAGAAGAAGAAGAACCTATATTAGATTCCGATAAAACAGGATTTATTTTAAATTTCAGTAGGAAGTTAGGGTAAAATGGGACAAAAGACAAACAAAACTGTTGGTACATCTCGAAAAGTATAAGGGTTAGAATTACAAAATAAATTTAATTGAATAGATGAATTGAATTGATAATGAGTTCTTATGAAAACAAAAATTCTAAAAGTTCAACTTTTCAAGTTAAAAATTATTTATTAATGTCAAATATTTTTTAAACATTTGAAAATGATATTATTGTGGATCTAGTTCATAATTTCTTAAAAAACTGAATATGAACATTGAAAGACAATAAAAAAACTATTAGGCGTCTAATACGGAATATATTAAAAATGCTCCAATACGGTTTTTTTTTAGCTTGAAGAAACACTAACGATTTTGAGAGTTAATTTGAATGGTTTAATTGATTTTAAGAAATCAAAGAACAAACGGAATAATATTTTGTCAAAAAAACTTTTAGATTTATTTTTATTTTTATGTTTTTCATTTTAAGATTTTCAAACTTGAAATTTACACAGTCATTAGATATTGAGTAGATACATTTTTGAACAAACCCTCACAATTTGTTGTAGTCTGTGAGCCAAGACAACAGAAAAAAGAGTTTTGCATATTCACTTTGTCACAGAGGTTGTTCAGTGAAAATATGTTTTTAGGTAATGATGCGTTAAAATTACAAAATTTTAAAAAAAAATTGATAATTTTGAACACATTTTCTATAAAACTACACCTAAAATGTCAGCAATTTTGATGTACAATTTGTTTCAGTAAGACACTCACACATTTCGGAATTTCATTTAATAATATCAAAAATTGTATAAATTCGATATCTCACAAATCTGTTAAAAAATTCATAATATCCTTTTTAGGTAAAGAAAACAGCTTTTAACTTTAGTAAAACTTAGCCGATTTTTAAATATTATGGTGTCAAATCTCAATAAATAAAATCCAATACAATTGTTAGTTATATCGTGTAAATATAGGCTCCAAATTTGAATTTTTATATTATCTACCGTAATTGTTAAATTTGTATATATATTTTATTATATTAACAGAGTGATCAGCGGTCATTTTAAAGTATCAGAAGTATCAGTTTCAAAAAGACCATTTGCAATTGGCTTAACATTAAAATAAACCAAATTACAATGATTTGGTCGATAAAATATCAATTATATACAATTTTTGAATTAATTTCACAAAAAAGCACATTAAGCTTCTTTGAAAAATATTCCTTTTACTACATTTCTTAAATAATTTACATAATGATAGGAAGTATAACTTCTGGCACGCCCCCATCGTCGACGATGCAAATTCCCTGCCATATGTAATGAATTTAAATCTGGTTTCGGGTTACAATTTTTTGTAGGTACAAAATTAATGGTACTTGCCATATAATCAATATGGAAGAGTTTAATTTTCTCAAAAACTACTCTAACGATTTCGATAGTAAAATTTGAAATGAAAGAAATATTTTAGAAATCTTAGTAATGGTTTCTACCATTGAACGGTTTTTTTTTCATGTTTGAGTTTCTCTTGAAGCATTTTGATGATTTTTTTAAGAAGAAGCTTCTCAACAACCTCAAAATTATTTAATATCAAAAATTTCAAAAAAATGATTTTTGGATTAAATTTTTTTTTTATGAGTTCGAAAATGAGTGACTGTATTTTCCTGAAGCTTTTGTTTTAGATGTGTATTAATATTTTCTTTTTTTCTTTAAACAATGTTCGAGAATTTTTATATAGGTACAAAATATTAATATTTTTAAAAACGGCTCCGGCTTCTTAATGAAATCGAATGGCTTACTTAGTTGGGAGCTCAAAACAATTATTTAAGATGAAGTTTATGTCATTTTGTTATTGGATTTTATTTTGATGCTCTTTTTTTACACTTTTTTGAAAGAATATTTAATTTTAAAAACTACATCAATATAAGAAGCTTTAATGTACACAGCAACTTTGAATCTAAGAGCAAGTTCATGCGACTCAGTCGTGCATTTTATTTCTTCATTGATTTATTAAAAAAAATTGTGTTTGTTTTGTTAAAAATATTTCTCTTAGGTTCAGTTTACCTAATAAAAATTTAAAACCGTTAAACCTATTTTGCTTAAGTATGGAGTACTTACTGCACATAATATAAGCTTAGACCTAAAATCAGACTTGTTTTTATTCATCAATGTTTAATCACATTAATCATCGTAATTTTAAAAAAATCACCGCACATTTCAAATTACCGTAGTTTTTGGGATGCACAGGCACAATACAAAAAAAAACACAAAGATAATGAAATTCCTATGCTTTTGGTATTGGCCAGTTTAATAATGATGTAAAGAAGGCAGAGGAAAATTAATAAAAAAGCATTTTTTTCGTTTTTCTAAATGGAATCATTTTTTATGGATTTTTCAACATTTTTTTTCGGAAGAATCCACAAGTCGAACAAAAAATTAGGATTATAAATTTTATTGGTAATTGTCTTTCCTTTTATTTCCCATAAACTGTTTTAACCAAAAAATTTCATATTTTGAACTATACGCGAAAAACAATTAAAGAAAAGTAATTTTTTAGAAGTTTTTCGATAATTTCTCATATTTCCCGTGATAAAGTAATTTTTGGATAACTTGAAAATCGCGCTTAGCAGCACTCTAAACAACATAAGGTTAGACATTGAAAATTATAAGATACTTCAGAACTTTCCACCTCTAAATACGCTTTAACTGGACTACAGAAACCATTTTGGGCAAATCATAAATTTTGCTTTGCAATATCCTTCCACGGAAAACGATTTTCAAATTATCTAAAATGATTTAGGAAGATGGAATGCAGTTCTTTTACATCTCATTAAAATTTTAGAAACAATAATAACGAGTGAAGAAATTCGACATTAAATGTAAAAATCGGGTTTTTGACATGTTTATATTACTACATCTCTAAAACGTGGCGTGCTAGACTAGTTTTGACTTCAGAATTATATTTTGGTTTGAATGTTACTTTCGTTACAGACGCAGTGTACACCGGGAAATAGTGACACCTGATTAATGTTTATAAGGCCTATTCATAAACGGCCGATAATAGCCCTATGACCATTTTATTGCGTTAAGAAAAGAGATCAGGTCTTTGATCATCAATTCGGAAATTCGATAGAAGGCTTTGGTAAGCAGTTGCTTATATTTTCTGGCAAGAGGAGGACACCGACAGATTAATTTAAAGACCGTTTCTTTCCTCCCCTATCGGCCAATATCGCGTACATATAACAACAACCCTGGCTATATGTCTCGCCTGGGCCTTCTCCACTTGCAATTTGATTTAGATAAGAAAATTGAAAAACCGGGAGAAAGGCAAATTTAAAAAAAAAACAGCCATGAATAGCATTATTAACAAAGAAAAACTTTGTTTGCTGCATTATAAAATGATAAAAATCTATTACTAGAATACCGAAATACACGACACCTGCTATAAAACTTATTTGCTCACAAAATGTATAACCCTTTTCTGATTAGAAACTAGTCAAAAGGAATCAAAATAATCAAATCAATTTGATAACCCCTGCCATTAATTACAAAATGTATAAAAAGGTGTTTCACACAGAATATAAAAACTTCAACTTAAAAAAATTCTTTTTCAGTTCTTTTCAGTTTTTTTTTTTTTAACATTTTTAATTACAAACTTATACTTCGAACAGATTGTCCCCAAAATATAAAAAGAAACAAAAAAAAGGAATCAAAATCCTTTGACCTTTTCTGCATTATCAATTAATGAAATAAAATAAAAGAATCGTAGGAGGATAAATTAAAAAAAAAAGAAAAGTTCTCTTTCCTTCTTTTTTTTATATTTTTAATTATCAAACACAAACCAAAAAAGATCCTTTGATTGAAGTGAAAAAAAGGATAATAGAATTACCAACAATAAAATAAGAGAAAAAAGTTCAATCCTGCACCCAAATCAACAATCAAATTCAATGTTTTATTTAACAAAAATTCCATTCTCTCCACCCACTTTATATAGAATCATGAAAAATAAAAGGATGACTACAATCAATAAACCGAACCCATCTTCTTTAAAAGAAACAAAACGACTCCTTTTGGCCGATTCATTGACAATTCAAATAGCACAAACGAAGCGGAACATTAATTCCCAAAATACAACGATACTACATATTTCAAATAAACGGATTGCTACCTATATCTATAAATTTTGGGTCATCGAAGACCCGTCATCAATCAGATGAACAAAAAAATAAATAAAGGAGAGGGCATCCTTCAAAGGACCCAACAAAAAAAAAACGAAACGAAAAAAAATAAGGGAATTATAACTTAAACAAAAAAGAGAAACAAAAAGAAAAAAAAAAAAAAACTTTTAAACGTTTCTTTTGTCGTTAGTCCTTCCGATGAAGTCCTTTTTTGTCCAAACTCTAAATGTCAGACAGTTTGTCTTTATACGCCTTTACACCCTAGAAAAGTGAATTTGATGGAGGAATATACAAGGGAACATCCCTTTGACACATCGAAATGGGGACATTTTGTTTTAAAACAGATAAAGTCATCCTTTGGGAGAAGAGGACTTTGGCGGCAGCAGAGAAGGTTGGTTGGTATTTACTATAGAATATAGATTAATAGTATTGGAAAGTTCAGAGAGTGCAGAAACGGGTTTTCTAAAATTAACCCAAATTGGACTTTCACTAAATCAAGTCCTGAGGCTAATAAACATTCTATGTTATTCCGAAGAAGCAGAACACTCAGGAAGGAAGGAAGATTGAAGCGAGTTCAATCTTACGGTATATACTCGTATACTATACATTTATATGTAAATGCACTTTACATATACAACATATTATAGTTTATCAAGTTGTTAATTAAATTTTGTGGGTAAGTCAATATATTCGGTCTGTAGGCCAATATTCTCTGCGACCAATGGATGGACACACACACTAATAGCTTATGAGTAGATAGAAGAAGACTGACCCCAAGCTAACAGGATTTAAGGATACAATTATGAAAATTGGTGGATATTTGCCAAACATGCACGTAACGAAATGTGAGAGTTAATTATTATTTCCCAATCGATTAGGTTTGGACATTAGCCTTCATTTCTTTGAGAATTTTTGTGTAAGAGTGTATTGGTTCACCTTTTCGCAATTCAATTTGTCTGTATTGTGTCTGTGTGTGTGTGTAGGTATAGCAGGTATAATGTGACTTTAGATTTTCGTTATTTGGTTTTTACATATCAAAGTTTACCTGAATTCCAATTAAAAAGTTTAAATTAAAATACCTGTACTCTTTTGATAGCCTGGCATTTGTATTCAAATCAGTTTTTTTTTTTCTGTATTTTGGGTCTAGACGAAAAATTTTAATTTCATCAAGCTTAATCCTGATGTAAGCTCGTCAATGTGAAAGTTTGTATGGAACGTACGTACATAATTTAAAATTATTTTAAAACTTGTTTGATCGGTCAATGTCAAGCTGAGTCATAGTTTATATTCGTGAGCTTCACACGAAGTTCACGAAAACGTTTTGAAAACTACTACTTGCGAAAGTTTGAGTCAGGTGCTGTCAACTTTAAGAACACTTACTCCATTTGTATGTAGAAATGTAAAATTCAAGAGCACATACTCAGAAAACTTTATTTGCGTTCGCGTTGGTTAACGAAGTTTTTTGTGGAATTGATAAGCGGAAGATAAGAATTGTGATCACTGATTGTTGGCGTCATAAAAGGCTGTTCGTCCTAAATCTACACTTGTCGGATACTAGCATGAGTTTGGTACTGGAATGGTATGGTTAGTGGCAAGAAGGATGCTAAATGTTTAACATTACCCCATATTTTAGAAATACGAGCAATGGACTGTTAATAAGGCTCCCAAAGAGACAAAAAAAATATGCTATGAGTGTAAAGGAGAAAATAAGTGACAGGCCGCAGTCTTAAATCAGGATCCTAAGTCCTAAAACGACCAGCAGAAATGCCAGATGTCCAAGTCTGTTGCTCGAAATGGTAACTGGAATATCGGTCGTAGCCTTAGCTTGATCTTAAAACTATTGCACTTTCTATTGAAAGCGTTGACAAGTATACTAGCGATACTAGAAGTGAATCATTACATCTAAAGCTCCAGTTCCCCTGCAGCACCACAGAGTCTGTAACGACTTCGTCCCAGCAGAAGACCCGATCTGTAAGGCATTTGCTCACAAGGGTAACATCGATCGCTACTCGATTTACAAAAATAGCGACCGTAGACCGCTCCATATCGTCTATAAGGTTGAAGCAAGCGTTTCATATAAACCTCTTAGCTGATGAGTACTTTACCAGTACAACTTGAGAATAGAAAATCGACTATCTGTTATACGCAATGTGAAAAATTCTACAGAAGACCCGCAGTTTTAAAATCGATACATACCCACTTTTAATCAATGAAAAAGCTGCTGAGGCGACGAATAATTGGGACTTTGTTAACAGAACGATGTTGGAGAATGATCGCTGCTCTATTGAAATTGAAAAATAATATTTTGAAACGTTTAAAACAACCTGATTACGGTGATGTACTATTAGACCGAGAGCCGGGAGCAGATTTCTTGCGCAAGAGGTAACCGATTCATTTTAAAATAATAATCAAGTCCAATCAGAGTGATGACGAAACCGTTAGTCTGCCTGCATGTATGTGGGGCGCTCACGAGACAATGTGCAATAACAATGCAGTTTTTTAAATAAATTATGGTAACAAAAATAAATGTTGCCACTACAATAGATCGCCCTTCCCTGATACCAAATAGTTTGGTTTTTGAAAATTTACATGGAGCAATCTTCCTAAAATATGCAGTTGAAATCAGTTGCAGCATGAGTTTTCAAGTGCATATTTCCGGTAGAATACGGCAATAAAACTCACTTGCACTAAACTTTTTAATATCAAAAAAAAGAAGTTCTATTGTAGTGACAATATTCTATGGTAACATTGAAAAAACAAAAACTGCAATTGCAGACCTAAAAGGATTTCACGAACTTGCGAACTTGGACTAAAATTCTATTGCATTTTATAAAATACAAATTTTGTGAACAATTCTGGAATTTCTAAAATCGGTCTAAGAAGAGTTGTTGACAAGGGTTCCAGATGACATCTACTTACTCAAGATTAGGTCTCACGAAATCAGTAAATAAAGATAAAAATGTTTTTGGGTCAGTAAAATTGTTTGAGTTTCTTTTAATAAAACCTAACATTGAGTAACTTAAGCAACGATTGCAACAATGTGAGGTGCAAATCAAAAAAACTGAGTCTATTAGAACACCCAATTCTTTAAAATTTACTGTTCTCAGAAGAGAACTGTGTTCTAAAGTGTATGGAAACTCATAGGTGCAATATTTTCTACAGAAGGCGATAATAAAGCATTTTTTGATGTTAAGATTTAAATAGTTTGACCTGCACCAACAGGATAAATTATTGAGATCTTTTTGAAGCTTGAGAAAATCATCATATCAGGTTATCTTTAAAAATAGTTTCAGGTCATCTGAATGAATGAGGCAATTCCTAATTCAAAACTGGGGACGATATCATCAATGAATATATAAAAAAGCAATGGTCTAATGTGGCTACCTTGGGGGACACCTAATGTACAAATAATCGATCTTGATGTATTTTCCTGAATTTTAACTCTCTGTGTTCTCCCAGTTAAAAATGATAGGAGGATGAGTAAGGCAAAAAGTTATAAATGCTAAATATTGTAAAAGAGCGCCTTGGGTAGGCTCTGACGTAGTGCAAGGTCTTATGTGAAAAATACTTAGATTTAGGCGATCGTGAATCTTGTTTCTGCAGAAGGGTCACCCACGATCGACAACTAAAAGTAGAGAAGTGTTCCAACCAAAGCACTTCCAACAGAGAGGTTGTAACGGGAAAATTTACTCGATAGAATCAGCTTATTAGGAGCTGTTACGCCAGGAACTGCCTGGCGTAACTGCATTGGATCATCCATACCTAAATGTTGACGAGCCTGACAAACGGAGCAAGCACAACGAATTTTCAATGTGCAAATAGACTAAGAACCCACAGCACATTTTGGGCGTGAGTGATAGCATAAAATGATTGGTATTTTTGGAAAGGTCTATTGATTGTATGTATGAGATGTCTTATTCTAGCAGTCAGTAGCTGGGCCGTTTGCAAGTAAAAGTTTAACAATATTACCGTTTTTGGAATAATTAAGATACCAACAAAAATTGTTGCTTATAAGATAGATCATTGTTGTGTATTACCAAAAAGTTTTTTTCAAATCGGTTCACATATTTCCGCAATTGCCGGTAAGATGCACTAAAATTCACACTTTAAGTGCATATTTCGGACAGATGGAAACAAGTCAACCGTCTTGAAACATACTTTTTAGTGAGGAAGACTTATCTTGTTGGCAACAATTTTTGTTGGTATCAAAATTATTTCATTGATTTTTGCATTTTCATTGCACTGTAACTTCTAAACGCCCCAGCTACGGACTGCAAGAACTCGATCAAAGGACCTTTCTTAAAATACAAATCATTTTATGCTATCACTCAAACCCAAAATCTGCTGTGGGCTATCGGTCTGAAAGTTTCAGAAACAAATAGCTAGAAATCGACCTGACTGGAAGAGGTTATTAAAAACTGCCCCGAGCAAGCTAGTGCACATCATTATCGCAAGAGAGTTAGTTCAGCTGAGGGAATCCCATTATTTTGTCTCATTTCCCCAACGCATTTTGATTAAACAAGCTGAAATAGTGGCGAAAAGTTTTAACTCATTTATATTTATTAAATAATCGAAAACTTAATCAATACAAGCTCTTGTTTTATTAGTTTTTACATAAAGACTATGTTCTATTGTCATGCAATAATGTAGTCGAAATTAATTAGTTTGATTAAAATTAGTTTGTTAATTTTTTTGAGAGTCCCACACTCTCTCTCGAAAATTACATTCAATCACACTTTTCATTTAGTTTGGTGCTGTAAAATTAAAAATAAACTTAAATCGAAAAAAAACTGGTTGATATCTGATCAGAATCCATCAAATGAAAGAAAACCCTCAGCATACTGTGTGTCTACCACCCACTCGCAAAAAACCCTTAAAAGTTATCATTGAAAAGATTCGTTCGGTGACTGACAGCTGATGGATGGTTATGGTTGAATAGTTAAATTTAAAAAAAAAAAAAACATAGAAATCACCCCTTTATGTATACCCGATTGATGAATCCTTAGCGGAGTATTTTTGGTTTTTTTCCTTCCATCTCCTCCTACATATTGTGTCGCATTGCACATTGAAAGAACCTCCATTAAATTTCAATTATCGAGCTTCACTTAATTTCTCTCTAAATAACCTCAATTTTCTAATTCGATTAATTCCCTTTACACAAATACAAATGGCGGAAAATCATGAGCTAAGGGTTTTTTTTTTTTTTTTTGTTGCTTCCTTCTCGGAATCTAACGTTGTTGTTGTGTGCAAAGGCGCGTCTTTCATGTTGGTGTTTGGTGCCGTACATTTTGCTCTATGATGTGTATAGGAAAACAACAAACCAAATGCGGAGTAGGTTCGATTAATGTTGATGGTGTTGCTAGTGATGGATGCCAGTTCTTTGGCTTTCTTTTCCTGGGTAGATGAATCTCAACTCACTCCTCTCTAGGCTCTTGGATGGTTTCAGGTCTTTCTTGTCGCAGACAATTTTCTGGCTATAATGCGACACCATTGGGGGCAGGGGGGGGGGGGGGTGGAGGGGTGGTTATAGTGATGTACAGTATTGTGTGTTAATTAAAGGGATTAAGTTTTGTTAAACGAGGGATGTGGTATGGTTTTTGGAAGAAACTGGCTGTTCAAAAACTCCTACAGCTATACATGCTACACCAGCAAAACCTTTAAGTATAGAGTGTCCCGCATCGATACCCAGAACTTGGTGGTTTAATTGGTTTACATTGTGAATTTTAGAATATTGATTGAAGGCAAATACTTGTTGTCCATTTCATTAGAAATGTTCTTGGGTTGAACAGTCGACTGAGTGGGTGAATGTTTAAAAAAAAAAATAGGAGCCTTTTGTACTTCTTGAATGTCTAAGTGCGAGGGGTACCTACTTGTACTTAAATTATTTACAAACTTAATGGATTCAAGGAAAACCCATTTTATTTTTATACAAAACAAAAAAAAAATGATGTGGTCTTGTTATTATAAGATTCTTAGAAATTGTCTGCTTTTCTGTTGGTTGATGAAGGCATAAGGGTAGGTCTTTACTAAGAACTGTTTAAACTAGGTTAATCGCGTTTGTATATATTGGCTGTAATCACCGTCTTGCATTTTATATAATTTCACAGGAAAAGCATTTTATAGATCGCATTTCCAGGTAATGACAGAGTGTCGGTTGTCACTAAGTGACACTTTTCAAATGTTAACTGTTTCTCTTAAAAAAGGGAAGGAAGGTAAGAAAATTGAAATTGGATTTCAACAGAAATAGTTACTACCTTTAGATTTTATGCTGGTCTGGTGTTGAAGGTATGATTTTATTATTTATGGATGTACAACATGACAGCTGAAGGTTTATTGCAGATTATTTTTGTTCTAACTATGTAATAAAGTTAATTTTATTAACATCTACGTATTTTTGATGTTTGAAATACTCATCACTACCTAACCTGCCCTGATTTTATCATTTGAATTATAATTGGTTACTGGTGCAGCGAATGACAAGGGGGCGGGAAGAATTTTCGAAATAAAATCAATATTGAAGTCAACAGTTTCATTCAGGGTGTACTTCTTATTGAACACCTTACATGAGGTACTTCGTCTTTATTTAGATCTTAGACCAATCAAGAGTGGTGGTAGCAGGCGTCTCATTTTTCGTTTTTAAGGGACCTGGTCCTCCAAAGCGGAACTGCAGAAACCAACATTGACTGAACTTTTCAGAAGTAAAAACGGACAACTTAATAGACGCAAGGTCCAAAGGATGCTATTGCAGGAAATATGTAAGAGCGAAAGTTTTACATAGCAAAAGAAAAAAACAAACTAAAAAGCACAATAACGCCTAAAAAAATATCATAGTGGAACCACAGTCGATGTTGATGACCTTTTGTTCAATCCGTTAAAAGGCCATGTGACGTCAAAACTTCAAAACTGCTGCTGTACAGGACCATGGTCCTGCCAGTACTAATGTATGGATCCGAGACTTGGGTGCTTAGCAAAAGGCACTGTGACCTCTTAGCCGCGTTAGAGAGAAATGTCTTACGGAGAATTGTTGGCCCCATATGTGAGGAAGGACGGTTCCGGAGACGGTACAATCATGGGTTGTTCGCAAACTACCTTGAAGCAGACATAGTGACAAAAATTAAGCTCGGTAGACTCCGGTGGGCAGGGCACCTAGCTCGTATGAGCGAAGAGGAACCTGCTCGGAAAGTCTTTTGTGGTACATTCTATGGTAGACGGCAGCGTGGTAGACCATGCTTGCGCTGGAGAGATGGAGTAGACCAGGACGCCCGAAACCTTGGGGTGCGCAACTGGATGGCGTCGGCTCGAGACCGGGATAGGTGGAGAGACTTGTTGAAAGAGGCCAGGACCGGACTTCGGTTGTCGAGCCGATGATGATGATGAATTCCGACTGCACCAGTTAGCTTCTACACACTTTTTCGTTTACTAGAAAATTCTATTGTTTGCAGCAAACGAATGAATAGTTTTGTAAGAACCCTCTCAAGAAAGTAGTTTGTTGCAAAGAATTTTCACTTTTGGTGTTAACCTACAATTCATTTAAAACAAATGACTGCTGGAAACAATTTTTTTAAACAATTGAGTCTATGTTTATTGTGTTCATATGTATTCTATTCTACACAAAAGTTATCTAGTTCATGGCGCATTGGCAACAGCCTTCGTTCGAAATCGAGAGATCGCAGTTTCAATCACCGGTCTTACACTAAACTTTATTTTTTATTCAGTCGAATACATAAATTGTTTCACCAAAACCAGATGTAAGCATTTCTGCAAATGAAGTTGAAGCCAAAAAATTACTATCCAATAAAATAAAAGTCGTTTGACGCAGACGATTCGCTCTCTCATTTTGTTTATATGAATTCTACGCCATTCATAAATTATACAGTACAAAGCGGAATGACAAAATGTTTGCTTCATAAGCGAGAGAGGTCTCCAGTTTAGTCACAGGTGTTACGCTAAACTTTTTTCGTTCGCAAGAAGTGTTTAACGAAACGAATTATCAGTTTACTGCAAACAAATCAGAAAAATTGTCCGGCAAACGAAAAAGTCGTTTGGGCAATTTTTGGTTTGTCGCTCTCGATTGGTTTTTTCATTGTACAGGATTTTCTAAATTAATGATTTGAAATCGAACTTGGTATTAGCTACTAGTACTTTCAAACAAAAATTTAATACTTTTAATAACATTTACGTTAACTTCTTTAAATTCAAGGTTGCCATTTTGTTAAGAAAAAAAATAATTTTGTTAGACTATGATTAAATGGTTTTTCCCCCGTTAATTTATCCGTATAGATAGAAACCGAAATAAAAACCACAGCTAGATTAAATATTTATGTCCTTATGGGTTTGATACTTCTATGTAATGTATACATTATGTAGGGATAGGTATGTAAATCCGGTTCATTTATTATTTTTAATTAGCATCTCCTTTCGTTTTCTTTGCTTGTTATTAGTCTTGAAACAATTCAACCATAATTTTATAATTTTTCCTTATATGTACAGAACATATGCATAAGGCAGAACGATATTGCCCCGTTCCGGAATATTATTTTTTATTTAACATAATGTTGCTGTACACAGCAACCATCATAATATCCCTGCCATGCAAATTTGAGGACAGTAAAAAGTAAAACCACACACATCCTTTTTAACTCGCGATATTCATAATACGAACGCACTATACGTAAGAGCAAGTTATGGATTCGTAAAAAAAAATCCTCGAAAAAAAAGAAAATGCGAAAAATGAAAACTACTTCGAATAATACAGCATCGCTTAATAGGTAAGAACTCCTTTTAATTGAAACAAACAATCTTGAGTCAAATGAATGTTTTTTCGTATTCAGCTCCGCATAACTGCAACTATCACTGAACGCTGCTTTGAACACACCCATTCAATTTGAAATGTCAAAATCAGAAATCATTGAATCATCGAAAACTTCGTACGTGTTTTCTTAGAAATGGCCATTGTCATTTATTTTGGAAAACGTCTACCTTTTTATAGAAATCTTTTTTTTTTCAAAAATTACTGCTAATGGTAACTGCCATACAACCGTTTCTTACTTGCGATATAGGTACTATATAGGGCAAGTTTAGGATTCGTAAAAAAAATCAAACTCGAGATATCAATCACACATGACATTACGATAGCTGACAAAGCGAAAAAAGTGGGTCTCGCAATGCTGTCTGTCTGTCTGTCAGTCTCTCTGCATCTATCTTGAGATAGAGTCTAAAGTTCTTTAGCGATTATCTTCAAACATAGTAGTTAAGGGTTTTTGGTGAATCCCTAGAGGGAAAATTGAAATTTTTTTTAGTACTAAAAATTAACGGTACCTGCCATACAACCAATATGGAAAAACTTAATTTTCTCAACAACGGCTCTAACGATTTTGATTAAAATTTGTATGTGTAATACAACAAGTAAGGTCGTACTTTTGAAGTAAAAAAAATATTTTTTCATCGCATCGGTTAAAAGCAAAGGGTACCTCCCATAGAGCCGTTTTTCTCTTTTCAGATTTTCTCGTAAGCGACTCCACGCATTTCGATGACAATTTTTGCACAAGAGGTTCTCAACAATTTTTAAGTTATTTTATATGAAAATTTTGAAAAAAAAATTTTTAGATTTTTAAAAAAAAGTTTCAAATTTTTTTTTTTCAAAAATCAATTTTTCTAAAACACGTGAATGATTTTTTTCTGGAATTTTGATTTTAGATGTCCATTAATATTTTCTTAAAATTGGCATTCAAACTTTTTTTTTTAACAAAGCCTTAGACATAAAAAATTATTTTTTTTTAAAATGGCTCTAACGATTTTCAAATTTTTTTTTCTAAAAATTAATATTTTTTAACAAAATCAAATGGCATACTTAGTTTTGAGTTAAAAACAATTTAAGAAGTTGTTTAAGTCATTTTAGTAATAAATTATATGTTTATTTTTTAATTCCTTATAAAATTAAAAACTTTATATATGAAGCTTAAGCATCCACAGCATTTTTGACCATAAGAGCAAGTACGTGCGACCCAGTCGTGCATTTTATTTTATTTTAGTCATGATCATGATAGCAAATCATAAAACCCTTTAATTTTGTTTCAAAAGTTTGATTGCTTGTTACAAAGAAACCGTTCGTTAGATTGACTTGAAACTTTGCAGGAATTTTGTGAGTGTATTTAGCTATAAAAGTCACAGTTAACATTGGCCATTTTTTGGATAGCTGTAAGTTAACCGTTATTTGTTCAAAAGTTCATAAATATCCCTTTTTTATGTTTTTTCAAATAATTATCAGAGACAAAAAAAATAAGTACGTTAAAGGTTCAAAAAATTTGTTCTAGTTTTCAAAACTGTATTTAAATTTAATTTAAAGTTATTGGTTGCAGAGAAATTGATGTTTGAAAACAGAAACGTCATTTTCTACTCAAAGACCAATAAATGGGTTGATCATTCCATTTTTTCCACTATTGTATGCATATAAAAATAATCGCAGTGCGTTAGTCTTGCAAAAGCTCAAGAACGGCTGGACTGATTGGGATGATATTTTTCTTAATTTGTTTGTCTTAAATCAGGGGTGGTATAGGTACAAAAAAAAAATCGAAAATTCTCAAGGAAACCAGGGAAAATTTAAAACAATTTTATTAGCTTTTTATATAGGAATTTTGTTTAAACAGGTTCGAATGTATGTATAAATGTATATATTTCTGAATCGATTATACTAACACAAATTTTAGAAATTGGATTAGGTATTGGATTGTTAAATATCGTGAAAAAAATGTGAAGTGATGAAAAAAAGGTTTAGTACCATCGTAAAAGCATATTATACTGCGGAAAAAAACCTGATAAATCGCGAAAAAAGCGTGAAAAGTTGAGTAAAAATGACAGCGAAACCGTGAAAAAAATGGAAAATAATGGCGAACGATCGTGGAATATTGTGAAAAGTAGAACAGGAAGTTATAGAAAAAACCCTTTCGTAAAAAAGGCAAGCAAGAAAAATCGTAAAGTTACGAAAAATATGCGCGGAATACCGTGGCAAAAAGAGTAGAATACTGCTGCGATAAACTGCATGGGAACTTAATACAAAAAATGGTTTAGTACCACCGGAAAAAGCATACATAACGCGGAAAATGCGTGAAAATACGCGTAAAAAGTGAAAAAAAATCGAGAAGCATAATATAGCACAGAACAAAGAGAAGAAAAGCTTGGGAAATTCAGGAGTAAAGGGTAAAATTTCACTGAAAACACATATGGGCGGAATTTCGTAAAAAAAGGCTCGGAATACTCGTGAAATATTGTTGAATATCGCATGGCAGTTAACAAGCACAAATTATCGTGAAAGCTTCAAATACCATGAAAAAAGCAAAGCGTGAAAAGTACAGGAATTGAGTCGAATATACGAAATACCGCTGACTATCGCGGTAAAAATGCACATCATACTAGTGAAAGACCACGGAATACAGTAGAAAATAGCATTAAAAAAAATGAACAAATGTACCTAAGAAAAATGCGCAGAACACCGCGCATGGAATACTGAGTGAATAAAGAACTTTGAAACACCGGTCTTTTTTCACGACTTCTGTGTTTTGCCATAATTCTCAAATGAACAACTTTATGTGGCATGTTCAAGCGTCTGAAAAACTAAAAACTTATTTGCCAATGCTGCCTGTGTGTTTGAGACACTAAATTGCAGGACAGGACAACGTCTGCAGGGTCAGCTAGTTATTAATAAATAATAAAATGCAAGGCTGAGTCACACGTATGTAGGTACTTGCTGTTAGGGTCAAAGTTGCTGTGGACGTTAAAGCATTTTATGTATAGTTTTTAAAAATAAATAAATTTAAAAGAAATGTAAACAAAATAAAATGTATAACTAAAATGACATAAACAACTTCTTTAATTGTTTTGAGGTTAATCGCTATTATTAAAGCAACCTACGATTGATGCAAACGTCACGTTTTACATAGAGGAAGGTTGTCGGATGAATTCGAAGTCCATTGTGGAGTCAGACAGGGATGCATACTGTCGCCAATACTTTTCCTGTTAGTGATAAGTGATGTGCTACGTGCAGCCCTGTTAAACGGAAATAGTGGAATTCAATGGAGCCTGACATCCCAACTCAAACATCTGGACTACGCGGACGACGCGACGTATGCTTACTCTTTCATAGGATCATGGATCTCCATCAAATGACAACAAGGGTGGAGGGAGAAGCAGAAATCGTGGGGCTGAAAATTAACACGGCAAAAACAAAAATGATCAGCCTCGGAAGTAACTCATCCGTTCAAGTCAATATTTCTGGACAACCGGTAGAAAAAGTAGAAGACTTTCAATATCGTGGGAGTTTTGTCTCTACCAAAGGCGAAACCGAACAAGATGTCGACAGCAGTATCAAAAAAGCAAAGGCTGCTTTCGGAATGTTGTCCAAAATATGGAGAAACAACGCTATAAGCTTAAAGACCAAGCTGAGACTGTTCCGCTCCAATGTTGAATCCGTGCTTCTGTATGGGTACAGCACTTGGAAAATCTTAACAACTGCCACAAGCAAGCTGCAATCGCTCGTGAATAGGTGTCTACGAAACATCTTAAGGATTTTTTGGCCCAACCGTATTTCCAATGAAGAACTTTATAGAAGAACGGGTCAAGAATCCATTGACAGTACTATTCGCAGACGTAAGTGGCAGTGGATTGGCCATACGCTTCGAAAAGGCAACGATTGCACTGCTGGCCAAGCGATGCAATGGCACCCACTTACACAGGCAGGTAGAGGGTCGGGTCGGCCGAGAAGCACATGGCGCAGGACAGTCGAAAGTGAATCTGCACAGCTGGGGAAGAGTTGGAAAGAACTACGTTATATTTCCAGAAACCGTACACGATGGCGCGTAGGAGTAGTGGAGGCCCTATGCCCCTTAAGGGGATCACAACGGACTTTTTAAGGTCTGAGGACCTAAGCATCCACCCACTGACACGCCTATTTTTCTTTTTAGGTACTACAAAAATGCTGTAACGACTAAAATGAAATTTGTAGGAGCTTAGAGTTTTGTGAGTAGATTACGGAAAATACGTTTGTTGCCACGCCCATTGCCATAACAACAAATGCAGTGTTACATAAAATCGAATTTCACGAATTAATCTTACAGCACCAAGCGTGAGAAAGTTTCATTTCATAGGCTAGAATTTAACATTATTATGAAAGTGCAAGTGAGTGCGACCCAGGAGCTAACTTCATATACTTTTTTGCAGTTAAATGAAGCAAAACCATAGCGTACATCCCTCTGAATGCCAACATTATGTATACGTTACGTCGTGTCTATAAAATTTAACACCGTGCGGTCTGTGGATTTTAGTATCTATGCACCGCAATTGTATATAAAATCCTGGGCCTTAACTCAAACTCAACCAAGGCAAGAGGATGAAGAGCGTGGTTAAAACAATTAACAAAAGCCATCGCGTATATCCGCACTAGAATCCCACACAATAGCAACGTTTTTTGTTTTGTCTTTTCTCCCTCTAGGTATATATTTTGTTAAATTGTCAACGTCAGAGACTTTTAGGTGAGAATGACGTGAATTTACGTGGAAGTTGAGAATGTATGTAGGTTAAACGTTATAACTTAAAAGTTTTGTGTACCTTTTTGGGTGCAAACTCTAAAACAGCAGGAAGGATTAAAGGGATGTGCGAATAAAATGAAAAAAAAATTATAAAATGAACGAAGGAGATTCAAACAAAGCAGCTTAAAATTTTGTTACGAAACAATGTTTATAGTTAAGCAAAAAGGTGCAAGGCTATATTTTTATGTATTATTAAACTTTAATCCAGTGAATTTTAGAGTATAGGTACAGGTAAGCAGCTATTCGGTGTACAATTTAAATATGGAATTAGTTTGCTTACTTTAAGTTTTGTTCCAATATTGACAGTTTTTAGTTTTTGATGGAAGCAAGGTTGAGTTGCAAAAGCTTTGAAAACTTTATTGAGACTGCTGTTAGACTTGCAATGTTAGTTTTTTTTCAAAATAACGAAGCTATGCAATTGTTATCGGCTGGTGGACGGTACAGAACTCATATTGTCTACCTGCCTACCTCTTGTTTGTCGGTAAGATAATCTTAAGCCTAAACACAAACAGACTAGAATATTTACTTCAATCTTAGCAGCATGCTTCTTTTTATTACTCTCTAGAAGAAGAGGTGAATTTTTTTCAAGAAAAATGAGAAAAATTAAGAAAAAAACATAGGTACGCAGACTTTTAGCTCAAGGAGATCGAAAAGTGTTGGTATCAAAAGCAGAACACAAGGTCTTCGAATTTTGAAACGTCAAAGATAACATAGTGACCGAAGTACAGAGTTTGGTAAGTACCTACTTTTAAACAACAGCATTTACAGCATCTGTTTAATGGGAAGAATAAAGTCGCTTTCTTCGATGGCTAAACTGTGGTATTCTAGAACCAACATGACGATGAATACGAAAGGTCCATAAACCAAATGGTTATCTTTGTAAGTTTAAACATGCGCACTATCAGCTCCAGGTAAACCATCTTCAAGATTTCTGACATAAAATCCTATCCAACGTATAGGAAACGTCTAAAACCTTTTTGAAATACATATATTTTAGTTATGACATACCTGTGTGGCTTCACATCAAAAATAGGCCTAATTTTCACGCTTGAGCAAATCCTGAATAACATCAACGAATTTCAAGTCCAGATTTATCATTCTTTTTTTGTTTCATTATTTCTAAGGCTGCATTTGGAAGCATTCTACATAGATTGCCGTGGATTGGCATGAATTAAAATTTAACCTTTAAAAAACATTAAGTTTGCCGAATTTTATTAATTTGTAATAAATAAATGTGAGAAAAATATAAATTATGCATACCAACTTGTAATTCTTGAAATTTTGTTCAAAAGATAAATTTTGTAACCATTTATTTAATAACAAAATTCTTTTATACTATTCAATAATTGTGCTAAATTTTTCTCTTTAAAATGATATAATTGAAAAATATTTCTTTCGAATTTTGTTTTTTAATTCGACAAAATAACTAGCAACTTTTTCATGGAAATTTAAATTAAAATTTTCAATCTTTATTCACAGTAAAAATTTGTATACTTATGTAAATTCATGTGTTCCTGTACAGTCAATGTTATTTGTGATATTATTTATAGATTGATGAAAAGAATTCTGCTTTATTATGTAGTCAAGTGATAGAAAAGATTAAAAAAATGAATTATTTCATTAATAGGGGTTTGAACAGAAGCTTTTCAGCAAAGCTATAGAATGTCAAAACAAAGGTACTGACAAAAAAAGATTTCCGTTTGTTATGTTTATTATGTAAAAGTATATTTTTATGGGCTATTTTTATTATTAGTTCAGATAAAGAATTAAATATTTCTTCCATCAATATACCATCACTTTTTAAGGGTTTTTGGGAATAAGTTAACTGTTGACTGATGTTAATAATGAATGAAAAAAAAACCATCACTTCCGTCGTATCAGTCACATTGTCTAAAAATCTCTCTGTATTCTGTAAACTTTAAAAATTAACGGATAAATTTCATTTCTTCGAACAAAATATTGTATTTAAACAGACTAATGTTAAGTTAGGAACAATTTACTAGCAATAACGGCACAAAACCTATTAAACTTCGAGCCAATTAAAGACACGAAATAATTTGGAGAAATTTGGTGATATTCTTTTCCTATTTCTTTTATTAGCTTAGTAATTTGAAAGTTTCAGCTTACTAATCTCCCGGTGTACAAGCTCCCATTGATTTTCTACACGAAGCAGGTCAGAAGATTGGATTAGCCACCCTAAAAAATGAAAATTATCCTCTTCTAAGAAGTTTCTTACCAGCCGTCTGGTGTTTTCTGAGTCATGATCGTGTTGTAATAAACTGATTTCAGAGCTATTGGACCCCAAATGTGGATTCATATGGTTTCTGAAATATCCCTACACAAAATGAGCAATAATCCGGGTGCTTACTTGAATAACTGAAGCAACTCGTTGACGGGTGAGTGAAGAATTAAAAAATCCTGATTACCAATTTGATTCCATCAAGATTTTGAATTGCTTGCTCCACAGTCATATCAATCCTCCCTCACGTTTAACTGTTGCAGAAGGTTGTACCTTTGCTTGGAGTAGGGTACGCACTTTAAAATCTTGATGGAATCAAATTGGTATTCAGGATTTTTTAATTCTTCACTCACCCGTCAACAAGTTGCTTCAGTTATCCACGATTATGACTCAGAAAACACCAGACGGCCGGCTGAGTAATAATCAGGGTTCTTACTTAAATAACTAAAGCAACTTGTTGACAGGTGAGTTATTTTTTTAATTTGTTAGGAACATTAAAGGCACAATAGATGTGCTATTTTTAACAAAATTAAGACACAAAGTGAGGTAAAAAATGACCTAACTGTTGTTTTATGTGTTCTAGCAAAAAGAAAATGCACTCAAACTATAGAAAATGTTAAAAAAAAACAACAAAAAATGCATTTTTGTGCATTACTTTGGTAAGAGAGATGTCAGGTGTAAAAATTTGGTTTTAAGCTTTTCAAATAAACTCCTATCGATCCATGAAAAAAAATTGACAGTGCCTCTGCGCGCAAAGTCAAACTACGGAGTAACTGAACTAAAAAAGATAGATCTTACTTGCAAAAATGCACATAATTTTTATTTTCATCGTTATCGTAGGAGGTATTTTTGAAAAAAAATCAGTTTTACTAAAATCAATAAATAAATCGATCCATTGGCTTTGGCTGTTGCTCATACTTTTTTTTACAAAATGGACTATAACTTTTAAATAATAACACTTTTCGGAAAAAAAATACATATTTTGTAGGGAATTTAGGATAATTTTTAGCCCTGGTCTACGAAACGAGAATCGATGTTCGTAATGGAAAATTTATTAATCAAAAAATTAGAAAATAAAATGTTTACAATCAATTTTCCAAAAAGTTTGTCCATATAAGTTGCAGCAGAAAAGTTACGACCAATGGAATAAAATTATTCTCTATATTTTTAAGAAATTGGTTTTCGCACTTAACAAATTTTGTAGGAAATTTAATTTGCTATATAACGTTTGTGATATATCTTAATAATCTGGTGTCAAAAACAAGCGAATTAAGTCCAAAATCAAAATAACCGTTAAAAACAAAACGGCTATACAACGACAATAGTTGGAGTTGTGCAAAATTTGGCTTTCGACTTCCGTACTGATGCTCTATAAGATACTTAGATCAAATTTAATGCATTTTTTTTTTCCCAGCAAATGTAAAAATGCACCGTACTATGGTTATCTTAACTTTTTACTTGCGATATGGGTACCATATAGCTATCAAGTTATGCATTCGTACAAAAAAAAAGTTCAGATAACAATCAAACATGACATTACGATGATAGAGAATGAGAAAAAAGTGGGTCCGACAATTCTGTCTGTCTGTCTGTATGTATCAGAGACCACAGCCTGAACGGATGGATTGATTTACTTCAAACTTGGTATGTGACGTTTTTCGGAGAATATCCCTAGACGTTTTTTAATTTTTTTTTTTCCCCAAAAATAACGGTACCTGTCATATACCAGTTTTAGAAAAACTCATTTTTCTCAAAAACGGTGCATACGATTTTGATTAAAAAAATCATGGTCATTTCTTTGGGTAAGGTCTATATTTAAATGAAAACCATTTTTTTTTTTCAAAAAACCATTATTAACTGTACCTGCCATAGAACCGTTTTTTTTTTAATTTAGATTTTCGCCTTCATTACTCAATCAATTACAGAAATTTTTTTACATGGATGCTTTTAATTTTTCGTTATAATATTTAGTACAAAAAAATTCGAAAATTATTATTTTGGATTTTTAAAAACGTTTGAAATTTTTTTTATTTTTGAAAAATCATTTTTTCGAAAATTATTCATTCCTTTTTTTCAAAATTTAGTCTTTAATGTTGTTGATAAATAATATTTTAAAAATGGCATACCAATTTTTTTTTTTATAAATGTCCTTGCAAAATTTTATATAGAAAAAAATAGTTTTTTTAGAAAACGGCTCTAACGATTTTCAATTTTTTTTTTCTGAAAATGTATCATTATAGAAGAAATCAAACTGCGTACTTTGTTTTGAGGTTAAATTAATATAAGAAGCTGTTTTAGTCATTTCAAAAACCGAATTTTATGCTTTTTTAATTGTTTTTTTTTTTTTCTAAAACTGCATTTACAACTTTTTAATTAAAAAGGCTTAGCATAAATAGTAACTTTATCTTCAAGAGCAAGTACGTACGACCCAGTCGTGCATTTTATTTTTTCTGTACGAATACATTACTTGATATAACCTACATAATCACAAGTAAAAATAAAATAATGAGATAAGTAAATTTCTTTCAACATTATTTATCTTAATGATTCAAACAGGTGATTGTGAAAAATTTTGTAAATGGACAAATAAATCTAACCTCAATATAATGACCACAGTATTTGTGTATTTGTTCGTACCTAAAAGTGTATCTTTGCATTATGTAATGAGTTTTTAGAAATAATAAATTTAGGGGTATGCACTTACCTCTAGTGGATATAGCTGCCTCTGCTGACGTTAACAAAAGTCCTAGATGCAAAAAGCAACTGAAGCTAATTACAATTAAAATGGGACAATTCATTCTCGCATATACAGATGTGGTTGTTGCTTTCGCTGTTGTTGTTGATGTTCTTGCTACTGCTGTTGCTGCTGATTCTGTATTTCTTATCGTTACTGTTCTTGTTGTTGTTGTTGTTGTTGTTGTTGATTTCGCTGATGGCATTCTTTTAGCCATTTTACTTGCCTTTACTGCCATTTCGCGGGAAAAAATGTTCATTTTAATTCCAAAGATGTATATTAAAAATATATAAAAAAAAAATCCAAAAAAAAAAGGTTTATCTCTCTACCAAACCAAGTTCTTTAATGGTTTATCCTTATTCTGTTGAAAAAAATATAAATAAAAACACACCCACACTCATAGAGAGATCGAGAGAGAGAGAGAGAGGGAGAACAAATGTCTAAAAGGAATATTTTCCTGCAAACCGGATATCCCAGATAGAAAAACGTTTTCGTTGTAATATTGTTGTGGCTACCCTTTGCGGAAGTTCTTTTTGCGTTAATCGTGGTGAGTACAAAAGGCAAAAAATTCTTAACTCTTAATTTTTTGTTTTTGTTTTATGTTTCTATGTGAATTACTTTTAATTGCAATTTAATTCTGTAAACGACTTGTGTACAGCATTACTTGTTGTATTTTTTTTTTTTTTTTAATTTGGGTCGTTGGTTTATTTGCAAATTCTCCTTTTTATGTTCTTTTTGTATTTTTATTTTTTTTTTTTTTATTTTTTTTACTTTACTTGACTTCAATTTAAATTTTTATCCGGATATTCTGCTGTACAAATATTAGATTTGGGACAAACAAAAAACTTATAAAGCCAAAAATGGTTAATTAACATTCATAAATGTTATGATTGAGGCTTAAAAGTCATCATCAGTTTATTTTGTTCGAACGGCGCGGCGGCGGCGATGAGTTGTGTAATAGTATAAATCGGAGGATAGATGATGTTGTTTTTGTTGCTGTTTTTGTTTTTGTTGTTATTGCATGGCTCATTTCACTCCATAGTGCCAGTATAATTTAATAAAACATTGTTTAACTGGTGATTAATCAAAATCAATGGCACTGATTGTTTGCAGCCCGCTGATGGTTTGTTTTTTTCTTTTTTGTATTCGAGAGTATGCGAGTATAATGCGTTTATTTTGGCTCTTTTATCCCGAATATAATACTCAGTTTATGCTGTCAACGTTGTCAACGGTCATTTAACGCAAGGTTGCGTAATTTAATTGAATGGATATTCTGAAAAGTAAAGAAAAAAAAAATTAATGAAATTTAAATTTAAATGTGGGACATCATCAGCATATTTTTTTGTGATATGGGTTTTTTTTTCTTGTGTCTAGGCAATTGCGGTTTATACCAACATTTGTACTGAATATTATTAACATAATTGAGTGTTTCTTTTTTTTAATCTATAAAATAGAAAAAGGTGTATAAAATTAATAATTTTATTTATAAGCGCGTGTTACTTTTAAATTATAGTGGTTGTTATAGGGGTGGTATACATAATTAATGTATATTTTCTTCTTTTAATCTCTATTTTGAAATTAGTGAACATTGGAAAATATTCATTTACACACGCCAAAGTTGATGTAATTGAGTTTAGTATGTCATTTAATGTAGGTACATTAATTTTTGTTAATCAATTTTTGTAATTAATATTTATTCATTATATTTTCGGTGCATTAATTTGTAAAATTTTATAAGTAAACAAAGAGTAAATGATTATTATACAACTGATAACTTAATTATTGCAACAAAAAAAAAACAACACAATAATTGTCCATATTAGGTTGGATCATGATAAATGAATGCATGAAATTAGGTAGGTTATGCTGTTAATGAAGCATACAATTTTCGAACACATCAATTTCTTTGGAAAAAAAGAGTCATTTGACGCACACCAAGAGAACAAATCGATTGCCCAAACAGCTTTTTCGTTTGCAGAACAATTTTTTGGTTTCGTTTGCAGCAAATTGATAGATTCGTTTGAGTAATACATTTTTTGCAAACGATTTAAAAACCGACTATATAATTTAAGATTGGCTAAGAATGCATATAAGCAAAATAAGAGAACTAATCATTTGCGTTAAATGACTTTTCATTATTTGTTGGATGGTAATTTTTCGTCGTCAGTATCGTTTGCAGCAAACTCTCAAATTCGTTACGGTGAAACAATTTATGCGAACTAATAAATAAAAATCAAAAAGTTCGTAACTCCGGTGATTGAACCAATGACCTCTCGATTTCCAACAAAGGCTGTTGCTTTTACGCCACGAACTAGAAAACTTTCGTGTAGCATAAAATGCATATGAACACCACAAACATAGAATCAATTATTAAAAAAAAATATTTCCTGCAGTATTTGCTCTAAATGAATTCTATATTCCTATACCAAAAGTGAAATTCTTTGCAAAAAAACTGCTTTCTGGAGACTTTTTCGCAAACCATTTATTCGTTTGCTGCAAACAATTGAATTTTATATTAAACGTAAAGGTGTTTAGTTGCTACGAATGTACAACTTTTGCGAGGATTGTATTTACTTTCCAGCAAATGATTATCATTTAATTTAAAGAACATTCATTCGCCGCAAACGAAAACAATAATATTATTTCTGTGAGTGTAGAAGATGGCATCATAATTTCATTTTCTACAAAAATGGAATATGATCGTTCTTTCCCGTGGCCTTTTATTTAGTAATTTCATTATATTGTGAAACTGAAAATGATACAAGATCAACCAAAAAGTAAATGGGTCGATTGATGTCAAAATGGCTATGCGACTGTAAGCTATCATCCGTTCCATTGCCGTCTTCTTAAATCAACAAGATCAAATCTAGAAGTAATGGAACTGGTGCCAAAATTTGCGTGTGAACGTAACCTATCATCCGACACACCAACCGCCTTTTTGGCCCAACTCATTTAGCGGACAGTCGAATATAATATTGCAATCTTGTATCTTGTATGCAACAGCAATGGTAGATCAGTAAGAACACTAGTACAACAAGACAAAGCTACAGTAAACAACAGATATGGTGAGTCACTCGGTGGCACTTAGATCTACTATGCCAAAGTGGTATAAGTGAACCCCGTAGTATTAGTGTAGACCCTGCACCTCCGTACTGGTATAGATCAGAAGGTCGGCAGATATAAGTAAGATCCGTAAGAATACTATAGACATAAGTTAACAGCTCTAGTAAAGCAGCAGGTACTGGTGAGTCTCTAAGACGGTAAAATCTTGACATCTTATGGCTCTGCAGATATAAAATGACTAGTTTACTGAGTTCGTATTGAAATAACAGCTCCAAGAAGAGAAAAAGTGCCATGGTTTACTGTAGAAGACACCGGGCACTCTATAAATGTTAGACGTAGTGTAAAGGATATTAATTACTTTTCCGTACACGGAGTGTAAGGTATAAGTATAGCGATTGGAACAGAATTAGTCTATTTCATCGTGAAACACCATGAAATGTATAGAACGCCGTTGTCAATAGCGACAGCGTTGGAAATTTATAAACCCGACAAACTTTGTTAGACTCAAGATAATTAAAATCTGTAAACGGAAAAGTCAAACAAGAAATAGATACAAATTACTGCAAAATGATCTTGGCGAAAAAAAAACTACTATTTCAATGATCAAAATAGTTTGGAATTTATAACAACGATTTTCAAGGCCCGGGGAGTATTGCTAAGATTGAAATACTTGCCATATAGAACCGAAGGAACTACAGAATGCCCTTTGTGCAATGTTCGAACCAGAGAAGACACATTCCACTTTATTGGAGTCTGCCCTGTCCTGAAGGTACTCTACAACTACCTGAAATCTGCGCTAAGAATCTTTTAATTAAGTGTAACTCAACAAAAACCAAGATTTTACTAATTTTATAAAAAAAAAAATCCTTTTTCGGCTGACGGCAGTTAATGCCAATGCTTTTTTGTGAATACTTGTAACAAACTTAAAAATTATTTATTTTTTTAAGTATCAAAATCTTTACTTCTACTGGAGGTATCCAAAACCCGGAATACTTAACTCTCAAAAGTTTTGGAAAAAATCAATATTTTACACTATTTTGTAACCCAAATTCTTGCAACGGAAAAATTTGGGATTATCAATGTTATTCATATTTGTTTTTTTTTTTTCATTTCAAATAAAACCTCTTCATCAAAATATCACATAAAATGAATCGACCCTTTGGTGGCACTTTTGAACTAGACAGGGCATGTAGATCAAAGGTAGATCAAAGAGTATTAGTAAGACCCCCTAGTTGCATCTTGAAAAGTAAATTCGTGTAGATTAGCAGCTATTAGTGTGGTCTCTGGTGACACTTGAACAGGGGAGACAAAAACTCTGGTAGATCAGCAGGTGAGGTCACTGTGGCACCACGATACTGCACAGCATATCTTGGAAAGACTAGCAGGTATTAGTGGGGCGACTAGGTCACAATTGGCAAAAGCTCTGGTACGTTAGCAGATGTTAGTAGGACCCTTGGAAATACTATTGACGAGACAGTTTTTTTTTATTTTTGTTTTATTTTTCAACTTTTATAGATCTTTAGTTAAACTTTGTTAATAAAATGTCAAGCATTCAAATTTATCGTCATGCAAGTAAGAATAAATGTTGCTGGATTTTACAAAACAAAGACTAAAGGTATGAAAATTTAAGTTGTAGTCGGTTATAGGATTTCTATAACTCATCAAATGAGCGATAGAAATAAATATACTCACATCACATTTATCAAAAAACAGATTCCAGAAGCCTTTAATCCATGCAGGTATCGCTTAACGATTAAATCAACAAAATATTTCAATCATAACATCAATTTTTATTCTGTTATGCAAATAATACTGCTCTTAAAATTCCTGAAATTCATTTTTAAAAAATGTCATAACAAGTGTCAAGTCAATGTCAATAATAATGAACATTGTTAAATTTTATATTCCCAACCCCTCCTCCTCCGGTGGGATTATTTTATCAAAAAAAATGTGTTTGTATTCGTTCGTTCATTTATCAATGCACTTCACTCAAATACGTTGAGTGCCATTAAAAATTTAACCACCAAGGGTTCTTTATTCTGTGTAAATCGTTTTCGAAAGTCGAACAACGCAACGGTAACGGTAGTTGCTGCATTTAACTTTTAAAATCCTATATGCATCGCTATATTATGTTGATGCAGGTTATGGGTACATATACGTGAAGTAATCTGTGTTTTAAAGCTCACAGAAGATTATGATGGTTTTCTTTTTTGGAAATCTGAAAATTATGCTTTGTTTCTCTGTCGCTCTCTCTCTCCCTCTCTGTCGCTTCGAAGAAGGCAAAGATCATAATAATAACATGACAATAATAAATATTTTCATAGTGAAGAACTTTACTGCAACTCTCCACCACTACATCATCATCAGTATTGTTGCTGTTTTAAAAGAGTCCTGGACTTCTGGTACAGAATCAGGAGCAGTAATATCGCCTTCCATTCGATTCAGTGCAGTGCTCCTTGAATCGATATTAAACGTTCTCTGCTGTCGGATGGACGTAAAATCGATTTGTTCCATTAATTTCCTTACTGAACTGAAAGTTAAAGGGTTCGTCAGCAGGTTTATAATCAAGTTCTTCACTTATACTAGTGATGCTTTACACTTTATACATACATGTATGGAGGTCCTTTTCACAAACTAGAGACTGCATACAAGAATCGAGTGTCAGTATTATGTGTGTTATGCAAGAGAAGATTACGTAAACAAGTAAAACTTGTTTTTGGTTAATTGAAAGGATAACCGAGCAGCAATATGTTTTTGAAAGGAATTTGTGCATGTAAGCAGCTCTAAGATTGTTTTATGCACATTTTCATAAGAATACAGGGCATATTCCTAAAGGTTGGCTTAAGAACGAAAACCTCAGGTCAAACAAGGATGATGGACTGTGAAAATCCTCTATATAACTAACCAATATGAAATTTACCAACTGATTGTAATTATTTTTGGGAATCTCAATCGACTTGGTCTTACAGTTAAATAGTTTTGAATTTGAAATGAGAGATCAACAATTTTTAATACCTCAGATTTATTAAATTTGCATTATTTGTTTTGTGATAAATCCTTTTTTGATTAGCCAATAACAAGAAGTATTCATGTAAGACGATTTTAATCACTGACCACTACTTGTATTTGTCCCAAACAAGGAGAGGCTATACATGGAATTGTATATGTTAATGCTGTTTCCGAGTTGTTTTTCTTAAATTTTTGTAATTTATGCAAATCAGATGAACTGTTTATAAGGAGCTAACTGAAGTACAATGCTCCAAACAACACCTGGTGAAAGATGTAGATGGTTCGCTGCTCCATTCGGATGAGGACCAGCTCAGAAGGTGGTAGGAACACTTCGCTTCGGTATTAAACCGTGTGTTCGCCAGCGATGCGCATCCAATACCTGATGACCCGTCCGAAGCAACAAATGCCCGAATCCGCACCACACCTCCCAGTAGAGAAGAGATAAATGCCGCAATTAAAACACTAAAGAACAACAAGGCGGTGAGACTTGACGGTATTCCGGCAGAGCTCTTACAAGCAGCATTAACGACATCGAGTGAGCTACTGCATCCACTCATAACGAGAGCCTGGAACTCTGAATGCTTCCCGGAGGAGTGGAAAAGGGGAATGATCGTCAAGCTCCCGAAGAAAGGAGATTTGATGCAGTGTGAAAACTGGAGAGGGATTTGCGTTCGTTCATAACAGCAAAAATTATATTAGAGCGAATTAAAGAACATCTAGAAGACACACTCGACGCCGAACAAGCAGGTTTCCTCACTGGTTCATCCTGTGTTGACCACATTAACACCTTGTGGATCATTATTGAACAGTGTTCATTGATTTTAAAAAAGCGTTTGATAGTGTTAACAGAGAATTTATTTGGATTGCCTTACGCAGGAGAGGCATTCCAGATAAGTTAATCTTTATTATTAAAGCAACCTACGGTGGATGCAAAAGTCACGTTTTACATAGAGGAAGGTTGTCGGATGAATTCGAAGTCCATTGTGGAGTCAGACAGGGTTGCATACTGTCGCCAATACTTTTCCTGTTAGTGATAAGCGATGTGCTGCGTGCAGCCCTGTTAAACGGAAATGGTGAAATTCAATGGAGTCTGACCTCCCAACTAAAACATCTAGACTACGCGGACGACACGTATGCTTACTCTCTCATTAGATCATGGATCTCCATCAAAAGACCAACTTGGCATGTTGGTTGAGGCCGTAATCCATCATGGATTGAAAGCGCAATCTTAAGTTAGTGAAGTTGCAGACACCTATGCGATCGCAGATATTTTCTTTTTCGGCGAGTCAAATTGAAAAAATTAGGTATGTTTTCACCACTAAGTACTTGTTTAGTGGAACCACTAAGACCACAATCAACGAATGAGACGGTAATGGAAGAATTCTTTGATGAGAACAACGCCGGAGTCGGCTAATCCCGCCTACCGTCTTTAGAGTCATCAAAGAATTTGGCCCTCATGGTAAGGGACTGCTGCCGATTAGGTAACTGCCCAACGCAAGAGTAACATCCCATATAAACAAACCAACTACCATCCACGGATATGAATGATTCAAATTAGATCGTTGATGACTCCAGCAAACGAATTTTGGATCTGCAAGTGGAATATCTGGACCTTAAACACATCATGTTAAGACAATCAACTAATGGAGACCCTAGACAAGATCAAAGAAGATATAAAAATCATTAAGGAAGTGCGTTTGGGTGGATACGGTAGGTATACGAGAAATGAAATCCTTGAACCAGCAATTTTTCGGCTTCCTGGTAAGAAGAATACTTGACAGCAAGAAGTCATGTATTTCAAATATATAAGTGACCTAGTCACAGTCTGTATCACAACCAAAGTTCAAGATTACCTAACAAAAGGAGGTTAGATGACCCAACCAAGGCTACATTCTACGACCCTGAAATACACAGCCAACATGACAACAACTCTGAAAACGAACTCCGACTGATCAAATTTTCTCTTCCCGGGCCGAGATATGATCATGCCAAGCACTTGACTCCCATAACTTAGTATTCACAAGAGAACTTGACGCTTCTCGAGAATCAGATGACCAAAACCTGGTCCTGGAACGCCCATTTACATGACCTAGACAAGGGTAGAACATGGATATCAAAACATCAGTCATACGAACTTCATTTAGGAAACTACTTCTATTTATAATGATTCCAACTATTTCATGAATACTGACATTAATAGCCTCTTTCACTTCATGACAAGTTTCAAATGAATTAACAAGAGTTCGGAATTTCTTGTTCCCTAACTGGTCGAAATGTGATCTGACTCTTTTGCTGCCGGCCACATTAACTTAACCTTACCTTAAGCTGCTGGATCAAGTGGCATTTCGGTTTAAGATAGAATAAATGACTTGGTTATGATCAGGATTGTTGCTCCTTTAAAGAAAGAATGACAAAGTTGGTGGGTGAGATATCCGGCAACCTTTCTTACATTGTTTTGTGAACCAACTAACAAGCCAACTAGTGGATTGTGCTGAACATGTTGACATCATCAAGAGAACAGAGCGTGCTATCATTGATGCATTTGGTGATATTGAAATGTCATCGTCGACCCTAACAAAGCCTCATGATGGAGATGGAATCATAAAACTTTGAAGCAGTCAAAGATTTTCTCTTTCCTTGAGGCCTATATTTTTTCATCTTAGACTGAACAACAGTGAAAATATGAAACGAATTATCATCCCTACCAACCGTTACTTCCTTGGAGTCAGAAAGGCATTTAAGTACATTGTTATTGTATTGATCAGAGGAAAGGTCAGTATTGGAATCGATAGAAACCTGATTAAACCAACAATTACTATATTCGTTGAAACGTTGACGGGTCAAAAAGCTGGAAATACGCCGCTGAATCGGGGCACCTTGGGTACTCGAACATAGAAGTAATATTTATAGTTAAAATATCGTCTCATATGGCGTAGCACGAAGTTACCGTCAAACAAGTCCGCATATACAACCCAAATGGATAACAAGGTAAGAATGATCGCATGCTAGTAAGCGCGCATAAACAGGAAAACCAAGAAAATCCGAACGAATCTGTTTTCGATTAAGTTAAAAAATCGGCTACTTTTTTCGTCACGTCCATTCTTATAGTTCGCTTCTCATAAGAACGTGTGTATTTAATTGAGCTGTCAGTCAAAAACGTCGGCGTAACGCACGTGATTCTATGGGTTGGCGCTTTAAAATTAGAACAACCTCAGCCAACTTTCTGTCCAGTTACTTATCTGGCTCGAGATGCTTATTGCTTGGGACCCTGGCCCACCCTGGACTGCAGGAGGCACATAAAATACTCGTAAGTGAAAAAAATTTAATCAACGAATGATAGGTATTAAAATATTTTTGAAACAAAAAAACACAAAACACAAACAGTCCTCAGAATGCCTCAGAAATCACAATTAGTATAGCCATCCTAAAATCGAGACTAAAATAAAAAAAAAAAAAAAACCTCTTCTTCAACGTTGCTATTAAATTCAATATTCCTAAGCTTTTGCAATCTCATTATTGTCAACCTTCAAAGAAAGTTTAAAATTTCAATTAAAATAACTTTACACCAAAGTCGATATTCTGTGGCAATAAGAAACTAAAGCCTTAAATAATGTTGCTTTTTGTAGTGTAATACTCGTACCTCCTTGTTCCTGTTTTTTTTAAGTTTGAGTGTTGCAACAAATAGTAATTTTTTTTTATGAGTTGGGTAAGAACTTTTGGATATTCACTCTAACGCAAAAAATTAAAATTAAAATAAAGTTTGTTTCCTCATCAACTTTGCTCTTGGTAAATATTTCATGCATACAACTTGTAGAGCGTACTGCTAGCTCCCTCAAGCCTCAACGTTAGTTATCTCTTCCTACTTACCTTACATACACTTTTTTTTTGTTTTTGCTTGAAGGACAAAACTTGCAGAATTCCAAAACACTCTAGATGCACCCAATAATAACAAGAGAAATATACCCTGTGGATTTTACACACTCCACTCAACAGATATTATTTTGTAACAAAAACTTTTATTTCCAAGTCTGCACGCTTCCCTGATGGGCTTTCTTTGCAAAGGAAGGATGGTTACATGTTTGTGTTTTTTGTTCGATATCTCGAGGAGAAAAGAGTTTTCACGCCGAGTCACCGCACGTATCTCATCCTGTTTTATTAGCAATTTCTTCTTGTGAATAGGTTACTGTTATAGTTATTTGTTTTTACTTTTTTTTTCTGCTTTTCCCTTTGTTTTAGTCTTCTTATTTATACGGACATCCTTCACATGGTCCTCTTTTTTCGTATTCTCCGCTATATTTTCTCAGTTTTCATCAAAGTTCTTACATTAGGCAAACTATCTAGGGAGATAGAGAATAGGAACTAGGCATGATTGCCAACTTTGCGCAGTATTTTTACTGACTTGGGATCGCATTCTCTTAAACAATTATTAAATCTGGTCTTACGAACCTGCTCTGGGAGCCCTGTTCATTTTATACATGCTAATTGCTAATTTTATTTCTCTCATTTGCAGTTTCGATTAGGTGTACTTTAGGTTTAAAACTGGTTGAAGTAGTCTTTCAGATTTATCTGCCACGTTGTTTTCATTCCACCTTCCTTGCAGACCTTAGAGTAGATAGTGATTCCCACTGCAGTTTGTTCACTTTTCTTTAGAAGTATTATGCATGTATATTAAGAGGCTGAGTACAAGATCCCTCCTTGCGGTCCAAGCTATGGTTGAGGTTGCCTCTTGATGGCCTCTTGTAAGGTAGGCCGTATATGAGGTTTCAGCCAGAGGACTAAGCTACTGCTATATAAGCAGGTTATAAGGCACTTCATCACTTACAGCTTTCTAATCTGGTTCACGGCGGCGTCGAAATCGTACATGGACAAACTGGAAAGCCTTGAAAAGAAGATCCTACAAATTTGCACAGGAATGAATTTGGACAAGATACAAAGAAAATATCCCAGCAACAAGAGACTCTACGTTGAAGCGAAGTTCGTCCAAATCAAAAGATACCTTGTCCAATCCGGAAGAAAACGTCTACTCTGGAAAATCATCCCAACCCAATGATAGGATACACAATGAGAAGCCCAAGACACCCCGACCCTCGATATCCAAAAGCTAAGGATCTTCTCGATGAGGAACTGATCAACACCAATGACGAAAAAGACATCCGATTCTATACTATGACCCTGGGTCAGCTCACTACCGTGGCGGAAAGTAATTTTGACAACAATATTTCAAATACATAATAACTTTTTGCGTAGTAAGTTGACTTAACGCTTCCTTTATTGCAAACTCAAGTAGATTCCACAGCCTCTATTTTGGCGATCAAGAAACGCGTACCACCTTATTAACTTCGACTGTGTAAAGTTTTAAATTTTCAATACCGAATTGATAATAGTGGCGGATATCATGTCCCCTTATTGTAAAACTTTAAACTTTGGTCTATCCGTCAAATTATAAAATTCTACGATGTTTGAAGGTCCATTATATAGGCATTTGATCATTATTGCAAACAATGGGCGGATAGCACGCCCCTGAATGCAAAATCTAAAATTTTTGATGTATTTGTTCATATGCATCGCAAAACCATTGTGCAAAATTTCAAAACTATACGATGAATTATGAATTATTTGGGGAAAATGGGCGGATACCACGCCTCCTGAATGAAAACTCTCAATTTTTTAATTTTTTCCCATATATGCACCGCCAAGTCTACCATTGTGCAAATTCTCCATAAATTGTATACAAATTCAGTGAGTATGGGCGAATGCCACGCCCCAAATTTTCAAATTTGCATTCGATTTTTGCTGTTATATGCACCAAAGTCTGTCATTGTGCAAAATTTCAAGGTGTAGAGTAACGGGAAGTGCTCCATAATTTTGATGATCTGTCAGTGAGTGAGTCAGTCAGTCAGTTACGGTTTTTGCAATTTTTGAAGCCCGCTTTCTAATAAACCATTCATGCTTGGTGGACGAAATTTGCTGAGCTGAGTGTTCTTGACTACTTCAACAAATATTTGAAATTCCTGGCCTAATTTGTTTAAAAATTGGGTGGTTGCAAATAGCTTAAGTGTGGTTCTGTAAATAAGGGTGTAGTGCCAAAGTTGCTAGAACTTGGCTGAGCACTACCGTGCCCTTTGATACTTTTAAGAAGCTTTAACGTCCACAGCAACTTTGAGCATAAGAGCAAGTACGTGCGACCCAGTCGTGTATTTTTAATTCTTTTAATTATTGAAATCACCCCATTTGGCAACCATTAAACTTAGCATAATCCTAAGGTACTATTGCCGACTTTTTCTTTTATTACTTTTTTTTTTTTAGTTTGAGATAAGTCTTGCTACATTGTTATTGTTGCTTAGAAGTTCTTTTCATTAATCCGCCATACTACCGGATATGAGGACAAGAACGAGGAAGTAAAAACGTTTCTAAAAACGAGGAATGTAGGAAAAAGAACTGATGGGTGTTGATATGGAGAGAGGTTTGTATTATATGGATACACTATTATAAGGCAATAAATAGGACTTAGGCAGTGAAAGTTTTCATAATATTTCCTCCCCCCTCCCCCCCCCCCCACTTAAGCGGTAAGATAATATCACAGTGTGAGGTTTATTTAATTAATTTTAGCTGTGTATAATAATGTTTCGTTTCGGGAGACGTACATATAATGTGGGAGTTATTATATGCTCTCATTATATTTACGGAAGACAAAAATTAATTATAATTTGTTTGTAATTGAAGAGGTCTTAGCTCTTAGATAATGTTGAGACACGATTTAATATGTATGGATGGGTTATTGAAGTTTTGGCACGTTTTCATTTATGTGGGTATTTTAGTTTTTTTTTTTTGTATCAAATTCGTCGTTTTACAGCATAAAACGTGGTTGTTTTTATAAACCTACATAAGATTAGCTAGTAGTTAGTTAGGTTAAGCCTACTTTTATTTTCAAAACAGTTTTCTGTCTTCTCTGTACATCAAATTTTGTAAAATACTAAAATAAACTTCTTTGACTTACCCCAGTCTCAGACAACATTTACATTTTTCGGAACAAATTGAAATTTTGTTTTTCAAATTTTGAATTTTGTCAAAATTTGCATGGGGTTGAGGTCGAAATACTGCTAGTAAAAAAAATTCTGTATTTAAAATTCTGCTCTCAAAATACTTTTTTTTATAATTCTAATTTCTTTACACAATTCTGAAAAAACAATTAAAAACTCGTTTGGAATAGCTTTTTAACATTTTCCAAACGAGTTTTAAAACTTATTTCAGAATTTTGTAAACCAAATTGTTTCGAAAGCATGCTTCATTAAAATTATTTACTTGCTGAATTTTTTTAAGGATTCACCGAAGAGCAAAGAACATAATCACTTCAATTAAAGAATTCACAATTGATCTGACGTGGCGCTGTTTCAAGAAGTCGCAATGTTGTTTCGTGGATCGATGACGCAGTTCATCCACCGATTTAGGCCCAGTTTTTTAGTGCGAGATCATCCTGGTATTAGGATTAACCCTGAGTTAATCTCCCAAGTTAGTTTTTCTGTCTGATTTGATCCCGAGGTTGAACCAGGGTTAACTTACCGAATGTGGTGTGTTAACCCCTTTATTAAAAAATGAATTTTTTTTACAGATGCCTAAAAAAAATCTATTAAATTGAAAAGAGACACTTTGAAAATAACCATTTCACTATTAAAACCTTTCCTTTTTTTGTTTACAGATGCATGTGCAAAATCTATTGAATTGACAGAAGACACTATGAAAATTACAATTTCACTATCGAAAACAAATGGTGCCGCTAGGGAAATTCCCTTTTATTTGGTATCGCGATCAGTGTGTTCGAAGCGATTTCGATGTTTACAGGTGATTTCCAATGACACGAGCCCCGATTCTAATCGATTTTTTAAAGAAAAAATAGAAAGCTAATCCCGCACTAAAAATCTGCTTCAGAAATAACTCGGGTTTAAATAATTACATCAAGAACAAAATTAATGAGTTTTGTAAATATGTGAGTATGCACTAGAATACGCCGTACGTAGAACTTTTTCGGTTTTTAGGCTGCAGTAAGAAAGTAACGCAAACAAATTTTTCAATTTTTTTTTGAAAAATAATTTCGATAACAGCTTTGTGATATTTTCAAAATTTTGTTTTAAAAAATGGCATAGAAATTGATTTTATTAAATTTTTTTGAAAATTTTATAAGAAATAGTTTTATTGGTTGCAATGGCTAGGCTATACCTATATCTGGATTTTCAAATATTTTTTTTCTTAATTTTTTAATTGGGCAAGTTTAGGATTTTGATTCTACTATCGAGTACCATTTTTTTCATTTTTGGCTTTCTCTTAAACCACTGAACCAATTTTGATGTTTTTTATTCGGAAGCTTCTTAACAAACTTAGTTGATACCTATCAAAATTTTCAAATAAATAATTTTTGGATTAAATTTTTTTTTTTTTCAAAAATCAAGTTTTTGAAAACTGGTCACTGTATTTTTTTTTTTTTTGAAATTCAGGTTTTAGATGTGCATTAATATCTTCTTGAAAATGGCATACCAAATTGTATTTTTTTCGACAAGATTTGAGAATTTTTATATATTAAAAATATTTTTTTTTAAAACTGCTCAAACGATTTTCAAAATTTTTTTTCTAAAAATTTATTTTTTTTTCAATCAAATCAAATGGCATACTTAGTAGATTGGAGCTCAAAACAATTTAAGAAGTTCTTTATGTCATATAATTAATTTTTTTTTTTCACTTGTTCTATATGGCAAGTATTGGTTTCGTGTCAAAAAAAAAATTTGAGGTTTTAATCAAAACTAACATTACGATGATGGAGAAGACCAAAAAAGTGGTTTTCCTCATGCCGTCCGTGCGTCTGTACGTCTGTACGTCTGTGCGTCCATCTGCACACATCTCCACTACCTAAACGCATGGACGGATATTTCTTCCAATTTGGTACAGATGATTTTTACGTAATTTCGAGATTTGTTTTTTTGTTTTGTTTTTAAATATCTCGTCTAGAATTACAACCTCCCATATAACGGTTTTGAATTATTGTATTTTTTTCGACAACGGCTCTAACGATTTGTGTATGTATTGTGCTTGCAACAAAACAGTATTTTTAGTTTTTCTCAAAAAACTCGAACAACGGAGAAACAGCGTTGCGGTTTTTTTTTTTTGCAAACATTTTTGTTATTTTGTTTTTTTGTGAATATCTCCTAAACGGTTTAAGCGATTTTGGCTAAAACTTGTGCACAGATATTTCATATAACCTTAAACGATCTAATTAAGTTTTCAAAAATAATTTGTATCAATTAAAAAACTAAATATAATGAAAAATTAAAATTAGTTTAATTCTTTTTAAACATGTTCTATATTTTTTTAATTTCTAACATAATTATTTATTTTCATAAACTTTGTATAAGAGACTTTAACGTCTATACCAAAGAGCAAGTACGTGCGACCAAGTTTACTTTAAAGTGTATATTTCATTTCATAAATTTCATTTATCACAAAATCAAACAAACTTCACATATTTTTCCGACAGCCCTGGATACAAAATATATTTATTACCTACAAATTTAAATAATTTTCTACAACACTAGTAGGTACTGCTGGACTATTATAGTTTATCTTCATTGAATTTCAGTATAACATGGAAAGGGTACACAAATACATAGACAAACTAATCAAAATATCGCTACCATTAAGTTTTGTCTAATTGAAGAAAACGAGAAATAAAGTGCACAGCTTGGGTTCTGCGATTTATGGAATGATGGCATTTTTTAATCAAAATTTAGATTGTGAATTTTCGAATGCATTACTTTTCATGTATATGACTCAAATAGATAATAGATATCGCAAGGAAAAAACAGACGTTTCTCCTTTTAACAATTTCGTCCTTCATTAATCCTTTATTCTAAATTCAGTCGAATTTTATTTCACCATGTTGTGGTCTCATGAATATTTTATGCATAGTATAAACGTACTTGTAAAATATACCTACTATATACGGAAGAAAGGATTAAAATTTTATAATTTATTTAAACCAAAAACCCAAACATCCTATATTAAGCTGAACATCATGTTCCATCTCAAATGATGTATCGCAGGAATAAAACCAACTTTTGCTTGATTTATCCATTCATTCATTTTATCCAATCGCCAAATATTATACCCGGTATATAGAAATACCCCGCTGAAAGTCACCACAACTCCATTTATTGCTGGTTTTTCGTGTACCTCTACCGCACCGCCAACGCCGCCGCTGCCGCTGCCGCAGTACAATTCAATGTTTGAATCCCTTGTACAATATCTGGGTTTGAAAATCAACATAAAACATTTATCACACTTTGTCATATTGGTTTTCCGTTTTGAAAATTGATAAAATCAATATCCTTTGCATTAGTGTCGGGAGATTTATGGGCCAAATAACATCAGTTGTTGTATTGTGCCGCATAACACATACAAACACACACAACAACACTGATTTTGGTGTTTTCTTATTCGGAGTTTAGATTGATTTATGGGTTTCCCACGGTGTCGGTTCGTTTCCAACTACTACAGCTAAAATGTCATTATTAGAATTATTATGCCTCGTTGCAATAATAAAATCATTTCAAAAGCTTAACCCACCAAGGGGGGTAACAAAAAAACAATGTTGGACTTTCTTGAGCTTAATATGTGTTTCTAAGTGAGACAATTTTTGCACTGGCAATAAAAATTGTGACAACTAAGTTTTGCAGTACATGATTCTGCCACATTGTCCTTCCATCACCCACTGCCTCGCTAAATAAATATATTGTATCTGCAATATTATTATGCAATACACAAAACACGGTAGGGTTGCTGTCCCATATCGCTGCAAGAGTACCATGGGTTGCCAGGTGTTAAGAAGTAAAAAACATTACATAATGACGACAACACATTCAAAAACATGTTTTAAGGGGAATTTTCATTGGAATTTTTCAATGATCAGTAAAATAATAAAAATGCATTTAAAGAAAAGTTAGGAACAGAACTAAGTTTTTTTTTCTTCTGTAAGCAAATTCAATCGATCATAAGCTTCATTTTGATATCAATTGCATTCAACACTTATTTGTCTAAATGTCTTTAAATTTAAAATGAAAAATTCCAATGATTCATTTCCATGATAGCTATAACTGGTCCCTAATCTAACATGGCTAGAAATCGTATTCTTTGTGGTTTTTGAAGGTGAACTAATATTCCATCGTTACTTTGGAAACAAATGTAGCCTAATAAAAGAAAACGGTGGGCTATCCTTGGCTTACCTGGGACAAACGAACCACATCGTGGAATCATGGATTTTAACACTGACAAAAATTAGTTATTGGAGTATTGAAGTTACAAAAAGCCAAAAAAATACTACTTTTCTGGGCATACAATGCCCAAACGAACCACGCATTTTTGGGTGGCTATATAACGCAGGGTGTAATGCATGTAGAGAATCAGGGCATTTCTCGTGTCATTTTTGTCATTGATGCTATAAAGTCACAATGTTGTTCAAGACTTCACTCTCAACCCAGTGCAGTTGGGATAGAAATTAAGTGCACGACTGGATTGCACGTACTTGCTCTTATAGATAAGATTTCTATATATGCTAAGCCTTTTTAATTAAAAATTTGTAACTGCAGTTTAAGTAAAAAAAATTAAAAAAGCATAAAATTCGATTTTCAAATGACTAAAACGAATTTAACCTCAAAACAAAGAATGCAATTTGATTTCTTCTACTCGTATGATTATACATTTTTAGAAAAAAAAATTGAAAATCGTAAGACCCGTTTAAAAAAAAAAACAATTTTTCTATATAAAATTTTGCAAGGATTTTTATAAAAAAAAAGAATTGGTACCCAATTTTTATGATATTATTTTTGAACATCTTAAAACTAAATTTTGAAAAATATATTGAAAAGTTTTCGAAAAAATGATTTTTCAACAAAAAAAAATTCAAACTTTTTTAAAAATCGAAAAAAAATAATTTTCGATTTTTTTTTACCAAACATTTAACTTTAAAGCTTTCATTTAAAAATGGTTGAAATTGGTCGAGTCATAAAAGAGAAAATCAGAATTTAAAAAAACGGTTCTATGGCAGGTACCTACGGTTTACGGTATAACGGTTTTTGAAACAAACAGTTAACGATAAACCTTATCCAAAAAAATTGCCATGATTTTCTTAATCAATCGTAGGAATCATTTTTGAGAAAAATGAGTTTTTCTAAAACCGGTATACGGCAGGTACCATTATTTTTGGTCCAAAAAAAAATAATTCAAAAAACGTCTGGGTATAGCTAGTCTCCAAAAAACACCACATACCAAGTTTGAAGTAAATCGACCCATCCGATTAGGCTGTGGCCTCTGATACAGACAGACGGACAGACAGACTGAATTCTCGGATTTCTGCTGTCAAATTTATTTGGATGCCTTAAAAGTGCTGCCACTTTCTGTTTTAATAGTACGAATTTCAGTACTTAAATTAGTACCCTAGTTGTTTTTAAGTGCTTGAATGATCTTAATTTTAATTCAGCTTGAATTGAAACCAAATTTAGCAAACACTAGTATGTGTTCATACACATACATTATATTTTTACATTACAATAAATATGATTACGTATTTCCTACCAACGTAGTGCTAATTACGCCATTTGCCATTGTTTGCATTTTTTAGATCTCGTGTTTCATATGGCAAAAAAGAGTGAAATCCTTTACTAAAAGAGGAAAATTTCTGTTCCCGTTTTTTTTTTTATAAAGAAATCCACCTTTTTACACACGAACTTTACTGTGCACTCACGTATTCTGTACTTGCCTATACTCACAACTTTGGATTCAAACTTATGGATTCATTTCTGAGTAGGATTTTTTGTTGGTGCGACGGCAGTTCATGCAACCTGGTTAACTCTTGGTAAACGTGGTAAGTGCTGAATTTGGTAAACTTTTTCACGTTTACCGAGGTAGCATGAATACCCCTTTTGTATAGGACATAAAATGTATACATGTTTAGGGTATATGCCTACTGTATGATCAATATTTATTCATTTCATATTTATAATGGCTACAGAGAAGACTGAACAAAAATTGAATAAATTTAATAATAAAAATTAAATTCGTGACATTATCTACTATAGAAAAATAATTTTTAATATATTGCAATTGATACAGTTTGTATTTCCAAAGTTCTTATTCTGACTGCAGTAATGTACTTCTATTCAGTGGTTTAACGTAAATCAATAGTACCTATTGTACAATAATTCGCAAGGCCTAATGGAAATAAATTTTAATATTAAGAGAGTACATTTCAATACTTTTTACAAAATAAAGTACGAGAAAATAGCATTGGAAGCAACACTTGTGTGACATCTCAGCTCTTATTAGTTTAGTGTTCAACTTTAAAGATAGCTTTCCGAACATAAAATTTTGATCTTTTACTGGTGATTAATCTGGAGAAATTTTAATTTAAGCTATTACTAGATTTGATTATTAGTAAAGCCCTATGTGTTATTACTGGTTGAATATTTTTATAAATGCAGATAAAGAATTATAACTTCAAAAATGAAAAGTTATTCACGTTTTCTTACCACCAACCTACTGGAAAAAACGTTATGGCCAATGAATCTCAATCTAGAACTTTTTCAACAAGCTTTATAAAACGGGCTACATAAATCACATCACCACAAAAGTTTATTTATGTTTCAGCTTTTTTAACAAAATGTATATAAAAATGTTACTTATTTTTTCTTTAGTAGGTGCCTGTCAAAACTGATCTTTGACTTAGTTACTTGGTACAAAAACACATGGCAACTTTTATGACAAGCGACAGAATAATGACCATTATCATTGTGAGTCGTTTAAATGAGGCAGTAGATGTGTCATATTCAGGGTAAGGCTCCCTTAAATTTCTTCGAATAGCTCTTACACCTAAGAATATGAATATGAATGTCTATTTGGTAAATTTAAATAAAATGGCATTTGGTTAATTAATTGAACGAAAAATGTTCAGAAAAAAAGTTGAATTTTTGAAGTCGATTCTGAATTTGCTTCACACAGTTCAAAAATTATTAGGCCCGAATTTTTGAGTGTACCTCTAAATCATATAATTCTTGTTTTTAAATCAAATAGAAAGATAATTTTTAAAGTCATACCAGATAGACCCTGAACATATTTAAAATTAAAAAAGAAAAAAAAAAAAAACTAACAAATCAACTCACTTCAGGCCTAATGAAAACATACTTTACTTAAAATTAAACATAAAATACGTTATCCTTACCTCAATTAAGGGACAATTTGTATATCATCAACGTGCCTTGTAGCATTAATATTTCCCATTCCTAAATTATTCACAAACCAAGTTGCTATAAACCCTGAGGGAAGACACATAAAAAATAAGGACTAAATAAATACAAAATTCTTATTACGTTGGTGTTTTGTGTTTTAGGGGGGATTCGGATCCGATTTGTGTTTGTATCATTTTAACCTGATTCCGTTGGCACTCCCCGGCCTTTTAAGAAGAAAAGCAGAAGTTATACTGACAACAGAACACACACCAGCCAGCCCCTCAAAGTGTGTCGGTCGGTCGTCTACCCCTAAAATTCCTCTTATATATGCTGTAAGCGAACTTAATTTCTAATTAATAGTTCCAACTTTGTTTGTCCTGTTGAGAGTCCTTATTTGCTGCTGTTGTTTTATACATAAACTCTGTAAACTATAATTTTGTTCATTTTCACCACCCATCACCGGCACTTAGTCCTGGTTTTTCTTTATTTCATTTTTTTCTTCTGCATTTATTTTCTCTTGAACTGAAACTTTGAATATAAGTTCTATGAAATTTTTGTGTTTGCCGACAATCGCATTGCAAACACTGAAATTAAAAGCTAATTCTCAAGGCTGAGTTTTCAGTAATTTTGTGTTTGTTTTTTTTTTTTTTTTTACTTTGTGTTTTTCACCCGCAGTGGGAAAAATTATGGTAAATTAACACATTTTTCATTTTATCCCTTGGTTATTTTTCTTTTTCACCCCAAAAGAAAACTCATTTCGAAACAAAAAAAAAAAAAAAAGGATGAAAATTCGAAAGAAAAAATAAAGAAATTTAACTCATCTTTAAGGACGACTTTGAGTAATTGCTTTTGTTCAGATTAAGAAGCGTTTTATTACTCTCTGGGGCATGTCTGGGAATAATTATTATTACACACTCTGTTGATTCGGACGGTCATTTTAAGGAGTAAGAAGTTTATATTTATATTGGATGGTTATGGGTTATAAAATATTATAATTCCTCTAGAGGTGCCTGGTGCATAGGCTATACTCTTTTATATAGGTACTGTATAGTATAAGTGTATTGGGGATGCTTTTTCAGGTTGTAAATTGAGGAAGCCGTCCTTGGAGACTTTGGGATTTGCAGATTTAAGGTCCTGTGTGAATTGATTACTGCCACTCTGTTAGCTTTCTGTGCTTTCTTTGTTGATTCTGAGAAAGTGGTAACCAAGTTACAAATAGCCCGAGTTAATTAAATACGATAATGAGGGTTTGAAAAATTGTATTTTAACTAGTTGTTGAGGTGAACTTTTCTTTGATTTTGTTTATTTTTTTTTTTATGTAATTAACAAATGATTGATATTATTTGAAAAGAGTTTTGAGGTAGTAATTATGGTTGGAGATTTTTTTAAATAATTTGCGCTAGATTTTTTTGTTGTTAATTCATCCTGAATGTTATAGTTAAACTACAATGAAAATTTGATTTTAATTTTATTTGATACAATCAATTAGGTTTATGATAAATTCACTTAAGTAAAAAGTGAATTTTTCTGTCGTAACTTCTTGAGTTTATAGTATTCTGGTAGAAATTTGCACTCACTATGTAAGTATGTCAAGTTATGCATTAATAAAAAAAATTAACTTCGAGATAATTAAACATGACATTACAGCATTGCCATTTTTCCAGAAATGCTAGCTTTCGAAGTTCGAAATTCCGGAGTATCTAAAAAATTCCAGATATGAAAAAAGTACAAATCTTGGACAACATTGTAGCTACTCAAACAAAGTACATGATGTGTACTAACAATATCGTTTGTGTCTATCAGCGCAAATATGTGCGATCCTCTTATAAAGGATCAACGGTGGCTTTTTTGAAGTTATGCTTCCTTACAAGCTTTTATAAAAATATCCAACCAGAAACAACACATTGACATTTTCAGCTTATTACCTATTATTTTTCTTCTCACAGGCACTATACATACATAAATAGGTGAATAATAATAACACATCAACATTTTTTACTGGATAATTTTTTTTTACTTTTGCACACAAAACAAATTAATTCAATTACAGAAATTACAGATAAATCTGACTGATTCATTTTCTACACTAAAAGTGACAGAAAAAAACTAAGTAAATTAAAAGATAGGTAAAATGTAGGATTCCCATTAAACGTTTTTTTTTTTTTAATTTATATCGGGAAGTTAGGGTAAAGTTGGGTAGTGTTGAAAAAACAATTTTTGTAAATCTCGAAAAAGTTTGAGGGTAAGAATTATAAAATTAATTTTGGTAGACATATTAATTGAAATGATTAATATTTTTGGCTCACCATGAAATTCTAAAAAAATAACTTTTTGGAGACATAATATTTTTTCGAAACTCACATATTTTTTTTAGACCTTTGAAAAGGATGTTACTGTCATTAAAGTAGATTTTTTTTGGAGAAAAACTGTTTATACAAATTGATAGATAATAAAAAATAAGGGTTTTTTGAGATGTGAAAATAAAAAAAAAATATTTAAATGTTTTCTTTGGTTGTTGTTTTTTTTTATTTTAAAAATCGGAGGATTACGGGAAAATATTTTGTGAAAATGACTTCTATATTTAAGTGTTTTCAACACAAGTGTGAAAGTGTATTTAAATTTTTTTTTTAATGAGTTGCGGTAGAAACAAGAATTTTTTGTCTTAGTTTTTTGAGTGTTTCAAACGGTTTTTTTTTTTACTTTTTTACACAGCCATTATATGTATAGTTGGCATATACATTTTTGTACAAAATTTCCGAATTTTTTTGTAGTTTATAAGCACATATAACGTTTAAAAGATTTTTTTTACCACAGTGCGTCATAACTTTTTTCCCAAGCTATATAAAATTATGAATTTATTGAGCACGAAAATCAAATTATCTTTAATTTTTTCAATAAAACATGATATAAAAGTTTCACGTTATTATATTGAGTTTTATCAAAATCTAGCAAAAATGTCTGCCTTGGTCGACGCAACTCGAAGAGCCACCGTAATTTAAAAAAAAATGTTTAAAGAGGTTCGTTTAAATAACAAAAAATGTATTATTTACTGTTGGATTTAAAGATTGATATTGAAAATTTGGCTAAAAGATGGTGTAATATTTTTAGACACTAACATGTAAGAAAAAATAATAAAATGTGTTACAAGGCAAAATCAATTTTGGTTTTCTATTTCTTTTTATAAAATGTTATTAAATTTGTTTGAATTTCATGATACAATGTAGTACAATATTGTTGGTACAAGTGTTGTTGATGTATGTTTTTAAACATATTAATGCATTTTTAAAGATTTCAGAAAGGAAACTTTAAAAAAGTTATAAAAAAGCGGTTTCATTGCATATAAACTGTAACTCTATTTGTAGTTTCAGAATTTTTATAATTAAGAACTTTTCTGTTATTAAAATAAAACATTGCCATAGGGGTCATTTATAGAAAATATATTTTAAAGGAATGCATACAAAATACAAAATTTAATGAAAAATTCAATATTTTTTTTAATTTTTTTCAGCTTTACTTTAAAATGTATTTATGTGTTAATACAATGTCATACAATAACTCCTATGGGAAGTTAGAAATCAACTTTTTTATTTTTAGATTAACATGCAGAACACAATTATTAGAATCTTATGAAAACCCGTAGCCAGATTATCATTTAATCGCTTACTGCATTTTCAAGTAATTGTTTTGAATTTTTGACTATTTTAAATCAACATAGAAGTTACTTGCTATGGTTGTATCCTAAAATTTGCTGAAATTAAATGGCTAAGACACATCGGTCATTTACTTGAAGACTGTCATAATTCAAAAGAATCTATTTTGCAAAAAAAGTGTTGACATTTTTCAAATTGGTACATGAAATAACGGCTTATTGGCACTTCTAATGGGGATAGTAAGCATAAGGATGGTAAGAAATCTCTCAAATTTGGTTGTTAAAAATAATAAAAATTGAAAGAATTACTTTTAAATTTTTTCATCTACTGTGGGTTTCAGGTAAAATTGGTGAAATTGAACAGAACTGCTTCTTCTCAGGTTTTTTTTTTTTTATTCGCAACGTTTATTACGCAGCTTAACCTTACTTTTAGACCAAAAATGTATCGGAGTTAAAATTTTAATATGGTTTGCAACTCCAACTATAAATATCAGTTAGTACCTATCACCTTTTCACTCAAAATTAAGTTCAAATATTGTATGCCACCCGTTTTTATTTATAAATTCTATTTCATTTCACAAAAGGCTTGGGTCCAGCTTTTTCATAATAATTAACCCCCTCCCCCTCCCCCCCCCCAACAAAAACCTACAAAAGTAAACAAAAAAATATGCTTTTATCAATAATTCGACAACCTTTCATTATTATCTATTACCTACAGAGAATACACCCACACACACTCACACATTGTCAATGAATGAATAGTCCTTAACCTTTTCATATGTCATCAAACAAAAATTATATTATATTCACATATTGTCCTTTGTCCTTTGTCCCCAAATGTCCGACAGTTTGTCAGTTTTATTATTGTAAAATTTTTCAATATATCTCTCTCAATTTATGTAATACCATTTTCAGTTTTTGAGATGATGAACCTTAACAAAATAATCGACATTTTAAACATGAAAATCCTAATATATACAAGGACTTTCCTTGTTCAGGCACATTTTGTTGGGTTTAAATTGACCTTTTTTTACCTTTTTACTGATATGGAAAAAAAAAATAGAGAAAGAATAATTTTTTTAGAACTCTAAGAGTGCCTTTGAGGTGCTTTCGACAAAGTACTGGCTGTTTAAGTAGGATAAATAATAATAATAAGGAATTCATTATGCAAAACAAAACAAAGTTATTTGTTGGAAAATTTAATATGTTTCCCACGAACAAGAAAACAGTACGAAAATCCTCATCAGAATGAGAGAGATATTATTCTTAAGATGGTATCCTCTCTTGTCGATTGCTCAATTCTCAAGAACAAGAAGTCTAGAAGTGTCTCAAACTCAACCCGAACTGTTTATGCTTGCAGATTTTCCTCCTTTAGGAGGACACTGCTGTGCCATGCTTATAAAGAAAACAGGAAAACATCTTGGGGGTTTAAAATTCAGGTGAAATTTGTTATAAACATTTTGCTTCTCCTTTTGGTAGTTCGAGTGGTGTGGATTAAACTGGATGTTCTTTATGCTCCAATAACCATTATGTTTATATCTAGTTAGCATAGTCAATAAGGACCATGATGGTAATGATGGTGTCGTGTATTGCAAGCTTAAAACCAACCCCTCCAATGAACAACGTCTACCATCATCACTAATGCTGAACGCTTTGCATTAAATATAATTATAGTAGGTATAATTATTACAAAACTCAATGTGGAACACTATCTCCCACCATTTCTATGCCTGTGTCCGTATTATAGTTTGGCATTTCTAACAAATCCTCTATGAAACACCCATTCAAATACTAAGCCACACAAGTGTGCTGCATAATAGTTTCATACCTACTTGAAGTTATCCTTTGGAATTAAGTGCCTAGGTCTTAAGATAATAAATTATTATGCGGTTTCGGCGGTGTATAAATTGAGGGTTATCTATGTTAATGTAGCTTTGCTTGTGTTTTAGTATGCTACATAAATATGGAGGATTTAAGACAGCTTTTGATGGTCATTTCTAGATCTTAGCTTTGATAATTCAAGATGATAATTGAACTCAGGCTTATTCGTTATTCCTTGTTTTCGAACAAAGATTGGTATTCACTATTGCTTGGAATTCTCAAGCTCACTTATAGAACCCCTGCAATAATATTTATACTCGAACTGTTTTCAAAGTGTTAAGCTTATTCACTTGACTTTATGCAACAGCTCACAAATGAATTGAGAGTTAAAAATGTTTTATTTTTCATTTCTATTTTAGTAAAAAACATTACCAATATTCCGGAACCATTTTAAGCAAGCTTTTAACTTGAAACTTGTTTTTTTCAATCCTTCCTATTGCCTTTAACTGGTATTTCTAAGAAAGAAATCCTAACGTGATTTGACCTAAATCCAATTGATTAACCTTAGCCTTTGTTTTTAGCTGAAAAAAAAACATCAAACTACTTGTATGAATAATTTCAATTTTATATACGAAGCATTTATTTGTATAACGAAAAATAAATAAACACATTTTTAACACAAACTAATAATTCAATTCCAAAATTTATTTTTACTAAAGCAGCTTTGAGTTATTATTTGGCATCCTGATTGCTTTAATTGCTGTTTCGCAAGTAGATACTTGCTCTTGTATTCATGCTCCAGCTTTGAATGTTGAAGTCTTTTGTATTTATAAAACTAAAGATACTGTTTAATTTTATAAGAAATACATAATTATGTATATGTATTAAAAACGTTAATTTGAAAAACGACTTTCTTCTTCAATGATTTCGAGCTACAAACGAAGAAAACTAAAACTGTTGAAAAAAAAAAATTGGAGACAATTTTTTACAATTTTTTTCTTTTGTTTAAATAAATTACACTGATAATCCTAAACTTTTCCGTACCGTCGCACAGTGGACCGTTTCATACAAGCTAGACGTAAAACAAGTCAACAGCGGCTCACTGTTGTTTCTGCAGTGTTGTGGAGTAGGCGGTTAATGTGGACCCCTGCAATTCTCGGTTTCCTGGGATAGTTACAGATCTGTTATTGCAGATATACGAAAGTTCTCTTAGGGGTCAATCATAGCGATCATCAAAACGCATCAGGAAAAGTTGAAACTGTAACTGATGGTCGTCGAAATCATGTCAGGAGCCAGCCTTCCTCTTTTTCCTGATTGAAATGGAAACGAAAAAGTTTTTCGTATGCAATTCTGACAGTGGAAATTGAAATCAAATCATTGCAACGATTTGTTCCATTTTGTTTGAAATGTCAGTTAGATAGCACGAAAAATGAATTTGCGTAAGGAAAATAAAGAACTACAGTTAAACAATATATATTTATTCCATAGTTAATATAGTGGGTAAAACATGTTTGTGGAATTATTTGAATAATATTAATTTTAAACAACAAAAAAAAACATAAATAGTGTTAAACAATAATTTAAGTGTGCAAAAAAAAAACAACACCCAAACACAGTAATTGTTTGTGAAATTTTGAAAATAATATTTCCGACTCGCTTCGAATTCGATAATATAGCAATTCGAGGCGAATCGAAGAGGAGATATCAAATTCAAAACGATTCGCTTCGTATTCCATAATCGGGCCACAGTACTCCCAATTACCCGCACCATGGGTCCCACATTACCCACCACTTTTGCAACTGGTCAGTTTAGTTTTGCACTTTTGTCAAAGTTTTGCAAATATTAAATAAGTTTGCAAAAAATTCTGCAATACGGTTAGAAAATATTGTTGCCAACATTTCAATGATTCAACATTCTTGCCTCTTCAAAAAAGTAAGAGTTTTAAAAATATTGCCAAAAAGAATAGGGGTACTCCACAGTTAACAATCTCACTCTAACAATACCCAACCCAGCTGATCATTGATTGCGATGCAAATGAATTTTGATTTTTTTTAAAAAACTTTTATAACTTCAAAATCGAGTCGTTTTAAAATTCAATTAAGATAACGAACATTTTTGTAATTTACAACAAATAATGTTAAACAATATTTTTTAAATAAAATGAATTTTGCACACCTAACATGTATGAACGGTCCACTGTGCGTCGTCGTTACAAATTTTTTTTTTAAGTAAGTGTAAAATCCTGATTTTTATTAAAACTTTTGAGAACTTGATGTTTCGGGTTTTGGATACCTCCATTCTTTAAAAATCAGAACCATTGTTCGTTGGAACATTACAAAAAAAAAACGCAAATATGTGGAACCTACTACCCATACAAAAATTTAATTTTTCAAAGGTTTTTGTATGAGAAGTACAAGGAGTATTAACCTAAGATTAGCTAATCCTCAATCCTTTTGGCGCATACAGATTCCAATTGTCTTAATTCAAAATAAAGTTATTGTGTTTACAAATTTTTAATGCTAATGAATTATTGCTTAACAGACATATTTTTGACTTGCTTTCAAAATTAGTTTAATAGCAAAACTAGTTCTCTAGAGTTTAAAACTAGAAGTTTTTTTTTCATAGTTTGGCAATAGGTAGGTACTAACATATAGAAAAAACAAATGCTCGAAAACAGAGCTTTTCCAGCCGGTTCCGAGATAATTTTTACTTGGTCACTCCACAGTAATTTAAAATTGTGTTTTTTTTTTTATACCGAATAACGTTTTATGGCAAAAGTGTACAATCTTCCAAAATCCAATGGGCTGCTGCTTTGAATCGAATATAAAAAAATGTCAAAAGTTTTTCAGAAAATTAAAAAAAAAAATTAGAAAACTAGTTCTTTTCAATTTCATATTTCAAATTCATTTCTTCTTCAGTAAAATTGTTTTGCATGGTTGTATATTTTTAACACATAGAGATTAAAGAACAATGATTCTTAGCAACTAAAGATTTTAAAATAAAGGAGGTTCATATGAAAGTGGAGATTATTATGGGAAAAATTGAGACAAGAAAAATCAATGGTATAGTACTTTTAATTTTTCAAAAACTATAAGTAAGATATAAGAATAATTTTGTTTGCTTTTAAACGTTTTCCTGTCGATTTTTTTTTAAATAATTTCAGATTTTTATAAAAAAAAAATAATGGAAAATAGAATTCTGAATATCTGAATTTTGAAAAATAGTATTTTGAAAGCAGAATTGTTAAAACGAATTGATATAAATGTTCTTGGTGTTTCCGCAACATAAAAATAGTTTTTTGAATTAACAAAAAGTTTTTGTTCACAAAGAAATTGGTTTTAATTAAAAAAAAAAAAAAATAAGAAGACATACATAATTCGTCACCTCAGTATTGGAGTGATCTTAACGACATTTTCAGTTAAAAAAAATGTGGTATTAAAAACAAAACCAAGATCTTTCTATTATTGTGGTCCTATCTCGATTATTGCAAAAGATATCAGCGTTGCAAGATGTACCAAACGGTCATTTTTATCAAAAATACAAACGTGTATTTCTCGAAAGTAGGTTTTCGTCGTTTAGATCACTACAATACTCAGGTGAAGAATTACTAATGCATAAGTTTCATTTAGAATTTTTTAGTAGGTACCGACAGTTAAAAAAATCTTAATTAGACCACAAAACACTGGTTCTGGTGTTTTATTTTCGAAAAGAATTTGGATGTCCTACTTTGTTTGGATATCAAAATTATTTAAGAAGTTGAATTTTTAGCAAACATTTTATGAATTAGTTTTACATTTACATTTTTAACAGGACGTTTTTTTTGCATGTGACCTTCGAAAACACATCTGAAAGCAAAATAAACTGAATCCGTATTAAACGAGAGCTTGATTATTTCAAACGATTTCGGCGTAAAGTTTGATGCAAACACTTTTCATCGATATACCAGAAATTGGGGATGATTACCATGAAAAATGAAAATGAAAACTTAGCTCAAAAAAAAAAATTTATCATTATGAAAAGTATTTTACCATCGAAAAATTTTCAGTGAAAAGAACCAAATAGAAGAAAAAACAAAATTTACTTAAATACAGAATCAACGAGAATCTGCTTTTTGGTTGAAATGAAAATCATAAAATGAAAAAGTCGTATAAAAACTCCGATTACACTAATTCTCCGATTATCACTTTCACGGAACCAAAAAATAGCGCCTGACATGATTTTGTTTGTTTTGCCACTTAACAGGTTTTATTTTTTTTTGTCAATATAATCACCGACTAAAGGGAACCCTCATAACCAATTTGGTGCTATTTTCGAAGTAAATTTATCCATCTCTGAAAGTTTTAGCTCTTTCATCAATTTTTTTTTGTATTCGAAACTTCAAAACATTAAGTTTAAACTTTTAAGTTTTGAAGAAACTAATGATGTTTTGGTATGTTTTTAATATCATTAATTTACTATCGTGATAATGCTTGAGGGTACCTACAGGTTATGATATTTTTCTTTCCTTTTCATAGATATAAAAAGTCCATGAATTCATAATTTACTTGATTTTAAATTTACTTCGGCATTAACACAATATTGATTTTAAATTGATTCCTTATTATTCCTGATCCTGATCCTGATTATTATTCCTTATTCTCCATTTTACATAAATTTTACATTCGAAGAAAAGTGAACAATCCTTGTTCTAAATACAACCCTGTCAATACTTTACAGACTATACAACATCCCTATACACCTTGAACTTAATTAAAATTTCTTCCTCCTTGCGTAACTGCCATAAAAATATTCAAATCAAAACATCAAAGTCAAAAGGCGAAAACAACTCGTCGAAAACATAAATTAGTTTTTGCTTGCTTGTTGGAACTTTCTCCTTTTCAACCAACCAAAACCCCTAAAAATAATCATCACTGTATAAGACATTTGACATGACCAAGATTGTTTTTATTCAAAAAAGAAAAACAAAAATACAGAAAGTAGGTACCTAAGTATGTACATACTACATACCAAACATACCATAACATACCATACATTTTTTGGGGTACGAAATAATTTTAATTGGCATTCTCTTTAAAAGAAAATGGCGAAAATATTCAAATTTAAAACAAAAAAAAAAAGGAAAACCACCCATACACACAAGAAAACCTTAATTAATTAGACAATTTATTAACTTACCTTATACGAGAAACACTTCAACTTCAAGTGTGTTCTACTTTTGCTGTCAATAACTCGACAATAAAAACAACAACAAAAAGTAGGTAAACTCAATCAGTAATGGTTGTTGTTGCTGTGGTTCTTGTTGAGGTAAGATAATCCTTAATCCTTGCTGTAGGTAGTTCGTTTGAAAAACTCAACTCACTGCACCAACTTTTTTCTTTTCTTTTTTCTATATAATCCAAACTATGTGTATTTTTTGTAGTACCAATTATTTTTTTTTTTTTTTTTATTTATTTAACACTTTTTTTCTCTCTTCCTTTCTCTTCTGTAGAACAATATGTAGATACACTTTGGGATTAACCTCGTTTTTTTTTTTTTTCTGTGTAAGTAAGCCCACTGCACTTGAGTGCAATCAATCGAAAGGACTCTCGAACAATACAAAAAAAAAAGAAAGAAAACTGTTGCAAAAATTTCAAGTTAAAACACCTGAAAAGGTTAAATTCAATTCAACCGCACTCTCACACTAACTTCTTTTGTATGCAAAAAAAAGGACCTTTTGCTAATAAGCTTCCCGATTGTATAGATCGTACAGAGAGGATGTACCTAAAGATTCACTCTTATCAGTATTCACTGGCACACTTAATGCGAGACCACACAAATCCCCATCATCATAATATTGAAATCATCTTGAGTCCTTGATAGATAAACAGAAATCCATTAGGTGGCGCATATTCAATGAGAGAACAGCATCTAGAATTCACACAAAACACTAAACGAAGAACCGAAAGGAACAAAGCACAGAAAAAAAAGAAAGTACACGAAAAACACAGGACACCGAACGGTAAAAGGATATGACAACGAAAGCGGTACTTTTTGTGTGACGAACTAACGACTGGCGTGACGAGAGCCTTGCTAACATAAAATGCAGCAAAGGAACTAAACTGAACAATCAGTGATGCAGTGGCTGCTATTACTTGGAGCAACAGAGGACACACTGAATTGCACCATAGAACCACTCAATAAGGTTATTTAAGCTTAATCCTATTTAGGGGGCGCACACAATGTGGCTGGTTTAGGGTTTTGTTTTTTTAATGGATTCAGAGGGGATTTTGTTTCTCTTCGTTTATTTTTTTTTTTTTTTTTTTGATTTATTTATTCCACATGCGATTTATTATTATTTTTTTTTTCTGTTGTTCATTCAAGACAGCTGATTTCTTATTCAAATCCTATTTAAGGACATTTTCACCTAATCCTATATTTAATGGTTATTTAGAATTTTTTTTCTTTACCACAGTGGATTATGTTTTTTATTTTTTTTGTTTTTTTATTAATCGATTATTTATCAAAAAAACAAAGTTATGCACAGAAAAAACCTTTTAAACTTTCAACACCCCGTATGTCTATAATGTATGGTGTACAGTGGGTCGGGAAAACGCGTCGATTATGCCGGAAAGTCTGTTTTCAACTAAACACTGATAGGAAAAAATATCCCCGACAATGTCGACATTTTTTCTATCTACTCGCAGTGTGGCGAATTGAGGGGGTGTTCCAAAACAATAACAAAAATGAAAAAAGCAAAAACAAAACAAAAAAAAAAATAAAACAGAACCACACCAAAGAGAGGTGAAAAATGTTAAAAACCTTCCCTTATAGAGAACTTGATGAAGCGAAATATATTTTAAGTTTTCGCTCATTGTGCTGCGAAAGGAAAACCTTTTCGCTTGAATTTCTGTATAAATAGGGGAATTATGATATTCACCACACTTTACGGCAGAAAACACCCCATTTTTGGGTTCAATTTTAGAAGGGGAAAAGTCTCCGAATGATACATTTTCGGAATGTTTCGATTTAAATTTTGTTGCCAAGGATTTTCAACTCAAAACTCTGCTATATAAATCTTGCAACCCAATCTGAGGCAAACATAGTCTTTAAAAAAGTTTTAGAAAATAATAATGAAAATTTCTCTATGGTAGGATTGCAGCAATCAAAAAGTACTCATTGCACATTTATGGTTCATGGAGGAAGGTTGTGGTGGTTGTTTTTATGCTCCTGGTTCTGACTATATGTTATTTTATTAGTATTGGGCAGGGATATGATGATAAGGACTTTTGGAGGGATTTGTTTTTTTTTTTTTTTTTGGTTGGTTGGTTGGAATTCGATGAGGTCAATAAAAGTGTAATAAATCTTAGTTGTGGTGGTTGTAGCAGGTGACTAAGTGGGGTTTTATGGAAGAAGAGTGGTTGCTGTGACCTCCTGATCCTGATGTATGTTTGAAGAACTTTGTTTGTATAGGATATAATTTAAGGACTTTTCTTCTTAGCAATGAAAATGGCATTAAAAGAATCTAGTTCTGAGAGAAAAGAAGATGTAAATGAAAAAGGCAATCATTTCTACTGCAAGGAATACAAAAATTATAAAAAAACAAAATATGTCTTTTTTCTTTACTTTTTTCTGAAATTTATTCGTTTGATGTTTATTTTGATACGAAAGCAGAGAAAAACTAATTATAATAAGATTGAATCGAAGATACTTTTTTGACGTGAACTAGTAGACTTTTAACTGGTAGGAACTGCAAAACATGTAACTTGCTTTGGTGTAACACAGAAAAGTTATCGATTTACTTGTCAATTACTATTCAAATATTTGTTGATCTGAAAGTGAAGTTAATAGCTGGGTTACTTATATCTAGCTCAACACAATGGTTAAGCTTAGGTAAGCTGAAGCTTGTAGTACTTGTCAAAGTTGATAAGAACGAACAAAGTGTAAAGCACTACAATGCGAAGTTGAAGCTGAAGCACAAGTTAAGTCAACTTCAACTTTGTATACCACACAACACCACAACGCACTTTATTTTCACATTTCGTATGGAATCGTTTAAAGCAACTAACTTTCTTCCTTTCTCTAAATGGTCGTCATTGGGATTGCCGCTTATAAAGTTAGCCACTTTTGCTACATAATTAGCGTTTTAAATGACATCTTTGACTTCAAATTCATTTTTTTTAGCTAAACCTTCATGCCATTGTGTTGAAGCAATAAGGTTTAAAGTGGAGTCATCAAAAGCTACTGACACACTTGGACCAAGTAAAAGGTTCATTGTGATACCACGATCTGATGAATCGAAAAAGGCTACTAATTTCAGTGTTCATGAAATCGCTAGGTTCACTGTATTCACTAGTATTCTAAATGAAGTTTGCGGAAAAGAGTAGTGCATGCACAAAAAAAAAATGTAAAATTGTTTACTCGTTGTTGTTTACTCGTCCATATAGCTTCTTCAGAAATCATTTGATAGTTCGCCAAACCCTGTAACAGGGTCCCGTTATGACCTATTACGGAGCCGATTTGAGATCTACTAAGCACATTGACCATTTCAAATTAAGTTTGGACCTTATTCGACTGGTAAGTTGTAGTTTTATTTAATTTATTTTTAAGTTATACTTCTTTACCGGCGGGTGTTTATAAAAATATTCTGAAAATTCACGTTTTCCAGATACCTATGATTTTTTTCGAAAATCAAATATTGTTTTTAGACCTTTGAAAAGGATGTTATTGTGAATGAACTAGACACATTGAAAGATAATGAAACAACAAAAATTAGATGTCTAATACCTACGGATTTTTTTTTTAATGTTTTTATAATGGGTTCTTTGAGCTATGAATATAACATAGATTTTTAAACGTTTACTTGAGTGGTTTATTTGATTTTAAAAATCGGAGAATTACGGAAAAAATATGTTAACAAAATGACTTTAAGTGTTGTCAAGACAAGTGTGAGAAAAACTGGATTTTTAAATTGTTTTTTGAATGAGTGAATGATATGACACTCAAAATTTTTCGGTCCAAGTTTTTTGAGCGTTTTAAACAGTTTTTTTTATTTTTAACTTTTTTACTTTTTTGATTTTAGAATTTGAAATTAACACAACCAAAATAGATAATAATACTACATTTTTATACAAAATTTCAGACTTTTTTTGTAGTCTGTGAGCGGAGATAACGGTTAAAAGAACTTTTTTACACGGCGCGTCATTACTTTTTACCCAAGCTATACACAATTATGATTCAACTTTATTGAGAACCACAATCAAATTATCTTAAATCTGAGTTATCACACATAACTGTATGTAGGCTATAAAAAAATCACAATATTAAATTGAGTTTCATCAAAATCTAGCAAGAATGTCTGGTTTGGTCGACGGACTTCAAGCAGATACCGTAATCTCAAAAATGTTTCGAGTTGGTTCGCTTACACAAAATTAAACCTTTTTTGTTTATTGTCAGATTTAAAAGATTCAGGTGTTGAAATTTAGCTAATTTGGCTACAAGACGTTGTACTTACATGTAAAAAAATAATAAAAGGTGTTGCAATTCAAAATCAATTTTTGAGTTCTATTTCTTTTTACAAAATGGTTTGAAATTCTTTGAATTTTATAAAACAATGTATTACAATATTCTTTGTACAAGTATTATTGATAGGCAGTATGAATTTTTAAACATATTAATGCATTTTAAAAGATTTTAGAAAGGAAACTTTAATAGAGTTTAAAAATAAAAGTCGGTTCCATTGCATCCGTATAAAAATCTGTAACTTTGTAGTCGCAGTATTTTTATAATTGAGTTAGATGTTATCAGATATAATGTTGAGCTATAAAAATATTGTGTATAAATCATTGCTACAGAGGTCGTTTAGTGCAAATATTTTTGCAAGGAAGGCATAAAAAATACAAAATTTAATGAAAAATTTAACAATTTTAAAATAGTTTTCAGCTTAACTTTAAGATGCATTTATGTTTTAAGACAAAGTCATACAATACAAAGAATATTGATTATATTGAATTATAAAATTAAAGACTGTAAATAATATATTACAGAAAAAAACATAGAACAAAATGTACTTTTTATGCCTCTAACAAATCGTGCCATTCATAACTTCTGAGCTGACTTGACTATATATACTTAAATAATTTTAAATTTCCAAGACTTATACCAAAAAATTGACACCCAAAATGTAAGCAAATATTTTCAAATTTTACGTAAACAAAATTGCTCTAGACTATAGTAAAACGGAACCGACCTTTACAGTTTAGGTATCAATGAAATGATTAATTCTTTAGACTGGTATTACACGGCGCATGAAAAAGGTTATAAAATATTCAGCAGCTAAACATGCGGCCGTGTAATACTGGTCTTAGTCAAAATAAAAACAAATTTGTATACTCTTCTTCATATACAAATATTGAACAATTTATATAAATAAAATTGCTATAGAGGTCTTTTAGTAAAAATATTTTTTTTAAGTGCATGCAATGAAACCTCTTTAAAGGTGTGGTAAATAGATGTTCAAGAGCAGGCCTTCAGGATGATAGACTGCGGTCTATTTTCGTACTTTGTAAGGTGCATATCAATACCTTGTCGTGGTGCCCGCTGACTATAGGAAGTTGGTACTCGTACGTTTAAGCTGGGATAGTTCTTGTCAGAATAAATTCGACATGCTTGCGTATCAGTGGAAACTTGCAAAGTGTGACTGCTTGTCATGTGAACTTACTTGGGAAGACATGACTATTATAATCATCATCATTATGGGCTTGCAACACCAGACACCACATAAGCTGTACTCGACGAAACCGAGCGGTGGCATCCTCTAGCGAGCTGGAACTCAGTCGACACAGCATGGGCTCTCTTTCCAAAAGTTTTCTAAGTACTAATTTGAAGATAGACCTTACTCAAAGAAATAACCATGATTTTTTTTAATCAAAATCGGAGGCACCGTTTTTGAGAAAAATGAGTTTTTCTAAAACCGGTATATGACAGGTACCGTTATTTGGGGTTAAAAAAAAATTCAAAAAAAAATCTGGGGATATTCTCCAAAAAACGCCACATACCAAGTTTGAAGTAAATCAATCCATCCGTTTAGGCTGTGGTCTCTGATACATACAGACAGACAGACAGAATTGTCGGACCCACTTTTTTCTAATTTTCTATCATCGTAATGTCATGTTTTATTGTTATCTCAACTTTTTTTTTTGTACGAATGCATAACTTGATATATGGTACCCATATCGCAAGAAACCCGCATAAATGAACAGTGCGTCGTCGTTTGCCACAAACAACAAACCGTACCTACTACATATTATATGAATAATCAAATCTGAGTGCTAGTTCTTGAGTTGTAAGTCATACAGGTGTCCATGACGAATGTGGACCATATTTAAACTTCTTTTCAATATTTTGCAGTTCAGCTGGTATTATGATCTGATCCAGTAGAATTGTATGCATCGAAGCAATTAATTGCCCATATTAGTGCTTCCTTCGTTATTATTAACACTTTGTACCAGTTTTGATTTGTTGTGTGTAGTCTGGACAAAATAGACATTCAACAAAGAAATAATTCTCATAGAGCTGAAAATCGGTACAAAGCATTGAAACATCGATAGAAGTAAAATGTCAAATGTCCACAAAAGTCCCCCATGTATGCATAAAAAGTTATTCAAGGTTCAATGTCGAATAGTTGGTTTTCGTATTTAACTTCAAAGCGGGGGAAGCTATCAAAAAGAGTATATGTGAGACTTGCAGGTCTTGTGATTATCTAAAATTACGTTGTGACATTTTTTTTATACGAGCAATCGTTTAGAAGGTATCCCGATATGAAAATGTGTCAAATGTTGAAAATAACGGTTTTTTGCATATTGGTGTAAAACGGTGAGTCCTATCGAAAAGTGTTCTTGGAAAAAGTTGTAGATTATGTGCTCTTTTGTATAAAACAAATTTTGTTTTTTTTTATCTGTTATTTATAAAAAAATATTTTTTTTTAATTTGGTCAAAACTAATAAAATGCGAGTTTTCGGGAGATATCGAAAAAAAAGTGCTAAGTATTTGTACATTATGCATTCCTCTACACAATCATGTTTAGTTTTAATTTCTCCAAGCTATAATAAAAATAAAAAAAATAATTTTTGAATTGGTTAAAAGTAAAAAATTACGGTTTTCAGTACTTAACACTTTTTTTCCTTTCGGAACCTAACATATGAATGAAGTGTATTTCTCTAGACAACATTTCAAAAACATCGTGGTTTACCCCAAAATGTGTGTTTGAATGTAGTATCAGAATCGGAACCACTTCTACCGCAACCCATAGAATCCGTCGCGGATTGGGTTTGTTCGATGAGTTGAAATTGTTGCCAAACGTGTTTTTTTTTCTTATGTGTTTTGACAGCAAATTGAAAAAAAATTGCAAGGAATTTCAGGTTACCAAACACACCTTTAAAATGACAGTTCAGCGCTCAAGTATGTTTCATAATTACATCTGAGGATTCTGAATATAGTCTGCACAGAGATCTGCACTGATCGCTCAACCTCTGCTCAGAGATTTCCTCAGAGCCAAAAAAGAAAAACGCCAATAGTCACCAATGGACGCCAGGCATAGGTGTGCTTTGGCTTACCATTACAAATTGCAAAAGAACAACCGCGTCTAATGTCATCTTACAGCGACATCAAACTCAACAAAAGCAATACCAACAATTTGCCTTGAAGGCTTTAATTCTGAAGCATCCTTTTTTCATTTTTTTGTGTTTTTCTTTCGCTTCTTTCTCCGTGATCACAAAGTCAACTGAAAATATCCAATTTATTTTACATGAGAACATTAAATCGCAAATCTTGGTCAATGTTTGATCTGAGTCCTGTTTACTTCCTTTAACCCCTCCTAGAATACTAGAATAGATATCGTTTTCTAAATACAAATGTTTTTTTGTTGACACAAAGTTAACAAAAGAAGAAAAAATTGAATAAACGAAAAAAAGCGCTACACTATCAAATCTCAAAAAAAAAAAAAAAAATATATAGCCCAAGGACATGATAGCCTTTCAAATATTGAATAACAAAAAGAAAATACAAACCATTGCATCGCCCGGTCCTGTTCCCAGCCAAAACGAAAGTATCACAGAAGGGTTTCGTATTCAAGATTATGCTGTATAAATATTAAAACCCACGAATTGTTGCACTATTTGAATTCGTACTCGTCTTTGCATTACAGAAACAATCCCTAGGATTGGCCCGAAGCTAAAACACTCACTCACACACACACACACACATAAATTTAACTCTCGGCAGCAGCAGCAGCATCGGTTTCGATTGTGTAAATGTAAATAGCATAAACCTAACCTAGCCTGCCGCAAATGCAAAATGTTCACAGGCAAGGAAAACAGGTCACCACTGAGGCGGGTAAATCCCTTTCAGGACACGTGGCTAGATGAGCTCTATCCCTGTATAATACATACATATTTCCTTGCGAGCACATAGAAAAGCAGAAATGCAGTGCAAAAGTCCTGTGAGTCCTGTGACAGTTAAGAGGGCATCTCTAACGCTTAACCTCTGTCACTGCTAGATATATTATATGGGAACGGGAAGTTTGTTTTGTTTGTGTTGTCGTTGTTTGTTGGTGGTCTGCCGACAGCGGCAATACTGTGTCTTTTTCTAACCCTGTTGTCGTGGACAAAAAAGGTCAACAGAGAGAATAAGGAGGGTTCGTGGCAACCCTCTATTGCACATTTTTGTTAGCTCCTTGAATGCTTGGTTGGTTCATGGTTTCCATTATCCGGTTTGTAGTTGCATTTGAATATATAGGTGGGATAATAATATGGTAATTTATTTGTTTAATACTTTTCTGTTTCACTTTATTCTGGAAAAGGGGTTGGCATTAGTTTATATCCTTATGCAATCAGAAATGTGTGGTAGTTTTACAATAACAAAAAAATGGTGTGACGAATAATTATGTATTAATTTTTCCTTAAGCGTCAAAGGTACTTTTAAACGGATTAAATCGGATATTGAGAATGAAGGACATTACAAAAAAAAAAAAAAAAAAAAAAACATAAAAGAAAACGTGTTACAAACAATATCATGGAGTAAGGTTAGCAGTTTAAATTAATCCTTTAGCAAAATAGATTTCTTTTTCTTCCATAGATTCCATAAGTGTTTTAAAAGTCGATAAGGAGATTGGTAATTGATAGGTCCGAATCAGGACTTTGGCAAAAGGTTCTTCACAATCATACCTACAACATAGCGAGCAGTATATTTTATATATAAGATTTTAAAGGTGCTAGAGGTACTCCTGTATAATAGCAAATAGGTGGGTACTCCTTTTTCAAGTTTTCAATCATCATAGAGTTTATTCTGACCAAATTGTACAATAAATTGGAGTAAATCGCTGATTCTTCGGGCTTATCAGGGATTTCAGTAGTAAAGCACTCATAAAACCAAGGAGACCCTTTAAAATACCTTAATTACCTCAGTCCTGATGCTGTATTGGACAGTGGCATGGTTAGGTTAGGTTATGTTAAAGTGGCTGTCATTTAAAGCAATCTGACACACTTAGACCAATAGAGGTTCATTGTGATACTACGAGCTATAGGGAAGAAAAAGTTCCCTACTAGTTCAAACCGCATTTGGAGCTTTTGATGAAGCGAGTGAGACTACTAATGTCTGTGTTTAAGAGATCGCTAGGGTCATTGTAAAAGTAGTCTCCTAAATGAATTTGCGTCTAAAAGAGAGAGCAGGGCATGTACAGAGAAGATGTGAAATTGTTTCTTCCTCTTCTTCGTCTAAACAGCTCCTGCAGAAATCATTTGATAGTATAATGAGTCGTGCCGCGTGTCTACCAATAAGACAGTGTCCCGTTATGACACCTATTACGGAGCTGATTTGAGACCTACTGAGGGACAGAAGGCAATTTGACCGTTTCAAATCTAGTTTGGGCCAGATTTGTTTTCTCGCTGTACACGTAGTAGTGTTAAGCCATCTTGTATTTGATTGTTCCAAAACGATTCGTTTCAGATGTAGTTTACTTATAGATATGGGAATACCTATATTTGCCTTGTTGGACAGGATAGGCATTTACGTTCCAATGCTGGCGAGTTCATTGGGTTTACAATTCCCCGGAATGTCCCGGTGTCCTGGCAGCCAGATATGGTGAATATCAAACTGTTTGGGCATCTCCGTCAAAAACGGTCAACAGTCTTGGGCTGTGATGGATTTTGAGGAGACTGATACAAGGGGTTTTAAAGCAGCCTGACTATTTGAGAAGATGCGGATATCCGAACTGGATATCACGTTTTCTTTAAGCCAAGACAAGACTTCCTTTATTGCCAAAATTTCCACTTGGAATACGCTACAATGGTTTTGGTAGGCGGAAGGAGAGACTAAGGTTTAGTCTATCTGAGTACACTCCAGCACCCACCCCACTTTCATTTTTCGATCCAATAGTAGGTATAGAAATGTTTTGATTCATTTTCTAGCAAGTCCCCTTCCTCCCAAGCTGACCTTGTGGGAATGGTGACTTCAAAGTTTTTGTCGAAAACTAGAACAGGAGTGATGCAGTCGGAGTGACTTGGGAATGTTCCGAACAAGTTCAGAATTATGGTGTGGCCAATAGAGTTATTGGTCCGTAGAGAGATGACTTTGAGACGGGAGGCTGTTCTCGCTGGAAGGTGTCCAGCGTAGGGCTCCACTGATGCACATGCACAAGAAAAGAGAGTTACTTCTGCTTTTTTACTCTTTCCTGTATAAAAGGTTTCCAACTAAAAAAAAAAGTTAGTGAAACACCGTTAATCGTTGGAGAGTCTACTTGTGGAATTTTGTATTTCCTTGTAAAGAGGACTAGATCAGTCTTGTGGGGCTTAACGACTGTTAACTGTTACTGTTAATGTTAGTAATATTTAAAATTGAGTTCGACAGGCACGTTATGCCGAAAATCAGCCTGTGTTAAGTCACATTCTAAATGTTCTAACATCTTTTAGGTGGCGTGAGGGGATATTTTAGCCATCAAATTTCAATTAGAATGGATTTTTTTTGCCTAACACTTAAATGCTGGCTGCTTTTACTGTTTGACATTCTGGAAAAGTGTTCTTTCCAGATGCTATATAATAAGAACCGACCCCGTTTCTCCGACTATATTTCGATTCTCATAACGATAAACTTCTATTTTGGGTAGACGGATACACCGTTCAACCTTTGATAGAATTTTCAAAAAATACTCCTGCCTTTGGGGGAAATTACAGTCTCTTTCAAGTAAAGATTGAGTGACGCCGAATTTTCTTATAATACATATCATAATCTAGGCGTTGACACCATGGTTATCCGCGCTTAAACTCTCACTTCTTCCGGGTAGTGAACTGAGTCAATGTTGGTTTCATGGAACTATCGCATCAAGATTGAAAGTGTTGTCTTAGATGCGCTCCTTTTCAATTAGGGTGTTAGAGTTGCCAAAAGCTATATTTACGTCGTACTATGGACACTTACCCTACGTCTTTCTAAATCGCATCGTCGTAAATTGCTTACTTGGTTTGGAAGTTTTCCCATCATGCAGTGAAAAAGAAAATTAAATCACAAAAAAATTAAATCCCTTTACAACAGCATTTTTGATACACGATAGAAACACAACACTGAGTGCAGATGGCGTTGTGTTCATTATACTTTGAGAGTTAATTCTGTTCCAAAGTACTTTAATTGCATTTTTTTGGAGTTTTCTATAGTTATTTTATTTTATTTGAATGAATACGGGTTAAGATCGCAGAATATTGCATGGAGGGTCATGAAAAAAAGACATTAGTAACGAGAGAAAAGCGTAAAATACAGCGCCAAAACCAAAGAAATTCATAGCAAAAAGCGAGAAAAGAAGTGGAAACAAGTGTGAAAAGTCGCGGAAAAATATGTGAAATACCATTACGGCCTAAAGCCATGCAAAAATCGCGGAATACTATTGGAAGGTCGTTAAGAACATCGAAGAATAACAAGATAGTTCACGAAAAAGGCGTTTAATACCATGAGAAAAAACTCAAAATATGGCGGAAAAAAGTCTAAATAGTTGTGAAACATGCACGCAAATAGCGCAGAATATCGTGGATAAAAGCGCGGAATAGTTGTGAAGTGATGAATGATCGCGAAATACCGCATAGGAAGTCGTAAACCCAAAGCTTTTTTCACGATCTCACATGTGATTATCTCAGGTATTCCACACTTTTTTTTCGGAAAATCATGGTCTTGAGAAGTTTTCATTTATGTATTGAAATAAAAAGAAGATTACCACCAAAGGACAACATCTAAAAAGGAATGCTGGGTTGAAAAATGCCGGCAGATGGCGTTTTGTGTATTATAATTTGAGATTTAATTGAGTTGCAACGTCCTTTCATTGCATACAATTACCCAAGCCGTTGAGAGATGCACGACGATCCATCGATATTTTTTGTTTCAAGTTTTCGATATTATATTTTATTTGAATTCGATTTAATTGAATACCTAACTGTAAAAGATTGCGAAATACCGCATAGAAGATCATGAAAAATGAGCTTTTTTACCGCGAGAAAAGCGTTAAATACAACTTCACAGAAAAAAGAGTTAAAAGTCGTGGGTAAATATGTGAAATACCGCGGCCTATAGCGTTAAAAAGCTCAAAATACCATGAAAAAATCGGAGAATACTGGTAGAAGATTACAGAATAGCAAGATATACATAAAAAAGGCGTTTAATGAAACGAGAAAAAGCGTAAAATATAGCGGAGAAAAGCAAGAAAAGTCATAGAGAAGCTTGAAAAGTCGTGAAATATCGTGGATAAAAGCGCGGAATAGTTGTGAAGTGGTGAAAGAACTTTTGAGCACAACGTGACTGACCGCGAAACACCGCGAAAAAAGCGCTTACTACCGCAAAAAGAGCATAAAATAATGCGGAAAAAAAACAAACAAAGTCACAGAGGAGTCGCGTGAAGTCGCGGAAGAGAGTGTGAACATTCGCTGAAAAATATAAGACATACCGTGGTAAAAATCGCAGAATACAGCGGAATACTGGTGGAAGATAGTGGAATACCTCAGAGTTTAGCAAGATGGGTCACAAAAAAGGTGTGTAATAACACGGGGAAAAGTGTTAAATATCGCGGAAAAAAGCAAAGAAAGTCATAGATAATAGCCTGGAAAGTTGCTGAAAAAGGCTGCAAAGTCGTGGAATAATATACACGGCAAAAATCGCGGAATCTCTCGGACAAGACACGGAAAACTGGTAAAGTGGAGAAGAACTTTTACACACCACGGGCAAGATTGCGAAATACCGCATGGGAATCTATGAAAAAAAGCCCTTACTACCGCGGAAAAAAGGGTTAAATACTGCTCACAGAGAAAAGCATGAAGTCACGAACAGAGTGTGAAATGTCGCGGAAAAATATGAGACATACCGTGATAAAAAGCGCGGAATACCGTAGAAAAAGCGCCAAAATTGGTAAAAAATTGAAAAAGCTACAATGTATAAATAATTTGGACAGTGAAATTTCCCCTTCTCCAGAGAATCCTTTCGCTACGGCCTTATCTGTTGGGAACGCTTTGTTGCAAACAATCATTCGTGTGGGGAATAATTATTAGTGGGAACCTACTTTGCTTCCAGCTGATAACCATGGGTCGGTTTTCTTCAGAATCAAGTTTCGCCATCGCCCTGTAAGAATACGTCAAAAGCTTCTTCTCTAGCCAAGACTTACCTGCATCATCATGGCAGAGACCATGAGTTCCTATTAAACTCTGGCACCTATTATAAATCTAAATTATTAGCTTTATAAAGGCTGCTACGAACTAGAATGGAATGCGAATAGTTTCACAAGAAGAATTCTTACGACGTACTTGAATGTACTTATAGTACTACGGACGCGTGTCATGATACCTTTTTTGGACATTCGAAGCGATAGTCTTCTAGACGGGACCTATGATAAAGCTAAATATCGGATCTTTTACTTAAACAATTGATAAAAGTCAATTGATAATAACTGGTAAATCCAATTTCAACTCCATATATAAACAAAATACAAAGATTATTTAGTTATTTTTGATTGCACTCAGAGCAAACCACGGTAGTTTCTACGCGTAGTTTCGAAAATATCTCGCAGGCTGGCATTTTATGAGCGTAGTCTGACACAAACACCACTTATTCAAGCAGATAAATTGATTTGGGGACGAGCGAAGGGGCGTTGAATAAGTTTACTTTGCATTAAGAATTCAGGTCACATTTGTTAAAAAGAAAATGTCTAAGTCATTATCAATGCTTATGTGCAACGGCTTGGAAGAAAGAGCAAAACCGTTTTTTTACACATAATCTTCTTGTGGGGTCCCTTAGGTTTTTAGTATGCTCTAAACAGCTATTTAGTCGGTGAAAATGTCAATTGCCATTTTCCAGGGATTTCTGCAGCATGCCAATAGTTTGTTTTAGATGAAGGAAGACCCCTCTGTACTTTGGAATTATTTATGATACCTATCCCCTGTGAAATTCTTTGATTTAATTCAATACACCCTCCGTAGCAAATCCTTTTATACGCATTACCAACCACTTTCCCTGATTCTCGAGTCCTAGGTTTGTTTACTTTTCTACGAGTACGAGTACCACACTCTACCATCAACCACCATCATCTGACAATGGTGGTTTGATGCTGTATGTTTAAATGCGAACGTGTCCTCAGGATCTGTACGAAACCGACACGACGACGATGACGGAACGGATGAGTGTAAATCAATTAATTGTGTTTGCCATTGTTGCATGATGATTGTATGTCGTACATATATGTATCTCACAGGGGTACACCACATCACCCCACATGGAATATGGAAGTAAGTATGTGGCATTTGCTGGCACAGTTTTAGGGATGCAATGGGATTTCCAATTCCAGCTATTCATACCTACTGATCTCTGAAGTCAGAATCAGGACATGCAATATGACATGTGCGGCAGGGGAAGGGAAAATGGGAGGATATGCAGGAATAAAAGAACATTTTTCAATTTGTTTTATGTTAATTTTGAAAATAAAAAAGAAAACAAAATTAAATAAATAAACGACAAATAGGAATAAGAGGATTCCCATTGAAAGGATAAGCGGAAAATTAATTGCTTCTCTGTTTGTTGGCATTAAAATGTACGCAAATGAGTTGAGGAGAACCGAGCTTGTTTTTTTTTTTTTTTTTTTCTTGGTGAGCCTTATTGACAGAGAGGCGTTTTAAAAGGATTTAAGTGTGTGATTTATGCACATTTTTTTATGAATCCATTAATGAAAGATTTATTGCATTTTTTGTTAATCATTGGGATTATGTTCAAAGAAGGTATATGTTTAAGCTTACAGAAAGAGGACTATAATAGCGATACCGATTTCAGTAGTTCTTAGGCACTTAATAGGCTCCCGACTGATGGAAAACCTCTATTTGATACATGGCGACTGATGTCAATCGATCATGATCCTTAAGCAGCTTTCTCACTATGCCGATCAACAGCGTCGATCATCAATGTCAGCCAACACGCTAAACTAGCTATAGCCGTTCAACAACCTAACCTACATACTATGAAGGGGAGATCTGGTCTTCCTTGTTGTTTCAAACCTAGTGACTGGGATTCGAAGATCCTATTCGGGCTGTCCTTCAATGGTCTATAAAGCCGCTCTGACAGAGAAAGGATAATGCAGAAATACCTCGATAACTTCGTGGTCCAAGTAAAAAAGTTTGAATGCATTTGTTTTGCTAAACTGAAGCAAAAGTGGTTTCCTGGGTTAATTTTTGGAGTATATGTCTTATGCTTTGGTGTAAACTAGCTCCATGATGTCGGTGTATAAAATAAATAAATACATTTTTGGGGAAACTGGCTCACGGAGAAAAAAAGGCCTAGTGATGGTTACTAAAACTCTCAACCATTCCTATCTTCGTGAAGTGTTTCGACAAGAATAGGGCTCCTACAATCTTCATCCAAGTTCGAACATCTTACATGAGAGTCATTTCTGACGCACTGATGCACCATTTTCAAACGCTGTTGAATCCACAATGTAGCGTACTACAACATCACTATGCAGTGCCATTCATTGATAATGAAATATTAGATGCACCTATTACACAGGAAGAAATTTGCAAGGTTATGGAAAAACTTAAGGATGGAAAGGCACCTGGAGCGGATCGTATACCTATTGAATTTTTTAAGTATGCGACAAGTAATTTTGTGCATAAAATCGCGGATATTTTCAATGCGATGCTGCAAACAGGTAACTTACCATCACAGTTCAAACAAGCCATAATATATCCGATCCACAAAAAAGGCAATATAGCTGATCCAGCAAATTATCGTGGAATATCCTTCCTTAACTCATCCTACAAAGTATTTACAAAACTTTTAAATGAACGTATGTCAATTTGGATCGAAAGCAACAAATTGATCAAAGAATTTCAAGCGGGTTTTCGGAATGGTTATTCAACCGTAGACAACATATTTGTACTGCAAAACATAGCTGGGACATTCCTCGGACAAAAAAAGAAATTATACGCCTTTTTTGTTGATTTCAAGGCAGCCTTCGATAATATCGACCGAAGAGCTTTAATATTTAAACTTTATAACGCTGGAATGAGCCATAAGTTCGGGAGGGTTATCGAAAGTATATACGAGGACAATCAATCGAGTGTGTGGAGCGGGGTCGAGACATCAGAATGGTTTGAAACAACCATGGGAGTAAGACAGGGATGTACATTAAGTCCGCATCTTTTTGCTATGTACATCGATGACCTAATCGACTTTCTACCTGGCGGAATAGAATTTGCCGGACATCGGATAAAGGCACTTTTGTTTGCAGACGATGTGGTTCTATTTGCATATTCACCAGAATCCCTACAATTAATGATTAACCGCCTAGATTTGTACTGCCAATTATGGAATCTTACGGTTAATCTTACTAAATCAAAAGTTATGATCTTTAAGAAAGGAGCTGGTAGAGAGTGTAGAAATGAAAAATGGCACCTCAAAGGTCAACCAATAGAAATTGTGAAAACATACAGATATCTCGGAGTCACAATAGCAAGTAATCTTAGCATGGAACCTCATCTAAAGGAAAGGCTAATGAAAGCAAAAAGTGCCATATCTGCTACTTGGAAAAGATGTTTTTCGAATCAACTAATTGACCACAGCATAAAGTACATGGTTTTTCAAGCTGTATCAGAATCTGTTATGATGTACGCAGCTCAATCTTGGGGATATTGCCAATATGAAACAGTAGAGAAACTCCTTAGATACTACATAAAAAGATGCTTTAGCTTACCAAGTACAACGCCAAACTATATGATCAATATTGAAACAGGACTATCACCGCTTTTCATTAAATCCCTAAAACTGCATGTAGATTATATAAGGAAAGTTCTAGAATTGCCAAACGATAGACTTCCAAAAATAATTGCGAATAAGATAGTTGAGCGGAATACGCGCTGGTTTAAAAAACTGGAAGAGCTTGCAGTGTACTGTGGATTCGAGTTTAATTTAGAAAATGGAAACGAAAGATACCGTAAGGATGTGCTTTGCAATCTTATTGCCAAAGTAGATGAACAATACAGAGCCGATTGTGTAAGTATGGCTTCATCATCCGTTTACCGAGCAACATACAGCATTTTAAAGCACAATTTGTCTGAAAACAATTACTTCCACAACAACAACAGCAAGGAATTAATTTCGGCAGTATTCAAGATGAGAGGCGAACTTATTCGGCTTAATTATATTCCACATCGTTCAGATCTACCAATTTATTGCAGTCTTTGCAACTTGTCGGAGAGAGAAGACGTTATCCATTTCATTGGCAGATGCCCAATCCTTAAAGAAATAAGAAGATATTTTCTAGGAAGCGACACCAAATCCAACGAAAAAGTTATAGCCTATCTAAATTGCGAAAGCGATGTAAAGCAACTTTTCTACTTCTATAAAGCAGCAAATACCTACCGTGATAAAATTCTTACTGAGAACTTTTAATTTTGTTAGAACAAACTAATTATATATTGTATTTTTGTTTTGTTTTTTTTTTTTTTAATTTTAAATTCATGAATAGAATCAACATTAAAACAACTTTTTATTAAAATGTTTAATCCACGTCAATCAGGCAGACGGCTAAGCCATGCTTAACGATTTTTGTAATGTAAATTTGTATTATAAACAAGAAAACAAACAATAAAATCTAAATCTAATCTAATCTAATCTAATCTAACATGAGAGTCAAGTGTAGTTGTTCCTACCCCTTGGCGTTTTGGTTTTACGGTTATTGCGATAGGCTATCACGCCGGAGGAGGTGTGGGTTCGATTCGCAAATATACGCCATTATTATTTTTCAGGGGTACTCTTTGTGAGGAATTGACAAAATTTCCAAGAGAGCCTACTACTTGTCAGGAAAGTACATCTCAATTAGCAGTTCGGAACCCTAGAAAATTGTAGGTCCCCCCCATTCCTGATAAACTACACACACAAAAATAAAAAGGTTGACAGAGTCAGTAAGTAGGCTTTGGTTCTTCGTCAGCTAGTCGTGCCACAAAATAAAATATTTCTATTTTCATTATGTATTTGTCAAGTCCTATGAAAAACAATAAAACGCGGCATAGGCTGGGACATCAACCCAAACCTCTGGCAGCGGCAGCGTGCCGAAGTAAATTATTCAAAGGGATATGACATCTAGTATGTAGTAATTATGTAGTAATTGTCTCTTTGGAACATTTTCAAGATATCTGCAAAAAACATGTTATTTTGATCTTTTTTAATATGCTAGTTAGTACATCCGGGGAGTCAGCTTGGTTCGCAGTACTCGTAAAGCAAGTTATGAAACTTGACAGGAGAGGAATCAACATTGTTGGTACCATGTTGATGTTTTTTGGTGTAATGCTACGTCTCCACCGGAGCTAAATCTAGATTTAATGGTGATTCACGCTAAATCTCCTCATCTAAATCTGTACACATTTCCACTACCCAAACGCGTGAACGGATTGTCTTCAAATTTGGTAGAGATGATTTTTATGTAATTTCAAAACTTCTTTTTGTTTTTTTAATATCTCATCTAGAACGAGTACCTCCCATACAACATTTTTGAGTTATTCGAGTTTTCTCGAAAACGGTTCTAACGATTTTGATTTTACACATTTGATGAAAATCCGTCCACGCGCTTGGGCAGGGGAGATGTGTACAGTTGGACGCGCAGACAGACTCACAGATGCATACAGACGGACCGACACGGCAGCATGACGAAAACCACTTTTTTGGAATTCTCAATCATCGTAATGTTGGTTTTGATAAAAACCTCAATTTTTTTTTAAGCGAAACCAATATTTGCTCTCTAGAGCAATTAAAAATTGGTATGCCATTTTAAAGATATTATTTTTCAACATCTAAAAACTAAATTTTGAAAAAAAATCACTGATCCAATATCGAAAAAAAAAATCAAAAAGTGTTCCCGTTTAAAAATAAATATTTATTTTTGTTAATCAGATAACCAAAAGCTTAAAATTTTCAAGCTAAGTTAATACATATCATAGCTTAGGACTACTTAGGACATATTCATCTGAGAATTTATTAAGTGCCTATATCCGCCACTTAGGAAATTCACTGATTTATCGAGGCATATTGGTTTTGGTATTTAAGAGATGCAAGTTGCATTCCATGAAATCTTGCATAATTATTGGTCTTTGATAATAATTTGCAATAATTGAATACCGCAGAGCACACAGAAACCGAGCTGGACCAAACACAGAATATTCGATTTTGTTAAGAAATTGCATAAAGGAGTGCTTTAGACTTGGAGTTTCTTATGGATTGCCTTGTGTGCCCCATCCCCATAGTGGTGACTTGGTGGCAAGTGATGAAAAATTGGTAATGATTCCAATGCTCCTCCATTTAAAGTCATACAAAGTGTAGAAACGTTCCATATTAAAACCGATGGATGAGGAGCTGGATTAATAGCTCCTATGCCTTAAAATATGTCGGAGTAGCCTTTATTAAATGTGCACCAACCTTACTGGAACTACTGACGCTGCTAGATATATACATATTCTTCTACCGTCCATCTGTTGGGAGTGGGTTGGTTAGAACACCCTTTCGTTACGGGGTTATTGCTAGCAATAGCGTACTCCACTTTGACCCTTGATGATCCTGAAGAAACGAGTCCTGCGATCTAATAGCTCTAGGTTCCAAATTACTAGCCACCGAAAGCCCCCTCAGTGCATATCGTTTAATCATTTTTCGCTTCCCCTAACTATGGATTGGCCCACCACTAGTTCAGTATACTGCACTCAAGCGAACTTTTCTTGTCATGGTTATAGGTCATAACCATGACAAGAAAAGTTCGTTAAGTCAAAAGTAGTAATCTTATAATGCTGAATATATATTTTATCTGCATAAGGATCTGTTATAGCCTTTCAATTGTTCTTAATTAATGCCTATTCGGTTATCTAGATTAACACATTTTTTCTATTTACTGTTGAACAAAATACAAGTTCCGGTCGCATAGCACACAATCATAACAACATCTGTCAAATATGTCCACCACTCAAAAATCCATAACACCAAATTATATCTAGTCTACTTCATTTAATACTCAAAGTTTGATTGATAGCGGCGCCTAATGCTTAGGACATTTTTTGTTAATGTTCACATTTTTACGGTTCCCTGATCATTTAATTACGAACAAAACGCATGTTTTTTTCGGAGCTAGTCTATTATGGTTGTTTCCGCGGCCGCCTTAAGGGGAGAACAGATGGGGTGTAGGCCGCTTCGATCATTAGACGCACGATTACCAAAAAGAATCAACTATGGAAAAAAACAACTGTAAAATAGTCTGTCCGTGCATGTTAAAAATACAACAACAATACAAACAAAAAAAAAACAGTGCGGTAAACAAAATTAATTAACGCCAATGTTTCCGAAAAACCAGCAGACTTCCGCATAGTCGAAAGCAGAGCCCTCTTGAATAAAGAAATGGGTAGATATTATATTGAAAGTCTAGTAGGTATACCAACAATAGTGATATGTGTAATTCATGAATCATGACTAAATGAAATCACTCTTTTCGAACAAAACCATAGGGGTTGTCCAAGTCCTGTTGAAGTTCTATTCTAGCGACACGCAACCTAAATCATTGATGAAAGAAGGTAATCAATTAGAAAAAGAAAACAGAAAAAAATATATTAAAACGGGACTAGCGACATTATGTTCTTGTATATACTGGCTTATCCGGCCCATTAAGAAGTTAATGACAAGAGGTCAAATAAATATATAAAAAAAAAAAAAAATTATTAAGTTAATTCGGATGCCAGTGAGATTGGTTCAATTACTTTTCGTCTCATGTTGATCTGAAATATTGTTGGAAACAATAAACTTCGCTATACCGTGTTGCTTTAAAATTAATCAACAGTAGTAATTAGGTACTTACAATAATTTGTGAATTTGGACAAATATGAATTATAATTCCGCCATTTTTCATTTTGATGTTATTTTGTATACGAAACCTTTACGGTTGATGATGTACACAGTAATAAAATTTGATGCAAGTTTAAGAGTTATTTCGGAATTTAAAAGGTAGTAAAAGAAATTAAATTTACGTACCCATTATTGCTATATTTTTTTGCAATTTTTAATAAATAATTGAGTTTTGTTTTGGAGATGACTTTTCTTTCGCACCTTTCGTAAGGAAATTAGTAGTAAATTGTAGTAAAATTAACCACAGCAAAAAAAAGTTTCGGGAATCAGTCAAGCGATTACTTGTTTTAAAATAATTTCACACGATATTTTTTTGCTTAAAAACATAAACCAAAGGCTGCCACTTAAATGTCATTGTGCTAAAATGTCGACTAGACGTTAAGAAGCTATGAGACAAAGATACAGTCCGCCGTACACTTTATAGCACATTCTTAAATCGCTGATTTTTCTACCTTTTTGGTGTTATTATAATGTACATTTTGCTGAGTGGCAAGCCAACACTACTATCTCTTAGATTTGGAGGAGTTTTACTGGATTTCTTAAAGCTTACGGAATTTTCTATGACAATTTCGTTTGAAATCAAATCACTTTTTACACTCGAATACAACATCTTAGCTTTGTTAGCCTAGCGTTAAAGTCAAACCCGTAAAAACGGTGACTACGATTTTGATTAAAAAAATCATGGTTATTTCGTTGGGTAAGGTCTATTTTTAAATGAGAACGATTTTTTTCAAAAACCGTTATTAACGGTACCTCCCATAGAACCGTTTTTTTAATTCTGATTTTCTCCTTCATCACTCTATCAATTTCAACCATTTTTTTTACATGAATGCTTTTTAGTTGCCGTAATAATATTTAGTAAAAAAAATTTCGAAAATTATTTTTTTGGATTTTTAACAAAAGTTTGAATTTTTTTTTTTGAAAAATCATTTTTTCGAAAACTCTTCAATTTTTTTTTCAAAATTTAATTTTTAGATGTTGATAAATAATATATATAATAATAAATGGTGTACCAATTTTTTTTGAATCCTTTATTAAGTCCTTGCAAAATTTTATATAGAAAAAATAGTTTTTTTAGAAAACGGCTCTAAAGATTTTCCAATTTTTTTTTCTAAAAATGTATCATCATAGAAGAAATCAAATTGCATACTTTATTTTGAAGTTAAATTCAGTTAAGAAGCTGTTTCTTTTGAGAATCGAATTTTATGCTTTTTTAATTTTTTTTTTTCTAAAACTGCATTTACAAATTTTTAATTAAAAATGCTTAGCATAAATATTGACTTTATCTACAAGAGCAAGTACGTGCGACCCAGTCGTGCATTTTATTTATTTTTATCCAATAGCTCTGTGAGCTGTGATTCAGTGCGTTTTCTAGCTGATGGGAAATACCTGTCCACGGTCTTAAATATACCTGGTATTGACATAAATCGTTCCCAGTCATTAACTATTATAAACTGGTATATGACAGGTACCGTTATTTTTGGACCAAAAAATACATAATTTAAAAAACGTTTCTGGAGAGTCTTCAAAGAGCCATAAAGTTTAAAGTAAATCGCCCCATCCGTCAGGAAAATAAAGAAATACATTTTTTACAATAAATATTAATTCCATAGTTAAATTTATCAGCACAAAAAATCTTCTAGTTATTTATCATTAAATTAGTGTAGTAATTGTGTTTCAAATTGATTGAGAACTACCTAAAAAATCAAATAGAATATTTTTTCTGATTCGTTTTCCTGATCGCTATAACCGCCCCCTTCGCTGAAAAGTTTTTTCTTATAGTTCTGAATTGCTCTTTCCAAATATTCACTTTGCCACATATCGTATCGTAGAATTTTAGAAGGTTTACGAAAAACTAATATCAAAATAAGTCTAATCTACTTAATGTTGAAATTGAAATTCTTAAGACGAAATTACACTAGTTTACAAACTTTCGGTTCATAGTGAGAACCTGCACAAAAAATTACTTTTTAGATAAATATTGAGTTGCTGAAAATGAAAATGACATTCATTTATTTTTCCAAGGAAGCGTTCTCGAGATATCAGCAAAAAACATGTTTTTTCTGCTCTATTTTCATATTTTAGCATAAAATATCAATACCGGTAATTCTAATTTTTGAATATATAAATTTTAAAAGATATTATTTTCCTCTTTCCAACGATATACTCGTATTGTTTGTGTTAATCGAATTAGAAAACATCGAGTAACAGCCGCTCAAAGTGTACAAAAACATGATTTTTCGACCTTTTTGGAAAATTATTTGATTTCAATCTTTCCTTTAAGATAGAAACAAAAAAAAATATAAAAATACTTTTACGGTTTCAGGACAAAGACAATGATTTTACAAAACTATAAAGTCCTACTGCATAAAAATCGCACAAAAAATGTAAAAGTTATAAGAAATTAGGTGAAGGCATACCATTTCAATTAGTCTTTTTTATACCAAAACGGAGAAAAGTACAATATTGTTCGTCGAAACCATATCTTCACATTTTGCGATTTTTATGCAGTAAGACTTTTATAGTTTTGTAAAATCATTATCTTTATATTAAAACCTTAAAAGTGTTTTTAAAATTTTTGTTTCTCTCTTGAAAGAACGATTAAAATCAAATAATTCTCCAAAAAGGTCGAAAAATCATGTTTTTGTACACTTTAAGTGGCTGTTACTCTATGGTTTATGGTTCGATTAACACAAACAATTTTTGGAAAGAGGAAAACAACATCTTTTAAAATTTAATTATTCATTAATTAAAATTACAGTTATTGATATTTATGCTAAAATATGAAAATAGAGCAAAAAACATGTTTTTTGTTGATATAGAAAAGGCATCTTTGGAAACATTAATGAATGTCAAAATTAATCTAAAAAAATACTTTTTGTACAAGTACTTTTTTCGTGTAAGCTAGTGTTATTAGAAAACACATAACTTACAAGTTTTATTAATAACGCAATCGTTGTTTTACAAAATTAAGACAACTTTTTTAAAAAGTAGGCGTGGCAAATGGCGGAAATTTACTATCGTGTTTTCATATATTATTCAGAATCACATCTTAAATTTTTATTATTTTATAATCACTGGTTCAGATTTTATATTTTAAGACCAATTTTTCATAAAACTCGAGCCCCTGTGTGCCCTAAAACTAAATACACCAATATTTCAAAGTTCGTGCACTTACACTGTGCATGGAAAAAATGTTTATTTTCATTGAGTTAACTTTCTCAAATCATCTTTAGTCCTGAAATAAAATTAGAAGTGGGATTTTCCTAAAGAACATTATTTGACCGCAATGTTTTAAATGGTGAGCTACGCTGCGCTGGAGGTAAAACTACCAAATGGCTGGACTATATTTTTGTGGGCAAAACTTTTGTCAAATGATTAAAAAAAAAAAATCCCCTAATTTTTGCAGATTTTTATTTTGACCGCTGACCCCTGGCTTAAATTTTCTTACAGAGAATACATACATAGAATTTTCGGTATGTTAGAGTTTTATTTTCCCCTCTGCTAAGTATACTCGATATTGTTGAAAATGAATCTAAAATTATGTCACTTTTCTAGAGAAAAAAATCGATATTATCAAAAAAGGGCAAGTTAACAATTAATATCTGAAAAAAAAACTTGCCCTTGTTTTCGATAAAATCGAGGTTATTGCCCCTAGATATTAAGAAAAAAAAATTATTTTTAAAAATATAAATCTAAATAATTAGGGGATTTTTCAAAAAATTAATATTTTAAAATAGATTTCCCCCGTTAGAACTTGATCCCAAAAAAAAACTTGAATAACGAACGGATTAATAGGAGTACATATTGGAAGTAACGGGGGATTTTTGAGCTGCTTTGGTTTTGGCAACACTGGTTTTGACAGCTGACGTGTGTTTAGTACCTTGTGTCACTGTCAAACAGCTTCAGTTTGGTTTGCAATTTAACCATGGATCGTCTTACAAATGAACAGCGCTTGCAAATTATTGAATTTTACTATCAAAATTCGTGCTCGGTTCGAAATGTTCATCGCGCGCTGCTTCCATTTTATGGTCGGCATTCTCCACCTTCTGAGCAGTCTATGCGATGAGGCTCATTTTTGGTTGAATGGGTACGTAAATAAGCAAAATTGCCGCATTTGAAGTGAAGATCAGCCAGAAGCATTGCAACAGCTACCAATGCATCCCGAAAAAGCCACTGTTTGGTGCGGTTTATGGGCCGGCGGCATTATTGGGCTATATTTCTTCAAAGATGATGCGAATCGCAGCGTTACTGTCAATGGTGAACGCTACCGAGCGATGATAACAAACTTTTTTTTGCCCTAAATGGAAGTTCTTGACTTGTATGATATGTGGCTTCAACAATACGGTGCCACACAGCACGCGAAACAATGGCGCAATTGCGAGGCGAGTTTGGTGAACAGTTAATTTAACGTTTCGGGCCGGTCAATTGGCCGCCTAGATCGTGCGATTTGACACCATTAGATTATTTTTTGTGGGGGTATGTCAAGGCTAATGTCTATAGGGACAAGCCCGCTTCGATTGACGCACTGGAAGCCAACATCCATGCATTCATTCGTGAGATACCGGCCGATATGTGTGAAAGAGTATGCCAAAATTGGACTCAGCGGATGGGCTACCTGAGACGCAGCCGCGGTCAACATTTGAATGAAATTATCTTTAAACATTAAATTGCAAGGTTCAAACTATCGATTCAAATAAGTATTTCATTCATTTTTTCGAATTTTTTGTGTTTTTTTTTTTTTTTTTTTTTTTTAAAGTTCTAAGGGTGATTTTTTTAAGAAATCACCCTTTAGAAAACAATTATTGTTGAGTAAATCTACTATTGTCAGTTTTATGTTTTTTAACTGATATTCATCCAGAGTGAAAATGGATGTCCGTCTGAATGAAAGGTGCAGGGCAGCGTTTACAGACTTTAAATAAAAGATTCGTCAAAATGTGATGAAAAAGAGCATTCATTTGCACTGCACGTTTGACGCCACAAAACTGTGAAAATCACTTTTTTATCAAAATTTTTCAGTCACAATATAAAATGAAAATCTTAAGCAAACGTCCATTAAACGCTCCTAAAAATTCATCGCTAATACCAAACTGACCCATGTATCCCACCTACCTCAAGTCCTCATCATAAACAACAATCATCATATTTGTTAGAGAAAAATGTTGATTCACCGTCTAACACATTTATGGAGATTATTAATTGGATTTCTTGATTGAAGGGCTGCAAATTGCCTTAGCAAATTGAATTTCAAGGTTGGTGTGGCCAGAATGCCAATAAGCTGAAAGACCGCTCTCTGTCAATGAATTTTCTCATTTCTATTCCTTTTCATCATTCCTCGAGCACCTTTAGCCAAAAATGTTGATGAGTTTTCTGTGTCAAATTAGTAAAAGAGGCGGAAATGATAAAACAGACAAATATGGAGTCAAACACACACACATACCAACACATTGTCCTCTATCCTCACAAATAAATCCATCACTCCAGGACCATGGATTTTAGGAGCAGTGATTAGGAAAGGACAGTGATGAAAATTCACAGAACATATTTCCTTTGGTATTTGGAAGAAGCTGCATTATAGCCCCAAAAGGGCCAAGAGAATCCAAGCAGGAAGGAAAAGTCGTCTGTAATGTGTTCAACGGTGCAAGCTTATATAAAGTAGAAGCTTCAGATTCATATTCAGACTTGACTGTCGGGTGAGATATAGAATATTCAATTTTCCTGCTAAGCCAAATGAAAATTAAATCCTTTATGTCCTAGAAATGTAGGATGTATAGGTATCAATGGAATTTTGGTCGCTGTGAGTGAGCTCTAGAGATGATAATTTCTCATATTTTTCTTTGTGAATTTCTTACTACGACGACGACGATGATGGACGATTGCTAGCAAAACCGAAGAGCGCAGGGAAAAAATGCGGAACCTGGAGGATTGTATCTTGAATAGAAATGCCCTTGAAATTCTATTCCTTTGTTAGTCTTTACACATTTTTCTGTTTAAAATGAAAAAAAAAAAAAAAATTTGATTGGGGTCGTTATGTTTGAGATTCGAATTTAGGTCGATGATTGAATCAACTTGGTTGGGTGGATGCATCCTTTCCTTTATTTTTTTTTTTGAAGATTATTGGCTATTTTGCGCTTTAAAATAACAATGCTTTCTGCGAAGATTGATTACAATACGGGTGTTTGGATTTTGTTCCAAACAAAATAATAAGTCATTACTCTTTCAGTGAACCGAATGATTTATTAGAAATTTATTATTGCTTTAGAGTGGTAAATCTTTAGGCATGGATTTCAATCATTTCTATGGGTGAATGAATGAAACCGAAAGATGAAAAGCTGCCGCGTCAAAAACGGATGTTGTGATCTTTGAATTTGGGATTATCAATGGCTTTGAAAAGTGTTTGTTTATTTTTATTGATGTATTTATGCTTTGTAAACTGTTTTCTTTTAAGTATTTTAGCTCGAGTTTGGTATTAGTCAAAAATTTAAACTTGATATTTTGATGAGAAGATCACAATTAACATATGTGCTCTTATTTATTTGACTGTTCGGTTTTGCAAAAAAGAAAATACTTGGGAATTAATTTATTTTAAGAAAAAAAAAACATCTTCGATAGTCAATGTCAAAGTATGGATGTGCATTGCATTTAAAGAAATGGCTTTCAAAGCTTGGCAAATGTGCCTTGGCCCTCCCCTCAAAAATGAAAAAATGCTTTAAGAATAGCTCACAAATGTCCATTTGTTGACGAGATAAAACTCTCCACATGATGAGATTGTGAGGTTCCCAAAAATGAGTTACTAAAAGCCTTTGGAAAAGTAATGTTTTTTTTTTTTGTTACAAAATAAAATGCACGACTGGGTCTCACGTACTTTCTCTTATAGTCAAAGTTGCTGTGTACGGTAAAGCCTGTTATATAAAAAGGGGATTTTTAAGAGGTTTAGAACTTAAAAAAAAAATTCGAAAAAGTGAATGAAATATTTATTTGAATCGATAGTTTGAACCTTGCAATTTAATGTTTAAAGATAATTTCATTCAAATGTTGACCGCGGCTGCGTCTCAGGTAGCCCATCCGCTGAGTCCAATTTTGGCATACTCTTTCACACATATCGGCCGGTATCTCACGAATGAATGCATGGATGTTGGCTTCCAGTGCGTCAATCGAAGCGGGCTTGTCCCTATAGACATTAGCCTTGACATACCCCCACAAAAAATAATCTAATGGTGTCAAATCGCACGATCTAGGCGGCCAATTGACCGGCCCGAAACGTGAAATTAACTGTTCGCCAAACTCGCCTCGCAATTGCGCCATTGTTTCGCGTGCTGTGTGGCATGTGGCACCGTCTTGTTGAAACCACATATCATGCAAGTCAAGAACTTCCATTTCGGGCAAAAAAAAGTTTGTTATCATCGCTCGGTAGCGTTCACCATTGACAGTAACGCTGCGATTCGCATCATCTTTGAAGAAATATGGCCCAATAATGCCGCCGGCCCATAAACCGCACCAAACAGTGGCTTTTTCGGGATGCATTGGTAGCTGTTGCAATGCTTCTGGCTGATCTTCACTCCAAATGCGGCAATTTTGCTTATTTACGTACCCATTCAACCAAAAATTAACCTCATCGCTGAACACAATTTTTCGATAAAAAAGCGGATCCTCGGCCAGCTTTCCAAGAGCCCATTCACCAAAAATTCGGCGTTGTGGTAGGTCGGCTGGCTTTAGTTCTTGCACCAGCTGTATCTTAAAAGGCTTTACGCCCAAATCCTTCCGCAAAATTTTCCACGTAGTGCTGTAAGAAAGGCCTAACTGCTGGGAACGGCGCCGAATCCACATTTCGCGGTCTTCTGTCACACTAGCTGATACGGCCGCAATATTTTCTTCACTACGCACAGTACGTAAACGTGTTGGTGGTTTAATGTCCAACAAAGTAAATTTGGTGCGAAATTTGGTCACAATCTTCCGAATAGACTGCTCAGAAGGTCGAGAATGCCGACCATAAAATGGAAGCAGCGCGCGATGAACATTTCGAACCGAGCACGAATTTTGATAGTAAAATTCAATAATTTGCAAGCGCTGTTCATTTGTAAGACGATCCATGGTTAAATTGCAAGCCAAACTGAAGCTGTATGACAGTGACACAAGGTACTAAACACACACAAAACCAAGGTAATACGACTTCTCTAAGTGGCTTAAATAGTCCTTTTTATGTAAATTCCCATTTTAAGTGCAAAAGGGCTGATTTTTCAGAAAACCCCCTTCCAGTAGTGGTACAGCGATAAAATTTGACACGGACGTTTAATTTACAATGAGAACCAAGAACTAAAAGAGTGCATCGAAATAGTTTGGTGTAAAGTGTTGCGAGCAAGAGGAGCGGAGGAGGTGTCGGTAAGAGTAAGAATAGGTAGGAAAAAGGATAAAATATATGTATTTTAATTTGTATCATAAGTATTCGGGGTGCTTTAGGTAGCTTCTTTTCGGTGGTTTCTTAGTATGCTCCGACTAACGATCAAAACTAAAAACAAAGACATCAGACGGACGGAATAGACTCCCCTGATGTGACAATAATAGAAAAGAAAATTGACCAGAAACACTAACAAAGTACATTACCAAGTTTTTCCTCGTCGTTCCCGCAATCCTAGACTGTCTCAAGGACCTTGCTAGAAGACATGAAACGACAAGGTAGAACTCGACAAAAATTTTGGAATGATGATGTCGGACTAAACGTCACGCACAATCATTATGTCCAAGTGGAAATTCACAAGACTAAAGCATAAGATGGGAAGAGGGAAAAACGACACTGAAGTATGATATCTGTTGTTACTACGAGTTTCCGCAAAATATCGTCGCGATCCACCTAAATACGTCAGGGACCTTGATGATGCAGACTTACGCATTTTGCAGAAGCTCGAGTAACCGCAGATACACACTTTGCACTTAATAACCGCAGTCACTGTGAATTTTCAAACTCTCGTCGTGATTTATCTAGATTCGTCTAAGACCTTTCTGATAAAGACTAACGAGGTTTGAAAATCCACAGTAAGTTTGGTTTGGGACTTCAAAAACAAAAAAAACTAAGACTTCAAAAACATATTGTCAAAAAAAAAACATTCCAACTAGGTTGGGAAACCGCTTTTAACAACGTTTAAAGTTGCAAATCATCTTTGAAACTAAGTCTGATATGAAATAATTTAGAACTACCTTTCAGGAACAAGACTTTAATTGAATTCGAAACGATATAGTGATTGAACTAATTAGGGTTTTTCTGGGACATAAAAATGAAGCGGTAATGTGTGCCCTTAGTTGAGACCCCCTGCCCCTACCCCTATCTCTGTATTTACTAAATATTTGACTTCCACAACACTCCTTTGGAAACAATGTTCACCTTCAAAATCTCATCCAAATATTATAATATAATTCATTAAGCCTTTAAGGTCTTAAATTTCCGTACACTGGTATAGCTTTTGTATTGATATTTGCATCGGTATACCGGATTCATGCATAGGTAGTAATTAATGTTTTAGTTACGCATATCCATTAGTAATTGAGTATAAACCACAATTGTTTGATTTGAAAACATCTTCATTTGTGTACTAGTAAAATGGGAAAACTCCTATTTCTACTCCTACGATTGCTTGCTGACGAAAATAAAATACTTCCCAAGTTGACGTCAGCTTTGTAGCTCTTCTAGTATAGGAAAGAAAAATAATCGTCTGTTAGGTATGTAGAATACCTACTTGTAAATTATTATTACATATTATTTATTAGTTTCTGCTTAAAATGCACAGAAGGAATTATGGGAAACTGGGTCGGGATCCATAAAGCAAAGATTTAACAAACAGTTTTTCATATGTACATCATCTTTTAGGTCCTACATACACAATTTACTGTTACTGCACTGCACTGCACCATAAAATGTTGATCTTGTGTTAAGGTAGATAATATGCAAATTCCAAAACACACATTCAAGGATTCAAGTCATACTGGCCAAAACACTGGTTCGCCTGACATTTTAATACTTTACACAACATACATTATAGTACAGCATCGTGCAGAAATATTTCCACAAACTGAATTTATGTTCGCATTTTTCCTAGCCCTTAGTGCTAGAAAGGAGTTAAAACTTATCACAATTTCTATCATTCCAAAAGCATTTTTCAAACCGGATTATTCACATGTGAAAAATTCGCAGAAGTCAACTTCAAAATGTTGATCAATATTGCACAGCAGTTTAAATACATGTAGGTTCTGATTGTATATTTTTCCGGGTGCAAGAGGCTTTGAAGACGTCTAATGCAGCTTGCATCTTCATTTTCTCACCTCGACATGTAAATATTAATGAGATTCGTGATGTCGATGCAGATTATAAAACACATCTTTCGTATGTTCCCACACTTTATCACCAACTATTAGGATCAAAGAATTAAGAAACAAACATGAGGGTGCAGAACGAAGGAGCTTGTTTAGGAACTTATACTTTGTATATGAAAGTTTGTAATGTGGGACGCATGAAGACTACAGTTAGAGGGAATTTTATACACATAAAAGTGACAAATGTCACCTATCGCCTTTTTCGCACGTTCAAGCAGGGAGTATGATTTTGTGTTTGATTAGTTTGTGAATCTAAAACATTAACGTTTATTAAGATTAATTGTTTCATATGGAGGAAAGGAATTACCCAATTTTTTGTTAAAAATGTTCATTCGTATTTATTCTTTTTACTTGTATCTTGCGATATAGGTACAACAATATATCAAGTTATGCATTCGTACAAAAAAAAGTTGAGATAACAATCAAACATGACACAACGATGATACCTTACCTTTAGGTCCTCAGACCTTAAAATGTCCGTTGTGATCCCCTTAAGGCGCATAGGGCCTCCACTACTCCTACACGCCATCGTGTACCGTTCTGGAAATATAACGTTGTTCTCTCCAACTCTTCCCCAGCTGTGCAGATTCACTTTCGACTGTTCTGCGCCGCGTGCCTCTCGGCCGAACCGACCACAACGATGATAGAGAATGAGAAAAAAAAAATTTAGAAAAACTAATTTTTCTCAAAAACAGTTCCTACGATTTTGATTTAAAAAATCGTAGTAATTTTTTTGGACAAGGTCTATCTATAAAAGAAAACCATTTTTTTCAAAAACCGTAGAACCTGACATAGAACTTTTTTTTAAATTCTGATTTTCTCCCATTATTCATTTAATTTCACCCATTTTTTTTACATGAATGCTTTTAAGTTGCGGTAATAATATTTAATAAAAAAATTTCGAAAATAATTTTTTTGGATTTTTAAAATAAGTTCGAGTTTTTTTTTTTTTGAAAAATCATTTTTTCGAAAACTATTCAATTTTTTTTTTCAAAACTTAGTTTTAAGATATTGATCAATAATATCTTAAAAATGGCGTACCAATTTTTGTTTATAAAAGTCCTTGCTAAATTTTATAAAGAAAAAATAGCTTTTATTGAAAACGGCTCTAACGATTCTCAAAATTTGTTTTCTAAAAATGTATCAATATAGAAGAAATAATGCTGCATACATCGTTTTGAGGTTAATTCATTTAAGAAGCTGTTTTAATCATTTGCTTTATAGGGCAAGTATTGGTTTCGTGTGAAAAAAAAATTTGACGTTTTAATCAAAACCAACATTACGATTATGGAGAAGTCCGAAAAAGTGGTTTTCGTCACGTCGTCAGTGCGTCGGTCTGTGCGTCTGTGCGTCCATCTGTACACTTCTCCACTGCCCAAACGCGTGGACGGATTTTCTACAAATTTGGTACAGATGATTTTTACGTAATTTCGAAAGGTGTTTTTTTTTTTGTTTTTGAATATCTCATCTAGAACGAGTACCTCCCATACAACATTTTTGAGTTATTCGAATTTTATGGAAAACGGCTTTAACGATTTTGATTAAACTTTTTGATATGATTTCTTCAATAACGATAAATTTTTAGAATTTTTTTCATTAAACAAATTTCAAACGATTTAAAAAAAAAAAATTGGTGTGACATGTAGCACTGACTTTTATAAACAAATTGGTGCGCCATTTTTAAGATATTATTTATCAACATTTAAAAACTAAATTTTCAAAAAATAAAATGCACCACTGTGTCGCACGTACTTGCTCTTAGGGTCAAAGTTGCTGTGGACGTTTAAGCTTCTTATGTAATGTTTTATGTTTAGGCTGTAGCACGATGCACGAGGTTTACACAGACAGACGGACAGAATTTAAAAATCGTTAGAGCCGATTAAAAAAAAAATAATAAAAGAATTGCGAGACCACTTTTTGAACATTCTCTATAATCGTAATGACATGTCTGATTGTTATCTCCAGTTCGAGTTTTTTTACGAATCCTTAACTTGCCCTATAGTACCTACATATATCGCTAGTAAAAAGGATTGAGTGCATTCGCTGGTTCACTTATGCGTGAATACGCCTTTAATAATGCCATCTGGTGAAATTATGTCCGTACGAAATCAATTCAACCGGAAAGTGTTTCGAGACTCGACAGTTTAAAATAAAAGCGGATATAAAAATATAATGTCCGCTTCTTTACCGCTTATAAGACAACCGAAAATCTTTGTGGTATTCATGCATAATAAAGGTACCTACCTCAGTACATCTCACTCAAAAACAGAAAATAAACTGAAACTGAACCCTTCAATGCTTATGTAATCATAACCTTCCAACCTAGTACATTCCCCCCCGTCCTCAGGTGTATCAAAAAAGATATATGATAGAAGCATAAATTACCTCCATCAGTTCTCCCAACCTGAGTGTCATCTGCTGCCACTAGTCAAAAATCTAACACAAGTCCTCCATTCATATATGTTGTAGGTGAGCAGAACACCAAAACTGAACACACCATCAAATCTCGTTTTAACCCAGATAAATTGTTAAATGCACATCATGATATTAAATTCATCTTTAGAGATTTATTTAACAAAGAAGCAGACTTTTGTTGTGCAGGATATGAGAGAAGGACGTCATATCTATACTCATAACTCGATTATGATCCTTGGATGGAAATATGAAAAAGCAGAAAATTCCTACACCCTCCTGATAATGTTTATGTTCGACCATATGTCACTTTATGCTTCATGTGTCATGTCAAAAGGCACAAGTGAGAAGGAACATGACACACACCGAATACAGAGACGTAGAATAGAATGAAAACTAAGGACGTACGAAATATTCTTACCCAACAAATGCTTCTCTACTCACATAAAAATAGCATTGTATTCTACAGTTGCCAAAACATTATGATTACCGCCACTAAGCAAGGATTCAGCCGGACAAGCAACGGCAAAAATCAGCAGCCACCCGCTGACCAAACGGGCTGTTTTCTTGTTCGACCAACCCCTCGGAGAACCGCAAAAACTTTGTCCACTCTGCTCCATCATCAAAATATCTATGCCTACACCACCGCACAATATTCTTCAACTTTATTTCGACGAGGTCAAACTTATCCATTGAGAGGACAATAATTTCAGAGATACTTTCCAGACACAGACCGGGCAAACAAACGCACAATCAGTCCTTGCATCTGCGAAAGGATGATTTTATTAGGGTGCGTTCATTTTGTTAGATTATGTGTGGCACCGAAGACTTTTTTTAAAAATGAATGAATTTTATAAAAAAAAATTGGTCTTGATGGGGATGTGTTGAACTTCAAAATTGTATAATGAAAGAAAAATATCGGAACATTGTTGTCTACGCAAACTTTTTATCCTTGACGATTTCAAACGTGAAGCTTTTAGCCATGTAGTCTTCGAGGGTGATATTGGATAAGTTCCTACTTACTATTCGCCTCCAGGCCATTTCTTCTTTCACCGGGCTATCTTTATAGTTTGAATGCGAAGATTCGTCGGACGGACTGTTACCTGGAGGCGCCTCAGCTGCTATGCTTACATATTTTTGCCATGGTTGAGCCTTCTATTTCGCTCCCATTCCGAGCTGATATACACAGTATCAGACATCAATCGAAGAGTTTTTCTCTCAAGGGAACCCATCATATTTTCTTCCGATCCTGTAGAACCCTCTACGCCATGCAGCAAGACCGAGATGATTAAGGTCCTATATGCGGAGTCTTCTTTTATATTTGCGGAAATTTTTAAGTACTAATCCAGTAGAACATGAGCTATCTGCGACAGCAGCTTTATGTGACTAATGCAGGCCTTACACGACACAATATTATTGCGAGAAGAACAGGTGGTCAAACAATAAAGGTTGAAGTGGTGCAATCCTTTAAATACTTTGGGTCAACAGTAGCAGCCGATAACAATATAGAAGAAGAAATACACGGGCGGCTTCTCAAATCCAACAGAGCCTACTACAGTCTGTCAAAGCTATTCAAATCCAGAAATCTAAACATAACTTCAAAACTGCTGCTGTACAGGACCATGGTCCTGCCAGTACTCATGTATGGATCCTAGAATTGGGTGCTTAGCAAAAGGCACTGTGACCTCTTAGCCGCGTTCGAGAGAAAAGTCTTACGGAGAATTGTTGGCCGCATATGTGAGGAAGGACGATTCCGGAGACGATACAATCATGAGTTGTACGCAATCTACCTTGAAGCAGACATAGTGACAAAAATTAAGCTCGGTAGACTCCGCTGGGCAGGGCACCTAGCTCGTATGAGCGAAGACCTGGATAGGTGGAGAGACTTGTTGAAAGAGGCCAGGACCGGACCTCGGTTGTCGAGCAGATGATGATGATATGATATCATATATGTATGATGATAGAGATAGCTATTGTCAAAACGTTATCGCTTGATGAGTAGCGTGGAATATCGATAACTTTTAATCCATGATCCTATTTGGGTTATTTCAAATAAATTTTTAAAATCAATGGAAACCATCATGTATCAAAAGTGATACACATCCGACGCACTGCTCGCTTGAGAAGCACATGGAGCAGGACAGTCGAACAGGAATCTGCTAAACTGAGAAAGAGGAATCTGCACAACTGGCAAAGAGTTAGAGTAGGAGTAGGAGACCCTATGGTGGAGGCCCTATGCCAACTTGAACATAGTATCACCACGGGCATCAAAAGAAGAAACGTGACCCATACTACACCGTATAAATAGCGAACTATGGATTTAAAAATTAAAAAAGAAGAAGAAAAAAAAATAATTAACGAAAAAAAGATGGCAAAATTAAAGAAAATCAAAATAGTGAGCCAAAACAGTATTCAAAATAATGCCAAGTATTTTTATAAAGATATTGATGGATTGAAACAAAAAAAAATAAATAAAGCAAAAATAATAACAACAAAAGTTTAGTAATCAAGATTGTATAAAATCTATTTCTTCTGTTTCCATCAATTGTTGGTTCGTGGCAACTTTATACAGCATGCCGGTGTTTTCTACAAAAACAGCATTATCGGTGCTGTTTTTTTAAAATATGAACAAGACAAGACAGTAATTTTGTCGCGATTTGAGTGAAATTTTAAATATTTCGAATTAAAAGTGGTTTAATACATAATAGTGTTGCACAACAACATATTGATTAAGTTTTGGTGACGTTTCTTATTCAATTCAATGCGTGCGTTGATCTGTTTTAGTGCGTCATTATGTTCTTGTAGCTGTTTTTTGAGAATGAAAAAACAGTTCCTCCTCTTTTATGACGTCGATTTCTCAAGTATTTTTGGTATTTCGCAGTTACGTCATCAATAGATCTTTTAAGCTTTAAAACTTCTGTGTCAATATTGGCCGTAATTCTCTCTTTGAAATCTTGTACTTAGTTTAATAGAAAGGAGTGAAAAAATGTACTAACTCTAGTGACATTTTAGCAGCATTGTTCTCCAAGGAAAGTTTTGTTGGTGACTTTGATACGGTTTGTTTATTGTTGTTTGAATAAAAGTGTTTTTATTTTTGTGTTGTTTTGGATTTGGATTCTGTTCTGGTGATAAAGACAAAACATTTCTATTTTGCTTTGGGGTAATTCCACGTAAGCTGACTACTTTTTCGAAAAAAATCAAAGTGACCGTTAAAGAAATTAAACAATATTACTAAGCACCTTACAGTTCGTACATTAATAATTCAAAGCCGGCAAACTGTTCCACCTCCAGCCGTTTTCATTTTCATTACTGGAAACTAACAGGTTTCTTGCTGTGTATTCTGAATCTTTCACTGACACAACAAAGCAAATATAAAACCTTAATTTTAGATCGACCATCAGTGATTAATATTATATCCCATTATTTTGGCTCATTACAAAAAGGACTTTTTAAGAGTCACACCCGTTCCAAAACTGTTTGACTGTGTTTTTCTAATTTGCTTCAGGTATTTAAGACTAAAATAAGTTAAAAAGCTGGCTGTACTTTTTTTTTATATTTACAATTTAAGCGTGGTTAAAACAATTATATAAAGCTATTTTTCTGTTTGAATAAGTGTCACACCCGTTACCAATCGAGTATGTATATAATTTTGTGCTTCGTTTTACCATTGAATTTTGTTAAAATATTGGGGGTTCAATTCAAAACATATAAAACACGTTGGTTTTTTTTGACTGAGGCCAATAAGGTAGTGCTTATTATCAACTTTACCCAAAACTTTGTTCTTGTGTCTTAGGAAGTTTAGACAAAATCCAAAGTGCCCACTGGCGTCATCCAAAGCCTACTATTTTCGCGGCATGTGCTTGGATGAAGCTCGAAAACATTGATTTGCAAATCGTATTTAATTATAAGTGACGACCTTAGCCATAGCAAGGCTTCTGTATTGTAATTTTTGAAAACTGTTCTTGAACAAGATAGATATTGATCACATTGTGGACGTGTTTTCCAGTGTATGTGCTGCACAATTCAAGAGACGGTTTAACCTACTTATGCACTGCTCCAAAAGATTTTTGAGTTATTTTTACTTGGTCGTTTTTCCACAGTACTCATTGAAAAGGGGTTGTAAATAGGAAAGGAGCGGTTGTTAAAAAGAGTTTATGGCTAGTAATAAAAGCTCGACTTTTGTCACCAGTTCTCAAATAGAATTATTCTACGATTTTTAATGAATATTAAAAACTTCAAGGAAATAAAATTTTTTTTATGCGGAAATTTAAAAAAAAATGAGAAATCTTTGAATAAAATATTAGTACTTGAAATCAAACATTATTTTAAAGATCCTGGATTCAACTCTCTTACCGATGGACTCATAGTTAAGTCCAAACTAGAAATAAGTTTAAAAAAATCGCGTCAACTATCCTGACGTTAACTCATATTTCAGCCGAAATGATTTTATTATTGGGTAATAATACTTTACTTTCTGAAGTTTGAATCTATTTCATCTTTATTTTTTCAATTTTTCTATATTATACATACACTCGTTACAAAAATATGTCACACTCGTTACATTTTTGAAATGTTGTTAAATCAAATCCTTATATCAATTTCATTCAAACAAATGGCTTACTGCAATCGTAATACAGTTTTCTTTTCTATTAAATACTAAATCCATTACTTTTCTTTCAAAAATATGCAACCTGGCTTCTATAAGTATCCGAACGAGTCTTAGCTGAATTTCTAACATCACACCCGGTACACATAAAAGCTTTGAAACATTTAATTAAGAGAATAGTAAGAGAAATATGAAGAGAAGTGAATATAAAATACCCTTTCGAGGAATAAACACGATTTATTGTAAAGTTAGTACCTACTGATAAAGCAAGTTTTGCTAGGAAGCAGAGAAGTCTGCGTTCAGAGCATCAAAGCATGGCCTAGTAAACTAAAAACATAGGTTTCTATCCTTATAGATAAAGTTCTGGCATCACCTAATTGGCTTTAGCATAGGGTGTCGCACCATCCAATCCTTACTTTTAATAGTTTTTCATTAAAGCCTTAACCTTCCTACTTTTTTTCTTATCATATTTGGATTTTCGTTCAAAAAAAAAGAAGGAAATGGGCAGTTGAATATCTTGTGATGATGAAAAAAAAAGTTTTTTTTTCCCACAGCCCCATTGCCTACAATTTTCGTTTTTTTTTCTATCCCAATTCTTGTTTCAATGTTTTTTTTTTCTTATTCTGTTGTATATGACTTCTGTTGTTTTATTTTCTTGGCACTTTTGGTCTTCGGTGATAATCATAAAACCATATAAAAAAGTCCAGACATACAGAAACATTATAGCTGGATATGGACACCAGTCCAGGGACAGTTATACAATACCACGTCGAGTCCAGTCTAAGCTTGGGAGATATAAAAATAAGTATAGGTATGTATTGCACCTACACACATATTTACTATTACAGGATTCTTTCTTTAAGAGAAACGCGCCAAGCTGTCAAGTGAACCCCTAAATCCTTTTTGGGTAAAAATTGCCAAATTTGTGGTTTTGGTTTTATCGAACAATAAAAATATCATCCCATAAAGTTACACCCCATGTTTCTTGTTTTAATACAAAAGACAATTTTTTTGTTCGGTAACTTGAAAGAAAAGTTACTAAAAGTATGCCTTTTATTTGGTCATTTTGAGCTTTCTTATATTTTTTAGGAAGGCATACTCGTAACTCTTGAGATAAATTGAAAAGTTTTGTCATTAAAATTATGACAAGACTAGTCTATTTAAGCATTTACAGAGGCTCATAAAGAACAATATCTTCTGATTTTGTACGTTGCAAACTTTCACAAACAGAACTGGCCCAACAATATTTCCCTGTGGTAGTTCAACAAATTTCATGGTAAACCATACTAAAATAATTTTTGTGAAAACAAACTGTCTTCTAGAAAATAGAACGGAGTGTTAATTATAGTGGAAAAGTTTGTTTGTGCGTTATTTTTCATACAAGTCCCTTAGTTGTTGTTTTAATATGAGTGGGCGAATATTACGTATGAAAAAGGACGAAATTATTGCTTAGTAATTTATGTAGAATCCTACTTAGTTTTATGGTCTCGTTTTATCCTCTTATTGAGGGATTTTATTTTTTTTTTCTTCCATATTGGTCAGATGATTACACCCATTCGAGAAAAAAAACACACAGAAAATAGGTGCACAGTGTGGTCGAAAGGTTTTTTCTTTGTTTTGTTTATCGGGGAATAAAACAGGCGGAGTGAAGTGACTCAGACAAATTTTAGTGTCCTATTATAGATAGAAAAAAAAAACACAGAAAGCAAAGGTATATTCAATTTTTTTCTTGCTTTCATTTTGGACAGAAGAAATGAATTCTCATTGGGATATTAGAAGTCATAATTTCATGCAGAATTTATTACAATGAGGGTGAAAAAATGTTTGCAATGGAAAAACTAATAAGCAGGCAGTGATACTGCTGTAAATCTAAAACATACCTCTGTCTATTGTTTTATTACGGGACAAAGTCAATTGGGATGGAGGTTAAGACTACCTGTATTATAGAACTGTCATGTTTTAGGGTTAAAGGCATTCAAGAGAAATAATATAAGGGTTTCCGATTTTGTTGAAAAAAAAGATCTTCTTGAAATTAGGTAGTTTCAGTTTTTAGATGACTGTTGGTATCCTATCTAACGTAAATTAAAGGAAAATTTATATTTCAACGTGAGGGATTTTCGAGTTTTCGAAATTGGTTGGAGCATTGAAGCCACAAACAAAAATAAAATATTCAAATCCGTTAGTTTATTCGAATACGGGCGGTAGCAATTTATCTTTTCAACGGGTTGGTGTTGTAGAAAAATAAGGTAGACTAGGCACTGCCCGCTATTAACAGTGATAGCTTAGAGGTGTGTCAATCGTTCATTTTAAAAGATTCAATCGTTCATATGTCGTTCAGTTCAATGATTCGTTCTTTTCAATCGTTCACTTTTTCAATCATTTAAGTTTCTGTTTCATTTATTTATGAACGTTTCGTTTGTATCATCAAATCTTATTTTCATATAAAGTCATTATTAATAAAAATTCCACGACTTTATGTTTAAAACGACAATATTTAGAGTCTTTGATATATTTTTGGGGAACTTAATAGATACAAGAACGAACGTACCATTCGCATTCTTAGTGTTCTATTACAACATTATGTTTTTAATTGATGTTCTGATTTCCGAAACATTTTGTACCCGTTCGTTCACTCTTTTTCTTTACTTTTGAACGAGATTGAAAAAAATGATTGTATCTATAGTAAGCTGGTGATTGCAATCAATCAATCTTTTAGGTGAACGAGTCAAAAAGAACGAATCAATCGCGATTGACACAGCTCTATGATAGCTTCACATCAATTTATTGTGCTTATTTTTCCGCACTCGTGCTCGTGGTTAACGCTACCGCAGAAACAAGTGACTAGGGCTTTCATATGAAAAACGCTTTGTCACGTTTAGCGACGGTACTCTCATATCATCCCATTTCTACGTAAACTTCGTAACTACACTTTCTTTCAATATTTTCGTTAACATTAAATACTACTGGAAACCTATAAGTAAAGGTGATGAAAAATTAAAAATTGTTAAATAACCTCAACTAAGGCAAACGGAAGCTAATGTCAAAAATGATTTTGTCAGCAAATGCCACGAATTTGGGATTGAAAATAGATTTCAGACAGTTGTGTTATAATTTTCGGGGTAAGTTCTAAAGACTTTTGTCTCCCTATTATTATTTTTTTTTGTTTTCAAGGAATTTGTTTTTCAAGTACAATAATTACTATTTACTTATGCTATTACTATTACTTATTGTTGAATATTAAAAATAAAAATTTGGAAAAATATGCAGCTGGGCACCTCCGACAGTGGAATCCCGAATTCCTGCTGCAGGTTATGATTTTAGCCAAGAAGAAAGACATTAAGAAATCTTTCTCTATCAATGTAACACACTCGGCAAGTGTGCGAAACAAAATAGAAGCAAGATTTCGTAAACCAAAATGAAAATTCTAAACTCAACTCTAGCATTTTGTATGTGAATTGTGAACTTTTTAAAAAGACCACATGTCCATTTTTTGTTTAAATTGTAAAAAAGTAAACATTTTCTTGACTTTTATTTAAAAAAAAAAAAATTGCATATAATAAATTAATTCGAAATTGTTTGAAGCTGGAATTTAATTTAACTTATCTTACTTTTTGGACACATAAGTGTTTTAGTTTAAAAAAAAGAAATGCTTTTTTTTTAAATCTATTTTCATAGTATCTATGGTTTTTCTATTTTATCGGTTCCAATCACTCCATCAAAATAATTATTGTGAAATTTGAAAATCAAAAATGTTTTAGTCCGTTTTAAATTTTATTACAATTTGCTTATACAAAATCGGTTTATATTTCTATAGGGTCAATGGATTCTATCATACAGTTTTTGATTACATCTGAATTAATAAAGGAATTATTGTTACTTCCCGCCTAAAAATTCTAAATCGAATAAACATTACAAACTTTTAATAATAATGTTGGGTAGAAGGCTTGTATTTGTATAATGGTTGCTTATATTTAAATCTGAGGCTGATGTAGAGAAATTTCTGACATCGACATAATTTCCACCTGATGAAGTCAAGGGAAGACTTTCGTTTTCATATGTAATTTTCTTTAGGCTGTGGCTTTCAATATTAAACGTTAGACCATTTCTATTTATTAAACTAACCTATTCCTTTATTTGTGATTAAAATGTTGGTGTCCATTGGCTCTGGAAGTGTTCTTCTAGTCATGTTATTCTTGCGATTTTGAATGGTTATATCCCTGAGGCTTTAAATTCTAATGTCTTCGCAAGATCTTATAGCAGTGTAAATATTTGGCAGCTAGTAGATTCACCGGGTTCTAAAAACACATTGGTACCTAAGTTCTAATTAGATTTTCAGTAAAAAGTTTGACACGTCAACATAATACGCACTTCAGCAATATTACAGTACAGGCAATCAGTTTTTAAGGAAATTTGCCGGAATTTGTGGTATTTCCTTTAAGGAATTGTTTCGGTAGGAGATAAAAGTATGAATAAATAAAATGAACGACTGGGTCCCACGTACTTGCTCTAAGGGTCAAAGTTTCTGTGGATGCTAAAGCTTCATATATAAAGTTTTTAATTTTATAAAAAATTAAAAAATAAAACATACATTTTTTTACTAAAATGACTTAAACAACTTCTTAAATTGTTTTGGTCTCAAAAATAAGTATGCCATCTGATTTTGTTAAAAAAGATAAATTTAAAAAAAAAATATATTTTTTTATGTACAAAAATTCTAAAGCTTTGTTTAAAAAAAAAGTTTGAATGCCAATTTTAAGAAAATATTAATGCACATCTAAAACCAAAATTTCAAAACAAATCATTTAAGCGTTCTCGAAAAATTGATTTTTGAAAAAAAAAATTTGAACCTTTTTTTAAGAATCCAAACAATTTTTTTTTCATAACTTTGATACGAAATAACTTGAAAATTGTTGAGAACCTCTTGTGTAAAAATTGTCATCGAAATCCGTGGAGTCGCTTACGAGAAAATCAGAAAAGAGAAAAACCGCTCTATGGGAGGTACCATTTTTAATCGATGAAAAAATATTTTTTTTATTTCAAAAGTACGACATTGCCTTTTGTATTACACATAAAAATTTTAATCAGAATCGTTAGAGCCGTTTTTGAGAAAATCAAGTTTTTCCATATTGGTTGTATGGCAGGTACTTACCGTTAATTTTGGTCTTAAAAAAAAAATCTATTTTCCCTCTAGGGAATCACCAAAAACCCTTAATTACCAAGTTTGAAGATAATCGCTTAGTTGTTTTAGGCGCTAGCTCAAGATAGATACAGCATACAGACAGACTGACAGACAGACAGAATTGCGAAACCCACTTTTTTCGCTTTCTCTATCATCGTAATGTCATGTCTGATTGTTACCTAGAGTTCGATTTTTTTTCGAATCCTAAACTTGCTTTTTAGTACCTACATGGCAAGTCAAAATATATTTTATTCTAGGTATCACAATGTTTTTTTGAAAAACATACACATACCAATTCCAAGTCATTCCTCATTTGCTTTTAAATAGAAAACAAAAAAAAAATGGAAACATTAAGGTTTCATGTTAAGCGATGCCATTTTCACCCCATTACATTCATAAATTTTATTAGGTATGATCCATTAGAGCAATAATAGTATAATTATCATCTAAACCTCATTGGTATTCTGTTTTTTTTTTTCCTCATGTCCTTTTGCAATTTGTCTTCATAAAACTAATATCGGTACTAATCGCACATAAATGCGGACCTCATATATCAAAATACAAAAAAAAAAAAACAACAAAAACAAAAAATGTTCGCACATCTGTTGTTCCCCTGCCATAGTTCGAATTACGATCATCCCAAAATAAAAACAACAAAAAAAACCTACCAAAAACAAATCATAAGCTATTATATGTAACAGCAAGGACCAACACCAACCATCAGCTATATGAAGCGAATAAAAATTCCTAAAATTAATCACAATAATAAAAGTGAAGCTAGATAGGCGTGCCAGGGACACAGGAACGCAAAACGGGAAAAGAGCGACACACGGGAAAAAATCATGACAGAGCAGAGAGGCATTTTTGTGGTGCGGTGTTTTATTATCTTTTAATCTGCGAAAATCCTTTTTGTATCCGCTGCTGACAGTCGCAATGCATTTATTTTTGTGTCCTAGCCAGTCCTCGTCTCCCCCAAGTCCAGGATAATCCGCCGTAAAGTGCACGAACGAAGAATAATAACGATGCCGACCGAAGCGACGACGTTCTCCAGCCAAAGAAACCATATCCTCACGGTGTGCCACACTATTGTGGTCGAAACAAAAGTCCTGTTAGTGCCCCTGTCCTCGCTTGGTTAGAAAAAAAGGTAAATAAATATAGTACCTATCCTAGTATTCAATTTACGTCCTCCTTCTGCTCCTCGCCCACATTCGGTTAGAGGAAAAGGACTAGTTGCTGTCAATGTGGCAGCTCGCAGCCAAAATGTATACAATCCATATGTTGCTTCCTGTTTTTGTTTTTCTTTAGCTAGTATGTTATGTAAGTTATAGTATGTAGGTACAGTTAGGAAAGAAATCCTTCAAGCGACTCGAAGCTACCTACTTATTTTATTATTTATGATTATGTTCGTCGTTCTAGATATTGCCTTAATGGTCTTCAATTAGGATTAGAAGGCTCGTAACCAAACTAAATCATAAAATGATTGCATTTGCACGTTGCTGTCGTTTGATATGGTTGACCAAAGGAAGAAGAATGGCCTCTTTTTGTTTTGCAGAAATATGAGATGGGGGGGGGGGGTGATAAATTGGGTAAACATTTGATAGTATGATGTTAGATTTGTGGGGGGCAACGGCACATGTATGTAATGAAATTTGTATCAATGAAATATGAATAGATTATTGTGTTGCAAATATTTTGAGCGCCTATTAATGCCATCTAGAAATGGTTGAAGGGAATTTTCTTCTTTTTTTTTGGCAATTAATTTGATATCCCTGTGTTATAAATCATAGTTGTTACTTTTTGATCGTGAATGAACCAAGGCAGAAGCAACCAAAACTTGGTTTATGATTTAGTGTAAATGAGTCATCAACACCGTGTCGTTGAAGAGTTCCACAATAGCCATAGGTTCCTGCTTATTCGATGTCCTTCAGCTTTTGCATAGCTTCTTCAACCTCTTCTATGCTTATTGCTTACAGTAGCCATTATCTATTTCGTCCTTCGCGCAAATGCCTAAATCATACTTTCTTAATTCAAGAACCCAATGTACCTTCCTCATTTTGTATGTAAAAGCTAATACCCATTTTGGTAATCTGTTGCGGGTGTGATCTGATAATCCTTCTAACCCAGAATGATGGATATAATGTGGTCTTTTTTAATGCCCAGGTTGGTTTATGATATTCAACATAATAATGACTGCGCCTACTTTAAGTTGCAATTTGTGAGTTGGTAGTCCAGGCAAATCCAGTGAAGTTAAAAATTCTTCGGGATAGTTGACTACTTCATCCTGATTTATAACTGTATCAACCGATTTGAAGAAGACTTTGAGATTATGAACATCTTTGTTCTTTGCAGGCAATACCGCTCGTTTGCTCAGCCATAATGGTTTGTTAAAATATAACTTTATGTTTGGAAAAACTCGATGAATGAGCTCTTCTTTCGTTTCTGTCAGCTGGCAGAAATCCTTTGAAAATGTTATAGATCCGGCTATCAACTGGTAATTTCCTATTACCAATGTCCAATAACTGCTTTGAATAACTTATAAGGTAGGTGATCCAATTAAGGTCAACCTTGTTATTTCTTCCAAATAACTTGCTCATCTTATTGAATATGTTAGAAAACTAAATAGAATATAAATTTTAGCTAGATTATTCGTAAGAAAACATAAAATTAGGTTTAAAAAATTTTAATCGAAATTGTAATTTTTGAGTATTTAAAAAAAACCTTACGTTGGGCCTCATAAGGAACATGGTTTCCTTATAAGGCCTTTTTGTCAAAAACGTTGAATTTCTTGCTAAAAACAAATCCTGTTAAAGAAAAAAACTCGTAAAAAGTGAAAATCTGAAGTTAAAATATATTTTTTATTACTGAGTGAACTGCCTAATATCTTCCATTCGCTATTTCTTGGCCTTTTTCGTATTCTCTTTTGTCTAATTTGCCCTTTTTTTCTCTTAAGCAATTTGGACTTTGACATTTTTTTCATAAACTTAATAAGGCCCACTCAAATTTTTGAAAATTCGGATAATTCAAAATGAAAAGAGAGTTTGGTTTTGAATGCGTTCCTTTTTAAAGCATCCAACTCTCCAAAAAGTTGAAGAACCAACGACGCTATTGCAAAATATTTTTATAGAAAGCCACCATTTTGATGACACCTGTCAAAATTTCATGCAATGCTAAACTATTTACTTATAAGTAATGCAAATTTTGAAATTTTGGAAGCCATGCATTTTGGAGAATTGGATGTGGTAAGCCGCACAGTGGGCGACTTGTATGGGAGAGCAGAAATAACACAATAAAATCTAAACCACTTGACCGATTTTGTTAAAATAATCAGGAATGATGTTCTCTTACAAGAAAAACTTGTACTATTAATTTCCACCCAATGTCAGTTTTTATTAATTTTAATAAAAACTAAACCACTGAACCAATTTTTTTGAAGTTTTCAGGATTGATAATACATTGATCAAAAAAAGTAATTTTTTTTTATTGTTGCCCATATCCTGGTTAACGTTTCTTAAGGCTTTCGACTTAAGTGCTGAACTTTAATCCGAAGTCAGAATTTTCAAATTGGCTCTAGTTTTTGAGATATTCCCGTCACAAAATCACAAGAAACGCATTTTTCAATATTTTTGAAGCGATGTTATAACGTGACAGCAAAAATTGTAACGAAGTTGTAATAAAAGAACTAGTTTTCTTCTTTTTATTCAGCTTAAATCATTTCGATACCTTTTTTCTCCTCCGAGAAATCTTTAGTTGAAATTAATAAATTTTTCATTTAACAAAGTTTTTTTTGTTGCCGACACAAAACTATACTCTTCTTAAGGTTTTCGATGTGCATAACTCGAATCCAATATCAGAGTGTTCCTATCAGCTGTCACTTTTCAAATATTTCCGTTAGAAAATCACAATGAAAACTTTTTCGCATCAAGTCGGACCGGAGCTTCTTTTGTAAGCTTAAACAAAATCGCATGCTCTGGTGACTTTTAACCACTCGCTCTGTAGTTTTTTTTAAGCCTTATTTCTAAAATTAGAGCTGTTTATTATTTTTCCATTTTTTCAGCCTATGAGACTCATAATCGTATCTACAAAAATAAACTCACAGTGAGCTAAACTTTAAATAAATAAAAAATAGAAGATTTTTTGCTGAAGTAATATCAACGAACTTTCTTAGACTCTCAGAGCCCACCGCGCCGCTACCACCTCTTGTCCACAAATCCTTATTCGCATTTCAAATTACAGAATTCTTCCTATTGGTAAGCATGGGTCATTCAAATCTACAAAACTTTTTGACAATTTCGTTCAGTACTGAAAGCAAATGAAGTTGTTTAATATTTGATGATCTTATTAATTTTGGTACACCGAAGGCCAAGAACCGAAAAATCAAAACACAATATTTTCATTGGTTTACTAATATAATTTCATGTTCAAATGCAAGTTAATGAAAATGAATAACTGGGGTAGACATAAGAATCAATTTTCATTTCTGAGAATATTTTCATCTCCATTATTCAACCACCTGTACCACATCCATGCTACGAAATTTCAATAAACGAACCGTCTATATAAGTAGCCTCTACTGCGCTGCCGGAACTCAATGATTAAAATTGAACAATTAGTGCCATTACGAGGACTTCTCGTAAACCAGGAAGTTTGTTCAGATGGTATATAGTGTAGTGGTAGTGGTAGGCAAGCTTTGTACATGGAAGGACTTCTTGTCTTAGTAGTATACTCAGAAAAGTACTTCAATCCAAATGAAATAAGGAAGAACAAATTAATATATCAATATCACGTCTCTTGCTATTCCCAAGGACCCTCGCTCTTTTATGCCATCAGAATCATATCCGCTAACAGCCACCAAGCTTATCTCATGCCTGGCTGATGCCACTCGTTCTGCTGCTTTTTTTTTTTTGTTCTACCCATAAAGACAATTTAAAAGGATCGTAGGAGGCAAGGCAAGGAGCAGGAAGTGGTATTTTTTCGCCACCTAAACATTTTACCGTTTTAATTAATTTTTAAATATTTTGAATTTTAATTTGACGCTGGATAATATTATAATTTCTTCCTTTTTTTTTTTGCTTTCTCTTGTTTTTTTTTTTTTTAGGTGTGTATGTGTGTGTGTATTTGCTGGGGATCCTGCGTCTTTTCATGCTGAGGATTGTGTGTATTTGGTGGGGCGAGAGTAAGAGAGTAAAATGCGAAAACGAAAATTGCTGTGTTGGGAATAATAAAATTAAATTTCATCCTCTTCGTGACTCAAACCCTTGGCATGGCGATGGCCTTTCCCCTCTGACGGATTTTGTTTATTTCGCAAATAATCATTATAATAATTATTTTTTTTTGTCCGTCAAAGTATGCACCATGCAATATGCGAGGAGGAAATCCGAACCATCAAGCAATATTTTTGAGGGCAGAATAACCAGCGAACAGTGGGATAGCAAATAATTTAAAGTCTTGAAAATAGAAGGAATGAGTTTGTGCCAGTTTCGGTTAGAAATGTTGACAAATTTTGAACCCCCAGTATGAACCCTAATTTTAAAATGTGACATTTCAATGATGACCTTTTTCAATTTAATGGTCGCTTAAATTTTATAGACATGAAAATGATTAAATGGCTTAAAGAGTGCAGAAAGCCAGATTGTCACCAAGGTAAGTGACTAAGCTGAAATATTATTTCAGAACACCCTTCAAAATGTCGGCAAAGTCTAGCGGTTTCTTTGGATTCACCTTAAACTTTGTGCTATTTTTTCCAGCACTGATTAGGTATATTCGGAAAATTGAATTCTGTGACTCAAGGGTCATTTGTAAACATAAGCTTCTATCGGCCCAAAAAAAGCTAAAATTTGCAATATAAGTTAATACATAATAGCCTTGGCCTACATGAGCAAGTTCGTGCATACGATCCAGTCGTGCATTTTATTAACTGTAGTAGTCAGTGGGTAGTTTCTCCAAGCCTTGAAAGGTAAATTATAACCCAAATGCGAGACGTACTCCATAAAGCAGATTCTTGCCTGCAGGGTTGACATTCATAACTTTCATTCGTTGGTTCGAAATATTGTTCATCGCTGTTGGCCTTGATCCGCAGATCGTACAATTAAAGCTTGAAGATGTATTTGTCACAATTTGTGCAGTTTTGCCATCAATCATGGTAAAATACAAATATGTGTATGATTTTCATTAGAGTTCCGCTTGATTCAATTTCTGTGTCTCGAATACCACGTATTTCACCTTCTACGCGATCTCGTTCACTTCTTACAACCTTGGGAGTTTCTTTCAAACAAGAAAACTGAAGAGATCGACAAAAACAAGTAGAAGACGGTCTTGGATTTTTCCAAATCATTTCATCCAGACAAATTTTTAAGGGCACAATCGATGTTAAGAATAAATGCTCATCAGAAACCCGTTCCTCTGACACTGAATACTTCTGCATGTAACTGCTTTGCCCACTAGCCCCATCACATCCCCATTTTGTTTGCAAAGTTAGATGTTGACCGTGAGTTTCTAAAAGTGATTCATCACTGTGAGATTCTTTTGAACGTATGATTTAGAAGATCTTGAAGAGCAACACAAGTAGATTTTTCATTTACTGATGCGTTTTCAGGGTAAAACTGTTTTCACGCTTGTGTCGTAGCTTTTCTCAGGACCTCATACTAATCCTTTGTTAGTTTTGCTTTAATTTTTAAAGGCAGCGCAGAATCCGGGTCTAAAGCCTTTGGTGCGGTTGTAAATGAAGATTCATTTTCAGCACCGAAAGGTCTCTTTATTCTACCGATTATGTCAATAGTATCACCATATGTGCAAAAAGTTGAACGGACTCTTGTGCTGCTTCCATTACTTTGACGGAGCAACGCTATATCTCCATTCTCATCCCGCATAAGCCGACGCGACGCGTTAAAGTCGCTAGGGATAATAGATTCTGACGTATTGTTTGGGGCAAATATCGGAGAAGTGCTTTTAAAGAAACTGGCTCTGATTGACTTCTTGCTAAGCATCCGTCAAATCAAAAAACCACATCCAAACAACACCAGTTTTCTTGAGGTACTTGCAGTATCAGATGTCGTAGGATTTTTTCGTTCTTATGTTATTTCAGAATTATCTGTTAAGATAGACAAAATCTTCAAACAATTTTAGACCAAACGGATAAAATCCCCATAGGGCCATAGCCAATAGCACCCAATGGACAAAATTGCGAGTGCGACTTGATTACTTCATACACAATTTGCGCATCTAAATTTTTAGGATTTTTTTTAAAGATTTTCTCCTGGAAATTTTATCTTTACCCAAGTCTGTCTTGGGGATTTCGGCAAAGGGGATTTAGTTTTTGGGATTATGGGATTTGGTGACACAGCTGTGCATGGAAGGACCTGGTCATTTAATGACTTGAAAGAAGAAAGGAGTATCACATATAAAGTGCAGAATAGCAGTTTCTCATCGTAGAAGTAGCTTTAGCCTCTCTTCGAAGTCAGAATTTACGCTTTACCATGTAAAGAGGTCAAAACGTTGAAATATTGAAGCACACTTCTGTATACTAACGGCGTTCCTAATTTGTGGAGTAACAAAAAAAATCAGATAACAGCTGCAATTTTTAACCGGTAACTGTTAACGTATTTTTGAATATCAACATTTGAAAGAAAAAATCATCCACAAACCTAAAACCGATGTGTTTTTTAATAGGTACCTAAACTAGCTGATCGGGCAGACGTTGCCCTGCACTGCAAACCGGTTTTTACTTTCCTACTTATATTTAGTGCCATACGCTTACACGATCGTTTATACAATTTATTAGTTACTGGACCACAACCCAGTAGCAGCTAATCACCCGAAAGTCTTTTCATTCTTTAATTTTTAGTAATTGAGGACCTTGCAGAAAAAGGAAGGCAGGCCTATTTTTAAAAATTCTTATTAAGAACTTGAAATTCTATTAAAAATAAGTACATTGGTTTTATGTGGATTGTCGTAGATGCAATTTTTGCAATAGCTCCCTTTGTTTTTTGACGGAACTGACTTAGTATTTCATTAAACCAATGTATGTATTTTTGAATTAAATTTTACGATTTTACCATAACTTCTCAAAACTGGACATGCCTCATTTTTGCCGTAATCTTCAACTACTGTCTTAATAATTTAATAGCCGATTTCGCGAACATTTAAAAGCCTTTTAAATTTAGAAATGACTTTTTTTGTATTGAACAAACGTAATTTTATGGCCTAAAAGCTCTATAAATTTTTAAAAGGGCTCGGTGAAATCGGCGACAAGTGTTTTAAATTATTCATTCAAGTACTGAAACTAACGTGACTTTGTTTAATATAATAATATAAATAATTATAAAATATAAAATATAAAAGAATATGTAAAAGATTTAATAAAAGCGTTTATTCCACACTGATAAGTAAAAATAAATCAAATCCATCCTTTCTGTTTGACAAAAGTTATGCTAAATGTTGTACCTACATACTAAAATTATCTAAATACTAAAATGTGATCTTTTAAATGAGTTAACAACTCAATCTAAAGACCTTTCGGTATACAAGAGTTTTCAAATATAACCTTACCTACCCAGTTTACTTGAAATAAACCAATTTTGTGGTGCTGCTATTGAGTTTTGATTTCAATTGCATTGTGTTTCAATTAATTAAACTGCTAACCATTCCTTGTCTTGGTAACCGTCATAATTATCTTCATTGAATCGATTGTTGGCATTTTGTAATGAGCATATACGAGCACAAATACAACAAATTGCATGTCGTACACGCATATTATCCAGTTATGATTCAATGATTGATTTAAGGGAACCACTTTGAGTTTGGGTATTGTGTCTTGTCGTCTATTATGTTGAAAAAAGGGAATACCGAAGAGTAAGAGAAGAGAAGAAATTACTGAGGCATAATTATGTGTAGCATCATTTCCGATTTCATTGTGGTTTTGAGAAACATTTCTGGAAATTCGATGGTGTTGCGTAAATTTTGTAAACTAATTAAATAAATGTGGTTTTGATGTGGTAAATTTTGTACGGGTTTTCTGTAGGATAAAATTTTAAAAGATATTATTTCACTTGAATAAACGTTCATTGCCCAATAAGCCATTAGATGGGCACTAAATGGCTTATTGGGCAGTGTTAAGCTCTCATACTCTTATAATTGAGTAGATTTGCAGATTTGCACCTTATAGGCCTAAACCCAAAATTGATTTGTGAGTTTAAAGTGAAAAACGAAAAATCTAGGATATTTATGAAATATTTTCTTGGAATTCGAGTGGTTAATTACGGACTTATCACAAATTTCATCGTGTAAAATCCACGAATGGATTATTCCCTTTTTTCTTAACCAAGAAAAAAGCTGCAAATTTTCTATTAACAATGATAGCATTGATAAAATTAAAAAAAGCAATGCAGCACAATTTTAACAATCCCGTTTTTAAATGAGTTTAATTTCTGAAGAAATATTGTGCTGTTTTCCATTTCCCAAATTAGAGTCTATCTATGTACATAGGTACTTTGTGTTTGAGCATTCCTTTGCCGTTTTTGAGTTTTATTGTTTAACATTCCTGGGAAAAAATATTTTTTTGTAAAAAAATCATTCATTTATTTTTTTCAGGGAATGTTTTTTGGCCAAAAAAATATTTCAATTAATTTGCCATCGATTGGTATCAGTTTCTACTGATGGATAACTGGCTCCTTAGCAAGATTTACAGCGATTTCCACATGGACTTGGAAACTCACCCATGTATGTACCTCTATATTTGGCATTTATGTAATTTTTCTTGAAACTATTGCAAAAAAATAAATATGTTCCATAAGCTGCGAAAAATGATAAATATGCAGTAAACTCTCAGTTTCAAATGAAAAACGGCAAAAGTGTTCTCTTTCGGTCTCGAATAAAAAAAAATAAAATGCACGACTGGGTCACACGTACTTGCTCTTAGGGTCAAAGTTGCTGTGAATGCTAAAGCTTCATACATAAAGTTTTTAATTTTATAAGAAATTCAGAAAATAAACATAAAATTTATTACAAAAATGACCTAAACAACTTCTTAAATTGTTTTGATCTCATAAATAAGTATGCCATTTCATTTTGTTAAAAAAGATTAATTTTTAGAAAAAAAATTTGGAAAATCGTTGGAGCCGTTTTTAAAAAATTATTTTTTTATGTACAAAAATTGTAAAGCTTTGTTTAAAAAAAAGTTTGAAAGCTTAAGAACATATTAATGGATTAATGGAAAATTTTGGAACATTTTTTAAAAATCCAAAAAAAAAAAAAAATTTAAAAATTTTATATGAAATAACTTGAAAATTGTTGAGAACTTCGTGTGCAAAGATTGTCATCGAAATCCGTGAGGTCGCTTACGAGAAAATCAGAAAAGAAAAAAAAACGGCTCTATGGGAGGTACCATTTTTAATCGATGAAAAAATATTTTTTTAATTTCAAACGTACGACCTTGCTTGTTGTATTACACATAAAAATTTTAATCAGAATCGTTAGAGCCGTTTTTGAGAAAATCAAGTTTTTCCATATTGGTTGTATGGCAGGTACCGTTAATTTTGGTTCTAAAAAAATTTTCAATTTCTCTTGTAGGGAATCACGAAAAACCCTTAAATACCAAGATAGATACAGACAGACTGACAGACTGACTGACTGACTGACTGACTGACAGACAGACAGACAGACAGACAGACAGAATTGCCAGACCCACCTTTTTCGCTTTCTCTATCATCGTAATGAAGATCGGTTAGCTTGAACGCATCGTATGGCAAAATTCGCTGATACGATTGGAAAAGGAAAACGTGGAAAATTTTCCAAAATGTGATTTATTTGTTGTTTTCGTCTTAAAATGAAAGAAAAAACAATTATTATAAAGGAATACCATTTTGTTGTTAAATTCTTAGATTTGTATCGAAATACACATAGACAAGAACAATTTGTGGTAGAAAATAGTGACATATATTTATATTCATTCGGATTTTCTGATGCAGAATTTTACGAATCTCGTAGCAGCAAATACCACTACTGTGATAGAATTTTTGGGATTCGGTGCACATTGGCGATTAGGATGGCATCTGTGATAGGGCTGATTATATATTTAAAATTCATTAAATCGCTTATATTGCTTTCCCGTAAACATAGTGTAAAGGATAAGTACCTACCTATAGCGATAGGCACAAAACATTTTTTTCCAGAATTTCTGTTATTATTGAAACACCATGAAACGTGTAGAAAACACGTTTTCGAGACATTTGTATGTGCATGCGCCGTTCGCTGAATACTCTTAATCTTTTGTTGTTCTGACATAAATGATGTGGTTAACCAGGCAAAGTCTGCACATTAAACGCCAAACCGCATTAATGTGTAAGGTTAAGTTTACCTCGCAAAGATTTCCAAGCACATGTTGACAGTTAACTTACCACATTCAAAACTTATAAAGGGTGATTTTTTAAGAGGTTTAGAACTTAAAAAAAAAAAACACAAAAAATTCAAAAAAATGAATGAAATATTTGTTTGAATCGATAGTTTGAACCTTGCAATTTAATGTTTAAAGATAATTTCATGCAAATGTTGACCGCGGCTGTGTCTCAGGTAGCCCAACCGCTGAGTCCAATTTTGGCATACTCTTTCACACATATCGGCCGGTATCTCACGAATGAATGCATGGATGTTGGCTTCCAGTGCGTCAATCGAAGCGGGCTTGTCCCTATAGACAATTAGCCTTGACATACCCCCACAAAAAATAATCTAATGGTGTCAAATCGCACGATCTAGGCGGCCAATTGACCGGCCCGAAACGTGAAATTAACTGTTCACCAAACTCGCCTCGCAATTGCGCCATTGTTTCGCGTGCTGTGTGGCATGTGGCACCGTCTTGTTGAAACCACGTATCATGCAAGTCAAGAACTTCCATTTTGGGCACAAAAAGGTTTGTTATCATCGCTTGGTAGCGTTCACCATTGACAGTAACGCTGCGATTCGCATCATCTTTGAAGAAATATGGCCCAATAATGCCGCCGGCCCATAAACCGCACCAAACAGTGGCTAGCTGATACGGCCGCAATATTTTCTTCACTACGCACAGTACGTAAACGTGTTGGTGGTTTAATGTCCAACAAAGTAAATTTGGTGCGAAATTTGGTCACAATCTTCCGAATAGACTGCTCAGAAGGTCGAGAATGCCGACCATAAAATGGAAGCAGCGCGCGATGAACATTTCGAACCGGGCACGAATTTTGATAGTAAAATTCAATAATTTGCAAGCGCTGTTCATTTGTAAGACGATCCATGGTTAAATTGCAAACCAAACTGAAGCTGTTTGACAGTGACACAAGGTACTAAACACACGTCAGCTGTCAAAACCAGTGTTGCCAAAACCAAACCAGCTAAAAAATCACCCGTTACATACCACTTTATCACGTTTACTAGATTTAAAGGGTTGGAGTCAGAATCTCGAAAAAAAAATCCAGAAAACCTGAAATCCAGAAAACACAAGATCCCGAAAAATTTTATAAAATAAAAATTTTATTTTGATTCCGGAAAATACTTATATATTATGGCTATTTCATAAAATGAAAATATACTGTTGTGTTTTAGTTTTTTTGTTTTTGAATTAAATATTTAGTTGATTAAAACACATTTTGGAATTTTGTTAAAAATATATACCTAAAGCAAATAAAACATAAATAATAAAATGCATTTTTAATTGTCATCTAAGAATCAGTAATCTACAGATCAGTCCATACAAAGTCGGAAGTTATTTTTAAATTAAATTTTAACATTTCAAAATATACAATTTTTGCAAAATACCCATATATTTTTATTTTTGATGGGACTTTGGACTTTTGGTTTTTGGGATATTGAGTTTTCTGGATTTTTAATTTTATGATTTTGTCCGTCTCCCAGATTTAATTGACTACAAAAAGAAAGAATGTGAAGATAGTTGCATTAAAAAATCTTCACTTGTAATTTTTCATCAGTTTGACCTTATTTTTGTAAATTATTCTGGGTTATTATAAATAATAATCTTTAAGAAAATAATATAAAAATTGTATCGACAAAAGTTTGGAATGAAGAATGACCCTCTTCTTCTCTGTGAATTCTTTTTTTTTTGCTGGCGTCTACCCCTAAAGAAGATTCAATGAATTTATTTCACGAATCTAAGGACACAGGCAGTGATATGAACATTTGGGCACCAACACCAACATCATATATAATTCATTTGATAACATTTCACCAAGCAGAAGACCTTGTCTTCGCCAAAGACAAGTTCGAAGAAAACTACGAACTGCGATGACTAAGCGAAGACATGTCATTTTCGCTGTAATAAAATGATAAAAATGTCTACTTTTCATAGTTGGTTGAATGCTTCTTTTTCTTCTGGTTCTTCATCTTTCAAGTTCGTTCCGAACTATATACTTTTTACTGAAATGTCATTTTTCTTTTCTCATATATATGTACCTGCTTTCATTAGCATTAAAAGTTAATATTACCTTCAACTCATACAACTTGAAATAATGTTGCAAAAAAAAAAAACCAAAAGAGTTCTGTAAAAGAGCGAACAAAACGACTTTTGGAGGGAAGAAAATCAAAGTCGGTAAAGAGCATAAAGTGACATCGAAATTTATCACCACTCGAGTTCTTTACTGAAAAACTTTAACTCCCCTATGGGAGCAAAAAAAAAAAAAAAATATGTAATTCTCCAAACAAAAAAGGATTTTTCGAAGAAGTATGTATAGAAGAATCAGTTTCATGCAATGTGGGGATGTGTCTTACAAAAAGAAGAAGAACGGGTAATACTATGGTGATGGTATATTTTAAGAATCTATTACAAGTTGAAGTTAACTTTCTAAAAGGTATATAATATAGTACTCGATTAAATGGGCTTAAAGTAAATGGAAAAGTTATCGTGTGTAGGTAAATTTAGAAACATAAAACTTATACGGTTCTTAGAAAGAAATAAGTTTATTTAAATTGTATGCTTAAGACTGTTTTAGAGTTTGTGCAATAAGCTTTTGCAAATATTCATGCATATTTACTTGAAAATTATGTGTTGACATTTTGATGAAAAGGGCGTAAAATATCAGAATATAAATGGGTATTAAATTATTCTTTTTTTTCCTTTTTGCTTTGTAACCTTCTATCCTTTAGACTTGCCAGGGGCAGAGTTACAATGTAGAACACATCTTTTATAAAGTTTCACGAAGCTAGAAAACCAAGAGAAATTATCCACAATCGCTACGAGTAATCTTTTTCGTTCCAGGCCTATTTACACTTGAAGGTCTTCTCTTGTGAAGATATCCAGAACATTAAAGTATTTCTTGACAATCTTCTGTAACTTAATGTACATATAAGTGATTTCATCAACGTAGTTCCAACTTGCAATCTTGTCAAAAATTAAGGAGAACTGTTGTATGTAGAGAAGGCCGTTTGCTGATAGTGCTGATATCCTGACCTGGTTGTGTTTGCTACCCAAAGGTTGTCTTCACTCGATAGACGCCCAGGGTACCTACTTAATATGGTTCTAGATAGTAGCTATTTGCAATTTCAATACGTAAGATTTGTCCAAGACCCTGGAACCTTCTTTTCTCGACTTCTAGAAGGATGCCTAAAGTTCATCTTCCAAATTTATTGTGTCAACGTAAAATGAAATCTTACGGACACAAAATAGTTGCAAGCCATGGTATTAAGAAGTCAAGGTATGCTCTATTTGGATGAAAGATTGTCATTTTTATTTAATGTTATATCCCATTGAGTGACGGCTAATTGTGTTGTTATAATTTTAGTTGATTTCGTTCACCTGAAAAAAATTAGAATTTTCACTTTCGAAGCAGTCGAATTCTGCCATGCTTAGAACTGAGCATATATACGGGGTAGGACGAGATAGATCATTCTACGGATTTCCTACGGAAAAGGGATTGTTGAAAAAGAATTCTAAGAAGGAAGAAGAAGGATCACAAAAATCCAGGGGTGGAGTCTATTGAGTGATGCTACGGCCGGTAGAGGTATTATTCGAAAGATCAATTAAAGATTGAAATGATCTACCCAAGAATATCAGCCTAGAATAGAAGCCTGCCGTGATGAAAATAATGAATCGGTTTTAAGGATCTGGAAAGAACACTTTTACAAATTGCTTAACGGTCAAGACAGCCAACCATCCGCTGCTGTGCAGAACAACTATTTCAATATGGGCGATGATATCCGTTCACTCGATGATTCAGATGGTTTACTGGCTGATCTATTTTAGGCAGCAGGAGATGTATAAGTCAGGAGCATAGATCAAATTACAAAAAAGTAGTCTGCACCAAATTTCAAACAAATGAATCAACACGATTAGGCTGCGGCTCTGTGTACAGATGAACGCATTGATACACAAACGAACATACGCGACACACGAACGGAATAATAAAAACCACTTCTTTGAACTACTCCATCATCGTAATGTTAGTTTTGATTAACCTCAATTGGCACGAAACCAATACTTGCCCTAAATTCTGGAGCAAATAAAAATAATGTGTCTTTAGTCAAATCGAATCGCTGGAAGTTGAACTAATAAGATAAAGCAACACATTAAAAATTTGCTGCTGAACACCGTCATAATATCGCATAAGACTAAAATCGTTAACACTCATTTATTACTAAGAAAATATGAATTACATTTTAAATCCCAAACTTTCCCGTACAGTTGCAAGAATTTTGTTTACAAAAAAGATTATTACCAAAAATTTTAAAAATTAAGTATTTCGGTGTTTGAATACCTCCATTATACTAAAAATCATTACTATTGTTCATTGCAACAAAAAAAAAAATGCAAATTTTCAGTACTCCCCATACAAAAGTGACGTTTTTTGAAGGTTTTTGTATCAAAAGTACAAGAAGGTTTTTTTTTCAAAATGGCTGAATTTCGAACTTAATCCATGTTTATCTAATCCTCAACTTTGAGCGTTTAAAGATTCCAATTATCTTCATTCTAACATAAGTTAAATGTCTCGAAAACGTAAAAAAAAATTCGCTATATTTATCATTTACCTACACTTCGTGTACGGAAAATTAAAAATTAAAGCAATCAAATTTTCAGAAAATATAAAATGAAAAATGTTTGTTCAATACCTTAAAATGTGAACGTCAGCAAAGTATGTACGTAAAAAAGTATCAATGAACATTGTACACGATTAGTTCGTTGAAAGTCCCTTAATTTTAATCCCTGTACACAAAAAAAGAAAAAAAAAAAAACAATAATCACATCAATCCCAAGCGACATTGATCCTTTTCGGCGACCCTTGACATAAAATTTTGCAATGTTTTCAATTTGTCTTATCAAAATTTATTATCTCACTTTGACACGTCCTTGTCAAATACGAGTGTTTCGATTCCTTTATGTCATATGCGCCCATTTGTTAAAAATAAAATATAAAAGTAGGTATTTCAATCACCGCCAGATGTTAATCACACTCTCGATATCCAAAATCTAGTCACAATGTCTATCATTCACGCACCATGCTCTTTATGTCTTTATATTTTTAATACAAAAAAGGCTTTAGAACGAAAATGGTTTTATATTTTAGCATCGACAAGTCCTTCGAAGTATCGTGTATATCCAATTACGTCCTAGACGCTGTTAACTGTGCTTATCGGCATAAATCTATCTCTCGTGTCTCCCCAAAAGATGATTCTTTCATTCATGCAACGATAAACACATCGTCCTTTGTAAATTGCCAGCCTTTGGATAAAAAAAAATTCATATAAAATATATTAAAGTGCAGCAAAGATTATCCACGCTTCCTTGGCTTTTCAATAAAACAATTTTCGATTGTTATCTATTCTATTCCATTGTACGTCAGAGTTTTTGAGTGCCGATTGCGTCAGTGGGTAAGCGTAAGTGCTGCTTGTTTATTACCATTTACTATGACATGACATTAGCTAATTACGTACGCATGCAGGACGAAAACAAATGCACACCATGGCAATAAACTTATGTTCTTGTGTGCGGTTCATGCACTTTTCCAACACATAAAACTAGATTTACGTTCCCGTTTTGGTTATTCGGTGGTAGGGGCAATGGCCATAAATCCAATTTGTCCGGATGTGTTGTAAACATTAAGGAAACTCCTTCAGCAGGACTGTTATATTGACAAAACGGGAGTGTGGGGGAACAACATAATAGTGAAAGTGTTCCCTTGAATTATATTTTAGAGGAACTAACTGGCGAGGTTGGTCCCATCATAATAGTCACCACCGCTCGCCGCTGCTGGTTTTCAACATAAATATCTTTGCTATCCATTAAATTCGATTAAACAAATGTTCCGAATCATGCAAGTTCTAAAAATCTTGTAGGGGTTAAATCGAGAGTCGTTAATTCTTACGAGACAGTTAAGCACTAAGCGAGGACACGATGTCAACGGACGAGGCATGTGGTGTGTGTCGCTCAGTCGGAAGCACCAGAGATAACCTTTAGAGGATTTGATAATACCGCGAGGACGTCGTCGGCGTCGGTCGTGTCGTTCGTGGAGTCATTGATGACGTGCCGATAAGAGCTTGTGTATTCTTGCTTTGTATATCCACTGTCAACTGTTGTGTCGTCGTCGTTGGTACTTAAGTCACCCACCATTGTTCGACGAACTTCTACCAGACGTTAAAAAATTGTGAGGTTTATTGAGGATTTCAGGATCAAGACCTCTTAACATCTGCATTGTTCGAGTTCTTTTGTTTTCCCGGTGTCGTCGTCGTCGTCGTCGTCGTCGAACGTCGACCCTTAAGTGTGCCATTGATTAAAGCGAAGAAGTGATAAGATTTGCTACGTGTATCTATTAAAGTTGCATCCATTCAATTCAACCCTTGTGAATCCTTTTCAATGTTTGAATGGCTTTTCATTTGTATAAGTATGCACCGATACGATACCCTCTCCCTTTCGATTCCATCTTGTTTCGGTCAAAACAAATTTTAATAATATTACAATTTTCCAAATACAGGGGAGTGTTTTTTTTTTTTTTGTTATTCTTTCGCTCCCTTTAGGGGTTGCAATGATTTATAATTCAACTTCCTTGGGAACATTTTTTTTTTTTCGGCTATTAATGGATAATGTATTTGTATTTTGTTGCAAGAAGGGTTTTTTGTGAGGTTTGTTCCATCGAAGCATAAACAAACAAACGAAAAAATATGAAATAATAATTTCACGCATGCAATACGGCCGGGTTCCGTTATTTGTATATCACATACATACAAGTAGGGTAATTTTCCAGTTATATAGTACCGGATTTTGGGACTGACTGTTATGTTATGTTTTGAATCTGCCCCGTTGTGTTGTTGTCGTCAAATGTCCATCCATATTGTTAGACGCCCTGCCTCTCCTCACTGTCGGTAGTTTTTAGCTCACACAGGGCTCAAAGTTTATTGAAATTCTGTGTGGGGTTGATTCCATCTAACTTCCGTCTGCATTCGCGTATTTTTCTTTTGATTTATAATGTGGCGTACAGCTTATATCGCGTGTGTATGGAATTCAATTACTATGATGAAAAAGCAAATTTTGTTATTGTTGTTTATATTTTTTTTTGGCAGAACTCATGTGGAATGTGGTGGAAAAATTTTACCGTCTGCAAAACATTATTTTTGGTTTTGTACCAAGAACGGTTTTGTTTTTGATATTTATTCAATTGAATTTATCCTTAAGCCAACAGACATGAGTATAAACCAACAAGCACTTCAAAAAATTATGTTTGATGTGCTTTGATCAAGGAGGGGAACTCTATTACCTACCAAAAGTTTATGTTTTTTTAATAAAAATTTTCAATCGCAAAGCATTGAAAAATACAAAGCTGTCAACATAAAAATTTTAAAAGTCAAGTACAGACTTAGAAAGTTTGACAGCAATGGGGCTGGGGTTTTTTGTAGGAATCGGGTAAGCACTGATGATGATCAACTTGGCAATATCAAGTAGCCGCATTTTGTTCTATATATAAATTGAGGTTGTTTTTTTTTACTGGTCTTGTCCAAACAAACTAATAAGTGCGATTGATGATAGATAAGTAATGAAGATTAGCATTTTCACTGATTAGATAGAATTGCTTACACCTTAAATAAGCGCTTCGCTTGTAAGGACAGCCGTCATTAATTAACTGACGAAATGTGTATGGTTGAACTCGGGGTTGCGAGATTTTTAATTAAAAAATCCCTGAGCTAAAAGCTCCTTTTGGAATTATGAATTGAACGAGATTCAATTGACAAGATCTTTTGAATATACGAATTGAATAAAATTCAATTCCTAAGTCCTTTATGACCTGTAAATTATGAAAAGGTTTAATTCACAAGCGCTTAAGGATTTACAAATCAAAAATAATGTAATTCACAAGCTAGTTGTAAATTGTGAATTGAAAAAGTATTCATTTCACAAGCTCTTGTTGATTTACGAATTGGATTAGATTCAATTCATAAGCTCTTTGTGAATTGTGAATTTGGAAAATATTCAATTCACAAGCTCTAATTGACTTATGAATTTAAACATAACTTAATTCACAAGCTAGTTTTGACTTGTGAATTGAAAAATGATTCAATTCACAAGCTGTTGTATTTCTATATTCTATAAATCAAAGGCGTTGTCTACAATAGTTCAACTTTCTTTATTAGGTGTGTTTTTTTGTACGCCCGGGCTAAGTTGGACGAAAAAAACGCTGTCGGGGCTAAACAATTTACTTGTCAAATACAACAACAAATTAGCCCGAGGGGCTTAGCTGCTAAGCCCCGAGAATTCTCGGGGCTAAACTCTTTGAAGGGGTTAAAATCTGTGCTACCAACTCACTTTCTGTTAAATAATCGATAAATTGTATGAAAACATCAAAATTATCGATTAATTGTATGAATATAAAAACACAAAGATGGCGTTTGGTGTAGAAAAAAAAATTAAATTGTGTATTTTTCTTAACTCTTTCAAAATATTTCATTCAAATTTTAGAGTGTGTGTATTTAATGCTCTGAAATATCTTTATAAGTATGTTATTGAATTTATTAAAACACAAAATGGAAACAATTCAACAAATCAGAATTTTTTTTAATTTTTTTTTTGTCATTTCATTTACAACGATGCCAAGTGTTTTGGTTAAGCCCCGAGGCGTTTTTTTCGTCCAACTTAGCCCGGGCGTACAAAAAAACACACCTATTGAGTTACAATTGCCAACTGGCTCTATGAGAACAATCAAATCCTGAGACCACTGCACCAGGTTAAGTATACAATACAATCATTTAAGAACATATATGTATGTGTTCATATTCATAACTCAATATGTTAGGTATATAAATGCTAATGAGAGTAATGATCATTAAAGTTACAAATAGGCATTTGTACATCACAAGCTTTTTATAGATAGGCTTGTGAATTGAATTGTTTGCAATACATAAGCTCTTTGTGGATACATGAAAAAAAAAATTGCTTATGTACTTGTGACATGATTCAAGTGTGACGAGTTACTTTTCTTCAATTCTAAGATTAACTAAGAATTTCCTGAAAAAAAATCAAATAAGAAACAAAAACTTTTCAACATTCACAAGCGTTAAAAAAACAAAAAATTTTACGTATTTTTTTAATTAACAATTTAATCAAATAATTATAAGTAGTATACATTGCTATGTTTTATAAAATAAAAAAGTATGTATTTAAAAAAAAAAAGAAATTGAACAAAAAGAAACAAAAATAATAACACTAACAAAAAAAAACTAAAAACAAATTTAAAGAATGAAAATAAAAAAGAGAAGATAATTTCATTAACATACACTTTTACAAATACTTTTTTTTTGCGTTAGCTTTGCACAAAACCCTCATCTCAAGTTGTTCGTTGCCTAATCGATTATTTTTTGGCAAATCGAGCAGTGTAACGTACGAAAACAATCTTTCCACAGCGGCTGATGACGGTAAAGCCGTATTATATTTTATAAAAAAGGTTCTTACTGAAATAAAAGCTTGCAGATCTTCCAACTCTGAGCACCCCACTGACAAAAAAATTCATCATTTCACTTTCTCCTTGGCCCTGAGGAATAAGTGAAGATATTACATTATCATTTGTTACATCACCGAAATCATAGAAATCATCACTGTTTTCAAGAGTTACATTTTCAGAACGATCCGTTCTCGACCCTCTGGTTAATCTCTGTGCCAATTTTTTTACTTTTTCTTGTTTTTCTGTGTCCAAGAGATTAATCCAAGCTATTTTGAATCGAGGATGAGTCATTGCCGCTTTTGCTGCAAATTCACCCTTATCGTTTACATCAAAAAAGTCCTTAAACCTGGTTATTAGTGAAGTTTCTGAAGTTGGTCATTCATTATTAACAACTCCCATTTCTTTTTTATTGCCAAAAGGGTTGGCAGAAGATATCCATAGTGGCAGTTGTCTTCTCCCTGAAGAATATCTATTGCTTTAGCCAATGGGGCAGACCATGTCAGATAATCAGCAATGTATTCGAAATCCGTATTTACGAACAAAATAATTTTGTTCGATATACTCAGAAGTTCACGAGTTAGTAGTTTATCTTTTAATTCGAATATCTCATTTATGCTTAAAAACAAACTGTTCCAACGGGTTATCACGGGTTTTCGCAAACTACACCCCAAGTATGTTTGGAGTTGCTCTCTACTTTTGGCTGATCCCAAGCATTCCCACAGAGCCTCGCATTTCGTCATAACACTCGAGTGTACCAGTTTGGTAGATGAGCATTCATTAATAGCCCTACTTGTGTCGGTGCTTGCAACTAAGTTTAACGTATGACTGGCACATCGCAAGTGATATGACAGTTGTAAGTGAAGTGGTTCATTTACAACCATTTCATCTTCATCATCAGAAATGTCACCATTATCGTAAGGCTCTTCATCGCTTTCGCTTTCGTATTCATATTCGAATTCGTTACTATTTGATTCTTCATCAAGTAACGATGGATTAATGTCGTCTGAAAATAGTTTTTTTTAAATGACTACTTTCTTTTATTTTGGTAAAAATTATGGTATTAGATAACAAAAAAAATGTATGTTGTAAGACATGTTCAAAAAAAATAATAAATTATGTTAGAAATGTATGAAAGGTCTAGGGGAAAAACGACATTTGTTCACTTTTTGTGAAAATATAAACTTATAGTGAGTGACTTTATCTTAAAGGGGAGGACACGATCTTTGGGTCACCGATTCGATTCATTTTTGGCACAGATATAGGGTCATGTGCAGAAGTATAACAGGTGCAAATACATATTATGGCGCACTTCCCTCAGGATCTACCGGAAATTTCATAAATGTAAACTATAATGTGGTTATATACATTCTACCCAGTATTAAAGTGAATCAGTTCGTGGTACAGTAGAAAAAAAAAAATGCTTGCTGTGGCTGTTCTAGTTGTTAAGTAGTTTAAGTAGTTTTAATTAGTTTTAAGTTTTATATAAAATTAAAAAAAGAAGATACAGATACCAAGTTTTTTTTTTCATTATTTCTTGTTAAAAAATAAAACCACGAAATATTAGTATTTAAAATAGTTTTAAGGCCGAAAGGCATTAGTATTAAGATAATGAATTAATTTAGAGCTCTCGTATGGAGCCAGTAAGTTAGATATAAGTTATGGATAAGTAGGCTCGTTTTTATGAATTTTTGTCTAGCTTTAAGATAATTATAAGTTGAAGAAAAATAAAAATTAATTAAAAAAAAAAAAAAAAAAAAAAAGTTTCGCTCCTCAAGCTTTAGGTTGCTGGTTCGAATCCCGGTGGTGCACTTTTTTTTTAATAGATTACTCTTTTTTGTCTTAATACATCTATTGCAAACAAAGAAGTTATACTACTATAATTCTAATATAACCATTTTCTTCACAAAAATAAATTCCTTAAAAAAATTGTATTAAAAATAAACAAACACCGTCTACAGCGCTCGTCTATGTTTACTAAAGCACACATCTTTTTATTCTTGCAACAAAAATATTATATTTTTCCCATATATCATAGGTACGACCGATGCATAACCCTATTTCTTATATAAATTATTGTTGTATTTTATTCTCTCTTTTATTATTATTTATATAAAACCACTCTCTTGTCGATGTAATTAAATTTCATTCTCCCCAATCACAATAGAGTCTATAAATCAAATAAAATCGAAAACGGGGTCTTTCTTCGACAAGAACCACTAAAGTCCAATACAAATCGAAATGAAATCTTTATCCTTCTTCCTTCCAACTGGTATGTCCTCTGGCCTGCCCAGGTCGAGACTCTCTTGTTCTTGTCTCTAAGATTAATGTTGTTTTTTCATTTCACGGCCGCGGCCAAAATGCAACGATATAAATACCGCACGTGTCAGACGTGTGCCATGGCTTCTCGATTTCAGGGTTTCAATGTTTTTTTTTTTTTTTTTTCAATTCAACCTCCTGCGACGCCTCCTAAAATAATATAATCAACTTTGAATGTCGAATAGACAAAGGAGCAAGAAAGTGCAAACAGAAAAAAAAAGAGCAAACATTTTTCATGGAATTAACAAATTATTATTTTTCGATGATTTATATCAGCCAGACGCAACCCCTTTATCTCAGAAATACTCGTATGTGCTTAAGATATATCCTTTGCAACCCTTTTGGAATAGATGATAACAGTGCTGTGTAACAAATGCCAGTGAAATATTTTTTCTAGAGATTTCTTTTCTTTGCCGTAATAATATTTTTAAGTTGCCGTTGCCGTAATAATATTTAGAAAAAAAAAATCGAAAATTATTATTTTGTTTGAATTTTTATTTTTTTGAAAAATCATTTTTTCGAAAACCACTTAATATTTTTTTTAAAAATTTAGTTTTTAGATGTTCATAAATAATATCTTAAAAATGGCGTACCAATCCTTGCAAAATTTTATGTAGAAAAAATAGTTTTTTAAAAAAACGGCTCTAACGATTTTCAATTTTTTTTCTAAAAATGTAACATTGTAGAAGAAATCAGATTGCATACTTCGTTTTAAGTTAACATTCATTAAAAAAGCTGTTTTAGTCATTTGAAAATCGAATTTTATGGTTTTTTTCATTTTTTTTTTAAACTGCATTTACAAATTTTAAATTAAAAAAGCTTAGCACTTATAGTAACTTTATCTATACGAGCAAGTACGTGCGACCCAGTCGTGTATTTTATTTATTTTAAAAGAAAAATAATTGAATAAATGAAGACGACTCTACTATGAATAATTTCCCATTCACTCTTATTACAAATTATAATTTATACTTCTGGAACTAAAATAATATATAAAAACCAAAAATTTTTGCAACAAAAATAATCAAAATCGAAGCTTAACTATTAGAAGTTATAAGTTTCTCTTTTATTAAAGACCTTTAATTCTCGAGGGCCTTACAATATGCAATTGGGGCCTTAAACGTCTTACACTGTTATTTTCTTATGTGTAATGAATCAATGAACTATGTATCAAGAAGGTCCTTGGCAAAATAAAGTGAATTAGCACCTTTTTTGTACATCTTCAATCCTTAATCTTAAGACCTCACTGAGAATAATGGACTTTATTCTAATTGTTGACCCTCAATTTTTCTGTGGTCAAAGCTTTAGCCACTTTGAAATGAGGGAAGTAAATCCATTGGTAGTTCTTGGTCTATAACTCTTGAACAATAATTCTAAATTTGTTGTTTGACTCCATTGAGTCACAGGCAAGTATCGACCTAAAGCTATCCTCAAAGACCCCAACGCTAAGGAGAACGGATTAGAAATGAATACAATAGAAGAAAACACCCAGCCCGAAAGAACACTCACTACTAAAGAAGCCCTGGGACGGAAGATGGAGGTCTAGTTTACCGAAATGTATACGATCACTCTCAAGTGTTTTCAACGGTGGAAGTCTGAGTGGAGAAAAATTGTCTGGATGACCCTTCCCCACTGGTGCTTTAGCGTCGATTATTAGCTAGGAAGAGTACAAAGCACTCGCTCCCATACCCCTAGGAAGACTAGATTCGCAAACATCATCAAGAAAATTCAAGAGCAAGAGACTATCCCTGTTCTGCAGAGCAATGTCTTGGATCTTCTTTCATCATTAAATGATGATTTCTCAGCTGGCCCAGATGGTATTCTTCCAATTTTATTAAAAATAAACTGTAGCCAGCCTCTTAAATTTTTGTTTCAACTTTCTATCAAATCAGGAAAATTTCCCTTGATTTGGAAAAAATCATTTCTCACTCCAGTCTTTAAGAAAGGGGACAAAGCTGATATAAAGAATTTTAGGTCTATTTCAAAACTATCTTCCATTCCAAAACTCTTTGTACAAGTAGTTTGCTTTTTTTTGTAAAAATCTGATTGTTGAACAACAGAACGGTTTTGTGAAAAATAGGTCAACGGTAACTAATCTTCTTACCATCTTGCATAATTGTTCAAATGCATTAGAAAAGGTAAAAAAAGTTGACTGTATTTATACTGACTTTTCTAAAGCATTTGATCAATTCAGTCATAAAATAATTGTCTTCAAACATAAATCTTTTGGTTTTCCACCTATCTTCATAGCTTGGGTGAAATCATACCTGGAAAATAAATCTTATCGAGTCAAATTCAGAAATAGTCTTTCTGATCCTTTCATTTCTCATTCCGGTGTCCATCAGGGAAGTCATTTAGGCCCACTTTCTATTCATTCTAGCAATAAATGATGTTGTATCTTGCATTAAATCAAGTGAGATTCTAATTTTTGCTGATGACATAAAGATTTTTAAGACAGTAAATTCTAACGACGACCGCATTTTTCTTCAATCCGATATTGAAAATGTTAGTGTTTGGTGTAGGAAAAACGGTCTCTCTAGGAAGCGCTTTGCGATTGCTTTTAACTACTGCACAAGCTTTTGACTACAGCACAACCTTTGTAGAGTATCTAGTTTCAAGGACTTAGGTGTCCAATTCTGTTCAAATTTACATTAGGTAAAATACCTTACAGAAAAAAAATAAATAATCGTAACTACTAACCAGCTGCTAAGTACTAACAAAAAAAGTCTTTACCAACCAGCAGCGGTAAGGAATCTATACTGAAAACCAATTACCAGTCGGTTGTGATTTACCAGTTACCACTGTTATTTACTGGTTTCATTCCAGGCAAATCAACAACTGATCAGATTTTTACCCTTAGGCAGGCGATGGAAAAATGTCTAGAATTTAACATCCCAACATACCATCTGTTTATAGACTTTAAAGCCGCCTTTATAGCATAGCCAGGGTAGAACTTTACAAAGCCATGAGAGAATTCGGCATCCCAAATAAATTGACACGACTATGTAGGTTGACCATGACCAACGTAACAAGCCAAGTTAAAATAGCCGGATTGCTATCCAGACCAATTAACATCTTTAATGGACTCCGACAAGGGGATGGTTTGGCCTGCCTCCTCTTCAACCTGGCGTTGGAGAAAGCAATCCGTGACTCTGGCACGGCAACAAGAGGGACCATCGTCAACAGGTCCAGCCAGATACTGGCTTACGCAGACGACATCGACATCATCGGAAGAACCGAACAAGCTGTACACGATTCCTTCATCCAGATCGAGCAGGCGGCACAAAATCTGGGGCTGCACATTAGTGAAGGTAAAACAAAGTACATGGTGGCGTCGAATGCGAGAAGAACAGTTGGTCAAACAATCAAGGTAGCGGAGCACGAATTTGAAGTGGTGCAATCCTTTAAATACCTTGGGTCGACAGTAGCAGCCGATAACAACATAGAAGAAGAAATACGCGGGCGGCTTCTCAAATCCAACAGAACCTACTACAGTCTGTCAAAGCTATTCAAATCCAGAAATCTAACCATAACTTCAAAACTGCTGCTGTACAGGACCATGGTCCTGCCAGTACTCATCTATGGATCCGAGACTTGGGTGCTTAGCAAAAGGCACTGTGACCTCTTAGCCGCGTTCGAGAGAAAAGTCTTACGGAGAATTGTTGGCCCCATATGTGAGGAAGGACGATTGCGGAGACGGTACAATCATGAGTTGTACGCAATCTACCTTGAAGCAGACATAGTGACAAAAATTAAGCTCGGTAGACTCCGGTGGGGAGGGCACCTAGCTCGTATGAGCGAAGAGGAACCTGCTCGGAAAGTCTTTTGCGGTACATTCTATGGTAGACGGCAGCGTGGTAGACCATGCTTGCGCTGGAGAGATGGCGTAGACCCAAAGCCTTGGGGTGCGCAACTGGATGGCGTTGGCTCGAGACCGGGATAGGTGGAGAGACTTGTTGAAAGAGGCCAGGACCGGACCCCATTTGTCGAGCCGATGATGATGATGACTGTTATTTACTATGCCTCTGGTGCTGACTTCAGACTTGCGCACAATAAAAACGTTGCATGATAGTAACTTACAATGGATGCAAATGTCAAAAAATCTCAGATGAGTTTGAAGTCCAATGTGGAGTAAGGCAGGGCTACATAATATCACCAATACTATTCATTTTTTGTAAAATGCCATGTGCTACGAGCAGCCATGATGAACAGAAATGGAGGAATTCAATGAACTCTGATATCCACCTGAGATTTACCAGTTAATACTGTGCTTTACAAGCCTTGCTGAGATTTATTGGTTACGGCTGTGATTAACCAGTCTCGGCTGTAATCTACCTGTTTGGGCTGCAATTTAAAAGCTTTGGCTGTGACTTTTCCTCTACGGCTGTGATTTTTCAAATTCACATCAAATTCACCACGTATGGCTGTGCTGTGATTTACCAAATATGACTTTTAACTTTGATTTAATAGTTTCGGATGTGATTTACCAGATACGACTTTCGACTTCAGTTTACCAGTTTCAGCTGCGATTTATTAATTTCAGCTGTAATTTACCAGTATCCTCGGTGATTTGCCAGCTTCGGCTGTGTGATTTATCAGTTTTTCATGTGTAGCATTAAGTTTACTGAAATCTTTGAGCCAAACTTAAGTGAATGGAATCAATAGCAAATGAAGAGAAAGACACCAATACTGTAATCAATGAAAACCAGCTGTTTTAACAGGAAGAAAGGATAAACAAGGGTTAAACTTATCCCAGTTTTAAAAAAATTAATACTATATTTTAAAGTTTCGAGTGTACTTCATTTATTTAGTAACATTCTAGATAATCCAACGAGCTAGCATCAATCTCCGAACTAGAGTAAATCACATGTTCCAATCGCATTTTTAAGATAAAAACTGTTCGATGTTTTCGGTCCCACTGCAAGATGGCTCTGCCGTTGTTAAAAGTGCATTTAAATGATTTTTGGGTGTGTGTTTACCGAAAATGTGTTGCACGGTACTGTACGTGGTATCATTCCATTCCAATGATATCATAAAGGACTTAAAATGATGATGCAATCGTCCGGATAATAGATCGAACCGGAAGTTGGTAGAGCAATAGACAATGACAACGACAACGGTCGCCAATGAACAGTAAAAGGAATTTAGTGGAAATTGCTTTCTAAAAATGATCTCGTTCATATCTTCGTCAATAAATACAAAAAGATTAAACTCTCGTGCACTCCTCCCATAAATGTGTCAAAAAAAAAAAAAATATAAAAAAATAAAAATCAAAGATAAAAATTTGAAATTCAAAACTTATCTCTTGACATTGCCCATCGTCATTTTCATATCCTTATCGCTACCAGCATCGTCGGTCGGTCGTCATCGCTTTGGCCATATACCAGGACATCCTATTGAGTCCTTTTTCAAATACTACGACTATACGAGTTTTAGGTACATTTCAAATGAATTTCATAAAAGTGCCTAGGAGGAATTTACAGCACACGATGAGAGAGTTGAAGTTGAAGTTGAAGTTGAAGGATGTTGAAGTGCCCACTTAAGTCGTGTTCAGGACGTACTTTCATTAGAGAAAACATATTTGAAAGCGTGGGGTTGTTTTTATATGAAAATGTCATTATTTTTGTGCGTTGTAATTGTGTGATTTTTGACAGAGAACTTAAGTTGGCGGGTGTGCAATTTTAATAATAAAGACCATCACGATAACAAGTGGGCACACGTTTTCTAAGTGAAAAGGCAACATTATTTTTGCAGCTATGGGGAGGGCTTGTAGATAAGAGAGAGAGAGTATAGCATATAGCTCCATAAAATACTTTAGCATGATAGAATTCAAAGAGGCATAAATTAATTAGACCAATTAAATGTGTAATGAAGTTGTTGCGTGAGTTGAATTTCGCGGCTATTCGTGTTTAATAGCCGATTAAATGATCTTGTTAGGCGTGGAAGTGTTTTTTTTTTTTTTTAACTTGACAGTTGTTGCGAGGCAAAGTACATTTTAACTTCAAAGTGATTTTGTTTGAATGAATTCGATGATTGTTTCTTGTTCTTGTCATGTACGCACAGAAATGATTTAAGACCAAATTTATAGGCATGGTTGGCTGCCTTGTGTAGAAGTTAATTAATTAAAGTTTTTAATGGTCATAATACCTACGTCTTTTATTGTTGAGCTAACTTCAAAGTTATACTGTAAGTATGGTGGGTTTCGCATTCAATGTCTTAAAAAAATACTCTTCTACCAACAAAATAAAAGTACCTAGCAAGGCCTCATAAATTTATTTGAATACTTGCAAATGCTCCACTAACAGCTCAATTCGTTCTCCCAATCATTTCAATGTCATCAGCATAAGCCAGGAGTTGAACGGATTGCTTAAAAATTGTACCTTAAGTGTTGACTTCTTTCTTGCGCACAATTGCTTGAAGCACGGATGGAAGAGAGTTGAATGAGAGTTGATGAATTTGAAGTCCAATGTGGAGTAAGAGGGCTTCACACTGTCGCCAATATTATTCTTTTTTGTAAAAAGCCATGTGATGCGCGCAGCCAGGATGAACAGAAATGGAGGAATTCAATGATCACGAAAATCCACCTAGAAAACTATACGCGTATGACCACTGACGTATGCCCACTCTCACACGATAGGTATCTCTATCAAATGACAACAAGGGTGGTGGGAGCCTTTTGATGGCGTTTAGAAGTAGAGGAGACCCTATGTCCATTAAGAGAATCAGCATGGACGTAAAGGTCTGAACCTAAGTACTTTAACTGGTCACTATGCTTCCTCGATAGTGACGTAAACTCCAGTGCAGATATGATTACTAATTTAATTCTTTCCGGTATGAGAAACTTTATCCCGAATAGGGTTAAAAATATCAAACGGAAAGAAAATTCATGGTTTGATTCGAGCTGTAAAGAGATTATCAGGGTTAGAGTAAGTACGCTTCCGATGTTATATAGCCAACCCCACTGAGGAAAACCGGAAAAAATTTGTCAAACGAGCTAGGAAGACCAGCAACGCCCTTATTCGACGAACCAAATTTTTGCATGACCAAAAACTAAGGCAAAAAATACTACAATGTCCCTCACGTAGTAAAAATTTATAGTTATTTGTAAAAAAATATCCGAAATTCCACGTCATCTTCAGTTCCAACGCTTGTTTACAATGACACTCCTTTCGTCAGCCTTCTGGAGAAGGCCAACCTGCTCGTAAGACAGTTTGCTGCCAACTGAGTTTGGCATCAAATTCTCTTATCGAAAATGTGTGCAATTGGTGTAGATGAATCCTTTCTTGCTGGATAAGAAATTTTCGTTCGGATCGTTCTGAAACCTTAAAAATAAATGCTGGTGTGCCCCAGGGCTCCGTCTTGTCTCCGACTCTCTTCCTCATTCTTATAAATGATCTCCTGTCTGAAACATTTAATTCACTAAATTGTTTCGCTGATGATAGTACGCTCAGCTTTTCATATTCATTTATTGATTCACATTCCTTTTCAACGGCAAAATATAGTAGGCTTATTAAATTCTGACCTCGACAGTTTTGTCGAGTGGGGAGTAAGAAACCGGATAGAATTTAATGCTTCTAAAACACAATACTGCTTACTATCGTTAAAGCGGAACTTATCCCCCACTCCAGTATCCTTGAGTGTCACCCGCATCGAGGAATCTGAAGAGCTTTCCATTCTTGGCATATGCGTTACAAACCACCGGAAATACAAGACATTTTTCTCCCCTTCTGATTTAGCTACTATAATGAAGCGTTTATTCGTCCAAAGCTGGAGTATAACTCCCACATCTGGGCAGGTGCTCCTATAACCCAGGATTGGACAGAATTCAAAATAGAACTTTGAAAATGATAGGTGACGGTTCGATAACAGACACAATTACGCCTCTCAAGCACCGACGTAATGTATCATGCCTGTCCTTCTTTTATTGCTATTTTCATAATCAGTGCTCTGAAGAAATAGCTAATTGAATTCCTCCCCTTAAGCATTTCCACCGTAATACTCGCACTTCGAGGAATGCTCATCAGTACAACTTTTAGCCAAATTTTAGACGTACCGTCAAATACAGAGATTCTTTCATTAGCCGTACTACGCGAATGTGGAATGCATTACCTCCCTCTGTTATTCCCTCAAATTTCAATATTCAGAATTTCAAAACTAATGCGCATCGGTATCTCCTTTTAAATCCCTCTTATTTTCCTAACGCTCGCACTGATTAGTGTACCCCATAGTAAGGGTAGTCGTACCCCTTTTGTGCGCGCGAATTATAAAAAAGAAAAGACTCAAGACTAGGCCAGAGGCTACAAGAATCGAATAAGTAATCAGCAGGAAGGACCTCTACAATAACTTGATGTACGAACTCGGAGACGGTTTACTTTAATAGGGTCAGGACTTGGGGATTTAGCTGGCTGGAAAAACATTAATTGAGTCCTCGGATCCCCCAATATTGTATTTATAGTGCCATAAGAATAGTATAAGTAAAAATATGTGGCTAACTGGGTGCTAGTACCAAATATATTCCAAAATTTGAAAAATCGACCAGTCCCCTATTGGTGTTTCAAAGCGAGACTTAAATTTTTTTTTGTTTCTAACTTCAAACTGACTCAAGTGAAAATTTTAAACTCAAATCAAGAAAGTTTGTACCTGTAGAATCCAAGAACTTCAATGACTCTTTACCTGTTCTATAAACAAAGTGTATTCCCTAAGCACTTTCTTATTTCTTAAAGTTAAATAAATCAAATTGCCTTGAAATCAAATCGGGTTAAAACACTTTAACCTGTTAAATCGCATTAAAGGTGATTTTCGTTAAATTCTTTGTTACAAAAAAGAATTAAACCTAATGGCCTCGAAACAGTTAAAGTCCACTTCTATTATCATTATTTACAAGCTCTTACCTACCTATGCATTTCCAGGTAAAGTCCTGAAAAGGTTAAATAATGTTATTGTCCTTCTCAGACCAGACATCCTTATTCATACTCATCGAACAGAGAATCATGGTACATACCTATACTGAATGAGTCGAACGATGATGGTCGTCGAGATCGAGACTAATCCTTGCCGGAAGTAATTAATTAGTAATGTGCGTTTGTGTTCATGTGTACGTGTGTGTGTGTCGATTGTGGGATGTGTGCAATGTTTACCGATCTAATCAGTTTATTTGTTCTTTCGATTAAAACACGCACACTAAAGTGCACTCAAAAATACTTGAAATTCCATTATTGTGTTGGAAAATTAACATTCCAGCCAACTGGACGTCAATGTCATAGCAACAGCAGCCAAAAGCAGTACTACTATGAGAAAGAACATAGCATCAGTACCTATGTATGTGGTAGGTATAACCCAACTCTATTTTGTTGTAGTTTGTCTTTGTATACCTACCACCTCCATGTCTACATCAAACGTTGAGATTTTGAATGATGTGTCCCGTTTTGCGTCGACCTTTTGTTTGGCCGTAATCTCGGTAAGGATCCTAATGTTCCCGAACCAAACCAAATATTTTTGAGCAATGAAGTTTAGTTGATTTCTCAAAATTAGTTTTGTGTTCAATTTGCACTGAAACAAAACTCGTGTAAAATCTTTTTTTTTTAATTTTGAACTTGTACGTACATTTCTATTGAATTTTCAGGAAAAAAAAACAATAACACTACATCTGCCGGCAATGTTTAGAAACTAGATTCTGAGAGTTCATGACCAGAGCCTATACCATTTTCAGTTTGGAACATTACTTTTGGCGGATCCTGTATTAGCGAAGTTCGAGTAAAATGGGTAAAAACATTTTTTTCTATTAAAGAGGGACCTCAATTTTGACAGAAATTCTGGTCAAAAATATTGTATACACCTTTATATTTTGGTAATATAAATATATATCGTATAAATATATATTCAGGATCCAAATGGCACGTTATGCCTAGATATATCGGAAAATAAGAAAAAAAACTGTTTTTCAATCCACCGTACTATTTAGTAATGTCCAAACGAAATTTCGGTTCATTTTTATGTGCCGAAACTTTAAAATCTGGTCAATTCTGTTTACCAGATTTTGAATTTTCATCGAACGTGTGCTTCTTTTGTGCTAGATTTTATACCATTTTATGTGCTTAAGATGGACATTAAACAAAAAAAGAATATTAATGTTTAGTAAAAATCAAAATTAAATTTAATGCATCGAAAACAGCCATTATCAAAATGCATGAAGTACCTACTAACATACTTGCTGATTTTGTTGAAGTTTCATAGATAGCTGAGACTTTTTTTATTAAAGTTTTGTAAATTACACCTAAAATTTTTTTATAAAATTATCTAAACAGTTTCTTGAACTTCAAAATAAATTCCAATATCGATATCAATACGATCAAGTAGGGCTTTGTTCAGTTCCGTACCCGTTTATGGTATTCAAGTGCTTGTATATTAAACTTTTACTTCCTCACTGGCCAAGTATTGGTTTCATGACAAAAAGTGTTTCAGGTTTAATCAAAATTAAAAATACTAATACGATGATAAGTTGTCAGATGTTTCTCGAAAACGGTTCAAAAATGTTTGATTAAATTTGTTGGTTTGATTTTTTCTACCTATAAAAGATTAATTTAAAGAAATGTTTTTCGAAGAATTATTAAACGAAAAATGATTTTTTGAAACTAAATTTAAATTTTTTTTTTAAACTCAGAACACCAACTTTCGAAATTCTTTTACTAAACTGTATTGGGCAACTTAAAAATGTCATGGAATTGTTTGTGAGTCATTAAGGAGAAACCAAAATTTAAATTAACAGTCCTATCTATGGCAGGTACCTAACAGTATTAGTAATTTAAAAAAAAAAAATTGTCTTCATAAAAAGATAAACCATATTCGAAAAAAACTATGATTTTTTTCATCAAGGAGCCGTTTTTCAGAAAAAAACGGTATACCTACATCAGGTACCTACAGTTATTTTTGGTCCGACGAAATTAATTCCAATATACCAAGTTTGTAGTAGGGGGTGGCTAAGTTGTTGTTGTATTTAAAATGTTAGCCCCGAGAACTTTTTTTTTTTTGTTCAATTTAGCCCGAGTGTACAAAAAAACACACCTAAAATCTAGAAACATCATCTGCTTAAGCCTATTTTAGTGTATTTTCGAGAATAAATACTTATTCTCTAGCTATAGCGCCAAACGCAAAATTTTTAAAAATGCAAAAAATCTGTTATATACATTTTATACAAGTAGTAGAAATTAAAATTAAATTAAAAAATTTAGAATGGGAAGCATTCTAAACTAGTAGAACGTGTTATTGTGTTAAAAAAAAACAATAAAACTGTTATAAACATTCAGGCAATGTGAGAGTTAAAAAAAATGATTTCACACAAAAAATAACAATTAAAAGACAACGGTAACACATAGAAAAGTATACTACAGATTACACTGGTCTGCAACAAAAATTGTCTTCAAACCAAAGTAAACTTTTCTAAAGGATTTTGTACCGCTGAACACGAATCTGAAAATAATATGAAGATGTTAAAAACTCGAACATTTAACGTCGAATTTTTTTGCTGGTAAATACTTTATTACAAAACTATTAATGGGATGGGAATGAAATCATTCAAAAATTCGCTTTCGGTGCAAAGATATTGCAAATTGAAATTTATGATTTGTCCAAAATACTCTGTAGTCCAATTCAAGAGTTTTTAGAGGTGGAAAGTTCTGAAGTAATACTTTTTATAGCTAACTTTATGTTTTTTTGGGATGTTGAGTGTGAATCTGAAGTTACCCAACAAAATTTATCAAGGAAAATATGAGAAATCATTAAAAAACTTACAATTTTTTTTTTTTTTATTGTATTTGGTGCATAGTCCAAAATATAAACATTTTGCGCCAAAACCGTTAATGTAGAACAAATTAAGACAAAATTACCAAATTTATATCCTGGCCAATTTTTTGTACGACTTCTGGTTTCCTCAAAAATAATGCTGAAAAATCCATAAAAATCGGTCCTTTTGAAAAGCACAAAATATCCTTTTTTTATACTTTTTTCTCTGATTACAGCCATCTTTACACCATAATTAACTTGGCCAGTATCAAGAGTATAGAAATAGCATGCAGTGTACATCGCAAAAACTACGGGATTTTGAAATTTATAGTGAGTTTTTTTTTTTTTTTAATTACGGTTTAAAGTGTGACTATACATTGAAGAATCAAAAACTCAAAAATTAAAATCAATCAAAAAAAAAATTAGGAGATAGATTTTTTCTGAAACCAGATTTAGATTCAGAAAATTTCAATCTTACATAATTTAAAAAAAAAAATATATGAAGGACAAAAAAGACTAAATTTTTGCAGACCAGTGTTATCTTAGAGCCAGAAACGTAGTGTTGAAGTTTCTTTAAGAAAAATATGGAACAAAAATTCATTTTAGCTTTAAATTAATTTTTGTATCGAATTATTTCTTGGACTGTTTAACATCTTTAGTTGTAAACGGCAAATAGAGCCACGTTGGCGGGCGCACCTTAAAGGACCCATGCCCAAACAACTTAAAAAAATATTTGATTCCAACGAAATTAGCAATTTTTGAAAAGTAATATTTTTTAAACTCCTCAATATGTAAAAAAATTATTTGACTTACGGCCAATTTCTTGACAAAGTTCTAAAATCAGTTTAAAACTATTATTTTTAGCTCTCAGTTTTTCGTACGAAAAAAAAATAAAAATGAAACAATATGAGTTTTAATTTTTCTTAAACCGAGTTTTAAGAGCTAGAACTTTGTCAAGAAATTGGCCGTTGAACATCCTTTTTTTTAAGTTAGGGTTTTAGTTCAAAATTACTAAAAGCCTGAAAAAATCGTTTTTCTTTTACTTTTTATGGATTTCTGAAAATGTAGCGTTCAAAACTTCAAAACTGTCAAAAAAGCTTCATTTGACTAGAATTTTGCATGGTCTTCCTCTATAGAATCGATAAGGGGTATAAACATTAATTTTTTCAGGTATGGTTTTGTATTTGTTGTTAAATGAATTACTCGAAAAAAATTGAAGAATCTTAACTTTCTTTTTGAGAGTGAGGCAAGCGCCTATACCGTTAGTTTTTCAAATTGACAGTACTTTTATTCACTTACGAGTATGAGTATGTCTATGGCAGTTAATTTTCATAATTTATTCACAATCATTACAAAATAATTAAATAATAAATTATTATCTTTACAATAATATCGCAAAAATAGTTCTGTTTGTTTTTTTTTGAGTGTAGGTATCTATTGTATAGGAGGCTTTTTGTTAGCATATTCTGGTATCCCATGTTATTATGTATATGGTTCTCCTGTTGTTTCGGTGTTTGGGGATTAGAGGAGAGCTGGGTGTTGAAGGCAGGTCGATGGGTAAAGAAAATTAATTGGATGAGCAATCCAGCACTCATCAAGTTGTTTTCAGTGTAGTGTGGGATCGAGATTCGGGATATTGCTGCAGGACATTCAGCATCTTGGTCTGCTGTAAAATTTTCCTCCAAAAACACACTCACTGATGGGATAACTAATGGTATCCTTCGAAGAGATATGTGACAGGGAAGTAAGACAAATTACTCTAAAGGCGATTATCGCTTGTTTTTGTTGCTGTTGTTGTCGGTGTTGTTATTTTTTGTGTATATATTGCCGTCAATGTTGGAGCATGAAAAAGACAATCGAATCCAGGAGGCGAACGAAAGTACAATCATTTCCCTTTTCTTTTTTCTGTTTTTTTTCTTATTTTTTTTATTAATGCTCATGACAACGAGGGTGACATCCGTAATTAATCTTACAGCACCAGAGTATATATAGAATGCTGCATTTATACAAACATATACTTCATTTAATGTCGATTTGAAATCAATTTATCTGAGTTGATTGTGCTGTTACGGATGTCGAATGATGTTTTTTGTTTGAACGGAAATTGCTATTTAACAATTTTGTTTGTTAATTGCTCATCCGCACTCTCTAAACTACTATGGATGTAGATTCATTGGATTATAGAGACTTAAAATTGAAATGAATTTATGAGTGGGATTATGGTGGGGTTATTGTAAATGATAATGAATTTCATTTTCGGAAGGATTAAGTTAGATTGTAGCTAGTCTATGCCTCTTATAGATAGACCTTAGGCATTTTCCTAATGCTAGTGAAAAGTAGGTTTACAAGAGGGTTTTTTTTTTTAACTTTTGCGCGTTAGGCTTAGCAGTCATTGTTGGTTGCATTCGCATTCAGTTTATGTACCTATACTTAATGTATTGGTTTACGCAATGAACTGTGGACATAATAGAAAGTTAGTTTACAAACTAATAATTTTATTTTTATAAGGTTTTTGCTTTAATAAGCTTGTTTCTTGAGAACCCAAGTTAAAGTAAAAAAGTCGATTGATTTTTATAGTCTAAGAGCCGACGGCAAATTTTGGAAGTGGAGGTATAACCAAAAATCTGAGTATGCATTTTTATAGGTATGCTCGTCCTGATTTCAAATTCAAAAGTCTGGCAGGTTTATTTTTCAGCCTTCTGTGGTTTTCGAAAGGTTGAAAAACGTGATAATTCCAAGTCATCTGAGAAATACAAATCCACTTCAATTAAAATTTTTAGTATTGAAACTGATGTTCTGTTATTTTTCCTAAGCTTGGAGACCTCAATCGTGAAGATCTGATTATTAGAACTCAAGAAATAAGCTTCTAAAGCAAAAAAATATCAGGTTTTTTTTTGAGAGTTTTCAGATCAGAAAAACGAACAAAAAATTAAACAGAAATGTCTCCAAAAATGGTTCTCTTAAATGGCATATATCTTACGATCGTCAAAATTGAGATCTCCAGACTTGGGAAAAATGACAGGACATCAATTTCAATATTAAAAAAATTCAATTGAAGTGTATTTATCGATCTCAGATGAATTGGAATTATCGCGTTTTTAACCCCCCAAAAACCACAGAAGGCTTTAAAAAATAAACCTGCTAAACTTTTGAATACCTATAAAACTGCATACTCAAATTTTGGTTATACCTTCACTCCCAAAATTTGCTGTCGGCTCATTTTAGATATCTAATGGCCATGTAGTTAGCACATCCTTATATCGGTAAATATTGGTATTAACAGATTTGTTTAAATATTTTTGAGCTGTTGCTGTGATTTTTTAAGAGAAGAAATTTTTTTTTAGGATTAAGAGTAAGTAACTTCAAATTGCGTTTTGAAGTTTTCCTAAGAAGAAGCGGAATAAAGAGCGTTGGTATTCTTAAAAGTGCACAGGAGGGGATGCTATATGCCACTCCCGTTAAGGTGGCCCCCAACTGTTAAAAAGTTAATCATTTTTTTAGTTCTAGATTTAAAATAGTTTTGAGTTCTTCCCCGAAAATAGCAATAGTTCCGTTCGAAAAAAAAAAAGATGTGGGGGGCCAACTTCAAGCAGGCCCTTTTTTTCTAAAAAACTTTCCTTATGGTAATTTTCAGTTCTTGATAAAGAGTTCTGGAATTCTCAATGGGTCTTGGAAAAACTTTTAAACTTTTATTTTTTTCTAATGAAGCATTATTTTCACAGGGTTTTTAAGTATTTGCTTGTTGCACACGTTCCTTTTCCCTTAAAAATTAAAATGCACGACTGGGTTGCACGTATGTACTTGATCTTATGGTCAGTTGCTGTAGCTTCTAAAGTTGCTAAAGCTTCTTGTATAAAGTTTTTATAAATAAATAATTTTGTAAGAAATTTTCAAAAAATATAAAACTCGTAATGTCATACGATAATAGAGAATGTGAAAAAAGTGGGTCCGACAATTCTGTCTGTCTGTCTGTCTGTCTGTCTGTCTGTCTGTCTGTATGTATCAGAGAAAACAGCCTAATTGGATGAGTCGATTTACTTCAAACTTGGTATGTGGCGTTTTTGGAGACTATCCCCAGACAATTTTTTTTTTTTTTACCAAAAAAAACCGTACCTGTCATATAACGGTTTTAGAAAAACTCATTTTTCTCACAAACGGTGCTTACGATTTTGACCAAAAAAATCATGGTCATTTCTTTGAGTAAGGTCTATCTTTAAATGAGAACCATTTTTTCAAAAACCGTTATTAATGGTACCTGCCATAGAACCGTTTTTTTTTTTTAATTCTGATTTTCTCCTTCATGACTCAATCAATTTCAACCATTTTTTTTACATAGAGGCTTTAAAATTGCCATAATAATATTTAGTAAAACAAATTTCGAAAATTATTTTTTTGGATTTAAAAAAAAAAATTGAATTTTTTTTTTTTTGGAAAAATCATTTTTTCGAAAACTGTTCAATATTTTTTTCAAATTTTAATTTTTAGATGTTGATAAATAATATCTTAAAAATGGCGTACCAATTTTTTTTTTTTATAAAAGTCCTTGCAAAAATTTTAAATGGAAAAAATAGTTTAAACGATTTTCGATTTTTTTTTCTAAAAATATGTCATTAGAATCAGATAGAAGAAATCAAAAAATTTATTTAAGAAGCTGTTTTAGTCATTTAAAAATGGAATTTTATGCATTTTTAATTTTTTTTTTCTAAAATTGCATTTACAAATTTTTAATTAAAAAGGCTCAGCATAAATAGTAACTTTATCTACAAGAGCAAGTACGTGCTACCCAGCAGTGCATTTTATTTTTTTTTAATTTTGTAATAAAATAATCTGAAAAGTGCTATAAACCCTTTGTGTAAAAAATTTCATCGAAATCCGTTCATGAGTTTACGAGAAAATCAGAAAAAAGAAAAACGGTTCTGTAATAGGTACCTACCGTTTTTACCCGATGACTTTTTTTTTGTATTTCAAAAGTACGACCTTTATGTACACACAAATATTTTATTCAAAATCGTTAGTCATTTTTGAAAAAAATTAGTTTCTATAATTCCATCACATGGCATGTACCGAAAATTTTGGTCCTAGAAAAAAAATTAAATTTGTTACCTTTGGAGACTCACTCAAAACCCTTAACTTATGTGTCTGCGAATTGCTTTGGAACTATCAAATACATGATTGCTTCGCAAACTAAAGGCTTAACTACAATGGCCACTTTTTGCAAAAGTAAAATTATTTTTTTTTTCTTTATATTATGTAGGTTTATTTGTTTGTGGAAAGAATTACACCACTTGTTTGAAAATCCAAAATCTAAGGTTTTTGATACATTTATGATTTTTTTCTGAAGTTAAATAGTCAGAAAAACTTGTTTCTAATTTTCGCCTTTTCCCTTTTTTGCAAAAAGTGGCCGTTATAGTTTGGCCTTAACGATATCTCAGTTTTGAAGAACTTTCAATTTCTAATTTCCAAATTATTAAATCCATGTTCTAGAACCTTGTTTGCGAATAAATTATTGGCCATAAAGTGTTCATGGACTACAAGTATTTATGTGGAACAGAAACGGTAAACGAAGAAATATATGTATACCGCTACTGTTATTATTTGTATGAATGTGAAAGAAAAAAGCCATCATATTCAATGACATAAGTGATAATCCAGTCATACTTCATCCTCCATCATACGAATTTGCAATAACAAGCAATTTTTCAAATAAAAAAACAAAAAAAAAATGGAAAAGGCCATCAAATCGAATTCCTGCGATGATATATTAAGTTCGGGAATGTGTGGGGAAGGCCAAGGGGGCGGGGGTGGATAAAATAAAAAGAAAATAATATCCGAACATCGAAAATCCTTGCGTTTATGTTGCCACAAGAATAACTCCATTGAGACAATAATACACAGCGACAGGATATAAATTATGAGGCTCGTAAAGGCAATCGTCTCCTTTTTAATGGAAAGAGAAAAGGAAACGAGAAAAACGACAGTTCTCTATGTGCGTTCAGACATACACAGGCAGGACAGGACGCAAGCATCAGGCACCGCACCAGCCCAGCACCAGTTTCAGTTCAGTTCAGTTCTAGCAGACACGCAGACATCATAGCAAATCATTCAGGTGTGATTTGATAAATGTCGGGCTATATTCCCAGATTTGATTGAAGGGATGTATCACTGGATTATTTAACACTGTTTTGAGCTTCGAAGATTGATGCGAGCGATTATGAAAGATGGATACCAAAATTCAGAATGCGTGCCTACGGAGGAGTGGAGGAGACTCAAGGAGTATAAGTATGGTATAGCCTGAGTTATATCAATGGTAAGAGTGGGCTGTGTGAAGGTGACGCATAGAACCAGCCACCCCGAACGACGACGAATGACGACACGTCGTCGTGCGTCGGTGGCGAGGAAGCTGGCACCGTGTTGCGTTTTGTATTGTAAACGACCAAAATTAACTTGGCTTCTAATAGGGATTTCGCAAATGGATGGGCTTTTCTTCTCTATTTAACTTTCAGTAGAAATCATTTCCTAAAAATGAAAATAGATTGGCAGCAGATATCTACGTATATGTGAGGTGGATTCATATACTCGTAAAACGTACATTAATGAAATAATATTTTTGATATTTTTGGGTTTTTTTTTTTGCGGAAGAAAAGTGATTGTATCAAATTGATAGCCCAGGGTAACAATCTGTGGAGTGTTGTAGAAACTGGATGGGTGGAAGGTTTACATTACAGTTATATGGGATAATGGTAAACAGAATAGAGTGTAGTACCTATATATTCCCATCATTCTCACGGACGTGACGTCACGTGAAGCATTTGTCATTCACTTAATCTATAAGTTTTGATTCCCACGTTTTGTTTTGTTTTCGCTCCAGAGTCCAGAGGTTCAATGCGGCATCTCGCGAAGAAGGTCGTTGACTTTAGTTAAGATCTAGGTACAGCTGTTTGCAGTGCTTAAAACTTCTTTCTTCAGAGCTGGACTTCTATCAGAAAGTTCTCTCTATTCCGGTTTCTTCTCATGTTCCTTTTAAGCCAGAATGGGTTCGATATTTGGGTCTTCTTGTTGGGCAGTTCTCAGCTCTTTGTTATAGGATTAGTTCACGAAGACTCTGAAACACTGCTTCCAGATATTCACAGTGCTGGTAAAGGTTTTTCCGTAGGTATACGTCTTTGTAACACACACTTCATCAACCGCTCTACTGTTTCCGGAGCGTGAAAAAGTCTGAAAGACATCACTTTAAACTTCTGTTGAGAAAAACGTTTTCCTCCGAATTTCAGGATGGATTAACACCTACAGTTACTAGAAGTAGCCACTCTTCAAGTCTAAGGTTGAGAACCATTGAGCTTCTTCCTTGGCATACAAAGTCTTGCTGATTCTGTGAAGTTTTCGATAGTTTCCCCAATATTGAGTGCTTCCATCTTTAAATTAAGAAGAACCACTGATGACGCCCAAGAACTTTTGGAATGTTCGATCAAAACATTTTGCTCGCGTCGTAGTCATTATCATTGCCTCAACCTCTCCTTGTTTGGTCAATAGACGTCTTGCTTCTCCAGTGTCGTATCTATGTTGCACAAGTTAAGTTCGATCATATTGTTTGACTGGTTGGTTAAAATTGTATTTTTGAAGAAGGCTACCAGTTATCATTAGTTGATTATGATTAAGATTCGATCTTGAAAATATTTGCCTTCATGGAGATCAATTTTTCAGGCTCGATAGCTTTCTGTGTGTTTGCAACAATGGTTTTCGTTATTGGAGACACGGATTCGCACTAGCAGACAATTTCTCCATTCTTCAGCTTGACGTCGTCGGATGGTTTCACATTCAGAATTCGTACATATTGGTTTTGGGAAGATTGCTGAGAGTCTAGTTCCACCATGAGACATTGATGGTTTGAAAATGCAGAAGGAAAGGTCACATCTTCTTTGATGACAGTCCTTACAGCTAATGGGTTTTCGTTGCCGTAACCATTGGAACCTCCACCTTTCGATATTTAGGAACTGCTTGTTTTTTTCATAAAGTCGATTCCAACGATGATAAAACATGTACGTAGGTATCTGCTACCAGGGACAGATATGACAACTACAGTTCTGTCAATCCTATCTTCATATTTTTTTAAGGCGGTAGCTATTGTAAACACTCCATTGTTATGCAGAATAATCCAGTCAATCTGAATTCATCAAGATGGTAGCGGTTTGATTTAAGGCAATGAACTTGACTTGGCCAAAAGCCTACACCAATGCGTATGGAATACAATCTGTTGGAAGAAAGGAAGTCCTATGAACGGAAAAAACTGCACAAACTACAGACGTTTAAGTACGCACAAATACAAATTTCGAAGTCAATTTGGTGGCACCTATGAGTGTGGTCTTTGGCGAGGAACGTCAACCTTCAACCATTTGTTTGTACAGCATGACCATGGAGGTATCTCACTTCTCCGTCTACGTCAAAGTCGACATACCAAGAAGTTTTTAACACAAGGCTATATGCAACTACCAAACTTCTTTAACAGCTGGATTGCGTTTAGAGACAAAGTCTGCGTATAGTATCAGTGCCCAATCACTTCATTTTGTTACAATTGTTGGATCGATCGTTTTGACGGTTGCTCTGTATATTCTTCTATTGATTTGAAAGAGAAACGATCGAACGTTTGAAAATTTTTACGTGATTTGGGCCCAGTTCAGAGCGAATCGGTGAAGAATGAAAGAGAGGATTCAGCTACAACCTCTACGTTCCTTACATTCACATCGATCCAGGGGTACCGATCTCAAACGAGAGGTCCCTAAAGGGGTAAAATCGTGCATAACACTGCTACTTTAAGCATGAATACCATTCCGCAGTCCCCCAGCCAATTTTTTTGATTGAAAAGTGTTTGCCAAAATTCTGCAATTCTAATAGTTCATCTGTGTTAACAAATGCAGTTTTTAATAGCCATTTGTATCAAAATCCACAAAAAGAGGTTTCCAACGCAAAGTCCTGATTTCATCTAAAATTTATCATTGGTTCGAAGAAAATACAACATAAAAACTCTCATTACTCCTGTGGATGTTGACTATCTAGATAACACACACAATAACACTTTCATTAAAACTAAGAACTAATCTAGAGCGTCAACATAGTCGCCAATGACGCCAATGCACCTCAGGCCAAACAACTTGTTGCTGTGTTACCCCAATGATGTCAATGTGATGAACACACAATTTGCTGTCCATGCTCAATCATTATGCAGTGATATTGATGCTGTTGATGATGTTGTTTTGTGCTGGTTCTATTCCCAGAAGAGTAAGGACAGCAGGTTATACGAGTAAGTGCACTCTACTATAGAGTATAAATGTATATACGACAATGACCCCGATAACATGAATCTTCGTTATATTATATCGAAGGATTATGTTAATGACAAACATTAAATCATGGTGTGTTGCATCCATTGTCTTGTCATGGATAATTATTTAAAGTTAATTAATTTAAATTGAATGTCTATGGCAGTCAATTGTCGTTATTGTGTAGTGGTTAATTAATTTTCTCAATCCTCAACAAGAGTGAAATATGTAGTTTTTGCCAGAGAATAGAATAATACATAGCACTTGAAACCTATTAAATACAGGTGCTTCAATAAATAAGAAGCTTATGAGAACAAAGTAGGCACAAAGGCTCATGAGAGACTATACACAGGTATACCCATTTGATAATAATTATTATTTGTTGCTTAGCTTCGTCATATTTATGTATATTCCGAATAGGAGCAACAATAATATAATGAAACTGGCACCAGCCCAAGTCTGCTAAATATTATCCATAGAGTACCTATCTACTTAATGATCCTGAACTTTGCAGAAAATTTGTCCGCTGAAGTTTGAACAGCCACCAGAACTTGTAGAACTTGTCCAATTTTTGAAAACTAAACTGTAATCGCGTTGTCTTGAAAAACTCTAGGGACGATATTTTCAAATTTTTACTTGCGATATTGGTACCATATTTCAAGTTATGCATTCGTACAAAAAAAAAAGTTGAGATAACAATCAAACATGACATTACGATGATAGAGAATGAGAAAAAAGTGGGTCCGACAATTCTGTCTGTCTGTCTGTCTGTATGTATCAGAGACCACAGCCTAAACGGATGGGTCGATTTACTTCAAACTTGGTATGTGGCGTTTTTAGAAGAATATCCCCAGACGTTTTTTTGAATTTTTTTTTTTGGACCCCAAATAACGGTACCTGTCATATACCGGTTTTAGAAAAACTCATTTTTCTCAAAAACGGTGCCTACGATTTTTATTAAAAAAATCATGGTAATTTTTTTGGATAAGGTCTATCTATAAATGAAAACCATTTTTTTTTTTAAACCGTTACTAACGGTACCTGCCATAGAACCGTTTTTTCCTAAATTCTGATTATCTCCTTCATGACTCAATCAATTTCAATCATTTTTTTACATGAATGGTTTTAAGTTGCCGTAATAGTTTTTAGTAAAAAAAATTTCGAAAATTATTTTTTTGGATTTTTAAAAAATAGTTGAAATTTTTTTTTGAAAAATCATTTTTTCAAAAAGTACTCAATATTTTCTTTTCAAAATTCAATTTTTATATTTATATATAAATAATATCTTAAAAATGGCGTACCAATTTTTTTTTATAAAAGTCCTTGCTAAATTTTATATGGAAAAAATAGTTTTTTTTTAAAAAACGGCTCTAACGATTTTCAAATTTTTTTTTTCTAAAAATGCATCATTAAAGGGGAAATCAAATTGCATACTTCGTTTTCAGGTTAAATTCATTTAAAAAGCTGTTTTAGTCATTTGAAAATCGAATTTTTTTCCAAAATTGCATTTACAATTTTTTAATTAAAAAAGCTTAGCATAAATAGTAACTTTATCTATAAGAGAAAGTACGTGCATTTTATTTTTTATGTTTTTCCAACTTGAAATTTTTACTGAAATGGAACATAAGGCACTAGAAGTTGTAAATGGTGACGTGAAATAAGGCTCACCAAAAAAAGCTACAAATAAAAAAATTGGTCTTATTTCGTTTCAAATATGGAAATAACGCCAAATTTTCGATATGGCTTTATTTCCCTTTTGAAAACGAAATAAGGCCAATTTGGGTTCATTTCGTTTTTGTGTGTTTTTATTTATTTAAATAGGTTCTGGAAACTTTTATATTTTAAAAAGATTGGGACAAAAATACATATAATACATTTATATAGCCAGTACAGAAAAGATAGCACGTTTACCTCTCACTCTGACTGTCGTGAAATTTCATTAAGCTGTGAGAGAGCGCAAATATTACAGAGTTTCCGTAGTGCATATTATAGATTTCAAAAATGCTCTGATAAATATTTGAAGAGTAACCGATTAATTTCGAAGAATACTAAATCAACTTCACTTTTTAAACCGCACCCATTCGTGCAATTAATGAAAACAGCCGAAATCTTCTTAAGCGGCCCATACATACATAACCTTATGAGAACAAATATAGAAATGGTGTTGTCGCTTGCTGTTTTTCTATATTCGTGGCTTTAAATTTCCTTTTAATGTATGGAAAAAACACGCTTGAGTGCAGTTAAAGCAGCCCATACACACAACACTTTGTCTATAAGAGCAAGAACGTGAGATCCAGTCGTGCAATTTATTTTCATACATGTTAAGTACAGTATAACATTTTGAGAAAGTTTAAACAAAGCTATATTTATATTAAGTATACAAGCCTTCAATATCACTTCAATAGGTTCTAGAATAAATTACATGTTTCGAAAAACATTTTGTTAAATAAGAGGCGGGGTGCCACCCACACTGGTAACTTCCCTAAGGTACCCCAAGAAACTTGGTGCCATAGTAACTATGGAGATATCAAATCAAAGATCTTCTGTACAACTCGACTCCGGTGCAAAATTGAGAAATGTTTGGGGGAACAATACTGACCCCCTGCAACTCAAATACTTGGGATCACTATAGGAATTGGCTCCGCGAAATTAGGCCCCACTAAATAAGGCCCCAAAAATAAAATGAAATAAGGCCCCAAAAAAAAAGTATACAAAACAACAACAAAGAAATTTCTCAAATTTTGGGGTGTCATTTCATTTTTTGAGGCCTTATTTCATTTTTTTTTTTTTTGGGGCATAATATCATTATACTAGTTTTGGGTCTTAGTTTCATTTTGTTTTAAAAACAATTTGGGGCCTTATTTCATTTTTCATAATTTACATGAAATTGCTAAAATAAATTGTCTTTCACATTATGTTTTGTGAAAATCCGAAAATCGGCGAACCCCACATGCGGAGCCGTAGTGTGAAGCAGTAGAGTGGGAGAGTTGTGACCCCATCCGAGATCATGACTATCGTCGATAATGGAGAAGAAGAAGAAGAAAATCCGAAAATCGAGGACCCAGAGCTGGTAAAGTATCGCTTATTGAGGACCCAGCAATCATTTTTCAATGTTTAACCGAGGTGATGCTCAATCATAAACAGAAAACGTTTGTCAATCTGGTAAAAATAGAATAACGAAGTGTACTTTAGTGCGGAATTTAAATTAATTATATTAATTATGAATTGTGAAAAGTTTATGGGATTTTTTTTCAGCAATTCTGTTACTTCCTGATGGTTTGCAGCACGATCTTTACATTGAAAAGCATTAGTAAGTAACAGAATAGCTGAAAAAATCGCGCGAGTTGGGGCCTTGTTTCATTTAGTTTTGGGGCGTTTTTTCATTTTGTTGGGGTCTTATTTCACTGGGGCATAATTTAATTTTTGCTTTTGGGGCCTTATTTTCTGGGGCCTAATTTCGCGGAGCCTAGGAATTGTGGCAGAAGAGAGTTTGGGTGTATGCAAAGTTTTATCTGTTATAATTCTTAATTAATGTTCTCCTGAGTCGAGTTGTCGTGGGTCGGGTTATCTAGACACACCGAAGTTTATATCTTGATTCGTTCTCGAGGTACGGTGGACGAAAATAAGTGTCACGAACGTACACGTATACACACACACACATACATCTTTCTAAAAACGACGGATTAAAACTCTAGTAACCTCAAAACGTCGAGAAATGTCAAAATTTTCACTACGACAAATCACACCAATCACAATAAGTTCCAATAGGAAGTTAAAAATGATTGGCTGCATAATTAAGTCTTTTAGTAATGCAATGCGAGCCTATCATCTAAACCATAATTCGGATGACACTAAATGATATACAAATCGTGTTTATAATGTCATTTTCGGTCATCCAATTTGTGGTTCATATTAGTTTGATGCATATTTATGTTAAAAATACACAAATTCTTACACAAATTTTGGATCTTACACAAATCGTGTGATACTAGCTTAACTGGTAAAATGTATTCTATAAAAAAAATTAATATTTTGCATTCAAAACAATCATATTTATTTGTTTACCATAAATTTCTTTAAAATACGCCAATGATGCTATGTATTTGTGGATTCTATATTTTTGAACTCTCTATCACCGTATTGTCAAGCTTTATTGTTAGTACCAGCTTTATTATTTTATTAGAAATGATAGAAGTAACATAAACAAAACGTGACCCAAGTTGTTTGATTATACTTCTTTTTAATTTTGATAAAATTTGCCAGAAGGATAACGATAGACCGAAGTAATTCTTTTTCAAATTTGATATGAAAATCTTGCTCATGTTGGAATATTTTAGTCATGCATAACTTTTCCTCAAAATATGGCAAGTAAGAAAAGAAAAACGTTTAATTCCTCGTTATCTTGTTATTGATTTTCTTTCAAATTCATGTTGGCACAGTATGCATGCAAGTCCCCTTGCGATTGCGACTATGTTTGTATTATTTAAAACCACATCCCACATAACTCAACCGAATTGTGTCATTCAAAAACACCTCTTATCCTTTAATCTTCGTATAAATTAAAATTACACGTTCATCTGTCACACGCAATCGAGTTATCAACTACAAGGATATCTATTTCTCATCTGTTCCGTAAATTCACAGCATAAATCCTTCTCGGATGCCAAGCATTCCTAGAATAAGAATTGTCATTCTTATCTGTTAGATACACTGCACGGCAGGGTATATGGGAAGCGTGGGCGAGGGACGAGGGCGACACGGAACTCAGTGCTTAGCTCAAAACATTTCTACCGTTGCTTACTCCTATCTATGAGTTAAAGCTTTTTGCATAATGAAAGGTATTCATCCGTATAGTAACATCCGTGGTGCCATACAGTTGTAAGGAAACTGAGTTTTCAAGAATGCCAACCCCCCCCCCCCCATTTCTCGCTCTACCCTAACCCTAGCCTGCACTTCGTTGTAGCTCTTTCTACTGATGTATAAGCTGTAAGCTGATGCGGTATACATATTTTTTTTATTCTTAAAGATATAAATTTGTTTACCATGGTAACGTGCAATGTATAGGCAAAGAACAGGAAGCACAGAAGCTGGCAGCACCGGATGGAAGTACGTGATTGTATTCGTTTCAAGTGTTTAATTTTAAATATATACTTCTTCTACACACCTACGAACGTCTACATTACACTCAATACAAACTTATGTGTACACTGTACACGCTAAAAAGATGGAGTGAGCTGACGAGCCGGGAAAAAAATTACTGCTGCAACTTCAAGAATACAAAAGAAAGCACAAGAACTTTTGATCCGGTAAGAGAGTTCCTTCCTGTTTGTTTTGAGATTTAACATTTCACCTCGTATTCTAATATTATGGAGGACAACAGAAAAAAAAATCAAGAAGAAAACTCCACTAACAGCATCAACAAAAGAATATATTTTAATTCCTTCGTTTATTTTTACTTGCTCTATAGGCCAAGTATTGGTTTCGTGTCAAAAAAAATTTCGAGGTCTTAATCAAAACCAACATTACGATGATGAAGAAGACTAAAAAAGTGTTTTGTCGTGCCGTCCGTCGGTCAGTGCGTCTGTGCGTCCGTGAGTCCATCTGTACACACTTCCACTGCCCAAACGCGTGAACGGATTTTCTTCAAATTTAGTAGAGATGATTTTTATGTGATTTCAAAACTTTGTTTTTTTTTTTGTTTTTTGAATATCTCATCTAGAACAAGTACCTCCCATACAACATTTTTGAGTTATTCGAGTTTTCTCAAAAACAGCTCTAACGATTTTGATAAAACTTTTTGATATTATTTCTTCTATAACGATTAATTTTTAGAATTTTTTTTTAAAAAATCTATCGATCCGTTTTTTAAAAAATATTTTTTTATGAAAAATAAACAAGTTTTCAAACGATTTGTCAAAACAAAATTTGGTATGCCATTTTTGAATAGGCAGGTATTTGCCTATTATTTAGCAACACCTAACAATTAATTTTGAAAAAACAAGAATCACTAAAAAAAAAATTATTTAAAAAAAAATCAACAAGTGTTTCCGTTGTTTTTGCTTTGGACTACATGAGCAAGTTCGTGCGATTCAGTCGTGCATTTTATTTATTTTGTTTTGTGTTTTACTGAGAAGAAATCCTTTAAAAGAGATGTCCTTCGCCAGTTTGAATAAATCCTTTAGAGAGAATGTAAGAATGCACTTTTTTTTATAGAAATTTAAAAATAGATAATATGTCTTGGTATTACGTACATAGAATATACTTTGTATCTAAGAATAACTTTTACAAATGGACAGCAAATAAAGAAGACAAATATTATTGCACAGTTGAATATTCTACAACGAAAAAAGATGTGTTTTCATTATTCTAATTTTGATTAAAAAAAAAAATGCACGTAAGTAGATTTGAAATGTCTTTGCAATTTTCTAAGTTAAAATTAAACTCGATTTGAATAAAATTCATGAGTATACGAATTTTCGCCGTAATAAGACTTCTACTGACTGATATTATTTCTCCACAAAAAATAAGAGATTTGTGTTCTTTATAAGAAATTAGTTTCAGGATTATTGGTTCTGTCATATATGAATCTGTTAGAAGATCGTAATTATATTTGGCATTTAAGTTTTAAGAATAGAACCAGAAATAGCCTCAACCTTTTTGTATTTTAACCTTGTAGATACTCTTCAGGGACAATAATTCAAATATGTAGTAGTTGATGTTTCTGTAGATGGAGAGAAAATTGTATTTGTTTTTCGGTTGCAAATAAAACAGCAACAAAATGGTCGTGAACCAAATTTTCAAAGAAATAAAATGGACGACTAGAACGCACGTAATTGCTCTTATAGAGCTTAAGTTAAAGATTTTATTGTTGTATTGTAATGCTTGAAAATTTATCGCTTCCTACCAAGTACATATTACAAAAAAGCTCATCCCAGTATCAATTTGTAAGCATTTGCGTTAATTTTTAGCTTTGAGAAAAACTGCTAGTTGTAGCAATCTTATTAGTTCCCATGTTAACACACCACCACCGCTTCCTTTTCTGTGTTTCCTTTCGAATTGCATTTATTCCTTCACAAAATCGTAGAATTTATTGTTACAAAGTATATCGTTGTCCGCGTGAAAATTTAACAGTGGTGAACAATAAGGTTATACGCGACAGAAAAGCTAAATTTTTAAAGCTCAAAAATGAACGCGAATACTTACAAATTGATAGTGGGATGAGCTTTTGCTAAGTTTGATAGGCAGCGATAAATTTTTCAACGCAATTCAATGCAACAATATACTGCGAATCGATAAATGAAGCCTTGATTTGTCTACGAAGAGCTTAAAATGTTAACCATTTCTGAGTATCCGACGTCATCTCTTACGTCTTGTGGCTTGTTGACATTTCCATTGCAGTTTTTCACTTGGCCTATTCCATTCTAACAAGCTATAAAACAGATGAACTTCTCATGTTTATGACAAGCTCAAATTTTCCTCCTTTTTACTTGCGATATAGGTACTATGTATATATTATTAAGTTATACATTCGTACAAGAAAAAAGTTGAGATAACAATTAAACATGGCATTACGATGATAGAGAAATGTCTTTCTTTAAATGAAAACCGTTTTTTTTTTCAAAAACCGGTATTAACGGTACCTACCATTTTTTTTTAAATCTGATTTTCTCCTTCATGACAAATTTCAACCATTATTTTTACATGAACTCTTTAAAGTTGCCGTAAAAATATAACAAAATTTCTGAAATTATTTTTTTTTGATTTTTAAAAAAAATTTGAATTTTTTTTTTTGAAAAATCATTTTTTCGAAAACTACTCAATAATTTTTTTTTTTGAAAATTTAATTTTAAAATGTTGATAAATAATATAAATATTATAAATATCAAAAATGGCGTACAAATTTTTTTTTTAAGAGTCCTTGCAAAATTTTATATACAAAAATATAGTTTTTTTTAGAGATTTTCAATTTTTTTTCTAAAAATGTATTATTCTAGAAGGAATCAAATTGCATACATTCTTTTTAGGTTAAATTCATTTAAGAAGCTGTTTTAGTCATTTGAAAATTGAATTTTATACTTTTTTATTTTTTTTTTTTTTCTAAAACTTTTAAACAAATTTTTAATTAAAAAGACTTACCGCCGATTGCAAACAGCCCTTTTAAAAACTTAACAGGCTTTTAAACCTTAAAATGACGTTTGTTCCGTACAAAAAATGTCATTTTAAAATTCAAAAGAATTTTAAATGTTCGTGCAATCGGCCATTAGCATATATAGTAACTTTATCTACAAGAGGAAGTACGTGCGGTCCAGTCGTGCAATTTTTTTTTATTTAGAAATTTGACCCTCTTGCCTATAAAAGGGAGAAAATAGGCCTAAACTATAAAAAAAAATACTTACTTACATTCAGTCTCCCTACAAGAATCCTTTATTATTTAAGCTGTCATTTTCTTGTTAAACAGCTCTTTTTTTAACTTTTTTTGTCTGTAATCAAAAACTTTAGTCCAAATCATAAAACTGTTAATCAGGAAAAAATTAAAGATAATTAATTTTTCACAACATTGAAAAGTATTTTCATATAAGAAAAAAAATAATAAATAAAATGCACGACTGCGTCGCTCGTACTTCTTCTTATATAAAGTTTTTAAAAATAATTAATCTTATAAGAATTTTGCAAAAAAAAAATAATATTCATTACTAAAATGACTTAAACAACTTCTCAGATTGTCTAACGCTCCAAATTAAGTATGCTATTTGTTTTTGTTGAGAAGGGGTAATTTTAAGACAACAAAAATTGAAAATCATTAAAGCTGTTTTTTAAAAAAAAATATTTTTTTATATATAAAAATTCTAAAACCATGTTTATACAAAAAGTTGGTATGACATATTCAAGAAAATATTAATGAACATCTAAGAAAAAAAATTTAAAAGAATATCATTCATCTATATTCTAAAAATCGATTTAAAAAAAAAAAAAAAAATTTAAAATAAAAAAAAAAAGTTTTTTAAAAATTTGTGATTAAATAATTTGAAATTTGTTACTAACCCGTTTACGAGACAGTCATCAGAATAATTAAAAACGGGTCGATGGGAAGTACCGTTATTAACCGATGAAAAAATATTCTTTTATTTCAAAAGTACGACCAACGGTTGTATTACACACAAGATTTTTAATTAAAATCGCTTGAGTCGTTTCGGAAAAAAATAAGTTTTTCGTCATAAGGAAAGTACCGTTAATTTTGGTGCTAAAAAAAGTTTCACTTTCCCACTCTGGAGACCCACTGAAAACCCTTAGCTAGCAAGTTTGAAGAAAATCGATTCAGCGGCTTTGGCTGTAGCTTGAGATATCTCGGCGATACTTTCATTTCATACGGTAGTGCAATAATCACTTCTATACAACAGGTTAAATGTAATGTTTATGACATGATTAGATTAGGTACATCCCAGTTCTATAAAGTGAAGTACCTAAGTATTTTAAGTTATTTTATCAGATGTTATGAATTCAAATCCATTAAAATTATTCTTTTTTCAGCCAACAGAATGTTTGATTGATGATTCAGAAATTGTCTGGAAATAATTAATTTTTCAAAAAATTACATGAATTGGAAGAATTAACCAAAAACATGACATAAACGGGAGATACCTCACTTAAATTTATTGAATACAAGTATAAAGCACTAAGATAAACATTTTCTATTCTTACATTTTCAAGTGAACTTCAAGTTATGTTTGAAAATACATTTTTTTTACTTCTAGATATTGAATCAACACAGTGTTAGATATTCCAAGATGTTAAACAAAGTGCCAATAGATATCCCAGCACGTAATCAATCTGCAATGATACACTTGGAAGATTGATATATTTTTTTTTTTGTTCTAGGTATGTAGATTGATTTAAATATAAAATAAAAAAGAAACAACAAATAATTTCCTTAAGGCAATGAATGAAGTCCAGATAAGTGTGGCATCGTATTCGTATCTATCTTTCAATCTGTAGTAAATAAATCCAATGTTCATTCAACCATACAAATGAATTCGAAAGCCTGGATTTATATACAAATAAATATCATCAGGTAGATATTTTTCATCTGGTAGTCTTGGGTAAGTAAGTATGTATCCTTGAATTTTATGAAAAAAGGACACAAGAAGAAACTATGACCTTTTGGGAATAGCAGCTGAATCAAATTTACTGGACAGGAATCTTACAACAGGTTTTCTTATTTTTTTTTTTTTGAATCCAGAATTCTTCCTCGAGCTGAATATTCCTCCCCATTCCCCAGGTCCCAATGGAACTAATGAAAATTCAATAAAAAAGAGACAGAGTGGGTGCCAAAAAGGCAAACGGTAGGTACTAAGAATTTGCATTTTTCTGCGTACTGGCTTTATATACAAAAATATATTCTGCTTGCATTATACTGAGTCTTACTTGAGGCAGGGCGGTGATGATGGAATGGGATGGCTTCTGCTCCAGCTCCTGGTCATGTCATTTGATGGACTCGAAATTTGCTGGCAGTTTGATTGAATGGACTCACAGTTACTTTGTGCCCCATCCCGAGATAGCTTAGTTTTATATTTTCTTTTTCATTGCGACACGAGTGATGTTGTGATTTTTTTTTTTTCTTACTTTAGGTATTCTTTTAAGGCAGGCAGCGGATGAAGACACGGCAGAAGAAGACCATTAAGTTTTTTGATGGGATTTTCGTGACCTAAATCGCAAAGAATGGTCATGTACAACTGATGCTACCGTTGGATGGGTATCATCTGGAATTCATTTTTAAAAAAAAAGCGAAGGACGAATTCGTGCATTTTGAGAGGAATGGTGTTTTATGGGGATCTGGTGTATATAGAGGTATTGGATTTCGCAATATCTGCTATCTCGACCTGGTCTGGTATATATTTTTTTCAAAAAGTTTAAGTTACTGATCTTTTGGGCCAAGAGAATTATCGATTTAGACTATTTTGTGACTGAAACGTTAAACGAGAGAGAGTTATTATTTTGTATTGGTAAGAATTCTTAGTAGATTTCATTATTATTGGTTAATTGTTGTATTTTGAATAGCCCGCTATTTCGGTAGCTGTCACTTTGAAGCTGTCATTTTTTGACATTTGACAAGTAGAAACTACGCTTATAAAAATGGAACGATACACGCTTCAACAACGCATTGAAATTATTAAAATTCACTATAAAAATGGTGAAAATTTGGCAGAGACGGTTCGTAAAACTAAAACTTTTTTGGGTCGTCGTGAAGCACCTTGTCGGACCGCAATACAGAAATTGGTGGACAAATTCGAGCTGTTGGGACAAGTTAGTGATGTGAAGAATAAAACCAGTGCACGTCGCTCAAGAACAACTGAGAATAGTGCTGTTGTAGCCCAAAGTGTTGAAGAAAACCCAGGTTTGTCCATTCCTCGTCGTTCTTTGGAATTAGGCATTCCACAAACGTCATTACACCGTATTTTGCATAAAGACTTGGGTCTTAAGGCTTATAAAGTTCAGTTAACACAAGAACTCAAGCCGGCTGATCATCAACAACGTCGTGTCTTTGCTGATTGGGTCCTTGAAATGCATGAAAATGAACCGGAATTTCATCGAAAAATCATCTTGGCTCGGAAAACCCAAGAGTTATTGTTGAAAAGCCTCTCCATCCTCAACGCGTGACTGTTTGGTGCGGTTTATGGTCCCGCGGGGTCATTGGACCTTACTTTTTCGAAGATGAGGCTGGAGCAACAGTTACGGTCAATGGATTGCGCTATCGAGAGATGATTAATGATTTTTTATGGCCTGAATTGGATGGTATTGATCTGGACAACGTTTACTTTCAACAAGACGGCGCTACGTGCCACACAAGCAATGAAACCATCGATCTTTTACGGGAAAAGTTTCCGGACCGTGTTATCTCTCGAAGAGGTGATCACAATTGGCCACCGAGATCTCGTGATTTAACACCTTGCGACTTCTTCCTTTGAGGCCACGTGAAAGATAAGGTCTACGCCAACAGCCCAGCGTCGATTCAAGACCTCAAAGATGAAATTCGTGAGACTATCGAGGACATAGGGCAGCCACTTTGCGATTTGGTTATGGAAAATTTCATGAAAAGGATATGGTCCTGTAAGCGTGGTCTTGGCGGCCATTTGGCTGATGTTGTGTTCCAATTTTAACGGCATACCTCTTTATAATGAAATAAACATCCGATCATTTATCTCCAAAAATGCCATTTTTCTTTGAATATCAAAATAACACCTCTTATTGGAAAACCCTTTACATGCTACAATTTATATGCCTCAGGCACAAATTTGAAAAGTATCACAAAAATGTGGGAGATAAGAACAGTGTCTTTCTGTCTTTCTCCTAGAATTGAGTTGTGCACGAAATCATGAAGCATTCAAATCGTGACAACAGACTATCAGTTGTGTTAGTGTGATATTGGAAAATCTAACTTTCAACTAGAATTCAGAATTGTTATTGAATTCAGAAAAGTCAGTTAAACTTTAAAATTCCTTCTTTAAGGAACAATGAAAATTGACAATTCATAACGTCGGAGAACTAAGAAACACATTCATACTCAGGCAACTTAATAGCGTGCAACAAGAGAGCTTTTATTGAAAACTGATGTCAACAAATCTGCCGCATTGAAAATTTTTTAGTTTGTCCATTTTTTCCGTATTTTGAGAATTGATAACAGAATGAAAAAAAAAAACAACTTCCAAACAGATTATTTTGATCAAAAAAGATTAAAAAAATTAATATACGAAGTTGTTTTTAATTTTATTTGTCTACAGTTTTTTCATAAACTATTGATTGAAATACCTACCACTTTATCTAGATTCTAAGGCCTTATTGTTTATTATAAGAACCTCAGCAGTTAATAATTCCTCATTCTTTTAAGTTTACTTCCTTCTCACATGTACCCTCCTGTTCTATTGTGACAAAATCACGTCAAATTATCGAAAACATTCTTATGCTTCAGTCTTCTATTCTATCCGCTATTGGTATAAGCTGCTTTCGACATTAAGTACTATTTCGTGTTATGTTCATTCAGAATAGCTTCACGCTATAAAGAAAATTCTCGCATACAGGAATCCTCCTTTTCACATCGGAAACTAATTCGTCGCTCTTCACCTACTACTCCTAATGTACCATATACAAGAAAAGAAGTTATCTTATAAATGGAAAACTGTTCCTAATCCTTACCACAAATAAATCAACTTGTCAATTGAAAAGCATTAACCGGAAATAATAAAAAAATATTTCTCCTTCTCCTATCTCTACTTCTACTACTGCCACTTTTCCCTTACTTCATATAACCATATGAGAAGAAAAAAAAAATCACATTCGGGTCAATTCAAATTAATCCGCTTGGTACAAAAGAACCAAAATCACGAACAAGTCTCCAACAATAGAATTGAATATCTTCATCGCCACCACAAATCCCATATACTCGTATGTATGCATGTCTAACACTCACCCAAGATCCTTTTATGTCAAGTGGGTATGTGTGAGTCTTTGGGGATGTAGGTATGTTTGCATAGATACTCTACCAACTTTTCATTTTCAAATCAGAGATAAACACACATCTAAAGAGGCAGATACTTCTTCTCCTTCTAAGTCATCGTGGTTGTATAGTCGTCCTGAAATCATTCGATATTTGAATTAAAAGAAAAATCCTCCAACATTCAAATATCCTTGCTATCGCTTCTGCACATTGAAATGTGTTAAGACCCTTCAAAAACACTGATTTCTATTTTGAATATTGTTGGAGTTAGAGAGAGGTAAGGTTTTATCTAGCTGGCCAAGAGCACCCTATATTCTCATCCTTATTGATGCCTCACACACACTCTGTTCGCTGTTCCTATTGGAAAGTATGGGTAGGTTTTTTTTTTTTTTTAAATCACAAGGATAATTGAATTATCATCCTTGCCATCATTCATTATACGTACGCAAATATTTTTCTAAGAACAAATTAAAAGGTCGTCCCGTGCGTCTTTGTCGTCTGCTCTCGTCGACCGTTGTCGACGCGACGCAGTGATGTGACCCAAGGACATCATCATCCTTGATGGTCCGCAGGCATATGTACAAAGGACACGAAACGGATGATCTGTTTACTGTTGATAAATAATTCGTTAGCATATTTCATAATATACCACGTCTGTCTTCCACTCGAGCAAAAATTACGCAAAAATATTCCAGCCACACAATGGACCGATGACGACCGACCGACAGACGACTTCAGAATTTTCAAAATTTTCCACTACTTTAACGGATAAGAAGCTAAACCGAACGGAAAAGCATGTTTGGGGGTTGATTTTGTTTCTTTTGTGAGTGTATGTTGTGGGTGTCATCGGTTTGTTCCGATCCCTTTTCAAATATCCGGCCATATGCCAAATTTATATGCAAATAACAAACAAACAATTAAATTTCCAAACTGCGTTGGTAATAGAATAGGTACCCACTCCAACTTGCCGCCAATCCCACTTACACCTACACACACGTTTTAAGTGGTACCACAGAATTCCACCCTTGTTTAGCATTTTTGTGCTGTTTTGTTATCGTTCCTTCTTGCAATCTTCGTTACGTGAGTGTCTTCACATTAGTGATGTTTCAATTTCTTCAGAACGAGCGGTATTTGATTATCATAAACAGTCGATGTTTTTTAAGTGAATGACAAACATCAGGAAGAGATCCTTTGACTAATGGAAATCTTTACAACTTTTGACTGCAAGCCAGAGAGGGGGAGCAGATTGCAATCATAACTTTCAACCCCTGGCGGGCTGCAATTTGTCATATATTGATGTTGTAACAGTCAAAATCTCGTATTTGTATTTTGTTTTGCTATTTCCAATTATTAGACCAGCTAACTGTCAAAAAGAATTCCCAGAATCGATGTATTAAGATGATTGCCTGGTGTCAAAATGTCGAGGGTGATGTAACCTTTCTGGCAATGCCTCATAATATATCTTAGGACCTCAGACTTAGAAACTGGAAGCATTCAATACTGTTCATAAGCACCTGTTTCAGACCCCTATTTGGGAGTCAAGGGGGGCACATTTAAAATTTAAGTCTAATGTCAGAATGTCGGTGGGGATGTAACCTATCTGGCCAATACTTTATAAGATTTTTTAGGACCTCAGGTTAAGGAACAGAAAGCATTCAAAAGGTTACTGTTTTTAAGCACTTTTTTCGGACCTTTAATTAAGGATAAAGGGGGGACTTTAAAAGAAATGGCGTCAGTGTGTCAGGTGTCATGCAACCTATCTGACAATACCTCATATGATTTCTTAGGACCTCAGATGTGGAAACCGGAAGCATTTGAAATTATATAGATATAATATAATAAAATTATATAAATATAAATAATACCTCGGTTTGTTGTTAATAAAACGTAAAGAATCGTCGGAAGCAACATTTAACATACGCTTAAATTTTGAGTCTTACAAGGATACACTAAAGAGTTAAACATTAAAAAGGATATCAAAAGAGTTCTGACTGACTAAAGAGCAACTTCATGTCAGGTAAGAGCAATCGAGAAGAGTATCTTAGACCTCCGTATCTATATCTTCTTTATGGCGATCGAGACTGCATCACACTCACTGAGGGAGCTATTTAAAGTAAAGCTGAAATAGACAACTTTATCTAAGTAGGGAATTATATCTTCGTTGAGAACAATTAGTGGAAAACCCGTGCAAAGAACTTTGTTTTTGAAACAAATCATAGCAATGGTCTTAGAAGGGTTGAGGCTGAGTTTGTTCTCACTTGCCTAGACTCGAATTCGTTCAAGATCTTCATTAGTTTGGACAAGTGCGTCTTCCATCAGTGAGAATAAAAGCAGTCCCAAAACAGACCCCTGTGGTACTCCAGAGTTAACTATAAATGGGGCAGAGGGACCATTCTTAACCTCAACAGATTTAATTCGGGACAAAATTTGATATGTTCCACTCAACAGGAAACTGAAAACTATAGATACAAAAGTTAATGATATGAACAATTATTGGCAGAATAATTGGTAAGCTAAGTTTGATAATCTTCGGGGAAACCTGCCAATGGCATTTGACTTCGATGAGTGAGTTAGTTCAATAACGTCGCTTCCATTCACACATTCAAATGAAAAACTCTCAACATTGTCATTTCCACTAGATTCATCAAATCAAATTCGATTAGAAAACTGAGGATGAAAAACGAACACATTTCCGCAGCATTTAGTTAACATTTCTCGGTTTTACTTGCTTAACAAACTCGCACTTCTTTAAGATTGCTCCATGAAATCATACAGCCATGCCCTGGGTTGAGGTTGTTTAGTAAATAAGTTCGCTTTGAAGACTGAATAAGACTAGATATCTTATTTTGTGCTTCGAGTGATTCATTTTGTTTTCAAATTCAGTTTTAACAATGTCTATATTCTCGTTCAAATCACTTTCAATTGTGTTCATTCGAATGGTTAGATCGTGCCGGAGAAGATCAAATTCACATTTTATTTCCAATTTTATTTTGGTTGCAATTGTTCGGGAACATTCTTTAAAATGAGCATCAATAGTGTCCAAAAAGCTCTTTGGTAGTGCGGTTGTTGTTTTTGTATTACTATTTTTGTGATTTGTTAAGAGAATCAGTTCCGTGCGTTACGTCGACGTTTTCAACTGACAGCTCGATAAAACACACACGTTCTTATGACAAGTGACCCTAAAGAACGGATGCGACGGAAAAAGTAGCTGAACTTTTAACTTTATCGACAACGGATTCGTTGACGAAACGGACGCTATAGATTCTATATAGGTTGCCTTTAGGTATAATGACCACTTTCGAATCTCAAACTTAGGTCTTGGTTAATATTCCAGTTTAGTTTTAAATAAGTTCATTAAAATGTTTCAATTCAAATTTTGCAATTAACTGGTGTTAGGCAATTTTTGTATATCTTAATGGAATTCAGCTACTATGTTTTGACTGTTAGCCCACAATATAAGAAGTCTTGATGTGTTCTTTGAAGTAATTTAAATTTTGTTTTCAAAATGACACAAATTTAAACTTAATCTCAAATCAAGGCATGTAACTTGTATCTAAAAGATGTCTATCACGCCCCGAATTGAGATTGTCTAATGGGATTTCACAGAGAAAACTACAAAGGGATCAGGAGCATTTGTTATGCAAACAGCCATAGGGCCCAGGGCATCATCATCATTTTCATCGTTTGCATACTTAGATATGTTTGTGTGTGTGCGTTTTTTTTTTGAACACATGTACAAAAATATACACATACAAAAAAAACAAACAACCAAAATAACATCATCCCCATCGTCATCAACATCATTTATCAACAGCCTAACAGTGATTCGTGTCAAAGGCAATTAGGATTTTCCATTATTATTTGAGCATTTGGCCGGATACAACACCCTTTTTTTTGTAGTTAATTTGCTCGATGAAAAATGTCGCAAATTAAGGCGTTTTTTTTTTTTTTGTTTTTTTTTTTTTTTAAGGTGTGGAAGGGACTTTTTTCTGTTTTGTTGTAGACTGGGATTTTTTTTTTAAATATGATTTAAGAAATCATGGTGTTAAAAAATGTCTTCCATAGACCTTGACCTTGATGAAGATTAAGGTTGAAGGATAATAGAAGATCAGTTTTTTTTTTTATTAATTACGGTGTCAAAAAATTGATTATGTAATTCTGTTACTTTTGCAGAAACTGGTAGCAAATATGGAGGCGGTTCTTTGACATATAAACACTCAAAAATTGATTAAGTTTTTGGGCAAAATCTTCCCTGAAGAATAATATCACTTCTATGAATTTGTTTATATTAGTTATAAAACTGTTTATATTTATTAGAAAACTACTCACACACTTAGGCCTCTTGTAGGTCCATTAGATCTTAAGACAAAGCGAAAGTGACAGAGACTATCAATATGTACGAGTAGGTATATCAGATTTTATTTAATCATTCTGGTATCGTCGAAGACAAGATTTCCTTAGTTTATTTTACTTCTTTCAGAAAGAGCAAGACTTCAGCGTGCCGGATGGTGAAAACTCTGTTACATCAATGGGCCACATCCCATACAAAAGTGCACTAAAAATGGAAAAAATATTGTTTTCCAAATGAAAATTCAAAAATCATTTGATGTATGTAGGTATAGGTATGTTTACCTTGTTAGGTAATGTTTGTGTTATATAGTTACTTGCCTAGCGAGTTAATGGGCTTTACAGTTGCCCGGTGTGTATCGGCAGCCGAAAAGGTGAATGTTGAACTGTTAGAACTTCTCCATGAGACGATCGACAGTTTCGCCTAGTAACGAATTTTGTGGAATTAAACAAACGATTTCAGGACTGTTTGGCAATGTTATTGTACTTAAACTTCCAAACGACCCAGCTACGAGCTGCAAGAACTCAACATCGCCATGTACAAAATGTTTAAAAAAAAACACACATCACAACTAATCAAAGTAATTTAGTTCACTTGGCAGCACTGACTCTTTACTTAAAGTAAAAAAGTAGCCATTTTGTGGAATGAAATACAGGAAGACTGTTTTTTTCAGTTCTCGAAGAAACATATTAGAAAAGCTTAAGTTTTGGTTTTCGGGACTCCCGCCACACAGTGGTTTCCAGGTGGAAAAAACTCCCAATTTAAAGTATTTTCTAAAGCGTAGTTAATTTTTTTTTTCGATTCTGTGGTGCAAATTACAATTTTTTTAAAAAACATTTTTTTAGCTGAATATGCCTTATACAAGTGTATTCCCCCCGTTAGGGCATTAGCGGGAAGACAATTTCATGAAAAAAGTAGGTACTAAAAATAAAAAAAAATCCTTAAAAAATTACGGCAATACCCACAATTTAGTGCTATACTTTTTTTTAAAGCGAATACTCTTTTCTATTAGCCAATGTTAAAATGAAGTGAAATCTATATGCAAAGTTTTTGAATACAAATTAGTTTTAAACTAAAAATTTATTTTAAAACTTTGGGATTTTATATATTTTTATCTTAGAATTCGTTTCTTTTATTTATTCTTGATCAAAAACTGAGAGCTAGATGATTTAATGTCTTCTAGTTTTCGATAAAATTGAAAATTACCAAACTTTTGTTTTTTCTTGAGTATTTTACATGCAGCACCCCTTTGGCGTAATAATTAGTGCGATTGACTATCACGCTGCAGGTTTGATTCTCAGATAATGCCACCTCAAGGGTACTGCCTCTTGTGAGGATTTGGCATAACCTCCATTAGTAACTTTGTTATGAAAAAATGCTAAGTTAAGCCGTTAAGAATCGGCAGAAAATTGTTGGTCCAATCAACAATCATCTACACGCGCACACCAGGATATGGTAGAGAGAGTCAATACTAGGCCTTGGTTCTTCGTGAGCTAGTCGCGCCACAAATTTTTATTTTACATGGAAAAATGCACAAACTTAAACAAAATTTAAAAAAAAATTATCATAACCTAAAATATACAGCCAGGGAATTAACAATTGTGGGTTCAAATAAAAGACAAATATATTATCTACAGTTTTGGTCTAGGACATTCCTCACTAAAACAAATTGAGATATAGATCGATTCACGTTTTTCAAAATGGCGTCCCGACATCTACAACTTAAGTTTTTCTAATATCCTTCTTTCAAATTTAAAAAAAAAAATCAGCCTTCCTGTATTTCGTTACAAGAAAAATGCCCAATCTTTCTTGTCAGAGAATTCATCGTAAACAAATTCTAATTGTACATAGGGCAGCACTTTTTAGGTCCATTTGGAACTCTTTGGGCTGAAATATGAAATCCGTCAATTTCCTAAGAGTGGAGATGAAATTCTCTCAAATACGACAGAAACTGCTTCAAAACACGGGAACACGACGATCAAAAATATCTGCCACGTTTTGTTTTATTTATTAATTCACTTTTTGATTATATTTCAATATTTTGTCAATTCATTTTAAATTCATCCATTTTTTTTGTAAGCTTATAACTGCGTGCAAAAAACACAGCTAATGTATTCCAAAATCTAAAATGAAATATTGTACAGGCTGTGATCAGATCATATACTAGCCCCAAATCACTTTATATAATTTTGGTCTGGTAAACAACGGATATGGTAAGATTACATTTAGAATGCTGTTAAGAATATTGAAAATCACTATTTAAGTTTAAACACCAAGGTCCCCTGTAATAAGAAAGTTCCAAAGCATAAACCATGAACTAAATTTAATACTTCATCACTCGCAAACACTTTCAAATTTGTGGTTCTAATTCATCTGGATATCATATACATAATCCATATCGTAAATAGTATCAGCTTAATTACGGGGAATAAAATCGTGTATTTCAAGATCTTTTTCTCAACCCGTTTGAAATATGTACATCTATAATAAATAAAGTGTAGGTAAATTATGTAATGCCAAAAATTTCTTCCGATTTCAACACAATTTCATACAAACTGTGCAATCAAATGTGATAGAGATCTCAACTCAAAGCATCCACATTTTAATTGACATTAGATTCCTCTAGGACCTGTTGTCCAGAAAGCCAGGTGTGTTCAATGTTCATGTTCACATTCCTGGAGAACTCATACCGAATCAAGTCACGTGGAACATCACGAGACCAATAAAACACACAGAAAAAACGACACTTGCACCCGCATACCTATACCTACTTGGTGTAGGTAGACGAAAAGCTATACTTACAAGAGTGAATAACCTAGGAAAAGAGCAATATGCACAGAGGCACTTTCATGAAACTCTACACCCCAGGATACTCACAAGAAAAATATTCCAGAAATCATATATTCGCTCGTGAGAAGGAAGCTTTCTCTGCGATATTAATTGCGTTTCCATGTTCCCTTGGCTTGGACTGGGTGGCTGTTTTGAGTTCATAAAAATAAACCAAAACGAACGGGATTGGCACAACTGGCCGGACGATATTCATACACAAAGTGTAATTACAATTATAGCAACTAATGGATCCCCCAAGACCGGAAACGTAATGGTGTAATAATATCTTTTAGTATAGATGAAGTGGAAACAGTTCCTCAAGGATTTTGGAAATGGCAGAGAACCTTCCTTCCAATTCACAATGTCATATTCAATGTGTGATGATAGGTAGCTAGGCGAATTAATTATGTACATTGTACGTCCTAAATAATACATACAAAAGCTTGTTATTAAATTATTGCAGCCGTTATCTTTCAAGAATCAAGATGGTTCTTTGTTTATTTCATTTGCTAAACTCTTATGGTGGTCGTTTGGATAACATGAAGGATAATATAATACATTAGACGTGCATACATAAGTAGAGATACCAGTTTAAACCAAGATGAGTTAAAATAAAATAGACTTTCCTTATTAGAATATTGCTGTGAATATTGGTAAATTAGCCAGTCCTTACGAATCTCATTTGAAATTTTGGCCACCATCTTGAAAAAGCTGCATCAATATTGCAATATGAGGTTTCGAACTATTCGATCATTTAAATGTCAAAATCAAAATACACCACATGCTTGGTCAAAGGGTTATTTTTTCAATTACATATAGGTACTGATCATCACATTCGTTTTTTCAGGTCTTAGCTATAATATGGGAATTTTCGTCAAATTGCCTACAAGGCGTATTTTAAGTTCAAATAGCCTCATTTTGAATAACATATTAGGCAAGTACAAATATAGTCAAAGTGAGAGGATTTGACAAGGACTATTATGCAAGGACTATTATAAAAAAAAATTGGTACGCCATTTTTAAGATATTAATTATCAACATCTAAAACCTATATTTTGAAAAAAAAATATTGAGTAGTTTTCAAAAAAATGATATTTCTAAAAAAAAATTCAAATATTTTTTTATATAACCCAAAAAAAAAAATAACAGATAAAAAAAAACGGTTCTTTGACAGGTACCGTTTATACCGGTGGTTGAAAAAATGATTTTTATTTAAAGATAATCCTTAACCAAAAAAAATGACCATGATTTTTTTAATCAAAATCGAAAGAACTATTTTTGAGAAAAATGAGTTTTTTCTAAAGCCGGTACAGGTAGGTACCGTTATTTTTGGTAAAAAAAATAATTCAAAAAACATCTGGAAATAGTCTCCAAAACACTCAGCATACCAAGTTTAAAGTAAATCGACCCATCCGTTTAGGCTGTGGCTTCTGATACATACAGACAGACAGAATTCTCAGACCCACTTTTTTCTCATTCTCTATTTTTTTAATTTATTGGATGATGTAGGTATGATTAGGACGCTGCTAAAAATTTATAAAATATTCAATGTCAAACCTCCTTATTGGAAAACAAGGATTTGAATCGCGTCTTAAATTTAAGCAAATAAAAAATTATTTTAAGTTAAGTTAAGTGATTAAATATTGTTAAATTAAACGTTGAAGTGACATCAAAAAGCTGAGTTTTTCAATTTCTTCGTACCAGGCAAAAACATAGCTTTTTAGAGTTAAGATAATTTTGTACTGGATTAAGAACTTTTCTTTCTATTTATTGAGTTACGATTTTAATGAGATGAAACTATTATAACTTAAATCTCTAGAAATAATTTGTTAACAAAATAATTATTGTCAAACCCCTGGCAGACGGTACCGAAAATGCATTATTTTTTTTTATCTTGGTAATCAGGGAATCAGCGACTTATTTCAATTCGTGTTACCCCACGGTACACTTCAAAACGCATTTTCGAGACCATCTGCCTCGTGCGCATTAAAATTTCTGCCATTGGTATATTTGTTATCAGTGCGTTTGTGGCATCTTTGTTTATCCATACATTTTAAGTGGTTTTCCTCACTAAATCGATTATCAGAAAAATGGTACTGTTGATGCAATTTTTTCTAAACAACGCCCCCAATACTACAACACTAAGGTATTCGTCATTCCAATGACCAAGACTACTTACCTATACCAATAATATGAATCGGTTACATCCAACGAAAGAAATCAGGTATGACTGGGCTAAAAGGTGCATTTTCTGCATATATTCTAATGCTAAACATAAATGCTCAGTTTTCGTCTCAGCGAACGGCCAGTGCTTCAGCAGAAACTAATTTAATTCAGGTACTTCGTTGCTCCAAAACCGCATAAACTTTTATCGACATGTCCAAGACAAGAAATGCATATTGTTACGAAAATTCTTTTTATATAATTTTATTAATTTTAGAATTCCAATCTGTTAGCTCAAAAAAAATCTTTGACTTTGAATCAAAAAAATTGCTAAAGAATTTGCTTCTGCCGTAAGATTGTCCAAATATCACACATCGAACGTATTTTCAAGCACTCACACTCGTTAGGACCTTTCGGCTTTGATTTCGGATGATTGCATTCGGAGTAACTTGGATAGGGACAAGGTGCTATTTGACAATTGGCCGGTTCCCTTACCAATTTACACCGAATGTCCGAACGTACGCCACGACAGCCAGGCATTGTGATCTTGAGACAGCTTTTGTTTTGTTTCAGATCCTTTTGTCTAGCGCAAGATGTCAGTCCTAACTTGCTTGAATCCATGCACTTTGCAGTATCTGGTCTTGTTCGCTTCGGTCTACGCTCAAGCGGTGGATACTTATCTTGAGGAAATTCACACGTCACAGTTGGCTTGATTAATCTGGCAGGACACTCAACCCATGTCTGTTGGTATTCACGCTTTGCCTTATCTGAGGGTTTGTAATAGAGAGCATCGAACCGCACTTGTGGACATGTTGCTGCAGACGGTTGACAACTGGGATTTTCCCACATTGATTGGAATTCATCCTTCATTGGGACCTTGCGTGGTGGGAATTCATGTTTGTTTTCATCGCAAGGAGTGGTGTAGATTTTTCCTTTTGGGCACTTGGCCTTTTCATCGAAACATCCGCTTATATTACGAAATAAATTTATAATACTATTGGTTTTATTTGTAGGTCGTAGCAAAAGCACACGATGGCAATTTAGTGTATTCAAAGCCAAATTGTTCATTTTTTTTTTTCGATTTTTCTAATTTATTTTATAATTTTGAACGAAAATTTAAATTTATTGAAAACTTTTCAGTTGAAAATTTGAAGCCCGAATGAAAGTTTTCGATAAGAATTTCTTTTTAATCACGTTGATCTAAATATTAATTGATTTATTCAAAGTGAGTTTAACCAAAATCGAGCTAGTTACATTGGTCTAAAAGTTGGTAATCGTTTTGAAAACGTTATTCTGGTAAGCCCGAATTTTTTTTATTTTAATCTTTGCTAAGTTCTGAAGAACCTACAATTTTCCATTTACAATAAAGTTTAGCAACGATGAGGTTGCTGCATCGAAGAACTCGGGTAACAACTACCAGAATGTCGTTTCTAAAACAATCATCAGATCTCCAGCTACATGGTGCAGTATGAATTTTTCGACGTATATTTCTTGAAAAAATTTACTTACTTACTTACTTAGGTCCTCAGACCTTAAAAAGTCCGTTGTGATCCCCTTAAGCGACATAGGTCCCTCCACTACTCCTACGCGCCATCGTGTACGGTTTCTGGAAATATAACGTAGTTCTCTCCAACTCTTCCCCAGCTGTGCAGATTCACTTTCGACTGTCCTGCCTGTGTGAGTGGGTCCCATTGCATCGCTTGGCCAGCAATGCAATCGTTGCCTTTTCGAAGCGTATGACCAATCCACTGCCACTTACGTCTTCGAATAGTATACTGTCAATGGATGCTTGACCCGTTCTTCTATGAAGTTCTTAATTAGAAATACGGCTGGGCCAAAAAAATCCTTAAGATGTTTCGTAGACACCTATTCACGAACGATTGCAGCTTGCTTGTGACAGTTGCTTAGATTTTCCAAGTGCTGCACCCATACAAAAGCACGGATTCAACATTGGAGCGAAACAGTCTTAGCTTGGTCTTGAAGCTTACAGCGTTGTTTCTCCATATTTTGGACAGCATTAAGAAAGCAGCCTTTGCCTTTTTTAATACGGCTGTCGACATCTTATTCGGTTTCGCCTTTTGTAGAGACAAAACTCCCAAGATATTGAAAGTCTTCTACTTTCTCTACCGGTTGTCCAGAAATATTGACTTGAACGGATGAGTTACTTCCGAGGCTGATCATTTTTGTTTTTGCCGTGTTAATTTTCAGCCCCACGATTTCTGCTTCTCCCTCCACCCTTGTTGTCATTTGATGGAGATCCATGATCCTATGAGAGAGTAAGCATACGTCGTCCGCGTAGTCCAGATGTTTGAGTTGGGAGGTCAGGCTCCATTGAATTCCACTATTTCCGTTTGACAGGGCTGCACGTAGCACATCACTTATCACTAAAATGAAAAGTATTGGCGACAGTATGCAACAAGCCTGACTCCACAATGGACTTCGAATTCATCCGACAACCTTCCTCTATGTAAAACGTGACATTTGCATCCATCGTAGGTTGCTTTAATAATAGCGATTAACTTTACTGGAATGCCTCTCCTGCGTAAGGCAATCCAAATAAATTCTCTGTTAACACTATCAAACGCTTTTTAAAAATCAATGAACAGCAGGTGAAGTGGTGATCAATATTCGACGCACTGTTCTAATGTGGTCAACACAGGATGAACCAGTGCGGAAACCTGCTTGTTCGGCGTCGAGTGTGTCTTCTAGATGTTCTTTAATTCGCTCTAATATATGTATATGCTGCTATCTTGGCAACCGCAGGCAGAACGCAAATCCCTCTCCAGTTTTCACACTGCATTAAATATCCTTTCTTCGGAAGCTTGACGATCATTCCCCTTTTCCACTCCTCCGGGAAGCACTCAGAGTTCCAGGCTCTCGTTATGAGTGGATGCAGTAGCTCACTCGATGTCGTTGGTGCTGCTTGTAAGAGCTCTGCAGGAATACCATCAAGTCCTACCGCCTTGTTGTTCTTCAGTGTTTTAATTGCGGCAATTATCTCTTCTCTACTGGGAGGTGTGGTGCGGATTCGGGCATTTGTTGCTTCGGACGGGTCATCAGGTATTGGATGCGCATCGCTGGCGAACACACGGTTTAAAACCGAAGCGAAGTGTTCCTTCCACCTTCTGAGCTGGTCCTCATCCGAATGGAGCAGGGAACCATCTATATCTTTCACCAGGTGTTGTTTGGAGCATTGTACTCCTGTGAGCTCCTTGGTGATTCTATAAACAGTTCTGCTGTCACACCGATTTGCGGCCTCTTCTGCTTCTTCAGCTAATGCGTTGATGTAGTTACGCTTGTCACGTCTATAATGATAAAAACTTTGTTTTGAAATCGATCTTCAAGCACCGCAGCGATCCCAACAACAAACAGCTTTGTTTACGTGACGTGTCAGATTGAACCAAGAAAAGGAAACCCCAATTTACCTTCGAGAGTGTTTCACAACAAAAAAATTACCACCTATTGCAGACAGCATTACGTCAAAAAAAAAACTAAAACACTTGTCAACTCTATTTATACGATGCGTGGGTTTGTTTATATCAAACGTCATGTCGAAGAAGATGCCCAGATGATCGAAAGCATCGAAGACCTAAATGGAGTTGCCATGCTAACAAACTCGTCAGATGAATAATACAGAGCTTCTAAAACTATTGTATTCTTAAATTTAAATTATTATTAATTAAAATTAAAATTTTCCACAATTTGTTGTTATTTTCGTATAAATCATTACTGGCTCAACTGATGTCGTTCAAAACTTGTCACCAGGTCGTTTAGTGGAGTAACTAAAGCTCAAAATACAGCATTATCTCGGAACCGGGAAAAACGGCTCCGATTTGGATGATTTTTTTTTTTCGAAAGTTGGTATTCAAAAATACTATAACAGTTACCTGTTTAAAATTGCCACTTTTATCAGACTTTTTTTTAGATCATTACCAGGTATTCCTTGATAAGAGTGTGCCAAGTTTCAAAACTGTTGGAAATTGGTCATTCGTTGACTGGACTACCTTGGCGTTATGCCACACAAATGAAAATCACCTGAGTTTAAGTTTTTTTTTGAAGGTAGATACTTACGTAGGAAAAACTTATTTGAAACAACAGGAGAAACAACTGACAATTGATGATATCCATCTTTAGCGAATTTCTATGCAATAGTAAAAATTTCATAATCAAGCTTGAAATAAACATCTTCATTTTATTCTCTGTCCAAATAAAAGAAAATATCAAAGACAAATAATAAATAAAAAAATAAACATTTTCTTGCATTCATACTTACATCCCTCTCAATATAAGACCATGCATTGTTTAATATATTAAAAGTATACGTACATATTTTCGTTTAGCTTTTTTTTTGTTTTTGTTGAGAATCGAAAAACTAACAAAGCAAAACTATACGGGACGAATTTATAAGGGTTGACGAGAATCACCAAAAAAATTGTAAAAAAAAAACACACACAGAACAGCATGAGAAAACATGAAATTCATGAAAAGCATACAAAATAAAATGCCACAAAAATCATTTTTGTTTTATTTTCAAGAGAAACAAACAATCGCATTCTAGTCTTACAGGGATCCTCTGTGTGTCGAATGTCCATTATGTTATGGATCATGGTGACCGTTCTTAATATTCTTCTTATGCATTCGAAACAAAATACTGGTCAATTAAACATGTAACGCACTCCTTTATTAGTTTTAGGACAATTGTTTTTAGCTCCCCACAAATTACGGGTTTAAATTTCTTCTATTAAACATTTTCTTTCGAAACATACAAACAAAGATCGTTAAAACCGTCTAAAAAAAAAACATGACGAAATTCATATGACAACTTTTTTCAAATTGCAGCAGGAAGGTACCTACTTAAAAAACTGTCTTTTAAAATTTTTTTTTGGAAGCGCCATAAGTAAAGGGTGATTTTTTAAGAGGTTTAGAACTTAAAAAAAAACACAAAAATTTCGAAAAAATGAATGAAATATTTATTTGAATCGATAGTTTGAACTTTGCAATTTAATGTTTAAAGATAATTTCATGCAAATGTTGACCGCGGCTGCGTCTCAGGTAGCCCATCCGCTGAGTCCAATTTTGGCATACTCTTTCACACATATCGGCCGGTATCTCACGAATGAATGCATGGATGTTGGCTTCCAGTGCGTCAATCGAAGCGGGCTTGTCCGCATTATATAGACATTAGCCTTGACATACCCCCACAAAAAATAATCTAATGGTGTCAAATCGCACGATCTAGGCGGCCAATTAACCGGCCCGAAACGTGAAATTAACTGTTCATCAAACTCGCCTCGCAATTGCGCCATTGTTTCGCGTGCTGTGTGGCATGTGGCACCGTCTTGTTGAAACCACATATCATGCAAGTCAAGAACTTCCATTTCGGGCAAAAAAAAGTTTGTTATCATCGCTCGGTAGCGTTCACCATTGACAGTAACGCTGCAATTCGCATCATCTTTGAAGAAATATGGCCCAATAATGCCGCCGGCCCATAAACCGCACCAAACAGTGGCTTTTTCGGGATGCATTGGTAGCTGTTGCAATGCTTCTGGCTGATCTTCACTCCAAATGCGGCAATTTTGCTTATTTACGTACCCATTCACCAAAAATTCGGCGTTGTGGTAGGTCGGCTGGCTTTAGTTCTTGCACCAGCTGTATCTTAAACGGCTTTACGCCCAAATCCTTCCGCAAAATTTTCCACGTAGTGCTGTAACAAAGGCCTAACTGCTGGGAACGGCGCCGAATCGACATTTCGCGGTCTTCTGTCACACTAGCTGATACGGCCGCAATATTTTCTTCACTACGCACAGTACGTAAACGTGTTGGTGGTTTAATGTCCAACAAAGTAAATTTGGTGCGAAATTTGGTCACAATCTTCCGAATAGACTGCTCAGAAAGTCGAGAATGCCGACCATAAAATGGAAGCAGCGGGCGATGAACATTTCGAACCGAGCACGAATTTTGATAGTAAAATTCAATAATTTGCAAGCGCTGTTCATTTGTAAGACAATCCATGGTTAAATTGCAAACCAAACTGAAGCTGTTTGACAGTGACACAAGGTACTAAACACACGTCAGCTGTCAAAACCAGTGTTGCCAAAACAAAACCAGCTAAAAAATCACCCGTTATATCGCAATAAAAAATAATTAAATAATTAATTGAACAGTTTTCGAAAAATCGTTTTTCAAAAAACAATTATTTTGAAAATTTGACTACGCCATAATACTCAAACCAATTAAATTAAAATTCTCCCCACACCAAGCTCAAAAGTTTTGTTGAGGCTAAAAAATGAGCCTTGCAAGAAATCAGTTCTAAAAAATTAGTGTTTAGTACGAGCGCAATGCACTTTGCGTTTTTCCATACAAATAGCACTGGGATTTTTTTTTTGTTTTACGCTTAATGCGTTTTTATTCACGAACGGTACGTCGCACGTCGAAGGTATACATACTTGTTAAAAATCGTTTTAAAATCGTTTTTTTACAGTTATTATATATCAGCTTGGTAATCAAAAAAATTGTACTTTGCATAAATTCATCCTATTTTTCAACTGAACTAAAATTAGTTACTGTTAAAATTTTGGTTGACACTTAAGAAAGTCCAATTCGTACTACTCTATCTTAAATTTTGGGCTTACTTTGCCCCTAAGTTGGGAAATTATTGCATTGATAATATGAATAACTTCTTAATGAGTAGACCTGCAAAAAAATGACAAAACACAATCTTATAGAACTTTTAAAATTCTAAAAAAACTGTATCAAAAACTTTACTGTACAACGTATACTGTTCGTGAGCAATAGTATTCAGACAAAATTCCCAGTGCAATTTGTATGGGAAATCGAAAAGTAAATTGCACGCGATATCTTGCAAGGTTAATTTTTTAGCTTAAAAAAAACGTATGAGCTTAGTGCAGCGGCATTTCGGGTCAAAATAATTTTTGAATCATCCTAATTAAGATACGTCAATACTGCTTCGACATTCACAACGAAGAGTCTAGAATGCCACAACGTGTAAGTAATAAAGGGGCATGCACTTCTGCTGGCTGCAAAATTAATCAAGGTATTGGTTCTTTTCATTGTTACACTTTTATTGCTGAAAAGACTTTAATTGCCAACTGCCAAACGAATTTTATAGAAATCTGTAATTTTCGGAAAAAAACTCATTTCGGTATGGCTTTGTAGATATACAGGGTGATTTGCATAAGGTGTGACAAAAAGATAAGGTGTGTAGGTTGGACTTAGACAAGCAAAAAATCGTATGGGAGGGGGGGGGTCCATTTTCCCCCGTTTAGGCGGGAGGGGCAATTTAAGAAAAAAGTCACTTCAAACGGAAAAAATATTATTTAAAAATAACGGTTATACCTACAGAGCCAAAAACCTATACATTAATTTAAATTTTAAAGTAAGTTGTTCAAATGAATAGTTCTTGAAATATTAATTTTCAAAGTCAAAATTTTGAGAAAAAAACATAAATTTTTTTATTTAAAACATTTTTTTTTTCAAAATTTTACGTTATTAAGTAGTATTTTTCTGACTTATTTTCAATACTCTTATTTATTTTTGATCAAACACAAAAAACCGAATGTCAAAATAACCTGTAGTTTTTGAGAAAATCAAAAATTACAGAAACTACTTTTTTCAATTTTTTTTTTTTAAGTTTTTTTCTCGTTATTGGATTCTTAAGTGAATTTACGAAATAAAGGATGAATATTCTCTTGCCTTTTTTAAAAGGATTATAAAGATAATTTTTTACATTTGAAAAACATTTGAAGACTTCAATTAACTCCATATTTTATTTAATATTCTTATTAAAAATTATTAGGTAAATTAAGCTAAAAATAAAATAATTAAAACTATCAAAAACGCTCAAAAAACTTGAAGGTATGAATTTTTTTTTTTTTTTGCTGTTATTCTTTGAAGATTGGCTTAGTAATCTAATTTTTAACACATGTATAGCAACGACAAAATTGTCTATGATTAATTTAAGTTTGTATACAAAACTACTTAAGTATTCTTTCAAAAACGTATGTGTTTTCAAAACTCAATAAATCCGTTTGTATTTAGAAGTTTAAAAAAAAATCCGTAGTAGAAGCTTAATTTTTTTTCATCATCTATTGAATTCCATTCTATCCATTCAACCTTAAGGTCTAAAAAAAATTATGTCTTAAAAACTTGATCTTGTTTTTTTTTAGAAATCTTTAGATTTTCATTTTCATTTTCTAAATTTGTAAAATTAATTTTTTTATTTTTTTTATTTCTCCAGTTTACCCTTTTATTTTACTATTTCATCTTCACTATATGTATCAGTCTGTTAGTAAAAAAATAAAATGCACGACTGGATTGCGCGTGCTTACTTTTATAGCTCCACTTAGATAAAAACGAGCTAAAATAAAGAATATCGGTGTCAAAGTAAGCCAATTCGTTGACGAAAGTCTGTTAAGCCCGAAAATTCTTAATTCAAGTCTAAAAATCATGTTTTGAGTTTGTTTTATTAAGCCTAGAATGCATATTTCACTATTGTTAAAGCTTAATAGAAAAGCTTAGTTTCAGACCACAACAAGAACAAATATTCTTTCAATTAAGTTTCTTTCGGATTGTTTCAAGCTCGTTTATTCCTGATTTAAGATTGAGTGGTCTTACCACTTCAGAACCAGTCCACTCGCTCTTAGATCTCCCACCCCCTTCTCTCTTTAATAATTTAATTAACTAATAATATATTATAGAATTTAAACGCTTAAGCTTAAGACCGTTTCGGCTTGATTTAAATACATAAGAACTTAATTTAAGAACGCCGGAGCGCAAATCAAGTTTTTTGTTTTTAGTTTTGAAATAAAAATTTGTATTTAGAATAAAATTCTTGAATCAAGAATGAAAGATGTCAGTTTTGGAATAATAGAAAAATAAGAATACAAAAATCTTAAAATAAGCCTGCTCGTTCTTGAATTTAGCCTGCCTTTTTTTCTCTCAGTTTTAAGTAGCTTGGATCGCCAAGAATTTTAAGTAAAGTTTTGTAAATCCAGTTTAAGACAAAATGAAAAAACAAATGTAATAAATTTGGCTTTGAAAATGATTCTCAAATTATACACTGCGTACGACCTTCTAAGACAGTTTTATCTAAGTTTTTGTTTTTGAAAACTATGGTCATCGCAAAATCTGGAAGGCTACTCATCGTACTATGAGAAGAATTAGAAGCAATACACTCTTAAACAACACACATTATTTTTAGAACGAATTTTTGTTTTAAGTCTTCTTTTTGTTTTTGTTTTTTTTTTTGACAATAAAAGGCTATACCTACCCAAGAACAGAAAACAATTTTACATATCTCTCTACTACACAAGCACAAGCCAGGATAACTGTCATATGGTGGTTATTTATTTATCCTTAAGGGCAACTTATTGGGACAAGCTCTTTGCTGCCCATCATACTTTGTCTGTGATGGCATATACTGGGCACAATGTGTAAAGTTTCTATAAATGTGTTTGTGTTTATACCACACACTGAGGGCTCTTTGTGTCTTTCCTCGCATTTCCATTTTATGCTCTATTTATTTTTCCATCTATTTGAAGAATTTTCCGGGGTTTTCCTATCTATGATTCTATTGTCAAGGACATGGTGATGGATGAATTTAGATTGTTTTTCCTTTTTTGTGTGTGTGTGTGTTTTTTTTCTATTTATTCTTTAATGCATGTGTTTTGCTTTCTATTGTGTCAGGATGTAAAGCGAAATGCCCTAGTTTCCTATAGAAAATTAAATAAAAACGTTTTTAAAACTAAAATTACTTTTCTATTTAAAAAAAAAAAATACCTACATATTTTAACGCTATATGGATGTGGAGCGAACATGATTCTGTAGGAACACAGAGAAATAAGTTCTTTGTAAAATGTCAGGAAGATAATTTTTTAATTTTTTTATTCATATTGTTAAAAGACAACTTGAAGTTTGCTGCAAGTTGCTAGGAAATTAACTTAGTCGGAATTGCAGTTTTTGAAAATGTAAATGGTTCCGGGAAATAACTATTCCAGTCCACCAGGTTCAACTTCTTGATCTTTGCAGTTGACGAGCAAAGAATATCCCAGCAATGAATCACAAAAAAAAAATAAACCTAAAATTTAAAAAAAAATTGGTTCCTCAGTATTTCGTATGGTTACGCTATAATGGTGACCTTCCATTATAGCGTAACCATACGAAATACTGAGGAACCAATTTTTTTTAAATTTTAGGTTTATTTTTTTTTGTGACAAAAAAATGTTTGTTGAAAGATTCAAAAGAATAAGGCATTTAAATGCTTTTTAATTCAACCCGATGCTACCATTTTTCACTGAGATTCAGTCTACCGAAAATCTCTTACAAAAATCAGAACAAAATCTTGTTCCTTTAGTTGTTGGGGCTAGTGTATGAGAAGCTTTAACGAACACAACAACTTTGAAACTAAGAGCAAGTACGTGCGACTCAGTCATGCATTTTATTTTATAGGTGTTTCGACCCTATAATGCTTTTCCCCGAGGTCTCCACCACCAAAATATTGTGTTGTTAGAAGTTTCAGTTCGACACGATAATTGGAAGAGGGTCAAAATTGACTTTAAGGTTTTATTACACATAAAGTCAGTTACACAAGTGGAAAAATTAAAAAAAAAGAACAAAAAAAGTGATCTGAGTGTTGGGTATTTTAGTCAAAAAGAAGCTATTTATCAGTTCGGAGTGATATCAGACGAATACGATTTTGTAAAAACTGTATATTAGGTAAATGTGTGCACTACGGCGTATACGTACTTTTTCTATACACATTTTATTTTTCGAATATTACAACTTGCAAGCATTTGCTTTCTTATTAAAAATTCAACAATTATGTATAAAAATAAAACAATTATGTATATAATGTTTTTTTTTAATTATTTTTCTACATTAATTGCATAAGTGCATCTCTTTTGGCGGTCCTAGGGCAATAATTTGTGTGAAGGGGTGGGAAACTCAATCATGGAGAAAGAATTCTCTCGTAACAATATATAATATAAACAAAAAGTAAAATGATAATGAGTGTCTTGATAGAATATTAAAAGCATTTCTTATCTTTGCATTTTTGGATGAAAGGAGTAGGTATAAAGAATAAACCATGAGCCTGTTTGAGGAAAAATAAAATGAACGACTGGGTCGCACGTACTTGCTCTTATAGATAAAGTTACTATTTATGATAAGCCTTTTTTAATTAAAAATTAGTAAATGCAGTTTTAGAAAAAAAATGAAAAAGCATAAAATTCGATTTTCAAATGACTAAACAGCTTCTTTAAAGAATTTTAACTCAAAACCAAGTATGCAATCTGATTTCTTCTACAATGATACATTTTTAGAAAAAAAATTGATAATCGTTAGAGCCGTTTTAAAAAAAAAAAAACAATTTTTTCTCTATAAAATTTTGCAAGGACTTTTATAAAAAAAAATTGGTGCGCCATTTTTAAGATATTATTTATCAACATCTAAAAACTAAATTTTGAAAAAAAATATTGAATAGTTTTCGAAATAACGATTTTTAAAAAAAAAATTTCAAATTTTTTTTATAAATCTGAAAAAAATAATTTTCTTTTTTTTTACTAAATATTATTACGGTAACATGAAGGAGAAAATCAGAATTTAAAGAAACGGTTCTATGGCAGGTACCGTTAATAACTGTTTTTTTTTTTTAAATGGTTTCCATTTAAAGATAGACCTTATCTAAAAAACTGACCATGATTTTTTTAATGAGTTTTTCTAAAACCGGTTTATGACAGGTACCGTTATTTGGGGTCCAAAAAAAAATTCAAAAAAACATCTGAGGTATTCTCCAAAAAACGCCACATACCAAGTTTGAAGTTAATCGACCCATCCGTTTAGGCTGTGGTATCCGATACATACAGGCAGACAGACAGACAGACAGACAGAATTGTCGGACCCAGTTTTTTCTCATTCTCTATCATCGTAATGTCATGATTGATTGTTATCTCAACTTTTTTTCTTGTACGAATGCATAACTTGATATATGGTTCCCATATCGCAAGTAAAAATAGTTTCTACGAGTACAATTTGTTTAGTTTTATGTTACAAAATTAGAAGTACAGAAATTCCTTTAGGCTTTAACCATAAAGCAGCCGAAGACAGCCAGATATCAGTTAACACAGATTTTTACTTGCGATATGGGTACCATATATATACTCACACACCTTATCAACGTGAAGCAAAAAAGAAACTTACCGCCACTATTCCTTTTTAGTTGCACACTCAATTCAAAATTAAATTATTGAAAAAATATTTTCAACACAAACACATCCCTTGTGCCAGTGTGTGCTGACCACAATTACGTCAAAAAGAAAAACCTTTCTTCCGTGTTGTTGGTTGTAGCTATAGAGCATTATTCCCCAACGGCTCATCCCTTAGGAGAACAAAATCGTTAAGCGCTCAAAGAGAACAACAATGAACTAAAAAAAAAAAACAACAACAACATGCCCAAAGCAACTAAATTGAGCTTTTTATGATGCCTTTTTCGTAACCAAATTTAAATGAGCACACTTTGGGCCCCCAGGACTACCAACAACATCCACAAACTCAAGCCTGAGAATCACAAAGAACCAACACTCTCCACTTCTTCCAATGAAAGATGGCTTAGTCCACCTGCCTCAGGGGATATTTATCACCAACAAAAATTATTCCAGACCCTCTTCTGACTCTTGTGCTTTGCTCCAATTTCATGGAAAACAAAAATAAAAGAGGAACATTGAATGAAAAAAAAAATTACAGAAAAAAAAAAAAAACTGTAATCCGAAACGCCTTGAAGTAAAATTCAAAATGTCATATTTTATTATGGAAATCGTTGGAGTTAAAGTGTTATACACAGCGGAAGGGCCCCACAGGTTAGAAACGTAGCTTTACCCCCTGTGTGGTTGTTTTTTCGCCTCGAAAATCCTTAAATGTCCTTAAATCTCATGTACCTACATCTGCACACACACACACTCACAATCAATACAAACATAACCACCTTGAGAGTGGTACCTGTGCCGCGCCGCTAAAATGCCGCCTTGCGAGAATCATTGCAGTGATGATCGTGGAAATGTTTTCGGCTTCCGTAATTTTCTAAAAGCAAAAAGAATCCTGGGTCGACAATTTCCTTATCCGCATACAACTTATTCAAGTAAAAAGGATTTTTATTGGCAATCGTTGAAATTTACTTTAAAGGCGTCTTATTCAGGTCCTGGTTCTTGGATTTAAACTGAACTTTGCTAACTTACAATGAACTAAACTGATACCGGAAGAACAGGGCTGTTCCGAGCTTTGCATTATGAAGGCGCATTTTGAAGTGTTGATATAAATTTGCAAATTAAAGCAGTCTTTTTCAAATCATGGTCATTTCATTGGGTAAGGTTTATCTTTAAATGAGAACCTTTTTTTTTTTAAAAAACCGTTATTAACGGTACCGGCCATAGAACCGTTTTTTTTTATTCTTATTTTCTCCTTCATGACTCAATCAATTTCAACCATTTTTTTTACATGGATGCTTTCAAGTTGCCGCAATAATATTTAGTAAAAAAAATTTCGAAAATTATTTTTTGGATTTTGAAAAAAAGTTTGAATTTTTTTATATGTTAGTTTATAATATATATTCATATAAATTGCGTAAGATCTATAGAAAAATAAAACATTTAAACATTAATTAATCTAAAAAAAAAAAAAAAAAAAAAAAATCTCTACAAAAATGTTGTATGGGAGGTACTGGTTCTAGATGAGATATTCAAAAACAAAAAAAAAACAACTTTTGAAATTACATACGTAAAAATCATCTGTACCCAATTTGAAGAAAATCCGTATACGCGTTTGGGCAGTGGACGCACAGACGCACAGACCGACGGACGGCATGACGAAAACCACTTTTTCGGACTTCTCCATCATCGTAATGTTGGTTTTGATTGAAACCTCAAATTTTTTTTTTGACACGAAACCAATACTGGCCCTATAGAGCAAGTAAAAAAGAAATTATATATTACACGAAATACAATTTGTACGATCTTTTGGAGATTTGAACTATTATTCATTACATTTGACAATATTTTTTACATAATTTTAAATTAACAAATAAACTATACTAAAATAAATAATTATATGTGAAATGGAAGTAGAACTTCTGGCTCGAGTTCATGTACACACAACTTTGTTTTTTTCTTTGGCACTGAAATGGCACGTTCTTTTCAGACAAAATTGGAGGGAATGTTTTTGTTGAAGGCTTCGTTGCCGGTAGTTGATGTTAAATGTGTTCAGCTCGCGCTGGTAAATCCTTTTGGCTACTTTTCCATGACCGTTGCCGTTGACCGTTCAAGTTTTTTGGAGCGAACTATAGTATCTGTTCTTTGTAGTTTTGGTCTGCTTTTAGTTCTCCACTGCACTTCTTATTGCAATCACCAACTCCAAGATGTCAAATCAGTTTGGTATTTTGCAGATTCCTTTGGTATTGTGAAACTTCTTTAACTTCCCTCTGTAGTCTTCTAAAGTCTTCATTGGTTAATGGTGTTTGATATTTAGCTCTACTTTTACAGTGGCCGAGTCGTTATGGGCGCTATTGACCAGATGTAGTAGTTATTCTCTGGAAATGTTATAAGACTTGATGTTGATTAAAAGAAGTCGAAAATGCGTGGTTACAGTTGGGAAAGGACAGTAGGTGAATGACTTTAAATAATTTACAAAGAACATGAAATGTCAATGTTGCCAATGCAATAAGGTCCTCTTACGAATGAGTGGATCGACAGAAAAGCAAATGTTTCAGAACACACTAAACTCTCATTAAGAGTTGGAGAAAAGAAACCGAAAACATGTCTAGAACACTATAGAACCCCACGGGTGTTAAAAGTCTAAATCCTACACAAGTCTCATAAAATACACATCAGACAAACATTCACTTTCATTACCTATATTTTGATATTGACAATCGACTTAGAGACTTAAAGAATCCAATAACATAATTTTACATGTATTTACATTAAGTAACTGGTTTATATCTATAAGCCCCTTTGTTCTGAAATAAATTTGTATTAAATGAGGGCCCCAGACACCCCTAACCTCTAAACGCGTTTTCTCAAAATTCGTCCCCGAAACCGAAACATTTTCCACAGAGAAATAAATAGAGATTCTAACACCATCATCATGCATGTTACACAAGATTCGTTTGTTGGATTTTTATTTTTCAAGTGCTATGGCGCTCAGAATACCGATGTTATCTTTCTTACGACATTTAAGTATTATATTATGTACCTAACGTTACGTATACGTATCTTTGTAAAGAAAATGGCAATATGAGTTACATGGGTTTATGGCTACAACGCTTTACGCTTGCATGTATTACCTGGCATGGCAGATTTGGCAATGGCATCATTATTAAATGTTAGAAAATATTAAAATGTTTTCATCTGAATATTATGCAGTAAAGTAACAGTAAATGCGGTGAGAAATCTCTGTGCGAAGTTCAAGAAGATTTAAATTTGGAATTTGTAGTAGTGTCAAAAGGTGGAAGTAAAAAAACAAAAAAATGCTCCAAATATGGTCTTCGTCGACTACCTCAATAGTATAGGTGAAAATTTATGTAATTTTTTGGTGTGGAGTTGTGTTTCCTTTTATTTTTTTTTTTTTTTTAAGAAATATTTCATGAGGTGAATCTCAAAATAATATTTAAGAATTATTCATGGGAGAGAAATTTTGTGGTTTCTATACTTTTGGTATAATAAATATTATCTATTTGCAACATATTCTAGGTTGATTAATGCAGAAAAGTTCCAAAAACAAAATAAAAAACAAAAATAAAATAAAAGAAGTAAGTCAAGGGTTTCTTGTCTATAAATTAAATTTTAATGTGTGTGTTAGCACTTTGAGAAATATCAACATAAATATTCGATGGGTTTCTATAAACATGCGAGATGATAGAAATTTACATAAGGTAGGTTATAAGGTTAACAATAAAAATTTATACTTTGGATAGATGTAAATATGATTTGCATTTATTTTCTGTTACACATCTGAATATCTGTATGGTTTGGGTATGCTTTAAGATAAAGCTCAAAGGATCCATAACTCAACTTATGAAAAAGAAAGAGAGAAAGTCAGTGATATATCTATCTATTATACCTTATTTATTATTAGGAAAAATATTTTGATTTTTAAATTGAATCGTTTATTTCGGAAAGAACATTTATAAGTCAGTAGGTGAGTATTAACATTTCGGGAGCCACATGAAACTGTTTTCTATTGAAAAACTTCTAGTATTTTGTTTGATTCGACGCAGAATGTCATCCTCTATAGTGGGTCCATAGTACCTCAATATCCCCCTGTGGCTTTATTTTAAACTGCATTTAAAGAGGGGGAGTAGTGAAGGATGTGAGGTTTTTCAAGCCGAAGAATTTATGTCAATACAATCCAGCAATAGGAGACATGATTTAAAGTTTTTTTTTCATTTTGGATCGAATAAAACCATAACTAACGCGATAACCTGTTATTTTGTAATATCAGTTACTAACTGTTATTGCTACTCTGCAATAGAAGTTATAAATTCCTGACGAACATTTTATAAAAAAAAAGGAAAATCATTCCTGTAATGGAATTCGCAATACTTTAATCCCGGGAAGCCACAATTTCTGTTATTTTGGTAATTTAAATTAACTATTATTGCTGAGATTGTGATTTGCTAATTTGGTTTATTAAATTTCGAATAGTTACAGGTATGGGAGGCATCTACTAAATATTGCAGCTTATTTCAATACTGATTGATGCAATTTCTGTTATTTTGGTAGTTTTAGTCAGCTTTACTAAAATGACAAGTATATTACAGAAAGAAACTGATATCGCATTTTGATTTGCTATTTTGTTAATAAAATTTCGAACAGCAATAGTTATTGTAGGAATCCATGAAATATTTCAGATTTTATCAATGAATCATGCAATTTCTGTTAGCGAAGCTGACTAAAGCAATCAAAATAACTGAATTTGTCTTTGATTCCAGCAATATCTGTTACTGTTCGAAATTTCATGAATAGAAAAGCAAGTCATTGATCAGCGACAATAGTCTCTTTCTGTAATAGCTGTAATAAAAAAAATTGTATCAATCATAAGGTGTAATATTTCATGGGTTCCTGCAATAACTGTTTGAAATTCGATTAACAACATACCAAATCACAAACCAGCGGTGTTTTTTTTTTCAACTACCAATTTATTGCTGATTGTTTTATTAGAATGATTAAGAGCCGATTTTTCGATTACCAGATAAACAAACAATTAACTGCAAGAGGATTAAATTTATCAGATACTCAAGCAATCATACAGTAAAATCGAATTTTTCAACCACTGAGTTATTTATTCTGTAAACTAGCAATATTCAATTGAAATTGAAAATCAAAATTGAAAATGTTTGAACTCAAAAGTCATTTTCATACAAATATTTGAATGCTGTTTGTTTTTATTTGTTGTAAGGCTGTTGAATTTGTAAACAGGTATGACAAATAAATTTTTGCTGACATTTGAAAATTTATTCCTGGAAATACTTTTTAAGTTTTTAACATGCTCTGAAATTAGCAGATAAGTTTATTCGCCTATTGAAATAATTATTTTGAAAAAAAAAAGTAATATCTGACTATTGAAAAGTAGAAGAGGTACTAACTGCCTGTAACTATTGACAAACTAGGCCTTAATCTACTGAAATAGCACAAATTCCTGCAATATTGGAATAAGCTTAGATGTTTCGTTTTTGCTACTTGCAATACGTGGTACTGTTATAAATATTATGCCAAAACAACTAATATTTGCTTGATTCTTTGGTTTTGTTTCAGTTGATTCCCTTGCAAAGAGAAACAGGTGTTGCAACTTGCAAGTGCAATCCCATTAAATATAGTGTTCGAATTTTCTTGTTTTTGGTTTCACAAATATTTTGGGTGAAAGGGTGTTTTTTTAAGTGGTAAAGAACTTTGTGCAGCAAGTGCTAAAACACCCTGCAAAAATAATGTTAGATTGATTAGAATTCCGAATAATAATTCGATTTTGATAAAAATCAAGATTGCTAAGCACCACATGCGTATCATGAGTGAAAAGGTGATTTTTACTCTTTACACTGGCCTTTTATTCGATTTATTCGGGTACTAGCTATCGTGGATAAATTGCCATGGAAATATTATTAAATCTCTTGTATCGGGTTATTAATCGTCTTATTCGGTCCATAATGAAAAAAATGCATTTAACATGTCTCATATGGCTTAATAAACCTTCACATTCACATCCCCCACTACTCCTAGTTTTTAAATGCAGTACAAAAAGAAACAAAAAGGAGATTTAGTGGGACTTTTGACCAGCTATAGAGGATGACATCCTTCGTCGATGCCCCAATCAAACAAAATTCATAAAACTATTTTTTTTACCTTAGACCCTATCTTTCCAGGTTTAAAAGTTTGTTGGAAAAAAATACTCAGCTTGGTATTCTGAACATTTTGAAAACCCAATTAATAATATTTGTGATGTCAAAGACTAATTTGACTGTAATAAACTATTCAAAGTGAAATCTAAATTAAGATTAGCTCACCGTACACGCGGTAAGCCCATTACCAAACTCTAAAACTAAAACTAAAATCCAGACACTCTATCGCAACACTAATGTTGACGGGTGCGGTGGTGGTGGTGATGTTGTTATTGTGGTTACAGGTTATTTGGTTGATATTTGAGCTCTTTACAAGTATTTTCATTTTATTTATAGAAATCCCTCCATTGGGGTCTATTCATTTTTAATACGAGAACTTTGCGAAACATTTTCTCCAACTGAAATATGAAATATTCAAAAATGGTCAGCAGAACCCAGTTACATCGTTTCTGCTTCATGTAAGTATATTTTATCTACAAATACACATATAGAGAAGAGGTTTATTATACGTTGCACACTAGAGTTTCAAAGATAAGTCCAGAAATCTCTTGTTGAGCTCTTGTGGTCACTACCATAGGATCCCCCAGCATCCACACCAGGATATGGGTATAAAATACGTTTCCTGAAAAGTTTTTTGGTTTAATTAGAGTCAGACAACGAATGTAATGACCTAAAATGCGTAAGATTTACGACTTTTAATTACGCTTGTGAATTGGGTATGTTTTTTGAGGGCGAACCAATTATGTTGTAGTTTGTTTCCGGTAAAAGTTGATGGTGTTGTGTTGGTATTTTATGTTCATATATGATGTGTATGTGTGTGTGTAAGTTGTTGTTTTTGAGATAGTGTGGTCATTAAAAACAGTTAAATGGAAATTTTTCGCAAATTTCAATTTAAATATTACACCAGTTACAGTTAAGCAAGTAGTAGAAGAGAGTGATTATGTGTAAATGGATTATTTTGATGGGTCAGTGTTTAAATTTAAATTGAGGCCATCACATTTTTTAGCATTAATTTATTTAAGTGTTGTCATATATATGAATATATTTGTGTGAAAACTAAAATTGATAGTAATTGAGTGAAGAGCGATATCATTCTGTTTTCAATTCGATAAAACAAAATATTAAGGACCGATAAATTAACACTAACTTAACCATATTAATAAGCAAAAATAAATTACAATCGAACTTATTTGTAACAATAATGTAACGACATTGCGTAAATTTTTCATTTCTTAGAATTTTTCGGGATTCGGATTTCGGACAAATAATTTGATGTTAACAAATAAACAAATTGAACATATAAAACATAAGAGAAAAAACAACGTAAAATCAATATAAAAAAAATTGTGTCAAAGTGAAATCAATATGATTTGGTTTAAAGTTGAAAATCATTGAATCAATGTTGACCAACTTTGTATTAAATATAACATCAATGTAAGAGCGAAAAAAAATATCTCTGGGTATTCCCATTCGTTACGTAGTCATAGAAAAACGGATGAAAAAAATTATCTCGGAAGGGAAAGATCATTTTGAAATAAATTTTCTAACGGGGATTTTCTGCCTCACTGTGAAAACGAAAAATATGGAGTAACATATCAAAAAATATTAACTTATTTTCGTATCAAACTCATGAGTCCATTCATTTATTTTTATTTTCAGATGTAAAAAAAAATTAACTATTAGCGATTTTTTGCTCAACTGATATTTATTATTTTGATCTTTTGTTTAATAAAATAGACCCAAATAAATATTGATTCCCTCATGCGTTGTGCTTGTCCTGTCGTGTCAACATATTGTGGAGTGCAGTACCTAAAGCTTAAAATATAGAATTTTATCAAAACCGGGCAAAACCGCTCCGATTTGGATGATTTTTTTTATCAAATGTTGGTGTTCAAAAACCTTTTAACAGTTACCAGTTAAAAATTGCTCCTCTTATCAGATTTTTTTATAAACTTAACAATAAGATTTTTGTGAGCAAACATATTTTTTATCAAAAAAAATTGTTAAAATTTTGTAAAATTAACTATGCCAAAAATTTACTAGGTCTATTTAGTGGTCTATTTTAACCCGTTCAGATGGGAGAACGAATTTTCTTAAAAGATGACTGAAAACAAATAAAAAAATTAAACAACGGAGGTCAAATTATATGTTTTTTGATAGCCAGAAAACCTCTCTTTTATTAATATTTTAAATAAAGTTAATTCAATAAATAATTTAAGAAAAAAATTATTTTCAAAACTCAGGAATTAGAAAAAAAAAGTCAATTCAAATTTTTAATTATTTTTTTTTTGCTATTTTACGTTATAAAATATTAAATTTTCTACCAAAATTCAATGGCCTTATTTCTTAGCAATCAATTGCGGATAATTAAATTTTTTTTATTATTTATAGTTTCTTAAAAAAACTATGAAAGTTACTTAATTTTAAAGGAAAAGTTTATATAAAATAGGCATACAGATTTGCTTTTTTTTTTTTTAAATTTCTGCAAAACTAGAAGACATAACAATAACTTTTTTGTATTTTGAAAAAAAAATTAGTTAAAAATTTTGATTAAATTTTGAGTAAGAAAGTAATGTTTTTCTTAAACTGTGTATTGGCTTAATTTTATTTAAAATTTGAATAAAAGAGAGGTTTTTTGACTATCAAAAAACATAGTAATTCGATCTTGTATTTTACTCTGTTTTATTTCAATAAATTTTTTTCTGCTTTAAGTCATCTTCTGAGAAAATTTCCCCTCCCATCTGAGCGGGTGAAAATAGACCCCTCTTGTTCTAGTTTTTTTCCTTAAACAGATCTGGTAATTTTTTTTGCATTGTTTATTTTACACAATTTCAACAAATTTTTTCATAAAAAATGTTTGCTTGGAAAATATCTTATTTTTAAGTTTAAAAAAAATCCGAAAACAGCGGCAATTTTTAACTAGTAACTGTATACCAATATTTAAGAAAATCAGAGTTGTTTTGTCCGGTTCTGAGATAATTTGCTTTAGTTACTCCACTAATACTTTAGGAATGATGTAGGAACTGAAAAATAATTAAGTACAGGACTTATTTGCCAAAATAATTAATTCCTCATGTTTAAGTACTTTTTTGGAAGTTTTAAGTATGAGTACTAGTAACGGTACATCTATTTTAAATTCTTGAGTACAAAAACCAAGAAAATATTGTTCTTGTACTTAAAAAGTTTCAATAAATAGGTACCAAGTGAAAGAACTTGTATTTGTGAACGTTTTGCACTTACCTACATATGTGCCAGTGGCGTATTGAGGGGGGAGGCTGGGGGGGCTCAAGACCCTCCCCCCACACGCCTCCAAAATCATGTTATTTAAGAGGTGATTTTAACATAATGCACATGATTAACTGAACATTGCTTGTAAATCTTAGAGATTTAGAGGAAGCTCAGATACTTGTTTGAAAAAAAGTGCGTTCTTCGCTGGCTTTCCGATTTTTTTTCCCTCAGGTGACTCAAAATAAATGTTCAAGAGACTAACAAGCACAAATCAAGAGATACACTGAGTAAGTTAAAAAAAAAATTAGCCAGTTTAAGTGGGGTCTTCCGTACTCAAAAAATGTGACTTTTCGTGAAAAAAACAGCTTTATTTGGCCGCTTCCCAATTATTAGAACTTGTTCAGAAAATCATAACGCATGAGCTACCCGCAGTGATTTGAAAGAAAACACCAAAAAGGCTGCACCCTAATGTACAGGTTTTCTAGAAATTTTAAAGAACCTGCAATAAATCCAAAGCCATTAGTAATCGGGATGAACCAGCAAAAAGTACTAAATTCTAAAAGGTTATTAGTATAAGGTTTTTACACATTCAGATTGGGCATTTTGGAGTTTTCTTTCAAAGCAATAATGCAAATTATGGCAAATTATTAGTTCTGATCAATCTTGAAGTCTACGAAGAAAGCATTTTTTTTCGAAAAGTGAAATCTTTCGAATTTAGAAAAACAGATAGAAACTGAGTAAATTCTTATCAATTCACTCCAAGAAACTTGCAACTATTGGTTTATCCTTTAGGGTTTCCTTAACCAATTGATGCGTTGAGATGAAGAAGGGGGTAAGTAATAAATCCAAATATTTGAGTGATCACAGCTTAAAGTTTTTCTTCTGCATACAAAGTATTTGTATGAGAAACCAAAGAACTTGCAGTCCGTAGCTTGGGCGTTTGGAAGTTTAAGTGCAATAAAAATGCAGTTTAAAAGATAATTATGAAAGAATTATGATAACAACAAAAATTGGTGCCACTTTAATAGATCTTCCTTGCATGATACCAAAAAGTTTTAAAGTAGGTACAAGAACAATAATGGTGTGTCAGTTTCTTTTTTTGACAGCCTCTTTTAACCTAACCTAACCGCCACTAGTTCTTGTATTTTATGCTTCTAAAAAAGTATACTTCAACATGAGGAAATAATTTATTTGATACTATAATTGTTTTTTAGTTCTATTAAATTTTTTAAGTAGATACTTATTAGTATTTTAAAAGTACTCTGTATTTTTTTTTAGTTAACGAAATAGAAGTGCAAAATGAATTGGCTACCACGGTAGCAACCATCATAACCCTCGATTAAGTTTAAATTCATATTGTTTATAGCCTTTATATTGTAACTGTAAAAGTTATGATGTTCTTTTTTACATTTTTCTCGAGTATTAAAGCTCAAGTGCTCAAAATAGTATATTTCCTTAACATTAGGTGTGTTCCAGTTTCATACAAAGGGTATACCTACTTATGCATATGCATTCAGTTCAGTGTAGTGCAATTGCCGGCGGGATTATATAACTAAAATATTCTAAATTGTTTTTCATTTTCACTCCATTTTAAATAATGGAAGTGTGTACTTTAGCGTAGAGAACTGACTTCTAGAGACCAACCATGTCCATGGTATAAAGGGTATATAGCCTGATTGCTCCAGCTGGTTGCTTGCAAAAACCTCCCAAACCATATTACATGAAGGAGTGGACGATGAATAGCAAAGATATTGCCCTAAAAATATTATGTATATTCTATGGCCCGGCCAGGCATAACTCAAACTTCCCATATGCATCCGCATGTATCGTCGGTACGAAGTTGAGACAGATACTTCCTTATTCTCCTGTGGGTTAGGTAAGCACTTGCCTTTGCTTCTTCTCTCCGACCTCTCGCTTTTGGTATAATGTTGGTGATATTTCACCAGACTATTATTTACGATTATTGCAATAATTATGCTCCTTATAGTATCTTGCCATAGCAAGAGCGAAAGACCTATGGAGGATATAATATAGCAGGCTCGACGGTGAATTCGAGCCATGAGAAAGGTCGACCGAATATGGGTGGCTTTCTTTGGGACGAGTGCAAAAAGACTAAATTGTGAGTGGTCTGCTTCATATATATAGCATTATGCAAGATGGAACATTCATATATGTATGTAAATGTATATAGTAGAGTGGCCTGTACTCGACTTGTGTATATTTAATTTATGGCCTTCTGGCAAGTGATGCAAAACGCACCAGCCAGCCAGGCACATACCATTACCAGGCACATTCTCAAGTTCTAGAACAAGGAGGGTTTTAGCTATGAATTTCAATCGAAAATTTACGAAAACATACTCGAGAAGAATACAACACATTATATAGTCGTAGTTTCGAACGCTAAAATGTTAGATGAAGGGTGAAAATGCTTCTTTATAGGTGAAGTTCGTGTGAAGGCAAAGAGGTATGGGTAACTGCAGAGGTGATAGTATAATGGACGCCCTGCAATGAGGTGGCTCTTAACTCTCTCAACAACATGTTTTTAGCATACAGAGATGCAAAAGGTTGAACCGTGTACGTCTAGAAGGGGGTGATAGTCCCGAACCAAGTCGGGATTTTCTCCAAAGACAATATTTTCCAAGAAATTGCTACTTGTTTAATGTGTTTAGTAGTTGTTGCTTTGTGGTGTTGATTTTGACTTTAATGAATGGTAAAACCAGGAAAGTAATAGTTATATTATGTGATTTTAAAATGCTTAACTTTTGTATTCTGAAGTAATATTTGGTATTTAAGTTTCTGCATGTATCTTCTTACGAGAAAATAATGTACATTATTGACCGCTGAAACTTCAGTTTCAGCAGTTTTTGGAAGTACGTGATAGCATAAAATCACTGATACCTTAGGATAGATCTTTACATTCTAGAATCAAATATCGAGTTCTCGCGCATACTGTAGGTGGAGCGTTTCAAAGTAAGGCCGTGTCTTTTAAAAATTCGTTTTTTGGGGCACTCAAGATAATTGGTATGGCAAAATCATTATCGTTTTAAAAAAAAAGAGGTAAGCGTTTTAGATAGGTCAATGACTTTTTGCATTGGGCAACTTTTGGTTTATTTGTGAAAGCAGAATAAAAATTCTTGGTAATGATAGACCAGTTTCTCCTCAGTACAAGAACATGATGCATTCTGCCTGCAAGACGCACTTGAAAAATGCAAAAAATTGATCATCCAAATAATTGTGATTCATTTGAAATATTTTCAACAATGTCTTGAAATCTTTTAGGTATGATAGGACACTTAAAGCAGACGATTTGAACTATGCCATTATATTGTTTTCACCAACTATTTTCCGGTTAAAATTGGCTTCTTTCATTTTTTATAGCATCTTTCTAAACATTTCACAAAGTTGCACCTGAGTATTTGTATAGAACAGGATTGTTTTGGGGTAAAAGACATCCTTTAAATTGTCTGGTTTGGGGGCTTACCAATTGCAAGATATTTCGGAAAATATTTCCGATGAATCTGAATCGGAATGTGAATGCAATAATGACGAGTTACGAGTTACGTAAGACTGGCTTGCCCAAACCAAAGTGTCACTCTGTCACACAGTGGGCCCAAATGGCGTTTTGCGTCTCAAAAATGTGTTTTTCGAAATTAATGTGGGGCTGAAATTTGTATGGAAATGAATCCTTTTTTTATCAATAACAATATAAGTTCCATAAGTTACAGCGAAAAAAGCTATAGTAAAATTTATTTTGTTTGTTTTTTTTTAGGACCAAAACTAACCGTACCTGCCATGTAACCATTAAGGAAAACCTAACTTTTTTCAAAAACAGCTCTAACGATTTTCATTAAAATTTTTGTGTCTACTTTTGTTAGTAGGCTCATACTTTCGAAATGAGAGAAATGTTTGTAAGAATTCCACTAACTGTACTTCCCAACGAATCATTTTTTTTTTTCATGTTTTACTTAAATGACTCAATCAATTTTGATGAATTTTCCTATACGGAAGGTCCTTAACAATTTTAAGATTACAGTGGAACTTCCATAAGTCGAACTCTCAAAAAGAAAGACAAAAAGTTCGAGTTATAGAAACTTCTATTTAAGGAGATAGAAAAAAATGTTGAGTTTTGTTGTTTTATTTTATTTAAAAGTATATTCAAGAGTGAAAACTATTATTGAAACTTAAAAAAAGTCAGTAATCATTCTATGACATTTTTTTACATTACATTTTAATTTATAAAACATTTGAACACAACCATCCCTCTTCCACAAAGAAACTTTCAAATCTAATCACAGTAGACTCAATTTATTTTGAAAAAAAAATTAAACTAATTGGGATTTCCCGATTTTGAACAAAGAGAAAAATATGTATCCTACTGGAAAGCATACAACATAATCATAGTAGACTAGAGTAAATTTCAAAAAATAATTGAAATAATAGGGATTTCCCCAGTTAGAGAAATTCGAGTTAAGGAGACTTTTTGACTTCAAATGCAATTTGAAAAGTTCAAAACATAGAGAACTTCGAGTTACAGAAGTTCGAATTATGGAGAGCAAAATTCATGAAAATAATGTTTAAAAAGCAAAGTTCTCAATAAAAATTTGAGTTATAGAGAAATTCGACTTAAGGAAGTTCGAGTTATGGAAGTTCGACTGTATTTGATATCAAAATTTTCAATTTAATTTTTAAAAATCTTTCAAACGGGTTACTGTATTTTTTTGAAATTTTGGTTTTGCGATGAGCATTCACATTTTCTTGAAAATGGCATACCAACTATATTTTTAAACAAGGTTTGACAATTGCTATATGTATATAAAAATTATTTTTTTTAAAACACGGCTCTAAGAATTTTCAAAATTTTTTTTCTAAAATTTTATCTTTCTTAACAAAATTAAATGGCCTACCTAGTTCAAAGCTCAAAATAAGTTTAGAAGTTGTTTAGGTCATTTTAGTAATGAATTTTATTTTTTTTTCTTACATTTCTAATAAAATTATTTATTTCTAAAAGTTTTATATGAGAAGCTTTTACGTCCACAGCAACTTTGACTGTAAGAGCAAGTACGTGCGACCCAGTCGTCCATTTTATTTATTTTTAAATAACGGTTTTTCAAAAACAAAATTTATAGTTACAATACACATTTTGGTTGGCCAGAATTGGAATTTTTTAACTTTGAAAAAAAAAGGAAATACTGAAAAACAAAATAAATAAAAAAAAATATGTATTTAAGGATTTATTATATATCGAAGATAATATTTTCCAAGTTTCACTTAATTATTCCAAGAGACAAGAAAGTTATAGATTTTTGAGACGCGAGACCCCTATTTAAGCCCACTGTGCGTAGACCTGGGCGTTTTGAAGACAAAAACTTGAAAAGCTATCTACTTTTTTGTTCGAATTGGCTAAAAAAAAAAATAAAAGTTTCATACTAAAAAAAAGATTAATATTGTGCGTTTGGTTTAATTTGCATAATAATAAGCATTTAGTCTGTATAAAGTATAACAATTAATAATTTTATATGTTGTATCTATAATGTAAAGTATATTCAGAGAATACATCGTGTGTAACGGATACCAAGCTGCTGTATGTTTTAAGTGGCACATCATGAGCCATGACGACGACAACGATGACGACGACGACGTAAACTTAAAAAACATTAATTGCAATAAGTGAAGTTTCTAATATTTATACAATGTAATATATACCCCAGCTTGCGAATGAATTTAATTTACTATAGCATACTTATTCCTGGCTGAGTTCCTTCCTGCTGATATGTACGTAGGTATAGTCCTTATCCTTAGTTTTTTTTTTTTTACTTTTACCTCAGGGAAACTCCATCCACACTCCACACACACGGCTTGCCGACACAAAGATGAAAACCAAGTCTAGCACGACTAATTAAAAAATCATAATAATTAACTTTTGAGATTGTATGCAATTAGGGCACACACAGGCACAGAGTTGGAAAAACTTTGTTGGGTAATAATAAAATGTAATAAACTTGGCAAAATTAAAGGACCATAAAAAAAGGAAGTAACACAAGAGTGTGTGCTATTATATTTATAGAAAACAATAAGTCAAAAGGCAAGTTCCTAATGTAACTGTGCCAACATGAAGCAATTAATGTTGAAAATTTTAAAGGAGTCTATAAACAATAGGAATTAACTTCATGGAAATGCTATTAACACCATTCATATGAGAAAGTAAGTATTTAGTCGTATTTATGTACATAGGTGGCTGCTTTAGAATGTTATTTATTAGGGCATTGTTTTTTACAGAAATGGGGACAAAATCTTAAAATTGGAGGAAGATATGAGTCAAGAAAGTGAAATGTTGAACCTTTTTTGTAAGAGCAGGTAGGTTCATACACTCCTACACTGAACCGAATAGCAGAGGTGGTATCTGACGAAAATGTTTTGTCAAAATTTGAGGTTTTAATCAAAACCAACATTACTTTTTCGGGCTTCTCCATGAAAAAGTGGATTTTCTTCAAATTTGGTACAGATGATTTTTAAGTAATTTCGAAAGTTGTTTTTTTTTTTTTTGTTTTTGAATATCTCATCTAGAACGAGTACCTCCCATACAACATTTTAGAGTTATTCGAATTTTATCGAAAACGGCTCTAACGATTTTGATTAAACTTTTTGATATTATTTCTTCAATAACGATAAATTTTTTAAATTTTTTTCAAAAAAAAATAACAAAATTCTATTGCTTGCAGCAAATAGTGTGTTGCACTTTTGGTGTAAATATACAAATCATTTACAACAAATATGACTGCAGGAAACAAATTTTCTTAATAATTTAATCTATGTTTGTGGTGTTCATATGCATTCTATATGCTACACAAAATAATTTAGTTTGTTGCGGAATGGCAACAGCATTGGTTTCAAATCGAGAGGTCACAGTTTTAATTACCAGTTTTTTTTTTGTTTAGTCGTTCGCATAAATTGCTTTGCCAAACCCAATTTAAGAGTTTGCTGCAAACGGAGTTGAAGTCAAAAAATGACTGTCCAACAAACGAAAAGTCGTTTGACGCAAACGATTCGTTCTCTCATTTTATTTATATGCATTCTACGCCAATCATAAATTATACAGTCCGTGGTGGAGAAAATACTCGATTCGTAAGCGAGAGGTCACCATTTTAGTGAAAGGTCTTAGCTAACCTTTTTTTATCGTTTGCAAAAAGTGTTTATCACAAACCAATTTATCAATTTTCTTCAAACGAAATCAAAAAATTGTTCAGCAAATGAAAAAGTCGTTTGGGCAATTTGTTAGTTTGCCGCAATCTATTTGTTCTTTCAGTGTAGTTCTCCTAATTGTATTTGTGTATTATTTCCTTGTTGTTGACTTCTGTGTAGCAATGCGAGGCTAAAGAGATTAAGAATCACCTGCAGAAGCGGACGAGATTGGTGATTGGTGGATTCTAACATAATTGGTGTGTATTGATTGGAAAATCTTGATTTTATTTCCACGATCAGTGTAAAAATGTATCTTGTCAATCGTTGGTCATCCTCACCTTGAACAAAACTGATAGAGACTAGAGCGATGATCAGGTTGTTTTTAGTCACCCAAAATAGTCAAGAAAATTCTAACTTGTTCAGTTCAGACCAATTTCTTTCTATTAAATAGGACACACTCTAGAACTCATTAGACAAACTACCAAATTGCAGAAATCAGTTGGTGTATACTTTGTTCGTTAACCCACGTCAGTATTTCTCTTTTCTTCTTACAGCTTAGGGAATGCTCTCTCATCAGATTAGAATTTATTGTCTTGTAGTTTAGTTTGATGGAGTCGTTAACATTTGGATCATTATCTTATCCGAATGATACCAAACCTGAAGGACCATTTCCCTAATATAAATTCAAGGACTGGAAACATGAATTGATTGCTCCTTATAGAGGCCCATAGAAAGTATTCAATAAGTAATTCGACCTATGTGGAATTAGTGGCACCACTTGTGATTCTCTCAACAACATTCTTCCGCTTCTGTGTAATCTGCTTGCGAGACCTCAGAGTGCTTTATAGTAGGAAAACTTCTTCGTTCTCGTGTATTTAGTAACGATTTTATACTAAATGTGATTTACTTCGATCTTTTGACAGTGAGTGGTCCTTCTGCTCAAAGTTCCTGTCGTCGCAAACAAATCTGCCATGCAATCGCCCTGGATTTTCACCAAAAAGTATCATTCGTGAAGTTGATGTTTTCTTCTATATCGACTCTCGGCTGATAAAGTACAGTAGTTTTCTGATGATGACTTCTCCAGAAGTCCAGAAGATTAACAGCGATTTTTACATGAACTTGAAAAATCATTGCAAAAAAAATTAACTCTCATTCATGTTCCATGAGCCAAGAAAAATTAATAAATGGAAAACGAACGATCCCGAATTAAAAAAAAATCCCTCACAAAGAATTATTTCACATTGTCCCTTAACACTGTGTCAGCTGTCAAATCATTCGAGGTTATAAAAAAAATCTGTGTTGTTGATGTTTTAATCGTTTGTTGAAAGTTTTTGCATTTTTTTTTTTGCATAAAAAAGTAAATTAAAACTACAAATTAATTAAAAATAAAGTGTTTTCGAGCTTACTTTGAAGTCGTGTCTTTTTACTTCCTCGATTTTTTTCTTTTTTGCCGCCAAGTTTTTCAGTTTTGCGAATTGTGAATTATAGCTAACTTTTTATACTACCATCATTCAATTACACTTTATAAACTTCATAAAAATTGTATATTTTTGTTTGAATTACGAAGATCGATTAGCTTAAACCTATTCTAAATTGTGGAAAATTCGCCGAATGGAGTGAATATGGAAAAGTGTGCTTTTCAATCAAGAAAAGTTTTAAAACTTATTGTGTTTTGTTTGTTGTTTACGTCTTATAAATGAATAAATAAAATATTGGAACCACATTTGTTTCTTAAATTTATGGATTTTTATAGAAACACGGGGTTTTCTTTTAGTCTACGACAAGATCAACCTGTCGTAGAAATTGGCGACCCATTTTCGTTTCATTCGTATTTACTGATTCGAAATTTTATGAACTTTGAATTTCGTAGCATCAATTTCCACTGCGAACGGATTTTGTGATTGAAATTTCGGGATTCGTAGAAAATTTTCGATTACGATGGAATCTGTAATTGGGCTGATAATGTATAGCCTAGCAAATTCTTAAAATAACCTTCATTTGGATGAAAAAGGCTGACAAAATGAAAGTAAACAAAAATCTTTGATAAAAAGATTAAAAATTGCAAAATACACTAACCTATAATTTTAGGTAACACCCAGTTATTTAGGTACACAATTTTTTTTTTAAGAAAAAACTTTAAGCACAAGAAGAGCAATTATAAATGGTGTTTCCCATTTGCCGACTAATTAACAAAACGTGTGAGCATTCATCTTAAATTCTTATGTTTAATCTATACTTCGAGTTACTTCCTTTCCGCAAAATATCAACAGTTGAGTTGGGTTGACGCTCTCAGACTACGCGAGCACTTTGAATGATTGAAATAAAACATTCGCTATCATAAGCTTCCACCTTTGCTGTTTGCATTTGGTGCGCAAAGCAAATACTGCGATACCTTCTTCGTAAGAAGACAAAAATAATTTTCACAGAAACTGTGCGAATTATTAAAAATTTCCATAATGGGAGCCTCACCGCAACGAACGCCCGCCACACCGGTTGTGAATTTGTGATGATAGTTCAAAAAGCCATCTTCATATAGGCGATGGCGGGCGTAGCGGCACACAGACAACATCCCAGCAATGGTGGGTTTGAATTTTGAAATAAGGTAAGAGGCGAGCACAGACGACAAAGATGGGACAAACAACTAACAACGACGAATTTTCAAATTGGAAGCAGGGTGAATTGAAAAGTTTCTTCTCCCGATGCACCCATTGCGCCTGAAGCAGCACATTCAAATGCCATATCTATATCCTGATACTTATACCTGGGTCCTTGCACCAAAACTTGAATATACGAGTACCTATACATTCTCATGTAGTACCACCAACTCTCTCGCTTGGGAACGGGCGGATCGTTAGAGTTAATCAAGGAAACCATTTTCCAAATCAAAACTTCTTCCATTTTTTGTCCGTCTTCCATGCTCACGGAACAAGAAATGTATTCTCATACAGTTGCATGGAACGAAGAGGAGGTACTTCTACCTGCTGCCGTTGATGTTTTGTTTATTCTGGCACAAAGGACAACAGAAAAAAAAGTACACCAGAAAGCGATTTAAGTAAATTGATACTTTATCAATATTCATCCGTTATATTTGCAAGATGGCGACCGGCGGTGGTGTGGAGCGGAGGCAAATATTTCCTTCCGTTTTACCAATATCATAAATCTTACGCCGCGCCGCGAGCTTTTTTGTTTTTTGTTGTTTTGCTTAATAAATAAAATTTGATTTCCCTGAATCTGCTTCTGATGCTGCCTCCAAATCAAACACAAACAGTAGAAAGAATAGCGTAGGAAGCACATTGAAGGCGCGATTGAGGGTGGCAGCGACACGCGAAGTGTATGTAAACTACATTTCTAGCAAGCGAATAAGGTGGTGTGATTTGCTTTAGCCTAAGAGCGCGCTTCTACCAGGATATCGTTTTGCACACTGCATAATCAAAATTTGCCACAATCCGGATTTAGCTTCCCCATCCCGCCTGTTCTTTTACAATTTCTTCACGTTTCCAGAGCTCCACCCTCCATACTGGAGGATTAGGTTTCTGCAGCAGTTTTTGTCTACCAACAGAATCAATAACTTTCTATAAAAAATCGAAATGGAATGCTAGTAGTGGTCCAATGCAGATTATTGTTATTTTTATTTCAGTTTCATTTTGTTGTTTGCTATCCAAGCACAAGGGAAGGAAGTTGTAGCTATCTACAAAGGAAAAGGAATTATGTTTTTTCTGCAATTGCAGTTGTAGCTTGGAGATAAAGTCAAATTGATCTTGCAATAGGTGTTGGAAATTTGACTGTGTATGGAGGTTTCTTTTTTTAGAAGTGTAGAAATCAAACAACGAAACAAAAATATAACTTTAATTTGTTTCTTTGCGTTGAAATTAATACTTTAGAACTATGAATTACACAGGCAAAGGTATTTGTGGTATCAGATTGGCTAAGAATGGTAATGGTGACAAGCTTTTACTTTACAGTTTTACCAAAACATGTATCACAACAAAGTGTTCAGTAAACTGGGTTTTTTTGGCTTTAGAACGAGGAAATTAAAGAGTTTTTTTTTAATATCTTAGGTGTCTGTCGCATATGTAAAAGGCTTGAAAAAATGTTCTTTGTTCGACAGAGTATAGCCCTCAAAGTATGCTCAGTGATGGCTTATGGCACAATTTAACTGTCAAGGCCCAACCATAATAGAAGCAACGTTCCACGTAATTTTGACATCTGACTCCAGTGTTTAGTTTAACAAAAGAAAATTTGCTTAGACTAAGAAATAATTACATTCTATGTAATAAAATTCCATCCATTGCAATATTAGGATATTTTAAATCATTTAATAATTGAATTATCAATTTCTTGAATTCTTTTTGCATTTCACCTTGATAATCAGTAGAAAATTGTTGTTAAAAAAAGAAGAACTTGTAAACCAGCTTGAAATCATATGCAAACCGACTATTGTCATCACTTTGATCAGAAAAAGTAGTTTCGGTATTTAAATTAAAGAACAGAACACAGCAACTTTGAACCTAAGAGCAAGCACTAGCGACCCAGTCTTGCATTTTATTTACTTTTAGGTCTTATAATAAGTTTATCATATTTTTTTCGTGAGCCCTATAGAATTTTTGGCTTAATTTTTTAACTTGTATATTAATTCAATTATAATATCTATAAATTTACAAATATAGGTCTATCACAAAATCTGTAGAAGAAATATTTACCCTCATATGTAATTTAAAAATGAGCAAAATTAAATAAAAGATTAATTTTACGGTGATAAAGTGCACATATTGGTTGCTTAGCTAAAACCTAGAGCTAAAGTGGTAAAAAATATAAATTATGATTGCATTTGTTTGATATCTGTTATCTGTTATTTAAATTATTTTGATTTTAAACGAATTGGTATTCAATGTCCTAAATGAAATGGAATGAATGTTCATTCACTCCATTTAATTCGCCGCCAAGCTTCGTTTAACACCGGTTCAATTACCCCCGATTCATGAACCAAGGCATATTATAGTCGCTATTTTCTCAAATCATCGATGAGTGATATCATCTTTGGAGATAAAACTTTACTGTTGGACAATTTTCTTCAAAGCATATACCCCAGAATCATTCCTTAAATTTTCCTCGACTAATTTGCTGGGCACCCTGGTATTCAATGACTCGACTATCATTTGAAACAGGTTGCATCAGAAATGGCTGAAATTTGAACTGAAGGACAACTTGCATCAATTTCCCCCCCCCCCCCCTGTGTACGCCACTGGTGTGCATGCTCGTCGTTCAGTGCTACCTTTCATTTTGTTAATTTTTCGTGCTAAATTTGTTTTTTTCTTTATTTTGACAAACATGGAAGAAATCGAACGGAAATAAAAACTTGGAATTTACTAAGTACTTAACTCAGTATGTGAACTAAGGTATACAGTGTATACTACTATAATATTACCACCCCTACTTCCTTACCTCAAGCCCATTTATTCACTCCACTTACACGCTTTAGGTTTTTGTAGAATGTTATTATAATGTACAAATCAACATGAGGAAGATAAATATTTCAATATCGCGGCAAACCTACGATTTGCACTTTCTTGGTAAGTCAACTCTATCTAAATGAAACATTCACCTCTCGACGAATGCTTAACGGCGGGAGTTGGACTCATGGTGTATCGCCATTTTTTAATCTGAGTTCCCTTACCATTGCCAGTGGCGTATCCAGAAACAAATTTTGAGGGGGGAGGGGGGGGGCTCGAGTATCTAATTTCTCTCTAACTCTCTAAGATTTACAAAAGTAACATTATTTTGGAGGCTTGGGGGGGGAGGGCTTGAGCCCCCCCCTCAATATACCACTGACCATTATTATTATTATTATTTCATAACTTTTTAATTTTCTAAGATAATTTTATGAAATATTCTTTTTTAAAAACGTGTGCACAAATGCAAACCAACAAAAATGTATAAGTATTCGTTATGCAATTTTTATAAAAAAAAAAAGAATTTTTTTCCTGCAAATTAATTTTTTTTTTCTTACAAGGAAAAAAACATTGTCAACTTGTTGGATTTTCATTATTTTAAAATTTGAATGTATTCTCACTAGAATAACTTAACCATTTATAAGTTTTTCTTCATTAAATAAAATGAAAATAATCGGCCCTAACGAGGTATCCGTGCGTCGGAGCGGAAAATTCTCCGATTTCATCCGAACCGGAGAAGTTTTTGGTTTGGGGCATTCTTCCGAAGAGCGATTCGTATAGATCGGAGAACTTTCTGCTCCGACGGATACCTCGATAGGGACAAATACCTATTTAATGTAATTAGAAGGCAAGTTTAGGATTCGTAAAAAAACATCTGAAAATCAATTTTTCGAAAACGGTTACTGTATATTTTTGAAATGTTGGTTTTAGATGTGAATTAATATTTCCTTGAAAATGGCATACTAACTTTTTTTAATTTTTTTTTTTCTAAAACTGTATCTTTTTTTAAATAAACCAAATGGCATACTTAGTTTTTAGCTTAGTACGCAGATAACTCTAAAATTTATCTTTCATACAAATTTCCACCAAAGATAAAGTTTAGCGAGGATTTTTAGCCGAGCGGTACGCAGTTCCAAATGTCATCTATTACTTTTTCAAAAAGTCTCCACTTCATTTAGCGTGTGAAATATTGTTCAACACATTCTTTTAAAGATAAATTCTGACATATCATGAAAGTAGAACACAATAAAATTAAAAAAAAAACAATGAATATACAAAAAATACAATATTTGGTAGAATACTTGGAAGAAAGTGAGGAAGTTCAACCAAAAAAACAAAAAAGAAACCCAGGAAAACAATTTACTTCCGAAGAAAAAAGGAAACTTTGTAGGTGGAAAGGCACCCCACAACTGTAGAGATAAAATTTTGTTTAGCGCGATCTGCGTACTTGGCTTTAAGCTCAAAACTATTTTAGAAGTTGTTAAAGTCATTTTAGTAATGAATTTTTTTTTTTTACATTTCTTGTAAAATTAATTATTTCTTTAACGTCCACAGCAACTTTGACCGTAAGAGCAAATTCGTGCGACCAGTAGTGCATTTTTGTAACAAAGCACAATAAAAACAAGATTTTCATAAACTAACAATTGAAATTTTTGAGGAAGGGGGAGCCAAAGCATCTTATCAACTTATTTTAATTATTTTTTTTTATATTTGAAATCAGTTTAATTAAAAAAATATATATTTATAATAACAGTATTTTAAATATTAATTTTAGAAAAAGTATCCAGCTTAGGTTTCTTCGTCAAAACTTCTTACTCACGCACACATCCAAAATCAAGTTCAAAAGAATTCCACTATCAAATTTGGCGCTGATGCACTCCCTTCTCTCTATTCTATTCTATTCCAAAAAGAAATATTGCTCATGCGCTGCTATCCTCTCTCATTATATTTTCTTCCGCATAAAATGCGGCGTTTTCTTACAAACGCTTTTGACAGCCGTTGTCGCTGTGTTTTTGGGTCTTGCTATCTTTCATCTACATATCTGTGGTGGTGAAAACGTAGGAAAACAACAAATACAAAAAAAAAGTACATTTTCAAATGATTCAAATTCAAATCACCAAATCAAATAAATACAAAATTCCTTTTAAATTTTTTTTTTTAGAATCAAGAATCAAGATTCAAGAATAAAAACACAAAACTAAATGGATTTGACGGAGAGGCTTATTGAAACGATCAAAAAATATCCTATTCTATATAATCTTTCGAACAAGGATTATAAAAATCATAGAATGAAGGATAAAAAGTGGATGGAAATCGGGGCATCTTTAAATAAAAATGGTAAGGAGTTTTATTTTTTTATATATATTTTTATAAGCCGGGGAAAATTAACCTAAAAGTCACAACGAATCCCATTTGAGGGTTTGGCCATCATCATGAAAAAACTTCATCAATAAATGTAATTTCCAGTGTAGCTATATATACGTCCTAATTGCGAAGGTCAACTAACAATTGATAGTTGATAAAAAAGGAAAATCTAAATCTTAGTATTCAATAAGTAAAAATTTTGATAACAGACAGTGATGCTTACGGTTGTCAATTGAAATAAAATTGATTAATATTATTGAAAAGTTGATAAACTTCTTAAATATTTAGGATTTCAATATTCATCAACTAACAATTGATAGTTGATCTTCGCAATAAGGGTGATAAACAATCAGTTTATTGTTTAAACGCCAAATCAAGCTCATTTGTAGGCCAATTGGTGAGCAGGGTGAGAGAGGGTGCTGGGACACCGATTGCAATTCTCCGTATTGTCCGCCTAGTATGTTTCGCTTGATTTTCTTAACGTTTTTAAGTTTTTGACCATTAACAAATTAATAAATTACACTTTCATTTTGCCAAAGAAGCCCCCATACGTTTTTCTCCCACGAAATACTGACTTATGTTCATACAAAAATTGATGCACCAGTCGAGACGCTACGGGTTACAACAATAGGGATTTTTTCCAAATTGTCAAACTAGATACTTTGGTACAGTGACAGTTCTCACATGAAAAAAAATATAAGCAATTTTGAATATTACTGTTGATTTACTAAAACGTCATTGGGCCAGAGTCTCGATTTGACGTTTAGAAGCTATGAGACAGAATGAAACAGAGATGTATTGCTTTTTTTCTAAAAAGCCCTATGGGACGCTGCCCATACAAAAGTGCCCATTGTACCCTCAGAGATTGTTGTAATACAAAATTTATATATCTATCGAAGTAACAATGCTGATGTGCTTTGCGTTCAGTACAATACGACAGCAAAGTATTCAGTATTTAAATAAATTATTAGAGGGTCTTGAACGTATAGAGGGTCTAGGACATATTCTTTAAACGCAAATTTCGTTTAAAGACAATCACTTTGATCCCCGATGTCGTAAACGACAGAATAATAATCGACGAAACACGGTTCTTATTCCATTTCGTCGCACATTTTTCTTTTTTGTTTCTTATAATGTCAAATGTCGTTCAACATTTTCATTCTGAATTTTGTAAGTCAAGAGCAAACGACTACCATGTAAAAAAACGATAGTATATTTCGTTCAAAAATTTGATCAAGACATAGAAGTGCAACATAGTAACTTTTCTCATTAAATAATGTATTTTAAAAATAATTATTCAGCCCTATTACAGAATCCGACGAATGCGTTGCGTCGGGATTCGCACTTATTTCAGCCAATATTGTATTATGGAAATGGTAAGATAGTTCCTCGTAGTGATAATATAGTTTACCCGGTAGGTTCATAATTGCTTTAAATGCGAAAGTGAACCCTGCGAATCACGCTGACACCTAGGGAGTGAGTAAAGTATTGCGAATTCTATAATAGGCATACTTGTTATTAAGTTTATTATAAACAACACAATAAAATATTTGCTTACATTTCTAGAATAAATTATCAAATTAAAACCAGTTTCGGAGTTTTGTCGAGCCAATGGGGAGAAACAAGCAGTTGACTAGTTTTTTCTTCAAGGGGATAATTAAATGGCATCCAAAATATTCTAATAATTTAATTTGCGTATAGTTTTTTTTTTAACCCCAAATGGGATTCTATTGTACTTTTTATGTAAGCAAAATCATTATTGCAAACCATTTCCACTAATAAAAATGCTGTTAAGTATTTTGTCTGGGTCAAAACATAATTACCCCGCAATATTTAATTATTGACAATCAAATAGTCTAACGAATTTTTCACGAATATCGAAAGCTAATTTAGTTGCTCGTCGTGGATCGTTTTCCATTTCGTTAAAAACATCTGTTGTTTCTAAATGATCAAGGTTCGTACATTTTTTGTAAATTAAATAGTTGTGTAAGATACAAGTTGTATTAACAACAAGCACAGTAGTCTCTACTTTTGTTTCCATATGCCTAAAATATATTCGCCACTTTTGTGCCAATATGCCAAAGGCACTTTCCACTACCCTTCTTGTCATGGAGAGTCGCCTGTTAAATGTTTCCTTGCGGAGATCGTTACTAGCCTGTTGGTAAGGAAACGGTCTTATCAAGTACGGCTTTAAGGCAAATGCTTCATCCCCAATCAGAACATGAGGGCAAGGATCATTTTTTCCTGGTAAAGGCTTGCTAATTGGAATTTTCATTAATCCTTTTTCAAACTTTTCCCCATATTCGAATTTTCAAAAATTCCTCCATCGCTATTCTTTCCGTAGCCACCAACATCGACACATAAAAATTTATAGTCTGGACCGACTATTTTATTTCAAATCTATACATTTCATTTCATTTTAAATTTATCATTAACATACGCCAGAATTAAACAAAGTGGAGGGAGTAAAACTCAACTAGCCAGAGGTTTGAATGAAGAAAGACCGCAATTCGTTACGAAAATCGCCAGTGCCGTCAGCCTCATGCTCTGGTTGAGAATTCCACAAACGAAATACTGCCGATCTGATGTTAGGCAGGAGAAACGAGGATAAATAATGTGCCGAGATCTAATGGATGTACTAAAACGTATTTTATTAAATAGAAAACTATGCTGATTAGTTTGGATCACATTGGAAAGCAATTTAAGAGATCTATAACGATTAAGAGGATCAAATGACATGTTATATAATAATTTAGAAAAATGAGAAATCCTGTCAAAACGTCTAACATTAAAAACATAACTCGCAATATTGTTAAAAGCCATGTTAAGTTGCAGAAGACCTCACAACCATAAATTAGATTAGGAACAATAAGTGTTTTTGCTAGCAACATACGTGTTTTGAAAACTGTTGAAAACCATACCCAAATTTTTTGTCGTATCGATGTATTCAATTTTAGAGTCACGAAGCAGGATATCTGGGAAATATGATAGGTCAATTTGTTTCTTGCCTAAAACTAAACATTTTGTTTTTAAGGGATTCAAAAACAGCCCATTTTCATCAGACCAGGTGCAGATCCTCCCTAAGTCGGTGTTTATATCATTTGAACAGTCTTCTATCATGCCAAGATCACAGCTCCTAAAGGGTTGTCCAATAAGAGGTGTTATTTTGATATTCAAAGAAAAATGGCATTTTTGGAGATAAATGATCGGATGTTTATTTCATTATAAAGAGGAAGGTATGCCGTTAATAATGGAACACAACATCAGCCAAATGGCCGCCAGGACCACGCTTACAGGACCATATCCTTTTCATGAAATTTTCCATAACCAAATCGCAAAGTGGCTGCCCTATGTCCTCGATAGCCTCACGAATTTCATCTTTGAGGTCTTGAATCGACGCTGCGCTTTTGGCGTAGACCTTATCTTTCACGTGGCCCCAAAGGAAGAAGTCGCAAGGTGTTAAATCACAAGATCTCGGTGGCCAATTGTGATCACCTCTTCGAGAGATAACGCGGTCCGGAAACTTTTCCCGTAAAAGATCGATGGTTTCATTGCTTGTGTGGCACGTAGCGCCGTCTTGTTGAAAGTAAACGTTGTCCAGATCAATACCATCCAATTCAGGCCATAAAAAATCATTAATCATCTCTCGATAGTGCAATCCATTGACCGTAACTGTTGCTCCAGCCTCATTTTCGAAAAAGTAAGGTCCAATGACCCCGCGGGACCATAAACCGCACCAAACAGTCACGCGTTGAGGATGGAGAGGCTTTTCAACAATAACTCTTGGGTTTTCCGAGCCCCAGATGCGACAGTTTTGCTTGTTGACGTAGCCTCCGAGGTGGAAATGGGCCTCATCAGTCAAGATGATTTTTCGATGAAAATCCGGTTAATTTTCATGCATTTCAAGGACCCAATCAGCAAAGACACGACGTTGTTGATGATCAGCCGGCTTGAGTTCAGGTGGGTCTCACTAACACTCATCAGTTGACACTGTTAGTGAGGCACCTTGTCAATACGCAAATTTTGTTTATAAGAACTATGGAAAATTTGTTCAAGTAGCAGAAGTGATTCGATCTTGTTTTCTTGGGGCACTTAATGGTAACGTGTTTCCCATCGATACTTCCAACACAATTGGGAAATCGCCACACTTCTTCGAATCCTTTAGCCGATTGTTCCCATAGTTCGGTTGTCGGTTCCGGCATGTACAAACTCCCCATATTTTTGCAAATGGCTTCGCAAACTTGTTGAACAATTTGGCTCACAGTTTCAAAACCAACTGTGAAACTGTGTCCAATTGTACCGAGAGTATCACCAGTTGCAATATATCTGAAATAGAATAATAAAAGTTGATATGAAATCTTTTTTGTTTTTAGGTGATGACCTCAAGAAAAGATGGAAAAACTTAAGAGATGCTTTTGCAAGATAGAATAGGGGGACCAAAACAAAAACCGGTCAAGCAGTATTTTGCACCATTCTTAGCATTCAAAATACAGAAGTAGTAGAAGAAGTAGTGGAATGTGTAGGAAATCGTACTGCAACATACTTGCGTTGATTCTGGGGTACCTTCCGACACCCTGGAATCAACTCATCATGTTAATTCCAGGTTGCTCGTAGATACCTCAGAATCAACACAATAGTGTTCATCCGAGATTCTCACGACCTCAACTCCAATCACCAAGAGAAAGCGATCCAATGAGCAGAAGGTTGCATCATAAGTTGATAGCCTTATTAACTACTTTCAACATTGTATATAAAAAAATCAAACCGGCAGTTCTCTTCCAACTCCCATGGATTTTGTATAGTTTGTTCTCTTTTTACTATTATTACTTATTCCTCCGTTACCTGAATATTCTCTTCCCCCACCCCAGTTCTAAGATCTCACAAAAACTCCAAAAAAAATAGCACAGCTCCGGCTAACCCAGGCGGCGGCGCTACCATAGTTTTTCGTCTTGATAGTACTATAAGAATATATATACAATGCTTTCAATATAAAAAAAAAAACGATATCCACGAAATGGATTCACCAAAACGGCAAGCCATAACCAAATTGGAACTTTCCAAAATAATAAAGGCTTGCCCAAACCAAAGTGCGACAGTGCGACACGATAACGCAAAAATTTATTTATACAGCCTCATATGAGTGTACCCACACAAAATGCGATTAATCGCAAAACTTTTTCATATAAAAATCGAGTCGCACATGTCGTGACGCACTGTCGCACTTTTTGCATTATGAAGCTTAGCACCCACAGCAACTTTGACCCAAAGAGCAAGTACGTCCAACCCAGTCGTGCTTTTTATTTTTTGCAGATTACGAAGTGCAGATCAACGTAAATCGACCATAAGAGTTCAGTCTTCTGACAATACTCTCTTTCTAATTTGTCATTTCAGGTTTTTGTTTCCTGAAATTTATTCATTGGTGAAAAGTTTTCACTGAAAACCAACATAAAAAACATAATGGAAATTTTCATATATTTCAGGTTCTGTTTTTGGTTCTTATTTGTGTTTCTGTTTTTTTTTTATCAAAAATAAACTATTTAATAATTGATTAATTGAATATGAAGTATTAAGGCTTGCTCAAATCAAAGTGTCGCGTGACAGTGCGACACGACAGCATCAAAGCGACAAAGCGCAAAGCGTTTTTCATATAAAAGCCTTTGTCGCTTTGTCACGCGACAGTGCGACAATTTACAATATACTTTTCGCGACATTTGGTCTATTTTGGTTTTCACCAATCTATGATTTTTATTTTGTTTTTATTATACTTGATTTTTATTTGTGTTTGTCACTGATGTCTACGAATTTCTTCATAGTTGCTTGAACGCAACCAATGTGAACCCACCTTTTGATCATATCCATTGTGGTTGCCACCTTAAGTGACATATAATGCAATTTCTATCAAAAACGAACAAACCTCTGTCAAAACAAAACAAAACGTCAATTTCAAAATGTGAAAACAAAAGTCTACCAAACAATTCTACTTTTTACTTTTCAATTTCGAATGAAATGAAGTTGTTTGAAGAAATTATTTGTGTTTCTAAATAATTGATAGAAGAAAATTAGTATTAAGAAAATGTCTGAAGACCGAGATTATTTACTTGCACTCGAATTACAAAACAAATGGAACGACGAACTACCAGATAATGTGAGAAAATTCAATTAATTTTGCTAAAACAATCCTGAATCTAATGTTATGTTTTCAGGACATTCAAGAAATTCCTAATGAAAGTCCGCCAAAAAAGAAGAAAAATCCGACTCAGGGCAAATACCGCTCAAATTTAGATCCAGAATATTTAAATCGCACCAACAATTTGGTCCATCCACAATGGGAAACACTTGATCCAACTCCAGATTCGCATGCCCTTTTTCGTGCCTTCGATGATAAATTCTTTCAAAGGAAATTGCGTTGTGTTACGTTGGAATGGAGCAAGCGAATGTATAGCTGTGCCGGCATTTGTTACTCGAGGAGGAATGGTTTGGGTATGGCCATCACTATTCGCCTCAGTGAACCACTATTGAAACTTCGTTCCAGGAAAGATCTTGTCGAAACTATGTTGGTAAGGGGATAGTCCAAAAAAAAGATAGACATAGTGAGTGGTCAAATAAATGAATTAATTTTTTGTTAGCACGAAATGATCCACGCCTATTGTTTTGTTTTGGGAATACGCGAAGGAAACGGTGGACATGGACCTAATTTCAAGAAAATCATGACAGGTATCAACCAGGTCGCAGGAACAAACATCACGGTATGTTAATTTTAGTAGCCACAAGTAGTTCTTCATATTTATAATCTTCTCAAGGTTTACCATACTTTCCACGACGAAGTGAATGTCTATAAGACACACTGGTGGCGATGCAATGGAAGTTGCCAGCACCGTTCGCCGTTCTTTGGCTACGTAAAGCGCACTTCTAATAGAGCACCAGGTCCAAATGATATCTGGTGGAGCCAGCATTTTCATTCCTGCGGAGGAACATTCATGAAAATCAAGGAACCTGAAAAACCCGCCAAGAAGACCAAAACGAAGCAACCAAAATCCAAAGCTATTGAAGCCAACAACGTAAAATCTCAGCCACCGAAAGGCAATGATTCTGATCTCAGAAAGTTCTTCCCACCTACTGGCAGTGTAGGACGCGGTGGCCTAGGTTTGTATATATTAATCATCTTTTCAAAGGATTCTACATACAGTTTTCATTCGTCACTAGGTGGGCCAGTGAAGAGCAATGGAGGTGGAACATTGCTTTTGAATCCGAAAACTAAGACAGTAACCTCAACGGTGCCATCAACACCACCACCAACGGAACCGAAACCAATTCGCAGCCGAGGAAATCTTACTAATGTCATTGGATTTAAGGATCTAGGTAGGAATCCCTTGGATCTCCTCCCAGAATCTTTAATTTATTCTTTTATTTTAGGAGAGGATGGAGCTCCACGCACTCCAAGTGTTGCCCCTCGAGACTTTTCCATGACTGGAAAAGGCTATTCTTTGACCAGCTCCGGTTCGTTCAATCAACCGAGCCAAGTGGACAAGGAAGTCGATAGGAATCATCTTCGTGATGTCTGGCTGAAGCGATTCGGGAACACAACCAGCGCAAAAGAACAACCTAAACAAAAGCCAGAAGATCCTGATGTTTCTGGAAATGCCAAACGTCGTCGCTTGTCCACTCCCAGTGATGTGCCCAATGAAGTTGCGTATGTTGCCGATGAAGCTACATCCAAGCCAGATTGGACGGTCATTGATGATGATGTAATGGTTCATGAGGTGATAAATCCCATCATTGATATTTCGTCTTCCTCCGACGAGGACGAAGCTAATGATTCTAGGGAGACAACGGAGCGTCCTCGAAAAGCTATGGTATTTGCCGATGCAGATGAGCGGCAGAAACAAATAAAAAAAGAAATTCTAGATGAATCCAATGATTTATCGGATGGAGATGATGGGGATATTGTTCTCATTGACGACGAGTACGATGATGATGCCTTATCCACATCTCTAGAACTAGCTGATACATCTCTGGTAGATGATTTGTTTGGCGAGGATACTCTGCTGAAAGAATTCAAAAACGAAAATGCTGTGATTCCTTCTTGCTCGCGATACACGAAAGATCCCAAAAATGACATCATCACGTGCCCGATTTGTCAGGAAAAGTTGAAGCGCGAGCACTTCTCAGATCACCTCGATGGTTGTGTGGGAATAAGTGTGAAAATTGAATATAACAACAAAAAAAAGAACACCAACCCAAAGAAGCCAAAGAGTTCAACGCCAAAGAAGCGTTCGCCCAATGCCAACTCAAAGAAATCTTCGTCTTCGTCGTCATCGAAAACGACACGCGATATTTTGCTAAGTGCCGGCTACAAGGAAGAAGATTTGGAGCATCTTCCATCGCTTAGTGAAGAATCAACGAACAGTCAAGCAACTGATGATGATTTGAATCTGAGTGATAGGCAGAGACGTTCGATTGGACTCTATAAGCAGACTAGACCATGTCCGGCTTGTTGCAAGGAAGTTGAGATTGACCAAATAAACGAACATCTCGATGAGTGTTTGCAAAATGATTAAATTTACCTAAATTCTTTCTTAGTTTTTGAATACGTCTTCGTTAAGTTTTTTTTATATATTTTTATGGAAGAATTTTTTTTTTTTTGTCTGTATGTCTGCTATCATGTGTTGTAATATGTTTAATGAGAAATACAGTTAACCGAACTTAATTAAAAAGTTTTTGTTTTTAATCTATTGACGTTTAAGGATTAAAACTTATGATTGGCATAAGCAAGGTATCTTCGGAAGAATACCTGTAAGCAAAAATTCTCCTAATTCGGAGAATTTTCCGCTCCGATCGATACCTCCCTAGGGATGGTTGTTTTTCTTCATACATTTCTTTTTTCTTGAATTATGGAACATAAATGAGAGAAATAAAATTAGAGTTTGATCTGGGGCAAAAAACTGCTTTGGAATCGGTTAGGGTTATAGTGGATTATTGATGAGTGCTACCGCTAACTCAGCATATTTGACAAACCATCGCAGTAGATTGCAATGTAGTGCAATATCAAATATGACATAACGATGATAGAGAATGCGAAAAAAGTGGGTCCGACAATTCTGTTTGCCTGTCTGTCGTGGCCATGTCCATATCTCAAGATACAGCCTAAGCCGCTGAAGCGTATTTTATTCAAACTTTGTAGTTAGGATTTTGAGTGATTCAGGGGGGAAATATAAATTTTTTGTAGGACCAAAATTAACGGTATCTACCTGCCATATGACGAAAATGGATTATTTTTTTCAAAAACGACTTTAACGATTTTGATTAAAATTTTTTTGTGTGCTACAGCTATAAAGTTCGTACTTCTGAAATTAAAAAAAATATTTTTTCATTGGTACCTTCCATAGACCCGTTTTCCTTTTTTCTGATTTTCTCGTAAACGACTACGGATTTCGACGAAATTTTTTTTACAAAACAGATTTTTTGCGATTTCAATTTCTATTTCAATCTTCTATTTGTTTACTGGAAATGCCGCAAGAGTAAGGGGCCTCAATAGTCTCCCATTGCATGCTAGGAAAGGCGATTAGTGCTGCCACTTTATAGTTATTTGTTACAGTAACGATTTTCAATTTTTTTCTAAGAATGAATCCTACTGAACAAAAACAAATGGAAGTTTAAGAAGTTGTTAACGTCATTTTAGTAATGAGTTTTATGCCTTTAAGGTACTTATTTGTCGAAGCGGTATCGGTAGGGGCGACTGGGTACGGTTGCAACAATTTTGCTTATATTTAGTATTGTTATTTGTAAGCCGACTAATGATGAAGGTATATTGATAGAAAGAGGGGGCCTTATATACAAATTTCGGCAGAGTTCATTTAGTTCCAAGAGCGTTATTTTGAGTAGTACATCAAATTAAGGAAAAAAGTCAATTTGTTTCAAACGTACCCATACCAGGGGTGGTTAAAACAGTCATATTGGAGTCAGTTGAAACATGCAAATAATTCAAAATATAGTATTGTTGCTGCTAACGCATTATTTATTTTATCTATTAAAATAATAATTGTTCCACTGTTTGACAATATTTATCATTTTTCGATGTTTCAAAAAATGTATTTTTTAATAATAGACCAGGGATTTTATGTTGTGACCGGGACAAAATACGTTACAACATTTTTACTGGTGGAAATTGTTGGCAGCAATGCCAAATCCGAACGAATCACATTTGGGGGTTTAGCCACTATCTTGAAAAAACGTATCGTTATCGCACTTTTGAGTTTAGACCTAAACATTTTATCCTAAAAAAAATTGACCTAATGGTCCTTGTGTGATTAAAACAAGCTTGTTTAAATGCTGAACCTATCAAAACAAAGGTTATACGACAAACTCGAAGTGGATATATAATAGTTCTAATGTAAATTCTTATTTTCAGTGCTTTTCAGAAAACACAATTCTAATAGTAGTACAGCTATAAAATTTGACATGGACGTTTCATTTGCAATAAGAACCAAGAATTAAAACAGTCCTTGAAATATTTTGGTTAAAAGTGCTTTTTTTTAAGGAATAAGGAACGTTGTGCAACGAGTACGAAAAGACCCAGTGAAAGCAATGGTAGATTTAAAAAAATTGGTAGATATACATATTTTGATGTTCATAAGAACCAAGCATTTAAAAAAAAAACAACGCATGCATATCATTGGTCAGGCTGGTAACCTGACTATTATTGCTATAAATACCCACATAATTTAGGTACCCATTTTGGTAAATAGCAAAAATGGTATACCAAAAATGCAATATACCAGACACTTGCCTAGAACTACTCCTGGGTAAACCTTAAACAACTTAACTCCCACTCACGCATGAAACTCGAAGAAGAGATGTCTATTTTTGTTTTTATTTATCACTTAAAATGTGGTTGTCTTTATAATTATGCACTATATTATGCATTCTAGCTTCCTCCAAAAATCTAAAAGTGCACTACTGTGAATGTTAAAGTGAAAATAGAAGATTACCAACATACCCATCTTATAGTTTGTCGTAATTGAAAAGGGCAGAAAAAAACAGAGGGAATAAGGGCCAGTTTTGTAGAAAAAATAACATCGGAACAAAGTTGCAAAAGTTCTATCCAACGTCTTTCGTTCAACTTCAAACCCACCCTTGCACCTTGTATTCATTTCATTCAATTTGCAAAATCTAAAACTAAATCAAGCCCCCAAAGTTTGCCTTTCGCATAAATGTGTAGGTATAGGTAAGTTACTGTATATATAGTGTTTTCCTTTCACAGCTCCACAGCTTACAGCTATATCTAAGTATAACTTTATTTGAACCTCTTTAGACGAATGAACCAAATAAAAACCTTCAAGAAAATAACCACGTTTCGACTTTCTGTGGAGTTTATTGGTTCGCTTGGTTTTTGTATGTAATGATGTACCACTACTAACACCACCAATGCCGCATAGCACACAGACACATGCTCGTTGTGGTCTTTTCTTCTACCCTTAGCTGGGTTTTTGGACTTAAGAAGAAAAATTAAGAAGAAAGTTTCGTCTTTTTTTTCCGAAAAAAGTTTTCGGATGATTCTTTTGAAGTGTGCCAAAAGTACCTATACCTTTGGTCAGCTAGAGAGGAGGTTGATTGCAAAACTATTCTCTTAGCCCATTGTTTGAATAGGACAAGAAGTGATCCTAATTAATTTGCTAATAATGTTTTGATCCGTATGCGATAAAAGATTAGATATATGATGTCGACTAGTCACACATCTGTATGCAGGTACCTTTATTTGATGGGGTGGTCAGTTTCGTTTAGGAATACAAATACGAAATGTAAGAAACTTTAAGCTATTATTTGAAATTTGACAGGTCAAAATATTTCCAACTGTCTAAAAAGCGAGACCTCATAATTTTTTTTTAGAAAAATGTATTGAAAAAAAAACTAATGACTTGTATTTATGAAGTATTTCTTATTAATTTACTAAAATTAGTTGTCCAAGAATTATTTCAGTTTTTTTCGGTTTTAAAAGTTTAATAAAAATACCTTAAACGGGCAAAATCGCCTCCTTGATAATCTGGTAAAATGTCATAGGGGGCCATTTTTTTGTTATTGGAAAAAATTAACTGTTTACTGACAGGTATTTCTGAAGGGAGAACTCATTATCAATAGGTTTCAATGTCGTCTTAAAACGGAAATGGGCAGAAATAGAGAATTCAAAACATTTTGAGTTTCACAAAACCACCCTAACCAACAATAAAAAATTTGAAGTCTTAAAACTCGGTTTAAGGAAAAATTAGAACTCAAATTGTTTCATTTTTATTTTTTTTTCCTTAAGTAAAACTGAGAGCTAAAATTAATAGTTTTAAACTGATTTTAGAATTTTGTCAAGAAATTGGCCGTTACAGAAGGGTCTGGGGCGATTTAAGATCGCCCTTTACAGGCAAGTGAAAAAAGGAATTCGTGCATCGGGTTTTGGAAACTTATGGTGACAATTCTCATCAAATTTAAGACTTTTGATATTTTCTAATGGATGCAATTGTCAAAAATGGACCAAATTGAAATGGGACCCAATGGAGACCACCAGCTTTCAAATACAAAAATTAAATCATGAAAGTCGATCCACCCAGTCACAAGTTCTGAGGTAACAAACATAAAAAAAAAACATATAGGAAGTCACACTAAGCATACCAGTATACCATTTTACCCTGGCAATTTTGATCATTCGAATTTAAAAACGTTTTAAATGCTTTTTGGAACTTTTTAAACTTGTAAAGATTAAAACTGTACGCGTTATTTATTAAACTTTGAAAAGAATATAATTTTTTAAGTGAAATGTCATTTCTTACCGATATATGGGACCTTTTCCTTAGGGGGGCATTTTAGACCACTCTCCCCTACCTATATTATTTTCTGCTACATACACTCAGAAAAAAAATTATTGTTATCCCAAAAACATTCCATTGTTGTAAGATTGTGAATTTAAAATTGTTAACTCAACAAAAAGTTCTTGGAGCAACAACTAATTCTTGATTTTTAAGGAATTAAAGTATCAGTTTAACAATTAAGTTCTTGATAGAACAATTTTTACATTGTTAATCATTTTCAAGAACGAAAAATTGTCAGCCCAACAATGAAATTGTTGTGACAATTATTTTGGTTGTCAAAAAATTCTTTTAAGAATGACATTGTTGGCCCAACACATTAACTCGTTCTTGAAGTAACAATTACTACCAAAAATAAAAAGACTAGACATAGAAACATATTTTCTTGGAAGGATAAGGAGCCATTTTAAGATATGAGTGAAATGTCAAATTTGTAGTCTGAGAGTTACCATAACCAAAGAAAATTTGATAGTTTTTGAAGTTAAATCGATAATAAATAATTTGAACCTGCATTATATTTAAGGGGCTTCATAATTTTTTGAGGTAAAATGTTTTATTTAGTAGATACAAATTTAATCGCAGTAAGATTTTGCTTCACATAATATACGAAAGATAAAAATAGATAATAGTAATAATAAAGAAAGAATTTGTTTACATTTATTTAGTATACCTACTCGTTTCCTCTTTATTATTCTAGTACATTTCTTGTTTTTTTGTGGAAGCAAAAGTCATTTTGACAGCATTCTAAAATCTCAACACTTAAAGTTGTTGAGTTAAGAATTTTAAGTACTTGGGTTCTTTAACCTACGAAAGTTGTTGGTCTAAGGTATAAAATTCTTAACTTTACAATTTTCTTTTTCTGAGTGTACCATTATTTTTTTTTTCTTCCGATATAGGTACTATAGGGCAGGTTTAGGGTTAGCAAAAAAATTAAACTCGAGATAACAATCAAACATTACATTACGATGATAGAGACTGCGAAAAAAATGGTGCCGGCAATTCTGTCTGTCTGTATGTCGTGTCGATATCCAAGCTACAGCCTAAACCGCTGAAACAATTATCTTCAAACTTGGTAGTTATGAGTTTTGAGTGGGTGCCCAGCGGGGGATTGAATTTTTTTTTTACCAAAATTAATGGTACCTGATGAAAATGGAAAAACGTTTTTTTTTTTAAACAACTCTAACGATTTTGATTAACATTTTTGGGTGTACTAAAACCATAAATGTCCTACCTCTCGTATTTCTGTTCACTTGCTCTATAGGGCAAGTATTGGTTTCTTGTCAACAAAAGCGAGGTTTTAATTAAAACCAACATTACGATAATGGAGAAGTCCAAAAAAGTGGTTTTGGAAATGCCGTCCGTCTGGTCTGTGCGTCACACAGTGGTGCTTCATTCATTTCCGCGGCCATTTCTTGACGAATATTGATGAAATTTGGTACACTGAGAGATTTCACTATGGAGAATACAAAAACTCTGCCAACTTTTTTTATTTACAAAATGACGGCTCCAATATGGCGACCGGAACAAGCAATGAAAACGTTAAACTGAAAACTCATAATCATAATGCATTCGAAGGAATAAAAAAGCCTCACTGTGCGTCGGTTCGTATGTGAGTTCATCTGTCTGTACAGAGGGCCATTAGCCTAAACGGTTTGAAAAAATTGCTTGAAATGTGATACCTACATATGTCATTTTTTGTAATATCCAAGGTTATATTTTTTTGTTTTTGAATACCTCGATTATAACGAATACCTACCTTCCATATAACAGTTTTACAAGTTTCTTTAAAAATTCGCCATTTTTTTAGTTAACTTCTTGTCTTCTATTTTTTTTTAATATTACTGATATATTATTACTTTAAACTGTTTTTATTATATTGAGGAATCGAGGAATCCTGTTCAGGTTGCTGGGTTGCTGAGATTACTGAGCACTCAAAGATCTTAGAATTAAGATTTTCATGTTGTTTCTTAAAAATTTGAGGCTAAAGATGAGTTTATAATAATAAAGTATGTATGCAGCTGTATTTAAGTTTAAAAACAAATATAGCTATCCTTCTAGTGGCTCCATTTCAATTCAAAAACGTTACCTAACTATAGACTTTTTTGAAACAACCCATACCCTCATATATGTATCGAAACTTTTGTCTAAACTACCAAAAGTTTTGTCTTTTCCTTCAATAAAACGCTTCCGATCAAGTTTCTGGTCGAATAAAAAAAAAAAAGTAAACATTAATATCCTTCAACAATTTGAGATTACAATTCGAAGGTTTTTTTTTTTTTCTTTCTCTCTTTTCAGGACACAAATATGCTCTCTTCATCAAGAAAAGGAACAACTTTTGAGGAAGAAAATCATACGAGCATATACACAAACACATCAGGCATCACCAATTTCATATTCGAAAATTCAAAGGTTAAAGTAAACGAATATATACGACACAGATAATCCGAAGTCTTTTCAATTCGGTTTGCTTCCTTTCTTGGAAGTTAGTTGTAAAACTTATACCCATAACATTCACTTGGTGGTAACTACATACCTTAACTCACCCAAAAATGAAAGACGAAAGACTTTTATGTGGGAAGTGGGAGTCTGGGTGGCCAAAGGAGGGGCGATCTTTTACTTTGGTTAACGAGTATGGCAAGTATCTGGGGAACGTTACCCCATGTAGCCATATTATACCGTACACTCTTAGGTATACAGTGTGCATCAGCATCAGCGTGTTCCCAATTTGAACTCTTGATTTGCCCTTGTTGACTTTTGAACTTTTTCAATTGATGGTTTTCGTCTTGTAACTTAACTATATACCCGAAACGGCTGTAGGTATTCTATTTTTTTCTATCTTGGATTCTGGAAGTGAAGTTTTTTAAACTTTCGAATGATATTCGTTTTACGGGATTTGGAAATGCATTCGAAGGAATAAACTTTTTCGAACTTCAATTGGAAATTTTGTTGTTTTCTTTCTTTTTTTCTTCGTTTATTTGTGACAAGTCAAGAAAATTGTTCAATCAGTCAGTGTAACTTAATATTAACTTCAAAGATTCAACGTTTACATAGACTTACATATATTTTATTGGTAAAATGTTTTTGGGTACACATTTTTTACTAACGTTATCTATTTCCGCCCAAACATAATTAAATGGTGGTTACAAAATACAAATCACAAGATTACAGGACATTATTTGGATCATTTGATTGATAAATCATTGTCCTTGACGAAACTGCAACAAACAGCAGTTTCTCTTTTATCTATGAATGACTTAGTTTCGTTAACAAAAGCCCATTTATTACCAAATGCACGCGCCAATCGATCCTCCATTTTGAATTTGCAAAAAAGACCATTTGGAGGGCTAAAAGCTGAAGTGAACCAAGTCACAAAAAGTGAATTCGGAGATATAACGAGTTACAGCAAATACACGCTACCATTGAATCTTATGGTGAATGTTTTTTTTCGAACAAATGACAATTTGAAACAAAACACTTTTCGACCAAACTAATGACAGACCTTAAAAGAGTTAAGACTTCACACAGAAAAATAACAATGTAAAATCATCAAAATTAAATATATAATTCAACATTTTTTAGCTATGATTTTGCTTTCATACCGTTTCGCATTGATTTTACATGTTTTCGTATTGAAAGGCCGCTAAAAATGTCGTTTTCATCATCATCATCGGCTCGACAACCGGGGTCCTTTCCTGGCCTCTTTCAACAAGTCTCTCCACCTATCCCGGTCTCGAGCCGACGCCATCCAGTTGCGCACCCCAAGGCTTCGGGCGTCCTGGTCTGCGCCATTTCTCCAGCGCAAGCATGGTCTACCACGCTGCCGTCTACCATAGAATGTACCACAAAAGACTTTCCGAGCAGGTTCCTCTTCGCTCATACGAGCTAGGTGCCCTGCCCACCGGAGTCTACCGAGCTTAATTTTTGTCACTATGTCTGCTTCAAGGTAGATTGCGTACAACTCATGATTGTACCGTGTCCGGAATCGTCCTTCCTCACATATGGGGCCAACAATTCTCCGTAAGACTTTTCTCTCGAACGCGCCCAAGAGGTCACAGTGCCTTTTGCTAAGCACCCAAGTCTCGGATCCATGGTCCTGTACAGCAGCAGTTTTGAAGTTATGGTTAGATTTCTGGATTTGAATAGCTTTGACAGACTGTAGTAGGCTCTGTTGGATTTGAGAAGCCACCCGCGTATTTCTTCTTCTATGTTGTTATCGGCTGCTGCTGTTGACCCAAGGTATTTCAAATTCGTGTTCCACTACCTTGATTGTTTGACCAACTGTTCTTCACGCATTCGACGCCACCATGTACTTTGTTTTACCTTCACTAATGTGCAGCCACAGATTTTGTGCCGCCTGCTCGATCTGGATGAAGGAATCGTGTACAGCTTGTTCGGTTCTTCCGATGATGTCGATGTCGTCTGCGTAAACCATAGTATCTGGCTGGACCTGTTGACGATGGTCCCTCTTGTTGCCGTGCCAGAGTCACAGATTACTTTCTCCAACGCCAGGTTGAAGAGTAGGCAGGCCAAACCATCCCCTTGTCGGAGTCCATTGAAGATGTTGATTGGCCTGGATAGCAATCCGGCTATTTTTCTGGTCTATATACATATTAAAAAATAGAGTCCAAGCTATAATGAAATGAAATGTATATGTATATGTATTTAAGCATTTGAATTTATCAAAATAATGAAAGCTTTCTACTCTCGCTACCGGTTGTCATTTAAGAACTTACTACTAAGCCAATCCTTTTTGTCATGTGATATCCTCATCCACCAGCTTTTGCATTAATTTTCAACTCTATCCGAGTTATCATCATCATCATCATCATCATCATCCTCATTATATTAATAAGAGTAAACACGCTCCCTTTTGGAGTAACTTAATGACTTTATTATTTTTAATTATTAAAATTTTGTAATATTGCTTGAAGAATAAGAGTAACGCATTAGTTTACCTGTGGTCTGAAAGTTTCTCAAGAAGATAGAATATTAACTTGCAAAAACCTTCCAATGTTCCAATATACGCTTCACAGTACAACTTCAATTCTTTTGCAATTTTCATTCATCATTCTGTCGAAAGATTCGGCTTAAACGTCCAACAAACTTTATAGAAAAATAAATCACGTATCTGCATACATCCCGACGGTTTTCGAGTCTCGCCAGTATTCATATAGTTATTTTCAAGTCAATACAAGGAATATAAGATAAAATGAAATGCAAAATCCAAAGTAAAATTCAAATTCAGTTGAATTTTTCTTTGAAAATCGATGAAATAACTTACCCGTGCCATGCTAACGCACCTGAGGGTTAGATTGTTGGGAGCAAAAAAAAAGTTTAAGGTTTAATATAAATAAATCTAGATAAATTCATGGCATATGCTTCACCTAAGGTAAATTATATGATTTTATATTGAATTGATGAGCACAACAAAAATTGTGGTTGTAAAGGTAACTACGAGCTTAAGATTGAACTATTTAGTGAAAGATTTCACGAGAATAAGGAGAAAAGATTCTTGTTAAAAGAATTGGATTTTATTTCCATTTTTTTTTTATTAATCCTCACCGTTAAGACTTCTTTTTGCAGAAATGATTTTTGGTAGTCTTTCTGTAAGATGTTCCCTTGGTCATCTTTACAGGTATCATTTCGGGGTTTGAACTTTTGTGATGGTAAAACTTCCAAATATCATTTCTCCAATGAAGAAACTATGCTCCAATATTTTCCCCATTTTGGTGTTTTTGTGAAATCAAGCACGTATGGTTTAGAATTTTAAAGATTTTACTTGAAACTCATTTGGGAAAGGTTCTGACCATATTCTTCAGTCGTTCTAAGCATGTAAAATTTCATCTAAGCATAACCATATTTTAGCAAAGGTCTTTTCTAAACAAAGTTAATGGTTTGATTTAATGTTGACTTGAAGGAATGTTCAAACAATCTGACCAGATGGTTGGTTGATAGAGAAATTTAAATATCCCCTTTTGAATGTTGAGGTTGGAGAATTGCGCACTAAGCATGATAATATTCTCCTTGGCAGCTTTTTTACCAGCTTGGTATTAAAATCACCTAAGACTCTTTTAATACCGCAGATAAGAAACTGATACTATGATTTTTTTTTCTTGAGAGGTTATACAAACTTTTTTTTTTGTGTCAACGTTTTTCTCTTTTTGCTGACAGCGTTTCTCTTAATCCCTAGGAAAAGCAGCAACGAGCAGCAAACACAGACGACCAGTGGAAACATTGTCAACAAGCTAAGAGCAGTGCCACTATCGATGTGCTGGATTTACTAGGCGACCACAACGAAACATCTGTGGCTCGAAGAAGAATCCTGGCTGGTGCATGCAGTTAAGAGCGAGGCCTACAATGCTGCAAAGAAGAACCAGAGATCAGTCCGGAAGCTTCTCGAAGAAAAAAGAAGAGGAAAAGAACGCCCACTTATCAGTAAGAAGAAACAAAATGAGAGCGGGTCAGCGGGTGGTCGAGTCTATTGAGGGTTATACTATTCTACTCAAGGTACGGATGATCCCAAGGCTAGAAGGCCAGAACTGAAGACTTGCACAATAATAGGTGGAATATGGTAGCATATATTACGCAGACACACAATCAGTGCTTAGGATCTGGAAGGATTTCGAGACTGCTAAAAATGGCTAAGATAGCAACATTTAACCTGGAAGACACAACGATAGCAAAAAATTCCATCCAACTGCTAAAAAAAATCCAATAGGAGAGGCAATTTTTAACCGGTAACTGTTAAAGTATTTTTGAATACCAACATTTGAATAAAATAAATGATCCAAACTGGAGCAGTTTCTCCTTGTTCCGAAATAATTTGCTTTGGTTTTTCCACTCAATATAATTACAAAAAAACTTAATTTTTCTAATGTCTAAGAAATACATTATTACTTTGAACTACAAGATCCAGTCCTGCATTTTATTTGTCTTCGTCTATGATTGTACTGCATTCAATAAAAAATCATATTATTCTACAAAAAAATGGTTGGTTAACTACTAGAAAAATAAAATAATTGATTTATTTCTTCACTTCTTGCAGACCCACGTTTTGGTTAAATATGTTGATTTTCCGACTTTACAAGCTACGTATTGAACACCAAGAGCTTACTAACTTGATGTATACCTTCTGTATTTTCAGTAAAGTGGATGTATGTGATCACAACTGCTATTCTGTGAATAATGTGACTGAATGCGATTACACTGTTGACAATATATGCCAATCAAACTCCCATGCTAATGAGTTTAATTCCACTGATGAATGCAGAACATAAAACAGTGCATAATTAGGTACCGCCCGACTTGCATTAACGAGTAACTAATCCGATTCCCTTACCCTATGGTTTGAAGCAGCCGAGAAAGTTATCTTGATGCCATGTTAATGAAGAGAATCTGATGGCGGATTCCTTTCTACTATTCCTATTCCAATTCACAGAGGCAGATATCGACCATCAGTGACAGTTCTTTGAGATTTCAGCATCTGCTCTAAATCAGAACATCCGCGTCCGTCCGTCGTCGTCGCCGTCGTCATCATCACTACCAACATTAATTAGCAATAATGTAGTAACGGCAACCAGATATTAGCATTGCATCAAATTAGCAAATCCTTCTGACATTTATCCACTCAAAACTAATTAAGATAGCCGTATCCATTAATCTAAATTTTAATGATAAATTTGTGGCCGAAGTGCATTGGTTATGGGTGTTTATGATGTTTCATTCGTTCCACCCAACATTCAAACCCAACCGAACCCGATGCGATGTTATAGATTATTCGAATCCACTTTGGTGTCGCACTCAACCCACCGACAGACAACCTGCAAATAATTCAATTTCATAGATCAATTATTGTTGGTCCTACTAATTCTGATTTATTATTTTTGGTTTTGCGGCAAGGGGTTGCAGAAGGACACTAGAAATCGATTTATGGCTGGGGGAATTGATTTAAATGTGGTTTCTCGAGAAGTGCGGGCTTAAGTTTGGTTGTTTTGTTGATGATGTTTGCATTTCTTTAGTTTTTGAAGGATGGTGTATTAAAGAAGGTGTTGAAATGTATTTTTTTTTTTGTTTGCATTTGTTTACAAAAGATGTTTTAGTGCAGGTAGGAGCAAATATTAAATCATAGACATATTTTAATGGTTTTTTTCAATGACATTTCAGCAATAAATCATGTAAAATCATATGAGGTAAATTGATTCAACTTTTCTATGTTGATGACTTAACAACTAAAGTAATGAGCGATTCTAGTTGATTTATTGGTTCAGATACACTCTGAGAAAAAGTTACGTCAAATCAAAGAAAACCACTTTGGTAAGGTTTTTTTCGGAATAATTTGCCTTCGGAGGCGAACCTTTTTAAATCAAAATCGAATGATTGTAATTAAATGAAGGGCCACGGCTTCTTAAAAACAAATAAAATTTGCAAAAGAATTAAAACGGTAAGAGTCAACAAAAACTGAGAGAAAGGTCAAAAGTGTCACACAACCTCGAGCAAAATCCAAATTAAAACAACCAGAGTCCAGTTGGTATAGACCGTTATTGCTAGTAAATTGTTCCTCACTAAACATTAATATGTTTAAATACAATATTTTGTTCAAAGAAATTAAATTATCCGTTAATTTTAAAAGTTTTTCACGTGTTTGCATTTTTTTTGCTCGGGTTCAAAGTTACCTTTTGCACTAACTTTAATATTATTAATTTTTTGGACCACGATACGGTAAAAATCAACTCAGTTTCAATAAATACGATGAATTTCACAAATGTATGCAAAATTTAAGGTCTATACCTCTTAAAATAGCTTAGTTCTGGCCTAAGAGAAGACCATACCATTTGGTTTGCATTTTTTTGCTCGCTACTGTATGCACATATTTACAAGAAAATCGGGAACAGGTCAAAAAAGAATTAACAATTTTTAATTTTTTAAGACTGTTTGAGGTAATAGGAAATATTTGTGCACAAGTTTAACGAGATATTCACTAAATAGCAAAAAAAAAATGTTTTGCGAAAAACGCAACGCTGTTTCTTCGTCATCCTTTTTTGAGATAAACTTAAAATGTAGTTTTAATGCAATCACTTTACACAATACATACACACATCTAAGACAAAATAAATAACTGAAAACCGTATACTGGCACGGACTTGCTCTAAAAATATAAAGTTTTATAAAATTAAATAATTTTATAAGTTATAAAAAAATATTAAATTCATTACTAAAATCGCATAAACAAGAAATATCGCATTTTATAGATAAGAAAGATCAAATTTTTAGAAAAAAAAAATTTGAAAATCGTTAGAGCAGTTTTAAAAAAATAATAATGTTTTATATATAAAAGTTCTCAAACCTTGTTTAAAAATAAAGTTGGTATGCCATTTTCAAGAAAATATTACACATCTAAAACAAAATTCTCAAAAAAATACATTGACCCGTTTTCGAAAAATTGTTTCAAAAACAAAAAAAAAAATTGAAAGATTTTTTAAAACTCCAAAATGAACGTTTTTGAAAATTTTGATATAAAATAATTTTGAAATTAATAAGGAGCTTCCGTGTACAAAAAATTCATCAAAATTGGGTGAGTTGTTTAAATGAATGTAAAAAATGAAAAATAACAGCTCTATGGGAGGTACCGTTAGTAGAATTTTTAAAAACATTACATTCATCTCAAAAGTATGACCCTACTAACAAGAGCAGATCCAATAATTTTAATCAAAATCGTAAGAGCCGTTTTTGAAAAAAGTTAACTTTTCCTTAATGGTTATATGATAGGTACCGTTAGTTTTAGTCCTAAAAACAATTTCATTTTCCCCTCTAGGGAATCACCAAAGACCCCAAACCACCAAGTTTCAAGAAAATCGGCTCAGCGGTTCAGGCTGAAACTCGAGGTATACACAGACAGACAGACAGACAAAATAGCGGGACCCATTCTTTTGGCATATCGCAAGTAAAAATGCAACTTTCGAAATTGCGTTAAAATCATCTGTACCAAATTTGAAAAAAATCCGTTTATTCGTTTGAGCAGTGGAAATGTGTACCGATGGACGTACAGACCGACGAACGGACGGCATGACGGAATCCACTTTTTTAGTCTTCTCCATCATCGAAATGTTGGTTTTGATTAAAACCTCAAACTTCTTTTTCACGAAACCAATATAGAGCAAGTAAAAAAGGACTTAAGAAACGTGCTTTCAAGTTATTTTAAAAATCTTTGTTCACATAATTAACTGAAGCTCAAAGATCTATCAAAGCTTAAGAAATCTACTATAAGGATAACCAGAACTAGATTAATTTGTAAGCGGGGCTTTATTGTTTCCATTACGATTCGTTACGTACCATACGAATATTTTTGTTCAAAAATATTTTGTAAAGGGTGTGCAAAAAGTTGGTTGTCACCAGTCCTATATGCTTCTTTCACCAGTCTGCCTTTTTGTTGTCCTTATGCTCGATTGTCATGATACACATAGTGGAGCGTTTTCCCAATAAATAATAATGATCTCCTATCAATGTTTATCGATAGATTAATGCTCTGTGGGCGAAGGTAAAATAATGGGTTGGCTGCAGAGGTACAATTGAGTCTCCCCCAATCTATAGATGCGAAACTTTTATGAGAAATTTATTTGTAAACGAATGAATCTTCATTCCCTTTTCATGCCATACACTGCATCATAGTGTAGGAAGAAACAAATGAAGGGACAAAAAGAAGTAAAAATAAACCAAAGAATTGCAATTGCAAGAGTTGTATCGTCCTAATTTAGAGAGTTGCTGGTCGATTGATGGATTTTATGTTGCATTGGAAAATAATGTATACCTACAGGCTCGTTGTAGAATTTCATATAAATTTTCTCTGCACTCTGATATAACTTTAGATGGGAGAATTGGTCAATAAAAATTAAGTGCAGCTGAGTGAGGTCAGTTTCAGTTGTTGCGAATCCTTGTTTATGTGAAGTGGATTTTCGTACCAGGATAAAGCAATAACTGATAGATTGTTGTTGATTGATATACACACACAATGTTCAATTCTGCGGTTGATTTCTTGCCATGTTTTGTTATTGACTGTTTTTTTTTTGTAACTGTTGTTTGTATGGTACAGTTATTTTCAGGAAGGATAGTGATGAAAACTAATTAGAGATGAGTTTGTCGAATGTTAAGAAAATGCTTTTTAAGAACTTGTATTTTGTGTATGAATATTGTGTTTGTGTTATTTGTATGTTTTGAAGTAATTCAATTTAATTTTATTTCGGAGAATGATTAAAATTCTTTTTATCACACGAAGTATAGAATCAGGATCGTGTATCACAGGACTAGGGTCCCCACTCTTGAGCGTATAAACAGTAAAGAATTCTTAAATGCCAAAAAACTTACCCAAAATGTCTTAGTGTTCCCAAGCAGTGAGTTTTCAGGGGAGCAGCATGCCCTCATACATACCCCATGGGTAGAGGCTGCTGGTTTCACTAGGCAAGAGCACAGAAAACAAACAAAAAATATCAAAAAATTATTGATAAAGTAAAAAAAAAGAAGTTACTTCTGTTATTTTTCAGTGGGAAACAATTTCACTTATTTTTTGATGAAATTATTTTCCAGTTGCAGTGAGAATTTATTTCACTTTGAAAAGTGGAATAAATTCCCACAAAGAGTGGAATATTTTCCCATGTGGAGCAGCTTCCCGTGGAATAATATCCCTGCGTAGAATTAAGGTATTTGGATAGGATAATGGTAAAATTACACTGGTCTACAAAAATTAAGTTTTGTTTTTGACCTTCGCATATTTTTATTTTTTTTAATTGTGTATATAAGATTGGACTTTTCTGAATCCAAATCCAGTTTGATAAAAATTCTACCACGTACGGTTTTTACTTGCTTAAAAAAAAATTTGAGGTTTCAATCAAAACCAACATTACGATGATGGACCTCAAACAATTTAAAAAAAAATTATTATAAGTTTTATTAAATTAAACTAAAGATGAGGTCTCGTAGTATTAATTCAGAACTGTTTGAGGGTCTTCTTCTTCAGAAAACGAATTTAACTCTTTCTTAAAAAAAACTTAAAAACAATGACCATTTAGTACTAAATTTTATGAAAAACTAAATTTTAAATTGCGTTTTTCTCGAAATAAGTTTGAATGGACTTGTGTCGTTTTTCCCTGGACCCTTCAAATGTTTCCACTTTTTTTGTAAAAACGTTAATAACTTTACCAAAACCATATATTCTTAAATTTCTAACATAATTATTTATTTTTATAAACTTTTTGCAAGAGTCCTTAACATCCACAGCAACTTTGACCCAAAAAGCAAGTTAACGTGGAGTCGTGCATATTATTTTAAATGATTGATATTCGCAAGGTTAATTATGATGAAAAAAGGGCATTTATCAAGGGAAAATTAATTAAAATGTATTTTTCCTGTTTTTTTTTTTTTAAAGAACTGATTTTAATGTATTTGTCGACGTTTTTTTGCTTAAAACATAAATTATTTGTACTTTTCTCTCCTTTTTTTCTGCAAGAACCCGTTTTAACGAAAAATGTTCACATTTTTAACCATACACCAAAAACAATATAAAATTATGCAGCCCTATTATGGAATCCGAAGAATGATAAGCGGCGGGATTCGCACTTATTTCAGACATATTTTCTCTCAAGAAAATCGCAGGTGAGGAAGTGTCATAGTCGAAATGGTTAGTGATAATATAGCTCACCCAGCAAGTCTAAAATTGCTTTAAACGCGAATACGAAACCCCCGAATTAGGTTGACTCTCCGGGAGTAAGTTATTACCAATTCTATAATATGCATGATTATTATTCAATGATTTCTCAAGTTTACCGCAATAATATTTTGTGGATAGCATCAGATACTCAGTACCAGAAAAAAAAAAATCTAATCATTAAAATATATTACTTAAGAACGTTCCACCTGTAAATACATATATTGGACAACTCATAATTTGCACTTTGCAATATCTTTGAGCGGAAAGATTTTGATGGAAAGATTTAAAATGATCTAGAAAGATAAAATGCAGTTCATTCAATCCTCAATAATAGTTTTGTAACAAAGTATTTACCAGTAAAGAAATTTGAAGTTAAATGTATACCAAAAAAACGGGTTTTTGACATGTTTATTAAGGTCGATCGAAATATTGAAAATGTTAAGTTAAGCAGTTTTATAATCTTTTTTCGTATTAAAAACAGGCATTACTTTGCGGGATTCTAGTGTTGTTATGATAAACCCATCTCTCCTGGTTAAACCACATACAGCAGCAGAGGCCTCTGTTACAATTTTGACACACCTTTCCGTAGCTTGAGTGTGACAAGTAAATTTATTCAGAAGGGGCAAATCACTGAATTAATTCTTTCTGGTGTTTGTTCGGTAACGTGCAAGTCCTTCCAAGCAATGATATCGATATAGTCCTTTGCATTGAAATTAAATTTTGGAACTTTGAATATTCTAACACCAGAATCCAATGAATCTCTGCATTTAAGAATCCTTCTCAAAACCAACACTTTTATTTTTCCGGATGACCAAAAAACCATTCCTTTGAATAACAGGATCTACTACAGCTTTCAAGTGTGTCGGCAGATATCTCGAAAGGACCATACTTTTGTATCAGTGTTTGGATCTGTAGATGGAACTAGGCTTTGTTTTTATGGAAAACCACATCGGAGCGTACACTTTCAAAATAAAATTAACCAGATGTAACATATTTTGATTTGGAGAAATTGTCGAAAGATACAATACCACTGCAATGGCTTTTGAAATGGCTGCTCCAGACATCTTATTACACCTCCTTTGAATCCTGTATTGACAGCGGTTCCATCACATCCTATCTAAAATACCGTATCTATCGAGTACATGAGCTACAGTAGGCATCGAAGATCTTAGAATCTTCTTTTGACTTTTTATCTTCAAACAGTCCTGCTGATGATGTTGACGGCGCCATTTCAGAGGATATCGCCATCTCTTCTTCAATTTGATGGTCTGGCTCTTCTTTAGATGATAACTATCTGCATATCGTTAGATGAATGTGATCTCAGCTCATTGATGTGTTTTTGATGTCTACTTTCATAACTTCGTTTTCGGCCTAGTTTGTTGATATTTCCCATTTTTCGGTTGGTTCTTTTGTCAATCAAAAAAGGTCTCTCCAAAATTGACACTTAAAGTTGTTTCTCACACTTACAAGCAGCAATATCGAATAAGGATTGTGCTTCGTCCTTAAACAACTAAATCCGCTTCTTGTATGAATCAAAGTTTTTTCTCGATTTATAGGACTTCAGTAAATTCTTATAACTTTCATAGTACAGCTTCATCTTCCTCATCACTGAACGAACTTGTATGGTAGGAATCGATGCTGTCTGCCAGAGCTTCACCAATTTTTCAGAAATCTCCTCGCATGTGTCGGTTGCCAAATTTTTAAATTGAGTTTGTTTATTGTGACTAATCCACAAGTAAGATCGTATTATATCTTCTTTAGTTGGCAACATAAAGGCTTTAAAATCTTGTCCTTTTCCAACAACGGGCAAAATAAATCACAACGGAGAGTAGAAATTGTAATATTTTTCACTTAGCACAAAACTAAAAAAAAATCAAACTTAAAATATAGTAAGATACGTCACAATGTCTGGTTTTAATTACTTAACCACTTATTAACAGTTTGTCAACAACTGATCCACTACATACTGGATCACTTTCTTAAGTATAAATTTCGTCTCTCAAAAAAACTACCAATAAATAAATTTTCATTCATTCAATACCACTTTGGTTTTTTCCGCAAATAATTTTTTTATTACATACGCTTAAACTTGTACACAAAATTAGAGACCAATTAGAATAATAAAATTAACCCCATTCAAGAATCCTGTATGTAAGGATTACCTGGAATTCACGATTCTATAGTTAAAACATTTTTGACCTAAGATCTCTACCACACCCAATAAAAAATCAACCCAAATTATGAATCTGGGTTTTCTCAGGTACCTTTTCTTTTTTTCACTTTTTTTAACTTGTTTACACAAACAACTCTTTATTGCGCTTGACCAATACTGGAAGATGGCTTAAGCTAATCGTTTACATTATTGGATCGTGAATTTTTGATAATCATTAAATACAAGATTCATGAATGGAGGTAATTTTTGTTTCTGTCCAATTTAAAACACATGGCAAAAACAAATTTTTACCAAAGTGGAAAAATTTGTAAAGTAGGTAGTAGGTCCATCTACTACCAAAACGTCAAAACCATCTCATTTGAACATTTGGAAAAGGAAATCGAAAAAAAAAAATGGAAAAATATTTAAAAAAAGTGATTTAAACGACTTGGGGGCAAAATTTTTTATTTTGGATTTGGTTAAAGTATTCATGGATGCAACTTTCCCACCGCGGCCCAATCCATTTTGGTGAAAAAGTTGTTTTTTCATACAAAATCAATCCACCCTAATGTTTATACTGTCATATCTCAAAAACGTGACTTGCTAGACTATTTTTCACTTCAGATGCCAGTTCAGTCAGCCAAAATCTATTAGAAAAGTATATTTTGGTTTGCAGAGTGTGTCTACTTAGACTCTTTATATACCCGAAGAATTTTATTAAACCAATTAACCAGAAGCTAATAAAGTAATTATTAAAAATAATATTTTCATAATCAACTGCAGAAGGTTCAATTATAAATTGAGTCCGCTCAGCTTTCACTAACATTATATGCCTTTGAAATAACATCAAAACATTCACAATTATTCACCCCCTTTTAACAAATGCCTGTAAAATATTCAAATTAACGACCCAAATATGAAAATGTTACTTCTGATGTTGTGTGTGGTGATTGTCGCAATCTGCCTGGTCATGTTTTCCAATGGAAAATTTAACTCTTCATTTGGCCTAACGACAATGAGCCTCTGCTAACCCGGTCAACATGTTATCTCGACACCACAGCAGCAACAGAGCCATATACAGGAGTACAATAAATGCTTCTATATGTACTCACTCCCAGTGTCCCATTAGGTGTTTGTAGGCAAAAGGTTCTGATATAGCCAATTTCTATGGCGCCAAAAACCCAAACCCAAATCCAAACCCAAAGTATCACAGGTATGAATTTCGGAAATCGTTAAATATTCATGCGATATAAGTGCTACCCTCTCTCTGACAGCACGCCTATCCCATTATAACCCATTAATTTGGAAGTCAATGAGTGAGGATGACACTATACATGGCCAGGTGTTGTTGGAGGTGTCACTTTTGGGTGATATGCACAGACTTCCCATATCCGGTCTTATTGCATTTTGGATTTCGGAATGAAAATCATTTCGAATTCTGGGTGAATTATTACAGTTTGTGTTTTGATATTTTATGTGTGGAGTCTGTGTGGTGAATTGCAGCCTCAGTTCAACGAGTCATAAATTTGTAATGCATTCTTTGAATTTTTAAATCAAGAGCCATGATGGCTTTTCTATTCTCTGCTCCTATAGAATTTATTGGAATGACACATAAATTTTAGCATGAGGTTGAGGGTATATTTTAACAAACCACACAAAGATTGCATTTAACAAGTGATTGATTTAACTTTACATAAAACATTTGCATACAGAATTCCCCACAGAAATTAATAGTATATACCCTAGTATGTGTTCGTGTATCTTGTTACAAAACATTACAAAGTCCTTTAGTTGAAACTACAAGTTAGGCACCTATGATGTAGATGCAAATTGTTATACCACAAAAATGTATTACGGTTCATTCAATATGTAACACAAGACCCAAATGTATTCTCTTAACCTATTAAATTAAGGAAGCAAGAAAACAATTGGCCCATTTATTTATATGAAATTATGCATAACACAAAAGCTCATTGAAAAGATGAAACAATTTCAATTTTCAAGTCATTGTTACACCTTGACATTTGCTCAGAAATAGGACTTCTTGTTCAACCACATAATATTATTAAAAATATATGGATTTAGAACCAAGAAGCTTTGTCAACATTGCTGTTCTAAAAAGAGTCAAAAACATGAAATTTACATTAATGTTCCTAGGTTCGGTTTATGAAAAATTAAATAAAACAATTCGATGTTTTAGTAACGAAGATGGATTCACACTAACAGATGTAACATGTTTCACGTACAGGCTAACTCACATTTTCAGTGTTACTTTCATTTTTTTATAAAACGATTTTAAATACGTAACAGGTTTTTTTTTAAAAATAATAAAATACAAAACAAGTCATTTATTAAATTTGAATATAATTTTCTTTTTATTTTCTCTACTTTATTGTTTAAACCCAAAAATTAATTACAAGAAAGCTTACTTCCATACTGCTCTACTAAGAAAATAGAGAGTTAATGCTGAAATATGTACAAAAATAGGCCATATCACAAAAAATTTCCATCTGAAGATTTTTAAAAGCAGTTTTCTGTTTGTTTTGAGATCCGCGTCAAAACTTATTCAACGTAAAATGTCAAAGTTATTAATTTTTCTCATTATATGCGAGAGTTGTTGAAAGTTTTTTATACAAAACTTGTAGACCATATAGTTTTCTATAAAAAAAAAAAAGTTAATGCATTTGTTCCCTTCGACTCTATCGTTTCGAAGACATCGCCATTATTTTAAATGTAAAATAACGAAATTTTCGTTATCATTAAAAATGTTATGCATATGAGAAAAAACTAATACTTTTGACCTTTGACATTGATTAACTTTTAACTGGTGACTTTTCTTCCTTTTCCCAAAACGAACAGAACTGCAATTAAAAATCTTTAGTTCAAATATTTCCGATTACATGAATGTATACATTGCCTGAGATTTTCGGTTTGTTAACTTCAAAAGCCCCATTTCCAACTCCAAGTGGATCCAAATCACGATTGAAAAAGGACTTATTTAGCAAACTCAGCTATTAAAAAAAAAAAAAATTATGTGCATCATTTTTCCTTTTAATATTTTATTTTTTGTAATTTATTTTTTACTTGCTCTAAAGGGCAAGTATGTATTGGTTTCGTGTCAATAATCAAAACCAACAATACGATGATGGAGATGTCCAAAAAAGTGGTTTTCGTCATGCCGTCCGTCGGTCTGTGCATCTGTGCGTCTGTGTGTCTGTACGTCTGTGCGTCCATCTATACACATTTCCACTGCCCAAACACGTGGATGGATTTTCTTCAAATTTGGTACAGATCATTTTTTTGTTTTTTTTTTTAACCTCCCATACAACATTTTTGAGTTATTCGAGTTTTCCCGAAAACGGCTCTAGCGATTCTGATTAAACTTTTTTATATGTATTATTTCTTCTAAAAGATACATTTTTAGAATTTTTTTTTTTGAAAAATCGTTGGTGCCATTTTTTTTTAACAATTTTTTATCAATAAATTTTTTGGAAAAAAAATTTGACAATCGTTAAAATCGATTTTAAGAAAAATAATTTTTTATGCATGAATATTCTCGAAACTTGTGTAAAAATAAAAGTGGTATGCCATTTTCAAGAAAATATTAACGCTCCTCTAAAACCGTTTCAGAAAAACAGTGACCCGTTTTCGAAAAATTGATTTTACAAAAAAAAAAAAAAATGTTAAAAAAAATTTTTAAAAACCCAAAAATTAATTTTTTAAAAATTTTGATAAAAAATAATTTTATTGTTGTTAAGAAACTTTTGTATAAAAATATTCATCAAAATTGGTTAAGTCGATTAAGAGAAAATCAAAAATGAAAGAAATAGTTCTATGGGAGGTACCTACCGGTAGTAGAATTTTTACAAACATTTCTTCCAATCCAAAAGTATTTCCCTACTAACAAAAGTAGACACAAAAATTTTAATCAAAATCGGTAGAGCCATTTTTGAAAAAAGTTTACTTTTCCTTAATGGTAATGGCAGGTACCGTTAGTTTTGGCCCATTAACTACCAAATTTAAAGAAAATTGGTTCAGCGGTTTAGGCTGTATTTCGAGGTATACAAAGGACAGACGGACAGACAGAATTGAGAGACCAACTTTATTTGCATTCTTTTTCTAACAGAAGAAGGCACAAAAATTTTAATCGAAATCGTTAGAGCCGTTTTTGAAAAAGTTTAATTTTCAAAAATATTTCAATTTCTCTCTAGGGAATCACCAAAGCCTTAACCACCAAATTTGAAGAAAATCGCTTAAGCGGCATAGGCTATAAGTCGTGGTTTATCCAGAAGACAGGCAGGCAGACAGACAGACAGACAGACAGGCAGACAGACAGATAGATAGACAAATAGACAAACAGACAGAGAGAATTGCGAAACACACTTTTTTCGCATACTCTACCATCGTAATGACATGTCTGATTGTTATCTCGAGTTCGATTTTTCTTACGTATCCTAAACTTGGCCTACGGTACATATCGCAACTAAAAATGTTATTTTTCCTTGTGAAAAAGATACTTATGGGTCGCTAAGAATCAAAATGTTCCTGTAAAATGTGAATATTAAACTGAGAAAATGAACATAAAACCGAAAAAAGGAACTTCTAAACTTCTGATGGAAATTATGCGAAGATTTTTTTTTAATCTGTTCGTCATTTTTTACAAGATAAAACAATAAATATAATATAAGGACCTCATTAGGACTACTGAAAAATAAAAATTGGCGTTTTTTAAGTTAAATGCAAAAATTAGCAATGTTTTGCTTAAATGCTGCTCTTAGTTTTTGGTTTACTATGATGATGGTGTTGACTTTTTTGTGGAGTCTTGTGACATTTGTTTTCAAAAACCCTTCAGTAAATATTAATAAAGATGAATCTATCAGTATTTTATGTTGCTTAACTATACAGCAAATACTTTAAACATGATATTTAAGTTTTAACTAATTTCAAAATACATTGAGTACTTAAACAAACCAAGAGAAAACACTTATCACTTTGACTTTAGTATCTTTTTGTACCTCTTTTGAACTCATCCAAAAATAATTGAATTCAGATGACTTTGTCTGCCTCTACACTTTCAGGTATTTAATAAAGACATCGCAGAAGCGTCCTGTACAATATGTGCAATCATGCCACACGACACCACATACCTACCTAGTATACACATAAAAGCTACATGTTTCTGTGTTTGGTCATTGGCTGGATGCTGCTGTGAAAGGTATTAAATTGGGTCATCTGCATCAAGGAAAAACCACATCAATCGTCCGTATAATACGGTTTTAATGGAAATTCTCTATTAATAGGAATAGCGGTTTTTCAATATAGACCGCGCGGAGAGGATTTCAGTTTTGAGATAGCGATGGCGACACAGAAATCCACGAGCTTTTATACATGCATGTATGTAGAGGTGTATGCAATGACCACAGTTCGTGTCATTTCCGGGTTTGTCTTCGATTGAATATAGACATTGAACAGCTTATATCTTGTGGACAGAAATGGGTAACCTCAGTCAAGTTATTTTCAAAATTGCCTTGTCCTTATTGTTGTGTTCAATTAGATTGCAACACAAAATCAAATCAAAAACTTACACATACATACGTATGTGTAGTATGTAGGTTTCTGCGTTATTACCTTAAAGACGTATGTTTTAGTTTGTTTTACTTGTGTTGTACAAACATTTTGGTAGCACACGAGGAGGATCTATCTTTGTGGCAACTTTATTTACTTGCCCTATAAGACAAGTATTTCGATAACTTAATTTTAGGTTAAGAAAAAACACAAACTCTTGAACACTGCATATTATTATACTAGCTGACCCAGCAGACGTTGTCCTGCCCTGCACATTAATTTTTCTTTTTGTAATTACATTGGAAGCGATGAGTGTAACAACCGTACCAAGTCCAAATTTTATTTAAGAGAAAAAAAAAACAAATATAAGAGAGTTTTACAGAAAAACTGACACATTTTTTGAAAAATAATGTATCGGATAATTTGGAAATAAAAATACCCCATACATTTTTTTTCTTAAAAGTTGATAGTTGGTCTATTAAACTCTTATATATTTGATTGTCATTTACATTTAGAAATTGTACTTGTACAGTTCTTGCATTTATCGATTCATTTATGGTCTAATTATACGATCGTTTATAAAATATTTTTATTCTTTTTATTAAAATGCGCAACACAACATTTTAGTTTTTTCCACTTGGGCTATAGACCAATAATTAGTTTGAAGTTTTCCATATCCATGTGAGAAATATGGAACAATTCGGAATAACAATGAAAAAAAACGTGTAAAAAAGTGTTGAAAATCTAGGAAAATAAGTGAAAAGTCGCGAAAAAAGTGTGGAATACCTGAGAAAAAAACATGTCGATCGTGAAAAAAGAGTGGTGCTTATAAGTTCATTCACCAGTATTCCACGCTTTTTACGTTTTTTTCCGTGAAGTTTCACACTTTTTCCTCGACTTTCCTATATAAAGAAATGAATAAACTAAACTGTACATTTTTTGTAACGGTTTGCTCTGTTACTTTTTTCGATTTTTTTCGCATTTTACGCTTTTTCCGGTGGTACTTATCACTTTTGTCATGACCTTTTGTTGCTTTTCTGTGCTGTATTCCTTGATCACATATTTTCCAGCTTTTTTTCCACTTTTTCCACGACTTTTAACTTTTTTTTCTCTGAAGTTAAGTTTTTTTATTACACTATTTAATGCTTTTCTCGCGGTAAAAGTCTTTTTTTTTCGTATCTTCTATGCGGTACTTCGCAATCTTTAACCGGTATTCATTTAAATCGAATTCAAATGAAATAACAATCGAAAACTCGAAACAAAATAAAATGCACGACTGGATCGCACGAACTTGCTCATGTAGTGCAGAGCTATTTTATGTATTCAATTAGCTTGAAAATTTTAGCTTTTGGTCATCCGATGTTATTGTGTAGGTTCAAATAAGCAAAGATAAATATTTTTTTTGAAAACGGGAACACTTTTTGGATTTGTTTTTGAAAAATAATATTGGGTCAATGATTTTTATTTTTAGATGTTGATAAATATTGGCCATCTTCAAAATGGCATACCAATTTTTATTTTCAATCGTTTTAAAATTTATAATAAAAAAATATTTTTTTTTAAGAAAGCTGTTTTTTTATATAGATTTTTTCAAAAAAAAATTCTAAAAATTTATCGTTATTGAAGAAATCATATCAAAAAGTTTAATCAAAATAGTTAGACCCGTTTTCGATAAAATTCGAATGACTCAAAAATGTTGTATGGGAGATACTCGTTCTAGATGAGATATTCAAAAACAAAAAAAAAAAAACAAATTTTGAAATTACGTAAAAATCATCTGCACCAAATTTGAAGAAAATCCGTCCACGCGTTTGAGCAGTGGAGAAGTGTACAGATGGACGCACAGACGTACAGACACACAGACGCACAAATGCACAGACCGACGGACGGCATGACGAAAACCACTTTTTCGGACTTCTCCATCATCGTAATGTAGGTTTTGATTAAAACCTCAACATTTTTTTTGACACGAAACCAATACTTGCCCTATGGAGCAAGTAAAAATGGTTGAAATTGATTGAGCCATAAAGGAGAAAAACAGAATTAATAAAAACGGTTCTATGGCAGGTACCGTTAATAACGGTTTTTGAAAAAAATAGTTCTCATTTAAAGATAGACCTTATCCAAGAAACTGACCATGATTTTTTTAATCAAAATCGTAGGGACCGTTTTTGAGAAAAATGAGTTTTTCTAAAACCGGTATATGACAGGTACCGTTATTTTTGGTCCAAAAAAATAATTCAAAAAATGTCTGGGGATAGTCTCCAAAGAACATCACATACCAAGTTTGAAGTAAATCGACCCATCCTTTTAGACTGTGGCCTCTGATAGATACAGACAGAAAGATGGGCAGACAGACAGACAGAATTGTTAGACCCACTTTTTTCAAACTCTCTATCATCGTAATGTCATGTTAGATTGTTATCTGGACTTTTTTTTTGTACGAATGCATAACTTGATTTATAGTACCTATATCGCAAGTAAAAAGGAAACTTCTCCTCTTGTAGTAAAGTATCTTTCTGAATAAGAAAAAAGCACGACAAAACTAAACAATTCGATTCCGAGTTTAACCAGCCATCAAAATTGTTTTACACAATGTTTTGACCTCCACTAAGTAAAATAAATCTCAATTTTATTCAAACAAAACCATATTTAACCACTTTTAATAGTTAAATGAAAAAGCGTACAACTTTCTGCACAAACCATTCTTTATGACCTCACAAAAAAGTTATACAGGGTATATTCATTATTTATTTTCATCGTCCAAAGCGCTCATTTCTGAATTGCCATTTTGATTGCAAGCCAAGCCACGAAAGAAAAAAAAAACCAACAACCCAATAAACTCCAGAACTACAACGATTCCGTCATTCCATTTACAGCTTAAAACAACCAAACGCCAAAGTATCTATATACTGCGCACAAAATTTTTCATATAAAGATTAAAAATTAATCCCTTCTCTCCGATGGCCATTTAAAAGAATTTAATGAACCGTCTGACGCATATTGTGTCGTTCATTGTTCGTTGGCCGTTACCTTTGTTACAAAGCCATACTATCTAAGTTTAATGGGTTAGCAGGTGCTTAGTCGTAGTTCAAGTCGGAATATTACCAATGGGACGCTGTATTATAGTGCCAATGTCGGTGATGTTGATGTCCTTTGTCACTTACCCTAACGCCCAGCCTTTATCCCTTCCCTTACTCCAAATAAAATATTATACAGCAAAGCACTCTCATTAAGTCATTCGTAAAGTTGCCATAGTGCCCCATAAAGAAAGGGTTTGAATCTTGACTTCTTATACAATGTATCACTGGTAGGTGGTAGGTATACCGATGGCTGCCAGCTCACCCGAAACAAGCCTTTATTCTTCATCTATACTATATACTCTATACCTTACCTAACCCACATCTCCTCTTATGGTCACCACCGCCGGTGCGGTGGTGGTGTACCGGTGTATGGGATGTGGGCTGGAGCCAGTATACCACAGGTGTTTTCAAAATCGAGAAGAGAGCTTCGACCGAGAGTGGATGTGAAAGTGAAAAACTTATAATTGCCAGTCCTGAAACAGAATCCTTTTTCGGGTGATTTTTGTGTCCCTTTCTATTTTTGTGCTGTGAGGAAAGAAAATGATGATGGTAACCGGGTAACCTACGGCACAAGGGTTTTTGGCGTTGGTGTTTGACATGGTTTATTGATCGGGTGGGGATGGCAGAGGACGTAAATCTTTTTATACTTTTTGGCAATTATCGAGCTGACTTCGGGGTTTGGAAAAAGTGGTTGTGGGTGTTTTTAGCACCATATAACCGGCTGCAGTGTTCATAATCCCCTCTAAGCCTTTTATGTTGTAAAAAAAAGTACACCTGACTATTTGTCGTTGGAAAAACGTTTTTTTATTTCCAACTTCTTTTTTTTTTGTTTCCTTCCAAACGAAATTTGCCACCCTCATAGTTACTATTGTGTGGGTGTGTTTTTGGATTGTATAGGTACATACTTTCGAAAGTTAGCTATTTTTGTATACAATGAACGAACGATTCGTATAGTTAAAGATACCAGCATCAAGCACGTTTCATTCACACCTTGCGTGTAATTTTGAAGCTCTGCAATCGGCTAACACAATATTTGCACGGTCATTAGGGCGCATTTATGCGGTCAAAAGGATTTCAGAGGTAAAACTAGCGATTAACTGCCTGTACAGCAGTAGGTAACTTCCAGCACAGCGCAGTGCCCAGCCAGAGGTTAGGATTTAAATGACCTATACCAGAGTGTGAAAGTATGAACATGTGGTAAAGGGTTTTAATTAGATTGTGTGTTGCTGATTTGAATTAAACTACGTATGTGCTTTTACGCTAAATTTATACACTAAATTTTTTTGTTTAGATTAAACATGTTTAATGATTAGATCAAATTTCATTTAATGAATAATGAGGGATCAATTCAATTCAATAAAGCACCCCGACATACCGAATTGTAATTAAATTTTTATTGATGAATGGAAAGTGAACCATAGATCCACAGAATTCTTTCGACGAAATCAACAGTCTCTATTTTTAGTCAGGTTAAACTACTTCGTGAAAATCTTATATGGGTTATAAGTGTTCAAATCACAGGGCTATTAGGAGCGGCCAAACCGGCCTCTCGTCTGTGGAATCATTGAAGATTGAAAAACCTAGCCCTCTGGTTTAGGCGCTCCTTCCGCAAAATAAGCCTCGGATATACGAACTTAGCGAAGCAACTTTCGCAAATCAATATGGGAATAGTTTGATATTTTATTGCTAGTTTGTTGCTAATTAGTTGCAGAAATTTTGATTTTTGGTCTTGTATTTACCGTTTTATGGGGTGCTTCACTAAGTTCATGTGAACTTAGCGAAGCACTCTAGCTAATTAATTTTAAATTTGTTGCTTCTTTATTTCTGTATTTGCTCTAATTTAGTGTCAACTTAACGAAGCACGATTGAAGATTGAAAAGTGGTTTGGTATTTTGTTTGCTAATTAGTTAAGGCAATTTCAATTTTTTGTTGCTAATTTGTTAGCTAAGCCCCCAAAATCAACCTAACAAATTACCATACTTTTCTAAAGGAATTTGGAACGCTGAACCAGAATCTGAAGTCAAGACTAGCACGTCACGTTTTCGAGATAATCTTGTTCAAATATGTCAAAAAGCCGTTTTGTTGGTATATTTAACGTCGAATTTAATTACTGGGAATTACTTATTTACAAAACTATTAATCACATGTGACTGGAGTGCATTTTATCTGTCTAAATCATTTTAAATCACTTAAAAATTCGCTTTCAGCGCAAAGATATTGCAAAGTGAAATTTATAATTTGACCAAAATAATCTCTTTAGTGCAATTAAAGTGTTTTTAAAGTTCTGAAGTAATAATAAAGTAATAATTAACAATGTCTAGCTTTATGGTTTTTGGAATGCTGAGCACGAATCTGAAGTTATTCAACAAAATTTATCACGGGAAACATGATATATCAGTGAAAAACTTACAAAAATTTGAAAATTTTTCGCTAAAATCGTGTATGAAGAATAAAAGTAGACAAAATTAACAAATTTATATCTTCACCAATTTTTTGTACGACTTCTTGACAAAAAAAAATATCGAAAAATCCATAAAACCCAGTCCTTTTGAAATGCACAAAATAATCTTTTTTATTGGTTTTGCTCTGATTACTGAATACTTTACTTAACCATATTTTACTTCAACATAATTAACTTGGCCAGTATCAAGAATATAGAAAGTGAAAGTGAATATCCCAAAAGATACGGAATTTTGAAATTTATGGTTTGCTGCTAACGATAGAATTTTCTAGTAAACTCTTGAAAATGAGATCCAAACGAATGGCTTGTTTTGCATTATGTTTGCTGTAATGGAAATACAACTTGGTTCAAATGTAAAACAGTTGCTGCAAATGTCAACCGAATCAAAGAGAGCTCTTTTCTACAAAATAATCGCATTTTTTTAAAAATCTATTTAAATAAAAAATGTACGTGAAATGATCTTACACAATTTAAAAATATTTTATGAAAGACAAAAAAAAACTTTATTTTTGCAGAAAAATTATTAACCAAATAACAAACTAATTTCATTTGGATTTGCGAAAGAAAGTTGCTTCGCTAAGCTTACACTCATCTCGGATATGGATGATGATCCAAATTTGAACTAGCAATCGAAATATCGACTTCGGATCCACTCCGCATGTGATGGAATGTACGAAGCTGAGGTATGCAACATACACTTGGAAAATTAGTAGATTACCGAGAGAGGTATAAAGAAGAAATTATATCCATTCAAGAAATGCCATGAGATATATCCGGAAGTAAAGAGTCTATGGAAGATGAAATCCTAGCATATCTACTTCGAAAAGAACCTTAAAAAGCAGAAATAGTGGACTTTGTGATAAGAAGTAGAAAAGCCCGCAACTCTATATCGAGTGGAACAAAACATCATGCCAGTCCTGTTGTATGGGGCAGAGCTATGAAGATTGTTAAGATGGATTGAAAACTGGCTGACTTGCCTTGAGCGAGAGATTTTTCAAGCTATGTTTAGTCTAGTGTGTATCGGCGAAGAGTGGAGAACAAAAATCAACGTTGAGCTAACAGCGACCTAACTGAGATGTTATTGTATCCAATACCGTGGCATAAGAAGACCCGGACAATATAAAGGGTTTTCCAATAAGAGGTGTTATTTTGAAAAGCCCGCTATTTCGGTAGCTGTCACTTTTGAAGCTGTCATTTTTTGACATTTGACAAGTAGAAACGACGTTATTAATAAAAATGGAACGATACACGCTTCAATAACGCATTGAAATTATTAAAATTCACTATAAAAATGGTGAAAATTTGGCAGAGACGGTTCGTAAAACTAAAACATTTTTGGGTCGTCGTGAAGCACCTTGTCGGACCGCAATACAGAAATTGGTGGACAAATTCGAGCTGTTGGGACAAGTTAGTGATGTGAAGAATAAAACCCGTGCACGTCGCTCAAGAACAACTGAGAATATTGCTGTTGTAGCCCAAAGTGTTGAAGAAAACCCAGGTTTGTCCATTCCTCGTCGTTCTTTGAAATTAGGCATTCCACAAACGTCATTACACCGTATTTTGCATAAAGACTTGGGTCTTAAGGCTTATCAACATCAACATCAACAACGTCGTGTCTTTGCTGATTGGGTCCTTGAAATGGATGAAAATGAACCGGAATTTCATCGAAAAATCATCTTGACTGATGAGGCCCATTTCCACCTCGGAGGCTACGTCAACAAGCAAAACTGTCGCATCTGGGGCTCGGCAAACCCAAGAGTTATTGTTGAAAAGCCTCTCCATCCTCAACGCGTGACTGTTTGGTGCGGTTTATGGTCCCGCGGGGTCATTTGACCTTACTTTTTCAAAAATGAGACAACGTTTACTTTCAACAAGACGGCGCTACGTGCCACCCAAGCAATGAAACCTTCGATCTTTTACGGGAAAAGTTTCCGGACCGTGTTGTCTCTCGAAGAGGTGATCACAATTGGCCACCGAGATCTTGTGATTTAACACCTTGCGACTTCTTCCTTTGGGGCCACGTGAAAGATAAGGTCTACGCCAATAGCCCAGCGTCGATTCAAGACCTCAAAGATGAAATTCGTGAGGCTATCGAGGACATAGGGCAGCCACTTTGCGATTTGGTTATGGAAAATTTCATGAAAAGGATATGGTGCTGTAAGCGTGGTCTTGGCGGCCATTTGGCTGATGTTGTGTTCCATTATTAACGGCATACCTTCCTCTTTATAATGAAATAAACATCCGATCATTTATCTCCAAAAATGCCATTTTTCTTTGAATATCAAAATAACACCTCTTATTGGAAAACCCTTTACTTTACAGCTTTTTTATTGGTGGAAATTGTTGGGAGCAATACCCCTTGGTTCTTGGCTCTCATTCCCAGCCAGCCCAGTCTCTCTCTCAAGTGGTTGAAGTCGGTCATCCCTAGATCAGGCTTTTGACCAGTTCGATATCGCCGTAAGGCCCGTAGAGTTTGTCGCTTAATATTGCTCCACTCTCCACCGATGCACACTGAACCAAACAAGAAGAATCTTTATCGGAAAGTAAGTCAAGTGGTTTTCATCTGATTGCAATATGATCGATTTGATTGCACGGTAGTATTTTAACGTGGTTCTTATGCCAGCCTTTTACGACACAATATTAAAGCGCAATACTCGTGCAACAATATTGTCGTGCAAGACCTTTATTGCACAATTTTTTCGGTTTAATATTTTCTGAGTTTTTACCCAATATTTTTGGTTCCCACAACGAGGCAGATACAGAATAAGCAATGAGACATAAAAATATTGCGCAGTAATATTGAGTCGTGTATGGACGACCCTATTATTGTGCAATAATACAGGGTGTTCCGAAATCACCACCGCAGAAGAAAACCATGAGTTCCTGACGTCATTTTAAGTCGAAAAACTTAAGAGCTAATTTTCTCGTTCTCGCTCCGTTTTCGACTTATAACGGTTTTTATGATTTGTATTGCTTTTCCCTTTGACTGGCTCCAACTTTGCCAAACTACAACTGATTTTAATTTTTATTTAATTCTTTCTTCTGCGGCGGTGACTTCGGGACACCCTGTATTGTATCGTGTAAGGTGGGCATTACAGAATTACTCAAAGATTTTGGCAATGAGATCTATAGAATCATTCCTTGGAGACCCAATCTTTTCCTTTTTTTGGGGAATGTGTGTTTATAAAGAAGTCAAACTGAGGAATAAATAAAATGTAAATGAAATCCATTTTAAGAATAATTAGGTAAGAAAGGAAAGGAAACCAAAATTGTTAAGATTTTAACTTGTTCAAATGGTAACTCAAGTACAGCTGGTTTGTTCGTATACTGGTGGTGTCGATGATTTTTTTGTTTGCTTTTTGGGTATTTAAAGTGGAACCGCTATTGATTTTAAAATATCCGTGCTTGGGCCAATTTTTTTTACGTTTTACTTTGATTTGAAGTAAATTTTTTTATTCTACGCTATTTTTTCCCTCAGTGTAGAGCTTTTTGTGTAAAAAACAAGCTTAAAACTCGTTTGGGATGAGTTGCTAGAGTTTTTCAACAGCTAAAATTGTTTTTTTCGGTAGGAACACATAAATATTGAATATGGAAGCGGAAGGAAATTTTATCAAAGGAAATAAATTTGTTTTTTATTTATCGAAATTTTACTCTGAAGTAAAGAGGTAATATGAAGTAACATGCTTTCAATGCTGAAGTTTACTATTAAACCATGTGTCGAATGATTCGGTTAAAAAACACGTACACTTTCACACAATCAACACTCGGTTATTGCTTTTCTCTATAATTGGTAATTGGAAACCAATCATAAAATGTAAAAGCTTATAATCCGCTAATTCCAAAGAAAAATATATCATTTTTAACTTCTCATTATTAGAATCGGTTGACTTAAAATCTTTTCTAATAATCTTTCACAAGTTTTTGAATTGCTCGATACTTCACCACCATTATTCTGATAATCCCCCTTTTTACTTTTCATCTAATCTACGGATTGCAATGACACTAAAACTTCTTCTATTCTATCTCTACTTCAGTATCATCCTTTTCCGATAAATGGTAATTGAGGAACAAATCAGTTTCTACAGTATACATAACATCTTACCTCGAAATCTTTTGGTTATCATCTTAAACGTTTCGGTTTTCTTTTAGAGATGACTCTCTAAAGTATACGTATATTCAGCATCAAACAATTTGCCATGTTGATGTATGTAATTGCTTTTGGTCGAAAGTTTTTAAAAGCAATTTTAATGGCTCAGTTAGCTTGAAGCGATTCTTGAAAATTGGATTTCCTTTCAATAATTTTGTTCATCCTTTTGCAGTCTGTGACACACACAAACACACTCATATATGGTACCTTATTTCGCTGTGTTCCCAAAGACATCACCAACACTATTCCACAAAAAGTTTATTCCTTTTGAAACTTTCACAAATGGTTTGAATTGCATTTACCTGCGCTCTATAAATGGTTCTATTAACTTCACCTGTATCATCTCGATAATTCGACGACTGCCGGCAGCTTAAAGCTTCAGCAGTCGGCTCACCTTTATATTATTTTTCTTCTTCTATGTTTTCTTCCTCTTCTTCTTCGGCATTCCTGTGTATTTGAAGAACGAACGGATAGATGGATAAAGTTTGCTTTTAAACGACATTAAATGACTCTTCCATCCAAGTGTTAACATTTTCAAGGAGTATGGTACAAACGAATAGCTGCGCTACCTTGTGGATAATTGTCGGAACGAAATGATTCTTTTAACGGGTTTCTTTCAAAACGACTAATAGATGGCTTTGAAATCACGCCGATAGCATTGGAACCGATAATGCCAACAATGATGATGACGACGACACGATGGAAAAACGCTAAAGCTGAAGCCCCACTACTACCCTTGCCTGCAAGAATTTCGAAGAAGACGCACCGACCGACTTTGAAATAGTGAGCCCTGGTGCGGAAGGCGAAACAAGGATGAAAACAACCCTTTTGATTTCTTTCAATCAGGTGAATTGGAGAACTTTTATATTGGATTGATTGAAATTAAAAAGTTCCAAGAATGGGAAGCAATTCTATATATTACGTCTCCTCAAGTACCTACTTTACGGGTAAAATATTGAGAAAGAATAAAACTGAAACACATTATGAATCACAAGGGTAGCAATTTGAAGTGGCAAAACTTTTTCAATTCCACTTTTGCAAGCCGAGTTGTATAAGAATAAAAAAAAATAAAATAATAATTTTCACTTTTGCGAATATTAATTAATACAAGTTGAGGTGAAATTATTGGGTGGGTTTCCTAGGGGATCAATCTTTCTTGAGTCTTGATGAGGAATAATGCATAAAGTGGCAATCAGATTTCATTATACGACCTAACAAAAAGACGAATCGAAACTTCTGCTTCTCATTTATCTCATAATAATTTGAAAAAGGATAACCAAAATGAAATTCATTTCAAGGGTAGATATTGAATTGAGTTTTATCACTATTTAATGTGATCCTACGGGTTGTGAGTGAAGATATTTGGGTTTATTATTCTTAATTAATTAGTTTTTTTTGTCGGAACATCGATCTGGATCAATATGGAATGCTCACTTCACTTGAGAACCGGTTTTGAGTAATTAATAATTATAATATCTTTAAATTGATTTTGGGAAATTTGTTGGTTTATTGGAAAAAAACCACTATATCTACATTTACTACAGTAACTATATACGTTTAGACCTTTCGTCAAATCCTGTAGTTCAGATTGTTTTTAGTTATTGTTTATAATGTTAAACCAATGTGGAATCCAACTTTTCGACCTCGAGTACCGAAAGCAACAATGGTAAAAATGCAAAAAAAAACGCGTTTTCTTGGGATTTTTTTCAGCAATGTGAGGCCAATACGTTTTATGTAGAGCCAACAGTTTCCAAGATTCAGTTTTTCGTAATGTAGCCATACGAAATTTATAACAGAAAGGAGTAGAAATCAACAGGATATTAAGAGATTCTGAATGTTTCTGAGAAAAAAATTATAAAGGATTGTGTCTTTATCCCATCGTTCAGGCAGGATTGCCAATTTTCTAAAAAAATGATTTCACATGTAAAAAAAAACTATTTAAAGCCAGATACCTATTCTTAAATTTTATTGTCAAATAAAGTTATTTTAGCCAATAGTTTGTGCAACTTATTTCATACTAAAAATTTAAATTTTTATTAAGAAAACACAAGTATATTAACTACCCTTTTTGTTTTAAATTTTTTTAAATACTCCTATACCAACTCTTAGTCACATAAAGAAAAGAAGATGCGAAAATGTTTTTTTAGTTATTGAAAAAACTGAAAAACTGTCTTTTCTTATTTTTTGATATACATAGGCAGAACGGGTCCCATTTGGATCCTGAATAATAAATAAAAAAAAAGTTAGACGGATCAAAAAAGTTCTAGAAGGTTCACAAGTCTCTTGAAATTTTTTAAAAGCTCTTTAAGGTTAATATGGAAAGTCTTATAAATTAGTGCTGAATATTTTTTTTTTATTTTATCTTTGTAATCAACATAAGATTTATATTACCAAAATATGCATTCATGACCCAAATTTGTCCAGAGTTCCTTCTTTAATAGAAAAATATATTTTTACCCATTTTACTTGAATTTCAGGATCTCTCAAAAGTTATGGTTCATACTGAAAATGGTATAGGTAATGGTCATGAACTCTCAGAATTTAGAAACTAATTTGTTTCGAAACATTAACGGTTTTCAATTTACTGCAGTTTTGTTTGAAAGTTCGAAAAAACCCAGTCTTTGATCCAGTATTTTGCCCCGTTCGTCCATTCCCATCTAAAAGGGTAAAACATTTATTATTTTTACTGTTTTCCTTAAATAGACCTGAAAAATTTTGGCATAATTTTTTTTAAATTTTAAAAAAATTAAGCCAAATATTTTTATAAGAAAAAAAAAATTTACAAAGATCGATCGCCAATTTTAAAACATTAACTGTTAAAATATTTTTGAAAACAGAAATTTATAAAATAAAATGCACGACTGGGTCTCACGTACATGCTCTTAGGGTCAAAGTTGCTGTGGATACTAAAGCTTCCTATATAAAGTTTTTAATTTTATAAGAAATTAAAAAATAAACATAAAATTTATTACAACTTCTTAAATTGTTTTGATCTCAAAACTAGATTTTGTTAAAAAAGATTAATTTTTAGAAAAAAAAAAAATTTAAAATCGTTAGAGCCGTTTTTAAAATAAATAATTTTTATGTACAAAAATTCTAAATTTAAGAAAATATTAATGGACATCTAAAACCAAAATTTCAAAAAAAAATCATTCACGCGTTTTCGAAAAATTGATTTTAGAAAAAATAATTTTGAAACTTTTTTTAAGCATCCAAAAATTTTGTTTTCAAAATTTTGATATGAAATAACTTAAAGATCGATCTGGGTTTAGATTTATCATGTGGTAGCTTGGCGTAATGCGTAGTGCATGTGCTTTGCAATCGCTAGGTCGATGGTTCGAGCCCAGTTCGGGCATCAGTTTTTCAAATAATTTGAACATACATCGACTTAGCACCACTAATAGAAGGAATCTGATGATCGGGTGTGGCAGCCTTGTGAAATAGCTATAATTCCAGCCTGTGAACTTTGTGGTAGCCCACACAGGTTGTTGTTGTTTCATTCAAACCTTTAATATTAAAATGACGGAACAAGCAGCATAACTGCAAGTATTGCAAGCTATACAAAAACCCACTTTAACTTAAAGATTGTTTAGAACCTCTTGTGCAAAAATTTTCATCGAAATCCGTGGAGTCGCTTACGAGAAAATCAGAAAAGAGAAAAACGATTCTATGGGAGGTACCGTTTTTAACCGATGAAAAAATATTTTTTTTATTTCAAAAGTACGAGCTTGCCTGTATTACACATAAAAATTTTAATCAAAATCATTATAATCGTTTTTAAGAAAATCCAGTTTTTCCATATTGGTTGTATGGCAGATACCGTTAATTTTGGTCCTAAAAAAAAAATTCAATTTCCCCTCTAGGGAATCACCAAAAACCCTTAACTACCAAGTTTGAAGATAATCGCTTTTCCACTTTAGGCTCTAGCTCAAGATAGATACAGAGAGACTGACAGACTGACAGGCTGACTTTACGAATCCTAAACTTGCCCTAATAGGTACTGCATATGTATATCGCAAGTGAAAAATAAAAAAGCATAAAATTCGATTTTCAAATGACTAAAACCGTTTCTAATATGAATTTAACCTCAAAACAAAGTATGCAATTTGATTTCTTCTATAATGGTACATTTTTAGAAAAAAAAAAATTGAAAATCGTTAGAGATGTTTTTTAAAAAAAACTATTTTTTCCATATAAAATTTTGCAAGGACTTTTATAAAAAAAAATTGGTTCAACATTTTTAAGATATTATTTATCAACATCTAAAAACTAAAATTTAAAAACAAAAATATTGAATAGTTTTCGAAAAAAATGATTTTTCAAAAAAAAAATTTCAAATTTTTTTAAAAAACCAGAAAAATAATTTTCGAAATTTTTTTTATTAAATATTATTACGGCAACTTGAAAGCATCCATGTTAGAAAAATGGCTAGATTGATTGAGTCATGAAGAGAAAATCAGAATTAAAAAAAACGGTTCTATGGCAGGAACCGTTAATAACGGTTTTTGAAAAAATGGTTCTCATTTAAAGATAGACCTTACCCAAAGAAATTACCATATTTTTTGTAATCAAAATCGTAGGCACCGTTTTTGAGAAAAATGGGTTTTTCTGAAACCGGTATATAACAGGTACCGTTATTTGGGGTCAAAAAAAAAAAATTCAAAAAAACGTCTAGGAATATTCTCCAAAAAACGCCACATATTAAGTTTGAAGTAATCCATCCGTTTAGGCTGTGGTCTCTTATAAATACGTACAGACAGATAGAACAGACAGACAGACAGAAAGGCAGAATTGTCGGACCCACTTTTTTCTTATTCTCTATCATGTTTGATTGTTATCTCAACTTTTTTTTTTGTACGAATGCATAACTTGACATATGGTACCCATATCGCAAGTAAAAATATGATCTACAATTGAAATTATTTACCTTAATCTCTATTATAATAATCATCGAAATGTAGAATTTGCATACTAATAGTTGTTATTGCTGTGTTTTATGTAGATATTTCGGTTGACAATATTCGAGTTGGCAATATTAATTATTTGTATTTGACTAAACCGATGTAAATAAACATGCTTTGTTATTATTTGACTATGGGTCTCTGTTCTATAAATTTAATTAAATCAGTGACATTTCCGGATGCTTTCCCATAGATAGGTAGATTGGTAGATAGTTAAATAGAAAACCGACTCCATATAGGTACTAATGCATATATAGACAGGAAAAATATTTCCCTAAATGACAAGGACACAGCATGACACTATATGCATTTGGTTTTGTTTGGTTGAGGAGACAAAGTAATCATATACACCATACAGCCCTCTGATGATGAGAAACAGCTTGAATGCAAGGACCTCCACTAGCCCTGGCTGAAGTGTATATGAACCAACACGTAACACACATTATGATCGGGCGGCAATTTATGGCTTTATTTGGCCAAGAACATTATTGTAAAATTCCTAAGCCTCCTGCGGCGAAACAATTAACATGCAATAATTAAAAATGACCCAAGAGCCGAGATTATTATCTGATCTGTAGAATGGGGTCAATGTGTGTACAATGTGCTACTCGTTGCGACCAGGACATCATTTTGCGGCCAAGGTTGTTCGGGATGAGCTGCTCCTGTTTTTGGAGGGGGAACACAATGCATTTATCCACACCACCAAATCATCGTGTAATAACGTTGGTGCGTGGTGGTTTGGTCAGCATCAGCACAGCACCACCAAACACCATCGTCCAACACTCTGGCATAAATATTACATACAGAGGGGGGGCGTTGATGCGAATCACGTTCGGGGGTTTTGTGGTGTTGCACATGGAAATTGGAAATTGAAAACGAGTTTTTGCTAGTGCACAATATGTCAACAGCAGCTGATTTATCATGAATGTAAGCTTAAAGGACAATCGAAGCGAGTGCAAATTATGCTTCCCTCTGAAATAACGCCAATAGGATATTTCTACATAGGTGAAACCTGTATAGTTACACAGATAGACATCTCCCAGCATTATAATGGAATTTAAGAGTCTATTTATTTTATACAATGGCAGACTCCCTATGGAGGTTGTGTTGAATGCTTTGCTCTTGCTGGTCATGCTGCTAGACCAATGGAGTTGTAAAATCAAGTGTTGTAGGTTAAGCTTGTGTGTTTTATTATAAAACAAAAATTATAGAATTCACTTCATGTTGATTTTTATTATTATTTTTCTTTTATTTAAACTCTTAGCAAACAAGTGCATCTTATTATGTATTTGTATATTAATGCGATTTAAAACCGAACCACACTGCAGGACTGCGTGCTACTTTTATATGTGAATTTTTCAAGACCCACGACTGCATGCGATAGTTGCCTCGCTTTCTTCTCCCGATCGACTAGATGTCAATATCGTCTTCATAAGAAAGGGTTTGAAAGGATTTTGAAAAAAAATTGGAGTTCAATTGATAGCACATTAAAGATTTGGTGTAGTTCTTAGAGACTTTGACGGAGCAGCAAGATTCCTACATGGTCATCCTGCACAAGGGGAAGTGCTTAGCATGGAGCAGGGAAACTCAGGTAAAACTTATACAGGGAACCTGATTCCGTAAAAATAAAACCATCAAATGGTATCGTTTTGACGATTGCTGTCCTTATTTGTCTTTTGAGATGTGATAGAGATAGCTCCCATCAAAACGATATTGCTCAGCGATTATCGGAATGACCATCATCATCATCGGCTCGACAACCGGGGTCCGGTCCTGGCCTCTTTCAACAAGTCTCTCCACCTATCTTGGTCTCGAGCCAATGCCATCCAGTTGCGCACCCCAAGGCATCGGGCTTCCTAGTCTACGCCATCTCTCCAGCGCAAGCATGGTCTACCACGCTGCCGTCTACCATAGAATGTACCACAAAAGACTTTCCGAGCAGGTTCCTCTTCGCTCATACGAGCTAGGTACCCTAGCCACCGAAGTCTACCGAGCTTAATTTTTGTCACTAAGTCTGATTCAAGGTAGATTGCATACAACTCATGATTGTACCGTCTCCGGAATCGCCCTTCCTCACATATGGGGCCAAAAATGTGTCTTTTGCTAAGCACCCAAGTCTCGGATCCATACATGAGTACTGGCAGGACCATGGTCCTGTACAGCAGCAATTTTGAAGTTATGGTTAGATTTCTGGATTTGAATAGCTTTGATAGACTGTAGTAGGCTCTGTTGGATTTAAGAATCCGCCCGCGTATTTCTTCTTCTATGTTGTTATCGGCTGCTACTGTTGACCCAAGGTATTTAAAGGATTGCACCACTTCAAATTCGTACTCCACTACCTTGATTGTTTGACTAACTGTTCTTCTCGCATTTGACGCCACAGATTTTGTGCCGCCTGCTCGATCTAGATGAAGGAATCGTGTACAGCTTGTTCTGTTCTTCCGATGATGTCGATGTCGTCTGCGTAAGCCAGTATCTGGCTGGACCTGTTGACGATGGTTCCTCTTCAACGCCAGGTTGAAGAGGAGGCAGGCCAAACCATCCCCCTGTCGGAGTCCATTAAAGATGTTGATTGGTCAGGATAGCAATCCGGCTATTTTAACTTGGCTTGTTACGTTGGTCATGGTCAACCTACATAGTGGTATCAATTTATTTGGGATGCCGAATTCTCTCATGGCTATGCAATCATAGGCGGCTTTAAAGTCTATAAACAGATGGAATGTTGGGATGTTAAGTTCTAGACATTTTTCCATCGCCTGCCTAAGGGTAAAATCGGAATGACCCCATAGTATAATTAATCCCTGTTAACGTTTATACAGTTGAATTTTAAATCGATGAAGCTCTTGCGTTTTTGTTTGGGATCTGATGGAGTGTGCACGTTTGATCCCACAGCATTCTTATCACATTATTATTCTTATTACAAAAGACTTTTGTTCTGAACTGGTGTTCTTCAGTTGATTACTCTTTGATAGAATATTCTAAAATTTTCTGAGCAAATAGTAGTCCGAAATCGACTCGCTGCCACATTTTCGTGCTCCATCATCTTTCAACTTTGAAAGATGATTCCTCTATTCCTTGGTATTGCTTTCTAATAGCTTTAATTCCCAATCTGAATTATTGACTCATATGTCTCTTGACTTCATAGTGATAAAACATGCGATAAAGTATGCTTGGTTTTAGGTTGGTTATGGATATTGGGCAGCCTGGCCTATCGAAGTTGTCACCTACTGTGGTTAGCAGTGGCATATAATGATACTAAATGTCAACCATCAAAATGTCAACACGATTGGCTGCTTGAGTTTCGGTCTCCATTCCAGATCGAAGAGCTTAAAACGTGTTCGTTCACTAGAAAGTCCGATGTCTGAAAAGTTAACTGTAAAGGGTCACTGCTTACTGCGAATTTCAATCGCTTGTATCCATCTTGCATTTGCTTGACTTTAAATCTATTGAACTTAATATTAATAGTATTATTAGAATAGACACTAATATCGTCTAGGAAATACATTTGTGATCAGTGAAATATCCCAGAAGAGAAACTTTTCATATATCTTGTCTACCTTAACAGCCTACCTTTGTAAAACCATCCTTTACAGTTATCCCAACTTGGGAAGATGAAGGTTATGATGGTGCCTTTGCTCTTGCTTTGGTTACGGAGCTACCCCATACTTGCTTCAGTTAGAATGACACCCTATCCCACCCTACTTCACTCCGACCTTTTGACAATGGGAACATTGAAAATGAGTTCTGCAATCATATATATCTTTAATAGTAGTTGGTAACTCACAAGGCTCACTAGCCGCTACCTTTCGTTAAAACGTTTCTATTTTGTCTTTCTTAAAAAGCTAGTTTGGTTCGTGCTGTCTTGATTTAACAGAATAAAACTGCCGAAATTTCCTCTTTCCCTGTTTCTTGTCAATTTTAATCCTTCCTGAAATAATCCTTCTATTCAGTGCCACATTTTAAAAGATTTAAGCTGATTCGAAACGAGCAACTCTGACAATTTTTTTTCAAAATTTACTAGGTGAATGCATGCAGCAAGTTGATACGACCGAGAGTAGTGCATTGTTCTTCATTTCGGTACCCATAAAGTACTCACTGTAAAATTCCAATCATAAAATTTAATCGGAATCGGCAATTCTGTTGCATTATAGAACTCCGGTTAAGCCTCTGCAAACTATGCTACCAATCTTTTCAATAAACTGAAAACTGATACGAGTTGGGAACCAAGAGTTTGCACAAAAACAAAAGGACAGCTACAGTCAATAAATTCAATAAACGAAAAGGGCATACAAAAACAAGAAAAAAAAAAAAAATTCAATCCGGATAAACCAAACGTTTTTTTTACCAATTAAATTGATTGCCTCGCGGAATGACAGGCAACTGCGATTTCTAATTCTGATCAATCAACTTGACGATGGAGTCAGAGGCACATCAGCCATATTGGATCCTATACTCTGATTCTGCTGCTGCTGCTGTGTTGCTCCAATTCGAGTTCAAAATTCAATTGAGAAAGGTAATTTGCTGAATGATTGAGTCTTTTGATGATGGGTTTTGTTGCTGGTGTGGGTGTGGACGTGGAGGTATGGCAAATGTGTTTGGCGCGAAGTTTCAACCCTAGTTAATCCAAAGAGAAGATATAGATATTGGGATAGGATAGGAATACGGCGCGGCGCAGATGTAATATAGAAATGGGACCTGGAAGTGTATAATGTGGCTGTCATCAACGGTGGCACGTCAGTCTCTGGAGGTGGCATTTTATATTTTCACATTCACATTATAAGTACTTAGAAAGACTTGGAGCAAAGTCGTCATCATCGTATGATTACCTGTCACTTAGGGTAATTTCGTGTTGTTTATTAAGAGACATCAAAGTAAGTTATTTGCCATCTATGGGGTATTTAAAGTTAATGTTTAGGTTTCATACAAAGTAGCTCAGGAGGCAATGTTGGTGTGTTGCAATTTTCAATTTTTACAGAAATTATTTATTTGACTCTAATTTTTATTGCAACAACAAATGGTTAAATAAAATATAGTATTTGTACCAAAACACTTTTTTTTTCTTCAATTTTTTCAAATAAGTAACTTCGCAATTCGCTTAGTTTGTCTTAAATCCTAGTTTATGCGTTGACATTGAAGTTGAACTAAACTTCGTAAGCAACTTGCTCCATTTTGATTTTTCTGAGCTCCAATTTAAGATTTCAGACAAAAACTGAGATCCATTTGAAAATCGACGAACTATTTCAAAATATTTCTATCTTATTGTGTATTTTTGAAAATTTTCAATTGGCAAATCTAATATCGATTTTAAAATAGATTTCAGTTTTTGTAAGAGGTCGTAAATTGGAACTCAAAACTACTTCAATAGTCCAAATGTAGCAAGTTGTTTGGAAATTAAATGGATTTTTATCAGCTATTTGTATGAAATTTTCTACAATTTAATGAATTTTCATTCAATTATTTGGATTTTTTAAATGGTTCTGAGTTCCAATTTAAGTCTCCTTAAATAAACTAAAATCCATTTAAAAAGCGACCAACTAGTGTAAAAAAATTGCATATCAAAGTGATTTTGCCATTTTTTTTTTTTTTTTAAATACCCAAAACTACTCTAAGAGGATATTTTTACTTGCGATATGGGTACCATATACATATATCAAGTTATGGATTCGTACAAAAAAAAAAGTTGAGATAACAATCAAACATGACATTACGATGATAGAGAATGATAAAAAAGTGGGTCTGACAATTCTGTCTGTCTGTTTGTATCAGAGACCACAGCCTAAACGGATGGGTCGATTTACTTCAAACTTGGTATGTGACGTTTTTTAGAGAATATCCCCAGATATTTAAAAAAAATTTTTTTTTGGACCCCAAATAACGGTACCTGTCATATACCGGTTTTAGAAAAACTCATTTTTCTCAAAAACGGTGCCTACGATTTTGATTAAAAAAATCATGATCATTTCTTTGGATAAGGTATATCTTTAAATGTGAACTTTTTTTTTCAAAAACCGTTATTAACGGTACCTGCCACAGAACCATTTTTTTAATGCTGATTTTCTCCTTTATGACTCAATCAATTTCAACCATTCTTTTTTCATTGATGCTTTTAAGTTGCCGTAATAATATTTAGTAAAAAAAATTTCGAAAATTATTTTTTTGGATTTTTAAAAAAAGTTTGAATTTTATTTTTATAAAAATCATTTTTGCGAAAACTATTCAATATTTTTTTTCAAAATTTAGTTTTTAGATGTTGATAAATAATATCTTAAAAATGGCGTACCAATTTTTTTTTATAAAAGTCCTTGCTAAATTTTATATAGAAAAAATAGTTTTTTTAGAAAACGGCTCTAACGATTTTCAATTTTTTTGTTTCTAAAAATGTATCATTATAGAAAAAATCAAATTGCATACTTTGTTTTGAGGTTAAATTCATTTAAGAAGCTGTTTTAGTCATTTGAAAACCGAATTTTATGCTTTTTTAGTTGTTTTCTTCTAAAACTGCATTTACAAATTTTTAATTAAAAGGGCCTAGCATAAATAGAAACTTTATCTTCAAGAACAAGTACGTGCGACCCAGTCGTTCATTTTATTTTAGATAGTTTAGTAGAATTTTAAAAGTAAAACCCAAACCACCCAAATCCAAAAATAAATTATCATACATATTTATATAAATGCTTCTTTACGTTGAGTTTGAGTGGTGCTTTACGTTGGCGTTTTTTCGGTACCTCTTGTCACCCACTTTGGGTGAACAGCCTGTCACAGATACATTTTTAATAAAAGTTGTTTTTTGTTTATCTTATTTCGTCAATTTACATCAAAGGTTTAAATGAAACAACAACAACAACTTGTGTGTGTTACCACCAAGTTTAAAGGCTGGATTTATAGCTATTCCACAAGCTACCACACTCGATCGTCAGATTACATCTATTAGTTGTGTTAAGTCGATCTAAGTTCGAATTATTTGAAAAACTGATGTCCGAACTGGGCTCGAACCATCAATCTGGTGATTGTAAAGCACATATGCACTACGCCAAGCTGCCAAATGGTAAATCTAAGCCCAGAATGAGTTTCATTGTTTATCAAAGTGTATTGAAAATATTATAACTTTTACTAGCCCACTCAGGTTTGTTGTTGTTTATTCGGTTTCTTTCGCTTTTTCTCCAGATTCGTTTCATAAGCCAACACTTGACCATAGTTTCAAACTCTCTAAACTCATCTCCCTCCTCATATTGTACAAAGATTTTTTGATAGAAAATTATGCAATTTTTCGAAAATAAATTCGTCAAAAACACAAAAACTAATAATTTGGTAATAAAAATGGGAGCGGGTCATAATATTGCTTTTCAAAATTCTGTATGATAAAATTCTGTTTGGTCAAAATACTGTAAGACCATAATTCTGTATGTTATTATACTGTAAATACAAAATTCTGTATTTTAAAATACTGTACGAACAAAATACTGTTTTGTAAAATTCTGTACGAAATTCTGTAAGAAATTTCCTTTGATAAAAAACATATAACACTAGTTTTGAATAAATTGTGTTTTTTTTTTTGTGCAATTCGTTTTAGGTATACAACGTGGTTTAATTCAGATTGTTTTTTTTTTATAAACCGTGCAGTTTTTTTTGTTTTTAAAAATAGTTTTGTTCTTATTTTGAATATGTTCCCCGTTCTTAACTCTTTCTATTTGGGATTTTAAACATTAAAGTTCACTTTTCAAGCAACTTATTAATTTGTACAAAGTAAGAAATAGTTAACAAAAAATTACTATAAAACATTTAAAAGAATTTAAATTTACCAAAAAAGACTAGAGAACATAATAAATAGTTTAAGAGGAAAAATTAAATAAATAAATTTATTAAACGAAAAAGAATTAAACACATAAGTGTAGAGTTTAGGTTTCTCTCTCCTTTTCCCGTAGCTCCTAATAAGGTACCCATATCAACATTAGAAACTTTATTAAGTTACGTCCGTCAAGATAGGCCCGCCACAACGGAAATACCAAAATCTGAGTATGCAGGTATTTGTTGCTAATTAGTTGCTCCAATCTTGAATTTGTTGCTCCACCCCTTACCCCTCAAACATGTGGCGGTCCCAGCTTGACGTCAAGATAGGCCCGCCACAATTTAAACATCAAAATTTCAAAAAAGTAAGTAGGTATGCAGAAATTTGTTTTGAATTTGTTGCTAATTAGTTGCTCCAATCCTGAGTTTGTTGCTCCACGATTTAACCTTGAAATCGACTGCAACAGTTGCATCTTTTTGTAGACTTCTTACCTATAAACTTTTTCAAGAAAATAACAACGCCAAATAATAAACATAATTTGATGCTCTAAGAAAAGTTACATTAAATTGACCTATTACCATCCATTCTCTCTTTAGACCAAAAACTAGATTTTGATGACGTCACTTCAAGATAGGCCCGCCACGGAAATTCCAAAATCTAAGTATGCAGAAATTTGGTTTGAATTTGTTGCTAATTAGTTGCTCCAATCCTGAATTTGTTGCTCCACAATTTAACCTTGAAATCGACTGCAACATTTTCATTTTTTCTTAGACTTTTTACTTAAGCAGGTATAAACTTTCTTATAAACTAAAAAAGCCAAATCATAATCATAGTTTGATGCTCTACGAAAACTTACATTACAATGGCCTATTGGTATCTATTCTCTCTCTATGGACCAAAAATGACGATGACGTCCGTTCCATCAACATAGACTCAGCACCGGTTTTTTTTAAATTTATTTTTGCTCCTTTTCCTCCTTTCAGCTTTACAGCCCCAAAAAGTTTTGGAGACATTTTTCATTTCCTTCCAAGACCTCAAATGATACCTATTCATCCAATCAACAAACGACTTATTGGTGTTGGTGTAGTTATATGTGTTCATGAAAAAGCCATAGGTACATTAAAAAAGAAACAAAACAAATACACAATGCTATTGAATTTTATAAAAAAAATTCGAGTGTGTATGTATGCGTTCGGGATTAGAGCAACTAATTAGCAACAAATAAGCAACAAATTCCTGCATACTTAGATTTTGGTATTTCCGTGCGCTAGCACCCACCAATCTGGTTGGTGTAATTTATGTTTCCCATTTTATATACCATTTCTCCTAAATTTTCCCATCAGGGCTATTCTGATAATAATTTTTTCTCTGAAGACTGAAACTGAAAAAAACTGAAAACATTGGCACTGGTCTATACCGGTTTTGTTAAAATGTCGACTTCTTTTTCACCGATTTTATTTAAAGAATCAAAGCATCACTTAATGCAGATTCTTTAAATGCAAAAGAAACTTTGCATATATCCAGCCTCGCATCTTCCTCAAATCGTAAAGTGGACCCAACCATTTGAGTCAATTAAATTAAATTATTATTTTTAATGCGTGATAAAAGCGTATTTTTAGTTTTTTTAAATTTTTTTTAGAACAAAAAGTTGACCGCAAATAATAGAGAGATAATTCTCAGAGATACACAATCGAAATTTGTTTTTTGTTCTAAGAAAAACACTTACATACCGTTATACGAGTGACAACTCAAGGACATAAGTAAGCAATTGAATGCAATCTCAAAACCGGAAGCAGTAACACGGATGATGTCTCTTACATAACTGTGCCATTTGTTTATCCAGATAAAAGCATTAAATTTTGTAATATGAAGGAAGATGTTACATGCGACGATGTCGTTGTTGTCGTCATCATCATCGTCGAGGCAGCAACGACACGACAGCAGGAAGAACTCTCAGACTAACATATGCGTGTAAGAGTCCTGCAAAGAACAGATTTTCATTCGAACATCCTGCCTGGCATTTCCGTCCCGATACTGTTAGCTACAAGGATCTTTTCCCAAAAAAAAAACAAAACAAAAAAAAAAAACAAACAAATTAAAAGAAGAAAGAAGAAAAACAAGTCGTCGTCGTCGTCGCTTTAGCTTTTGTGGCAACAGCAGTGCTTGGCATAGGCATCAAGCGATATAAGAAATGAATTGCTTAGAGTGGCATACATTTGTGTGCTCTCGCTACTTTGTACAGGATTGCGGCTTTATGAGCCCAAAAGGTTTCAGCAAGCAAGGCATACATTCCAATTATGAAGAAAGCAGCAAAATTACAACACTCGTTTCGAGCGCAAAAGTTTATCTGCTTCAAGGATTCTGATGGGCTAGGGGATGGAGTCTGAACTGAGATGGGTTGAGGAGGTGGTTTGGTTGTAGGAAACTTTCACGCTCTATGGCAGCGGAAAAACAACACTGAATGAGTTGAAACGAGGGTGTATCTGTATACCTAGCTAGTGTGTGGCACGAGTCATATATGGAGGGATAGGCGGCAGCAAACCGAGTATCAAGCAGTGATTATCCACACATGACGCCAAATGAGTTATTAAAAAAGGCATAGATTTCGTTTCTGCTTCCTGTATTTTTTGCTCAACACTACTTTCACAAAAGGTATTGTAGGGAGTCTTTTTCTTGGATTGTTTCTTTTCATTTTTTTTATAATTTTTGCACACCGGTGGATTTAAAAAGGACCGCATTTTAAGAGATAATTTTTAAAACCATCACCAGAGAAAGAGAACTTGAGATGAATGGATAAACTTTAAAAAAAAAGAAAATCTAGCTGAGGTACAGGATAAAAGCTAATTCCCATTCTTCCAATTGTTTGTAGCGTAATTACTGCTATCCTGTTATGCAACATTGAATTTTATGCAAAATACTTCAACGCAGCAGTTTTTACAACTCTTTAAAGGAGGTTATCTTTTGTTGTAACAGGATTTTCAATTTGGACAAACCCAACGCTTACTATTTTTGGCTTTTGTTCCCAAAGCAAGATTGGTTTCGGAAATGTAAGGAAGTTTCTCGACTCTGAATGAGAAGGAATCCAAATTGCCACATTTATACAACTAAAGAAGGAATTTATGCGATACAATATGAACTTGAACATTTAAGGAAATATAGATCCATAACTCGTAATACTACATACTACTCTTCGATAGAAGAGTTCATGGGAATCGAGCTTTGTGCTGATACTTACCAAAAGTGCTCTCAAAAGCAGAAGAGAAGAGAATATTTCGACTTAACATTAAAGCTGCCTATGATAGCATAGCCAGGGTAGAACTTTACAAGGCCATGAGAGAGTTCAGCATCCCAAATAAATTGACACGAATATGTAGGTTGACCATGACCAACGTAACAAGCCAAGTTAAAATAGCCGGATTGCTATCCTGACCAATCAACATCTTAAATGCACTCCGACAAGGGGATAGTTTGGCCTGCCTCCTCTTCAACCTGGCGTTGGACAAAGCAATCCGTGACTCTGGCACGGCAACAAGAGGTATCATCGTCAACAGGTCCAGCCAGATACTGGCTTACGCAGACGACATCGACATCATCGGAAGAACCGAACAAGCTGTACACGATTCCTTCATCCAGATCGAGCAGGCGGCACAAAATCTGGGGCTGCACATTAGTGAAGGTAAAACAAAGTACATGGTGGCGTCGAATGCGAGAAGAACAGAACAGAACAATCAAGGTAGCCGATCACGAATTTGAAGTGGTGCAATCCTTTAAATACCTTGGGTCAACAGTAGCAGCCGATAACAACATAGAAGAAGAAATACGCGGACGGCTTCTCAAATCCAACAGAGCCTACTACAGTCTGTCAAAGCTATTCAATTCCAGAAATCTAACAATAACTTCAAAACTGCTGCTGTACAGGACCATGGTCCTGTCAGTACTCATGTATGGATCCGAGACTTGGGTGCTTAGCAAAAGACACTGTGACCTCTTAGCCGCATTCAAAAGAAAAGTCTTACGGAAAATTGTTGGCCCCATATGCGAGGATGGACGATTCCGGAGACGGTACAATCATGAGTTGTACGCAATCTACCTTGAAGCAGACATAGTGACAAAAATTATGCTCGGTAGACTCCGGTGGGCAGGGCACCTATCTCGTATTAGCCAAGAGGAACCTGCTCGGAAAGTCTTTTGTGGTACATTCTATGGTAGACGGCAGCATGGTAGTCCATGCTTGCACTGGAGAGATGGCGTAGACCAGGACGCCCGAAGCCTTGGGGTGCGCAACTGGATGGCGTTGGCTCAAGACCGGGATAGGTGGAAAGACTTGTTGAAAGAGGCCAGGACCGGACCCCGGTTGTCGAGCCGATGAAGATGATAAATAAATTTGGTTTAATTAAATGTATTAACTTAAAGAGTCGCTGTGGCGTACTTTGATAAAATTGTATTCATCTACTCTAGTTGAAGTGTGTTCACCATTCTCTGACGTTTCAAATTGAAGAACTGGTCTGAAAAGTTTTGTGTGTGTAACAATGCAGCATTAATAAGCCAGGATGAAAAGGAAAATGATGTCTTATAATGTTTCTTCATCCGAGTAAGATAATTAATAAATATTAAAAATTATGTTCTCATTCTTATGAGTTTTAATTTTTAAACTTTATGTGATATTTATTACCTTAGACTACGGCACATATTTGTTTTAACATTTAACTATTATTTATTTTTATGTTACGTTGTTGTTAAAAGTTCTTAATTACGTTACTAGGCCTTTAGCTTTAAAAAGTGGTGTAAGTAATTATATTTATTGCAGTGGGTTATTACTATTATAACATTTAATATTATTTCTTTACTTTTTTTCTCAATAAATTTGAAAATAAATTGTACAATCGGTTTCTTACACTCAAAAAAACAATATTTTTGCGGCAAATGAATATCATTTGAACTAAATGAAAATCATTTGCTGGAAAGTTAATACAATCCCAGCAAAAGTTTTCCTTTAGTAGCAAATGTACTACATTTGACCCAAATTGTAATTCTATTACAGCAAACATAATGCAAGAGAACCCATTCATTTGGAGCTCATATTTTTTAATTCTTGCAGAAAACGAATAAATAGTTTGCGAAGAACCTCTCCAGAAAGTAGTTTGTTGGAAAGAACTTCACTTTTGTTGTAAATATACAACTTATTTACAGTAAATAACTGCAATAAACAAATTTTCTGAAGTTTTATTAATATTACCTATGTGAGTCCCTCCGGAGTGAAAGCAAGAGTACCTATTGCTGTCCAGTTCATGTACTTCTCCAATAACCTAACCATCTTAGCCGTTGCATCTTTACACGATTGACTAGATTGGTGGGCTTGAAAGCCATTCACCATTTTTGCGGACTTGACCAAAGATCACCTGAAAAAATTCTTAGGGCTTCTCATCCATTTTTGACAAAGTCCATATATGTTGCTGCACCATAGATCCTGATTGGGATCATAAGCTCCTGTATAGGGACACAATTGCTTTCATTGCTTTCTTAATTCAAGGAATCAGCATTTGACATAAGTAGTTCTGGATTTGGTACTGGCGCTGGTATCGCTGTCTGAGTCTATAGCGGAGCTTAGGTAAACAAAACTCCAAGCTATCTTAAAGTTGCGCATGTACGTTGGTGTTGGTAGTCCTTTATTGACGACAACACATAATTGGTCATGCATTTCTGTTTCAAAAATTACAAAACATTTACAGACATCACGCTGTGTTTTTTTGATTATGCATACATTGCCAAAATATGCAACCAATTGGACGGACCTTTTGTGAATCTGGGGTGTCATTCCGTAATTCGATTATGGTCAAGCGATATTGTTTTGACAATAGCTATCTCGAGCAAACGATATCGTTCGATCGTTTTCTTTTTACGGAATCAGGCCCCTGGTTTTGACCTTGGAGTTTTGTATAATACTTAAAGAAGTCACAAGACAGTGCACCTCAAGTCGTCTTGTCTAAAATCTTTTCAGACATTAAAAGCACTGGTTCTTCAACGGCAATGAAGAGGCAGCCGGCGATCTTCATTATCATCCTACAAAAATAGACGAAGACTACAACGAGCTGGATAGGGATGCCGAGACTATACATTGATCAACAGCTAAACAAACAGCTCATTTCTATAGATTTTAAATTACTGTACTACTGTGAATTTATCAGATTGTTGACGAAGTCTTCAGGTGTTTACATAATGCGGCAGATAAGATCTAAAAAGTGGTTTTATGGGGACAGATGTTGGTCCAATTTCTTAAGAATCGGGTAGTCACTGCAGAAGTTCATGCTTTCCTTCGATCATATATTAAAGATGAGTTGGTGCATACTCCGGACCAAGTCATCGCATGCTTCTTTGAATAGGTAACTAAGCTGCAAAGCCGTCAGCCTCACTACCTTAACCTTTCTTCTCAAAACATGGTTCCATGATAATAATGCGTTTATATCGGGTTTTGAATAGATATTTTGAAAAATAAAACTGTCATAATCTATAATTCACCTATTCGTTTTCTGCTAAGAAGCCCAAGTCAAAAGATGTGCATGGTTTTCTAAAGGAGGCCTCTATTTTCTTATTCTAGAATAAAGTCTAAATCCCTTAAAAAAAGAAAATCTATTTGCCAAATTTTATAAATCGCAACTCGAAAAATCACCTTTCATTCAAAAGACAATTTATTTCTGTTTTCATAACAAAATGCCTCTATAGTTGGTTTAGCGGAACAACGGGCTTTTATTGCTGTTCGAACTGTGAAGATATTAACTTTTCCTAATAAAACTTTGTGCAATAATATTCAAAGTTCACAATTTGTGCAACAATTAGAGAAATTTTTTATCACGATCAATATTCCTTCGAATAATTTCAAAAGTTGCAACTTGTTCTATCAACCATCACATAGATACCGAAGTAAAACAACCTCGAAATGCTTACACTTCAGAAAGTTATTTCAATTTGTGCCCAATGCGAAACTCAATGTTATCCTTTGGCAATTCGAAAAGTATGCATTAGCATTTGTATGCTTAACATAGCTGCTTGCTGCAAACGTTTGCGCTTAATTACAGAAATAACAGTTATTAACCCGCAATTAAAAGTCCAGTAAGCAGACGAAATTACAAACAACAATATTTGTTAACTCTCGTATAGTATAACAACTGCTATTCTATGTATAGAGGTTAGGTACAGTACATAATATTGCAATGCAAGTCGTTAAGCAGATTTAGAATTGCCTCCTTCTTCAGCAAACTGTGGTTACAATTTTTGCTTAGTAACTGTGCGGCAATATGGCAATAGTCCAAAATCAGAGAGTGTGATGTTTGAAGTGGGTTTATTCTGGCAACCGGAAGCGAACGTACGCGGACATTTTAGGTAGCTACTTGTTGATTGCAGATGGCAACAAAAATACGTAATACGGTGCTGTTTATAGTGAGAAACAAGTTTTTGAAATTGTGTAAATGAAACGATTATAATGGACGCCAGAAGCTGCTGAAGTCAAGCCAAAAATGGTTAAAGTTGTGCAAAGCGGTGAAACTTTGTGGGTAATAAGGCGATTATGTTGTGTTGCATTTGTTCTCGGGGAAATTGTTTATATGCAAACACAACAGAGGGTCACTTTGAATGCCTGATTTGATACTTGATTAATTAGAAGCTTTACCACGAAATATTTGTATAGAAATACTTGTGTGTGAGTAGGTATATTTTAGTATTGATTTTACAAAATATGAGCAGTATAATTTTGGTAATCAAATTGTTCTGGAAACTTTTAAGGTTTTTAATTGATTGGTATTATACATTTTTTATTAAAATAATTATTATATATTATTTTGGCAACTTTGTGGAAAAATTAAAAAAAAATGGTATTAGTATCGATAAGCACACAGCTTCTGCTTAAAAATCAAGCTATATTTTAACAAAATTGGAGAAAAACAAACATAATTAAAAATTATAGTCCAGTAACCTTGTTTATTCCTTAGAGGCAGACCGTAAAGTCAAATCCTTGATACTAACCGGATAGATCCGTATTACTTACTAGTGAATTTTATGATAATTACAGAAAAAAATGAAACAATGCGATGAAACTATGCTATGGACTGACGACATCCGTGATACTTATCGGAGCAATCCATGGAGAAATTCATAATACTTACCAGAGAAATTGGTGATACTTACTGGACATACTATAATACTTACCGTAGAAATCGATGATAGTTACCGGTGTAGTCCGTGATACTTACTGCAGAAAACCGTGATACTTACACTAGCAATCGTTGATACTCGTACTTATCAGAGCAATTCGTGATACTTATAAAAAAACATGATACTAACAGCAGAAATCCGTGATACTTACCGGAGATATTCGTGATGATAACCGGAAAAATACGTAGAAATTGTTGATACTTACCAGTGAAACCTGGGATATACATGGAAGAAATCGATAATACTTGCCAGGGAAACTCCTGATACTTAAAATGGAAATCCTTGATACTTCTGATACTTAAAATGGAAATCCTTAATACTTAACGGATAAATCCGTAATACTTACTAGTAAAATTTATGATAATTACCGGAGCAATCCGTGACACTGCCTAGAGAAATCCATTAAAATTGGCAAATAGATGCTTGCTATTGACTGAAGAAATTAGTGATACTTATAGGAGTAAGCCGTGCTACCTCTCGAAGAAATGTATAATACTTACCATAGAAAATCGTTATACTTACTGGACAAACCCTTGATACTAATTGTACAAATCCGTGATACATACCGGTGTAGTTTGTGATACTTACTGAAGATAACTGTGATACTTACAGGAGCAATCGTTGATACTTATCAGAGATACTAACCAAAAAATTCGTGGTACTGACTGGAGATCTCCGTGATACTTACCGGATATATTGATGATAATAACCGGTAAAATCCGAAATCCTTACTGCGTAAATCAGTGATACTTACCGCAGAAGTCAGTGTTACTAACAGGGGAAACCAGTGCTACTTACCAGATAAATCACTGATATTTACCGGAGCACGATGCCGTATATGCTGGAGCGCTCTAAAATATATATCCGAATTTTAAATTATTTTTCAAAAGCGCGAAAACTTATAATTGATATTAAAATTAACTTTTTTTTATAATCCGCTATATGACTTCGTTTTCAGAAAAAAATTATAAACTAAGAAATTAAAGTTATGGTGAGGTTACATTATCGAGTCGCGTTAGCCTTGCATTAACGCGGCTGTTATTAGACTGCTAAAAAGGAAATGACGTAGGTAGCTGCTGTCGTAGGCAATGCGTACGATTCACCATCACCGCATGCCAACGCAATCAATACTGGGCTGCGTAGCAAAGGTAAGAAAGCTACAAGTGACCGACATCCACTGTACCGCTTTTGAGTAAGAGACTTGCACATCGGGTCTTCTAATAAGCGATATCATTCACAATCCATATGTGTCAGTACTATTGACAATAGACTCAAGAACTTTGATCAAACAGATGGAATAAGGCAAACATCGAGTGACATTATCATGGTTGCCCTTTCCAGCACATCATCGGGTATTCTATCTTTGAGGCCCTGCTGTGCTGAACTCCCATTCTTCGTGACAGGCCAATACGCTTCTTTGGCCAACAACACACTCAACAATTCCACAAGCAATTTAGGTCATAAGAGTTATATGGTATCAAAATGGAGCTAACCAGCGCTAATTGGGTTTCTTAGCAGGTGCTTCAAAAGACGCAACTTCTACCTGCATATTACTCAATAGAAATAGAAACATGATCAATTCGGTTGAAAGGTCGTTGATCTGAAGACCACTTAAACATATTAAAGTATCCACTTGAGTATGGTTCAGATCACTGCAAAATAAAGAAACCTGATTACGTTCCCAGGAATTTTGTCGTGAGTGCTATGTTTTTTTTATCCGTCAAACCAAATATATGTCCTCCTTTTTAAGCATAATCTTGGCCCAATACTTCGGGTACTTATCGCAGGTCTTCTCGATAATTACGCAGAAATATTTTTTTGTCAGGTCATTGTTTTCCTCTGTTGATCCGTTTCCAGAAATTTGGCCTTGATGCAGACTAAAGCAAGGTACTCCCTTATAATGACAAAGTTTTCCTCCTCGCTTAACAGCAAAACCAGCATCCAAATAACCACTGTTTGTCCTATTTGCAGCAATTTCCAAGGATATCGTAAGATTTCAACTTCCATACAACTTGTACATTTCTATATTCTCCAGAAATTGTTCGGATGCACGTGAATTAACTAAGGTGCAGATATTCCACGTGCAGATCCACAATTCTTTGTTTAATTTGCAATTGCCCGAGTTGTTGTGTCTAAACAAGTGTTTCATACCCCTAAACTAGGTCCTTAATATAAGTTCTTGGATGGTGACCCAGTACACCAGTACACCACTTCGCCAAATCGTTCCGCCTGATAATGAAACTAGATTTATGTTACCTTTGATTCCTTCAGCTTTCACCTCAGATCTTTGGAGTGCATTGGAAGCACTAACTGTTGAAAGTTCCTTAAAGGGAACGTTCCTTCCTTGCGGTGACAAACTTGTCCATTTGGACCTGTGGGTGACCTTTCTGAAGAAACAAGTCACCGTAAGCCCCTGTGCCACGTGAGAGCCCTCATGAAGATACAAAATTCGGTGATAGGTAACTGATGGATGGAATTATCATTGGATCACAATATTAGATTAACGCGGGGCACAGGTCAAACAGTAGGTACCTATATTGAGTTTATCAATTTACCCCCCAATAACCCCTCAGCAATTTAACTTAAACTAATAAACTTACTAATGTCATCTTATGATAACTAAGCCAATCAACAAAACTTTAAATGTAAACTGAAATTTCAGTCCAATACCAGCATACAAAAATCCTTCAAAACCACATTCACTTTGATAATAATAATAACTATTAAACTTTATTCGAATGCTCAAATTCTCTTATTTCATTAAAGTTCTGTCCCAACTTTAATTTTATTTCTTCTCTGTATTCTTGTTTTGCTTTTTGTTTTAATAAAGAAAATGTCTATAAATATATACTTAACAACTAACAATCTTAGCTTAAAAGATCTTAAAGTAAACATTGAACTTGTGCGGCACTAACAAACATGACTTCTTTTTGTAAACACGTTCATCTCTAAATTGGGTAATGAAAAATAAAAAAAAAAAAAAAAAAAACTTTGTCGTAGTTTTCCTCAAACACACACACACACACACACACACACATCATCTATACGAAGTCATAGTCAATGCGCTCTGCCAGTCAACTTCAGTAGTTTTAGTCAATCCGGGACGATACGGACAACAACTGTCACCAACTTCATTCATTCATTTCCGGTGTATACCTAAGTTTATAGAGAACAAAGCTTAAAGCAAATATGCGGAGAGGAAGGGGGATAGAATAAAAACACAACACAATTTTGTATTGTGCACTGTTGGTTCTTCTTCGGACTGACCTCGTCTGCCTCACCATCAACGCCCCCTAGATGTGATGCTTTTGAAAGTATTCCAATGGGTGGAATGGGTGATGTTGCAGCAAGAGTGGCTTTTTCTTGTGCATGATTGTCCTTACCATTGGTACCTTAACCGGAAAAGGATAATATTTCGGTACAGCTATTTGCTTTTCGACTTCGAACGGTACACGTTTCTGGACGATGTACGGCACCCTGTTCTCCACCGGATACGGTATTACCTTCTCTATCGGAATTTTCACCTCCCTCACATTTGGAATTGCAACGGTCTTCGTGACGGTTGGTATCTTGATGGGATATGGCCGGGGTACGGTGGAAATAACTGGACGGGGTATCTCGATGCGAACATTCTTTCGGAATGGGACATGGACTTGCCTGTAAACGGGTACTGGGACGTGTTTTGTTATCTCGACATGTTGTCTGATGGGGATCGGGTTGCCTAGCGGGTAGGGTGCTGGCAATGGCAATGGCTGCGGCGATGACACAGCATGCGGATGTTGGACAAGATATTTCTGGAGCAGCGATAGCGTGTGAGCATCAAATTGTAGCTGTGATTGCTGTGCTGCTGGATGATAGCTGCTAACAGACGAAAGATCGCTATCATCGGCAACGTGGAATGTTTGGGTCAACAGGGAAGATGTGTTGTTGCCGAATGGGGATTCGTAATGAGGTTCGACTTGAATTTCCTTACCAGTGCTGTACTGTTGTTGATCCTGATGTGGTTCTTCACTCTGCAGGTTGGTTCTGACGTTCCTTTGGAGAGGCGAAATTGACTGATGCTGGGCACTTGCTGCTGGAGGTTCTGATGCTAAAAGGCTTTTGTTCAGCATCATCATTAGTGCGTCGATGTTTGAGTAGGCTGTGTTGTCCTTCGAAGTTGGAAGCAACTTTTCGTCATCATTGGCCATATATGGAGACAAGGCATTTAGACGGCCCGAAGCCATTGGGGAGGACATGTAATTGTTTGTTGACGTATAATGAGCTGCACGTAGATGTTGCTGCTTGGTCGGAGAATGATGATGATGATGGTGTTGTTGCTGCTGCTGCTGCTGCTGGTGGTGATGGTGGTGTAGCTGGTGTGTCTCCGGGTCTGGAGGAGGGTATTTGACTTCATCAGCTGCTGCGTGATAGTCCAAAGTCTCTGATCTATTCGAACCAATATTATCGAACGATACCTGGGATGGGTCCTGGTCGAAATCAGCATATTGATGACTGGAATAGGGCCGACCATAGCTATCCTGAACTTGCCGAAACGGGTAAATCTCCTCACTTAAATAGTCGTGGTGATAGTTGGTTTGTGGCTGATAGTCATGAGCAGTGTTATACGAGTCCTGCTCATTGAAAGCATCGTTCTCATATTGGAACTGCTGACGGCGATATGGCTCGTTGGAGTATTCGTCGGCAGAATTCGAGTCCGTTGGATTATCGTAATAATTTTTTTGATTCTCATTAACATAACGTGAAGAGGACGATGACGGGGAATAAGATGATTCCGGAAGATAGCTTGAATATTGTCCAGTAACGATAGCGTTGGCCAGGAATATCCAAAACGAAAGAAATGCTAGGGCCAGTTTTGTGTGCACATCTTTGGTGTTCATCTCCATGGAATGGAAATCTATGGATGGCGAAAGTACACCGAAAGGTAAACGACTACGGCTTTGACAATGACAACGACGACGGTGACAATGACAACAACAACCGACGCACGGTGAAGGTGTCCCAGTAAATTGAAATCCGCTGTGGAGATAATTGAATGCGTACGCTTGTGTCGTATGCAGGTAACAAAATGCAAATTGCAAAAGTGTTGTGTGAGTCTTTTATACCAACCTGGTCATGAGTGGAAGTGTCTACACTTTTTTGTTTTCTGCCCTGCATATGTGCAAACTTTTGCAAGCTGGGAGAGGGCGCATATCTACATACGCACACTTGGGTGTGAAAGTACAAAAGGGCCACCGCCACATGATGAGTTTTCTTTTGTTGCTATAAACAAAGGTTAATGTTGTAGAGTTTAAAAAAGTGTGGATATGATGGAAGGTATATAGTAGGTAGTAAAGGGCTGGGGTAGCGTCTATCTGATGCTTTAAATTTTAAAGCATTGGTATAGGAAAAAGCTTGAAGAACAGGTATTTTTTTAAAGACATTTCTATAACCCGCTTTGAAACACAAATTTAGAGATTTTATTTACTTCTTTTGATCCGAGAAATGCATTTGATGCATAGCAGTTTTTTGATTTTTTCTGAAGAATATACTTCAAGTATAAACGAAACTGTTTTATGTCTTTTCTGTCCATCGTTTTTATTATATAATGTTAAGATCGAACCCCGAAAACGGCCATTGACCGAACAAAACGACCAAACCCCAAAATGGCATTTCATAAATGACCAAACCCCGAAATCCAGGGTTTTGCGGTAAGATCAATGATAAAAAGTATTAATTATGGGTGGGGCATTTTCCTGTGGCACGTTTGCCTGGGTAAAGTTTGCCTGTGGAATCCAGTACAAAGCGACAGCACAGTATTCAGTATTAAACTAAATTATTGGAGGGACACGTTTAGTCACAAATTGAGTTTAAAAATAATTATTTTTTTTTCGTTTTTTTTTTAAATTAGCGTTTGGTATTGTGATAAGTTCGTCGGATGACTTCTCTCCAGGTGTTTTTGGTGCACATAACCCATGAACCACTTCGTACGTCCTGTCTCCCAGTAAATTTATGAGAGCTGCTCGTTTTTTCGTATCGTCAGTGATTTCGGCCTGGCAGAAATATTACTCCAGGCGCCCTTTGAATACAGGCCACTTTTGTACATCGTATTCAAATGAAGGAATACTGAGCACTGCTGATGATGGATTCATGAAAGAGCTGGATTGTTCACTGGTTATATTTTGATCACTGACATTGGGTACACCACCCGGCATTCTAGCACGTGTCGGGGTTGCACAGAAAATATGAAATATGGAGGTTCTCAAACAATATTCTAATCTGCAGAAATTTTCGCAATCCCATCCTCGTCGAAAATGTTACGTCGACGAACAAATAAAAGATTAACTCTGGATATTATTTTTATTTTTATATATAATTTTAACTTTAAGAACAAAGTAGTTTCTTTGACGCCTGGATGAGAAGTGGATAATTCATCAGAACAAAAGAGCTGACATCCAAACGTCAATTCGTGGAATGTATTTAATTGTGGAAGATGTATGGTGCTGCCAAATGCATACATCCCAGGTACCTATCGACCTAAAATCATAAAAAAATTGATGGAAATCAAATTGACAGAATTCCGCGAACATATACGTTACCCGGGCAAATGAGTCAAAGTAATTCAAACAAATCCACGAATTCGGGGTTCGGTCATTTGTGAAATGTTAATTCGCGATTTGGTCGTTTTAAGAATGACCAAACCCCGAATGAAAAATAAAGTCTAGAATCTGGACTGCTTAAAAAACAGCCCACGGTACCTATGTACGTACAAACAAAAGAGACGGACTGCCAAATTCTTAGATGGATGTAGCGGCAGCTCAAAGATCATTCTGTTGGGTTTATTAGCAGTTGCTACAGCAGGGATAATATTAAAAACAATTTTGAAGGCTGTAAAGAAATACCAGAAGAATCACAATAAAAATGAATCTTTCTACAAGTATCCAAATATTTTATAGACTGCCAACCATTAGCTGTAAGTGAGAACAATCTATTCAGCTTGGACATTAAACAATAATGGCCAAAATATCCGTCCAAGCGAACAACTAGAAGCGATATCCAAACTTATAAATCGCATAAGAATACCGGAGTTTCTGTTGAAGTGCCCTTATTCAAGAAAATTCAACTATTGATAAAATGTTCATAGTCCGAAAAAATAACACTGAAGAAGAGTGACAACTTAATCAAAACGTTGATGAAGAGGATTGCTGGTTGTGGCCGATAACTACTCTGGATTGTAAGCGGCATATTTAGTTAGTAAGAAGTAGTTCTATGACCTGGGGCCTATTTCAAATCTCTACATATGATTTTGTACGTCATTACTGTTTCAAGTAAGCAATGTAGATACAATTATACTACATCAATGCAGCTGACTGGACAAGGACATACTGGATACATAAAAATCCCAAAAATAATTTTTGAAAATTTTACTAGGCAAGTATTGATTAATAACACTGGTCTGCAACGAAAAACGCCTTCAAGCCAAACTACACGTTTCTAGAAGAAAAACTACCCTAGCACTTCAAGTTTTCGAGATATGCTACTATGAACATGTTATTTAACTTCGATTTATTTTTACTGGTAAATACTTTATTACAAAAAAAACTATTACAAAATTATTAACAGCATGTGAATGAAGTGCATTTTATCTGTCTAAATCATTTTAAAACATTTAAAAATTCACTTTCGGCGCAAAGATATTGCAAAGTGAAATTTATGATTTGTCCAAAATACTCTTTTTAGTCCAATTAAAGCCTTTTTAGAGGTGGAAAGTTCTGAAGTAATAATTTCCATTGGCTAACTTTATGTTTTTTTTTTTGTTGTTGAGCACGAATCTGAAGTAATCCAATAATGTTTATCACGGCAAATATTAGAAATTAGTGAAAAACTTACAAAAAATTGTTTTTAATTGTTTTTGGTTCATATCCCAAAATATGAACATTTTTCGTTAAAATCATAAATGTAGAACAAAAGTTGACAAAATTAACAAATTCATATCTTGACCAATTTTTTGTACGACTTCTGGATTCTTGAAAAAAAAACTGTTGAAAAATCCATAAAACCTAGTTCTTTTGAAATGCAATAGTATTCTTTTGTATTGGTTTTCCTCTGATTACTGCATACTTAACACCATAATTAACTTGGCCAGTATCAAGAGTATAGAAATTCCATACTATCTTCTAAATAAGAGTTTTCTTGCAGTGTATGTACATCCCAAAAACTACGGAATTTTGAAATGAATTGTGAATTGTTTAAATTAACGGTTCCAAAAATGTGACTTCACATTGATGAATAAAAACTGGTTTTAGCTTATGCTATGTTGAATAAGTCCTTAAAATTTCAGCCAAATCGGCTCTTTTCCACAAAACAATCACATTTCTTAAAAATCAATTAACAAAAATGTACGTGATAGAATTTTCTCTGAACAATTCCAATCTTAAATAATTTCAAAAAATTATATGAAGAATAAAAAAAACAATTTATTTTTGCAGACCAGTGTAATTAGGTAAACTATTAAGAGCTTTTTGTGAAGAAAAAATTCACTCAGAAAAAAAAAAAACGGTTTAATGGGCGTTATTAATTACCCGATAATTTTCTTTCTTGTAGTATACGCAAAAATTTTAATCAAATTCGTTAGAGCTGTTTTGGAGAAAATTAAGTTTGTTTTGTATGGCAGGTAGGCACTGTTAATTTTGCTCATAAGAAAATAAAAGCAATTATCCCTCTAGGGCATCACTTTAGACCCATAACTATAAAGCTTAAAGTAAATCGCTTCGGTAGTTTTGCTCCAGACAGTTTTTCGGAAAAGCGGATTTTAACCACAGCAATTTTGACCCCAAGAGCAAGTACGTGCAACCCAGTCGTGCATTTTATTTTGTATACAAATCTATATTTTGCTTAAAAAAACAGTCCATCAAAGAAATCCGACGTAAATGAATCTTACTTAGGCACTACTTCCTGTCGGATCTGAAATTTTTCAACTACATACTTTCATAATACTGAAGTTAAACCACATCGTGTAACACTAGAACGGAAAGTGCAACTCCCTTTCCACTTTACATTACATTTTTATTATCATGCTTCATTGCCTTAGAGCCCAAACAAAAGGTATAACAGACAGAGTAGCGAATATGTTGGTAAAGCACATCTTTATCTTCAAGGCAAAATTGATGCCGCAGTCAAGTTCAAGTGAATGAATCATAATAAAAATCGTGAGGCTAAAAAGATATAAATTTCAAATGCTGATCTTGTAGTGTCTTCTGTAGATGGCAGTTGCAGTGAGCGATTCAACTGGAGCTTGGATATCGATTACAGAGTAATGTTGCACCTGGATCAAAATGCAAAACATAAGAAAATCTAAATTATTATGATTATGTTTGGCAGAGAAAATAAAAACACTTTCTAAAAGACAAAATAAATTATAATTATTATAATAATTGTTATTCACATTCAATGGTATTGTCTGTTCTACGGAAAATGTCAGTAAAAGGTCTGTCAATTGACGTTAACTTGTTTCATAAAAAGATTTAACTTTTAAAAATGTTTTACTTGTAGATATCTTATTTTTATTTGTTGTCTCTGGTGTCTGGTGTACACCTTTCCATCAAACGATGATCACGATGAAATTTAACACGACTTTTCACTTTCCTGTTGAAACAAATAAAAATGAAAGAAGAAAAAAGTCGAGACATGAGAAGGTCGAATTTCATAATACTTACCTTCTACGTAGTTTCAGTAATTTGTTACTTCATTTGAACCCACACAGTTGGAAATTGTAGACAATTTTCTTGCTGTGTGCGTTGTGTGTGTCTGCCATTTTTAACTAGCTTTTATGTGGCAATGGAATGATTCGAATAAAATCGAACATTATGGTGTTACGATGTCATTTCTCTGCTAAAGTCCGTTTGCAAGACATTTTCGCTAGAACAGAAAGACAGACTTGTTAATAAGCTTGTTTAGAGTTTTAGTTGATGTCAATTAATAATTTATTACTTGCATTTATGTTTATGAAACGGTTCAAACAATTTTTTCCTTTAATTTACTATTTTTTTTTAGATTTTACAATTTATTTTAAATTTCAGTCAGTTTTTTTTTTTTTAATAATTATTAATTATATTACATTGTTAAAAAAAGTCTTATGGTTTACTTTCCAAAACATTATAAAATCTAAAATGGGTAAAAATTTTACGAAGTTAGATTTTTTTCAAAGATTGAAAGTCGAAAAAACCGTTAAAACTCTTTTCAAGTTTGTGAAGCTTTAATAGTACGTACAGTTATGTGTGATATATCAAATTAAAGGTAATTTTATTGTAATATTTTTATTTGTAATATCAATGAAGTTGAATCATAGTTTTATAAGGCTTATGTAAATAGTAATTAAGCACGGCGTAAACAAAACTCTTTTTACCGTTATGTCGGTTCACAAACAAAGTTTGTACAAAAATGCATTTACCCAACATCTAATGGCTGTGTAAATTTCAAGTTTAAAAATGTAAAAATAAAAAAGATAAAAATAAAATACCATTGGAAATGGTCAAAAAACTTGGACTGAAAAATCTTGTTTTTACTATTATTCATTGAAAAAAATGTTAAAAAAAATATAATTTTTTCACACGTTTATAGACAACACCTAAGCCTAAAAGTCGTTTCGACAAATTTTTTTCCCGTTCTTCCCTGATTTTTAAAATCAATAAAACCACCCACATAAACTTTCAAAAACGTGTTTGTTTTTTTAAGGTAAAAAAACCGTTATGGGGCATTTTATATAAAATCCGCACTAAACGTTTAATCTTTTTTTTTATTTTCTTTTAATGTGCATAATTAGTTTTTTCAAAAAATTATCAGCTTTATCCATAATGACATCATTTTCAAATGTCTAAAAAAATATTTGATATTGGAAAATAATTTTAACTTGAAAAGTTGAATTTTTAGAATCTTTTTTCTTGATGAAAACTCATCATTATTTCAATTTATCTATTTAATTAAATTTATTTCGTAGTTCTAACCCTTATACTTTTCGAGATGTACAATTTTGTTTTTTTTGCCCCATTTTACCCTAACTTGCTGGTGGAATTTTGAAAAATCCCGCCGTATCAAAACAACAATGGGCTGAAAAAATCTATGTGTTATTACTGGTTTAATATTTTTATAATCGCCGGCAAAGAAGTATAACTTCAAAAATTGATGAAATAAAAAAAATACGCATTGTACGAACATCCTTCAGCAAAATAAGGAAATTAATACTTGAGGCCAAAAATCCAACCAAAAAGTAAAAAATTACGGTGATGATATTCGTATAGGCTAATCACTATGCTTTTTTCCATAATAATAAATAACATACATACATTTTGATGGTAAAAAGCTTTTGAAGCCTTGATATTTCAAAAGCCAAAGTCTGCACATCGTTTTCAGGTTAACTCAAGCTGAACCTAGAGCAAGTCAAGTCACTGAACTGATAACTATAACAAAGAATCTATATTCGAGAATGGTTTACTTCCAATAAATTGATCATTATTCCATTGAATTAAACATTAAAAGGAATTCCATGTATCTAAACATCACCGCATTTAAGATTTAATTAAATTATTTTACAAATGCACAAACACATTCTCATATCTCTAGAGTTTCAAGTTCAATGATAATTTAAGAAAGACTATCGATAGACACAATCATTGAACAAGAAGAAGGCTATAGCAAGCAAGCCGCCAGGAAGACCGACCTAACAAAAGGATATAATATACAAATGTGTATAAACCACGTTGCTCTATACATTTGTAAACTTCTACGTTTGAGCTCTTTTCTGCATTTGAACTTTTGCCTTATGATTGTATAGAAGACCACAATTATTGGACCAATGCCAAGAAATTGTGTGCTCAATTTAAGTGAAATTAATTGAAATCCCAAGAAGTAGGCGTGTGAGCGTGAGGCGATATGGGAGATACGTATAGAATGAAAAGAGCACTATCCTATCTGATGCAAGATAATTGCATGAAAATGTTTTCCAGATACTATCGCTTTAGGTTAAATTGATTTTTTAAAACATCCAGATATTTATTATATCTTGTGTATTTTGTATCTTTCATCTTGGTGCACACCTATGCTGGCAGGCTCTGAAATTTAATTAAAAGAAGTAGGCGGGTGTGAACAAACAGGGCTATAGAAAATACTCGTACATCTTTACATGCTGAAATTATTTTCATTTTACTTTCAAAATTTAAGTTACGTTAAGAGTATTTTAAGAAATTTTACAAAATTGAGCAAAATTTATTAAAAATGCAAAGAACACTTTTCACAAATATGTGAAAATATAACATTGCATGTTTGTTTTATTGTTAAACAATTCAAATTATTTACAGAAGCCAAGTTATTTAAAATGATGAGCTTGAGATCAATAACATCATGATTGTATGCTGAAAAGGATACAAAATAACTTAATACAATGGTGTAGCTGTAGTTCGTAGCTCTTGCATAAAGGTGGCCTGCCTATACAGGGTGTCCCAAAAGTAAACTCCGAAACGAAAACGGGTTATTGGGTACGTAGTGATTAATGTATTGCGATCAGTTGCTTGAAATAATTGCTTACATTTTGGGTATAGTTTTTTGGAAATTTTAAATTACTTTACTTTTACTTTTTGTGCCTCTTTAACGAATTTTTCCATTTATAACTCCTGACTATGTATACTAAACACGAGTAACAAATGGCACAAAAAGTGTATTTTGTATAATGTTTTTTCTGTAATATATTATTTACAGTCTTTTATTTTAATTTAATCAATATACTTTGTTTGCCATTGTCTTAGAACATCTTGAAGTTAAGACGAAAAAAATTTACAAATTATTAAATGTTTCATTTAATTTCGTATTTTGTAGGCATTCCTTATATGGAGGGCTAAAAGCTAAAGTGAACCAAGTCACAAAAAGTGAATTCGGAGATATAACGAGTTAAAGTAAATACGCTACCATTGAATGTTTTTTTTTCCAACAAGTGACAATTTGAAACGAAACACTTGTTGGCCAAACTAATGACAGACCCTAATAGAGTTAAGGCTTGAGCAGATTTTGGCACTAGAATTGTTTTTTTTTTTTTTACTTGGCCCGTTACAGCTCTGAGACCGCCATATAATATATTTTCACTTAATGACCAATGTAGCAATGTTTAATAAAATAATTATCAACTTTCTTACGCACAATATTATTCCAACATTTGTCTAATACACTAGTGGAAAAAATGGAAGGATCAAAAAAATATTGATTTTTTTTAGTGATTTTCGAGATGCTGTATTGAAGTGAAAAGTGGTCGTATTGAGAAAAATCAAAAATAACTTAAAACCTCAGATATTCTAATTTCAGATATTTTACTGAACTATTTTTAAAAACTACCGTTATCACGTAGTCATAAAGAATAGCGCGAAACCAAAAATTAAATTTTTTTTTTTGTTTTTGTAATCAAACTTTTGAAACAAAATTAATGAGTTTTATGGTTTGCTATCATGATCATGACTAAAATAAAAATTTAAAAAAAATGATTATTAATTTTCGCGTTTTTACCGCTTTCAAAAATGAAAATAACGGTTCTATGATAGGTACCGTTAGTAGAATTTTTACAAAATATTTCTTTCATTTCAGAAGTATGACCCTACTGTCCCTACTATCAAAAGTTGACACAAATATTTTTATCAAAATCGTTAAAACCGTTTTTGAAAAAAGTTAACTTTTCCGTAATTGTTACATAGAGGAAGGTTGTCGGATGAATTCGAAGTCCAATGTGGAGTCATGCTATCGCCAATACTTTTCCTGTTAGTGATAAGTGATGTGCTGCATGCAGCCCTGTTAAACGGAAATGGCGGAATTCAATGAAGTCTGACATCCAAACTAAAACATCTGGGCTACGCGGACGACGACTTATGTTTACTCTCTCATAGGATCATGGATCTAGATCAAATGACAACAAGGGTGGAGGGAGAAGCAGAAATCGTGGAGCTGAAAATTAACACAGCAAAAACAAAAATGATCAGCCTCGGAAGTAACTCTTCCGTTATAGTCAATATTTCTAGACAGCTGGTAGAGAATGTAGAATACTTTCAATATCTTGGGAGTTTTGTCTCTACCAAAGGCGGAACCGAACAAGAAGTCGACAGCCGTATTAAAAAGGCAAAAGCTGCTTTCGAATTGCTGTCCAAAATATGGAGAAACAACGCTATAAGCTTAAAGACCAAGCTGAGACTGTTCCGCTCCAATGTTGAATCCGTGCTTCTGTATGGGTGCAGCACTTGGAAAATCTTAACAACTGTCACAAGCAAGCTGCAATCGTTCCTGAATAGGTGTCTACGAAACATCTTAAGGATTTTTTCGCCCAACCGTATTTCTAATTAAGAACTTCATAGAAGAACGGGTCAAGAATCCATTGACAGTACTATTCGCAGACATAAGTGGCAGTGGATTGGTCATACGCTTCGAAAAGGCAACGATTGCATTGCTGGCCAAGCAATGCAATGGAACCCACTCAAGGGGATCACAACGGACTCTTCTTGGGCTGAGGACCCAAGTAGTAAGTACCGTTAGTTTTAGTTCTAAAAAAAAATTCAATTTTCCCTCTAGGGAATTGCCAAATATCCTTAACCACCAAACTTCAAGAAAATCGGTTAAGTTGCTTAGGCTGTAGCTCGAGGACAGACAGACAGACGGACAGACAAAATTAATTTAATAATTCTAACCTTCATACTTTTCCAGATGTACAAACATTTTTTTTTTCAACACTACCCCACTTTACCCTTACTTCCCGATAGAATTTAAAAAAATCCCGTTTTTTAGAATATTACATTGCACAAACAATTAAGCCATACTATAATATACTTGATCAACCAAATTGCATACAATGAGTTATATTAAGACTTATTCTAGTTATATTTTAACCCGAATTAAACGCCCTTCTAAAACTTTTCACTTTAAAATTATTTTAGCCCATTTCAGTCGAAAATACTCAAAAGATTTTAGATTCTTCATAATATTGATCAAATTTTCTTGTTGAATTATAAATGAAAATCTCTTTAACAACACTTTCATCAAACTCACACTCTTGGATCTATCTCCCACCTTTGGGAAACTTCGCAATCTCCTGTTGAATATTCTTAAAACTTCAATTACTGTTAGTTAACGTGTTGAAAACCATTAAAACTCGTTCAATGCTCCTGTGCTGCTATTACATTTTCGACTTCCATTCTCTTTCAGACTCACTTAACCTACTTAAACTTGTTCTTCTTTCACCTGTGAAACCGTTATGATAACCCTTTTCCCCCCCTCTATCTCCGTTGCTTAATTTTCCAACAAATTTAAAATGAAAGAGACGATTTTTCAATGTTAAACTTACATATATCGTCGCATATTATTGTTTTGCCTTCAAACACGATAAGGAACTATTAATTTGTATAAGTATTGTGTGTTGACGAATTAAGTGGAACATAGAAAGTGCTTTTTCCATTATTTCTAGAAAACGAAGAATGCAATCTTTCACAACAATCATCACATTTCGAAAATAGAAGAGAAATAAAAATTATTCTTGACAAATAAAAAAAAAAGAGAAGTTCTTGAAAAATTCGCATGAAGAATTTTCACCGAATAAGCCGCAATGTTCGTCTGTAAAGTTAATGGAGTCATGCAACAATATTTACGGGCTACTGATTATTCACCCTACTCGAGTCTGAAGCACAATTTTGTACTTAATGCTTTACTGGAGGGTATGGGGCTGACTACCCCAAACCCACTATTACCTAGAATACTTTATAACAAAACAAGAAGTTTGTGGGAGGACCTTGTGCAGTTATCGTTGGTAGCGCGTCACTCTATCTCACTTTACCAGGCAGGCAAACACTTGAGGAACTTTTTAAATTGGCCTTTTGTTGAGTTTTGCTCAAGCCACCAGGAGGACTGTAATGAAACTATGTCGACGACAACGACCGAGGACGACTATTTTGTAAATACCTACTTAGCAAGTGCAGCAGCACTGCAAGGGTGATGGGCTACCTTACGCTGCTGTAGATATACGTCGTCGACATCAACCCATTTGGCCCGCCATTAGTTTTTAGTCTTTTAATTAGTTAATGGAACTTTAAATTTTGTATAGCTCCTTATTGTGTCTGTTATTCTTCTTCCTTGCTGGCAATTAAATGCAATTCGCTGTACTAAATAAACTTCTTGGTGATGCCTACACTACACATTAGCTTGAAATTTTCCCATTTTTTCGATCCGTTCACGTTTTACCTCTCTTTTGGGTGCCTAAGAAACAGTTACTTCTAAATGCATGCATTTTAGTTACTCTAATCTATTTTTACCGACATGTGCCTGCACAATTACACACACATGGTTTGGATCATTATGCTAATGATTTTTTGGCAGAGCTATTAAGAGTTCTATGAACTTTCTAGAGGCAATAATGAGGTTCTTGAAGGATCAAATAGATGCACTTTTCTAAATGAAAATCTAAAGTTTTTCATCTCGAACATGGGAGAAGTGAAGACTGACAGCGCCTATTCGCAGGCAGTGCCTAGCCTACTTCACAAAATTGACATCGAACAAAACCTACCAAAGTGAATGTGAATTCAAAGAAGAAACACATTCAAATACTTTTTTTGTTTAATAGTCTCTCTAGATCGTTTTATAATTTCAACTTGACTCTGGAACAAAAGGAGCAAGTGTATTCTTTCAGCTCATTAGACTTATGTTGACAAGATGAACACGGCGGTGGTTGCTATGACAAATTGTTGTCAGTATTTCCACTTTGAGGGTGACACTATTAACCAAAGTTCTAATGGGCTCTTTCGATAAAAGCTTGTCAACAAGGTTCCCGGTAAACCGAAATTAATAATGTTTCGATTGATGCCATGCATTCTTCACGAGTCTTGGATCTTGGTTTACTAGTATGAAATATAGACTTAGGTCTGAATTAGGCAGCACGCATTTTCGCAAGAAAATTACAAAAGTTTAGCTAAATACGTCTCCATATACCGATTGTAAGAAGCATAGCAAGTTTATAGAACCAATAGAAAAACTAAACTGGACTTCAAAGCTGACAAGGCGACCAAAATGAAACCTCTTTCTACGCCAACTTTTCACATCGATGAAGAAGTAGCAAGAGCACACGGTCGAGTCTATTGAGGCAAAGGTAGCGTTCAAAAGTTAAATCAAACGGTGAAACGATCAAACCAAGTCCAGAGAAGAAGATTGTTGTAATGTGAATGGAAAACGGTTGGATGTAGATACGCAAAAGGTGCAGACTCCAAACATAAGATGTTTAACACAAAGTTAAATAAGAAACATCGCATATCGGCAATTTCAACTGTAAGATTTACTAGCAAGGAATGTCAAACCCAAACAACGTGTAAACAATTCAGTTTTTCGTGCTACTGGCTAGAAGTTTTTTTTATCGACCGCAGTCTCTATCACATCACAACCAGTGTGATTTTAGGAGATTTAAGGAGACAAACATTAACTAACGATCAATTTCTCACTCTTCGGCTGGTCCTGGATATGAACCCAAGAAGATACATTTTAGGTCCTCATGTTACTGAATCAGGTCCTCAGTCCTTTTACGTCAGTGGTGATTCCATTAAAAGCCCTTAGAAGGCTTTTCAATCCAGTTCTTCCCCAGGGGCCTAGAACACAAAACCAGAAAGTACTTCTATTACGAGTGAAATTGCTCAATTTTGTATGGAAAATTGTAAGATATTACTTGTAATACAAGAAGTTGCAGTTTTGTGTTATAGGCCCCAGGTGTGCAGATTCTCTACTCCTGTACCTCCTGTGTAAGATGGTTACGCTGCATCGGCTGACCTTTTAATTTTTGCTGTTCCCTCCACTTATATTGTCATATTGATTTCAAACTGATCTGACAACTTTTCTCTATGCAGAGAGTGACATTTGCCTCCATCTTTTTTTTTTTTAATACAGTAAAACCCGCTTAAGAGAAACCCGCTTAAGGAAAAAAACCCTTAAACTGCCTGTAAGGGCTCTGGAGGAATACCGTCAAGTCTTGAGACCTAGTTCTTTTAAGGTGTTGTACTCGTGGAAATGATCTTTTCTCAGCTCATTCCGGCATTTTTGTTACTTCAGACAAGTCAGCAAACGTACTTGTTGTATATTGCTGACGAAAACACGATTTACGACCGAAACAATGTGTTTGTAACACCCTCTGACCTGGTCCTCATCCGAATGGAGCAGAAAACTTATAATATATTGCACCAAATAGTGTTATGAGGTTTTTATACTCTTGTAAGGTTCTTAGTAGTCCATATAAACAGAGGAGCTTTCGAACCTCTTCTGCTTCTAAATGTAATGCGTTGATGTAATTACCGTTATCACGTCGAACGTTATGGTGAACTTTCGTTATCGTGCGATGACGTAGAATCTAGCTCGTTTCTCTCGGCTACACTAGTAATTAGCTGCGATACAATCCTTAAGTTATTTTCTTTCGTCAATATTTGCCTTTGTTCTTTCCCTGTGTGTGTGACCAGCTTTTCTTTTATCCACAGTTATAAAAACAGCAAACTATTGGTTTAGGATGAACGCTGGTTCTGTGCTGTTGATTGTTCTCAGTCCTTGAAAAACGTGCTCCCCTGGTAATTGTTGGTATTAAACTTGGGCATTCGGGTGCTTTATTGAAATTTCCAAACTACAAATGTCTTACGGTAGTAACTATCAGATATTGGTCCCGAGTTATCCTCATGGACGTTACTCTTTTGCTTTTTACGTCAAGGAGACTACTTCTAAGACATCCATCGGCTAATCACAGATTTGTCAATTGGGTTTGGAATTGCTTGCCAATATGTCGAGTGGATATTCAAGATACCCTCCAGAAACCAATCTTTGTCCGATAGAATATCCAAAAGTCGTCAAAATTTTTCCTTAATTTAGGGCGTAGTATCAGTTTCGTATCATATGCCCCATATGCCCCATACATAAGAAGGGAGATGTCACAACGTGCAGCATTTATAGAGGTATCACGTAGTTGAGTACCGCCTATAAGATACTCTCCTCTATCCTACAAGACCGGATAACCCCATACGCTAAAACCATCATCGGACACTATCAGTGTGGTTTCATTCCAGGCAATTCAACAACTGATCAGATTTTTACCCTTAGGCAGGCGATGGAAAAATGTCTAGAATTTAACATCCCAACATACCATCTGTTTATAGACTTTAAAGCCGCCTATGATAGCATAGCCAGGGTAGAACTTTACAAAGCCATGAGAGAATTCGGCATCAAAAATAAATTGACACGACTATGTAGGTTGAATATGACCAACGTAACAAGCCAAGTTAAAATAGCCGGATTGCTATACAGACCAATTAACATCTTTAATGGACTCCGACAAGGGGATGGTTTGGCCTGCCTCCTCTTCAACCTGGCGTTGAAGAGGAACCATCGTCAACAGGTCCAGCCAGTTACTGGCTTACGCAGACAACATCGACATCGTCGGAAGAACCGAACAAGCTGTACACGATTCCTTCATCCAGATTGAGCAGGCGGCACAAAATCTGGGGCTGCACATTAGTGAAGGCAAAACAAAGTACATGGTGGCGTCGAATGCGAGAAGAACAGTTGGTCAAATAATCAAGGTAGCGGAGCACGAATTTGAAGTGGTGCAATCCTTTAAATACCTTGGGTCAACAGTAGCAGCCGATAACAACATAGAAGAAGAAATACGCGGGCGGCTTCTCAAATCCAATAGAGCCTACTACAGTCTGTCAAAGCTATTCAAATCCAGAAATCTAAACATAACTTCAAAACTGCTGCTGTACAGGACCATGGTCCTGCCAGTACTCATGTATGGATCCGAGACTTGGGTGCTTAGCAAAAGACACTGTGACCTCTTAGCCGCATTCGAGAGAAAAGTCTTACGGAAAATTGTTGGCCCCATATGCGAGGATGGACGATTCCGGAGACGGTACAATCATGAGTTGTACGCAATCTACCTTGAAGCAGACATAGTGACAAAAATTAAGCTCGGTAGACTCCGGTGGGCAGGGCACCTAGTTCGTATGAGCGAAGAGGAACCTGCTCGGAAAGTCTTTTGCGGTACATTCTATGGTAGACGGCAGCGTGGTAGACCATGCTTGCGCTGGGGAGATGGCGTAGACCAGGACGCCCGAAGCCTTGGGGTGCGCAACTGGATGGCGTCGGCTCGAGACCGGGATAGGTGGAGAGACTTGTTGAAAGAGGCCAGGACCGGACCCCGGTTGTCGAGCCGATGATGATGATGATGATCAGTTTCGTTAGCGGGTAAGTTTCAGTGATGCAAAATGCGAGGCCTATCCTGGAAAGTTAGAAGCTTTTTTCCAAATAATGTGTTTTATAAGGTTTTAATTTCCGTTCGTTCACACCTCGCGCTTATAAAGTTTGGCAAGTCAAGTCAGGTTAGACGAAACCAGTATCTGGCGGTTACCACTAGGACGAGACAAAGGGTGAAAAACTTGTTTTAAATTTTGTTCATGGTATGAAAAAACTGTCATTGTCTTTTATTTCGAAGAAAATAACCAAAAATAGGCAACTTCAAAGCAATTAATTGCTGTGTTTACCTCAGGATGCGAGTTTGCGAAAGAAATTAATTAATTAGAAAAACAGCAACAGCAAGGTTAATGATTCTGGAATAATTATGCGGCTGGCTAAAGGTATGTACAGTACATCCATCCTCAATCCTCATTCAGGTGGTTCATTAATATAAAATTTAAACTTCTGTTCAATATTTTGTATTACATCCGAAGCTTTGATGAATTAAAACTTCTTATTAAAGCTTTGCCGATGGATTTTTTAAAATCCCAACAATATGAAAAAAAAACGACTTTTAAACGCACGGCCTTATTAATGAATACTTAATTAATGCAATTTTTTTGTCGCTCTTTCCTTTTCCATAATTTTGTCCCTTATTACCTACCCGAAGGACAATTCCGGTGGAATTTGGCAGAATATTATTAAATTGGTACAAGCCAACTACAGGACACAGGATATAGAGGTAGTAAAAGTATCTGTATACCTCATATGCATGCAAACAGATGCATATCAACAACCACATATGCAATCCACATAGACATAGGTATGTGTACGATGTACGCACATAAAACATAAGAGGACACATTAACTTTCTGCTCTTCCGCAAATTGCCAATCACATCTCTGAAGGTAAATCCCCCATTTAATTTCCGTCAATCAATTATTGAGTCCATCAACATCAACAGCCAGCCTATAGCCCGGTTCGCTCTGGTCCGGTCCTGTTCTGTACTGTCCGGCCTGATTTACCTACACACACAGTAGGAGAAATCAAATTAAGGCCGCCCCCTTTATTTTTATCATCTTCTTTTTTTTTTTTTTTTGCCTGAACGACAATGCATTGCCGTGTCCGGAACCCTTAATATACACATACAAATGCATCTGGCTATTAATTAATTAAAATTCATTGCTGTGTTACACGATATCTGCAATAATCGGCAGTTTTTACTGCGTTGACAACAAGTGCGCGCCTCCGCCAAGTGAAATTTATCACGGCAGCAAATTTTATGTGTTGCACAACTCCGATCCTGATTCTGGGATCCTGTGGGGGAGGCTTACCTACCGTATCGGGTTGTTATAGTGGATGGAGGAAATGATAAAAACAAACATCCACCCCGTCTTTCGATTCAGCGAATCCATTTGGGCTGGAAATTGCATAGAGCCCTAAAGAGTCTAACAGCGAAAGAGTGAAAAAAATGTGCCACTGGTTTTCAGGAAGGAAATTGATGGAAAAAATCGAAACACACCATTTTTTTTTAAACTAAAGGACCGCGTATCTGAAAATCGGTTGTGAAAAAAAAAATTGTCAACAACATGTGTTAGGGTGACCTTTGAGGCAGATCAAAGAGCAACTGGAACAAAAGGCTTTCGTATGTAAGGGTTTTTTAAAGCAACATAGATTTGCTCCTTCTTTGTTGCGGCAGTGGTTGAATGTGGAAGTGGATGGATAGATTCTTGGGGATCTTGTTTATTTTGTGGGCCTATAGGGATGTTGAAAAAAATTATTGAAATGTGTTTTTAATATGAAAAATTGGTTTTTATGTCGTTCATTTTGAAAAACAACTAACAACTTTACAAAAGACATTTCTGCAAGCACAGAAAAATACGTTTAAACTTCCTTGACTTGTAATCCATTGCTTTCAATGAACGAATCAAAGTTTTTGAACAGTTTTCGAAGATAATTTTCAAAATCGTCCCGATCGGGGACAAAATTCACAGTATCACACAAGAGTTGGACAAAAGTTTGAACAAATAAGGTTCAAAAAAGTTATGTGGATTCAAAAAAAAACAAAAAGCATCCATCAGCCTTTAATGGGCAAAGTTCTTTGTCGATCTTTATTACTGACTTAGGGCCTTGGATCTTTTTTCATCCGTGAGATTTTCACCTATATAGACATAGGACCACCACCACTCCTAATCACCACATAATATACCTACAGTTTTTAGAAAACCCTTGCCACTTCTTCAAAAGTTATTTGGTTGGGCCAGAAAATCATTAAGGTGACCAGCGTTGCCATAATGTCCCCAATCGGGCCATATGGCCCTCTGGTTTTTTATTTTGGCTCTTGGCCCGGGGCCAGCAAGAAGAAATGTCACGCAAATATTATTTTTGTACCTATTCCTAAAGCAGCGTTGCGATTTTTTTAGTCATTACGTGGCAAATAATTTATGCCTGTCGCAATAGTTTAGCTTAAATCATGTATAAATATGCAAGTCAGCTCTTTGCGTCTTGGTGGGTGTGGCCGTAGGGGGCGCATATGGAATATGGCTCTCACAATTAATTAGTGTCTTAATGACGATTTTTTTATTACTGCTTTTCTATAGTAAAAACTTCAAGCTACTCGTATACACCAAAAATATGTGGGGTAAAATCAGTTGTTCGTACCTTTTTACTTGCGATATAGGAAATATATATCAAGGTATGCATTCGTACAAAAAAAAAGTTGAGATAACAATCAAACATGACATTACGATGATAGATGATAGTCTATGATAGTCTGTCCGTCTGCCTGTCTGTGTGTATCAGAGACCACAGCCTAAAGGAATGGGTCAATTTACTTCAAACTTGGTATGTGGCGTTTTTTGGAGATTATCCCCAGACGTTTTTTTAATTTTTTTTTTTTTACCAAAAATAATGGTACCTGTCATATACCGGTTTTAGAAAAACTCATTTTTCTCAAAAACGGTGCCTACGATTTTGATTAAAAAAATCATGGTCATTTTTTTGGATAAGGTCTATATTTAAATAAAAAACATTTTTTCAAAAACCGTTATTAACGGTACCTGCCATAGAACCGTTTTTTTATTCACGTTTTATAGAGCAACTTGAATAGAAAAACAGGGGTGTTCCAAAAACTGAAGTCACAACTGAAGTCACCGTTGCAACGGTGGCACTCGATACTTAAAGTTTATACATTTTATTTTGTGCACAACTATGGCAACGAAATTTCGTAATTTCTACTCTTAAACCAAAAATTAACTATTGTAGTACAATTATATGAGAATCACCCACCCTTTGCAGGAAAATAATAACACCTAAACCCAAAGTTTAAAAAAAAATATAATTACAGTCAAACCCGCTTAAGAGAAACTGCAAAATGTCACAGTCCCTCTTTCACTTAAGCGGGTTTTTTTTACTTAAAAGGACCCCGCTTAAGTGAAAAAAGTTTCACTTAAGCGGAGTCCGGTTAAGTGAAAAAAAATTTAACTTAAGCGGATTTAAAAAATTCCATTAAGTGAAGATTTAACGCTAGAGCAAGTCGTTTGTATTTAAATAAACGTTTGTGACAAACAAAAATTGAAATGTCATTTTCGTGGTGAATATGTGGTGAAGGTGGAAAATAAAGATGAAATGACAGCGTTCAGCAAATTTTTGGTCTGTTCGATTAATTTTTTTTATTTTCACTAAAGCGAGTTTTTTTTTCAATGAAATATATTAAATTTAATTGAAATATGTTTCAGCTATCCGGGTATTTCACTCATGAGAGTTTCGCTTAAGCGGAGTGTTTTAAAGGTAATTAGTCGAAAAATACTTGGGGATAAAAAAAGTGTTTCAGATAAGCGGGTTTTTTCCTTAAGCGGGTTTTTCTTAAGCGGGTTTTACTGTTCTCGTTTTCAAAAAGTTGATTTTTCAAATCAAAATTTTGAAACATTTTTTTAAAAATCCAAAAATTTATTAAAAAAAAAAAATTATATCAAAAGTTCTTAAAACTATCAAGAGGCTTCATCAAAATCACTTAAGTTTTTTGACAGAAAAACAATAATGAAAAAAAAGGTTATATGTATGGGAGGTAGCGTTATTTTCATTTCTAAAAATATTTCTTTTGTTTCAAAAGTACGACCTTACTAACAAAAGTAGATACAAATTTATTTTATCAAAATCGTTAGAGCTGTTAATAAAAATCACTCTTCCTTAATGGTCATATGGCCGGTACCACTAGTTTTGGTTGTAAAAAAATCAATTTTCCTTCTAGGGAATCACCAAACACCAAATTTGACAGACAGACAAACAGAAATTCTCTGTTATCGTAATGTCATGTCTGATTGTTATCTCGAGTTCGATTTTCTTTTTTTACGAATTCTTAACTTGCCCTTTAGTAGGTACTGCAAGTAAAAAAAGATAAATCGTCGATTCTACACTACATTCTTTGGGAAACGCCAAGTATAAAGCAATTCATTCCTTTTGGTATATTCAAAAAGAACTTTCCAATAGAACACCTTACTCTTGAAATGTGATTCGAAGCAAAAAGACTGATATAGAAGGTGCACCTACAACACCTTATCTGCTTTTCAACGTCCCAATAGAATGGATTTAAAAAAAAAAAAAACCGTATCCTAGAAAAACTTTAATACATCTATGACAGGTGCGGATGGTAATTCTTTTTAGAGGAGGGGGTAATTTTTCATTAAATCGCTTATTGTTGTTGAGGTTGTCGTAGGTTTGGTTGGGTTAGGTTAAAGTGGCTGTCATTTAGAGCAAACTGACACACTTAGACCAGTAGAGGGCCATTGCGATACCACGAACTATAGGGAACAAAAAGTTCCCTACTAGTTAAAACCATTTGGAGCTTCTGGATGAAGCGAATGAGACTACTAATGTCTGTGTTTATGAGATCGCTAGGTTCATTGTAGAAAAAGTCTCCTAAATAAAGTTTGCGTCTATAAGAGAGAGCAAGGCAGGTACATGTACAAAGAAGATGTGAGAAATTGTTTCTTCTTTTTCTTCGCCTGAGCAACTCCTGCAGAAATCGTTTGATACTACACCGAGCCGTGCCGCGTGTCTACCTATAAGACAGTGTCAAGGTATGACACCTATTACTGAGGTTGTCGTAAGATTCAAAAGAATGTTTTTTAATGATTATGGGAAGTTCAGTTTATGAACAATTTTTCGACCATACACTTTTTGAACCTCCTTTTATAGTTTCGATGATACATTTTACTAGGTACTTCCCTCCCCATTATCCGTACCTGCATCAAATACCACAATTGGGTTAAAGAGGGCTTTCAATTTTTTGTTGTTTGACTATTTTGGAGTACTACACCACAAAATGCATGCAACCGACACGACACTACACTTCAGAGAGACTCTTGTGTCTAGTCCTTGATGGGTTTGGTTTGGGTTCGGTTTTTGCAAAATACGACGATGATGGCTTAAAATCTTTACTGAAATACCAGGTAGTGTAGGTATATCACATAAAATAGACCAAAAAAAAATAAAAAAAAAAGATTGCTTCTGCTCCATCGGAAGGGACTTCTCCACTCTATGCACGTGCTACAGGAATAGACACTTGCGACGTGAGCACTTAACCCGACCGATATTTAATCGGTAGTATGGAACTGGGAGACGGAAGGAATATAGCAAAGGAAAGTCTATGCAAAATTTGGAATAGGGAACAGAGATTTCGGTGTATAGGAACCTATTTACGAGTACTTGGTTGCATTTGCATTTGTGTTGATGGTATAAACTTTTACACCATTGATCTAGTGTGTATAGGTTTTGGCTTCATACTCAAGATTCATCCAATACCACCCATCGAGTTGCCTGTCGTATTCAGATATTCTAGGTGCGTGCCTCGGCATCTATTTGCCATTGGGAAACGTAAATCAAGAATTTCTTCGAGTTTATTAGAAACACACGTGTAGAAGTGGTAGGGGGTGTTGCAGACACTTGTTCCCGTTGTTTACTTATAAAGTATTCCAACTTTTATTGCAAACTCCTGGTTTCCAATTACTGATTTTACATTCTCTTACTCACTATGCACAGAGCATAGAATAGAATCCTCCTTTACTGCTTTGTCTCCCGGTTAAACAAAAAATATTCTTCTACGTACTGATGATGGCAAAGGTTAGAGTTGTGTGATTGTGAGGGCTGTGAATTTTAAGGGCAATCGATTTCAAGGGATGAGAGTTTGATATTCGTGTGTATATATATTTTCCTACCTACGTTTTATCGAAATTCTTATTCACACAAATCCTTGAAGAAGGCCTCAGGCAATAGCGGATGCACTACGCATATCCAACAAAAATGAAATCACAAAATTTCGATCTAAATTCGGAGGAGTCGTATGGGGCGGATTCCCCTTGAATATTTAAATTTTTGGATTTCGATAACAGCAATAGGTATGGTTTGGTTAGGTGGGTGCTTCGTTGATTTTAGTTCCGGTTTCCATTTTTTTTTTATTTTTTTTATTTTTGGATTATTGTAGGGTGTAGGCATTTAAAATATGTACAGGATGTTTGAATATTTTATCAGCATTATTTGTTTTTTGTGTTGTTGTTGTTGTTGTTTTTTTTGGAAACAGCTTTAGGAAACTACGAGTCGAGCACGCTTTGTTAGATAATATGTAATTAGTATGCCTTTGTTGTTGTTGTTAAAGCTGGGTGAATTTAAATTTGATTTTTTTTTTGTTCGACAAACCAACAACGAATCAGTGTAAAGATTTGTTAGTTTATCGGAAACACGAATAAAACTAATTTGAAATGAGTGGATAATTTGTTGTGCTAAGTGACCCACATTGTTTGTAGCTTGGGTTTCTATGCAAACATCTTGAATATTATAGACGTAAAACATAACATAGACATACATGATATATGGGTTTAGATGGGAGGTGTTTAGGTTTATACAGGGTGTTGCCCCTTAAGGATCATCATCATCATCGGCTCGACAACCGGGGTCCGGTCCTGGCCTCTTTCAACAAGTCTCTCCACCTATTCCGGTCTCGAGCCGACGCCATCCAGTTGCGCACCCCAAGGCTTCGGGCGTCCTGGTCTACCACGCTGCCGTCTACCATAGAATGTACCACAAAAGACTTTCCGAGCAGGTTCCTCTTCGCTCATACGAGCTAGGTGCCCTGCCCACCGGAGTCTACCGAGCTTAATTTTTGTCACTATGTCTGCTTCAAGGTAGATTGCGTACAACTCATGATTGTACCGTCTCCGGAATCGTCCTTCCTCACATATGGGGCTAAGAGGTCACAGTGCCTTTTGCTATGCACCCAAGTCTCGGATCCATCGGTCTGTGCGTCCATCTATACACATTTTCACTGCCCAAACATGGACGGATTTTTTTCATATTTCGTACAGATGATTTTAATGTAATTTCGAAAGTTGGTGTCATTGTTTGTTTTTGAATATCTCGAGTACCTCTCATATTCTCAAAAACAGCTGTAAAGATTTTGTTTAAAATTTGTGTATGTATTGTGTGTTCAGTAATTGCAACAAAATTGCGTTTTTACTTTTTTTCTAAAAACTCTTTTTTGTTTTTTTGTGAATATCTCGAAAACGCTTTAAGTGATTTAAATTAAAACTTGTGCACAGATATGGTATAACCTCAAAAAAATCTAAAAAGAAAAAAAAAACAAGCGTTTAGGCATTGGAAATGTGTACAGACGAACGCACAGACGCACAGACCGACGACGCGACGCGACGGACGGCATGACGAAAACCACTTTTTTGGACTTCTCCATCATCGTAATGGTGGTTTTGATTAAAACCTCAAATTTTTTTTTGACACCAATACTTGCCCCATAGAGTAAATAAAAATTAAACTAATGATGAAATTTCGTATTATTAATTGAGTACTGTTTTGAGGGTATCCTTCTTTTAGAAAACTAATTTAAATCTTTCTTAAAAAAATTTAAAAAACAGATGACCATTTAGGAATAAGTTGTATGAAAAACTAAATTTGAAATTGCTTTCTTCTCGGAATGGGTTTAAATGGACTTGAGTCGTTTTTCCCCTGGACCGTTAAAATGTTTCCACTTTTCTTGTAAAAGCGGTAATAACTTTACCAAAACTATATTTTTTTTTTTAAATTCTAACATAATTATTTATTTTTATAAGCTTTATGTAAGAGTCCTTAATTTCTACAGCAACTTTGACCCAAAGAGCAAATGCTTGCGATCTAGTCGTGCTTTTTATTTTCTTTTTGTTACACTTTGAAAATAGCCTGCAGCAACCCTAATGACAGCTTGCTCTGTTCTGACGATTATTTCTATGTCATCTGCATAAGCAAGTAGTGGAATGCATTTTTGATAGATTGTTACAGTGGTGTTGACTTGTGGTCTGCGTATACAACTGCTTGAAGAACGATGTTAAAAAGGTTGCATGATAACGCGTCGGTCGTCTTGTCTTAAACCTTTAAGAATATTAACATTTGTGTTCCTATCGACTTTAATGGAGTAGCGAGATTTCTGAGTTTGGCACTTCCCATGGTAGATGCCACACGATTTCATGCTTTGCATGCCCTCTCCATCCCATTGCACCTCATGGATAGATGTTACGTCAGCCTATAGCCAATCCAGGTTCTCCACAAATTGTTCGCCTGCACGTGGCCTCTATAAGGCAGGTAGATTCTACGTACAGATCCGAAATTGTTCTTGTTTCGTTTGGTGGGATTGTCAACACTAAGATCATCCGTATCCAAGGCATGTTATTATTTCAGAACAAAGAAGAAGAAGTCACCGTTGATTACTTACTTACTTACTTAGGTCCTCAGACCTTAAAAAGTCCGTTGTGATCCCCTAAGGGGCATAGGACCTCCACTACTCCTACGCGCCATCGTGTACGGTTTCTGGAAATATAACGTAGCTCTCTCCAACTCTTCCCCAGCTGTGCAGATTCACTTTCGACTGTCCTGCGCCATGTGCTTCTCGGCCGACCCGACCCTCTACCTGCCTGTGTGAGTGGGTTCCATTGCATCGCTTGGCCAGCAATGCAATCGTTGCCTTTTCGAAGCGTATGACCAATCCACTGTCAATGGATTCTTGACCCGTTCTTCTATAAAGTTCTTCATTCGAAATACGGTTGGGCCAAAAAATCCTTAAGATGTTTCGTAGACACCTATTCACGAACGATTGCAGCTTGCTTGTGACAGTTGTTAAGATTTTCCAAGTGCTGCACCCATACAGAAGCAAGGATTCAACATTGGAGCGTAACAGTCTCAGCTTGGTCTTTAAGCTTATAGCGTTGTTTCTCCATATTTTGGACAGCATTCCGAAAGCAGCCTTTGCTTTTTTGATTCCACTGTCGACATCTTGTTCGGTTCCGCCTTTGGTAGAGACAAAACTCCCAAGATATTGAAAGTCTTCTACTTTCTCTACCGGTTGTCCAGAAATATTGACTTGAACGGATGAGTTACTTCCGAGGCTGATCATTTTTGTTTTTGCCGTGTTAATTTTCAGCAACACGATTTCTGCTTCTCCCTCCACCCTTGTTGTCATTTGATGGAGATCCATGATCCTATGAGAGAGTAAGCGTACGTCATCCGCGTAGTCCAGATGTTTAAGTTGGGATGTTAGGCTCCATTGAATTCCACTATTTCCGTTTAACAGGGCTGCACGTAGCACATCACTTATCACTAACAGGAAAAATATTGGCCACAGTATGCAACCCTTTCTGACTCCACCGTTGATTCCATCTGAAGAATTCATCCATTGTCGCCTTGATGAAAGATGAAGTTCCCAAGTGGTCACATTCCTCAAAGATTGAGTTAAATAAAAATTAATAAAAAAAAAAAAATGTTTTGAGTTGTCATGACCAGGAGCTGGACTTCCGCCATTTTTAGTTTGTAACACGTATAATGGCAACTATTACAATATCCTACCATAAGTTTCTATCCGCCTAGAAAGTAATTCCCTAATTGCAAAGCATAAGTACTAGTGCTAGGTAAGGTACAATAAATTATAAATTTTGCTTTAATTTCAGTATTAATTCAAAATTGCTTTCGTTACAACGTTATTTCGAATCAAGTAATTTTAAATTATGTTCCAAAATTTAATCTACTTAGAAAATATTTTAGAAATTATTTTAATTTTGTGTGTAAACAAACGCAAAATAGAAACTATTAACAAACAAACCTACTTCAAAAAAAAAAAAAACAACAACGACAAAAAAACAATTTTATGTTGTAAGCTTTATTCTGACTCATCCCACTTGAGCGCGTGTGATGTATATTCAAATGTTAAGCCACCTCAGGATCCATTTTTAGACTCAATGGTGCTGAACACAAGTAATCGTTGTACTTCAGAATGAAGTGTAACTGAAACTAGCAAATAGAATAGATGATGGGCGGATGGATGTAGGAGCTGTTGAAGCGGCATTATGCGGGAATAGCACGAATCACGATACACTCGTAGGTATAGTTGATGTTTTGCCATTCACCGATATTTTTCTTCTTTTTTTTTTATTTCGGAACTAGAGTAGGTAAGGTACTGTGCCATCTCCATAACCATCGAATCCAACCCAAACATCCCTATACCATTCAAGCTGGGTGCAAAAATAAAGGGGCAACCTGCCACCAATTCACTATTGTGTTCAGCTGGTGGGAATTATCCTCAGTCGAGTGGTTAAGGTACTGAACTTTATTTCCGAACCATTAAAAATACGGATTTTATGCTTGGAAAGAGTTTTTTGTAGTGTTTGTTGTTGTTGTTGTTGTTTTTTGTTGTTGCTGGTGATGTTTTTGTTCAGTTTTGAGGCTTGACTGAGGTAGTTGTAGTTTTACTATGAATTGTGTTTGTTTTGTTGGCTTGAGCTTAAAACCATTCACATACTGAACTGATTGAGAAAAAAAAACACACACACACAACAAAAATGCAATTGAAATTTTTTTTCGAAAATATTTACATGCGAACAGCAAAAGTGGGGAATTATATCAACGCGCTCTCGAGGCAACCTAAGGGAAATAGACTCAAACCCTTCAATTTACCCGGTGATTCAAAGTAAACCGTGATGATGTAGCGCCTGTGGTAGTTACACACTTTTTATTTGCATTGTTTTAATTTAATCGTTTACTTTTATTTGAGCAGTCTATACTTATATGTGTGCATAAAAGAGCTCTATGTAGGCTATAAGGACAGTGCTCTTTACAAATGACTTTATTTACAACAACAACAACAACAACAACAAAATAAATAAACAATTAATGGCAAGTTAATATGCTAGAACTTAACTTCAGAATAACCATTTTTTTTTACAAAAAATTTAATTCTTTATATTAAATTTTGATATTTAAATTAAAATTTTTTGTACTGAACCAACATTTTAACCAAATGACTTAAAATCGAATAAAAAAAAGAAGAGATTTTATAAGTTAATCCATGGCCTGGCCAATATGGCCATAGTTGTTAAATCGAATATTAATGATGTTATTACTGCAATGATCCCTTAGGTATTAATGATTTCAATGTGTTCATGCAATCATTTATTATTAATTGTTTATTTGTGAAAACATATTAATTTTGACTGCGATAAAGTGTCAAAATATATGCTTTTTACTGAAAAACATTGACGAGAATTGAAAAAAATAATAACAACAAAGTAAAAACGAAAACAAGTTCCATATGAAATTAAGTGTTTGCTTTTTATCTACCTGGCCCAAAATGGTGTGTTGCTTTTTTTTCGAGGCTGAGGTAGACTCGTGGGTGTCCCTGTTCATGTCCAGGGTGAATCCTAAGGAAAGTTAAAATAAAATGCACGACTGGATCGCACGAACTATTTTACTAAGCTTGAAAATTTTAGCTTTTGGTCATGTGATGTGTGTAGGTATTGAGAGATATGCACAAATAAGCAAAAGTAAATATTTTTTTAAAACGGGAACACTTTTTGTTTTTTTTTTTGAAAAATAATTTTTTTTCCATATTGGGTCAAAGATTTGTGTTTTTTCGAAATTTTGTTTTTAGATGTTTATAAATATTAGCCATCTTCAAAATGGCATACCAGTTTTTTTAAATCGTTTGAAAATTTTTTAATAAAAAAATATTATTTTTAAAAATTAATCCTTATAGAAGAAATCTTATCAAAAAGTTTAATCGAAATCGTTAAAGCCGTTTTCGATAAAATTTGAATAACTCAAAAATGTTGTATGGGAGCGGGAGGTACTCGTTTTAGATGAGTTATTCAAAAACAAAAAAAATCAACTTTCGAAATTACTTAAAAATCATCTGTAAAAAATTTGAAGAAAATCCGTCCACGCGTTTGGGCAGTGGAGAAGTGTACAGATGGACGCACAGACGCACAGACCGATGGACGGCATGACGAAAACCACTTTTTCGGACTTCTCCATCATCGTAATGTTATATAACTTTTTAGGCTTTCACGGTTTCTTACAGACAAAATTTAAATATTCTCGGATTAGCCGCGTTTTTTAACAAAGAAAGTACTTTTGTACTCACCCCGAACGTTTCCCGGTGACCACGCTCAATGAAACTTGAAGCGAAACGTTCGGGGTGAGTACAAAAGTACTTTCTTTGTTAAAAAACGCGGCTAATCCGAGAATATTTAAATTATAACGTAATGTCGGTTTTGATTAAAACCTCAATTTTTTTTTTGACACGAAACCAATACTTGCCCTATAGAGCAAGTAAAAAATTATACAAAAATAAATATTGATGTGTGATAACTTGATAAGAAAGTATAAATGATAGAACACACACCTTTTTACTTACTTTATTATTAAAGTTTTGCAATTTTGTTTTTGTTGTATTTTTACTTAATTTTAAAAAGCATAATACATTTACCGTTTTTAAAATTAAAAATGAATGGGGGGTACAAAAATTCCTATTTAATAGGTTACGGAGGCTAGCACTCTTCGTAACTGAAACAAATCCGCTAACGAAATCGACACTACGCCTCGGATAAGGACTGATTTAACGATGACGACTTTGGACTATTGTACCCGGGCAAAGATTGGTTTCTGGAATGTATGTACCCTTCTCGACAATGGTAAAGAAGGGCCCCAAAATTCCAGATTCCTCCAACTTGAACGAGAGTTCATGCGATACGATTTGGACATCTTAGGAATAAGCGAAGTTCGGTGGTTGGGTTCGGGCAAATATAAATCCCCAAACCGTAACACTGTACTACTCTACTCCGGAAAAGAGCCTGGAAGTGTCCGGGAATCAGGTGTTGGGCTGCTACTTACCAAAACTGCGCACAATAGCCTGATTTCATGGGAGCCTCTTGGAGACAGGATACTAAAGGCAAGGTTTCGGACTAGAGTACATCGCGTCACCATCATACAGTGTTACGCCCCAACAAATACCTCACTTCCTGAAGTAAAGGACGCTTTTTATAACCAGCGGAGTGCTGCTTACAAAATTACACCTCGCGGAGACATCATATGGTTAGGGGAGATTTGAATGCCAAAGTTGGCAATAACAACGAATGAAGACGTGCCACAAAATAAGCAAACACCCGAATGCCCAGGTTTAATACCGACAGACTAAAGGACCCCGTAGTTCGCCAACAACTAGGGGACCATCATTCCCAAGGACTGAGAACAATCAACAGCAGTGAACCTACCTCCATTGAAGACCAATGGTGTGCTGTGAAAAATGTGTTCATAACCGGTGGTGAAAGAATAGTCGGTCGGGCACAAGGAAGAAATAGTGCTTGGCTATCTGCAGAGATCTGGGAAAAGATCGACGAAAGAAAACAGCTTGCATCGCAGCTACTCAAGCAGCACAGAGCAATGAGCTAGAGTCTACGTATCGCATGAAGATGAGAGAAGTTTACCGTAGCGTGAGACGTGACAAGCGTAACTACATCAACGCATAAGCTGCAGAAGCAGAAGAGGCCGCAAATCTGTGTTCGCCAGCGATGCGCATCCAATACCTGATGACCCGCCCGAAGCAACAAATGCCAGAATCCGCACCACACCTCCCAGTAGAGAAGAGATAATTGCCGCAATTAAAACACTGAGGAACAGAACAAGGCGGTAGGACTTGACGGTATTCCTGCAGAGCTCTTACAAGCAGCACCAACGACATCTGCATCCACTCATAACGAGAGCCTGGAACTCTGAGTGCTTCCCTGAAGAGTGGAAAAGGGGAATGATCGTCAAGTTCCCGAAGAAAGGAGATTTGATGCAGTGTGAAAACTGGAGAGGGATTCGCGTTCTGCCTGCGGTTGCCAAGATAGCAGCAAAAATTATATTATAGCGAATAAAAGAACATCTAGAGGACACACTCGGCGCCGAACAAGCAGGTTTCCGCACCGGTTCATCCTGTGTTGACCACATTAACACCTTGCGGATCATTATTGAACAGTGCGTCGAATATCGATCACCACTTCACCTGCTGTTCATTGATTTTGAAAAAGCGTTTGATAGTGTTAACAGAGAATTAATTTGGATTGCCTTACGTAGGAGAGGCATTCCAGATAAGTTAATCGCTATTATTAGAGCAACCTACGATGGATGCAAATGTCACGTTTTACATAGAGGAAGGTTGTCGGATGAATTCGAAGTCCATTGTGGAGTCAGACAGGGTTGCATACTGTCGCCAATACTTTTCCTGTTAGTGATAAGTGGTGTGCTACGTGCAGCCCTGTTAAACGGAAATAGTGGAATTCAATGGAGCCTGACATCCCAACTAAAACATCTGGACTACGCGGACGACGTATGCTTACTCTCTCATAGGATCATGGATCTCCATCAAATGACAACAAGGGTGGAGGGAGAAGCAGAACTCGTGGGGCTGAAAATTAACACGGCAAAAACAAAAATGATCAGCCTCGGAAGTAACTCATCCGTTCAAGTCAATATTTCTGGACAACCGGTAGAGAAAGTAGAAGACTTTCAATATCTTGGGAGTTTTGTCTCTACCAAAGGCGGAACCGAACAAGATGTCGACAGCCGTATCAAAAAAGCAAAGGCTGCTTTCGGAATGCTGTCCAAAATATGGAGAAACAACGCTATAAGCTTAAAGACCAAGCTGAGACTGTTCCGCTCCAATGTTGATTCCGTGCTTCTGTATGGGTGCAGCACTTGGAAAATCTTAGCAACTGTCACAAGCAAGCTGCAATCGTTCGTGAATAGGTGTCTACGAAGCATCTGAAGGATATATTGGCAAAACCGTATTTCCAATGAAGAACTTTATAGAACGGGTCAAGAATCCATTGACAGTACTATTCGCAGACGTAAGTGGCAGTGGATTGGTCATACGCTTCGAAAAGGCAACGATTGCATTGCTGGCCAAGCGATGCAATGGAAACCACTCACACAGGCAGGTGGGGGATCGGGTCGGCCGAGAAGCACATGGCGCAGGACAGTCGAAAGTGAATCTGCACAGCTGGGGAAGAGTTGGAGAGAACTACGTTATATTTCCAGAAACCGTACACGATGCCGCGTAGGAGTAGTGGAGGCCCTATGTCCCTTAAGGGGATCACAACGGGCTTTTTAAGGTCTGAGGACCTAAGTAAGTAAGTAAGTATATAAAGGTCCACACCAGAAATGTATTGAAATTCAATGACAAATATTAAAATTTTTGAGTTAATACAAAATATATTAAAATTTAATATATTGAAAGGATATTTTATAATTCAATTGTATTACTTATCAATACAAGTTTTATGAAAAGTTTTTAAACATTATTCTTTGCTTTTCTCTCTTTATTATTCTATATTCTCTCTAAGTTCTTTAAAATAAAGCCCATTATTTTGTAATATTAAAATGGTGATATTATTATCTTTATTATTTTTTTCGCAAATTATGTAAAGTCAAATCTTATGTAATTTAAATTTTATAAGTGATTCATACATTCTACTTCGAAAGAACCCAAAGCGCCTTCAAAATAGTGAAAATTTAGATCATTTGTTCTTAAAATTTGATCAGGTATGGGGTACCAAAAACCATATATAAGACATTTTTAAAAATGGCTTCTGTTATCGTCTACATCTTGTTTGCTCTTTTAATACAGTTTGATAAAAATTTAATTTCCTTGTATAAAAATGTAATAGTAAAGTATTAAATTTTAATCCTTTGGATAACATTTTAATCCTTTGTATTACATTCTAAACTTTTCGTATTGAACAAATTAATTTTAATACAAAACTATTAGAATGTAATACAAAAAAATTATAAAAAATCTAATTAATATTTACAGAATATTAAAAAGTAATATTCACTGTATTGCATACGGCTGTAATACAAAGGCTCTATTTAAAAGTAGGCCAAAGTGTTTAACCCATTATAATTAAAATTGCATACTTTTAGTATTAAAAAAATATAATGTAATATTAGAGTATTAAATTTTAAGATTTTGGATTACATTTTCGTATCGAGAATATCAATTTCAATGCAAAATTATTAAAATGTAATACAAAATAGTTTTTAAAAAATTCTAATACTTACGGAATATTAAAAAGTAATATTTAATGTATTGCATATGGCTGTAATACAAAGTCTGTATTAAAAAGTAAGACAACGGTTAAAAATTTTGTCTTACTTTTTAAATTTTTGACCGTGTTATTATTCGTGATAGGTGAAAATTAAATATAATGTAATTTTTCTCAACATTTTTACTTGCGATATGGGTACCATATATCAAGTTATGCATTCGTACAAAAAAAAAGTTGAGATAACAATCAGACATGACATTACGATGATAGAGAATGAGAAAAAAGTGGGTCCGACAATTCTGTCTGTCTGTCTGTCTGTCTGTATGTATCAGAGACCACAGCCTAAACGGATGGGTCGATTTACTTGAAACTTGGTATATGGCGTTTTTTGGAGAATATCCCCAGACGTTTTTTTGAATTTTTTTTGGACCATAACTAACGGTACCCGTCATATACCGGTTTAAGAAAAACTCATTTTTGTCAAAAACGGTGCCTACGATTTTGATTAAAAAAATCATGGTCAGTTTTTTAGATAAGGTCTATCTTAAAATGGAAACCATTTTTTTTTTTAAACAGTTATTAATGGTACCTGCCATAGAACGGTTTTTTTTAATTCTGATTTTCTCCTTCATGACTCAATCAATTTCAACCATTTTTTTACATGAATGCTTTTAAGTTGCCGTAATAATATTTAGTAAAAAAAATTCCAAAATTATTTTTTTTGGTTTTTAAAAAAAATTTTAAATTTTTTTTTTGAAAAATCATTTTTTCGAAAACTATTCAATATTTTTTTTCAAAATTTAGTTTTTAGATGTTGATAAACAATATCTTAAAAATGGCGCACCAATTTTTTTTTATAAAAGTCCTTTTATATAAAAAAAATATTTTTTTTTAAAAAACGGCTCTAACGATTTTTAATTTTTTTTTCTAAAAATGTATCATTGTATAAGAAATCAGATTGCATACTTCGTTTTGAGTTAAACTTCATTAAAGAAGCTGTTTTAGTCATTTAAAAATCGAATTTTATGCTTTTTTTCATTTTTTTTCTAAAACTGCATTTACAAATTTTTAATTAAAAAGGCTTAGCATATATTATATAGTAACTTTATCTATAAGAGTAAGTACGTGCGACCCAGTCGTGCATTTTATTTTTACTTGCGCTATAGGTAATATAGGGCAAGTTTAGGATTCGTAAGAAAAATCGAACTCGAGATAACACTCAGACATGTCATTACGATGATAGAGAATGCGAATAAAGCAATTCTGTCTGTCCGTTTGTCTGTCTGTCTGTCTGTGTATACCTCGTGCTACAGCCTAAAGGATCTTTGGTGATTCCCTAGAGGGGAAATTGAATTTTTTTTAGTACCAAAACTAACGGTACCTGCAACAATGGTACAATTAAGGAAAAGTTTAATTTTCTCAAAAACGGCTCTAACGATTTGATTAAAATTTTTGTATCTACTTTTGATAGTATCTACTAACGGTACCTTCTATAGAACCGTTTTTCTTTTTTCATTTTTGAAAATTGGTTCAATCTTAAACGATTGAATCAATTTTGATGATTTTCTTCACAAACTTAAAATTGTTTGATATCAAAATTTTCAAAAAATAATCTTTGGATTTTTAAAAAATCTTTCAATTTTTTTTTTTTTTGAAAAATCAATTTTTCGAAAACGGGTATAACTGTATTTTTTTGAAATTTTGGTTTTAAATGTGCACTTATATTTTCTTGAAAATGGCACCAATTTTTTTTTTAACAATTTTTGAGAATTTTTATATACAAAAATTTATTTTTTTTTTAAACGGCTGGAACGATTTTCAAATTCTTTTTTCTAAAAATGTAGGTATCTTTTTTTAATCAAATCAAATGGCATATTTAGTTTGGAGCTCAAAACAATTTACGAAGCTGTTTATGTCATTTTAGTAATGAATTTAATTTTTTTTTGCTTTTCTATAAAATTATTTATTTTTAAAACTTTATATGAGAAGCTTAAATGTACACAGCAGCTTTGACCCTAAGAGCAAGTACGTGCGACCCAGTCGTGCACATTTTTTTTTTAATTAAAAATGGTTGTTTAACAATATAGTGAAATATATGTTTATATTATTACAGATATGAAAAGTCTTAAGAAATTTGAATTTTTGATTTCTCAATGCTTTTGTTGAGTAAAATTTAATACTGAAATGTTTATTTTTTTCAATATTCATATAAAAATGTTAAATTTTTAATCTACTCCGATTTTTCTTAATCTACTACATTTTTTTCTTCAAATCTACTCCGATTTTTTTTCCGGAAGTGGTAACGCTGCATGCTCCTACGACTCAAGTGAAGTTAATACTGTGTTAATAATTAATTAAATTTAAAAATACCCTTCATGGTGTTAACTTTGTTCCAAATTGTTTTGCAGTCCATTGTTGGATTTGGTAAACCCGAAAATGTTTTTCACGTTTCATTCTTTGCTTCACAAATAATTCTTTTGACTTTGTTGCCATTCGTCTGTAGGTTATGATGTTAGCAGCAGAAGGATGTCCTAAAAACCACATTTCGTTATGCCCTTCATAAACAAGAAGGGGCTTTGAAATACGCTTAAATCCCCCACTGTAATTTTATTTTTGCTCGATGGGATTAGCAATACAAAAACAGGTCTCCTACTTCATCTTGTTTTTTGCATAATCCAAGCAAAGTAGGTTGATTTGATATTTATGTCGTAAAAGGCATTTGAATGTCTGACATGCCCTGACTGTTTGTTACTTATTCCCCGCAGCTTCAGTTTTGAAAGAATTTATAGTAGGGATTACTACAGACAGAGCATAACGTAGAAGGAAAAAAACATTCATATGTAAGAATTTCCTTTTGCACTAGCACTGCCAGAACAGAATATTGAAGACCCAGGATTCAAAGAAAGGAATATCCAGGTATACACTGCTATCTGCCTGTGAATAAAAACTACCCATACCTACCCAAAACATAACCACTCTCGTTCGAACACTTCAGAAAATGCTTTTCCAAAGTGAGGATGATAGCTTATGAATAACCATCTAACCAAAGCACAGCACACACATCCAAGGAAGAAAAAAAAATACAAAATGTTTACACGTTATCCTTAATAGAGAAGGAGCAAGGAACTACCTATGTAGATATGTACGATCTACGTACAATGTAAATGTATCCATGCAGATATTTGAAAAAGCAAAGAAGCCAACTTAAGCCTCGTAGTTTCCAAGAGCTAAAAATATGGTTAGCAGTTAGCATTTAAGGTATAGGTAATATGGAGGGAATGGAATGTAATCCCAGAGACAGGGATATTTTATTGATCCTTGTACATACAATATCTATTGGTGGTTTATTTGCAGCAATTGTATGGATAAAGTTGTAGGATAGAGTTTTGGGATTGGAAATTTGGGTGCAGAGGATGGCTGCGCACAAACATATGTTTATTTATTAAGCCCAAAGAAAACACTAAAACCAAAATTTACTCTTTTATCTGTTGGTATTTGATTAAGACTTGTTGCCATTATATTTATTTCAATTATTCGTTTTAGTGTGGTTAAGTTATTACATTGAGGTAAAATCCTAGGATTCCTAAAATTAGTTGGCGAGAACTATATAAGAACTTGAGTGTTAAAAAAAAATAAAAATAAAGGGTATGAATGGTTAATTCAATTCAATTTGATTAGGAAAATGCAATTGGAACAGCATGTCTCAAGTGGAGTTGGTGGGTGGGTCATGTAAAGGTCCCTTTTCACCACCAGCTATCCACTATAGACGGGTGATGACTTTGGACGAGTACGGTGTTTTTTTGTGGGTTTCTTGCTTCTGCACATCAAGAGATGGCGGGCTGTACGCTTCCACACGTGGCTCACTACTCACGGCTCATTCAGCCGTCAATGGCCCATCCTATAGAATAGATGCTTAATTACGAGCGCAGAGACAACACATCATCTATCTGATGGCATTTCAATGGCCCATTGCATAGACATAGTGGGTCCATAGTAGATCTTCCCATTCCAACTTGTGTTTGTCTCCACTTTTGTATTTTAAGTTAATGAGAACTGATCCCTCTCTCTCCTCTGAGTGGATGTGAGATATTTCCTCTGGTTCAATGCGTCAATGTGATTAAAAAGTAAGTAGTTTGCAAAAAATTTGCAAGTCGTGTGGAGCACCTACGAAACATTTGTCTATGAATGCATTTCATCGAAATACTTTGATGAAGTTTGACGTAGGGCGGGCGGTTGGAACAGCAAGAGTTCGGCGAGTTTTTTTTTTGTCCGATCGAATTTCGAGTTACCTTTGCATAGGTTCAGTCTCCTCTCTTGGTGAAGGTATTATGGGACTGCCTGAAGCTTTTAAATAGGACATCTGCATCATCGTGTATAGATAGTCACACTACGGCAGATCTTGAAGAAAAACTCAGAAATATCATTGAGTATTGGGCCACGTGTAAACGCTTTATGTGCGTTTAATGTGAGCCCTACACCCAACGCGACACGGTGGCCCAGCAGCATAGTGAGAAGTTGAATCCCAAATCCGAATCCTGTATCTTTGTTGGAAATTGTGAAGAATTTACACCTACAGGTTGCAGATATATCCTCCTTCCGTATACAAAATTTCATCAAAATTGGTTTGATTTCAGGAGTTGACCTTACTTACAAAAGTAGAAAGAAAATTTTCAATCAAAATCGTTACCGTACGGTACCGTAAGTTTTGGTCCAAAAAAAATGTTAATTTCCCCTCAATTAAAATACCAAAGACCTTTTACCAAACAAAATTTAAGAAAATCGCTTCAGCTGTAGCTCAAAGTACATTTACAGTTTTGTTCTACATACAGCAATGATTTCATTCGTCCTTAAACTTTATTTAAAAATGTATTCCTAATACAACCACACATAAAACTATCAAAATTAGTAGTTAATATGAAGTTATGCGATGAAATTCCTGCTATGCATAACCTTAAAACATTGATTGTGGTTTGGTTGACAAAGTCGTGCAATTAAAGAACTCCAACTTCAACTTAATAAATTTATATTGAAGCTACATAAAAAGTAGAAGGACATTTGTCATCAAGTAGCTAACTTTACAGTAGCTCATGGTCATTTTTGTTCCATTATAGAAACGCCATGCCAACGCGTTTGAGAAACCAACAACTTCGTGAACTAGAACCGCATTATACTTAATAAAAAACCTTCTGTTCATTAAGTTTAGTCTTTTTCGTTTTTAATTTTCCCAACAAACAAACAGCTTCTAATGCTATTTAGTCAACAAAAGGGGTAGAAAGTGATTTATAACAGTAATTATTATGATGCCAGGTCCGTAGTGAAAATGGATTATGGCTTTGTTACAAAAAATAACAAACATTAGTCATTTATCTAAATATGATTTCTGCAAGAAAATAAAATATGATGCAACATGTTGCAATTCTCTGTTTTCAGATGATTAAGATCGATTATGGAAACCCATTTCAGTCTATACATTTAAATAATTAACTTTTTTGAACTTTGATAAAAGCGAAGCCTGACGCTATCCAGATCCAGATGGTGGAGCTATCAACCAAATCGCAAAACGAAAAAAACAAAGGATGAATTTCGAACCAAAATAAAGGAGAAATAAAAGATCTTGTCCAACAAGAAAAGGGCAAACTGACTTCCAGTTCCAGTAGATCGAAATGTCTCACAATCGTAAATCAAAGCAACAACCAAAAAATTTATAACATAAAATTTTGTTTTTTTTTAAGAACGGCTCGATAGATATTTCAAAAAAAATTCTAAAAATTTATCTTTGCAGAAGAAATCATATCAAAAAGTTTATTCAAAATCGTTATAGCCGTTTTCGAGAAAACTCGTATAACTCCAAAATGTTGTATGGGAGGTACTCGTTCTAGATGAGATATTCAAAAACAAAAAAAAAAAAAATACGTAAAAATCATCTGTGCCAAATTTGAAGAAAATCCGTCCACGCGTTTGGGCAGTGGAGAAGTGTACAGATGGACGCACAGACCGACGGACGGCATGACGAAAACCCCTTTTTCGGACTTCTCCATCATCGTAATGTTGGTTTTGATTAAAACCTCATTTTTTTTTGACACGAAACCAATACTTGCCCTATAGAGCAAGTAAAAAGGACATATTTTTTGTTATAGTAGTCCGATCACCTTCATATTTGTCTCGTTGAATTTAGCATTAAAAAGTACTTTAAAATCATGTACCATATGTTTATTTTATACCGAAATAATTTTTCCTTAATTTTATATAAACCTTTAACTTCCGGTTTAACCTTGAAAACAGCGACTCACGAACACGTGATTCATTGTGACTTTTGAGGTAAGTTATAGAACACCAAAAGGAAGATTTTGAAAAAAAAGTTTGCCCCTCAGCATCCATTCCGCAGATGAATCCTTATTTTACTGGATTAGTAGTTTTTTGCTGAAAAAAAGTGTTATTAATATTTTTATAAATGCCGGTAAAGAAGTATAACTTCAAAAACGATTCTTTGGGAGGTAGGGGGAAGTGGTCACCCTTCGTACACGGTTACCCTTCATACAGAAGGCATAAAACAAAAACTAAGCGGTATTCAAACACGAGCTTACTATTGTGCATAGAAATAATAGGCGCCGAGTTGTTCAGTAAGTTTTGAATCGTTCGTGCAACAGATTCGGTGGTGACAAGACATATTCTGTTTTTGGGTGCTCTGAGTAATTTTTTTTGCTTTAGTTCGAAGTCATATTGTGAATAAGTTTTGTACGTGTTTTGGCTAAACACGTGATGAGGAATTGTTTAATATAGTGTAAATAATATGTTTTAACTATTTATATTTTAAAATGTTATTGCAATTGATAAAGACTTTTATTTTGTATGGTGAAAAGTTTGGGGAGCATTCGTACAGTCGAACAAGGGGCACATTCGTACAAAAAATCTTTGTTGACGATATAAAAAGAGAAATATATTAACTTTAACTTTTGATTTCTCGGAAAAGAACTGAGGTATCGAAAAGATTTGAACTGAAAACAAAAGAAGAAAACAAGTGTTTTCATAACCAGTTACAATTTTTGCTGTAAAATGTTTTATTGAAAAATACCTTTTTTTGATTTTGTAACTAGAATATTTCAAAAACAAAAACCAATTTGAAAATTCCGACTACGGATTCGAGTTCAAAACATCGAAAACCTTAGGAAACGTTTATCAAAGATTGGGAAACAACAATAAATTAAATATTGTTGACATGTGTTATATTGAAAAAATTAAGATCTGATAATTTCCCCATACAAAAACTTTGAGTTAAACAGAATTTAATGTAACAATGGGTCAAGTTTAATCATTAATAAGACAGAATAATGTTTAAAACATGAAGTTTAGGTACTTGACACAAAATAATATATATATATAATAATAATAAAAAACGATGTCAAATTACCTTTTTAAATATCCTGTATGAACCCTCCCCATGTCGTACGAATGTGCCCCATGTGCCCGATGATGGAGAGGATTCGTACAAAAATCTTATTTCAGTAAAATGACTATAACTATTTAAGCCTTTGATTAAGCAGTGCCAAGTTTATTTGTAAAGTGAATTAATATATATATTTTATATACCTAAACTCGAAGATGAAGTGAGTAAATAATTAAGTAAGAATAAAAAGGTAAAAATTGAACAAAGGGTGATCACTTCCCCTTACCGTTAGTAGAATTATGTGCCATATCTTAATTTTACAACAAAATGTTCTTTAACTGGGCTTTAAGTATAAGTAAGTATACTGTTCGAATTTTTTTTTCAAATTTTAAAGAGCTGTATTTCAAGATCATTGGATCTACAGAGTTGCAGTTGCACTTAAATTGTGGAAAATGCTGTCTTCTTAACCTGATGCCTGGAAGCTTTTTCTATAAAATCCACATTTTAGAAGTTGAGAGCAAAAGTGAACAAGCGTTTTCGTACGTGCAAATGGTTTCCATTACATAACTTGAAAAATGTAAGAAATTTCTTTTGTTTTCGAAATGCGTTTAGTTTCATTTTTTATAAAATCTGTCCCCGGGTTTAGGTTAAAGATTTTCAGATTTAAGCATACGTCAAAAAAAATACTAGAGGCTAAGTATTTTTAATAGAAAGAAAAATATATCAGCAGAAAAAAGAGGGTTCTACATACATAATTTTGAATTTTCTAACACGGCCCTGTGTAAAAAGATTTCAGATTACAAGCTTTGTTGATTGCCTGATATAAGAATATAACTTCTGCCCTCTTGAAGGTGGTGAGGTAAGGTTTGGCAATGACGCACACAACAACATAACAAACCCTTTTTCTTTTACCTAAGTCATAACTCTTAGAACAATTTGCTTTTGCGATTTGTTATAAACAAATGGATACAATGTACTCTGTACTCACAAACTCAACATTCAAAATGGCCTAAGTATAAATTGTGATACCATTATGGTTGATTTATTTGGCAATGGCACCTAGATGAAGGTTATGCAATAAATTCTCACAAAAAATACGATATTTATATCTATGTCATTTAATAAATATGAGAGGACAAAAAGAGAAACAAAACATTTTTAAGGGAGTCATTATAAATATAAAATTTTACTAATTAGGAGTTAGTCTTAAAGTAGAATTATTGAAGTCAGTTAAACAAAGAACATATAAAAAGCGTTTAGAAAAAGGAACTTATTTCTTTATACAAATTTCAAAAAAATATATTTTAGCAAAAAAAAATTTTTAATTTCTTCACCACATCATTGTCCAAAATAAATGATCTCTTTACTCAACATGTCATTAGGCGTTGCAATAGTGGATCCCCAGGTAAACAAAGTCATTGACTACTTCCTATTTTCCTCCCAGTAGTTTTCTTTTCTGTACTGGTATCCTTGGGTAGGGGTAGTTCATGGAGAACATTTGTACGTTTCCCCCGTCGCCACCGTATAGCATTTCTTAATGAATTCGATCGCTTGCTTTTCGGCCTCTATCTTCTTCCTTTACAAAAGTCGGTGTTGTTCTATTTTTTTTGCACACAGATTTTGTGGGACGTTCTCTCACCAGTTGTGATTCTAGCCTACAGCCTTTCCCTTGGCGGCATGTGTCTTTACGTCGTCGGTCGGCGTCGCGTGTTAATGGCACTATGGGACAAATGATGAAAATCATCTCTAAAATGGTTTTGACGAGTTTCGTAATTGCAAAAATCTAATGATGAGGTTACATACTAGAAAAAAAATCTTTAAAACGCAATAATTTTTTTGTTCTAGGTACTTAAAATGGCCCTTAAAAATGACATTTCGATATTTTATAGTTTTCGAATTATAAGAAGTGAGTACGTTTTTGAATAAAGTTCATTAAGATTTTATATTTTTGAAAAGAGCGTACTCTCTTCTATTTGAATTAGTTATTTTTTCCTAAATTTAATTCAACAGTAAATTTATTAAAAATTTTCGGCACGGTGCAGTATTTTTTTTTAATAATCTTGTTTTCAATGGAACTTTTCCGTTAATTTTATGATTGTTTTGTAAATTCCTATTAGGAACGGAAGATATTATTTTTCTGCATCCTGAAACATTTGTTTTTAAATTAATTCCTCATTTACACTTTTTCCGTAAAATATTCGAAATTTTGATAAAAACTTCCTTAAACTTCAAGATAACTGTTTTTCACAAATTATTTTTTCAATATTGTTTCCATTTCTCAAAAAATAAGTTGTTTGAAATGTGCCATTTCATCTTTTCTTCCAGATTTACTACCCTACAAAATCTATAAGTATATTCATTTATTAGTTTTTGCCTCTGACCCCACCCAAATATTCAAAAATTCTCTGCGTTTCCTCAATAATTCGAACAAACTTACAATAGCATGTTTGCAGTTCTCCAAAAATTTTCATTTTCAAATAAGGATTTTTATATAAATACATAATAAATAATGATGGCAACCCTAGGTATACTATTTAATTTTTCTTTTAACTTTATTCTACTTTAACTGTTTTGAATTTAAAATTAAAACCCTAAAACCCTAAACCTTTAAACATGCATACCATCAATTTTCAACTTTAAAATTTTTGGTTTGTGGAAATAAAAAAATAAGTTTAAAAAACCTCTTAAAATACAAATGATCGTTTTATGTATCTTAAAGCATAATTAGCACCACAATCTTGGGTTTAAAGGTCAAAGAATATACAATTTACCAACAAAATTTCATTAACTTTTTGAATGCAAAACAAAATCAAAAAATACGTATGGCAACCCTGCCAAATCAAAATTTTCTATTTAACTTGTAATTTAGCGACTTAAACAATACAGGGTGTCCCGAAATCACCGCCGCAGAAGAAAACCATTTGTTCCTGAGTTCATTTTAAGTCGAAAAACTTAAGAGGTAATTTGCTCGTTCTCGCTCCGTTTTCGACTTGTAACGGGTTTTATGATTTGTATTGGTTTACCTTTGACTGGCTCTAACTCTGCCAAACTGCAACTGAATTTATATAATCAAGAACAGTTAGAAATTTGTATCTATCATACAACTTTTTTCTGTGGGGATAACGGCTTTCCCATAATTTATTATCAAAAACAACGGTGCTGGCGCTCTGCCATTGATTCCATCTTGATATTTGGTCCTGCATATGTAAGAGTGGTGGGCACTCTTCTTACTTGGAGTGTATTTTTTAGCGATAGTCTTCTCCACTTAAAAGTCTCCACTATTAGTAGCACTACTGCTGAAAAGAATTCCGTGATAGCAAAACTCTAAGTTTAATTATAATTATCGCTGGCCAACAGACCCTTCTTCATATCAAGGCTTAGCCAATAGTGCCGTTTGCGGACTACAAAAAAATAGATTTTTATTACTCTGTCATCAATTCCTCCCACACATTAATTTTTATAGATAAAATGAACGTAGCAAAGACTATTTTATGAAATGTTTATTTTTAACTATTTCCATTAAAGTATAAACCGATAAGATTGATCGAACAGAAAAATTAAGTCCTTGATTTCAGAATTTTTGCCTTTGGTATGTAAATATTTAGCTCCAGCACAAACATTCCTTCTTCCGACATTCATCTATTTAGCTTCAATACGCTTAAGCTCAAGTGGGTTTAGTAACAAGCCGCTAGCTAAGAATATCCGTCGGACAAAGTCAATTAAATATTCTCCCTAAAATATTCAATTAGGATTCCATACTGTGACTTCCTTCATTCCTTGAATTAACACAATTTAACATTATGCACAGCATTAGTCCTTCAAAAAAAAAAAATTCTTCGCTGTGTATCCACCAGAGAAGACGAAAAAAAAACAAAAACAATTTGTATATTGGTCACGTTTGTGATTTTTCCCCGAGGGAAGTCAAAGGAATTTTAATCGAACAAGGAACTTCAATTTGAAAAAAATATTGGCATTCAAATTAAATGCCCCTGCCCCCCAATTCTATTTTCATCTAAAGTTCGCAGAAGCGAGATGCCACAGACTCAATCTTCTGATCTTGATTACAAAGTTAATGCCTTCTTCCCCTAATTCTGATTTTTGTATTCCTCTTCTTCTATGTATGTATGTCATCTGTTTGTGTTTGTGTTTGTGTTCGGTTTTCATTTTGTTTGTATGTAGTTGAAAATGCGGGTGCGTTTGTTTTGTTCATTAGAGAAGCTAAGCGTAATCTCAGTTATTTGTCATTTCAGCTCATTTGCCCCGGAGATAAATGCTGTGCGAAAATGTTTAACTGGAGCCATTTATCGTTGGGACGAGACACTCACATCGGTGGTGTCGGCCACAAAAACGTAATATGGCTTCCACTATGGGACACGAAACACGAAGCCTTTTAATTGATTCCAATGACCCACAGCTGATGGGTAGGGTGGTTGGGTTGGATTGGATTGACCGACCGGGTGGATGATGCGATGGAAGGAAAACGAGTATTTTATGAAGTCATTAATCCTTAAGTCAGCTAGGTGTGTCCCTGTCATCGTGGATGCAATCAATTAGAACTCAAAGCAGTGTTGCTTCTGCCCTTGCCCCGTGTTCATTGCCCAATGCCCATCATTGCCATTAAACGACCTGACTTTGATTTTGGTCGTATCTCTGTCTATTAAATAACTGATCGAATTGTTTCGTTGAAATCTCTGTTAATGATTTTGTGATGGGCTCATTAAATCCTTTTAGAATTTATCTATCCATGATTGGCTGCCGACCATTTATTGTATTTAGAAAGGTACACTATTTTATATTCAATATACACAATAAAACAGTGCTGAAGGTGGATTCGTTGAATTGACATATTTATTGCCAACTCTGGATTTATTGCGCGACTAACTATGAACGAAAAAAAAAAATGCAAATACAAAATTTCCACATCAATGCTTGGCTCTCGACTAATTACGCCCTGAGCAAATCAATGATTTTAAATCTGCTGTACAAAGTGTTTTATTTGTCAGATACATGTTATTCTAAAATCGTATAATATTGAGTTTTTTTTTTGCTCGCAGGATAAATGTTAGCTTTTGTATGTTGTTGAGTTGTTCCTTTATGGCTTTTGTGGAATGGAATAATTTAGAATGAATTTATTTTGTAAGCCAGTGGCACTAAAAAAATATGACTCTTTTGTATTTGAATATAGCTTTTAGGTTTATTATAATATTTAAATATATATAAGCCAAATAAAATCAGGATTTTTAACTTTTCATCGCGTTAAGCATATTTTTTGTTATCGATAGAAGGTTAGTTATGAATTCTTTTAAACAAAAATTAAACTAGTGCTAGTCTTTATGAAACAGAAGTAAGATTGAATGCCTTAAATGTCATGACATTGAAATTTTAAGGAACAAAAGAGTTGGTAAATGAATTCGATATTCAGGTACCTATTTCGATTGAAAAAAATCTGAAATTTAGCTGAAGAATTTACATAATGATTGCATCAGCACCGCCTGAGAGTACCTATTTCGAAAAAAAAATTATTTAGGTTAGAACAGCTTAACTCAACCTGCGGCCGGTGAGCTTAAAATTGGCCCGCGGCATAGTTTAATAAATTTCTTGCAAGAAATTCCACAGAAAATTCACGATTTTTGAATATCTCATCTAGAACGTGTACCTCCCATACCAACATTTTTGAGTTATGTATTCGAGTTTTCTCGAAAATGGCTCCTATGATTTTGATTAAACTTTTTTATATGATTTCTTTTATATAGATACATTTTTAGAATTTGTTTTGAAAAATCGTTGGTGCCATTTTTTTTTTTTTAATTTCTTATTACAAAATGTTGAAACGATTTTTCCAAAAAATTTCATATGCCATTTTTAATATATTATTGATCAATATCTAAAAACTAAATTATGAGAAAAAATCATGGACCCAAAATCAAAAAATTATTTTTCAAAATAAACAAAAGTTAAAATTTGAAATAAGTATAAGTTAATACATAATAGCCTTGGACTACATGAGTAAGTTCTTGCTATCCAGTCGTGCATTTTATTTTTTAATGTTGCAACAATGGTAATGATTTTAAAAATATTAGACTTAGGTCCTCAGACCTTAAAAAGTCCGTTGTGATCCCCTTAAGGGGCATAGGGCCTCCACTACTCCTACGCGCCATCGTGTACGGTTTCTGGAAATATAACGTAGTTCTCTCCAACTCTTCCCCAGCTGTGCAGATTCACTTTCGACTGTCCTGCGCTATGTGCTTCTCGGCCGACCCGACCCTCTACCTGCCTGTGTGAGTGGGTTCCATTGCATCGCTTGGCCAGCAATGCAATCGTTGCCTTTTCGAAGCGTATGACCAATCCACTGCCACTTACGTCTGCGAATAGTGCTGTCAATGGATTCTTGACCCGTTCTTCTATGAAGTTCTTCATTGGAAATACGGTTGGGCCAAAAAATCCTTAAGATGTTTCGTAGACACCTATTCACGAACGATTGCAGCTTGCTTGTGACAGTTGCTAAGATTTTCCAAGTGCTGCACCCATACAGAAGCACGGATTCAACATTGGAGCGGAACAGTCTCAGCTTGGTCTTTAAGCTTATAGCGTTGTTTCTCCATATTTTGGACAGCATTCCGAAAGCAGCCTTTGCTTTTTTGATACGGCTGTCGACATCTTGTTCGGTTCCGCCTTTGGTAGAGACAAAACTCCCAAGATATTGAAAGTCTTCTACTTTCTCTACCGGTTGTTCAGAAATATTGACTTATGCGGATGAGTTACTTCCGAGGCTGATCATTTCTGTTTTTGCCGTGTTAATTTTCAGCCTCACGATTTCAGCTTCTCCCTCCACCCTTGTTTTCATTTGATGGAGATCCATATGATCCTATGAGAGAGTAAGCATCCGTCGTCCGCGTAGTCCAGATGTTTAAGTTGGGATGTTAGGCTCCATTGAATTCCACTATTTCCGTTTAACAGGGCTGAACGTAGCACATCACTTATCACTATCAAGAAAAGTATTGGCGACAGTATGCAACCCTGTCTGACTCCACAATGGACTTCAAATTCATCCGACAATCTTCCTCTATGTAAAACGTGACATTTGCATCCATCGTAGGTTGCTTAAATAATAGCGATTAACTTATCTGAAATGCCTCTCCTGCGTAAGGCAATCCAAATAAATTCTCTGTTAACACTATCAAACGCTTTTTGTTGCTTTGGACGGGTCATCAGGTATTGGATGCGCATCGTTGGCGAACACACGGTTTAAAACCGAAGCGAAGTGTTCCTTCCACCTTCTGAGCTGGTCCTCATCCGAATGGAGCAGGGAACCATCTATATCTTTCAGCAGGTGTTGTTTGGAGCATTGTACTCCTGTAAGCTCCTTGGTGATTCTATAAACAGTTCTGCTGTCACATCGATTTGCGGCCTCTTCTGCTTCTTCAGCTAGTGCGTTGATGTAGTTACGCTTGTCACGTCTCACGCTACGGTAAACATCTCTCATCTTCATGCGATACGTGGATTCTAGCTCGCTTCTCTCTGCTGCTTGAGTAGCTGCGATGCGAGCTCGCAGTTGTTTTCTTTCGTTAGAAGTATCCAGAAATCGGAATATTGAATTCTCAAATGTTTTGGTTAAAATCAATAACTTACACATTTTTTTTAATCAAATTCTGGCAACGGTAAAGGAAAAGGGATTACGAAAGTAATTCACATTTTTTTAAATTTAGTTTTTGTTAATTTTTCGTGTAAAAATTTTGCTATAATTTCTTAAACTATTCATTTTGATATCAAACCTTAATTCCTAATAAAATGTTTCACAGTTTAAACTCTCAAATTCACCTTAGTTTTCGACCTATACTGAAAAAAATCAAAAATTACCCGTGTGCTTATCTTTGTCTACCATGTTGCGATTAGTTTGTATCGTTATGAAAATATTGATGAAGAAACGGTGGTCACCTTTATTCATCGAACTTGACATTCGTAATTAGTTATGCGGTTTAATAATAGCAGCTAATCTTTAATAGCTCGACACAAAATTGCTGTAATGATTATGCTTGTGAATTTCTATTACAGTCTTACGAGGGAACTCAGTTTCTGTGATTTTTGTTGTTGTTTTTGTTGTTATTATTAATTATTATTAAAAAAAGTTGTGGAGTTATAATAAGCATTATCAAAGCAATTATGTGATGCTTTACTGGACTGGACTGAAACAAACCAGACTTTAAATTTTACTATACAAAATGAAATAGAAGTAACGGTAACAAATTTCCCTCCCAACAATTTTGACATGTTCATTGGTAAAAAGTTCAGAAGAAAAAAATCCTCGTTAAATTTCAGTGGGATATATTAGAAAACCGAACAAAAATATCTACATATTTATGCATGTCAGGAGGTATGTATGCTCTATATGATGTCTATGTTAAAACAGTAGCACTACTCGCCTGAGCAGAGCATGTATCACATGGAGATAAGGGTAACCAGACCTAGACCGTGGGCAAATTAAGTCATAAATTTATATAATCTTGCCATATATGAACCTTAATTTGTGTAAAGTGCTGTGAACAAATTTCGTTTAAGGTCTAAGAAATCTGCTACAACTAACATCAATTTTACTTGCGACTACTATTAGTACTATTGGGCAAGTTAAGGATTCGTAAAAAAAATCGAACTCGAGATAACAATCAGACGATGATAGAGAATACAAAAAAGTAGGTCTCGCAATTCTCGCTTAACCGATTTTCTTCAAATTTGGTGGTTAAGGATATTTGGTGATTCCCTAGAGGGGAAATTGAAATTTTTGGGTAATTGCCAAAAATAAACCTACCTGTTATATAACCATTAAGGAAAAGTTAACACTAACGACTTTGGGTAAAATTTTTGTGCCATACTTTTGAAATAAAAGAACTGTTTGTAAAAATTCTACTATACACTACCAACCCACCAAAGAACCATTTTTTTAAATTTATACTTCTTTACGGGCATTTATAAAAATATTTAACCAGTAATAACACATAGATTTTTTCAGCCCATTATTACTGGTTTGAGTGAAAATAAACACTATAAGTAGGTAATGAGTAACAAAACATTTACATTTTATACTGGGTTTATTTTATTTATTTTTTGCATTTTGTGTGCAACACAATACATTTATAAAATGACAGAAGTCAGCCATTGTTATTGATGTTCCGACTGATTAATTTTTTACACTATAAGTGATAGGAACAAAGTGAAAACACAAAAAGTACAATGTAAGGTTCTGGTGCAACGGGATTTTTCGAAATTCTACCGGGAAGTTAGGGTAAAATGGGGCAAAAGAAAAAAAAAATTTTGTACATCTCCAAAAGTATAAGGGTTAGAATTGAAGTGATGATGATGAGTTCTCATCAAAAAAAAAAATTAAGTTAAAAATTATTTTCCAATATCAACAATTTTTTTTGAAAATGACGTTTATGTGGATAAAGTTAAAAGTTTCTTGAAAAATTAATTCCGCACATTGAAAGAGCACGGACAAATTTGCTTCATATAAACATTTTTACAAGTAAATACTTTTATATAAGAAATTAATGAATAAACATAAATTTTATTGGTAAAATGACTTAAACAACTTAAAAAATTGTTTTGACCTAAGAACTAAGTATGCCATTTGATTTTGTTTAAAAAAGATTAATTTTTAGAAAAAAAATTTGAAAATCTTTAGAACCGTTCTTTAAAAAAATATTTTTTTATGTAGAAAATAAAGTTACTGTGGACGTAAAAGCCTGTTAGAAATTAACAAAATATTGTGTTTTGTTTGAGTTTTATATTTTTACAAGAAAAATGGAATATGTGTAAAAAAAAAAATATTTAACTTTTTAGTTTTTAAATTAATAAATATATTTTTTTTTAAACTTAATTAGATTCGTTAAGGTAACATGATCTATGTAAAGGTTTTAGTCAAAATTGCTTAAGCCGCTTACGAGATATTCATAAAAAAAAAAATACAAAAAAATTTCCAAAACTCGATGTTCGATTTAATGCAGAAAAACTAAAAATGCAATTCTGTTGTAATCACTGAACATAATACATACACAAATTTTTAACAAAATCGTTAGAGCTGTTTTTGAGAAAAACCCAATAACTCAAAAGCGTTATATGGGAGCTATTACTTCTAGACGAGATATTAAAAAAAAACAACTTTCGAAATTACGTTAAAATCATCTGTAGCAAATTTGAAGAAAATCCGTCCACGCATTTGGGCAGTGGAGAAGTGTACAGATGGACGCATAGACGTACAGACGTACAGACGTACAGACGCACACACGCACAAACCGACGGACGGCATGAGGAAAACCACTTTTTTAGTCTTCTCCGTCATCGTAATGTTGGTTTTGATTAAAACCTCGATTTTTTTTTGACACGAAACCAATACTTTCTATAGAGCAAGTAAAAATTTGGTAATTTTAACGGATCCATTAAAAAGTTATTTTAAATAAACGACCTTTGTGGCAATGTTTAATAGAATAATTGTCTAATATTTTTATGCAGATTTATAGTCCAACATTTTATAGAATCTGTTCAATTTATTAAAATCCTACAACTAAAACTAAAGTTACAGATTTTAATTTCTAATGAAATCAACTTTTTATGTTTTTTTTTTGAGTGATCAGCGGTCATTAGACATTAATGTGGGTACGCTTAAAGTTTCAAACATAAAAACAAACAAAATTCGATCGATAAAATATCAATTATATGAAATATTTGAATTAATTTTACAAAAAAAAACACATTATACTATTTTGAAAAAGCATTTCTAAAATAATTTTACATATCCAAAGAAATATACAAATATAAATAATGATAGAAAGTATATCTTCTGGCGTGCGTACATGAGTAGGTAGGTACATCTGTACACCTTTTTTTCATTTTTGACTTTCTCTTAAACGACTGAACCAAATTTGATATTTTTTTTTATACAATAGTTCCTTAACAACCCTTAAATTATTTGATACGAAAATTTTCAAATAAACTTTTTTGGTTTTTAAGAAATCTATCAATTTTTTTTTTTTTTTTGAAAAATCAATTTTTCGAAAACGGCATAGCATGAAAAAAATGAAAATCAAGAGTTTTTATGTAGGAAGAGCGAGGAGGATTTGACGAAAGGAGGATTTGTCATTTTCAAATATCGCGAGACACAATGCACAAAGAGCGAAAATATCAAAATAAAGCGTGCAAATTGTCAAATCCTCCTAAATGTTGATGATTTTAATTTAAGTAAAAAATAAGTTTTAACATATAATTATTTAGGAAAATATGCCGAATATATATAAAAGGAAGCATTCTGAAAGAGTTATTAATGAAGATGCCCTCAAACAAGCATTGATAGAAATAACAAACAAAAATGAAACACCAACGAGTGCCGCTCGGAAATACAATTTAAACAGAACAACACTAATCTATCGGCTTAAACTTTTGGCAGAAAAGCGGGTGCCGAACGAGCTTGAAAGCAAGGCTAGCAGTAAATATTCTGTAGGTTAGGTCCTAACAACATCGAAAGAAACCGAGTTGAAGGAATATTTCTTATTAAATTTGGTGATAAAAAGAAGTTCTTTAACGTTGGATTGGTAGCAGCTGTTGATCGGGATTCCGCTTTACCATACACAGTCAAATATTTCCGAAGACAAAATGGGTGAAATTTATGTTACGAGCCCTTAGTTGAAGATATTAAACTGGCAATGTTTACGTTTTTACGTTTCGAGTTCATTTTTGTAAAAGTTCTTATGCCGTTTTTCAACGCTGCAAGCTGCTTCTACTCAATTCTTGGGTTTGGTATCTGCTTAGATGAATTGTGGATTAAAAATTATCGGCTGCCACCCAAAAAGTGAAATGAATTGTGCCAATGTGATGGTTTCAGAAGACTTCCGGACACTTCTGGACTCTTCCGGACGCCCAAAGGAGAAAGGCATTAGATTGGCAAATCCTCCCACCAGTCCTCTTCGCTCTACCCATATAATCTTTTTTTTTAATTTATCTTTCTAAATGAGATCAAATGGCATACTTAGTTTCGAGCTCAAAACAATTTATGGAGTTGTTTAATGTTTATGTCATTTTAGTAGGTAATGCATTTTATTTGTTTTTTACATTTTAGTTTAGAAATGATTTATTTCACTAACCCCTGGTTTGGGTGTTGAACTATATCGACAATATTAAATGGTAAAGCATTTCTGGCAGTAGGATTTTTGGTACCTCATCGACGTTAACCGGGGATTTCGTTTTGATATAATTTCCTAGATTTCACCTTCAATGCAAGAAGATTCATTGGAAAATAAATTTATTTGCACAACACTGTACATCCGTATCATAGTTCATACCTTATATATCATTATTCTTATATGAAGGGTCTAGAATTATGCAACCTCTATGAAGTCAAGACACTTTAAAGCCAAATATTTCATCTCCCTTCAAAAGAATATACATTTGTATCTAAAGCGAAATTTTGAAGAAGATGTCTTCTCTTCACCACGACCACACCACACATTTGCTCAGAGAAAATCCATCTAATTGCGTAATAATATTTGGCGAGTTCCTCCCTCATTCTCTAGGCATATTATGTAGGCAATCTTTGATGTTTACATTTTTGAAAGCCTTACATCTTTCTTTATACCTTCTGTTTGTTAGATATTTCTATTAGGGTCTATATATGAAGTTGTTAAAAGGGATGTAGTATCCTTATATATGTACGTATGGCTAGGCTATCCATAACACTTTGCTGAGCAAATTTGAAGGAAACAGGCATCAAAGATTTTCTGTCAGATCATTAAGCACCTCTGGAAGAGAGGATAATGGTATACCGGAACTACTTGGATACTTGGTAACACTCAACATACTTTCTCAGCCCACATGGATGCCCACCTTAATGGCTCTAAAGACATTAAACGGTATATATACAAAGAAGATACGTCGTCGTCTGCGTCGACGTTCAAAGCGTAAATGTATCTTTCATATGGTACATCGCCTTTGAAAACTATGTTTATGTTGTGTTGTTGTTGTTGTTATTGTTGCTTATAGATATACGGCGCGTCATAGGTAAGAAAAAGGATATAGAATACACAGATAGATATAATGTATAGAAGATGTATAGATACTTGGTGCTTTGGCTTTTAAGGAGGAAAGTGTTTAATGGCAGCAATTAGTTGCGAATATTAAATGCAATTTGCTCGGTAATTTTCGCATATTGTATGTACATTTACCGTTATTTATCACTGTCATTAGCACCGCAACTAATTGTTTCCATTTCGGTGTGTGTTGGGCAAAACAAATGTCTGCAACATACGTATAAATAATTTTCTAAACCAAAGAGGAAGGATTTGCGTTCACAACCTTCAAAAACAATTCAAAAACAAATGTTTCGGTCTATTTTGAAGCAGCAACAGCCAGTATAGTAGCAGCAGTATCAGAGCACCTGGTCGAAAATTAGAAAGCATGGTTGTATACAATGGCTGGCCATGGCCACCAGTAGGTGCTGCGCTTGGTTGCTTCCACCCACTACACATACATTTTAGCAAGCTCTTTGAATGGCAATCAGTTGGAAAAGAGTGCTGCGGAGGCCATTTATTAGACAGGTGTTTCGAATCTCTCTCTCTCTCTCTCTCTTCTTTTATACTATTATGATGAAAATGAATGAACGAATGAACGTGGATACGTGGTCAGTGCACTCGAATGCGTATAGAAATTGGCAGTTCGCCGCGAGGTAATGATGAAATTCTGATTAAATATAAATATTGGCAATTCTATAGTTTTTGGTATGTTTTTGAAAGTGAATAAAAAAACAATAATATTGGAATATTAGTTTTCCGTAACATTAATTAAATATAAAGTGAAAATAATATTTCTTCATTTAGAAAATGTTTTTATTATCTAGTACGTAGGTACTATAAATAGTTTTAATTGATAAAAGCATGATTAGAGATAACATTTTCAGGCTATTGGTTTTTGAAATGCGTTTTTAGTTGGAAGTTTATTGTATATCTATTCTGAATGAAAAAGTGTGCAAAATTGGCTGGGGCATAGATGCCTAAATTATAAAATTTTGATGGACCTTACTTGCTCTTAGGGTCAAATTTGGTGTGGACGTTAAGGCTTCTTGTACCTATCTGTGGCAAATATGCAGATGAACTTAAGTACATTTTTTGCGTTTTGAGATTTAATAGTAAAACTTTCGCACAGATAGAAGTTTTGAAAAAGAAACAAGAATTCGTTTGAAGCACATTGTAAAGGGTTTTCCAATAAGAGGTGTTATTTTGATATTCAAAGAAAAATAGCATTTTTGGAGATAAATGATCCGATGTTTATTTCATTATAAAGAAGAAGGTATGCCGTTAATAATGGAACAAAACATCAGCCAAATGGCCGCCAAGACCACGCTTACAGGACCATATCCTTTTCATGAAATTTTCCATAACCAAATCGCAAAGTGGCTGCCCTATGTCCTCGATAGCCTCACGAATTTCATCTTTGAGGTCTTGAATCGACGCTGGGCTGTTGGCGTAGACCTTATCTTTCACGTGGCCCCAAAGGAAGAAGTTGCAAGGTGTTAAATCACAAGATCTCGGTGGCCAATTGTGATCACCTCTTCGAGAGATAACACGGTCCGGAAACTTTTCCCGTAAAAGATCGATGGTTTCATTGCTTGTGTGGCACGTAGCGCCGTCTTGTTGAAAGTAAACGTTATCCAGATCAATACCATCCAATTCAGGCCATAAAAAATCATTAATCATCTCTCGATAGCGCAATCCATTGACCGTAACTGTTGCTCCAGCCTCATTTTCGAAAAAGTAAGGTCCAATGACCCCGCGGGACCATAAACCGCACCAAACAGTCACGCGTTGAGGATGGAGAGGCTTTTCAACAGTTTTGCTTGTTGACGTAGCCTCCGAGGTGGAAATGGGCCTCATCAGTCAAGATGATTTTTCGATGAAATTCCGATTCATTTTCATGCATTTCAAGGACCCAATCAGCAAAGACACGACGTTGTTGATGATCAGCCGGCTTGAGTTCTTGTGTTAACTGAACTTTATAAGCCTTAAGACCCAAGTCTTTATGCAAAATACGACGAGGAATGGACAAACCTGGGTTTTCTTCAACACTTTGGGCTACAACAGCAATATTCTCAGTTGTTCTTGAGCGACGTGCACGGGTTTTATTCTTCACATCACTAACTTGTCCCAACAGCTCGAATTTGTCCACAAATTTCTGTATTGCGGTCCGACAAGGTGCTTCACGACGACCCAAAAATGTTTTAGTTTTACGAACCGTCTCTGCCAAATTTTCACCATTTTTATAGTGAATTTTAATAATTTAAATGCGTTGTTGAAGCGTGTATCCATTATTAATAGCGTAGTTTCTACTTGTCAAATGTCAAAAAATGACAGCATCAAAAGTGACAGCTACCGAAATAGCGGGCTAACCAAAATAACACCTCTTATTGGCAAACCCTTTACTTGTAAAACAAGGTGATACATGAAAAGTGCTGCTTAACTTTTTCCCAGTTCATTTGATCATTTTGAATCTACATAGTTTCTTTTGATTCTTCTTTAAAAAGTACTCCTAAATTATATGCCACATGCCCACATACTTATACTTCACTAACATTTTTTACTTCAATGTTTCATTTTTGTAAATTTTAAAAATTAGCTAAGGTTGCAGGCCTATTAGATTTAAGTATTTTTCGGATTGCTATTTCCTTTTCCCTTAACCTTTATCTGATCAAAATGTCGATTATTTAAATGACAAAAATGAAAATATCGACTGTCAAATGCGAGGCTAAACATGCGATCGTGTAATAGCTGTCTTATCAACATTCTAATCAGTAGGGCATTTAACTAATCGACATTTGTCGACATTTTGAGAATCGGTGTTTAAAAAACGATATTTTTAAAAAATGGAATTATTATCCCAAAAAAGAGAGAAAACCAACTCGGATTTGAATGAGTGATGTTTGTGTTATCAGTTGGATGCCTTACTCATCGTACTACCTTACTATTTCTTAATTAAATTTGTTTCAATATGTAATTAAATAGAACTTTTGAGGTAATTTAACACAACTTATAATAATTAAACATTCCCTTTGTGTAACCATGCAAGAAACTTGGAGATGCTAACAATGGTTGAGCGCCACCTTAAGTAAATAAAGGATAAACAATCCCGTTTTATTAGTCAGAATTAATTTTTTAAAGGTTTCTAATTCCAGCCAAGGATATTTCAACATTGATTTTGCTCGAAAACGTAATAGTTTCAGTAAAGTGCAAACACCCTTCATACAATATACTGAAACAGCCAAACACAACTAAAACAAATGCCGATAGTATTTTTTCAAAACTCATTCAAAAACATGCTTATACATTATGTACGTAGCCCATTTCAAAAAAGTTAACAACTTCGCTTGAGATAAAAATAATGTAAGCTCCATGGTGTTTGGAATATGTTTTATTTTGCAGGTGAAATCAATTTGAATAAAGGTTATTGCTGGTGTGGCAGGCAGGGGTGACCAACAAAATAAATCACCATTCACACTCATTCATTCGCACTGCAGTTTACAAGTAAACACTCATCGTACCTACTCCACTTTTGAGTTTATACACAAAAATACTTAGCATGCATGTCAGCTCTTGTAGAATGTCTGGTATTTCGTTTTATGAAATTTTAATATTCGACTAAGAATTCATCTACACTATTTGCAATAATGTACACTCCGCATCATTTAATAAAGGAAAGCTACAAATTTATTTAAAATTTCGAATGTTATTACAAGCTTCTGTTCGAAAAGAATAAACAGTAGCTTCTCACAACGACAAATCACAAGTCTTTTCTCCCATAATCCACTTTATCAAAAAATTGAAGGAACCAGAATTTTGTATCTGCAATTTTTATTAACTTTCCATCATTATATCTCAGCGAAAATGGCATTGGCATTGGGATAAATTAAAAGTCCAACAAAAAAATTATGGGATTTTGACCCACCTATTTCCCATTTAAAAAAAAAATGTTTCGTTAAATCCAGATTCTTTAAATAAGAAAGAAACATATCGTACACCAAGGCCAGAGGGGTTCCAGGGGGCAGCCTTCATACATACCTCACTGTTAAGATGCTCCTGAGTGGTGCCCTGGCTGGTTTAGGGAATGAAGTTTACACGGATGCTTGTAAACATCATTCCCTCAACCAACATCTGATCAAAATGTCAGTCATTAAAATATCGAAAGTGAAAATATCGATTGTCAAATTATCGAATAAGTACAGTCAATATTTTAACTGTCCATCTTTTGAAAAGTCGACATTTCAACCAAATCGGTATTTTTTTTAACTACATTCTGATAATCGATTTTCAAAAATCGATATAAATTATATTTTTTACAATCATATTATCATTTTTAACTAATTGTTTAAAAAATTAAATTTTCTTAAGTGCATATAGTGGAGGGGTTTGTTGTTTGAAAGTTGGGTGTCTTGCCCATAAATACTGATCTAGATCTCGTTATTTTCAGTTTTTTCGAAAACTTTTTCAGTAATGGGCCTAAAATCGAACAAAAAAAAAAACGATACGATATTTTGTAAAATGTTTGTAAATAATAGTTTAAACCAAAAAAAAAAAAAACTAATATTTTTGCAAAATGCAGAGTTTAAAAAATAAGTTGTTCACAAACTATTGCCGAAAATATCTTTTTTTTGTAAATAAACTTTAAGAATAGGTTCCTAGCCATAGTTTTTTTTTTCGAAGTGATACCATTGTCTTTGAATAGTTATTTTAACATGTGAAGTCTTTTTTTTTTAGAAAATTGCCCCTCCTGCTGGAACGAGGGCATATAGACACCCGTCTCTTCACAATTTTTTTCATTTCTCGACCTTATCAACACGTTATAACAGTTTAATTTATTTATGTTATGGTTCAGAATTCAGAATCTCTTAATATACTTTATATTTCTACTACATTCTGTTATACATTTTTTATTGCTATATTTTGAAAAGCTGTATCTTGGAAACTGTAAAATCTACAGAAATGATTATAAGCTCAAATGAAAGTAAATTTGTAGGGGTGAAACCCTAGAACATAGTTTCTATGTGGTCAAAAACTAACCCTTCATAGCTAAAAACGACATTTACTGAAAAAATTGAAAAAAACGTTTTTTTTTCTTTTTACCAATGTTTCGTTCAGCCCGCGAAGTTGAAAAATTGGATTTATCATCAGCTTAACATCATAAACTACTGATCAAAAAATCAGAACTACCGGATTTGTCATTCACATATTTCCTGTAGCTGTGCTGTAGCCATTTTAGCAATAACAACGAAAAAAGAACAACCAAAATTTAGAACTAACTTTAGTGGCCTGTACTATTTCAACGGTGTAATTTACAGTTATGTCGAAATACCTTTGCACTTTTGTAAACCTATTCAAAGCAATTTGCGTTTTAGGACGCTGAAATAAGAAAAACACATTTGAAAAAAATGAACGCGTATGAAAAATTTCACACCCTGAAAGCAAGTACTTGATATTAATTTTGAAGGCTCATATTTAAAGTGATTTTTTTTTCTTAAATAACAGCCGCAAAAAAAGCACCCTAATAAGTATGCTTGAGGTATAGGTTTAACTCGATCGTAGAGGACAAAATTATGAAGATTAAAATTGTAGAAAATTAAACTTTCTTTAAATTTTGTTTCAGTAATTTTTGTCAAAAGTCAAAAATGACCGAGTTGTTCACTAAAAACGTACTATTCCTTAAATATAAGATGGCGGCTGAAAGCCTGGAAAAATTTCCCAAAAAGTGACACATTGGTTTCTATTTATACCCTCTATCGTTCTGTAAAAAAAAATATTTCTACTATAGGTACCAAATATTTATTCCGACTGGACTATCTGCATATTATTATAGTTCTGCCGTTCAAATCCTGGTTTCTAGAATTTTGTTATGAGAATTAAATGGAATAATCATCAATTCAGTGACGTGAATCGTATTTACGACTATGGCTCATCACAAAAAAAGAACGACTTGCAATTTACAACGAATAACGAATGCATGCAGTAAAAGGGTGGACTACGTGTGGGTGTTGCTGTTCCGGTTAAGAGTTACAGTTGTAAATGTAATGGGAATGAATTGCTGTCGTTTGAACATTTTTGAATGAGAAACAGGTGAGGAATGTATTTATTAGGTAAGAAGAAAGAAGGGACAGATAAAAGACAGGAAAATCAAAAAAAAAATCAACTGCAAAATTGTTTTTGCCAGGAATTGCCTAAGTTTGAAAAACATTTTTTTTTAATTTTTTTGAAAACGAGTGATTGCTATTGGCTATTGTCAAATGGATGCGATGAGTTTTTTCGCAGAGAATAAAGCCAGTGTATATATAGTTTATGAAGTTCAACAGAGTCTTAAGCGGAGTTCGTTGAATGTTTGTACAAATTTACATTTGCATATTGATGTTGGCATATCTGATGATAAAACAAATCTTAATTCTATGAAGGACTGCTAGAAGAAGGGTTTCCTAGAACGACCACTTAGTTACTCGAGTAAAGAGTGTTGAAATCATTTGGCAACCGAAATAGAAACGGTTTTCAAGGTTAATACTTCATCAAATCGTTACTAGGGTGTCAATTCTAGAGATTCATATTTTCATCGACATCGTGTTCCGCTTCAATTGAGATGCATTGCAGTCGTTCGTAGCGATTATTATTTACATAACTCGGTTGCTAAGTCAGCTGTACTCAAGCATGTGGCCCGCGGAAACTGCTAATGGTTGACTCACGGCATGGTTTGATAAATTGTTTGACAACTAAGTACCTTGGATATCTCGAGATTTCAGAAATATGAACAAAATTTAACCTTTCGAAGAATAAAAATGTTTATTCTGTTTATATTTCAAAGATAAATGTAATGACCACTGATTAAGTTTCTAATACTCTTTTTTTTTTTTAATAAGCATGACAATATATTCTCCTTGGCAGCATCTTTTTTACTAGCTTGGTGTTAAAATCACCTAAGACTCTTTTAATACCGCAGATAAGAAACTGATAATATGATATTTTTTTCTTCAGAGGTTATACAAACTTTTTACTTGCGATATGGGTACCATATAAATGTTATGCATTCGTACAAAAAAGAAAGTTGAGATAACATCACATTACGATGATAGAGAATGAGAAAAAAGTGGGTCCGTCCGACAATTCTGCCTGTCTGTCTGTCTGTATGTATCAGAGACCACACTTCAAACTTGGTATGTGGGGTTTTTTGGAGACTATCCCCAGACGTTTTTTGATTTTTTTTTGTTACCAAAAATAACGGTACCAGTCATATACCGGTTTTAGAAAAACTCATTTTTCTCAAAAATAGTTCCTATGATTTTGATTAAAAAAATCACGATCATTGTTTTGGATAAGGTCTATTTTTAAATAAGAACAATTTTTTTCTAAGACCGTTATTAACGGTACCTGCCATAGAACCGTTTTTTTTAATTCTGATTTTCTCCTTCATTACTCAATCAATTACAGCCATTTTTTTTACATGAATGCTTTTAAGTTGCCGTAATAGTGTAAACAAATTTTGAAAATTATTTTTTGGATTTTTAAAAAAAGTTTAAAATTTTTTTTTAAAAAATCATTTTTTCGAAAACTATTCAATATTTTTTTTTAAAACTTAGTTTTTAGATGTTGATAAATAATAGCTTAAAAATGGCGTACCAAAATCTTATATAGAAAAAATAGTTGTTTTAGAAAACAATTTTCAAAAACGATTTTCAAAATTTTCTTTTCTAAAAATGTATCATTATAGAAGAAATCAGATTGCATACTTCGTTTTCAGGTTAAATTCATTTAAAAATCTGTTTTAGTCATTTGAAAATCGAATTTTATGCTTTTTTAAATTTTTTTTTCTTAAACTGCACTCAAAATTTTTAATTAAAATGGCTTAGCATAAATAGTTACTTTATCTACAAGAGCAAGTACATGCGACCCAGTCGTGCATTTTATTTCTTTTTAAGATTCTGCTAAATCTATTATTTTTTTAAAATCATAATTTACCAACATAAATAGTATAATAAAAAAAAGAGATCAGACCCTTTGAGTTATAACTTTGTTACCAACGGTAATTTTTCAGTTGTATTGTATTAGGTTTCTGTAATTGTCGAGTATCTGAGCTCCCTCTGAATCTCTCTAAGAATTACGGAAAAGTTTTAATTAACTATGTGCATTATGATGAAGTCACCTTCAATATAACATGATTTTGGAGGCTTTGGGGGGGGGGTTGAGCACCCTGAGCCCCCCCCCCCCCCAATACGCCACTGAGAACATATGGATGTGGGTTTTTGTATCTTGTCTTTGATGACTTTCAGCTTCCTAAGAAGGTCGTGGTATAGAAGGTATTTAAGGTATCCCCAAACGAACTAATGGGGGTCCGAAATCTGATTCAGAGCGAGCTGGCAAGTTCGAAATCTGATTCAGAGCGAGCTGGCAAGTTCTAAACAACTCTTAAGCAAGGGCCCCGGGAATCTGTCACATATAAAGTCTATTTTTACTATTGCATTGTGGCCTGTGGCCTAGTTCTGTAGAAACCAGACACTTTTAGCTATATCTGTTCCAATTCGGGCAAATACTAATCGATGGAGACTCTCTCGCATGCCAATTAATATAAGAAATCAAATGACATACTTCGCTTAAGAAGTTTTTTAACTCATTTTTGGAACTAAAATCTATTTAAGAAGTTCTTTCAATCATAAGAAACGGAAAACAGATATTATGCCCACCAACATCCTTCGATAAATCCACTAATCGTTTATAATGAAGACATGTCCCCAAACAAATACGATAAACAATTTGGCTTGATAAAATATTAAAAATAAATTACTTACATAATTCCGAAAGGATTGATAGCTAACAAAACTTAGTAATCGTATAGTTTTGCATGATAGTTTGTTTTCTCCATCAGCAAAAAGTTTTTTTTTTAATTGAAATAAAAGAAGAAAAGAAAATACAATTTTATCTTATATATTTTGTTGCCCTACATAGTGTTTGTAGTTCTAAAAAGCTCAACATTGATTTTATTAAAAATATCCTGTTTTTTTTTTGAAAAATAATAAGCTTTTTTACGGATAAAAAGATAACTCTCAAGTGTTTGAAATGTTCTTAGATACCATCATAGTTCAGGATGAGCCATTCACTACAACTACAAGAAACTATTCATCGACCAATGAGAAAAACTGAAAAATTTTCAAAGTCCTTGAATGCTGCATCGAATGCTCTAAAAAACACAAAATAATTTTATGATAGAAAATAACATGCAGTCAAACTAGTTTTTTATTGGTTAGCATGAATAGTTGCCCTACAAAAATAAATATAAAAAAAAATTGCGATTGATGCCAATCTGTTTTAGTTAAGAGTCCGCTAAGTGTGGACAATGTGGAGAGACGACAGTTAAATTATTTAAACATTAAAATTTTATATTAATACTTTTTAAACTTGATATTGTAGGGAATAGGCAATTAGGGACAGAATCTTTGCATCAACTCATAAAATCAAAGTTCTAGCTAGATTGTTCACAGAAAATTCTCTTTAGCTGTGAGGAGGAGAGCTAGCAGCTGTGTGAATGCGGATATTGTGGGCTGGGTGGACTCCAGATCGACGAACCATAGCCCAAATCTATTAGTTTTGATGAAATATTTGCTGATTGCTGGGTTCCACACTTTCACTAATCAAAACAAAGTTCCTGAAATGCTAAAATATGCAGGCACAAGTGTTTGCAATTGAGGAAAAAAGAGTAAAAAATAAGAGAGAAACACTGAATTCTGCAGTAATACAAAAGGGATCACGAAGACCGAACGGTTAAATCTATTGAAGAATACTTTAACAAGCGACATGTTCGAAATTTCAAAGGTACAAGACCAAAATAGAAGCCTGCATTGATAAGCATGGAATTACGGTAAGATTACGATATTATATGCAGTCGGCGCTGACGATCTGCAAAGAACACTTTTGCAAATTTTTAAAGAGGAGGGTCGAGTATACAAACCACCAACAGTTGTTAGACAGAACAATTCATTCAACTAAGACGATTCGGTATGCCCGTAAATTTCTCCACCTGTTCTTTAAAAAGTATGAGGCTACAATATCCATGCTAAAAGAAGAGAAAATGAAAAATACCGTCTGAGGCACTGGGAAATGATTAGCTTAGGAGAATACACCCCAAAATCTTGACACTTGACGCGAACTTATTTTTCCAGTCGTGTTCGCTGTTCATAACACTAAATTATAGAATTTGGTAATAAGGATAGCCATCCTTTATTCTCATTTTGATAATCATATCGATATAATTTACCGATTTACCCTATATAAAACGAAGGCTATGGCATACTAAAAGGAAATCGCTTCGTTGCGTTCCGTCAGTAATGGATCCTTTTCTAAGTATAAATAGATTTTTGATACGAACCTTTCATTGTTATTTGTTCTTCCATGCGAAATTGTTGCGAAATGCACATGGAGTATTTCAGAGAACTATAAGAAGCATCAATACTTAAGTATACATATATACAGTTGCCTTTCTATGCGAAATATGGTTGAACCGAATGTCCTTTTTGTGTTCTTACTGGTAGCCTGGTATCATACATTGTACCAAAATAAAAACCTCATTTTTGTCTGTAGCATAATTTCAAGAATTTTGATTCAAATGAAAGAGTACAGGAATAAATCTTCTAAGAGTGAGGTTATGTTTTTTTTTTTCAATTAAACTTGACATTTAGGACCATTATCTCATACTGGTGATTTGGGGCGTTTTAAGTTTTTTTGTTTTGTTCATCCGGAAAATACAAAACGCTCCTTTCTGTACTTCTTATTCATTGGATTTATATTACGAGTTGCAAATCACTATAACATGTGTAAGGACATGTAATGGTACATTTCTCTGGCCAAACAAAGTACAAAATAGTTTTGTTGGTTGCTTATATGGACATGCATGCATGAACGTTCAAAAGATTCTGAATGATATTCTGTTCATAGGTATTTGCGGTTACAGAAAATATCAAATGTCTTCCTTGTAATGAATTCTTGCAGAATGCAAGTGAGTGCCTCTCCCTCTGCATCGTAGTCTCATCATATATTTGTCCTCATATTCTTTGGGAACATTTTTGCAATTATTAATTTCCCCAAATACCAAAGATTTTTCGAGTAAAGAAAAGATCTCAATGGGTTCTGATTTTGAAACAAATTTTATTATTTGAAACAGCATAATTTTTATAATGAAAACTATAGTTCAACTTCATCCAAGACATCCGGGTGTATATAGCTTTGACGTACAAAATTTACGAATTTACGATGGGACTTTCTAAGCGGTACCAGCCAAAAATAACCACCGATTCGACACTGGAGCGGAACAGTAACAGCTTGCTGAAAGAATTGTTCGTCCATATTTTAGACAGTATTATATTTACGCAGCCTTTGTCTCCCGATACAGCTTGCCTAGTTCCAGTCTTGCCATTGATAGGGATATGGAAGCACTATCTCTCTCTTTAAGTGGATACAGTAGCTCGAAGTCATTAGCGCTGCTTGTTATCATATCGCTGGTGAACACGATTTAAAACCGTAGCGCAGTTTTCCTTTCACCTCACCCGAATGCCGCAGAGAAACGTAAACATCTTTGACTGGTTGTTGTTTTGAATGAAGTTCTGCTCTTAAGCTAGCACGTTGATGTAATTACGCGTATCACGTGGTACGCTCCCTGCAGTAAACTTCTCTCATCCTTCATGCGATTCGTAGGCCCACCATGAGTTTATAGTCAGAGAGCAGCCACTTTGACTAACCTACTAGTCGCAAGGCTGAAATATTGTTAACACTTGCTTTGGTTTTAGTTATGAACAAAAACCAAGGTCTGGCAGGGTTGCCAATCGATTTTTCAAAATGCGAAAAAAAATTTCACAGCTAACCTTCTTTCGCAAAGCTAAATTTTGTATGTAGCAGCTTAGGTAATAGTAAAGTTTAAAAAAACACCGTCTGGTAGGGTTGCCGAGGGCCGAAGAGTTGCCAGGCGAGCCAAAAGTTAAAAAAAAATAAATAAAATTAAGCACATATTTTAAGACATTAGATACAGTTATTGTTCAATCTCATACATGAAAAGTTTAACAAGACTTTTATTTTTTCTAGTTTTATATTAATACAAAAAATAAAGTTTGACAGTGTTGCCACATGTCGAAGTGATTGCCAGACGAGCCTAAAGTTTGTGTTAATATGAGAAAGTTCATCATATTATTTTTTTGCTTAAACTTTTTTTTTTTTTACATGAACAGTTGAATCAGAGTCTTACAATCATATAAGGGTTTTCGTAGTCCTAGGGTTGCCATAATTTTGTTTACTTAAATTTCAAATAGGTAATAACACACATATAACGTACTTTTATTGTTAATAAAGTTGTTATCATTTCTTATACTCATATTTTTTTTGTTAAGTAACAGTTAAGTACAAAAAAATAAAGTCCGGTGGGGTTGCCATGAGTCGATGTGCTGGCCAGACTAGCTTGCAATTTTTGTTATTGTAAGAAATTTCATCATATAATTTTAGAAAGTGTCTATATTTATTGCAATAACTTAGTGTGTATTTTGACGTAATCATTTCAGTTAAAGTCTTATAATACATAAGTGTTGCCGTAGTTCTAGGGTTTCCATACTTTTTTTACCTTTTACCTATTTTACATTTATTTAAAAAAAAAGTATGGCAACCCTTAACTGCGGCAACACTTATAAATTCAATGGAAAACTCAAAATCCAGAAACCCCAAAATCCAGAAAACCCACAATGCCAAAAACCCATAATCCAGAAACATTTGCACAATTTTTTCATTTTATAGAATTTTTCGACATTCCGATTTCGAGAAAATAATTTTATCTTAACAAGTAAGCAAATTTAAAAAAAATAAACAATGGAAGAAAAACTATTAGTCAAGGAAAAACGGATCAAAAAAATTGTCTCGGAATTGAAAGATCATTCTGAAATAAATTTTCTAACGGGGATCTCATACAATTTAATTTTACGCATAGTAGATATTGGCTTCTTTATTTATTATATTTTCCTTTATTCGAAGTTTTTTTTTATTTGTTGAATGGTTTTTTATTTTGTTTTTAGTTTTATTTGTTAAATGATTTTTTTGTTTTTGCTTAATGAAAGTTCCAAATTTGTAGCATTGACTTATTTTCATATACATAATTTTTCAAATTTAATTTCGGGATTTTGGGCTTTCTGGATTTTGTGTTTTCGGCATTTTGGGTTTTCTTTTTTTGGATTTTGGGTTTCATGATTTTTATGGTTTTGGAAAGAAGATACTTAGACCTTTTAAATAATGTAAAAACATGTGGTGTTGTTTAACCACCTAGAGTGTATACTTTGAAAAACTTCAAAAATTCCATTTGTTTCGTCATTTAGCCAAAATCGACATCAATTTAAACAGCATGTGTTTCTAAAACAACAGAAAATATATTCTTAAATATTCTTTTTTTTTTCAAACCAAACGAGATACCTATTTTTTATAAAAATCGGTTAAAAATTGGCTGAGAAATTTGGACGTTCAGGTACAGGAATTTTTATGTTTTTACATTATTGAAAAGGTCTAAATGTCTTTTTTCCAAAATAGTAAGAAATCTAAAATGGGTACAAATTTGACGAAGCTAGAGTTTTTGCACCGAATGAAAGTTTTTTGTCCCTAACTTCAGATTTTGAGTTTATTACGGAGTTTTTAATTACCATTTTGTAATCAGTGCAACAAGCTTTACAAATGGTGATAGGTTTCCGCCCGCGTATATTTTGAGTGTCAAACAGTGTTGTTAACATTTCAGAAACCAATCTTTGTCAGGGTACAGTGGACAAAACTCCACTTTTGATCAGTCCTTATAGGAGACGTAGTGTCCGTTTTGCTAGCTTTATTTGTCAGTTAGGGAGAATGCTGTTCTCTGTTAGGAGATAGGATCACTTTGTTTACATTATTTTTTTCAACATTCGCACTTGTATAAATATAAGTTTGGTAAGACAAGTCCGTTTTGAAAAAAGCAGGTGCCAAATCGTCGCATACGAACGCGAACGAACGTAAACGTATTGGCGATTTCTGTCACTGAATAATTTATACCAAAAGATAGAGATAAAAATAGCAAATACGTTTACGTTCGCTGGTGTTCGTATGCCACGATTTAGCAACAGTATTCAGCGCTTACCACGAGGTGGTAAAATGATCCCGATCAGTGCTTACTCGATTTCTACAACACGAACACCCAACCTTGTATATCGACAAGGGAAAATTAAATGTACAAACTAAATCTACTCGGGAAAAGCCGGTACGGCATTAGGCTAAGGCTAGCCGGGGACGTAACTTTAATGTACTTACAACACCAACGAACGGGATCCTCCGGCCATTGCTATTTAACCAATCGATATAAGCCGCCCCATGAATTTATATAAACATAATGTATGTAGATGCACGATGCAGCTTTTTGTGATACAAAAAAAATATCCTTTGAGGGAACACTCATGTTATTTCTCAATTCTTTATTTTCAGTCTAGGTACACCAAAAATTCGTTTCCTTTCAATTTTCCAAAAATCAATTCCAATAAATTTGGCCTGTGGCAAAAAAAAAGGTTATACGTTGTACCCGGAAAACAATAAACTTGACTGGCCAGCAGAAGTATCAGTAGTTGATGTCTATAGACGAATATAATGTACTTTCATGTGTGTTTGTGTTGTTTCCGAGATTTTATAGAACATTGCAAAAGTTCAATGCGCCATAACACTTCATAGCCATAACGGCATAACCGAAGAATATATCTGCAACGAACCGCCAAGTGCAAGCCGTCAACTCACTCACATCTTGCTCTTTATTGAATTGAAATTCGGGACTGCGATTACACTTCGCAACGTTACACCCAAACACATTCTAGTACATCATATAGGGAAAATATACGGCTCCATCCAGTTTCTGCTGCTGCTTGCTTATGGGATGTGGCGATGTACCAACAACGAGAATATACCATGGCCACAGAAAGTTCTGTTAATAAAATGTTCGTACTTTGTATTTCCCGTTACATGGAATTTCACATTTAAGTCAGCACATTTCCTGTTTATCCGACAGCAGCCATCCAGCGCCTGCCGCCACCAACGTTGCCGACTGCACAACGCCTGAGAAAAACTACAAACAAGCAATAAAATTCCAATTGAGAAAAATGAAATTTACACGCCATAAAGCAAATCATCATCGGTGGCTGGCTTCAGCTCAAACTCCTCGTGTCGTCGTCCGCTCCGTTGTATAGTCGTATTCGTCCTGCCGGAATCCTCCTTATCCTCGTCCACCTCTTAGCCAACGGGTGAAAATAATAATAGCAAAAGGTTATCCTGATTTTTTTTTCTTTTTCACCGCCAATGTCGACAAGACTGGAGCCGGCAAAAGATCCATCCATGGGAAAGGGAAACCTTTAACAGCATTACACAAAAATAAAGTTAAAAAAAGAAATCAAAAAAGAATCCTTCAAATCCTTTATGCCAGAGGAGAGGTAAAAGGCGATCCAAAATATAGGATCTTACATCGATATATCGTAAGACATTATTCTCGATACAAGGAGTTTGGTGATGGGAGTTTGGCACTTGACTGCCGTCATCTCTCGTCGTCGTCGTCGGTCGGTCGATGATGTTGATGTTCCGAATGCTAATGTGCATTTTATAGTTCAACGGCAAAATGACGACAAAAAGGACGAACAGGAAATACACCACCTGCCACAATCTGTTTGCTGGCGCCCGTTTCGATTTAACGTGATTTGAATAAATTACCAAGTATTAAGGTTGTGTCATAAAAAAAAAACAAAAAAACAAATAGAAAAATTCACATATCCTTTAGCAGGGTTGGATGTAAGTTCTAACTAAACCTATAGGCGTACATAACAAAACAAAACAAAAAATACAAAAATACAAATTTTCGTTCTTGAATTAAAACCGTATTAAAGAGTGCAAATAGTAAAACACTCTGGTTGTTTGGTGTTAATTCAAGAACTAACTTCGTACACCGCCAATAAAAACGAGAGTGTAATTGCAGCTTTATGAATCCAAAATGTACTGGTTATCAGTGGCGTATTGAGGGGGAGGGGGCTCAGGAGGCCCAAGCTTCCAAAATATAGGTAATTTCATCATAGTTTACTGAATTTATTTCGTTAATTTTAGAGATTTAGAGGGGATTCAGGTACTAGAGACCCCCCCCCCCCCCTTCCCAATTTTTTTAACTCACAGTGACGGAAGTCACCGTATAACTGGCAGCAATTTTTCTTCTTTAATTGTTCCTGGTAAGCTTTGTACTTCTTCATTAAGAGAAGATCGTGTTTCAGATTGGTTGCTGACTACATAGGGGGAAGTGGTCACCCTTCGTACATTTTTTACCTTTTTTTATTTTTAGTTAATTATTTACTAACCTCAGCTTCGATTTAATAAACTTTATATATAATATACATATTATTACACTTTACAAAAAAACTTGACACTGCTAAGTCAAAGGCTTAAATAGTTATAGCCATTTTACTGGGATAAGATTTTTGTACGAATCCTCCCCACCCGTGGGGTAAATTCATATGGGGCAAATTCGTACGACATGGGCAGAATTTATATAGGCAAATATCCGAAAAGTTAATTTGGCATCCTTATGATTTGTCAAATAGTAAACTTCATGTTTTAAACATTATTCTGACTTATTTGTGTATGATTAAACTTAACCCATTGTTACATTTAATTCTGTTTTAACAAAAAGATATATAAGATATTTGACTAAAAGTTTTGTACTGGGAACTCTGATAAATGTTTCTAAAGGTTTTCATTGTTCTGAACTCGAATCCATATTTTTCCGGTATTTTTCAATATTTTTGTTGCGATGTTATAATGTGAGATAAATTTTACAGCAATAATTGGAACGGATTATGAAAGCACTTATTTTCTTCAGTTAAAATCATTTCGATACCTCTATTCTTCTCCGAGAAACCATAAGTTGAAGGTAATGTATTTCTCATTTTTTACGAATATTTTGTACGAATGCCCCATGTTTAACTGTACGAATGCTCCCCAAACTTTGCACAATACACAAAAAACGATGTCTTTTACATGTGTAGTAAGATTTTAAAATATAAATAGCTAAAACATATAATTGACACTGTTTAGCCAAAATACGTACAAAACTTTAGAGCACCCAAAAACACAATATGTCTTGTGAATTTGTTGCACTAACGATTCAAAACTTACTGAGCAACTATGCACGATAGTAAGCTCGTGTTTGAATACCGCTTAGTTTTTGTCTTATGCCTTCTGTACGAAGAGTGACCGTGTACGAAAAAATTGAAAAAAAAACGAGAATTATTTTTCATGAAAAAGGGTGAAGTAATACCCCATACTTCACCCTTTTTCATGAAAAATAATTGTGATTTGAAATTTCAGTTCTGGATGAAGAGTTCTAGAGTTCTCAATGGGTCTTGGAAGAAGTTCTGAAAAATTTAATTTTTGGAAAAAAATAAACAAAGAAAAAATTGTTATTCCAAATTCCGTTCAGACTTTTAGAAAGGCCCCAATAAATATAAAAAAAAAACCGGTAAAACAACTTTTATCCGACAACGTTTTAAAAGTTATAAGCACAACAAGGAGTTGCTTATGATATTTATTTTTATGCAAAAGACTCAATTTGTTGGTTTTTGAGTTTTGGGGAGTTCTGTTTAGAGTTCTAAGTAGCCCCACAGAAATGTTTTCTAACTCAGTATAGGGTAAAGTCGGGTGATATGGGACCTTTTCAACATTTAACACTAAATGACTTCCTATCTCAATAAAGAGAACAAAGTACCATTGCGTCGTACGTTAGCTCCCAGTAAATCCAGTCAATATCGGAATAGCTCTTGAAAAGTAATATTTACAAAAGGAGAAAACAAAAAGTGAGCATTGGTAAAGTAAGCTATGAAAAATGGTAAAAAAGTACTGTAAACACTGAATTTCAAAATTCTGTATTTTAAAATGCTGCATTCATCATTGTTCAACGAATCTCATTTGAACTTGAATAAAATATAATTCATGGACACTGCAAACAAAGGACAAATTGGGCTTATCCTATTTTACATTTTTCTTTGACTACGTAACGTTTTTTAAAAGAATAAGAATACCACCAGGTAACTTTTTCGATCTTACATTGATATTATTTTTATTTTAATTTTGGTCAACATTCATTCGATGATGTTCAACTTTAAGCCCAATTCACTTTGACTAGTTTTTTTTTTTATTTTACGTTGTTTTTTCCCTCATTGTTTATTTGTTTAATTTATTGTTTACTTGTTAACAACAAATAATTTTTCCTAAAAATTTTACAATATGAAAAATTTGAGAATATTTTGCATTTTATAGAATTTTTCAGGATTCTGATATCGGGATTTAAGTTTTCTGGATTCTGGATTCTGGGGTTTTCGGAATTTTGGGTTTTCTGGATTCTGGGTTTTTGGGGATTTTGGTTTTTCTTGGTTTTGAGTTCTCGGGATTTTGGGTTTTCAGAATTTCGATTTTCACGACTGCATTATGGAGTGTTAACCATAGATATTTGGACAATCTGATGAATAGTTAGCATCGCAGCTTCTTGTACTATCACCTCTTTTTCACCTGCTATTAGTTCATTGAAAACTGGAGTATTTTCGAGGGTCCGCAAAGAAGTTTCCTTACCTATAATAATTGTTTTAAAAAAACATTTTGTTTTTGTTGCATTTTTTTCTCTATTAAAACACTGCAGATAAGTAAACGTTTTCGCTATCAATGTGACCAGCTGTCAGACATTACTTAACGGCCATATTGTTTAATTGGAATTACATTTACTGAAAAAGTCACATAACTCTTTCCACTATACTCATAGTAATTTCAGCCCTGTACAATTTTTGAAGGTTGGTATCCCTATAAAAACATGTGAATTCCTGTGAACTGGGTTAAGTGAACAATTGAATTTGGTGAAGCTGTTTTTTTTCACAGACTCCCTATGGCAGCCTTGTCAAAACTCCACCCAACATCATTTGCAGCAACAACAACTATAATAATCACGGTCAATAAAATCAAATAAAATTAAATAATAAAACATTAACGATGTATGAAATTGAATTTTAAACGCGCCCCTGTGGCAGAAACAGGATGCGTCTGTCTGCTGCTGACACAATAGACCAATTTTTGTTTTTGTAACTGTAACACTGTTAACCCCTTATTAAAGCGAGTAATGCAAAGTATGTTAATGTAATCAAATCGCAATCATGCGGAACGTGATTTTCCAAATTAGCTTAACCAAAAATGTAATACCAAATAATAATAATTCTAGCAATAATAATTGTGGACTAGTTTCAGTGGCAATTGGTTTATATTATTATTTTTATTCGCATTGTGGTTAACTTAACGAGTGTTTACTCAATCTAATCATGGTCATAGTGTGCAGGGATATTCACACGCAGACCGCATAAAATTTTGTTACGTGTCAGTCAAGTGTTTACCATTGACGCGCTTTTATATTTAAAATTCCTGTTGTATCTAATAGAGGGATGGTTTAAGAAATAATAATAATTTTAGAAAACAATTCCACATTTCACACAGAATTAGCGATGATGATGTTAATTTAAAATTTCATTGGATCCTTTTAATTTAGGAGGTTTTATGGGGTTTTGGATTTAGAGAAATATGAAGTTTTAACATTTTTAACATTTTGTAAAATGAAGTTTAAAAGTTTGTTAGGCGAAAAATTGTTTAAATCGTTTTCGATGTGTTGGGCAAGGATTTACATTTGAAAAGTTTTCCATTGCGTTACTGAAAAAATCATCAAACGTAAATCTAACCAATAACATCGTTTCCAGCGGATGCTGTTTCAGTGAAAAAAACTTTTTTCTCTTTTGTTATCTTTTTTAGAGCGTTGAATCCGAATTTGAACTTTGATACTTCTACGGATACGGATTGACAACGAAAATCAGAAAAAGCTTAAAAATTGTCGCCTCTTTTTTGGTTTTTCGGCGAAAAGTCAAGATTGTGAACTTTTTGCAACAAAAATTAAGATCATCAAATTTCCTATAGAAATATACTTCAATTGTATGTTTTTGTTAAACTGTTCGGCCAGCGCTGCAAAAAACGCAAGAATTACATACTTTGTAAAATAAGTTTTTTAAGTTTCTTTGGATTTTTAACTCAAGCTTGGGTAAAGCTTAGCTTAAGAATCGTATGGACCTTGGACATTTTTTTACAATCTACAACTTTTATGACATTCTAGGCAGGCGAGGTTCAGCCCTTTTGGTCTCCATTGCCGAAGAGTAGAATTCATACTCGTCTCTCAAGTCGAGATTTTTCTTAAGTGAACGCTTGAGGGGACTTTTAGACACTTGAGCTATTCATAATTGAGATTGTGTGGACTCGAAATGCTTAAGTCTTTAAGGGAGGATTTCCTCAAGTGAAATCGAAACTCAAGTGAGGTCAGAAGCTACACTAAGCATTTCCTTGATACGTTATAAATTTCAATTCTTACTTATCCGGTAAATTAAAAATTTTAAACAAAATATATTGATTTTTGCTAGAAAGTTATCTCATTTTAAGCTACGATTTTCGTTGTCAGCTTGATTGAGAAATAATTTTACTCAAGTCAAGAGATTTTTTATTTTGTTCATGAATATGGATTTCACTTGAGCCTTTGCTTAAGATTTTTCTAAACTTACGGGAACTGAGAAAAATCTTGACTTCAGTAACGACTATGAATTCCACCCTAATAAAAGTCTACAAATGAGTGAATTTCACTGTAACTCTTTTTAGTAAGACACTTCCACATCGTGTCTTTTGTTGGACGAACTCGTTCTGAAGCTCTGCGCTCCTGAGTAAGATAGCAGCATCCGTCTGCGTGATAAGCAGTTACGCGGACGACCCTCTTTACCGGGTTATGGTTAACATTTAGAAAGCTTTCTGCTACTAAACAGAACATTACTTTACCAATCTCTCGTAGGTATCTGACCTGATTAGGTTTAGACTTTAGAACAAACACCCTTTCATGCTCCCACTGATCAGTGAATTCAGTTTCTTTCTTCGTTTGCCAGAACCACTCTTAACCATTCCACAAACAGTTCAGGTCACAAGAATATGGTATTAAAATTACCTAAACCGGCGCTTGCTGAGTTTTCTGAGAAGGTTGAACCAGAGATGCAAATTCATTTCTATTTCCTTAATATTGCATTTTCATGTGCTCGTTTTATTGGTCTTCTCCAATATCCTATTCCAACATCTTATTCCAGGAGGTTTGCTAACTCCTTGGCATAACGAAGACTGGAACAACACCACTTTATCTACAATCTGGATAAGCCCATCTCCTATTGCTTTGAACAAATCGGCTGGTAAGCCATCCGCACCAGCAGCCTTATAGGACTTAAGCTTGGCAATCGCTAAGCATACTTCATCTAGGTCAGGTGGACGGAATTATTGGCCATCGTGTCGTCCAAATTCAATGGAATAACAGAGGAATGTTGGCTATCTTCGCCGTTCAGGAGTCTAGAAAAATGTTTCTTCCAAGTTCTCAGCACTTACTACCATATTCCCCCGCTCATCTCGGTAGGCTTCTGTTCTGGCCTTGTAGCCTTGGGTAGATCTTTTTACCCTTTGGTAGAATTTACAAACATCCCCTCTGCCGGTACAATCCTCAATAGACTCGACCGCCCGCTTCTCGTGCTCTCTCTTTTTCTTCCTGCGAAGTCGGCGTTCCTCTTTCCTTTTTTGCCCGTAGAGCTCTCGGGCTGCTCTCTCAGCGGCTCTGGTTCTTGTTTGCAGCATTGCCTGATAGGCCTCGTTCTTAGCCGCATGCGACAGCCAGCATTCTTCGTCAAGCCAGGAGATTCGTTGTGGTCGCCTTGTGAAACCCAGCACATCAATGGCAGCTATACTGATGGCTTGTTGACAACGTCTCCACTGGTCGTCTATGCTTGCTGCTGGTGGCTTGCTGGCCAAGAGATTAAGAGAAACGCTGTCAGCTTAAGTTTTGGCAGTTTCTTGCGATTTGAGTTTCGCGACATCAAACTTTTTCACAGCATCTGCTCGGCGTTGTGGCGTCATAGATATCCGCATCCGTACTCGAGACACTACCAAGTAGTGTTCTGAGTCAACGTTTGCTTCTCGGAACGTTCGGACATCTAAAAACTGGAAGCATGTCTGACGTCAATTGTGATGTGATCAATTTGGTTGATAGTTTTTGATCACATGACCGCCAAGTCCCCTTGTAATGGTGACTTTTTGCCCTTCCGCAAAGTCAATCACCCTGAGTCCGTTATAGAACGTTTCGACATGTACACTGTGCTTTCCAATTATCGACCCATATACCTCCTCCTTACCAAATCTGACGTTGTAATCGCCAAGAATAATCTTGACGTCGTACTTGTGGCACTTGCGTACGTGCGCTCGAGGAGGTCAATAATTGGGTCATCTTTCTGTTCGTGGGGGGCGTGAACACAGATCAGCGTCACGATTTGAAATTTTGCCTTGATGCGGATTGAGACCAGGTGCTCGCTCACCACATTAAAGCTCAAGACTTCTTGCTGAAGTCTTCCTCTTATCACCAAACCGCACGCAAACAGCCGCTGACCCTGCTTCTTGAAGCGCTTCCCATGGTAGATGTCACACGATTTCATCCGTCGGATACCCTCTCCATCCCATTGCACCTCCTGGATAGCTGTTACGATAGCCTTTAGCCTATCCAGGTTTTCCACTAATTGTTCGGCTGCACGTGGCCTGTATAAGGACAGTAGGTACTTTCCACGTACAGATCCGAAATTCACTGTCCTTGTTTTGTTTGCTGGGTTCGTCAACATTGATCATCCGTATCCGAGGCATGTTGTTGTTTCGGAACTATTTTTTTTTCCGTGGTATAGAAGTTACCCCGACGCACAACCCCCAACCTGGAGGTTAAGAGACTTTGAAGTCGGCAGCAACTTTAACCCAAAGAGCAAGTACATGCAATCAAGTCGTGCAATTTATTAATGTAAGTGTAGGTACAGAAATGGAGGCGATCTACAATTTTCTGCTGGTTCCGAACAGCCACTAAAGAAACAGTATTCTCGACAAGCAGTACTCTTGTAGGTTTTTTGTCAATATATTGCATATGGCAGTACCTACCCCTTCATTATACAAATCAAGGTTGTATAGGCTGGGAGTCGAACCCAGACCTCTTACGTGATAGTCCATTGCACAAACCATTTTGCCAAGGAGTTCTTTCTAGATGTTTAAAATAGCTTTCAAGTTCCAGGGCAGCCAGTGAATGTTTTTTTTTTGATTCTCAAACAAGCGAGTTCTTCATTTTTTCTATCTTTATAGAGTCATTTTCTTTTGGAATCAATCTGTAGAACTCCTTTTTGGTTTTCTTCACATCAGCACATTCGAACTCAGTTCAAGAAATTTTCGGTAGAGGTTCCAAATTATCCTAGTTTCTCTTCGGTAGCACACCTGATACCAATTTGACAATCCTGCAAGTGGTTTTCAAGGTCTTGCACCAACTTTAATAGGTATACACTTTGCTTATAGCCTTTTTCTAAATCAACCTCTAACAACATGCAAGATTGGTCGCTCTGGGATCAGACAACTCACTTACTGTTGAATTATAATGACATTTGCTGTCCCATTTCTCATACTGTAATAACTCATGAGGAGAGGACTCAATTTATTATTTTATTTTGTTTTTTTTTTCTATTTATTTTATTTATTTTCTTGTGGCAAAGTAAATACAAACCAACTTAAATGATATTCACATTCACAAACCAAATGAGGCTTACTATCGCCTGTGTCGCCTTGTCAGAGTCGTGGGGTAATCGTAGCCAGTGTTTTTGCTGAAATGAGCTCTAGAAAGAGCTCTTTACAAACGGAAATAACCTCAGCTTGTGAAATTTAATAAAATGCAATTTAGTCCTTGGTGCTAAGCCGTCCTCAACCTGGCACCGCACAACACACCCCACCCAGTTCCATCTGTGTTATGTATGGCTGACGCCACTCCGTGCTTCGTCGCTATCGTCGCGTCGTCGTCGTTATCGTTGCCGTCGTCACTTAGCCCGTCAAACAAGCAAAATATGGCACAGAGAATGTTTTCATTTTCGCATTTTATGCAAATTGAATTGCACGAGATTTGCATTCATGAAACATCGTTATTCGTTATGCCGCTCAAATCTAATATTTCGTTAAACATATTTCGTGCTCGTTGCAATGCGCGCATCCATTTGATTCGTTCAGATTTAATATTCAATTATGTATGTCCGCCTTTTTTGGTTTGGTGGTGCGAACGTGGACGCGAAAAACTAAAGTCGAGTTGTTGCTGAAACATCATATTCAGTGGGTGGTGGGAGCCGAAGAAGGGCAAGGATATCGCCTGAACTGAGAATGAGGTTGTTGCAAGAACAAAAAAGTCACATTCGGCACCCAGTCTATGCCAGCGTATATATGTATAAAGCCCTTGTGGCGTTGGCGTTAACATGGAACGAGTCGACTATACCCAATTCAAGTCTTCAAAGTTTATGGTTTCAGTACTGAAAGCGGATCCTTTCCCTGCTCTGGCTGAGCCATTTTCATGGGAAAATGTCAAAATTTAAATATAAATATAAATTATATACACATAAATGTTGTGTATAGCCTCGAATTTGACCTTGTGTGGGATAAAGATATGTCGTACTAGATGCAAATGAGCTGGAATTTAAAATGTTTTTATTGTTTAATCATTTGACTTAAGGGCTGACAATGTAATATGAAGAATAAACATTACATGAGGAGTACGGAACGGCGAATATAAGGACATACGACTCAAGTTTATGAGAAGATAAGAAAGTTACTTTACTTTTTTTTTGCTCTTTTTTTTTTTGTTGTTCTTGTAGAGAAATATGAATAAGGGTAGGGAAGGGATGATTTTTACACAAAACTCCTTGGGGTTTGGGGGGCTGAAGTTGGTAATAAAGAAAATAGGAAAGGGAAGTTTTTTTTTTTCTGCTAACGATGTTTGTGTATAACTTTATCCTGTAAATGAATTGTTTAAAGCAAAATTCAGTTCCTTTTATAAGAAAAACTGCTTTTGGAGTGGAGAGTTTACTAGAAGTGTTGTTTTTTGGATTTAAAGTAGAGATATAGAGATATCAGAACTTAAGTCGCATAAGGCTGCTGGTTAAGATGAACTGCCTAGTTTTTTTTTAAATAACCTCTTATAGTGCTATCTTGACGGTCAAGTTAGCACTACAACCAATGAAAAAGTGTTAAAATGACCACAAATACAAAAACTGGATGACCCTGAACTTTGCAGACAATTTAACTGCTAATCTTTGGCACTCTGCCACAGCCGTAAAACGGAACCGATTTTATTGGTACTATTTATTGGTACAAAGCGATTGCCGTACTCTTTTCTAAAATCGGTTCAGTTTTACGGCTGTGGCAGAGTGTCAAAGACTAGCAGTTAAATTGTCTGCAAAGTTCAGGATCATAAAACTGGGTATGAAATTAATTAAAAAAATATTATTAACTAAGAAATATAAATAAATTTAGTTTGAGATAAAAAATAGGTGTGTTTTTTTGCACGCAGTTATATGTTTTAAATACAATTTATATGTAAAAACAATAACAGCGCAATGATATCCTCGATAAATTTCTTCACATACATTGAGAATTTATTTATGACGAATTCTCTATAAATGTCATAAAATTCATTCAGAGTTCATCCATTTATTTAAAACTTTGACTTACATGAAATTTGAAATAAAAAAATTTAAATAAAAAAAAAACCAATCCACGACGATAGGTTAATATGAGTGTAGGATTCTTCTAATTAGAGTTCACAGCTGATGAGAGAACATACTGCATAGATATTCAAATTTAATAATTTGATTCATATTCGTGTCAGTGCTGCCAAGTGAATTCAATTATTTCGATTATTTGTTATGTGCGATTTTTTGTAACATTTTGTTTAGCACGTGCAAAAACACACCTTATGTCAAAATATCTTGTTCAACATTATTTATTTCAATGAATGTTCTTCCCCAAAAATTGGCGTGGAATTTAAGTAAGAGAAAAAAAAACATCCATTTGACATCCCCAAAAGGAAAATTTGTGCCACAACCTTGTTGTTTTAAAATTTGGTGCCTTTACTGTAAATACTGATATAGATCTCGTTATTTTCAGTTTTCTCGAAAGCTTAAAAACCTTTTCCCATCTGGTTTTCAGTATTGGACTAAAAATTGATTAAAAACACTTTAAACTTAAAAATGGTACGAAATAATGTTCAAATTTTATTTTAAAATTAAATTTAAGAATACGTTTCTGACTCTAAGGTAAGCTTTAGGTTTTTTTTTCTAGATATTACCGTTGTCTTTGAATAGTTTCATTTTAACATGTGGAATCATTTTTTTTTAGAAAATTGCATTTCCTGCCTGAGCGAGGGGATATAGACACCCCAACCCGGAAAAAATTCGATTTAAAATTGGATCTAACATATAGCTACTGCACTATCTATCAAGGGTTACACCAAATTTTACGTAACAAACTTGGGAGCGTAACGAAATTCCGCTAATAGAATCCCGCGTAAGAAAATCCAGCAAAAAATCACGCCATTTGCTATTTTTGGTGGGATTTTTAGTATACATTTCAAAAAGTGTTGTCTGATACTTTTAAATTAATAATAATAACATAGGACAAGGAAAAATATTTAAGCAGGACGCAGGAGTATTTGAGCATGCCCCGCCCCCCTCCCCCTAGCAAACATACCTCGCTTTTTGCATATTCAAGACTAACGGTGGTGTTCCACCTTTGAATTGAAAAAGCCTTTCAAACGACAAAAAACATGTTTATCTTTAAACTCGATTTGCGGCCGAACGGGACGATCTAGATAGGGCAAAGTTGACGCTTTGAAACAGCAAATTTTTGCTAAAATAATATTAAAAATTGCATATTCGAGTTATACGAAAAAATAATTTGTATCTTTCAACCCGATTTGGGGGTAAACACAGCGTAATAGACTCCTCCAAAGTGGACATCTTATTTTTCTTCAAATGAGATTTTTTATGGAAAGTACTCTCAATCGAGAAAACTTTGCATGAACCCAACCTCGCACCCACGCCAAATCCTATAGTAGGGGTTGCAGGCTATTCGAGACATCGAAAAACTAAACTTAGTAGAAACCTTCGTTCTTGTTGATTCTCATGAAATCGAGTGACTAAACAGAAAAATAAAAAAGGAATTGAAATAGCGGGATTTCGTGCGGCGGGATTTTGTTCCGCGGGATTTCGTACCCAACCCAATAAACCTACAAGAGAGAAGAAGTATAGTAGAAATAGTTCATAACCACGGTTGCCACTCGCATATAAAATATCCTACCAATTTAAAAAAAATAAAACTACCGATTCGAAGAAAAACCTACCAATATAAAATTTGAGATTTTTAGATAACAAATTCTTTTCAAAAAACAACTGCTGTTTTCTATTGTGCAAAAATCATAATTTATTTTATTTATAAAAATGAAAAATAAAATTATTACTTAAAAACTTAATACACTTTTTACGGTTCTTCATTTATTTATTACAAAATCAATGTATATTCACTCTTCGTTATGTTTAAATTCTCTGTTCAAAAAAGGAAATTTTCTGAAATCTCATACAAAACTTGAAATTTGATATTTTAAAATTTAATGGAGATAAAATAAACTGGGCCTGAGTCTAACATAGAACAAAAATAATAAAATCTGTAATCTATAAGTAATACAAAATGGGTGATTTCAGGCAACAAAAATGTGCAGCGTCCACATTTTTGTTTGCATACACGAATTGATGTTATCACTCTCTGTTAACATGTGAACTTTTTTTTTAGTACAAAGGATATTGGTCAGTAAAATTATAAAAAATTAAATTGTTTTATAGAAAGACACTTGGAAAAATCCTACCAAATCGAATTAAAACCTTCCAACCTACCAAGTTTGGTAGGATTCTATCAAAACGGCAACCGTGTTCCTAACATCAAAGTCCTCATTTTGCACAACATTTCAACCACCTTGCATAATTTTCTCTAATTTTTGCACAACAATTTTTAGTAAACCGTTATATCTTTTTACATATTCTCTTCAAGAAATTCTCCCTCTTAAATTTAATGAATCCATATCGATTTTATAACTTAAATCCGAAAATGAAGGTCAAATTAGCATCTCATTATTAATATCTTCAATCTTCAAAACAAGCCTGTGGACAAGTTAAGAACATATTTTGGCGCCAAAACTAAATGACTCTGTTACACTCCCATAGAATTATGTGTACGGGAACAAAGTTTTGAAATCTATGTTCTTGTGTTCCAACATTTCTGTTGTCTTGTCTGTTGTAGATCTTAATCCAATATTAAAGTTAATTGCCAACAACATACTTTTCAAAAAAAAAAGAAACAGAAAAGACATAACAAACAAGAAAAAGCAACATCACCAAAATACCATTTAGTTTCATCTGCCTGGTGTTAATCTGTGGAAAAAATCTTCCTTCATTCATTTTTCTTAGAACTCAAACAAAAAAGGTGTTGAGGGTTTACGTTTCACTATATTACTAAGGCCTATATCAGCCATTTGACTTTTAACATAATTTAGACATTTGTAAGCTACCCTAAGCCCTGGTGATAATAATAAACTTGCTCTGAGCAATCTTTTCAACGATGCAAACTTGTGTACATTTACATAGTCCTTTTCCTTGGTCCTGCAGACGTACATAGATTCCAAGTCGAAGACTGGATCAACCATTCTCATACCTAACCTACTCTTTGTTTTTCATCACAACTCACCTGCCGTCATAGCATAGCGCACCTCTTGTCTCCTTTTTATCCAACGACCGCATGTGTTGGCCTAAAGGTAGGAACATTATTTCGGACGTCAAAGGGGCTTATCCAATCCAAGCCACCCGTCCCAGAGTCATCTTGTTTCAGAGACCAGACCAGACCAGACCAGAGCAGAGCAGAGCACCAAAATGGATATGAAAAATTGGAAGTATGGAAGTGAGAAATCGTTTGCTTAGGATATATCTCGAAACCATCAGGTTTTATATGGAAAATGGGACAGGTCAAACAGCAAAAACGGAGGAAATGGGGGGGGGGGAGGGGGAGGCATTTTCAAGTCTATTAAGGTGCCAGCCTGGCCGATCTGTATAGAATTTTCAAATAATTTCGTTTCATCGAAAGATATTCGAGAAGCAGAGGTAACTTTATTACTTGGATATCGATTGGTTTGCTCCGTTCGGTTCGCCCTAGCTTGATGCTCCAAGCATGGGGATGTGATGATGACGATGATGGTTGCTGGTGCAAGCACAAGCAAAGCATGCCAAGAAGAATGTTTTAGACGTGTGGTTTAGCAAATGATTTATAATTTATCGCTATTAAAGGATTTTCCTTTCGATAAACTCTCTGACATATAATACGGGACGCGTGTCTCTCTTTCATAATGGAATAAGAAGAAAATTGATTCTAAAGCTGGAGACAGCCTTCATGTTGGGAATGTATTATGTATGGAATTATATTTCTACGATAAACTTTTCTATAACTTACGTATAGACCCAAAGGTATTAAAGATGTGTATGGAGAAGATACACACAAATATATATTATATAGAAGAAGGTCGATTTATTATGAAAAGGTAAAATATTGTTTAGACAAAGGAGGAAAAAGATATTGAAGGCAGGCGGACACTGGGCATCTATCATCTAAAGGTTAGGCTCATAATTCGTAAAGTCAAGTTTGTTTGTACCAATGAGTGTATTAGAGGCTTTAATATTCAAGAAAATGGGTTTGCTTACTATTGTCTTGAAGGTATTACATGAAATCTATGAAAAAGTCTTTTTTTTTTCTAGGCTTGGTTAGCTATTTATAATCTTAATCTTGAACTTTGGTAAATCTCATGCATTATGGTATGTTTTGAATAGATTCTATTAATACTCACTTTTATCGAAGTTATTATTCCACTACGTACGATTTAAGACCAATTATACAAAGAATGAATGAATTTTGTTCTCTATAAATTCTAGATAGTAGTTCGTTAGTAAATTTTTAACAATTATAAGAGAAGGAGGGAAATTCCGAAAATTCATCTGCCCGAATTTTGGTAAGTAAAACTGACCAAGGTCTTTAATGAAGCAAAGCACTAAACTTCAGATGAAAATGTCTGTAGTACTTGCATGAAATTATGCATGTCGAAAAAAAATAAACATCTCTTAAAAATACAAAATAAGTGCTAAATTCAAATCTGGCATACTCTATAAGTATATCCCGGGTTAACTGAAGTCCTAATGGCATTGAAAGGACGTAGGTACATTGGATATGTTAGTCACGTCATATATATAAAATAGGATAGGCAGGTTGACTTACGGCCCCTGGTTGGAGGCTGCATAAAAGGCATATAGTCGAGTAGATTAACTATGTAGCTAAAAAAAAAGACATTATCGTGGAATAGCTGTATGATTTTTGTACGATTTTTGTATGATTTTTGAAGTTATACTTCTGTACCGGCGGCGATTATAAAAATATTAAACCAGTAATAACAAATAGATTTTTTTAGCCCATTATTACTGGTTTTTTTTTCACACAGACACTATAAGTAGATAAAGAGTAACAACACATTTACATTTTATATTGGGTTTGTTTTTTTTATTTTTCATTTTGTGTGAAACACAATAAATTTATTAAATTACAGAAGTCAGCCATTGTTTTTGATATTCTGACTGCTTCATTTTCTACACTATAATTGATATAAAAAAAAACTAAATACACCAAAAGTTAGGTGGTATAATGTAAAAGTTTGATACGGAGGGATTTTTCGAATTTCCACCGGCAAAATAAATAAAATAAGGTAAAGTGGGGCAAAAGAAAAAAAAAACTTTTTGTACATCTCGAAAAGTATGAGGGTAAGAATTATGAAATAAATTTAATTGAATAGATAAATTGAAATAATGATGAGTTTTCATCAAGAAAAAAATTCTAAAAATTTCAAGTTCAAAATTATTTTCCAATATGAAATATTTTTTTAGACATTTGAAAATGATGTCATTATGGATAAAGTTGATAATTTTTTGTAAAACTAATTATGCAAATTGAAAGATAATAAAAAATTATTAGGCGTCTAATACGGATTATATTTAAAATGCTCCATAACGGTTTTTTTGAGCTTTAAAAAACAAATACGTTTTTGAAAGTTTATGTGGGTTATTAATTGATTTTAAAAATCCGGGAAGAACGGGAAAAAAATTTGTCAAAACAACTTTTATTCTTAGGTGTTGTCTATAAATGTGTGAAAAAATTATATTTTCAAACATTTTTTTCAATGAATAATAGTAAAAACAAGATTTTTCAGTCAAAGTTTTTTGACCGTTTCCAACGGTATTTTATTAATATATTATTCACATATATTAATAATTATAACTTGAAATTTACACAGCCATTAGATATCAGGTAAATGCATTTTTGTACAAACCTTTGACAATTTTCTGTAGTCTGTGAACCGACATAACGGTAAAAAGAGTTTTGTTTACGCGTTGCTTAATTACTATTTACATCAGTCTCATAAAACTATGATTCAACTTTATTAAGCATCAGGATCAAATTTTCTTTAATTTGATATATCACACATAACTGTACAATGTACATACTATAAAAGCTTCACAAACTTGAAAAGAGTTTTATCCAAAATTCAACAAAATTGTTTGTTTTGGTCGTCGGACCAAAACGACCAGCGACCAGTGGAGAACGCTCACAAATGGATTCGAGATGGTTCGCTTATAAAATTTGTAATCTTGTTTTTCTTGTCGGATTTTAAAGATTGAGGTGTCTAAATTTAGATGAAATATTAGGCTGCAACATGGTGTAAGTTTTTGTATACAATTACATAAAAAAATAATGAGTAAAAGGTGATTAAGAGCAAAATCAATTTTAGTTTTCTTATTGTTTTTGCAATATGGTATGAAATTTGTTTGAATTTTATAAAATGATGTACAACAATATTGTTGGTTCAAGTGTTCTTGATAGGCAATAAATATTTTAAAGCATAAAAATGCATGTTTACAAATTTTAGAGAGAAAAATTAAAAAAAAAAACACGTAAAAAGTTGATTTCATTGGATATTAAAATCTGTAACTTAAGTTTTAGTTTGATGATTTTAAATTGAACAGATTTAATTGCATAAAATGTTGACCTATAATTCTGCATAAAAATATTGGGTTATTATTTTTATAAACAGTGCCACAGAGGTCGATAAGTGAAAATATGTTTTTAATGAAAGCGTTAAAATTACAAAATTTTTATTAACATTAAACATTTTTTAAATAAAACTAATTTTTGTTAAAATTTAATATAATAAACTATGCCAAAAATTTTCCAGGTGAATTGGGGTAGGATAAAAAAAAACTAAGACTCTGAATTTTGAAGAAAAAAGAAAAAGAACTAACCAAAATCTGTAACTAATTTCTTTTTCGAATTTCTACGTAATAAGGTACAATTTTTTCTTCCAAATTTCAATGGCCTTATTTTTAGGAACAAAAGGTTTTTTTTTTAGTTTCTCAAAAAATTAAAAAGTAACATTATTTTTCAAGAAAGTTTTCAATAAAAATAGTACATTTACTTTTGGCATGAGGTGGAAATCTTTAAACGACACTTGGCAGTACTGGACACGAAGTAGTGTGGCACTCTTACCTCTTACATAACCTTAACCACCTCGTAATCTGAACTAGCCCAGTAAATAAAGGTTTTTACCATTAAAAAATTCGAACGTTTTGAAACTTGGCACACTTACTAAGAGATACCTGTTGATGATCCCACCTAAGCTCTAGCGGCAGCTAGGAGAAACATGCAGTTTTTTTTCAGTTATTCACTTTTATTTCGAAAATAGTTTCAAAATTTACAAGTATGTTTTTTATAGTTCAAAATTACAAATATCATATTTCTAATGAGATTTTTGTATGAGTAACGGTTTCTTGTATATCCTATTTTATGGAGGCCAAGGTTTTCTATTACCATTTTGTTAACATAATGTTAGCAACAAAGTCTCCACGTAAAATTAAAAGGTTTGCGAGTAACTGTCTTTAAACACTTATTTCGGCTACTGTTTGTTAGTAAATTTGATTAAATATAGTAAAAGACGATCTTTCTCAAATACAAGAACTTTTCCTAAAATAAAAGCAATAAAATGCGGTATCCAAAATAAAAATATTCGAAATATCAATTTGATTAAAAAACAAATTCGTATAAATTGATTTAAAAAAACTTCTCTCATACAACCAAAAACTTTTAAAACAAATTAGTATAAAACATTTGTCCCCTCTTTCGAAATGTAACAAGACAAGAAAGAACTTACTACATAAGCCATAAGAAACAAGAAAAAAATATGTTTTCCATGAAACCAATAATTCAATAACACAACAGCAAGACATCTGTTTAAGTTCTTTAATGGCAGAAAAGTATCACAATTTTCCATCGCATCATCCCCAGTAGATATTTCAGTATTGAATGAAAGCTTCTTTTTTAATTTACCCGAGGTCAATCTGAAGTAGGTAATCTTGAAGTTTCTAAAAGAAAATCTGTTGACATTTTTATCATGTTCCTCGGATGTAGGAGATGTCGTCAAGTCGCACAGCTTGACACTTAAAATGAAAACCAATTCAACAAGAAATTAATAAGAGTGGTTGTTGGTGGCTCTTCTTTGCCAAATCCTTCAATGTGGGGGTGACAAAAATAAACAAATAAAAAAAAGAAAATCAAATAAAATTTCTGACTGGGTCGAACGCACTTGCTCGATGGTTAGAAATTCTGATAAAACAAACATTGTTATTGTTAGTTGTTTGGAAGCTGCAGTTTGAAATAGTTGATAAAAATTCATCATCAGAGGGAACACTCATAGCGTGGTAATCCGTAATAGCTCCCCGAATTTCACACTCACAAATTGCACTATTTTTGATCTATTATAAATGCATTGATAGTAACAGCATGGATTGTTCTGTTAAGCGGATGGTGTTCCCGGTCATGATTTAAAAAGTACGTTAGTCAACACTGACTCGTCCCTCTTGCGTTAAGTTATTTTTTCTCTGGTAGGCAAAAGTTCTGGGTTGGTTTTCTTACTACCTTCACCTTTTTATAGCATTTTTGAACCTCACCCTTGCCCCATAGACTTTTTCCTCGTTTTCTACATGCTTAAAAAGGATCTTACAATCCAGGGTAGACCACGGAACTACCAAAATTTACGCACACAAGGTAGAGGCCATCCACCATATGATAGCGCCTGTACCTGTACTAAACCTTTCCAAAACTCAAGATGATCTCTTCTAGCGTCACGTTTTCCATCGGGTTCAGATACGAAGACCAACGATATTACTGTAAAGACCGTAGAGTTCGTTGTTGTATCTTCTCCTGGCATTTTCGATGCCTACGTTTCAATACTGGCAAATGCTGCACTGACAGATCACTTAGTTCTCCCAACCTGATGAAGTAAATGTCATGATTATGACAATGAGCATACGCATGCAAGGAGCTGACCGGTTTTTTGAAAAATTTTGCCTCTGTAGTTGACTGCAGAGTTGCGCAAGATTGCTTCAATCACGATGTTAAAGAAGTTCTTTGATAGTTCATTATCCTGTTCATTAAATCTTACTTGACAACAAAGACAACGGGATCAGTATGATCTTACTCTTGCACAACCGGACCCCAGGATCTGCCGGTGGTGTAAGAAGATATGATCGCCACACTAATAGGGCCTGATCTGATCAGCTCGTTGGTAAATGGATACACAAAATAGCTGACAAATTTTTGTATGCGATGTTAAGAAGACTTCAACATCTGTTATTGGCATGGTTCTGAGCTTTTCTGTCTTGTTGATTGGGCCGAGTTTTAATTCATTCGGTAATTATACTTCCCTGCGACTAAATTCTAGAAACATAGCTATATATGTTTCTGACCAAGTCACATCCCTCTGCCCTCAAAGAGATTATCCGCAGGGCTTTCCGAACCAGGGTAAATTATTTAACGCTTAAATAGAACTTTCTAGCATTACTAGCATTACTAGCTCCTAGCATCCTAGCTCACTTTTCGTGCTCCCTCTTTTTCCTTCTAAAAAGTGTTCCACATTCATGCATTCATCTTCGAACCAGGCTTCTCGTTTTGGTCGTGTTATGAAACCCAGATCAGGCAACACTTTCAATGGGAAGTTGACTACGATTCCAATGTTCATCTGTGCTGTTGGGGCGTTTTACGAGAGATTGAGCCAGCCGTCAGGTAAAGTTTAAGCAATCCTAGCAGTCGATGTCCAGTATTTATGTATAACTGCTCATCTCTGGGGCGCCACCACCGACACGCTGCGCAGGCCGCATCGAGTCAACGCCATCCAAATTCTAGAGTTCATACTTGCCCCTCGGAACGTTCGGTCATCCAGGATCCTGGATGAATACCTGATGTCGATCACAAAATCAATTTTGTTAAAAGTTAATTGATCTGAAGACAACCATATTCTCTTGTAAATATTGAGATGTGTTGATTGAGGAATGATACTTCGATCCGCCTCAAAGTGAATCAGTAAGTATGATTTCATTTTCGGAAGGTTTGTCGTACAGGCTGTGACCGCCACAGTCGAAAAAAAAACAATCTTGGCTTCGTACGTTGATCTTCTATCATACATCTTCTCGAGAATTTTCTAAAATACTTCCTTGGTCGTCTTATCTTTCTCCTCTAATGGAGCGGAAGCACAGATCAGCCTGATGTTCCTAAAGGCCCTGATGTGGATTGTGACAACCCAGCTGTAGTTTCTACCAGTTAGTAATCCGAGTCAGTGTGGGTTGCTCGGAACGTTCAGATATCCAGGATACTGGATTACTTTTTGTTTACTATTCTGGGGATAATGGTACTATTTGTTGATCTGAAGACCGACAAGTCCCCTTTTGAATATTGAGGGGTTGGGATCCAATACATACTACATCAAAATATGGCACTTTCGCCCCCTCCAAAGTTTATCAGTCTGCAAACATTGCGACGTCTGTCGAACCAAAAATGTCATCCTTTTCTATATTGGTCTTATATTCGCCGTGTAATATCTAGACGTGTCGATAGTACTTTGGACACCTATCATAAGTCTTTTCGAAAAGTTTGTAAAATGCTTCCTAGGTTGGATCATCTTTTTCCTATGTTGCGGTCCTTCGGCACAGATCAGTTTTTAATTAGGTCGTAATTTGGTTCATGAAAAGGTGATCTTGTTATCGCAAATCTGCATCCAGTGTTCTACTTCCCATGGTACTTCTTCAATGGCCATCGTATATTCCACTTTGTACCTACATAAGTAGGTTTTCCACTTATTGTTAGATATTAAAATAAAATTAAAAAAAAAAAATACGTGAAACCAATACTTGGCTCATAGATTAAATAAAAATAAGAAAACCAACAGCAAAATTATAATTTTATATTTTCAATTTTCCATAAGACCGCCTATGAGTATCAGAAAAAAATTGATACAATTTTTTGTTCCTTATTTCAATATTTTCATATCTCTTTCTATGCAAAACGTTCAGCAGTATTGTATTCGAAAACTGAAAGAAAAAGGAAGTCAATGTCATCCAAAACGTCACAAGGCGACCCAACAACATTGTTTCAGCATTCTTCATAGACTCCATTGGGTTTTGTTCTTGTGCATCTTCATTGGCCCCCAGAGGAATGTTGTTTTTTTTCAGTTTCTGTCTGTCAGTGTGTATATGGAAAAAATTGAGAAACATGAACTTGCCAAGGAATGTAGAGCAAACAAAAAAAAAAAAAATTTAAAGAAGTCAAGAATTTCTACACACGATATAAAAACTGTGAAAAACAAATTCATTTTTCATGCAGCTGCTTCGTGGCAAATACGGTGCGATGAGGATGGTGGAAGGACATTTTTACGAATAGAGATGTGTGCTCTCAACAAAAATCGTATTCAAGGCTACAATTTTGCAGAGACAGCTCAACAGCGTAACAGTTTTATTTAAAATAGAAGCTTGAGGCATCAAAATACAATTAATTCTACATGTAGACAATAAATGTCTTTTTTCTAGAAGTCTTTTCTTAGAAAAATAATAGCTTTGAAGTGGAGTCACTTTATGTGATTCAAGGCACTTTAAATATCGTTTTTCATTATTAATTCAAAGGATTTTTGGTGAGGAGCAGGTTAAATTCCTTAAACTTAATTTTATATAATTACTGTAACAAACTGGAATTTAAATTTGTAGAATTTTAATCTATTAAATATGAATATTACGAAATACTGTTCTTATAAGGCCTTTTCCCGACAAATAAGACGTTAGTGGAAGAATTATTTCGGTAGAATCAACGGTAGTGCCACTAATTCCAGTCAGGTTGAACTACTGGTCGAACAACTTATATAGGCTACTCCGAAGTAATCAGGGCCCTTGGAGTCAGTAAAAAGCCTGTCCCACCCGCGGTTCCTGCCGCTAGAATAACTGCCCTACGCTTTGAATCGGAAATGGAAGATCCCGCATAGTCGCTGTTGATGTCGGTCTGGGCCGGCACAACTACTATGGGTATATCCCATCGGTACGGCGACCCTCATAGTGCTGGGATTTGCACTTTCGTGTAACGGGCAACTCTAGTTCGATGATCGGGATATCCTATCCTCTGCTTGGTGATCATCCTGGAGATTACTGGAGGTAGAGAGTACCGGTAATTCGAGTGTTGAGGCGTTCATCTTGGCATCGAAGCTGTTTGTCAGTCTAGCTGCCTTGGCAGTGGCTATTCTGGCCAGAGATTAATTGTCTGGCAGCACGGGAGATAGAAAGTCCCTGAACTTCGGTTCAGTCTATCTATTTGAGGATGGCACCTTCGGGCAGTTCGTGTTGGTTGCTTTTTCAGAAATAATCGTTGAAACACGGGAAATTTTTGGTGAGATAGTAATCAGATGTTCAGAGAGCATTCAGGATTATGCCCCAACATAATCATGGAAATCTCACCGAACTCTAAACAACACCTTTGAGTTTGGGGTGTTGGCCGGCACTTTTCACCGGCCAATATATTGTGGGTAGGCTTCCGCCCCTAATGCCTACGCCCCTAATGACCCAAACTCCAATATTGGAGAGGTAGGCATCTTTGGTTTGATGGTCGGAAGACACAGCCTGCACTTCCGAAAACGGATTCCATCTGATCAACTTTGCGGTAGGTTAGAATATAACCATACAATGCAATAGATTACCACTTATCAATTTTAATGGCGGTTTGCATATAGACTTAATAGCGGTTGAGTGCCAGTGGGCTCAATCAGTCAAGGACGAGACTTACTAGTCAATGCAGCATCATCATCATCGGCTCGACAACCGGGGTCCGGCACTGGCCTCTTTCAACAAGTCTCTCCACCTATCCCGGTCTCGAGCAGACGCCATCCAGTTGCGCACCCCAAGGCTTCGGGCGTCCTGGTCTACGCCATCTCTCCAGCGCAAGCATGGTCTACCACGCTGTCGTCTACCATAGAATGTACCACAAAAGACTTTCCGAGCAGGTTCCTCTTCGCTCATACAGCATGCTAGGTTCAAAACTCGTGAGAAAGCCTCTGCGAGGTTTAGTTTAGAAGAGAGGAATAGTATCTTCTAAAATGGAAGTATTGAGATCACGAAAATCAAGTCTATAAAGGAATGCAAGAGTAATGCTCGAAAGTTCTATTAAAGCATTAACCTGCCCAAGGATATCAGTCAATACCTACCAGTTCAGCTCCTTTCGCTTGGTTATCCACGGTGGATTGTAAATGACATCTTAAGTAAATAAGTATAAAGGCCCCAATAACTTAGATTTACTGACAACTTAGTTGTCATACAATAATAACCAAGTGAGCAGTTACTAGTACATATCCTTTGCTCCCTTTTGACAGGGAGCCACTTTATTATTCCGAACTTCGTCCTTTGTTATGACATTGTTCTTCTTGATGAATGCCACTTCAAAAAAAAAAGCAAAAAGAATATTGCCAAGAAAGAACAACCTTTAAAACCTCAGTACTTTTCCTCCCAACTGTGAAATTAAAAAAAAAAGAAAAAAAAACAGAAATCTTCATTTGTCCTCAAATCTGAACTAAATTTCCTTTCTTTTTCGCTCAGTTTTATCCACCTGTCTTGACTTTATTCTTACCCTAAATTAAATTGATAGTCCATAAAGCAGATTACCGTTATGAGACTTCAGTGTATATGTCCCTCTCTGTCTCTCACACTTTTTTGTTGTTCGCCCTTAACGACGAACATATACTTATTAACTGTTATGAGCTCTGTTACCGTAAAAATTCCCAAAGGATCCAACTCAACGAGCACGAAGAAGACGACTCATTTTGTAGGTACTCGTAGGTATAGTTGGTTTAGCCAAAAGCAGTATTTTGTGCTTCTTATCCCATTAAAATTTAAATGCAGACACCATACTGTCATCGAAGCATAAGAACAACAAAAAAAATAAATACATAAATAAATGGAAATAAAAGGAAAAAAAGAAAAACCGAAAGACAGCACGAGGACAACACAAAAATTGTCTATTTGTGTCAAACAAACGCCTCGCAGCAAGTCGCCGGCTCCGGCTCGTTAGAAGAGGAGTCCTCCTGCTGCTATGACTATGACTGAAAAACGAATGAGATACAAAGCAATCCTCTTCTTCTGCTCAAACAGGCAATTCTCCGGCTGCACAAAATATATGTATGTGAGGGAATGATGAGGATGAGGAGAGTATTATAGTGGAGGAGTGGAGTGCCGTTGTGCTCTACAAGGATATACAAGACTCATCTTCCCGATATGGGTTTAGATAATCATCATCATCATTGTCATCGCCATCACCGTAATCTTCCCATCGTCTCCATCGTGGTCGTCGTCATCGCACTATGGAGCACTCGGCGTACTTGCTCGGTTTGCTTGATTCCACTTTCCCACATCAGAGTAGAGACAGAGAGCACTCGACGCTCGCATAGTCTAACTGTGTGTGTGTAAGAGTGGGTGAGTGTAAATATGTGTGGTGCGATGCCAAATGAAGCCCTTAAACTCAATTCAATGATGTCCTTATTTTTTTTTTTGTTCTTCATTTTTATTTCAAATTATGGGAGGAGAGGACATCAACTCAGCGCTTGAGAATAAATTGAGTTTTAATTTTTTTTTCTTAGATCTCTACAATCTCCTCCCCCCCCCCCCCACTAGTCCCCCATCGGCCTTAGGCTGTATTCGCATAACAAGACTACTTGAAGTACTTTAAGAAGCCACATGAATACTCATCCTGATTTGCGTTCCTGTCTGCTGCGAGGAGTTCTATAAGATGCGCGAAGACGGCTCAACAATTGGAGTGATGAAATTAGCCATAATCCCCATTAGGAATTTCGATCATCAGTGAGGCAGTATTTACTTACCGCGGAATTGGTTCTTAATTGAGAAATCAGTTAGCAAGGAGGTTTTGAAGGAGGAAATCAATAGAGGAAAATGTTTTGGGGCTTGAAATTTCGTAATACAATTTCAGATGAATTAAGTTGTAGGTGGTATTGTGAGTTTATCGGTATGCTACTAGCACTTCAAGTGATTATAATATATACAGTTAAGAGTTTTGACAAATTGACTACATAAACTTGTTACTTTGAGGACTTGGCTTGAAATTCAAATACCAAGTGTAGGTATTTATGCTTTCAATAAGAAAAATTGGACAAATAAGGCTTGTGCGGTATCAAAACGAGGCAACTGTATGTACCTACTTCGGAATATTGAGTCAAAATACGATAAAAGACTCCGCTCATTCGATATTTATAAAAAATTCTGGTGATCTCTTGAATTGCCGGGATAATGTTGCTTACTGTGAATTTTTCTATGAATCGAAGAGTTAAGGGGCCATAGAATCCGTTCCGTCATGCGACATGACAACGCGACACTACAAAACAATTTTATTAACTCAGCGTCAAATGAGAGACACCAAACGCGAAAAAGTGACAACATTTTTTACATCCAATCCCTGGTCGTATTTTTCGTAATACTTTGTCGTCAAAAAGGTAAAACTGAAGAACAAAAAAAGAATGTTCATTTTGACATTTTTTAATAGGGGCATTCATGCAACCTGATAAACTCTTGGTAAAAGTGGTAAAGTACAAGATCTGGTAAACTAAATGTCATTTCCATACAAATTTTGAGATGTTTACCATATTTTCCAGGTTTACCACGGTTGCATGAATAACCCTAAAAACAGATTATCAGTTGTATAACTGTGGTGTTGCAAAATTTAACTGTACAATAGAATTCAGAATCATTAAGACTTAAATATCAGTTTAAAGTTGACAATTCATAAAATCGGAGACAAAAAAAGCACCGTTCTTAGTTCTCATATTCTCCACTCCGGAGAATAACGAACATCGAACAGACCTTTTATTGACATCTGAAATGACATCCGATGTCAAACGCATTTGCTGGACGAAAAAGTTAAAAGTTCGGCAACTTTTTCCGTCGTATCCGTCCGATCCGTCGCTTATGGGTCGCTTCTCATAAGAACGTGTGTATTTTATCGAGCTGTCAGTTGAAAACGCTACGCAACGCACGCAACGGATTCTATGGGTTGGCCCCTATATGTTGTTTGAACATGGACAAACCGGTGGTCGAAAGGTTTAAGAAGGTCTAAATATAACCCCCAAACTCAACACCCCACACCCAAATGAAGAAGTGTCCCACGAACCCACTCAAAATTAATGAGGCGGTAGCGGAAGAATTCCCTAAATTGAATCTGACATATTCATACCTCAGGCTTATTATCAGCGGTTAATTATTAACATGGGCTTCCCGTCCTTGGAGTTTTACCTGTCATGAATCTGGCCCTCCTACTGCCATATGTTGTTGTGATGGTTTTTATTCTTAGGCTGAGGTATTCTCCTCGCACTCCAGGGTCTTGGCGCCGAAAACAAATTAAAAATCGACTAAAAAGAAAAACTTGAATTCTTTTCAATTACCATTTTGTTCTTTTATTGAGTCAATAGAATTGTTACGGACCCTACAACATGCTCTAAACTCAAAGTGAGCAGAGGTATTCGGAAGGAGCCAAAATACAATAATGATAATAAAAGCGAAAATCTTCTTAATATAGCAAAAAACCCTAACTCAGAAGGAGTATTTTATAAAAAAAAAAGGATCAGAAAGACCCATCAACTACAATAGGTCGTAATAGCAACCCGCAGTTAAAGGGAGTTATATTAAAGTATCAAATTGATAATTACAATAACAAAACTCGATTTTTTCCAAAAAAAATTCCCATTTACTTATAAATATTTTTACACAAACCAAATGTGAATTATATCAAACTGTTTATAGTCTGGAATATACTGTTGTCATAGGCGTACGGATGTCGGTCAATCGGTAATAAAGTGCGGTTGTGTTATTTTCAGGCGGTCGGTGGGAAGTTAAGTGTGACGATTCGTTACATTGGGATTGCGATACAAAAACAAACCTGAGGTACGAGTGTGTATGAACCAGGTAAAAATTACGTGCAGCCGAACAATAGGAAAATCTAGTTAGGTACCTACAGGCCAGAACAGCATAACTATGATCACTGTCATCCAGGAAATGCAAAGGGATAGAGAGGCGATTCGGGAGATGAAATCCTGTGGCTTTGTAATACGAGGAATGCTTTGAATATATAAGGAATCGAGTTCTTCTTGGCGTATTATAAAAAAGGAGGATATCTTTGGTTCGATGGTCGAAGGACTGCACGACCACACTTCTCACAATGCACTTAGCCTGATTGACTTTGAGTCGACCCCCGGGATAAAACGTAGTTGGTCTATGAGTTGATGCTACAGATTAGGACTATAACTGCTAAGGGGAGAAGATTTTTTTTCAACATAATACAGGAGTACCTCTTATTTGTACAATACGGTCGGGGGAGAGCATAACGGTTGTAGAACAACACTGATCTTTAACATCGCTTTTATGTGAAAGTGGACACTTCATGGTGTTGCACTGCGCATCTAGGCGCTAGGTGTCGTTGTATGCAATAAGGCGTTTCTGGGATTTCTTTATGGTTGCATCTAATGAGACGATTTTGATATTTCGGTAGAGGAAAATCTTCTAATCTTAAATTTTCTGGTAAAAATAAAAATAAAAGAGGGATAAGTCATCTTGTTTCGCGGGAGCAACATAATCGTTCGGTTAACCTCGCCATGGTCGTATGGGAGGGAGGGTGTGGCTATGGATACGTTTTCCTACCTCGGCATCAGGGTGAGGATAACACTTATAGTTTGGGTACCGAGAGGCTACGTGTCAACCACGAATCTAACTGGCGTTGATTAATAAATAGTTAAGGACAAAGACTGTTCGCTGTGAACTGTAATAAGTGGGAAAACTTAAGCAGGGGTATAGAGAAACGTCTGCCTTGAATGACGGTAAGTTTAAAAATAACGAGCTATAATGGTAAGCTTACGAATTATGACGGCCACTGCATGGGTTTTTTACAATTCTACTCCTGGAAAGTATTACGAACGAGCGAAATCTTAGAAAAAACTCATTCGATTATGGATTAATTATTCAGCTTAATCCACTTAGGCATAATTTTGTTTAAACTTCCCATACTACAACCGTCTTCTGATAATAATCTGAATTGGATTGAACAGAGCGAAGCCAGGTTGGGAAAGTCTACGAAGTTTTCGCATTTCCCAATACATGGCTTGGTATTCCTTCCAAGATTCTAAAACTAAACTAAAAGAATGTTCGCTGCTTGATCGGATTGACGCACTGAATCAATGTAGTTCTTCAGAAGCTATAAAAGTCGATTTCTGTCTTCTCAAATCGTCAATTTTTTATTACTAAATCTATAAGCAATTTGTTTCTAACCTACTTAAAACTTCTGCCAAACTTAAATCGTAAATTTATTTTTGGCACAGCATGTTGATTTATTTTCTTAAGCAATATTGACTCGAGATGATGGTATTCTTAAGAAAATAAATAAAAAAACAAAAAAATCTTCTTTGGGTGATTATTATTTGTCCACAGCAACAACAAGTTTGCCACCACACATTCATACACACCAAGTGTTAGCCTCTATTATACACAGCTTGAGATGTTTTTCATCGTTTTCCACATTCTCGCACCGCAACACTATGCAAGAAATAAACGACATTAATTTCATTCCCTCGCTCAAGAGCCGTATCCTTCCACACTTTGGCCACACACTGACATATCCTTGAAATTGCACATAAATACAAATGTATTCCACAAGGAAGGATGTTTCCTTTAAATTACAGATTTATACTCAGGGAAGTTTTGGCTATGTGCTATCAAGAGTGCTGACTGCTGAGTGTTGAGTGCGCGGAGCCGAGCCGATCCGAGCCGTACGGAAACGAGACAAAGTTTTGGCTGCAAAACAGCTTCTGCTTTCTTATGCCTGTACGGAGTGTACGTATACACAACAAATAACATACATAGTTGTTTCAGCCCTAAGTCGAAACGAAGTGCCTTGCGTTATGGCAATGGCAATCATCAGGGGAGAATTAAAGAAATCATAATAAACATAACAATAAAGGATGAATGTTACATATAAACTAAACATACATACCCACACAACACAAGCCTATACACAAGTGTTGTAATTTATAATAACACCCGGTTGCCCGACCCGTACCGTCAGGAGACTTTTCATGGGTTTTCTTGAATATCTATTTAAGTGGAGTCTTATGTGGTTTACGAAGAAGATGGAAGAGCAATGGAGGCCGACTGAGAGTGCGAATTCTTATGAAATATTTCAAGGTCCTTAAGTCCTTACAGAGTGGCGAGTCATAATTGCAAGCGAAGTCATTTACAATATGAAATGAGGGAATAAGTGGAAAGTTTTATGAGCAGGACAGTGCGTTGGGCGCCATTTTATACCTAAGTATAACTATCATTCGTTTTAGGACTTTTGTTTTATGAGTATAATTTGTCACGAAATTAAGTTTTTTTTTTCATGCTCTAATTCTTCTACAACCACGCGGGTAAAAATACCACGAATTAACTTAATATTTTAGAAGCTATTTATATTTTCATGTTGAACATAATCATTATTTACATATTAACTTTTATGGTTTCCATTAAATTAAATTTCGGAGAAGTGCTAATCTACGGAGGATGATCCCTCCTACTTTTATTATACTGAAAAAAAGTTTTTGTTTTAATATCAATGGTTTTGTGTATCTTCATTTTATATAAAGGTAGGTATTATGTTCTGGCGAAGTTATTAAAAGATATTAAGGTATTTAAAATGAATCCTGGTAGGTGCAAAAAAAAAATATTTAGGTCAATGAAACAAACATTTCATTATGTTTAATATTTGAAGTTTTTTTTAGACTTGGAATCAAAACATTTTATTTTCATAAACATTTTGTTCAGGTAAGAGGTTATGATGCGTTTTTGTCTTTAGTTGTCTACTTTTTCCTTATCCCGAAAATAACTTTTTCCCAACCTTATCTCTTCAACAGAACTTGTAAAATATGGGAAAATCAGTAGACATTTTGCCCTACATAGCATGGTATGGTACGCGAATATTCTATATATTCACTTAGATATAAAAAACATTTTCAACAATTTCGACAGCGCTGCTTGGTGGTGGTTTTAGAAGATTTCTAACCTCGTATTTGATCGGGTGTTCGATCAGGCCATTTCGTAGCCATAAAACATGGCTAAACAGATTTCTGCTTGGAATCTAATAGAGTTCTTTCAGGTTGTTGAAGAAGAGTCTCAGATATCACAGAGCAAATTGGTAACAGAATTACTGATGTGTATCCTCATACAACTTTAAGTCTTCACATCCTCTGCATTAGTCACTCATTGTGGGTTTAATCTTGTTCTTGTGGTAACCCAGTTGGTTGTCCGGTAGTTGTCCGGTAGTGTACTGATACTCACAAAAGGAGATAGAGAGATTTTTTGCTCAGATGAATGATGTAATGATGTTGTCGCCTTGTCAGCCTTGTGTTTATTGAAACAAGGCCTTAATTTCTTGTGTTATGCTGTGTAGCAAGAACCCTTAGCTCTTTGCGACCGTAAGTTACATGCTTCAATTTAATTTCGATACAAAGAAACCGGCATTGTTGCCGCTTGACTTTCAATGAAAAAGGTGATATCAGCTTGTGGTATTGCCATCAGTCTTCTTTAGTAGCTTTCTAAGCGCTATTGGCTGCTGATTGTTAAATGTATCCAGGGGTTTTAAGTTCAGTATAGCTTACAGACCCAGACTCGCTGTGGGTTGTGAATCACAATGCCCCAGCGATTCCAATATGTACCTTGCTCATTTAAGGATGGTCGCTTTCATAGGGATATCATATCGTCTTGGTTTTGGTTTCATTAAGTTCAGGAAATTAATACCTTCAATTGACACTGGTATGATTTCTCTCAGTCAATTATTTTTAGATGGCGCATTAACACTTTCAATTAGAGAATAATTTTCCTTGAGGGACAATTGGTTCTGCAGATTAACAGTTGGACACCTTTTTTATAATAACTTTTTATTATTAAAAAAAAGTAAATACAATGAAACTACATAATTATATTTTTTATCATTAAAGAAAAAGAGTACAATGTACCCACATAATTATAAAAATGATGATGCCTGCCATATTTTACAGTTCAGAGCCCAGACAATAACAAGCATAAATCATTAAATCTTTCCATTCAAGTTCAACTCAAAGAAATCAAACTTATTTTTTGTTCTTCGAACACACTGCATATAGTTCCCACTTCCGCCAATCACTAACCGACCAACCAATTACATACAATAACTTTGCAACATCATTCAGTCGAATCGATTCATTTCGCCAAATAATTGGCAGTCTCATTGAAAAGGTGCTGCAAACGCAGACATTCCTTAACCCGTGCTACACTTTACTTCAAATTGAAGGTTGTTTTGTTACTCTAGCATCACTAGTTGATCTACAATCTTTGCCTATTGCATGGACTTGGGCGTTCACCTAAAAGGTTCAACAAAGTCATGGCATTAGCAGAACTATCTATAAATAGGAGTAGTCTGTGGGTTAGTGTTGCACTTGCAATTCATGTTTCGATGGCGGTTTTTGTTTGCTTGTTTGCTGAGTGATTGTTAAAATAATAATCTTTTCTCTCTTCATTTATAAAACAGACATGGAAAACATTTTTTTTTTTTTCTTAACTTAACTCCTAAACGGTGAATATATTAGAAAAGTGATCACGTCTAAAATTTATAGAACGTTAAGCACCTTCACCTTCACATTTTCAACTATACTCGAAAAACAATAAAAAAAACAATTATTTGGAAGTTTTTCTATGATTTCTCCTATTTACGTGATACTTTTTTTTTAATAGCTTCAGATTCGTAGAAAACATAATGGTAGGCATTGATAACACTGTGTGACAAAAAAGGGTAAACAAATATCACGGGCGGAAACCTATCACGTTTTGTAGAGCTTGCTGCACTGATTACAAAACAGTATGTAAAAATTCCCGAAAATCCCCAAAATCTGAAGTTTGGAGTAAGAAACGGATTTTTCGACTTTTATCCATTGTTAAAAAGCTATCTTTGTCAATTTTTTTACCAATTTTAGATTTGACTGTTTTCGAAAGTATAAATTGACCTTTTCAACAACATGTGGTTTTAGCTGAATAACATCAATTTAAAGTTTTGAGAAGATGCTGTTTTAAAAAAATATATTCTGAAATAGTTTCAATTTTTAAACCAAACAAGATATTTTTTTTATTTAATTCGGTTGAAAATTGGCTAAGAAAACAATGTTTAACGATTTCAACCCAGATACAGAAATTCGCAAGTTAAGGTACCGGCAAAATTTAGTTTTTACCAAAGCCCCATGTTTCCAAAACAGTAAAAAAATTAAAATTTGGTGAAAATTTGACAGAACTAGATTTTTTTTTCAATGGATAAAGGTTGGCCTCAGAAATGGAACAATACAAAACTGATGATGATCCCCTCGACATCGAGATCATAACAGCGTCGATAAAAAGGAAGAAGAAGAAGAAGTTTTTAATCAGTGCAACAAGCTCAAAATTCCATTCAATTGGGGAGGTATCGAAACTAAAACTAACTAACTGGGTTGAAATCGTTAAAAATTTTTTTTTCTTAACCGAAATTGATGTCGAAGTTGACATTTCGAAATTTTTCAGCTTATACAGTCTCGGTCTAGGTGGTTAAACCAAACATGTGTTGCGGGCAAGAGGAATAGTAGGATGAGGGTCGGTTAGGTAGTAGGGTAGGATAAATAAGGATGGGTTAGGAAAATGGAAAAGGAACGATTTGGAAAGGGACGGGAGGGCTGACTTCCAGGGGACGCGGCCTGCTTGCGATGCTCAACTTAGCTCGCCGGAATCGGGCGATCTTGCCCCCGAAACTCAACATCACCTGCAACAAAAACACAAATCGGGCCTGAAAAACAACTATCGAACAAATCGAAGACTGCGGACGGACGATCACCACTTCAAGGCTCTGCTGATGTAGTTCGCAGTGTTGCCACCCAACCTTTGGAATCAGGGTATTTAGATTCCCCAAAAATGGGCGATAACCACTTTCAGATCATGACATCTTCTCCACATTAGCTGGGCTACCATCCACACCCCTGAAAATTAACTCACAAGCACCTCATGATTTCTACTTCGAAATCAAGAAAACAAAACTTTTCATCGACAAGAGACTTAATGTGAATTTTTATTGATTTGAAACATTAACCCTTCACTTAACATTAAAATTAACAAAAAATAATCTTTTAAGATTTTAAGAAAAACTAAAATTAAAGCAAAATAAAATCTTTTATCTTCTTTTCTAACATAAACTAAAAGTATTATCTCTTTTCTTTTACAGAAACTGAAAAAGTTAAATTAAGCAAACAAAAAACAATGTGAGATGGATTGTTTCTCAAAAGGACCATCAAACAACTCTGGAAAGTAATAGAATACGCAGGATAGAAAACAAACAATTCCCTACTTCCTAAGACCTCTGTTGAGGTGGATTTTGAACACGAACAAAACTCAAAAAGAACAATAAGGAGCAATAAAAATGACAGGCCTTGAAAAACTTTTAAAACTTCACTTACAAATTGTATAAATTAATCATACCGTAAAAAATTATAAATTAAATATGATAACAATATGAATATTAATAATAAGAATATATAATAGTAAAAAGTATATAGTAATAATCGAAAAAAGCATTAATATAAGTTAATGAAATAAACTAATTTTAACGAAAAAAACTTCACGTCTCTTTGTAATTTAAGAATATATACATTAATCAGCAACAAAAAAAAAGTTAACAGGAACACAATTAACTTGTAGAACGTAAAAATTCTTTGACTGGATCTTCAGATTTATTTTAATGGTAATTATAAAAAAAACCATCCGAGCTTTATGCTTTAAATTAATTATTTTAAACGGCTCTAGGTTCACTTCTTATAATTTCTAGGATCACCTGTTACAACCCTGTACTGGAAGGGGGCTCTGGAGAAAAACGTCTTGTCCAATTTTGCCCGAGGAACGTATTCACCGAGGTTGTCTTTTTTAACCAAGGCACGTTTCACTTGAAGCATGTTTTCACCAGGACAGCTTTTGGTTTCCGGAGGGCTTCTACAAGCACCAAAATCAGCAGGAACAAAAAAAGGGCTCCAGTAGCCAATCATAAAACACCAGTAGACAATATATGGCACCAGTATAAATGTGTGGCACTGAATACGAAATGTGTTGCACCAGAATACAACATTATAAGGCTCCAAGAAAAATTTAACGGCTCCAAAAAATTTAAAGACTGCAGAAAAATTAAAGGCTCCAAATAATTAAAAGTGGCAGCCCAGCGCTCCGGTGGAACCGCCAGAACTTCAAAATAAGCCAATATGGTAGCCTGCATAAAGTAACTACTTTTATCTCTGAATAGAAATTTTTCTTATAAGAAACTCACCTTGCACTATGAACTATTTTTCCTAGTTTAAGTAAATTTCGCAATTTCCCGCGTTTAAATATTTTATGTATCTTAAAAAATAATGAAATTATTATATTATTAATTACTTCTTCCAATGCAAACTTTTAACACCAAAAAATAAATCAATTAAAAGAATGATTAACTTAAAAAAAAATGTACACTTTATTGCACCAACTGGAGTGGTGTCACCTTAGCTCAATCTCGTGTTGCTTCGGATATAGCTTTCTGACATTTGACACATGGGTTTCAATTTATCCCATTTGTCAGCAATTTTTCCCCTCCCTGACAGTAGCAGTATCGCACGATCCAACATACCCGTTTGTTTTTGTTTTTCGGTTATCTTACTGTGCCAGTGTCAATGTGGTAGTTTGCACATTCAGATTCATAGTTCTCCCCTTCACCGCCAGAGGACGTTGTAAAAAACTTACACTACGTCCCCATTTGTTTAATTGTCCAAAAGTGTATTTGTGCACTTTTGGGCAGTGCAAAAATATTCACAACATTTTTATTAAATCTGTGAAAGATTTGAGATAAAACGAAACAAAAAACAGAAACTGGTATACGTTTCGCTCTCTAACGTGGTGAATAGGTAGGTTTACATTTCCATACATTTTCACCAGTGTGTCTGCAAATACTAGTGAATGAGAGGGAGATACAAATATCTATCAAATATCAGCTGTTTCCCTCAATATTTCAACTTAAGCCACATAATTATGAATTCAAATTGAACTTTGATTCAACCTTCCTTATAAATGTGCATTGAAATGTTGATTGTCTCAGATTTATCTTTCTTTTGCATCACTCTCAAATAACCACCGGCAACAACAGCAGCAAAAAAGAATAAAACATAGTGGAAGGTAAGTATAATTTTATTATTTGTCATTAAATTGGGTTTAAATTTCTCCTCGTCGGAATAAACATTTTTTGCCTCTAACTCATGATTTTTAGGGTAAAACGGAATTTGTACATACCGTTTTGTAATCAGTTCAACCAGCTCTACAAAAAGTAATAAGTCTTTGCCGGGGCGTATAAATAGAGCGTCACACAGTGTAATTATAGAACTTTCCACCTCTTAACTGGACTCCAGAGAATATATTGGACAAATCATTTTTTTTACTTTGCCAATGTCTTTGCGCAGAAAACGAATATTAAAAAGATTAAAAATGATTTAGCAAAATAAAATACAGGGTGTCCTGAAATCACCGCTGCAGAAGAAATGTCATTTTAAGTCGAAAAACTTAAGAGGTAATTTGCTCGTTCTCGCTCCGTTTTCGACTTTTAACGGTTTTTATGATTTGTATTGGGTTTCCCTTTGACTGGCTTTAACTCTGCCAAACTACAACTGATTTTAACCCATGGCTTTCTTCTGCGGCGGTGATTTCGGGACACCCTGTATTTTATTATTATATTATACTGAGTGTCAAAATGTGATTATTTTTATCATTAACTTTAAATTAATGAACAAGTTGTCACTATATTGTCATTAATGTAGAGTTAATGACAAAAATGTATAAATTTGTAACTCGCATGGATCTGGAATTACTCTCTTAAAACTTTAAAATGAACATTTTTAAAATACCCCGGCCGGCCGTAGAAACATTTAACGGATAAATAATAAAAACCTCCATGCCACTTTAATTCACAGACTATAAAAAATAATCTTGCATAAATTCAATAATGCGCTGCGCGTACCTTACAGGTACTTCTTATCCCACAGCGAAAGTCAAATCTGTACCTATACCTATTCCCGCCAGACGCGCAGACTTTCCAAATCCACAAAACATTCACCATAGGTAGGTAGGTAATCACAACTCTCAACTTTGTCTTTCGAATTTGTTTTCCATCGACTTCCACTATACCTAACTGAAACCTCTACTCAATACAGAAGAGAAGCATAAGCATCCCGTCCAGGGGGAAGGCTTCCAATTCCAATTCACTTTCATCCGCATAATAATAATTGCCATCGCAGATATCTTTCAGCCTTTTGTTGCAACATTTTACTTGGGAATTCGAATTTGGTTCATGTTTTGGATGAACATTCAGCGATATCTTCAGGGGGACATGTCATATATAAAAGTGCTGCTCCGGCACTGCAGAACAATACAGCAGCCAGGACCAGTGTAGAGGCATCACATCTACGACACGACTTCACTATGGTTAAATTATTTCACGCTGGCGCAACCATGATTATTGTAAGTTGCAAAATGTATACATATTTTTTTTTTTATCACATTTCCGAGATTAATATATGTTCGTTATGTTCTTTGCTCTCTCGTCTCTCTCCCTCTGCTTGATCTGACTGAACCTGAACGTCCCTCAGGAGACACGGCAATGGTGGCAGCGAGGAGGAGGACTGATGGTGCTATCGTTGTCACTGTTGGGATGGCAACTACTTGCTGCAAATTTGGTTTATGCTGCAGCTGGAATCGTGGCAGATAACTATAATGCTGCGGCCAAGGGAGTTGGAGACAGAACGTACAGTGGCAGTGGCGGTCAGTATGCTTCTACAAAGGATAATGCAGTTGCCAACACACTTGCTGATTATCTAAAAGGATACAGTAGAAGTAGCGGTGGTACTGGTAGCGGCTTCGGGATGAATGACTTTAGCCACCGTCACGACCAGCAGCAGGAGTCTATAGTTGAATTCCATCAAGCTCAGTATGGAAGGAACCAAAATCGATATGCAAGCAGCGGTAGTGCTGCTGGAGGGGACGCGGATGGTGGCGGTGGTGGTGGTGGTGATGAACAACAAAGCCACATCTCTGCTGGGTATCAACCGAGGACATACCATCAGTCTCCAGTGTCAGAAGAGTCGGAACATTCATATGAGGTTCCTTTTCATCATCAACATCAAAGCGACATTGATAAGTTCGGGGAAAATAATTTCTCGCATCAATATGTACAGGAATCGTCTGAGAGCGGCGGCGGTGGTGGTGGCAGCAGTAGCGGTAGTGGTGCTTACCATTCAGCTAGTGGTAATGAAGGGTCTCCATCCATTGATTATCACCAAAACCATCCGGGACTATCCACTCCTCAGCATCAGCATACGGATGTAATTAACTACGTACCCTATCCGGTAGTTAAGAAGGTCCATATACCTTATGCGAAGCCAGTGCAAATTCCCATTTCAAATGCCATCCTTATACCAATTCGTCGGCCCGTTCCTATACATATTCCAATAACAAAGCAGATTCAAGTTCCAGTCGAGAGGGAACTTAAGATCCCGGTAGAAAAGCTGGTACCATATCCTGTTGAGAAGCATGTACCAGTGCCGGTGGAGAAACATGTGCCTTATCAAGTTGTGAAGTATGTGCCGGTTAAAGTGCCCAAACCATATGCAGTTAAGGTTCCTGTTGTTAAGACAGTGGTGCATAAAATTAAACAGTGGTGGTAGAATGTGTTGTCGATAGGTTTGCCTGTAGGATATAAGTTTAACATTTATTTTCTTTTATTTAAATTATTAGTTTGTAATAAAATAAATGTTTGGAAAGTCTTTAGTAAAAAAAAAACTTCACACTTTTAAATTTATTAAATAATTCTTAATTATTCTACTCTCATAAATAGCTGAGAAAATGACCGGAACCCAATATTGAGAGCAATGTCGTTTTTGATTGAAAATCCAGAAGAGTCCGGAAACATCGAGAAGTCTTCTGAAACTGTTTTATTGTTTCATATCTGTCATTTTTGAGCCAATAAATAGTTTCAGAAGACTTCTGGATGTTTCCGAACTCTTCTGGATGTATGTACAATCAAAAACGACCTAAATTTTCTGATTTGGTGTTTTTTCTCTTTTGTTGTTTTTTCACATGTTTATTTTTCAAAGCTCAAAAAAACCGTTATGGAGCATTTTAAATATACTTCATCCGTATTAGATGCCTAATAATTTTTTATTATCATTCAATTTGCATAATTAGTTTTTCAAAAAATTATCAACTTTACCCATAATGACATCATATTCAAATGTCTAAAAAATATTTCATATTGGAAAATAATTTTTAACTTGAAAAGTTGAATTTTTAGAATTTTTTTCTTGATGAAAACTCATCATTATTTCAATTTATCTATTAAATTAAATTTATTTCATAATTCTTACCCTCATACTTTTCGAGATGTACAAAAAGTTTTTTTTTTCTTTTGCCCCACTTTACCTTATTTTGCCGGTGGAATTTCGAAAAATCCCGCCGTATCAAAATTTTACATTATACCACCTAACTTTTGGTGTATTCAGTTTTTCCTATCAAGTGTAGTGTAGAAAATGAAGCAGTCAGAATATCGAAAACAATGGCTGACTTCTGTAATTTAATAAATTTATTGTGTTTCACACAAAATGAAAAATAAAAAAAAACAAACCCAGTATAAAATGTAAATGTGTTGTTACTCTTTCTCTACTTATAGTGTCTGTGTGAAAAAAAAACAGTAATGATGGGCTGAAAAAATCTGTGTTATTACTGGTTTAATATTTTTATAACCGCCCGCCGGTAAAGATTTCGGTCACATTTTTTTACAAAAGGCTCTTAAAAATTTTTGAATTGTTTTATATCAAAGTTTTCAAACAAAAATTCTGAGATTAAAAAAAAAAAGTATATTTTTTGTCTTTGAGCTGGTGGGTCGATGTTCAAACGCCTAGCAATCTCAGTTGCTGTATTATCAGCTTTTTGACCCATTTCGCTACCTATCGTTATTAATTGATTGAATAAATTCATTAATATTAAAAACGAACGTCATATTTTGATGTTATCACATCAGAATTCCAGCTGGAAAATTCTGTCATTTGTTCATTAAAGACCTCTATGATTTATAACACCAACCTACAACACTTCCATCGATTTTCTTCACTTCTCAACAATTAATCACTCATAATGTGCGTCAAATAAAAAATATAAAAATAAATTAAATTTTATAAATTTAACCACACTAAAGTTCACCTTCAACGACAAAGCAGCTTTACCCACATGGCCCCATGTTGTGAGTTTTGATGCTTCAATGTTATTGGTAGAAGCCCAGCTGTGCAAATTATTCAACTTTGTATATTTACCGCATAATAATTCCAAAAATGACTGATTTATTCAAATCATGAACTGACGAACACGCCTTCATGTTTCTTCCCACAAAATAAAATAAAATTACAACAACAACAACAACAACAAAAAAAAATAGTAAAACACTTACATGTGTGCAACATACAGTTGGGTCTTTGATTAAAATTAACACACCTCATGGATTACTGCCACACGATAATAAACCATTGCTGTCAGGAACCGCAGCACACATGTTCCTCCACTTTGAGAGTCCATTACAAAAATTGTGCAGTCTCCAATTTATTGTGGAGGACACGCACTAATTAGCCAACTACCTCTGCCACCACTGACTGCCATACATTCATTGCCACTGAATTGGTAGCAGGACTGGCACTGCGTCACCGGCTAGAGAAATAGCAACAACATCGGACAACAAACCAACCCTTTTAAGTGATTAATTCACCAGGACCAGGAGAGCCAGACTTTTTTTCACACGCAGTAGTCCAGGACACAATTTGAACCTGGTCGCTTTCTCCCACCACCACCGCTGGGCTCACTAATCAACCTACTTATCTTAATTAGGTATTCAAAAAACATCGAGCAGCTTGTTTTTTTTCTCCAGCCTTCCGTCCGCGCCTAACGCGACAAAACTTTAGATTAGATTAAGGTTATGAGCACACTGTGCAGTGAGCACCTGACGGAGGGCATATATAGATCCGAACGACACTGGTGTTTTGGCTTTGGGTTTGGTTGGGCTAGAGGCTAGTTGGTTGTAAACCTATTCCTAATGTGCTCCCTTGTGAAGTAGTGTTATAGAGTGGTGCTTGGTGTCGACGATAGCTATTCTGCCACACTGCCATGCGATAGGATTAACACACTTACTCGCTTCTTGGTCCTGGTGGAGCAGGTTATAAACTAAACACTTGCGTGCGTTCTACCCTAAAACCACTGGGAAATAAAATACAAACCAACTATTATGAGTGTACATCATGTTTGCGATAATGGAATGACACACAATGGAAACGCACGCCACACGAGTTACTTTTGTCGGACCTCCTGCCAGGTGCAAAGCTTGTCACGAAGCATAACCTACGGAATTTCACTTCACAGATCTCGAGTGGCGTGGGTCACTCAAGTGAACGCACAGGTATGTATTTGACGAATTTTGGACCTAGGCGCCCTGCCTGATGGTAATAACATAAAAACAGCTTAAATATGAATGACAAATACTTTTGCATTTTATCAGTGGTCATGTAGGTAAGTGAGGTGTAATGATTTTGAGGATTGGAATGCAGTTTTTGTATCTCAACGCTAACAGACTTCTCGAGATTACCTTTTAAAAAAAAATTGATCCAGAGTGTGGCCAGGAAACCAAGTCAAAGTCAAAATCTCAGATTGTAGCATAGCAAACATGAAGTTATGTTAGCTGTATTAGTGGAGTACCTAAACCTCAAAATGCATATAGCATTATCTCGGAACGGAACCTGGAAAAACCGTTCCGATTTGGATGATATTTTTTTTCAAATGTTAGTATTCAAAACTAGTAAAAATAGGGGCTATTTTCATATAATAAAATGAGTTACGAAGCTGAAAATTGGTGTCCACATAGCTATTATCAATTTTACTAATGATGGGGAAAAATCAGCAGAAAAAAAGTCAATAAAACATCTGGCAACCCTTAAACTTAATTTACACTTTTGCAAATTTTTAATCATCAACACGCTTTTATGATACCAGTTTTCAACTTTGTAAGTTATTTTTAATATTTTTTTAAAAGTTTTTTGGTATGTTGACGAACGGCAACGTTTCTGCTGTATCAACATTTCTGTTATTTTTATCCCTTAATAAAATTGATAATAACTATGTGGACACCAATTTGCAGCTTCGTAACTCATCAGGTTTTATTTTTAGTAATTTTTATTTTTAATTGGGTTTGATGACTTTGGCAACTCTATTAATACAATTACGCTTCTATCGACCTGGTTTTTAATAACGTTTAGTTAAGGCTATAATGGCAACGCTTTTCAACCTTGTATCTTATCAGACATGCTTGTTGTGTTGTTTTTAATGTTTGTGCTTTGCTGACTTTTGGCAACCCTTTTGCATTCGATTTTGCTTCTGCCCATTTTTTTTTTCTTAGGACAACACGGGTATTAATTTATCAGTTTTGTACTTTATCGATTTTTTTAAAAAATTTTTTAAAGGTTTCAAATTAAATGTCTTCTGGCAACACTTTGGCTCTACCTACACTTCTGCCGATTTTTTTTCGTACAACATATTTTTACCAACTCTACTTCTACTAATTTCCAGACCTTTGAAGTTTTTTTTTTAATTTTTTGGTTTTGATATATGACTTCTTGAAACCCTTTTATATCAGCTCACGCTTCTGCCGATTTTCTTAATTAGTTTCAGGTTTATTTTTACCCTTTTTTGTTCTCTTTTGTGTTTGATGACACCTGGCAACCCTTTGCCCTTACTAACGCTTCTGCCAATTTGTTTCCCCTCAAAAAATCATAAAAACTTATCCCACATTTTTAGCCTTCTTGGTGTGACTTAAAATTGCCCGAACGACTTTTTCGTTTGCTGGACAATTTTTCGGCTTTGTTTGCAGCAAATTGGTAAATTCGTTTGTGTTAAACACTTTTTGCGAACCAAAAAAAAAAAAATTCACGTGACAACTGTAATTGAACCGGCGACCTCTCGCCTACGAAACGGGTATCTTATCATTCTACTACGGACTGTATAATTTATCATTGGCGTAAAATGCATATAAACAAAATGAGAGAACAAATCGTTTGCGTCAAACGGCTTTTACGCTTGTTGGATAGTTATGGATAGCAGCATACTTTTAAATTCTTTTCGGTGAAACAAGTTATGCGAACGAATAATATTTTGTAGTAAACGAATAGGTGTTTAGGTGTGGGAAACATTTTCGTTTGCCGCAATCAATTCATAAAAATGAGGTCCAAACGAATGGTTTGTTTTGCATTATGTTTGCTGTAATAGAATTTTAATTTGGGTCAAATTTAATACAGGTGCTTAGAATGTTTGCGGGGATTGTATTAATTTTCCAGCAAATGATTTTAGTTTAATTTAAAGGATATTCATTAGGCGCAAACGAAAACAAAAATATTATTTCTCTGAGTACGTGTTGGAACAAAGCTTATGATTTTCTCCAAATTGTCTCTGTAAGAGAGTTACGGAACTGAATGCGGTTAGCATTCTCGAGGGAAGCAAGCGTTGGAACAGCTGTCCATGATCAGTTTTGGCTATCCTGGCTTCAGGTGTAAATACGAGGTATTAGAATGCTAGAAATATGTAGTTGTTAAATTTATAATTGGAAGTATTGAGGGTATTCATGCAATCTGGTAAAACTGGTAAACGTGGTAAAATGGTAAATCTGATCATTGCTTTTCCACACAAATTTGTTTGGTAAAAGTTTACCATCTGAATGGTTAGTTTGGTAAACTTTTGATAATTAGTTTTGACCAGTTTAGAGATAACTAATCACTAATATGTAGCTAGTTGACGAAGACAAGAAAAGAACCATAATTTGCTCCAAATAATTCAAGTATAATAATGTTACTATTCTAATTAAATACCTACATAATTTACACACACTTACCAAAGTTTATTTTAGGGTCGGTCATGAAACAGGCCCAGTAAGCTTTTCCATTTTAACATAAAAGTTTACCAGGTTGCATGAATACCCCTAGTTTTTAAATCTTAATTGTCAAGTACGGACCTGCTCGGAATGGAACGCCAAAAAATTTATGAAAGCATAATAATTTCATATGCGTATCACGTATTTAACATCGCCCTACAGATGATGGTCATATCCAATATGGAAATATTGTAAGCGCTGGAAAAGCGATAGCTTGCTTTTGATCATTCATGGAAGCGTGAAAAAACGCCTTCAGAAATTTGTCGCTTCAACCATTTGCCTAGCCGTTATTTTATGTTCTGAGCAAAATGCGGACATTTTATTCAACATCACATTATTTGTCCAGTTTTTTTTGTTGTTCTGGAACCACTTTTCGTAGAAGCAAAAAAAACCTGGCACACCTTCCATATCCACATTCTCGCTCATGAAGCATAGACTCTACACTTACATGCCACCCAATTTCACTATAACCTAACCAATTCCAGAGCTCAATGAATTCTAGGAAAGTAATGGAGTTTTTTTCCGCTCCTGGTATAAACTCGCTTCTCCTGTATGAAATGCTCAGCCATTGATGAAGACTTGCTGCCCGGGCGGGTGCTGTTATATGAATGGTTGGTGCAGATACTATATCCCGTTGTTTCTTTCTCTTTAACAAATGCCTGGTGATTGTGTGTGTGTATGTGTGAGGATTTTTATGGTTCCGGGAGGAAATTATTTTAATTAACATTTTATGCATGAGAACGGTTCTACAAGCAACCAAAAATTTATGCAGATTACAAGGAGATGAGAGAAGTTATGCGGCACGCAAGTATGTTACTCTTGGTCTTGGTATAGCTCTTGCTATGTCTACGAAGGTAGTAAGTAGTCCAGCCTGATGGCTATCCTGTTTATATAACACGGGAAGTAGGGGGTGACAGGATAGAGAAGGAAAAAAAAAATGAAATGAGGGCCTTAATAGCGTTGTGGCAATGGTGGCAAGACGAGAATACGACTCGGGAGGATTGAAGATTAGAAATGAATGGACCAGGACCTGGTTGGTGTGATGGTGATGCTGAAGCTGATGGCTGGTGCAGATGATGGGAATGGATGTTGGCACAGGCAAACAATAGAAGTGCTAATAACTGCAGCATTCCATCCCAGATGAGCTTAATTTCAGTGTATTATGCAAGGTATGTAGGTATATCATAGAATGGACGGTCAGGCATGATATTTAATGGCCTTTTTCAAAAGAATTATGATGTTGAAAACTGTTTAAAATTAAATTAATTAGATTCATATAATTAACACAGTATACTCGCATATACTTCTCCCTCTCCAGTTAACTCAAATTAAATACGAGGGAGTGTTCTGTTTTTAGACGCTGCCCCGGCGTACCTTATTATAAATGATGTTGTGGTTGTATAGCCTTTTTTTTGGCTAGTCAAGAATTTTAATATAATTTTAAAATAATAAACGTTCTTTAGCTATATTAAATTAAAGAATTAACGCTTGGTTGATTTTCCTAGAATGTAATAATATCATATCGCAGTTTGTAATTAAAACACACACAAACCAATTACAGCTACATGAGAAATAGAGTAGGTACATAGTTTCCGATCCCCAGAAGAAGAGTTTAAATTTTAAATCGTTAGAACCCACGAAGTAAGTCACCTAGAGTAACTACGTACTATTTATTTAATAAAAAAACTGACGACATAAAGGGGCCAACCCATAGAATCCGTCGCGTCCGTTTCGTCAACGAATCCGTTGTCGATGAAGTTGAAAGTTCGGCTACTTTTTCCGTTTTTATATTTATATTTTATGAGCTACCTTCCACCTTTCAAAACAAAAATTCGCATTTTCAAAGATCAGAGGAGACTGGGTAGGTATATGGTCAAAGATAATAGAACGCTTACTTCTCACTCTGACTGTGAAAAAGTGCAAATATGGGGTAATATTTTCAGTTGAAGGTAAAGTTCTGGGGAGCGTGTCCCCCCTTCCTGAATATACCACGGACAGACGAAGTTGGGTTGTGCTCAATGCACGATGCAGGTCATGGAGGAGGAAGAATTACGTTTCCTCGAACCGAAATTACAACAACAATTGATGTGTAAGTCAATGGCTGCGTTTATTTCTTCACTAACCATCTTTTGTAAGAAAATAGCTCTCTTAGAAGACGTGTATAGACAATTTTAGTTGACCTGGACAAAATATAAAAGCTCTCTGATTCTTGCTTAACTCATTCCACGAAAGTTCCATTTGGTAATCAACATACTCTACGGAAGAACCATCATTCCATCCGTGACTACCTGACGTTTCAAGAAGCATTTTCCAATTTGAAAACTAGAATCAATGCAGTCTACCGTAGAGTCTTAAGATGCATTTTTGCAGGTATTGTGGTTTTGTCGTATTTCGGGAACCTGGAAAGAATGGAGATCGTACAAACCATCCACCAGGTGCCTATTACCTACACAAAACTACAAGTAGATTCTTGTACTTTACTAGTGAAATTTGTAAATTTTGGACCCGTCGTCACACAATACAATTTCAGAAGTGGTTTCTTGATCTCGAAAGTTTCCTAAAAGAAAATGGCAAGTGACAATATAATCTCCCATGTGTCCAAAAACGGGAAGTTACTCTCCTTAACTGATACAAGGTGTATACTTCCCGAATACGCAGTCCAAATGGTGTTCACATTACAACAATATACCTACCATTTTATTCTGTTACATGCTGTTCGGTCAGTCCCTATCATTCCGGACCATTTTATCAAGTCTTTGACAGTGTGGGTCAAAATGTGGCTTCCAACTATATTTTGGGCAATAGGTAGTTCCCTGGAATGTCAAGAAGTTTCTTTAACCTCGGTGCCGTGAAATAAAGTCCAATGTAATAAAGTCCAAAACAAATTTTTGGACTTTATTTCACTTTTGAAAGTGCAACAAAGGCCAAAACAGTTTTGGACTTTATTTCACTTTTGAAAGTGCAATAAAGCCATTAGACTTTATTGCATTTTTTGCAACTTTTCATATTTCATCTCTTCCAGCCAAATCAAAAACTCTAAAAATACTATATATAATTGACCTTAGTCGCATTTTCAGTCCTCTAAAACCCTACATTCATAGATTTTTCATTTGAAATGAAACAGAAAAAAAACTTCTAACACAGACATTTTTCATTAAAAATAACTTGAGACTCAAGGTGTCACTGCCCTAGTTAAATCGCGAGTCCTATTCTTTTGATACTTGTTGACTGTTAATATAATGCTTGTTTTGGATCTCAATTTGTTCTTTCAGCAGCTGCAGTTGAGTGCATTTTGAAGAGCGTCTTTTTGGTGTTTCTGGAGACACGTTTTCGTCGTTTTCATGTTCTTGGGTGTTCATTAGGTATTCATTGTCAGGTGTATCCAGTTGGCTCGAACATGTGGCTTGAGAATGAATGGAGCTGGAATTTAGCATGCTCTTTCGCTTTTTCGGCAATCCACATGTTCGTGTTCCAGATACACCTTCCACAGAATCTTTCATGCACACTAGATTTACAACGTCTTCTTCCACTGCCGCCAAGACATGTCCCTCGGGTGCTCCACCACCAGTTTTATTTAAAGATCTGTTGTTAAGCACCAATTTTTTTTAAAGGATGCTTTATAGTCCGTCCAAACCTACATACAATTAAAAAATACATTAGATTGCATAGAAGTCATAAAATGTTTTTTGAGTTACCTTTCTCCATTCGGAAATCTCCTTAAATGGTGGTCCCATGCTATTCAGCGAATTTTGCAGTCGTTCCCAAAATTCCTGCTGCTGCTCGGGAGACTTTTTTGTCAAGTTTTTGGCTGTCTGGTTCTGTCTTCATCATATCAACCATTTCCCTGAATTGCTCCCTATTTGTTGTCCGTTTTCTTAGAAAAAAAAATGTTAATTAATCTCTAAACATTTATTATGACAAATTTTAACTTAAGTTTTTCCACATTCCATATTTGTTTGTTGTTTTCTTTGCTTTGTTTTGTTTTGCTTTTATTAAAAACAATTCTACCGATCCGTAGCAAAACTGGCGCGAATGTGAAGTGAAACAAATTGTATGGAGTGCGAATGATCTGCGAATTCAGTAATGCCAAATAAGTTGAAGCGAATGTCGGTCGTACAGAGTCTGTTACTATTAGAAAATAAAAACTAGAACACGAAGTTAAACAAACAAGATATTTTTATTAACAGAAGAAAAACTAGCATAGAAACAAAAAAGTATAATAATATAAATAAGCTTTGATTTGATTAAATTAATTATTTCGAATAAAGTGTTTTCTTTGCAAAGTATATTTTCTTTATAATTTAACAGTTGCCGGCATTCGTTTAACTGTCTTTCGTCACAATTCACAAATAGCTAAATTTTCGTAAATGATTGAAATAGGGGTGCATATTACATTACATATCTCACATTTGCGTTTTCGAGATCCTTTTAATCGAAAAAGCCTTTCAACATAAATAAAGTATTTAAACTTCTAGCGTTTAAACTGAGTGTCGTAGTCCTTCCATAGTTGACCTCTACCAACTTGTTTTTTTGGCTAACTGGGCCTCTTAAACAATTAAAAAATGAAAAAAAAAAATGCATTTTTATGATCTAGGGAGTGCCACTTTTTAATCAACTTATCACATGAAACGATTTTCGACTGAACAAAGCCTTGTAGACCTCCCAAATATTGTGTGTTCATGTAGGGGGTTACAGTGCCCTCCGCACATACTATATATATAATGATTTTTTATTGGTAAACACTTTGCTTAAAATTTACGATCAAGTTAAAACGGTAAAACTGTTCTACAGTTTTTTCATTATCTTCTCTTTTCTACTTTTTTCATTTGTGGACTATATTTCATTTTGGACTTTTTTCCATTGGACTTTATTTCATGACACCCTATTCTCTAACCCACTGAAAAAATGCCTTTTTATAGATCATAAGAATACGTTTTTCAGTTGACATAATCATGGGCATTAGTACAGGTAGAGAGAGGAGTGTCCTTGTAAAATTCTTAGTCTCCACACCGCTGAATAGTTAATCCATACTGAGTTCCATCTTTTTTTGTTATAACCCAATTGGTTGCGTCCTGTTGTAATAAAGCTGAGAAGAGAACACGCAGATTTGTTCATCACTTGGATGTTTTTCATATTGAAATGAGGTGGTCATAGTTTCCTGATGGTTATAATACAAGTATCAAGCGAACACCTTCTGTCCCTCGTTGTTGCTGGAATGTTGTAATCAATGAGCTGTTTAAGGCTATATAAGTTGGCTGAGTAACACTTTCATTGCCTGTTTGCGACGCCAATATGAAGAAAATGTTGGAACGCTGAAAGTCACAATCATTAAAATAACCATTCAGCGGAAAGCCCTTTGAAATGCGGAAAAACACTCCACATTGACACCCACAAAAACTTGTAATACCTTCGCATATGCAATTTGTATCATCATCATCATCGGCTCGACAACCGGGGTCCGGTCCTGGCCTCTTTCAACAAGTCTCTCCACCTATCCCGGTCTCGAGCCGACGCCATCCAGTTGCGCACCCCAAGGCTTCGGGCGTCCTGGTCTACGCCATCTCTCCAGCGCAAGTATGGTCTACCACGCTGCCGTCTACCATAGAATGTACCACAAAAGACTTTCCGAGCAGGTTCCTCTTCGCTCATACGAGCTAGGTGCCCTGCCCACCGGAGTCTACCGAGCTTAATTTTTGTCACTATGTCTGCTTCAAGGTAGATTGTGTACAACTCATGATTGTACCGTCTCCGGAATCGTCCTTTCTCACAGAAAAGGCCTTGTCGAACCGATAATGCTTCAGAAGGTTTTGATCAAATTACTAAACAATAAGTTTGTTTAACTCCACTGACCTATTTACTAATATTCTACATTAACTGTTGTTCCATTCGTGACCTTTTGTTTGTTAAAAAGCATGACATCGCCATTTAGCCCACCTTAGAACCACTTTCTTACCCATAAGACTAATTATAGAGACTAGCCTCAAAGACTAATATCTAACCTTTAACATTGTAGCTGGGTGAACCGATAATCTAGAAAATTGTGAAAACATCAAACTACAAACTACAGTAAATACCTATACTTTCCGATTTATAAGTAGTTAATTAAATTGACATCCAGTGTATCTAATCTTATAGTGTAGTCTTATCTTTCATGTCGCACCGTTTAATATTAATTTGAATGACGTCCTCCTTTGTCAACTAACTCCCACATAAGTATAACCAAAATATGTAACATTATGTTTGATTGTATATGTGGTGGTGCGCGACACTTTGATTTGCCCCATGAGCCACATTACTGTGCAAACTACAAGATACATTAATAATTTCTGTACAACAAGGTCGTGAATCGCGATAACATAGCGTGCCGTGCCTTGGGCGACGACGACAACGACAACGACAACGACGACTTCTCAATTCTGACTGCCGACTCCTGTCCTGTGTGACATGTCCTACAAGGAGCCTTATCAAAATGATTGCCCTCTTAATTACGTACATATGTTAAAGCCGTTTGCTGGATTTTGTGTGTGGGGCTGGTTGTATACTTGTTGTGCCTTCGGCTTCGGCCACGCAACGGGTGGCAACAATTCCAACCGGAAATTACATGTCACATTATGGCAACAATGAATTTCATTTTATTTAATAGACATGCTGCTTTTTTTTTTCTTGTTTTGTTCAAAATAATGAGACCTTTGCAGTTTGTCCAGTTAGTGAGTGCCATGTCCCATTTTCCTGATTTTCTTGGTAATCCTCAAAAAAAAAAAAAAAACCCCACCACCTGGCAATTTAAAACAATTTTTATTACTTGTCCCGCAAAGCTTACGAGGGACCCACATTAGGGATTTCTTGGAATGTGACCACTTTCGGATATTATATGCTTCTACTTATCGAGGGACACGGACAATGGATGACCGAATCACAACCGTGTGGTAGTCAAACGATCTATTATCCATTCTCACAATCGATATTTGAATTAATAATTTTAAACGGGTTCGTGATCAGGGGCTTGTACAACATAATAAGACAAAGGTAAAGGGTAAGGAGTTGATGTTGTTTTTTTTTTGTGTTGGTGGTAACAAAAGGTAAAGAGAATAAACACCCCTTTGGCATGCCATCTCTTTCTCTTACTCCAAAGGTAAAATCGAAGGATTTTTTTTTATTCGATTGCGTGCTTGCAAACGATTGTAGATAAATTCGATTCGTTTTCTTGGGAAATCAATTATTTTCCGATTCATATTATCTTGGGAAATCAATTGGCAGTTTTGTTAGTTTCTGGAAATAAACATAACAACAATAAAAGTATGTATATAATACAGATACAGCTCAGGGGGGAGCTGCAGAAATTTCTTAGGAAAATATTTTTCAAACCTTCTCAACACCTTTTATAAACTGATAATAAGTTTAGGTTTTGTTCATTTGATTGCATGCTTAATTAAGTTGTTAATTGGAATAGAACTTCACTTCAATTTTATTGAGAGTTAATTGATAAACAAAAAAACAAAATAGTTTGTTTATGAAGTGTTGATGACTTCGAAAGCGATATAGTTATTGGGATTTCTTTATTGCAAAGAAATTCTTCCAAGATAATAATGGCAGTGACTTTTTGTTGTTTTATTGGGGATACCTATACATATATTATAAATATAAATTGATTTTTTGTCGATTTTGGGTAGGAACTACCTTTATGTCGAACTTTTCTCGAAAAATGTTGTTCTTTTTGAAGGTTATAGGTTATATGAGTAAGCTTATTATTATTGTTGTTACCTATAGGGATTTAGAGAACTTAATATTCCGCAGTTTTTGGGATGTACACTGCGCAAAAAACTTATAATTTAGAGGATAGTATGAAATTTCTATGCTGTTAAAACTAGCCAAGTTAATTATGGTGTAAAGAAGCCAGAAATCAGAGGAAAACCAATACAAAAATAGGATGTTTTGTGTTTTTGAAAATGACAGATTTTTATGGATTTTTCAACATTTGATTTGTGAAGAAAAACCTAAAACAAAAAAAAAAACCATTTTGTGCAAGTTTTTTCAATGATCTCTCATGTTTCCCATGATAAAAATATTGTTGCATAACTTCAGATTTGTGTTCAGAATTCCAAAAAAAAACATAAAGTTAGCCAATGAAAATTATTACTTCAGAACTTTCCATCTCTAAAAACCCTTTACTGGAGACAGATTTTTGACAAATCATAAATTTCACTCTGCAAAATCATTGTACCGAAATCGAATTTTTAAACGTTTCAAAATGATTTAGACAGTAAAGACAGTAAAGAAAATCGACGTTAAATGTATTAAAAAACTTGTTTTTTGACATAAGCATATCTCAAAAACGTTCGGGTTCAAAGTGCCAAAAAAATCCCTTTGAAAAGTATAGTTTGGTTTGAAGGCGATTTTCGTTGCAGACCAGTTCGTTTCATATTGTTCGGTTGTTAGAGATGTAGTTTAGCTCTGTTCATTTCTTCCCGATATACATATCTACACGAGTATGTGAGTGGGTTCCTCTATAATATACCGTACGTATTATCTGATACCCCAAAATAGTTCTCTCCTGAAAAAGGAAATTTAAGTTTTGGAACCAGCTGTAAGCTTATTTGTTTTAAAGAAGCACACTTTCGTTCTTTTAACGTTTTGTCCGTTGCTTCAGTAGATATTTTGTGTTGGTACATCAGTTCTTAATATTAGTAGGTATTCATAATAAATAAGCACGGCAAAATTATCGGTCAGGGCTAACTTAACAGTTTGCTGGTCGTATTAATATAAGAGCTTTTGCTTCAATGATGTATAGGTACCACGCTAATTGATCCAGTTGACAGTTCCAGTGTTCACAGGTCAGCATCCTGTCCTGTTCCATATTGGATATGCCTATAACTTTTATGAATAGACCACCAGGGCCGTAGCTAGAGCTAAATTTAAGGTAGGCCGGTCGCAGTAGTGAAACATTACTGATTAAATGGGATGAGGTTATGAAAAAAACCTAAATTCAAAAATCCGTATCCTCACCCACCTTCCTGCGGCCGCCATCTTGAAAATAAAAGGTGAATTTTTGTTTTGCATACAAATTTTGGATTCGCTTCCTCCTCATCAGCTTCTTGCCGAGGGAATTCTCATAGATCTCAGAAACCTGTTCTGGCTAATTTAAAAAAGAAATATAGTTTTTATATCAAGCTATATTCTATCTCCGCCAATAACTGTCGAATTCTATTCGAGGATGGCTACGATGTTAATGGATTGAAAAAACACAAAAAAATTATTTAGTATTTCTTTCAAGCAGATCCAGGTATTTATTACTCAGCAAATGACTGCATAACAGTTGACATATTGCTAGTTCAAAAGAAAAACCACTGCTAAAGTGCTAACAGTATTTTAGTATGGTTGAGAGTTGAGATAACAATCAAACATGACATTACGATGATAGAGAATGAGAAAAAAGTGGGTCCAACAATTCTGTCTGTCTGTTCTGTTCGTCTGTCTGTATGTATCAGAAGCCACAGCTTAAACGGATGGGTCGATTCACTTTACACTTGGTATGTGGCGTTTTTTGGAGACTATCCACACACATTTTTTGAATTATTTTTTTTTAGAAAAACTCATTTTTCTCAAAAATGGTTACTACGGTTTTGATTAAAAAATCATTCTGATGTTCTCCTTCATGACGCAATCCATTTCAACAATTTTTTTTGAAAGCTTTTAAGTTGCCGTAATAATATTTGATAAAACTTTTAAAAATTATTTATATTATTATTTTGTATTTAAAAAAAACAATTGAAATTTTTTTTGAAGATCATTTTTTTCGAAAACTACACAATATTTTGTTTCAAAATTTAGTTCTTAGATGTTGATAAATAATATCTTAAATATGCAATGTTATTTAAAAAAAAACGACGATTTTTAATTTTTTTTTTCTAAAAATGTATCATTATAGAAGAAATCAAATTGCATACTTGAGGTTAAATTCATTTAAGAAGCTGTTTTACTCATTTTAAAATCTAATTGTATGCTTTTTTTTTATTATTATTCTACAACTGCATTTACAAATTGTCTCACACTGTTCTTAGCTCGCTCTTTGACGGTGAGTGAACAAAACAAATAAAGAGATTAAGGTCGCAACAAATTGCAGATCGCTAATTTTTGGGGATGTTGTTAGGAAATATGCCAGCCATATATGAACGTAAGACCGTACTTTTGAAATGAAAGAAATATTTTTAGAAATGTTGATAATTTTTTTTTTTTATTTTTGAGTTTCTCTTAAACGACTTAACCGATTTTGATAATTTTTTTTTTATACGGAAGCTTCTAAATAACCTCAAAATTATTTGATATCAAGCATTAAAAAAAAATCATTTTTTTTTTTTGAAAAATCAATTTTTCGAAACGGTTGACTGTATTTTTTGAATTTTTATGTTAGATGTGCGTTAATATTGTCCTGAAACCAACTTTTTTTTTAAACAAGGTTTGAGAAACCGTCCCGTCAACGAATTCCGTGCCGATTAAGTTAACAATTCTTCTCCTTTTTCCTTCGCGTCATAAAATTTTCATAAAATGTGTATTTTATCGAGCTGCCAGTTAAAAACGTCAACGTAACACACGCAACGTATTCTATGGGTTATCGGTTATCCCCTTTACAGAAATATTTAATGGTCACACCAAGCTGATATCAGCAAGCAGCAGCTTCCTCAATTCGCACTGGCAACCAGCCAGGCCAGGTGTACATAAATGTGTAAATGCGATCGAAGTTGAAGCAAAACTAACGTCAAATAGTCGTATTTAAATTTTCTACTCTCAAACGAACAAAAACAGCCACTATTATCGGCTTCCTTTTCCAATTTGATGGGTGTTGTAATTCACTTGCTGAGTAAATTATTTATTCATCGTTTCTATTTTTTGCGACTAACTGGTTAAGGCTCCTATATCCTCTTGGTCTTGGGTTCTTGAAGCTGTCACATATATTTTCCATCAAACTTTGCCAACCACACAAATCAATTTAATTACAAACTTTTCATTAAGTATTCGCAAAGTCATTATGGGTGGAGGGGAGATCGTCGAGCGTCCGTCGAGCGTCGACCATGGCACCGCACTATTTATGCCTTTTTGATGGTTGATGCTTGATGGGGTTGGAATCAAAAACCAGTAACAACCAAGAAAGAAGAAAGACAAGCATATAGCCCGGGTAAGCGTTGTTGCAAGGACAACAATATCAAATTGAAGAACCTCTTTTGCATGGCGTTTCCATTAAATGCTAATTGTTAATGTACGTGCAACAATTTCAATTAATTTTCTGGGAGTGTATATACCAAACGTTTTTTTCTATTTTTGTGACAACGATGACGACGACTACGACGACGACGACCAAGGTTTTCCTTTAATTTTTTTTTCCGAGGCAGTTGTTGCTGTTGCTGCTTTCCATTGGCCTTAAGTTGGGTCTGACGTTGAAGTACCTAAGTAAATCAGGACTGGCAGGAACAGGGGCTTTGGAAAATGTCCTTGTCGGCTGGAGGAGTTAGCATTTAAGTGTAAAAGCGGCGAAACGTATGCAAGAGGAATGAGCACGCAGTGCCAGTGGTGCTGTAGATGTAGCAGTGGAGCTGCGTTGTTTGTGTCTTTTGTTTGCTGTCGACTGTTTTGGAAATTACAGTAAACGATTTTCAGAATGCGCTCTACTTGTGGAGTCTCTTCGGTAGTTGTCGGGATTGGCACTTGAGAGCCTTTAATTAAAAATAAATTAATTGAAGTATACAACCTTTGTGCAAAGTTTTCCATGCGGTTCGACTTAAGCAGTCTTTCTAGGAGCCCTTTTTCTCGCGCTTGCTATGAACGAAAACCTTGAATTCTTTAAGAAACAATTTTTTGTTAAGGATATAATTATGTTTTTTTATGTGGTTTTACAGGAAAAGCGTGATATCCTTTTAGGTTAGAGGCAGTGGTTATTTGTTAGGTTTTATTTAATTTTTAGTTCTTGATGTATTTATTTGCATCATAATTGCTGTATCAACAATAATTATTTAAGATTTTGATACTTGAAGTAAAGTGGAACAGTTAATTTACCTTAGTTCTAAGGATCTTGTTGGCAAAAGAACGGCTTTCAAGTTCGCGGCATATTTCGAAAGCCTTTTAAAATAGGTTCGTAATTACTACCGTTTTAAGCATTCGTCTGACCTTGCGTATCCAACCAAGGACTATACATTCCAACCGCTTTCCAATGGGTATGATTTAAAATTTCTAGGTTGTGTTCGGTGGATTGTGATGACCACAAAATTTCTACCAATATGATGACCATCGAGTATTTTTTTTCGCTGATTTAGTTTTCTGCACGGCATATTAGAAAAATTGGTATGCAGTTTACTGTTTACCCATCTTAATTGCACTGATGACTACTTTATCAGATTGTTCGGTCAATTATCCGGTTAGTTCAATTAACGACACCCAGCTTAACTGGCCAATCTGTTCAATTAACGGGTTGCCGTTTATTAATCAGAGAAACTCACTGCAGATATTGAATTGCAACTTAGGAAAAGTTGGTAAAATAAATTAAAAAGACATCCTATGAAGTTTCTACTAACATCTAAAGAGTTCTCTGGATTGACAAATGCGGATAACGGTAAGCAGTAAGCATACATTATGTAGCGAAAGAGGAAGCACACAAAACGGTGTTACCTCAGCTCGACAAGCGGAAGATAACAGAGGAGCACTAATGGCTTCCCAGGAGTAAAAAAAAAAGCTGAAACTAACAATTTAAGAAATAGTGGAGAGTTATTTTAGAAATAAAAATCGGAGGTTTTATCACAAGGCCTCTAGAGACGAATTTTCGAACATTGTTGGGGAAAAGCAGGCTATCTTAAGGGCTTTTGAAAAATCAATCTACTTTCCTGCATTTATAACTTACCAATACGACTACTAGACAGTGTGCACCATTAAACTTTGGATTTATATCATCAAATTCACCCCCCCCCCCCAACACCAGTACAAGCTGAAGAAAGTACATTTTCTAAGCTGCAGTTCATAGGTGGTCAGTCTTCCCGAGAACTCAGAATATATACAAGAAATTATTATGAAACTAAGTCAGTGCATTTTCAGAAGTCAAAGTCAAATTTTAGCCATTTCTAATAAAACCTATCTCAAATGATTATCGGGTCAAAAAACATAAAACAGGCACTCTTGAAGTCCTCAGAAATAGCTCCCATTTGTTTTTTTTCTGAATTTTTCTTTTTATATAACCAAATACAATTATCTTTTTTCAAAATCTTACAATAAATTTCAAAATACCTGCAAAAACATTTTTTTTTTAAAACAAACACCAATACTTTTTTTTGCCACATTTAGTTTTTACATTTTAACAAAAATTTACTAATGAACCCATAGAAAAATCGGTTTTGTGTAGAATATCTCTAGCAACGGATCGGAAAAGTTTGCGATTATCAATATAATTCTTAATTATTTAAAAAAAAATTCTATTTCTTTAAAATAACTTCATAACTATAAAACGCAAAGAAAACCACTCTTGCCATTGTCTCTGTGCGTCGATGGTGTTGAATATTTGTAAAACGATAATTTTCGATTAGTAAATCTTAGTTTCAATGTTCAAATATCAATCGTTTAAAATAAAACCTTGTAGGTTAGGTACTTACTTTTCATATAAAAACTTTTCATGCCAAAAAATCAAAAGAACAGCATACCGGATTCTCAAAATTTATATATGTAGGATAAAAGTGAATATTTTATGTTTTTTTTCCACCAAAAGCCTTCAGAAATTTCCTGGAAATTATAGGGAAAATTTTGAAATTCCAATGTAAGTACATTAAAAACTTTTATGTATAACTTAAAAAATTAAAAACTGCAAATCATTTGCAAATCTATTGCTCTAGACTAGAAAAGTAAGACTTTACAGTTTTGTAAAATCATTATCTTTATCCTGAAACCCTAAAAGTATTTTTAATATTTTTGTTTCTCTCTTCTCGTTCTGATTGAAATCAAATAATTTTCCAAAAAGGTCGAAAATCATGTTTTTGCAAACTTTGAGCGGCTGTCCTGGTCCGATTAACACAAACAATATATCGTTGGAAAAAGGAAAACAATATCTTTTTAAAAAAATTATTAGTATTCAAAAATTAGAACGAACATTATTGATATTTATGCTAAAATATGAAAATAGAGCAAAAAAACATTTTTTTTGCTGATATCTCGAGAACTCTTCTTTGAAAAAATAAATGAATGTCACTTTCTTGTTCAGCTACCCAAAATTAATTTAAGAAATACTTTTTTGTACAGATACTTTTTTCGTGAAAACTAGTGTACTTAATGCTCCAAAATTGAATTTATTGCCCCATATTTTTAGATTCAAATGCAACTTGTAAGTTGTAGAAAAAAGCCAACATGCTCAGAAAAGATGTGTGTTAAAAACATTGGGCCGTATTAAGAGATGTTGTCTAAGCCGTTACTAAGAAAGAGTCGGCTTTTTCCTATGAAAATGACATAGGATAAACCCGAGTCTTTCTTAGTAACGGCTTAGACAACATTTATGAATATGGCCCAGTGAACAGATATCGAATTTGATCCCTTTCTGCGAATTCTTAGGTTCAAAATTTAAAAAAGTAATTAAATCTTTGTAATATTTAAACTAAAAATCCAAATTAGTGGCACCCTCCATGTAAAAGTGCCATTTTTGATGGTTTTTTATATAAAAAGTACAGGAAGAATTTATTGGAAATGGTGTACACTTAAACTGATTCCAACTATCTTGATTCTAACAGAAGTGATCATGTCACAAATTTACAAAGGAAAAAGTCTCAAATACGTGTTTTCTCTGCGTTACATGATTTTTAATCGAGTAGTTAAAAAAAAAATCAGTACTGAGAAAGTGTACAGAAATATAATATTAGCTTTTTGGGCCTACTAGTGATCGAAAAATATTTTGGCGTGACGAATCTAAATTGTGAAAAGAGTTCTTAACCGACATTTTCAAAATATTGAAGTTAAAAATGTTAACGTTAAAGACAAAAACGAGATCTTTCTATATTAGAGTAATCAGATCTGTCTTATTTGTATTATTGCAAAAGATATCAGCTTTATAAGAAGTAAAGGTCATTTTAAAAAATGTGCTATACCATACAAATTCGAACTTTTTTGAAAAATAGCATGAAAAATTAAAGATTAAACATTCACCAACGGACCGATAAGCGAAACAAAAATTAAAGTATAAGTATGAATTTTTTTTTGAAAGTTGTTCTACCAAAGATTTTTGAAATATTCCAAATCAAATCTTCAAATTTGTTTTTCTCGAAATACAATACTGAGCTGACGAACGTTAAATGACAAATAGAACACAGGTAATTTGATTGGTAAATACCCCAACCTCTATCTTATCTTCCTAGGTACTAGGAAAGCAACCCTTTGAGAAATTTTGTTTTGTATTCAGAAATCAGAAAATAGCTCCACATCCACTGTCGACACTAGCGCCTCGCGGAAACAATATCGATCTATTATGATTTGAGTGTTCATAATTTTCTAACCTAACTTTACCAACTTAATGTTTATTTACCCAAATAGGTTTAAATTTAGAAATATTTGGAGTCTTTAAAACCTGCCACCATTTTCCATCCAAATGGTTTAGTTTTTTTTTTTGTTGTTTCCGAAATCAAAACTAATGATATTCCAAAAGATTATTTGTTTTTTTATTTTTGGTCATATTGTTGTAGCTAAAACAGGTCGGTAGACTTGCCGTAGGTGTATCCACCAAAATATACTTTCACCATTACATAGCCTGAGTAGAATTTAAAATTTCGTTGGATTAATGAAGATTTCTTCATCCGATTACCTTCCAAACCGAGGCGTTCGTCGTAGGTATAATCCCGATGAAAAATTTTGCGGATTAACACCACGAGTCTGGAACAGAACTCTCAATGGAAAGTCAAAAAAAAAAAAAAAGAATTTAAGTTAAAAAATCAAGAAGAAGAAATAATACATAAATCGCAGTCGCAGGAATACTGTACACACGCATCTGCTAGATACATAAATTTGTATTTTCTCTGTTAGATATACGTTACGTATAGGTCTTCAAGGACGCAGCCAGCAGCAGTCCTACAATATACTCTCCAGCCACGCAGTTTTATTCTTCACGCATAAGATTCAAGATCCGCATAAAGTGCTTACAAATGAAGAATATCCTTGAGAGAGGTATGGAATTGTTTTTTTTTTTTTTTTGTTCATTTGTATTTCCAGCACGTGAAAACTTTCCCTATTAAATTACTTTTTTTTTTTTACTTAATTATCAAAGGACTCGAGGAAGTTTCCCTTTGGGTACGTGTAGCTCTTTATTTCCTTTCGCCAACAAAAACATTTTTTTTTAGGTGTAGGTTAGGCATAGTGACTTTAATGGCACACATATAGTATCTGTTGAGCTGTTTTTCTATTTCGTTTCTTAGAAAAAAAAAAATAAAATAACAAAGGGTAACATGTCAAGGACATTTAAGAAGGAAGAGGGACCTTCCTGGGAGAAAAGGAAGTATGAAGACCTTTCTCTTTAAACTACTGTGTGCGTAGCATAGATATGTAGGTACATAAAATGCATAATCCGCCAAAGGCTTTAAGCCTACCTCTTAGTCCTTTGCATTGTAATATGAACAACACAAATTGAGTAAAAAATCCGTTAGACAATATCTTATCTCGTTGCCAACATACCATAGACTACTTCCGTGCTACGTTTTTGTCCTCACAAACAGTGCATTAAACTAGGTCAGTCCTAAATTTAATAGACGAATGTCCTAGTCACTCTTCGACACGGTTAGCAGCCGAACTCTCAATTCTCTCAGTTGTAGAAAGCGAGAACATGATGCGTGGTGGTAGAGAGTATCCTTTATTCACCACTTGCTCTAGCAGAAACTAGGCGAATTGTAAAAGGTTTTGGTCCTGCGCTTTGGAACCTGGGGATATTTTTGATAAGGATAACAAGATTCAACCGTGGGAAATGTTGCTAGTTCGGAGTTCACGTATATATTATTGTTTCTGCAACATTTGTGTTGCGTTTTTCTAATGCGCGTTATAATGCGATTTATACTTATTATTATTTATGTGGTATGAAGTGGGAAGGGTGATTATGGTGCTGTCTTTTATGATGTAAGAATGACGTCAAAGAAGGTGGTATACAAGGAATTGGAAGGAAAGGAATAATATTTACATGAACTGCATAAAGGAAAGAAAAAAGTTTTGAATTTAAATATTTCCTTTTGCATTTGTTTAGATACATAAATATGCATTGTATACATAGTTGATGTATGTAGGTCTGAAATTTGCCAAGTATTTAAAAAAAAATAAGTTGTCTACTTTGTCATTTTAAACTGTTGCATTTATTCATTTTCAAATGTGGTCTGCATTTATTACACAGAGCTTGAATGTGTAAACTATTAAATACATGGTAAATATAAGTTAAGTATGTAAGCATTAAATTTGAAATCTCAAAAATCTGAGGTTGTTGACACAGTTCTTGTAAAAATGTCGTAAAAAAGTTTTACTTGTTCGTAAATGAAGTCATGATAACTTGGTAGGTACCACATACTATAGAAAAATGTGTCTCTCCATTTATAATGTTAATAATTTTGGTACTTGCAAAGTTTAACGACTTTTTTGTTTTGTTATGCTTGTGCTCTGGTTATTAATAATAGAAAAGTTCAAAAATTAAAAGAAATTCTTATTGTAGGTATGCTTTCAGCAGTTTGGGTAGATATGGTTCATCTAATTAACCATTTATTTAAACAAAATTAAATGCACGACTGGGTGGCACGTAATTGCTCTTAGGTTCTAAGTTGCTGTGAACGTTAAAGCTTCTTATATATAGTTATTTAAAATAAATAACTTCATAAGAAAACTCTTTAAAAAAAGTGCAAGAAAAAAGAAAATCCATTACTAAAATGATATAAAGTTCGTCTTGAATTGTTTTGCGCTACAAACAAAGTAGGTATTTAAAAAAATTAATTTTTTTGAATTAAAATTTCTCAAACATTGTTCAAAAAAAATTTAGTACACTGTTTTCAAAAAAATATTTATGCAAATTTAAAACCAACATTTCCAAAAAATACAGTCGAAAAATTGATTTTTCAAAAAAAAAAAAATTAAAATTTCTTTAAATAATCCAAAAATTAATTTTTTTTAAATTTTTGATAACAAATAATTTTAAAGTAATTAACAAGCTTCCATATAAGAAAATTCATCAAAACTATTTAAGTCGTTTTGACTCTCTCTTAGTCAAAAATGGAAAAAAACGTTTTTTTCATTTTAAAAGTTAGTACGGCCTTGCTAACGTGAGTTATTACCTTTTTTTTTTAATCAAAATCATTGGAAGCGTTTTTGAGAAAATTCAACTTTTTTATATTCATTATATGGCAGGTACCGTTAATTTTGGACCTAAAAAAAATTTTCAATTTACCCTCGAGGGAATCACCAAAGACTCTTAACCACCAAATTTGAAGAAAATCGCTCTAGGGGTTTTGGCTGTAGCTCTAGGTATACACAGATAGACAGACTGAATTGCGAGACCCACTTTTTTTGCATTTTCTCATCGTAATATAATGCCTGATTGTTACCTCGAGTTCGATTTTTTACGAATCCTAAACTTGCCCTATAATACCTTTATCGAAAGTGAAAGTCTATATTTTATTATTATTTTATTAAATTATTTTATAATTTTTAGTCCGTGATTAAAGCGATTTTTTTAGTTCTACTAGCTCATTATTTAATTTTAGTCTTATTCTTTATAATGTACACAATTCAAAAGCACAATATTTACATCTACTGATTTTACAGAAAAAAGACAATTTAATTGAGATACTATGGTTTCCTGTTTAATACCCCTCCCATGGGTCCGTGCCTCCAAAATATAGTGTTGCCACGATAACGGGAAGTAAGCTTAAATAGGTTTGGGATGTTTCAATCCCCAATGACCCCCCTCTGGATTCGCACCACTAAAATATTGTGTTGTCACCGAAATTACATTATATGTATCAAGTTTCATTTCGATACGATAGTTGGAAGGTGGCTAAAATTTAATTGGGATGTTTCGATCCCCCAATACCTCTCCTCTAGGTCTGTATCACCAAAATATTGTGTTGTCACCCAAACTACATATGTGTACAAAGTTTCAGTTCGATACGATAATGGGAAGTAGATCAAAATTGGCTTCTAAGATTTTATTACACTGTTATACTCTGTCCAACAAAAATTGTCAGTACAGGACTTATGGGAGACCTTTTTTCTTACAAAAGGTGCTGGTTAGTGGTTGTTTTCCCAAATCATGCAACCACTGATTTACCCTTCAACTGTTGTTGTAATTTTGCTTTGACGATTGTCCACCGTATATACTTTTCAAAAGAAAAACGACAAGCTATGAAAACAAAGATTACATTCCAATCCATCGGTCCAAAAATTTTATTTAGTGAATTAACGTGGCACAAGTCAGGACCGTTAGGGAACGACTCGGTAAAATAGTCTGCTCGAATGCAATAAACAAAGTAACCATTTGTAAGTTAGGTAGTTACATTATAACTGCAAAAGTAAAGTACAGAAGTCTGCATTACGATCCCTTGGGATTTTAGGGACAACCCAATCTGCAAAATTTGAAGCTTTATTCAGCCAATTACAAAGAACTTCTTGCTAAACGAAAGACACAAATTATTTAAATCCTAAATATCTCACCATAAAAGATTTTTTATTACAGAACATTATTCGCTGCTTAACAAAATTTCCTCTCCAGACAACCGCACTTTATAAAGCTATACAGTCCACCATTTGCAAAACCCTTTTCGCCGCATGCATAAGTGCCCGCTGATTTCATAAAAATTAATGATGTTATCTCAGAATTTGATTTTCCCTTCACGTGAAAGCAGTTCACAATGACCAACGTATATCCGCAGGACCTACATAACGTATATACTTTGTATAGCAATTTTCTGACATTATAGACGGTCTACTCTATATCCGTAATAACGTTAAATTTTCCATTTTCATATTAAGCCACAAGTTGGATTGTCCATCACTTGTTCAATTTGAAAAAAATCTTCACAAAAATTGAATAGAACCGCAAAAGGAACAAAGAACTGAAAACTGAAAAACCAAATCACATCTGGACATCATGCATCATGCAAACTGAACGTGATTTGTAACAGGACTGCACTGCACAGTGCACACTCAACAGTCTACAACATTTTCCAGCTAATTGATGCCATCACGAATGAGAACGTGAAATTTATTTCGTTTCTTTTTTTGCATTTATTTTTATTTTTTTTTTTTGTATTTATTTCGATTTCTCGTTACCTACATATTTCGGAGAGTTTTCATTTAGTTTTTAACCCATTATATGCAGAAACTTTATGAGTTTTGTAATTTTAAACCTCAATAATGTAGAATGAATTCAGTTACATTTGTTGGATTTTTTTGTGGAAAATATCCAAAATAAAACTTTAGTGGTGGGTTTTAATGAAAACAATTATATTTTGTTTAGAGTATTGAACTAATTTTAACAATTTTTAGTCATGAAAGATCAACAATTGGTCATGTGCTTGCTGTCTGTTTTCTTGATAATCCAGCTCGAAATGTAAAGCACAGGTCAGACCAAGGACTAAGTTGTTGCCAACTGGCTGGCTCCCAAAAAGCTGCCATTTTGTAAAAGAGACGCTTGGTTTTCCTGAATAACTCGTTAGAATTTCATTTTACGTTAATGAATAAACTATTAACCAACTTTATGAGTTATACTTTAGGTATACAATGAAAATTTTGCCAATCTATTTATTTTTTCTTTCGATATCGCTACTAAGTAGTATATATGCGGGTAAAAGCCAAAGAGGTAGACTTACCCCAACCAACGACTTCAAAATCGATGGAAATTTGTTTCGATTTGGCCGAACAATTTTAAGATATTGACGAAGGAAGATCATGTAAGCGCGCCAGAAGTTATTCTTCCCTACCACATATCACTATTTATTTTGGAATAGTTTTTTCAAATGTCAAATTTAGTTAAGAAACGTAATCAAATGACATTTCGAAACTTTTGAGTCATATCATATTGCAATAAATTGTTTACCAAAATAATTGTTTCTTGCGATATGGATATATATTGAGTTATGCATTTGTGCAAAAAAGATAGAGATAGGAATCAAAAATGACATTACGATGATAGAGAATGCAACAAAAGTGGGTCAGACAATTCAGTATGTCTGGATGTATCAGAAGCCACAGCCTAAACGTATGGGTTATTTACTTCAAACTTGGTATATAGCATTTTTTGAAGCATAAAAACAGGCGTTTTTTTAAATAATTATTTTGTGACTAACGGTACCTGCCATATATCAATTCTAGAAAAACTTATTTTTCTCAAAAATGGTTCGTACGATTCCAAATAAAATAAATCGTACAATACGAAATAAAACTGTTCTTGAAATTCGAAAGGCCAAATCCAAACTTTATTCTCATAAGTTTAACTCAAGTTTAAGTATTTAACATATCTGGAAAAACTTAAAAAATATGGGAATCGGTAAAACTCAATGTAAAATTTCCGAAACTGTCAATATTAACTTGCTTAACGAGAAGTTCGTTGGCTCTCAACTGTTAGTTACCTCTGATACACAAGATAGCATTTCACTACAATCCGGAAATGAGATATCTTTAAATAATGAACATTTATTTTCCTTTTGTAATATAACAGCAGAGGATGTAGTTGAAGCGATTTTATCTATAAGATCACAAGCAGTTGGACTCGATAAAATTCACCCTTACTTTTTAAAGCTACTCTTACCTTTTTTACTTCCTTATATCACCCACGTATTCAACACTATCTTAACAACTGGGGTATTTCCAATTCAATGGAAAAAAGCTAAGATTATTGCAGTTCCAAAAACTAGTAAAGATGACGACGTCATGCCAATCTCAATATTATCGTATTTATCTAAGGTGTTTGAAAGAATCATGCAACAACAAATAGGTTTGTTTCTCGAGACTGAGAGTTTACTTACCCCTAAACGACATGGTAAATCACACAAAATTGTGCACTAAGATCTCTCGGTCCTATAAGTTTTCAACTAGTGCAGTGAAGTTGGTCTCGTCATATCTGACTGGTCGACAACAAGCTGTTGAGCTAAATAAAGTTTTGTCCGATTTTTTGCCAATCTCAAGTGGAGTACCCCAGGGATCAATTTTGGGACCACTACTCTTTTCGATATACATAAATGAACTTCCTTCAGTTATTCAACACTGCTCTATCTGCATGTAGGTATGCAGATGAATTTCAGATGTATGTTAGTTGTCCTTTGGGGCTTATTGAACACTACACAACATGCGTAAATGAAGATTCTACACTGGTCACGAAATTTTGACTTAGTGCTTAATCCGAGGAAATCTAAGTGCATAGTTATATCAAAGAATCTTTTTGATCTTTCTTACTTTCCATCAATCTCCTTAAATAACTCTGTAATAGAATTCGTTGAATCAGCTAAAAATCTTGGAGTAATCTTTAATAGAAATCTGCCATGGAAGGACCACATAAACAACATAGTTGGCAAAACATATGGCGTGCTCCGTTCTTTGTGGACATGGACACCTCCAAAAATTCGAAACCTGCTCGCTAAATGTCTAGTTCTTCCATTACTAACTTATGGTTGCGAAATAGTTGGTAAATTAGATTTCGTTAGTAAACGAAAAATGAACGTTGCCTTTTACAGCACCGTAATATACGTCTTCGGCTTACGTCGTCGCTACGATAGAGTATCACTCCTTGCTCCGACACTGCTTGATATGTCACTAGACAATTTTACAAATTTTCGCGCTATGGTCTTGTTTTCGGATATTCTTTTGATCTACCAGCCTTTAGATCTGTTCAATGAATTACAATTTTTCACCTCAAGTCGGAATAACCTCTTAGTTCTTCCTCAATTTAATTGTTTAATATCCGAACGCCAATTCTTTGTAAACTCAATTCGCCAATGAAATTTGCTGCCCCGAAGAATAAATAGCACCGCAAATATTAAAAAAGGAACTTAAGCTTTACTTTAAAAACAAATAATATAAATTGAAATATTGGGCTTTGTTTTTGATTACTTAACTAGTTTTTCTATCTTAATATTGATGTTGTAGCTATCACATGTAAACCTTTAATTAACTTTCATTATATTATAAGATATTATATCTTGCAGTGTAAGTTTTCCAAAATGAAATAAATATATACTTAATAAATACTAAGTCTTCTACTTGGCTGATTTATTAATTTATTTAAGTAGTATATAGAATTTGTATTATAAAACCTTCAATTATAGTACCTTCATATGTCACAAGTAAGGTCTATCTTTTATGGAAACAATATTTTCTTTCAACCGTTATTAAAGGTATCTGCCATAAAAAAGCAAACAAATTACTCAGAGCACCCAAAAACACAATATGTCTTGTCACCACGGAATGTGTTGCACTAACGATTCAAAACTTACTGAGCAACTTGGCGCCTATTATGTCTATGCACAATAGTAAGCTCGTGTTCGAATACCACTAAGTTTTTGTTTTATGCCTTCTGTACGAAGGGTGACCAATTCCCCCTAACGTTTTCAAAACACTAATAAGCCCTTGTGGGTACCTAAATAATGTACATTTCCTTATAAATATTAGTATAATGATATAATACATAATGTAGTTGAAAAAAGAATTATTATAAAACAATTTTTATACCAATATTCATTGTAGGTCGAATGCATCTTTTAGCCCATGTATACAATGTGACTATAAAGTTCCAAACCAAACGACGTATATTTAAGATATGAGATGCTTTAAATTCCTCATTTCTGAAAAGACGTGACCGAATATAAATATCTGCAGTCCTATAATAATACTCAAACCCAAGTTTCCCTTTATAAAGTTATATATTTTCCAACAAAACATAGATGGATTTTTTAAAACAAAACATCACAGCAGCTCTATCCATTTTCTGTGTTCTGTGTCATAGTGGCGGTTCTCGCCTCAGTTTTTGCTGCCGTTTTGCCAAAGAGTTTCAGGGATCATTCAAGAAAGACATAAACTTGTGACATGTGACTTCACTATAGCATAAAACTTAAATATACGACTGGCCGTAAACTTTTCTCATATATAATCTTTTGCACTCTATTTCATCTTGAATGTGAGAAAAGGGTCGATACCCAAATAAATCAATAAAAAATAAAACTCCTATAGAATCAAGATCCTTTGAGGTAATTGCTGTTAAATTGAGTCTCCCTATTAGGAGAGATATAATATTTAGGTACGCATTATATGGAAGGATAAGGTTAGTCTTTCTGTCTACGTAGTTTGGTTCCAAGTTTTATTTGGTAAATGAAAATGACATTTGAACTTTGGACTTGCTTGAACTTTGCATTTTTAGAGCATAAATTTATTTAGCAGAAACAAAATTTAAGAGTGGTGTAATATAAATAATAATAAGACCTATTTATGTGTAGATCATTGAAGCGTTTGACGGCTATTAAATCATCTTATGCACTTCTGATAAAATTACTACGAGCAAGGTATTGCGTATATTCGTTTTAGTGCACGGTTTTATAACAGGGAACCCATTGAGTTAAACATTTTTTGATAGCAACTTTCCGGGGATTTTATTCAAGAAAGGAGCAACGAGTTGTTAGCATATAATTGCAGGTGATTTAAAAAAAATCTTTGACTTCCAAACAGCAAAAAATCTTTATGCCCCCTCTCAGCACGTGTGAGATGGTTCGAAATACCTACACACAATTCATCCAACTGTACTTAACACTTCAATAGGTGTGTTTTTTGTTCGACCAGGATAAGTTGGACCAAAAAAATACCTCGGGGCTTAACGATAACACTTGACAGCATTGCGAATGAAATGACATTCGTCGCGTTCAATGCAAGGAATCTGAAATTATATTCCTAATTTTTCAACTACCAGCTCAACTAATATTGCCCAACTATTATTAAAATTGTAAACCATCTTTTCTGATATCTTTAGATATGCAACTGTGATTAAATATAGGATTACAACAACAGAAATGTATCTGGATAGCTTAAAATTATTATGTGAACGCACCCAATTGGCCTCTAAAATTTTCAGACTTATGTAAGCATGAACGCGGAAAATCAGCTAAAATAAAAAATAAAATAATTAACAAAAATCTTTTTCTGATTTGTTGAATTGTTTTCATTTTGTGTTTTAATAAATTCAATAATATATTTATTAAGAAATTTCAGAGCATTTGTAAGAGTTAAGAAAAAATAAACAATTTAATTTTTTTTTCTACACCGAACGCCATCTTTGTGTCTTCATGTTCATACAATTAATCGATAATTTTGGTGTATTAATACAATTTATCGATGATTTAACAGAAAGTGAGTTGGTATCACAGAATTTAACCCCTTCAAAGAGTTTAGCCCCGAGAATTCTCGGGGCTTAGCAGCTAAGCCAATCGGGCTAAGTTGTTGTTGTATTTGACACGTAAATTGCTTAGCCCCGACATCGTTTTTTTCGCCCAACTAAGCCCGGGCGTACAAAAAACACACCTAATGTGTTCAAAATAATGTTATATTTGTCTGGGTTCAAATAAAACTTATTTCTACTTTACTAATTCAATTTTACATAAATTTACTTTCAAATTAACAAACACTTTTATCTAAAACAAATCGTTACACTATTCGAACACATGATTAATGACTAAAGCTCTGAACGCTTTCATCCAAACTTCGAACTTTCGAACTTCGGACGGAACGAAATGGACCCGAACTAAATCTGTCTATATCTGTCTCTATCTGTCAGTGTGTATTTGTCTCTTTTGCTTAACGAAACTGGAGAATATGTAAAAAACATATGCTTTAAATTGTATCAAAGTTAGATAAATAAGAATAAAAATCGAATTCTTGAAGTTGTTCAGCTTATACACTCCAGATAGTTGGATCACACCACATGTTTTTTACATTGTTGAAAAGGTCTAAAGGTTTCCACTTTCTAAAAGAGTAAAAAAAATATTAAAATGGGTAAAAATTTGATGAAGCAAGATTTTGGCAATGAACGTAAGTCGAGAAAACCGTTTTTTGCCCCCAACTCCAGATTTTGTGGGTGATACGGAATTTTCATATACCATTTTGTAATCAGTGCAAAACAACGTGATGGGTCTCCGCCAACGTATATTTTTAGTGTCACACAGTGTTATTAGTCTACAGAAAAATGGCGAAACACATTTCGGACTAAAAAGAGTAAGATCGTTCTATTTAGTGGGTCAAGTCGACACAATTTGTCCGACACCCACCAAACTGTGCATACAAGCGTCAATACACTATAAAGACTAGCAAGCATGGTGGTGCTATAATTATCGTATGGGGCAACTTTTCGTACAGTGGAGTTGGCCATGTACATCAAATTAACAATAGAAACTATGAGCCAGTGATTCTATGTATAGATATCATTTGAACTTTATTATGCTATATGCCAATGATTTCAGCAATATGCTCAATAACATTAATCAGGCCGAGATAAAAAGGCAACAAGCAAGCAACGTTCACAGTAACCATTTCGAGCAAAAGACTCGCTTCAAGCTATGTGGTGCTGAGAGGGGGATGAAACTAAAACTAGCAGCGTGTGAAGTAAATGGCTACTATCATAGGCATTGATTTCTGCATAAGCTGCATAGACTAGGAAGAAGAGGAAACAATCCTACCTTCTCTGTTCGTGCCCGCTCTTTCCCCGAGACGTGAAATTCACTTCGGAATAAATTTCTTTGATGATACAAACGACTTAATGGAGACTGGATTAATTAGAGGAACATCCTCACTTGTTATGTGGTTTCGCAATGGGCCTACTGTGTGCCTTTTGTGTCAGCAGTTTTCCTAACAGCCATCTTAACCTTATCATCATAGGCTTTGCTAAAGTTTAACCATTGCTTATTTTATCAATGCTATCAGTAGATATATGGTCATCATCATCATCATCGGCTCGACAACCGGGGTCCGGTCCTGGCCTCTTTCAACAAGTCTCTCCACCTATCCCGGTCTCGAGCCGCACCATCCAGTTGTGCACCCCAAGGCTTCGGGCGTCCTGGTCTACGCCATCTCTTCTGCTTCAAGGAAGATTGCGTACAACTCATGATTGTACCGTCTCCGGAATCGTCCTTCCTCACATATGGGGCCAACAATTCTCCGTAAGACTTTTCTCTCAAACGCGGCTAAGAGGTCGCAGTGCCTATTGCTAAGCAACCAAGTCTCGGATCCATACATGAGTACTGGCAGGACCATGGTCCTGTACAGCAGCAGTTTTGAAGTTATGGTTAGATTTCTGGATTTGAATAGCTTTGACAGACTGTAGTAGGCTCTGTTGGATTTGAGAAGCCGCCCGCGTATTTCTTCTTCTATGTTGTTATCGGCTGCTACTGTTGACCCAAGGTATTTAAAGGATTGCACCACTTCAAATTCGTGCTCCGCTACCTTGATTGTTTGACCAACTGGTCTTCTCGCATTCGACGCCACCATGTACTTTGTTTTACCTTCACTAATGTGCAGCCCCAGATTTTGTGCCGCCTGCTCGATTTGGATGAAGGAATCGTGTACAGCTTGTTCTGTTCTTCCGATGATGTCGATGTCGTCTGCGTAAGCCAGTATCTGGCTGGACCTGTTGACGATGGTCCCTCTTGTTGCCGTGCCAGAGTCACGGATTGCTTTCTCCAACGCCAGGTTGAAGAGGAGGCAGGCCAAACCATCCCCTTGTCGGAGTCCATTAAAGATGTTGATTGGTCTGGATAGCAATCCGGCTATTTTAACTTGGCTTGTTACGTTGGTCATGGTCAACCTACATAGTCGTGTCAATTTATTTGGGATGCCGAATTCTCTCATGGCTTTGTAAAGTTCTACCCTGGCTATGCTATCATAGGTGGCTTTAAAGTCTATAAACAGATGGTATGTTGGGATGTTAAGTTCTAGACATTTTTCCATCGCCTGCCTAAGGTAAAAATCTGATCAGCTGTTGATTTGCCTGGAATGAAACCACACTGATAGTGTCCGATGATGGTTTTAGCGTGTGGGGTTATCCGGTCTTGTAGGATAGAGGAGAGTATCTTATAGGCGGTACTCAACAACGTGATACCTCTATAATTGCTGCACGTTGTGACATCTTCCTTCTTATGTATGGGGCATATGATACCTTTTCGCCAGTCTTCTGGCATTTCTTCATGCTTCCATACGTGCACTATGATATCATGAATTGCTTGACGTAAGGCTGGCCCGCCGTGGTGGAATAATTCGGCTGGTATGCCATCGGCTCCCGGGGCTTTGTTTTTATTGAGCCGTCCTATAGCCTTCTCAACGTCTTCTATGCTTGGTGGCGGTAGCATAGGGTGTTCATCTTGAAGTAGTGGAGCCTCCGCTTCCGCTGTGAGCTAACCATTTAGCAATTCATTAAAGTACACTTCCCATCGCTCCAGTATGATTTGTGGGGATATATGGTGATATAGATTTTATATCAACTTAATAGAGAGAGGCGAGTGAATCTCACGGTAACCTTTTTGAGCAAGAGACTTGCTCAATGGGTCATCTGTTGGACGAACGGGTTTTTAGTCCTTGCGCTGATGAATGGTAGCCGGAACCTAAGATAGCGTCCGTCTTCATGAGAGGTCGTTACGCGGGCGACTACTTCACTCGATGCCAAACATTTAGCAACTTTCCTGCCACAAAACACATCAATGTGAAATTTTTGAAGCCGCGATATTTTATAACAAAGTAAAAAGAACTACACTAAAAATCATTAAGAATCAAGTTAAAATGGCGCCCAATAATAGTCCTCATTTAGGTAAATGAGTTGAAGTTTGTTTTTATCCATCTTCACTCTTCTGCATTCAAGCTGGGAGCTGAGTTAATTCTTCATTTTGCCAATGACACAAGGAAAATATTTTAATTTAAACCTAAACAAAAGCTCTGGGTTTCTGCAGTTTAGTGACGTTCTTGCAGCACTTTACTGTGCGCAACATCTCGATGAACTCAATTTAAAGTGATTGACAGCATTTAATTCCCCTCGATATCAACACAATAAAGCTTCTGTGTAGTGTTGCGACCACTTTAAAAGGACACAACGTTGCATAGCAAAAAAATTAAAATATATATAAAAAAAAATAAAAATAATACAAAATAAAATGTGTCGATAAATCCTCGCCCTTCGTCCACTTAATCGCCTTTTCAAAAAAAAGATTAATTTTTTTATTTTTCTGTCCATCATGCGGCGATGTTAAAGTAAAGCGAAGGCATAAATCAATCTCAGTAAAATGATTTCGTTCGCTATAAGCTATTCAACTTGTATACAAAACTCGAGCCGTCCAGCAGAGAATGCTTTCGCTCTTTTTTGTTCGGCGGCACGGTGGTGGCAGACAGCACTATGTTGTTTATATTGTTGTTGGATTTATTCATAAAACGTCATCATATCAGATGTGTCCTGTTCTTGTCGCTGTCACATTTTTATAACATTTTCCACTGGAAAACACACATATTCTTTGTGTAAAAGCGGTTTTTGTTGTATTCTTTTTTTTCTCTTTTTTTTATGTCCTTCTTTAAATTGTCTGTTTAAAAATTTGTGTCTGTTTTATGGCATCTGCTATACTCCGATGATGCAATGTCTACCTTGTGCCCGAAGTGCAAAACAGAAATAAAAGCCTCTGTTCAGAAATTTCATATACGGTATATACGGTGGCCTTGTTCCCTTTTTTTTATAATATATAAATTTAATATTTAAATTTGTTCTGAAAACCTCTTTTTGTCTTTTTGTAGGATAACGTGATGGAGCAGATATTTGATTTTGTTTTATTTTTTATAAAAATAAAATACCTACAACTCAAAAAAATATTTCCCGTGCAAGCATCGACATCGATTAAAATTCTGCTGTGTTGGGGAATTTAAAATAATTAAATGATTCTTCGGATAGTATTGGTTTTGATTCGACATTCACTTTAACAAGTTCAGCTGTACGGCTCCTGATGATAGAATTATCAATCTAATCAATTACCAAGTACAACGACTAAAGCACGGAAGGGTAGTCAGTAGGAAAAGGAATACCGGGATTAAAATGTGAACACTGGTGTTGAACTAATCTTTCAAGAACTGCTGCTATCTAGTTAGGACACACATTTTGTTCAGCTACATTCCGAATTCTCCTCTTCCGGAATCATAATCGGAACTGACCATTTTTTTTTCAGTCAACGTTGACGAACCCCTACGAGCATCTGTTGTTGGATTGACATCGGCTACATTATCGACAAGATCGCCTGGGAAGTTTCCTGTCTTGTGTTTATGTTATTTGTCCAGTCCTAGCTTGAAATAACACTTAATAACGGTTACAGGTTAGTGTATGCATCCTTCGAAAACGAGGCACATTGCGCTTAGGAAATTGGTGACTTCTGCAGTTTCATTAGTCAATCTGGTGGTTTTTGTTGCGAGGACTGCGGTGCAGTTCTCTCTCCTCTGTATTTGGCCTGCCGTAAAAGGACTTTTCAAGTGTATTCTGGCGGACGATAAATTTGTTTAGCTACTCGTCTGTTTCGTACGGTTTTTATTTTATCTGAATTTTGTACCTATCTACCACTATCCCTATTCCCACCAGACGTCTTTAAGTATTCCGTAAAGCATGTTTTCACGTAAAATGTAAAATAATTTTTTTCTTTTAATATAACCAACACCCCTGCAACCATCGAATGCCGTAAAGGGAACCTGCCAGACTTTTGAATTCTGTATCAGGAAGCAAATACCACACACATACCATTTTTGATTATCACTCCACTCCCAAAATTTGTTGTCGGCTCTTGGACTATTTTTCATCATTCGACTGATTTGTTCACAAATCTCATATGAAGATCTGTTCGTTTTCTAAACAATTTGAGAACTCAGAATCGTTCTCTTTTGTTCTCGTTATGAATTATCAACACTCATTGTTCTTTTATTAATACAATGGAATATGGTTAAGTTTAAATGACATTGCTGAAAAATCAGCTAGAAAGTTAAATTTTGAAGTATTTTGAAGCTAAAAACAAAATTAGGACCTTGTACCTACATTTTTTACATAAAAGCCTTAGCCGTTTTGTAGCAGCTAAACACAAATCATAAAAATTATTAAAAAAAATCCCGAAAAGCCATTTTTTCTCGCTCTAACGTTAGACGAACATAGGAAACAACAAATGTCAAAATGCCACATTTCTGCGTGTCAACAAAGCAAATTTTTTATATAGCTTTGTAAGAATATCAGTTTTCCTCGAAATTGAATAGTTGAATTAAATAAAAAGAATTCAAATTAGCTGTAAGACATATTGATTGAGGTTATTTCACCATTTATAGCTTTCCACCGATGTCTAATGTTAAACAAAATCTTTAAAAATAAATTACATGACTGGTACTTGCTCTTATAGTTAAAGTTACTATATTTATATGCTAAGCCTTTTTAATTAAAAATTTGTAAATGCAGTTTTAGAAAAAAAAATTGAAAAAGAATAAAATTCGATATTCAAATGATAAAAATATCTTCTTAAATGAATATAACCTGAAAATGAAATATGCAGTTTGATTTATTCTATAGTGATACATTTTTAGAAAAAAATATTAGAAAATCGTTAGAGCCGTTTTAAAAAAAAAAATATTTTTTATATATTTTTAAGATATTCTTTATCAACATCCAAAAACTAAATTTTGAAAAAAACTTAGTAGTTTTCGAAAAACTGATTTTCAAAAAAAAATTTGATTTTTTTTTTTAAATCCAGAAAATGATTTTCGAAATTTGTCTTACTTAACATTATCACTGCAACTTAGAGTCTTTCATGTAAAAAAAATGGTTGAAATTGATTGAGAATTAAAAATACCGGTTTTTGAAAAAAAAGGTAAAAAAAAAATCAGCATGTTTTTTTGTTTTTTTTTTTAATTTAAATCGTAGGAACCATTTTTGAGAAAAAAATGAGTTTAACTAAAAACGGTATATGACAGATACCGTTATTTAGGGTCCAAAACAAAACTGTTTATAGAATCACCAAGGAGCTTACAGGAGTAAAATGCTCCAAACAACACCTGGTGAAAGATATAGATGGTTCTCTGCTCCATTCGGATGAGGACCAGCTCCGAAGGTGGAAGGAACACTTCGCTTCGGTTTTAAACCGTGTGTTCGCCAGCGATGCGCATCCAATACCTGATGACCCGCCCGAAGCAACAAATACCCGAATCCACACCCCACCTCCCAGTACAGAAGAGATAATTGCCGCAATTAAAACACTGAAGAACAACAATGCGGTAGGACTTGATGGTATTCCTGCAGCGCTCTTACAAGCAGCACCAACGGCATCGAGTGAGCTACTGCATCCACTCATAACGAGAGCCTTTAACTCTGAGTGCTTCACGGAGGAGTGGAAAAGGGGAATGATCGTCAAGCTCCCGAAGAAAGGAGATTTGATGCAGTGTGAAAACTGGAGAGGGATTTGCGTTCTGCCTGCGGTTGCCAAGATAGCAGCAAAAATTATATTAGAGCGAATAAAAGAACATCTAGAAGACATACTTGACGCCGAACAAGCAGGTTTCCGCACTGGTTCATTCTGTGTTGACCACATTAACACCTTGCGGATCATTATTGAACAGTGCGTCGAATATCGATCACCACTTCACCTGCTGTTCATTGATTTTGAAAAAGCGTTTGATAGTGTTAACAGAGAATTTATTTGGATTGCCTTACGCAGGAGAGGCATTCCAGATAAGTTCATCGCTATCATTAAAGCAACCTACGATGGATGCAAATGTCACGTTTTACACAGAGGATGGTTATCGGATGAATTCGAAGTCCATTGTGGAGTCAGGCACCAGAATTCCTCAGAATTCAAGTGAAAACGTTTAGACTAAGGATATTGATTTATCGAAGATCATTAAGCAGAAAAACAATAAAAACCCTTCAGATCTTACGAAAAAAGTCAGCGAAACAAATTTAATTCTACCGAGTATTATATACATTTTTGGTAATCTTGTTCTACTACAGAATCAGAACCCAATGAACTAAGAACATTAAAATCATTTATGAATGAAATGAAATCAGAGTCCATTTAAAATAAATATTTAAAGAAAATCAGAAAACGAAAACAAATTTTCAATTTGCAAACTTCAATTATTCTTTCAATTGATGTGTCAAAATATATTTAAGAAGCCTTTAAGTAACCTTTATCTACACATTATACATTGCGTTTAAGTTAAGAGACATTTAAGTTTAAATAAGAAAATTGATGCACTTAAGGGCAGTTAGAAGGTTGCTTAAAGCTTAGAAACCTTTCAGTTTCTTTTATAGATACAGCTTCTTGTCTTTAAATCTTCCTTTTTTGATACTGCATTTTAATAATTATGTACATAAATACATACCTAGTACCTCTATAACAAAACAAGACTCAAAATCAAACATGGCTGTGAGGTGACTAACAAATTTAAAAACAAAGCGTGTTCTATAAAAAATAAAACTCAAAAGTTTAAACTAATTTAAATTGATTGAATTAAAATTCTATCCATTTATCTACGCTTTTGTGTAGATTATATTATGCATAGCTAAATTATTTAAACCAGTTTGATGGGGAAATACATACATTTTGAATAACTATTGTTTTTGAAAGACAATCACCCTTTTAATAAACTAAAGAATTTAAAATGTCATTCTATCTCCAAATACGTCAATGTTCTTCATTCTTTGTATTTAAATTTCTATATACGCAATGAACTTGTTTTTTGTCAACACAATAGAGGAAGCAATTTTACTTTTGCGATGGTATAAAACAAAAGTATACTCGTTCCTATATTTTCATTTAAGGTGTGGCGAAAGTTGGTTAGATTTGTTAATATAACAAAACCTGTTGGTAGAACGATTAAAAAAAGAATTAAGAAACGGATTAGAACCCAAAGTATGTGGGAACAGAAGAACTAGCTTGCTAGCCCAACTTTACTCTGGTTTTGTTTTATTTTTTTTTTTGTTTTTTTTTTCACTTAAAAAATATGAAGGGTCTAGGGGAAAACCGTCACATGTCTACTTTTTGTCAAAATTAAACTAATAATGAGGTCTCGTAGTATTTATTGAGCACTTTAATTCTTTCTCGGAATGGGTTTGAATGGACTTATGCCGTTTTCATCCTGGACCCTTCACAGTACAACATTTTTTGTTGTTTCTTTTCAAAATTCTAGGTTTAAAAATATTTTTTTAAATGATGGAGAGTGCGAAAAAAGTGGGTCTCACAATTCTGTCTGTCTGTCGAGCCTTAACCGCTGTAGCGATTTTCTCAAAATTTGGTAGTTAAGAGTCTTTGGTGTTTTCCTAGAGGGGAAGTAAAATTTTATTTTGGGACCAAAACTTATGGTACCCGCCATATAACCATTAACGTAATTTTTTTCAAAAACGGCTTCGATTGTGATTAAAATTTGCGTGTTAAGTCACACGTTTGAAATTAAAGAAATGTTTGCAAAAATTGTATTAACGGTACCTCCCATATAGAACCTTTTTTTTCATTTTTGACTTTCTCTTGAGCGACTCAACCAATTTTGATGAATTTTTTTAACGGAAGCTCCTTAACAACCTCAAAATTATTTGATATTAAAATTTTATAAGAAATAATTTTTGGATTTTTAAAAATATCTTCGAATTTTTTTTTTAATCAATTTTTCAAAAACGGGTCACTGTAAAATTTTGAAATTTTGGTTTTAAATGTGCATTTACATTTTCTTGAAAATATTATACAAAGTTTTTGAATTTTTTTATAAATTACATTTCTTATAAAATTATTTTTTTTTTTAACTTTTTTTTTTAGATATAACATTGCGGACTTTGAGCCTAAGAGCAAGTACGTGCGACCCAGTTGTACATTTTGTTTTTTGTTTTGCAAATCAAATGAAATACTGAGTAGCTCCTCAGAATTAAAGAAAACATGAATTTTGTAGCTTCTTTTCACACGAAAAAAAAGTTTATGTTTTGATAATTTCATGCCAATCTACCACGGTTCATCTAAAAATCTGATGTCCAGGCTTTTGTTTAAATCAAAATTACATTAAATTGAAATTTTCTTCTGGCGTACCGGTTAAAATAATTGAGACGAATCTCCTAATGTATTAACTTTGTTTGAAACAGAGTCAGTTTTTATCATATTCAACTAATACCGCCCAAAAATCATTCCGGAAACTCATTCCATAACTCAAAAACTGAAAATTGTCACTGAACAAAAAAAAAAAAAAAACGAAAGGGCCAGTTTTTCAATAGTCAGTTAATCAGTCAGTTAGTACTTATTCATTAGATAGAGCAAAAATCTATTTTTCAAGAATAAGATATTACGTATTCTTTGGAATAATTATTTTAAAAAATATTGTTAAAAATATTCCTAGAAATAAATTTTAAAATAATATCAGCAAAAATTATTTGTCATACTCGTTTACAAATCCAACAGCTTTACAACAAATAAAAACAAACAACAATCAAAAATTTATATGAAAATGACTTTCGAGCTCAAACATTTTGATTTTCAATTCTGCTATTCTATAGAATAAATAAATGAGTGATGGAAAGAATTTGATGCTACTATCTGATTGTTTATGAGTCTAAAAACTTTATTCGTCGTTAACTGACTATTTATTAGAGGATTGAAAAATCGGCTCTAAATCAATTAAATTTCTAAAATTACTAAGGCAAATTTTTCTTCAAGAATTTTCACGTGCGTTACAAAAAAATGAGTTGATTCATTATTTCTATTTAAATAAAAGTTGTCCGAAGGAATATGTCTGACTGTAGTTACAATGACAAAATATCAAATTTTTATTCATCGCCATTGCGTTAAAAATGGTCTTTCCGGAATGTCATAAATTGTTTTCTGCATGAATAAATTAAATTAAAGTGGAAATTGCGCGTCATTCCGGGAACGCTTGCTTTGATATAAATAAAGACTAGAATTATTATTTTTAACGATGTTATAGGATACAAAATCAAGACCACTATGTACAGTAAAAACTCAAAAATATTTCGTTTCGTTTTCGTAATAATGTAATTTTTCGTAATTTTAATCAACATATTGGACTAATACTATAGTTTGAAAAATATGACCAAATTATTTTAACTTTTTTGCTATGTGTGTATTTTTTCGAAGTGGGACATTAGCTCATCCACTCAAATTAAGCTCATCCACAATGTATGTAGCTGATAAAAGAGGATACCTATTTGAGTTCCTTTTAACCTGCCTTATCATTGCCAAATGCCAGGTTATTTTCCGGACTTATTTTTCTACCATTTCTTCGTATTTAGTGGCTCATCTTAACAGTTCTACTTTTTCGGTGCAGGTTTTTCACATTTTTCAAGTGATTTTATTGACTAGCACTTCTGTAAAGCTTAGAACATTCCTTGATCCTTGATTCCTTGATTTGTAAACAAATTACAAAACTTTTTTGAAAAACTTGATCAAAACATAAAATCCTAACTTTTCTGTATCTATAGTATAAACATTCATGGAAAACACAGTTCCCGAAGCTGCCTTAAAATCTAACATTCTTACCAAATGTTTCGATCCAAAGTAAGAGAGAAGTTATAGATTTTGATATAGCCACCGCACTGATCGACTTATTATTGATGAATATAGTACTGCAGTAAAAGTCACAAAAAAAAATTATTCATACAAATTGTTATGATCCTGAACTTTGCAGACAATTTGTCCGCTGAAGTTTGAACAGCCACCAAAGCCGTAAAACTTGTCCGATTTAAAAAAAAAACTAAACTGTAATCGCTTTGTCTTGAAAATCTCTAGGGGCGATATTTTTTAGTTTTTTTTATTCGTCTTAAAAAAAAAGTTTTGGTCAAAACAACATAAAACTGTAATAATGTATTGATTTTGGAAAAAAAGTACCGCAATTTCTTCGTCTTAAAAAAAATGTCGGTAACGTATTTTATATTTTTTTTTTTTGTATTCTTCCTAACAAGAAAGATATGGCCAAAAGATTAATATCTATTATAGGTCAGAGGTATTTGCTAAATACTTAATGGAAAATCTTATTCCATTTATTCCGTTCTGGACACTTCTATTAGAACCTCAAGCAAATCATTTTACAAACAGCTCCGTTGAAAACTATTTTAATAGTTAAAAAAATAGTTGATAGTTGGAAAATGATAAAAAAACTTAAAGTTGGGCACTTTATTCATATAAATTATGAAAGATTGGAGTCATCCTTCAAGCAAATTTATCTTCCGAAACCGAAAGTCAATGTTAACAAAAATATGAGAAATATTAATGAACCAGACAATATAAAATCCGAAGAATATTGGCACCGTGGTAAAGTTAAAACTCAAAGAGTGCCATATTCAGAAAAAGAAAAAAATTAAAAATTATTGAAAAAAACGAAAAAGTAACGAATCCAAATTTTAATGAGAATGAAACAATTATAATGATAATTATTAAAACAGCGTGTCATACAATCTGTTATCCTGTCGACTAAAGAATTTATTAATGCAGCCCGTCCTTTTTGCAAAGAAAACTTCCAATCTTTCATAATTTACAACTTAAACACTTTTATCATTTTCCATCTTGCCAATATTTAAAAAATTGTTTTTTTTTTCATGGGTTTTGAATCTTTTGGACAAAACTTTTTTGTTTAGACGAATAAAAAAATCTAAAAAATATCGCCCCTACATCTTGGCAAGACAAAGCGATTGCCGTAAGTTTTACGAAAATCGGTTCATTATTACAGTCGTGACGAAAGTCCAAAGATTTATTTTTAAATTTATTTTGACCATTTTGAATCTTTTGGCCAAAACATTTTTGTTAAGACAAATAAAAAAAACTAAAAAATATCGCCCCTAGAATTTTTCAAGATAAAGCGATTAAAGTTTAGTTTTTTAAAATCGGAAAAGTTGTACGGCTTTGGTGGCTGTTCAAACTTTAGCGGACAAATTGTCTGCAATGTTCAGGATCATAAATTGTAAGACATTATGTTTCTAACATAGTGGCACTGCTATTATTTTGTTCTCCAATGTATATAGGTACAATAGTGCAAGTTTCGGATTCGTAAAATAAATTGAACTCGAGATAACAATCAAACATGACATAATTATGATAGGGAATGCGAAAAAAGTGAGTCCGGCAATTCTGTTTGTCTGTCTTTCTGTCGGTCTCTATCTCAAGCTGCAGCCTCAGTCGCTGAAGCGATTTTCTTCAAACTTGGTAGTTGAGGGTTTTTGGTGATTTCCTTATTAGTTTCCAAATGATTTGATACATATCAAAATTTCCAAAAAAAATGATTTTTTGGATTTTTAATAAGAGTTTAAATTTTTTTTTTGAAAAATCGATTATCCGAAAACGTGTTCATAATTTTTTTTTGAAATTTTAGTGTTTGATGACCATTATTATTTTCTTGAAAATGCCATGCCAACTTTTTTTAAATAAAAAAAACATGTTTTTTAACAACGGCTCTAACTATTTTTTAATTTTTTTCTTATAATTCCTCTTTTCAAATGAAATCAAATGGCATACTTTATTTGGAGGTCAAATGTAGTAATGAATTTTATGTTTTTTTTTTTTATTTCTTATAAAATTAGTTATTTTTAAAAACTTTATATAAGAAGCTTTAGTGCCCACAGCAACTCTGATCATAAGAGCAAGTTCGTGCATTTTTTTGCGCCAACGATTTGTGGTAGAAGGCACTCATACCTACCTACAGTTCGATTTCGCGGATGGGAATCTCACATGAAACCATCAGATTTGAGATTGAAAATGGTTCCTTCATTGGAAAATAGAAGATCTGAAGGGAACAACAAAGAACACCATCATAAAGTTGTCAAGAAAATGACTGCATCTTTGCAAACATATCCGTGACATAATAAACAAATCACATTTAAAAAAACATTGTTTTTTTTTATTTAAACTAACAGATTTATCTACAATTTTATTAACTAAACTGGCAGTGTATTTTTAATTTTTATATCATACTGACACTATTAGTTAAGACACAGAAAAAGATTAATAGATCCACTCGATTAAACATCATGGTTCTCCGTTTATAGTCATGCACGCACACTTTAAATAGTTTACACTTTTTTTTTTTAACCTTAACTTAAGCTTAATTACCAATTTGACTTGGTGGCAGGTAAGAACTTCCTGGAACTACATCAACACCGGTTGGCAAAAATGGCGGAAAACTTTGTGAATTTAAGTCATCTTGATTATTTGCTGTTCCTGTTGTTGCTAATGGCAATGTCGCACTTGCTGCATCATTAGAATAATTTATAGATCCAGTTTGGGTGTCGATTGCAGATCCAATTTGTGTGCCGAATGAATTTGAAGGTCCGGGTAGACTTTCATACTGAGCCTGAATCGCTTGTTGAGCTTGGACAGCCTCATCGTCAGTCTTGTACTTGATGAATCGTACTTCTGGCATTTTGCGGGCGGTAGCTTGAATTTCTTGGAATCGTCGTGTGAGTTCTGCGATATCCGGTTCCTTGCTAAGAACATAAACAATTGTCTGAGATTGAATTGCTTCCTTGGCCATCTTGAGCAGGGCTTCGGTGTAGGCCTCGTATCCGGGTGTCTTAACGAATATCACCTGTAGATTCTGTTTTGCTACTGGAGCTGCTTGAGGATTGGTGTATTGGAGTTGCTGTGGGACTATCTGGTTGGCGATGGTGGGGATTTGCTGAGGTGCTATTTGGTTGTATGTGATAGGGGTTTGTTGAGGAGCAATTTGGTTGTAGCTGCTGGGACTTTGTTGAGGAGCAATTTGATTGTACGTGACGGAGTTTTGTTGAGGAACAATTTGGTTGTAGCTGCTGGGACTTTGTTGAGGAGCAATTTGATTGTACGTGACGGAGTTTTGTTGAGGAACAATTTGATTGTAGCTGCTGGGACCTTGTTGAGAAACAACTCGACTCGGGATGAAGGGAAGTTGTTGTGACGCTATTTGATTAGTGTTGAAAGAAGTTTGTTGCTGTTGGGCTACATTATTGTATGTGATGGGGCGTTGTTGAGGAGCTATTTGGTTGTATGTAGAAGAGTGTTGTTGAGGAACTATTTGGTTGTATGTTATTGGGTTTTGTTGAGGAGCTACTTGAGTATATGCTACTGGGGCTTGTTGAGGAGCAATTTTGTTATATACGAAGTGGTTTTGTTGAGGAGCTCCTCTTTGGTTGTAGGTGATTGAATTTTGTTGAGGAGCTACCTGGGTATATCTTATAGGTCGCTGTTGTGGTACAGCCTGGCTATAGGTTAAGCGGGGTTGTTGTGGGGCTACCTGACTGTAGGTGACTGCAGTGTGTCTGATGCTTGGAACAGACTGCTTGTAAGAGATTGGGCGTTGTTTCTGAACTCTTTGATGGTCATCAGGATCAGCAAAGATATATACCGATTTTGTGGATCCATCCCTGTTAACAACTGGCGCTATATTCCCAATTGATTTTGCAGGTCTGATGTAATTGTATCCATTTCCAGCATTACAAGCTACTACAAATACTGACAACACCTATGCCAAAAAAATTAAAAGTTAAAAAAACTCAACGATTATACTTTTTTCCCATACTAACTTACCAAAAGCCGAATAGTTCTATCCATGGTGACTGTTCGATTGCAAATGATAGTCCCACCACTTTATCCATCTGAATGAAGTCTCCTTTCTGTCTCTACAAGTTCAAGGTCAACAACTGATCGAACGCCCGTAGCGACAGCTACTACTTACTTCGGACGGGCCTTTTCCTATAAAATGTTTACCCCAAATTCACGCCAATTTGGAGAGGGTGCATTATGGACGTAGAAATGTTATTTGTTGTGTAACCACAAGCAAAGCTTGTTTTAAGCTCACCACAAAGGCATCATTTAAAGCCGTAATTATGATTTGCTTGTTTCTTTCGGGTATTTCTGGTATTTAAATTGTTGACGAGGGGAATACAGTGGGAATAAATCAATAAAATATTGAATGCTAATGATTTCGTCAGAATGGAATTCCCTCGTTAATGCTGATAACCTGATTTATGATGCCGGTAAGTATTATTATATTTTTTTTTTTGATTTTACATATCACACAGCTTGTGTTTGCCGGAATGTAAATTAACATGAACATGGTCAAGAGTATTATATTGGCGGTAAATAATTATATCGAAAACATGTTCGATGAAAATTCGAGAGGTAGCTAGATATGGGAATTTGTTTGATTGGACGATGAACATAAATATCGCATATCATCGTGCATCGGATTGTAATTTTGTATCTTTTAAATGTTAAAGCAGTTTAATATTGATAACTGCGCCATCGAAGAATGCAATCATCAATATGTGATTTGATTTGATGTATGAGCTTGAGCATATCGTCACATAAAAATCTTGACGTCTTTTTATTCATTGTGTTGTGGTTTTTATGTATTTTTTTTTTATTATTTTTTGATTTTATGGGAGCGATTGATTTTTTGTTTTTATCTCATCCGGCTTTTGGTCAAATGTAGATTACTTTTGAGTGGGTGTTTTGGTGGATTAAAAATATGAATATGCTAAATGTTTTTTTTTTTTATGGAATAATATGACAACTATCCGCTTGAATGAATACGATGGTAAGTCATTATATTATTGTTGACTTGAATTTTGAAATGGGATATTTTTGGGGGGGTTTACATTTGCGAGCATGCTCGACGGCATATGTTCTTACTTTCGTCATAAAAATTAGAACTGTCAAAATTATAAGAAGATAGGTAAGACTGGTTGTTTTTAGTATTTAATTTTTTTAAGTTTCTACTTTAAACTAAGCGAATTATAAATTTCTCCATTAGACATAAATGATTTTGGATTGGCTGATTCAAGAACGAATTTTATTGAATTTTATAGAAAAAAAAATAACAATAAAAATGTATGAGCATAAAAAATGTAGATAAGGGGGAAATTGCTTTAAAATTATTAAATTATTTCTAAAAACAAATCAAAATGTTTAATCGGGATGAAATGCCAACAGAAGCCTTTTCAGATATGTTGGTGTTTTTTTCCCAAACATATTGAGAACACGAAATGCACGCTTTTCGGAAGTAGTGTGGGATTGCAGGAACACAATTTCTCGAAAATCTTCAAGTCACATGCAAAACAGTGTTTGTTACTAGCGATATGTGTATCATATATCAAGTTATGCATTCGTACAAAAAAAAAGTTTAGATAACAATCAAACATGACATTACGATGACAGAGAATGAGAAAAATGTGGGTCCGACAATTCTGTTTGTCTGTCTGTCTGTCTGTCTGTATGTATCAGAGACCACAGCCTAAACGCATTTGTCGATTTACTTCAAACTTGGTATGTGGCGTTTTTTGGAGAATATCCCCAGACATTTTTTTGAATTTTTTTTTTGGATCCCAAATAACGGAACCTGTCATATACCGGTTTTAGAAAAACTCATTTTTCTCAAAAACGGTGCCTACGATTTTGATTAAAAAAATCATGGTCATTTCTTTAGATAAGGTCTATCTTTAAATGAGAACCATTTTTTTCAAAAACCGTTGTTAACCTGCCATAGAACCGTTTTTTTAAATTCTGATTTTCTCCTTCATGACTCAATCAATTTCAACTATTTTTTTTACATGGATGCTTTTAAGTTGCCGTAATTATACTTTGTAAAAAAAATTCGAAAATTATTTTTTCGGATTTTAAAAAAAAATTAAATTTTTTTTTTTTGAAAAATAATTTTTTCGAAAATTATTCAATATTCTTTTTTTAAATTTTAGTTTTTAGATGTTGATAAATAATGTCTTAAAAATGGCGTACCAATTTTTTTTTTTTAAAGTACTTCCAAAATTTTATATGGAAAAAATATTTTTTTTTTGAAAAACGGCTCGTAACGATCATTTTAGTCATTTGAAAATTTAATTTTATGCTTTTTTAATTTTTTTTTTCTAAACCTTTATTTACAATTTTTTAATTAAAATGGCTTAGCATAAATAGTAACTTTATCTACAAGAGCAAGTACGTGCGACCTGTAGATTCTTGAGCTACGCTTTAAAATACAGTGAACAGATTAAAATACCTTTACATCGTTGTCATCTCTTGAAGCAAAACCAGTAATCATGTGTGTTTAGTAGGTACTTAGGATTTAAAACCTATTCACAATAACTGTTTGTATTTTAGTACCAAAACCAACGAGTTTATTTTCTTTTTCAACCGATTTCAACATTTTTGGCTTTAAGTGTACAGTGCTGCATTTGAATTTCCAGGTTGCAACATATACTCACAAACTAAAGCACTTTCTACCTATTTGTACCATAATCTTGTTTATAAAATCAAATTATGGCAACAATAATGGCAGTTTGTTATTCGTGCAGTCCAACTTTATAGGAACGTTTACATGAAAATCGAAATCAAGTTTCGAACTGGTTGCTGTCTAAACTATCTTCACTAAGTGTATGCTCTTTCATCGAAATATGTTCGAAAACATACTCTTCACAATAGCTATGGGGCAATTATTTTTAATAAATTGCATTATGACGGTTTCATCTTTGCCGCTTTTGTTTTTTTATGAATCTCATCGAAAATGTTCGAGTTTCTGGGCTTTTGTTTGTCATAATTTCAAATATCAAAAGAATTGACATATGCCGTACGCATATACAATTTGGAGTTATAATAAATCAGTGGTCTCTAGAAACATCCTTTTTACTTGCGATATGGGTACCATATATCAAGTTATACATTCCTACTAATAATACATTAATGCATAATATACATTCCTAAAATAAAATTCACGACTGGGTCGCACGTACTTGCTCTTATAGATGAAGTTACTATTTATGCTAAGCGTTTTTAATTAAAAATTTGTAAATGCAATTTAAAAAACAATTAAAAAAGCATAAAATTCGATTTTCGAATGATTAAACACAAATCGTTAGAGCCGTTTTCTAAATAAAATGCACGACTAGATCGCACGAACTTGCTCATGTAGTGCAAAGCTATTTTATGTATCAACTTAGCTTGAAAATTTTAGCTTTTGGCCATCTGCTGTGTGTAGGCATTGAGAGATATGCACAAATAAGCAAAAATCAATATTTTTTTAAAACGGGAACACTTTTTGGATTTTTTTTTTTGAAAAATAATTTTTTTTTCCATATTGGGTCAATGATTTGTATTTTTTCAAAATTTTATTCTTAGATGTTGATAAATATAAGCCATCTTCAAAATGGCATACCAATTTTTTTTTTTAAATCGTTTGAAATTTGTTTAATAAAAAAATATTTAAAAAAAAACGGCTCGATAGATTTTTTGAAAAAAATTCTAAAAATTTTTCGTTATTGAAGAAATCATATCAAAAAGTTTAATAAAAATCGTTAGAGCCGTTAAAATTCGAAGAACTCAAAAATGTTGTATGGGAGGTGCTCGTTCTAGATGAGATATTCAAAAAAAAAAAAAAACAACTTTCGAAATGACGTAAAAATCATCAGAAAATCCGTCTTCGCGTTTGGGCAGACGCACAGACCGACGGACGGCATGACGAAAACCACTTTCTCGGACTTCTCCATCATCGTAATGTTGGTTTTGATTAAAACCACAAATTTTTTTTCAGACACGAAACCAATACTTGACCTATAGAGCAAGTAAAAAATTACGTAAATTATTTTTTTGGCGTTTTAAAAAATGTTTAATTTTTGTTTTTGATAAAACATTTTTCGAAAACTATTCAATATTTTTTTTTTCAATATTAGATGTTCACAAATACTATCCTAAAAATGGTGTACAAATTTTTTTATAAATGTCCTTGAAAAATTTTATATGGAAAAAATAGTTTTTTTTTGTTTAAAACGGCTCTAACGATTTTCATTTTTTTTTCTAAAAATGTATCATTAGAGAAAAAATCAAATTGCATACTTTGTTTTGAGGTTAAATTCATTTAAGAAGTTGTTTAAGTTATTTGAAAATAAAATTTTATGCTTTTGTAATTGTTTTTTTCTAAAACTGCATTAACAAATTTTTAATTAAAAACGCTTAGCATAAATAGTAACTTCATCTATAAGAGCAAGTACGTGCGACCCAGTCGGGCATTTTATTTACTTTTGTAACAGCACCAATTTAGTTAAGAACACCACCTATTCGAAATAATATTTCGATGTTTGAAAGAGTAATATCCGTATAACAGTAACGGTTACATTCACTTATGTGTATTATTTTCGAAATGATTCATGTCTTGAATGTACACTTAGAATAAAAATTAATTTCAAATTAGCAAAGCATAATAAACACCCAGAAAAGTTCTAGAAAACATTACTGTCTTAGAAATCTACTTTCTGCACTGTAATACAATGGTGTACATATTCGAATATTTTAATTAATATTTTTTAATATTTTAAAAGGTTGGAAACTCTACTTTTCAGCTTTCAAGTTGTGAATTTTTGAACACAAAAATTTAAAACATATTTTTCTCTTAATTTAAAATAAGTAAAACAGAAACTATTAAGTAGCAGTAGGTTGAGTACCTACGTTCAAGATATTCTAAAATACCTAACCATTTTCTTGGAACGAAATGCAGGAAGTCTGTTTTTTTTCATATCAGAAAGAATAGTTTATTAGAAATATTAAGTACTGACTTTAAGGACGCCATTGCCACCTCCTTCGCAAAATCCGAAAATCGATTTATATCTATCACCGAAACTATTGCTGTATTGTGCTAGGTTGTTTTTTTTTCGTTTTAGCATTTTACTTTTTATTAAAAAAAAAACCTCCGATATTGTCTTTATGATGAGAAGTGAAGAATGCACAATTTCCCATATTTCTGAGGATTATGCAATACCTATATCAGTTAAAAGTTATAGCAATGAAATTTCGACCAAGTAATTAAGAAAAAATTGGATAAGAGTCTGCAAGTATGGTCGTTTTATCTGATCTAGACTAGAGGGTGGTTTCGTGTCAAAACAAATTGATGTTTTAATCAAAACCAACATAACGATGATGGAGAATACTAAAAAAGGGGTTTTCGTCATGACGTCCATCGGTCTGTGCGTCTGTGAGTCTCTGCGTCCGTATGTACACTTTTCCACTGCCCACACTGAACCAAAAAGGTACATAAAATTAATGAATTTTTACATTCAATTAATGTAAAAATTCATGGCAAATGAGCCAATGTAAAAATTCATTAAATTTAAAAATCTTTTTATGAACAAATTCATAAGGGAATGAATCTTTCTTAAAAACTAAGAATAAGTTCTTAAATTTTATGAATTTTGTTCTTAAAAAAATTCAAAAATTTTGGAATATGTTTTAAGAAAAGTTTCTTAAATTAAATGAACATTTCTTAAAATTTCATAATCTTTTTTTTTATTTTCTTCTAAAATTTAAGAACAAAGTTTAAGAAAAGTTTCTTACAATTAAAGAACATTTCTTAAATTTAATGATTTTTTTCACTTTTTATTTGAAAAAAGTAAATGAAATGATTCTTAAATTTTACGAAAAAAATCATTAAATTAGTGAATTATTTTTTAAATTTAATGATTTTTTTCATAATTTTCGCAAAGAAGTATATGTAATGTTTCATAAATTTTATGAATTAAATCATTAAATCTATGAAATATTTCTCAAATCTCATGATTTTTTTCATTAGTTTCGTAAAAAAGTATAGAAAATTTTGCTTAAATTTTATGAAAACAATGAATTATGAATTATTTCATAAAGTTGTATGATGTTTTTAATAAAATTTAAAACATTTTTCATTAAAATTAATATATTAATTTATATATGTATATAAATTAATGATATGATTATATTCATATAATTGCTATTATATGCATTTATATGAATAAAATCACATCATGAATTTATATACATTTATAAATAAATATATAAATTTTCATGAAAAATGTTTTAAATTGTGTTAAAAACATCATACAACTTTCTGAAATAATTCATAGATTTGATGATTATTTTCATAAAATTTGGCAATATTTTCTATACTATATACATTACCATTTCAATCCTTAAGTACAAAGGAAATCTGAATTGTCTATTCAATAAAAGAAAAGTTTAAACGTTATAAATATATTTTATTTTATTAAATTAAATGAACTTTTATTTTTACATTAAATATCTATCGATGTTCTCCATCAATAATCGTGCAGTCTTATCCTTCAGCCGGTTTTCTTGAAGATGGAACTCTTTGATCTTGAGGACCTGTTCGGGCCATCTTGTGACCACTCCTGGTCGTTTGCCAAACATGACCTCAAAATCCTTGTTTATCTATAAAGATATATTGTTTTTGCATTTTAAAAATTCAATTTCTTACTAATAATGTAAAAGATACAATTTACCAATCGATAGCCAGTTGGTTTTTTATACTCTGGCCAGGCCTTGAACACTTCCATTAATGATTAATTTTTCATTAATAGCAATGCAATTATTTCGATACCAAAAACAAAATTTTAAAATATACTTATAAAAAATGGTTTTAAAATATTTTTTTTATTAAAATGAAAGAAACTTTTAAAAAACATACCTGTTTTTATACTTAACTAAGTATACGGGAACTAGGCAACGGGAAACAATATTAGTTTACACTTTTAATGTCTTACACTGTCACAATTGTTTATGGTTTATAATGCTTAACACTTGGTTTATGGTTTATAATGCTTAACACTTGGTATAATGATGCAATTTTACAAATAACAATCTTAGAAACTTTTGCAAACAACAACCTTAGAAAAATCCAAATAACACTTATAATTTGACTCGAAACGACCGTCCGTCAATTTCAATCAGAATAACAGTTATTATTTTCTGGAATAATGAAAAAATTCATACATTTTAAGAACAAATACATACATTTTAAGAAAAAATACATACATTTTAAGAAAAAATACTTAAACACCCAAAATTTAAGAAAAGTTTCTTAAATTATATGAATACTTTCATAAAATTGAATGAATTAATTCTTAAACCTTGGAAAAATATGAATTTCGATCTTAAAAAGTATGAACAGATTCTTAGATTTTAAGAATAAGTTCTTAATACCGAATGCAGGATAAGGATAACGGTAAAATGTTCGTTATTTTTCTATTAATGAAAAAATCCATACAATCCATACAGAAAAAAGCGCAAAGTTGCGTTGACACGAGTTTTTTAATTGTACTTTAAGCCTTAACGAATAAATTCTTAAAACTTGAAAAAAAAAATTAAAACGTTAAACGTTAAAAATGTTTTTCGATTACCTACTAAAAATATTAATATATTTTATATAAAAATACTCAAAACCTTAAGTTTAAGCGTTTGTTCATAATTTGTGTGTATACTACATAAATTTAATGCACAAAATCTTAAGCTCCGGCAAAATAAATCTTGTTCATAAAAAAGAATGTATAGATTCTTAGAATAAATGAAATATTCTTTCAAATTCGGACTAGAAGTTTATGAATTTATTCATAAACCTTTGTATTCGTTCTTAAAAAAAAATCATAAAAATATTTTCCATAGGAATTTTTTTATGAAAACTGATTCTTAAACTCTATGAATTGTTCTTAAATTTTTTTTTTTTTTTAAGAATTCGTGCTTAAAATTAATGAATTTTTCTTAAAAATTAATGAATTTCGGTTTATGAACGAGATTCATAGTTTTTAAGAATAATAATTTTTTCAGTGCAAACGCGTGAATGAAATGGGCTTTACAATTTGGTAGAGATGATTTTCATTTAATTTCGAAGTTTTTTTTCTTTTGTTTTTGAATAACTCATCTAGAACGAGTACCTCCTATACCACATTTCTGAGTTATTTGAGTTTTCTCAAAAACAGCTCAAACGATTTTGATAAAACTTTTTGATAAGATTTCTTTTATAACGAGAAATAATTATAATTTTTTTTTGAAAAATCTATCGAGTATGGCTTAACTTTCATGTAAAAAAATGGTTGAAATGGAATGAGTCATGAAGGAGAAAATCAGAATTAAACAAAAAACGGTTCTATTGCAGATACCGTGAATACCGGTTTTTGAAAAAAATGGTTTTCATTTAAAGATGGACCTTATCTAAAAAAAAATATCATGATTTTTTTAATCAAAATCGTAGGAACCATTTTTGAGAAAAAAAGAGTTTTTCTAAAACCGGTATATCTGTCATGTACCGTTATTTTTGGTAAAAAAAATTAAAAAACTTCTGGGCATAGTCTCTAAAAAATGCCACATTTTTTTACTAAATTTTGTATATTATTGAAAATGGTCCGAAATGATCGACAATGGAATTGAAATTCTTGGAACTCATTTAATTTTAATTTAATCTCTTAATCCAGAAATAAGAATCACTCCAATGAACCCTTGGCGGAAACCGATTTTCAATGCCTGGACGTACACATAACCTGCTAGAAGCTGACAACTGTCACTATGGAATCCTTTTTCCAACTCAGCTTGGTCTACAAAAACTTTTTCAGATCAACTGTGGAATGTGGTGGCTATTATTATCCCATAATGAACATTGTGAAAGACTTCGGTATAAGAAAGTACCGATATTTAAAGCTCAAAGCGGTTTTTTGAAGGGGAACAAAGAAATTCTGAAATCCTATAAGCATCAGGAGGTGTGGAATCAATTAAATTGGCATATTTTGAACTCTAGCAGTGACGGTTGCAATATTTTTGGGTGGGAAGATTTTTACCACCAAAATTAAAGTAAGTGTTTTTTACGTTGTGACCAGTGACCCAGAATTTAGATGGTGACTGAAAGATTCCTGGTTAGAAAGCATGGAAATATTATAAGAGTAGCAATGCCGCATTGATGTGTACCCAGCATTAACTAGTGTTGATGAATGAACTAAAGCCGAAACAGGAGTTAATTATCAAGGTAAAGTGAACGTTTCCTGTTATTTCTACATAATTGTCACATTTGGATGCTGTTAAACTGACCACACTACTAACCTCATCATTCTGATCCAGCAGTGACCAAAAAAAAAACAAAGTTTACTTTATCATCAAACTTATATTTTCTATTTGCAAACTTGAGGAATTTATTTATAACAAACTTTTCGCATAAGTTTTTATGTACTTAAGATTTTTTCTTGGAAAAAAAACCTGTTCATCACTCCCTGGAGCACGATATTCCTCCAAATTGCACACATTTATACATTGCAAGCCTACACGTTCAGATACTCGAGCTGATTTTGGACTGGTAAAGTCGCCAGTTACAAGTTGAAAGCCGAGAATCCTTGCGATTTCCATGGTTTTTTTAAACAAATTAAAACCAATATCAGTTCGACGATAATCTCTGTGCACTGCAATGACATGGCCATGGATGACTTTCTTTACGTTGTATTTCTGGAAGACTTTTGATTCCCGTTCAAGTGTTGCTAAAAATATCAACATCTTTGCCCACTTAGTACCAGGCACGTGAGAAGCCTCTTCTAGCAATTTTTGTTCCTCGTCGGGAGTCTTGGGTGCAGAAATTACAATACCAACTATTTGATCTTCTTTTAGCGCTAGCACAGAAATTCGGTGTGGTGTAGCCACATTGTTCATGATAAAATTCTCATCATGTGCGTCCTGCTCTATTGGTTCAATGCAATAAGTAAATGGCTCATCTGGATAGAAGTGTTCTCGAAGAAATTCCAGAACTGCTTCACAATCTTGTTTTGTAGTCAAACGATAAATGATTTCGTCTTCCATTTTTCACTAATTTTTGTATTAAAATTATAATAATTGTTTGCGTTTCATGTTTATATAGAATTTCACAATGTCATTTTAAATAAACAACAACAAGCGATCCCTCATATGTAGAGGTAGAGTGGTAGGGCTAATTATAAGTTAATTACGCTTTTATTTTGAACATAGAAAAATTATATGCACAACAACTGGGTCGCACACACTTTCGGTAATAGCTTAAGTTGCTCAAAATAAAACTGCTCAGCAAAAAAGCTAATCCAGAAACTGAGAAAAAGAAAACGAACGATACAAAAAATTGTTAATTTCAAAAGTAAAACTTTTATGCAACTTATGATTGCTTTTTTAACTTCCCATTGAAAGTTATTGTGATTGGTGCGATTTGACGAAGTGAAAATTTTGACATTTCTCGACGTTTTGAAGTCACTAGAGTCTGAATCCGTCGTTTTTAGAAAGATATGTGTGTGTGTGTATGAACGTTCGCACTTTCGTGACACTGTTTGCAGCATATTTCGAGAACGAATCAAGATATAAACTTCGGCGGGTCAAGAAAGCCCGACTCATGACAACTCGACTCAGGTGAGCGGAAATTAAGAATTATGACAGACAAAACTTTGCATTCACCTAACATCGCACCTACCCTAGATCTTATAGTGATCCCAAACATGGTGGTTGTACCGGACTCGAGTTTTCGAACTTCTCAAAAACTGTTCAAAATTCAAATAGCTTAACAACAAACGGCTTTGCTTCATTCAATATTGAAAACTTACTGAAGATCTTGAATTTGAGATCTCTTTACTTTCTAAAAGCACCTTGTTTCTAAGGGTACCAATGGGAAGTTACCAGTGTGCATCAAACCCAGGCTAATTTTTTCAACAAAATCGAGCTGTTATGTTCAATACAGCTTCATTTGTTTAGACTTTAGCTTGGGTAATAGGGTTGATCTTTTTGTTGATCTATTATGTACTTTGGGTTTCTCATAGAGGAAAAAATTAAATTTTGCAATTTGAGCTCAACATAAGAGATCAACTAGAAGAATCAAATTTCATTTCCGCCCAATGGGGAAACTCACTTTTTTGCGTTTTCTTTTTATCGTTATGTCATATTTTTTTTGCGAATCTTTAAGATACCCCATTTATAAGTTGTGTGGTATTCCAAGCAAGACATGTGAGTGCTGGAACTCAGGGTCACCTCATGATGTGTAAACATGCATGTTTTCTGATTATATTGCATACAATGTTTCTATCGTTTTTTGTTCATCAAAATTGAAAAGTTATTTTGACCTTATACACCTTAAAGGTGTTTGTTTTTATAATATTTACCCTCACTCCCCACTTTTTCATTCATAATTTTCACTCCAAAATTTAGCCTGTTAATTTTGAAAAACTGATCGTTAGAGTTCCAGCTCAATAGTATTGATTTGAAGCAAATTTGTGATCGATAATTGTAATTGCAATATAATTGTAATTATAAACATTTTTCTCGAAACTGGAACTTATTATATTGATACAGATAAAGAACCGATTTATGAGAGGTATTTAACTGTCGAAGGCTAACTTTATACCTACGAATAAAATGGCACATCACAGAGACGTTTCTTCTGACAATTATTAATGACATATTTATTAAAACTTTGGATTTTATAAAGTTGTCAACTATTACTATTTTTGCCAAGGTCTTCAATCGAAATTGAGAAGTTTTAAAAACCTGCATCTTATTTTCGTTAAAAGTTTGTTCCACAAAGGAGTATCTTTCTGGCAACTGAGTTCGAATACCTCATTTAAAGTAGCCCCACTAAACTCATGAACTATTGATATTGATTGATTGATACAGGTTTCTTGGATCAGTACTAAACCTTAATTTTTGAACGTGAACTTTTCTGCTATGAAAGCCCCAGCTGTCATTTTGTTTAGGCTTTCTGTAAGCAGATGTTCTTCCTCTTTTGTCGGAAGTACCCCATAGTGGACCTGACTTCTTTGGCTGCTGAACACGTCGTCACACAAAGGGTATGTTCATAGGCCATTTTTTGACATCCTATAGGCGCTGGAAGTGCTGGGGAACAAGGGAACACAAAAAACTTACTTTAAAAACACATAAAAAAAAAACAAAAAACTCTACTTTCTCTCATGAAGTACCGAGTTCTTGCATACTGTAGCTGGGGCGTTTCTGAACAAAACTACGCGACTTTAAAATCGATGAAGAGGTGGTGTGTATCAGTCTGGGATTCCCGGGTTTTTTCCAAAATCTGTCGGATTGTGAACATTTGATCGACTGTGGACTTGCCTGGCCTAAAACCACACTGATAGGGGCCAATCAGATCGTTGACAAGAGGTTTTAAGCGATCACGACAGGATTTTGTATGCGACTTTTAGGAGGCTAATTCCTCTGTAGTTGGTACATGTCAGAGCGTCTCCTTTTTGTGTGGATGGGGCACACTATGCCAAGGTTCCATTCATCGGGCATGCTTTCATCCAACCAGATTTTACAGATGAGTTGGTGCATACTCATACTCACTCACTACTAACCCATCTCCTGTGCTTTGGACAATTCGGCTGGTAAGCCATCCGCACCAGCAGCCTTATACGACTTAAGCTTGGCAATCGCTGAGCGCACTTCATCTAGGTCAGGTGGACGGAGTTGTTGACCGTTGTCGTCCAAATTAAATGGAATAGCAGCGGAATGTTGGCTATCTTCGCCGTTCAGGAGTCTAAAAAAATGTTTTCGGAAACGGGTCACTGTATTTTTGAAATTTCGGTTTTATATGTTCATGAATATTTTCCTAAAAATAGCATACCAACTTTTTTTTAAAGAAGGTTTTTATTTGAATACTTCCAGTCCATATTGCGTTTAAGCAATGATGGATCTCATTGCAGTAAAACTTCGAAGATACTTTCTAACAGTCATGTTTTCACCATCAAAGATTTGGTTGTTCCAATAGGAACAATGCGACAAGGCCCCAGATTAAATTCGCTTCCATTATCAGTAACGATGGAAGTTCTTTTTCCGAGAGAATGCAATCGTTCATATGTAAAGGTAATATGCCTTTTTACTTTTTTGGGTTTCCCAGAACTAACTAGCTTTCAATTTACCTACCCTACTGAAATTTCAAACTTTTAATGAAACATCAGGATTTTTAAATTATACATATTTCCTCTAACATCTGATATTCGAACAAAAAAAATTCTTTTTTATGTCAATAAAGTGCTGCTAAGAGGTGTTATGTTGATTGTTGATGTGGTAGGGTAGGTGTGGTCCAGTGTACAAAATGTTTATATTTGATAAGAAAAATGGATTGGGCATTGAGTGCCCAGTACATGGGTCTAGTGTTTCAATGAAACTTCAAGTTGTCACCTAGGTTCTACAACTTTTTGCCTATGTCTGTTTTTTATCACAAACTTTTGACTTTTGACAGCAGATTAGGCAGAAATGCATGATTTAATTTCCCGTTTGCTCTTTCCATTCTATCGCCCTTCCTCTTATTATCCGGCTGATAGTGATTCAACTTGCTGATCATACGTCAAAACCAAAAGCTGGTTCATCCATCTTTTAGTTGGTTCGTTGGACGTTACTCATAGTTAGGCACTTTAACGACTAAAATGATTGACTCCTTATGGTGGTGAACACGAATAAGCCTATAAAACCTCTCAATTTGGCTAAACTACATAATAGTGACTTTGCCTGATTCCATTGAGAGTATTCTTAAGAATTCCGTGTAATTGGTTGGAAGTGCCTTGATGGGAACATTGCTTCCATGGAGAGTTTGGAGTTAGTAGTAGCGATAATTTAATCCATTTTCACGTGTAGACCATGGGTGGGTCTTCTGCCATCATAGAACTCTAAAGGTTTCATAGTAGAAGTGGCAGTAAGCCAATGACGTTAAGTTTCCAATGACAGGCTAGAAGTTAGAAGGAACTACAAAGGTTCATCGTGATATCCAACGTCTTGAGGTTAAAAGTGGGAAGATCGAGCTTACTGGAATACAATTTTTAACTTCATTTCATTCCAACCTAAATCAAGTAAAACTTGTTTAAAAGATAGTTCAAGGTCCTTATTCTAGAAGTTAGAAGGAACTACAAAGGTTCATCGTGATTTCCAACGTCTTAAGGTTAAAAATGGGAAGATCGAGCTCACTGGAATACAATTTTTAAGTTCATTTCATTCCAACCTAAATCAAGTAAAACTTGTTTAAAAGATAGTTTAAGGTCCTTATTCTAAAAGTTAGAAGGAACTACAAAAGGTTCATCCTGATATCCAACGTCTTCAGGTTAAAAGTGGGAAGATCGAGCTTACTGGAATACAATTTTTAAGCTCATTTCATTCCAACCTAAATCAAGTAAAACTTGTTTAAAAGATAGTTCAAGGTCCTTATTCATATATTAACCTTGTAGTTAACTAAAAAAAAAAACAAAGGGTCCTTCATAAAATAACATTGAAAGGTATACAAAGTATGTATAAATATTTTAATTATAACCATACAAAGGCAAAGCATCCAATTAAAAGTTTCAATTCCGTCAACATGTCGATTAAATTATATACTTTTGAAATAAATAAAGACCTCCTTTGCATCTTAGATTCAATGTTACTTATGAGTAGGTACACAACGCATTAAATACTAGTTAAAATACATTTTAATATATTCTTAATTATAGCCAACTACTGCTTATAATAACTTAAAAGTAAATAATGATCTCTATCACGCAATTATTTTTAAGTATAAAAGTTATCATGATCGCTTTTAACTATATATTACAGGTCATTGTGGCATATTTTCTGCGTATTTATTTTTCACAACGGCAACGGATTGAATATGATTTCTCTAGAATTCCTTGTAATGATCCTGGCGCCGATAGGCGCATTAGTGTACTTGTTTCTTGTGTGGAATTTTAAATATTGGATAAACCGTGGGGTCAAAGGTCCCAAGCCAACGCCTCTTTTTGGCACCCTTCCGAATATGATCAAGCATAAACGTCATGTAATATATGATATGCAAGAAATTTACAAGTAGGTATTTATGCAAGCCTTTCACAAATTTAACATTTTATAAATTAATTTAAAAATTTGCAGTAAATATCGTTACGATGAAGACTTTGTTGGACTCATTAGCATTCGTACTCCTAAACTGCTGGTAGTCAGCGGTGATATGGCCCACAGAGTATTTGTTACAGATTTCAAAAATTTTCGCTATAACGAAGCCACTACATGGGTTGATAAAAAACAAAGCTAAAATTTCTTCTTTAAGCTAATGTAAACTTTTTTTTTTTAGATTGACTATAAAAACGATAAGTTTTTTGTGAAAAACTCATTTGTTCTTCGAGATGACGATTGGAAAGAAAGCCGTGTAGAAGCTACACAGGCTCTGACTGCAAACAAGGTTTTATTATTATTTTTGTACAATATTTGCAGTTTCCTAGAATTTTTCTTTGGATTTGATAGGTCAAAGCAGCATTTCCAATGCTGAAACAAAATTGTGATAGACTTATTGAATACATGAAAAGAAATTGTACAGGACCTACTAAGAGCGGTATTGACATAAAGTTTGTAAGCAATTTTTGTAAAAAAAAATCCTAATTTAAAAATATAATAATTTGTTTGTGTTGTAGGTCAGCCTTAATTACACATCTGATGTTGTAGCTGATTTTGTTTTAGGCCTTAAAACTGACTGTCTTGCCGATAATTCAATTAAAATTCCCGAAATGACAAAAAGACTTTTTGAAAAATCGACAATATTTACAATTTATGCATTTTGTGCTGGTTTCATTCCATCAATTAAATCATTTTATAAAGAAAAATTTTTCAAAAGTGACACTGAAAAATTTTTTGCTAATCTATTACATTCCGGCATAAGTTTGCGTCAAAAAGAAATTAATAATGATCGTGCGGATTTCTTGGGGCACTTGATTCAAATGCAGAATAAGAAGAACTTGTCAAATGATCAATTGCTATCGCATGCGATGACTTTTTTGTTGGATGGCTTGGAAACATCGGCTGCTGTTATTGCTGGATGCCTATACCAAGTGAGTTCTATACATAATAATAATTCTTCCAAGTTCTTCTTCTTTAAATTTGGTGGTTAAGGATCTTTGGTCATTTCGTAGAGGAGAAATAGAAATTTTTTTTTAGGACCAAAACTAACGTTACCTGCCATATAACAACTAGGGAAAAGTTAACTTTTTTCAAAAACGGCTCAAACGATTTTGATTAAAATTCTTGTGGCTACTTTTGAAAGCAGGGTTATTTTAAAGTATTTTCTAAAATTCCAAAAAATATTTTTTTGAAAACTTTGATATCACATAATTTTGAAGTTGTTAAGGAGCTTCCGTATACAAATAAAATGCACGACTGGGTCGCACGTACTTGCTCTCGAAGATAAAGTTAATATTTATGCTAAGCGCTTTTAATTAAAAATTTGTAAATGCAAATTTGTTTATGCTTTTTTAATTGTTTTTTTTTTTTAAACAATTAAAAAAGCATAAAATTCGGTTTTCAAATGACTAAAACAGCTTCTTAAATGAACTTTACCTCAAAACAAAGTACGCAATTTGATTTCTTCTATAATGATACATTTTTAGAAAAAAAATTGAAAAAGCGTTAGAGCCGTTTTCTAAAAAAATTATTTTTTCTATATAAAATTTTGCAAGGACTTTTATAAAAAAAAATTGGTACGCCATTTTTAAGATATTATTTATCAACATCTAAAAGCTAAATTTAAAAAAAAAATATTAAGTAGTTTTCAAAAAAATGATTTTTCAAAAAAAAAATTTCAAACTTTTGTTAAAAATCCAAAAAAAATAATTTTCGAAATTTTTTCTACTAAATATTATTACGGCAACTTGAAAGCGTTCATGTAAAAAATAACAATTAAACATGACAATACGATGATAGAGAATGAGAAAAAAGTGGGTCCGACAATTCTGTCTGTCTGTATGTATCAGAGACCACAGCCTAAACGGATGGGTTGATTTACTTCAAACTTGATATGTGGCGTTTTTTGGAGAATATCCCCAGATGTTTTTTTGATTTTTTTTTTTTGACCCCAAATAACGGTACCTGTCATATACCGGTTTTAGAAAAACTCATTTTTCTCAAAAACGGTGACTACGATTTTGATTAAAAAAATCATGATTATTTCTTTGGGTAAGGTCTATCTTTAAATGAGAACCATTTTTTTCAAAAACCGTTATTAACGGTACCTGCCCTAGAACTGTTTTTTTTAATTCTGATTTTCTCCTTCATGACTCAATCAATTTCAACCATGTTTTTACATGAAAGCTTTAAATTTGCCTTAATATTGCTTAGTAAAAAAATTCGAAAATTATTTTTTTGGATAAAAAAAATTGAAATTTTTTTCAAAATTTAGTTTTTGATGTTGATAAATAATATCTTAAAAATGGCGTTCCAATTTTTTTTTATAAAAGTCCTTGCAAAATTGTATTTAGAAAAAATAGTTTATTTAAAAAATTGCTCTGACGATTTTCAATTTTTTTAGGAAGGTTTAGTTCTTCGTAAGCGTTGCACTCAATTTCTCTCAAGAATTTCTACAACTGTTCTAGCTGTGTGTTCTATTTACCGTTTTCTATGCTTTCACTCAAAAAATCTGTTCTTTTCCTCAAACCGTGGTGATTCCAAGATCCCTGTGAAGATCTTCGCTTTTTTTTATAACACAGTGTATTTAAAAATTAATAAAATTATATATTGTAATTTATTGAACTCAAAAACACAAAACCAATTCCCATTTTTTTTTTCTTACTCGAATTATTAAGCGATGATTTATAACATAAAATCTTTTCTCCTTATTGTCATCATATTTAAGCTAGCAAAGTATCCAGATAAACAAGATCTGCTCCGGAAGGAAATTCTTGAGAACTTAAACGAAAAAGGAGAACTATCTGTCGATAAACTTGAAGGGATGAATTATTTTGATCAATGTTTTCATGGTAAGTTCATTTTATATAGATTAAGGCTACAAGATAATATTTTGAAATTTTTTTTTTTTTTTTTTTGTATAACAGAAAGTATGCGTCTCATCCCACCAGCCCTAATTGCAAACAAACTGTGCACCGAACATTGTGAAGTAAAAAACAAAAGTGGCAACACTCTTCGAATGAAACCCGGTGATATCGTTGTGATCCCTATTTTTTGTTTGCATCACGATGAACAATACTATCCAGAACCAGAAGAATTTATTCCGGAACGTTTTAGCCCTGAAAATGGTGGACACAAGAAATATCGTGACATGGGAGTATTTTTTCCATTCGGTGATGGCCCACGAATGTGTATGGGAATGAAGTTTGCTCTTGCTCAAACTAAAATTGCTATCGCTGAGATAGTAAGGAATTTCAATGTTAAACTACATCCAAGGACTAGAAGAGACAATCGTATTCAACCAGTTTATTTCCTGGGATCATTGGAAGGTGGAATTTGGCTTGATTTTGAAATTAGGAAATAGTTGGTGTTTTTTTTTTTTTGTTTTAATAAAAAAAAAATTGGAAAATATTTTTCGTTTCGTTTTTATATTTCACTGGGATAAAAACTTGAATAAGATCAGGAAAAATAATATGGTCTCTATTTGACTTTGTGTCGAATTGTCCGTATCAAACTAACTGGATGCACTTATGTTGAAAATAAATAACACTTTTCAACATCTACTTTACTACTAAACATGAGTAGATGAGAATCACAATCCAGTAATAATACAATAATGTCAGTTCAGGGGTCGAATCGTCGCATACGAAAACGAGCACAGATTATACAGAGACAGTAACCGTCGAAACGTTTACGTTCGATTGTTTTTCGTATGCGGCAATTAAGGCCTGGTGAATTTTTCCAAACCAGTGGGACCTACAGATTTCGCAAAAACCATAGCAATGCAATCGTTGGCTTTTCGAAGCGGAACAATCCACTGCCACTTACGTCTGCGAATAGTACTGTCAATGGATCAATGGATTGCAGCTTGCTTGTGACAATTGTTAAGATCTTCCAAGTGCTCAGCTTGGTCTTTTCTCTACCGGTTGTCCAGAAATATTGACTTGAACGGATGAGCTACTTCCGAGGCTGATCATTTTTGTTTTTGCCGTAATAATTTTCAGCCCCACGATTTCTGCTCCTCCCTCCACCCTTGTTGTCATTTGATGGAGATCCATGATCCTATGAGAGAGTAAGCATACGTCGTCCGCGTAGTCCAGATGTTTTAGTTGGGATGTCAGGCTTCATTGAATTCCACTATTTCCGTTTAACAGGGCTGCACGCAGCACTTCACTTATTACTAAAAGGAATAGTATTGGCGACAGTATGCAACCCTGTCTGACTCCACAATGGACTTCGAATTTATCCGACAAGCTTCCTCTATGTAAAATGTGACATTTGCATCCATCGTAGGTTGCTTTAATAATAGCGATTAACTTATCTGGAATGGCTCTCCTGCGTAAGGCAATCCAGATAAATTCTCTGTTAACACTATCAAACGCTTTTTCAAAATCAATGAACAGCAGGTGAAGTGGTGATCGATATTCGACGCACTGTTCAATAATGATCCGCAAGGTGTTAATGTGGTCAACACAGGATGAACCAGTGCGGAAACCTGCTTGTTCGGCGTGGAGTGTGTCTTCTAGATGTTCTTTTATCCGCTCTAATATAATTTTTGCTGCTATCTTGGCAACCGCAGGCAGAACGCAAATCCCTCTAAAGTTTTTACACTGCATCAAATCTCCCTTCTTCGTGAGCTTGACTCAGAGTTGATATCGTTGGTGCTGCTTGTAATAGCTCTGCAGGAATACCGTCTAGTCCTACCGCCTTGTTGTTCTCTAGTGTTTTAATTGCAGCAATAATCTCTTCTCTTGCTTCGGACGGGTCATCAGGTATTGGATGCGCATCGCTGGCAAACACAGATTTGCGGCCTCTTCTGCTTCTTCAGCTTATGCGTTGATGTAGTTACGCTTGTCACGTCTCACGCTACGGTAAACTTCTCTCATCTTCATGCGATACGTAGACTCTAGCTCATTTCTCTCTACTGCTTGAGCAGCTGCGATGCAAGCTTGAAGTTGTTTTCTTTCGTCGATCTTTTCCCAGATCTCTGCAGATAGCCAAGCACTATTTCTTCCTTGTGCCCGACCGACTATTCTTTCACAACCGCCGGTTATAAACACATTTTTCACAGCACACCATTGGTCTTCAATGGAGGTAGGTTCACTGCTGTTGATTGTTCTCAGTCCTTGGGAATGATGGTCCCCTAGTTGTTGGCGAACTATGGGGTCCTTTAGTCTGTCGGTATTAAACCTGGGCATTCGGGTGTTTGCTTGGGATCTCCGAACTGCAGCTGTGCGTAATCTTACGAGAGCTACCATCAGATGGTGGTCCCGGGCTAATCCCATGTCTGCTCCTCTTCTGTTGCTGACGTCTAGGACATCGCAAAGTGGTCAATTTGGTAGGAGGTTGCTTGCCTATCGTTGGAAAACCAGCTTATTTTGTGGCACGTCTTGTATTCAAACATGGTGCAACCAATTACAAAACGGTTGACATTGCAGAATCGCCTAACATGCCTCAGTCCTCCGTTGTTATTGCCAACTTTGGCATTCAAATCTCCCCTAACCATATGATGTCTCCACGAGGTGTAATTTTGTAAGCAGCACTCCGCTGGTTATAAAAAGCGTCCTTTACTTCAGGAAGTGAGGTATTTGTTGGGGCGTATGATGATGACCCGACGTACTTTAGTCCGAAACTTCCGGGCTCTTTTCCGGAGTAAAGTAGTACAGTGTTACGGTTTGGGGATTTATATTTGCCCGAGCCCAATCATCGAACTTCGCTTAGTCCTAAGATGTGCAATTCGTATCGCATGAACTCTCGTTCAAGTTGGAGGAATCTGGCATTTCGGGGCCCTTCTTTACCATTGTCGAGAAGGGTACATACATTCCAGAAACCAAGTTTTGCCAGAGTACAATAGCCAAAAGTCGTCATCGTTAGATCAGTCCTTATCCGAGCCGTAGTGTCAACGGGATTTGCATCAGTTACGAAGAGTGCTAGCCTCCGTAACCTATCATCGAAAGTTAGGAACTTTTGTATTATAGTGTTCTTAGTTGAAATTGATTGAGTCATGAAGGAGCAAATCAGAATTACGACAAACGGTTCTATGGCAGGTACCGTTAATACGAGATTTTGAAAAAATGATTTTCATTTAAAGATAGACCTTATCTAAAAAAATTACCATAATTTTTATAATCAAAAGCGTAGGAACCATTAAAAGTTAGTTTTTCTAATATCGGTATGACAGGTATCTACCGTTATTTTTGATCTAAAAAAATAATTCAAAAAATGTCTGGGGATAGTGTACAACAAATGCCACATACGACATACGAAGTTTGAAGTAAATCGACTCATCCGTTTAGGCTGTTGCTTCTGATACATGCAGACAGACAGACTGACAGACAAAATTGCCGGACCTACTTTTTTCTCATTCTCTATTATCGTAATGTCATGTTTGATTGTTGTCTCAACTTCTTACTTGCTCTATACTATAGGGCAAGAATTGGTTTCGTGTAAAAAAAAAATTCGAGGTTTTAATCAAAACCAACCTTACGATGATGGAGAAGTCCAAAAAAGCGGTTTTAGTCTGTTCGTCTATGCGTCCATTGGAACAGAGAGCCACAGCCTAAAACGGTTTACGGATTTCCTTGAAATTTAGTACAGATTACTTTTTTGTAATTTCCAAGGATGTTTTTTTTTGTCTTTGAATATCTCGATTACAACGAATAGCTCCCATATAACGGTTTTGAGTTATTGGATTTTTCTCGAAAACGGCTTTAACGATTTCGATTAAACTTGGTGTATGTTATGTAAGAGCCGGCAGTATATTTTGGGAGTGGAGGTATAATCAAAATCTGAGTATGCACTTTTATAAGTACGTACTGATTTCAAATTCGAAAGTCTGGCAGGTTTATTTTGCAGCCTTCTGCGGTTTTAGGGGGGCTAAAAAACTCGATAATTCCAATTCTTCTGAGAAAGATAATTACACTTCAATTGAATTTTGTACTATTAAAAATAATGTTCTGTCATTTTTCCTAAGTATAGGGACCTCAATCTTGACGATCCGATGAATAGAACTCAAGACACATATTTGCTATTAAAGCGAACCATTTTTGGAGACATGTCTGTTTTATTTTTTGTTTGTTTTTCTAATCTGAAAACTCTCCAAAAAAAGACATGATATATTATTTCTTGAGTTCTAATAATCAGATCTTCTCGGTTAAGATCTGCAGACTTGGGAAAAATGACAGAGCATCAAATTAAATATTCAAAATGTCAATTGAAGTGGATTTATCTTTCTCAGACGAATTGGAACTGTCTCGTTTTTTAACCCCTCGAATTACACAAAAGGCTGAAAAATAAACCTGTCAGACTTTCGAAGTTGAAATCAGGACGCTTTTGGTTATACCTCAGCTCCCAAAATATGCTGTCGGCTCTTAGACTATAAAAAGTGACTACGTTCTTATTTTTTCTCAAAAAAATCGAATAACAGAAATATGATTTACACGTTTTTCGAAAGATTTTAAATAAATTTTAGTTATTTCCGTATACATCAATACTTGCTTAAGCGATTAGGTTCAAAGCTTAATAACAGGTTCATATTCTGATTATGAAAAGTTCTGTTTATTTAATTTTTCAAAAACATATTGTTACAAAAATTAGGCAAATACAAAAATATTTTTTTGATAATTTTTTTTTCCAATACAAAAAACTGAACAGTTCAATGACTTGCGAATATATTATTTCTTTGAGCTACAAGAGCAAGTTCGTGCGATCCAGTCTAGCATTTTTTTTTGCTTGTACGAATGCATAACTTGATATATAGTACCTAGTACATCGCAAGTAAAAATGTTAAGGGGCCGACTACCAGTGCCATCACCCTATATAATATTGTAAATTGTTTACCATCAAAGAGACTATGATTTTATGACATTTTGTGTATAATAAATAAATGATGTTTATTTTGGTAATCATAAAAGTTTGTTCTTTTTTTATTTAGGCATTATATACCACATATCTTATGTAGTTACTTACCTGTATTTTTACAGTGAGGGTACGCAAAATTTTTGGTTCCTTAACGAAATTCTACTCTGAAACAGTACATGCTTCCCCATTTCAATCAAAATGAACAAGAAAAAAAGAACACACGTCTGCTTGATTTAATTTTCAAATCAAGTCTGTCAAAGGGAATGTTTCAGGCAAAAAAAAAAAAAAAAACCTGAATGTGAATGTGAACTCTACTCAAACAAGTAGTTTGCTTTTATGTAAGGTAGGTGGAGCGTGGAGGTGCTTTAGAAATCCAATTTCGATGGAAGTATGTAGGAAGGTAATGGTAGTTACTTTGTTCCTTTTTTTTATTTCTTTATTAAGTTTTGTAACACTGCCGTCGTCGCGTCGTGCGTCGTCTTTATTCAACGAAAAACACACATTCTTTCAGCGACAAAAGATGCCAACATAGAGTTTCAAAATGAGAAATGCGGTTCAAAAAAGAAAAATAACAAAAACCTTAAGTGTATGAGGCTAATTCTGTTATGTTATATCACAGAGCTGCTTTTGAGTGAAAAGTGCGGAATGCTTTTATCCTGTTGTCCTCGGGGCTTTGCTTCTGTAACATACTTCCACATCTACAATACATATACCTAATACCTACTCGTCAACATTGTAATTTTGACTTTTTTGAAAGGATCATAATAAGGGGTGATGTTTGTTTGGTAACTTTTTATAGGAAAGAATTTTGTTTTAGTGCGGATAGGAATAGTGATTGCTCTGATTAAAACAGTAAACAAGGAACCAATAAAGGGCCTATCATATGGAACAAAGGAATAGACAATGTCAGGATCTGATTAAAAGCTGCTAGGTTACTTCGAGAGAAGTTTTTGATTCGCTGAGTGTTGTTCAATTCAGCGTGCAACCGTTGAAAGTATAGAGAAGAAGATTCAGTGAAGAGTTCTACGTTTCTTAAAACGACATCAACCAGTTCAAAAAGCTTCCAGTGATCTTTAGTTAAGTGTGTAACGGAAGGGATCGGAAAAGAATCAACGAAAAGCTTGTAAAAAAAGTTGAAAACACAGCGTGGTGGTGCTTTCTATGAGTTTCAGCGACAAAATTCATTTCCGAGGCCATTTATTGACGAAAATTTATGAAATTTGGTACAATTGGAGATTCCATTTTGAAAAATACAAAAAGGAACAACAATTAATCAATTAAAAACAATTAGTACGAGTAATAAAATAGTATGTACATAAAATCATTGTTAAAAAAAAAGTTGTTACCCTCATGAATCTTGACAAAAACTTTACATTTGCAATAAGATTGAAGAATCAAAAGAGTCTATAATAATAATATCTTGGGTGGAAGGGTAGATATTTTTTGAAGGCTAAAATATTAATAAAAAAAATGGTGCTGCAATATAAACATATGACACATGATTTTAAGGTATTTCTTGATGCCGAATCTAATGACATCAATTAAGTCAATAAGCCTACTCTATTAAAGGTTATGCTCTAATTTAAGCAAAGGTGACTTTATTTTTGCCTAAAGAGGTAAAATGGAACCAAAACCCATGAAAAAAAGATGATACACTCGTGAAATTCGGTAGGAATCTAAACCTGAAAATATTTTTGGTAATAGGGTATTTTTTTGAGGGGGAAAGTTGTCGGTGAAAAAGGTACCACAGCATCTGACTGAAAAATGATACATTTATGAAACTTGGTAAAAATGTTACATTTAACATAAAAACCAAGAGTATAAAGAGTCCATTAAAATATTTTGAGTGTGTTTTTGAGGGTGTTTTTTTTTTTCAAGAAGAAAGAAAATATGGGTAAGTAGCGATAAAAAACAAACTAAAAAGGTTACCCTGATGAAAATTAGTGAAAATATTTTATCTGCCATTGGAAGGGAAAATCTAAAGAGTACATTAATATATTTTAGTGAAAGTGTGTTTTTTTAAGAGTAATGCATGTCTGTGATTAGTCCCAAGTAACTAATAATTTAAATGGCACGTTCACAAAAATCAGTATAAACATTTCGTTTGTCTTTTTAACTGAGAATCAAATGAGTCTATCACATTGTTTTAAATGACAGGGTATTTTTTTGAGGCGTAGCAAATAGATATACGGAATTTATGCTTTACTTCTCTTACAAAATCGGTACCCAATTTAAAACTGGTAAAAATGTTACTATTGGCCTAGAAACTAAGAATTTAAAGAGTTCGTAAAATTATTTTGGGTGGAAAGGTGTTTTTTTAGAGAAGATTAAAAAAAAATTCCTCAAAAACTAAGAAACATAAAATCATTTGGTTTTTGAAATTCAATTAAGAATTTATGTGGCCATTTCAGAAAAAAACATTGAATATTTCATTTCACATCTTTGAATAAAAGAGTATACCTTCTTATTAAACTATTTTTTTATGAAAATTTTAGTTAAAAATTATTTTTTTCAAAAAGCATTCATAGAAATAACAATATTTAAAAATTAAATAAAGTCCAGATTGTTGGCTTCAAAATGGTAGATTTCTTGATTGTAAGTGTTGCCGTTTTAATTAAATAATTGTGTTTTCATTGAAAGTCATATTTTTCAAAATTGCCTCCCCTGCCTAAACGGGGTGAGATAGACCTACCTGAAGAATCAAATAAGGTCCATAAAATAACATTGGTGGAAGGGGATTTTTTGGTGGTTAAGAGGGATGTGGAAAATACTAAAAAAATAAATTAAACTAATTTTTAATATCCTTGAAAAAACACCCTCTCACCAAAAATACTTTTACGGACTCTTTAGGTTCTTGGTCCCTAGGCCAAATGTTACATTTTTACTAGATTTTAATTGGGTACCAATTTTATGTAAAGCATAAATTCCGTACATTTCCTCCACCTCAAAAAAACACCTTTCCATTTGAGTCTTAGTAACCATGACAAATGAAATGTTTGTTCTGAGTTTTGTGAACGTACCATTTAAATTATTATTGGTTACTTGGGACTAAATATAGATTTGCATTACTCTTAAAAAAAACACCCTTTCACCTAAAATATTTCTATGCTCTCTTTAGATTTTTGGTTGATAAAATATTTTCACCAAATTTCCATCAGGTTAATATTTTTACTACATATAGTTTATTCCATATTTTCGTTCCTCTTGAAAAAACACTCTCTCACTCAAAATATTTTTATGGTCTCCTTATACTCTTTGTTTCTATCACCCTTATTGCGAAGGTCAACTATCAATTAATAGTTTATAAATATTGAAATTTGGTACTTTTAATTCGAAATATTTTAAAAGTATTATTTATCAATTTTATTTCAATTGACAACCGTAAACATAATTCTATGTTCTCAATACTTTTACTTATTGAATACTAAGATTTCGATTTTCAATTTTTAACAACTATCAATTGATAGTTGACCTTCGCAATAAAGCTGTATGTTAAAGATAACATTTTTGCCAAGTTTCATAAATGTATCATTTTTCAGTCAGATGCTGTGGTACCTTTTTCACCGATAACTTTCCCTCTAAAAAAACACCCTTTACTCAAAAATATTTTCAGGTCTATCTAGATTCCTTGTTCTTGTTTCAAATAAAACTCTCTTACCGAATTTCACGAGTGTATTATCTTTATTCATTTGTTTTAGTTCAATTTTACCTCTTAAGGCAAAAATAAGACACCTTTGCTTAGGAGTATAACTTTTCATAGAGTAGTCGTATTGACTTAGTTTTGATATCATTAGATTCAGCATCAAAAAATACCTTAAAATTATGTATCATGTGTTTATATTGCAGCAACATTTTTTTAATTTATTTTTTTTTAGTTCTCACCTCCTCGCTCTTTACCACCAAAAAATGCCCTTCCACCCAAGATATTTTTATGGACTCTTTTGATTCTTCAATCTTATTGCAAATGTAAAGTTTTTGCCATGTTTTTTTGTTTACATTGATCTTGTGTAGGTACTCTTTTACTCGTACTAAAGGGATTTTGGACTGCTGAATTCGAATCTTAAGTCTAGAAAAATCTATGACATAAGGTTTTCAAGATAGTTTTACACGTTTTACAAAAAAATATCACCTTATCACAAAAAAGTGACGTCATAGAATTTTTCTAACTTCAGATCCGAATTCAGTGGTCCAAAGTCCTTTAGTATATATAAGTATACCTATTTGGTTTGGGCAAGCCTTAATTAACATCTTACTCCCAAACAAAACTAGATTGCCTAGAATGATTCTTCGAATTACCTCACAGCGAGCAGGTGGTGTTGTTTTGTGTTGGTTTAGGTACAACAGCAGTTTCCATTTCCAGGAATGCATGCAAAACACAGCTCCCTCAAGATTCCATTAAGTCCTAGTCGATGATGCTAGACCCCGTCCACTTGCTTTAATTGTTCGGTAGAGTGTTTGTCGAATTTAATTTAGTTAGAAATCTCTGAGTTAGCCCATTCAGGGGTGTGGCATAGGAAAATGAACAAACGTAAACGTTTTGGCAATATAACTATGTTTCTTTATTATTTTCTACAGATTAATAAATAGAGACAGCAATCGTCAATACGTCATGGTCATTCGTTTTTGTATGTGGCGATCCGACCCAAGACCTGTGAATTCGGAATAATAACTGTTTTCTTTTTTAATTCTCTTATCCAATATAAAAAAGCTGACAAACCAATATTTTTCCCATCGAAGGCTTTAACATTCATCAATCGAGAAAAACAATTTGGCGCTAATGTCCTCTTATAGACCGAGACCAACAAATTCCAGATTCATGGTTATACCAACACACATGACTATCCTTGAATGAATGTTATGTCATCATAATTGAAAAATGTCAACGTTGTCAGTGATATGTGCTGAAAAATCATTTTCCTTCAGAGCCATTGATTTCTTCCGTCATGGCCATTAGTTGTTGATAATGGCAAAGATATGTACGTCAGCAATGACTGTTATTCAAATTTCTAGCCGCAACAAAACAAAATTTATTCATAAAACGTCAGAAATGTTTACCCTTTTGTCAGTGTATTATGTTACATCAGCAGTACCTACACTATAGGTACCAGCAGTATAGGAGTACATTATTATTGTTTAAAGCCATGCTGTGAGTTTCTCATCGTCCTGACGCAAGTTCGTGTACAATGTACACCTATACTCTTATCTATTTACCTTATGTTCGATTGGAGTTTCGTCTATTTTTAAGAAAATATGGTATAAAGTTACCTTTACTTGAATACCTACCTTTTGCTATAAAAGAATATCGATTTCAAGAAGAAGAATCGTTAAAGTTTATGAGCTATGAAAGGATAACGTGACTCATTACTTCAAGCAATGACATTTACATTTTGTTTGTATGTGTAGGTATGGTATACATACGTATTCAAATTTAAGTTGTTTGGCTTGTTCTTTAACTTCTTCAGAATATTCTTCATCAAATATTGTGATGCTGATGATGTATCTAAAAGTTGAAATGGAAAAGGATTTCAGAACTTGATTAAAGTACCAAGGTTATGGTTCAAGAGGATACATTATGCATGTATGATACTGGCACAATGGAAAAAGTTTGGAACTATTATTTCCTCCCTAATGCGGGCCTCACACGACTCAATATTACGGCGCAATATTTCTATGTCTCTTTGCTTATTCCGTATCAGCGTATTTTTGGAAACGAAAAATATTGAGTAAGCATTCAGAAAATATTAAACCGATAATATTGTGCAATACAGCCCTTAAAGGTCAATATTGCATTGCACAGTAATATTGTATCGTGTCTATCATTGTCAAGAATAACAACACTATTTCCTGTAAAAACTACTGACGCAGACATTCAGACAATTTCTTAATATCACTTATTTCTTAATAAGGCTGTTTGAACTTTTAAAACCTTTCTGCAGCACTCTTATCGGCAAAAGAGTACATCGAAATATTTTGGTTAAAAAGATGTTTTTTTAAGGGAGAAAGAACGTTGTGCTACTAGTGCCAAATCACCCTGTAAAATTATTGGTAGATTTTAGAAAATTGGTAGCTATTTTCTGATGTTCATTTTTAGAATCAAAAACAAAAGAAGAAGTATCATTGGTCAAATTGTATTTTTTTAAAAAACCAACATATTTCGATGCACTCTTTTGGTTTTTGGTTCTTTTTGCAAATGAAACTTCCATGCACTGAAAGTAGGATTTTACATTAAAAGAACTTTTATATCCACTTAGAGTAGTCGTATTACCTTGGGTTTGATGCCAATCGGTTCAGCATTTAAGCAACCTTATTTTGACATTTAAATGATCACCCAAGGACCATTAGTAGAATATAATATAGCGAAACCTAAAACTGCAATATTGATGATAGTGGCCAAACAACAAACGGGATTTGTTGGGACTTTTGGGATATGAGTAGGGGTATTGCTCCCAACAATTTTCAGCAATAAAAATGCTGTTAAGTCAGGCCTCTTTTTTGTTTATTTTCCCGGTCTAAGTAATATCAGCCAGCGAAGTTTTTGAATTTTGAATTTCCCAAATACATTGCTTCTGTGATGTTCTGGGTCTTTTTACCCAGATTTCATTTTCAGAAACGAGACCAATATTTTGACAAAACTTTCGATGAGCTTTAAACTAGTCTATAATCAATTACATTGTCCTACAGTGAAAAATTACTTTTTAAATGGCCTATGAGAGGTTGTAGATATGACTGAGGAGATCGCATTATGATACTTGAAAACTTCCATACACCCTCGAAATCTCAACTTATTGCCAAAAAAAACAGTTTTTAAAGTTTCCCGTGTTTCAAACATTTTTTACTAGGTCATTTTTTGTCCAATATTAGATTTGTATACAGTTTTGTAAAGAAAAAAACATGCACTTTTTCTAATTACACTTCAAAAATCTCAAAATACATATTTTTTCCTATTTTTTAAGAATCGCATATTTCATCGCAATATTCTGATTACAAAAATTATATTTGTAACTTTAATTTTATTTTCCTACTTCTGAAAAATCTAATGAGATATCATTTATTGAAATATGATATTATTGAACGATATTATTTTTTTAAAGATGTCAATTTTTTTAAAAAAACAAAATCCTGTTCCTTACCTATTAGCCCATGTGGCGACCGTCGGATTACTTAGCTCATAAGAGGCAATATATTTAAATTGGTGTCAAATAAAAGATAAGTCGATACTGAAAATGAAAGCATAGGGTTGCACCTTAAAAAAAGGGTGCATCAAAGTGGTAACCCTGTTTGAACGAAAAAAAAGTTTCTTGAAAAAGGAAAATATTAGTTATGCCAAACAAGAGATAAAAATATGTACAAAATAAAAAAATAATGCTAAGAGCTTAAAGCTGAGAGTGCCGCAACCCTGTTCACATTAAAAACACACCCAAATAATTCATATTTAAACAAAAAAGTATCAATTTTTGTAGAGTTAAAAGCTAAATATACATTAATTTTAGCCCGAACTCTTCTCTATTTATCTAAAATGTCGGGTGCCATCTCTTAAATGGGGGTAAAATAAACCGCACACTATTTGAATGCAGAAAATAACAATAAACACTTCTTTTTCAGTCAAAATGCACCATATTTGACAGAGTTAAAAAACGCATTTTTCGGATAGAAGAAATATTTAAAATTTTATGTGTATTTTAACTTTAAACTCTGTCAATTATGGTACATTTTGACTGAAAAAGAAGTGTTTATTGTTATTTTCTGGCAAATTCATAAAAAAAAATTACTTTAAAACAAAGTTTCACCAAAATCTAACTATTTTTGAAAAAGATAAAAAAAAATAATAGTTTTTGTCGTTTTCCACAATATTTTTGAGGTTATATAGAAAAATAATGTGAACAAAAGTTGTAGGTAGGTAGATCTTTTTACCGACACTTTAGATAGAAATTGTAAAAAAACACGATTTTCGAAACCCACTCCACATTTTTTAACAGTACCAACACCCTCAGGGTAAGATTCAATGACTCGTCATGCTGGTGCGTTGATGTTCATACGCTCCACGTATCCTAGCCATCTAAGTCACTATATTTTCAGCTTCTTGGCCAGGCCAATGTTGCTGTACAAAAAAATCGTCGTTGAATATCCTTTTCCATACTAATTCAAAAATGTGGATTGTGAATGTAGTTTAAAAAGCTCAAAACAGAATACGTACTAGATTGGCTCAGCTACATTAGGAAGATCTTCCAATTGGAATGCTACTTTCAGCTTCAAGGACTACATAATAAAGGGTTTTCCAATAAGAGGTATTATTTTGAATAGCTCGCTATTTCGGTAGCTGTCACTTTTGAAGCTGTTATTTTTTGACATTTGACAAGTAGAAACTACGCTATTAATAAAAATGGAACGATACACGCTTCAACAACGCATTGAAATTATTAAAATTCACAATAAAAATGGTGAAAATTTGGCAGAGACGGTTCGTAAAACTAAAACATTTTTGGGTCGTCGTGAAGCACCTTGTCGGACCGCAATACAGAAATTGGTGGACAAATTCGAGCTGTTGGGACAAGTTAGTGATGTGAAGAATAAAACCCGTGCACGTCGCTCATGAACAACTGAGAATATTGCTGTTGTAGCCCAAAGTGTTGAAGAAAACCCAGGTTTGTCCATTCATCGTCGTTCTTTGGAATTAGGCATTCCACAAACGTCATTACACAGTATTTTGCATAAAGACTTGGGTCTTAAGGCTTATAAAGTTCAGTTAACACAAGAACTCAAGCCGGCTGATCATCAACAACATCGTGTCTTTGCTGATTGCTACGTGAAAGATAAGGTCTACGCCAACAGCCCAGCGTCGATTCAAGACCTCAAAGATGAAATTCGTGAGGCTATCGAGGACATAGGGCAGCCACTTTGCGATTTGGTTATGGAAAATTTCATGAAAAGGATATGGTCCTGTAAGCGTGGTCTTGGCGGCCATTTGGCTGATGTTGTGTTCCATTATTAACGGCATACCTTCCTCTTTATAATGAAATAAACATCCGATCATTTATCTCCAAAAATGCCATTTTTCTTTGAATATCAAAATAACACCTCTTATTGGAAAACCCTTTACAAACCCTTAAAAAAGATAAAAAGGAACACAAATACATAATCTTGATCAGTTTTTGTTGTATTACATTTTATTTGAGTAGGTATGCTCTAAAACATAAGAATATTATTGATATGGTATTAGGTATTTTGTTTCGGGGATATAAATTCCAGTTATAATGTTTATACATACGAGATAAGACTCATATCAAATTTCAGTAATCGAGGAAGGATGACCTCTTGTTTGTTGTTTCTGTTGTCTTAATTCTAACAATACAGATAGTATCAATTCAAAACTGAAACAAAACAAAAATAATTTAAAATTACATGACAGGTGATGCAAATTTCAAAAAAAACTTACATAATTCAAAATAAAAAATTAAAAATGAGTTTTCGATTTTCAATAGAAAACATTACAAATTGTACAAAAATATTTTTTGTTTCCCTTTTTTTCTTCAATTTACGAGTATTTTTTATTTGTTTTTACTGATATAAATTCTCCTGTTAGTTTTTCTAGTATGATATTTTTGATCATAAATAAATAAATAATTTGCATTGGATATATATTATTTTGTTTTTTCAATTTTAGTTGTATTTTATGGAAGGAGGCTGATTTCAATTACTATATAACTCTAAATATAATATTATAATATTTTTGTGTATACATATTATGTATCATGACTATTTACAATGCAAATTACACTAGACCGAGGTGAAGTGTGAATTATATTAAATATATATAAATAATGTTTTTTTGGGTTTGTTTCTTATAAAAGACGCTCAAGGTCTTCGCTTTCTGCTTCGCTGGTAAATGAGTCCGTATCTGTGAAATAGTCATCCCCACGATTTCGGCGACAGCATATCCTTCGACTTATTTCGTCGTCACTCCAATGTTCGAATTCTTCCTTGTGATGTTCAAGCAGCATTAGGGAAGGGAATAAGCTATCACAGCCACCACATCTGGAAATGAGAAAAAGAAAGCTGCATTTTATAATGTTATGATATCTGAGGAAATATTTTAAAATGCATGAGGGTTTTTTGTTTTTTTTTTTTGTAATATTTCGACTAACTACGACCTTTAGAGCTCCCCCATTAGTTTATGAGGTGTTCTGTTTATGAAAGAAACGAGTAAAAAATTTCAATTTATTTATATTTCACAGGTTATAGCACACATATTTGATGTGATGTTTTATTAGAAAATATAGAAGATTTGCTTTTTGAACTCAAGGCTATTCCTATTGATTTTAGCGTTTGGGTGGTTTGGCATCGCATAAATTCTATGTAAGACTTTGATGTTATAACAAATTATTTACATTAAGAGACAAAATTATGAGCAATTTTGTTCTAAATCTTTAATTTAAAAAAACGGAAATTGGAAGATTTAATTTCTTGAAATTGTCACCAGAAAAAGAAGTGACTCATTTTCTTCATGGTCTTTTTCTGAACTAATTCTGATAATTTATTTTGAATTATCTTTGAAAAATAAGGACATTTTTTTGCAAAAATAATTAGAATTTTTTGCTATCAAGAAAATTGACCTAGAATGAGTTTTTTTTTAAATTTTCATAGACCAGGGTCTAAGATAAAAATAATTAATTCATGGATTTTTGGATTGGTATCGACGCAGAAATTCACCCTCTATAGCTGGTTCAAAGTTGATAATGCTTTAGCTGTTGTACCGAAAATATATTCATCATTGCAAAAAAATGATAACTACTCTTTTTGTCGGTTGTCGTATCGAGATATTTTTGGTCTAATTCGATTCAGCATTTAAAAATACTCTTAATTCATATCTCAGAAACTCAAATAGTATTCATCAGCTTGATAAAACTTCACATTCCCTACTACCCCCTCTTTAAATGCAGTTTAAAATAAAAAACAAAAAGGGGGTTTTAGGGGACTTTAGAGTAGCTATAGAGGGTGACATTCAGCCACGAAACCAATCAAAAAAATTCATGAATTAATTATTTTTACCTTTTCCATACTTAATTTCCTATCTTTCCTGGTCTATACGTACCTATTTAAAGTGTTCAAAACCTACCTACTTCGTAAGATCTGACAGAATAATAAATATAAATAAAATATCAAATACAAGTACTTTTACTCAGAACTTCAACCTTTTTGAGTACAAGAAAAATTATTCTTTGGTACTCAAAAATTCTAAAAACATAACGTAACAAGTACCTAATATAACTTAGTACTGAAGAACTATTTACTTTAATACATTATATTATTACTTAGTTGTTATTCATATCCTTTTTAATTCCCGAAGTAGCTACTTATTAATTGTTTAAGGTTCTCTTTTATTTCTATGCAAACAAAGTAGATTGCCCGAGGAATCCAGTGCAATGTGACACCACAGTATTCAGTTTTAAATTATATAATTGGAGGGTCTAAGACGTATAGTTTAGCCACAAATCGCGTTTAAAGATATTTTTTTCTCGTTTTAAAGGGTTTTTAGATGTCGAATATGCAAAAAGTGAGATATGTTTGGGTTGCACCCCCTGCAGCCCCCCTGCTTGTGGTCACTATTGGATTTGGGGTTTGTGCGAGGTTGGGTGTATGCAAACTTTTTCTTGGTCGAAATTTCTTTCCATAAGCAAACCACATTAAAATATTTCTCTTCGGTTAAAACTATATTATGTCACTCCAAATCATGAGAATCAACAAGTTCCTTCCGACCTAAATGCATACAAAAATTGATTAACATAAGTATATGAAGAATTCCGCGGGCACAAGTTATCCAGGCAACTGAGCCACAGTAAATCAAACCAAACCACGAATTCGAGGTTTTTTGTGTAATACCATTTCACGATTTTGTCGTTTTAAGAATGACCAAACCCCGAATTTCATGGTTTGGTCGTTTGTGAAATGCCATATCAGAGTTTGGTCATTTTTTTCGGGCAATGGCTGTTTTTGGGGTTCACTCCTAGCTCCTATTAAAAAAAAAGACAAATGTATTAATTTTTTTCAGTATGATATTCGTGCAATTTACGAAATTATTTCGTACAATATGAAAGCACCATGAAAGTTTCGTTGAATAAACGATTTTTCGTTATATGCCCCCATACATGGGGCGCTTTTGAACATAAGCATTTTTATTGGTTAAAAACTAAAATTTAGTAAAAATATGTTCATATTTAACAAAATATAATTTGAAATCGAAGTTTAATAACACTGTTCCATGTAAGTTTTACACCTCAATAAATCGAACATGTATGGTTCCAGCAGCTGCGAAAACAAAAAGTGTTCACTCTCCCCTAATGAAAAAAAGACTCTCAGCATTTCCAGTCTCAACAGATTAGAATATAAACCAGCTGTAAAAATTTAATTTGATCGCAATCTACGGGCCTTAAATTTGTTACGCATTCTATGGAAGTCACGATGTTACATACAAAGTTTAGATAAATTAAACCACAATCAATGAAACCAAACGACTTCTGGGAAACATTTCACTACCCTGACGCCTAACCAATATTGCATTAACATACTTCATGGAAAAAAATAATATACTTTAGTGCTATATTTGCAGTTGCGTGTCATCGATATTTTTAATTCATCCTTTCCCGTTCTATATAAATAGCATCAATATATTCAAATGAAGTTAGTAACATTTCCGAATAAGCCATCATAACTACATAATGCTATCAACACGCGTCAAGTTTATTAAACCTAATAGAATGCCCTCCATCAATGTGTCTATAATAAAGTATAGTAACCTATTGTTAGGGACATAAATAAACAAACCCCAACCAACACGTATAGTTAGATTGTAAGGGTGTGAAAATGCTATCAAACCAAATATATGATGACTGCTAATGAAGAGTCGACCGCATACAAAAAAAAAGTCCTTGCCATAGTCCTCTGTTCTGAAAGGAACTTGCATTAGGTTTCATGTGTGAATACACGTTATAACCATAAAGCAGACATGTAAATAACCTCGGCAACGATACCAAACCTATAATTAAGTATTAAATTTGTTGGAGAGGACCTTATACTCGTATATGGAGATGCAGCATGGCTATGAAAAGACTGTCACCACCGAGTACCACATAAAGCTTCCATCACCATTCACCACCATCACCATAATCATCAGATACTGTTAGCCGGAAAATATGTTGCACGCGACGACACTGTTTTCGTTATTTTTTACACACGTATTTTTTAGGGTGGTTTTTTAGGATGAGTACCTACCGCAAAATGTATTCATATTATAAAAACAGTGTTGATTTTTGCTAACCGTTTCCCCTTTCATGTTATTAAGTTTTAATTAAAACGTATATACCTAATTATGAAAACCAGAGAAACATTATTAAAAATAGGGTAAACAAGGGTAATTATAGGGAAGGCAGAACGAAGAGAAAGTCGATCATATGGTGAGAAAAAATACTAATTTATGAATATCTTTTATTCACATAATTGAGTGTCAATTACATCACAAGTTAGGCGTAAGTAAGAGTGATATCATCAAATGTATCAATATATTTTACTAACCTAAGCCCCCAAGCTATTAAAAGGGTTCTTCTAGAGTACATTGCGTCATCTTATTATTAGGAAGGTCTTTTTAAAAACCGTATGGGGGCCGCTAACAGCAAAATGGAACACAAGGCCATAACAGTAGTAAAAAGAACCTTGAATGCCAAGGTAGGCAAAACAAACGAAGGGCTCAATCAAATTTGGTGGGTAAACCTTGCGTTGTCGGTATTAGACAGACTTGTGCAATGCCAATTGGTTATTGGATGTATACCATGTTTGACGGTAAGACGTTTCATTAAGTTATAGGACAAGGATACCCAGTCCTTATCCTTATCTCGACTTGAAACTTCTAACCAAAGTGTCCTGATAAAGAGGTCAAGCAACCACTACCTGATGGAAGCTACCACTGCTGCAAAGTTTAATACCAATATACGTAAGGAACACTTGGTGCTCGTATAACTCGGGATCAGATTTTTGAAGAACTGAGAATAGTTAGGGCAGCTTTTTTCAAACCAGCAGGACCTACCGATATGCCAAGATACTATTATATATAAAAGAAAAAAATACTGTGAAATTAAGGGGGGAGGCCGGGTGTTGGGTTGCTTCGCTGAGTTCATATAAGCACCCCATTCAAAGGAAAATACAAGAGCATTAATCGCTATGTTCACAGTCGTGATGGAAAATTCCTCTCAAATACAGAATAATACCACCACAGGATTACCACGGCATTCTTTAAGTATTTTTTTTTCTAAGCTAGCAATACATGCACCACGATCAGCAACTAAACTAATACTCAAACGTCCTATCTTGGCTTTATTGAAATTTTTTATTGGGCAGAGTATAGGAGCATTCAAATTCAACGTCTATTGTCAGTCGGCCACACAAAAAAGTAAGCATTATTTTCTTCATTCTCTCATTCGTTGGTCGCTCTCATGTGAAAGAGGCCTTAATCCAACTATTAATTATACCATTCAATAATGGAAGAAATGCGTTTCTTAATGCCGCACTGAAAAAGAAAGCGATGTGTTGATTAGGACAAGATTTTAAAAAGTCAAAAATGACCAAGTGTATTTACAAATACAAACTGGAATGAGCTTTAAGTCGGCAGCGATAGGTTTTCAAGAAAAATAATGCAACAACACACTCTGGAACAATGAAAAAAGTCTTGATTTTAGTACAGAGAACTTAATATTTTAGGCCTTTCTAACTTATCTTACTTATCGTCATTGCTTGCATGTTATGGCTTTTTTGGGTCTTCCATTGAAATTTTGATCAAAGATCTAAGGGTTCCAAAGATAACTGCATTCCACAGTATAGCCTTTTCTATTCTTACCAATGAAACGGATGGATTTTACATATTCGAAGGAAGCTGGAATTTAGCTTATTTCTTCCTTAACCATTAAATTCCTTTTTGCAAGAACTGCGGATTTTCTCGGGCTATGTTTAAAACTAAGGATCTTCATCTTCATACTATTAAAATCCTATAATTTTGTTGGAAACACGTAGCCGGCAACAGGTTAAACGGTTCGGTTTGCCAGTTTTGTCAGTGAAAGACTCCATAATAGCCGACTTCGACTAGAGCCCAAATGAGATAATCTGGCAAATCTGTTTTCATTACAAATTATCACATTTCTTTTGACAGCTCATTTGTTGTTTTGTTTATCTGACTCTTTTTTCTTACATACCTCTTTGTATCTTGGATTTGGATGCTGTTTGTTTCCTTCTCTCCTATACGGAACAAGTTTGAGGGGTGTGTTCATAAATATATTGATTAGTTTCCGAAGCTAATTTCATGCAAATTTGATCGAAATCATATCATTTGCCTTAGGCTATAAGAAAATGCTAATAGGTTGCTGGCTACTTGAGAAATGGGCCTAACAAGTAGATTTAGCTACTATTCGTAATCAAGTACCTAAGACAACGAATGCGAAAAGTATCATCAAATAATATTATTTTATTAAGTTTTTCCAAATTTTCTATTTACAACATTTGAAAGGGTTTCAAAAAAAATCGTAAAATTAAAAAAAAAAACTTACTGTCCGTAATAACCAATCCACGCATTTAATTTTGTTTCTGCACACGAATTTTAAAATTTTATTCCTGCTGATAGAAGTACCACTTACCAACCCATGAATAATTAAGTTTTATGCTTTACAACACATACGTGTGAAGAGGATTTTTCATACTAAGTATTTAAGTGCGTGCATATAATAAATTAAATTATTTCGTATGCTAAAATGATATTAAACAAAATTAGTGTCGCACTTGGCCGATTAATATCCACTGATATCGCCAATTTATTTCATAAAGGAAAAAAACGCTAAAGGTTTAAATATTGCGTGCAGCAATAATAAGTTGATGGCTAAAACCACACAGTTTTATCGCCTCAATCAGTCATCGCCTTATTTGACTATTTCAATATAACCTTGGTGTTAATTTGTATATGTACGCCATCATAACCAAACCCATTTCTCGTATCGCAGTAGAAGTGTTAAAAATCCTTTGACTTTTTTTAAACTCTTTCCTACAAACCAAAAGCTGTGTATATTGATGTTCAAATATTAACCAACAATCAGTTAAGTAAACACGCCTAACCAATCAATATTTGTAGCACCAGATTGGAATCTATATAGTAAACTGTTTTTTTTTTTTTTTGTCACAAAAACAATGTAGACGAAATGATTAAGGTACACCATGAGGTCGTGTGTTTTTGCTCTATATTAACTGAAATTAGTTTTTGTTTTTCAAATCATAACAGAATGTATTTAAAATGTTTTAAATGCTTATTAGGCAGAATTGGTGTGTAGAGAAAAACTTACGAACATCTTTCTTAAAGTCACTCTTCACTGGGTTCCTGGAACGTTGGCGTAGGGATCTAGGGAAACTAGCAGGTAGACTCCTAAGCAAAAGCAAAAGCAATGGCTTCTCTAATTTACCTGAACCCAAGTCCTATTGGACGAGAAGACTAGAAGATCACAAGTCTGGGAAAAACAACTTAATCTAAAGCAGGCCAAATATGCTTCACGGGAACTGCAACCTACATCAGCCGAATACTCCCGACAACTACCGATCAACCGACGATTCGGAGCTTGTTTGGATTTCTAGTCATTTTTCGGGCTTATTCTATGTACAGCTACAGACGGACTTCCAATCGCCCGAATAGTTTGGACCCGAAACCGGCAAATGGTTAAGTTGGCAGTGTACGCGAACCATAATTCTTCGTTTGATGATTATTTGCACTTCAGAGGCTGATACATTTCTGATGGCTTCTGTACTTACTGCTGATGGCAAAAGACTTATCTTAGCAGGTTAATCAAAACCTGATCAACAAAGAACTTGGCAATTACATGCAATTTCAGATATCTTATACAAAACTACATGGCTTGATGGTTTTCAAATGATTTTAATATTGGATAAATGAGAGCGCTGTCAGTTGGTTTGCAAGTAATGACTGGATTGAGTGAGATAAAACTTATCAAGCTCTAAAACCACCACTTTAGAAGGATAGAAAAACCAAAGAAATCTTTTGGGAATTCGGAAAATCGGCGTTATTTCACATCGGCGTTATTTCACCATTTCATGGGGAAATAAGGTCGAACGCCAAATGCGGATATTCGGCTTTATTTCATTTTGCTTAAGGTGGAATAAGGCCGAATTTTGAAATGTGGCCTTATTTCGCTCGCCGTTATTTAATAGTGATGGTTTCACACAAAAAACATCATTTAAAAATTTAATAACCTGCTAAATGTTTCTGAAACCGGCCATAAGCCTCGAAAAACAAAATTATGTATTTTGTGTTCTTGGAAAAAGTTTCCAAAATGTCTTTTTTTCAAGAACACACTGTACACCCTTAATCAAGGAACCCTACCCATACTTGGATTTGTGTTGGTCCTTCATTTGAGTACCACCCTGGGTAGGTTAGTTTCTCGGGTTAAGAACAGTACATATGACATTCATTCTATATAAAAAGAACAATGCTCCAAATAGTTGTATTTTATTTTGTCGGAATTTTGCGTAAAAATAATGACGGAATTTATTTTAGACTTAACTACATACAAGTTTTTTTCACTGAATCGAATAAAAAAGCTTTATTTTTGTCTTCTGATTATCAGGAAAAACATTATTGTTTGAAATTAAATATAAACCAAAGGTTACGAGTGGAATTCATTTTACATTAATTTATAAAAGATTTCACTGATTTGGTCAATCGGTTGAAAAATACCAATTGCCCTTCAACCTTAGACCTAGATTCCTCTTAATTTTACTAGCCTTTTAACTGACTCGGAACTTTTGACTGGGTGGATCGATTTTGTATTTGAAAGCTGGTGGTCTCCATGCATCGAATTCCATTTCAATTTGGTTCAGTTCTGACAATGGCATTCATATTAGAAAATATTAAAAGTCTTTAATTTGAAGTAGGTTGTTTTTATTTTGAAATGTAATATTTCATATTTTGCTTCGTGTTGGACCATATTTCCAAGAAATCAAAATTGTAAATACAATTTGTAGCTGTTTTTCTGACCTTGCGCATCCTTAAATGGTTTCTCGGTTGTTGTATGGAATTTTCTAAGCTACTACTGATTAGACAAAATCATAGCTTTGGAAAATAATTCGAACCAGGCTTCAAGTTTTTTTTATCTGAATTTTTGAACAATAAGAAAAGTTCAGGCGTCTGTAGCAAACGGTCCAAATCAGTCAATTCCACGGCGTTCTCAAGAATTGAGTATCGCTCAGACTAGTTTTGGCCCGAACTAGAATATATCGGGTTTCAACAGGGGCTGCATGTGGTTTCGACAGGATTGTGCCACAAGCCACACAGCACACCTTGTAATCGATTTATTGAAGAGAAAAAAAAGTCGTCAAGTCCTTGGTTGGTTGGTTGGTATTGGCAAAACCTTTTTGTATACCTCAACTTTAAAAAAATTTATACGCGATTGGTATAAAACAGTATTACAGGCATAGGCTAAGACATAGGGACCTGAAAGCCTCTGCATCTATTGAAACTAATAAAATGAGCAAAAAACCACTTAGCCTCTCTGCCCTATGATTAAACTAAAATTCGACCCGAATGTCGCCAAAGAATGTGCGTAGGCGTATACAGAAATTTCCACAAAACACCAACCATACGTTTGTATTGTTTTCCTTAACATCCTTGGGAAAACAATCTCCTTATCGTCATCCATACCCAAAAGTATACATTTCCAAGCAACCGAAACCAAACACTCAATTTGTTGAATTTGAACAATAAGCACCCTCGGTGCGTTATCGTTTGGTTTCGTTTATCGAATGGTTGATGATTTTTATAAAATGTATGTCAATTCCATCTTGACAATTATTGGAGAACGTTTATTGTATTGTACATCGGTTTTAATTGGAATTGGATAGGAATTTTTGCAGTTCAATTTTTATTTAACAGGGTGCTTCCTATAAGATGTTAAAAAAAGAAAACGTATGCATAGGATCGATATAGGATTTCTGTTCACAAAAAAATACTCTTTGTATTCTAACTGTACAAAAAGCGAGTACTTATATGTTGCTACCAGTCAGTGCCTTAAGCCGACTAGAAGAGATGCTAAAATTCATTGTGGGTTTTGGCAATAAGCACTCCAGCCAGATATATTCCTGTAACTAGATGCCTCCAGTTGCTCGAGGAAAGTTTTTTGGGATATCCTTCCATTTTCGTGCACCATCTGAGTTGCGGTCTTTGTTCTTGTAGGAACGGAATACCTCAAAAAATTAACAATAGAGCTCTTGAAAACAAGTGCTTAGTACCTACCATGATAAAAAAGCATAAAATATTGCGGAAATAAGCGAAGAAAATCATAGAGAAAAGAGGAGAAAATCGCAGTAAAAATTGTGAAAAGCTGCGGAAATATATGCGAAACACTACGGACTACTGCGGTAAAAAACGCGAAATACCGTGGAAAAAACTGTGCACACATTTTACTAATAGGTACAGCTTATCCAAACTTCTACTCTTCTAGTATTACTCCGATATTTTCATTTTTTATTCTTAAACTTGGGCAAGATCAGGAAATTAAATTTTTTTTAATATAAGAAAAAAAAACAGAAAATGCAAAAACTCATAAGAATTATCATAAGATCAATAGAAATGAATGTTAAAAAAAACTAATAATCATTGTTGATTATTGCTGGCAGTTTCTGTAATGAGAAGAGACTGTTCTGTCGTTGCAAAAAAGAATTATCTTGCTATCACAATTATTTCGATAATCGATTTTTTGTATTTTTTCGAGTTCGTCTTGCAGGCAGAATTTCCCATGTAAAAAGTCCTGGGCCAACGTTTTTGTTATGAGGAGAATCTGTTCTATCATCACAACGAAGAAATATTTTATTCATATCTAGGCCGTTTACCTCTTTTTTTTAAAACGATAATAATTTTCCTATGCCAATCATCTTGAATGCCCTTAAAAACACATTTTAAATGCAACATTGCTCAGAAACGCCCCAGCAACAGTGTGCAAAAACTCGATATTTGATTATTAGGATCACTATACTCTGTCCAGGTCAGTGCAGGTCTTATGGGAGAGCTTTTTTCTTACAAAAGGTGACGGTCAGTGGTTATATTCCCAAATCACCTACTGAAAAAATATACGCAACCACTGACTAACCCTTCAATTGTTGTTGTAATTTCGCTTTGACGATCGTACATGCTCCCATAACCTGCACCGTGCGCTGCCTAAGCCACACTGAGTATGTGACATAATATGTGTTCCCAAACAACCCTCATTATTATCAGAGTTACCATTCCCACGTTAATGCAAATCATGGTGTATTTTTCTTTGAATTGTGCCTTAGAGCTTTCAGAATGTGAGCTTTTTTAAAAGCTTATTAGAACAAATATAGCAATGGTGTTGTCGCTTGCCTTTTTTATTGTATTCCTGGTTTAAATGTTCTTTTAATTTATGGAGAAAAAAAAACGCTTAAGTGCAGTTGAGAAGATTTTGGCTGTTTTCTTTAAGGAAACAAGCTTCTTTGCGCAAATTAAAAATTAGGTGCGGTTTGAAAAGTGAAGTTGATTTAGTATTCTTCGAAATTAAATGATTTTAAGTGAAAATAATTATGAATTAAAAACAGGATAAAAAATAGTGTTTTTGTTCATACAAAAAAAAAAAATACTCTTGATATTTTATAATCAGTGCCAAGAAAAACTTATGAATTTTGTTAAATTGGATTTTGATATCAACCCATTCTCAATTTTCAAATCTAAATCAATAGTTGGTAACTCTATAAATATCTATCAGAGCTTTTTCGAAATCTATAATGTGCACTACGAAAACCCTGTAATATTTGAGCTCTCTTACAGCTTAATGAAATTTTACTGCAGTCAGAGTGAGAGGTAAACGTCCTATCTTTTCTGTACTGACTATTTTTGTTGGACAGAGTATAGTGATCTAATGCTATAACTCACACCCAAAAATGGCTGTCGGCTCTTAGCACTAGTTTTGTACAAGCTAAGATTCCAAACTAGATAGTAGACCAGTAAGTACAAAACAAATAAAGAACTTTACGTCGCAAGAAATTGCAGATCGCTGAAATTTTGGGATGTTGTTAGGAAATATGCCAGCAGTATACGACCAAGTTTGAAGTTTCGAAAAACCTGTGCTAACTACATGGTACACCAAAAACCTCGAAATTTTTGCACATTTTTTCAGTTTTTATTTTTTATCTTCTAAAATGTTCATCTTATAGAAAAAACTGCCAGGCATTACTAGATAAAGAAGACAAGATCAGCTACAATTAAAGTGTTACCGCAGCTCTTGAGGTCCAATAGATCTTGAAATACGGCTCTTCAGAAATTGACAAATTTTGACAAATACAGATAAAGCTGTAAATTATATATATTATATTTGTGAAAATTTGACAATTTTAAAAAAAGCTGTATTTCAAGATGGCGGTCAGCCATCAGACGAATAGGGGGAATAACATGTAGCATACGAAAACATGCACGTGCCGTAACTATTCGGGACTGGTGGAAGTGTGATCATAGCCTCTCCGCGGCGGCCGCTAGAAACAAGCCTTTTAAAAAAAGGTTTGGCTAATATGATCAGGCTGCTTCCACAGGTTGGCGACAGGTTAATTCCCTGTCCCGTAAAACTAAAAGAATTACGAGACCGACAACAAGCCTCGGAAACGGACGGATTTTACGACGACAACCCATGCAACGAAAACGGCAAAACGATTTACGAATTTTCTTGTGGAACGTACGATCGCTCTATAGAGCTCGAGCTGCTCAGCAGCTAGCCGATGCCCTGTCAAAATATAAAGCTGACATAACAGCGCTTCAAGAAATAAGATGGACAGGGAATGGTGTTTTACAGAAGAAAGAATATGACTTATATTACAGCTGTCATACAAAACACCATGTGCTCGGGGTAGGCTTCCTAGTCAGCGAAAAAATGAAGTCTACCATCATCGGCTTTAACGCTATAAGCGAAAGGCTATGCACCCTTCGCGTGCGAGGCAAATTTACAAACATCAGCCTCATTAACGTTCACGGACCTACGGAGGAGTCCTCAGACGAAGAAAAAGAGACTTACTACGAACAAGTCGAGAGGGCCCTCAATGCCTGCCCAAGGTATGACGTCAAAATCATCCTTGGGGATTTGAACGCAAAAATAGGTCGGGAGCCGGTATTCAGGCATTACGCAGGCACCCATAGTTTGCATGAGAACACTAATGACAATGGACTTCGAGTCTTAGAATTGGCAGCATCGAAAAACATGGTCGTTGCGAGTACCAGGTTCCCGCGTAAAGATATCTACAAAGCCACCTGGGTATCACCTGATGGAGTCACTCGTAACCAAATAGACCACGTGTTGATAGATCGTCGCCACTACTCGAACTTGATGACGGTACGAACGTGCCGAGGTGCCAATATCGACTCGGATCACTATCTTGTTGGTATGGTTTTCCGAGGGCGGATTGCCTTGCGGAGACGCATTGCATCCGCCGATCAGGTTCGAATCAACACGGCTGCCCTACGCAACGAAAACACCAGTAACACCTTTGGTAATGCGTTAGGACTCGCCCTAGAATCACTTGATTTAGGGAGAGTAAGTCCTGGAGCCAGTATGCTGGGCGTAAATGAGAAGTGGACACGCCTTAAGAACACTGTCATTAGTACTGCCAACTCCATCTTAGGCAGCAGTCGTAGAAATCGGAACGACTGGTTTGATGATGAATGCAAGCTAGCGACTGAACGTAAGAATGTTGCGTACCGAGCAATGCAACAATCTCATAGAACGCGGGCACGCGAAGAGGAATATAAAGAGCTCAGAAGAATAGAAAAACGGCTTCACAGACAGAAAAAATCAGCCTGGGAGAAGAACCTAATCTGTGAAATAGAGAGCAGCCGAGAGCGAGGTCCGCACCAGGCGCGGAAGTTCTACCAATCCGTCCGAAACATGACGCAGTACACACCACGCTGCACATACTGCAAGGACGGAGAGGGAAATCTGATCACCGATCCACAAAGCATACTGGAGCGATGGGAAGTGTACTTTAATGAATTGCTAAATGGTCAGCTCACAGCAGAAGTGGAGGCTCCACTACTTCAAGATGAACACCCTATGCTACCGCCACCAAGCATAGAAGACGTTAAGAAGGCTATAGGACGGCTCAAGAAAAACAAAGCCCCGGGAGCCGATGGCATACCAGCCGAATTATTCCACCACGGCGGGCCAGCCTTACGTCAAGCAATTCATGATATCATAGTGCACGTATGGGAGCATGAAGAAATGCCAGAAGACTGGCGAAAAGGTATCATATGCCCCATACATAAGAAGGGAGATGTCACAACGTGCAGCAATTATAGAGGTATCACGTTGTTGAGTACCGCCTATAAGATACTCTCCTCTATCCTACAAGACCGGATAACCCCATACGCTAAAACCATCATCGGACACTATCAGTGTGGTTTCATTCCAGGCAAATCAACAACTGATCAGATTTTTACCCTTAGGCAGGCGATGGAAAAATGTCTAGAATTTAACATCCCAACATACCATCTGTTTATAGACTTTAAAGCCGCCTATGATAGCATAGCCAGGGTAGAACTTTACAAAGCCATGAGAGAATTCGGCATCCCAAATAAATTGACACGACTATGTAGGTTGACCATGACCAACGTAACAAGCCAAGTTAAAATAGCCGGATTGCTATCCAGACCAATTAACATCTTTAATGGACTCCGACAAGGGGATGGTTTGGCCTGCCTCCTCTTCAACCTGGCGTTGGAGAAAGCAATCCGTGACTCTGGCACGGCAACAAGAGGGACCATCGTCAACAGGTCCAGCCAGATACTGGCTTACGCAGACGACATCGACATCATCGGAAGAACCGAACAAGCTGTACACGATTCCTTCATCCAGATCGAGCAGGCGGCACAAAATCTGGGGCTGCACATTAGTGAAGGTAAAACAAAGTACATGGTGGCGTCGAATGCGAGAAGAACAGTTGGTCAAACAATCAAGGTAGCGGAGCACGAATTTGAAGTGGTGCAATCCTTTAAATACCTTGGGTCGACAGTAGCAGCCGATAACAACATAGAAGAAGAAATACGCGGGCGGCTTCTCAAATCCAACAGAGCCTACTACAGTCTGTCAAAGCTATTCAAATCCAGAAATCTAACCATAACTTCAAAACTGCTGCTGTACAGGACCATGGTCCTGCCAGTACTCATGTATGGATCCGAGACTTGGGTGCTTAGCAAAAGGCACTGTGACCTCTTAGCCGCGTTCGAGAGAAAAGTCTTACGGAGAATTGTTGGCCCCATATGTGAGGAAGGACGATTCCGGAGACGGTACAATCATGAGTTGTACGCAATCTACCTTGAAGCAGACATAGTGACAAAAATTAAGCTCGGTAGACTCCGGTGGGGAGGGCACCTAGCTCGTATGAGCGAAGAGGAACCTGCTCGGAAAGTCTTTTGCGGTACATTCTATGGTAGACGGCAGCGTGGTAGACCATGCTTGCGCTGGAGAGATGGCGTAGACCAGGACGCCCAAAGCCTTGGGGTGCGCAACTGGATGGCGTTGGCTCGAGACCGGGATAGGTGGAGAGACTTGTTGAAAGAGGCCAGGACCGGACCCCGGTTGTCGAGCCGATGATGATGATGTATTTCAAGATCCATAGGACCTACAGAGCTCCAGTTTAATTTTCATTTTTTGACCATGTTGCTTCATGAAATTTTGTGGGCAAACCTCTTACCTTCAGCACCCCCAAAACATAAAGTAAGGAAATTAAAACTACTCCAAATTTTTCCTGGTAAAAACACAATTTATTATTTATATCCAACAACAATTAAGTTCGTGCTTTCGAAATAAAAACAATATATTTTTGTCGGTTAGTAGGTAACGTGAGTAGTAGTAAGTGAGTTAATAGCGTTGCTTTTTGGTACATTTTGATCGTTTAGGAGCATGACACCTTGAACATTCATAGATATGATTTATTAAACTTTCACGTCAAGCTTCATTTAGAAAATAAATGAACTAATCCCAAACTCACAAATGAAATTGATACATAACAGTTGAATGCCAATACTGTGGCTCGTAGGTCGTGCTATAGCGCATAACTATATCTGAAGAACAAACCTCTACTAACCTAAATTTGTTCATATATCATATTGTTGACTTGTTTTCATAATAAATAAAATGTTGTATAAGAGGATTAAGTCACCAACATAAAAAGAAAATAAATACAAATAAAAAAAAAAAAGAAACAAGATTAGGAGTTCTTGCCAACATTTTCCCAAGAAATCGTGCTTGATTCGAGTTCTAACTTATTTAAAATGAAAAACTTTGCCATATCAAAACTTTCAAGGCGAACAAAGTTAAACTCTTTGACTAACTTATTCGTTTAGATGGAATAGAATTTGATTATATGTACGTTTAATTCAATTTGATATCAAAGTAAAAGCACAAATATATATTTCAGAATGTCTCTTAATAATGAAAGTTTTTGACGAAATGAAAACTCATAAAGCTAATGAAAAAACCATATGTGGTTAAAATGAACGAATGTCCAAGTCCTACGCAATGAATTGTAGAAATTGTGAAAAGAAAAACTTCAGAATTTCATCAAATATGTTTTTGATTGCTCAGAACTTATAACAAAAGTTAAAGTAAAGCAATAATATAATGCACAGAGTTGATTCTTGAAACAAAAATAATCGAATAACTTTTGTTGGTTCCAATGTATTCGAAATCTTAAATTGTTTTCATTTTGTCAATTCAATTTTGCGTAACAAAGGTTTCCTCGTTCAACAACTGAGGTGATCAGATAAACTTATTATCAATCCTTGACCAGTTGGTGATTTCCTTGAAACAATGGATAGTTTTTCTCAGAAAAAATTCAGTTGCATGGACTTGGTTTTTTTTTTCATTTTCTTTTGAATGTTGTTTTTTACTTTGAAATGACGAAGAAAGAACATTGTTTGGTTTTTTTATATCATATTTTTTCAGAGAATCGTTGTCTATTTTTGCACAGTAATTGAGCACAATGTAAAAAACGATAATTCTAAAAAGTTTTGAAACTAAATTTTTCATAATGAAATTCCTGTTTTGCTTTTCGCTTAATCCTGTCTTTACCTGACTCAACTTAATTTATGGAATCTGGATGTCCTACACGTGCTTCAATTTCAGACTACCACACATAAAGGGTTTTCCAATAAGAGGTGTTATTTTGAATAGCCCGCTATTTCGGTAGCTGTCACTTTTGAAGCTGTCATTTTTTGACATTTGACAAGTACAAACTACGTTATTAATAAAAATAAAAATACACGCTTCAAAAACGCATTGAAATTATTAAAATTCACTATAAAAATGGTGAAAATTTGGCAGAGACGGTTCGTAAAACTAAAACATTTTTGGGTCGTCGTGAAGCACCTTGTCGGACCGCAATACAGAAATTGGTGGACAAATTCGAGCTGTTGGGACAAGTTAGTGATGTGAAGAATAAAACCCGTGCACGTCGCTCAAGAACAACTGAGAATATTGCTGTTGTAGCCCAAAGTGTTGAAGAAAACCCAGGTTTGTCCATTCCTCGTCGTTCTTTGGAATTAGGCATTCCACAAACGTCATTACACCGTATTTTGCATAAAGACTTGGGTCTTAAGGCTTATAAAGTTCAGTTAACACAAGAACTCAAGCCGGCTGATCATCAACAACGTCGTGTCTTTGCTGATTGGGTCCTTGAAATGCATGAAAATGAACCGGAATTTCATCGAAAAATCATCTTGACTGATGAGGCCCATTTTCACCTCGGAGGCTACGTCAACAAGCAAAACTGTCGCATCTGGGGCTCGGAAAACCCAAGAGTTATTGTTGAAAAGCCTCTCCATCCTCAACGCGTGACTGTTTGGTGCGGTTTATGGTCCCACGGGGTCATTGGACCTTACTTTTTCGAAAATGAGGCTGAAGCAACAGTTACGGTCAATGGATTGCGCTATCGAGAGATGATTAATGATTTTTTATGGCCTGAATTGGATGGTATTGATCTGGAGAACGTTTTTTTTCAACAAGACGGCGCTACGTGCCACACAAGCAATGAAACCATCGATCTTTTACGGAAAAAGTTTCCGGACCGTTTCTCGAAGAGGTGATCACAATTGGCCACCGAGATCTTGTGATTTAACACCTTGCGACTTGGTCTACGCCAACAGCCCAGCGTCGATTCAAGACCTCAAAGATGAACTTCGTGAGGCTATCGAGGACATAGGGCAGCCACTTTGCGATTTGGTTATAGAAAATTTCATGAAAAGGATATGGTCCTGTAAGCGTGGTCTTGGCGGCCATTTGGCTGATGTTGTGTTCTATTACTAACGGCATACCTTCCTCTTTATAATGAAATAAACATCCGATCATTTATCTATAAAAATGCCATTTTCTATGAATATCAAAATAACACCTCTTATTGGAAAACCCTTTATTAATAAAATTGAAGAAAAACAGGAGAATATATGAGGTTTTTTTCCGGAAAAACTTTTTTCAAGTACCGAATTGATAATTTTGTTAATAAAATATCTCGTTTTAACTGACATTCTACTGAAAAACATATATTTGATCAATTAACGTGGATATAAAATTAATTAAAACATAATGTTGATTGGGATAATCATTAATTTCATGTGTTTAGCAAAAAAAATTCAAAGACCTAACCTAGAAAAACTAATTTAACCATCTTGTTCAGCAAACCCGAATTATCTTTAGTAGATATGAGTGTCGATTGTCGGTTTTATAAACCAGGACAGGTTATTAAAAAAATTTAAGAAAATCACTGTTTTGTTTGTTTTATTAATTATAAAATATAAATTCTTAATAAGGGAAACCTAAAATCAAAGTTAACAGATCTTTTCTTAGCTTACTAGTCAATTAGCCAAAAATATTTTCAACTTTAAAAAAAATATTTAAGGGTAGTTTTAAGGGTTAATGTATTGATTTTAACAATAAGCAAAACTTCAAGAATTTAAAAAAAAACAATTTAAGTGTGTATTCAGAAATAAAAAGGGCTATTTTATAATGGTTTCTCTAAAGATTATTTTCTATGTAACATTTTTTGAATCCCTTTATTTATATTTTTAGACAATTAAAAACTCGGATATCGACCCATATTGTATAAGATTGATGATGCTCGCGACCTCTAAATATAGTTTTTAAAATCTGAAAAAATTCTGGCAATATTCCTTGGCTCAGAGGACTTTAAATCCAAGAGAACCCCAGGAAATACCAAAAAAATTGAAATTGTGGTCCACCCTAATGTCCATTAATATTATCTTGAAACCTTTTTTTAAAACGACTCCAAGAATTTTCAATTTTTTTTGGTAAAAATTAATCCTAACGAAATTAAATTCCATACATAGTTTGGAGCCCAAAACAACTTCAGGAGTTCTTTCAGTAATTTTAGTAATTTTTATGTTTTTATATTTTTATATATAATTTTATGTTTTTTTAACATTTTTATTTTTAAACACTAATAAGAAGCTTTAACATCCAGAGCAACTTTGATTCTAAGAGCAAGTACGTGTGACCCAACTGTGCATTTTTTTTTAATGGGTTTTTCAGTCAAATTTGATCCCAGGGTTAAACCACCTGAATTGGCAAGTTACCCCCAGGCCTTAAAGGTTTAAGGGTTCCTGGCCACCAACCGACTGAGGTTTGGCAGACTTAAATATTTATACCCTGAGTTGCCTCAGCGAGTGTAAGAAGTATACATTTTTCGATATAAAATTATGTTACTTCACTCACTCTTTTTTGCCTCTTTGGGGTCCCTTACTGCATATCCATATCCACCAGTGGAGACTTCTGAATTAATATTTAGGAGGATATAGACTATACAAAAATGCTTGTATTGTTCGTAATAAAATTACGTAACTTATTGTGTCGTTGGCTCTTAGACTATTTTATCAAAGATGTACTGTCTACTGTAACCATTGGTGGCAAGAAAAATGTGCTTGATTGCATAATAATGTGTTTCCAATTTCAGTCTCTAATGCTCTCATGTGGTGAATGAGGGTGAGGGATAGGGACAGTGTCTATCGTTTCTGTTTTATAGAGAACATATCCTCATTTTAATCTCCGATTTTTTTACAATATCTATTTCCGTAAGGGATTTGTTTTTGTGTTTTGCTTGTCATTTTATCACTTTTTTGTGTTCCAATTAATTCTTTTTTGTTAACTTCGAAGTCCTCTTTTTTCTAAAAGATTCCAAAGCAAAATGTTCTCTTTTTGAAATGCCTCAGAGGGATGACAACGAGAAATCGATAAAACCAACAACGCTTTAGGTGCTTTTTGCGGTTTTTTTTTTGTTCCTTGAGAATAAAAAAAACACTCTTTGAAAATATATTTTTACATCCAGAACTTTTTTACTCTACTGAGATTTTAAATTTTTTAAATACCGCGACACTTTCGACATTCGGATGATTAATGGATTCTTTCCAGGAGCTTTTTTTCCTTTTTTTGTTTGTTTGTTTTTTCCTTGCAACATCTTCAAAAAATTGCAGTTTCATTTCTTTTATAAATCTATTGTATTGGGAATGGAAGAAATGCAATTTTTAATTCCAAGAAATGGCTCGTTGTTCCTGGTTCCGCGGTTTACTTTTCTCTACTTTTGTATGGTCAAACTTATACAATTTTTTTTTCCATTTTTTGAAAACTATCTTGTACAATCAGGAAAAATAGAAAGACAACGTAACTCGAGAGGGGCTCGAGTATCTAAGCTCCCTCTTAATCTCTAAGATTTACGAAAAAGTTTCAGTTAATCATGTGCATTATGATGAAATCAACTTAAAATTAATATGATTTTGGAAGCTTAGGGACGGACTTGAGCCCCCTGAGCCCCCCGTCAATACGACACTGTACTCAACCTACACTTCTGCCAATTTGTCAATAAAACCAATATTTGTATTAAGTTATAACCTTATATGTTATAAGGATTTCTAAATATATTGTTTTAAAACTTAAAGTCTTATGTCCAGCAGACCCTACTGTTGACTCTACGCTTCTGTTATTTTGTTTTCTTAAAACAATGTATAAATGCTTAAATAATGTGAAAATTTTCTGTTGATGACTCTGGCAACTCTATGTATAAACTAACACTTCTAACGATTTGGATTCTTCAAAATGTCTGTAAAAGCTATAATTATGCTGATTTACGCGTTCTTATCTTATCAGATTTAATTTTTGTACTGCTTTAAATTAGCGAAATTAAATGACCTTTTGCAATCCAAATGAATTGGGTTCTTAGCTTTATATCTTGTCAGATTTTGTTTATATATTTTTATAACGGTTTCTACTTTATTGTCCTCTGGCAACTTTTTGGCTTCACCAACACTTCTGCTGATTTATTTTCAGCCTTCATTTTTTTTTAATAAATATTTTAATTTTTCATTTTCGATATATGACCTCTGGCAACCCTTTAACAGCCACCCACGCTTATATCAATTCGTCTTTATATAAATATTCACAAAACCTATTCTGGTGCTTTTTATCTTATTAGAAATTTTTTAAATCAGTTTTTTTAGGTTTTAGGTTCGATGACATCTGGCAACGCTTTGTCCCCACTTGGACCTATGCCAATATATTTCTTGCCCCTTATGACGTTGATTTTCCTCACTAGCTCTTAGACTATAAATCATAGATTAAGTAAATCAACCAATTTTCTTTGATTAGCGCCATTTAACTATAGAACCTCTGAAAATTATGATAAAAACGTAACCCGCTGTCCACAAACTAGCCCTAAGAGTATAAGAGAAAAATTCAAAGTATCGAGTTTTTAATAATATTATGTTATAAAATGCGTATAAGAAAAAATTGTTTATTCAAGTTATTAAAATTTGGAATTTTAAAGTTAAGGTAAGTCTACATCCCAGCCCACTTTACACATCACTTTTTGTTTTAATTTCCCCACTTATTCAATATTTTAATTATATTTTTTGCTGAAGGGTATAGACTTTCTCCCTATCCTAGTCCCAAGATTTTAATGTAAAAGTGAATAAAGTAAAAAAATATTTAATACCTACTTGAGGCACTTTACATTTTCTCTATGCGCTAAATTAATTAAACCTCTTGGCTCTGCAATTTTTAATATTTTCTTATGGAACGATAACTGTTTTGCTGAATCCTTCTTCCTTAACTAGAATCAAAGGATTCTCGCAAATTAATTAACTTCACACAAGACATACAAAACTTGGTTCATGTGTGTAGGACATTTCCGACGAATAAATTTTCGTATGTAAACAAAACAGCATTAAATTCCTGAAAGTATACACAAATGTCAAGTTTTTTTTTTTCATTTGCTGACTTTATTATGCAAATAAAACGATTTCTGGAATTTTAACTTTTATCTACAAAGTGTTGCAAGGAGCATGATATTCAACCCGATAATAATAGTTTGGAACTTGAACTTGCTTTATACTTACTGGTTTTTGCTTGGAATTTGTGCAGAAATTATGGGAGACGTGCTGGCATTAAAAGGATACACAAACACATAACCATATCGCTATCTTTGTATCATGGTGTCATAGAGAGGCATTCAATTTTAAAGTAAGTAAAGAAGACGACTGTAACACAAGCACTTGCTCTTGTATAGGGCTCAGGTATTAAACAAATATAATCTAGATTACTACCTTAGATTGTTCCTTAATTAAAGACTTAATATTTCTCGGTAAGTACCAATTTGCGAACATTAGCCTTAAGGTACTAATAAATGTTTTCAAATCTATGGAGAATTACCCATTAATGTACGTAATGTTCAGAGATTTAAACGCGAAATTAAATAGGGAGTCTTCTTTTTCCGCAGTAGGCGTTGTTTACATGAAAATAACTTTGAATAATCGGTGAGCAGTTTAAAAGTTTAATGTTTCTATGAATGTAGTATCAATCAGGATAGCGTGTTATTAATTATAATAACATAAAGCCACTAGAAAAAAAACCTGTAAGAAGTGTCGTCACGTCCATTACGTCAACGAATCCTTCGACAACTATACATAATATTCAGTAGTTTCTCAAAAAGGACAGACAAGAGTGTAGAGAAAATAGCGAAAGAAACTTCTGAAGTTCTTCAGAACTCACTGGCCCAACAAATTCTGGATCGGTGTTCTTTAACTACAAAGGGACAACAATGTTATCAAGAATTTGTGATGCTATTTACACCTTCATTGGAATTTACCTTGAACTATTTTGCTCCCAAAGTTATGTACGGAAGTAACTAAGTAGGATAAAGAAGTTTTCAACTGTCTGTGGCAAAATGAAATTGATCCATTTAATAGACCAAGAACAAATTTTTGGAAGAATATACACTTCAAAGAATTAAAGCTGAACAAGACTTTTTTTCTGAAAATTTTAGTGATTTTCGATAGACTGTATCTCAGTGAAAAATTGTTGCAAATATAGGTTTTAATTTTTTTTGCGAATTTATTTTTTTAAGCTTCAATAATGTCACAAGATAGAAAAATACACAGGGATTAAAAAAAAAATGGATTGTGTAAAAGAAGTGGACAATTTTTTAGGTTTACCGTGCAAACACTTCCCTGGCTTCCTGTCAAATGTTTTTTTTATAAACGGAAGCAAACTTTTTTTACTAACATTGAACAAACTATTGTTCATGCGATCATTCACCCAGAGAAAAAACAACGTAAGACCAAAGAAAACCACTTTGATTTAACTATTTTCCGGAATGATTAAGCTTCGAAGATGGAAATTTTAAAATCAAATCTGAAAGAAGTAAACTTAAAGTAGGTACTTTATGTACATTGAAAAAAACATATGATTAAATCAAAGTCATTCATCTTCAATGTGAAACCAAAAAATAAGTGAAGTGAAAGAATGCTATTGGTAAATACGTAAACCAGAGGCTTCCCGTCCGCATCCTGGCACAATTGGCGTCGTAAGATGCGTTCGGTACCATTTCTGCGATGTAGTTGAAATTAGTGTGAAATTAAAGGTAATGGCGTAAGAAGTTTTTTCTTCATACATATCAGAGCTACAGCCTAAGCCGATAAACCGATTTTCTTAAAAAATAGTGGTTACCAATATTTGGTGATTCCCTAGAGGGAAAATTGAAATTTTTTTTTAGGACCAAAACTAACGGTACCTGTCATATAACAATTAAGGAGAAGTTAACTTTTTAAAAAAAATAGCCCTCACGATGTTGATTACTTTTGATAGTAGTCATACTAATGAAATAAAAGAAATGCTTGTAATAATTCTACTTACGGTACCTCCCATAGAACCGTTTTTTTTTTATTTTTGGCTTTCTCTTAAACGAATGAACCAATTTTGATGAATTTTTTATACGGAAGCCCCTTAACAATTTCAAAATCATTTGATATCAAATTTTTCAAAAACGTAATTTTTGGATTTTTAAAAAAAATCTTTAATAATTTTTTTTTGAGAAATCAATTTGAAATTTTGAAATTTTGATTTTAGATGTGCAATAATATTATCTTAAAAATGGCATACCAACTTTATTTTTACAAGGTTTGAGAATTTTTATATATGAAAAATAATTTTTTTTAAAAAACGGCTCTTCTTCAATTTTTGTTTTCTAAAAATGTATCTTTCTTAATCAAATTAAATGGCATACTTTGTTTGGAGCTCAAAACAATTTAAGAAGTTGTTTATTTCAGTTTTGTAATGAATCTATTTTATTTTATTTTTATTATAAAATTATTTATTTCTAAAAACTTTATATCAGAAGCTTTAACGTCCACAGCAACTGTGACCCTAAGAGCAAGTACGTGCGTGCATTTTATTTTTCTAATTAATCAAAGCCAAAAGGGCTAAAAATTTAAATTCTTATAAAATTTCGATCGTGGTTTTTGGGGTATTTTTAAAACTTTCTTTTTCCTTGGGAGCAAAAACGATGGTAGCTTTAGTCCTGCAGGATAATGACACATATGTATATGATAACTTGGGTGGTATAAAAAATTATAACACATCAGTTTCTTAAGCAGAGTTTTCTACAAGCTTTACCTTTTATAAGAGGAAGGACGTCTTTCTCCCCCCGTTTCAACGAAAAGGCAATTTTCTAAAAAAAAAGTTTCTTAAAATTAAAAAAAATAATTCAAAAATAAGAATAGAGGTCTCTAGTTTCGTTAAGAAAAAATGTTCCAGATAATTTCCATTCCGTTTCGTTTCATTCGTTAGACGTTTTCATTAAAAAAGATGAAGCTGCAGTCATTAAAGGTCCGTATACATTTGTTGTATTTGTTTTGTGTGTGTTTGCTCGTACATTTTTGTTTCAACTAAACTGAGGAGAGGCATTATACGTGTTGTGGATCTCTTCTTTTTAATGCTAAAAGTAGGATTCAACCCTCCCAAAAGATGTTTGAATCAAAATTTCGTCCCTTATCGGTATTGTGTTCCAGGGACATATCAAACATACTCACCCAGCTAAAGTTAATCTGATCCACAACTGTTTTAGCTTCCTGGTTTGGGTTATCGAACAACACATGCCTCTTACGTAAGTAATCCATCAACAATGAGAACGAGAATATACTGGTTTCCACTATTGGTTTCGGGAAAAGAGCCTGCAACATAACAAATTCTCTCAACAAGTGTTTCTCTTGCTACTGATGGGACTTTTCCTTGCAGCTCAAGTAAAGCACTTTCGGCATCATTTTTCGACATCAACTTAAGTGTGAAAGTTAACCGTTGGGGTATCTTTTCTGCTGACTCCCATTTACGTAATACTGGGCCACATGTAAAAGATAAATTGAAGTCCACTGTGCCCAATATGCCGTCAGAGAATGACTACGTTCGGGTTCTTACACATGGTTTTTCCAAGTCAGATTGATTTCGATATCTGGGTCTTCTTGCTGCTCTGTGTTGCCTTATCCGCTTATGAAATCAGCTCTTACTTCAAAAATCCGAATTTAACTCTACAAATACAACTATAGAAGCACACTATGGTAAAGTCTCAGATGATGGTGAGGATTTGTAACCCATTACTACAATCTGTAAAATGGGAACTGGGCAAGACCGACAGAACCATACTAACATGCAGACTTCAACTAACTTCTGATCAGGCATTAATTTCCTATTTATAGTCCAATAAAACCACTAGAGCTGATTGCTTTGCTGTTCAGCTGTTCAAAGTAAAGGCTCACACAAAATTCTTGTCACACTCGAAAGCGCTTTCTCCATCCAATTTGTTTATATGCTCCAAATTTGTTAATATGTTTGCTCTATAAAATTCGTTCTTGTATGAGTACATAACTCGAAGCAGCTGGCTATGTGTAAAGAACTTCTCGCAGAAGTTTTTTTAAGGTTTCTTTATCTAAACTTTCTAATACTTAAGTTCCTTAATTATTTTAAAAACCACCCATATGCCATATATTAGAAAACCAAATCGCTTTAAATATCTGTGCGTCCCTTTCTAAAGGGAGTAAAACGAATCAATCAGCTCAATTCACTTACAAAAATACAATTACTTATTCGACAAGGACCTTACAAAATTCGATCACTCAATTTTTCTAAATTCATTCAAATCAAAATTCTTATAAAATTTTGATTGTATTTAAATTTTATTTCATTTCTTGAAAAATAAAAGAAAATACATAATAATTCATCTTAAATATTCTTTTGTAATTTTCAAAACAAAAGGACATTTACATTTTCAAAGCACAAAAATTTTGTGTGGCAAAAAGAAAAATAAAAGAAGAAAAACTTCCTAGCAGCGTTTAAGAAACAATCAAATTTATTAAAACACATTTATGTTATTATCTCTGTTGGAAAGAATCTTTAAATGGGGCTTTCATATTTTTTCTAAGGAAAGGAAAATATCAAATCAACAGCCAAGCAGAGCACATCACACACAGGCACAGCCAACAAGGCCAACATGCTGAGATAAATCAGAAGAAGCAAAAAAAAGGAAACGTTGACGGAAGATGGATAATGCTATTAGTGAGCTAAGCATGAAGATGTCTTCTTTTACACTGAGTCTAAGAATCTTTGTGATATCGGTAAGCGGCAATACAAAGAAACTTTTTTTTTTTTTGTTTGCTTATTCTTACATTTCCATTTTCTATGAAATGGGGTAGCAGTTCTCTTTCCATAATTGCTTGATCTTGAGAACAGGTCCGCATCGATACTTTTGCTCGCCTGTTTGAAGGCTTCAATTTAGTGTTTAGTCCATTTGACCAAAATATAATGAAAAAAGCTTAAATGTCAACAAATCACAAGAGATATATGGCCTAACCACGACAAGAACTGATCTGAGGAACTATTAGTAGTTAGAAGCGGGCTTGACAAAGGGTTAAAGCTAAATATATTGTGAACGAAGACGGGTTCTAAATTAGTTCAACAATACTGTCTCCAAATGTACTATTTAATTACCAATGTAAGTCCACACACGTAACTGACCAGGGGCCTATAACACAAAACAATAAATACTTGTATTACAAGTGAAGTCTTACAAATTGCCATACAAAATTCAGCAATTTCACTTGTAATACAAGAGTATTTGTAGTTTCGTGTTATCGGCCCCAGAGTAGGTTTAATATCAGTAAAGTTTCGCTACCTCACTGGCTGGACCGAACCAAACTTTACCATTCCATGAAGAATTTACGTAAAACGAGATATAGAATGACATAGGGCTAACTGACGGTAATAAGGCTTTCTTTAGATAGATTATTGCACTGGGCGGGATGTAACGCTCACACACAAACACTGAAAGTTTTCACTGTATGCCGGCCGGTTTAAGTAACCAACGGAAGTTTATTAAATGGCCAAAAAACATCTTTAAGCCATACTAGGCTAGTTTAAGCAGAATGTAGTTAATACATTTTAAAATCGTTTCATTTTATTTAACATGTGATACGTTCCACACAATATGTGATAACAAGTTGTGATATTAATCGAAAATGATCGTGATAGTTAAGAAATCCGTGATACATACCGGAGAAATCTTATACTTAAACCGTGATAATTACCGAGCTAAATAATGATACATACTTGGACACAATTAACATACTGAAGTAAGCTGTGATACTATTCTTTATTGATATGTTATATTTACCGATACAACCTGTGTGACACTTAGCGAGGCTATGCACGATATTTACTAAAACAACCCATGATATTTACCGAAAAATGAGTGATACATACCATTACCAGACAATTATCACAGATTTCTATCTGTGATTATTGCCTGAGAAATGCCTGATACTTAACGGGGCAAATCATGATATATAACTCTAAAATATAATATACTTAGCAGAGCATTATTAATCAGCTATATTTACCCTTTGCATCTGATCAATGCAACACGTGATACCTACGGATTTGCCAGAGAGGTGCCAGGAGAGAAGTGTTAGTTTCGGTTTTCATTAGAACGTTTGTATTTTATCTCTGTGGGTTGAATATGTTGACGCAGCAAGGTACCCGTTATGGGTCCCTCTTTAGCCTTACATCTTCGTTCAGAAATAAAACATTGAAAACAAAACAGCATAAAAAAACGAGCATATCATTTTGCTATACACTATTAAAACATTAGCTCAGAAATAAGAAATTTAGTCAAGACAGAACATTTTCCAAAACTTATTTTAATTGAACAAAAATATAAAATGAACGACACGTACTTGCTCTAATAAATAAATAATTTTATAAGAAAATTTCAAAAAACATAAAATAATTACTAAAATGACTTTAACAACTTCTTCAATTGTTTTGAGATCCAAACCATTTGTGTTTGTTGAGGAGAGCAAATTTTTACACATTTTTTTAAAACTATTTAAAACCAAAATTCAAAAAAAAATCATTTACCTGTTTTCGAAAAATAGATTAAAAAAAAAAAATCTGAGATAGACAACTACACTTCAATTGAAATTTTTAATACTGAAAATTATGCTCTGTCATATTTCCTAAGTCTGAAAACCTCAGAAGGCTGAAAAATAAACCTGTCAGACTGTCGAAATTGAAATCAGGACGGGTATACTTATAAAACTGCATACACAGATTTTGCTTACCTATTCACTCCCAAATTTTGTTGTCGGCTCTTAGACTATTTGTGTGAAAATCGTCATCGAAATTCGTTGAGTCGCTTTCGAGCAAACCAGAAAAGAAAAAGAAAAACGGGGATATGGGAGGTACCTACCTTTACTAACCGATAAAAAAAATATTTTTGAAGTTATACTTCTTTACCGGCGATTATAAAAATATTAAACCATTAAAAATACATAGATTTTTTCAGCCATTATTACTCGTTTTAAATTACAGAAGTCAGCCATTGTTATTGGTATTCTGACTGATTTATTTTCTACACTATAAGTTATAGGAAAAAAACTAAACACACCAAAAGATAGGTGGTATACTGTAAGGTTTTGATACGGCGTGATTTTTCGAAATTACACTGGCAAATTAGGGTGAAATGGAACAAAAGAAAAAAAAAAAACTTTTTGTGCATCTCGAAAAGTATAAGGGTTAAAATTCTGAAATAAATTTAATTGAATAGACAAATTGAAATAATGATGAGTTATAATCCATAAAAAAATTCTAAAAATTCAACTTTTCAAGTTAAAAATTATTTTCCAATATCAAATATTTTTTCAGACGTTTAAAAATGATGTAATTATGGATATAGTTGATAATTTCTTGAAAAAACTAATTATGCAAATTGCAAGATAATAAAATAAAAACTAAGGGTCTTATACGGATTATAATTAAAATGCATCAAACGGTTTTTTTGAGCTTAAGGAAACAAATACGTTTTTGAAAGTTTATGTGGGTGGTTTAATTGATTTTAAAAATCAGGGAAGGACGGGAAAAAAAAATTTGTCAAAATAACTTTTAGACTTAGGGTTGTCTATAAACGTGTGAAATAATTATGTATTTAAACATTTTTCAATCAATAATAGTAAAAACAAGATTTTTCAGTCCAAGTTTTTTTTACCATTTCCAACGGTATTTTATTTTTATCTTTTTTATTTTTACATTTTTAAACTTAAAATTTACACAGCCATTAAATATTGGGTAAATTCATTTTTGTACAAACATTCACAATTTTTTGTAGCCTGTGGAACCGACACGACATAACGGTAAAAAGAGTTTTGTTTACGCGGTGCTTAGTTACTATTTACATAAGCCTCATAAAACCATGATTCAACCTTACTGAGCATCACGATAAAATTACCTTTAATTTGTTATACCACACATATGTAACTGCACATGCTATAAAAGCTTCAAAAGCTTGAAAAGAGTTTTATCCGAAATTCAACAAAATTCAACAAAATTGTTTGTTTTGGTCGTCGGACACGACCAGCCAACAGTGGAGAACGGTACCGTTGGCTCACAAATGGATTCAATGGATTCATTGGATATAAAAATCTGTAACTTAAGTTTTAGTTGCAGGATTTTAACATATTGAACAGATTCTATTCGACAAAACGTTGGTCTATAATTCTCCATAAAAATATTGGGTAATTATTTTTATAAACAGTGCCACAGAGGTCGATAAGTGAAAATATATTTTTAATGAATTCGTTAAAATTACAAAATTTAATGAAAAATTTGATAATTTTGAATACAATTTTAGATCAATTTGAAGATGTGACTGTTTTCTGAAACACTACCATACAAAGTTTATTGATTCAATTCAAAACAAAGACTGTAAATGATATATTACAGAAAAAAAAACATCGAGCAAAATGCACTTTTTATGCTCCTTTGACCAATTGTACCATTCATACCATCTGACTATGTCTGCTTCAATAATTTAAATTTTCTTATAAAATGTGAACAATTTTTTTGATATACAATTTGTTTCAATAAAAAACTAACAAGATTCGGGGTATCATGAAATAATATCGTCGTTGTTTAAGAAAACCAGCATAATTCAAAAAACGTGATTCTTCAGAAAATGATTTTTAAGTTTTTGAGTCATACGATTTTTCAAATGGGAACAAACTCCGTCTAGCGGGATTGCAAAGTGATACAGTAATGCCAGTTTGACAGAAAGATAGAGATTTTTTTTTGTCGATTGGCATCGTTAACTAAAAAAATTGTGATTTTTTAGTTATGCCGGTTTTCTTACAGCGACGATATCGAAAATAGTATAAAATCGATCTCTCACAAATCTGTTAAAAAATCAAAATATCCTTTTCACGAAAACAAATAGTAAAACTTAACCGATTTTTTAAGTTGAGTTATAAAAAGAAAGATTAAAATCTCAGTAAAAATAAAATTAAATACATTTTTTACTTAAGTTGTGTAAATATAGGCCCACAAGGAGAAAATTATATTATAACATTATCTACCGTAGTTTTTACATTTTTTAATTTATTTTGTTGATTTTAATATAATCTGATAACAGACCGCTGATCAGGGGGGTCATTCCGTAATTTTAAAAACGATAATCGTGAACGTGATCGTCGCAGATTTGCTCTCCGTAACTCTATCGCTATCGTCTCGTTTTTTGAGAGCGACACGCTCTCTCAAACTGTGGTTGAAATGTCATCGGGTTATCAAAAATGAAAATATGCATTGCTTTTTCTTTGTGTCTGTGGCTAAACATTAAAAATATTACGAAATTCAAGTAAATTAAAACAAATATTTTTGTGATTGTGTACGAATTGAAATTGTTTGCATTTTTTAATCGAATTTACATTTTCACTTCTTAAAATAATAAAACAAATGTGCACAAAGTTTTGATTATTTTGGCAAATTTAGATACCAACCAAGTGTTAAATTACAATGAGTCATTTTTATTCAATAAAGAATCCTTAAACAAATTCAGTTTTATCTTTTTAAGGACATTTTACTTCAAAATACATGCCAGACGACACCTATTTAGCTACGTGCAAATACAACCATTTTGACGATGGCGCTGTGGTTTTTAATCGTCGAAACAATATCGTCAAGACGATATTGATTTTGAGAGTTACGAAAATCAACACCATCGTCCAGACGATATCGTTTGGCGATAATCGAATTACGGAATGACCCCCCAGGTCATTTTGAAGTATCAAACATTAATGTATCAAAAACCATTCGAAAATGGCCGAACGCAAAAATAAACCAAATTACAAGGTTTTGGTCGATAAAATATCAATTACATACACACATGAAATATTTGAATTAATTTTACAAAAAAGCACATTTTGTTTCTTTGGAAAAATTTACCTTCGAGAACTTTTTGCCACTAAATACTTTTACACATCCAAAAAAAACTACACAAAAATAAATAATGATAGGAAGTATAAAAGCAGAAACACAATCACGCTTTGCCGTCGATTTTGACAACTGCAAAAAGTTCAACTATAGGAAATCTGTGTAACCTCACACAATGACGCTTTTCTTGCGTACGCTTTTTTTGACAAACGTAAGGAAACGTAAGAAAACGTAATAAAGCCACCATCGGTCAAAAAAAAGTTCAACTTGGTTGAACTTTTGCGCGCTTTCTGACGTTTCTCATTCATAAATAATTTCATTTGAATTTCAATTTTCAAAAAGTCTGTTTCTGTGTTTCTAAGTTGTGTTTTAATTTGTAATCGGTGCTTTTTAATTCGTAAAATGGAAAATTTAAATGTGGTAAGAAAAATATATTAATTGGTAACAAATTATAATAAATAAGCGACACAGCTTAATTTGGCTATCTTAATAATTTTTTTCCATTTTATTTATTTATTTTATTTTCCTCTTTTTAATTCTTTGAAATTTATCAGGCTTTTTACGCATTTGTCTTTGTCGCTTCTCTTTCACACAAGAATAGAAAAAAAAGAAAACGGTAAATCTTGTTCGAAGAATGTAAACAAACAACGCATACCATATTCAGTATTTTTGCAAAAAAGTGTATATTTTTTTTATATTATGTATTATTATGTTATTTTTAGTTGAAAGCCAACTGATTAAGCACTAAATATTCATTAATATCTATTTGTAAGCTACTGACTTTCTTCGAACTAGAGAGCTGCCATTTTTTTTTTGTCATCATTTTTTTTTATTTTTGCGTGACGTCTGGGGTAAAAGCCCAATTGAATGTTTTTTTTGACAACAGATAGAATATTTCAATCAGCTGTTTGTCATTCTGACAGAAGCGCGCTTTGAGGATTTCTCAACGTAACGCAACGAAGCGTCTCCCTAAAGCGTGATTGTGTTTCAGCTTTAACTTCTGGCGGGCGTACGTGAGTACACACACCTTTTTTTATTTCAAAAGTACGACCTTTATGATTGTAGTTCATACAAACATTTTAATCAAAATCGTTAGAGTCGTTTATAAAAAAAAAAGTTTTTTCTATTATCGCCAGGTGCCGTTAATTTTGGAAACAAAAGAAAAAATCCCCTCTTTTTGGTTTGGTTTGGAGAAAATCGCTTCACCGGTTTAGGCTGTAGCATGCGATATCTACACTACAGACAGACAGACAAACAGAATTGCCACTTTATTCGCATTCTCTATCATCGTAATGCCATGTTTGATTGTTATCTCGAGTTCAATTTTGTTTACGAATCCTAAACTTGCACTATAGTAGTAGTATAGAAAAACTTTCTTTTATTCAAAATTTTACAAATAAAAACATTGAGGCTTCTAACTGGGCCCTCGTAACTTACAAATTGGGCGCTTGCATGGTCCGCACATTTCAAAAACTCGAAACATTACATCTTTCTCTCAAATATAACACATTTTCTTGTTGCTGATTTTATTTTAAATCAGGGTAAAATATTCTTTCAAATCTGTCATTGTTTCAGGTCGCGCATAAATACAATTTCGTAGAATGCCACTGCTGCCACATAAAACTTATGATCTGATTTTGTGGGCTGCACGTTTTTCTTTGACTTTAAAAGTATATGAGATTAAAATGGGTCGCAACTCGCAAGGACTTCTTCGTCGCCTTTTGTAGACATCATTGTATACTATAGTTGTCGTCTTTAGTCCTTACGGGGTTCTTTGGAATTTAACAAAATACAAAAATATATGTTTGTATTTCGTTAGAAAGCTTAGGTTGGTTAAAATATGTATGTAGCATTTTATAACTCATTCTCCGAACTAAAAATATATTCAACCAACCAACAACAAAAAAACAAAGTCGGTATTTAGGTTTTTCAGCAGACGGGATTACATCCATGTAAATTTCTTTTAATATTCAAGGCTTGTGCGCCTGAGGGGAACTATTACTCATTCTTCTCTTAAATTTTCCTACGACACTTCTGCCATTAAGAAATTCTTTTAGCTTGTGATATGGATACGGAGGAACCTCAAAAAAAGTGACAGGTTATGCATTCATAAAAAAATTACTTTTACATTTTCAGAAGTTATCTTAAAATATTTGCATGTAAGGCTGAAAATGTCAAGGAAATGATATTTTATGATCTATGTACCTACAATAAAATTGAGAGGTTTTTTTTTTTATTTCTGTCCAATAAAGAAAAACTGAGAAGAACTGAGAAAAAAGGACATTTGCATCTTAGTTTGGTTGCAGCCTATTACATAAGTCTATGGCTTGGAAAAAGCTTTTCCATAAAATGTGTACTGGCAATCTTTGTTGAGCAGAGTAAAATGTATGTACGAACACTTTGGGCCTTTACTTTAATTTTTTTTTTTTTTCGAAACAATGATACCTAAATTTCAAGCTAGGCATTCAGCATTGCCACCTAGAGTAAATCCGTGCGACCGATTGGTATACTTTTTAATTTTTTTTCATTTCTTTGTTACGGTTAAGAATTTTATTTCTAAATAAACGAAATTTTCTGTGTTTCTTCAGTTGTTTTGAAAATTCGTCCTTGAGAAAACGACAAATGAATTAAAATTTAGCTGGAAGGACATTTTTGTTTCCTAGAACAAAAGAAAAAAAAAAAACAAAACCCAACATAATAACACGTACATATACTTACTTTCGGAAGTGCGTTTATATATAATTCTACTTTAGGTTTAATACTTTTATTTGGTTCTTAGATATCCAAACGACTATAAAGAGTAAAGCCATGGAAGGATAAGGATAAGGACATTGTAGAAAGAAAGTACGGAAATGGGGAAAAAAGTTAGAATGTTGGAATTTTTCGTAAATACACACTCCACCTGTTGTACCCACTAAACAAAATCAGCATGTTGTATGGATTGTATGTCTCATGTACGGATGCCATTGCCAACGGATGTGGATGATTGAATTCAAGAGATGGTTGTTCCGAAACAAAAAGAAAACAATAACAAAATGGAAAGAATGATTTAAGTGTTTCTTTCTATAGTCTCAAATTCTTTTCAATTTAATAGAGAACAACAGTTTTCCGTAGGCAAAGGATTATAAAGAATTTAATGGATTGCATTCGTTCAAGAAGAATTTATAATAAGGTAAGTTTCTACTATAAATGTTTTATTACAAAGTGTTTTTGAAGATTGTTTTGAGCTCATACTGGATGAATAGAAAATAATGATAAGATTTTGTGATTATATGATAAAATTCGTTCAGTGTTTCATACACTTTGTATGAAGAAGAAAATGTTTAAGCCTTGATTACTTAGGTTAGGTAAGGTAAGGTTAAAATGGCTGTCATTTGAAGGATCTGTCACACTTAGAACAATAGAGGTCAATTGCGATACCACGAAATATAGGTCACAAAATGTTCCCTACTAGTTAGAACCATTTGGAGGCTCTGATGAAGCGAATGAGACTATTATTGTCTATGTTTATGAGATCGCTAGGTTCATATTGTAGAAGTAGTCTCCTAAATGAAGTTTACGTCTGTAAAAAAGAGCAGGGCATGTACAAAGAAGATGTGAAATTATTTCTTCTTTTCCTTCGTTCAAACAACTCCTGCAGAAATTGTTTGATAGTACTCCGATTAGTGCGGCGGCGTGTCTACCTATATAAGACAGTGTCCAGTTATTACACCTATTACGGAGCTGATCTGAGATCTACTGAGTGGCAGAAGGCTGTTGACCGTTTCGAATCTAGTTTGGGCCAGACTCGTCTTGATTGTTCCAAAGCGATACGTTTCAGTAGTAGTTTACTTGTTGCTATGGGCATACCAATATCCTTTTTGGGCAGGATAGGCATTTCCGTTCTTATTCTGGCAAATTAATCGGCTTTACAATTCCCCAAAATGTCCCTGTTTGAAGAGACTGATACAAGGGTTTTGCAAATATCAGAACTGGATATCACATTTTCTTTAATACGCTACAATGGAATACGCTACAATGGTTTGGTAGGCGGAAGGAGAGACTAAGGTTTAGTCTATCTGAGTATACACTCCACGACCCACTCCGTTTTCAGTTTTCGATCCATCCGTATAAAAATGTATTTATTCATTTTCTATCGAGGCATCTTCCTACCAAGCTGACCTAGAAGGAACGGTGTCCTTCAAAGTTTTTGTCGAAAACTAGAACAGGAGTGATGTAGGCGGAGTCAATGATACCACTTTGGTACAATTGTAGCAGATTTGGTACCATTTTTCAAAAATTTTAAAAATCTACTCCCTATCTACTCCCCATCAAAATATCGAAATCTACTACATTTTAAAATTCTGTATTTACCCCTACTTCTACTACTTTTTTGTCTTCAAATCTACTACATTTTTGCTTCCGGATGTAACGCTGGTTGGAGTGTCTTGGGAATGTTCCCAACAAGTTCAGAACTTTGGTGTGGCCAATAGAGTTATTGGTCCATTGAGAGATGACTTTTGAGACGGAGGGCTGTGCTCGAGGCCATTTGTTTGCTGTATGTATCGAGAGGTGTTAGGTTGAGGAGTATGTGTAACGCAGCGGAATTATTATTTTATATTATTATTTTTTTTTTAAATAACCTAACAATTATTTCACCAAAACAAAACATATTTCATGTTTTGTATACAAAAAAAACTAAAAAGTGAATTTTTGTATTTCCCTAGAATTTATTTTTTTTTTGTTTGCTTTATGGTTGGTCTATCCTAGAATTGTTTCCCTTGAACCAAAAATTAATAAAATGACAGCCAAATTTCCTTGGAAATTTAATTCCTGAAGTGGACACCATTAAATTTCGAGGAAAAAGTTTCATAGTGAGCGAGAAAAAAAAAACAAACAGACAAAAATGTGTTTTTCAAAACAATTTTTTTCAGTTAATGATGGATTCAAGCTGTTGGTTGTATTTTGTATGTTGATCCACCTTAAGGGGTTAAACTTGCCGAATTAAATTTACTGACTAAAACGTTGAAATTTTTTTTTTTTTTTTTATTCAAACAGCTAAACTGTATCCAGTTTCCAGTTTCAAGTTCGTTGGCAGTCTCTCCAGATGTTCGAAAAAAAACCCTTAAAATGTTAAATTTGATATTATTCTAAAAATATACGAGCTGACTTGTGAGCGAGGTTGGTAGCTTAAATTTGGTAAAAGATAATTTTTCACGAAAAGTAAAGGGTATTTGAAAACTGTCCATTTAAAGCTACATGAAAAATACAGATTTTAAAAAACATTTAAACTTAAGGTGGCTTTATAAAAAAAAAAACAATTTTTGAATAGAACATTGCTGCATTTAAAAAAACGTCCCAGGTATACATAATGTATATGTAGAATACTGAGTTCTTTATCAACTTAGCCAGGACCACTAGTAGAAAATAACTTTTTCTTTGGCTATATTTCTTTTCCTAAATCTTATTCGATATTTCTTAGACTCTTTTGTGATGTTAATTAAATTATATTCCCCAACAAGTTCTTAAATGAAATTGAAGAAAATCCCAATTTAAAACATGACACAATAAATAAGTCCCTCATTGTTATTTACCAAAAGATACCTACATCTATACTCAGGAACATACATATGCCCATCTAAATGCGGTGTTTTTGAAAATACTTTTCTCCAAGTCTTTTATTATCTGACTTATTTTCGACACCCAATTCACAATAAAGAATCAAAAAAAAAAAAAAACCTTCAATAAATTTGAGTTTTATTCAATTTTCTTGTTTGGAAAAAGAAAACATGTAATTCCACGTCCACCCATAAACCCCAAAAAAAAAAAAAAGAACACTTCTAGCACTTACCCGAAATGTCGCTTTTTCTGTTGATGAGACGCCAACTGCCTGTGACAATGAAAGGCTCTATCACACACATTACAAGTCAAGGACTCATCTGTCAAGAAAAAAAAAAATAAAAAGAAGAAAACAGAGAAAAAGTTTTAGGGAACAGACTTTATAACACATTTGTTGATGTAACAAAAAAAGTACAAAGCTAAATTGAAACATAATAAAAAAAGAACCATTAGCTGTACCTTACTTCTGATTAGATTATGTCTTGAGTTTTATTTTTGTTTTTTTTTGTGTTTGTTGGTTTTGCCAGTTTTTGTTGTTTAAACACGAGAAGATTGTCAAATTGTGAAGTTTGCAAGGGTATTTTAATTAAGTACATAGAAAGACAAATATTATTCATAAAATAATGTAGGTTGTCTGGTCTTAGAATTATTTTAAGAACAACTCTAAAAGCTTTTTAGAGAGACTGAATTTTCGGTTTTTAATGAACTAAAAAAGACATTCCAAAAATACATACATAAATGTCACGTAATCTTTTCCCACAAAATTAAGTAAATGTTTAAATTTTGGAGATTATAATATTCATATTTTTAATCCAGAATTCTTTCCGATTTTTGAAAAATAAATCAAACTCGCGAAATAATCAAAATTACCTCGGAACCGGCTGAAACTGTTCCGATTTGGATGATTTGTTTTTTTCAAATGTTGGTATTCAAAAATATGTTTTCAGTTACCCCTTATCTGATTTCTTTTTTTTAAATAATAACATTTTTGTAAACAAACTATTTTTTTTTATCAAAAATATTTGATCAAATTTTATAAAAAAAAATTTCCATGTGCGTTTATAAAATAAATCATAATAAATCTAATTCCTCTTTAATAAATGCCCATAAGGAGAATAGGGATATATTTTCACCCGTTAAAATAAAACCATTAAGTTTTGGTAGAAAAAATGGACCTCAAAAAGTAATAAATGTTATCAAATTAGTTTGAATTTTTTTAAATATAAATTTTTTTTCTATATTTCTAGTTTTAAAAACAGTTTTCCAAAAACCAAAAATAAAAAACACATTCACTCTTCTGGAGTTAGTTGGCTTAGGCTATAGGTTATAGGGCCATTAAATTATGGAAAAAAAATTAGATTTGAGTTTGAAAATCATTTTTTCTTAAACTCTTTATTATAGTCCAAGCGGCGACTGTCAGATTACTTAGCATATTATAAGTTTAGAGATTTAAATTGGCTTTAAATAAAAGATAAACTGGTACAAAAAATAAATAAAAACATTGGGTTACCATTTTGAAAATGGGTACATCAACGTGGCAACCCTATTTGAGTAACGCACATAACTTTATGCATCATAGCTTTTTGTTTTATGAAGACACGAATATAATATTCTTGCCGAACAAAAGTCAAAGACATGAAAAGAAATAAAAAATAAAAGTTAAGACTGTAAAGCTCAGAATGTGGTAACCCTGTTCGACTACAAAACACACTCACATAATTCTTATTTAAACAAAAGAGAGTATAAACTTTGGTGGAGTAAATAGCTAAGATGTAAGTACATCAGATTTTAGACTAAATTCTTTTCTCTCTAAAAAATGTCGGGTGCCAACTCCAAAATGGATATAAGTATATGCGGTTACCCTATTTGAATGCAAGAAGAAACTATAAAACAAATCATTTTTCAGTCAAATTTTTCCGTATTTGGCAAGGTTAAAAGCTAAAAACATATCAAATTTTGGACTAGAATCTCTTCTTTCTAAAAAATGTAGGGTGTCAACTCCAAAATGGGTGCAAGTATGCGGCAACCCTATTTGAATGCAAAAAAAAAAAAACAAAAACACTAATTTTTGAGTCAAAATCTACCATATTTGAGAAGGCTAAAAGCTAAAAAACATACCAAATTTTATATTAGTCTTTCTTGTATCGATATAAAATGTTGGGTATTCTTATACACATTTTGGAGTTGGCACCCGAAATTTTTTAGACCGAAGAGAATTTAGTCTAAAATTTAGTGTACATTTTAGTAATAAGCTTATACAATTTAGTTTAAATAAGAATTATTTGAGTTTGTTTTTCAGTTGAACAGGGTTACCACATTCTGAGTTTTACAGCCATAATTAAATTTTTTTTTTAATTTTTTCCATATTTTTTTAATTTTGTTTGACAATATTAATATTTTCGTTTTTAAATAAACAGGGTTGCCACGTTGATGTACATGTTTATAATTGCCGCATTTATGCCGTGAAGTCAAAAAAATTGCCGCCACTTCCGATCAAATTCTGACCAAACTAAGAACGCGGCAATTTTTTGGACTTCACGACATAAATGCGGCAATTACACAGCAATTAATGAGCCAAAAACAAATTACCTTTTCAATAGTTGTCATGCTAAGTTTAAGTTTTTTTAAAAAGTAACAGCCAGTTTTTTAACTTGTTTAAGTCTTAAATACCTACTTAGAGCATAGTAGAAGCACAGACAGTTGAACTACATTTTTTTTTTGTATTGGGATAACATAATTACTGATGGTCGATCTATATTTAAGGTTACATATTTTTAGTTTGTTGTTTTCGTTCCGTTAGTAATTCGAAATGCACAGAAACCTGTTAGTTTGTAGTTTTGAAAATACAAACGGCTGGAGGTGGAACAGTTTGTCGGCTATGGAGTCAAAAAATCAAAATGAAATAAAACATTTTAAAATGAAATCCTGCGTACATTTGTACAATACAGCTAATGGATTCTTGGAAATCAAAGCATTTAAAGTTCTCTGTATTGATTTTTGTGCCATGTCTCACCTTAAAAAAAAAAAAAAAAACAAACTTAACTACTTCCTCCAACAATATTATTCTATACTCTTTCGTAAATCTGCTGTATAAATTATTTATGCTTTTTTTTCGTTTTTAAGAATTATAAATGTAAAATTTTATTTCTTACCATAATCCTCATCGTCGGACATGGCCATTGCCTGTAATCGGCTTATAGTATTTGCGTTAATCTCCTTTTGTTGTCGTGTGGCGTTTTTCGATGGTCCATCTAACTCTAAGTCAGAATCATTCTCAACAAAGTTACCCTGCATGTCGTGGTGGCGATGATGGCCATCATTATCAGCAAGATGGTGACGATGTTGTGCTGTCGTCGCTCCACCATTGTCCTTTGAAGAAATCATTTCAAAGTTTTCCAGATCATCGAAGGGATCGTCGATGTTGTTTTTCATTGAGGAACCATCATCTGAATCCACACTCAGTCGACCGTATGCTTTGCGAGGGGGGCGCTTTACGTATTTATCTGAAATGAAATATGACAAAAAGGAAATTGAATTTAAAGGATATCCAGTAATGTAGGCAGACAAATAGTAATAAGCAGCAGCAAAAATTTCAATAAAAAGTCTAATGAGCCTTAACGGAAGTGTTATGATAAGACCTTTTACTTTTATGCCATCTTGCAAGTTCTTAAAAAAGTTGACGAGAAGTTAGGGGGTGAGGAATATATTTTTAAAAGCCAAAACAGATGCCATCATGGTCCTGAAAAATAAATATACACCTACTTTGCATTTTTATACACAAATCTGATAATATATGTACATTGTATGTACATAGTACAGCCCTAAGATGCTCCTTAGGTGGCCTAAGCGTAAAATTATGGATTCTTAGAAAATTCACAGCAAGGTAACAGACCTTCTTTTTCATATTTCGAAAATAAAAAGGATTAAAGAACAATTCAGAGATGTTAATGAGGATTTGATTTTGTCAAAAATGTTATGTTAGTTAATAAAAGTTTAAAATTAGCTTTAATTTTTCAAACCAAAAAGCTAGAACTTCTAAAATATATTGTTTTCAAAGCTAACGAATAAAGGATAGTTTTTTCTTTTTTTTAATTTATATTTAAGCTTAGCCAAATACATAATATTTAAGAGTTTTTTCGTTGGAAAAATAAGCTATTGAATGGAGTTTGTATAAACAAACTTTTCCCATTTAAATTCACTTTAAATTTGCTACTCTCAAGTGCCCTTCTCGCTTCCAATTTCACACTTTGTTTGGTAAAAAAAAAAAATAATAAAAACAATTCATTTCCGACCATTTAAATAGAAATTTATTTGGAATATGGACCATACCAAAACCAGATGCCATACGAAGTGGTTTTCAAAATCGGATGAGTGCGGCATAGAATATTTTATTCATTTATGAATTCAATGGCTTTCCATTGCCATTAGCTTTTACGGAAAGCGGAAGTCCATTTGGTAGAGCAAAACTAAAAAAAAAACACTTTTCCCCAATGAATATGGATGAGTTTAAAAATTATTCAACCACTGATAAAGATACTATTAGATAGAGAATAGAGTGAAATCTTTTTGTTTTGGATAAAAACTCGTTTACAGTAGGTACCTTTGGTTACATGGATGAGCAAAATTTGGTGAAAGTGAGCATAATAAGTGTTTATAAATTTATTTCAATTTATACCGGAGATTTGTTTTTGTTTAAGGAAACCATCACAGAGAAAAATCGACAATATAAAATAGAAATGGTACCACCTACATTTGTGTAAACTATGAGATTTCTCTAGGGTTTTTATCCATAAAGAAATCGTCTTAGTTTTAGTAGGAAAACTTTATTAAATAAAATGCACGACTGGGTCGCACGTACTTGCTCTTGTAGATAAAGCTACTATTTATGCTAAGCCATTTTAATTAAAAATTTGTAAATGCAGTTTTAGAAAAAAAAAATTAAAAAAGCATAAAATTCAATTTTCAAATGACTAAAACAGCTTCTTAAATGAATTTAACCTCGAAAAAAGTATGCAATTTGATTTCTTCTATAATGATACATTTTTAGAAAAAATGTTTGAAAATCATCAGAGCCGTTTTAAAAAAAAAAACTATTTTTTTCATATAAAATTTAGCAAGGACTTTTATAAAAAAAAAATTGGTACGCCCATTTTTAAGATATTATTTATCAACATTTAAAAACTAAAATTTGAAAAACAAATATTGAATAGTTTTCGAAAAAATGATTTTTCAAAAAAAAAAATTTCAAACTTTTTTTAAAAATCCAAAAAAATAATTTTCGAAATTTTTTTACTAAATATTATTACGGCAACTTAAAAGCATCTATGTAAAAAAAATGATTGAAATTGATTGAGTCATGAAGGAGAAAATCAGAAGTAAAAAAAACGGTTCTATGGCAGGTACCGTTAATAACGGTTTTTGAAAAAAATGGTTCTCATTTAAAGATAGACCTTACCCGAAGAAATGACCATGATTTTTTTAATCAAAATCGTAGGCACCGTTTTTGAGAAAAATGAGTTTTTCTAAAACCGGTATATGACAGGTACCGTTATTTGGGGTCCAAAAAAAAATTTCTGGGGATATTCTCCAAATAACGCCACATACCAAGTTTAAAGTAAATCGACTCATCCGTTTAGGCTGTGGTCTTCGATACAGACAGACAGACAGACAGACAGAATTGTCGGACCCACTTTTTTATCATTCTCTATCATCGTAATGCCATGTATGATTGTTATCTCAATTTCTTACTTGCGATATGGGTACCATATATCAAGTTATGCATTTTCGTACAAAAACAAAAAGTTAAGATAACAATCAAACATGACATTACGATGGTAGAGAATGAGAAAAAAGTGGGTCTGACAATTCTGTCGTTCTGTCTGTCTGTCTGTATGTATCAGAATGATGAGTCGATATACTTCAAACTTGGTATGTGGCGTTATTTGGAGAATATCCCCAGATATTTTTTCGAATTTTTTTTTTGGACCCCAAATAACTGTACCTGTAATATACTGGTTTTAAAAAACTCATGTTTCTCAAAAACGGTGCCTACGATTTTGATTAAAAAAATCATGGTCATTTTTTTGAATATGGTCTATCTTTAAATGAAAACTATTTTTTTCAAAAACCGTTATTAACGGTACGTGCCATAGAACCTTTTTTTTATTATAAGTAACTTACGTAATTAAAACTTAAGTGTGTTATTGCCATGTAAGACTGAAAAACAATTTTGCTCGAAATTAGCTTAGTCTAGTTTTAGAGATCGTTAAGTCGTTTGCATTAAGGAGTCTTTTGGGTCTTAAAACTAAAATCATTAAATACTGAAAATATCGGTTATACATTTTTTGACATTTTTTTCTCGATTTTTGACAAAATTGCGTTCTACTCCCGACGCACGTCAAAAATACCTTAGTCCAAAAATCAAAATTAACGTATGGTTTTCTTCTACCAGAATCGACAAGATTACTGGACTAAATAATATCTTTGTAATGGTAGATTTCCCCCTAATGTATTAAGAACCTAAATAACAGCAATAACCAGCTAGAACAATGACAGACATTTGCACTGAATCAATCCTCTTAAGTACGTCTCGTCTACTCTCTAATGGGGAAATGATGCACCGGCTTCGCTTAATCGAAATCTTCAAGGCGATGGATAATAATGTTCATTTCTTGGAATTCAAAAGAAAATCTCCACAATAGACAGATGTATGTAATACACCATCATACACCCAACACAAACACACAGACAACATATTATCCGTGCAAAATGGCACAAGTGCGGCAGGATACTTAAGTGGATACTTATATCGTTGAGAGGGAAATTTTCAGGTTAATCCTTTGACAATATATTGCACTTTTATTTCTATAGCAACTAGCTACTTGTGGAGGAAGTTCATTGACATAATTATGTTAGCATACTTCAGTTGATGCCTCCCATATCATTCTAATTCTGTGTGTGTGTGTGTGCCAAGGATGATTATTAAGTAGATTCTTCTGTCTGCAAAAATCTTGCTTCGATAAACATGTCATTTGCTATACCAACAGAGTATATGTAATAGGTTCCCCACTCCATTATACGTAAATGTAAGGATAACCTTGTCGTTTAAAAGAGAAGTTAATTGAATATTCTCACCGAGTGCTCATGTTCATATGTTCAGGTACTTGTACGGATTCATTATTAATTACATTTGCGGTAACGACGACGACGCGACAGAGACGTTTACCGACAGCAACGTGTAAAAGGGTGAAGGTGTTTTCAATTTTGACATAATACACGATCTCATTTCATGCAATTATGAAAAAGAATTTAATATTTCTCTTTAAAGCTCCATGAAAGGAATATTGATAGGATCTCAAACTTTGTAGCAATTTGAACAGCCAACAAAGCCGTAAAACTTGTCCGATTTGAAAAAAAACTAAACTGTAATAGCTTTGCAATTAAAAACGTTTTCACAATCGGTTTGTCAAGAAGGTTAAGTATTATAAAAAGGTCAAACTTCATTAAAAATATATCTCTTGGGGCAAGTATTTTTTGTAGTGTTGAGTTAACTCAGTTATAGTAACCCCTGGTGTAGTAAACCAATGCTGAGTTAACTTACAAGCTGTTCTTCAGTATAGTAATTTTTACTTGTCCAGTAATTTTTACTACTATAAATCAAGTTATGCATTCGTACTAAAAAAGTTGCGATAACAATCAAACATGACATTTTGATGATAGAGAATGAGAAAAAAGTGGGTCCGACAATTCTGTCTGTCTGTCTATTTGTATCAGAGACCACAGCCTAAACGGAATTGACTTCAAACTTGGTATGTGGCGTTTTTTGGAGACTATTCCCAGACTTTTTTTAAATTATTTTTTTTTACCAAAAATAACGGTACCTGTTATATACCGGTTTTAGAAAAACTAATTTTTCTAAAAAAAGATTCCTACGATTTTGATTAAAAAAATCATTGTCATTTCTTTGAGTAAGGTCTATCCTTAAATGAAAATCATTTTTTTCAAAAACCGTTATTAACGGTAGGTACCTGCCATAGAACCGTTTTTTTTAAATTCTGATTTTTTCCTTCATGACTCAATCAATTTCAACCATTTTTTTTACATGAATGCCGTAATAATATTTAGTATACAAAATTTCGAAAATTATTTTTTCGGATTTTTAAAAAAGTTTGAAATTTTTTTTTGAAAAATCATTTTTTCGAAAACTATTCAATATTTTTTTTTAAATTTTAGTTTTTAGATGTTGATAAATAGTATCTTAAAAATGGCGTACCAATTTTATTTTATAAAAGTCCTTGCAAAATTTTATATGGAAAAAATAGTTTTTTTAAAAAACACTTCAAACGATTTTCAATTTTTTTTTTTAATGTATCATCATAGAAGAAATCAAATTCCAAACTTTTTTTGACGTTAAATTCATTTAAGAAGCTGTTTTAGTCATTTGAAAATCGAATTTTATGTTTTTTTCATTTTTTTTTCTAAAACTGCATTTACAAATTTTTAATTAAATTGGCTTAGCATCATATAGTAATTTTATCTTTAAGAGCAAATACGTGCTATCCAGTCGTGCAATTTATGTTCTTTCAGTAATATCAGAAGTTTTGCAGTTTTTGAGTTGAAAACAAAAAAAGATATATAAGTTTTTTTAAGTAGTCCAAGAAGTTTTCACCCGTACACTGTTCAGTGCTTTTTCGTCAAAAACTACATTTTTCGATTGGGCTTAAATTTCAGCAACGGAGCAATTTCCCGTGTTCTTAAAATCCCCGCCGCTTGCCATGGACTGTCACATTTTCGTAACAGCAATTCTGAAGAAATTATTAAGAATTTGTAATTCATAAGCCTCCCCAGAATGACATTGAAGTTTTGCAAAGTTTTGCCTATATTTTGTAAGGAAGTGTATCGACCAGTTTATTTGGATATTAGTTTGCTAGTACCTTCCTTCAAGATTGCCAATATCTTTCCCATTTTAAACATTTGAACGAATTATCTAAGACATTTTTGTAGAATTATGCGGACTTCTTTGGCTCGATGATTACATCTAATTTCTCAGAATTACATAACTGATCATCAAATTGAACTTCTAATCTTGGCTGCAAAATTTATTGGATAGATGACTTGACTTCCTCCAAAAACATAAAGTCAAGAGAACTACCAAAAAAAGTATCATTGGAAACGAGCGACTTTGTTTTGGGTTCCAGTATTTTTTCCATAATTTTTGGTCATGTTAGAATTTGGTTCGTCGAATTTAGGCTCCACAGGTGTTTCTAGCTTTTGTGTATTCTTTTTCTGTTTCTTGCAAAAAGTGCCGATCGTAGTTTACGCTAAATGTTTCAAAATATTATTTTGAGTTGATTCTTAATTTAAGAGAGTTCACATTCAACAACATGTCCATCAACTTCTGTAGTGTTTGCGGATTTGTGTAATGTAAACAAACCTTAATGTGAATGCAGTTTAAAGTATTAAGCTATGGTTTTGGGTTTATGGATTTGAAATTTCATGTGTCAGCGCATTTAACATTTCCAACTGTTTTTGTCTTCCTCGCATTTTTAATTCATTGTTATTTGCTTATTTCGGTGTAAAATATTTAAATAATTTAAAGCCAATGTAAATACATCTATGCAAAAAATGGTTTCGGTTTTTGTGGACCGCGAAAAGTATACTAAAAAAAATAGTGTTGGCCGTTTTTTTTTTTATTTGAATTATTAAGACTGTCCCTCCTCGTATTGCCAAATACCGGTTCTCAAAGCATAATTTTCTCTAGATTAGATTAGACTACATTTTTCTTTTTTTCCTCAGATAACTTACAAGTTTCTTCAAATAAGAATACGGACTTGACAGTTCTGCCGTCTGCCGGATATAATTTTCTCTATGACTGGAATTTGTACAGCTATCCATCTAAGTACAAAGATATACCATAACGGTTCTTGATAAATTCAACAATCATACATAAGTATTGAACTTCACATATTCCGCGAAAATCCCTTTTGATAAGGCAATAAGCAATAAATAAATATAAACAACTAAAATGTAGCTACCTCTACCTTCTAACATACCGTCTAGTCTTTAAAATCGATTGAATTGTATTCAAACCACATGCCGCGTTGTTATTCGCTCAGAGTAAATATTAATGATAACAACAAAAGCAAATATTTCTAATGGAAATTATGACGTATAAATGGGAATGTTAAATGTTATCATTTCACTTACTTTTATGCTTATCATCGTTCCCGATAAAAACAAAAAAAAAACGATATATGTTACTTTGGTAATGAATAAATAATAATCTAACCGATAAATTGCAATTACGCTAAGAGCACTTATGTTTGCGATAAAAATAGATATAAAGTGCTGCTCTTGAAAAAAAGATAAATAAGAGTTATTGTAGTAGGTAAGGTATTACTGATTAAACTTAAACAATATATTCGATGTATGCTATTTGAAACTCACCACGAGTTTTTTTTCGCAGAGAAATAATCAGCTGGAACTTAAATGTTTCGATTTCACAGTTTTTTTTCGATTTTTGAGTACATGATGGATCTACTTCCATTTGTGACCAGCATTTTTTGAAAAAAAAAAAATATATAGATTCGAAGCAGAGTAAGTTCAAGGATTGTTTCTTGAAACTCAAAAAAAAAAAATGTGTGTCCTTTTTCTTATCTTCTCGTTCGACCGGGTTATGATATTTCAATCTTTTGGGTATCATCTTTAGGCACATAATCAATATCATATTCCGGAGCCATATCATTGATTGAATCATCTTCTCCTTTCTCAATATTCTGGAAAATATGTTTTTAAAATGAAAACGCTATCAAAATGCCAAATCTCATTGCATTTCGAATTTTCAAATTGTACTTTTTTCACAAATTTTCATTCAATTTGTATAGGGTTTAGCCAGCAGAGCCGTATCTAGGGGTGGGGCAATGGGGCAGTTGCCCAAGGCACCGCCGCCGCCATACCATTAAAGGCGCCGCGCTATAAAAGGCGCTGTGCCACAAATAATCCTGACACCGTGTCATGAAAGGCGCCATTACATTAAAATAACTGCGGCTTCGCGCTGGTCGGAGCGGCAAACTCAAGTAAAAAAAAAAACTACAAAGCAAATTCGTATGCAGGTACAAACAAAGAGAATTCAGCGTTAGTTTATGGTAAGCCTCTTGTGCAAGCCTGTTAATTTTTAAAAGGGCTTTGTAAAACCAGTGGTAAGAAGGATCAAGCTGATGGTCTAGCTGTTATGGAAAAGTATTGAAACTTAAAATTTAAACTAATTGGCCAACCCATAGAATCCATTTTCAACTGACAGTTCGATAAAATGCATACGTTCCTATGAGAAGCGACCCATAAGCGACGGATCGGACGGACACGGCGAAAAAGTTGCCGAACTTTCAACTTTTTCCTCCGGCAAATGCGTTTGACAAGAGATGTCATTTCAGAAGTCAATAAAGGTCTGTTCGATGTTCGTTATCTAAGTGCGCTCCGGCGAATATGAGAACTAAGAGCTGTGTTTTTCTTGTCTCCGATTTTATGAATTTTCAACTTTTATTGTTCCTAATAAATAAATAAATTGATATTTCAGTCTTAATGATTCTGAATTCTATTGTACAGTTAAATTTTGCAACACCACCGTTACACAACTGATAATCTGTTATTAGGGATATTCATGCAACCGTGGAAAACCTGGTATATATGGTAAACATCTCAAAATTTGTATGAAAATGACATTTACTTATTTGAATGAGGGTCCCGAATTTTTTTTTTATTTTGAGACTCGAATGTCAATGAAAACTCGGAACATACTACCTAATTAGGTGCACTGTGATTTCTTCTGAAATTCCAACTCGACCACTCGACTTTGCATGTGTAATTAAGTATGGGTCACCCCTTTCCGTGACATCCGACATCGTCGACGGATTCACTGACGGAACGGACGCAACGGATTCTATGGGTTGGCCCCTTAACGCGTTATCTGAGCTTGCCCCAGGTGCTATAAGAGCTATAAACGGCACTTCCAGCCACGCACATGTGTCGGTGCCAGACTAAACGGGTTGACGAATTTGCTTAAAATTTGATGCAGATTACTTTTTTTTTGTAATTTCCATTGTTAATTTTTGAATGATTTGTTTTTTAATATTTCGATTAGAAAGAATGCCTTCTGTATAACGGTTTCGAAATATTTGATTTTTCTCGAAAACGACTCTACAGATTTCGATTAAACTTGGTGTAATGTAATGAGTGATTCTAGTAATCCTGAGTTGTTAGTTTTTCTCAAAAAAATCGAATAACTATGATGAACACGTTTTTAAGAAATTTTCCATGATTTTTAGTTATTTCTTATATAATTACTGGCTCAACGGGTTTTGTTCGATACTTGTCACTAGGTTCTTTTTATCATTTCAGAAAGTATTGTGTATTAAGTTAAAGAAAAAAAATAAACAAAAAACGATTTTCTTCGATGTATTTTTTTTTCAATAAAATTTCTCCTACCAAAAATTTAATTTACTAACGTCTAATAAAAATTATTACTTTTAACTTAAAAAAACAAGTTCGTGTTTTGAATCGAAAGCCAATCAAATTCTTAGTGTAATAACTCAAAATAATCTCGCAACCGAGCAAAACTGTTCCGATTTGGATGATTCCTTTTTCCAAATGCTGGTTTCCAAAAATACTTTAATATTAAAAATTTCTGCTCTTATCTGATTTTTTTTGATTTTTTTTTAAACTTTACAATAAGATTTTTGTAAACAAACATTTTTTTTCATTAAATTTTGTTTTTAAATCTAAGGTCTATTCAAGAAAAACTACTAGAAAAGATAGGGTTCTATTTCTTAAAAGTAAACTTAAATCAGAAAAAAAATTATTTAAAAAGAACGGCGTTAAATAAAAGATCAATTTATATGTTTTTGTTAGTCAGGAAAACATTCTTTTCTATATATTTTGAATTAATTTATTTCAATGAAGAGTTTAAGAAAAAATTTTTTTCAAACTCAGAATTTTGAAAAAAAAAATTCAATCAAATATTGAAACTTAATTTTTTTCTTCCAAAATCAATCCAAATCCAGATCCTCCAAGAAAAGTAAAGTAGTAAAAATTAGTTTTTGAAAAACTGTGAATCAAACCTCAAATTTAGGAAAACAAAATTAAAAAGAAAATCAAACTGATTTTATAGCACTAATTAATTTTTTGAGGTTAATTTTTCTATCAAAACTTAATGGTTTTATTTTATTTTAGTTGAACACAAAAAGGTTTATGTTAATATTTCTTCTAGTTTTGAAGAAAATAAAAAAAAAAAATATCAAAACTGAATACTGTTTTTACTGAAACTTTTTCTTAAAAATTAACCTACTTTTAAATATTTTTAAGAAACTATAATACATAACACACATTTATTTACTGCAAATGGTTGCCAAAAAATGAGCCCATTGAATTTTGGAAATTTGATTTTTTGAATGTTTTTTTTTTCAAAATTATGAGTTTGAAAAACAGTTTTTCTTATGCTATTTATTGGATTTACTTGATTTAAAATTGTATAAAAGATACAATTATTCTTGCTTAAAAAAAACATATAATTCGATCTTGTATTTTTTTTTAATGTCAACTGTTGAGAAAATTCCTTCTTCCATCTGAACGGTTGAAAATAGACCCCTTCTCTTATTAGTTATTTTCATTAAACAGACGTCGATATTATGTTGTTTATTTTATAAAATTGCAACAAAATTAAAAAAAAAATATTTGTTTACAAAAATTTTACTGTTAAGGTTAACAGATAATCCGTAACAAGCGGCAATTTTAGCCGGTAACTTACTATTAAAGTATTTTTGAATACCATCATTTGATAAAAAATCATCCAAATGGGAGTAGTTTTCCTCGATTCATTATTTTCAACTTTAGTTACTTCACTATTTAGCAGACTACCTCAATCTACAAATACATACATGTGTAAATAATTTTGTATGAAAAACGATATATGTCTGGCCAGATTCGGAAGTCGGACAAGTCAAAGTAGGACCAACTTAACTGTGAGCAAAAGTTCAACATTTCTAGGTATCACATTTCTGAAATTATATCATGAGTTTTTTTATATTAAGAGATAACCTAAGGATGGTCTAACAATCACTTGGGGCTTATGGTTTTCGTCTTTAACAAACACCTGTAAGCAAAATTTCATTGAAAAAATACAATTATTCAATGATTTGGCTTCCCATCAAGTATTTAATTAAAATGGCTGCTGGCTCTTCTATTATAAGCCATGAGGCACACATAAAATTCAATGGAAATCTATGTACAAATTTTTCAAAAATTTAAAAGAAATTTGGTGAATGTGATCTTTTTTCCAAAAAATAATGATCCATGTTTCTTTGTATCCCAAAATAAAATACCATGAAATAATATAAGTAAATAAATTAGAAATTTTTATTTTCAAAAACTATAAACAAAGCTTTGACTTAAAATAAAATGCATTGGTATAGGATAGGTGCATAAATAATTTACTGAAAATTTGTTTTAATATTCGATATTAAGGTATAATTATCCATTATTTATAAAAACGTCTAAGAAGAACTCGTAGTCATTGTTCCAGATCTCAATTTAACTGTTTCAGACTCCCTTAATTTGTCCTCTTCTTTGCCACACAATTGATACCACAATTTCCTAGTCACTGGATCCAGAACAACAAAATACAAAAACAGCACGAAGCCCTGCAAAGTGGCAGTGAAACAAAACAAATATGAGAACAATATGCCAGCTCCCATTGCTGCCAAAAGTCCAAATATCCATGAAAAACCAAAGAGGAAAAACATCATGACCATAAGTCGAATTTGTTGGAGAATTCTCTTCTTTTCATTTCTCTTTGAAGATGCCTCCATCGTATGTCTGATACTCAATATGACCATGACGAAAATTATAAAGTTAGCGACAATGATGAGTGTGATTGGGAGAATGACTCCGAAATTCAAACCATGTCCAGAGGGATAGCACATCAGGGATTTGTCTGAATTAAAATCTGGAATGTATGATGAACGATCAGCAGCTATTAGGATAGCTGGAGGTATAATTGGAACTCCCCAGCCGATGAATGCTGATTTTAGAACAAAATGTTTGGGTCTCGAACCGAATATCTGAACATATCGTTGGAACTGGAAAAATGCTATGACCAGCATCCATGTGAATTGCACCAAAACAAAATACTGCAAAAGTGCTCCCACTGCAACACATCCGATATAATCTCGGTCCTCTACCAATTGCTCAGCCATGTCGTTAGTGTTAACAAAGCAAAATATTGCCATTTGACATATCATCGCTGTACACAAATGAAGAAGAACCTTTGAAGATGCCTTGGATCGCCAGGACTTGAAGACAATACTTGTGATGAAAATTCCCAACAATCCAATTGTCGAGAGTGTGCAACCAATGAGAGTTATGATGTCCAGAGCTCTCAGATGAAGCTTAGTTATTACGATACTTTCTGAAAAGTCTGCATAGCGGTAGTCTCCCCCGATAAGATAAGAGAATTGAGTCATATGGTGCGTTCCACAAGCTATGAGGTTCCCGTTTTTCTCAATTGTAACAATCCCATCACTTACCCAGGTTTCATAGTTCCAATACCCACAACCAGTTTCTGGGTGATTGACAGATGGACCACTATTTCGGAATATCATTGGCAGAAGTCCTGCAAATGAACCACTCACTCCTGGTATGGTCAATGAGGCAATTTTACTAAACACTTTGCGGTCGGTCTTGAGGCGGGGCTCCAAGAACAGAACATCGCTGGAGTATACTTTTATGATGACCTGGCCAGGAAGTAGAAGGTTTTTGCTCAAATTCATCCACAAATCATGGGGAAAAAATGATGCCATTTGAAGACCTTTTTCCTTGAGAAGATTGGCAACAGTTTCGTTGGAGTAGAGGAAGCGATAGTAAAAGTCTCCATATTCCTCTCGAAACATCATCGAAGCCTTTAAATCAGTGCTTGATGGCTGTTCGTATAGTGCTATTCCAGTGACATTAGCTTTTTGCGGATCTATAAGGAAAACACTCAAATTCTCAGCCAAGTGTGCTCTCACACCCAATTCTGGAAGCTCGAGCATGTCGATGCGTTCTTCTTTAAGCAACTTAACAATGCCTCTTTCTCGATAGGTTCCATCAATGCATGCTTCAAAGCTTGCAACTAATTTATTTGTAGAATTGAAGATAGTGGACGCTCGAAGAACTTCCCTATCGGCTCCCATTAGCCGATTATACATGCTCAACAAGTCTAAACACAGATCTGCTGACTTTGCTCTGTCAACGGCTTGTTTAACAATTCTGCAGGCAAAATGTATATCAGTTGGAATAAGTTTGAAATTCTTTGTCTTGAGATTTCGTTTCAATTGCTTTATAGCTTCGGCTGGTTTTGTTTTGTTCTCGATAAATGCTACACGCTCCAAATTGACCAAAGCATTCGTTATTAACTTTTCGCGGGTAAGGTCCAAGCAATCAAATTTCCTAGTGGAAATGTCCTCCCATTCTGCTTCATGGTTGCTGTTCCAAATACATTTTCTGGTAAGTGGAAGTCCATTTCGTTGGAGACATGGCCTATTGGTGATTGCAGCACTTCCCACTTCTGCTTGATTCCACAGCAATGATGCATTCCTGAAAGGTTCTGGTCGACAAATGTTTGCCGGTTTATTAGTTTCCTCAGTAGATGATGATGATGATGATAGTTCATTGCTTCGATCGGAAGTTGTTGTTGAATGCGCGAACGGAATAGCAATAAAAATTAATAATAAAACTTTTGAAAATAAAATCCCCGATCTAATTCTCGCGGCGACTATTACTCTGGAACTCCACATGTTGTGGCTTTCAAATCTAAATGAATACTAAATGAATAATGTGGTGGTATAGTGCCATAATAATGTTTAGACCAAATTGTTATCTATATATTCTAAGGCTCCGAGGCGAGTCTTGTTTATTTATTTGCGTATATGTGCGAGCATTTATCTAACATAGGTGAGTGCTTTATTATGGATAGTTAATTGATAACACTTTTTTTTACGATAGGGAATTTCTGCAAAGAAATATGACCAAATGCGTTTCACAAGAAGAGGGCTGGTCATGCTTACCTTAGGGGAAAAGAAAATAAACAAATTGCCAGGGTTGCTAGTTGTCATTTGTTTATCGGCGCTAAAAAGTAGTATAACCATAAACGTGTAATGTGCAAGCATTTTATACAGTACAATCTACTTTATTCGGACTATTCCCAGCAAACTGTTGTGTGAGCGTTTTTAGAATATTTTTAAAATACAATATGACGGTACTTTTCGCTTGATATCTTAATAAAAAACTGGAAAACACTATATTCATTCGGAAAATCACGTTCGGGAATCTTGTCAAAAGACGGGCCAGGTTTATTTACGTCCAATTCCATTCATCGTTCTTTCAAAAAAAATATGTGTAAGTTTGTGTCTGTGGATGTGGATATTTGTAATCGAGTTCCTACTTTTGAAACACTCGTTCCTTCATCAAATGTATTTAAACACATACGAGTTGACGGCTTTTTTAAATAAAAATATTATTTTTTTAATGGGTTAATAGAGAAACTTTGTATTTTCAAAAACAAAAAAAAAATCAAAATTAACTAAATTTATAACAAGGCTTTTTTCAACAGTTTCCCTGCAAACTACTACGGATAATTGTACTACGCTTAAGTGAAAACTTCTTTAAATTGAAACCAACAACCTTGATACAAATGAATATTTTCACCTATTTAGCTTCGTATAACTGAAACTATTGCTAAACGCTGCCACCGAATTTTCAATTGAACAAACCGGTTTAATTTGAAATATCAAAATAAGAGATTATCCACCATGAGATTCGAAAACTTCGTACATTTTATCCCCTAAAACCCATTTGTAAAATTTGTAAAATACGTGTTATAAGTAAATTTATGTATCTTTTTTTTATATAAAACTCCGCTTATGTGAAATTAATTTCAGTTATCCGAAGAGAACTCGGTTTAACTGAAACTTTGTCATTCACAATTCTTTTAGCTGTACCCATTTCTGCAATAAAAGGCAAAAAACCTCCAAATTAAAGTAGTCTGTTTTTTTTTTGGTTCTTATTGCAGAAATGGGTAAAGCTACAGGAAAACTGTGAATGAAAAAGTCGTAGTAAATTAAACTTTCTATAAAAATGTCAATACCAGTAAATCTCTATTAATTATACTTCTTTAGATAATAAGTATTTTATGACATCCTCTTTTGATGAATTTGAGAATCAATTAAAAGCTTATTACCTCGCGAAGTATTGCTTGTTAGGACTTTTTTAGTGGACATTTAATTTAATACAACTTTGTTATGCACTTTTATCTGTAACTGTAACTAAATATTTGCTGGTTATTGCATAAATATGTAATAACAGCCAAAAATCAAACAAAATTATGACAAAATTGAATTTAGTAGTCTGTACTATCTCAGAGGTGTAATTTTCAGTAACGTCGCTATAAACATTAATTAGATCGTTTAATTCAGAGTAATTTGCATTTTACCCCGTTGGAAGCAGAATTTAATGAAACACAAAATTCTGGTTAGTTATAGACGTTAGACGAAATTGACGTCTATTTTGTATGGAAAATCTTTGGAAGCTAAGCGTGAGTGCTAAATATTAATTTTGGGGCCATAAATTTTATGGAAATTTTTTCGTTGGGTATTTCCAAAAGAATTTAGCTTGGGAAGTGGAAAAAAACAATAGTCCCAAAAATACCTTGTATAGTGGATACCTAAGATATACATATAGTCGCAAAAATATTTGAACAATTTACGGCCAATATCTTGACAAAGTTTAAGCTCTTAAAACTCGGTCTAAGAAAAATTAAAACTCAAATTGTTTCATTTTTCTTTTTTTCATTTTCAAGAAAAAGTGAGAGCTAAAAATAATAGTTTTAAACTGATCTTTGATATCTGAAAAGCCAGTTTACAGCTCATGATCTCATATATAAGCGAATTTCAGCTGGAATATCTTTGTATATTATTGCGAAAAAATCGTGACGGCTTTTGTTCAATTTTTAAAGCGGTCTGTATACAATTTCATGAGTTAACTGCATCTGTTTATTATACGTTGGTACTAAGAAAAAATATTTTTTTTTTTAAAACAGCTCCAACGATTAAATTTTTTTTTCTAAAAATTGATCTTTCTAAAAGAAGACACATGGTACAAACTTAATTTGGAACTCAAACCCATTTATGAAATTTTTTTTTAGTCATTCTATAAAATAAAATTTGTTTTTTTAAAAATCTTATAAATTTATTATGTTTTAAAGACTTTATATAAGAGGCTTTAACATCCACATCAACTGTCATCATAAGAGCAATTACGTGCGACCTATTCGAGCAATTTATTTATTTTCTTATTTTGACAAAGTCAATGTTTGTGATGTATTTCAGAGTCATAGACAGAGTCTAAGAAACATTAATCTTATTATATAAATTTATATGAATGGGTAGTTATTATGAATACATAAATTAAATGTGTTGCTTTGTAAATCAAGACGAAAATAAACTTGTTTTATTTATTTCCTAATTTGCAGCTGAGAAGTGTTAGCAAACCTGTATTTTGTTGTTGCATTATAAACGACATGCACTTCAGAAACCAAATAGTATCATGCGCGTAGTCAGATTAAGTTAAAGAAGGGTGGGGTCTCGTCTGTTAATGTTGTGTTTATGTATTAAGCTTTTGTATTTACTAGTTGATAGCAGCAAAAGCAATTTCTTCCCTTTATTTGAAATATCTTTATGTTTTTTTTTATGAAAAAAAATCATGCCTTAAGCCTGAGCTAAATGGTAAAATGAAACGACCTTTTCTGTAGTCTGCACATCGAGATTGAAATGCTAACGAAAATAAAAACGAAAAATTTCAAGGATATTTGTCAAATAAAAATAAAAACAAACATAAAACTCGGGACATCTTCGAAAAGTATTTCAAATTTGACAAAATTCTCCTCGAATATTTTTCGTTTATGGTTTCTTTAGACGACTGGTCGTACATATTACACGGCGCTAACATAAAAATTCGTTTCACTTCATTTGCGTTAGTTTAGTCAGTAATTAAATTAGATATAAAATAAAAGTTTGAAATTTTGTAAAGGTTTTGGATTAAATGTTACAAAACTGACACAATAATGTCAGAGAAGAATTGGCGGTTCCGTCCCATTAGTGCAACACATTAGTGACCTACATATATCGTTGAAAAGGACTTGGTCAGTGCAATAACTTTTCATGGGCATGATTTCATGGGGAAAACAGCTATGGGGGCTTCTTTGTCCAAAAAGTGCATTTTATCGATTTGTTTATTTGAACGTTTCATTTTTCATGAGAATAAAGAACCAAAAGATTGCATTAAAATATCTTGGGTAAAAGGGTGTTTTTTATGGAAGAAGAAAGTTGTGCAATAAGTACCAACATTTTCTTTCTCCATTTTAAAAAAAAATACCCTTTCATACAAATATTTCGAATCAATAACAGATTGATTCGAAATGAAAATAAAACGTTCATGCCGAATTGATCCAGGTACCTATAATTGCAAGGGGGTTTCAGAAAAACATACTTGTTGCACTGAAAATTATATAAAATTATTAAATTATATCACCTTCGTTTTGACTTCCATAGCATAGGCTTACAAATAAGATTTTTTTGACATTAAAATCACCTCTCAAAACATTTACTTTAATAGATATATGTAGTTAAACTTAAAATTGAAATATTGATGCATTTTTATATAAGACGGTGGCCAAATTTCAAATTGGTTTTTTTGGGACTCTTAGAATATGAGCGTGGGCATTGCTGCCAAGCGATGTAGCTGTGCATTTAGCACTTCAAATTTAAATGAAACGGTTCTAAGGGAGGCACCGTTAGTAGAGTTTTTACAAACATTACATTCATTTCAAAATTATACCCTACTAAAAAAAGCAGATTTTAGAATTATTCAAATTGGACTTGTCTTTTTTTGAGTCCTCCGATTATTGTATATAACTCAGCGTAGATATATCTTCCCTTATAGTTTTTCCATGAAAATAAAGTTATTCGGTTTTTGAAAAGGATAATATCAATAATATTTACCCTTTTTTAACAACAAAACATAAATACAATTTTTTTTATTACCTATTAAACTATTTGTATTAAACAATACTTTTAATGCAATTGACAGCACTGTTCTAAATGTATACAAAATTATCCTGCAAAATACTTAACTAATTACCTTTCAAATAAAAATTTTCTAATTTTCAATATGCGTGGTTAACGATGTGTAGTTTTATGTCCTTTTCATAAGGACTTAATTTATATTTTTAACTTTATTACCCATGGCTATAAAAAAAATTCTCATATTTCAACTGGAACTCATCAAATTTATTGTTCAAGTAGCTTAAGTAATGAAAAAGACACACCAAACTCATTACATAAAAATGAAGAAAATGTTCACATAAATTCTTTACTGTGAATTTATATTTTTGTCTTGTGTGCTAAAGTTTAGTGAAAGATTGTGAACAGCAGGAGGAGGTATGATAAAAGTTCTTGAAACACGCAATGTGAGCAACATTAAATACATTTCACAATGCGCATCAATTGAAATTTGTAGCATCCGGAATTTTTATGTATAAACTTTTTTTTTTTTTTATTTTGAATTCTTCGGTGGAAATGCTTATGGCAAATGTAGAGTAATAAAACAAACAAGGTTGCAAGAACAGCTACTTGTTCTAAAAATGTCTTTAATTTATCTTGAGTAGAAGTTACTTGTACTAACATGCATCATAATCATCGGCTCGACAACCGGGGTCCTGGTCTACGCCATCTCTCCAGCTCAAGCATGGTCTACCACGCTGCCGTCTACCATAGAATGTACCGCAAAAGATTTTCCGAGCAGGTTCCTCTTCGCTCATACGAGCTAGGTGCCCTGCCCACCGGAGTCTACCGAGCTTAATTTTTGTCACTATGTCTGCTTCAAGGTAGATTGCGTACAACTCATGATTGTACCGTCTCCGGAATCGTCCTTCCTCACATATGGGGCCAACAATACTCCGTAAGACTTTTCTCTCGAACGCGGCTAAGAGGTCACTGTGCCTTTTGCTAAGCACCCAAGTCTCGGATCCATACATGAGTACTGGCAGGACCATGGTCCTGTACAGCAGCAGTTTTGAAGTTATGGTTAGATTTCTGGATTTGAATAGCTTTGACAGACTGTAGTAGGCTCTGTTGGATTTGAGAAGCCGCCCGCGTATTTCTTCTTCTATGTTGTTATCGGCTGCTACTGTTGACCCAAGATATTTAAAGGATTGCACCACTTCAAATTCGTGCTCCGCTACCTTGATTGTGTGACCAAGTGTTTTTCTCGCATTCGACGCCACCATGTACTTTGTTTTACCTTCAGTAATGTGCAGCCCCAGATTTTCTGCCGCCTGTTCGATCTGGATGAAGGAATCGTGTACAGCTTGTTCGGTTCTTCCGTTGATGTATGTCGTCTGCGTTAGCCAGTATCTGGCTGGACCTGATGACGATGGTCCCTCTTGTTGCCGTGCCAGAGTCTCGGATTGCTTTCTCCAACGCCAGGTTGAAGAGGAGGCAGGCCAAACCATCCCCTTGTCGGAGTCCATTGAAGATGTTGATTGGTCTGGATAGCAATCCGGCTATTTTAACTTGGCTTGTTACGTTGGTCATGGTCAACCTACATAGTCCTGTCTCGTGTCAATTTATTTGGGATGCCGAATTCTCTCATGGCTTTGTAAAGTTCTACCCTGGCTATGCTATCATAGGCGGCTTTAAAGTCTATAAACAGATGGTATGTTGGGATGTTAAATTCTAGACATTTTTCCATCGCCTGCCTAAGGGTAAAAATCTGATCAGTTGTTGATTTGCCTGGAATGAAACCACACTGATAGTGTCCGATGATGGTTTTAGCGTATGGGGTTGTCCGGTCTTGTAGGATAGAGGAGATTATCTTATAGGCGGTACTCAACAACGTGATACTTCTATAATTGCTGCACGTTGTGACATTTCCCTTCTTATGCATGGGGCATATGATACCTTTTCGCCAGTCTTCTGGCATTTCTTCATGCTCCCATACGTGCACTATGATATCATGAATTGCTTGACGTAAGGCTGGCCCGCCGCCGTGGTGGAATAACATTACATGATGTTGTGAATTCAACCCTGAATCTCTTTTGAAAAAAAAAAGAATCAAACATTTTCAGCCTATTAGTTACAATCAAATCATACGAGTGTTCATTTATATATTTCGCGTAGTGTATTTCTAATAAAAAACCTAAAATCCTACTCGATTAATATTCCCCTTTCTGCAGATAATATATTTATCTTTTCAGCCACAGTGCTACAATATACAGAAGATCTATTTTTATTTGTTTATTTATATGGTCAAAAAGTATTTTCAGCATCTGTTTTTATTTATAAATTGCTTTCTTTTAGTTTTTGAAAACTATAATTTTTAATAGTTCACGAAATAAAAAAAAAAAATAGTTTAATTTTATTTGTTACTTCTGATGAGAAAGCAATAAATTTATAAACAGAAAAAAAAAATCTGTGCAATAATATAAAAAGTTATTGAAATTCTACTCTTTATTTAACCATATGGATTTGAAATGATGTGGCAGCTGATGTATGTGCTACACAGACCATGTAAAAAGTTTGGAAATTAAAAACAAACAATTTTTAAGCAATTCAAACTTTTAATTCGATTATTATATTTGTTTGTTTGTATAGATCTGCAGAGTGTTATGAAAACATTACTTTAGTCTTATGTTAAAAAGTAAAATATAATAAGTTTTAGCGACCCCTAAAACTCATATTACTTTCGGCTCATCTTTGGAGGATCATTACTTTACATGTTTGAAAAGAAGAGATTTTTTTTTCTGGTCACGCTTATGGGCAATAATATCTAAATGTTCATCACAAAAATTAACTTTCACAATTGTTTTTTTTACAAATATTCCATACATATTTTTTTCAAACGGCCCCCTTTTATTTCATTAAATTTCATTCAAGGGCACATCTAAATCATACAAATTATTAATTCCAATTTGTTTGTGTGTTTAAAATAAAAAACGATGCATTTACTTTGAACTGACTCTTGTTCTTATTCATTCATTCATTATTAACAATAAATTTGGGGCGAAATTATGAGAAGACAAAGTACCGCTGTTCGATAAACATTTATCATTTATTTTTATTTCTTTGATATTATTTTTAAATTAAAATGCACTCAAGTCTATTGAATTGTGAATTGTTTTGAAATTCAATTTATTATTTCTAAATAACACTTTGAGAAATACAAAATAAGAAGCAATTATTGAAAGGAAAGAAATCTTCAAAACTTAAAGCAATAAGTTTTTATTATTAAAATTTGATTAGAATTATGTGTTAGAATTTAAAAGAAAATTATGTTCTTTTTTTATTGGCATATATTTTGATACATGTTTTATCGTGTATTTATAAAATATATATTTTGATGTTAAGACTATTTATACCAAATTTAATCAATGAATCATCTGCCTTAAATTATTGCAGGCAAAAATGTTACTTGGGAATTACAACCAAAAGAGTTTCAAATCTTGCATTCGTTTGGACAGAAACAATCTTAGAATGCTAACTGGCTTCCTTACAGGCCTTACAGTGGCCTGTAAGGAAGCCAGACACCTCAACAACATTGGACTGTCAGACAGTGCCACCTGCAGATTCTGCAATGAACATGCCGAAACACCGGATCACATACTTGATAACTGTGAGGTACTCATATGCACCAACGCACGCCACAAATATCTGGGACACCACCTGATTACAGAGAGAGAATTTCCATCTCTCGATATCGACGTACTCCAAATGCTTAAATTCCTTAAAGGAATTAATTTGGATTCAGAGTTGTAAAGGAAAAATCTCCTTTAACTCAGAAGGGGGTGCAATAGACCTAAAGGTCGCAGTGCAATTCCCCTGATATTAATTCTATACGATATATACTATAAGACTATAAAACTATATCTATGGTTTTTACCAGAAACCAGAAAAGAGGAATATAACATTCCGTAGAACATACAGTAGCGCGCAAAAAAAAAAAATACAAACAAAATGGTATGGTCTTGTCTTAGTCCAGAACTTAGCTATTTTAAGTGGTAATGACTTCAAATTTTGCACAAATTTGTGGAGTTTAAAAATTAACGGATAATTTTATTTCTTTGAACAAAATATTGTATTTATACCGACTAATGTTAAGTTAGGAACAATTTATGGTTTTTGAAATATCCCTACACAAAGTAAGAAATAATCCGGTAGCTTACTTGAATAACTGAAGCAACTTGATGACGGGTGAGTGAAGAATTAAAAAAACCTTAATACCAATTTAATTCCATCAAGATTTTAAAGTGCGTACCCTACTCCAGATTTATTACCAGGCTTCATTTGATATGTGAAAAACTTCGCAAGACAAAGGTACAACCTTCTGCAACAGCTTTTTTGTTTGAATTTTTGCTCTCTACTGTACATAGGTATATTATTTGCATTACATTTTATTACTTTTTTTTTAATTTTACGCTTCTTGAATCCTTTAAACTTGTAATTATTAAGTTACTAAGTTTGTCTGGAAACTGAAGACATTTATGAAATGATATAGCTATGAATTATAGGAGTGCACCACATCTATTTGCAAATTTTTCGTGCTTTTTGATTCAGCGAGGTAAATTGACAGCCCTACTGCTAAGCCGAGTCATTTTTTAGTTTTGTATTTTTGCTAGAGCCGTTTTGGACTTCTTTGCCAATAATAATTGATGTTATATGCAACCTCAACTGATTGCTTAGAATTTTAGTAAAAAGAAGCATTATTTATAATTTTGTTCGTAGTGATATCAGCCTAGTATGTGTTTGTATAAACTGTTTTAGAAATATGTGTGCACTACGGCGTATACGTACTTTTTTAAGAAACATTTTGTGTTTTTTTTACACAATAATTCTTTCTCATAAGGCTGGATTTTTGAATTATCAATTAAGCTATCAGAAGAATAAACTCTATAAAAAAAACATTGTTATTTCTAGGAAAAGGCGCTAACTGAACTTATAATTCACAAATTTTATATTAAATATTTTAATTCTGCTTTCATTTAATCAAACACCAAACTCTACCAAGCCGTACTATTAAATCTCTGAAAAAAATATGCAACATACTACAACATTTCATATTGAACAGTTTTGTTTGAATTTAGAACATGTTGAGCAGCCAGGACGTGTTACCTCATTACATGTTAACTCAAAATGATTTTCATATAATTTACTAACAATGCTGAAAATTTTATGCTTGTATCATAATTTGCACAATTGTTGTACAGGTTTTGCTAAGTCACTTTACTTTACTGCTCAGATACAATCATTTGAATGAGGAAAAAATTAAAAAAGCTTAAAATTCGATTTTCAAATGACTAAAACAGCTTCTTAAATGAATTTAACCTGAAAACGAAGTATGCAATTTGATTTCTTCTACAATGATACATTTTTAGAAAAAAAAATTTAAAATCGTTAGAACTGTTTAAAAAAAAAAAAAACTATTTTTTCTATATAAAATTTTGCAAGGAATTTTATAAAAATAAATTGGTACGCCATTTCTAAGATATTATTGTAGGATTTCCATTGAAAAAAAACACGACCCGATAACAAAATGTAGGATTTTTATTCAAACTTAGTAATTTACAAAAAAAATGATGTGAGGACGTGTGGCAAGACAACTTTTTCTCTTCGTTACTGCGATTCGAATGAATCTTTTACACAACCGCAAAATGTAAAAAAGAGGATTAAAAAGCAAAAAAGAAAAGAATAGAGAGGGGCGCATGTTCCTTTTACTTCGTCGTTCGTTCGTTAAGTTTGTTTGGTTTGTTTATGTCACGTTTAAATACTAGTTCCGTTCGTCTTGTAATTTTGTAAAAGGCTGCTCCAAGGGTAAGGCCCCATCCCACATTCGGCCGTCCTGCTTCTTCATTCGGTCCCGAATGAACGATTCCATTTCTTCATAAACTCAGCGACTGTGTTAGTATGATTTGGCCCTTCATGGTCGCCTACTTTCTGGACTTCGTAGCGTCCATTTGCTAACTTTTTTATAATTTTATAGGGTCCGAAAAATTTAGGACGTAACTTTAAACCTGCACCAAACTGAGTCCGCTTAATGGCGACCAACTCGTTTACCTGGTAGTCCTGTTCAGATACTCTACTTTTGTCATATGTTCTTTTGTTTTCTTGCTGTATCTTCCGGATATTCTCGCAGACTTCTTTTCTCATATCGTCCCTATTATCATTCAGCTCCTCCATAACTACTTCATCCATCAATTCTCGCCATATTATTTGGTCGGATATTCGCATTTCTACTCCTGTCAGAATTTGAAATGGACTAAACTTGGTACTCCGGGAAGGGGAGCTATTCACAGTTTGCTGAATTTTCTCTATGTGTTTATACCAGCTGCTAGGGCTATCAATACAAGCTTTAGTGAGCATTGGGATGACTATTTTATGGATTCGCTCCACCTGACCGTTTCCTCTCGGGACTCCAGTCGCAATTAACAAATGCTGAATTCCCTCATTCTTACAATATTCACCGAAGATGTTCGACGTGAAGGCGGTCCCTCGATCGGATATAATCCTTTTGGGATTTCCAAATATTGCTGCCTGTCTTCTCAATCTCTCAACAACCTCATTAGACCCCGTGCTTTTTACTGGGTAAAGCCACGTAAATTTGGAGAATCCGTCAACTACGACAAGTAAATGATTGTACTGCTTACGAGTAGTTTCCATAGGACCAACATGATCGATATGGTAAGTTCCTAACGGTTGACTCTCTTTGTCTATTGGGTTCAGTAGACCCTCCTTTTTTCCGGCCTTTGACTCTGCGATAATGCATTTGATGCATCTTTTGACAACACTTTGTACTTTCTTTGCTATATTCGGAATGTAGAAATCTCTTTCCACAAGATCTTGTGTCTTTTTGATAGCAAAATGCCCCTGCTGGTGGGCTAAATTTATGATATCTTGCTCCATTACTGATGGTATCACTATAAGTTCCTTGACGGGATCTTTAAATAGAACACCTGCTTTCATGAAATAATTCTCGTACGCCCCATTTTCTAAGATCTTTTTCACGGCTTTAGTCCAAGAATCCTCTGATTGTGCTGCTATGATGCGATGGTTTAACGACTCTTCGATCAATAGACATGCTACTCGACTTAAAGCATCCACATGCTTCATTTTAGTACCTGAACGATGTTCGATGGTGTAGTCAAACTGTTGCAAGAACATTGCCCAACGGGATACTCTCAATGGAACATCTTTTTTAGACATCGTCATCGTAAATGCATTGCAGTCCGTTATAATTTTAATTTTACTACCCAATAAATAAACTCTCCATTTTTTAAGAGCTTCGATGATAGCGAGAACTTCAAGTTCATACGAATGATATTTTTCTTCATAGTTTTTTGTCTTTCGGCTCATATATTGAACTGGATGGAACTGTTGATCTTCGCTGTCTTTTTGCAATAGAATTGCACCATAACCTTGCATGCTGGCGTCGGTATGAACCTCAGTTGGCGCCTTAGGGTCAAACAATCTCAACACGGGTGCACTGGTTAATGCCTCTTTCAACTGTTCTACTGCAATTATCTGTTCTACACCCATTTTGAATTCGATCTCTTTTCTCATCATATCGGATAAAGGCTTCGCTATAATCGCATATGCTTCAATAAATCTTCGAAAATATGATGTGAGTCCAATGAATTGTTGAAGCGACTTCACGTCTACAGGCATCGGAAATTCTCGAACTGCTCGTGTCTTTTCTTCTGATGGTCGTATACTATTCTCTTCCAGAATATAACCCAAAAAGTCAATTTTCCTCTTTAAAAACTGGCATTTGTCCCATCGGATTTCCAATCCATTTTCAGCTGCAACGCTCAACACAGTCTTTAGTTTCTGCAAACCCTCGCTTTCATCCTTGGTGGGAATAATGATGTCATGCATGTACAGAATTATCGTTCCAGTTGTAATTAGATCTCGCAACACTGAAGAAATATAACGGCAAAACACCGCTGGTGAATTTGATATACCAAATGGCACGTAACAAAATTCATATTGACCGTTGTGTGTGACAAATGATGTATATTTCCTCGAATTTTGCTCAATGGGGACATGGAGGAATCCATTAGCTAAATCTAAGGTGGTATACACTTTTGAGCCTTGTAGTTTGTCCAGAACATCATCAATCATGACCATCGGGAAATTATCTCTAATAATCTTCTCATTCAATTTCCTGTAGTCGCAACACAGACGTTTCGTTCCATTTTTCTTTTGCACTAGGACGATTGGTGACGCGTATTCTGAGGAACTAGGCTTTATAACTCCGTCTTGTATCCACTCTTTTACTTGCTGCTCCACGGCTTGTTGATCTGCATACGATATTCTTCTCGGTCTCTGGTATACTGGTACCTCATCGGTCAACACCAACTTCATCTCTACTGGTGACTTCCGGTTTTTCTTTGGTACGTAGCTGTTTACCATTGCCATCACCCTTTTTCTGTCATCAAACTCCAGATAATTAAGATCAATCAGTGGTCCACTCTCAAAGTCTTCTTTGGCTGACAAACAAATCGCTCCAAACTCTACTAGAAGTTCGCACACTTCTACTTCTCTAGCAACTGTGTTCTCGCAACCCCCTTGATTCAATACTTCCAACCCCTGGCTCTCGTTGCCCCTGCTGGCAAAGTACTTATCGCTCATGTTTACATCAACACACCTCGCTCTGCTGCTCGCACACCCCCGTGTACCTGCTAGGCTACTGTTTCGAACCACAGTTTTAGGCTCTGCCTTTAGCGTTTGTCTAACGGAAAACTCGGCACCATCTTCAGTGATCTTAACATCCATCTCTTTTAAAATTTCATTTCCCATTACAGCCGAATAGGGTATGTCGATCTCTCTAACTGCATGGAAAACTAGACTCAACTCAAACTCATCAATTTTAACAATAGTTTCAAAACTACCTAAGGTGAATACCTTCTTTTGGCCTATTCCAGACAAACATTTTTTAATTGGACCTAACTCAACATAATCCAACCTAATCAAAACGTCGTAACGTATTAAATTCACGTCACTACCTGTGTCGAACAGTGCTGACACACACTTCCCCTTAATTTCGATTTCTTTAAAGATTCGACGACTGCTTAGTGCCAGCGACACTCGAACTTCGGGAAACTCGTCTGTCTTTGCTGTATGAACACGATTTGTATCCGTTCTCTTATTCTTCTGATCATTTCTATCAATTATTTGTTTTTGTCCACACTCGAACGATCTGTGCCCTTCCTGTCCGCAACGGAAACATTTAATAATGGGTGCTTTGCAATCTTTGGCGAGATGTGAAGTCCCACCACACTTAAAACATTTTCGTTCCTGTCTCTCCTGTTTAAAATATTGGGCACTTGTCCCAGCTTGTGTCCCTACCCGCGAGTATGACGACTGTTGGTTCGGTCCACGTATCTTTTCATAAATGGGTATCTGAACTTTTAATTCTCTGATAGTCTTTGCTTGGTAAAGAGCGAGCTTATTCTGACGACTATCAGGAATCCCTTCAATAAAATATTCGATGAGACTACTCTCATCTAGATCAATCGCTTTCCCTATCTCTACTAATTCATACAAATATTCTCTCAATGACTCCGCTGACCTCTTCTTTCTTGATCGCAGCTGACGATGGATCTCAGTTGGTGATACAACAGTGCCAAATTCATCGATTAGCGCACTCTTTAAACTCTTCCAGTCCTTTATGCTGGATTGGCTTCGAACGAAAAGTCTGGCGGCCCCCTTAAGCAACTGCTTCCCATAAATAAATTTCTGTAAGTCATTCCACTCGACAGTTACAGCATTTTCTTCGAAATCCCGTAGCCAATGATTAACGTCGGAGCTACCACTTCCATGAAAAGGCATTAGGGAATCCTCGATATCTCTCAAGGTGAATATTGTCCCTCTTGTCGGTGGGGCATTCATCAAGTGGACCGAAGAATAACTACCCCCGTCACTGTCTTCCTCATTTGCATTCGGCCTTGTCAGACCGAAATGTTGGAGGAGCCTATCCTGAAGCGCCCTTTTCAACCCTAACGTCGTCAAGTTCAGTTGTTCCAATTTTGTCTTTAGTCCGTCTACCGTTAAGGCCAAAATTGCATCCCTCTCCATTTTACAATTATTTTAAAGAATAATTTAATTTGAAAAAAAATGTTTAAGCTACTTTACTTTATTCAAAATTAATAAAAGCCACAAAAACGTCACTCACCATTTACACTTATATTCTTGTAATCCGTTGATGTGATGACAAATATGATGACAAATATGATGACTGATGTGACTGGACACGTCTCTTCATTTATGTTGGAGCATCCAACAGCGAAAATTTCAATGAATTACGCCTTCTCGTTGGTGCCCTTTAATTTTCTTTTTTTTTTTTTTTGATTGCAAGTAAATTTTAAAAAGATTACTCTTTGCTTTTTTTTCGTGTTTTTTTTTTCAAATGTTTATCAAATAATTTTTTTTTTTCACAGCAATATGTTTACTTAAAATAACATTTTTTTTCAGCACTGTTCTTAGTTTTCAAATGGCTCTTCTTCTTTTTTTTTTTTCTCCTCTTTTCTGTCTCTCATGTGTGTTACTGTTCACAACGCTCAAATAACTTCTTCATGGAGACTAGACACTGGCACATAGCCATATAGCTTGTTCGTCACGTAGGCACTGTGACTGTATATAAAACATTTCCGTTATGTAGACACGCGGCGGTCAAGGAAATCAAGGATTTTTATATTATGTATTATAATTTTTCACTCGTCTTTTAATTTGAATACACTTTTTTCCTCTCTGCCGTGGCGACACTAATATTTTAGGGATGATGCCCTTTTAAGTTCACAATCTCGGTTAGAGTCCCCAAAATGTAGGATTTCCATTGAAAAAAAACACGACCCGATAACAAAATGTAGGATTTTTATTTAAACTTAGTAATTTACAAAAAAAATGATGTGAGGACGTGTGGCAAGACAACTTTTTCTCTTCGTTACTGCGATTCGAATGAATCTTTTACACAACCGCAAAATGTAAAAAAGAGGATTAAAAAGCAAAAAAAAAAGAATAGAGAGGGGCGCATGTTCCTTTTACTTCGTCGTTCGTTCGTTAAGTTTGTTTGGTTTGTTTATGTCACGTTTAAATACTAGTTCCGTTCGTCTTGTAATTTTGTAAAAGGCTGCTCCAAGGGTAAGGCCCCATCCCACATTATTTATCAACATCTAAAAATTATGTTTTGAAAAAAAAAATATTCAATAGTTTTCGAAAAAATGATTTAAAAAAAAAATTCAAACTTTTTTAAAAATCCAAAAAAAATTTTCCTGTAAAAAATGGCTGAAATTGATTGAGTTATGAAGGATAAAATCATAGTAAAAAAAAACGGTTCTATGGCAGGTACCGTTAAAAACGATTTTTGAAAAAAATGGTTTTCATTTAAAAATAGACTTTAACCAAAAAAATGACCATGATTTTTTAATCAAAATCGTAGGAACCATTTTTGAGAAAAATGAGTTTTCTAAGACCGGTATATGACAGGTACCGTTATTTGGGGTCCAAAAAAAAATAATTCAAAAAACGTCTGGGGATATTCTCCAAAAAACGCCACATACCAAGTTTGAAGTAAATCGACCGATCCGTTTAGGCTGTGGTCTCTGATACATACAGACAGACAGACAGACAGACAGACAGACAGACAGACAGAATTGTCGTACCCACTTTTTTCTCATTCTCTATCATCGTTATGTCATGTTTGATTGTTATCTCAACTCTTTTTTTTGTACGAATGCATAACTTAATATATATTGTACCCATATCGCAAGTAAAAAACACCCTCTAGCCAACAATTTTCAGATGCACTTATTTTATTATTTTTTGTCTCTAATATTCTGAATATTGTACTAAAACTTAAAGACCATTGACATAAAGGCCAATAACTTTGTACGTGTTAGTCGGATCTCATTGGTTTTAGATTATTTCGTTTAGGCGTTAAAAAATTTTTCCAAATCATGTATCGTATAAGTACGGCTGTTTCCTTTCTTTTGCTTTGAAATTGAAAAATATAATATTTCAAATTTCTGTGACCTTAAGAAATGCATGTAAACGGCACCATAATGGAAAAATTCTTTGGGCTGGATATAAAATCTAAAGCAGATATTCTACTATACCAAGCAATATTATTTTTCCTTTGGAGTGTGGTGAAACAAAAAACAATTTGTTGTTATGTATGTGTCAAAAAGTTAACCTTATGTGTTTTCTGTTAATTGTGCCCGTTGCCTCAGACACCAACTCCATTATACCTTGATGTTCAACAAAACCTTGGTGACAAGCACAATTATTATTAGTCTAGTCATCTTAAACAGCATTTTACCATAAATAACAGAAAAAATATCAAAAGCATTTTTACTTAGGTGGTATAGTGCGAGTTTAGGATTCGAAAAAAAATTTAACTGGAGATAACAATCAAACGTAATATCATGTTTGATTGTTATCTTCAGTTAATTTTTTTTTCGATAGAGAATGCGAAAAAAGTGGGAGCTGTGAAATTTTTTGTAGGAGCAAATTGACGTTATTTTCCGTCAATTTAAAAACGTATTTTTTTTCAAAAACAACTCTTACGTTTTTCAATTTTTTTTTTTGCAGGAATGTTGAGGCTCTTAATAATTCACATCAGTAGCGGCTCTGTATAATTCACATCAGTAGCGGGACTTCTGTTGGCTTGTTGACAATGTCTCTTCTGGTCGTCTGGGCTTGCTACTGGTGCCTTTGTCATAATATTTGTGTTTCATGTTCTCCAAATACAAAAGCTCACAACATTTGCATCAAAACATTTGCTGTTGATATTTTTTTCCGAAGGATTATCTAGAATGACTGGGCTACATATAAACCCTCAATATATTAATTATGAAACTATTTGTTTATAAAACTTTCAAATTTTACTGCTTCCTGCTGAGCAAATTTAAAAAGTTTCAACAAAAATTGTTTTCAAAAAGTTTGAGGTACCCCATAAATGTTATGCAAGCCCTAGGATACACAAACCCATTCATAATTTATTTATTATCACTTAATGTTTATTTTTATTAGGTTGCTCATATAAAGCAGTTCACAACCTTACCTTTGCCCTTTACCCTTGAGGGTGATTCCATCAGTTTCATTATACATATTTCCTTGATATAAATTTTATCAAATCGATACCTTTACCTAGTCATGCATGTAAAATGTACCCAAAGTGGAAATTCCAATTAATACGTAATAAATGTAATGTGCTTCGATTTTCCAAGATCTTGCATATTATTTCACTTTAATCACCTCAAGGCCCAATATGCTATATGCATAATGTGGTATGTGGGGAATCCTGCATTGCAGACAGTGACAATGACAAATGAATGTTAAATGCCATTTCGGAACAGAATAGGTACCTTGAACCATGAAACTTAATTTTATCTTCAAATTGCACACCATGGCAGCAATATTTTCCTAGCTAATGAAGTCACGTCACACTATCAACTGTTCTCATCTTGCAGGGATGTGGAGGGGTGGTGGTATCCCTTCCGACTTCCGAGTTTCATACCCAGGTGAAATAGTTCAGTTAATTTGTTTGCACGTAATAAGCACCCCAATGAAAGAGTGGAATTTCCAAGAAATCAGTTTCAGTTTACAGTTTAGGTAACTTCCCTGTGGAAAAGAAGCTCATACTAAAACTTAGAAGGGGTGCCTCAAATATGCGATGCGTCTTATGTAGAGTACTTCAATGCCGCAGAGTTCATGCCTTGGCAGTGGGTAAGCAGATGAGAGTATCCCCTGAAGGAAAACTTTGCATTAAATTATGTTTGCGCAACGTGCAATGCATAGAAATAGAAATAGTTTTTTTTTTTTTTTATTGAAATCGGGGAAAATTGAGTAAAGCTGAGAACTTTAATTAGCCATCCCTAGGCGACAAGAAAAGTAACACGAGTGAACTCAAAACAGTTGAAATTTGTTTAACTGATGTGCTTTAGAAGAAAGTTGTTGGGGAATGTGCTCCTTTTTAAAGACTAAAAATGTTCAACTTCTCAAGTTGTGCGCTTATTTGTCTTAATTGCTTCAAAAAGAAAAGAATGTTTAAGAGAACAAAAAATGTCGATTTGTTACTTTTTGCTTTTTAATTCAAACTTTTAAGAAGCAGCAATTGAACACATTGAAATTTTCTTGGAGTTTTCTGTTTTGTAAATTTATTGAAATTGAAAGAGAAAAAAATGATGGGTTGTAATCATTTATTCTGGCTAAAACTAGAACCCTTTTTCATATACGTCATTGTGAGTTACCCAAGTTAAAAGTTTAACCATAAATTCAATATATTTACTCCAGCAGCACCATAATAATTTGTCCTCCAACTTCTGAATCCATAATGTCAAAAAAAAGAAAAGAACTTTACACAAAGTGCCTTAAGCCAATAATTCAAATTTTACTCCACGATTGAAACTTCAATCGATCAAAAATGTCAAATGTCTTGTGGCAGTTGAGGAAACGAAACATTAATATGCCAGCTGGTAGCTACAGCAGCCACATATCATTATTATGTGGGTGGTTGCATGGATATTCCAAATATTTCAATATTTCAATTTTCGTCACTCCTCATATTATCTTTCGTATAAATTCAATTCAACCAACCAACGTAATATGCCACAGGCGTAATGTTAATTTACCTTGAAAAACAAGGAGGACATTTTGTCTGGAGAGATACTTTGTATATTTTATCAAAACCAATTGCTTTTTCGAGTTGAATCCTGCTGAGTTTTAGATCGTATGTATCATTGAACAATGTTCTTGTACATATATGTTCTCTTGAAAACATGCAAGACATGCTCCTTATTTGTTAAAATAAGAATTTATTTTTAAGTTTAAATTTAATTCTTTGAAATGCTTTTAAAAGGAAAAGTTATTGGTAGCACAGAACTTTGTGGTACATTAAACTAAAAATATTGTTTTATAATATAATATTGAATAGGAATAGAAAACTTGTTCCTAGAACCATAATTAACCGTACCTGCTATATGACGAAAATGGAAAAACTGATTATTTCAAAAACAACTCTAACGATTTAGATTAAAATTTTTGTGTAAACTACATAAAGGTCGTACTTTTGAAATAAAAATAAACCCGTTTTTCTTTTACGAATTTCGATAACGATTCTTACACAAATGGTTGACAGAAGTTTTAAAGTTATTTTATTACAAAATTTTCAAAAATAAAGTTTCAAACTTTTTTTTTCAAAAATCGATTTTTCGAAAATTGGTGCATAATTTTTTTTTTTTAAATTGGTTTTTAATATCCTTTAATATTTTCTCGAATAAGGCATATCAATGTTTTTAAACATAGTTGAGAATTCTTATAAATAAAAATAAAATGCACGACTGGGTCGCACGTACTTGCTCATGCATATAAAGTTACTATTTATGCTAAGCCTTTTTAATTAAAAATTTGTAAATGCAGTTTTAGAAAAAAACAAAATTAAAATTCAATTCTCAAATGACTAAAACAGCTTCTTAAATGAATTTTAACTCAAAAGAATTCTTCTATAATGATACATTTAAAAAAAAAAAATCGAAAATCGTTAGAGCCGTTTTTTAAAAAAAATTATTTTTTCCATATAAAACCTTGCAAGGACTTTTATAAAAAAAAATGGTACTCCATTTTTAAGATATTATTTATCAACATCTAAAAACTAAAATTAAAAAAAAAAATATTGAATTTTTACTTGCGATATGGGTACCATATATCAAGTTATGCATTCGTACAAAAAAAAATGTCTGTCTGTCTTTCCGTCTGCCTGTCTGTCTGTCTGTATGTATCAGAGACCACAGCCTAAACGGATGGGTCGATTTACTTCATACTTGGTATGTGGCGTTTTTTGGAGAATATCCCCAGACGTTTTTTTGAATTTATTTTTTGGATCCCAAATAACGGTACCTGTCATATACCGCTTTTAGAAAAACTCATTTTTCTCAAAAACAGTGCCTACGATTTCTATTAAAAAAATCATGGCCAGTTTTTTAGATAAAGTCTATTTTGGAAACTACATGTGTGGAAACTATTTTTTTAAAAAACCGTTATTAACGGTACCTGACATAGAACGGTTTTTTTTAATTCTGATTTTCTCCTTCATGACTCAATAAATTTCAACCATTTTCTTTAAATGAATGCTTTTAAGTTGCCGTAATAATATTTAGTAAAAAAAATCGAAAATTATTTTTTTGGACTTTTAAAAAAAAATTGAAATTTTTTTTTTGAAAAATCATTTTTTCGAAAACTACTCAATATTTTTTTTTTTTAAATTTAGTTTTTAGATGTTGATAAATAATATCGTGAAAATGGCGTACCAATTTTTTTTTATAAAAGTCCTTGCTAAATTTTACATAGAAAAAATATTTTTTTTAAAAAACGGCTGGTAACGATTTTAAATTTTTTTTTCTAAAAATGTATCATTGTAGAATAAATCAGATTGCATACTTCGTTCTGAATTAAGATACATTAAAGAAGCTGATTTAGTCATTTGAAAATCGAATTCTATACTTTTTTAATTTTGTTTGTCCAAAACTGCATTTGAGTTCTAATTTTTCCTTTAACCGAGTTTTAAGAGCTAGAACTTTGTCAAGAAATTGGCCGTTAATCTTTTTATACATGTTTCACTTTTCTTGGAAATAAATATATAACTTGAGCAAAACCCTATATTTTCTTTATTTCTAACATTAGTGTTTATTTTTATAAACTTTATGTAAGAGGCTTTAACGTCTTTAGCAACTTTAACCAAAAAAGCAAGTACGTGCGATCCAGTCGTGCATTTAATTTCTAAATTTGCTCAAAAAATATCTTGACGCTTTCAAGATAGTACAGACAAAAATAAAATTAATTTTAATCTAAATGATATTTATTTGAATGAAAATACAAATTACATTAGTAATCCCAAACTTTCCGTAACGTTGCAAGAATTTTTTTACAAAACAGTGTAAAACATTGATTTTTACCAAATCTTTTGAGAATTCAGTATTCCTTTTTTTGGATACTTCATTTTAATAAAAGAGCAAATTTGTAGCACTCCCCATATAAAGTGACATTTTGGAAGGTTTTTGTATAAAAATTTTAAGAAGGTTTTATTCAAAATGGCTGAATTTCGAATTCAATCTGAGGAAATATTTCATCGATGATTCAATTTTTTTTTGCGTTTACAGATTTCAATTATCTTGATTCTATCAAAAGTTATCGTGATAACAAAATTCCAAAGTCAATGACGACGATGACCATGACGACGACAACGGCACACGCACATACAAATGTCTCAAAAACGCGTTTTCTTAACGTTTCATGATGTTTTACGATGAAATAGACTAATTCCTAAAATAAAATGTTTGTGCCAATTGCTATACTTATCTCTTACACTACGTGTACGGATAAGTAAATATTTATTTGAACTAACGCCTCTCGGCTTCTAGTTATAAACTAAAAAAATTGAAATTCTGTGATACTGAAAATTTAAGAGTAAGTTTGTTACTTACTTACTTACTTAGGTCCTCAGACCTTAAAAAGTCCGTTGGGATCCCCTTAAGGGGCAAAGGGCCTCCACTACTCCTACGCGCCATCGTGTACGGTTTCTGGAAATATAACGTAGTTCTCTCCAACACTTCCCCAGCTGTGCAGATTCACTTTCGACTGTCCTGCGACATGTGCTTCTCGGCCGACCCGACCCTCTACCTGCCTGTGTGAGTGGGTTCCATTGCATCGCTTGGACAGCAATCCAATCGTTGCCTTTTCGAAGCGTATGACCAATCCACTGCCACTTACGTCTGCGAATAGTACTGTCAATGGATTCTTGGCCCGTTCTTTTATAAAATTCTTCATTGGAAATACGGTTGGGCCAAAAAATCCTTAAGATGTTTCGTAGACACCTATTCACGAACGATAGCAGCTTGCTTGTCACAGTTGTTAAGATTTTCCAAGTGCTGCACCCATACAGAAGCACGGATTCAACATTGGAACGGAACAGTCTCAGCTTGGTCTTTAAGCTTATAGCGTTGTTTCTCCATATTTTGGACAGCATTCCGAAAGCAGCCTTTGCCTTTTTTGATACGGCTGTCGAATCTTGTTCGGTTCCGCTTTTGGTAGAGACAAAACTCCCAAGATATTGAAAGTCTTCTACTTTTTCTACCGGTTGTCCAGAAATATTGACTTGAAGGGTGGAGTTACTTCCGAGGCTGATCATTTTTGTTTTTGCCATGTTAATTTTCAGCCCCACGATTTCTGCTTCTCCCTCCACCCTTGTTGTCATTTGATGTAGATCCATGATCCTATGAGAGAGTAAGCATACGTCGTCCGCGTAGTCCAGATGTTTTAGTTGGGATGTCAGGCTCCATTGAATTCCACTATTTCCGTTTAACAGGGCTGCACGTAGCACATCACTTATACCTAACAGGAAAAGTATTGGCGACAGTATGCAACCCTGTCTGACTCCACAATGGACTTCGAATTCATCTGACAACCTTCCTCTATGTAAAACGTGGCATTTGCATCCATCGTAGGTTGCTTTAATAATAGCGATTAACTTATCTGGAATGCCTCTCCTGCGTAAGGGAATTCCAAATAAATTCTCTGTTGACACTATCAAACGCTTTTTCAAAATCAATGAACAGCAGGTGAAGTGTTGATCGATATTCGACGCACTGTTTGATATTGATCCGCAAGGTGTTAATGTGGTCAACACAGGATGAACCAGTGCGGAAACCTGCCTGTTCGGCGTCGAGTGTGTCTTCTAGATGTTCTTTAATTCGCTCTAATATAATTTTTGCTGCTATCTTGGCAACCGCAGGCAGAACGCAAATCCCTCTCCAGTTTTCACACTGCATCAAATCTCCTTTCTTCGGGAGCTTGACGATCATTCCCCTTTTCCACTCCTCCGGGAAGCACTCAGAGTTCCAGACTCTCGTTATGAGTGGATGCAGTAGCTCACTCGATGTCGTTGGTGCTGCTTGTAATAGCTCTGCAGGAATACCGTTGGTGTAGTTACGCTTGTCACGTCTCACGCTACGGTAAACATCTCTCATCTTCATGCGATACGTGGATTCTAGCTCGCTTCTCTCTGCTGCTTGAGTAGCTGCGATGCGAGCTCGCAGTTGTTTTCTTTCGTCGATCTTTTCCCAGGTTTCTGCGGATAGCCAAGCACTATTTCTTCCTTGTGCCCGACCGACTATTCTTTCAACACATTTTTCACAGCACACCATTGGTCTTCAATGGAGGTAGGTTCACTGCTGTTGATTGTTCTCAGTCCTTGAGAATGATGGTCCCCTAGTTGTTGGCGAACTACGGGGTCGGTACTAAACCTGGGCATTCGTGTGTTTGCTTGGGATCTCCGAACTGCAGCTGTGCGTAGTCTTACGAGAGCTACCATCAGATGGTCGTCCCGGGCCAATCCCAATGTATTAATACATTTGATTTAACTGTAGAGCACAAAAGCACTCATCTAACTACTCGTCCTTTGAAAACACATATTTCAAGAAATAAACATCAGAAAGGAAGGGGGGTGAGTCAAAAATCCTTTCGGTGCATCAGAAACAGTATAAACAAACAAAATACACAACACAAGATGTAGTGGCCACTTTTATAACAAACTCTAGTTTTCCTTTTTATTAATACAAACATAAGGGTCTGCTCCTGCTACACAAGAAAACAAAAAAAAAATGCAACAAACACACACCCTATAATCACAATATCCTTCTGGGACTTCCTATAGAGAGGATAGTTGTCTATACATAACTTCACATATCGATGAAATATTTCCTCTCCAAATCCTTAAATGCATGTGTAGTATACAACATACCTACTTCTACTCCTGTAATATCAATTCTATTGAAAATAAATTTAAGGACACAAACTTTGAAGGAGAAAGAGCTTATATTTTGTATAACAAAGCAAATTGAATCCCAAATCCTGTCACTACTTCTTGCTGAGGATTCAATTTTCTACTTAATTTCCGTTCTCAGGTGGAGAAAAACTTTTTGTTGTTGTTGTTTGTATTTTATTGTTGTTAGAATTTTTCATGATGTGTGTTAACGAAATGGGTGGACAGGAAATACATATATGAAACGTTTAAGGGTCAGCAGCGATGAGAACATGAACTTAACTATAATAAAGTTTAAGTGTCTTGAGAATGAAGTTTCCTTTTCGTTGTCCAAAACAGAGACTAAGCATCAAAACAGTAGGAGGGAGATATTGTTTTGTTTGGAACATATTTTTGGTTGTTGTTGTTGGAAGGAATCTCATTTCCTCTTTGGGGAAGTATTTTTCTTTTTCAATTGCCAAAGGTTAAGTGAATATGGGACAGTGTGAATGACGTAGGGATATTTCAAAGTGAACGATGTCAATCAAAATGAACCCAAGCTAGATGAAACATATAGGAAGTAAGTGATTTAAAAAAAAAATATATATATTGTCAACGTAAAGGACAATGATTTATTTGATTCATGGCGTAAAGAGAGGCTGAGCATCTGAGGGTATTTAAGTTGTATTTTTGCAAATTGGCACCCTGCCATTTTGAAGCTTTTATTTTATTTTTGTACCTATAACTTTGAAATGAACATCAATTGCTGGTAAAAGAGAGTTTTGTTTTCATTAAAATAAGAGGAAATTGGAAATTCACATCCACGTAGATGTTGATCTGTATAATTTCATATGCCAGTCTTAATCTCAGGTTTTAGTATGTATATAAAGTTGCCATTGACAGTACGTTCCAAGCAGGACATGTGAATTGTGCAATGTTTGTGCATTCGTACCTATTATTCGTAGAAGCCTAGAAGAATCAATTGAAATACGGTTGCAAATACTGGCTATATTGTTCATAAAATTTTAGATACACTGAGGGAAAAAATGAGATATATTACAAAATTGAAATCAAAGTAAAACATTAATAATTTGGGACCAAACACAAAACATTTTAGAACCAAAAACGATCCACTTTCAATACGCAAAAAGCGAACAAAAATTATGGCTTCCACCAGTATATGAACCAGTGTTGCTTGAGTTACCAGTCAACAGTCTTACCCATTGTGCTATAATCCTAGTTGGAAATAACCTATTTTTGAATCAAGTTACCTATACTTCAACGTAAATATTAATAAAACGAAACATGTATGAGTTTAGTATGAGCGATCTTGACTTTACTTTATGGCAAGTTTAGGGTTCGTAAAAAAATTTTAACTCTTGAAAAGTTGATGATGGAGAATGCGAAAAAAATGGCTCCGACAATTTTTTTCTGTCTGATTCTATCTCGAGCCTAAGCCGTCAAAGCGATTTTCTTCGAACTTGGAAGTTAAGGGTTTTGGGTGATTCCCTAGAAGGAAAATAGAATTTTATTTAGGACAAAAATTAATGGTAATGGAATGAGTAAGAAGTAACATCTAAAACAGAGTTCCTTTTAGAATTAAGAATCGTGTCAAGTAAAATATTGTCGTCCTCGTCATAGATACCGGCGTATCCACTTAGCTTGCAGATCGGATGTCAGTGAAGGTGTGAAGGAAGTTCTACGGTGGGAGGCAACAAAATTGTGTTGAATTCAGCCAGAAAAAAATATCTGTTTTCAAAATTCTGCTTTCACAATTCTGTTTCAGGTAAAGCTATTTAAAGACTAAAACTCAGGAAGAAAATTGGAAAAAAAAGTAAAAACAAAAAAATAATTTTGTTTCGATTTTTTCTATATTTTTTGGAACGAAGTTCTTCATTTTTTTAATTTTGTTCGGTTCGTTGGCAGAGATGTTGTACACATAATTGCGATTAAAATAGAAAAAAAAATGAAGTTAGAAATGATTTTTTTTTTCTTAGAAAAATTTTAAAAATTAACTTCAAATCTTAATTTAAAAGCAATACAATAATTCATCATTGGGAAAAACTAAAAAAAAAAGCGCGCGCCAGAAGTTATACTTCCTTTCATTATTTATTTTTGTATATGTAAAATAATTTAAGAAATGTTAAATAAGAAATGTAAAATAAGAAATTAAGAAATTAAGAAATGTAAAATAATTTAGGAAATGTAGCGAAAAGTTATCGATGGAATTCTTTACAAAGAAGCATAATGTGCTTTGTGGTGAAATTCATTCAAATATTTCATATAATTGATATTTTATCGACCGAACCCCTGTAATTTGGTTTATTTTTGCGTTTAAACAATTGCAAATAGTCTTTTTGAAGCTTGTAGCTGAATGTATTTGTTTCCAAAATAACTGCTGATGGTTTATTATAATAATAAATTTAAATCAAAAAAATGTAAAAATTACGGTAGATAATGTGAAAATTGATAAGCAATTTAATAAACAATAGTGTAGGATTTCATTTTTAAAATTTTAACTCAAACTTCAATCTTTCCTCAATTTTAAAAATCGGTTGAGTCTTACTAAAGTTACTAAGTTACCTGGAAAGTATATTTTAATTTTTGAACATGTGAGAAATCGAATTTATACTACATATTTTTGTGAGTGTCTTATTGAAACATTAATTGTACATTAAAGTAATTGTTGACATTTTGGGTGTAGTTTTCTAGAAATTTAAAATTATTTAAGTAGGCATAGTAAGATTTTATGCATGGTACAATTGGCCAAAGGAACATTAGAAGTGCATTTTGTTCGATGTTTCTTTGTGTCTTTGTTTTTAAGAGGACAAATAAATCTGGAAACTAAGCTAAAAATATATTCAAACTTAACAAATTGTTAATTAAATTTTTTTAATTTTAACGAATTCATTAAAAACATATTTTCACTTAACAACTTATTTGGCAATTTTTAATAGAATAATTGGCCAATATTTTTATGCAGAATTAAAGTCCAACATTTTATCTAATAGAATCTGTTCGACATATTAAAATCCTGCAACAAAAACAAAAAGTAACATATTTTAATATTCAATGAAATCGACTTTTTATGTGTTGTTTTTTTTTTATATTGCGCATTTATGTTTTTAAAAATTAACTTGCCTATCGAGGTAACTTGTACCCACAATATTGTAGCACATTGTTTTATGCAACTCAAAACTATTTCATACCATTTTGTAAAAAGAAAAAGAAAACAAAAATTGATTTTGCCTTCCGATACGTTTTTTTTTTTTCATTATTTTTAAATGTAACTGTAAAAAAAATTAAAAATTAAAGCAATTCAGATAAATTAAGACACCTCAATCTTTTAAATCCAACTAGAAGCAAAAAAGTTAAAAATTTTGTAAGCAATCCATCTCGAATCCACCATTCTCCAATGATGGTTGGTCGAGTTCCGACAACCAAAGCAGACATTTTTTTTGCATTTTGATGAAACTCTTTTCAAGTTTGTGAAGCTTTTATAGCATGTACACTGTACAGTTACGTGTGACACGTCAAATTAATGGTAATTCGATGGTGATGCTCAGTAAAGTTCAATCATAATTTTATGAGGCTAGGGTAAATAGTAACTAGGCACCGCGTAAAAAGAAATCTTTTTACCGTAAACTCGGCTCACAGACCACAGAAAATTGTTAAAGTTTTGTTAAAAATGTATTTATGCAATATCTAATGGCTGTGTAAATTTCAAGTTTAAAAATGTAAAAATGATAAAGATAAAAATAAAATACCGTTAGGAACGTTCAAAAAAGTTGGACTGAAAAATCTTGTTTTTAATGTTATTTATTGAAAAAAAATGTTTAAAATTTTAGTTTTTTCACACTTGTATAGACAACACATAAATTTAAAAGTTATTTTGACAAAATAGTTTTCCCGTTATTCCCTCATTTTTAAAATCAATTAAAACACCCAAATAAACTCTCAAAAACGTTTGTGTTTCTTAAACGTCAAAAAAACCGCTATGGAGTATTTTGAATATAATCTAATTTTTTTTTCATTATCGATCAATGTGCATGACTAGTTTTTCAATAAAACATCAACTTAACAGACACCAACATCATTTGCAAAGGTCTAAAAAAAAATTTGATTTTGGAAAATTATTTTTTTGATTTTTAAAAATTATCGAAAGTTAAGAAAATTTGAGATTGGCAACTTCAAGATCAAATATCTCGAATTTCCCATAAACGATTTGATAAATACAAGCTAAGCTAAATTCCACCTTTCATTTAATACCAAACACATTTGTGTTAACTCTGGACCAACGCTCCATAATAAATTGGACCCTGGACATTCCCTTTCGGTCAATCAAGTTGAGGCAACCAAAATAATTTTTAATAAACTTCATTGACATGCCAACCTATCCCCCCTTTTTTCTATACCAACAGATACCAATGAAATAGTATCTATAAAACAAGACAAATTAATGCAAATTGATACATTTCAATTAGTTACAAGCTTACAAGACTAAAAATATTATTTCTCACTAACCAATGGTTCGATTTTTCTTCAAAACATACATTTTAAATTCCCAATTAATAAAATAAGTCTAGACACAAAATTCCTTATAATTTAATTTAAACTTTCGAATTATATCCCTCAAACCTTTTGAAATATTATTAAGAATAAAATACAAATACAAAAGAACACTGTAAAATAATTATTTGTGGGTATCTTTGGGAGTAAGACTCATCAAGCAAAAAAAAAAAAAGAAAAAGAAAGAGAAAATGAACCTAAGTATGGTGATGATTATTTTGAATTTAATGAATTTCTCAATTCCGAGAGGAATGAAGTGTTAACCCTCAAGGCGTTTGTAATCGAAATCTGTCTTTCCTTTATCAGCTCTTGCACTCTATCTACTTTGAATTATATTTCCTGACTAAAGAATATCTTCGTTAGAGGGAAAAGGGTGGCAAAAAGGACAAACAGATGCCCTAGGCTAAGATAAAAGCATTAAATCATTTCGCCTTCCTTCTCGGTCCATCATCGGTACTTATGAAGCAGGGTTACCTTAAGAAAGAGTTAAGAAAGTTCCACAAGATAGGGTATAATAAAAGGCAGTATGAATATGAAGTCATTAAAAATTAATATTCAATGCCGCAGATTTCACACTCCGGCAGATACTGGAAAAACCCAAGAATACCAAATCGATACATACCATGTCTTAAACGACTTTAAAGTCGCCTATGATAGCGTTAATAAGGAAGAGCTAAACAGAGCCATGTTACATCTCGGCATCCCTACCAAACTCGTCCGTTTGTGCGGGATGACTATGGAGGAATCTCGTTGCTCCGTCAAAGTCGGTAAGAACATCATCGACCGCTTTGATGTCAAGAAAGGTTTGAGACAGAGTGATGCGCTATTATGCAACCTTTTTAACATCGTGCTTGAAGCAATTATGCGCAGGTCAGAAGTCAACAGCAGGATCACAATTTTTCAGAAGTTCGTTCAACTCTTGGCCTATGCTGATGAAATTGACATTATTGGAAGACCGAATCGAGCTGTCAGTGGAGCATTCGCAAGTATTCAAACGGAGGGGGCTAAGATGTGTTTGGCTGTTAATGAGACGAAAACAAAGTATATGCTGTCATCGAAAAGAGAGACCCAACACCATCGACTGGGTCAAAATGTCACCATGGGCAGTTATAACTTCGACGTAGTCAAAGACTTTGTTTATCTGGGTTCCACTATTACATCGCACAACAACATCAGTGTAGAGATCAAGCGAAGAGTCACACTTGCCAACCGCTGTTTCTTTCGGCTTAGAAGACATTTATGTAGTAAAGCCCTCTCTCAAAGAACCAAGGAGACCCTGTATAAGACCTTAATCATTCCGGTCCTGCTGTGAGGGACAGAGGCATGGATACTATCAGTTTCGGATGAAAACCAGCTGGGTTTCTTTGATTGAAAAATTCTTCGAGTGATATTTGGTCCAGTGTGCATCGATGGAGAATAGAGAAGAAGATACAACCGCGAACTGTGCGGGCTTTACAGCGACATTGACCTTGTCAAAAAGCTGAAAATACAGCGATTGAGATGGCTGGGTCAAGTGGAGCGTATGGACACCAACGCACCAACCCAACAAGTCTTCGCATCTAACCCCGATGGACAACGTGACAGAGGAAGACCTCATCTGAGGTGGAGCGATCAAGTGGTGAACCACCTCAACCAACTTGGTGTGCGAAACTATTGACAACTAGCTAGGGACTGGGCTAGTTGGAGAGGTTTGTTGGTTGAGGCCGAGATTCGCCCTGGATTGTATGCGCCATCTTAAGTAAGTATTCAATACCGCTACATGACTACTTGGTTTTTGCGGGTTTTTTTCCAGTCTACCCAGAAACATTTTCGGGGATCTGATCTCATCACTGTATTGTAAAAAAAAAATTTAATTTTCCGCTAACATATAACCACTCGTTTTTTTTTTTATGAAATAAAGTCAAACGGTAACCCTGCTCTCTTTACGTCCTCTATATGCAAGGTATTGCTTTCGTGAAAAAAACAGGTGTCATTCTACTATCACCACTTTCATTCATTCATATCCTCAAAAAAATGACAGTTACTGTGAAATTACGTTTCGAGTTCCGTTCCTAAAGATTCACTTAGTATACAATACTAAGTAGGTCATTTTAGAAATTGAGACAAAATATTGTTTTTTTCCGAATTAACTCATCAAATTGAATGACTAAATTGTGTTAAGTTAAGTGAGTTCAAATTTATTAAATGGGTTAAACTAGCACTGAGTTCGCACTAAAAACCTAGGCCATGTTAAGATTTATTAGATTCAACAATCAATTTTATGAAAGCAAGTACGTGCGACCCAGTTATGTCTTTTATAATCCTGTTGACTTATTAGAAGCAGAAGATTCAAAAAGGAAAGAACTTTTCATTCTATTTCTTTTCCTTTTTTTTGTTTTACGAAAACTGATTGAACTTTAAGTGGAGAAGATATCGCCGGCAGAGCAGTTGTGTGTCTCTACAATCAATTTAAGTTCGATTCTACTGCCAAAGGCTTGGGTGGGTTAGAGTTAACAGTATTTAACAGACGGGTGTCGGTATGGGTAGGGTATAGCTTTGAAAATGAAAACTTCTCTATTGTGATGTCATGATCATGAGTTGAAATATAAGGCTGATTAAGTTTTATAGTTCTACCAGTATTTAATTCTGTTCCGTTTTATTTTGACATGTGTGAGAGGATTTCTTTAAGAGGGAACTAAAATTCGGGCAAACATATTTGTGCTTAAACTGTTTTGTAAAATAAAAGAAACAATATGGGAATAAAAATTGACTCGATTGCTTGCACAATTTGAAGATCGATATCACATTACTTTAAGACATTTAAATTTCTATGACTTAATTTTATTGTTCAAACAAATATAAGCTGCGGAAATTAGACAAAAAAAAAAGGCTTGACCCGGACAAAATACTTTACAGCATTTTTATTAGTGAAAATTGTTGGAACTAATGTCCTTAATCATATTCCGAATGCCTAAACGGATTCCTTTTGGGGTTTGGCAATACGACTACTCTAAGTGGCTATAATAGTCCTTTTCATGTTAACTCCTATTTTCAGTGCTATATGGGATATTCTTCCGAAAAATAAAAATCATTGATCATAACAAAAACAACTTCTTTAATTGATTTGATCTCTAAGAATGCCATTTAATTTTATTAAAAAAAATTAAATTATTAGAGCCGTTTTTAAAAACATTAATTTTGTATATGTACATTTAAATTCTCAAACTCTGTTTAAAAATAAAGTTGGTATGCCATTTCCAAATAAAATATTAATGCACATCCAAAACGAGAACTTCAAAAAAATATAGTGACAAGTTTTTGAAAAGAAATTAACTTTTCCTTGATGATTATATGGTACCGTTAGAAAATTTAAATTTTCCCTCTAGGGAATCACCAAAGACCGTCAACCACCAAATTTGAAGATAATCGCTTCGGCTGTTTAGGCTGTAGCTCGATGTATGCACAGACAGACATACAGAATTGCGAGAACCACTGTTTTTGTATTCTCTATCATCGTAATGACATTTCTGATTGTTATTTCGAGTTCGATTTCTTTAACAAATCCTAAACTTGCCTTATAGTACCTAAATCGCAAGTAAAAATATATCAAAAGAAACCATTTTTTGTTTCCAAACTTTTTTTTAATGTACACAATACTTTTTAAAATGATGAGAACAACCTGGTCACAAGTTTTTAATGAAATCAGTTGAGCCAGTAATAATATATACGAAAATAACTAAAAATTATGAAAAATTTCCCGAAAAGTGTGTTCCTAATATTTCCGTTATTCGATTTTTTTGTGAAAAACTAAATATGCAGTATTGTTAACATAAACCAAACTTAATCGAAAAAAACTCGAACCCGTTATATGGGAGGTATTCGTTCTAATTAAGTCTAATTAAGATATTCAAAAACAAAAAAAAACATTCAAAATTACAAAACGAAATAATCTGTACAAAATTTCATGAGAATCCGTCAACCCGTTTAGGATGTGGGTCTCTGTACAGATGGACGCACAGACGCACAGACGAACAGACCGACACGGACGGAATGATTAAAACCACTTTGTTGGACTCCATCATCGTAATGTTCGTTTAGAATAAAACCTCGATTTTTTTTTTTTTTGACACGAAACCAGTAATTGCCCTAAAGAGGAAGTAAAAAGGACCATTTTACTAATGATACGCACGTGGTGTTTTTTTATTAACTTTTCCCATTGAAAGTTATTGTAATTAGTGCGATTTGTCAAGGTGAAAATTTTTACATTTCTCGACGTTTTGAGTTCACTAGAGTCTGAATCCGTCGTTTTTATAAAAATGTGTGTGTGTGTGTGTATGTGTTATGCACGTTCGTACGTTCACAATATTTTGAGATCGAACAGGTTACAAAACGTCATCGGTGGGTCAAGATATCTCGATACACGACAACTCGCCTTGGTTTTTCATTTCAATAGGTTCTCCAATTAAACAAGCTTATTTTGGCATTTAAATGATCATCCAAAGAACATTAAATCAGTATGTATAGTTAAACTTAAAAACAGAGGTGGGTAATATACTCCACATACGTGTGGTGCGGCTATAGAAAGAATCTCTGTATTTGACAGTACGTCGGAACTTGAGCTCAAGGGTAAACTGATGAGCATTCCTAGAAGCGCGGGTATTACGGTTGAATTGTTTCAGGGTAGGAATGCAACTAGCTATTTCATCTGAACATTGTTTATAAAAATAGCGTTAAAACAAAGAGAGACATGAGGGACGCAATTTTCTCAGTTTTCGATCTATCATCTATCATTTTAAAAACACGATTTTGTATTCTATCCAAGAAACTCAAATACGTTATCGGAGCGCCTGCCCAGATATGACAATTATAGTCAAGTTTCGGACGAATATATGTTTTATAGATTACGGCTAGATCAGAGAATGAGAAGAATTTCTTGCACCTTCGGAGAAAACCCAAACATTTCGCAGCGTTTTTAGCGACATCAAATATGTGTTCATTCCACAGAAGGTGGTTTGTTGCACTCATACCGAGAATGGAAAGTTTGTTATTTTCCTCGATGCAAGTGCCACTCATTGATACTGGCATAGGGGGAAGGTTCCGTTTTAATGATAGTAAGCAGCATTGTGTTTTTGAAGCATTAAATACTACGCGATTTTTTTTATTCCCCATTGGACAATGCTGTCAAGATCAGAATTTAATGAGCTTATCATACTTTGCCGTTGAAGTTCCACATCCGATAGACATGGGTGTGAATTCTCAAACAAATATGCAAAATTGAGGGTACTATCATTAGAAAAACAGTTAAGTGGATTTGAAGTTTCAGACAGGAGGTCATTAACAAAAATGAGGAAGAGAGTCGGAGAAAGAACAGAGCCCTGGGGCGCACCAGCGTTTATTTTGTAGGTTTCAGACTTGAATCCATCCAATACGACTTGTATTGAACGGTCAGAAAGGTAATTTCTAATCCAACGAAGAAGAGAATCATCGATACCAAATGCATGCATTTTCGATAAGAGAGCTTGATGCCAAACTCTATCAAATGCCTTTGAAATATCAAGCACAATAATCTTGCTTTCTCCAAAACGATGTAATGATTTGTTCCACTGTTCGGTGAAATATACCATCAGATCACCAGTGGACCTATTGCTACGAAAACCGTACTGCCGGTCATTAAGAAGCTTCCGGTCTTCGAGATATTTCTTTAACTGGGAATTAATCAGCGTTTCCATGACTTTGGAAAGAAGGGACGTAAGTGCAATCGGTCGATAGTTAGAGGGTGAGAAAGATTCGCCTTTTTTAGGGACAGGCTGAACAAATGCTGTTTTCCTTCAACTCGGAACGAGACCAGTAGAGCAGGATAGATGAAAAAGCTTACGCAGTGGTTTTGCCAGCGTGGAAGAACACCTCTTCAGAACAATGGGAGGGATACTATCCGGGCCAGCTGATTTGTGTATGTCAAGGTCTTTCAGGACTCTTGCCACTGTACGAGTGCGAAAGAAGATTCGTCCCATGAATCCGTTTACGCGCTCAAGTACTGGAGAAGTCATGACACTATCGGGCAGTGTAGAGTTGGCAGCAAACTGCCTTGCAAGAAGGTTAGCTTTCTCAGCGGAGCTAACGAAAGGAGTGTCATTGGAGACAAGCATTCGAACCGAAGATGATGTGGAGTTTTTGATGTTTTTAGCAAATTACTAAAGATTTTTACTACCTGTGGGACAATGTAGTATTTTTTGCCTGTTATTTTGTTTTGTTTCCCACAGAAAGTTTTACTGCGCTGCTTACCCAACAACTAATAAAACACGGCTTATATGTATGCTTTTATTGTTTTCCTTTATTTTCATTAAATATTTTTTTTTATATTTGCTCATTTAAAAATTTGTTTTGAACAGCAATTACTTGCGACCTATTCTTTCGTTTTATTTCGCTGAGGCAACGAGTAGGTTAGGTATATCATTAAAATGTTTTTCTTTTTAATGACTTCTTGAAATTTCTAAAACTCACCATAAGAATGAAACCATCAAAAAAATCATTCTTCGGTTAATCGAAAGGAAAGTAGGCAAAATTAAACAGTAATTACTTCAATCTCCCAGACAACAGGGAATCTGCAGAAATATGTATAATGTATTCCTACAAGCAACTTTTATACAAGGGAGTCGCTTAATTTCCTCCTTGAAACCTTTTTGAAAGTTTATTATGAAGCTTTAAAATGAAAAATTGGTTCATCAAGTATCCGGATTAAGTTTATTCTCTTTCATGACTCTGAGTGATGAAATGAAATCAATTAGGAAATATCTAACACTTCAACATCAAATCAATCAATAAATTGATTCCCTACAAGTACGAGTAAGTACGGTACACAACAAGCGTAACATAGAATTTTTTATTTCTATTAGTTTTATTATATTCTCCCCTCTCGATGTTCTTCGTTTCCGTTTCCGTAATCCGTATCCGTAGCAACAATAATAGCAAATTAAATTGGCAATTGGCATGTTAATTGATTCAAAGTGCAGTTATTAGAACTTAAAGGATAAAAGGAATGGAATATTGAGTGTGTTGTGTATGTGTATGTGTGCTTCATGGGCGACAGTCGACAGTGCTTGTGAATGCTTAATTAATTGTATGCTGGTTGCGTGCTGCGTCAGTGATAAATATTATGTGCACAAGTGCATATTGGATGGGGTTCACCTTCACGTACCACTTATTCTTATTCCTCTGGCAGTGCATTTCTGCACGTTCAATTGTGATAATGGAAGTTGTATAGTTTATTTTTAGAAGCAAATAAACTTCGAAAATAATATTTTGAGCTGAAAGTTTTATTTTTAAATTGATTTTGGGAAAACTTACGTTTGAAAGTTTTTGAAATTTAAATTAAATAGAAAAAGACAGGTGATTGTGTTGAATGTTTATACAGATGTTTTAGAGAACAAAATTGTATTAATTCTTTGGGGAGTAAAGAATTCCGTTGGGGTTTGAGTTTGTTTCTCTATCAAATTCAAAAACAAACATGAAGATGCACCTAGAAGTACAACTTTAATTTTAAAGCTGGGCTAATTTTATATTCATTTGTCTAAAGTTCGCTTAGCTATGCAAGTTTTGAAACAACTTTCCATATAAAAATACATAGTACACAAAAAAAAAAACTGTCAAACAAAATAAACGAACTTTATTGATTCTGAATTTTACAGAAATTTTTTTTTGCTGAAGTTTGAACAGCCACTTAACCTGTAACACTTGTTAAGTTTTGGCCGAAAGACAAAAGACCATCAAAAAATATTTAAAATACCACTTTACACTTTCGTCACGACTGTATTAATGGACCAGTTTTCGTAAATCTTACTGCAATCACTTAGCCTCGCCAAATACTAGGGAAGCAAGTTTTGAATTTATTTTATTCGTCTTGAAAAAAAAGTATAAAGGTCAATTTTCGTCGAAAACTGAAAACAATGCGAGAATGTCTTTTAGTTTTTTGAAAAAAAAAACTGAAATTAACGAGAACTACATAGATCAGTAGGTACTTACAGGCCAACAATATTATTTTTTTTTTAAAGTTGGGTGCCTTGCCTGTAAATAGTGATCTAGATTTCCTTGTTTTCAGTTTTTTTTTTTTTTTTAACCCAAAGTCTTTGACAAATATAGTTTTCAGTATTTGTAATAAACTTTAGTAGAAGCATTTAAAATCTATAACAAAAAGGGTACTTATTTAAACCATGAAATATTTTTGTAAAAAAACTCATATTTTTTTGCAAAATTTTGATTCTGAAAATTAGTTGTTTACAAAACTATCTCCTAAAATAACTTTCTATTAAAATAAAATTTAAGTACAGATTTGTGGCTCTAAGATAGACGCCACACCCCCAACTAGTTTGATCCATGTCATAGGAACCATTCAAAATCTCTGAATATGTACTAGTTTTTCTACAACTTTCTGTTACCTATACATTTTTTATTGCTATATTTTGAAAAACTGTTTCTTGGAAACTGATAGGTCTATGGAAGTGGTATTGATCTGAAATTAAAGAAAATTTTAAAAAGGTGAAACCGTAGAACATAGCTTAGTCAGTAATACATTTCAAAATAAAAACAACCGACTTCAAATTCAATACTTTTTGTATATTTTTTATTTTTGTTTTCTCATGGATGCCATTGCCTAAACGCAACGTTGATAAAAATGCCAAAAACCGCGTTTTTTTGGCGTTTTTTTCAGCAAATGGCATTTTTAGATATGAAGGGCTAGTTTTTGATTAAAAATTATGTTTTCCGGTTTCACTACTACAAAGTTTTCTTTAATTTCAGCCCAGTTCAATTTCTGTAGATTCAAAAGTTTCCAAGATATAGATTTTCAAAATATAGCAATAAAAATGTATAACAGAAAGTAGTAGAAATGAAAAGTATATTAGGAGATTCTGAATGTTACCCATAACATTAATCAAACTATAAGAACGTGTTGATTAGGTAAAAAAATGAAAAAATTGTGAAGGGTTTTGTGTCTAATTGTCTATATCTTCTCGTTCAGGCAGGAGGTGAGATTTTTTAAAGAAATGACTTCACATGATGAAATAACTATTTAAAGACAACGATTACACCTAGAAAAAAATTCTTTAACTAGTCTTAGAGTCAGAAACCCATTCTTATATCCTATTTTAAAATTAAGTTATTTTAGCCGATAGTTTGTTAATAACTTATTTTCAAACTCTGAATTTTGCAAAAAAATATTATTTTTTTTTCGGTTTATACCGTTATTTACAAAAAAATTACATAATCTTCTTTCAACTTCAGACATTATTTCAGGAGCGTATATTTAGTGACGGTAAAATTTTCTTTCGATAAGAAATTTGAAATTTCTGTCAAAATTTTAAATCCGCGACTTTCTTCTAAAACATTCTTAATTTTTTTTTTCTTTCACCGACCTCCCAGTAAATAGCATTAACTGTATAACTTCAGCATCGTTTACTATTTTGATGTATGTTAAAAGTTGAAGACCATTTATTAATCAAAGAAAATATGTATACGTATGTGAAAAGTCGCGAAAAAAGTGTGGAATAACTGAGAAAGAAACATGTCAGATCGTGAAAAAAGCGTGGTGATAACAAGTTTATTCACCAGTTTTTACCGCGCTAGTCCGTGGTATTTCGCATATTCTCCCGTGAAGTTTCATGCTTTTTCCGCGACTTTCCATGTTATATAAGGAGATAAATAAACTTAACCATATATTTTAAACGTTTTGCTCTGTGACTTTTTTCGCTCTTCTTTGCGGTATTTAACGCTTTTTTGGTGGTACTTAGATCTTTTGTCATGACCTTTTGCTGCTATTCTACGATATTCCGTCATCTTTTGTCAATATTCCGCGCTTTTTTCCACAGTATTCCGCGCTTTTTATCACGATATGTATCATATTTTTGAGCGACTTTTTACACGGACTTCGTGACTCCATGCTTTTCTCTGTGTCTTTTTTGTTTTTTTTTTCCGCACTACTTTACGCTATTTCCCGCAGTAGTAAGCGCTTTTTTTTATAAATGCTCATGTAGTATTTCGCGATAATTCATGTGGTGTTTAAAGTTCTTTCACCACATCACCAGTATTCCGCGCTTTTGTTTCTTTTTTACACGACTTTTCAGGCTTTTCTCTGTGACTTTCTTCGCGATATTTTCAGCTTTTTCCCGTGTTATTAAATGTCTTTTTCGTGATTTATCTTGCTATTTCTCCCAGGTATTCCACAATCTTCCACCAATATTGCCCGATTTTTTTCCATGGTAGTCCGCGATTTTTAACGTGGTTAGGCCGCGTTATTTCACCATTTTATCCATGAATTTTCACGCTCTTTTCTGTGAAGTTCTCTTTTCGCGCTGTATCTTACGCTTTTTTCACGGAACATAGATCTTTTTTATGATCTTCTATGCGGTATATCGCGATCTGTAGTCGGTATTCATTTAAATCGATTTCAAATGAAACAACTATTGAAAACTCGAAAATGCTGATAAATTGTCGTACACTTCTCAACAGCTTGCGCAATGAAAGGACCTTGCAACTGAACTAACCCACAAAGTATAATACACGCAACGCCATCTGCTGGCATTTTTCAACCTAGCATTCCGTATTGGGTTTCTATCGTGTATCAGAGATGTCGTTTTTTATGATTTTCTTCTTTTTTTTCAATACATGGAAAAACTTCTCGATACCATGATTTATCGAAGTTTAAAAAGTTATTCACTTATTTGGAAAGAAGATGCATCCAACTAATCAGAGATCATTAAAATCGGCCTAGCAGTTCTTGAGTTTTAAATGGTGTAAGTCGACGCAACACAAAATGGAAAAAAGTAAACTGTTTTTATAATTGCTGAAAACATATCAAAAATTCGTTTATGCATCTACTATTGTACTCAGTTTTATTTTGGAGACTCTCAAAATAGCGGTAGACATTTTGGAATAATTTAAAAGTTTTACTTTAATTCCATTTCCTAAGGTTTTCTAACTATTGCCAATGATTTCAATACACCCTATCCAGCGATATTTTTAAAATTCACCAAATTTTATAACCATAGAAATTTATTTTAAGAAGAAAGAACTTATAATGATACCTTAGGCCTTAGGGCATTCAAAAGTTATGAAACAAAAATGTCCCTTCTCTCTTACTCTCTAACATTTACCCCATTTGAACTTTTTTTAAATCACCAAGTTCAATGTTCTTACGAATTTTATATTTTCTGTTTTATTATTACCTCTAGTAAATTGTAAGTAAAAAATCTTCCACATGCGTCACCGAAATTTATTATAAACATTGAAAAACAAAAATGAGGCAAACTTTGAACAAAAAGCTTTGAAGAATGCAAAAAAAAAAAAGGAAAATGAATAATTGATCATTTTCTTGTACAAGTACGTGCGACCCATTAAGGGTTGTTAATTTTTATTTCAATGTTTTCCAGTGTGTTGCATATTGATTTATGTACCTACAGCTTATACCATACCATGTTCATTTCGCCTTTGAGCATTTATTGGCAGCAATTTTTCTATCGCCCGCCAGAGGATTTCACATTTATGGTATAATACCGCACAATGAAAAAGGAATTGAGGCTGCCTTCTACAATTAATCATTAATAACTCAAACAAAAAGATTTACCATTATTCATCGGGTGTGGATGATCCTGGATATGCTATGCCTTTTTATGTTTTATATGAGCCCTCCCAGCATTCTTCGGACTTAAAGCTCTATTGTGTGTTTTTTTTTTGTTTGGTTTTCATTTACACAAAAACAAAAGAACAATAAAATAAAAACCTATAACAAAGGACTTGATCCTATATAGGGTTTCTCCCCCAAAAAAGCCTGAGCCCCTACTGTTATCCTTATTGATTGACGGTTGACCGACCATTGTAATGAACAATTTATAAGGCAACAATATTGAGGGACTATTATGTATGCACATGAGGATTGGGGATAAGCATCATCGTCATACCAACAAGAATTTGATATGAGGGCATCAGATGGTACATATACTACATACATATGTACATTGTTTTTGGAAGAGAAAATTGAATTAATAATAAACAAGGTCCATTTGGATCATAAACAGATTTATCCTTGGCGAAAAGAAAATGAACAAAACAAAAAAAAAAAGTTAGCCTTGTAACAATTTTTTTGTGTTTTTCATTCAAAGAATAATCCTTCAGAATAAGGATACGGGATTGAGACCGAAATGATAATTAACCAGCTGGTACAACCGATATGTGTTGTGTATCTGTATTTTTTTTAACTATCTACTCGTGTGTCGCCAGTAGCTTCGCTTTCAATCAATAATTAATAATTTACATTAAAACGTTAGCTAACTGACTTTTTGTTTAACTTTGCAAGAATTTTAATAACTGTCGTACTTTACTAAACTTAACAAAACAAACAAACAGAATTTCGATTCTACCAGTATAGGGATATCAGACTACCATTAACAGTTTGCTTGGAATTAAGTGTGATCTCGTATTCCTTCGTCCGTTTCATTAAAGATTGATAAATAAATTACCCACCCTGGAAAGACCCGAAAATTAAGTCAATGTTTAGTAGCTCGGACACGAAATCTCTTCCCTATGTTCTCCTATACAAATTGTAAAGTATCGTATTGCTGCCTTAATGCAGCATCACAGAGTGTTTATAGAGAAAAGTTTTCACATATCACATAAATCCTTATTATATTAAGATCACAGTTCGGAGGACTGAAGAACTTAAGCATTAACAATGTTCCTTTCCCGCTCCCTGTTGTATATATGTATACTCTTTCAAGGAATAGCTATTTGAGTGTTTTGGAACTGCCACATAAAATCACAGTAACACAAACTAATATGCAGGAAATAAAATAAAGTTTGTTTATCCGGAGAAGTCTAAATGTATAACAACTTTCTAAATCTACTTTCGGGATTATTGGTCTTGGTTTCGTTGTTGTGTGTCAAAAGCAGAAAGTGAAAGAGAGAAAATAAAGTTTAAGACTATGTCGAATGAACCTGTTCTTAATGATGGATAACTTACGTACTAAAGGTCACTGGGGGTCTTTCTTTTATGTATTTGATTGTCCGGCTTCACGAAAAGAATCATGCCTGATTCACTAGGTTTACTCGAATTGATATCTAACTTATTTTTAATCGGACTTAGCAGTATCTGGTACTTGTCCTCATCGATGCGGTAGCCCTAAGTCGTTTAAAGACAAGCCAAGAGCAACGAGTCTGTCAAAGCTATTCAAATCCAGAAATCTAACCATAACTTCAAAACTGCTGCTGTACAGGACCATGGTCCTGCCAGTACTCATGTATGGATCCGAGACTTGGGTGCCAAGCAAAAGGCACTGTGACCTCTTAGCCGCGTTCGAGAGAAAAGTCTTACGGAGAATTGTTGGCATCATATGTGAGGAAGGACGATTCCGGAGACGGTACAATCATGAGTTGTACGAAATCTACCTTGAAGCAGACATAGTGACAAAAATTAAGCTCGGTAGACTCCGGTGGGCAGGGCACCTAGCTCGTATGAGCGAAGAGGAACCTGCTCGGAAAGTCTTTTGTGGTACATTCTATGGTAGACGGCAGCGTGGCAGACCATGCTTGCGCTGGCGAGATGGCGTAGACCAGGACGCCCGAAGCCTTGGGGTGCGCAATTGGATGGCGTCGGCTCGAGACCGGGATAGGTGGAGAGACTTGTTGAAAGAGGCCAGGACCGGACCCCGGTTGTCGAGCCGATGATGATGAAGAGCAACGAGAAGAAGCGTTGCGAAGAATATAATTTGTCTGGATTATTATGTGTTCTACAGGATAAATTTTAATTAATGATGACCAGCAACATAAGGCCTCGACGCGGAGCCATAACCCGTTCTAGCAATGGGTTGCGCCCAACTAACAAACTTCTTCAGTTAAATATATTCTCAATGGAAGCTGCATCTAGTTACGCATTACAAGGTGTTTAAGGTCTTCATCTTCAACTTTCCGAGCTGGTGGTTGAGTACATCTATGTTTGTCACTACTTATGACTAACTCAACTACCAAGGCACTCCCAAAAGATGAGACTGAAGCGGAAGAATTCTATCAATGAAATCAATATTATCGTCACTAGTTCCAGAATGGTTGAACTATACGTGGTGGCCACCTTGTGCAGCTATTCCGATGTACTCAGAGCATAGGCTTATAAAAAGCGATTAGTCCGGCCACTGGTTCATGAAGTCACTTGCGCCCAAGCAAAGATGACCAAACCAAAAAATCAGTGTGCGACCTTCTCGAAAAGACGTATGGTAGGTATATGCTAAACAATCGACGTTAAGATTGTTCTAGACTTAAGAATAAAATGATCAAAATTAAGGGTATTGTTGGTTTAACGATCAGAAGACATAGCCAGCACTACAAACAAGACTTCCGAAAACAAACTCAGACAAAATGACATGGTACCGGCGATCTATGAAGTCTTCTAACTGTTGACCAACTATGATCATTTTGCGATAGACACCAAGAATTCATCCAGTACCTCCGAAAGTTCAAAGAAGCGAAAATAAAATAAGATTACTACTTAGCAGTAGCCATAGTTCATATGCAAATATCCGCAGTAAAGATAGTATCATATGATACAGTTTGGCGTCGGCATACTTTAATCCGTAAAAACTGCCAGAAAAACTGTCAATATTGGAAAATTTACTTCCATATCCAAGAAAAGACAAGCATTAGAATTACTGCCAACCTGCCATTGTACGTTCTTTGTTTCACAAGACAACCAAATCAAAACCCTTGATTCTATAAAGCGTGCTACCAAAAATGCAGCCAAGATGAGGCCTGTAACCGTGTGAGTCAGTGCTGTAGGTTTAATCCAGAACTGGTGAGAGCAGCCCGCTAGATAATGTACAAAGAAAAAAAGAGATGAACACCGATTTATCAGAAGAAAGATGAAGGCAGCAAGCGGTCTTGTCTATTGACGGTAGCCATTACCCTGCATTGAATGATTGAAAGTACCCAGAACAGAAGACTATCTTCATTCTCAAACTACCTAACGCCGAAAATACCCAACTAAACCGCTGTAGAACAAAATAATTCATTCTGATTGAACAATATATAAAATAACCGTCCACGCGACCTAGAAGATGTTATACTTGCTGTTGGTGGGTATGCTCTGTGAAACGAACTGTTCATGAATCCAACTTTTTTCGATTCTAAGTATAAATGAAGTATAAAGTTAAACGACAAACTCTACGGCTTAATTGCGATATAAAATATGCCAAAGACCTGAAAATACACCGACATGATGGCAAGAACTATCCACTCTCCTTATAAGAACCCATTTTTTTACGAATACCTAAGTTGCCCTTAAGTATTACGAACTGCATTGGCTATTTCTACAAAATATCTATATCTAATTAGGACAGAACGAACTTTTATAAAGTTCTTTTTTCTTTTCATTATAAATTAAATTAATTACTAAAGTTACGAGTGCTTCTTCTATCCTTGAACCAGAAGCTGCAGGACAAGGACAAATAATAATACTTTTGTTATTGTGCAGTCAACCGAATTAGGGAGCAACTTTTAGGGCCATTTACACATCATCAAGAAGTATTATTTATCAATATAATTGAAGTTTTTTTTTCTTCAATTTATTTTTGTATTCCCCATCTAGTTTTCACAGTTACGCTAATATAAAAAGAACTAAAAAATTGACACGTAATCAGTAGCAGACAGAGGTTTTCTATGCAAATAGATTTGTTAGAATATGAATTAGGATTCATAGAGTTAACGGGAAATAAATGATGCAAGATGCAAGAAAATATAAGCATGACTGGGTTTTACAATCCTGGTAAATGATTGATAGAAAATTCAGTTTCAAGCTGTATGCATGTGGAGTTCATGAATATCTAATAGAATGGGTGTTGCAAGTATAAGTATTGAGATGCCATCGCCACAAAGAAGATGTAAATATCCAGAAAAAAAAAACTATTTTCTGAGAAAAAGAAAATTTTGTTACAAAGATATCTATTTGACTACTTTCTGTTGAAAAAAATACTTCCTGAGGTACACATTCTTTAACCATTTTTGTTTTTTTTTCTTTACCGAAAATGCATTTAATAAATGTTTTGTTATTTCTTGCTCAATTTTGACCAAACGTGCATTACTTTAGCGCTTTTGTAACCTTTTCCGGAGCTACATCAAAGGCTCTCGTTTATTTTCGACTTAAAGTGCTTTAAATTCATTTTTTACCATTTCTGGTGTAACGCCAATGAGTTAAGTTCAATTTTGACCGAAAGTGCATAAAACGCATTTTTAACCAGTTCTGGTGCAATACCTGGGGCCTATAACACAGAACAATAATTAAACTAGTCCACAGTAGCTCAAAAATGCTTGTTCAAAAAGTGAAGATCATTTTTATACCAAAACTTAAGAAGTAAATTTTATAAATCCGCTGTAGTACTGGAAACAAAAAGAGTTGAAAAAAAGAGCAAAAATTTGTTGAAAAGTTGATAAATTTCAACTGACCTTCTTTGACTTGTTCGATTTCAACAAGTTAAAAATTCGGGTTCGGGTCGAAATACTGTATGTCAAAATTCTGTGTGTGCAAAATGCTGTACGACCAAAAAACTGTAAGTCAAAATTCTGGTTAGTGAAAATACTGTATTTCAAAATTCTGTACATCCAAATTCTATAAAAATGCTGTAAAACAATATCGTTTTCATCATCATCATTATCGGCTCGACAACGGGGGTCCGGTCCTGGCCTCTTTCAACAACCTATCCCGGTCTCGAGCCGAAGCCATCCAGTTGCGCACCGTAAGACTTTTCTCTCGAACGCGGCTAAGAGGTCACAGTGCCTTTTGCTAAGCACCCAAGTCTCGGATCCATACATGAGTACTGGCAGGACCATGGTCCTGTACAGCAGCAGTTTTGAAGTTATGGTTAGATTTCTGGATTTGAATAGCTTTGACAGACTGTAGTATCGTTTTGATAATGTAACAATATTTTTAATCAGCATTTTTTTCAGAACTTTGAAATACAGATTTATTTATTAAAGGTTTAATTATGACTTTCTAAAAAATTAACTTAATAAAGAGGCAAGCTTCTAATGTTGATACGTATAATGTACCTTATTAAGCCTGGTACGCAGATCGCACTAAATTTTAGCCATCAGCTACATCAGCTAAAATCTTAATCTAAATTTTTTCATATCAGATTTAAGGAAACTTAGAAATTTCGTTTTACATTTGCCACTCGAAGAGTCTACTCTTTTTAGGAAAGGGTAATTCTTAGTTTTTTTTCGAGTTAAATATATTGAGATAGCCCGTTTATCTTGCAAATATTCCTCAACATATATTTCCATACCAAAAAGCTTAGGCAAAGTCAAATAACAAACGAGAATGTAAAAATTTAGCTTGAGAACATTGTGCCAAGCATTTATTTCATGCGCTAAGTTCTGACAGATAAGTTATGTACAGTGCGAAGCGAACATTTGATTTTTTTAAGCTGGAACTGCGTACATCTCAGCTAAAATCCTTAGTAAAATTTGTGCTCCAATAAATTTAAGAAAGATTTTTGTATGAAAACTAAAATTTAGAGCGAGCTGCGTACTTGGCTTTAGGAACTACGGAAAAAGGAGAGATAAAACAAAACTCTACACTTATTTAATTCTACTTAATTTTGTATCGTTCACTTAATTTTTTCTGTTTAATTATTTATTAAATTCTATCTTCAGTTTTGGTAAATTCAAATTTTTATAAATTTATTATAGTAGTTTTTGTTTACTCTTTCTTACTTTGAACAAATTAATAAGTAGCTTAAATGGTGAACTTTTATGTGCAAAATCCCAAACAGAAAGAGTCAAGAATGGGGAATGCATTAAAAAAAAAAAACATAATCAAAAACAAAAAGAATGCACGGGTTATAAAAAACAATCTGAATTAAAACACGTTGCATACCTAAAAAATTGCAAAAAATTGAGATTTATATTGATTTCGACATTTTTGTAAGAAATATTTCCTAGAATTCATTGATTTTCTTACTTTAATAATTTATATTTGTAAAAATTACACCTTCATTGTCAATAAAAACAACACAATTTTATTCGAAACAAGTATTATGTGTTTTTTTTTATCAAATGATATTTCTTGAAAACACAGTATTTTGCCGTAAAGATTTTTACAAAACAGAATTTTGCATGTTAGTATTTTTTTCATACAGTATTTTGATACACAGAATTTTCTATTACAGTATAATGACATGCATAATTATGATCTTACAGTATTTTGACCATACAGAATTTTTAAAAGCAGTATTTTGAACCGCTCCCTTAAAATTAACCTTTGTTTTAGGTGTTAATTAAATGATTGTACCGGGATCCTTACTCAGACAAAAATATAATCCTCTATTAAACATGAATAAGAATTTAATAAGAAATTTTGTTTTCTGTGCATGATAATTCCATAACGTAGAATTAGTGACAAAATTTAATAAATAAGAACAAAATTAAAATTTGTTGAAAGTTGGTTTGTTTGAATATTTATTGTTTTTTTCATTTTTTGTTCTGGTTTTTGTTAAAATTTGAACAATCTAAAAATTGTTTAAAAAGTAAAAAATTTGAATAAACAAAAACGTTTCTTAATCTAAATTTGGTCGCTTTTTAAAGTTGATATCCATTTATCTGAGTTTTTTTTTGTCAAAGTATACCTAAATTAAAAGAATAAAACATTGAAATTTTTTTAACCTTGTCCATTTCTTCCAATATTGAATTAAGTAAACTTATTATACCTACATTTAATTTAGCCATCGCTGTTCAACAAGTCGAGGGGGAATTTTGTTTTTCTAGAATTGTTAAGGTTCTTAATGTGTTACAGAATTGATATTAGATACTTGTTGAAATTTCCCACTTGTTGAAAGGTATCGCGCTTCACACAGTGTTCGTGGACGCTTATTTCTGTGTTACAGAAATTTCTTAACAAGTTTTAAAAATTACTTGTTCAACAAGGTTATAGGTCCCTGGGTAGATGCTTAATGGAGCCTAAAAAAACCACTGGTTTTACCTGTAAGTATATATATTTTGCCTTTTTTTTAAAGATTTTCTTCCTTTTGATAAATGATTAATTGATTTCTGATTTGAATGCAAGAAAAGGGAATGTTCGATAATTTTGTGTAGACAACGTTAGTTATTTATAAAATGGAAAATGCATATGACATTTTGGATATACCGTGTTGAAAATATAAAATGTTTAGATAAATATAAGGAAGGCGTTTAACAGGATGAATTTGTAAGTGATTTGAAAATAATAATAATGATTTATCTAATTAAAAGGGTTATGCATGAAAGCACACAACCTAGTCAAATATTTTGTGATATTAAACCTGATATTGGTTTAAGTTGTTCTCTTTGAGAACATGAGAAGCTAGCTCGAAGAATAGAAACCACCAGGGTTTCAATCCAAACCCCATGAGTGTTGTTAAGTAGAAAGATTCCGATTTATCCATACCTTCCTATCACATAGGGATTAGGAAGACGTTAATTATTTTTTCGATACCATTTTCAAAATCAATTCTGCGGATAAAAAAATATTAAAAAACAAATTTAACTTGATTAACCAAACCATAAGCTTTTCAAACTTATCCACATAAAGATACTTAAGTGAAGATTTACCACCTACTTAATTTTTGAATTGTTTTTTTTATCATAATCTTTTTTTTTCTTTCATAACAACAAAGCAAACATAACAACAAAACAAGCAAAAACAGAATTTTAATTAAATTTCTTTTAGATACACAAGCCTGTGCCTAAATTGAAGTACCATACAATCACTTCTACCAAGTATAGAGATACGTGCGTTTGGTAAAAGCATTCCGATTAAAAAAAAATCTATAGCCTCTTATTTAAAATGTATGGCACACGATGGTGTTTGCAAAGTGAAGTTTCATCAAAATGGTTGAGTATTGAGTTACCGTAGGCTTAGAACAATCTAGGTTTCTGTTTGAAGAGGTTTAAGCAATGACTTTTTTTATTTACTCTCAGTTTCATTTTTTTAAAATGTGTGTTTCTGAAAGAATTTAAAGTGGGTCTATCTCTATCGAAGAATGTTTTTTTTTTAAAGTTTATGGTATACCAAAGAGTAGGTACCTAATTTTTCTGAAAAAGGAATTATTTTCAAAAAGCATTGGGATTTTATCACACATTCGTAAAAGTGGAATTAAATCTGACACTGCCATTAGCTGAAGGCAGTTTATTTTTCAGCTATATTATTTTCTACTGTCAAAAAATCCATTTTTTCTCACCTTATACGGGTTATGATAGTTTTATTGACATAAACCAAACATTGTTCCCATAAGTTGCTTCATTAAAAAGTCTCCCAATAACTCAATGCAAACCAACTTAACACACTATGAGCCTTTTGTTTTCGTCTAGCAAACCACCCAGAGAGTGAGAGATGGCTTATTTCATTTGGCTCTGAATATTAAATGTCTCTTATTCACACTGCCTTTTCATTCAAATAAGAAATAATAATCTGTCAGTCAACATTATTTGATCCCTGCAGGCATTTATTCAGTGACGGATATCCATTAAGAAAAAAAAGGCAACTGCCTTTTGGGAGTTCTTAGCGACGACGACGATACTACAGTTACCGTAGATTCAGAGACTACGTTGGTTCACGTATCCACTGCGTCAAAGCCAGACGTTTGTATAAAAGGAAGATAGTAAAGGTATCAAAAATGAATGCATTTTTTTTTTGGTGATATTGGATAAATGGCTACATTAACAGAACAAAGTTGTAGAAAGTTCAATTTCTAATAAGAAATCCTAACAAGCATATCATTATTACTATTGATTTTTCTATGACTTCTTGCTATGAATGTGAGACTTAAATTAAAGCTAATTCCGTAGAGAAGTATCAATAATAGAGATATGCATGTTTAGAATTCGTAAAATGAAATTGAACTCGAGATAACAATAATACGATGATAAAGAATGCTAAAAATGTGGATCCGGCAATTCTGTCCGTCTGTAGTGTTGGTATGTCAAGCTACAGCCTAAACCGGTGAAGCGATTTTCTTCAAAATTTGTTATTAAAGGTTTTGAGTGGGGCTTTAGGGGTAAATTAATTTTTTTTTAGGACCAAACTTAACGGTATACCTGCCATATGACGAAAATGGAAATACTTATTTTTTTCAAAAACGAATCTAACGATAATGATTAAATTTTTTGTGTGTAGGTACTACAACCATAAATTTGGTACATACGAGTACTTCTGAAATAAAAAACCGGTTTCTCCCGTAGACCCGTTTAACTTTTTTCTGGTTTTCTCGTAAACGATTCAACGAATTTTGATGAGAATTTTCTACACAAAAGGTTGAAAGCAATTTTCAAATTATCTGATTACAAAATTTTCAAACATGTTTTTTTTTTAAATATGGTTTGATAATTTTTATATATAAAACATATTTTTTTTTAACGGCTCTAACTATTTTCAAAAAGAAAATTCTAAAATTTTACCGTTCTCAACAAATAAAATAAAATTGATTACCTACCTACTTTGGAACTCTAATCAATTTTAGAAGTTTTTTAAGTCTTTTATTAATAAATTTAATGTTTTTTTGAAAATTTCTTGTAAAATTATTTATTTTAAAAAACTTTTTATCAGAAGCATTAGGATCCACAGCAACTTTGAGCCTAAGAGCAACTACGTGCGACCCAGTCGCGCATTTATGCAATAACAACGAAACCCCCCCCCCCCCCCCCCAAAAAAAATGATGACAAAATTTATTTTAGTGGCCTGTAGATACTGTCTCACTGATGTAACTAACAGTTACGTCATAATAAAATCTTTTATAGATCGTTTTACTCAGAGTGTTTTGCTTTTTAGAACGTTGATAGCATAAAATGCTGCTAAGTTATAGAAGTTGGAAAAAAAGGACTCATGTTAACCTGTATGTACCTATTTATATGGAAAATCTTTGAGGGCTCATATTTTAGGGGAGTTGGGTATTTCCAAGAGAATTTTGCATGGGCAGTGTCTTCCAAACAAAAATAAGGACCACCCTAACACTTCTATATTATGCCTTAAGGCCCCCCACAGCTACCCCCAGACCCGTGTTCCTCTGTTCATCCCCTTTCAGGAATATTTTTTGAATTTGCCAACTGAAAATGAAAATAGAATTATCTCGCATCCATATTTTATGAACAAATATTTGCCCTCGGTCGGTTGGTCACTATTATGTTGTGGTCCTTTGCCATTGCTATTCTAAAGAAACCATTTCAGTTCTTTGCGGCCGCATATCAAAGTTGTCAAACAAAATGGTAATCTAAATATTTATCTTAGGGGTGATACAGATATGTAAACATACATATATGTTTTATAAGCCAAACTAATTCTGCCCTCCCAATTAGTTTCGAGGTCAGGGTTATTTCAAGTGGTCAGTTCATTTGATAATAATAATAATAATTAGTTTAAAGCAATTACGACTCCTTTGACTACAATAAGGATATAAATATCCTTCTTTTGACATTCCTCATCCCACAAGGATGGAGATAACAGTGTTTTCAATAATTCCAAGAAAATTTGACTTTGATTTGTACATAACTCTAACAGTGATTATTTCCAACAAAAAAAAATATTTTGCATCTCTTTTCTTTAAAAGGGTGATTCACTCAAAGAGGCCTTGAAGGCTCTCAAGTTTGATATAATTAAATCGAAAGTTTGCATCCTATTGCCTTCTTTTTCTTCTTCGGTACGGGTTTTATTTTTTTGTTATCTAATCTTCATCGTTTCTGATTTTCAAATAACAGAAAGGTTTACCCCGGGTGGTATTTTTCATAATTTTGTTGTTATTGTTGAAATATCCTTTATCCTTAAATTTCTTGAAAGTCTATGGCAACACAAAGTCCTTCCATCTAATTTATATGAGGCTGAAGTTGAACGGTCTGATGAATCTTTTTATGACATTACACATTAACTTTAAAATTTAATTTCGAGAGTTTAAGACGCAAGTACTGGGAAATTTAATTGTTTTTCTTTTTGAAGAAAACAAAATTGCAGCAAAAGTTGTTTGGAAAAAAAAGACCCTGGGGCAGAATAAGTTCTTTGGCAGGAATGGTATTTAAGTTTATGTCAGATTGATAACTAATTGAGAAAATTAGCTTCTTGAGCAGTGCAACCGCATAAGTAAATGATTAACAAAATATTTTTAACAATCTGTTTCACAACGTTATATTTCCGAAAAAAATTAAGATCACTAGTATTTTGTTAAGTGGCCAAAAATGCATATGTATATTACTGTTCCGAGCACACAGAGCATATGGTGGAATTAAAGCGACTTTCTTAATACAGTTTTTTTTAGAAATTGTCGATTTTACTATAAAAAGTCATAAAATGCAGAGAAAACACGTTTTTGAGACATTATCCTTTGGAAATTTGTAACATGATCAGTTCTGTAAGGCTCAAGATGATTGGATCCGTAAGGACAAGAAGTGTAGGTATCCTACACCTTCACTTCTTGTCCTTACGGATCTAGGAATACTATAGTTTAGCTCAAGCTTACCCGTTTTCAATAAAAATCTTTTTGTACTTTTTGATTTACAAAAATTTCAAAAAATTTCTGTTTATAACTTATCAAAGCGACTAACAAATTTTTTTTTATGGTTTTAATTTTGTTCAAAGTTTTATAACTAATTTTGTGTTGTCTTACAATAAAAATAAAAATAGTGTTTTATATTGTATTTGAAAAAAAAAACTTTTTGAAAAATATTTGAGTTTTAAGGTAATTTTTTTCAAAAACTGTTGAAAGTTGTAATATAATATTGCCTTGCTATTGTTTATAAATGATTTTTTTTTTTCCTTTTTGGGAAAATTGCACCTCTCACTTAAACGAGGGGAAATAGACCACACTCTCGTACTTTTTTTTCAAGTTTTGGGACAAGTTACACGCTCTAGTCTTCTGCTCTATCTCTTGCAAATAACCTTTTGTATGAACTTATGATGCATATTGATTACAAATTAAGGAGTTATTTCCCCCTTCTAAAATGTTTAATTAAAAAAAAAAAAAGTTTTCAAAATCAAAGCTGTTTGTGAGGTCTTCCGAGGAATATTACTTCACTATTATTTTATAAATTCATTGACTCGACTAACATTTGAAATAGGTGGATTGGGTTCGATATCCCGTTTTTTTATATTCCCCTTTTGTATAATCCCGTTTTTAAAATGGCACTTTTTAAAATCTTGTTTTTATGATCCCGCTTTCTTAAAATCCCGTCTCTAATAATCCCGTTTTTTATAATCCCATTTCATAAAAAAAACGCTTTTGCAATCAAAACTAGTTGTTTTATTTAAAAAAATTGAGCGATTTTTTAAAACAAAACAACAAGTTTTAATTACTAAAGCAAGATAGTAAGAAAATTAAAATAAATTAAATAATGAATAATTTTCCTAATGCATTTTATTGTATTCTTTAAAAGTTATTATAAATATCAAAATAAAGTATAGAGGAACATATAGGTTTTTCACTTTGAAATTTGAATTCATCCTTTTGCAAATCAAAATCATACTTTTGCAAATTAAATCTACCCTTTTGCAAATCAAATTCAATTTTTCAAAATTAAGTAGGTATACTTTTACCTATGATTTATGAAAACAAAATATCAGCATATTCTTAAACGATACAGGTTTTTCACTTTAGATTCGGGACTATAATAGATCGGGATTTTGAACAAGAGGGATTTTAGAGAACGGGATCTTAAAAAAACAGTATTTTAGAAGACGGGATGTTAAATCTTTTTTTTCGGGATTTTTGAAAAACGAGATTTCGATACGCTCCCGTAATAGGTTTATCAAAAATTTGAATTTAAGTTTTGCGAATTCTAAGCTTTTGGCGTTTACAGATATCAATTATTTAGGCTCTAACAAAAGCTCCTGAACTTCAATGCTTATGTCGAAAACATCACCTGTGCCTACACAACTTTTCTCTATTCAAGAGTTACAGAACTTACATCGAGCAAATTATCATTTTCATAATAGCATTGAGAGATGCAAAATAAAACTTTAAGGTATCTGGTTATCCAGATATCGGAAACTATCCGAATACATCGGATTTTTGATACGAGATTGAGGTCCGTACCGGTACCGGATATCTGGATTGTTTGGATAATCCGATGTAATTTAAAACACTACTGCAAAATGCATTAAAGATGACTAGCCCCTTTGAAGATTTATATTCAAGTGCTCTTTATAATATGGCACATAGCGATAGCACATTTGAAAACGTTGAGAAATCCATGATGTCGGATAGGTGTCTTTCTCCAACTTCACGATACATTCAAATTCTCTTAATTTTGATATCCAAAAATAAAAAGAAATAAGTAGTAATGCGTTCTACCTATAATATACTTTTTCGAGGATGGAAGGATGCCTGAAGGCATGGTAAAAAGGATTATGCGTTCTACTGACTCTTTAACCAAAGACTAAAAATTCTTCAAGTCAAGTTTTAATAGCTTAAGTAGTTCATGGCATCATCATTTTCTCGTTCTTAAGTGTCTGGCTGTGCCTCCAACTTAAAAACCGCTTCCATTACAAATTTCCCCGTTTATTGAACGTTAACTGTTCTCAGTGTTGGCAAAGAAAAAAATATTGAAAGGAAGCAAAGTTCTTTTTTAGCCACTGGCATCCTTTTTTTTGTTTAATTTTATAGTTAAATTTTCTTGCAAATTTACCTCGTTAAAACCCTCTTCTGAAAATGTCTATTTAATGAGTTCAAAGACATTATTTTGTTTAACTTGAAAATCTTTTTCCCAAAACATCAAGGGTATTCTGTTAACAAGGGTTAGTTCTCAATAGCAAGGGGTTGAACCATACAATCTACTTCGGTTTATATGTAGCTAAATTGTCTACCCTAAAAGATAAAATTCCAACTTGCGCTACAAATGTTTTGTAATGTGCACATTAATGAATATTAAGATCAGAAATTGTTAAAACACGTCGACTTTATTTCTGACAAAAACAAAAAAAAACAGAACTTAATTGAATCCAAGGCCAGAAAAAGCATTTCAGGTCCATTGAAGTTAAGTGATACGAGTATAACATTGTTGTACATAACCAAAACAAATATTTGTAATATACCCACGACTACGACTAGGACTAGGACAAAACAAAATAATGAAAAAAAAAAAAAAAATGGTGCTTCGTTACGCATGGTGGGTTGCAAGGAAGGTAAAGAAGGTACCTACCTCTATTTTTCGTTTACGACTTCACGTTAATCTTTCCTCTTTTTGAAACTCAATTCAAGCCATGAGCAATGACGTAAATTAAGAAATAGGTCGGGTTCCTACATTTATTACTTTTTTGTAGCTCAATAAATAAAGATTTTTTCTTCTTCGGCAAAAAAAAAATGCCTAAGGACGTAAAGAAATAGGTTGCTGAAAGTCAAATAACTGAACTTTTGAGAAAAAAAAGACAATTCTGAATCATCTCATGCAGAATTGACAGGGTTGAAAGATAGGTAGGACGTTAAGGGAAGGCATTGTCTCCCAGTCCCAAGTCCCAATTAAGGGTGAAAGAAACCAACTCTACCCTTAAGAAAAAGTTAACACCAATGACAATGACAAAAAAAAAGGAAAGTTATGGAATATAATTAATTTCTAAAAGGTACATTATATTTCCTTGATTTCCACATCTCCTAAGGCGAATTGCATGGAGGATTTATATCATCATATCAGGAAAGGACTAATAATTTGTAATTTAAAATTCCATAAAAGTATTCTAAATTCTATTGGAATCTTTGGTGTCAAATGAAAGATAAGTTGGTAAAAATAAAAAAAACATAATGTTGCCATTTTTAAAATGGGAACAGCAACGTAACAACCTTGTTGAAACGAAAAGAAGCTACATCACTTAATGCGCATCATTCCTTTTTGGTTTATTAAAAAACAAAGAATTACTCTTAGTTAAAAAGGTTACCCATTTTGGAGTTGATATACGACATTTTTGGATCCGCGAAATTAGGCCCCAGGAAATAAGGCTCCAAAAGTAAAAATAAAATATGTCCCCAAATTGGGGTACTATTTCATAATGAAATTATGCCCCAGTGTAATAAGGCCCCAACAAAATGAAAAAATGCCCCAAAAATAAATGAAACAAGGCCCCAACTTGTTTTGACTTTTTTTTTGTAAAAATGAAATAAAACCCCAATTTATCTTTTTTCAGAATTAATTTTATTTTAAAAAATGAAACACCACCCCAAACTGCATTTCCCTGCAACAAGTACACAATTTACGTATTGTGTTTTTTCATCCCATAAAAAAATTAAACTGATTGAAGAGAACATTCCAGCGACCAACAGAACCATCTTTATGGACGGAACTCTTAAAATTGTTCCTCAAGAATGTTTCAACAGAAACCCTGACGGTTTGCAGAAATATTTTTACATTGAAAAGCATTAGTAAGTAACAGAATAGCTGAAAAAATCGAGCTGAAAAATTCAGCTATTCTGTTACTTGCTAATGCTTTTCAATGTAAAGATCGTGTTGCAAACCTTCAGGGAGTAACAGAATTGCTGAAAAAAAATAAACTTTTCACAATTCATAATTAATATAATTAATTTATTAAAATTCCGCACTAAAGTCCACTTCGTTATTCTAGTTTGACCAGATTGACAAACGATTTCTGTTTAAGATTTAACATCACCTCGGTTTGACATTGAAACATGATTGCTGGGTTCTCAATAAGCGGTACTTTACCAGCTCTTGGTCCTCGACTTTCGGATTTTCACAAAACATAATGGCCCCATAAAACAAAATGAACTTTAGCCCCAAAACTAGTGTGGGGGTTTTATTTCATTGGTTCCTTATTTCATAATGAAATTATACTCCAAAAACAAATGAAATAAGGCCCCAAAAAATAAAATAACACCCCAAAATTTGAGAAATTTCTTTGTTGTTGTTTTGTATACTCTTTTTTGGGGCCTTATTTCATTTTATTTTTGGGACCTTATTTCCTGGGGCCTAATTTCGCGGAGCCACACATTTTTAAGATAGACGAGAGCTCAGTCTAAAATTTGTCCGTGTTTTTAGCTTTTAACCATGTCAAGTATGGTACATTTTCACCAAAAAATTACTGTTTGAAGTGTTTTTTGCATTCAAATAGGGTTGACGGATACTTATACCCATTTTAGAGTTGGCACCCAAAATTTTCTAGATGGAAGAGAGTTCAGACTAAAATTTCATGTGCAGTTTAGCCATTAACTCCATCAAAATTTATGCTATTATTTGAGTATTTATAAGAATTATTTGACTACGTTTTTCAGTTTAACAGGGTTACCACATTCGAACTTTATAGTCTTAACTTTGTTTTTGAATTTTTCCATATTTTTGAGTTGTGCTTGGCAATATTAATATTTTTAAAAAGTGATGCAGCTTCTGTTGCCAAGTTGATGTAACCATTTTAAAAACGGCAACCTAATGTTTTTATTTTCAGTAACAGCTTATCTTTCATTTGACACCAATTAAAATCTCTAACCTTATGAGCTTAGTAATCCGATGGTCGCCTATCCGACGAAGTGGTGTTTCTTGTAGCAAGTGTGGATTTTCAGCAGACCAATAACGCATATTTGGTTTATTGACGAACCCATTGAGCCAAAAATGAGCTTCGTCACTGAAGATGATTTTGCGATGAAATTCATCATCTTGGCACGTACGTTGCTTCAAATAGTCCATCGGCTTCAATTCTTGAGTCAGCTTGATCTTGTATATGGGTGTAAACCAAGATCCAAGATCCAAAATACGCCATAATGTCGTCTGAGCGATGCCCAATTTTTGACAACACCTTGGAATTGACTGTTTTTTTGTTGTTTTCTACGGACGCCTATTTACGGCAGCGATATTTTCGACACTTCGAGCAACCTGGCACGGCAACATCACACAATGAATATGTAGACTCGCATTTTTGTGCTAAACTTGTTATTGCCTGTCTACTAGGGAGTGAATTACGACCGAAAATTGGAGTTAACGCTCTTAAAGTCGCGGTCACCGACTCCGAATTTTTATAATTTGCAGATGTTGCTCAACCGTGAACTTTTTCATGACGAAAGTGTTGAGTTTACTGAATAAATTGACAATGACAATTCCATGATTTGTGAAATGGTGCGTCAAAAATTAAATCCAAAGTTGTCAAATCCCCATTGGAAAACCCTTTACTTGTAGATAAGCGCCGGGCTAGCTGGTAAAGATTATTTTCGATGCTGGACTGTAAGTACCATTGCCATCCTAAGTAAAAAGGAGTGTCATTTGAGTTAATAAATAAATCAAGGACAACATTTGTACATTTCAATAAAACAAAAAAAAACATTAATATTGACTTTTTCCCATATGTGATGGATATAATGCATATGTCACTTCTAAATGGATAAAAAGCCGAAAGTTAAAATGACAAATTGTTGATTAATTAAATTTTATTTAAATTAACTTTTAAATTTCTTATCCACATATCCACAACACATCATCCATCAAAAACTCCATCAGCTTTAATACATTTTTTTTTTTTAATTTATTCCAATTAATCAATGTGAGCGTAAAATTATTAAAATCGCCTCAACCACAATTCATTCAGCAACTCAACGAACCAAAGCTACCAAAATGTATGCATCAATAAATTTTACGATCTCAGTTGGTATTCATTAAGCTCGAAGCATTCTGGTGGTGCTGGCTGGTTGGTTTTATTAACAAGAAATACAACTCTTAACAGCTCAATATTTAATTTTATATGAATTTTTTTAAGTACTTGAAAACTCTTCATAGTGTACAATGGATAAGACATCAACCATCCATGGTCATTGGTATTTTATTATTATTGTTGGAGCGCATTACATTTTTCTTAAGAAAATAATAATAAAATGTATGTAAAGAAATATTATTTAATAAAAAATGTTATCTAACTTTTATCGATTTTAAATTCCCATCACTAACCTTAACCTTAAGAATTATGAATAAAGAAAAATTATTATAACTCGTCACGTTACACATTAAGGTTTAACTCGTCTTCTTATTTGTAATAAGTCATTTTTCGTTTTTCTTTGCTTGCTTCCATAAGTCGTTAGTCGTAAGAACATAAATTTATAAAAAAGAAATTTTTCCTGAAAACCTTAACTGAAATTATTCTTTTTCACGATTTGTAAAGAAGCAAATCGTTCAATTATATTACTTTATTGGTAATTTGTCGCATAGGCGATCTTTGTTTTTAAAAGTTAAATCTTTGAATAACTCGAACCTTAAGGTAAGGCCTACAATGTGCAAAATCAGAACAAATGTGACTTGACTGCTAAGCAGAGGCGAACTAAAAGACAGTGGGCGGTGAAACAAGCTTGCACCCCTTAAAAACATTTTGCCAATATTTCTGTCCTGCATATTAACTTCTTATTAAATATTGCTGAGAAAAATGTGTAGTCTTTTTCACAGTCACGTTGCTCTTGAAGGAGTAATGCTTCCCAAAAGTAAACTCCACAAAGGTTAAACCATCTACTGCATCCAATGACCAAAAATTAAAAAAAAATTTTTTTGTTTTTCATTTTGTGCATTTTAGAGACTAGGTACAACAAAATCGAATTGTTTATTAAAAGTTATTAACTTTTGGCACACATGGTTACTTTTGTGCAGTTACATATTTTTCAAGAAATTTAACTTTTGCCATATATGGCCGGTTTTGAATGAAGCGTAGCGATCGTCCTTCACGTTTTTTTTTATGTTCCGGAATGTGATCCAATTGTGTGTTGGTCTACTGAATGTTCTTTCTCTTGTATTTATTATAGTGGCATGACTTTAAAAATCTGGTCCAGGTTAGCTGAAATTCACAAAATTAACATTAGTAGCTTTATCTATGTTTATATCGCCCCAACCAGAGATCAAAAATATATCTCAACATTTTGAAAGGTTCCTTAATAACTTTTATTTTGTCATTTTCAATAAAAGTCACTGAACAACCTTTATTTTTAAAAAAGAAAAGTTTTTTTCGGTCCAGATCTGAGGAAAACCTATTTATTTGTTTTTTTTTGTTATGTTTTGGTCAATCAGTGAGATTTATCGCTGAGAAAAAAAAATCTTATCTTCATAGAATGGAGGAGACAAAAACGGTTTAAAAAAATGATATTCTAAATTTTAATTTTTGATATAATTTTTTTCTAAAACTATTTATTAAATTAACACAGTTTGAAAACATAAATTAAGAACAGATTTCTATGATTTTGTATATATTCTTACTAGAAGCCTTTTTTTTACCAGAAGGAATACTTTGAGGAATACCCTCTCAGCGACGATTGAAGGGCTGTAAGACTGCGATAAATGTTCTATTTACGGTAAATCATTGACAGAGTTTTTTTTTGTAATCGAAGTTGTCCTTTACAAAAAATATTTGAAAAATTTTGTCGAAAAATCGACCTTTCTCGCTTTTCTCCTCTAAAAAGAAAATTGTTTCATTAATTTTGGCTATTATCGTCAGTAAACTCGAAAATAATAACTTTTCGGGAATAAAATAACAAGAAAAAAAATTTTCCTATACAATTATATGTCTATTCTTTTTCGTCTGTCAAAGCTATTCAAATCCAGAAATCTAACCATAACTTCAAAACTGCTGCTGTACAGGACCATGGTCCTGCCAGTACTAATGTATGGATCCGAGACTTGGGTGCTTAGCAAAAGGCACTGTGACCTCTTAGCCGCGTTTGAGAGAAAAGTCTTACGGAGAATTGTTGGCCCCATATGTGAGGAAGGACGATTCCGGAGACGGTACAATCATGAGTTGTACGCAATCTACCTTGAAGCAGACATAGTGACAAAAATTAAGCTCGGTAGTATGAGCGAAGAGGAACCTGCTCGGAAAGTCTTTTGTGGTACATTCTATGGTAGACGGCAGCGTGGTAGACCATGCTTGCGCTGGAGAGATGGCGTAGACCAGGACGCCCGAAGCCTTGGGGTGCGCAACTGGATGGCGATGGCGTCGGCTCGAGACCGGGATAGGTGGAGAGACTTGTTGAAAGAGGTCAGGACCGGATCCCGGTTGTCGAGCCGATGATGATGATGATGATACTTTTTCGTAAAGTCAACCGTTTATCCGATAATGCAAAACAAAAAGTCACCCTTGTTTTCAAGATAGCAGGCGTACGAAGGAGGCTGAGGATACGGATATTTAATTTTAATGTTTTTATAACCCTGTAAGCAATTGCATTAAAAAATTGATTCACTCCAAAAATGTTCAGTAAACTCGAGCTACGAAAATTTCTACCGTTTAACCGACGAATTTGGATGTCTCATCAGTATGTGCTGGTTAACTTTTCCGATAAATACATGCATTAAAAAATTGACTACTGTAAGTGTATGCAGACGAATGTCCGGTGCAATTTTCCGAATATTTTCGACTCGAATTCGTAAGAACCTTTCTTACAAAGGTGAACCTCAGAATATTTGTCCTGTCCATTCGAAATACAAGATGATATGAGAAATTTTTCAATATATTAAATTTTAACAAAACTTTAAGGTCTCTCAATACAACAGTTTAAATAGTTTCCGTTTGATAAACATCACATAACGTTCATTAATCTAATCATTACGTTCGCACATAAAATATTTGTGTTCTAAGATGAAATAAATACGTTTACCCTTGAGTATATGTTTGCGTTATAAAATGGCGCAAACTTTATGGTTTAACTTTCACTCAATTCTAAATATAGTGATTATTATATTTTTCTTTAATACGGGGAGGTATACCTAACCTACATAAGACAGATGAAAGAAAAGAAAATTCGATAAGCTCAAGCTCAGAACTTAACCTGCGGAAGTTAATAGGATTTTGGGACTCATTGAACAGATAATGGGCCATAAAATTGAAACCCGCTTATAAAAGTAACATTTTCATGAGGTTTTTTTTGGCGAGGACTGAGGGTTCTGGTGAGGACTAAGGATTTGTTAATAAAGTTGAAGGCAAGAGACCTCATTAAAATGAGGATGAGGACACCAGTGTTTTATTTCAAAGATACATCAGTGTTAGGATTGATGTTTTTCGAATCATTTCATCTATTTGTGAATCTCATAATTTTTGAGAAGAGTAGATAATGTTCTAGAAACAAACTTTGTGGTGATAAAAACATAATAAAAGGGTTCCATTTACAAAGAAATTAAAGCACCATTATATTTGCTAGACTATTACTTAAGTTTTATTTACACTTCATCTAACTATTCTTGTTTATTATTTTTGTTAACCCTTGAAAATAAAAAATTCTATCACAAATGTCCAATAAGCCGTGGACATAACATGGCATGCATTTGTCTAGTGGTTTCCTTGAATTCCGTCAGTATTTCTGTGATGGAAGAATGTGACAACTAGAATGTCTATTCGTAGAAATATCTTATATCACAAGTTTATTTTCGTGGCATCACGTGCACAGTTGAGGGGTCTTCAGGTCTTCTTCAGTCAAACATTGTATTTTTGTCGTGGTAACTAAACCAGAAGGAATGCAGTTAGACGGCGCTAGTTGAAATACCTAACAACGATGTTGATATGTGCAAAGCTGTAGCAACAGTTATAGCGAGTTTTTTTTTTTTTTAATTTCACAATGGAATAGTAATCACAATGTGCCATTAGAGGTGGGAGTGAGTGCATTTTGCTTATAGTTGATTTCTTGGTCAAGAATTATAGTTATGCAAGACAAGCAAAGGAATATCGGATCAAAGTGTAAGTTTGACTTGTCAGTTTACTCATCGTCCATTTTCAAGGAAATAACAAACATTTTCGGAGCTTTGTCTAATTTTGTAATCGATGTGCATAAACGCAAACCTCACCCAAAAAATAATTGGTGCATATTTTTGGAATGCTGTTAGTAATAGTGTAAAATCAAGTTTGCAGCTTCAAAAGACCTGTGCTAACTGAATGTTGCTCCAAAACTTGGAAACTTTCGGCTTTCTGATCTATATACATATGTAGTATATTTAGAACGTTTGTTAGGCCAAAGCTCGAGTACAACTCCCACTTCTGGGCAATAACTATGAAAAAATATTTCTATATATTACATATCTACTTGATTGCATTCTTTGAGTGCATCTTGTTTGGCGGTCCTAGGACAATAACTCAATCATGTTTATGAAGGAAGAATTATCTCGTAACAAAAAAATAAAATTTGTACGTGTACATGAAAAGTACGTATACGCCATAGTGCACACATTTTCCTAAAACAGTTTACACAAACTCGTACTCGTCTGATATCATTTCGAAATTATAAACACCTTTTATTAACTAAAATACTCAGCACTTAGATCACTAATTATTTTTACTTGCGATATGGGTACCATATATCAAGTTATGCATTTGTACAAAAAAAAAAGTTGAGATAACAATCAAACATGACATTACGATGATAGAGAATGAGAAAGAAGTGGGTCCGACAATTCTGTCTGTCTGTCTGTCTGTCTGTATGTATCAGAGACCACAGCCTAAACGGATGTGTCGATTTACTTCAAACTTGGAATGTGGCGTTTTTTGAAGAATATCCCCAGACGTTTTTTTGAATTTTTTTTTTTGGACCCCAAATAACGGTACCTCTCATATACCGGTTTTAGAAAAACTAATTTTTCTCAAAAACGGTGCCTACGATTTTGATTAAAAAAATCATGGTTATTTCTTTGGGTAATGTCTATCTTTACATGAGACCTTTTTTTTTTCAAAAACAGTTATGAACGGTACCTGACATAGAACCGTTTTTTTAAATTTTGATTTTCTCCTTCATGACTCAATCAATTTCAACCATTTTTTTTACATGAATGCTTTCAAGTTGCCGTAATAATATTTAGTAAAAAAAATTTCGAAAATTTTTCAAAATTTAGTTTTTAGATGTTGATAAATAATATCTTAAAAATGGCGTACCAATTTTTTTTTATAAAAGTCCTTACAAAATTTTATATAGAAAAAAAAGTTTTTTTTAGAAAACGGCTCTAACGATTTTCAAAATATTTTTTCTAAAAATGTATCATTATAGAAGAAATCAAATTGCGTACTTTGTTTTGAGGTTAAATTCATTTGAGAAGCTGTTTTGGTTTTTTTGAAAATCGAATTTTATGCTTTTTTAATTGTTTTTTTCTAAAACTGCATTTGCAATTTTTTAAATAAGAGGGCTTAGCATAAATAGTAACTTTATCTTCAAGAGCAAGTACGTGCGACCCAGCCGTGCATTTTATTTCATTTCTTATTCCTAACTTATTCTAAAATTAAATTTTTTGCATGTACATTTTAGAAGATATAAGTTATAAAATAAAAGTTAAAAACTGAAAAAAGGTTGAAAATTTCAAAATTTTTGATGAACTGTGCATTTAATAAGGTGTTTCGAAGCAGTTACATTGGAGTAACACTACTTTAAGTTGTTGGTAATTTTCTATTCTTTTATGTTTCATAAGTTGTGTTTACAAGAAAAATTTTCATACGTCACTAGTGAAAAAATGGAAGGATCAAAAATAAAATGCACGACTGGGTCTTGCACGTACTTGCTCTTATAGATAAAGTAACTATTTATGCTAAGGTTATATTTTATATAACCTTAAGGAATCTAATTAAGTTTAAAAAATAATATGTATCAATTAAAAAACTTATAAAAAAATAAAAAGTTACAATTAGTAGTGTATTTAGCTATAAAAGTCAACATTGATCATTTTATGGATAACTGTAATTTAACCGTAATTTGTTTAAAAGTTCATTAATATCCCTTTTTTATGTTTTATATTATATTAATGTCAGAGATGACAGTTGTTGGTTGCAGAGGTATTAGTGTTTGAAAACAGAAATGTAATTTTTACTCAAAGACCAATAAATAGGTTGAAAAAAATCGTATCAAAATTGTAAAAATAAGAAATTTAAACTGAATACACAAGCTTTCTGGACATTACTAGGATTAAGCTCAAAATAAATTGTTTAAGTAGTTAAATCGAAAAACAAAAAAAAAACAAAAAATAAAAACTGTTGGTTTCGTGCTCTTCCTTATGACTACGTGATAACGGTCTTTATTAAAAATAATTTAGTGAAAGATCTAAAAAGGAGAATAGCTAAAGTTTTAAATTCTATTTGATTCGTAGATATCAATACGACCATTTCTCGAATATCATTAAAAAAATCAATACTTTTTTTGATCCTTCCATTTTTTCCACTAGTGTACTATATTATGTCACTTTTTCGATAATTTCACATGTTTGCCGTGACAAATACATGTTGAACAACTTCATGTTTGGGTTTAGTTACCAAAACACCCAAAGTTGATCGTGAAAATCAATTACTTCATATCTTTCCACTTCTAAATATAATTTGACTGTACTAGTTGGTTATGAATTTGCATTTATTAAACTAAGTTAATTTATTGGGTAAACATGTAAAAACTTTGAGCAATCAGACCTTTTATTTGATATCTTTTTATTTTATTTTTATTAAATGTCTTTTTCAATTTTAAACGAATCCTTATATCGATATACATACTGTATGTAGATGTGTTGAACCTGCGCAAGTTGAGGCTGTTAAAATTTTGCTTTCTTCTTTTTTCTTTAGATATTTTAATATCTATTCTCTGAACAAGAGTATTTTTGGATGGAATGTTCATCTTGTATTCATAGCAGATGACAGTTCTAATGAGAAAAACGATGATTTTCCCTGAGGAAACAACTATCAAGTTAATCAGCAAGAGTACATTTTGTTTTTTTTTTTATTTTGTATCTTATTTCTGTTTTCATAAGCTTAACAAGGAAACAAGACACATGTAAATCACATCACGAAGACATGTTCAATTAACTTTTACTGTGAATGTGACAATGTTGAATAATTTAGTCGTGACGACACTGACACCGTTGGTTGACAGAAGATTGTTCCAAGAAGTAATTTTTCAAACATGCCTCCATGGTGTCTTTATTATTATTTTCAGACTTGTCTCTTAGTGAGTGGACTCGTGTGGAAAACATGCGTTTTGCGTCATGGCAATATTTTAATAATATACCAGCTAACCTAGACATTGTATAGCCATAAGAACATTTATGTAAGCACATATATCAAAATACACAATACTTAGATTTGAATTTGCAATGGATATCAAATTGAATGTCTCACATGTCAATTTACGTACATACCTACACTACATAGCACGGTACACATATTACTTTTACGAATGTACGAGCGAACACTCCCAGACGAAATGACACATGTAGGTCTTTGGTTATGATTAATGACAAAAGCTCTGAATGCTTTAATTAAAACTTCGAACTTTCGAACTTCGAACGGAACGAAATGCAACGGAACAGAATCTATCTATACCTGTCTCTATTTGTCTGTGTGTGTTTGTCTCTTTTGCTTAACGAAACTGGAGATCTCTGGAACCTTCGAGAAGAAATGAGAGGAGTATAAATACGAGGTCGGAGAGGGAGATCGGGACAGTTTAATTTTGACAGTGATAAGAATATGTGGTTGTGAAATTGTAATTTGGAAGTGTTATTTCTTGAAAAAGTATTGCTCTTTACAATTTTCAAGAAATACGATTTTTTTTTAAATAAAAGTGATTGTTAATTTGAAAGTAAATAAAAGTGAGTAAAAAGTGGAAAAAGTTTACAATACGATAATATTGAATCTACTAAAAAAAAAAAAAAAAAAAAACTATGATTAAAATGCTACTCTCAAGAAAATTACATTTGGTGAAATTGAGTATTTCCGAGGAGGAAGAAAAATCTTTGATGAGTTCTAAAACTCAATAGTTTAAATGGTACATGTGTACAAAATTAAGTATTACTTTTTCATTTTTCATGGGAACCAAGAATCTAACGAGTACATACATTTTGTTGAGTTTCACCCACTTTAATTTTATGGACTCTTTAGGTTCTTGATTCCAATAGCAAATACAAAATTAGTTTCTATCAATTTTCACCAGGGTAACATTTGTATCAAAGTTTTTTTTTCGGTAATAATCCCATAATTTCGTTCCTGTGTGGTGGGTGTGGCCGTCAAATTGAAGTCAATTTATGATGCCTGAAGCTTTTACAGCACGTTCCTAATAGATTTCAATTACCTGAGTTAACTGTAAGGCTAATGCTGAAATCATCATCAGATGGGGCCTTTAAATGACGATTGTTTCACCAATATGTTGAAAGCTTGTGCCTGTTTTTCAATAGTACATACTTAAAGGTATTTACCCGTAGACACTAGAAATATGTGGTTCAACATTAGTTTTCCCCAAAATTCATAGAATGAAAAAATTTAATTCGTTCTCGCGTGAAAAGTTTTTCTGGGAATTTTACTTAATTTTTTACTTGCTCAATACGGTTAGTATTAGTTTCGTGTACAAAAAAAAATCGAGATTTTAATCAAAAGCAACATTACGATGATGGCGAAGTACAAAAAAATGGTCTTTGTCATGCCGTCCGTCAGTTCGTGCGTGTGTTCGTCTGTTCTTCTGTTCGTTTGTTCGTCGTCGGTGCCTCCATCTGTAAGGAGAGCCACAGCTTAAACAGGTTGACGGATTGGCTTAAAATTTTCGCGGTTGTTTTTTTTTTTTGTTTTTGAATATCTCGATTATAACGAATACCTCCCAAATAACGGTTTCGAGTTATTAAAAATAACTCGAAAACTGCTCTAACGATTTCGATTCAACTTTGTGTATGTTATGTAATAAGTAATTGTAACAATACTGCGTTTTTAATATTTCTCAAAAAAATCGAATAACCGAAATATGAACACGTTTTCGAGAAATTTTCCAAAAATATTAGTTATTTCCCTATACATCATTACTGGCTCAAGCGATTTCCTTTTACATTTGGCAACAGGTTCTTATTATGATTTTGAAAAAAATTGTTTATTTAATTTTTCAAAAAAAATATTGTTAAAAAGACCTAGGTGTATATAAAATATATTTTTTTGATAAATTTTTTTTGAATATGAAAAATACCAAAAACTGAGTTGTTAAATGAACGAATATATTATTGCTTTGTGCTACAAGAGCAAGTTCGTGCGATCCAGTCGTGCATTTTATTTTTTTAAGTTAACCTTCTTTACCAGCGTTTATAAAAATATTCAACCAGCAATAAAACATAGACTTTTTGAGCCCATTATAAATGTTCTTTAGTTTTTTTTTTTTTTTTAAATGCATCATTTTAGAAGAAATCAGATTTGAGGTTAAATTCATTTAAGAAGCTGTTTTAGTCATTTGAAAATTGAATTTTATGCTTTTTTAAATTTTTTACTAAAACTGCATTCACAAATTTTTAATTAAAAAGGCTTAGCATATATGTATAGTAACTTTATCTATAAGAGCATTTACGTGCGATCCAGTCGTGCAATTTATTTCATACTTGATCCTATCCATCTTATCTCGAGGAATTTGTTTAATTTTTTCGTTGTCATTTAAGTACTTGTTTTTAAAACTTGCTTCATTTAATATACTTTTGTAGGTATTATGTTGGTATATCGGTCGCCATTAAGTTGTAAAATATTTTACGAGAAATTTTTAAGAACATCCTTTAAAAAATAAATTAACCCTCTAGAGTCCCCATCATCATGTTTGTGACATAAATAGAAAGAAGATCTTTCAGACAAAGGCATAGCTTGTGCTTAAATTTTACAATACCCACTCAACCTCATTCATGGATTTTTAGCTTTAATTTCCTCATTTCCCATAGCACGTACTCATAATACTAGGCATTATGGTACATTGTTTCTCAATGATGCATAAAGACTCATGTTTTAAGATATTTCTTGGATGTCATCATATCAACATCCTTGTGTGGTGACAGAACCAAATCATAAAAGGGGCAATTTAAATTCGGATTTTGCACATAACCCAAATTCTTTCACCAATACAATGGTGATGGTTGGGTAAAAGGTTTGTTCCTACATGAAAACCTATGTTATGTCGAACAGTTACCTACACGTGGATGTAATAACGACACAGTTCCCATTGGAACACTTTCAAAGTAGACAAATCACTTTTTTATCGGTCTTCTTCATTTATATTGTGAGGACTTGCGATACTCATCTAAATGAACCACAAACAACATGCGATCCTGAAATAATTGCTCTTCAAGGACAATTAAAAATTTGTTCAGATATAACTGCAGATTGTTTACCAGCCAGAGTGCTGATGTTGATGTTCAACTTTATTGTGTACTTATCAAACACATGCCGTAGGCTTTAATATTATGATGATTGTTACTTCAACTGAATGTTTAATTTTATATACCGGCAATTCCTTGAGAATGCTTTTAAAATAATAAAATGAGAGTGTGGAGATGGTGGCAGCTGTGGAGGAGTGTAAATGAATGGATATGTATGGGTGATTTGATTTTTTTAGTGAGCACAAACACAAGTTGGTAGTAAATATTTGATTTGTTATTTGGAAGTGACTTGATTGACATGACATCAGGATGACTTTGTGGCATGATGAGACCTCGAAGTTCCAGGACCTACTGCGGTGAACTTTTAATTTCTGTGTGAGCCACGCAAAGACAGTTGAAATGGGAAGGTTTAAAATAAATCAGACCATATAAGTTTATTGAATTTCAGAAGGTCAAAGGGATATCAAGAAGTGATCACATAGCCAAAGCGAAGGGACTCTTATCTAAAGAAGTGCTGTGCATTGTGAGCTGGAATGATAGCAGGGTTTCTCTAATTACTTCGTAAAGAGTAGTGAAATGAGTTCGGATTAAAAAGATAACCGCTTCTTGAAAAACAGATTTATAAAACTTTATAGAAGTAAAGATATATTTTAGGGGTTAGATCTTATAGCTTAAACTATATGTTCATAAGGTCTTTTCTCCCAAATTGTTCTTAAAATATATTTCTGTAAGACGATCAAAGGTTGGAGTTAGCTTTTAAAAATTACACCCCAACATACTATGCCATATTGAAGCTTCGATTGAACCAAACCATAAATAATCGTTTCAAGAAGTTTTCTACAACGAAGATTTCTTAGATGGCTCTATAAGTGACCGAATGTAAATATTTTTTAAGAGACAAGGTATGAGCTTGCCAATTCTTTTACTGATGTCAATAGCTAACTCTAGATATTTGAATTCATTAACACTTTCAATTTTAAAACAATTCGCATCAGTGTTTAAATATGTTTATTTTTGGTTTGTTATAGAGCACAAAAAAAAAATTCAACAAAAATGTTTTGCAGTCGCAGCTATGCTGAAAAAAATTAGGAGGAGTTTGATCAAGCAAAGGTGAGTTGAAAAACATAACTTTAGTTTTTTTTCTTATAACAAACTTGTGCACTCCAAGCCAATGTCTTATAGAATCTAAGTCATGATTAATGTACGCAACTAAGTCCAAAACTGAAGAGCTAGATTATGCACAAGCTATATCACCAGCAAAACCCGTAACTTTTCCTTTAAAGTTCAAACTAAATATAGATTTTATAGAAATTTAAAACAATATTGGACCCAGAAATGAGCCTTGAGGTACTCCAATAATAAAACTAAGGTTTTCGCTGAATGTTTCCCCAATTTTCTAACATTGGTTTCTACCTTCAAGATAAGGAGCAAAATCATAAACCCCCAAAAAAAACATTTTTTTCTAACTCTCTTAGCAAGATATCATGATCTACTATATCAAAGGTTTTTTTTATATATTAATATACAAAGCAGCAGTATGTTTTTCAATATGAATACTTTCCTATGAGTAGAAAAGTTAAGTACAAATTTTTATTACTTCAGCCCTTTTTAAGCTTGTTGGAAACTGACCACTAAAAATACTCTTATTGAGTATAAATGTGTTAAAACCCCAACAAAAATTTAGGCAAACTTTTTTAATAAAATTATTAGATAAACTGTATTTAGTAAATGAATCCGATGTATCCATAGCCTTTATAGTTTTGTATACCTCAAAATATGAAAAAGGTTCAAAGTAAAAACTCTTTTAAAAGAACCCTACATTGAAACAATTATCGTTTTTTTTTTTTAATTTGAAACGCGTTTTGCACTGAAAATTTTTTATGATGACAGACGAAAACTCCAATTGATACTGTTGCAAGCTTTCAAATATGAGTAAGGGAGTTTTTGTGCACAATTTCCAACAATTTTCAGCCAATAATTAATACTCTGTCCTTATTGCACTGACCAAAATCGAATTTAATAGATTTTAGAGTGTATTTGTTTTTTTCCTGGCTCCTGTCAGACTTAGCAATAATGTTTGCAAATACTAATTAGCGGGTAGAGATAGCCCAACTCACAACAACTCGACTCAGGTGAGCGTGAAATAAAAATTATGAAACCGATAAAACTTTGCATACACCCAACTTTGCAGCTACCATAAATCATGAAGTGATTTCAAAAATTGGAGTTGAAGGGGGTTAGCATGCCCCTCCCTCCAAACATATCCCAACTTTCTATACATTTATGAATAGAATACACTTAGGTAATACTAAAAAATAACTATTTTCATCATTAGAATAATTTTTACCTCATTGCCACCGCTGTTTTACACCTGGACTCTTGAAATGATAGAAAAACTGACAACAAATCATATACAATACAAATGAAGGGCCACACTTTAAATCTTTTGGCTATTTTCGACTTCACTTCACACCTTCTTCTTCTAAACGCTTTGATTATGTACTACAAATGCCAATAATAACACAGCATTAAATCAATTTCTTACCTAAAACCTTCATGTTCCTGTGAATACTTAAAAACTGTTTGAAAATAATGTTATTCTCTGTTTTGTGATTGAAGACTTCCCTAAGGAATTAAATATTTGTATTCATTTTTCCAATACAACGCACGATTGCAATGCAGACCCACATCAAAAAAAAAAAACTTAGAGGATTAAAATGCCACTCCTTCAACAGAACTGTCAATTACAACTTAAAAGGCAAGCATCAATATCGAAATCCCTTTTTTCTATGTTTGTTGACATGGTGAATGATAGCAGAAGATAAACTGATGTTTGAGTAGATAGTGTTGTGTTGAAAGAAAATATGGAAAAAAACATAATCATGGAAAACAAAATTTGTAAGAATCGAACCTGGCACTGTTTTAGTGAGGGATTGGAAAGAAAAACTTAAGAAGATGAAATTAACTAAGTTATTTACTCAAAATAAGTTTTTCATTTCATAATCCTACTACCAACATAAGGCCAAATTATTTCCTCCGGAACTATTATTTTCAGACATTTTTTTTTTCCTCAGCTCTTTTTAATGTTTATTTGAGGTGCTGAATCCGAAATTAAACGTTCCCATTTCCTATGAATGAAATAGGAAAAATATTGCAAAACATCTCAATTTTGTTTACCTTTGTTTGGGAAAAAGTTATGCACTTTTCGAGAAAAAGCTCCGAGATATGAATTAAGATTAAATTATGTACATACATACATAACTCAAAAGTACTTTTTTGTTGAACGGTTTTGCCATTAGACTTAATCGAATTGAAGCAAAAACTCCAGTATTATACCAATGTACATTGTGGAAAACTCAACTCAAAACTCCGTTTAGAACGTTGCCCTCCAAGATCAAACCCATCTAATTTGGGTTATTTTTATCCTATTTTTGATATTATTAAATGATATTGCGAAGCTTGCTTATTAAAATAAATTTTATTTCAAACTAATTGTTGACATTTGAAGTGTAGTTTTATAGAAATCTAAAATTATTTAAGTAGACATAGTCAGATGTTATGTTCGATGATTTTTCTGTAATATATCATTTACAGTCTTTGTTTTTAATTTAATCACAAAATTTTGTATCGCAATGTTTAAGAGAACAGATACATCTTGAACTTGAGCTAAGAATATATTCAAAATCATTAAATCTTTCATTAAATTTTGTTATTTTAATGCATTCATTAAAAACATATTTTCACTTATCGACCTCTATGACACTGTTTAGAAAAATAACTGCCCAATAGTTGTATGCAGAATTATAGACCAACAAAAAGAGTTTATTGCTTATCAGGAACACTTTTACCAACAATATTGTAGCACATGGTTTTATGAATTTCAAACAATTTTAATACCAAATTGCAATACATTTATGTTGGCCTTTATCACCTATTACTCATTTTTTGTGTACGTAATTGTATGAAAATTACACTATCTTGTAGCCTGATATTTCAGGTAAATTAAAACACCTCATTCTTTATAATCCGACAATAAACAAAAAAGTAACAAATTTTATAAGCGAACCATCTCGAATCCATTTGTGAGCCAACGGTACCGTTCTCCACTGGGTGCTGGTCGAGTCTGACGACCAAAGCAGACAATTCTGTTGAATTTTGTTGATTTTTGATGAAACTCTTTTCAAGTTTGTGAAGCTTTTATAGTACATATGTACAGTTATGTGTGATACAACAAATTAAAGGAAATTTGATTGTGATGCTCAACAAAGTTGAATCATAGATTTATGAGGCTTGGATAAATAGAAATTAAGCGCGGCGTACCGTTATCTCGGATCACAAACCTCAAAAAATTATGAAATTTTGTACAAAAATGCATTTACTAAATACCTAATGGCTGTGTAAATTTCAACTTGCACTTAATCTTGTATTTACAGTTATTCGTTGAAAAAAATGTTTACATATTTAGTTTCTTCACACATGTATAGAAACACACATGTATAGAAACACATAAATCTAAAAGCCGTTTTGACAAAATATTTTTTCCGTTTACCTTTGATTTTTTAAATCAATTAAACCACCCACATAAATTTTCAAAAACGTATGTTTTTTTTAAAGCTCAAAAAACACCGTTATGGAGCATTTTGAATATAATCCGTATTAGACACCTAGTTTTTTTTCATTATCTATCAATGTGCATTATTAGTTTTTCAATGAAACATCAACTTTACCCAAACTAACATCATTTTCAAAGGTCTAAAAAAATATTTGATTTTGGAAAATAATTTTGAACTTGGAAAGTTGATTTTTAAGAATTTTTTACTCAAGGAAAACTCATCGTCATTTTAATTTATCTATTTAATAAAATTTATTTTATAATTCTAACCCTTATACTTTTCGAGATGTGCAAAAACCAGCCATAATGGGCTGAAAAAATCTATGTGTTATTACTGGTTTAATATTTTTATAAACGCCGGTAAAAGAAGTATAACTTCAAAAAGGAGAAATAATAATAATTTTTAATTCTATTAAAAATACTTTGATATATTTAACATAAATATGTTATGTTTGTACAGCCAAACCTTCTTAATAATTTCATCTTTTTTTCCAGAATTGATTTTATTTAAGTTAATGTTAATTACCTGAAAATAGAAAACAAAATTAATTACTATACTTAGTCTTCATAATTTTTGTTAACAATAAAGACACAACTAATTTAGAAAATTAATTATATTGAGTGGTTATTGCTTAGGTGCATGCAGAGAACATTGAATTTTTCACAGTTTTTACTGTCAATTATAAAATATAAAGATCGGACCGATTTCAATAGTATCAGCCAGTATTTAAAAGTAATAAAATAAATTAGAAAGTCCTCAGAAACATCTTGAAGTTTGTTTTTTTATAGTTTTTTTTTTATATTATTTAAAATCTTCATATATAAAACAAAGTCAGGTTATTTACACCATTAATAATTCAAGAACTGCTGGACCGATTTTAATGATCTGATTAGTTCGATTCATCTCCTTTCCGAATAACAGAATTACTTCTTCGGAAAATCATGGTCTCGAGAGGTTTTCCCATGGAGTGAAAGAAAAGAAGAAAATCACAAAAAACGACATTTCTGATACACGATAGAAACAGAACATGAAATGCTGGGTTGAAAAATGCCAGCAGATGGCGTTTGTGCATTATACATTGAGAGTTCATTCAGTTGCAAAGTTCTTTCATTGCATACCATTGAGCAAGCTATTGAGATGTGCACGGACGATTTATCAGCTTTTTTTTGTTTCGAGTTTTCGATAGTTATTTCATTTGAATTCGATTTAAATCATATATTTATCGCATAGAAAATCAAGTGTAAAATACAGCACAAAAAAAAAACAAATAAAGTCACAGATTCGTGGAAAAAGTGTGAAAAGTCTTGGGAAAATATGTGAAATACCGCAGCCTACCCCAATAAAAAGCGCGGAATATTAAAAAAAAAAAAAACACGCGGAATACTGGTGGAAGATCGTGGAATACCTCGTAGAATAGCAAAATAGTACACGAAAAAAGCGTTTAGACTTAAAATATCGCTGAGAAAATCGAAGAAAGTCATAGGAAAAAACCTGGAAATTCCCGGCAAAAATCGTGGAATCACGTAGACTAAAGCGTGGAGTACTGGTAAAGTACTGAAAGAACTTTTAAACACTACGTGAATGATGGCAAAATACCTCATGGGAAGTTATGAAAAAAGCGCGTACCACCGCGGGATAAGCGTAAAAAACTGCAGAAAAAATCACAGATAAAAGCATGGAGTCACGAAGAGAGTGTGAAAAGTCGCGGAAATATATGTAAAAAAAGCGCGGAATACCGTAGAAAAAAATGCAGAATACTTATGAAAGATCACGGAATATCGTAGAGAATTGCAACAAAAGGTCATGACAAAAGTACTAAGTACCACCGGAAAAGCGTAAAACACCGCGGAGAAAAGTGAAAAAAGTCACAGAGCAAAGCGTCGAAAATGTATAGTATATTTTATTTATCTCTTAATATAATATGGAAAGTCGCGTAAAAAGCGTTAAACTTCACGGAAAAACATGCGAAATATCACGTACTACCACGGTAAAATGGTGAAGTGATGAATATACTTTTAAAGACTATGTTTTTTTCACGATCGACATGTTTCTTTAACAGATATTCCACACTTTTTTGGCCCACATGAAAAACTGTAGGTATTATTTAGCCTGCTAACGTGTCGTAAGCACTTCAAATTAATTAGTTTATGGTCCAAGTGTAAAAACCTAAAATGTTGTGTATTCAACTACTACAAAGTTTCTACTCTGTAAACAATGATCAATATCCCGTTATTTGCAGTTGCCTCAAGAAATAAAAGACATTTACGCATCTAGTTTTCAGTATTTGACTAAAAATTGATAGGAGCATATAAAATTTAAAAGAAAAACGATACTTAACCATTTAAAATCGTTTAAGTAATAGTTTAAACCGAACAAAATCTTAGTCTTATGTTTGAAAATAAGTTGTTCTTAAATTTATCAACTACAAAAATAATATTTTAACATAAAATTGAAGAATAAGTTTCTGGCTTTAAGATAATTTTAAGGATTTTTTTATAGCTGTTACCGTTGTCTTTAAACAGTTATTTTTACATATGAAGTATTTTTTTTAGAAAATAGTTCCTCCTGTCTGAACAAGGGGATATAGGAACCCCTTCCATACATTTTTTTCTTTTTTTGACTCAAGTAACAAGTTTTATTAGTTTGATTCATTTTATGGTAAACATTCAGAATTTCTTGATATACTTTTATTTCTTCTTCTTTATATGTTACAAATTTTTTATTGCAATATTTTGAAATGCTGTATTATTAGAACAAAAGGCTCTCTAAAAACAAAGAAAAGTTTAAGAGGGTGAAACCTACAACATAGTTTATAGTCAAAAACGGTGACGTGAAATAAGGCCCAACGAAATAAGGCCAAAAGTACAAAATTTGGTCTTATATCGTTTTCAATATGGAAATAACGCCAAATTTTCGATTTGGCTTTATTTCGGTTTTGAAAACGAAATAAGGCCAATTTGGCTGTTAATGAAGACAAAACGAAGTATATGCTATCAACGAGAAGGGAAACTCAACATCGACGACGACTCGACCAAAACATCACGATGAATTGAAGCAGTCAAGGACTTTGTCAACCTGGGATCCACTATTAACTCATACAACCACATCAGTTCAGAGATCAAACGAGGAATTACTCTTGCCAACCGCTGTTTTTTCTGGCTGAGAAAGCATTTAAGTAGTAAAGCCATCTCTCATAGAACCAAGGAAACACTATACAAGACCTTAATGCTTAATCATCCTGGTCCTGCTGTATGGGGCAGAAGCATGGGCGTAAGTTTCGGATGAAAATTTGCTTGGTTGCTTTGAGAGAAAGATTCTTCGAGTGATTTTTGGTCCTGTGTGGAAAACGACCTTAACGTGCATTCAATATTTGAATTTGAATCTTTTATAAACATGTGTTTTGTTAAAAAAAAAAAGAAAACATTAATAAATTATTGTTTAAAAAAACGTGGGTTTAAAAATCGTCATCAGATGTTAAAATAATAATAAAATTTTATGTGTGCAATCCACCCTCAAGCCTCAAGGGCAATTGAAATAAGTGATAAAAATTCAAAATTAAAAACAAATTTGTTTATATATAGACAATACAAAATGTGTGAATGTTTAATTACTAGGTACGAGTATTTGCATGAATAAACAAAGCCTTCGTAATTGATTTTTAAAATTTTGTATTTACTTATTTTAATGAAGATAAACATTGGGATTGCAATGCAAATATTTATCTGTTTTTTTTTTTTGTGTTTTTAAGTTAATGAAACAAGTAACTATTATTATTCTGCAATTTGATTAATAATAATAATTTATGAAAATGTGAAATAAAATGCGTTTAAATTTTGGTATTAAATTAATTTTGTGTGTAGGTATACTGTACAGAATCACTTAGACCAAAGTTTAGTGGATTGTGATACCAGATTGAATCCAATAAAAACTGTCCTCCTAATCGTTGAACCACTTTGAGCTTCTTATGAAGCGAGTGATCTATATTTGATGGATCACTGGAGTCGTTATAGTAGAAGTCTTCTAGATAGAGTCTTCGTCTTTGCGATAGACCAGGGCATGTACAGAGAAAGTGGGGAATCGAGTCCTCTTTCTCTTCGTTCATGCAGATTCTGCAGAAATCGTTGGAGAGAACTCAAAGCCGTGTCGCGTGCCTGTCTATTAGACAGTGTCCAGTTATAACACCTATTACGGAGCTGATTTGCTATCTGCTCAAAGATATTGAACGTTTAGAGCGCTTCAAATCTAGTACTGGCCAGATTTGCTGTGTCGCTAAGCATATAGTGATATTGATATTGAGATCACAGTGAACAAAATATGAGTGTTTTGTAAAATTTTTTGAAATTTTGTTTTTTACAGGTGAAGGTGAAGTTCTCGGGGAGGTCATGACCCCGTGACCCCAACATCCTGAGAAAAAAAAGTAAAATCAACTATTTTTTCGGAATGATTAAGCTTCGATGTAGAAAATTTCAAAAACAAAGTCAAAAATATTGTTTAAATTTTTTATGTTTCCATACTTGCAGCCAGTTTCTATTAATTTTTGAACAACAACAATAACTTGAAAGTACCTACTACTTGGCTAGAGTTATAGCTATTTCGAGGTTGGCAATCTTCTCATCAGACTCTTTTTTCCGTCAATTCCATTATGTTTGTGGTACTAAGCCTTAAAGTTATTAATTTTTATCGAAAAACTTTCATTCCATTCCCAGGTAGGATTCGAACCCACGCAAGCTTAGCTTTAGACTCCAGTTTTAGAAATATCGTTTATCCATTGCATTAAATAGACTTGCATTTTTGGAAGTTCCTTCAAAAAAAGCTATTGCTATTCGTCTCTTTCATGTTTCTTTCCATACTGCCTTTGTAAATCAACAATTCGTTGCATATACCAAGGAGGGAAATTTTTTTCTGAAAGATTTTGAGGCTGGTCAAAATTAGTATTAATGATTAAAAGTCAAAAATAGTTTATTCAAAGTGTATTTCTTAAATGAAATAAATAAAAAAAATAGGAAGCCAACCGTTATTTGAACCAGTCCGATGCCATATCCTTCGCACCAACTTGCTATTGAAAATGACTTGGACCTGTTCCGCCTTAAACCAACTCCAAAGTTAAATTGCACCCGGCACAGCCTCTCCTAGCATAATTTGCCCCCACCCTCACTCCTACTGCCCTCCTCTACCCTCTAGACACATTTACCGACAAGCACTACACGGATTTGGACCCGTAAGTTGCTGGTAATACATTTAAAGTGGTTACCCTCACTTAATAGATTTTCTGAAAAATGGTATTTCTTATGCATTTTTCTCGAGAACACATCCCAAACATGCAGGCGGACTAATGTATTCTTTATCACACTTTGGTCGAGTCTACTTTGTAAAATAGCTACACAAAAATGGGTTACCTCTCACGCAAGAAATCTGCATGACAGTTTGAGACTATATCGCTTGTTGTGTAAACTCTGAGCTTTTGAATATAAATGTGTATAGCAACTCCTACACGATTCAAGTTGCTTTTCATACCTAAAACCCTCTTTTCAAAAGACCAACCTACGTGCCCGAAATCAAGCTAATTTATTTTATTAATTTATCTGTCAATCCAGTTTTCAGCCTCAACTAATCTATAAAGGTGGTATAGTTACCTAATTTATGGACAAAATATCATCACTTAAGATGTCTCATTTAAATTCAAAAATATATCGAATCAAATATTTCCATTAAAAGATGAAAATTATTATCCGTAAAATCTTATATCCACCCTCCTTTCGAAAGTATATTTTTGTACCTTAACATTTTCATAAGTTACCTCAAATTATTGTTTCTAAAAGTATATAAAGTGTATCGATAAAAGTTGTCAAAAGTAATTATCTTGAACGACTTTGTGGATAAACTTAAAAGACGAAACAACACAAACAAAAAGTCATCTCCTTTGAGAACAAAAATCCACTAAACCTTTATACACCCCCAAACCCGCTGAATACTTTAACAAAATTTGCAAAAGTAAAAAAGTTTCATTGCTAAAAATAAAAACAACCAATAATTTGGTATGAAAAAGTTTTCAAAAACTGCCACTTTTACAAAAGAGTCTGGAGTTTTGTTCAACCGTTCAAGGCATTATATCAATTTATCGCCAAAGTGTATTGTGTAACGACTTTTCGCGCTTTTACAGCATTAAAAAATAAAAAAAAACAAAAATTGCTCAAAGGACAAGGACATCGTTTGACTTTGCATGACAATATGGTGCGGTATTCCAATTAAAGATTATACCTCCAAGCCCACGGGAGCTATTTTTGGTAGGTTTTTGGTTTTATTTGTAGGAGTAATCTTTTTCATAATTATTGGAAGCCTCATGAAACGTGAATTTTATGAATGAATAATTTTTAATTGAAAGATTCTTGGAAACTCTTAATTTAGCGACACAAATTTAAGGTCGATTAAGTGTATAGACTTCCTTTAATGAATGATCTTCTCTTCAAATGGAATCTGCCTCGAAATAATAAGAATTCAGTATAAAGGAAACTTCAGAAAGGCTTTTCTTAAAACTCACAAAAATATTTAGTTACCTTAAGGACCACATAGATTTTAATAATAACAGTAAATGCTTTGAAAAAGAGGTGGAAATTGGAAGGAATAAAATTAATTCTTTGATTTTCGATTCTCCAGGGGACATGAAACAAATAAAAAGGGGGACATTAAACCTAATTAAAAAGACCGGAACTGATTTGTCAAAAGTTCTTAATTGTGTTTCGTGGATAGTGATTGAAGCCTAGGACTTGGGACGCCAAACCTTTATTTGTTGAATTTGTTTTCAAATTAAAAGCTATTAGTATTTAAATTAAAAAGAATTAATAATATCAAACCAATTTTATTGACACCTTTTCATAACACTTCACAACATTCATTGAAATTCGCATCATTTCTTCCATCATAGATCTGGTATTGACAGTAAGAGTATGGTGATTACAAGTTCACAATCATGCACTTCAGTTTGTTTTTGTACGCATCACAATAGGTATGGCCCAGTCATACAAGACAACAAATTGGCGTTAGGTCGCAAAAAATTACACAACACCGATTTTTGTTTAAATGTTGTTAGGATAGATACAAGTAGGGTGAACGCAAGTATGCAGCTTTGAAAGGTGCTCCAAAAACCTCCACATTTAAGCTTATTTATTCTAAATAGTTCTTTCAATGGAAAAAGTTACAAGGCATGAGATAACGAAGAAAAAATTGAATATAATTTGAGTGCAATCGCAGCTCTGTATACTCAATAGGTCTTCAAATACCTACTTTATTGCTATTTCTGCAAAAATTTCGAAATTATAGTTCTAGTTGTTCTAGTCTTACGAGCAGAGTATTAGCTGTCCAAATTAAATACTTGAAATCCAGTTAAAAAAAATGTTGGTAAAAAGGGGCACATTCGGCAATTTTTTTTTTTTTTTTTTATTAGCCAATATTTTAGTCGTTTATGCTCTGAACACATAATTTGTTGGCTTAACAGGTTGTTTCAATATTTCTCTTTACTTTAAGGAAGAAAATGTTTTAACTTTTCTTTATAAAAACTTAATAAAAACGTTTTTAAGAATTCAATTCTGTTTAAATAATAAAATATTTATATTTCTTTAAAAATACAATTTAAACACAACAGATATCTTCAATTGAGAACTTTGCGCAAAAGGAAGGCAGGTACAATTTTATCGAGTTGTGGCAAAATCGAAAAAAAATTATTCAAAAAATACATTAGATTGATGTAAAACTAGGTCATTTCCGTCAAAAAATAAGGGGAGCTATAGCAAAATTTGCATCAATCAAAAATCTACAGACAACTAATGTATTTTTAAACAGCATTTCTCCTTTTTGAACACTCTTATTATCAGCTGCCTTGCCTTTGCTGCAAGGTTATCAATTGCCTTTATTATGGTTTTTTTGTTTATGATGTGAATCCTGTTTGTTTTCCTTTATAATTTCAAACAATATCAACCTGCAAAATTTAAAATAATGGAAGCTTTTGAAAATCTGGGGTACATTCGGCACCTTCTGAACGTGCCCCCATCAAAATGACGAATCTATCCCCAATTCTCAAAATTTTCTCTCATTTTTTTGCACAAATTCATAAATTATATTCCAAATTAGTTTTTTCTTGATTAAATTCCACTTCCTTACTTATTGAACTAAGAAATTAGTGAAACTTGAATTTCCTTAAATTCATTTTTAAATATAAAAATCACTTACTTATCCACTAGCCAAAATAACAACGGGGATCTCAAAAACACAAAACAACACTCAACTTTTCTTAGCGCGAAACTACAAATGTCAAATTTATGTAGAGTGTGTTCATAACTTCAGTAAAGGATGCATTCTGTGTTATTTTCATTTCTTAATTCAGAGCGCATCCAACCGCAAATGGCTTTGACGAATGTGCCCCGATGATGAATGTACCCCAGTTTACCATATGCCACATTGCGTTAAACGTCCTTTTTAACGCACAATTCAATGAGACTAATGAGACTTCTATCGTTAGCCTAGCAAAAACTCAAGAACCGCTGGACCGATTGGGATGATTACTTTCATAATTTGTTTGTCTTAAATCATAAATGGTTTAGGTAGAAAGAAATTTTGGAAAATCCTCAAGGAGAACCAAGAGAATTAAAAAAAAATTAGCGTTCTATATAGGAATTTTGTATGAACAGGTTCGAAAGTACCTGCATATTTCTTAATCCATTATTCTGACACAAATTTGAGAAATCGGATTGGGTATTGGATTGTGGAATATCGTGACAAAAATTGGAAGTCATGAAAAAAAGGTTTAATACCACCGTTGAAGCATATTCTACTGCGGTAAAAAAGTGGTAATTCACGAAAAAAACGTGAAAAGCTGAGTTGAAATGCGAGTAAAATCGTGAAAAAACGGTAAATACTGGTGAACGATCAGGGAATACCGCACAAAATAGCATTGTAAGTTATAAAAAAAACACTTTAGTAGCAAGGTGAAGAACGTAAAATACAATGGAAAAAAGGCAAGCAAAGAGTCTAAAATTGCGGAATAAATCGTAAGGTTACAAGAATAGTGCAAAAAAGCATGGAATACTTGTGAAATGTCTTGGAAGTCACAAAAAATACCATATGGGAAGGTAATAAAAAAAAGGCTTAGTTACACCGGAAAAACCATATCATACTGCGGAAAAAAGCGCGAAAATACGCGTAAAAAGGAAAAAAATCGGGAAAGAAGAAGCATAAAACAAAACAGAAGAAGCGTGGAAAATTCAGGAATAAAGCAAAAAAAGCCACTGAAAATATGCGCAGAATTTCCTGTAAAAAGGCTCTGAATACTGATGAAGTATCAGGAAAATTAGCGTGGAAAGTTTTGAAACAAGCACAAAGTATACCGTGGAAAAAGCGAAGAAATTCAAGTAGAAAAGCGTGGAAATTATCGGAATTGAAGTGACTTCATTCCTTAGCTCAATGAGTACACTAATCCACATGGTACCTTTTTTCGAATGAACCTATTTTGTTGCTAATTTTGAACAAACTTTGGCTCAGTGTAAGGAAATTGTCAAGCCGTAACCTAACTAAGCCATTTATAGAAATTGATTTGTCTTAGCTTTGATTTGACATATATTCATAATTTCTTGAGCAGCATACAATAAACTAGAACTTAAAGAAACACTCGCGTTAATCGCATCTAACCTTAAAATAGCCATTGTGGTAAAAATTGTATACCTACTTTGACGCGGAAGATCTCTGAATTTTAAAAGTGGACGTAATTAAATTTCAACCACATCTTAGAAATGGTACCGAATGCAGCCTATCACGCCAATCGTGCTCTGTGGTATTCGTACCTTATTCAAACATCTGAAAAAAATCAGTGTTTTGCAATTTCTTGCGACTATTAACGCGAATTTTTTGTCTTGTATGACTGGGCTAGTAGATTACTATGAATTTTTGAAATAAAATTATTTTGTTTGAAAACAATAACTGACCAGCATTCAAGGAGAACGATCTAATAAATGAAATTATATCAATTGACAGCTCTCGCGTTTTTTTGATAAAGAAGCCAACAACAACCCAACTTGTGGAATCAATAAATAAATTTATTTATTATCTCTAAAATGCATACAAAAGTTGACAGGGTGAGGATGGATAGAGTTTTGAATGCAAAGGGTTCTCCAATAGAGTTTGGAAGGTGTAAAGTATTTCAATAAAATTACGAGTTCTTTTGTATGATTTAAAATTGGTGATGAATACATTTTTTAGGATTTAATAAAACCGTTCAAATTATCAACCCCTAAGTGAACTATCCATGTCGTATGATTTCCAATGGCTTCTGGTCTAAATTATAATTCCAATTCCAGTAATTTATGTAACCTTTTCGGTAAGTATTCCTGTAAACATTTAACCACCCACTCCGTTTTCCATTTCGGTCACCAATTCTTTCACAATTCTAGTAACTATTTCCGTAGCCATTCCTGTCGAAATTCTGGTCACAATTCCTGTCACCATTCCAGTGACCATTATGATGACCTGGGAGGTCAATAATTAGTGTGAGAGTAATAATTAGTGTCATCATCACGGTAACCATATTCTGGTTACCATTCCAGTAAGCATTGCGGTAACTACATAAAGGGCAGAAGGGGAAAAACAGCTTAAATCTATTGAGACTAGTTTCAAGAAAAATGAGATTAAAATTAACATTTTCATAGAGTTAAGCTAATACTAAAGACTCATCATTTTTTTGAGATTAAACTAAATTTGGTATTTTAAACATTAGGTTTGTACTTGATAAGAAATACGAGACCTCCTAATTAGTAATTTCAAACTTCCGGGTACCATCATATCGGTGACCATTCTAGTGACCTTTTTAGTACTTACTATGGTGACCAATGTGACCATAAAAGTTACCATTTCGTTAAAAACAAAAGGAAACATTCTAGTCACAGTTCCCGTGAATTGATATGTTTAGTTTCCTACATCTTCTTGGTTAGATGGATTTGGGGTATGTCTGCGGATGCTTGGTTGGATCACTGTTGGACCAGACTACTCAAATTAGGCTGACAAAGTTGAATAAAACAATCTACATAGTCGCTACTGATAAATAGAAAGAGAGATGCCCAAGACGTCAGCGTGCGTCAGTCGGTTCACTCGACCAAAAAGTCTTTTTCAAAGTTTTGTGGTACGCCTAGCTCTCGAAGAACCAAGGCCTAGTGACCGACTCTCTTAACCATTCGCTGTGCGAATGTAGGAATGGAGGAGATCTAAAAAGGCTCCGCGAAATTTGGCCCCAGGAAATAAGGCCCCAAATTGGGGCATTATTTCATAATGAAATTATGACCCAATGAAATAAGGCCCCAACGAAATGAAAAAATGCCCAAAATTTTTTTGACTTTTTCAAAATTAATTTTATTTTAAAAAATGAAATATCACCCCAAACTGTTAAACAAATAATTACATTGTATCCTGCACCATTTTCCTGCAACAAGAACATTTATTTATAGTTATTCTGCCCTTCAGCAATAGAGTCCGCTTGAATTTTTAGGTTGCATTCACTACAAATTTTAAGATTTTAAGGCAGCAGAACAATATTTGCCAGCAAATCTATACAAATGACGCAAAAATTCTCATCAATGTTTGGACCGATAACAACAGAGCTTTCACTTTCATCATCTTCAAAAATTTCCTCCCTACAGGATTCCTCCTCATCAAAAATATCTTCTTCTGAAAGCATCTATACACAAATTTCGTTTTTTTTTTTTCAAAAACCATCCTTGAAAGAAAGGAAGCAACAGTAAGTGTACCCTGTTGGAGCAACAAATTTGATTCGATGATTTCGAGCTTCGTTCAACGTTGTATTTTTTGCGGCTTTTAAAAAACTCTTCATCTCTAATAACGGTCATGAATTTAAAAAAGATTCCATTTTGTATTGCAGAGCGACCCAAAACACCGTTATATGCTTCAACAGCAGATGTTGTCCGAATGTTTTCCTTATAGACAGAAAAGTTGCCACAGCCTACCTAAAAATGAAAGGCTGAAAATGAAACAGAACAAGAGGTACCAAAAACTTAAAATTACTTTTTGAATCCAGTATTTTTCAAAATATGTATTTTAAAAATGATGAAATATTGTTGTTGCTGCACATCAACAAAATCCTGGATTTTATGTCCTGAAATGCCATATAAATTATATTTGGTGGTAGCAAAGGAAGGGCCATTGTTTTATGGAAAACCGATGATGACAGTTTTGAGGCTCTTATATTTATATGTAAACAAAGCGTGTCTACTTCGCATGTTACGCCTTACGGCTTGGCAGAAATGAAACCTTAAATTTTAGAATTTTTGTGAAATTTAGAATGTGCACCAATATTTCTAGGTATATACAACAAATTTTTAACAGCATCCAATTAATTTTGTATGTGGGAAAACATTTCTGACGGCTTGCCTCATTCCCTGCTCATAGTCCGTCAAACATTTGGAAGGATTCCGATCAAAAATTGTATCTTTATTATACTGCAATAGATGTTCGTAGGCCTTTTTTGTTCTTTTATTCATAAGAACAAAAAAAATTGGAAAAATCTATTGACGACGTTAAAAGTAGCAAAATGGCTGCTTATACTCCCTGATGGTTTGCAGCACGATCTTTACATTTAAGCATTACAAATTAATTTTATCTCGTCAAATTCTATATTGATAACCAACAGCTGCTTGAAACATCCTTGAGGAAAAATTTTAAAAGTTCCGTCCATAAAGATGATTATGTTGGTCGGTGGAATGTTTTCTTCAATCAGTTTAATTGTTTTATGGGATGAAAATAAACAATAGGTAAATTGTCCTTCTTCCATAATACACGATGTGTAAAATGGCAAAGGATCTGACTCAGCCTTTGATATTCCAAAATTTTTCCTTATCCTTATCTTCGAAAACGATAAATTTTGCGTTTCTTCCTGAAATCTTTTCCAAAAAAATCACGCATTGAAATTCAGATATCACAAAATCAAACATACAAGAATTTGTATTGCATACAGGTAAAATAATTATTACTTAGTACATGTGTTGCGAAAAGCACTTCTTATAGTTCTTAGAGCGTTAACTTCCGCTCCAAGTGTCCCTGCTGCATCCACGCAATCGTTTTTAATTTTATTCAATGCCTTTAGCTCATCGAAAGAGTCCTCATAATTTTTTGCCTTTTCGCATGTTCCTTCTGGCAATAAAACTATTCTTGCCTTACAAGTAGTTCTCCAGCACTCATAATTAATTAAATCTCTGAACACTGATTTTTTTTTTTTTTAATCATTTTCTGGGTAGGAACATACAATAACTCACTATTCCTCCTTTTTCCCACAAACTTTTCACAATTCATAATTAATTTAATTATTTTATTAAAACTCCGCACTAAAGTACACTTCGTTATTCTGATTTTACCAGAGTGACGAACGTTTTCTGTTAAAGATTAATCATCACCTTGGTTTAACATTGAAACATGATTGCTGTTTCCTCAATAAGCGGTACTTTACTAGCTCTGCGTCCTCGATTAGCGGATTTTCTCAAAACATAATGTGAAAGACAATTTATTTTAGCATTTTTATGTAAATTATGAAAAATGAAATAAGGCCCCAATTTTTTTTTTAATAAAATGAAATTAAGCCCCAAAACTAGTGTTGGGGTTTTATTTCATTGGGGCATTATTTCATAATAAAATTATGCCCCAAAAAAAAATGAAATAAGGCCCCCAAAAAATGATATAACACCCCAAAATTTGAGAAATTTCGTTGTTGTTGTACTGTGTGCTTTTTTTTGGGGCCTTATTTCATTTAGTTTTTGGATATTATTTCCTGGGGATTAATTTAGCGGAGCCATATAAAAATTTCTGCAAAGTGGTAACCCTGAAAAAAAATCAAGGTAGCAGAGACTGGGAATCGAACCCAAACTTCCTGGTATGATATAATAACACAATGATAAAACTTAAGTTCTAAAAAAAAATTAAAGAAATTGGACAGAACATAAAGTTCATCAAAAGTGATACAAATATTATACATTTTCTTTCAATTTAAACAAGAACACCCTGTACTACTTTTTAAAATCTGTCCTCTATACATTCATACAAAAATTGTTTTGTTTTTTTTTTTTTTTATATTGAATTCGTCGGAATTCTAAAATACAGAATAATCTTTCAACTCATACAGCAAAACTGCGTTCTTATCACGAAAGAAAAACATCAGTAAGTAGACTAATTACTTAAATTGAACTTTATCTCATCTCAATACATTTTCAATGCTTGATCAGTTTTCAGTTTGAATTTGTTGTTCGTGTTGTTGAGATCATAATAAAAGTTACGATAAGTACGGTTAAGAGTTCAATGAATTCGTCGGCAATTGTTTATTGTTTAATTATCTTGGGGCTTCTGGTAAGCCCCATGCTGTCATATGTTCTGGAAAAATCCAGACACATAAACAATAAAGATACAACAGAAGCACCTCCAAGGCGACAACATGTTGCACGGATACCTCGTCCAAATGAGTTTGAAACATCAACACTCTCTGAATTAACAGATTTTGTTCAAGCAACTGAAAACAATGATAACGATAGTTTAAATATGAAGGAGGACCCAAGAGATATTTTGAATAAGAACGACAATGTTTTGGGTTTTAGTGATCTTCTCACATTGCTGGCTATATGGCATCTTACGAATGAATACAATAACTATCAAGTAAGATCTGAAGAAATTTCACAAAATTTAAATATCATCCGAAGAGGAGCCGAATTCAGAGATATAAATAAAAATGTATAAATGATATTGTTAATTCCCTGAATAAAAAAAAAATTTTAAGAAAATAAATTTCATTTTTAATAAAAGTAATACTTGAACTTTGTAATTTTTTGAGCATTTGTCACTTTGGGATTAATAACGTTGTTTGAAAGTGTATGTTTTAGCTAAGCCCGCTGAGGTTTATTTTAACTCGCTCTATAGGGCAAGTATTGGTTAAGTTTCAAAAAAAATTGAGTTTTTAATCAAAATCAACATTCCGATGGTAGAGAATTTAAAAAAAAAGTGGTTTTCGTCATGCCGTCCGTCGGTCTGTGCGTCTGTTCGTCTTTACGTCCATCTCAGAGCCAGAGTTTACTACATGTTACTTTTTTTGAGATGTCCACTGTTGTTTTTTTTTTTTTGTTTTTCAATATCTCGAATGGAACAAATACCCCCCATATGACGGTTTTGAGTTATTGGATTTTTCTCAAAAACGGCTCTAATGATTTCGATTAAACTTAGTGTACTTGAGTGATTGTAACTATGCTGCATTTTTGGTTTTTCCCAAAATATTCGAAATGAGCTATCAGATCATGTGGCATGAATTTTCAAATTCTTTTACTTTTTCTTGTCACAAAAAAGTTTGGGGTTTTAATTAAAACCAACATTACGATAATGGAGAAGTCCAAGACAGTGGTTTTCGTCACGCCGGACGTCTGTCGTATTGGACCGTGCGTCTGTACGTGTCTGAGCGGCTATATGCATTGGCGTAGTTATGGAAGGATACTGGGGGGGCGGTTCGTCCGAAGTTTCAAATAGCTGCTCTAGTTGTTTGTTATTTATCTCAAATACACATTGGAGAAAAAGGCGGTTATTATAGATAATGCACGTTTGAAGAACTACGAGATTCCAATAGAAGTTTAATGTGTCGTATTAAACGAACGACTATTTAGTTGGCGACAGATGCAATAATCACACTGAACGGCAAACGGATTTAGTGACTTTTGGCCGAAGCTCAAACTATTCCGGAATCTGTTTAAGAAGTGCTGTTTGAGGCTTGTTGATGTGCAGGCAGAGACATTGCGGTATCAGCCTGTTCCGAAATGTTTTTTTTTTTAATGTACTTTGCATCAAACATATTTAAAATTAAGTTTATTAAAAAAAAAAAGTGAACAATTTTTTGTGTAGTATATACTTTTTTTATTTCATATTTTTTTTTATAGAAACTCGGGACCAATTTTTGGAATTTTTTTGGGATATTAATAATTGTTATTTAATTTTTCAAAGACATACAAAAAGAGAAGGTACCGTACAATCGAAAATCACGTATTCAGAAAATGAAAAAGCAGATTATTTCCGACGCACCACCTAATTCTGATGATGAAATATCAGAAACAAAACTTCTTTAACACATGCCATGGTTTAGAAGACATTTAAAATCCACCAATATTGTGTGTTATTCAAAATAAACGATTCAGCAGATTTAGAATAAATCTTGGTAAAGCAGATATTTTATATATGTATAGCCTTAAGCAATTTATAGACCAGTAATACAAGACATTCTAGCTCTCAAAAAATTGCAGATCGCTGATTTTTCGGGATGTTGTTAGGAAATAATTGCCCTAACTGCATGGTGTACCAGAAACCTGGAAACTTTAGCATTTTTTAAATTTTTTATCTTATAACTTCTAAAATATGTATTCTTTTCTAAAGCTCTTTATTTGTTTTATACTACTGGTCTAGTTATAATACTTCAAAAAAATATTAATTTTTTGTTAATTTTTCTTTTAAATAAATCATTATAGCACTCTTTAACAAGGTTTTTGCTGCCCAAACTTTGATAAACGTTTCTAAAGGCTTTCGATGTTTTGAACTTGAATTCAAATTTTGAATTTCAAAATTGGATCTAGTTTTCGAGATTATCCCGTTAAAAAAATCACAAGAAAAGCGTTTTTCAATATTTTTTAAACGATGTTGAATCGTGAGTTAACTTTCCACAGCAAATCATTTCGATAATTTTTTGCTCCTCCGAGAAATCTTAAGTTGAAGTTAGTGTATTTCTCATTTTGTACTTGTCAGCAAAAATTCGTCTTGCTGAAACAAAACTTTACTTTTATCGGAGGATCAAAAAAGTATCAGAATTATTTGAACTGAATAACAAAAAAAATAATTTTGTTGACCTGTGTAATAGCTTTGGACTACATGCAAGTTTGTGTGACCCAGTCGACTTGGCTCACTATTACAAACTTGCTGAGTGGTGTTGAAAAATGAAGTGATTTAAATCTAAGGTCTCGGGATCAATAGAAACCACTTAGGGTCGTCGTGAGAGAGGTGCTCTTTTATAGGCTACAAAATGGATAGACACTACTGACCAGTAAGTACTCAGTGCTTTCAAGAGGTTTTTTAGAAAATTTGGTAAAACAAAGGTTTTCGTAAGCCCCCCTGTTCTCGCTTATAATAATATAAAACTTATTGATTTAATATAGCTTTTTTAACGGCCTTTAGTCCATACAAAATTTGGTGTTTCGTCCAGGTGGGTCTCACTAGGACTCATCAGTTGACATTATTAGTGAGGCACCTTGTCGATATGCAAATTTTGTTTATATTCATAAGCTTTTTGGCAAAAGTCTAATGTGAACTATATCCAACAAGATTAAAATTGGAAAGGTTTGCCCAGGGCCAGGCTTTATTTATTAAATCTTAATTGTTAAGCAATTCAGCATTTGCTTTGGCTCTTCGGGAAACTATTATTTTCTTTCTTTTCAATATTTTGAAACAAAAAACCACAAGAAACAAGTAGAATCTCCCCTTCATATTCGTCATATTCTAAAGTCTTGCTAAACTAAAATATAAAAATAACTTGAATGTTCCAGGTCATTAACCTATCGATTTTGGGGGTAAGTGGAGAGCTTTCCTTTCAAATTGATTTACCATATTTTCGTAGGTATATCATTTTGTCTGTCAGTAAAATCAAACTCGAATCCTTAATTTTATTGTTTTCATACAATTGTCTATCCTGATAGTGACGATGATATCTCAAAAACAAATTCACCTTACCGAAAATATCAAAATTATGTAATTATGTAAAATTTTGCTACTGCGCACATTCATGTTATTTTATCATGTTTATGAGAACATGCATACGTGGAGTTATTGCTCGCAGGTACCTACCAAAAAGATGTTTGATATTTTAACTGAACAAATTCAAAAACAGAAAATCCTCAGACAATTTTCATTGAAAGTAAGATGTTGTTGGATGAAAGTTTTCGATGACATGAATGATGAATTGAGCTCTAGGCCATTTGAACTGTTTCTATACGTTATGATTTCTTGAGAAGAGAAATACAAACGTATAACAATATGCCAATGACAAAGTTAAGTAATTGAGCTTACACAGAATTTTGTTTACTTGTGTTTGGTAGTTATTTCTACAAAATCTCAATGTAGAAAGTTTATTACTTGCTCTATAGGGCAAGTATTGGTTTCGTGTCAAAAAATAAAATGCACGACTGGATCGCACGAACTTGCTCATGTAGTGCAAAGCTATTTTATGTATTAACTTAGATTGCAAAATTTAGCTTTTGGTCATCTGATGTGTGTAGGTATTGAGAGATATGCACAAATAATCAAAAATTAATATTTTTTTAACACGGGAACACTTTTTTTGGATTTTTTTTTCCATGTTGGGTCAATGATTTGTGTTTTTTCAAAATTTTATTTTTAGATGTTGAAAAATATTAGCCATCTTCAAAATTGCATACCAATTTTTTTTTTTAAATCGTTTGAAAATTTTTTAATAAAAAATATATTTTTTTTTAAAAACGGCTCGATAGATTTTTTTGAAAAAAATTCTAAAAATTTATCGTTGTTGAAGAAATCATATCAAAAAGTTTTCGATAAAATTCGAATAACTCAAAAATGTTGTATGGGAGGTACTCGTTCTCCATGAGATATTCAAAAACAAAAAAAAAATTACGTAAAAATCATCTTTACCAAATTTGAAGAAAATCCGTCTACGCGTTTGGGCAGTGGAGAAGTGTACAGATGGACGCACAGACGCACAGACCCACAGATGGACAGACGCAGAGAATTACGGACGGCATAACGAAAACCACTTTTTCGGACTTCTAAAACCTCAAATTATTTTTTGACACGAAACAAATACTTGCCCTATAGAGCAAGTAAAAATTATATTTTACATTGGTAATAGAATTTTTACTTGCGATATGGGTACCATACATCAAGCTATGCATTCGTACAAAAAAAAGTTGAGATAACAATCAAACATGACATTACGATGATAGAGAATGAGAAAAAAGTGGGTCTGACAATTCTGTCTGTCTGTTTGTATGTATCAGAGACCACAGCCTAAACGGATGTGTCGATTTAATTCAAACTTGGTATGTGGCGTTTTTTTGAGACTATCCCCGGGCATTTTTTTTATTTTTTTTTTTTTTGACCCCAAATAACGGTACCTGTCATATACCGGTTTTAGAAAAACTCATTTTTCTCAAAAACGGTGCCTAAGATTTTGATTAAAAAAATCATAGTCAGTTTTTTAAATAAGGTCTATCTTTTAATGGAATCCATTTTTTTTAAAAACAGTTTTTAACGGTACCTGCCATAGAACCGTTTTTTAAATTCTGATTTTCTCCTTCATGACTCAATCAATTTCAACCATTTTTTTTACATAGATGCTTTCAAGTTGCCGAAATAATATTTGGTAAAAAAGAAATCGAAAATTATTTTTTTGGATTCTTAAAAAAAGTTTGAAATTTTTTTTTGAAAAATCATTATTTCGAAAACTACTCAATATTTTTTCAAAATTTAGTTTTAAGATGTTGATAAATAATATCTTAAAAATGGCGTACCAATTTTTTTTTATAAAAGTCCTTGCTAAATTTTATATAGAAAAAATAGTTTTTTTTTTTAAACGGCTCTAACGATTTTCAATTTTTTTTTTTTTTTCTAAAAATGTATCATTGTAAAAGAAATCAGATTGCATACTTCGTTTTGAGTTAAAATTCATTAAAAAGCTGTTTTAGTCATTTGAAAATCGAATTTTATGCTTTTTTCATTTTCTTTCTAAAACTGCATTTACAATTTTTTAAGAAAAAAGGCTTAGCTTATATAGTAACTTTATCTATAAGAGCAAGGACGTGCGACTTTTAGTTTTTTTGAAATATTCATATCTCACACAATTCTATTACACTGGCCATCATAATGTAATTACATTAGGTATGTATATTTAAAATTCAAAAGCTGCATAATATAATTATTGAGCTTAATTTCATATAAATAGAACGAACCAATTTTCTTATTAATTTCCCATAAATTAATAAATTAATAATTGCAATGAGTGATATAGTGTATTTTGGTATGGTTAAACTAATTCCTGTTAATAAATCAACAAATAAGTGCCATAAATTTATTCATGCATTATTTTGTTTAAATTTGTGGTTCATTAAAATGCTGACAGAATTTCAGTTGAAGTGATTTAAATAATTTTATGTTACAATAATTTGCTTGAATGCAGGAAATTGTTGGAAACGAAAAAATCCACAATAAAAAATATCACTTTTCGAAGGAAAAAAAAAAAACGTTTTTACAGTTATTTTTAATATATATTTGCTCACAAATATTTGTACAACTAAATTTTAATATTGTAAGCAAAGTGATACAGTGCAACTCGCTCGCACAGGCAGAACCAGGAAGAGGAGTGTGCCAAGCAAGAAGCTCATGGTGCAAAACAGTCGACGAGGAATTTGGAATCTGGTGAAAATAACAAGCTGAAGAGCACTGAGGTATATTTTAAGAATCCATACATAGTGGCACGTTAGAGGAGTGTATGCCTCTTTAAGGGATCAGAAGCGGTGTAAAAAGTCTGAGGACCTAATTAAGCACCAGGAAGAGTGGCTGTTGAAACAATTAAAATCAATTAAAATCTTTAGAGCTTAAACTGTAAAATTGAAGCTACTTAAAATCTAAATTGGAATTGAAAACTTTAAACTTAAAATCTAAAATTGAATTTATGTAAGATCTTAATGAGAATTTAAAACTTATTGTTAGCTTAATTTGAAAACTTAATATTAATTTGAATTTAAAGCTAAAATCTAGAGTTAAAAATGTGTTCAAAGCTTTAAAATTATATTCACTTTTAAATTTACCGCCTTGAAATATCATCTGCCATATTTAAATTTGAAACAACTTGTACTCAACTAAACGAAAAAGAAAACAAAAGAGAAATTAAAAAAACAAATCTGGCATTCAAGCACAGACCATCATACAAGTAAAATCGTTATTTCTTCTTTCTTCCGCTCCACTTAAATTAAATTTTTTCGAGTCAATTTTTTTTTTGAAGACTTTCAGTGCATAACAGCTTTAAAAGTAAGTAAAAAAGATACTTTTATCTGTAAAAACTTGTCAATCAAAATAAAATTCACGATTATGGTTTTGACAGAGCGGCTAAAAAGGCATTGCCCGTACAGTGGCCTTTGTTTTGAACAATTAATAATGATCCTGAACTTTGCAGACAATTTGTCCGCTGAAGTTTGAACAGCCACCAAAGCCGTAAAACTTGTCCGATTTTTAAAAACTAAACTGTAATCGCTTTGCCTAGAAAAACTCTAGCGGCGCTATTTTTTAGTTTTTTTTTTTTGTCTTAACTATTGCAATCTTAATAATTGCAACACTCCAAATGCACCTCGATAGTATTTTATAGGAAATACGGTTAATGTCAATGACAACTGTAATAGTGTTTTCTTATGTGGTGAAGATTATTTAACACTTTTTAAAAACCAATAGTTATGCAATTTTGTTATTGATTATTATGCCAATCTATTTACATATATTTGAATCAAAGTATTAGTAAAAAAAGAATGGGTCGAAAAGGACGGTATTTTTATGCCAGTAAATGTAAAAAATAACCATTTAAAGAACATTTAAATTGAAGAAAAATGTAAACTGCGGCATTTTTGTGTTGCATTTTATTCAAGAAATATTAAAAGATAATATAGACAAAACTTGCGATTGTGATACAGAAGTTTCAGAAAAAAACTACAAGCCGACTGCATTAAAAAATCTTTCAATGTTCAAGGAAGGTGTTTACTTTGCGGTCAAGCAGAAGTGGCAGGAAAACAGATTGTGTTCATTGTATAACGTGCAAAAAATGGACTTAAACAAAATAAAAAGGAAGTAGGAAATGATTATTTCGTTTATAACTTTGACTTATGCTCAAGGTGGCTAACGAGTTATGAGTAAACACAATTTAAGTATGTCATACAATCTGTTATCCTGTCGACTAAAGGATTTGTTAATGCAGTCCGTCCTTTTTGCATAGATAACTTCCAATCTTTCATAATTTATAATGATGAAGCTGCCAACTTAAAGACTTTTATCATTTTCCATCTTGCCAATATTTTAGAAATAGTTTTTTATGGGTTTTGAATCTTTTGGCCAAAACTTTTTTGTTAAGACGAATAAAAAAAACTAAAAAATATTGCCCCTAGAATTTTTCTAGACAAAGCGATTACAGTTTAGGACAAGTTTTACGGCTTTGGTGGCTGTTCAAACTTCAGCGGACAAATTGTCTGCAAAGTTCAGGATCATCAATTTATAACATATTCGGCACGGGCGTTATTGCAATTTACCCTACAAAAAAAAAAACACTTTCTTTCTAGAACCTGACGTAGGTACCCAAACCTATTCTTTGTAAAAATAAAAACAAAAATGCAAAATACCTAGTCAATTAATGCGGAGCGTAGCTGCATCAAATTTGTTAAATGTATTCTTATAAATATGAAGTTTATGCGGTGTGGAAAACCTTGAATTTAGCTGTAAGGGAAAGTTTTCCGGAACCACGTCGAACCTTCACATAATACTGCCTCCATTTCTTTTTATGTGTTGTTTTTTTTTTTCATTGTAGCGCAACCATTGCACCAAGGAATTTATCGATTAAATAAATAACATTCCCGCAAGGAACGAAATATTTTCTTTTCCAAACAACTGTCACTGTGGTATGACAAAGGTGGTTGCTTTGCTAGTGGTGTTGTCTGCTTCGAAATCCGAATTACACTACACATTAAGCTCAGATATTACAAATTGAATTTTTTTTATTGCTTATTACAATTCTACATCTGTGCAGAAACAGCAGGTATAAATGTCATTTTGTAAGCTTAAAAAACGGATCCAGCCGACATAATAAGGATAAAATATGGAAATGGAAGAAAAATTTTCGCAAATATTTTAAAATCCCTGTGGGCTAGAAATATACTTATAAATCATTGTAGAGACACTAATGTGTATAAACTTTGTTTTTTTATGTTGTAACTTAAGTTCCAGGAGCTTTGAAAAATCAAAACGAATAAATTCAAAATAATAATAACTAATAAAAACAGAGCCTGTCGCCCATGTTCTTCTTTTCACATTTTAGGAATTTATGTTCCGATAGTGAATTGCTTCCTGCATTTCGTTCACATTTATTTTCTAAACGAATTCAATTCAATTTATTTTCTTTTTTGTGATATTGGTGTAGGTTACACTTACATTTTTTTTTCTTCTTAAAAAAAAAAATTAGAAAAACTTATGTGTATGTATGTATTACTGTTTTGAAAAAATAAATAAGAACCCACGTTATTGAGGAGCTTCACTAGTTTGAAAAAAGATTTTTCTTGTAAAGTGGCAGGTACATTTGTACTAATAATTTCAATTATAAGATATAGAGCCGGTTTTTCAATCATCAGATAACAAACAGTAAGATTACTGCCAGAGAAATAAATTTTTCATATTCTTAAACAATCAGATAGAATTTTTCAATCACTTAGTTATTTATTATAGGTCTGTTTGGGTACTCACCAAAACAACGAATTTCTACTATTTTTGAGTCCAAGTCCTGTCAAACATGTCAAAAGTGAGCGTTCTGAGAAAACGAATCATTTCCCCTCTTTTGAAAATTTCTCCCCAAAGAATTTCTTGCGGCTAAAATATAAATTCTATCAAAATCATCAAAACAAAAAAAAAAATACAATAAAAAATCAGGAAAATATTTTTGAATATCGGGAATTTTAAATGAATTAACATAAAACTGAAATACAATCAAAAAGAGAATTAATTAATAAATAAATGAAAAAATGACATATTTTTGATCATCGTGTTCCCGTGTTTTTGAGCAGTTTCGGCCGTATTTGAGAGAATATCATCCCTACTCTACAGAATTTGACGGATTTCATATTTCAGTCCAGAAGTTCCCAAACGGACCTTATATAGAGTAGCAAAATTGAAAATCAAAATTAAAAATGTTTGAGCTAAAAAGTGATTTTCACAAAAATTTTTGATTGTAAATAGTTTGTTTTTTTGTCGGATTTGTAAAAAAAATATGACAGATAATTTTAGCTGAAAATCTATTTCATTAATCACCCCTTTTACAGAATCCGACGAATGCGTTGCGTCGGAATTCACACTTATATCAGCCATATTTTCTATTGTGGAACTCGCAGGTGAGGAAGTGTTTTAGTGGAAATGGTAAGATACGAGGAACTCGTAGTGATAATGTAGTCCGCTTGGCAAGTTCATAATTGCAATATATGCGAAAGTGAATCCTGAGAACCACGCTGACTCCCCGGGAGTAAAGTATTGTGAATTCCATAATAGGCATGAATATCTTTTAACAAGCTCTGAAATGAGCAGATAAGTTTATTCCACTATTGGGAGACATCAAATTAATCGCACCAACTATGAAATTAATTCAAGAATACTATAGGTTATCAATATTATGCACTCTTACTGGACTTTTTGCTCACAGATCAGCTAGAAAGTTTCTAACCTTAAAAAGTGTTAGTTCGATGGGTTCAATATCAAAAATATTGTCTTGATGAGTATGATCCAATTTTTAAGTCTCTGCTCGACCGTTTCCAACTCCTCTTATGCATAAATGAAGAACCTGCAATTTTTCTGTTCAAAGAAAAGTGCCATCTAAAAACAAACAAATTGTCTTATTGCGCTGTTTTACCTACAAATCTTACTAAAATGACGGAATAGTAAGATATTTCCTCCATAGAGAAACCTTATTGATTTTATGAAGAAAATCTTATTAAAAATTCAGTAAGATTTTCACATATTTTAGCATTTGTCATTGTTAAGTAGGATGGCATAGATAGTTGGGTGTTTCTCTAATAGTCTCGACACTAAAGTCCAATCTCCAGCATGAACGTAATTGTTTTGGATTTTTGTTTTTATTCTATTTTATGTGAGCGATTTAAGCAAATTTGGTGCTGTGGCAGGAAAAATTAACTTCCCATAACTGCACTGAATGTATTGAATAAATGCGATTATGCGATAAGGAAGAATTAATACACAATTTTATGCTCATCTTTTTGCTTTGCTTCCGGTGACAAATTCAATTACGGAGAGGTCTTCTGCTTTACTGTGGCACTTTCAAACGTTTTAAAGGTCAACATTGTAAGAAAACTACATAGTCGCCGAGGTACGCCTGCGTGCCGAGTTGCGAGTCTGAGTTACCACGAAGGTGTCCTTGATGAAGGAGTGCATGGCATGCTTGCTCTTGCTCGGCCTAGCTCGAAGGATTGGGAGTGGTTCTTGGTCCCCCTTCCAAACATCACTCACTCAGCAAACTTAATTCTTAAAAGTTTTAATAAAAATCTATATTTTACACTTTTAGGTAAAAAAAAATTCTTGAAACGCAACAGAACGGAAAAGTTTGGGATTACCAATGTAATTCATATGTTTTTTTTTTTTTTAACAAATGTAGCATTTAAAAAAAAACGGTTTTTTAATAACATTTAACAGGATTATAATATTTTAATGTTGTTTTTGTAAACAAACGTCATTTAAAGGTTTAAGTGACTGTTAAACAGTTAAAATCGATCATTTAAAAACAATAAAATGTTATTTATTTTTTTGAAAGGTAGGTACAATTCCCATCCCCCCCCCCCCCTCCTCCCAAACAAATCCTAGATCCGTGCCTGCACTTTATAGCATTTAAAATCCACCTGGGTTGTTTATGGTGAAACTAGCGATCTCGAGTGCTGATTTATTACAGTTTTTTCGTCTTTTATCGCCACCATAGGCCTAAATATTCCTACTTTCTGAGCTACCAAACCAATTGTCTGATATGACCACCAGAGGTCTATTTAATATTTCAACATGCAGTGCTTTTAGCATCTCTTTCAATAGTGTCACTGACACCAAGGTCCAGCGAAATCATTTTCGAGTCCAATAATATCCGATGGTGTGAAGCAGGGGCAGACTATTAAAATAGGTACCGATTAAATTTCTGACCAGTTAAAATTTTATGTTCAAAAATAAAGATTTCTTTTAAAGATGAATTACAGTTTATTGTTTTTTGTCGAAATAACCTTCCCAAACCTGCGAGCAAAACTTCGGATGGAAAACAAAAAGCGCACATTTCAATCATCTTATCTATAGAAATGTCGGATGACAAAGTGCTCACAGCTCATCTCTTATCATTAGCCTTGTTGTGTACATACCTTACCTTATGTGTCGCACAAAGAACAGAGTTTATTTGCTAAAGAAAATACAAAAAAAAAAAACAATATTCTATTCGTACAAACAAAAAAGCAGAAAAAACATAATCCAACGTCGTTGCAAAAAGATTTATCAATAAGTCTTCTTATAACTCTCAATTAAACCATAAAGGTACAGGCACCTTTGGTACCTATTCATATCTATAAATCTTAATCAGAGGTCCATGGTACGTATACACCTAGATTTATTTCTATGGCAAATAAATTGCCCCCAGAGCCCAGACGGGACAGGTCATACATCACTGTTGCTTATATATACCTATTTGGTTGAAGGTCAAGCAACAATATGTTATGGTGTCCAAATGGCCTTCATCGCCGTATAAACCATTCAAGGATATATTAAAAACAACAACCTTAATCTATAACCTTTCACACAACTTACCCGCATGGACAATTATTACTATACAATCGAATAAAATATATATTTTGCCACACATAGTCCATTCCATACATTCATACAACAGCAGGAGCAGCATATGAAGCGATAATGTTTATGGCAAAAATAACGAACGAATACCGTTACCATATAAGGATCTTAAATTGTAAGGATGAAGGCTGAATAAACCACATGCTGTGGCTGTTGTATATAAATTATTCACATCCCCACGTGTCGAGTTTAATCTGGTGAGATAAAATTTCAATATAATAACACTTCTATCGGCAGCAGCGGAAATAAGAGAAATCAGTTCTTGATGCCATTACTGTGATGAGATAACACCCGGATGAAGATTTTCTCTGAAGAAAGTGGCTCAGATTGTTCTTAATAAATCACATTATTTCGGTAAATGAGTCAGTGTATGTGTTTGAATTAGATTTGAGAAATTTATGCGGTAATTTCTGACAATTCTCAAGACTTAACCGAATTATGTCAATTATTATTATTATTATTTGAAAGATTGTATTTTCGTGTGGTCTCCAGGCTTAAGAAAAATGACAGAGCATCACTTTCGATACTAAAAATTTCAATTGAAGTGGAATTATCTTGGAATTATCGCGTTTTGCAAAATATTTTACCGTTATTCCCTGGTGTTTAAAATCAATTAAATGACCCACATAAACTTTCAAAAAAGGAAAGATTTTTAAACCTCAAAAAAACTATTATTGAATAATTTGAATATAATCCGTATTAGATTTCTTATATTTTTTTCTATTATCTTTCAATACGCATTATTAGTTTTGCAAGAAATTATCAACTTTATCCATAATAACATCATTTTCAAATGTCTAAAAAAGTATTTGATATTGGAAAACAATTTTAACTCGAAAAGTTGAATTTTTAAAATTTTTTTCTTGATGAAAACTTATAATTATTTCAATTTATCTATTCAATTAAATTTATTTAATAATTCTAACCCTTATACTTTTCGAGATGTACAAAAAGTTTTTTGTCTTTTGCCCCGTTTTACCCTAACTTCCCGGTGGAATTTCGAGAAATTCCGTTGTATCAGAACAGTGTATTTATTTTTTTTTTCACTTACAGTGTAGAAAATGAATCAGTCAGATTTATCAATAACAATGGTCGACTTGTGTAATTTAATAAATTTTTAGAAAAAAAAAATTGAAAATCGTTAGAGCCGCTTTTAAAAAAAAACTATTTTTTCCATATAAAATTTTGCAAGGACTTTTATAAAATAAAAAATTGGTACGCCATTTTTAAGATATTATTAATCAACATCTAAAAATTAAATTTTGAAAAAAAAAATATTGAGTAGTTTTTGAAAAACTGATTTTCAAAGAAAAAATTTCAACTATTCTTTAAAAATCCAAAAAAAAATAATTTTCGAATTTTTTTTACTTAAATCTATTACGGCAACTTAAAAGCTTTCATGTAAAAAAATTATTGAAATTGATTGAGTCATGAAGGAGATAATCAGAATTAAAAAAAAAACGGTTCTATGGCATGTACCGTTAATAACGGTTTTGAAAAAAATGGTTTCCATTTAAAGATAGACCTTATCCAAAAAAATGAACATGATTTTTTTAATAAAAATCGCAGGCACCATTTTTAAGAAAAATGAGCTTTTCTAAAACTGGTATATGACAGGTACCGTTATTTAGGGTCCAAAAAAAGTTGAGATAACAATCAAACATGACATTACGATAATAGAGAATGAGAATTCTGTCTGTCTGTCTGTATGTATCAGAGACCACAGCCTAAACGGATGGGTATATTTACTTCAAACTTGGTATGTTTCGTTTTCTGAAGACTATTCCCAGACACTTTTTGAAAAAAAAATTTAGGACCAAAAATTACGGTACCTATACCCGTTTTATAAAAACTAATTTTCCGCAAAAATGACTCCTACGATTTCAAGAAAAAGAAAATCATCAGGTCATTAGAATTTTTTTCTTTTAAATTTTTTTTTCACCTTAATGGCTCACTTGATTTCAACGATTTCTATTACATGAAAGCTTTTAAGTTGCCTTTGTAAAATCTAGTTACAAAATTTTCAAAAATTTATTTTTTAGATTACATTTTTTTTTTTTTTTTTCTAAAACGGGTCAATGATTTTTTTTGAAAATTTAATTTTTAGATGTTAACAAATAATATCATAAAACTTGCATACTTTGCTTATTTTTTAAAAATCTTTTGACAATTTTGTTCATAAAAAATAGTTTTTTTTTATTTTTAACGGCTCTAACGATTTTCAATTTTTTTTTTGTAAAAATTCATCTTAATTAAAGTAATCAAATTGCATACTGCGTTGTCAGATCAAATTCATTTTAGCAGCTATTTTAGTAAGTAGTTTATTTTTTTTTTTTTTTTTTTCATAAAACTGCAAACTTTTAACTTAAACTTAAATTAAAATTCTTAGCAATCCAAGCAACTACGTGCGATTCAGCTGTGTATTTTAAATAATATTGCAAAATTTCCAAACTGGGGATAGGACATCCAAATAAAAGTGATTTTGCAATATTGACCCACTTTGAAGAATGCAAGAATTTTTATGTATTGCAAAAGTATAGTTATATGAGCAGTTTTTTTCTTTAACTACAAAAGTCAGAATATTACCAAGTCCTTTTTGGAAAACAAATGGTGGACAATTGAAATGTGGTATAATTTGGTTCCCAAATTGTACACTGTGGTGCCCTGGGGCGCCGTAGAATATAGATAGGAACGGTCGCACCGTACTGTTTCCATATGAGCTTCAAAGTTGATTTTTTTTTATTATTAAAGTTTTTTTTCTGCTAACTTCAGATTTATTTAGTTTAGTGGAAATTTCAATAACTCAGAAACACATTTTTTGTTTTCGCAAAATATTAGCATTTCTTATAAGCTAAGCTTAAAATTTGTTGATTCCCCTCAAGTGCCCGCCAAAATCAGGGACGTTATTACTTAAATCTTACCCACCTGCGATGTTAACATGGTCTCATTTTAAATTTTAATTATATTGAAAAGCATGTTTTAACATTCTATTTGCCTTTTAAATAAATTATGACATTATTCCCTAACAGGCAAAGGCACATGGGTGCAAAATATCCCAAACAAAAAACAACCACATGTTATTCTTTCGGCGCTCCGATCAGGTCCAACCGCAATTGTTCTTATTTGACATTGATAAATTTGGTGAAATTATATATAAATAAAAAAAAGATATTCATATATTATGTACTACACATATAAATGGTTTTTTTGTTTTATTTTTGATGATGGGACAATTTATTTTTATAGACTGTCTTTAACATAATTATTCATTTGCCTCCATGAAGACAGAAGAAAATCATTCGATTTATCGTGGTCTAGATGCTTTCAATGGCAATGAGCATTTTCTTTCGGAAATTTTGTGTGAATTATTATCCTACTTTGAGGCTAACTCCTGTAGGTGCTTTCTCTGTTTTCGTGTATTTAGGGGAGGGAATTTTTTGTGTTACTTAGGTGCTGTGGCATAGTACTTTGTCAAAGTGTTTTATTTATTCATAACACGATTTAAGAGCAAAAACTTGTAATAGAAAACTTTTACACATAAATCTAAGGATTATACATAAAATATAGAATAATATTGAAATTAACTTTGTCAAATGTCAATCAAGGAAGTGGCGAAACTTCTGACACTGCTGATGATGATGAAAGACTTCAATTACTCAATTCAATAAAGCTAAATGCCTGTGCTGGCTATTAAGTTTAATTTTAACTTTTTGAAAACTTCATATTATGTTGAAATAGAAAGTTATTTCGAACACCTGCGGCATCATAAATAATAATCAACACATGGTTTGTTTTCAAACTCCCTCTTCTTCCTACCCACCTTATCTATTATAATACCAGTGACCTTTCTGGTTCTGTAGAGAAAGACCGTGCGTTTAATTCGGTAGGCATAATTCTTTTTTAGAAATGATCAGAAGCTGTAGTCTTTAATGGCTAACATTTCGAAACAAAATTATCAAAATGGTTTTTTTTTGGTTTTTGGCAATGTTCGAATACAACCCACAATAGTTCGCCTTCTTATAAATTAACTCATTTTTGTTTTTTTATATGGTTCCAAAAGTCATTCGATCAATAGTTTTGTATGTTAAAATCGAAATTTATAAAAAAGCTATAAAACTACATTGTACTGCTTTTTACTTGCTCTAGAGGGCAAGTATTGGTTTCGTGTACAAAAAAAATTGAGGTATTAATCAAAACCAACATTACGATGATCCAGAAGTCCAAAAAAGTGGATTTCGTCATGTCGTCCGTCGGTCTCTGCGTCTGTTCGTCTATGCTTCTATCTGTACAGAGAGCCACAGCCTAGACGGGTTGACGGATTTGCTTGAAATTTGGTACAGATTATTGTTTTGTAATTTCCAATGCTGTTTTCTTTTTTGTTTTTGAATATCGAGGTATTAGAACGAATACCTCCCATATAACGGTTTCGAGTTATTGGATTTTTCTCGAAAACGGCTCTAACGATTTTGATTAAACTTTGTGTATGTTATGCAATAAGTAATTGTAACAATACTGTGTTTTTAGTTTTTCTCAAATAATACGAATAACGGAAATATGATGAACACGTTTTTCGAGAAATTTTCCATAAATTCTAGTTATTCCTGTTTACATCAAGCGTTTTTGTTTAAAATTTGGCAACAGGTTTTTATTGTAATTTTGAAAAGTATTGTTCATTTAATTTACCAAAAGAAATATTGTTAAAAAAAATTAGGTAAATAAAAAAATTTTTTTTTGTTAATTTTTTTCCAATATGAAAAATATCAAAAGCTAAATTGTTCAATGACTTACGAATATATTATAACTTTGAGCTACAAGAGCAAGTTAGTGCGAAAAACGATGTTCAAAAAAAGAATTGTTATGCCATTTTTAAGATATTATCTATCAACATCTCAAAACAAAATTTTGAAAAAAAAAATTTGAAAAAAATAAAATGCACGACTAAGTCGCACGTACTTTCTCTTAGGGTCAAAGTTGCTGTGGACTTTAAAGCTTCTTTTATAAGGTTTTTAAAAATAAATAATTTTATAAGAAATAAAAAACTTCTTAAATTGTTTTGAGCTCCAAACTACTATGCCGTTTGATTTGATTAAACAAAAAAAATTTGAAAAAAAATTTTGAAAATCGTTATAGCCGTTTTTAAAAAAAAATAATTTTTATACTATATGTATATAGAAATGCTTAAAGCTTGTTTAAAAATAAAGTTGGTATACCATTTTCAATATTATTGCACATCTAAAACAAAATTTCAAAAAAATACAGTGATCCGTTTTCGTAATTTGATTTTGAAAGATTTTTAACAAATCCAAAAATTATTTTTTTGAAAATTTTGATATCAAATAATTTGAAGTTTGTTAGGATCAGGAAAACTAAAAAGCTTAAAAAACATAAAGTTGGTTTAGTCGTTTAGGTGAATGTCAAAAATGAAGAAAACGGTTTTATGGGAGGTATCGTAAATATTACAAACGTTGCCAAAAACAGCCAAAATAATTTTAAAGGTGGCACGACTTCAAAATTTTAAAACAATTAATAAATAGTTGGTTATAAGTTTAAATAAAATAAGCGTTAATTGGTAATAAGTTAAAAAAAGTCGTATATCTGTTTTTTTTTGGCTTTTCTATCAAAAACCTACATACGAGTACATCAGAGCTAAAATTTTAAGCTTCAAGTAACTTTGTACTACATAAGTAACGGTATACAGCTTTACTTCTTGGGAGGGGTGGGGGGTGGTCATACCGACAAATTTTTAGAACGTCAGTATGTTATCATGTGGCCCAAAAACCAAAAGTTTCTTTTTTGTACACACAGGGTACAATAAATTCCCAACATTGTTTCTTAGAATTATTCAATTTTGCTATGAAAAGTATTGAAATGCAGATAAAACACGTGTTTTAGACATTTTCCTTTGGAAATTTGAAACATGATCACTTTTGTTAGGCTCCAGACAATTGGATCAGGAAAACTATAATTGAAGGTCTAAGTGACACCATAACCAATAAATTTTTTTTGTGCTTTTCATATAAAAAAAAAACATATAAAAAAGAATGACAATTTTGTATGCAGGGTACCACAAATTTGGATTTTTAATTTAAATATTCACACTGAGAATAAATATTGACTTTCAAAATAATGGAATCCAAGAAACTGAAAATCTTCGTAATAATTACTGTTTTTTAATTGTGTATATAGGAATTCGCAGGAAGGCATGAAATTCAATTTCTGTTCATCGTTTTTAATGCAAATCTTTTCTGAGCATGTTCGCTTTTGTTTCTAAAACTTTCAAAGTGTATTTTAATCTAAAAACATTGGCTTATAAATGCAGTTTTGGAGCATTTAATAAGCATCAAATTCCCATCGATTTTCAAGTATATTTACATTTGGAAATGTTGAGTACTAATTTGTGGTGGCTCTATTTTGATGAGATGGAATGGATATCAATAACAATAGAACATTGAAATTCAATTTTTTTGCTAAAGCAATAAATTGTGACCACGATTTTCGGCAGAAAATTTTTGAGCGAATTTATGCAAGAAAACTTAAAATATTAATTTTTACACTACATTACATTTTGAAAATAATATACTCCGTTTTTTTTCTGTAGGTACAAAAAGGTTTTATTTAAAATGCCTCAGATTTAAACCTCGATACTAAGATATTCTAATCAAAAATGATCGTTTTACAAATTTTCAACGCCAACGACTCACGAAGACAATGGCACGAATGGGAAATGTAGGTTACAGATTGCTGATTTATTGGGATGTTGTTAGGATTTATACCAGCAGTGGAAGACCAAGTTTGCAGCTTCGAAAAACCTGTGCTAACTGCATGGTACACCAAAAACCTATCTGACTTTTTTTCAATTATTATCTTATAAAATGTGCGTTTTATAGAAAAAGCTTCCAAGCATCAGTTAAAGAAGATACAATTTACTACAATTTAAAATTAACATGTTTATTATTGTTTTACTTTAAAAAATTAATTTTTGGGGTAGTATAACTAACTAACTGCCAAAAATCTAAAGATAAAAATCAAAAAACTTAGAGTATTGAAATAAAAGTACACTAATTCAATTTCATATTAAAAGGTCAATGCGGAAACCCAGGAGAGCTTTCCAAAACCTTACTTTAATTGTAAGAAATTACTTATAAACGATAATTTTTTTTTATAAATGACACATACGCATCAGTATCAAACCGCCAACAATTCCCTATTTACAAAAATCCATATACTTTCTTGTTTCCTAGATATCCCTTGGTGCTGTCTGCTACTTTTAGGGTCATCTAAGTAAGAAAATCAAAATTACATTAATAACAAAATGGTGGCTTAATGGATTTAGGTTCAGTTGTGCAAAATATGCTTTTCGACTCGTGTATTGAAACTTCGAATGTTGAAATCAAAAAAACACAGTATTTATGCGGATCTTACAGAAGGAAAGACAATTTTTTTGAGATAGTATAGTTTTCTGTTGAATACACCACCCCTGGGTTCTTCCCTCCAAAATATAGTGTTGCCATGTTACTAAATATAAAATATGTACCAAGTTTTATTTCGAAACGATAATATGAAGTAAGCTTAAATAGATTTGGGTTGTTTCTTTCCTCAATGCCCCTACCCTGGGTTCGAACCACTAAAATATTGTGTTATCACCCAAACAACGTATGTACCTACAACGTTTCAGTTCGATACAATACTTGGAAGTTTGTCAAAATTAGCTTATAAGATTTTATTACATTGTTAGTTAGTTTGTTTGTTAGTCTGTCAGTTTCAAGTGAATCTAATAAAGGCGTGTTAATTAAAAAAAAGAAAAAACTTCTAAATTTTCGGTATGAATGCTTCAATGTCCCTAAAACTTTTGCGAGAGCTTAAACTTGTTGGTGTAGGGAGACAATTTTGCATTGAATAAATAATTGATTATTGGTATTGACAAAAGAAGTTGCTCTAAATGTAGCTTATTTGCATTAAAAAGCTTCGCAACTTAAAGAAAATGCTTAAAAATTCTATTTGAATGATATAATACGGATCATGACATCGTTAATTTGTTACTCTAAACCACTGCTGGATGGGCGTGGGTGGGCGAAATTGACTGTTAAAAAACTTTGAAGTAGCACACAATTCCCCTCGGCGATATTCAAACAGAAAACCGTACAATTTAAACTCATTAAAAGCAAAGATAGATGGAAATAGAAATGTTTGTGTCAAGAAACCAAGCGGGTGAGTCGAACTGTGAGTGAAGTGGTAGCGATAGTTACTAGCACTATGCGGCAGTGGTCGACAGTCGGCACTAAAAGGACGACACTCTTGACATTGAAATGGGTGCGGTTGTTTTTGCTGCTGTTGACTCCTCCGAATGGCATGCTAAATGATTTATTATATAACACGTTTTCAACTCTGTCCTGTGATTATATTTTGCTTGATATTCAAATCGTTTGTCTGCATTGTTTCGGAAATTCTTTAAGCTTAATGAATTTTAATTACATAAAATTAAATAACTTTTATGTTACGAATCTGTTGGTATATGTTATTCACAAAAGGGAAATTCATTCATTCTTCACTGTATTTGTGTTTTTTGACATTGGAACAATAATAATAATAATTAAACAAGTAAGGACAATGAAGAGAATGCTGACACTAAGTACCTATTATGTTGCTTAAGCTTTTAAATAACAAAATGTCCTCTGTATAATAAGTATCTACTCTTGGGTTGCCATCAATGTGAACAAAGTATAAATTTCCAGTTGTCCTCACGAAGACAATAATTAAATTGAATTACATTCTTTTTAAATTTGAAGTATTGTATTTGCTTCTCATAACAATTTCTGTTTTGTTTTTGAGCTAATTACTTTTCAAGGAAATCAACTTTTGTGCGTTGGAATAATTGATTCAATTTGTGGAATACTTATATTTTATTTTTGTTGAGTTATAATTGGGTATAAGACACACAAATTACAGAATTAAGTCATGTTTCTTCCACAATTGGCTTAATGCAATAAGTTACTATGGTTGGGAAATATAATTTGAAGTTCTATTTTAGATTCCATTTTATTCTAACTTTTTTGTATTAAGTGGTTTTAAATCATATCAAACTTCATAAACCATATATGGGGTAGTATGCGGTAGTATGCTTTTCTCCAACACCGCATTGTGTGCCTCAGGAGTCCTCTCAGACAACCTTCTACTAGTCAGCTTATGCAGACTTCTTAATTACAACAGTTTCTTTTAAACTGAGAACGTGGAACATGGAATTAACGAAAGCTGCTATATCAATGAAATGGGTGAAATCAATGGAAGCCATTGATAATTGATATCACGAAGATGAAGATTTATAGCACTCTGTTAGGTTCATAGTCTCACAAGTATTGCTTTAACGAATATAATGCACTCTATAGGTAAGAGCAAGACCAAAAGGTGGGATGTGGGGTTATGTTTTTTTTTTCATCTGCGAAAAACCCTAAGATATTTTTAACGTTTTTGCAAAATTTAATATGAGTGTCCATTCAACAGGAATGGTGATTTGTATACCAAGAGGATGCAAAGTCAAGGGTACACAGTACTCTGTTGGGTTTGTGGTCGCATAGGAACATACTTGCTTACTTACTTACTTAGGTCCTCAGACCTTAAAAAGTCCATTGTAATCCCCTTAAGGGGCATAGGGCCTCTACTACTCCTACGCGCCATCGTGTACGGTTTCTGGAAATATAACGTAGTTCTCTCCAACTCTTCCCCAGCTGTGCAGATTCACATTCGACTGTCCTGCGCCATGTGCTTCTCGGCCGACCCAACCCTCTACCTGCCTGTGTGAGTGGGTTCCATTGCATCGCTTGGCCAGCAATGCAATCGTTGCCTTTTCGAAGCGTATGACCAATCCACTGCCACTTACGTCTGCGAATAGTACTGTCAATGGATTCTTGACCCGTTCTTCTATAAAGTTCTTCATTGGAAGTACGGTTGGGCCAAAAAATCCTTAAGATGTTTCGTAGACACCTATTCACGAACGATTGCAGCTTGCTTGTGACAGTTGTTAAGATTTTCCAAGTGCTGCACCCATACAGAAGCACGGATTCAACATTGGAGCGGAACAGTCTCAGCTTGGTCTTTAAGCTTATAGCGTTGTTTCTCCATATTTTGGACAGCACAGCCTTTGCTTTTTTGATACGGCTGTCGACATCTTGTTCGGTTCCGCCTTTGGTAGAGACAAAACTCCCAAGATATTGAAAGTCTTCTACTTTCTCTACCGGTTGTCCAGAAATATTGACTTGAACGGATGAGTTACTTCCGAGGCTGATCATTTTTGTTTTTGCCGTGTTAATTTTCAGCCCCACGATTTCTGCTTCTCCCTCCACCCTTGTTATCATTTGATGGAGATCCATGATCCTATGAGAGAGTAAGCATACGTCGTCCGCGTAGTCCAGATGTTTGAGTTGGGAGGTTAGGCTCCATTGAATTCCACTATTTCCTTTTAACAGGGCTGCACGTAGCACATCGCTTATCACTAACAGGAAAAGTATTGACGACAGTCTGACTCCACAATGGACTTCGCTTCGCACAGCACAGCTAGCGACGAAAAATCAACGTCATAAGGTTCAAGGATACATTTTGCGGGAAGTGAAAGCTCTATGAAATTCCTCTGGCCAAAGTCAAAAGTGGGGGCGGAAAAAGTGGGTGGTGGTTCAAACATGCAAATTTTTAATATTTTATAATTCAATGGGCCGAAACAAACTGGAATAGGTCCAAGTGGGGACAAAGCGTTGCCAGAAATCATCAAACCTGGTTTTCGTCATATGCCGTCCGTCGGTCTATGCGTCTGTGCGTCTGTGCGTCTGTACGTCTGTGCGTCCATCTGTACACCACTCCACTGCCCAAACGCGTGGACAGATTTTTTCAAATTTTATACAGAAGATTTTTACGTAATTTCGAAATTTGTTTTTTTTTTTGTTTTTGAATATCTCTTCTAGAACTAATACCTCCCATATAATGGTTTTGAGTCATTAGACTTTTCTCAAAAACGGCTCTAATGATTTTGTTTAAAATTTGTGTATGTATAATGTATTGTGTTTAGTGAGTGCAACAAAACTGCATTTTTAGTTCTTTTCAAAAAACTCGAACAGTGGAGAAACAGCGTTACCGTTTTTTTCGAAAATATTTCTTTTATTTGTTTTTTTTTTTTTTGTAAATATGTCGTACGTATTTTAAGCGATTTCGACTAAAACTTGTGCAAAGATATAACCTTAAAAAATCTAATTAAGTTTTCAAAAAAATTATTAATTAAATAATTAAAAAGACTAAAAAAATAAATAAAAAGTTAAAATTAGTTTTATTCGTTTTTAACATGTTCCAGTTTACTTTTAAATAGATATACAACTATGGGAGGAGTCATTATCCTTATGGTAGGTATAACAATGGACTTACATCGATCTATGTTTGACGGCAAGAAGGTCAACTATCAGCCCGTTAACCTTACGATTTAAGCTAGAGGAAGGTTAATATCTAATCGATTCTATATTTTGGTACATATATAGATGCAAACCTAAAACCTGCTATACAGAAATTCCTGGAAAAAAGCACGTAGAGTTAAACAAGTATACAAATTCTACTGAATTATATTGCTTCCTTAACGATAGCATTCAAATTAAGAGATAAATTTAACGATGAGGTTCTTGAAAGGGAAACCTAGTCCTGTCGTATTCGATTTAATCCGAAATCATGAAAAAATTTCGAAAATAAAGCTTACTTCACCGACGTTCTATGAGTTCATTCTTTCAAATATTACCTACTTACATACCCGTAGTATACCTACAACACAATTCAATATTGAAGGTAAATTTCTCAGATCAGGAGTGCATAGGTACAAAATTATTCCGTTTCATATAGAAGACATTGAGGGCAAGATACATACACTGCATACAAAACGAGAGTACCTACAAGGGAGAAGGTCAATTGGAATATATAGCATCATTTTATTGAAACCTTGACATTCTGAGGACTCTTGAACAGTCCATCTATGCCATTGAAATATGTCCCTCCCATTTATATACACAATAAGGAATCCTATACAGTGATGCTTAACACAATATTGGTGGTTGATATTTATCTTACTTACTTTGAATGTCTTTGAGACTTACAACAACTGAAACCCACTTAATAAATATGCAACTAACTTTAAATATATTGGAATACTACAAATTTCTTTTATTCTGAAACGTTTGCCCTTTTCCTGGGCAACTTTCAATAAAATAGAAAATTAAATGCACGATTGGTTTGCACGTACTTGCTAGTTCTCATTAAAATTTAGATTCGTTACTATTTCGTTTTTTCAATCATTTTAAATTTTTTTTCTTTTTTTGAATATTGTACTCTCTGAGTTTTAACTTTACCACGGTGCCAATATTCTTCGGATTTTATATAGTCTGATTCACTAATTTTTCTTTAATTTTTGTTAACATTGACTTTCGGTTTCGGAAGATCAATTTGCTTGAAGGATGACTCCAATCTTTCATAATTAATATGAATAAAGCGCCCACCTTTAAGTTTTTTATCATTTTCCATTTTAACTATTTTTTAACTATTAAAATAGTTTTCAACGGAGCTGTTTCTAAAATGATTTGCTTGAGGCCCTAATAGAAGTGTCCAGAAAGAAAAAAATGGAATAAGATTTTCCATTAAGTATTTAGCAAATATCTTTGACCTATAATAGATATAAATCTTTTGGCCATATCTTTCTTGTTAGGAAGAATACAAAAAATTTATAAAATACGTTACCGACATTTATTTGAGGCGAAGAAATTGCCGTCCTTTTTTCCAAAATCAATGCATTATTACAGTTTTATATTCATTTGACCAAAACTTTTTTGTTAAGAAGAATAAAAAAGAACTGAAAAATGTCGCCCCTAGATTTTACGAAAATCGGTTCATTATTAAAGTCCAAAGTTTTATTTTTAAATTTATTTTGACCATTTTGAATCTTTTGGCCAAAACTTTTTTGTTAAGACAAATAAAAAAAAAAACTAAAAAATATATCCCCTCGAGTTTTTCAAGACAAAGCGATTACAGTTTATTTTTTTTTTAAATCGGACAAGTTTTACGGCATAGGTGGTTGTTCAAACTTCAGCGGACAAATTGTCTGTAAAGTTCAGGATCATAAAAATTCTCGAAAAAAAAAATTGGTAATACAATGACCCGTTTTCTAAAAATTGATTTTTCAAAAAAAGAAATTTGAAAGATTTTTTGAAAATCCAAAAAATTTTTTTTTGAAAATTTCAATATTTAATAATTTGAAGGTCTTTAAGCAGCTTTCGTATAAAAAGAATCATCAAATGGTTATATGACAGGTACCGTTAGTTTTGAAAAATTATATATTTCTCTGGAGTATCACCAAAGACCCTTAAAAACCAAATTTGAAAAAAAATCGGTTCACTAGTTCAGGCTATAGCTCGAGGTATACTACATACAGACAGACAGACAGCCAGACAGACTAAATTGCGAGACCCACTTTTTCGCATTCTCTATTATCGTAATGATTGTTATCTAGAGTTCGATTTTTTTCGAATCCTTAACTTGCACTATTGTACCTATATCGCATCAAGTAAAAATAGAAAATTGAAAGTCCTTGCTGATATTCAGTTTACATTATGTATAAATAGTTTCATTTTTTAATGAAATAAAACAAAATTGTATCTCTCTATTGCATGGATTGTGAAAACTTTACTAAAACGTTAAGATTTGTGTTTTACTGAACAAAAAATGTGTCAAAAGGGTGCGGAAGTGCAAGGTGGGAGGCAAATTTCTATCCAAATATCATTATTATCAAATTTATGAAATAATCAGCCCTCTCACTCTCCCGGGGAAATGTTTTCGAGAGAAGGGCTCCCAATTCGTTCCTCTTGTGTTCAGAATAACGTACAGTGAAAAACGAACGAAATTTATAGTAGCTTTTTGTTTGGAAGCATTTCTCACAAAAACATTTCACCGGTAGTTTTCATTCAGAATGGGGCTGTATGTATCAGAGACCACAGCCTAAGCGGATGGGTCGATTGACTTCAAACTTTGTATGTGGCGTTTTTTTCGAGAATATCCCCGAGATTTTTTTTTTTTTTGACCCCAAATAACGGTACCTGTCATATACCGGTTTTAGAAAAAAACATTTTCTCAAAAACGGTGCCTACGATTTTTATTAAAAAAATCATAGTCAGTTTTTTAGATAAGATCTATTATTAAATGGAAACCATTTTTTTTCAAAACCGTTATTAACGGTACCTGCCATAGAACCGTTTTTTTAAATTCTGATTTTCTCCTTCATGACTCAATCAATTTCAACCATTTTTACATGAATGTTTTTAAGTTGCCGTAATAATATTTAGTAAAAAAAATTCGAAAATTATTTTTTTGGATTTTTAAAAAAAATTTGAAATTTTATTTTGAAAAATCATTTTTTCGAAAACTACTCAATATATTTTTTTCAAAATTAAGTTTTTAGATGTTGATAAATAATATCTTAAAAATGGCGTGCCAATTTTTTCTTATAAAAGTCCTTGCAAAATTTTATATAGAAAAAATAGTTTTTTTAAAAAACGGCTCTAACGATTTTCAAATTTTTTTTTTCTTAAAATGTATCATTGTAGAAGAAATCAAATTGCATACTTTGTTTTGAGGTTAAATTCATTTAAGAAGCTGTTTTAGTCATTTGAAAATCGAATTATATGCTTTTTTAGTTTTTTTTTTTCTAAAACTGCATTTACAAATTTAAATAGTAACTTTATCTGCAAGAGCAAGTAAGTGCGACCCAGTCGTGCATTTTATTTAATTTATTATTTTGATTTAAATATATTATAGTAACAAAGTGATTAGCTATTACTTTGAAGTATCAAACATTAATGAATCAAAACCCATTTGAAACAGGCCGAACATAAAAATAAACCAAATTACAGGGGTTTTGTCGAAAAAATATCAATTACTTATATGAAATATTTGAATTAATTTTACAAAAAAACACATTATGCTTCTTTGAAAAAAATTCCCTTCTGAACTTTTCGCTACATTTCTTAAATAGTTTTACATACCCGAAAAAAAAACTATACGAAAATAAATAATGATGGGAAGTACAACGTTGAACATTATTTATTCATGATCTGACTAAAATGAATACACCGACATCAGACGATATGCAAAGATTCATCAGCTATTTATGTTTTGTACTAATGACCCAAGAGGTCAATCGAACACATTATTTTAAAAATGCCCTAATTTATTTTGTTCAAGTTTAATTCTGTCTCAAACCCCAACTCCTTTTCCGAAAGTATGTTTTTTGTTTTGATTTTTTTTTACCCACTTTTACTTTGCGTAATTGACTGTTTCTTTTCAAACTTATCTAACAAAAACCTGTACTTCTTCATTATTCATCCTTATCAGTTATTACCTTCTTTTCTGCGCGTAATTTCCATTTCTTTTTACTTTCTCTCACAACAAACCACCATTTGGCATACCTACTAAAAAAAAATCGTTTACCTGTATCCTCCTGAATTTATTGCGAAGTTAATACATTTTTGGAGTACAATGCTGATGGGCGGAAAAAAGTTCGCTAAGTAATCTATAAAATTGAAAACGGCTACGTTCATGAACTTGTAATAGGTTTTTAATGGAGACTTAGTTACCTTGTTTTCTTCCAGGAAAAACACGTGTAGATGTGTTGTAGGTGTAAGTACCTGCTATAGAGGGTAACCTTAAGCCATGTACAAACCCACTTCCCATTACAAATCCAAATCCAAATAAATGATTTTCTACTTCAGATATTTTGGCAAAAAACAGACATCAATTTACATCAGTCTCATCCAACCTCCTTGAATTATGAACAAAAACAAACAAAAATGAGATTTGTGTAAACACAAAAGCAAATCAATTAATGATAAGCAATGAGGAAGGACGTTACTTCATTTTTTTGCATCATTCCCATGAACGTAATCAATCAAATGGAAGATACAATTTATCACCTCGAATACACCACTCAATGATAATTAAGGGTCGTCATCGTCACAATGGATATTTTTATGTTATTTAAGAGAATTCTTATTAAATTACACTTTGTGAAGATTTTGGTTGGATTAAGCACAAAGATATGATATAAAATTCAAAAGAAATAATTTGTTTTGGTTGGATTGAGTGGGAATGAGGAGCGGTATGTTATTCCAGCAAAAGATTTAATCTCAATTTTGTTGTTTTTAATAAATAAACAAACAAGAGGTTTTTATTTTCTGTAGGCAAAATATAATTCCAAATGATAAAATCATTTTTACTTGCTCTATAGGGCAAGTATTGGTTTCATGTCAAAAAAAAAATTGAGGTATTAATCAAAACCAACATTACGATGATGGAGAAGTCCGAAAAAGTGGTTTTCGTCATGCCGTCCGTCGGTCTGTGCGTCTGTGCTCTGTGCGTCTGTGCGTCCATCTGTACACTTCTCCACTGCTCATACGCGTGGACGGATTTTCTTCAAATTTGGTACAGATGCAATGGATAAACGATAATCCTACAATTGGTGATTCGGCGAAGCAAAGCATGTGGATGACGTGGCGTAGTGCGTAGTGTACTGGCCTCTGAAGCTAAGCATGCGTGGGTTCGAATCCTACCTGTGTATAGGAGCAAAGTTTTTCGATTAAAATGATAACTTTGGGGCTTAACACCACAAACATAATGGAATTGACGGTATAAGAAGCCTGATGAGAGGATTGGCACCCTCGAAATAGCTATAACTCTAGCCATGTTGGTGGTAGAAAGTACCTTCATGTTGTTGTTCAATTTTTTTTTTTACTATATAATATTTTGTCCGCTAACTTCAGGCTTACTTTGACGGAAAATTCAATAACCCAAAAATTATACGAGTTACAAATTACACTAGTTTACGCGAAAAAAGTGGACAAAAACATGATTTTTCGACCTTTTAGGAAAATTATTTGAAAAATCATGTTTTGTACACTTTGAGCGGCTGTTACTCAATGGTTTCTGTTCCGATTACCATAAAAAATATATTGTTGGAAAGAGTAAAACAACTTCTTTTCAAAAAATAGAATATATTATATATATTTATATTCAAAAAATAGAATTACCGTTATTGATATTTATGCTAAAATTAGAAATATAGCAAAAAATATGTTTTTTTGCTGATATCTCGAGAACGCTTCTTTGGAAAAAAATGAATGTCATTTTCTTGTTCAGCAACCTAAAAAATAAAAATCTAAAAAAATAGTTTTTTGTGCAGGAACTCACTATGAACCGAAAATTTGTAAACTAGTGTTATTGGTTTGTGCAACAAATTAGCATTTAATTAGCTGCGATATCTGAGATTAAAGTTTTTGAATCCGCCACAAAGTGTCCGCCAAAGTTAGGGACATGGAAAAATCGATTATAAATACGTGTCTTTTTTCAATTTTCGACAGTATAAACTATGTTGTTTTTTTACAAAATTTAAAAAAAGTGTAGGTACTTAACCACAAAGACGCCATATAAAAATTTTCTAAATCAACAATTTTATCCTCAACTTTTTTGAAAGAAAAAATGTTTTTGGCATTTTTCCCAATATTTTTGAAGTTATAAAAAAAAAATTATCGGGTACAGATATTTGTACTATTTACATTGCATGTTTAATGGGTACTTTTGAAAGAAATCGTAAAACTTTTCGACACCTGAACCACTTATTCTTCCAATTTGCTAATGGTCTGCGAAAAAAAGCACAAATTTGTAATTTGGGAACAGAAACCAGACTTCAAATTCGCAAACAGGCAGTCAGTCCCAAATCGAGTGTGGAACAAACCTTATGACTTTCATTTGATACGACCTGTAATATTGTGTTTCTTTTACTTATTTATTTTGATTAAATTATTTGATTTGATTGTCGGCATTCTAAATTTCTTATTTGTAGTAGCCCAAATTGAACCTAAACAGTTTATCTTATTAGCCTTTTCTTATCAAGAAACAAAATAGGACACCTTTTTGTAAATTTCTTTTTCAAAAATGGTCAACTTTTTATTTGCTTTCTTTTATCAAACAATTATATCCATCCCATCCTATATAAATAAATTATGAAGGTACACACCTACTTGTATTCACTCATCCATGTGTGCATATTTCACGCTTAATGATTATCATGCATTTATTCCAATGAAAAAATATATAAATCCATAGATTTCTTGGATAACATGTTTGTGTTTATCTATGGTTCCTCTCAAAATCCTTAAATCGAGAATATAGCATGTAGGTACCTTTGGATCCGTTTGACTTTACATCTTCTTATGTATAGAAAGGGTTAAATTTATGTTAGATCCGATCCGAATAAAATTTAATTCTACCTTTTCTTTACAGTGTTTCGAAACCAATACTTGTTTGATGAAATTATTTCATTTCCTGTCGCTGCTGCAAAAGGTATGTATAAAGGCAGCAGAATGTCTCATATTTCAAATTGAAATGTACAATTTCCTTTCGTAGATAAAATTCACTTAAGAAGTTGAAAAAAAAAGACTCAGTTTACCTTCAACTTCAATTTAATTGAAACGCTATAAATAAAATGGAACTTTTTTTATTCTTCTTGATGGTGGTCTTTTGTATTGTGATTGTGAGGTTCTATAATTGAAGCTTCGCGTGGCATTGTTTGATATCGGTTTAAAGATTTTAACTTACTATAGAATAAAATAAACTGCACGTGGTTTTAAATTCTAGAAAAAATTCTGATTCGTTTGGAATTCTGAATTTTTAACTTTAGGCTAAGGAATGTGCTCTTACTTGATAATATTCTTTACTTCATTTTAAGATTTTTAGTTTGTTAAAAACGCTACCCTATATTTGGTGAAAAAGTGTACAGCAAGTATCACACGATTTGTGTAAACACCTAAATTTGTATTAAAATTTGTGTATTTTTGACATAAATATGCACAAAACCATATGAACCACAAATTAAATGACAGAAAATGACATTTAGTGTCATCCGAATCATGGTTAAGATGATATGGTGCATTTTTATTGCAAAAATACACAAATTTTTGTGTGTACACAAGTCTTGTGATCTAAACTTAACTATTTCTATCATTGTACCTAAGCTGTTGGGACCCGGATGGCCGGGTCTTCTTTGTGACAGGCGGGCCGTTAGTCTACGCTTCGGCTCAAAATCTAAGAACAAGGGCCAAAATCATGGAGGTGGGAAATTTCACTGTCCAATTTATTAAAAAAATCAAAAATTTAGGATTTGCTTTTAAAAATACATTAAATAAAGCATTTCTGGAAATGATGAAGCCATCAGAAAATGATATGATGGATATTTCCAAAACGAGTGTGGTGTTTTAAAAACTATGTCAAATTGAATTATATTATATTATTATAACAACTTTATTAACCAAATATAACTTCATTTCGATTTCTGTTTTTCTATGGATATATTTTTTAAAAACAACATGTTTCTACTATTCCAGAATACCTACAAAATCGATAACTTTTTCAAGTTTTTTTTTACAAACTTCATGATAAAACTGCATATTCAAGCCATACTTGCATTAGATTCTGACTTAAAATACCAAAAATATGCACATTTGTTTCGTGAATATCATATCACTCATTCATATTCAAAAAGCGTTCCCGAAAATGACGTTTTGATCATCATTATTGCTTATCTTCTTTCTAACAAAGGCAAACGAAATATTTTTGAGGTTTTATTGTAGTGGTTTTGATTTTGCATCATAACATCGTCAAAAAATTGTAATTTAAATCTTTATTCATACCAAAACAGGCGTTCCCGAAATGATGCTTAATTGATATATGCTCCTTATGTATCAAATTTAATTTCAAGTACCACTTCAATTTAATTTATTCATGCAGAAAACGATAAACTAATTCCATGACATACTAGACAGACCATTTGTTGCTCCATCTGCACGTTAGATAAATAAAAGATTTAAATTTTGTCACTTTAAATACAGTCAGACATATTCCTTCGGAATATGAATTGAATGGTACAGGCAGCCTTCCTCCTACAATTCGGTTTTTAAATCACCGCTCGGTGGTACTAGCAGAAATAAATGAATTTTCTCGTTTTTTTTTGCTAGGCACATGAGAATTCTTGAAGAAAATTTAGCCTTAGAATTGTTTAGAATACAAGTAGCTAAATTTAATTAAATTTAGTATATTTTTTTGTCACTCGAATTTCAGTTTTCGAGTTATGAAAGCGTTCCCGGAATGATTTAAGATATGTAAGATGATTTTTATATGTAAGATTGAATAAAACAAAAACTAACTCTGTTTAAGACGAAGTTAATACATTTGTAGATTCATCTCATTTAATTTTACCGGAACTTCGGAAATCAATTGTAATTAACTGTAATTTTGAGTTAAAAAAAAAGCCTGGACACCAAATTATCCACCTGCATGATTTTGGTCCATAAAGCAACTTGAAGCAACAGATGAACCGAAGTCTTTTCGTAGCTCATTGCCATTTTTTTTATCTAAAAAACGTTGAGGTTTGCTTAGCAAAAATTCTAAAACTTTAATTTTTTCATTGAAGAGGACGCTAAATTGCTTAGAAACGAAGCACGAATGCCTGAAATAGAGTATGGACCATACACACAACACTTGTGCAAGCACCGGAGTCATAACACCACCGGTGTGACATTCCGCCATACACACGACACCAATCAAGACATCGACACCAAAAATCAAACAATTTTGATTTTGCGAACACGGTGTCTGACACCGAAATCGGTGTGCACGCACACCCGCCCATACACAGAACACATTTCAGAATACCAACACCTGTGCTTGCACAAGTGTTGTGTTTGGGCCGCTTTAGATATCATATATTTCACAGTAAAAGCTCTCTAAAATGCTTTATTAATGAAACAAATCATCCATGGTTATCATTTATATAATATTTATAACCCTTATTTCCGTCTTTTTGTGCATCCTCGGGACTATTGAATTTACCATAAACGTTTAAACTTTTCAATATTATGACATGAAAGATTACCCGGCTGGGTAGCCATACTATGGTGCAAGTTCTATTCCACTTTCCCCATTATATTTATTTTGACATCAGAAATACCGTCCCAAACAGAAATAACCATTACTGAAGCCCTACTATCAAACTTGATTCTACTTTCAATTCTATTCCTGGATGGAATATTATTAAGTTTTCAATGTTTGCCATTTTATCCACGGACTTTATTAAAACAAATTCCTATATTTTTATTCTTATTTTGTAGTCGGTTTACCCTAATATTACTTATACAAATTATGTCTTCAGTTCAACACATAGTTAGCTAGTTTTATACATAACCGATCGATATTCTGGTTACTAAGGCAATAACTTTTCGCGTCGTAAAAAAAATGAGATGAATAATTCCTAGGAATGCGAAGTATAATGTCTGTAAATACTTCCATTCGATAAACTGAAAAGAGTAGGTACCTATTTCATTTTTATTGCAGTTACTATTCAAAGACGATTAAATACAATCCAACACAAAATATACTACCTATGTAGTTTTGTGACTTATTTTATTAAAAGAAAAACAAATTGAAATATTATTATTGCATTGATTTTTAAAAGTTTGTGTTACATTTAAATTCATTTGATATTTTGTTTCTGCAAGTTTGTCGTAGAGCATTCTTAACTTGCAGCTATTCCACTATCAACGAATTATTTCATAGTCTTTTCAATTATAAATCCTGTCATTAAATGATATGAGTATCTACACAAAATGAAAAGAACAAAGACAAAAATTAAAAATATTTAATTTTCTGTTGCTGTTTCCAGGTCGTAAAATCTATCAAAATTGACATTTTCAAAATCTCTTCCCATTTACCGACAATTTGTAAATTTAATTATACAGGTTGTATGAATCGTTATTGTTACTACATGAATAGTATATAGCGTTCTCGATACTCGTACATAAATAGGCAATATAAGCAGCGGGGCTATAACAAGAAACAATGGACCAGAAGTCCCTTATAAATTCCATCAGATTATCAGCTTTGTTGTGCTGTGTGCCGTGCAGTAAATTGAGTACAATTCTACTTTAATCGCAATAATAATGGAGAAGTTCTGCTTACAAAAAAAAATCCCTTCAATTTAATTGACCCAGAAAAAAAGCATTGATTTACTACTCCCTTCTGTAGAAAAGTGAAATATAATATCGATGGTATTTTAAAATATCGAAAAATATCGAATAAAAAATACTTAAATTTGCACATACGGCCTAGCTTAATGAACTCTTTTTTGATAACAATCACTGAGTTCTACTGTGTAAAATATATGCTGAAATCCCACTTAATATATCTCAAAAACGGAACGTGATTGATCAATTTTGGCTCCATATTTCGATTCATAATGCCAAAATGCTTTAGAAAATTTGTATGCTGGCCATGTTTCTTGCACACGCACGAAATAAATGGATAATGACTTCAACATTTCCCTTGCCATGGAAACATGCAAACGTTTAAAGGCGAAGAGGCCAACCCATAGCATCCGTCGCGTGCGTTTTGCCGACGTTTTCAATTTACAGCTCGATAAAATACACAAGATCTTATGAGAAGCGACCTATAAGCTATGGATCGAACGGATACAACGGAAAAATTACGTCAACGTATTCGTTGACGGAGGGGACGGATTCTATGGGTTGGCCCCTTAAGAATGAATATCCTTCAATCAGTATTCCTCTTTCACTGTCTGAGATTTTTAAAAGATTTTAGCAAGGCAAATACTTAATCTTCTATCTATACTCCATTCTTCATCAATGCACACTGGACCAAATATCACTCGAAGAACCTCTCAAAGAAACCTAGCTGGTTTTCATCCGAAGCTGCCAGTGTTCATGCCTCTGCCCCATACAACAGGACTGGGATGATTAGGGTCTTGGTTCTTTGAGAGAGGGCTTAACTACTTACATGCCTTCTAAACCCTAAAGAAAAAGTGGTTGGAGAGTGTGATTCTTCGGTTGATCTCTACACTGATGTCGTTATGCGAATACTTGAAAATGACCCACTGACAGCTATTGGTAATTCCCAACAGTCAATAAAGATAGGACAAAAACAGTTGATAATTCCACTGGTAAAATGTTCGAGGTGTTCATCAGGACGCACTCATGGGTACCTACTATACTTAATCTATTGAAGATTTACTCTAGGTCTGAAAATATGCCTCGAAATCCTTCGGTGAATTAGGTGAGGTTGTCTTAATTTGAATAACAAATACCATAAAAATTGCCTATTAATTTGAATAAATCCCAATAAGCAATCGCCATTTCTATCAGTTTTTTTGAACTCCCTTCATTATTTGTCATTTCATCAGGCTTGAAGGTACAGGTGGTCAAAGCTCTTACAAGTCTTCAATTTGTTATGAATGGTCATGGTCACCTATAATGTTACAATAGGGGCGTTCACATCGACTAACTTAACAGACGACGAACTGTCAAAATAGCCGTTTTGACATCTACTGGATGGTTTTCAATTGATTTCTATGTTTTCCAAATGATAGGGCTTTCAGTTGGTCGTCCGGTAAGTTAGTCAATGTGAAATGTGAACCCCCTAATGGCATAAACAACGATGAGTTCCTGAACGTTACACAATACTTGAAAACTGAAATTCGAAAAAGAATTCTCTTCTTTATGATCATAATTAACTACATTAGTTGAGGTAGTCTATTAGTGGTATCGATAAACTACATGGTAGCTGTTGACTTACAACGAAAAAATATCCTTGCTAGTGAAAAATGATTAAGCATCTCCCGAATCCCAGTTTAATTTTCAAGTGACCTTTCGAATTTTCCACTTGTTGAATTCTTTCAAAAGAATAAGGATTCCATTACAAGGCAAAAGGAAAAACCTTCGGTACATATTCAAAATACTAAATGCATAAATCCTTAATTTGTTTCTGTTTAGCCTATAACTTACCGTTTGTGTTGTTGTTATTGCTCTTCGATGAACTGCAGTTATTATTCAGCGAATTGAAAAAATTAACTGCTCCAGTTCGCCGTAGTATCCAAAACATGTTGATATATTTCTAAAAGTTGTTAATACCCTCTGTAGTCTATTATGGGTAGCAAAGGGATACTGGTTATAACGATAAAAATAAAAATAGAACAACCAGGTTAAGACTTTTTAGGTATTTTTTTTTTTTAAGCACACACGCACGCTCTATTTCCGAGAAACAGAAATTGGAAAACACAATCAAAACACAGAAAAACAATGAATACGTCGTACCTATCCTCAAGGATAATTACAACGACACGAAATCAATTTGCTAATCAATCACAACCAATCTCAGAGAAAACACAATCGCTCTAGCTGCCAGGCTACCACCACTCAACACGAGTAAATTATTTTTCTCTATTTGATTTTTTTTTCTCCTATTTTGATTGCACAAGCAAAAAAAAAATGAGAAAAACAATTAAGTCCTTTCAGCGAGGACAGGACAATATTTAAGAAGAGAATGCCAGCGAATTAATTTTTGTTTTCTTCTATGTTCACACCACCCACGTCACATCAAAAATTGTTTTGAACCCGGTTAACACGAAAACTAATAAAAAGAGATTATTTACCAACCCCTTGGGATATCCTTTTTTTTTGTTAATAATTTTTTTTTTGCGCAAGTTAAGCAATTTCTAAGCAAATTAGAATCAAAATGTCACTTTAAATGTTCTACAAAAAGGATATTCTCATAAGCGAGTGAACGCGAAAAGCAGCTGAGAGTATGAAAAGCGGCAGAGTCGCGTGTCCTTATACCATTCGTGGTCGACGTCAATTCGGAACTGAGTGAGGAAGGAAATCGAACAGGTGTATGATAGCAGTGATGGTTTATACATCACGCAAAGGATATGCATAGGGCAGTATAAGGGGGATGATAAAGAGCTTTTAAGGACTCTTCAAGAGAGTTTAGTAGGTTATTGAGAAATAAGGAAATTTTCTCTTTTAGTTCTGAATACACAATATCAGCTGGTATTTATGTACATACAAGACATTCATTGAATATGCAAAGAACGATGTCCTTTGAGGTGGGGTAACACCTTTTAGACAAAAGAACTTAGTGTCACATGGAATTTAGAAATATTTTTTTGGGGATACCTACCTACATATTATGTATGTATGAGGATTCAAGGGAATGTAAGGTGTTTTTTTTTTTTTTTTTTTTTGAAGATTCAAGGGAATGTAAGGTGTTTTTTGATGATGATGACCCTTTTCTCTTTTCATAAAGATGTTAAAGCAAAAAGGAAGATAAAAGGATGCTTACGTGTGAATTTTTTTTTTTTCTTTGAAATATCTTCAAGGATATTTCATGTTCCTTCTCTTTTACTTAACCTTTTTTTTTGGGGGCGAAGGCTAACAGATTGGGTCCTTTAAAAAAATTAGTAATAAGAAGAGGTTATTTACGATAAAATAAATTTGTCTTTGCCTTACAAATCGCAAACGAAATTCCAATACAAAAAAAGAAAAAAACAGAAAACAAAAATTGAACTCATACACTATCATGTAAAAAGTAGAATGGTAATCGATTCTGCAATGACGTCCTTGTGTAAAGGACGAATAAGTCGATATTTACATAATATGCATTTTCAAATTCATTTTCAAGCAACAATTGCTGTTGGATAACTCTTTCATGGAGTTGCATTCTCCTCGGAAAGTAATTATTGTGACGTAAGGTGTCAAAGAAAATTGTGTGACTACTCTTGCAACATCCATAAGGGTGTTTGTTTTATCTTAAAAGCTTTTTGCTAAAAGGAAATCTCTTATACATGGAGAGAGAACTTTTGAGTTCATGTTGTCTTCTTCTTGGGATTTTGTTAAAATACTGTTAACTGAATTTTTAGCATTTTTACTTCCTATGACGAGAATTTTTGGAGATGAAGTTCTGAAAACCTAACACACATGTGTCCTTACTTACTTACAGGGCTCGTAAGGACAGCCCGTTCATCAGTTAGCTGCATCGAGTTACATACACAACAGAAATTGTCGGACGGGAAATGCAAAACAGACCACCAGATGGAGCTTGTTTCAGGGACTGCGCACCATCTTCATCCTTTGGTTATATCGAAGGCTAAGACTTGGTAGTTCATATTTATATATAATAGAGGTCTCATAATGCTATATACTTACTAAAACTGTAGGATTCAAATTTTTTGACAGATTGATTTATTTCTGAATATACCACAAAAATGACAGGACAGGAATTAAGGGGCCAACTCATAGAATCCATCGCGTCCGATCCGGTAACGAATCCGTTGTCGATGAAGTTAAAAGTTCGGCTACTTTTTGCGTAGCGTCCGTTCTTCTCATAAGAACGTGTGTATTTTATCTAGCTGTCAGTTGAGAACGTCGACATAACGAACGCGGATTCTATGGGTTGGCCCCTTTAGACATCGATGCAGTAACCAAAAGACTTAGAATAGAAAACCTATCAAAGCTGAAGCTTAAAAATTACTAGTAGAATACGCTGCACCTAACTGTAGATGGTAGGGGTCTCAAAGTCATGGACGGTGACATGTACTCGCATCGTTGGATCCATGAGGCAACGAAGCTGCTCGCAGGTAATGCCTGGTACGAACTTTATCCACTGCTTCAAGAGCCGGATTTTTACCCTACCCTCTAGATTGAGGACTACCAGAGGACGCATCACGCAAAACCACACCTGAGGGGCTGGCACCCAGTTTCCTAAAGAAACATAGCTCAGTAAAGCTCTCAAAGACATGGCAGCCGTGTGGATAGTAAAGCTGCTCACTATTGTGGAGCTATACAATGTAAGACGTGGTGCTTCGTGATGAATTAACCACATCAAAACCACAGGTTATTACAAACGTGCTTTCTGCATATCAGTCAAAATTAAGAATGGCCACTTGTTGAATCCTGTGGGGTCCTAATGTGCTTCATATCAAACAAAAAAAATTGTTGTAGCTGCTAAAATTTCTTGTTGGCCAGATGAATTCATTGTCCCTCTTTTTTCTTTTTTTTTTCACGTTGAGAAATTTCGTATTGGTTAGCTTATGTTAAATCAACTACATCAGTGGTAGCGCTTGAGATGACCCGTTGGTATAGTGTTTCTACTAGTTCTCTAATCTCTACACTTGGTGCTAGTGATAAAGTCCTCTAAAAAATGCAGTCAGCAAAAATTGTGGGGGTTCTCAATATATCAAAAAACAAAACAATTGTCCAAAGCTACCTGCACACAAAAAAAGGCCATCTTATAGATCAAGCATCAAGACTCAGCAACACAAAAGATAGCAAAGTTTTCTGGAAGATCGCTAGGCCTCTAAACAAACCATTGTTTGGTAGTTCCATAAAAGTGGAAGCATCTGTTTTGGCCGAATATACCTGGGGATTCATTATGTAATATGCAGCACCACTTCTTGAAGTTGTAGCCCTAAATCGGCCAATCACACAGATTTTAATTTATCTGATGAAATAAAGAAAAATCTATCCAGCTATCTATCTATTACACAGATGGATGTGACTAGAGTCATAAGCCGTAGTAGCTCAAATAAAGCCCCAGGTGAAGACCGTATAGCTAATGAATTTTAAAAAAATGCTACAAATGCCTCCATTGAGGAACTTACAAAGACGTTTAAGCTCATTCTCAGTACTGGCGAAGTACCTGCAGGTCTTAAAATAACCATCATCTTTCCGATACTGAAGAAAGGTGATCCAAAGGAACCAAGCAATCATGGGTATCTCCTTTCTCAATACTGTCACAGAAACCTTCACATGGATTCTGCTTCAAAAAACTGACGGATTGAGTACCGAGCTGGCTTTCAAAAAGGGCATTTCACGGTTGACAACATCTTCATCCGCTCAAGCATCGCTCAATCCCATTTGAAATCGGCATACCACCACTGCACATTTACACGCTAAAGCGCGACACTTCGACCGCATCCACAAGGTATTGATGCAACCGAAACACCGCCTTACATTCAAAATCGCCAAACACCTCCAAGAAGGAAACATGAAGTTTTTTAGCGAGTGGTCGAACACAATGTTACATTAATGGAAATCAGCGATGCAGTGTTGAGAAGAAAGCAGCAGGAGCTACTGGTCGAAATTGAAGACTCCCAAGTAACTGTCTTCCGAATATAAAGCCAAGAGAGCCTTACAAGAGATACCTCCAAGTCACTCCATCACAACCTCGAGGCTAAAACTTACTTCCACGATGGAAATAGTTTGGATATGATATCCACCATCTGCAAGACTAGAGGGGAACTCCTACCCTTAAATTATATTCCATATTGAACCGACATAGATTCTACGTATATTTTATGCAATCTTAAAGAGAGGGAAGACATTAAACATTTTATTGGAAGATGTCCAGTTCTGAAAGAGATGCGAATTTCTGTCTGGACTGGAGAAAACCTACATTATCAGCCGAAGATGCTATACAAATCATTAACGGGGAAAACTGGAACCAACTCTAGACTTACGTTAAAACAGCACTTAATTGTCGACAACAAATAATAAACGAAGCTTTTTAAGTATTCAAAATAATAATTGATTAGTCAAACACTGAGATCTTATCTATCGTGAAAGTAAGACGATATGCAGAAGAAGTAAACTAATATTGAAATTTTTCGACAAAAAAAATTCTTCGACAGATATTCGGTCAAGTGGAGGAGAAATTACAACCGTGAATTGTTCGTCGCTAACAAAAATGTGTATTTTGGCCAAAAGTCTTAAATACTTGGACCACACCGAAATATTGATCCAATGAAAAACAAGGCTTTTGCCAAGAGGTCGAACCGACAAAGAAGAACGCATCCCCTCTTGAAAAAAACAAAAAGCAAGCCATAGTGGTCTTCAGTGAGCTTGACCCGTAATTAAACCGTTGATAAAAAATCCGCTAAAAAATTATCAAACCATCATCAATTTGATGTTACCAAAGTATCTCACTTTAGCATTTAAAATTCCTTGATACTACTCACGTAGAGTGCGGTCACAATGGGGCATATAGTGAATAAAAAGTTCTCAGAGAATGTTTTTGTACTTGGAAATTTGGGAACAGTATTCAAAATAAAATTCCCAGCGAAATTTCACTGTCATTTAATACAATTTGTTTTCTTTTGAAAGTAATAATGCACGATTGCATTGCAGAATATGTTCCGGGGAAGTAAAATATTTCCAAAGAATTAATAGATTCAATATAGGCCTCAATAAAATATTGCAAAAACAAATATGAAACAGAGATTTGGAAGAAAAAGTGTTGTGAAATAAGGCACGGGCATGGCAAGAGAAATGCGCAAACCAATATTGACTGTTTGGCTGATAAATTTTCTGAAAAGTGAAAAAATAAACGCCGATATACTTTTCAAAAATCTTTTCATGTTCATTATTCATGCTACTTTTATGTCATATAACCACACGTGCTGATATCCTTGGTTACTTGAACTAAGAGTAGGTATTTTTCTTTTGGAAAAAATGTGAAATCGTGTGTAGTGGAAAACCTTAACGCACTTAAAGCAAGAAAAAAGCTCTTGTACGGTTGAACCTTCTCCGGTTACACAATAAAGACATAACTTTATAATGAACATTTTACAGAGCTGCAACAATATTGTTGTGCTGTTGTCTCATAGAGTCATTGTTAGTGACGATGATGACGGTTTAAAGGAACATTTATGACTTCATTTTGAAGAAAATACATTTTGCTAGCACATGAAACTATACAAGGCCAAGGAATGCATGGGTTTCATTTATGAGAAAGGAAATGTTGAACCTAAAAAAACTAACAATCACCTGCAGAAGTACATAAGTTACCAGTAATATCTAATAATGTAAATTTAACTTTGAAAGTAAAATAATGATCGAAAGATTTAGATTTACCTTATGTCGTTTTCCAATCACCAAAAATATCGATTCGATTTTGGTAAGCTGAGAGCTAAAATAGGGTGATAATACTGGTAAAAGTGAGTAGTACTTATTTAAGCAGACAAAGTATCTGACTTTGTCTGCTTAAATAATTTAAATGAATGGTAGGTAGGTACAATTGGTCAAAGGAGAATAAAAAGTGCATTTCGGTCGATGTTTTTTTATGATATACTATTTACAGTCTTTGCTTTTAATTTGATCAAAAAACTTTGCATCGCATTGGTTAAGAAAGCAATACACCTTGAAATTAAAAATGTACTCAAAAATATCCAGTTTTTCATTAAATTTTGTAATTTTAACGCATTCATTAAAAACACATTTTCACATAAAGACCTCTGTGGCAATGTTTAATTGAAAAATTGTTCAACATTTTTATGCAGAATTATAGTCATATATCTGTTCAATTTATTAAAATCCAGCACCTAGAACTAAAGTGACAGATTTTAATATAAAATGAAGTATATACTTTTATTTTTATATGTGTTTTTTTTTTATTTTTTCCGCTAAAATCTGAAGAACGCTTTTATTTATTTGTTAAAAAAATTTTGCTGCCTATCAAGAACAGTTGTACCAACAATATTGTAGTACATTGTTTTATGAAAATTTAAAACATTTCCTACCATTTTGTAAAAAGAATTAAAAAAAAATTGATTTTTCCTTCTATTACGTATTTCATATTTTTTTATATGTAACTGTATAAAATTACACCATGACATTTCAGCTTATTTAAAATCCCTAAATATTCAAAATCCGACAATAAATACAAAAAAAAGTTAAAAATTTTACAAGCGAACCATCTCGAATCCATTTGTGGGTCCGAGTCCGACGACCAAAGCATTGAATGTTTATGAAATTCTTTTCAAGTTTGTGAAGCTTTTATAGCATGTACAGTTATGTGTGATATATTAAATTAAAGGTTATTTGATCGTGGTGCTCACTTAAGTTGATTCATAAATTTATGTGGGTTAGGTAATAAATAAACTCTTTTTACCGTTATATCGGCTCACGGCCTACAGAAAATTGTAAAATTTTGTACAATGTATTTACCTAATATCAAATGGTTGTGTTAATTTCCGGTTTAAAAATGTATAAATGAAAAAGATAAAAATAGAATACGGTTGGAACGGTCAAAAAACTTGGACTGAAATATCTTGTTTTACTGTTATTCGATAAAAAAAAATGTTTAAAAATCTAATTTTCGTACAACTTACTTGTATAGACAACGACTAAACCTAAAAGTCGTTTTGACAAAATATTTTTCCCGTTATTTAATAATTTTTAAAATCAATTAAACCACTCACATAAACGTTCAAAAACATGTGTGCTTTTTGAATATAATCCGTACTAGATGCCTTTTTTTTATCTATTAATGTACATAATTAATTTTTCAATAAAACATCAACTTTACCCACACCAACATCATTTGCAAAGGTCTAAAAAAATCTTTGATATTTTAAAATAGTTGTGAAAAGTTGATTTTTTTGAATTTTTTTCTAAAAGAAAATCCATCATCATTTCAATTTGGCTATTTAAAAAAATTTATTTCAAAATTCTAGCAATTATACTTTTCGAGATGTACAAAAAATTTTTTTTTTTCTTTATCCCGTGTTACCCTAACTTCCCGCTGGAATTTCAAAAAATCCCGTTTTGTCGGAATCTTACATTATACCACCTATCTTTTGGTGTGTTTGGATTTTGTCTATCTGCATACATATATAGTGTAGAAAATGAATCAGTCATATTAATTATTATCAATAACAATGGCCGACACCCCACCCCCTATAATTTTTTTCTTTTTTTTACCCAGTTAATGTGATCTAATAGTTTGATTTATGTTATGGGAAATATTCAGAATGTCTTAATAAACTTTTATTCCTACTACTTTCTTACATAGGTACATTTTGTAACGCTGTATCTATGGAAAATGTTGGCTCTACAGAAATGATATTGAACACAAATTAAAGAAAGCTTTAATAGCTAAAACTGCTTTCGTTCGGCGCTCGAGATCAGCAAAAAATCAGAACAACAGAAGTCATCAGCAGGAAGCGATGAGATGACTCATGAATGAGTTCTCCGAATAATTCCATTCACTCTCTAACACTTTTAGTTCGAAAGGTTTCGTTTAATGTTCCATATCTCAATCTCTAGATTACCTGCACTAAATGAGTCACGTTTACGTGTTTTATGGATAGTTGATTGGTTCAATTAAATACATCGATCTTGCGAAAATGAATTCCTTAAGCTGCAGACTATTTATTTATAAAAGGAATAGGGTACACTTCTCCCCGCCGCGCCGCAGCCGTCACTCAAGCTTCTGCGGTTGTTCCAATTTGATTCTTCAGTTTTTCAAAAAAAAAAAAAATTGCTGCTTAATCCTCCTTAAAACACGCACCAATATATGTATGATGGTACATCGGTTTCCGGTCGTTGTCATTCACGAAGCACCATCCTTTTTTTATATAAACAATAAACAGTCTTTTCGTATGTATTTATGTTCCTATTTATGCTTATTTTTTAAGGTTTATTTTCCGCAAAATCTGTTCGTGGTTGTATAACTTTTCCACAAATGACTGTCCATTTTTATTTTATTTTACATAAAGAAGGTAAAAAAAGATGATAAAAAAAAATAAATAAAGAAGGATTGTGTTCTAAAAAAGTCAATAAAAAAATGACACCTACAATTTGTTTGAGTTCTAATGGTTAGTTAATAGCTTTTAAGGACATTTTAAAAATCACAATAATATAACACTTGAGGGATTAATATAATCTTTTATTGATAACGGTGCTTAGTGGTGGATGATGTTCTAACGAATATTGATTTTATATCTACATTTAATCCTCCTAGCACCTAGCTTTTTTATTGTGAGCTATTTTAATATTCACGGCATTTTTTTATAGAACAGGGTGTGAATGCTGGGTCTTAAAAAAGGATGAATATCTGTTTGCAGGTTTATTGATCCTTCTAGAAAAGCAAACCTTTTTAAACTCAAGTATTAAAACCACTAAACACGAAGCAGTGACATATTTTTTTAAGATGGCGCTTACAATCCGGGTGGATTACCGCCTCAACCAACACATCTTTCCAACTAAGCAAGATTCCTAACTAGCCGCTAGCAGTTGCGTTACGATTGGAAGCAACTTGTCAAGCAGGTGCGTTGGTCACGCTCCGAGTGGCCTAGCCGTATCAATCGCTATATTTTAAACTTTTGACAAGGTCGATATCACTGTAAAGCCCGTAAAGTCCGTTGATTAATTCGACTGAATTCTTTCGCTGCCATATAATATTTTTGGAGTGTTCTAAATCTAGTATAGGATTAGAAGGAATAAACTTCTCCACCTATAGACAAGGAGTTCCCTTCTGAAGAAACAAGTTCTGAGATCGGGTAGCTAAAGTTTCACAATAGTAGTCATCGTAAGGCCCTCTGGCATGTCAAGAGTTACCCTCATAGAGAGGGAATACGCTAAATCTTTTGTTTTTGTCTATGAATCACTTGAACAGTATATTTTTAGCAGACAGAAAACAAAGAGCTTATCAAGCATTTTCTAATGTGGGCCCATTTTCTAATTCAAATATTAAATAACAAAAGATTATGTACAATTTTTCACTGTCTTATCTCTCACATTACATTCGCGTTGCAATAAACTGACACATTAATTTAATAAATTCCGCATATATGATAGAGAGCAGATACAAAAAAACAAACAAAACAATCCATATATCCTGGATAAACAGAAACTGTCAAACTTTTGATATTGACGCTGATTGATATGTTCATTTGAATAAATCAACAACAACAAAATATATTTGTTTCGCTTGATGGATTCAGTTTAGTTTCAATAAATCGAGAAGTGGGAGCAAATAGAAACTGTCTGATGCTTGATATCAATTTCATGCCATACCAATATGTGCTTATGTATTTTGTATGTAGGCGAAATTTTGATAGATGCCCAAGTGCATTTTGTATGAAAATATATTTTAATGAAATTTGAAATTAATTTATTATGATTCTAGTGAGAAAGTAATAATTACCTCTATTACCAATTCTGTTTGTACTAAAATGCACAATAAGCTAGAATTGACGACTCAAGAAAATACAGAATTAAGTACGGTAAAAATTGTCAAAAACCATCTTTGTATCGATGCGATACAATTTTTTTTGCGGAAAAAAAATTAAAACTAAACAAATAAATTGCGTTTTAAAATCATAAACGATAATTTTATTTTTTTTGCCTATTATAGTACTCATTCATAATAAAATGTGGTTTTTCAATCAACTGATCAATACAATTGGAAATAAAAATACTCTGGTCACATTAATAAAGACACCATAATAGATTGATTGAAGTTTGACGTTTGGTAAAAAAAAAGAGCCGTTATGTTATTTCCGGTGAAAGCGCGGGGAAAAAGGAATTGCACTGCAGAGGTCCGTACGTGAAATGATTATTATTTTGAGAAAGGAGGGTCAATCTTTAAGAAAGCTAGCTAATGTTGTGCATTGTTCTAAATCAATGGTGGAAAATGCTCTTAAACACAAAAAAAAAAACAAACAAAAAAGTGGACCTAAGAAGAAAACAAGCGCTTAAACCGACAGCCGGATCATTCATCTTTCCAAGAAAGATCCATTTAAGTCATCTCGGGACATTACAAATGAAATAATTGTTAATATTTCAGCACGAACAGTTCGGAGACGCTTACAAGAAGCTAACCTCTTTGGAAGATCGGCTGCAAAAGGTCCATTTGCTTAGTTAATAAATTGCACTACTGAATCGTACGTACTTGCTCTTATGGATAAAATTATGATATATGCTAGGCCTTTTTAATTTAAAGTTTATAAATGCAGTTTTAGAAAAAAAAAAAAAACACAAAATTCGATTTTCAAAAGACTAAAAAAGCTTCTTCAATGAATTTAACCTCAAATTGAAGTATGCAATTTGATTTCTTTTATAATGATACATTTTTAAAAAAAAGTTTTTTTAAGGAAATATTGGTAGGTACGCCATTTTTAAGATATTATCTATCAACATCTAAAAACTAAATTTTGAAAAAAAAATATTGAGTAGTTTTCGAAAAAATGATTTTTCAAAAACAAAAATTTCAACTATTTTTTAAAAATCCAAAAAAATAATTTTCGAAATTTTTTATACTAAAAAGTATAACCGCAACTACTTCAAAGCTTTCATGTAAAAAAATTGTTGAAATTGATTGATTTATGAAGGATATAATCAGAATTTAAAAAAAAAGGTTCTATGGCAGGTACCGTTAATAACGGTTTTTGAATAAAATGGTTCTCTCTAAAATGTCTGTCGTGGGTATATTTGTTATCTGGTAGACGATGGCGTCAGAATTTGACTAATTTCAAGTGGTTATCTCAAAGTTTTATCACGCTTATCATATGAATCGATTATGTCTCACTCTCACACAAGAAATCATCTGCTCAAAAACAAAAATTATTTGTTTTAGTGGAGCGAGTAATAAACAAAATTAAAAAATAGTATGAAGGCTTCCAGTACTTCTCTAATTTAGTTTCATACCAACATTGACAACATACCTATAAGAACCAGAATATTACATTCCCTTTTTGGTCACAAAAATCCACACTAAATATTTGATCGTAAAATTGCAAATTACTTTTCCAACATATCATATTCCGAATTTTTACCAAATTTCAACTTGTTTTTTATTCCGTATTCATTTTAATTAAAATAAAATGCACTACTGGATCGCACGAACTTGCTCATGAAGTGCGAAGCTATTTTATGCATTAACTTAGCTTGAAAATTTTAGCTTTTGGTCATCTGATGTGTGTAGGTATTCAGAGATATGCACAAATAAGCAAAAATAAATATTTTTTTTTTTTTAAAGGGAACACTTTTTGGAGTTTTGTTTTTTGAAAAATAATTTTTTTTTCCATATTGGGTTAATGATTTGTGTTTTTTCAAAATTAATTTTTTGATGTTGGTATATTAATATTAGCCATCTTCAAAATAGCATACCAATTTTTTTTTTTAAATCGTTTGAAATTTTTTTAATAAAAAAATATTTTTCTCGATAGATTTTTTTGAAAAAAAATTCTAAAAATGTATCGTTATTGAAGAAATCATATCAAAAAGTTTAATCAAAATCGTTAGAGCCGTTTTCGATAAAATTTGAATAACTCAAAAATGTTGTATGGGAGGTACTCGTTCTAGATGAGATATTCAAAAACAAAAAAAAACAAGTTTCGAAATTACGTAAAAATCATCTGTACCAAATTTGAAGAAAATCCGTCCACGCGTTTGGGCAGTGGAGAAGTATACAGATGGACGCACAGACGCACAGACTGACGGACGGCATGACGAAAACCACCTTATCCGACTTCTCCATCATCGTAATGTTGGTTTTGATTAAAACCTCAATTTTTTTTTTTGACACGAAACCAATACTTGCCCTATAGAGCAAGTAAAAAATATATGAAACAAAATGTAAAAAAAAAAAAAAAATAACATATATTCCACAATTTTCATTATATTGAACTACACCGACTATTTTACTGTCTATGTATAATATAGTCATTGTAATAAACTCAGTGCCTGTACATGTCTGCATACGTTACTTGTATGAAACGAACTTTGTTATGCGTATGGCAAATCAAATTACACTGAAACTCTATAAAAGAGAATAAATAATATACCTACCTACCCTCCCTAATAATAATAATTAAGACTATCGGTGTTTCACCATCGAACCGCTGACATTTTGCTTTTTGTTTCCTCTGCCTCAAAGGTAATTTTTGGTTATGCGAAAAATGCTTGCAGCAGTAACGATGAATGCTACGCAATTAAATTTTAACAATAAAATATTCTAAAAATCGTCCGTTCGATTTAACCGAACAGTTTGGTATTGGATTTCCTGTGAAAATAAACCATCAGAATATTAATCAAATTTTCAAGGATTCCAATCAACACAGTGTAATTTGTATCCTTTTTGGACCGAATATTTGCTCTCGGCAGCAGAATGCTTAAATTGAAAATAAACCTACGGATTGGGGTTGATATAAAACTGATTCATTTGGTATAGCGACGAAATCAACTTTGACAATGAAAGCTATCGTATGATTGGGGCTTTGTATAGCACAGGAATTCAATTTGCACTCAAGGTCGAAAATATAAACTGGGAAATGTTTTATTATAAAACATGTTTTGTTAAGGTTTGATATTTAAATTGGTGATAACCAATTTTTTCTCATTTGAATTCGTCTTGGTTTTCTTAAGTACTGTTTCAACTCGAAGTTAGTTTATTCCGCAAATAAATTTAACTACAAAGAAAATAAATATCTACAGCTAACTCATATAAGATAATATTCGCCAAAGCAACTCCTCAGTCGTTCCAAGATTTAACGCATACAATTTTTGTGAGAAAACTCTAATGCCGTTAAGTATAGGACCCATGCTCTGTAATTAAATCATCAAATTCGTCGAGAAGTGATAAAAATTAAGAGGAAACTCATTTTACTGCATCAGGATTTAATAACTTTATAGACTGAAACAGGCGGAAGAGGAATACACCCCAACTAACAACTTAACAATTTATAAGGGTAAATCGAAGCTATTTTCAATTCAGCAAAATTGCTTCTATAAGGCCTAACAAAAATACGTGCAGCAGTGGCATAGTTTGCTGCGAGATCGGCGTTTTCATTTCCAACTATTCCAACGTGGCCAGGAGTCCACATCAGTTTAATGTTTTTGGGCGATTTGGAAAGCTGGTATCGGATTTCGGATATAATCTCGGAATTATTGTTCGGGTTAAACTAAAATATTTAATTATCTATTTTTCTTTTTATTTACCAAAAACATATTTAAATTTAATTTTAAGAGAGGTTCTAGGGCCACCAAAGCCTAAACAAAATTAAATGCACGACTGGGTGGCACGTACTTGCTCTTAGGGTCAAAGGGTAAAATTCATTACTAAAATGACAAAACAACTTCTTAAATTGTTTTGAGCTCCAAACACATTTTGCCATTCGATTTGATTTGAAAAAGATAAATTTTTAGAAAAAAAAATTTCAAAATCGTTAGAGCCGATTGTGAAAAAAATTACTTCTTATATATAAAAATTCCTTAACCTTGGTATGTTATTTTCAAGCAAATTTTAATGCACATCTTAACTCAAAATTTCAAAAAAATACAATGACTGTTTTTGAAAAATTGAATTTTCAAAAAAAAAAAAAATTGAAAGATTTTTAAAAATCCAAAAATTGTTGTTTTTTTTTTAATTTTGATATCAAAGTTAAAAAGTTAAAGTTATGGGAGGTACTAGTAGTGCAATTTTTACAAACATTTCTTTCATTTCAAAAGAATGACCCTACTTTTAAAAGTTGTCAAAAATATTTTAATCAAAATCGTAAGAGTCGTTGTTAAAAAAAAAAAACTGTTTATTGTTTTATGGCAAGTACCTACTGTAAGTTTTGGTCCTAAGAAACAAAAAATTAATCTCTCCTCTAGAGAATTACCAAATACATGTGTCTTTAATTATCAAACAGAGGCTTAAAAATTGGAACATAAAACCCAATAAAAGATCGAAAATCTGTAGTTTCTAAAATATTCAAGATAATTCCATGCAGTAAATTTTGTTTGATTGGTGGAATTTTATTGTATAAGATTTGATTAAAAAAATATTAATAAAGGGATTTATTATTTTCGTTCTGTAGTGAAATGGTTTTTTTCTTTAAGCAGTTTTGTTTGTTAGAAACATATTTAGGCTCGTTTTGATGCCAAACTCAAAATTAAAACAATAATAACTTCCTAACTGTCTCACTCGACGCCGAACAAGCAGGTTTGCGTGCTGGTTCATCCTGTGTTGATCACATTAACACCTAGCGGATCATTATTGACCAGTGCGTCGAATATCGATCACCACTTCACCTGCTGTTCATTGATTTTGAAAAGCATTCGATAGTGTCAACGAAGAATTTATTTGGATTGCCTAACGCAGGAGAGGCATTCCAGATAAGTTAATTGCTATTATTAAAGCAACCTACGATGGATGCAAATGTCACGTTTTACATAGATTAAGGTTGTCGGATGAATTCGAAGTCCATTGTGGAGTCAGACAGGGATGCATACTATCGCCAATACTTTTCCTGTTAGTGATAAGTGATGTGCTGCGTGCAGCCCTGTTAAACGGAAATGGTGGAATTCAATGTAGTCTGACATCCCAACTAAAACATGTGGACTACGAGGACGACGTATGCTTACTCTCTCATAGGATCATGGATCTACATCAAATGACAACAAGGGTGGAGGGAGAAGCTGAAAATTAATACGGCAAGAACAAAAATGATCAGCCTCGGAAGTAACTCATCCGTTCAAGTCAATATTTCTGCACAACCGATAGAGAAAGTAGAAGACTTTCAATATCTTGGGAGTTTTATCTCTACCAAAGGCGGAACCAAACAAGACGTCGACAGCCGTATTAAAAAGGCAAAGGCTGCTTTCGGAATGCTGTTCAAATATGGAGAAATGGAGAAATAACGCTATAAGCTTAAAGAAACTGAGACTGTTGCGCTCCAATGTTGAATCCGTGCTTCTGTATGGGTGCAGCACTTGGAAAATCTTAACAACTGTCACAAACAACCTGCAATTGTTCGTGAATAAGTGTCTACGAAACATCTTAAGGATTTTTTGGCCCAACCGTATTTCAAATGAAGAACTTACTAGGAGAAAGGGTCAAGAATCTATAGACAGAAGGTATTATACGCAGAGGTAAGTGGCAGTGGATTGGTCATACGCTTCGAAAAGGCAGCGATTGCATTGCTGTCCAAGCGATGCAATGGAACCCACTCACGCAGGCAGGTAGAGGGTTGGGTCGGCCGAGAAGCACATGGCGCAGGACAGTCGAAAGGGAATCTGCACAGCTGGGGAAGAGTTGGAGAGAACTACGATATATTTCCAGAAACCGTTAACGATGGCGCGTAGGAGTAGTGGAGTGGGACGTTAAGCGGATCACAACGGACTCATGAAGGTCTGAGGAACAAAGTAAGTAAGTAACTATGTCTTTTTCTCCTTTTCACCATTCGATAGCACTTTTTGATATGCACATTTTGGCATATCACACTCAATATATTGAACAATTTTTCAGTCAAAAATTAAGTCTAAACATGTCCACCAATAATATATTTTCAACACCAATTTTATGCAATCTGCCTAAAACAAAATCTTAAATCTTTTTTCAAAACCTCTGTGAAAAAGTTTAAATGTTAAAACTTAATTTACTCAAAACGAAAATAAATAATATGGGTGTAATTGAATTATTTAATTTAGACGTGGCTAGTTTTTGGAAAACTTATTTTCGGCTAGCCATATATGTATCTGTTTTTAATATATTTTTGGCATGTATTTTGTATTTCAAATTCAGGTCATTACATTACGAAATCCCAACGCATAAGGGTATATTGTTTGTTATTGTTTATTAAGAGAAGATTGTTTACGTCATAGTTCTCCCTAATAACGTAACATAATAATCGTGTAGGTATAAGGGATGCATATTATTTTTTGCTATTTACTAGATTATTCAAGTCAGGTTCTTTCCCTTATAAACATTATATAGACATCTATAGCCACTTTCCCACTTTTCCTATACAAATAGCACACAATATATTCAACGTTTGGAAAATTGGATATTATTGGGAAGTCGGTTTTTAGAAAAGGGATAGCTAGTGTCTTCATTGAACCTTATTTATCATTTGAAGGCGTTTGTTTATATTGAAAGAACGTGATTTTCGATGGAATTGATTGAATAAATAATTCAAGAAGTGACTTCATTGTACCAAGATACGATCTAGTTAATAGAAATATAATAGGATATTATTGAAATCAGTTCGTATAGTAGCTGTAAGCAATGATTTGATTATGCGGTAATAATAATTTGATTAATTTCAATAAGATATTGAAAATTGTTATTTTTTTATTTTCAATCAAAACAACATCAGAATTTTGGTAATACCATACATAAACAAGAAAACATAGTAAAAACATTTATTCTATTTTAATTTTTTTTTAAGTAAAGCTCTTGGCTTTACTAGGCATTAAGAAACCGGCTTTCAGTGCAGCTTACAACATGACAGGCCTCATAATAGCAATAAATTGTAGACTTGGCAAAGTCTGGCAATAACAACCAAGGGCTCAGCCACGTTATGGGTAAACATGGCGTTTGTAGTTGGATCAAAGCTGACGAGACTTCTGCAGTTTCTTGTATTTGGAGAAACCACGTTTGAGCACAACATGTGCCATTAAGTTAGCTGGTTCTCGAGCGTTTGACAAGCTTCTTCCAACCAAATTACTCACTTCACAATCAGCCGAAGTGACACACAGAATCTATATCGAAAAACATTCACTTTTTGTTAACAAAAAAAAACATCCAGTAACGAAAGAAAAAAACATACAGGGTAAAATAGTGAAAGAAAGCTGATAAAGAAGAGACAAAAGAAAATAAATTAGAGCTTCTAAAAGTGCCATAAGTCTGGAAAGATTCAGTTCGCTTCTCCTTATCTCCAGAAATGCACACTAAGGGCCTAATGGCTGGGCCCGACCGTATCAACGAATGACCGAATACCCATAAAGTACCACCCAGCTGAAAGGAGATATCTTCCGCCATCAAATGACTGAAGAGTTATAAGACTGTAGGATTTAGTCCAAGATATTGATCAAGCCACTCCATCACTTACAGAATGTGTTTACTTCGATTTGTTCGATATAGCCTTGGGTAGTACCCCGTGTTGTAATTTCAAGAATCAAAAAGTTTTATTAATTGCATTCAACAATACTGAATTCTATAATTTCCAAGAAACAATATGGCAAAATCTGTTTTTAAGTCCGTTTATTAGATGAAAAGTTACAGTCCATGAACACTTTTTCATTGTTTCGATCCACTATGCGGTGGCGCCGGCGCACAGTGGTATCATTCTATGGGCAAAGTGGAAAAAATTCAATAAGAAGTCAACGTGTGGACCAATTTCTTTGAAGAGATTTTTACAGAATGATGTTTTTGGTAATCGGTAAAAATTGGCAAACATGTTAGAATAAAAAATTAAAATAAAAGACTCTGTGCTTCTTCGCTAAAAGGAATGGAATCTTTTGTTTTTGGTTCAGGTCTAAGATGCCTTATTTTTGGATCAGACGACAAAAGCAGTTAATGCAAAACGTCTTCATTTGTCGCTGAACGGGAACACTTCCTTGTGTTGTGATGTTGTGAACCCGGTAATAGCGATAGTCTTTGTTTCGGCTTTCCTGGCCTTTTTCAGAAAGCGATCCCAAAGGTAATGCAGCTGCTTTTATTATTTGAGCCCCATGCAATAAAACTTTATGCACAGTGGCTGGCATATAATACCAAGAGTACAATTGTATAGCCAAAATTTGCTGTTTCCTCTGTGAAAGCCCCAAACTTATCCGGATCAACTGGAAAAGTACTGTATAAAGTTTCTAATATAACATGGAGTCTTGCGATGAATCGGTAATCAATTTTCGTAATGCTTGACGTTATAACCACGTTTTTGAAAAATTTGCGTGAAGTAAGCCGTCGTTTGTCGTCCCTAGCCCTTGTTTTACAAAATCTACTTTTAAACCAAGCTTTTGCACGAATTCATTTTGAATTCTTTTCTTTGTTTCCATTTTTATAGCGCTTGTAGATTTGTCGTTCGCCAAGCTCTAAAATTCAAATTGTAATTGAAATGTAATATGTATTCCATGAAACGAATTCTTGCATGAAGAGGAGAAATTCCTAATTTAAGAACTTCCTGATTTGATGGCTTGATTTTTAAAACAGATAGATTATTCATCTCTGTTGGTTTTGCACCACAAAATACACAGTTGCTTTAAGAAGAAGTATTCGTTACTGCCTGAGCAACTTTAACATTAATCATTGTAAAATGTAGTTCGTATTAAATTTTTATTTCGTAGGATTTTGATGTTGATCACTGTTTCCTGTAAATGTTTACATTCATTTTCTACCCTTTTTTTTCTTTGAGTACTAGACCAAGAGTTTCTTTTTCCATTTGAAATTTCAGTGGTATACAGTACCGGTTGGAAGATGGTCTAGGATTAGAGCAGCTCTCTTAATAACTCCGTATTGGCACTTTGTTAGCTTAGTTTGGATTATGAGGGCTAAGGCCGTGTCAGGGCTGAAAAATAAATGTGTTGAAATGAGTAACGAAGAGGCAGCAGCATCAATAAGATTTTGGAATACGGAATCTTGCAATTCTCGCACTAACACAGCACTCTTCCAAACACTTTTTTTGGTCATCCACTTTTTCTTAGATTCGACTCATTTGAATTGGACGTAATTTTATTATTTACATGTACCGAAAACTCTCCTTTCATCCACTCTCTATGTCTAACCAATCATTTCGCTTTCACGTACCGAGTTAACTTATAATTTTTCTTAAAGTGGGGCAAGAACTTTTTATTTATTTCAAAAATAATTTGTTGAATTTTGTTTGTTTCTATTTGTAGTAGGATATTTTTCATTAAAGTAGGCTTCAAAAGAATTCACTTTGTGGTGAAAAAAGAATTCACAAAGTTCCTTATTTTTATCACAAAATTATTCATTTCTAGGATTTTTTTTAATCATATTTACTGAACTTAATGCGACTGCAAGAAAAATAATTTTTATTTCCTCTCATGTAAAAAGTTTTGCAAAGAAAATAGCTGCAAAATCAAAAATTCGTGTTTTTTTCTAACCTGTGATCTCTTATGATTTAATCCTCTCATTGAAGCCCGACAGTTGTAAAAAGTACCCTTCATACACTCCGTTTCGATCAATATGGTCTTAAGTTTAAGACTTGAAGTTGTAAAAAACGGTGCTCATTCACCTCATTTTAACAAGGCTCATCTTAAAATATATAGTTCGTAATAGTATAAGACGTTTAAGGTCTCAAGACGCTCGAATATGTAAGGTCTTAAAAAAAAGATAAGCTTCTAATTTCTAAAATATAGCTCCGTGTTTGAAGATTTTTGCTGCAAAATGTTTGTTTCTACCTAGATATTATTTTATATCCAGAAGTTTTGGGTTTACTTACTTACTTACTTAGGTCCTCAGACCCTTAAAAGTCCGTTGTGATCCCCTTAAGGGGCATAGGGCCTCCACTACTCTTACGCGCCATCGTGTACGGTTTCTGGAAATATAGCGTAGTTCTCTCCAACTCTTCCCCAGCTGTGCAGATTCACTTTCGACTGTCCTGCGCCATGTGCTTCTCGGCCGACCCGACCCTCTACCTGCCTGTGTGAGTGGGTTCCATTGCATCGCTTGGCCAGCAATTCAATCGTTGCCTTTTCGAAGCGTATGACCAATCCACTGCCATTTACGTCTGCGAATAGTACTGTCAATGGATTCTTGGCCCGTTCTTCTATGAACTTCTATGAAGTTCTTCATTAGAAATACGGTTGGGCCACAAAATCCTTAAGATGTTTCGTAGACACCTATTCACGAACGATAACAGCTTGCTTGTGACAGTTGTTAAGATTTTCCAAGTGCTGCACCCATACAGAAGCACGGATTCAACATTGGAACGGAACAGTCTCAGCTTGGTCTTTAAGCTTATAGCGTTGTTTCTCCATATTTTGGACAGCATTCCGAAAACAGCCTTTGCTTTTTTAATACTGCTGTCGACATCTTGTTCGGTTCCGCCTTTGGTAGAGACAAAACTCCCAAGATATTGAAAGTCTTCTACTTTCTCTACCGGTTGTCCAGAAATATTGACTTGAACGGTGGAGTTACTTCCGAGGCTGATCATTTTTGTTTTTGCCGTGTTAATTTGTAGCCTTATTGTCATTTGATTCAGATCCATGATCCAATGAGAGAGTAAGCATACGTCGTCCGCGTAGTCCAGATGTTTTAGTTGGGATGTCAGACTCTATTGAATTCCACCATTTCCGTTTAACAGGGCTACACGCAGCACATCACTTATCACTAACAGGAAAAGTATTGGCGATAGTAGGTATGCATCCCTGTCTGACTCCACAATGGACTTCGAATTCATCCGACAACCTTCCTCTATGTAAAACGTGACATTTGCATCATCGTAGGTTGCTTTAATAATAGCAATTAACTTATCTGGAATGCCTCTCCTGCGTTAGGCAATCCAAATAAATTCTTCGTTGACACTATCGAATGCTTTTTCAAAATCAATGAATAGCAGGTGAAGTGGTGATCGATATTCGACGCACTGTTCAATAATGATCCGCAAGGTGTTAATGTGGTCAACACAGGATGAACCAGTGCGGAAACCTGCTTGTTCGGCGTCGAGTGTGTCTTCTAGATGTTCCTTTATTTGCTCTAATATAATTTTTGCTGCTATCTTGGCAACCGCAGGCAGAACGCAAATCACTCTCCAGTTTTCACACTGCATTTAAATTTTTTTTCTTAAATCCGGAAATTATCAACCATGTAACTTTCGGTTAACGGTAACGCAAATCTAAGTTCCATTAAAATTCTGTACGTATATAATCTTGAACTATTGTTTAATTGAATTTACAATTCTTTTTAAAATTTGAGTCTTTTTCCACTTGGAAACCACTGTGCGGTGCTCGTAGTCCTTTTGGAGGGTCAATGATCTACCACCGAAAGTTGTAGGTACTGCACGTACTAACGCCTTCAATACACCTTTCAAAATATTCTAACTGTAGATTTCGGTATTTATTTTAACGCCACGAGGAAAGAAAAGCTTTTAGTAGTAACGGTAACCCAAAGCATTAGCATCAGTAGTGCCTGCTTTTTGGTGGACAATCGGATGTGTAAAATTTGGACAGAACTCTTTCTTGTTCACATGTTGCTCATTTGGGAAAAGCCTCATCGTAAAAGACATTATTCTCTAACAAGCCACTGGCTTGGAACCGAAGCTTCTTTTACTGTTCTACTCTATCAATCCTTTATTTCTTCTGTGGATGTGTTGAATCTTTTTTCAACTTCGACATGGATTTCTCTCAAGTCGAGTCTTAAATTTCTTTACCATTTCTTTTCATATTGTTGTGACTTGCGAGCGATATATGTTTGCAATTTTTGTTTAAAATGAGTTATGTGTCTAAAAGTGCAGAGCCACTGTCACTAAACCATGATGATTACAACTTGATAAAAAAATAATCGAATAAACCATAACGAACTTATATTGATGATGAAGAAAATCCAACTGAAATGTAATTCAAATAGAACCGACCGACGTCTTTTCAAATAAATTTTTGCAAAATCCCATTTTATCAGCAAAGGTTATTTTACCAACCAAAAATCCTATATAAGTGGATTTCTTATCAAAATATTTATTCACTCATCTTTGTGGATGGCACAGGCTTTCAGAGGATTACTCTACACATACGGTTTATTTATGTTTTGGGATGATAAGGAGGCAAGAACCTTTCTTAAGAAGAATTCCCTTGATGGCAGATGATAAACAAAATTCAGTCCCACGCACAGTTTGGCACAGAGGAGAGGACATCTTTTCTTTGCTGATGGAAATGCTCAAGGCTAAGAATATGTTTTTGTATATATCATTTATTTTTCTCCCTCTCTCTCTCTCACACACTCTTTTGGTAATCCAATTGTGATGTTTCATATCAATTTTAAGGAAGTTCCTATTCAAGAACACCTACAGGTTGTAAGTAAACCATATAAGCCTCCATATTATTATGGAGTCAGTTAAAAAAATTTAATCGGTGCTATGGCCATGAGACATTTTATTTTAATCACAGAACTGGAATCATAAGAATCATTTTTGTGGTATACATTATATATTTATGCAGATTCATGTATGTATGTATCATAATAATAATACATATTTTGTATCCTCTACTTGGAGATAAATAGGTTCTCATATAATGATTTTTCTTAAACTCAACCAATCTGTCGTAAATGATGCTTGCTCTTGTAGTTCAAAGTTGTTGTATATATTTGTATATTTAAACAAAAAAAAAATATCAAAGAAAATTATTTTTGGTTTAATTTTCAATTCTTTTTTAAAGAACTAATTACACAATACTTTTTAAAATCATGAGAACAATTTGGTGAACGATATCAGTTCAGTCAGTAATCATGCATACGGAAATAACGAAAAATTATGGAAAATTACCCGAAAAGTGAAAGGGTGTTTTTTCAAGAGGATCGAAAATATGGGGTAACGCTACTTAAAAAACAATAGTAAAAATGTTACCCTGATGAAAATTGGTAAAAATATTTTATTTCCCATTGAAACCAAAAAAATCTAAAGAGTACATACAAATAATTTAGGAGAAAGGGTGTTTTTTTTTTTTTTGAAGAGTAATGCAAATCTGTGTTTAGTCCCAAGTAACCAATAATTTCAATGTTACCTTGACAAAAATCGGTATAAACATTTTCTTTGTCATGGTAACTAAGAATCAAACGAGTCTATCACATTGTTTTAAATGAAAGGGTGTTTTTTTCAGGTGGAGAAAATATACAGAGTTAATGCTTAACATCTCTTACAAAATTGGTACCCAAATGAAAACTGGTTAAAATGTTACATTTGGCCTAGGAACCAAGAATCTAAAGAGTCCATAAAATTATTTTGGGGGAAAGGGTGTTTTTTTCGAGGAGATTAAACATTTCAGACAATACTTTTTATTTGCGATATAGGAACTTATCTTTAAAAGAGAACCAGTTTTTTTCAAAAACCGTTATTAACAGTACCTGCCATAGAACCGTTTTTTTAATTCTGATTAACTCCTTCATTACTCAATCAATTTCAATTTCAATTTTCATTTTTTTTTAGTAAAAAAAATTCGAAAATTATTTTTTTGGATTTTTAAAAAAAGTTTGAATTTTTTTTGAAAAATCATTTTTTCGATAACTATTCAATATTTTTTTTTTTTTCAAAACTTAGTTTTTAGATGTTGATAAATATATGATATATGATAATGGCGTACCAATTTTTCTAAAAATGAATCATTAAAAAAGAAAACAAGTTGCATATGTACTTCGTTTTAATTTTTTTTTTCTAAAACTGCATTTAGAATTTTTTTTAATTAAAAGGGCTTAGCATAAATAGTAACTTTATCTATAAGAGCAAGTACGTGCGACCCAGTCGTGCATTTTATTTTTATTAGATTTCTTTTATTTTCTGAAAAAAAAAATAGCTAATTTTCAATATCCTCAAAAACTAAGGCTTATTGATTTAAATGTCATTAGATTCAGCATCAAAAAATACCTTAAAATCATGTATCATATGTTTATATTGCAGCACCATTTTTTTAATTAATTTTTTTAGTATTCACGTCCTCCCGTTTTTCCCACCAAAAAATACCCTTCCACTCAATTTTTTTTTTTTTTGTGGACTCTTTTGATTCTTCAATCTTATTGCAAATGTAAAGTGTTTGCCAAGTTTCATGAGGGTAACCTTATTTTTTATTAAATTCCTATTTTATTCGTACACCGTACTATAAATGATTTTAAATAAATATATTAACAATATCAACGAAAACATCAAATTCACAGCAGAAATAGAACAAAAAACACAATAAACTTTTTGAACTTGGTCTTAAATAAAAACAACAACAAAATTAAATACAAAATTTGCCGAAAACTAACAACACTTACACAAAAACTGACAGCTTAGAATGCATTAATCCAGGAGATCCTTCATCCATATAAACCTTTTCCGATAGAAAAACGCAATTTAATATTTTGTTCTTCATACAAGTGAAAGCATCTTATTTTTTTTTTTAATTTTTTTAGTTTATCAAAAAAATGCAATCATAACTTATATTATTTACCACCTTAGGGCCAGTTTTAGCTAGGCAACATGTGCAATTTATCACAGTGAATATTATTTTGATCAATTTCAAAAATAACAGATGAGAGTGAATATTTCTTCTACGGATCTTGTACTAATACGTTTGGCGGTCCTAGAACATTAATTTGTATGGTATGTATCTTCTAACCAAAAATTATATTTGTTTGCAAAAAGTACGTATACGCCATAGTGCACACATTTTCCTTGTACAGTATAGACGATATTTACCTTCTTTATTCCTTAATTCACGCAAGGTCAAGTTAAGAAATGGAATAGAGGAATATAAGCAATATTGAAACAATGTTTCAAATGCGGACACATATATGTTACGAGGAACCATCTTTCATTTATCTATACCCGAGGCTTATAGATCTGTCATACTCATAACATGTGATTTCTTCAGGGGTAGGAACTTGTCCATCTGGTTCAACTTCCACTCCAAAATATGTTTCGATATTTTCTCTTCCCTGAACGATACTGGTTCAGGAAAATTTAGTTCAATTTGAACTCTGATTGGCCAAATGCAAAAAAAGCTTTTTTGACATTTGACCAATCAGAACCTCTCTACTGATCTGAACTGAGTGTTTTTGAACATGAGGACTGTGATTTGAACGTCAAATTAAAAGAACGCATTAAAATAGAAATGAAAATATTCTAATTTATTTGATTCAATAAGCAATTTTTCGGGACATTCTTTCGTTAGTGTAGAAATATATCCCGCCTAGAGTAGACCCAACCCACATTTCTGAATAAACAATCAACCACTTTATCGACTGTATCACCGCCACCCAACCTGGAGATTAAGAAAAATTACAGAAGATAATCTGTTTTCGAACTTTTAGATGGAAATTTATTCATTACCGTTATGCTTGTTATGCCATTCGAAAAATCGTTTGAGTCTTTGACAGATGATGTCTATAAAAGGGCGGCACTAATTCTTTGTTGTGGTTTGTTGAAACAGAAAATTTTAATTTGCTTTCACCCGCCATTGCCACCTAATATCTAAAGCCAAAGGCACACACCTTAAAATTTGAATTACTAAGAATTCCCAAAGCCATTCACCGTCACTCCCTATATCTCTTACCTCGTGTCTGCAAACGACGAGACGCTTTGGCTTATTTTAATTTCTTAGATGTGAAAGACCCTGTTTTTTTTTAAAGCTTTAAATGTAATCCCGTGTGATTTTTGTCCCCCGAACCGACCCCGGAACCAGCCCACCATTACCATTCGAATAGAAATCTTCTGTCGCTTCAAAGGACTAAAATTGAGCCTAAACAAAATTTGAAATTCAAAGAAAGTAGGTAAATCAGGAATTAGGTGTTGCACAACAAAATGTATATAGGTAGGCAGAGAAAAAAGGATAAGCATAGAGAGAGAGACAATGAGATAAGCTGAGCAAAGCGAAGACTGCTAAACAATTCACGAGGACATTTTATGGGATCAAAGTTAATGGCGGATTGTTGAGCGTAAATAAAATCATTAAACCATGAAACAAGGGATAAACAAATAACGGGGCCCTACACATTTCATAGGACACAAAGTGGATGAATTTATGGTACGACGACGACGACAACGTCGAAGTCAATATTGGTGGAAAATTCCAAAAATACAATCTTGTCAGAGCTTATTAGGTCATGTGGAAATTTGCAAGTTTTTTGCTGTTTTTTGTTGTTTTTTTTGAAAATCAGTAAATTGGGTTTTGTTATTTATTTATTTTTGTTTTGTCTGAAGAATTGTATAATCAGATAAAAGAATGATGTTCACATTTAGGTACTCTTCGATTTTAGAAGAAAAAAAAAAAAAAAAAAAAAAGGTTCGCAAAATTTATTTGGTCTACATCCATTTAACGATGTTTGGTTTTTCACCCCATTCTTAGCTCTTTAAAAACAATATTGAATGACCAGAAAGGTATATGGAATGGCTTAATGCTGTTGAAAACATGAAATTATTACGAATAATGTACCGATTTCAAATTAAATTGTCATATTTTTGCTACATTGCCTCTGAAGGCTTTCAGAAGTCTGAGGGGCATTACATCATAGCCTTGCCGGCTTATAACCTAACTCACATGTGCACTGAACCAGAAATTACTTGACTGGACATCAGGGAACTTGTTGAAAGAATTCTCGAAACGAGAACAAAACTAAAAGACTAATAACAATGTTAAATTGGAATAAAACACCTACATGTGTTGGGTCAATATTTTATATCATACCTAACATCAATATCATTTTTTTCAACCCCTTAATACTTTAATGCCTCATTTGATTTGTTGTCTCAATAATGAAAACTTGCCAACAAGGGGTGACCGTACCTACCTATCATACTATTTCTGGTATCAGTATGCCTGGGGAAAAACGGGTTTTTCTTTTTTGTGTGAAAGAAACAGCCAGAGTTTTTTAAGGATCCATTTTAATAGCCTGCTTCGACTAGGGCTAGTGAGATGATTTCGATCAAATTTACCAAATGAGCTACCAAATGAGATAATTTCCTCCTCATTTGCACGAAATTAGTTTGAATTATCCTTGACACAAACATATTTCTGCTATTTTTGCATTGTGAATTGGTCACGATTTTTGTTTGTATAGGAGAGAAGGAAACAAACTGCGTTGCAGATACAAAGAAACTTATAAGGCTCAGATATAGAAAACAGTAAATGAGCTGTCAAATGAAATGAGATAATTTTTAATGAAAACACTTTTTATGAAATTTGCCAAATTATCACATTTGGGCTCTACTCGAAACAGGCTATAATCATCCAATTATTGTAGTTGTTTTGTACTAATTTCAATGCCAATCGCATCAGGCTGGTGTCGACAATAAAATCTCTGAATACGTAAAGTTACTACTTATGAAAATTTCTGCAATTTTCTTACCATTTATAAGTCTCAGCTTTCCATTCTTTTGCCATTTTTTTTAACGAAATATTGGCGAGTTCCGTTGTCAGTCGTGTAAATGTAGCATAAGTGAATATATACTATTACACAAGAAGGGATCCAGTACGGGGCCTTGGATATTGGGTCAAACGAGCATTAACATTTGACACCAATGATTTCAGAAAACTATTTGTTAACAAAAGTTTTAAATAAATATCAGTCAAAAAGGATTTTTTTATATATATTGTTTTTTAGGGCCGTATTCATAGACGCTGGTCTAAGCCGTTACTAAGGAATTATCATCATCATCATCGGCTCGACAACCGGGGTCCGGTCCTGGCCTCTTTCAACAAGTCTCTCCACCTATCTCGGTCTCGAGCCGACGCGACGCCATCCAATTCCAAACCGACGCCAACAATTCTCCGTAAGACTTTTCTCTCGAACGCGGCTAAGAGGTCACAGTGCCTTTTGCTAAGCACCCAAGTCTCGGATCCATACATGAGTACTCGCAGGACCATGGTCCTGTACAGCAGCAGTTTTGAAGTTATGGTTAGATTTTTGGATTTGAATAGCTTTGACAGACTGTAGTAGGCTCTGTTGGATTTGAGAAGCCACCCGTGTATTTCTTCTTTTATATATAAAAGTGGTATTATATATTTTTAAGACGGGGGGGGGGGGGGGTGATCGAAGAGTCTAATCGCCTGTTTTGACTAGGGCAAATTCTTATACAAATTTCAAATTTGAAATGAGTTAATTTCCACCTCATTTTCACGCCATTAATTCGAATTATCCTTGATACGCACCTATTTCGCAATTTTTGCATTGGGAGTTGATCGCAAATTTGTGCTGTGTTGGTCAAACTGCATCGCAGTTTCAGATACAAAGAGGTTTGCAAGAAAGTAAAATCATAAAAAGTAAATTAGATGTCAAACTAAATGACATAATTTGTAATGATGTCTTAACGCTGATCAAAATATTTAGAGTGAAAGGGTGTTTTTTTTTCAAGGGGGAACGCAAAACTGTGTCCCAAAAAAACAATGATTTAAAATTCTCTTGGTGTCATAATCATTAAAAGATGTTATTAAAAATTCTTTTTATTCTTGATTCGCGTAGTATTTATAACATTTTTACCAATTTTTGAAAATTCATAGATTTTCCAGTGTTCTTCCACCCTGAGAAAAACACCCTCTGGCACATATTATTTTGATGTACGTATTTTATTCTTAATTCTCATGGAATATGATACGATCTTGCAAAATTTGATGAGTTTATGACTTATTATCAAAGAGTAATCGGTAATATTTTGACTAGTGCACTAAAAGTAAAAGACTTAACATATATGTAGACTAGTAACTTTTTATATGGTGCTGAGATAACATTTCATTTATTTTATTAGATCAGGCGTTCTAAATAACAAGAGTGTTATTATTTGTATCTAAGCTTCTAGATGAAATCCAGAGTGGCCCATTATCTTACAATTACTTATACACTATATCGATCCCAAAGCTACCTTCGTGGCTAGGACAGTCTAGATAATGTGAGTGCCTGAAAATGTTTTGGATCCTTTCGAAAAATACAAATTTTTTTCTTAAATGTTTGTAGTTGGTTCAGGTCACAGTAGTTGTTTGTTAGTGGCTGTCACTTAAAGAAATAATGAAAGGCTAAGAAAAGTTAAGCCAATCTTTCAAAAGAAGTGTGACATCTACATGCCATAACTGATGAAAACACAATATATTGATAGTGCGACCCCAGGGCCGGGGCATTTGGGGGTCGAAACATCCGAAATCAATTTTAGCCTACTTTCAATTATTGTATCGAACTAAAACTTCATACATATATGCATGTAGTTCTGGGTATTGAGAGGTCGAAATACCCGAAATCAATTTAAGCCTACTTCCAATTATCGTATCAAACTGAAACTTCGTGCATATTTGTAGGTCGGGTGACAACACAATATTTTGCTGGCACTGACCCTGGGGAGGGGCATTGAAGGGTCAAAATAACTGAGAACAATTATAGTCTACTAGCGTATGGAACTGAAACTTCGTGCATTCGGATGACAGCACCATATTTTGATGGTATCGACTTACGGAAGAAGCATTGGAGCGTCGAAAAGATTTACTTAATAAGCTACATCTCTGTTATCCGGTGATTTGGTACCTTGTCCTCATATTATGAAATCAAGTAGGTACTAGAAATAAGCTTTTATTTGAGATATATTTCAATACTGATCAATCTACACCAAAATTAAGTACATTTTCTTAGGAAATCAAATGTGGGAGTGGTAAGATAATTTTTCATCATAAAATTCTATACCTACAAATCAGCAATTATTTTAAACCCATTCACATAATTATAAATCGCAAAACATAAAACAAACATGGATGAATTATTTTCTATTTTAAATTAAAATTTCTAATAATATCAGAAATGCTTACCGAGCACAAACCTTTTCCCCTCATAAATTATTACCACAAGCCCTATGCTTAGTCGCTTAGTCAACAATAACGAAAATTCAATTAAATTATACCCCAAACGTATCCATCATTTCACCTGGGAACCTGGCATTGGCATCTCTTACTGCTTTGTATGGTATTATGTTCTGATGACTTAATTACATTTGAACATTTATAGCGCTTTTGAGGAATAAATAATAATTCTCTGTTAAGCTTCCAGTGGGCACCCATCATCATACCTGGTGAATTCCTTCATTCCTTCATTCCTTTATTCCCCATGTCTCCTCACCCAACGAGACTTAAGTTAATGGATCTGGTAGCTCGTTTGTGGTTTATGTTTTTTTTTTTTTTTGTCTGAATGAAGCTTACATTCACTTCACATACCACACACCAGGTAAGTATGTATACCTCAACATTGCGTGTAAGGAGTTTTATAAGGTACATAGGCATAGGTAGAAACCGGCATTAACCCAACCCAGGAATTCCGACCTAAATTATGGAAGAAATTCAAATTACAATAGTTCAACCCATCAGCCAGACAATAAGGGGCATTGTTTCTATTAAGGACCTTGAAGCCTCCGCATCTATGGAAACTAATAAAATGAGCAAGAAATCACTTAGCCTCTATGCCCTATGATTAAACTAAAATTCGACCCGAATGTCGCCAAAGAAAGTGCGTAGGCGTATACAGAAATGTCCACAAAACACCAACCATACGTTTGTATTGTTTTCTTTAACATCCTTGGGAAAACAATCTCCTTATTGTCATCCAAACCCAAAAGTATACATTTCCAAGCAACCGAAACCAAACACTCAATTTGTTGAATTTGAACAATAAGCACCCTTGGTGCGTTATATCTTTTGGATTGGTTTTTCGGATGCTTGATGATTTTTAGAAAGAGTATGCCATTACCATCTTGACAATTATTAGATAACGTTTGTTGTGTTGTACATCAGTTTTGAGTTGGAATATAGGATTTTTTGCCGTTCAAGTTCTTTTTTTTTTTTAACAGGGAGATGTTAAAAAAACGTGTGGAAAGGATCGATATAGGATTTATGTTCACAAAAAAATATACTTCCTCCGTTCTAACCGCACAAGGAGAGTGCTTATATGTTGGGACCAGCGCCTTAAGCCGACTGGCAGAGGCGCTACAATTAATTGTGGGCTTCGGGAATAAGTGCCTCCGGCCAGATATGTCCATACATATATTCCTATAGCTAGTTGCCTCCAGTTGATGGAGTAAAGTTTTTTGAGATATTCTTCCATTTCCGTGCACCACCTGAGTCGTGGTCTTCATTCTTGTGGGAATGAAATACCTCGGTGATTAGCAACAGAAATCTTGAAAAAAGTGCGTAGTAACAATATTGCGAAAATAAGCAAAGAAAATCATAGAGAAAAGCGGGGAAAATCGCTGTAAAAAGTGTGAAAAGCTGAGGAAAAATAGGCGAAATACTAGTACTACGGACTAATGTGGTCCGTAGTACCTTGGAAAAAACTGCAAGGGAAGTCATGAAAAAAGCGCTTAGTACCACGAGCAAAAACATAAGATATCAAAAAGAGTGGAATATGGTGGATAAAAGCGTGGAATACTGGGGAAGTGGTGAAAGAACACTTTTTTCGTGATATCCAACGCATTTATTTACGACCTCATGCCTTTCTTTTTAAGCTATTCCACACTTTTTCTGTAATTTTGTATGTATTTTCCTTGACTTTCCACACTTTTATTATGTTCTATGACTCACTCTACAGAGCAGGACAACGTCTGTCGGGTCAGGGACTAATAAGAAATATTTTAGAAAAAAAGACAATCAAATTATCCATTACCCTACCCATATTCAAAAATGCTATAAATTGAATGTCCTGAATAATTCAAACAAACCCAAAATAGCATTTGCATTTCTCCAATAATTTCCATATTGAAAAATGGATTTTTATATAATTACATTATATGTAATTGTGGCAACCCTTTACTATTTATTTTTACTTATAACTTTATTCTACATACTTTAACTGTTTTGAATTTAAAATTCAAACTCTAAGGCCAGGTTGCTGATACAATACTAAAAATATTTTAGTTGAACATAAGCGCTTATGGGCTACTTTTTTCTCTGCGTAAACTGTCAGATAAGACTTTAATGCTTAAGTTTCGTTCCAGCAAACGGCTCTAAACTGTTTAATTTTCAATTTAAAAATGTTTGGTTTGTGCAAATAAAAAAAATAATTGTATGACTGGATCGCTAGAACAAGCTTATGTAGTCCAAAGCTATCAGACCAAGAGCCAACAGTAATTTTTGAGTGTCAGTGATAGCATAATCACTAGTATTTTAAGATAGACCCTTACTTTCTACAATCAAATATCAAGTTCTTGCATACTGTAACTGGGGCGTTTCTGAGTCATGCTGAATTTAAAATGCGTTTTTTTGGGCACTCAACATAATTGGTTCAAGACCTTTTACATGGTACATTCCTGCAAGACACATTTAAAATAAAATGCACGACTGGATCGCACGAACTTGCTCATGTAGTGCAAAGCTGTTTTATGTATTAACTTAGCTTGAAAATTTTAGCTTTTGGTCATCTGATGTGTGTAGGTATTCAGAGATATGCACAAATAAGCAAAAATAAATATTTTTTTAGAACGGGAACACTTTTTGGATATTTTTTTTATTTTGAAAAATTATTTTTTTTCCATATTGGGTCAATGATTGTGTTTTTTCAAAATTTTATTTTTGGATGTTGATAAATATTAGACATCTTCAAAATTTCATACCAAATTTTTTCGACAAATCGTTTGGAATTTTTTTAATAAAAAAATATTTTTTTTTTAAAACGGCTCGATAGATCTTTTTGAAAAAAAATCCAAAAATTTATCGTTGTTGAAGAAATCATATCAAAAAGTTTAATCAAAAACGTTCGAGCCGTTTTTGATAAAATTCGAATAACTCAAAAATGTTGTATGAGAGGTACTCGTTCTAGATGAGATATTCAAAAACAAAAAAAAAAACAAGTTTTGAAATTACGTAAAAATCATCTGTACCAAATTGGAAGAAAATCCGTCCACGCGTTTGGGCAGTGGAGAAGTGTACAGATGGACGCACAGACGCACAGACGCACAGACGCACAGGCACAGACCGACGGACGCCATGACAAAAACCACTTTTTCGGACTTCTCCATCATCGTAATGTTGGTTTTGATTAAAACCTCAATTTTTTTTTGACACGAGACCAATACTTGCCCTTTAGAGCAAGTAAAAATGCAAAACATCGAATTTCGAAAAAATTGTAATAGCAAGATAATTCTTCTGTCCAATAATGGAGTGATCTCTCCTTATTAGAGTATCGAGAGTCCCAGACACTTTAAATGTTGCATTCGCCTGCAAGATGCACTCAAACAATACAAAAACTTGAACTAGCAAATAATTCTAACAGCACAGATCGTTCTTTACTCCAACGATAGAGCAGAACATCTTTATTACAGTAACTAGGATCCAAGACACTTTAAATGGAGCCTATATTGCAAGACTTACTTATAAATGCAATTCTGATAATTCCTCTATTCTATCACTGAACCTGGCCTTACTCAAGCTTAGAAATAATAAAAAAAGGAAAATACCTGAGCGATATCAGACGATTATCAGACGATTACGAGTGCACGAGGAAAATGTGTGCACTATGGCGTATACGTACTTTTTGTATACAAATTTATTATTTTCATCTACTTGATTGCATTCTTTAAGTGCGTCTTGTTTAGCGGTTCTAGGACAAAATTTCTTGGGGGGACTTTGTCATGGAGAAAAAATTATTTTGTAGCAAAAAATTAAATGTATATACAAAAAGTACGTATACGCCATAGTGCACACATTTTCCTAACACAGTTTATACAAACTCGTACTCGGGCTCATTATGTTACAAATTTTGGCTTAAATACGAAAAAGTTACAAACTTTAGTGACGCTCAACCTAGTTTGCTCCCATAGTGCATCGGCTTACTGCTTTTTATTAACTGACTAATAGGTACAATACTGTTTTAACAAAGTTATAGTAGTCACATAAATATATCATTATTAAAATTAAATCTCAACGTTATTTTTTTTTTTTTTTTGTTTCTCGCGTCATTAATCAATGTTCCCTAAGAAGATTTTATTGGAGTGAATAAGAGATAAAAACTCTTTTATCCACTCCATAACAAAATCTCTTGTACCCTAAACAAAATTCCGTTTATGAGTATTTTCGAAAGTCATTACTCCTCTTAATCATCATCTAGAAGCTATTTAGTATGAAAAACAAACTGCAATACTTATTATAAAGTCTCATAAGCATGATCATAGTGTGTTTGTTCTAAACGCACTCGACCTAAACATGTAGGTAAATGGCATAATTTGAACACTTTAGCGGTGCAATTGTCACTCTTTGTGGTTCCGCCTGATAGCATTTGACTTGCAGCTATCAGAACAATGTGTCAACAGCAACATCAACATCATTTTCTTCTCAGTTTAGTTCCGACAACGACGACAACGTGAAGTGACGCGACTACACGGTTGCATCCCATACAATGCATCTCGTTCAATGTGCTTTGGTTATCTTCCAAATGTGCGTCCTTCAGTGTTCTAGTGAATGGGTTAAAATATCTCAAACATTAACCGACAATCAAAATATATCATCTCGAACCGAGCAGGATCAATCGAAAGTGATAATAGACTCTAACGATCCAAGTCCCGAATGGATCGAATACCAAAGGGAACGTTTCAGAGGTTCAAACTCCTCACAAAAGTTAGTGATATCTGGGGAAACCCACTTGAAAACAAGTGCAGAAGTTGTTGTTCCAGCTCAGATAAATGACTCGAAGGCCAAACGCAATAAAATAGTTCGAACGAAAACGAAGATTTCCCTGCATGATCCTGATGCAGACAAAATGATAAGTACTAAGGCCCCTTTCACGGCTCCACAGAAGCCAAAACCAACTAAGGCAACTTCCTTCGAGCAGGATCTGAAGTTTCCATCATTTATTGGATTCTTGAACTTTCTAACATCACTCCAGAAGGGACTTCTGAAGAAGAACTCTTTTGGGATCATGGATAAGATCAAAATGCTAAAAAGGATACGGGATCAGTTAATGATGAATATCGGTTTGTTTCCTTTGTTTCAAGTCATTATTTCGATTTTGTTGTGAAAAGTGCTATTTTAATTATTTTTTGTTATAGAAAATAGCTTTGGTTCAATGTTTCCCAAAAGCCGCCAAAAACGAGGTCTCACAGATGAATCAAACTTTCAATTTCCATCAGAGACCGCATTGATGAGCATTAGTTTCTTGACTTTCTCTGTGTTCTTAATTAAATTAGTTCTTGTGAGTGAAACCTAGATGTGCGTGTATCTATAAAATTTTACAAAAATAAATTATTTCTTTTTCTATTATTCTTTCAGCAAGTGATTCACATAATCAAAAGCAAACATTATGCTTATAATGGAATGACAATGAGCAACATGACTGCAATGACAAACAGCCGAACGAATGCACGCAAATTCGGTGAAACTCATGAGGATCTAGACATACTGACTAAAGTATCGGAAGCAATTAAGAGTAATCCGTTCAATGTTAAATGATGATTTCATTTAAATGCAATGAAAACAACTGTCCAGTTTTTTAAATAAATATAATTTTAATATAATGGATAATTTTGTAAATTAATAAAAGTGGAAATAAGTTTTATTTTGAACCCGGAAAAACATTACAATATCTATTCTGTCGTGTTAAGATCAATATGCATATCTACATTTTGAGCATTTTGAGATAAATGCGGTTTTCTGTTTTTTGTTTTAAGTTGAAAGTTTTTCATATTAAAAAAAAAATAATACATTATAAATGTAAGCAAATTATTAATTTTTGAACTTTAAATATTTATTTTTCTATAGAACACCTATACTTTGGAAGTATTGTTTTTTTTTTAAGTGACGATTTTTTCTAATGAAAGCATACTTCTAGATAGATAGGTCACGTTTCTTGAGCGTTTTTGTCAAAGAAGCGATTGATTTTATTGAAAGAAAAAGAGCATTTTCAGGCGTATTTCGTATAGTCAGTTCTTTTGTTTTTCAATAGATATTTTTATTTTACCTCAAGAAGGGTATACTTCTTACATAAGTTTACCTTTTAGTAGGGATGTTAACCTTGTTAACAAATTTACAGTTATTAATATTTCCGGTCGGTAAAACAAAAAAGACTAACAAGATCTCTGCGAAGTGAATTTTATAAGTTCTTAGAAACTATATATGTACCTGCCTAATCGCTTAAAATTTAAAATTTAACTGAAATCGTAAGGGCTATTTTCGAGAAGCTCTAATAGCTCAAAACCATTATATAGGATGTACTTGTTTTGAATATGATATTCAAAAAAAAAACAAAACAAGCTCAGGAAATGGTATAAAACTCACCTGCATAAAATGCAGTTCCTTTAGTAAGCAACACTGAAGTGCAAAGTGTAATTCCCGCCTTAATGAATGGTATTCAACTTTTCTGGTGTGCAGTATGTAACGTGACGTTTGGTACAAGCCCGGTGAAACAAAAAAACACAAACCCCTTTTTTTTTGTTTTTCGTAAATATTTTGCGAACTAATCCTATGGTAGCAAAACAATGCTGTGCAAACCGGAAGTTGATTATATTTACTACGCAAAAGGTCAAATAATTTTTTTTTTTCTTAATAAGTAATACCAACGAATATGCTGGAGGTGAAAATGTAAGAAAATCTAGACCTAATTTTTTTTTTTAAACAGGAAATATAAAAGACAAAATAGATTCCTATGGAGCCAAGCTCCAAATTAGAGGAGACGCAAATGAATTTTGGTGAACCTTATGTTTGAAAATTATTACCTAAATTGTCCCACGGGCACGACTGTCGTTCGTTCTTGTATGAAATAAAGTTCACATTGGTTGATGTGTCAAAAAAATCGTTGTTGTTCTGTGATTACATTATCGCGGATGCAACATTTTCAATATATTTTCTAATAGAAGAATAATCTTTTTTAATAAAAATTGTCTTGGAAGGCCTACATTTTTGCCTATTATCTCGGACAAGTCTGAAAGTTTTAATTAAATGTCTCATTAGCAAAGCCATTAAATTTAAGCATGAAGAGTGCAACAAAATCGGCTCAAGACTCAACGCTTTTAGACTTTGCACATTATATCAAATATCTGCTGTTTATGTGAACCATTTTTAATATTACCTATTTATACCTACATATTTTGAAAGATACCTTATAAATCGAAAAATAATCTATAAAAAATTTGAGAAAACATAATAAGATATTCATTTTTATAACTATCGCGGGTGCAACATTTTCTGTAATTAACATTAAAATAATGAACAATCTGTCGCTATTTTGTCATTAATGTCAAGCTAATGACGAAAATAATGAGATTTGTCACTCCGATATTGCACAGTGCAGTGTGAGGCATGCTCCTACCTTTTCCCACTTTCATCTCGAGGGACAGGCGGCTCATTTCTTTTTTTGCCACTCACATACATTCAAACTTTTGCTACTTGGAAGTCAACTGGCATATGCAGGTTTTGATGCCCAGTAGACCTGCAAGTTGTATCGCAAGTAATTTGACAGTTTACATAAGACCATGATAAATAGAAAACTGTTTATCATGATGCTACAAAGAGCAAGAGGTGTGTAAGAAAGAAGAAGCTGTCAAACGAATGACATTATTTGTAATAAACACTTTAGGGGTATTCATGAAACCTGATAAAGCTGGTAAACGTGGTAGAGTGGTAAGTCTGGTAATTGAACTGTCAAATTTTCTATAGGGATTTTTACCAAATTGTCAAACTAGCCAACACTTTGAACCAATGACAGTTCCAACATGAAAAAATATAAACGTCATTAGACCAAGGTGTCGATTTCACGTTTAGAATCTATAAGGCAGAATGAGAAAGAGATGTATTGCTTTTTTTCTAAAAAGCCCTATATAGGAAATCTTTACCAGAATACGGTAAGCTTTTCCACACACATTTGCTTGGTAAAAGTTTAAAATCTGGAAATGGTAATTGTGGAAAACTTTTAACGTTTCATTTTGGTTATTTTAGATATAACCAGCTACTAACATATATAGCTACTTGACGAAGACAAGGAATACCATAATTTTCTTCAAATAATTCAAGTATAAAAACATAATTTACAAACCTTTAACCAAGTTGATTTTAGGGGCGTTCATGAAACAAGCGTGGTAAACTTTCCCATTTTACCAGATAGGAAAGTTTACCAGGTTACATGAATACCTCTTTTATATCAGATTTGCTTAATTATCTCATTTGAGCTCTGGTGGAAACAGGCTATTACATAAATTCGTATTTTTACGGTGTAATAAAAAAATGTATTCAAGTGCATGAACGATTTTTTGATTTCTGTTGAGCCATGCTCGCGAGCATGTTGTCGAGTATATTCGCCCATGTTAGCCCCCCTTATAACAACAGCATTGAAACAAATGTGTAAAATGTGCTCCGTCGTCGAAAGTTAATCCACACTAGGCATTAGAATTATTTGTTTTCTTTTCCACATGTTGATTTTTTTTTTTTAATTTGAACACATCCCATCATAGACGTTTGGTAACTCAAGCGTTGTAAAACGTTGTTTTTCCAAATTCCTGTATGTTAACTCCAAAGTTACAAAAGAGAGAATTGAGAGAGTAAACAATTTCACCTATATTGAAAATCTTTCAACAACTTGCTGCAGAAATTTCTTGTAGCAACCCGTAGCAACGAAAATCAATCTGCCCAATGACATTTGCAGTCGTTTATAAGAAAAGTTGAATCCGAATTGAACCAGACTTCAACTTCTTGTAAACTTGGATCGAATTGAAATAAATCCAAGCCGATGATTTACAACTATACTTTATTTCTTGTGTTGTGTAAATTTTGAAAACGGTAAAACAGAAAAATAAATAAAAGTAAATAACTAAAAAAATTAGAATTACAATAATGAAAAGTGGTGTTCATTCATTTACATGACTTTTAAATGTTCGTGAAATCGATCATAATGGTTGACATTTTGTTAACAAAGTGCTACAAAGCGTTTGTTAACTCTGTAGCAAGTTTTTCTCTTTCTGAGAGAATTTTTCTCATTTTTGCTCTCTCTTAATAATTTGACAGATTTCGAACAAGTTGCTTCAAAAAGTTAACAAACAGACCTATAAACATCAAATTGAAATGTCACTTTGACATCTGCAATTCCCTACATGTGGTAAAGTGTTAATAAATAAATTAGAAATATTTTAATTTTATTTCAAATCACATCTTTTCTTACCAAAAATAATCAATTAAAAACATGACGAAAGATAAAGCCCATGTAGAAGAAATATTAAAACGATCCAATCACAAATCTACACCTATTTTATGTGAGTTTAAATGAAAACAAACGAAACTTAAAATGATATAATTTTCGAATTTATTCAGTGAAATTTCAAAACGGTGATCTAAAGAATACCCACAAGGATTCCACCCTCTTCTTCCCAGCAAAATGTGAATCAGAAAAACAGAAAAAATGTGCGGTTGTCGTGGCCAGCGGAAATATTTATACTGGACCTGTCTCCGATGGTTCTCAAGAACTTGTCGACACATATGTTTGTGTTCGCAGTAAAACAACAAATAAGGTTCCTCAAAATTGTTTTGCTTACCACCTATGTTTTGATTGCATATCCGTTGTTCTTATTTAGGTCCGCATTATACCTATTGACCAAGTCAAACTGATCAACTATGTCTACGAAGAAAAGGAAAAGACACAATTCGCTTTGTTGTCCAAACAAGCTGCACAAGAAACACTTATGCGAAACTTTGGCGGGCGCAGAGATATGCGTTATCTTAACACCCAGGAACGCAATACGGTCAGAATCGATGTGATTCGTGACCAACTGGAGGAAACTGTTGAGAATTCCAAGGTAACCGAAACCCGAGAACCAGTCGTTTCCACAGAAGATATTGTGAATCGCATTCGGCCCAAATGCAATAAGGATGCCACGAATTTGAACAACGTCTTCAGCGTCTATGATGTCATTCCATTAGAGTTGATGGATCGTCTCGATGAAGAAGTTGGAGTTCTTTGCACCACTGACGTCGAAGATATTCCGTAAGTGTTCGGTTTTATTTAAAGTTCAATTCCAAATCAAAGTTCTTTTTCTCAGGTTATCTTCTGAATTCCTGAAAAATGCCATCAGATCGTTGAAAAGTGGATCACAGTCCAGTCAGACACTTTTGAAAATGAAAATCGTTCTCTACATGGATGCACTAATGGTGCTTCTTAAGTCAAAGCAAAAATACTTGGGCAAGTTAGAGATTTCCAAAATTACAGAGAAAGTCGAAAACGATATTCGAGAAAGGTTTTCCGCAGAAAATTCTTTCCAAAAGTAACAAAAAAAACTATTTTTAATATGTTAAAAACCGATGTCATCTTCTTTTTATTTTCTAGGATAAGATCGAGTACTACAAATGAAAAGGCGCTATGCTACTTTTTGGTTTTGGGATTCCTGCTGAGTGAAGACTTTGAATTGGACATGGTCACACTTTCAACAGAATTGTGTATGTCGAAAGCGAGAATAGTGAAATATGGCAATTTGGTTAATGGTGTGTATAAATCGGGAACGGATTCTTTGGCGTTGAGACTGCCTAGCACTATGAAACCAATGAGTTTTGCTTTTGTTGGAAAAAGAAAAAGATAAGAGACAATTTTTTTTTTACTTTTAATTGAAATTTTGGGACACTGCTGAAAATGAAATAAAAATGATATGGTGCAACGAAAGTTTTTGTTTTGTACCTATGATGTGTGTGAAGAATTAGAAACAAATATATTTGGTTGACGGTAGGTATCTTGTTCATCCGTTTTCACAGCGAGAGGTCGAAATTAAGTAATTTGTCCACAATGATGAAATGTTCTCACCAAGCTACTTCCAACGAATAACGTAAAAGGGGAACAATTCTCTAGATTCACGTCACTAAATGTTTTTCTCGAAAGTTTTGAGGCACTATCTGGTTGAAACTAAAGTACGGTTGCGAATAACCAGGACGCCAAAACGAATATCGGATATTGTGAGTTAACCCGACAAGGTTGTATCTTAAAAAAGTGCTAGAACTTAAGCTGGGCCCGTATTACGAATTACGATAATCGTTAAAAATATTTCGTTTTCGAAAAATTGCGATTACGATTTATGATAAACGGCAGGGACTCGTTTTCTTTTTTAACTTCTTTCGGCTGTTGTATTTGACTTGAATGTCAATTGTGTCCTACTTTTTGTGTTCTTGTATTGGTCTTGGTTTTGTTTTGCTGTTTTAAGAAAGAAAAATACTCGTATGAGTAAATTCATAAATTCGTAAATCATAAATCGGTGAATCGTGACTATCGTTTTCCTTGGTTATCGTTTTCTTGCTTTTCGTTTCGTAATATGAGCTCTGATTGCATCTCCCCCAATCTCTTTTGAAAATTAGCCATTAGAAGTTCCACCACTGATATGCTGGGATTCAAAAGGCGAATCGAAATCCCTGATTCCATGAAGAGTGCCGGCGGGCAGCAAAGAATAAGTTCCATGAGTCAAGCCTTCAAGGCATGGAGGCTATGACCAGAACTGAAGAGATAACAGCCCTAGAGTTTTGTGTGAAAAAATTAGAGAAAAGTACTACATTCTTAGGATGAAGAAAAGGGATCCTAAAAAAAGCGGAAGTCTATTTAAGTTGTAATAGAAGTTAATGTTCAAAAATTCTATCAGAGGGTGAGACCGATCTACCCATAATGTCATGATCTCAACTATTTGTCGCCAGGAATGTTCTGCCGAGTTCGAACAGTAAGTGTAAGACGTACTTTTAATGACAAATACTCTTGTAGGTTACTACTCCTTCTTGCTTAAGGGGCCAACCCATAGAATCCGTTGCGTTGCGGTGACGTTCTCAACTGACAGCTCGATAAAATACACACGTTCTTATAAGAAGCAACCCGTACGAACGGACACGACGCAAAAAGTAGCCGAACTTTTATTTTCATCGACAACGGATTCGGTGACAGAACAAACGCGACGTGTTGGCCCCTTTAAGCTGGTGGTATTGACATTATCGGGAAAACAAAGAATTCGCGAAAATTAAGCCGTAAATACCAAAAGAATTCTCAATTTTGTACATGTTTTATTTCAAATGTAGGTGTTACAACATCCTGGCTTGTGAATTGTGATTGTGTTCACATATTTATTACAAAATGTGTAAAATGAAAGTTCAGATGGTTTGCATTGGAAAAACTTATCGACAAGTGAAGTTATGAAGCACCCATATTAGAATTCTTTTGATAAAATGAAAAATACCGAGTACCCATACGACATACCGCACCGAAGAGTGAGGAAGCAACTTTAAGTGACATACAGCCAAAATTAAAGTAACTATGTTAAGTTGTGAGCATTATCCAACACTCGACAAATGCCTTAAAAGTCTTGCTGTATTATAATCAATTAAAGTTACAATAATAGCCGTGTTTTTTTCCACTACTCAGTATTTATTCATTTTTCATTTAAGACACAAAGCATTTGTCAATAGAAGCTTTTTAAACAAACCAGTATGGATACTTGCTTGCCCTGCAACTTGGTTGGATTTTAGCACTCAACAGTTAGGAGAACCATTCCTTGCTTACCCTCTTGATTGGATTTTCACAATCGTTAGGAGAACCATTCCCTCCATCATTACACAGCATTGAATGGTCCCAATACAAAGAGGTATCAAAAAATCTTGTTTTTGATGCAACTCCTCAAAAAATTACAAATTAACAAGAACTCTGTAATTATTATTCATAATCATTTTGAATTTTTCTTGGTTACTCCTAGATTTTAAGGACCGAATTCATAGTCATTACTCAAGTCGAGATTTTTCTAAAGCCTATGGCCACTTGAATTATTCATACTCGAGATTTTAAGGGCATTCCCTTAAGCATTTACTTGAGATTTACATTAAGTAGTCCCAATTTTCTCTATCAATACTAAATGCTTAATACTAAAAAAAAACTCTCAAGTAATGACTATGAATTCTGTCCTTAAAATAAAAAAAAAAACATAAACTCAAAAACGTATGGTGTTTTCAAAATCTAGAACACCGTTATTTAGTTTAAGAAAAATCCATAATATCCCTCATGTTTATCATCATCTAGCGAATGCTATAAATTGGTTCTAAAAAATCTATAATAGCTACGATAACGTAATTCTCTGAGATGAAAAACTAGTTTAACAAAAAAATTCATACCCACATATTTTGAAAAACTTGATTATTTAGAATTGCGTTATGGGAACAAAATTTTAATTTTACAAACTTATCTGTCAGTAATAGTTTTTTTCTAACGCCACTTTAACCAATTTCTAAGTGGAATGTCAATAAATACCGTCTTTAGCGGACATTGTCAAAGTAGTACCCATAATACCTGTCTCTTTGTATGTTAATGTTTTCTTTTATCACTTAGATTAAGCTGAACCATGATTATGAATCAGTCAGTCAATGGTTATCAACAATTTAGTTAATAATGTGTGCTAGACATGCACATCTGTGGATTCCTCTTTTTGTGCATTGTCTATCATCTAAGTGTCAAGTTTGTTTACTACTTCTAGATTACCAAGAGATTAATAAATAGTAGGCCCAGTTGAACAAAGGTTCAGATAATAACTTAGTGCGTCAAAAAAGCTCGAATAGATTCCAATTTGTTTTCTCTTGACCGTGTCATACCAGTTATTGTGGAAAAATCCATTAAATCTTAAAAACAAAAAGAAATAAGAAACGCCCTGCTATATTTTTCTTTTGTCCTATGCATTTGTCCAGGTTTTTCCTTTAATGGTCATCAGAGCGCAATAACAGTTTGTTTTTCTACCCACACCTTCCTCAGCCTAAAATTAAAACAAAAAAACTTTAACACATGTAATGAAGCCTGCCATTTTTGCCGAAGTGGATTGCACTTGAACCCACATCTTACCGCACCGTCCACCCTGTGCACCATTTCTCAAGGTTATCGCAGCAATACTTTCTTCCATCAAGAAGGAAACTCAAACCACCTACTGCGTAAAACAGTGCCAACACAAAAATCGATGACTCAATTGGAGGAAAAAAAAAATACAAAACAAATTCTGCAGTTATGGATGCATTTTCTCAATTTTATGTTTATTAATTCAGGGATTTCCAATGATTTTTCAAAGTTTTCATTTAAATTTTGTTTTTTGTTTAATTGTAGTATCGACACGAAACAAGGCAACTTCAAGTATTCACAATTTAGTCAATTAACTCGTAAACATTCTTTTAATCAAATTGAAATGATTTCCCGCAACAATATTGTCGCAACTCTAGATATGAAATTTTGGATACCAAGATTATAATTCAATTTTAATTTAAATAATAAATAAACAAAAAGTTCATAATTCAATCAGAGCAAATGAAAAGAAACCTCTTAAACAGCTAATCCGAAGACGGAAACAATGCAATACATGGTCTTGTTTTCCCAGCGGACGGTGCATGAGCCATCTGTGTCGTTGTTCCAGAAACAGGAGCTGGCTGTATGCAATCCAGCGCCGTTTTTCTGCATAATCATCGATGTGACGATGTACTTGTAAGGTTTTTGTTCCTTGGTGAGGACACTGAGACAATTTTCCACGACTAAGCTGGTCCAGTTGTTCACTTTGTCGTGCTGGTAGGCGTTACCGCCGATTGTTTGCTCGATGGCTTCCTTGATGATTTTGCTTACATCATCCACAACGAATTGGTTTTCTTCACGAACATCTTCCATTTTTATTAAAAAGAGAAAGGTTTTTTGTCTAGTTTTAATGAATTCAAGAAATGCGAAAACTATTTTTTCGATTGAGCTATGAGCTGTAAAATGTTCTGGAGCGTTTTTGCTTGCAGCTGTTTAGTTGCTTTTTGTGTGAAGAAAAATTTTATGACGAGTGGTTTTCTTTTATTTTTCGTTTTGTTCAAATTTCTCCGTGATGACATTTGGCATTTTCGTGTTTTGTTTCTTTTATTTTACACAGGAATGTGATGAGGAAATTCAAAATAAAAGCGTTCAGTTTTTTTTTAGCCGTGTTCATTATGGAAAAACAAGGGGTGATATACCCCGTTTACATGCAGGTTTGAAGCCAGGTTGAACTATGCTGTAACCCGTTTGTAAGCCTGAATCGAGTTTAAATGGGTTTTATTCGATTAGTTTAGGGTGATGCGTGAGTGCATTTCTGCAATTTTTACAAAAAGTGGTCGTTGTAGTTAAAGGCTAGGTTCAGACGGTAGTTATTAGATTGATATTTTCCCGTATACGTTTTAGGGCTTGCCTAAAGCAAACTGCGACTCTACAACACAACAGTAAAACACTACAACGGCAAAAACTTATTTACAAAGCATCATATGAGAGTACCGACACCAAAAGCGACAAAGCGGGAAGCGTTTTTCATTTATAAGTTTTGTCGCGCTGTCCCACTTTGGAAGCCTTTAAAGGCTTGCCCAAACAAAAGTGTTGCACTGCGACTCGACAGTGTGACAAGAACTTTTATATGAAAAACGCTTTGCGCTCTGTCGTATTTGGTATGGGTACTCTCATATGACAATGTTTAAATAAATTCCGCCGTTGTCGTGTCGCATTGTCATGTCACACTGTCGCAATTTGGTTTTGGCCTTTGTTCGGTTATTTTTACTTGCGATATGAGTACCATATATCAAGTTATGCATTCGTAAAAAACAAAAGTTGAGATAACAATCAAAGATGACATTACGATGATAGAGAATGAGAAAAAAGTGGGTCCGACAATTCTGTCTGTCTGTCTGTCTATTTGTCTGTCTGTCTGTCTGTATGTATCAGAGACCACAGCCTAAACGGATGGGTCGATTTACTTCATACTTGGTATGTGGCGTTTTTTGGAGACTATCCCCACCCCAGACCATTTTTGAATTTTGTTTTTACCAAAAATAACAGTGTATACCTGTCATATACCATTTTCATTTTCCTCAAAAACAGTTCCTACGATTTTGATTAAAAATATCATGGTCTTTTTTTTTAATAAGGTCTATCTTTAAATGAAAACTATTTTTTTCAAAACCGTTACTAACGGTACCTGTCATAGAACGGTTTTTCTTAAATTCTGATTTTCTCCTTCATGACTCAACCAATTTCAACCATTTTTTTAGATGAATGCTTTTAAGTTGCCGTAATAATATTTAGTAAAAAAAAATTCGAAAATGGTCTGGGGTGGGGATAGTCTCTTTTTTTTTGAAAAATCATTTTTTCTAAAACTATTCAATATTTTTTTCAAAATTTATTTTTTAGATGTTGATAAATAATATCTTAAAAATGGGGTACCAGTTTTTTTATAAAAGTCCTTGCTAAATTTTATATTGAAAAAATAGTTTTTTTTAGATAACGGCTCTATCGATTTTCAAATTTTTTTATTTTTTTATTTATCATTATAGAAGAAATCAAATTGCGTACTTTGTTTTGAGGTTAAATTCATTTGAGAAGCTGTTTTAGTCATTTGAAAACCGAAGTTTATGCTTTTTTAATTGTTTTTTTTATTAAACTGCATTTACAAATTTTAAATTAAAAGGGCTTAGCATAAATAGTAACTTTATTTTCAAGAGCAAGTACGTGCGACCCAGTCGTGCATTTTATTTTTTTGTTTTTGGATATCTCGTCTTGAACTAATACCTCCCATATAACTGTTTTGAGTTATTAGGTTTTTCTCAAAAAACGGCTCTAACGATTTTGTTAAACATTTGTGCATGTATTATGTTTAGTGATTACAACAAAACTGCATTTTTAGTTTATCTCAAAAAACTCGAACATCGGAAAAACAGCGTTGCCGTTTTTGTTTTTTGCAAAGTTTTTTGTATTTTGTTTTTTTTTGCGAATATCTCGTAAGCGGTTAAAGCGATTTTGACTAAAACTTTTGAACAGATATTTCATATAACCTTAAAGAATCTAATAAAGTTTTTTAAAAAAAAATATGTATTTATTGAAAAACTAAAAAAAAAAAAAAAAAAAAGTTAAAATTTGTTTTATTCTTTTTACACATATTCCACTTATCTTGTAAAAATATACATCTCACGCAAAACCCTATATTTTGTTAATTTCTAACATAGTTTATTTATTTTTATACTTTAACCCAAAGAGCAAGTACGTGCGATCCAGTCGTGCATTTTATTTGCAATGGATGAATCTCTAAAGACAGATTTTGGGGGTCTTACCGAATTTTTTACATACCATTTTGTCATCAGCCCGCGAATATTTATTTAACCTTTTTTTGTTATTCTTATTGGAATATAATTTACATATTTTAGTGCAAATTGGAGTATGAATTTAAATTTTGATTTGATAGACAGTTCTGACAGTCTACAAGCATATAATTAGCAAGTTCATTCTTTTAAGATTTCTGGTTAGTTAACAACCTTTCTTCTATCTGTGAAGATTCAAATTTATTTAATATGTTGTATTTCCTAAAAGAAGTACATCATCAAGATTCATCAAAACCCCGCATTAGGTATAGGTGTTAAAGTTTACTTTATGGTTTTGCGTCAGAATAATTTTAGACCACAACAAGTATTTATTTGCAGGCAAGCATCCACACTTTTGTCTAACCTCAGCTTTACCACCCCGTTCTCCCCCCAAGCAAGAAGATTCACATTAATGAAATAGTTTCCCATATTTATCTGAAATAGTTCTCACAACCAATTTGATGGGTTAAGTATGGGAATAAGTTAAACGCAACAACACCGTCACTTTAGTATGGCTAAACTTTGTTTGTGGGTAAGAAGTAGGTACAATATTGTAAATTTGTGGTTTGACAACAATATTGACGCAATCAATTAGTATACACTTCTGGTTAATTTGACCGACAAGTAACTATGGTTATAGTCCCCCCGCAGAAGCGAGAGCGAGGGAGTAAGTACGTTAATTCTGTTGGGCTAAGGTAAATAATTAAGCTCACAATTATAGACGAAGTTCATTGTTATGCACAGCATTTCGTGTAGTATTATATTTTGGTGTTTGGAATTTTTTTTCTAATTTAGTTCGTGTTTGTAGTTTGCGATTGCGATTGCGATGCTTGTTTGCGTGTCAAAAATTTATCGCATGTTAATTGTGACAATTGAGAGGTTTAAGGTAGTTACGACAAAATATTTATGTACCTTTTAGATAGGATCAGATAAAGAACGTGTGAGTCAGAAAAGTTAACAAATGCTTTTGAAAAATTATTTATTACTTATTTAACTTCAATTGGTTGTTCTATTAATGAAAGTGGACTAGAGGTGAGTTATTATCTTGCCCTAACTTGATCTCTATACATGATGCTCCTTAAGAAGGTTCTGCTACAATTCGAGATTTCGAATGGTTTGAAATTACGGTACTTATATTACAAAACATTAGGGTGTTGTTTTGATAACGAGAACGTTGATAGCCTTGAGCTATACCACATTTTCTTTCCCTACACGATTTTATCTATCTCCTGTCTTGTGTGAATCTATAATCTTTGTTACATTTTTCCAGTAAATAGATTCGTTCTGATGACGTGGTTTCTTATACTGAATAAGCTGGTGCCTTTAGTGGTTAATGCTACATAGTTCTTTGATGATTTCGCGATACTAAAACAACACTAAGCACTAAGACCTTAAATTTTGAATTATACTGTTTATAGTTTAAGATCCCGCTATGGGACGACTTACCCTCATCACTATACGAGTTGAGACCTAAATTCATAGATGTAGGTAGTTGGCTAGCAATATCCTGTCAAGGCATAGGGTTGCCAATTTTCGTTTTTTTTACAAATACCCGATCCAGCCTATACTCCACGTCTTAGAGGTGTGAACAAAAAGTTTCACTAAAGAAAATTTAATTTTAAAATTTAGATATTTTGTTTTTTTTTTTTTTTAATTTGGAATTTCAGTAGTTTTTTAGGGTGAACTTAGAAAAGAGTCGAAAGCTATTTTCTGAACTAGATGCGATAGAGACACCATTGATAGTGGAATATGGACCATATAAATACATAAAAGTGACGGATATAAAAATAAATACAAAATTTTAAAAATCTACAACTCGAGATATGGACTTTTAAAAGTAAAAAAAAACATAAAAACTTGAGAAATAATTCACCAAAAATCAGGGTTAAGTTGTTTTTAAACAAATTTTAACGAAAATTCAAAATTATTTGACAAATATCCGCCCATTTTTACTTGCGATATGGGTACCATATATCAAGTTATGCATTCGTTAAAAAAAAAAAGTTGAGATAACAATCAAACATGACATTACGATGATAGAGAATGAGAAAAAAGTGGGTAGGACAATTCTGTCTGTCTGTCTGTCTGTCGTCTTTCTGTCTGTCTGTCTGTCTGTCTGTCTGTCTGTCGTCTGTCTGTCTGTCTGTCTGTCTGTCTGTCTGTCTGTATGTATGAGAGACCACAGCCTAAAGGGATGGGTCGATTTATTTCAAACTTGGTATGTGGCGTTTTTTGGAGAATATTCCCAGACGTTTTTTTGTTTTTTTTTTGGACCCCAAATAACGGTACCTGTCATATATCGGTTTTAGAAAAACTCATTTTTCTCAAGAACGGTGCCTACGATTTTTATTAAAAAAATCATGGTTATTTTTTTGGATAAGGTTTATCTTTAAATGAAAACCATTTAAAAAAAAAACCGTTATTAATGGTACCTGCCATAGAACCGTTCTTATAAATTCTGATTTTCTCCTTCATGACTTAATCGATTTCAACCATATTTTTACATGGATGCTTTTAAGTTGCCGTAATAATATTTAGTAAAAACAAAATTCGAAATTATTTTTTTGGACTTTAAAAAAAAAAAAATTTTTTTGAAAAATAATTTTTTCAAAAACTACTCAATATTTTTTTCAAAATTTAGTTTTTAGATGTTAATAAATAATATCTTAAAAATAGCTTACCAATTTTTTTTTATGAAAGTCCTTGCAAAATTGTATATAGAAAAAATATTTTTTTTAAAAAACGGCTCTAACGATTTTCAAATTTTTTTTTCTAAAAATGTATCATTGTAGAAGAAATCAGATTGCATACTTCGTTTTGTGTTAAAATTCATCAAAGAAGCTGTTTTAGTCATTTGCAAATCGAATTTTATGCTTTTTTCTTTTTTTTCTAAAACTGCATTTACAAATTTTTAATTAAAAAGCCTTAGCATATATAGTAACTTTATCTATAAGACCAAGTACGTGCGACCCAGTCGTGCATTTTATTTAATTTAAGCTTTGGTTTTGAGTCACTGAATTTTTTCTAGACTGCGCATTTTCTGTTTCTAAATTATTATAAATCCATAGCCATGGGGTTATCTATCCGCATCGAAAAACCACATAAGAGGTACACAGTTTATTATTTAGGTGGTGTTAAAAACACAATTTGCGCAATGCCATTGCAATTGCCCAATGCCATTGCTCAGAGGGTTCTAAGAAAAGCTTAAATTGAAAAAAAATCCGTATCTTCACCCCCCTCCCTATGGCCGCCATCTTGAAAAGAAAGGTAATGCTTTTGCTTTGCATTTATATCGTAAACGATGGGATCTACGAAAAATATGTCTTATTATTTTTTTGTCGAAAAGTTATACACCCCTATTATAGAATCAGACGAATGCCTTGCGGCGGGATTCGCACTTATTTCAGCCATATTTTCTACTGTAGAACTCGCAGGTGAGGAAGTGTGTTAATGGGAATGGTAAGGTAGTTCCTCTTATTGATAATATAGTTCACCCAGCAAGTTAAAAGTTGCAAATGCGAGGGCGAACCCTGCGAATCACCCTGACTCCCTGGGAGAAAAAAAAATAATAATAGCCAAAAATTAATAAGCAGATCTCTTTCGACAAAGTTATTTTGTTTGAAAAAAAAATATAAAAGGTCATTTTCGTTAACAAAAAAGGAACCATAAAACCAAACAAGAAATATTTCTTTTGTTTTAAAAATATCAGCGAATAATAAAAATGAAAATTTAGAATTAGTTAAAATGCACGTGCACTTTTTAACATTTCCCAAACCTTGATATTGTTGCAAAATTCCTTAATTCATCGTTTAAAAAGCTGAATTTTGTAAATCATAATTTTAAAAGCAGAATTTTGAAAGATAGCATTTTGAATGCAGAATGTTGGCAAAATAATTTTGAACCCAACTCGTATGGAATGAGATGTACAATATTTATTATATTCTGATAAAAATGTTGTTTAAAATTTCTTAAAAATGTTAAACTCTACTATTGACTATTGGCATGTTAAAAAATTAAATGTTGCTGGCAAAGTGTTGCATCGCAAAGAGCATTTAAGAGAAGAAATTTCCTAATACCAAAGCTTTAAACTCTTAAATATCTATGAAAAGCTTTCGCTCAAAAAGGATTTTTTAACAGTATAAGAGAATATTATAGATATATTTTTTTATCAGGAATAAAAAATATAAAACTTATGTAGATACCAACATATATTTTGTGGTCTTATTTTGTCAGAGGACCATCGGTTTTTTTTTCAAAAAGCTTCATTGCAGTCTATATTCATCATAACAAAGCTGAAAATAGCTATGCACTGTATGTCAGAGCAATTTATGAAATTGTAATTATGTCTTTACTGCAATATTCTTCTTATTTGAAGCAATTTGGAGAAATTACTTTAATGAAGGCATGTCATAACAATGAAGGATTCTCTGATTGTTCAAACTTCAAGGAATTAAATTGTTATCTGTATTTTATATTTTAAGGCATCAGAAGAAAAATGTTCATGGTTGGAATTTGTATCCGAGATGTATTTGGCAATTAGCGTTTAAAACTTAACTATGTTTCTGAATACTTGAATAGTAATAAATGATACTCATTTGAAGGTATCATGGGAAATTGGCATGAGTCCATTCAAATCCATTCCGAGCAAAACGCTTTTTGCTTTTCATACAACTTTAATTTTAATTTTATTAAGAAATAATTAAATTGGTTATCTAAAAGTTAGGACACCCACAAAAAATAGGTACTCATTAAATACTACGAGACCCTAACATTCATTTGTAGAATATTGTATACTTACAAAATAAGTGGCGAAAATTAGGTGATAAAAATACCTTGTACATATTAATTTAATTGTTAATGAGTGCTATGGATTATATTCTCTTTGGAATCGACTGAAATAAAATAGGTTAACAAAATTCTGTGGAATTTTTATTGAAATGATAATTAGGTTTGTAAATTAATTATAAAATAACTGATGACAATCGCTTGGGCTTAAAGCACTTTTCAGAAACCAACCAATAATTTTTGTTTTTAATCAAACGGCATCATGAATTTATGAAGAAATAATTTACGTACCTAATATCGAAAAAAATAAGCTAAATTGGTAAGCTAAAAAAAACGAATAAAAAAGTAATCTTTAATTAATTTTAAATATAAATAGACAATTTTGTATACAACATTTTTGGATTTTCTGGAATATTCTGAGGTCAAAATATATATTGAGGCAAAAACGTCTACGTATGTGCGACGAGCTGGGACCACTGATCTCTATAATACATAATTGTATTTATATTTATATTCTACTATATTAAGCTTAGTTCAAATGATTTTAAATTTTGAATTAGCAAACTCCGGAAACGGCCAGTGGCCGACCAACGACCAAACCCAGAATTCGTAAATTAATTACCACATAACCATACATAACCAATAATAGTACCTATACTGTAAATTTTAGAAACTGACAATAGAGGCACCTGCCTAGCGACCTTAAATACCCTAAGTGGAGCAAAGAAGTAGAGTGCGCGGCAGTGGCCCCCGAAAAGGGAGCTGCGTTTTTAAACTGGATTTATAATCCCGTTTAAAAACGATAGAATTTCGGTGTTTGGTGGTTTGTGAAATGACTTTGATGTTTTTTTTTGGCCAGTGACAGTTTTGGGAGTTTGATCTTAATATTGTAATATTTTCTGGGTTCAAAATAAAATTTATTTCCACTTTTATTAATTTACTTTTATTTACTCTCTATTCAACAAACACTTTTATCTATAACAAACTGTTTTACTATCACTCTTTACAATTTACAAGAAATAACACTTCCAAATTTCACAACACTTATTCATATTACTGTCAAAATTAAACTGCCCAGATCTCCTTCTCCGAGCTCGTATTTATACTCCTCTCATTTCTTCTCGAAGGTTCCGGAGATCGACAGTTAAGAGAAAGAGACAAATACACACAGACAGATAGAGACAGATATAGACAGATTTCGTTCCGTTCCATTTCGTTCTGTTCGAAGTTCAAAAGTTCGAAGTCCGAACTTCAAAGCGTTCAGAGCTTTAGTTATTAATCATAACCAAAGACCTACATGTGTCTTTTCGTCTGGGTGTGTTCGCTCCTAAATTCGTAACAATATAGTAGGACAAAACTGTGACTATCCCCAACACTTTAATTTAAAAAAAACCCTGAAGATGAGGAATTAATCCTTAAAATATGGCTGGAAAAAAAACCAAAATAAAATTTATTTTAAATTAACTGCGATTAAAGTACGTATACGCCACAGTGAACCAAGTTTTGTAAATACATTCTTCGTAGCAATATTCATTCAAATCGGCTCCAAATTAAACATGGTCCATATCATGGACAATCATTTACTTTCATTTAAAAAATGTGATGTCCATTTTTAAGACATTGACATCCAGATTCGCCATATTTTCGAGTGCTAGGTTATATTTTGGAAATTTCCGGGAAATTGCAGCAGAAAGTATTTTTAATATATTCCGATGCAACTTTTATTTATTTATTCAACGTTAGTTTCAATTTGTAAAATTTGATCGCTCTACCATTATTGGAAGGATGGTTTCTGAAAAGAAACCCGTTGCAATAAAAGTAAGAATTTACACAAAAAGGTATATTCTGCCATGTCAAGACAACAAAACGTATCTACATTTTGAGCATTTCGAGATAAATGCGTTTTTATGAATTTTATTTTTGCAATAAAAATATTTATTTTTTCTATAGAAAACGTATGCGTTTTTTTTTAATAAGTGATGATAGGTATTTCTATATAATTTAATAAAAGCATACTTCTTATAGATACGAGTATGTAGGTAACATTTCTTAAACGTTTTTGTCACTAAAAAAAGCGAGAGATTTTTTTGAAAGATAAAGAATAAAATAAAACACACATCCAAGTTGTCAAAACTAGTCCTTACTCAATAATGCCAAAAATGTAGTTAGTATTATGGTTAAGCTAGTATCACACAATTTGTATAAACACCAAAATTTGTGTATTAAGGACATAAAAATGCAAAAACAACATAAACGCTGAATTGGATGACAACAAATTAAATACACAAACACGATTTGTGTATTATGTGGAGTCTTTCGAATTGTGGCCCAGATAATTTATAACGAATATACAAAAATTTGTGTGTATACACAAGTCGTGTCCAAAATTAACGGTACACCTGCACACCGTTTCTCAAAAACGGCTCTAACGATTTTTATAAAAATAAAATGCACGACTAGGTCGCGCGTACTTGCTCTTGCAGATAAAGTTACTATTTATGCTAAGCCTTTTTAATAAAAAATTTGTAAATCCAGTTTTAGAAAAAAAAAATTAAAAAAGCATAAAATTCGATTTTCAAATGACTAAAACAGCTTCTTTAATGAATTTAACCTCAAAACAAAATATGCAATTTGATTTCTTCTATAATGATACATTTATAAAAAAAAAAAATTTGAAAATCGTTAGAGCCGTTTTTTAAAAAAAAAAATTTTAATATAAAATTTTGCAAGGACTTTTATAAAAAAAAATTGGTACGCCATTTTGAAGATATTGTTTATCAACATCTAAAAACTAAAATTAAAAAAAAATATTGAATAGTTTTCGAAAAAATGATTTTTCAAAAAAAAAAAAATTCAAATTTTTTTTACAAATCAACAAATACATTAATAATTTTCGAATTTTTTTTTATTAAATATTATTACGGCAACTTGAAAGCATCCATGTAAAAAAATGGTTGAAATTTATTGAGCCATGAAGGAGAAAATCAGAATGAAAAAAAACGGTTCTATGGCAGGTACCGTTAATAACGGTTTTTGAAAAAAATGGTTCTCATTTAAAGATAGACCTTACCCCAAAAAATGACTATGATTTTTTTAATCAAAATCGTAGGCACCGTTTTTGAGAAAAATGAGTTTTTCTAAAACCGATATATGACAGGTACCGTTATTTGGGGATATTCTCCAAAAAATTCCGCATACCAAGTTTGAAGAGTCTGATACATACAGACAGACAGACAGACAGAATTATCAGACCCACTTTTTTCTCATTCTCTATCATCGTAATGTCATGTTTGATTGTTATCTCAACTTTTTTTTTTCTGTACGAATGCATAACTTGATATATGGTACCCATATCGCAAGTAAAAAGAATTAATTCTGATCGTTTCTTTTCTTTAAATTCTCTTTATTATTTCACTGATCTTTGAAATGTTCAGTGATCAGTGAAATAATGAAAATGGATTAAAAGAAAGAAAAGTTTCAACGGTAATTCAGTTTTTTTTTTTTTTTTTGCAAACTAATCCTATAGTTCATAAGCTTCATTTTGATATCGTCTCTAAACTTAAAATCAAAATTTTCAATAATGCATTTCAATAATAGCTATAACTGGCCCCTTATCCATATTTTAAGTTCACAAATGACAACTTAAAGCAGAACCTTACCTTTGCCTTCAATTAAAATTGACCACTTCCAGTATTCAAAAAGAATAAACACAAATCCCGTTTAATAATTAACTAATTTTATTATTTTATTTTGTATACCAAAACACTTAAAAAATATCTCTACTGTCTATATTATACATGAATTTTAATTGAATCTTTAAGATAAACAAGCTTATAATCTACTCGAATAGATACACAAAAATAAAAAAAAAAAAAAAACAAAAATAAATTGTTTTACAAACTCAATCTATTAGATTATTAACTTACTTAGTGACTGTATACCAGTTTTATAGAGTTAAAGGAATTCGCATGACAGCATAATTGAATTCTGTGTCACACACCACTCTCGAGTTTGGCCTCAGAATTAATCGAATCCCAATCCCACCCACTGCCAGCTCTACGGATTCACATAGTTTCCCCAAAGGTTGTGATATTGATAGGAACTGCTGGCCGAAGTTGTTGGTGAAACAACAGTGTCCTGGTAGTAGCAATTTCCTCCTGGCATATGGAGAGATGCTCCTGTTGTCGGTGACGACGACGACGCCGACGTTGTTCTGATGGGACTTTGGTGTTCATTGGGTGAGTGCGAATTTATTCTATCGAGCGGTTGCAATTCCAACAGAGACTCTACTTCATTTTTGTAAGTCATGATACCGCCTAAGGATTCCACGCAACTGGAATTGGTGGCCGTGGATGCGTTATGATGAGACTTGGGGGAAACGGATGAGGAGGGCGACGAAGCAGACACCGGTGTGGCACACATGTGACCTTGCGGCAGACCATCCAAATATTGGTCGATTTCTTTGGGATCGATGCCGGCATCTACGATAGATGGCGCCAAATAGTTGTGGACCATTTGGTGGTGGTGCTGGTGGTGGGTATGCAAATAATTAAGGGACGCAATCGAGTGTGGCGACGTCGTTGATGTTCCATAGGACGCTGTTAGATCATGTTGCTGCTGCTGATGATGGATGACGGGGTGTTGTTCTGGCTGAGATTGAGAGTTTGATGACTGAGGCTGAACGTGCTGTGGTTGCAAATAGTGATGAAGGGCATATGTTCTGCCACCGCAACCGCTATTGTGGTGAGAAGAAGACGAATCCATTCCCAGAGACTGATGATGATGATGATAACTGATGCCAGCAGCCGCCAAGACATCACTATTTCTAGGAAATTCTAAGCTATTGTTGACGTATTGTGGGTGATGGTCGGATGCACTCAGCGCATAATGTTCGGGCGAATTGTGTTCATTTTTGGCTAATGATGATGAAGCTGATGACGCCGAAGCCGATGGAAGTGACAGGGACATAACAAGAGGCGGCGGTGTACATATCGATCGATGTAGGACACTGCCAATTGTTGTGTATGGAGTGGCTGGAGGAGTCAAAGGATTCGCTTCACCCACCGACTGCCTAGAGCTGGACGTTGTGGAACATGGCGAGTCCATTTGGCGAACGTAATCGAATTTGCGAAACGATTCATTGCTTTCGGTTAGGGACTTCAAAAGGGAATCGCGTTGGTGGTCGTTGCCATTTGCATGGCTGTATTGTGTTAATAGATTGCTATCACCGCAACCAGTGTTTGTGTAATCCATCTCTGTTGATTGGTTTACAGGAGCCAGTCGACTGCCGGTTGTATCTGTGCTGAGGAATTGTCCTCGACAACTGAAGCGGTTGTTCTTATTATTGATAGGATCTATAAATGACTTTAGTTCGTTATGAATTCTGCGGCCATTGGAATTACTTTTTTGATTATTGTTTGTCTTTGGAAGACTGCATTGCGATGTTTTCGTATCTGTAGTTGATGGAGATGATGGGATAGTTGTTGGGTTGGAAGAATTTGATGTATTTGATTTTGCCTTCTTTCTGCGCGGTTGGTACTTGTAATCGGGATGCTCTTGCTTGTGTGTTAATCTTAGTTTCTCGGCAAATTCAATGAATGGTTTCTTGTCACTGTCCTTGAGATTTCTGAAAGAGAAAACAATGTACAAATAAAATCAATGAGTTTTTCTAAAAGTGCAAAAATAAAACGATTTGTTTGGGATACAAAGTACAGACATTGTTTTTACAACTTTATAATTCTTAGTCAAGAACGTTTTTAGTTTTCAATCGCAATCTCCTGAATTCAAATACATAATTCAAAAAATTCATGTTGAAAAGATTAGATCACAGAACTAGACCATATTATTGCAGAAACAAGAGAATTGTTTTTTCATTCAATGGATCTTGGGAATAAAAAAAACTGGGATCTTTTCGCCAAAACTGGGTTTTGTGTGAATAAAATAAAGCTAAAACAAACTACCATACTAAGTTTCCTATACTCTGTCCCATAATCTCTATTAACTATGTTCTACGGTTTCGTCCTTACAAGACTTTCTTCAATTTGAGCCTAGTATCATTTCTGTAGAGCCAACAGTTTCTAAGCCACGGCTTTTTAAAAAACTGGAAGTAATAACAAAAATAAACAATATTAAGAAATTCAGAATGTTTCCCATAAGATGAGTACAAATAGAAGAAAATGTAGATTGGGTCAAAAAATCTTATTGTGATTGCTTTGCCTTTTCGCAAGAGTCTCCAAGGATGAAAAAATATAAAATGAAAAAGGCAATATTTTACTCGTGATTATAGCCGCCACTAAAACTTTATTTCAGTTTATTTCTACTCAAATCGCTGCATCGCTTAAGTACCTAACCCACCAGCCTGATTGCTTCGACACAGAGCAATTTGCACTTGCTTTTTAGGGCAAGTATTGGTTTCGTGTCAAAAAAAAAAAAATTGAGGGTTTAATCAAAACCAACATTACGATAATGGAGAAGTCCGAAAAGTAGTTTTCGTTATGCCGTCCGTCGGTCTGTACGTCTGTGCGTCTGTGCGTCTGTGCGTCTTTGCGTCTGTGCGTCTGTGCGTCCATCTGTACACTTCTCCACTGCCCAAACGCGTGGACGTAATTACGTAATTTCGAAAGTTGGTTTTTTTTTTTGTTTTTGAATATCTCATCTAGAACGAGTACCTCCCATACAACATTTTTGAGTTCTTCGAATTTTATCGAAAATGGCTGTAACGATTTTGATTAAACTTTTTGATATAATTTCTTCAATAACGATAAATTTTTAGAATTTTTTTTTTTAATATATCGAGCCGTTTTTTAAAAAAAATAATTTTTTATTAAAAAAATTTCCAACTATTTTAAAAAAAATTGGTATGCCATTTTGAAGATGGCTAATATTTATCAACATCTAAAAATAAAATTTTGAAAAAACACAAATCATTGACCCAATATGGAAAAACAAATTATTTTTCAAAAAAAAAAAAAATCCAAAAAGTGTTCCTTTTTAAAAAAAAATATTTATTTTGCTTATTTGTGCATATCTCTCAATACCTACACACGTCAGATGACCAAAAGCTAAAATTTTCAAGCTAAGTTAATACATAAAATAGCTTTGCACTACATGAGCAAGTTCGTGCAACCGAGTCGTGCATTTTATTTTATATTCTATCAATAATTATGAATTATGACCAGACTATTCCCTTTTATTAAAAAAATATCCGGAAAGTTGAGCAATTACTTAGATTAATGATAGTCAACAAGGCAAATGCAAATAAACACGTGTCATATGCAAATACAGATGCGCCACAAAAGGGGTAAAGCATATTGTTATGGTTTTAGTTATTTTATGGTCTTAAATTCATTGGCCTGAGGGTAATAATTAACGTGCAATGGAATGTTAAATAAGACCTAATCACAAAAAATGTAAACAACCATTGTAAAAACCATTTATCTATTAACAATAAAAATGTCATCAAATTTAGATTTCGGTAATACCCACACGTGAATCCTGATAATGACATGAAAAAATTATATTAATAAATTTTACTTAAAAATGCGCATATTTTTGTTTTTACTTGCGATATGGGTAGCATATATCAAGTTATGCATGCGTAAAAAAAAAAGTTGAGATAACAATCAAACATGACATTACGATGATAAAGAATAATATAAAAGTGGGTCCGAGAATTCTGTCTGTCTGTCTGTCTGTGTGTCTGTATGTCTGTCTGTCTGTCTGTTTGTCTGTCTGTCTGTATGTATCAGAGACCACAGCCTAAACGGATGGGTCGATTTACTTCAAACTTGGTATGTGGCGTTTTTTTGGGATTATCCCCAGACGTTTTTTTGTTGTTTTTTTGGACCAAAAATAACGGTACCTGTTATATATCGGTTTTAGAAAAACTCATTTTTCTCAAGAACGGTGCCTACGATTTTTATTAAAAAAATCATGGTTATTTTTTTGGATAAGGTTTATCTTTAAATGAAAACCATTTAAAAAAAAAACCGTTATTAATGGTACCTGCCATAGAACCGTTCTTATAAATTCTGATTTCCTCCTTCATGACTTAATAGATTTCAACCATATTTTTACATGGATGCTTTTAAGTTACCGAAATAATATTTAGTAAAAAAAAATTCGAAAATTATTTTTTTGGATTTTTAAAAAAATTTTAAATTTTTTTTTTGAAAATTTATTTTTCCGAAAACTACTCAATATTTTTTTTCAAAATTTAATTTTTAGATGTTGATAAATAATATCTTAAAAATTGCGTACCAATTTTTTTTATAAAAGTCTTTGCAAAATTTTATATGGAAAAATATTTTTTTAAAAAAACGGCTCTAAGGATTTTCAAATTTTTTTCTAAAAATGTATCATTGTAGAAGAAATCAGATTGCATACTTCGTTTTGAGTTAAAATTCATTAAAGAAGCTGTTTTATTCATTTGAAAATTGAATTGAATTTTATGATTTTTCTTTTTTTTCTAAAACTGCATTTACAAATTTTTAATTAAAAAGGCTTAGCATAAATAGTAACTTTATCTGTAACAGCAAGTACGTGCGACCCAGAAGTGCATTTTTTTTTAGATCGATGGATATTTATTTTCGTAGAATAAAGCGTTACAATTAACATGAATTTGTAAATATACAATATACACAGCTTGCACAGAGATATGATATTTAAATCTTACAACTAAATTTTAAAATTTCAGTGTGGTAACATTGATTGATAAGGAATGAAAAACTATTGAAGGAAAACTAAGTATAGGTAGAGCATACCCAGTGAAATTGGTTGGGTTATATCTTTCTTGATATAACGCAGTTAATGAGAATGTTTCATTTGCGATTGTATTCACGTCCCTTACTTTGGCGGACACTTAGTGGCGGAATCAAAAAATTTTAATCACAGCTAATTAAACGCTAATTTTTTGCGCAAAAATTAATTTTGTAGCTGCGATGGGTCATTTGATATTCCGATTTTCAATTTTAAGAGTGCTCTTACGGCCCGCTGAAGCCAATGGCGAAAGTTTAATTAAAAATAAGACTTTTTTTAAAAAGCTTTTCAAACCAAAATTTATAGTGGAAACTTCAATTTTGTAGCTCAAGCTCACTCTTTTAAAAATATTCAAGTGTTTTCCGCAGCAAATTTTGATTTGAAAAGCTACAATTACTGACAAAACAAAATTTAAAAAAGTCATATTTTAAAACTTTCACTATCGGCTACAGCAGAATGGATGAGGTGCTGTCGTAAGACTGAAAACTGAAACCCATGGGAGCTATACACAATTAATTTTTGCGGAACAAATTAGCATTTTCAAAGCTACAATTTTAAACGTCAAATAAATGCTATTTTTCTTACTTTCGTCCTCTAACTACAGTCCTATTTTAGCGGAATTTAAATATGTAAAAAACAAAAACGAAATTTATGCTACTTAAGAGCAATTAAAAAACTAAAAAATTGGATGCCAACCAAAATTATATTTTGTAATTATTTAAGATTTTGACCGCTAACTTCAGATTTATTTTAACGAAAAATTCAACAACTTAAAAAAGATATTTTCATAAAATATTTTTTAACTCTCTTAATTTATTCAGGGCATAGTTTTTGCTTGATATGTTATCTTTCAAAATATGTAAAAATATTAATAAAAATGGTTGACAAATAGCAGAAATTTGTTATTTTTTGCAACAATCAGAAAGGGTAGGGCCGATTGCATCCGCGATGATGTCACTTAAATGCTTCCTTGGTTGCTATAGATACTTTTTATTAAAACTTTTACCTGTTAATCAGAGAAAACAAGCAAAAATGAAGGCCTTACAAGAAAGTCATTAAAAATGTTTATTTTTCTATTAGAAAAAAATCAACAAGTGTTGCAAATGGAAACGCCCAATACCTAAACTTCATAAAAAATCAGAATTGTTTAATGAAGCCAGTCGAATAGTCCTTTTTATTAAATTAAATGTATGTATTGATTTTTAAATATAAGTAATTTAGTAATTTAAGAGAGATAAAAGACTCATACAGCACCCAATTCATTAATACACTTATAGAATTTCAACCGTAATGTTTGCAGATATCCACTTAATAATGAATAATGATGAATTTATTCGATTTTTTTGTTCAATCCCTGCAATCAATGGATGATAAATTGCTGTTTGAATTTTTTTGCTACTCATATTTCATAACTCAAAGCTTACATAAAAATATCCATCTCACTGTTTTTTTATAAAATTTTTCATTTTCACAACAAAAACAAAAAAAAAAAAAACACTTTTTCGCGTATTGAAAAAATTCACCTGAAAGAACTCATCAATAAACACCCTAACTAACCGAAATTCAAGCAAAATAAAATATTTCCATAGTTCAAATTGAAAAATCGTTTATTTTTTTCCAATACACAAAATAAAACAAAATTGTTTCAAGGGGTATAGCTTTATTGCTGCATACGAAATCAAGGGCCATTTTCTTCAATTTCTTTATGCAAGATACTAGAGAGATATTTACCGTAGCGTGAGACGTGACATTAACGCATTAGCTGAAGAAGCAGAATAGACCACAAATCGGTGTGACAGCAGAACTGATTTTAGAATCACCAAGGAGCTTACTGGAGTACAATGCTCCAAACAACACCTGGTGAAAGATGTAGGGATTTGCGTCGCCAAGATAGCAGCAAAAATTATATTACAGCGAATAAAGGAACATCTAGAAGACACACTCGACGCCGAACAAGCAGGTTTCCGCACTGGTTCATCCTGTGTTGACCACATTAACACCTTGCGGATTACTATTGAACAGTGCGTCGAATATCGATCACCACTTCACCTGCTGTTCATTGATTTTGAAAAAGCGTTTGATAGTGTCTCCTGCCTTACGCAGGAGAGGCATTCCAAATAAGTTAATCGCTATTATTAAAGCAACCTACGATGGATGCAAATGTCACGTTATACATAGAGGAAGGTTGTCTGATGAATTCGAAGTTCAATGTGGAGTCAGACAGGGTTGCATACTGTCGCCAATACTTTTCCTGTTAGTGATAAGTGATGTGCTGCGTGCAGCCCTGTTAAACGGAAATAATGGAATTCAATGGAGTCTAACATCCCAACTAAAACATCTGAATTACGCGGACGACGTATACTTACTCTCTCATTGGATCATGGATCTCCATCAAATGACAACAAGGATGGTGGGAGAAGCAGAAATCGTGGGGCTGAGAAGCAGAAATCGTGGGGCTGAAAATTAACACGGCAAAAACAAAAATGATCAACCTCGGAAGTAACTCATCCGTGCAAGTCAATATTTCTGGACAACCTGTAGAGAAAGTAGAAGACTTTCAATATCTTGGGAGTTTTGTCTCTACCAAAGGTGGAACCCAACAAGATGTCGACAGCCGTATCAAAAAGGCAAAGGCTGCTTTCGGAATGCTATCCAAAATATGGAGAAACAACGCTATAAGCTTAAAGACAAAGCTGAGACTGTTCCGCTCCAATGTTGAATCCGTGCTTCTGTATGGGTGCAGCACTTGGAAAATCTTAACAACTTGCACAAGCAAGCTGCAATCGTTTGTGAATAGGTGTCTACGAAACATCTTAAGGATTTTGTGGCCCAACCGTATTTCTAGTGAAGAACTTCATAGAAGAACGGGTCAAGAATCCATTGACAGTACTATTCGCAGACGTAAGTGGCAGTGCATTGGTCATACGCTTCGAAAAGGCAACGATTGCATTGCTGGCCAAGCGATGCAATGGAACCGACTCACACAGGCAGGTAGAGGGTCGGGTCGGCCGAGAAGCACATGGCGCAGGTCAGTCGAAAGTGAATCTGCACAGCTCGGGAAGAGTTGGAGAGAACTACGTTATATTTCCAGAAACCGTACACGATGGCGCTTAGGAGAAGTGGAGGCCCTATGCCCCTTAAGGGGATCACAACGGACTTTGTAAGGTCTGAGGACCTAAGTAAGATACTAGAGAACTTCAAATGCAATAGTTCTAAGAACCAACTAAATACAACAAAGATCATATAGTTTATTTTGCTAAGCGATAAAATTATAACAAAAATTGCACTAACTGTTAAAATACAAAAATATATTCCACATACGCCACAGTGACCGTTTCGGTTTCTTAGAAAGTAAGTAATTGAACAAATTTATTGCTGATTGAGTTCTAAAACCAGTTGAGTTTAATTGACAATTCGATGATCTTTAAATGATATACATAGTTGGTCCTTTGAAATTTGACAAATCTTCAGCGAGAACAATTCAATCCACAAATTTCTGACCGTAAAATTCCAAAAAAAAAAAAATTATTTTCATTACTTTTCTAGAAAGAAATAAAACAAAAAATATTAATAAATTTGTTCTTACCACAAAATGGAGAAAATGGTCCTTGTTTTCCTGCACAACAACCCCTTAAGCAAATATTTTGTTCCTTATTTTAAAACAAAAAAATGTACACATACATAAGTTTGTATTGGTTACAGAAGGTTCAACAACTGTTGTGCTACGACTATGCACATATAATATAATTTAACCATGAACTTGCTCTGCAAGTGGACCAGAGCTCGACTGAAAACGACAGATGGGAATGCTTGCTATTGAAAAATATACAGTCTAAATAAACTATGGTTTTTATGGAAAAAAGAAAAGGACAATACCGTCTATGGATCTTATGCAGAGGACCGTAGCAAAGCACGTAGGGTAAATCTGGAGGAAATAAAAAATATATTTTCTTTTCCTTCGTGTTTTTTTAAAGCCATACTCTGTTGGACAAAATAAGAATAACATAAAATCGGTCTCTGCAGGGAAGTAGCAAAAAGCAACCTGTGCAAAAATAGTTGTACATATAGCATACAGGTGTAGTAAGTAGTCCAAGAGGTAGCTTTGCACAATAATAAGTATTCCTAGTCGGGACGACCATCTGGTGGTAGCTCTCGTTCGATTACGCACAGCTGCAGTTCGGAGATCCCAAGCAAACACTCGAATGCCCAGGTTTAATACCGGTACGCTAAAGGACCCCGTAGTTCGCCAACAACTAGGGGACCATCTTTCCCAAGGACTAAGAACAATTAGCAGCAGTGAACCTACCTCCATCGAAGACCAATGGTGTGCTATGAAAAATGTATTTATAAACGGTGGTGAAAGAACAGTCATCAGTGAGCAGAGAGAAATGAGCTAGAGTCTAATTATCGTATGAAGATAAGAGAAGTTTACCGTAGCGTGAGACGTGAGACGCGTAACTACATCAACGCATTAGCTGAAGAAGCAGAAGAGGCCGCAAATCGGTGTGACAGCAGAATCACTAAGGGGCTCACTATTGTACAAAGCTCAAAACAACACCTGGTGAAAGATGTAGATGGTTCCCTGCTGTAATCCGATGGAGATCAGCTCATCCGAGTGTTTGCCGGCGATGCGCATCCAATACCTGATGACCCGGCCGAAGCAACAAATGCCCGAATTCGCACCACACCTCCTAGAAGAGAAGAGATCATTGCCGCAATTAAAACACTGAAGATCAACAAGGCGGTAGGAATACACGGTATTCCAGCAGAACTCTTACCAACGACATTAAGTGAGCTACTGCATCCAGTCACAGAGAGAGCCTGGAACTCTGAGTGCTTCCGAAAGGAGTGGAAAAAGGAAAGATATGATAAATATCAGATAACTTTTTTCAAGAAATTGAGCATTTCCAGTGTAGATCGAAAATTAGTTGTTTGCCAGAGTCGTAAGAACTTGTATTATCCATATTCGGGGCTTGTAGTTGTTGCATAAATATCAAAAATATCAGGTCCCAGCAGTGGCGGCAAAAGTTCTCAACTTGTAGGGCCAGGTCATTCAAAGTACGAAAAAGCCCATAGAAGGTTTTCGCCAACTAGTTTGACCTGAATGAAACTAGCGACACTAACCGTTGATTATATCGAGAGAATTCTTCCGCTATTATTTTTCCAATTTTTTATGGGAGTTCGGGTTTTTACTTTTTTTGAATTTTGGGATTTAGGGATTGTGGGTTTCCGGGATTTGGAGTTTTTTAAAAATTGGATTTACTGGATTAAGGGTTTTCGGAATTCGGGGCTAACTGGAGAGGTTAGGTAAGGTTAAGTTAGGTTAACGTGGCTGTCAGGAGAACTGCTAAATCACTTAGGCCAATAATAGGCCCATTGGGATACCACATAAACAGTAAGGAAGTTGGGAAAGAGCGGGCATGAACAGATTAGGTGTGGGATTATTTTCTCTACCTATTTGTCCATGCAGCTTCTGCAAAAATCGTTTTAGAAGACCCATAGTCTTCTAGCGTGTGTACCTATAAGGCATTATCCAGTAATGACACCTATTGTGGAGCTAATATGCAGTCTGCTTTGGGATAACAAGCATTTGGAACGCTTTGGATCTAGTACTGGCCAGATCTGTTTTGTCCCTAGACAAGTAGTGATATTAGTCCATCTATTGTTTGTCATCGTATGGCATCCTGTTTTAGCATAAGTTTACATGTAGCGATTGTTATTCCCATATTCACCTTGTTATGTCGAATTGGTCTTATAGATCTTATCCCGGCGAGTTCGTCGGCTTTGCAGTTACCCGGAATGTCTCTGTGCCCCTGAACCCAGAATAGGTGAATGTTGAACTGTTTTACCATCTCCAAGAGAGACGAACAACAGTTTCGGGCAGTTACAGAGTTTGTGGCAGCTGAACTGAGTGATTTGAGGGCTGCTTGACTATCTGAGAAGATACGAATATTCAACGTGGATATAACGTTTTCTTTGACCCAAGATAGGACCTCATTGATCGCCAGGATTTCCGCTTGGAACACGCTACAATAATTAGGGAGACGGAAGCAGAGACTTGGATTTAGTCTTTCTGAATACACTCCACCAACTACCCCATTTTCGGTTTTTATACCATCCGTATAAAAATGAATTGCTTCATCTCTCAAGAATTCATCGTCATCCCAAGTAGATTATCTGAGAGGAAAACACTATATTTTTATGTTTTATACATAAGACAATAAAAAGTGGTGCACAGAATATTTCGTAATGTCAAGACAGTGCACCGCGTTTGTCAGCCAAAGACAAGTTTGAATTGAAGTGTTTTTTTTTATCTCAACATTTTAATCCTCACCGATGGGATTTAAACATCCCAATAATAACCAATGCTAGTGTGACAAATTTAGAACTAGGTTAAATAAATGGATGTAAATATTTTTTTTTTCAAAATCAAACAATGTTTTTTTTTTCAATCTAAAATAAAACGGTCTTATATACACTATGTGGGTAATCTTTTATTAAACAAGCAATTACTTGTCTAATTTATAATTGCAACCATATCATCCCAGACTATAAGACTAATACACAAAGAGAAAAAGTGCACGTTGCGTTGTACGGTATCCAGCATTAAATCAGCATAAGATGCAAATTGAATAGAATATGAAAAGCATAATTTTAATATCAAGGTAAGGGTTTTTTGAAAGGTTTTTCCAAACATGTTTCAAATATGAAATTGAATGAAAACTACGTACTCGTACATATACATTATCCTGTACTGGGTTCTAACTATTTGAACTACTTTATGAGTCAATGGGTTGGCAGTTTTAATTCAATCATCTACTTATCACTCAGTATATCGCATAATATCTGAGTAAGAATGGCTTGAGTCTGGCACTTGGAATGCACTTGAAACGTAAGATAAAAATATAAATTTGTGAAGCTCAATTTTTAAAAATGAAATTGGTATTAAAAAAAATAAAATGCACGACTGCAATCAGATTTCTTCTATAATGATACATTTTTAGAAAAAAAATTTGAAAATCGTTATAGCGGTTTTTTTAAAAAAACTATTTTTTCTATATAAAATTTTGCAAATCCATGTTTTTTGTGCAAAAACTAAGAAAGTAACTACTAATTTGGTAGACTTTTCCTTTTTCTACAATTTGAAATAACAATCATGTGTAGGACATTATGTGAGATGAGTAAGATTTGTCGTTTTCGGTTGAAAACAATGATTTTTCAGATTGTTATTTTGGTGGTATAACCACTTTGACATACATTTTAACTTTAGTGACGTAGTTAAGTCCAGATCAAGAATTTTGGGGACCCAGACGTTTAAAATGTCGTCACTCTCAGCCAGACGCATCAGTGGCGACACTCTAGTTATCTGGGACCAAAATATTTGTAATGACAATTCTGGCAATTCTGTCTGTCTGACTGTCTCTTACTCAAGCTGCATCCTAAATCGCTGAAGCGATTTTCTTCAAACTTGGTAGTTGAGAGTTTTTGGTGATTCCCTAGAAAGGAAATTGAATTTTTTTAAGACCAAAATTAAATTTACCCGCCATATGACGAAAATGAAAAAAATTATTTTTTTTCAAAAACAACTTGAATGATTTTGATTAAAATTTGTATGTATACTACAACTTTAAATATTGTACTTTCATCGTTAAATAACAGTACCTCCCATAGACCCGTCTTTTGTTTTCCTAATTTTCCCGTAAACGACATAATGGATTTTGATAATTTCTTTAAATAAAAGGTTCCCGCCTGGTTTCCCGCCTGTTTTTCCACCTGTTTTCCCGCCTTGTTTTCGCGCATGTTTTCCCACTCGTTTTTTCACAATAAAAAATATTAATAAATGTCGATCAACGGGAATCGAGCTTACCTCGTTGCATCGCGCGCCTTTACGAACTCTTATTCCCACACCCCATCAAGAGGTACCTAGAGAGTACCTAGAGATAACGATGAGTTTGTTTTTTGTTATCCTTAATTGTACTTTACCACCTACAGAATCACTGTAATTTGCTTATTATAAACTTCTACAGTCGCTACCTAAAAGTTCCAGTCAGCTCTCATAATTTTGTCCTTCGTATCCAGTAGCACTACGATGGTTCTATAGAATTGCAAAGCCAAATTTCTATAAAAGAGAAAGTCCGAAATCAGTGTTTATGTCGCTGATTTCGTATAAGTTAGGTGGCAAAGACGGAAGATTTGATTTGATATTTACAGAAAAGCTGAAATATCTAATGGTGCAGCGAATTTTCCGTACTTCCTCCTCCATACAATATGGTGAATATATGTTTCCCAACTGAAGAGATATAATATACTATGAGGAGATTGCAGAACAAATCGGCATTTTAATGATACTTTCAAAGGCAAAAACTATTTGTAAGCCCCCACCAACGACGCATCGGTCCTTTACTAAATGTGCTTACAATATGGTAGACCTATTATCTTAAAAGTTAATAAAAAATGTTTATTTTCCTACCCTAGTGTACAATCACAACTTGAACAAAGCATAAAATTAATGACAAAACAATTTGCAATTATCACATTCTGCTGATTTCGATTTTACATGAAATTCCAGATTGGAATTTGATTTTGAATTTTAATTGGCATCCATCATTTCTTCTTCCTCTCTTATTATGACTTTTGAGACACACAACACACAACAAAAATGCCGATAGGCGTTTGTCCCCTTTATCGCCTTTGCGTTGATCCCAATCAATAACATGTTGATTGCTGTTTGTATAATGAAGTGTAACATCAGGAACTATGACCTCATCGTTATGGGGGGCTTGTGCGCGGAGCATTCGGGTCTCAGAGTAATTCCTAAGTGGCCGAATGAGTTTTTTTTTTTTGTTTTTTTTTCAAGTCAAAACAAAATCAAGTACATAAACTTTAAGTATTTGAATGTTATCTTTAGAAATAATTTGTTTTTATTTATTAGTCATCGTTGTCGGCATAGCTCAATATTTTTCTTAGTTTTGCTTCTAATAACTTTATTATTGAAAATTTAATTTACTATATAAATCGCATTAAATTCAGTACTTCCTACAGAATTTTTTAAACGAAAAAAAATAAAATGCACGGCTGGGTCGCACGTACTTGCTCTTATAGCTAAAGTTAATATTTATGCTAAGCCTTTTTAATTAAAAATTTGTAAATGCAGTTTTAGAAAAAAAACATAAAAGAGCAGAAAATTCAATTTTCAAATGACTAAAAAGGCTTCTTAATTGAATTTAACTTCAAAACGAAGTATGCTATTTTATTTCGTCAATAATGATACATTTTAAGAAAATAAATTTTGAAAACCGTCAAAGCCGTTTTTTAAAAAAACTATTTTTTCTATATCAAATTTGGCAAGGACTTTTATTTACATTTAAAAATTAAATTAAAAAAAAAAATATTAAGCAGTTTTCGAAAAAAATGATTTTTCAAATAAAAAAATTTGAATTTTTTTTAAAAATCCAAATAAATAACTTTCGAATTTTTTTACTTAACATTATTACGGAAACTTAGAGGCTTTCATGTAAATAAAAGGGTTGAAATTAATTGGGTCATGAAGGAAAAAATAAGATCTAAAAAAACGGTTCTATGGCATCATCATCATCATCATCGGCTCGACAGCCGGGGTCCGGTCCTGGCCTCTTTCAACAAGTCTCTCTACCTATCCCGGTCTCGAGCTGACGCCATCCAGTTGCGCACCCCAAGTCTTTGGGCGTCCTGGTCAACGCCATCTCTCAAAAGACTTTCCGAGCAGGTTCCTCTTCGCTCATACGAGCTAGGTGCCCTGCCCACCGGAGTCTACCGAGCTTAATTTTTATCACTATGTCTGCTTCAAGGTAGATTGCGTACAACTCATGATTGTACCGTCTCCGGAATCGTCCTTCCTCACATATGGGTTAAACAATTCTCCGTAAGACTTTTCTCTCGAACGCGGCTAAGAGGTTACAGTGCCTTTTGCTAAGCACCCAAGTCTCGGATCCATACATGAGTACTGGCAGGACTTGAAAACCTTTTGAAACCTTTATCAAAGTTATACGTAAAATATTAAAATTATTAACAATCTTATCAAATTTATTTCCAATAGAAAGGTATTATGATGAAGTTACTCGACTGGTTAATCAAAAGCAACTCTAGTTCGAATCTCGTTGGATGCTATATTTGTTTTTGGTGTTGCATTTTTAAAGTTAAACACTATTTTCTTACAAGATGAATGACTTTGGTTCAAATATTTTTCCTCAAAAGAGAAACACTTCAAATTCACTTCGTCCTGATTTGATTTTTCGGGAATTAAGTGATCCAGGCACATTTTGCTTAGAGTTTTCAATTCTACTCGACCCCATATTCGTCCTTATGACTACTTAAGTTTTGATGCATAAGCAACATAATTTATTCTTCATTTTAATTGAAAATTCCATTTCATGGTTAACTTTTTAAGTTTCGTTGCCAACGCCTTGCAAAATTTCTATTCTTAGTTTTATGTCGACATCAACATTCAAATAATAATCCACTTAAAGTCAAAACTAATTAAAAACTCAACTCGAAAATGCTCCCCAAGCAGTGAAGCTCATTATAAAATGCAATTCAATTCCAAGGGATTAACATGCACGCACCAGAGAATGACGTACATTTACATATATACAAAGAAAAAATGAAAAAAAAAATCGAAATCGAAATCTAAAGTAAAAATCAGTTAAAAAACAAAAATTACTCACTTCCAGAGTTTTCCTAGAGATTTGCTCAGTTCAGAGTTCTGGAGATGAGGATACTGCTTGGACATTACCCTTCGAGCTGCCTGCGCCCACACCATAAATGCGTTCATGGGCCTCTTGATGTGGTCTTTTTTCCTATCGGATGTCGATCTGAAATGAGAAAAATATTTTTTCAGTCGTCGAGAATATTGTTCAGTGGTCGAGATAAATGAACTTTCAGCATCAGCACAAGCCATTCTGCCATTCGCCATTCGCCATCTCTCCAACATAGCTGCGAGATTCGAAAATAATGCAATTTTCATTTTTAATTAACGCGCGAAATATTAACCCAACCAAACTCTGTTGTTCGCTTTTTGGTTTGGTCGTTTTATTTGCAGACTCATTGCATACAAGCTTCCTGTTTGGAGAAAAATAATTACATGCGAACTACTAAGAGAGTTTTATCCAGGGAGCAGGATTATGTTTGGTTAAAATTAACATAGATATAAATAGTTATCAATTATACAAAATAATACTGATTTTGTTGAGTCAGTTCTTGTTTTTCTGTGTGTACAGATTGTAAATACATAAATTTGGCTACAAATTTAGAAAGTTTACGATTTATCCACCATCGATGGCGCACCAACCGGATAAATTAGTCCAAGTAAGTATTTGTCGGCAATATTCAAGTTAGATTTTTGAATATTTGTGTACTCGTTTCTCAAAAATGCACGAAAAGCCGGCTATAGAGTAATTTTGAAAACTTTTGTTCAGAAGTATATAAAAAATTAAATGCAATACTGGCTCGCACGTATTTGCTTTTAGGGTCAAGTTGCTGTGGACGTTAAAGCTTGTTATATGAAGTTTTTAATAATAAATAATTTTATAAGAAATAAAAAAAAAATGAAATTCATTACTAAAATGACATAAACAACTTCTTAAATTGTTTTGAACTCCAAACTAGTAAGTATGCTGTTGTTAAAAAAAAATATTTTTTTATAAATACATATATAAAAATTCTCAAAGCTTGCTTAAAAATAAAGTTGGTATGCCATTTATAAGATAATATTATTGCACATCTAAAACCAAAATTTAAAAAAAATACAGTGACCCGTTTTCGAAAAATTGATTTTTCACATACAAATAAAATGCACGACTGGATCGCACGTACTTGCTCTTATAGATAAAGTTACTATTTATGCTAAGCCTTTTTAATTACAGAATTTGTAAACGCAGTTTAGAAAAAAATTAAAAAAGCATAAAATTCGATTTTCAAATGACTAAAACAGCTTCTTAAATGAATTTAACCTGAAAACGAAGTATGCAATTTCTATAGTGAGACATTTTTAGAAAAAAAATTGAAAATTGTTTGAGCCGTTTTTTTAAAAAAAAACTATTTTTTTTTATAAAAAAATTAGCAAGGACTTTTATAAAAAAATTGGTACACCAGTTTTAAGATATTATTTATCAACATCTAAAAACTAAATTTTGAAAAAAAAATTTAATAGTTTTCGAAAAATGATTTTTCAAAAATAAAATTAAAATTTTGTTTTTTTTTTAAATCCAAAAAAATAATTTTCGATTTTTTTTTACTATACATTATAACGGCAACTTAAAAGCATTCATGTAAAAAAAATTGTTGAAATTGATTGAGTCATGAAGGAGAAAATCAGATCTAAAAAAACGGTTCTATGGCAAATACCGTTAATAACGGTTTTTGAAGAAAATGGTTTTCATTTAAAAATACCTTATCCACAAAACTGACCATGATTTTTTTAATAAAAACCGTAGGAACCATTTTTGAGAAAAATGAGTTTTTCTAATGCGACTGGTACCGTTATTTTTGGTCAAAAAAAAAATCAAAAATTTAAAATTTAGCAAGGACTTTCATAAAAAAAACTATGTACGCCATTTTTAGGATATTATTTATCAACATCTAAAAACTAAATTTTGAAAAAAAAAATATTTAATAGTTTTCGAAAAAATGATTTTTCAAAAATAAAATTTAATTTTTTTTTTTTTTAAATCCAAAAAAATAATTTTCGAATTTTTTTGTTACTATACATTATAACGGCAACTTAAAAGCATTCATGTAAAAAAAATTGTTGAAATCGATTGAGCCATAAAGGAATTAAAAATTAATCAGAATTTAAAAAAAACGGTTCTATGGCAGGTACCGTTAATAACGCTTTTTGAAAACAATGGTTTCCATTTGAAGATATACCTTATCCAAGAAAATGACCCTGATTTTCTTAATTAAAATCATAGGAACCATTTTTGAGAAAAAATTAGTTTTTCGAAAACCGGTATATGAGAGGACGTTATTTCAGACAGACAGACAGACAGAATTGTCGGACCCACTTTTTTCTTATTCTCTATCATCGTAATGTTTGATTGTTATCTCAACTTTTTTTTTGTACGAATGCATAGCTTGATATATGGTACCCATATCGCAAATTGTACGTATACGGAAAAGTCATATTTGGCTCCAATTTATTTTTCCACGTAATAAAAGCTAAGACCTGAATTCTGAATCCAGATTTGTTTTCATTTATTATATGTATTCTAAACCGTTTTAAAAAAAAATAATAAATTTCAAAATTTTCATAATTTTTGGGATGTTACGCTGTCGAAAAGTTCTCTAATTTCAAGGAGAGTGAAATTTATATACCTACTCTTGATATTGGGCAGGTTAATTATGATGTACGGAGGACAATAATCAGAGTAAAATCAATAAAAAAATAAATTTTTTAAAATGGAAGAATCCAAAAGTCGTTCAAAAATTGGTTAAATAATAAAACGTAATGTGCTAGAGTACTTTTGATTCGAGTTCAGCGTGCCAAAATCCTTTAGAAAAGTACATATATTTTAGTTTGATTTTAGAAAATGACATATAGTTTTATTTCATTAAATATTAATTCTATATTTAAAGTTGAAAATTATTATGCTAAGCTATCTGCAAATGAGAAAAGTATTTTTGTGTAAGATACACAAATTTATCAGCCAGCAACGGAGGAAATAAGCTTAGTATTGCAAACAAAAAGTTGCATCCACATTCCTCATGTTAAATTCAATCAGAACAAAGTACATGCTTAAGGAGTTAAAAAGTAAAATGTCATACCTAAAGTGATTTCTACAATGAGATATTCTAAAGAGAAAGAAAAGTTTAGTTTAATTCATTTATTATACCAGGAAAAAATAAAATTCAATTTTAAGAAGCAAAAACTAGGTACAACTTGGAAATACTTTTAAATTCATAAAAAAGTTTTAACTTATAAGAATTTTTAAAATTGTGTTACAGATTTAAACTTTTCTTTTAGAACAGACTTAAGTGAAAAATTCCTTAGAATTATGAAATACGAATTAAAACTTCTAAATACTATGAAATTTAAAGTAGTTTAACGAAAGAAACTTTTTCAATACCTTCATTTTTATATTAAATGTTTTTGTTCACAAGGTAATCGTTATGTATGTTTATATTTTGTATTATGTTAAAATGTTTTTTTTATTTCAGGAATATATCCAACTATGTATGGCTATCAGGAAAGGAAAGGAAAAAACCTTAAATATTTGCTGCAGACAATTTTTTAAAATGATTTTTGAAAAAAAAAAACAATTATAATGCCATTTTAAGATATTAGGTATTTGTTAACACTTAAAAATAAAGTTCTAAAAAAAATTATTGACAGTTTTTCAAAAAATTGATGGATTGAAATTTTTATTTGCAATGTTGGTAATGAACTTTATTACGGCAACTTAAAAATTGTGTATAAAAACATCGTTCAAATCCGGTTAACCATTAAGGAGATAACAAGAAATTAAAAAAAACGGTTTTATGGTAGGTACCGTTGACAGAGGTTTTTGATAGAAACGTTTTATTTTTATTTTATTTGAAATTGTGGTAGCCATTTTTGAGTAAAATGAGCTTAACAAAAACCAGGACACGAGCGATTGTAATATCTTTTAATTTTTTTAATGGCTCCATTGATGTCATCATAAGTGAAGACTTGCCATTTAGTTTCTCACTACGTTCCAGAAATCTACTCCGTTTTTGCATTTTCTTAAGCGTTTGTCCTCTGTTTCATTATTTTTCTTCTTTTTTGTTTCCATAATTTCTTGTATTTTGCGTTTGATTCTGGGTATTCAATTTTAACAGGGATTTAGGTCCATTTCGTATTCGTTATCGTTTCAATTTTCTATTGGATTCGAATTTATTGGTATAGCATCTTTGATTCCTCTTAGTTTAGCTACTCTCTGTACTGATAGTACTAAATTCAATTGTCTTCAATAACAATTTACATTCGATTTTTTCCATATAAGCTTTGGCAGCAACACCAAATTTCTGTCCCGATTCTGATAGTATGTTTAAGTTGTACCGTTGAGATTCTATGGAGAAGGTTTACTTTGAAATTTCTGCCAGCGAACGATGACCTGGCTCAGCGAAGAGCGATGCCTTCCTATCAACTCTTTCGGTGGGCGTGAATTTCCTTCTTCCATATTTGAGGATCCCATTTAAAATAGACCATGCACAGCAATTTTTGGGTCTGAGTGATAGCATTCAAATTATTGATATCTATAGGGGCGTTACTGAATATTTCTGCATTAAAAATGCGTCTCTTTCGGCAGTCAATATTATGTACCAAAAATATCATCATTTTAAATAAAAGATTAAAAAGATTATGGGGTCCTAGATCTTTTATATGGGGCTTTTTGTCTGCAAGGCCACCCCAACGATGAGTAAGTAGTAAACCGACTTTTCATTAAATTGTGATAGCACAAATATAGATCTTTATAAATGTAAAACTTTCCATCCTGGTAACGAATGCGAAGGTCCAAGATGTCTTTCATGGGGGTTTCTGCCTGCAAGCCGCATATTTTAAATTATAAATTGAACTGAAGTTTTTATTCTCTCATAGATTCGAAAATAACGCCTTAAATTCTCTGAAGGGTTAAAAAAACGCACAAACAAAACTTCCAGACTTTAAAAATCGAAATCAGGATGTTATGAGTCTATAAACCTATAAGCTCACATTTCGGTTATACACCCATTCGCAAAATTTGCTGTCGGTTCTTGGATTTTCATTTATAATTCAAAATTATATTTTTTTAGTATTCATTCCCTTTAATAATGAAATAAACTTAAATTCTTTCCAAGAAGAAAATTCACTTTTCACTTTAAACCTTAAAAATGGAAAGCACTTCATTGTAATTGTCATCCAATTTTACGTGGTTAAATTTCTTCTTCATGCAATTAAAATGCTTTAAACAATGTAATTTGTGTCGCACGACACTGATTTTACTTTTATTACATTTCTATTTGAATTCTTATTCTTTTGGTATAAAATAGAATGTCAATAATTAAAATTTTATATGGTTTTCAAAGGTTTATCGAAAACCATGAAAATAAGGCACTTTTTAGAAGAAAATTCATTAGCTTTGTCGGTATTATTGACCTAAAGAAGTCAAATTAAACTTGAAAATGCATCCAAACCATGAAAACTAATTCTGCTAATGAAAAAGTAACGAATTTAGAGCAAGAATTTTGATTAACCATAAGAAATTGTATCTTTGAGGGGCATTAAAAGATTGCATGGTTGTTATGGGATTTTTTATTTCTTTGAAACAAATTCCATGTATTCAAATTATATGAATGAAAGTTCATTAAGTTTTGGAAAAAAAACTTTTATTTAAATAAACAAACATGTTTTTACGTATTTGAGCTTCAATTTGATAGTGAAAATATTTAGATCGGAACACTGGAAGCATTTGAATTATCCATTGAAGATGGAAATTATATTAATACTGTGTATCGATATGTGTTTGCCTTAATAACAATATTAAATCAAATATTTAAAACAAAAAGAAAAATCTTAGATTTATCAACTTTAGAAAATGTTAAAGTACATTTTTTTTAAAAATTCAAATTTGGTTTTTCCCTAACCAATAAGCACATTGGAACTTGTAACCTAGACAAAAAAAAAACAACATTCAAATGATGTTGAGATCGTTTTTTTCATTTGCTTTTGACAAACGCAGATACTCTGAAAATTGTGTAAAAACTTTTGAACTCAAAATTCTAATTTTTTCACGATTGGAAGAAATATCATCCACCACACTTTGGCAAAACATTCGATGATTAAAAAATAGAACAGCCTCTTTCTTTTTTCTAGTTTGTCATCAATTTTTGAAGTTGAAGAGTAAACGGTCACTGTGGCGTATGTGTAACATTTTCTTCTATAGAACAACAATATTCACGATTAATAAAACAATTACCTTAAATGAGATGCTGACATCTCGATGTCGCTTCGTGTAATAACATTTGAGTATTCTCTGTCTTTTGAGTTAGTGGATCCGTTCAAAATAATATCTGCGGTAACAGTAGCTTCTATGCATCAAAAGCCTATAAATTTCTATTAGAGAAATCTACAGATCGATGAAAGAATACAACTTTAAGATTGCATCGCAGCTACTCGAGCAGTTCCATCGGATGAGGAGCAGCCATCTTCAAAATGGCATACCAATATTTTTTTTTAAATCTTTTTAATTTTTTTTAATAAAAAAATATTAAAAAAAAAACAACGGCTCGATAGATTTATCGTTATTGAAGAAATCATATCAAAAAGTTTAATCAAAATCGTTAGAGCCGTTTTCGATAAAATTCGAATAACTCAAAATTGTTGTATGGGAGGTACTCGTTCTATATGAGATATTCAAAAACAAAAAAAACCAACTTTCGAAATTACGTAAAAATCATCTGTACCAAATTTGAAGAAAATCCGTCCACGCGTTTGGGCATTTGAGAAGTGTAGAGATGGACGCACAGACGCACAGACGCACAGACACACAAACCGACGGACGGCATTACGAAAACCCCTTTTTCGGACTTCTCCATCATCGTAATGTTGGTTACCTATAGCCCTATAGAGCAAGTAAAAAATAATATTTATGTTTAAAAAAAAAATTGGTACGCCATATTCAAAAAAAAAACAATCCTTAACATTTGTAACCAAAATTTTAAAAAAATGATTAACCCGTTATCGAAAAATCGGTTTTTGAAAACTAAAAGTTGGAAATTTTCTTAAAAATACAAAAAAATTTGTGTAATAATTATTGTCATTGAAATCCGTTGAGCCGATTACGAGAAAGAATAAATTGCACGACTGGATCGCACGTACTTGCTCTTATAGATAAAATTACTATATACACATGCTAAACCTTTTTAATTCAAAGTTTATAAATGCAGTTTTAGAAAAAAAAAATAAAAAAAGCATAAAATTCGATTTTCAAATGACTGAAATAGCTTCTTGAATGAATTTAACCTCAAATTGAAGTATGCAATCTAATTTATTTTATAATGATACATATTTAGAAAAAAAATTTGAAAATCGTTAGAGTCGTTTTTCTAAAGGTATAAAATTTTGTAAGAAAAAATTGGTACGCTATTTTTAAGATATTATTTATCAACATCTAAAAAATAAATTTTGAAAAAAAATATTGAGTAGTTTTCGAAAAAAAAGATTTTTCAAAAAAAAATTCAATTATTTTATAAAAATAAAAAAAAAAATAATTTTGGAAATTTTGTTTTCCAAAACTATTACGGCAACTTAAAAGCTTTAATGTAAGAAAAATGCTTGAAATTGATTGATTTATGAAGGAGATAATCAGAGTTTTAAAAAACGGTTCCATGGCAGGTACCGTTAATAATGGTTTTAGAAAAAAATGGTTCTCATTTAAAGATGCCGGGGACCGAACCTGAAAGTAGAGAATTTCCGTAGGGTGCCTTAGCACTAGGCTTGCCTGCTATATGAAATGACTTTAACAACTTCTTTTATTATTTTGAGCTACAAACTAAGTATATATTCCATTTGTTTTTGTTTAGAAACAAAAACGCCATATTCAAAAAACATTAATCCTAAACATTTGAAACTGAAATTTCAAAAAACTGATTAACCCGTTTTTGAAGTTTGAATTTTTTTGAAAATTTTGTAATAAAATAATTTGAAAATTGCTATCAACTTTTTGTGTAATAATTTTCATTAAAATCCGTTGAGTAGATTACGAGAAAGAAAGATGGGTCCATGGAGGTATTTAACTAACGATGAAAAAATATTTGTTTTATTTGAGAAGTACGACCTTTATGGTTGCAGCGCACACAAAAATTTAATAACAATTGTTAGTGGTTTTTTGAAAAAAATAAGTTTTTCCATTTTTGTCATATGGTAGGTACCGTTAACTTTGGTCCTAAAAAAAATTAAATTTCCCTCTCCACTCAAAACCCTTAACTATCAAGTTTGAAGAAAATCGCCGTAGAACTTGATGACGAAAGGTCGATGTTTGGCGGGACTGTACTATCAAACCATATACTTTTTGTTCACAAACAACTGTTTTTGGCATGTTGGTAATTAAGATTTTTCTTAGAAGTGTTTCAGATATATTGGAAAAAAAAAATGTACATACAAAATAGTTTTTACAATTTTGTAATATTTAATTTTTATTCTTTTAAAATATTTTCTCTTGCTTTTTATAATTTTCATGCAACTGTCAAATAAATAAATTGATGATATTAATTGAAACATTATGTAATGGTAGGAATACTGTCACTATCATTTACTTGCCAAAATCATTTTCGATATTGTCATAACCAGATTTGCAATTTTAATATTTGTGCTGACATGTTTGTGGAAAAAGTAATTCACATTTACATGTAATTATTTTTATTGTCTATCCGTATAATTATTTTATAAAATTTTCATCTGATATTTTCTATTATTGACTCTTTCGTCAATCTGACAAAAATATACAAACAAAAATAATAATGGAAATTGCCTCTCTTCTCAACCATACGTATATGGTTTCTGGATGGTATATTCATATAAAAAATGCAAAACTCATTACCGATTTATCTGCTAAGTACATCTCGTTTGTGAAGCTACATGATGCTCGCTCACATCATAATTGTGGTTTATTTATCTCTGATAATAATAATTCATGAAACCCATCACAATCACATCTCAAAAACAAATCAAAATTTATAACCATGGAAACTGACATTGCGAGCGGGGCAGTGCAAGTGACTTTCTGCTTCGTGATTTCAAAAGAAAATCAGAAAAAAAGTTTAAATTAAATCCAAATCCTTTTTTTTTTTTTTGCACCCTCAACCAAAAGTCTTACTTAAAAAAAAAAAAAAAAAAACAATTCAGAAGAAATGAAACGCCTGGGAGATTGCAAACAAAAATTAAGTTAAATGATTTTATATTAACTTAATCGAGAAACTTTATTAAATTCTGAGTTTTGCGAGGAAATTTATCAGCGAAATTCCAATTCCAACAGACATTGCTGTGCAGAGTGCAGCAGATGAGCATCGTTCAGAGAAGGCCAGAGGAATGATTGCGCCATGGGGATTTGCAATTGGAGTAGGTTCCTACTTTCCGTTTCTTCTGATGGTGATGGAGAAAACAATTTCCAGAATTATTCTTGGCCAGTGATACTTTGCTGTGAATCGTGATCCAGAGATAAAGTTTTTTTTTTTGTTGTTGTTTCGTATTTTTAACTGCATCTCGAGCACTTCATTCCGGCTGACATAAGTTCGAAGTGGTTTATCAGTTTGAACTACGTAAACAATCGAAAAAACAACAAAACCCACATTTTGCCAGAATCTGGTAGGTTGAAGTTCAAATGTTGGATCTTGGGCATTAGATTGCAGAGAGAATTTTTTAAAAATTTGTTTTGCTAAGTTTTCTTGGAGAGTTAAGTATGTTGTTGGCATGCTCTACCATAAGTCCACACAGTTCAAATTTAATTAAACCAACCAACCATGAGAGAAGAGAGAGAGATGTATTTTTTTTAGGAAATAAAAATGCCCTTGAGAATACGATGATAAAATTTATTACATTGAAAAGCATTTTTTTTTTTTAATTTCCCGTCATTTTCGTTTCTTCTGAAAAAAATTTAAATCAAAAACATTATTTCGAAATCAGCCAAAACCAACAACCTGCTTCATGGAGCCTGGTATCTAGCTAGTTGCCACCAGTTACGCACACCAAGTTGTTTAAGTTTATTATCCACTTGTATAAACGTCACCTAACAGATACGGTGTTCCCGTGCCACTTCATCACCGGGGTGGGATTTGAATTAAAGACTCGTGTCTTTGCAATCCCAGCAATTGTATTTTTAACTTTTTGATCAGTTCGATGTCAATATACATACTCTCCAGTCTCCACTCTTCTCTATACCAAGCCCATACACACTGAATCGAACATTACTCGAACAATCTTTCTGTCAAAGCAACCCAGCTGATTTTGGGTTGAGGCAGGGCCTAATTGTTGAAATGCCTTCTTAGCCAAAAGAAACAGCGGTCATTCTTCGTTTGATATCTGCACTCTAATGTCATTCTGAGGAGTTTTTTTTTACTCAAATTTAATTTCTTACTCTTTCGAAGTTATGTTTGTCCATAGTGACGTTTTGTCCGAGTGGATGGTTATAGGGTCTCTCTTCTAGATGACAGCATAAACTTTGTTTTTATCTCATTTACAGCTAATCTCCATACAACTTTAGTTTGGATATCGCTTGAAATTTCTTCAAAGTCATGTTGTGGGATTTTTCTCCACATTAGCGAATGATTAGTTATCTTCGCCTGAAAGCTGTTTCGAAAAATGTTCTCTTTATATCCCCAGCAGCTATTGCGTACCTCTTACCGTATTCCGATTCTCATCACAGCAGATCTGGGGTTGTATCTTCGGTAATTATAGAGATGCACGACTGCTCCGGAGCAGTAAGCGATCTATCAAGTGGACGCTTTTTATGCAACGGATATTCACAGCAGCCGAATCTTGTTAAAAGAGTTGCACATCCGTACTTCTGTTAAAGCAACTTACTTGAGGTTCAACGATGCTGAATGGGATCCTTAGTCTAAGTTGGCAGGCTGACATGCAGACAACTGCTATCTTGGGCGATGGTGAACATTTACCATTCTTATCTGCCAATGTTACCAGTAGTAGATGATAGCTCTGAAAAAACACTGGCTCTATTGGAAGGGACAATCCTAAATCCACTCTACCGTATAAATAAGATTTAAAACTGTCGTGTCTAAAATATTCTAGACCAATAATTCACTCAAACAAACTTTACAGTTGTAGTATAATCAGACGATGCAATTTAGGATTTTCATGAAACAGTCACGACTGCGCTCAATCAGTCCAACAAACCTGAACGATTGGATTCTACTCCTTTACCGTGCAACTTAAAACCTCTACTGCTTCTAGATAGGTTTGGTTGTGTCAAATGAATTCTTGAGTTGAACTCCTATATATGGTTAGGCTTACTCATGACCTCGAAACTAAAGACTAGCGTTGATTCCACCGCCAGAAGTTATAAATACCTTATCACGTTATCATTAAATATTTTTTTATAGTTTTTATATGTAAAATCATTTAAGAAATGTTGTGAAAAGTTCTAGAAGGGAAATTTTTTTCAAAGAAGCATTATGTACTTTTTTGTTAAAAAAATTTAAATATTTCATATAATTGATATTTTATGGACCATGTAATTTGGTTTATTTATGATTTCGGCCACCTTCAAATGGTTTTTTTGAAGAATGTAGCTGACCCACATTAATATTTGATACAAAATAACCGCTGATCTTTCTGTTATTATTATAAATTTAAATCAAATAAATAAATTTAAAAAAATGTAAAAATTACGGTAGATAATGTGAAAATTGATAATTTTTCCCTTGTGGGAAATTACACAAAAAATGTGTACGTGGCTAGGTTGTGAAGATCTTACATCATGTACAGTTATGTGTGATATATTAAATTAAAGGTAGTTGCTCAATAATACCTATCAAAATTTTATGAGGCTTGGGTAAATAATTATCAAGCGCCGCGTAAAAAACCGTTATCTCGGCTTACAGACTTAAGAAAATTGTGGAATTGTAAATTTCAAGTTTGAAAAATTAAAAGAGATAAAAATAAAATACCGTTGGAAACAGTCAAAAAACTTGGACTGAAAAATCTTGCTTTTTTTTTATTCATTGAAAAAATCTAATTTCTTCACACATATTTAGGCTAACACAAATATCTAAAAGTGGTTTTGATAATATGTATATTTTTCCCGTTATTCACTAATTTCTAAAACTCTCAAGAACGTATGTGTTTTTGAAATCTAAAAAAACCGTTACGGAGCATTTTGAATATAATCCATATTAGACGCCTAATTTTTTTTTTTTTCATTATCTATCAATGTGCATTATTAGTTTTTCAATACAACATCAACTTTACCCACACCAACATCATTTTCAAAGCTATAAAAAATATTTCGTTTTGGAAAATAATTTTTAACTTAAATACTTGATTTTGTATAATTTTTACTGGCGATATAGGTACTATATATCAAGTTATGCATTCGTACAACAATCAAACATGACATTACGATGATAGAGATGAGAAGAAAGTGGGTCTCGCAATTCTGTCTGTCTGTCAGTCAGTTTGTCTGTATCTATCTGCAGCTAGAGTCTAAAGTACTTAAGCGATTATCTGCAATCTTCAAACTTGGTAGTTAAAGGTTCTTTGTGATTCCCTAGAGGGAGAATTGAAATTTTTTTTTAGGACCAAAATTAACGGTACCTAACATACACCCAATATGGAAAAAATTCATTTTCTCAAAAACGGCTCTAACGATTTTAATTAAAATTTGTATGTGTAATACAACAGGCAAGGTCGTACATTGGAAATAAAATAATATTTTTTCAACGGTTAAAAACGGTACCTCCCATAGAGCCGTTTTTCTCTTAACTGATTTTCTCGTAAGCAACTCCACGGATTTCGATGACAATTTTTACACGAGAGGTTCTCAACAATTTTCAAGTTATTTCATATCAAAATTTTGAAATTTTTTTTTTGGGGGTTTTTAAAAAAAGTTTCAAAAATTTTTTTTTTCAAAAATCACTTTTTCGAAAACGCGTGAATGATTTTTTTTGAAATTATGGTTTTAACGATTTTCAAATTTTTTTTTTCTAAAAATTAATTTTTTTAACAAAACCAAATGGCATACTTAGTTTTGAGATCAAAACAATTTAAGAAGTTGTTAAGTCATTTTAGTAATAAATTTTGTTTTTTTTTTTATTTCTTAAAAAATTAAAAAAACTTTATATATGAAGCTTTAGCATCCACAGCAACTTTAGGGTCAAAGTACGTGCGACCCAGTAGTGCATTTTCTTTTCTTAGGTTTTCATCACCATCATTTCAATCTATCAACTGAATAAATTTTATTTCATAGTTCTAACCCTTATACTTTTCGAGTTGTACAACATTTTTTTTTCTTTTACCTCATTTTACCCTATCTTCCCGGCAGAATAGGAAAAAATCCCGTTCTTTCGGAATTTAATATTATACCACCTATCTTTTGGTGTATTTACATTTTTACTTGCGATATATGTACTATAGGGCAAGTTTAGGATTCGTAAAAATAATCGAACTTTAGATAATAATCACACATGACATTACAATGATAGAGAATGCGAATAAAGTTGGTCTCGCAATTCTGTCTGTCCGTCCGTCTATCTGTCTGTCTGTCTGTCTGCCTGTGTATACCTCGTGCTACAGCATGTTTACTGAAGCGATTTTCTTCAAATTTGGTGGTTAAGGATCTTTGGAAAAATCGAAATAATATTTGGGTTTTTAAAAAAAAATTTAAACATTTTTTTTTCAAAAATCATTTTTTCGAGAACTTGTCACTGTATTTTTTTGAAATTTAAGTTTTAGATGTGCTTTAATATTTTCTTGAAACTGGCATACCAATTTTTTTTTTAAACAAGCTTTGAGAATTTTTATAGTTAAAAATAATTTTTTTTAAAAACGGCTCTAACGATTTTCAAATTTTCTTTTTTAAAAATTTATCTTTTTTAATCACATAAAATGGCATAATTAGTTTGAAGCTCTAAACAATTTAAGAAGCTGTTTATGTCATTTGTAATGAATTTTATTTTTTTACTTTTCTATAAAAATATTTATTTCTTAAAACATTATATAAGAAGCTTATTTTCGAGAAACTTAAACGTCCACAGCAGCTTTGACCCTAAGAGCAAGTACGTGCGACCAAGTCGTGCATTTTATTTCTATTACTTATAGTGTATAACGTATATATGAATCAGTTAGATTCAATAACAATGGCTGACTTCTGTAATTTAGTAAATTTATTGTGTTGCACACAAAATGCAAAATGCAAAAAAAACAGTATAAAATGTAAGTGTGCTGTTACTCTTTACCTACTTATAGTGTCTCTGTAAAGTTTTCATCTCAAAAAAATATATTTTTCAATCTTACAGTATCTTCATACATACATATACAATCAAACTATTGACCCTTTGAGAATCTTTAAATTTGTATGCAAGTTATTTAAAAGTACAATGAGTCACCCACTGATGCCTATAATAAAGTCCAAACTATAACCATCCAAGTTTAGCTTCAATTCCATCAACAAGTAAATATAATTTTTTTCCTACTACTTTGTGTATAGTGTTAACTAATTAACGTATATTTATACTCGTTAAACATAAATAAATGAGATACCTACCAAAAAAAAAAAAAAAAACAAGATAGATTCCCATGGAATCGCAGTAGCAATCTTGGAAGCATCACTTTACTATTTATTTGTTATGTGCGAACTCTCATACTCATGCTGTTGGTATTTCTATTCAAAAATATCGCGTCTAGATGAAAGTTGACAAACTGCAATTAGCACCTTTTGTAGGAGGGGTTTGCCCATTGGGAAACCAAAATAATACAAAAAATATTTTCAAATGTTTTGTTTTTTTTTTTTTTTTGAAAAAAAAAAAAACAAATAAATAAATATTGCAACTGATCTCCATGAGCTTCAAAAGCAATTCCGTCGGATCAAGAGAAAGGTTAGAAAATATGCTTCCGTTTTAATAAAAAAAAAATCCCACGTCTTACAAAATGTAGTAGGTACATAAATATCTGATTGTAGGTTCAAATGCATAAATATAATAAGTCGTGGGAGCCTTAGTTATATTTTTTTAACAATAAAAAGGGGACAGCTCTTTATTCTTGAGAGATAAGATTATTTGTTCAGCTTTTTTTCGTAATATTATGATATCTGATAAAGGAAGAAGACAAATCATTGACGATAAGTCAATATGGGCAAGTAATTGCTTATGAAAAAAAAAACAAGATTGATCATTTATTTTCTGAAGAGTAACTTACAATAAGAAAACAAATTATTCCTTCCGAGGGGAAAATAATTATAACAACACCACCTGCTTGATACAAAATGAAGAAAACGAGATATCAAATTTGAATTTAAGGTTGAAAGTTTGTTTGAATTGAAAGATTAGAACATTAATCAGCCCAATCACAGATTCCATCGTAATTGAAAATGTTCTAGGAATCCCGAAATTTCAATCACAAAATCCGTTCGAAGTGAAAATTGATGCTACGAAATTCGAAGTTTGTAAAATTTTGTATTAGTAAATCCGAATAAAACGAGAATGTGTCGCCTTTCCACTTTCCACTCCAATCGACGAATTTTGCCACAATTTAGAATTGGTTTAAGCTAATCGATCTATGCAATTCAAACAAAAAATATACAATTTTAATGAAGTTTATAAATCGCAATTGAATGGTAGTATAAAAAGAAAGCTTTAATTCACAATTCACAAAATTGAAAAACTTTGCGTTAAAAAAGGAAACAAATCGAGGAAGTAAAAAGACACGACATCTAAGTAAGCTCGAAACCACTTTATTTTTAGTTAATTTTTATTTTTAATTTACTTTCAAAACTTTCAACAAATGAAGAAAACATTAACAACACATATTTTTTTGTTATAACCTCGAATGATTTGACAGCTGCAACAGTGTTAAGGGACAATGGGAAATTAATCTTTGAGAGGGATTTTTTTTTTATTTTGAGACTGAAAGAAAAAAAATGTTTCGTTTTTCATTTGAAACATATTTATCAATTTTTCGTGGTTCATGGAAGTTAATATTAATGCATTAAAAAATAAAATGCACGACTGGGTCGCACGTACTTGCTCTTATAGATAAAGTTACTATATATGCTAAGCCTTTTTAATTAAAAATTTGTAAATGCAGTTTTAGAAAAAAATAGAAAAAAACATAAAATTCGATTTGCAAATGACTAAAACAGCTTCTTTAATGAATTTTAACTCAAAGCGAAGTATGCAATCTGATTTTTTCTACAATGATACATTTTTAGAAAAAAAAATTGAAAATCGTTAGAGCCGTTTTTAAAAAAAAAATCTTTTTTCTGTACAAAATTTTGCAAGGACTTTTATCAAAAAACAATTGGTACGCCATTTTTAAGATATTATTTATCAACATCTAAAAACTAAATTTTGAAAAAAAAAATACTGAGCAGTTTTCGAAAAAATGATTTTTCAAAAAAAAAATTTCAATTGTTTTTTAAAAGTCCAAAAAAAATAATTTTCGAATTTTTTTTTTACTAAATATTATTACGGCAAGGAGAAAATCAGAATTAAAAAACTGTTCTATGGCAGGTACCGTTAATAACGGTTTTAAAAAAATTGTTTGCATATAAAGATAGACCTTATCTAAAAAACTGACCATGATTTTTTTAATCAAAATCGTAGGCACCGTTTTTGAGAAAAACGAGTTTTTCTAAAATCGATATATGACAGGTACCGTTATTTGGGGTCCAAAAAAAAAAAACCTCTGGGAATATTCTCCAAAAAACGACACATGCCAAGTTTGAAGTAAATCGACCCATCCGTTTAGGCTGTGGTCTCTGATACATACAGACAGACAGACAGAATTGTCGGACCCACTTTTTTCTCATTCTCTATCATCGTAATGTCATGTTTGATTGTTATCTCAACTTTTTTTTTTCTGTACGAATGCATAACTTGATATATGGTACCCATATCGCAAGTAAAAAGAAGAAAATCACGAAAAAATTAAATCCCGATACAACGCCATCTCTGATACATGACGGAAACAGAATACGGTATGCTGCCTCGGGCGATGACAGCAGATGGCGTTGTGTGTATTATCTTTTGAGAATTGATTGAGTTCCGAAGTCCTTCCATTGCATACCATTTATCTAACTCTGAGGCGTAAACTACGATTTATCAGCATATTTTTCAGTTTTCGATAGTTATTTTATTTGAATTCCATTTAAATGAATACCGATGAAATATCGCGAAATACCGCATGAGAGGTTATTAAAAAAGAGCTTATTACCGTGCGAAAAGCGTAAAATATTGACCGAAACAAAGAAAGTCAGAGAGAAAAAGCGCGGAATACCGTGAAAAAAGCGCGGAATACTGGCTGAAGATCACGGAATACAACGGAGGATAGTAACGGAGGTCATAAAAATAGTATTTCTATTACGGAAAAAAGCGTAGAACACTGCACAGAAAAGCGGAGTAAGTCATAGAAAAAAGTGTGAGTCGCAGAAAAAGCGTGAAAAGTTGCGGAAAAAATGCAAAATACCACAATGCAAAATGTAAAAATCTCACAATATCGTCGTTCAAAGCACGGGTTACTGGTTTTAAACACCTCGACTTTTTTTGCATTTATTCACGACCTTTCTTTCTAAAATATTTCACACTTTTTTTACTGAAAATTAAGAAACGATAAGTCTTCCGGATATCTAGCAACTGTAGTTTAATTGTGGTCTAATAAATAATAAATTTTATAAACGATCGTGTTATAAGACAACAAAATAAAATTCACTCTGCAGGACAGGAGAACGTCTGCCGGGTCATTTGCCAAATTACAATTGTTTTGTTGCAGGTAGGAAGAATTCACCATCTCATCTGTTAAACGGCAAGCTGAACGGGCAGTACAGCTTGTCAAAAAATACTAAAAATACAGCGGCTGCAATGGCTGAAACACGTGGCACCTACGGATATTAACGTACCAACCCAACGAGTCTTTGAATCCAGCCCTGATGATGATGGTGTACGCAGCAGAGGAAGACAACGTTACAGGTGCGGCACACAAGTCAGGAAAGACCTCGACGAACTTTTGTGCATAACTAGGAACAGAGTGAATAGAGAGTGACATTGGTTGAGGCCGTAGTCTATTCTGGATTGTAAACGCCTTCAAAAGTAAAGTAAATAAGAAAAGTAAGTTAGTAAAATATACTCTGAGATGCCTACTTGTAATCCTTGGCCACTTCTATTGGTTGCCAGCTAAAAATCCACAGCTCATTTCTACTTGACGTTCCCAAAATATTTTTGCAGACCAGAACTTTCAACGTATCGAGATTGACCTTCAGATACTTTTCGAGTCTTTAAATTTTTCGTTGTAGTGTGTCAAGCTGGCTATTTAGCAAGCAGGACAATCTCATCCGCAAACAGAAGGTTTTTAATTCAGCTTTAGTTATAATCTATTTACCTCGTGTTTAGTAATCTGTTACCCACATTTATCGTTGATAAATAAAGCAAAAAGTAAAGGTTTTAAGGAACATCCTTGTCCACCCCGAAATTTATTTGGAATACTTCTGAAGCGTTTTTATCTGGATATAAATCTTAAAAAAAGTTTATGCCAAATATGTGTACGAACATTATTGGCAAAAACACTTAGTATATATTTTTAATAACAAATATTGTTTCATTGTTCAACAATCTTCAATAAACTAAAAAAATTTCAACAAAACTTTACACAGAAATTGGATTAGATTTAGCTTTCATTAAACACATACACTTCTATCCCACCAAATTACCCAATTCTTTTCCCTTGAATTTGACAACAGACCTTATTTCCCAAAAAATTGTGATCCAATAAAAAAGTGTAAATAGAATCATATTCATTTCAGTTCTAGTCTACTTGGACAAAAAAAAAAGATTCCAATGTGTCAATACAATAGAGGATGTTAATTTTCTTTTAATAGCAATATTTGATAGCACACTTTATTTCCAATGAAACAGTTGCAGTCATAGTTTTAGCTGCTAGTATTTAATTTTAACCACGAAAACGGAAAATGTTTGCATATATAATTTTTTGCATCCCAACTTCCAGGAATACAAAAAATAGTTTTGTGTGGATGAAAAGTTCTCAGAAGGATGTAGAAGCAGGTATACATATTTTGACAGGCAATCAAATAGACGGTGTCATACTTAATTTCAGACTGACCTAGGCCCAGTTTTTCAGCAAACTCCTGACAAATGTGCTCATGTTTATAATATTTTATCATAAGTAAACTAAGGTTTAGGTGAACATAAATGACATGGTAACTCTGGATCAACTTATCAATTTTTTTCTGTTTGATTTGTGTGAAAACAAATTTTGGAAGGAATTGAGCCATTTCAATCCACTTGCTATAAAAAAAAAAACAAGGTAGCACTCCTTTGAAAGTATCATAAATAGCTTTTTGACTGCTCAAATATATGTATAAGACAAATTATGCACTCAAAACCAGTTTCTGCGTTTAGCTTACAACGATTTTATTTCTTTTTCTTAACTAAAAATAAATGGAAGAGCCTTAATTAAACAAAAATCCCCCAAATCCACCACAGGCAATAGATTGTATGAAACTGACTACATCCAGGAACACAAATAAATGATGTTTGTCCAACAGCCAGCCAGCGTTGAGCTCAATCAATAACCACAGCCAGCGCACAGGAAATCAAAATTCTCTCTGATAAACAATCTTTTCCATCATCCGCACGAGATGATGATGAAAATGAAAATGCAACCGGAAATTCAGGACGAATAAAACATGGCCGTTTTGCTTTTTGTTGTTTTTTTTTTTTGTAAACAGATATGGATCGATTGGGTAATGAAACTGTCATTTCAATTTCATTATTTTGTTGAAATGAAGTATTTTATGTTCAAAAGAAAAAAAACAACAATTTTACTTTGAATCGAAATAGTCTATTCAATTTTTGATTTTAGTTGGGTAACTGAATCTGTCTGAATTTTCGCCAATCCTTTAGCATCTTTGCCTGAAAGAAGATTACAAAGATTTTCACTTAAAGTCATAAAGTTATTTAGGAAAGCCGACCTCTAACAAAAATTTCATGTTTCATCACTGAATTGAACTCACCTCTAAAAATTAAGCTACGGATAGTAGGATAGTAGGGTACACACATTTATTACCTGTTGTTAATTTCCATGGAACTCATCTTGTCGCTTGACTGTTGTCATTTCAATTAAGGTAGTTAAACTGCTTTTGTTGATGCACTGTGATGTTCTTTAAATTCAATTATTTATATGTTTGGATTCAGAAATCTGATTTCTTTTTTCGTGGATTAAAATCCAACATTATCATTCGGTTCGAAAAAAATGGCGCCCAATGTGGAGATCCAATCCACTATCCTCCTAATTTTCTTTGAATTATTTTATAATAATCTATTCACGCGATACATTTTGGAGTACCGAAGTGCTCAACTTCAGAAAAGGAGAAAGGAGTTTCAGAAAAAATCAGTAGGGGGAAGTGTGCATTGTGCAAAGTTTGGGGAGCATTCGTACAGTCAAATATGAGGCGTATTCGCACAAAAAATCATTGTTAACGATACATATATAATGAGAAATACGTTAACTTAAACTTATGATTTCCCGGAGAAGAATAGAGGTATCGCAATGATTTGAACTGAATACAAGAACAGAAGAAAACAAATTCTTTCATAACCCGTTCCAATTTTTGCTGTTAAATATTACCTCACGTTATAAAATCGCTACAAAAATATTGGAAAATATTTAAAATAATATGAGAACAACTCGAAAACAAGATCTAATTTGAAAATTCTGACTTTAGATGTGAACATCGGTTCAGAAATTCAAAAACTTTTAGAAACGTTTATCAAAGTTTGGGTAACAACAACAAAAATCAATTTTGCTGACGTGTGTTTTATATTTGAAAAATAAAGATCTGATAAATTCCACATAAAGAAACTTTGAGTAAAATATTTTAAATATCTTTTTGTTTAAACAGAATTAAATGTAACAATGGGCCAAGTTTAATCATTAATAAGTAAGAAAAATGTTTAAGACACGGAGTTTGCTATTTGACAAATCATAAGAATGTCAAATTAACTTTTTATATATCCTGTTTTAATCCTCCCCATGTCGGTCGTACGAATGTTCCCCTGGACGAAGGTACACCACGGGTGGGGAGGATTAGCACAAAAATCTTAAATGGCTATAACAATTTAAATCTCTGACTTAGCAGTTTTTTAAGTTTTTTTTTTCTAAAGTGTGTATTATCATATAAAGTTCATTAACTTGAAGCAGAAGTGAGTAAACAATTAACTAAAAAAAGTTTACGAAGGGTTACCACTTCTCCCTAAGCAATTTTTTAAAACTGCAATTTCTTAAAATAAGTTAATTTTTGACACTTCACACTTATTCAAATTCAATGTTGCTCTAAACTGAAATCGTTAATTTTCTGGACCACAAAGTAACGTAGAACAGTTTGGGAGCAAGCTTTTTCCCTCATGGATCTGATGGAACACAAAAACCTGTTCCTGATATTTTTCTTTTTTTTTATTCTGTGCATAACAGATTCTGACTTGGTGATAATTTTATTTGACACAATAATGACGAAATAAGGAATTGATAAGAATTTTTTTACTAAATCATTGTAAGTCTTGTTAATTTTTCTTAAAACAAAAAACTGTTATTTTCTGTTATTGGAAAATTATTTTTGTTTTGAATACTTAGAGAAAAAAAGACAATTTCGGCTCTTTGTGGTACCTTTCAATTCCAAGAAGATAAAAAACAGAGGTCAAAAGAAAAACTTCTTTTTAATATTTTGAGACCTTAAAATAACATGTTAAGAAAAATACTAATAATTATTAAAGCTCCTCCCCGTGACGTTTTTATCTCTTTTCTCCTCCTACTTTTCTTTAATATATTTTCACCCAAATATTCATATAAAACTGAACCGAATTTGAAAGACTATGATGTTTTGACACCATCAGGGTCTAATCTACAAACATTTAATTCTAATTCTGTTGCTGACATAAAGTTATTTATTTTATAAAATGAGTGTCATTGTTTTGGCGTTTAGCACAATTTTCTTTAATTTATGCTAAAACAAAAGTATTTTCATACAAGAGGACAACAAAATGATTAACAAAGTCCGTATATAAAAAAAACTAGATCCTTCTGAAATCACCTGTTAACCTTTGGATACACACATTTACGATATAAAAGGATGCAAAGACTCATCTTTCTGGAAGCTTGACACCTGTCTATCCATACACGGTAGGTAAGTATGTTTCCCAATATACCTACATATGCGGTACATATACCTTGCATAGACCAAACATGTCTCCAATCACATAAAGGAACAACCGAACGAACATGACATGTAGATGGTCGTTTAATTTATATGCAAAACAGTTTACACAAAAGACACAACAAAATGACACCTTGATTGCTGCCTTTTGTTATACATATGCATTATGCCAACGAAAACAGGAGAAAAGCATTGTCCTTTTTGTGTGGATACGAATTTTTGAAGGATGTGTAAACTCATTCTGAATTTGATGGCTCGAAGTGGTGTAGAACAACAGCAGACGGTATACCATTAAAGAGAGTTTACCACTTCAACTTACAATGTCATATGTGGAAAATGAAACTGTATCCTTTTCCAACTTAACGATACATTCCAAGTTTATGCATGTACCTATGCATTATTAAGCTGAAGTAGATATATGTAAAGGATTTTTGGGATAGGAACTCATAAGGTCAGTTTTAACATTTTCGAAACACGTGTTGTTTGATGGTCTGGAAATTGTTTTTTTCAATCTCAACGTCATTATCAAGTTCACATTACAGACATCTGTTTTAATGATTTAACATCTGAGAAAATATGTTTCAGCAATGTGATACAAATCAGTCTTTTGATCCTTATATTGTCTTGTCTCTTGAATTGTGAACCAAAAAAAAAACAAAATATTTTTAATTTATGTGTCGTAATTTAATTAAATAACCTTGTTCGAAATTTGACATTATGCAAAAAGTTCCCAGTTTTCAAAGGGCTGTAATTGAAGACCTAGAACTTCTACAGGCCACTTAAATTATTATCTTCTTGCCAGTTCCAGGTGTATTTTTTTTTTGTATTCACCTTTTATAAGAAATAACCAATGTAATTGCAATAACTGAAATAACTGTGCTAATTGGCACAGTTATTTCGAAGCTGAAAACTTGGTCTTACACTACTGCTATTTATCCTAACAATATCCCAAATGATACCTTTCAAAAGAGAAATAACCGATTTTAAATTTAAGACTTTTAATATTTTCCCATAGATGCCATTGTCACAACTGGACTAAATTTAAATGCGTCCGCTTTCAAATAAAAAAATATAATCAAAATCCATTCACCCAGTCAAAAGTTCTGAGCTAACAAACACAAATAAAATACATTCGACATTATAACCTCTTCCTTTTTTGAAGTCTGCTAAAAATTAATTATGTGCACTTTTGTATGAACTAATAAACTAATGACATGGCTAGGCTATGATTCAAATAACTTATAGTCTGATCGAGAAATAATTCTCATAGAGCAAAATTGGTACAAAGAATTGAAACATAGATGTATTCAAAAGACCCCAAAAGACTTGTAGGTCTTGTGATTTCCTAAATACATGTTTTAACATTTATTCCTACGAGCAATCGTTTAAAACATATCGCGATATTAAAATGTGTCAGCAGTCGGTGAGTCCCATCGAAAACTTGTTTTGAAAAAAAATTGTAGGTTATGTGCTCTTCTATATAAACAAAATTTTTTTTTTTTTTTTAATCTGTCATTTATAAAAAAATATTTTTTTTTTAATTTGATCAAAACTCAAAAATTGCTAGTTTTCGTACTTGTAAAACCTGAGAGTTTTTGATAACACTCCATAGACTACATATCTATAGTGGCCTAGCTGATTTTTAATTTTTTTTAAGGCTAAAACCTGTAATTATGGTCAAGATAGTTGGTTTCTTTTGAAACAGTTATTTACATATGACATATCAATAAGTTCAAGTCTATCAAAAAGAACTGAATACTGCTGAAGTAAACATTAGTTTTGGATTTAAAAAAAAAAAAGTAAAAAAAATCATTTAGGCCATTCTCTCACGGCCTGATATAATGTTTTACATATACAAATTTAGGATATGCTTTCGTATTCGTAATAGTTATCATTTCGAAAGGGCGCTTAAAAGAGAGGTGTAGGTGTGTGTCAAAAATATTGGTTTTTTGCTTTATTTTATCAAATGGTTAATGCTGTCGAATAAAAATGTTTTTAAATCAGTTTTAATTTCTGGAAGATAACGGTACCTGTCATATACCGGCTTTAGTAAAACTCATTTTTCCAAAAATGGTTTCTACGATTTTGATTAAAAAAATCATGGTAATTTTTTTGGATAAAGTCTATCTTTGAATGGAAACCGTTTGTTTCAAAAACCGGTATTAACGTTACCACCATAGAACCGTTTTATTTTTAATTCTGATTTTCTGCTTTCATGAAAGCTTTTAAGTTGCCGTAATATAGCTTAGTTAAAAAAATTTCGAAAATTATTTTTTTGGATAAGGCTAGTTTACAGTTCAGCGTGCAAAAACGAAAAACAAAAATTCAAAGCTAATTTTAGTCTTTTTTGGGCATAATTTTGTACCATATTTTGATGTTTATATTTAAAACTCACCGTAACCAATACATTAATGAGCTTTTTTTTCTATATCAATTAGTACTAGAGGCTACAAATGCAATTTTGTTTTTTGTTTTTTTGATGCAAAAAAATGTTTGCATGCAAAAAAAACAACAAATTGCATTCTTAGCCATTTGTTTAGATTGGTTACATAAAAAAAGTATCCTTCGTGTTATCTGAGGTATGACAAACAAGTTTGCTTTTTTATATAATAAAAACGACGGACATAAAAGACAGAAAACAGTTTTGTAAATTTATTATTTTGTTTTTGCGCTGAACTGTAAATTAGGCTATTAAACATTTTTTCGAAAACTGTTCAATATTTTTTTATCAAAATTAAGTTTTTAGATGTTGATAAAAAATAAAAAATTAAAAATGGCGTATCAATTTTTTTTATTAAAATCCTTGCAAAATATTAAATTGGAAAAAATATTTTTTTTTTTTTAAACTGCTCTAACGATTTTAAATTTTTTTTTTTCTAAAAATGTATCACTATAGAAGAGACGTTTTCAGGTCAAATTCATTTAAGAAGCTGTTTTAGTCATTTGAAAATCAAATTTTATGCTTTTTTAATTTTTTTTCCAAAACTGCATTTACATATTTTTAATTAAAAAGGCTTATCATAAAAAGTAACTTTATCTATAAGAGCAAGTACGTGCGACCCTGCCGTGCATTTTATTTTTTAAATCTTTGTCCCTTTATCTCAAAAATATTATATCAATGAATAACATGGAAAGTTAATGGGATTTTTTCCAAGTTTTTTTCTAAAATTTGAAAAAAACTTGAAAACGCCACAATATGAAATACATAGTTCAGCGTAAATTAAACAAGCTTATTTTTGACATTTAAATGATCCACACAAGGACTATCAGTTCAATACAATATAAAACTAAGCCCAAACGGGATCCAGAAAAAACAATAACAATAAGATTTTCAGTAGTTATCTAGCATCCTTTCGAGCTTTTAAGCTACTTAAGGGAAATTTTATGTCCAATTATGTTTTTTTTTCATGTTAACAAAAACCAACCATTATATTCTACGTTGTCATATCTGTCACCAACAACAGTATTTTGAACATAAAACACTTATTTCCATTAACGTACCATTCAGCCGCCCGCATGTCAAAAATGCTGTCACATGTCCACGTTAATAAATTAAACTACCGCGAAAAGTCCACTTCAATGCCAGCTGTTGCTCATCCTAATTAATGCCTTTTTATTCCCAATCTACAGAAGTTCTGAGGATTTTTTAAATAATTAATTTCCACCACTCAAAAGGCCATCAGCATCAGCATTAAAGCGTAATCAGTATTCCCAAGACTGGCAAAAAATTTGTTGCTTTTTTTGAAATCCTACTTTAAATCATGCAAATTTCATCTCTATGAAAGTCGTCCGTGGTAATTATTACGCTCAAATGAGGCCAGGGACTCAATCCATACGAGATTTAAAGGTGTGCTGTTAAGGGGCAGCAAGCACTTTTAACATAACAAAGAAAAAGAGAAAATCAAATAATGTTTCATTTCCATTTTTGTTATAAGAACCAGAACCATATTACGTACATAGATGAAATTTTAAAGCTTAGCAAAGAGAATATTATCAAACAAGAAGATGGAATTATTCCTCTGGGAAGGAAGCTATCTATCTACCCACGAACCGGTGTGATGCTCATTTTCTTGGTAATTTGCCTCATTTTTTCGCAAACGCATTCGATCATCCTCAAGATAGCAATTTAAAAGTCGGGAAGTTTTCCTTAAAAGCGTTTGTCACTGCTGTATCGTAAAGGATAAGTTATAAAAGATAACACAGGGTGGTATGACTTTAAATTGAAAAATTTAAAACATTTGTCAAAAGGAGAGTCTAAAAAATGCTAGTTTTAGCATTGCTTTATAATTTTAACTCACCTTTTTTTCGGCTTAAAGGATCGCAGCGATTGCGTTAGAGGTAGATTGAGTGAAAGCTTAGTGTTGCAATAAGGCTTTTAAGAAAAAAAACAATACATCTCTGTCTCATTCTGCCTCATAGATTCTACACGTCAAATCGACACTTTGGTCTAATGACGTTTATATTGTTTCATGTTAGAACTGTCATTGGTCCAAAGTGTTGGCTAGTTTGACAATTTGGTAAAAATCCCTATTGCCAACACCTTATTGCAGAAAAATATAAATTTCCGCAAAAGATTTATATGAACACCCCATTAGAAATATTTGCGTAAGCGTGGGAAACAAACGGCTGTTTGTTAAACGTCAATGAGAACTTATAAAATTAAACTTCGCAAAATTTATCAGCTTTTTTTCTACAGTTTCTGCTTCAAAATTTGTTAGATAAAATTCTATGTTTTCTCATACAAATTTTAACAGTTCATTGCTACCGATAGAAAATTTTATGGTTTCTAAGGTTTCTATAGCTTTTCCGCGTGAATACCCCTAATAAAGATTAAAACACAGAAATAAATTCAAATAGAACTGAATACAAACTAAAGCTTAGATAAAAAAATTGAGTATTTATGTAATTGAAATAAAATGCACGACTGGGTCGCACGTACCTACTTGCTCTTATAGATAAAGTTACTATATATGCTAAGCCTTTTTAATTAAAAACTTGCAAATGCAGTTTTAGAAAAAAAATGAAAAAAGCATAAAATCCGATTTTCAAATCACTAAAACAGCTTCTTTAATAAATTTTAACTCAAAACGAAGTATGCAATCTGATTTCTTTTCCAATGATACATTTAAAAAAAAAAATTTCTATATAAAATTTTGAAAGGACTTTTATAAAAAAAAAATTGGAACGTCATTTTTAAGATATTATTTATCAACATCTAAAAACTAAATTTTGAAAAAAGAATATTGAGTAGTTTTCGAAATAATGATATTTCAAAAAAAAATTTCAAACTTTTTTTAAAAATCCAAAAAAATAATTTTCGAATTGTTTTTTACTAAATATTATAACGGCAACTTAAAAGCATTCGTGTAAAAAAATTATTGAAATTGATTGAGTTATGAAGGAGAAAATCAGAATTTAAAAAAACGGTTCTATGGCAGGTACCGTTAATAATTGTTTTTTAAGAAAATGGTTTCCATTTAAAGATAGACCTTATCTAAAAAACTGACCATGATTTTTTTAATCAAAATCGTAGGCACCGTTTTTGAGAAAAATTAGTTTTTCTAAAATCGGTATACATACAGGTACCGTTATTTGGGGTAAAAAAAAATTCAAAAAAACGTCTGGGGATATTCTCCAAAGAAAGCCACATACCAAATTTGAAGTAAATCGACCTATCCGTTTAGGCTGTGGTCTCTGATACATACAGATACAGACAGACAGACAAACAGACAGACAGACAAACAGGCAGACAGACAGACAGACAGACAGAATTGTCGGACCCACTTTTTTCTCATTCTCTATCATCGTAATGTCATGTTTGATTGTTATCTCAACTTTTTTTTTGTACGAATGCATAACTTGATATAAGGTACCCATATCGCAAGTAAAAATCATATCTAAACTATTACTTGGGAAAGAATTTGTTTCTATATTTAACTGGCTTCGAAAAAGGAGGAGGTTATCAATTCGACTGTATATTTAGGCTGTAAACACAGATTTTGGCGGTGTAAAGAAATTTGTACACACATCGTTTTGTAATCAGTGCGACAAGCCCTACAAAACGCAATAGTTCTCCGGCAGAGTATTTATTGAGTGTAACACAGTGCATCAACAGGTCCTTGTTTAAATCAATAATACCCTGTTAATCTACCCCAAAGATAATCCAAAGATATAACTTTCGATGAAACGACAAGTCTTTAGTGGGGTAAGCGATTTGTTATTTTTTTTTTGTTCGTTTCAAGGTTCCATAATATAAAATGCTTTGTGGTGTTCAAAGGTTAACGAGAAATTTTTTGTCAATTTGCCATCGAATAGAAAACCTGTGGGTTGGTCCCCCAAGTTTTTTCTATGTATTGTCTTAAGAAATTCCTATGGACAGAAAGTTTTGTCCAATTTTTTTCATTTTTTGTAAGGAAATCAAATTGTGTACTCATTTTATGGTTTTAGTAAATATTTCCTCCTTCTCTAAAGGATGTTTGGAAATTTAATACGAGAGCAAGAGAAAAGAAGAAAAAAGTCGAAAGGACCTCTTAAGATTTAAAAAAAAACTTGTATTTTATTTTATTTTCGCTTTGTATGCATAACGGGAATCCTTTAAAGAATGAATGAAGGGCTTACAAATATATTATAATATTCTCTGGAATTTACGATTGTAAATCAAGGGTTGTAAGAAGTAGGTAAAGGTTGGTTGTATAAGAACATACAATCCTCTTTCTCCGCATAAACTTTTCAAGACAAGCTATTTTGGTGAAATATTGTCGTTGGAATATTAAATATTTTATGGACAAGATGAAAAGCTATTAAATTGTTTTTTTTTTTCTTCGTAAGGAAGAATTAAATAGAAAATCTTTGAGGAACAAATCATTTACGGTTGATGGATTTTCTGGTAGAGGCAGGTTGATTAATTTTACTGCTGCTTTTTAAATGTAAACATTTTAATGGTTTTTCTCAAGGTACCTACATTGTTATTGTCCTCAACCCGTTAAGAAGTTATTACTTCAAATAAAGGGTTAATCTAGAAAGAAACATTTACAATTTTGTTTATTTATGAAGTAGTAATAAAGAAATTATTCTCTGATATCTGATTCAAAGGGTTCATGAATAACAAAGCTTTGATACCATGAAAACAATCAGATTAGAAATGAAGTGGGTAGGGTCATCCATTTAAATTTTGGACATTTATTATTTACTTATTTTTTTTCACACAGACACTATAAGTAGGTAAACACTAACAACACACTTATGTACATTTTATATTGGGTTTATCCTTTTTTTATTTTGCAGACGCAATAAATTTATTAAATTACAGAAGTCAGCCATTGTTAATCTGACTGATTCATTTGATACACTATAAGATATAAAAAAAAAGTAAATACACCAAAAGATAGGTGGTAAGGATTAAGATTCCGATAAAACGGGGTTTTTTGAAATTCCATCGGGAAGTTAGGGTAAAGTGGGGTAATGTTGAAAAAAAAAATGTATACATCTCGAAAAGTTTAAGGGCTAAAATTATGAAATTTATTTTGGTTGAAGATTATTCGAAAAAATTAATCAATTTTTATTTTCTATTTCTTTTTACAAAATGGCATGAAATGGCATTTTGAACATTCAGCAGCCATTAATGAAATTAGTGTCAAATGAAATATCTGTTACTTTAGATTAATTTTTACTAAAGGCAATTGATTTGTAAAAAAAGTTATAGTGCAATTACAATGCAGTTTTGTGAATTATTATGATACCAACGAAAATTGTTAGAAGTAAGATATTGATCTTCTTTGTATGTTGCCAAAAAGTTCTTGTATCCAAGTGCACGCAATATGCATGCAAAGTATTAGTTTTCGAGTTCTTCTAGCTAGCATATATGGTATTTTTCTTATTTTAATAATTCAGTATTTGATTAATGTGTTTGAAACGATCAATATTTATTGTTTCATCGTTCCTTTTCCATTCTTGATTAGATAAGACCAAAATATTAAGGAAATCTACAAAAAATGTTGAAAAACGAAAACGCATTTATTCGTTTTTGACGTATGTCATCGTGGTAAAACTTCTGCACAGTATTTGGAGGACTAAACTACATCAAAAAATTACAAAATTTTTCTTGGCCGCGGAACGTCCACACTCCAAACGAATTTGCCCATTCTCCTTTATTTGAATTTCATAAAACAATGTAGGTACAATATTGTTGTTGCAAGTCTTCGTGATAAGCGGTGAAAGAGTTAAAACATTATAATGAATTTTTAAGATGTTAGAAAGGAAACTTGAAAAAAGTTAAAAAAAAAAGTCGGTTCAATTGCATATACAAATCCGTAACTTTATTTCTAGTCCCAGGGTTTTTATAATTGAAGTAGATTCTATTAAATAAAAAATGTTAGACCTTAAAAATATTGGACAATTATTTTATAAAACATTGCCATAGAGGTCATTTAGTAAAAATATTTTTTTTAAAGAAGGCATACAAGATGTAAACATTTATGTTCTAAGACAATGTCATCATACAAATATATTGAATAAATTAAAATCAAAGACGGTAAAAAATATATTAAAGAAAAAGCATAGAACAAAATGAACTTTTTATGCCTCTTTAACTAATTGTGACGAGAGCCTGGAACTCTGAGTGCTACCCGGAGGAGTGGAAAAAGGTAATGATCGTCAAGCTCCCGAAGAAAGGAGATTTGATGCAGTGTGAAAACTGGAGAGGGATTTGCGTTCTGCCTGCGGTTGCCAAGATAGCAGCAAAAATTATATTAGAGCGAATAAAAGAACATCTAGAAGACACACTCGACGCCGAACAAGCAGGTTTCCGCACTGTTTCATCCTGTGTTCACCACATTAACACCTTGCGCATTATTATTGAACAGTGCGTCGAATATCGATCACCACTTCACCTGCTGTTCATTGATTTTGAAAAAGCGTTTGATAGTGTTAACAGAGAATTTATTTGGATTGCCTAACGCAGGAGAGTCATTAATCGCTATTATTAAAGCAACTTACGATGGATGCAGATGTCACGTTTTACATAGAGGAAGGTTGTTTGATGAATTCGAAGTCCATTATGGATTCAGACAGGGTTGCATACTGTCGCCAATACTTTTCCTGTTAGTGATAAGTGATGTGCTGCGTGCAGCTCTGTTAAGCGGAAATTGTGGAACTCAATGGAGTCTGACATCCCAACTAAATCATCTGGACTACGCGGACGAGAGAGATGGAGAGAGAAGCAGAAATCGTGTGGCTGAAAATTAACACGCAAAAACAAAAATGATCCACCTCGGAAGTAACTCATCCGTTCAAGTCAATATTTCTGGACAACCGGTAAAAAAAGTAGAAGACTTTCAATATCTTGGGAGTTTTGTCTCTACCAAAGGCGGAACCGAACAAGATCTCGACAGCCGTATTAAAAATGCAAAATCTGTTTTCGGAATGCTGTCCAAAATATGGAGAAACAACACTATAAGCTTAAAGACCAAGCTGAGACTGTTCCGCTCCAATGTTGAATCCGTGCTTCTGAATGGGTGCAGCACTTGGAAAATCTTAACAACTGTCACAAGCAAGCTGCAAAAACATCTTAAGGATTTTTTGGCCCAACCGTATTTCTAATGAAGAACTTCATAGAAGAACGGGTCAAGAATCCATTGACAGTACTATTCGCAGACGTAAGTGGCAGTAGATTGGTCATACGCTTCGAAATGGCAACGATTGCATTGCTGGCTAAGCGAGTTTTGAGTTTTTATTTTGCTTAATTACAAGATGTATTTAATCTGCTATAGAAAAAGAATGTTGACTTATCAAGCATTTATGTGTGTCAACTACAATCTTCATTTGAAGTTTCAATTGACTTTACAAAATGCACATAATGCTTCTTTGAAATAGTTTCCCTTTTATAACTTTTGACTATGTTTCTTTAATGTGTGACACTCAAAATATACATGGAAGAAAACCTATCACGTTTTGTAGGTCTGGTTGTGCTGATTACGAAACGGTATGTAAAAATTCCGTAACACTCTGCAATTCTGGAGTTAGGGGCAAAAAACGGTTTTTTCGACCCTCATCCAGTGTATATAAAATGCACGACTGGATCCCACGAACTTGCTCTTATAGTTCAAATTTATTATATATGTATTTGTATGTGAAAACAAAAAAAATATTGAAAAAAATCGACAATTTTTTTTTTTTAAGGATGAGAATGACCTGTTGACAAGTTTTGAACGAAATCAGATGAGCCATTAATGATATGATACGAAAAGAACTAAAAATAAAGAAAAATTTCCGTTATTCGTATTTTTTGAGAAAAACTAAAAATGCAGTATTGTCACAATCACTTATTACATAATACCACCAAGTTTAATTAAAATCGTTAGAGTCATTTTCGAGAAAGAAAATTGAGATATTCAAAAATATAAAAGTAATCCATACCAAATTTCATGCAAATCCGTCAACCCGTTTAGGCTGTGACTCTCTGTACAGATGGACGCACAGACGAGACGATCTGTGCGTTCATCTGTTTACTTCTCTACTGGCCAAAAGCGTGGACGGATTTTCTTCAAATTTGGTACAGATGATTTTTACGTAATTTTAAAAGTTGTTTTTTTTTTTGTTTTTGAATATCTCGTCGTCATATAACGGTTTTGAGTTATTGAGTTTTCCTCGAAAAAAGCTCTAACGATTTTGTTAAAAATTTGTGTATGTACTGTGTTTAGTGATTACAAAAAACTGCATTTTTAGTTTTTCTTAAAAAACTCGAAGATCGGAGAAACAGCGTTGCCGTTTTTTTTTGCAATTTTTTTTTATTTAATTTTTTGTAAATATCTCTTATCCGGTTGAAGCGATTTTGACTAAAACTTTTGCACAGATATTTCATATAACCTTAAAGAATGGCATTAAGTTAAAAAAAATATGTATTAATAAAAAAACTAAAAGAATTAAAAAGTTAAAATTAGTTTTGTTATTCCTCTTGAACATATTCCACTTTTCTTGTAAAAATGTGTAACTCAAGCAAAACCTTATATATTTTTTTAATTTCTAACGTAGTTAGCGGCTTAAGCGTCTATAGTAACTTTAACCCAAAGAGCAAGTACGTGCGATCCAGTCGTCCATTTTATTTACTTTAACCTCTAAAAAATATAAATATGAGTATCATTCTCTAAAGACAAAACCCAGTTGACAATTATTTGTTACGTTGTGATTAATGAGCACGCTTCATTCGTGTTTCATCATGTTCAAATAGGACTCATTATTTCTGAATAATTTACTAGGACCAACTTGCCCCGTGTCCCAACTAGCCCCATCCTACCCTAAATGACTTCTTGCATCTTCCTCTTATCATAAAGCTACAAACAACCGCTGCCGTCTCCATTTATTGAAGCACTTATATTCCGAAGTAGATATCGCAGGTTTAGATTTGTCTTATGCCCCCTTATGCAGGTCCGGAATTTTACATCAAATCAAATAGTTCACCAAGTAGTTCAACCTGACTGGAATTAGTGACGCTACCATTGATTCCATCGATAGAATTTAATCGCTGATGTCGTCCTATCGGTTGGTAGTGCTTTGATGGAAACACTACTTTGTTAGGGGATGAGGGTTATTAGTAACGGCAACCTGCTCCACTTCGTCCTGTTGACCATGAGTTTATATCCCTTAGAAAGAAGTTCCCCGACCGTATATCTATAAGTTACTCGTAACTCGTAAGCCCTTCCACCACGTCAAATCTCACCCCATTATATGTACCTACTTTAAAAAGTCGTATTAAAATGCGGTCCCCAATATTAATACTATTTTAATTTCCCCATAAATGAAAATCTTTTCACAAATAACATAATCTTATTTATATGCCAAAACGATTTTGTCATAATTTTCTAATTTATCATCATCGTCCATCCACATTCATCTAATATCTACCTCAGGGAGCATAAACGTTAATCTAACATGCAATAAACATAAAAGGACAAGCGACACTCACGACCGTATACGGATATACGGTTTCCTGGATACACCTTCATAAATCTGAAATCTCGGTCGACATCTAATTTGGTTTTAATCTAAATTATGCCCCCAAACCTTTAGTACCTAGTTAAAATTCACATTCACCTTATCTCGGGCATTATAAACGTCCTTACCGCACATTTTGTCCACAAAAAAACAAACAACAAATAATACCTACCTTTTCAGCCGGCACATAGTCATAGGGGACCTACGGAGACATAGAGTAAACTATAACCATTTATATCCTTGTGCAAATAAATGCATAGTTTTTTTTTCCTCTGTGGCATAGGGTAGGTTAGGTTAAAACTTGTCTCTCCTTATTTTTTTTTTTTTTTAGGGAAGTCCCCACATACGAAGGAAGCTAATTTGTTCCGTTCACGTTTTTTTTCTTTTTTTCTACCCTGTGAGTTCACATTATTGTGGCTATGAATGTTGTTAATCATGTAAACAAATTGTTTTCCGTAGTCTAACAAGAAGATAAGAGTCTTAATCATCATCTCATCCACAACCACCAGCATCAGTATCCAGATCCAGACATACCACATCCGCTGCTCACAAAGTCATTTTATATTGAGATGCATTGGCGGCAGGAACAGGCACCGGGCAGGCAGGTAGAGAGCCATGTCCCATCGCCATTTAACAAGAAACTGGATAAACACTCAAAAAGGGATTCTTAAGCGTTTCAATTTGTCAAGTGCGGTTGCAGAGCGGTATGTGTGTGTACTTAGTCAGGCATTTAACACCTCAATGCTAAACAAGAGTCTCGAGTTCTGTTCTGTCGTCTTTGCTTCATTGTTCGGTCGGTTAAGAAAGTGGATTATTAATTTCATCATTTGGATCCTTTGGATGGATGCACAAAGTGCCTCGACCAAGCCATCAATCTTTAAATCATTTGAAACCGTTTCATCGTTTAAATATCGATTTAAAATTTAAATAAGCCCGATTCTATGTAGGGTAGGGGCTTTGGAATAATGATTTGTCTTTGTGGTCCTTGATGTAGGAAAGAGTAGGTGTGGTAGTGCACTTGTCTTGGTTTGGGTACACTCTCCGACAAGAAGTGGGTACGCGTTGAATGTCCTTGATGTGAATGGGTGTAGCTATAAGAGGCAACGTGCTCGACTTACAACAAACTGTACGTGAGCCATTGTAAAACTCAGGGAAATGTATGTAATTTCCCTTGATGGAAATGAAATTGTTTCCTGACACAGAAAAAAAAAAACAAACCAGTCCTTTGAGAGTTGAAAGGCACAATGTACAACCAGAGACTGGGTATACTGTATTACAGGACAACAGAGTAGGTACTCTTACACAAAGTTTAACTGTTTGTTATGCTAAACTAAAACTTCAGCTTAACGCAAAATTGAAATTGTTCTTGGAAGTAGTGTTTAAGGAAAAGTAGAAGGTTGTATTGATTGTTTGAACGCATGCAAAGTAAGTAAAGGCATTATATTGTCGAGCGAATTGGAAAGTCTTAGGATGTTTTGATATTGAAACTTAACAGTTTAAATTTTATGATAAAATTGAATATTGCGATAAGGAATTTCAATGGAAAATAAATAGAATATAGGTATGCTTGTACGTAAGAGAGGGTAAATAAATTAAACGAAGTTGCATTAATTATCAGAAAAAGTTTTTTGTTCACAGGTCTTAGCTTACAAAAGTGATAAAATTCAAACAAAACGTTTGAAGTTTGGCAAGCCTCACTGAACATAGCATGGGTCACTCAGAAATTAACAAGGATTCCAACCGCAATCTATGAAAGTAAGGACCCATGCAAATCACATATACTAGTAGCCATGATGAATGTAAGCTAGCGACTGAACGTAAGAGTGTTGCGTACCGAGCAATGCAACAATCTCATAGAACGCGGGCACGCGAAGAGAAATATAAAGAGCTTAGAAGAATAGAAAAACGGCTTTACAGACAGAAAAAATCAGCCTGGGAGAAGAACCTAATCTGTGAAATAGAGAACAGCCGAGAGCGAGCTCCGCACCTGGAGCGGATGTTCTACCAATCCGTCCGAAACATGACGCAGTACACACCACGCTGCACATACTGCAAGGACGGAGAGGGAAATCTGATCACCGATCCACAAAGCATACTGGAGCGATGGGAAGTGTACTTTAATGAATTGCTAAATGGTCAACTCACAGCAGAAGTGGAGGCTCCACTACTTCAAGATGAACACCCTATGCTACCGCCACCAAGCATAGAAGAGGTTGAGAAGGCTTTAGGACGGCTCAAGAAAAACAAAGCCCCGGGAGTCGATGGCATACCAGCCGAATTATTCCACCAAGGCGGGCCAGCCTTACGTCAAGCAATTCATGATATCATAGTGCACGTATGGGAGCATGAAGAAATGCCAGAAGACTGGCGAAAAGGTATCATATGCCCCATACATAAGAAAGGAGATGTCATAACGTGCAGCAATTATAGAGGTATGACGTTGTTGAGTACCGCCTATAAGATACTCTCCTCTATCCTACAAGACCGGATAACCTCATACGCCAAAACCATCATCGGACACTATTAGTGTGGTTTCATTCCAGGCAAATCAACAACTGATCAGATTTTTACCCTTAGGCAGGCGATGGAAAAATGTCTAGAATTTAACATCCCAACATACCATCTGTTTATAGACTTTAAAGCCGCCTATGATAGCATAGCCAGGGTAGAACTTTACAAAGCCATGAGAGAATTCGGCATCCCAAATAAATTGACACGAGACACGACTATGTAGGTTGACCATGACCAACGTAACAAGCCAATTTAAAATAGCCGGATTGCTCTCCAGACCAATCAACATCTTTAATGGACTCCGACAAGGGGATGGTTTGGCCTGCCTCCTCTTCAACCTGGCGTTGGAGAAAGCAATCCGTGACTCTGGCACGGCAACAAGAGGGACCATCGTCAACAGGTTCAGCCAGATACTGGCTTACGTAGATGACATCGACATCATCGGAAGAACCAATTAAGCTGTACACGATTCCTTTATCCAGATCGAGCAGGCGGCACAAAATCTAGTGAATGTAAAACAAAGTACATGGTGGCGTCGAATGCGAGAAGAACAGTTGGTCAAACAATCAAGGTAGCGGAGCACGAATTTGAATTGGTGCAATCCTTTAAATACCTTGGGTCAACAGTAGCAGCCGATAACAACATAGAAGAAGAAATACGCGGGCGGCTTCTCAAATCCAACAGAGCCTACTACAGTCTGTCAAAGCTATTTAAATCCAGAAATCTAACCAAAACTTCAAAATTGCTGCTGTACAGGACCATGTTCCTGCCAGTACTCATGTATGGATCCGAGACTTGGGTGCTTAGCAAAAGGCACTGTGACCTCTTAGCCGCGTTCGAGAGAAAAGTCTTACGGAGAATTGTCGGCCCCATATGTGAGGAAGGACGATTCCGGAGACGGTACAATCATGAGTTGTACGCAATCTACCTTGAAGTAGACATAGTGAAAATTAAGCTCGGTAGACTCCGGTGGGCAGGGCACCTAGCTCGCATGAGCGAAGAGGAACCTGCTCGGAAAGTCTTTTGTGGTACATTCTGTGGTAGACGGCAGCGTGGTAGACCATGCTTGCGCTGGAGAGATGGCGTAGACCAGGACGGCCGAAGCCTTGGGGTGCACAACTGGATGGCGTCGGCTCGAGACCGTGATAGGTGGAGAGACTTGTTGAAAGGGGTCAAGACCGGACCCCGGTTTTCGAGCCTATGATGATGAAAAGGAAATCCTGATAGTGAAGTCTCTGGGTGCTGATCGTATGCACCTTGTTTTTTTTTAGATTTAACAAGATCTGATTTTCAGTTGAACATTGAAAAACAGAGCCTAAATCTTCATTAATTTGTACAATAGCATCATCGACCAGTCCTAACAGGAAGTTATAAGACGTAGTTGAACATCGTCCGAATATATATGATAAGAGCAATATTTTAGAACAAAATGAAGATCGTTTATGAATAGAGTGAAAAGCAGAGGTCCAAGTATGGAACCTTGTGCCATTCTTCATCAAGTTTAAGAAGATCGACAATCTGTTATTATAATAAGAAGCTGTTATTATAAGAAATAGATGTTATTATGCTGTATTCACCATATTTTCTTGAGGTCTTAGGAACCGAAAGATAAAAAATCGCTGAATTCAAATGTCAATACCTCGTAACTCTCTCTTTATTTTTTTTTTTTTCTCTATCAAGCAGTTTATAAGTCTCCTAAGTCTATCGGCATTTAAATGTTCATTTAAAAATCAGTTTTTCACGCCTCCTAAAAAATTAAAGTTAAAAAAAATATGAGTTACAAACGGAAGAATCTTAGGCAACAGAATCTTGATGAAATCAGGAAGAACGTTGTCAACGTGTAAATCTTGCAATCTTTTTTAAGCAGATTGTTAGGAGGACAAAGAAAATTTGGAATGGCACGAAGATAGAAGTGGTGGCGCAGGAAGAAACGCCCATCATACGCAGAATCTTAAATTTCTAGTGGTTTTACTTCGGTACTGTTAAAGTGTTTGATGTGAGCCCACAGCGCAATACCTTCCACCACTGCAACCTGTGAGCGTACTTTTGGAGCTCGAACTAGCTTGAGCCATTTCCAATAGAAGATTCTGGTATTTTTCATATAAAAAATTACCAAAATTTATACTTTTGTTTAACCACAAGATTGTATTTTTTTTTTAAATATTCCAATAAAGAATGGTTTTGCTTTAAAATAAAATTGAGGTATCCACAGAAGAGAATACTTAGTTCTTAAACGTTTAAAAATAGCTTCCATATAGCAAGCCTTAGGAAACTTTAGAAAATTGGACAAATAGTGACAGGTGACCATAAGAAGACATGAGTCTCCATCACTAATTAGATAGTTCATCCAAGTACAAATTTAGATTTATTTTGAATAATTATCGTAAAAAAAATTGTAAAACATGATCGTAATCCATACTTTTGCAAATAAGAAACTTTAAATTTAATAATCACTCACTTTGTGGTAGCTTGAACTAAATTCCAATCGTATCCCTCCAAAACCTTCATTACAGCACATGTTATTCTTTCATCCTCCTTGCGCCCTTTACCGGGTGCATCCTTAGCTAAAGATGATCCTTTTTTCGCATCCTTTCCGTTTGCGTAATTCGCAAGCACCAAGGTTTCAACGGGTTTTGAATCGACTTTCATATTTTTATCGTCGTTATCCATTTTTCTTTTTAAATTTTGTTTTTATGCACTTTTTTTCAGAAATCTAGATATTTCTGCACTAAAACTTCAAACAAATAGTGTCGTTTTTTTTTTTTGTAATTAATTTACGCGCGTAATATATTAGCGATCGATAAAATTTAGATCAGTCCCAACGTAAATTTTAATTCACTCACACACGGAAACCGATCGTTACCGTTCAACATCCCATCGAGAACTGTAACTGTTTATGCTGATAAAAATCAGCTCGACCATGGCCGCTGCCGCACCAATCTAACTAACGAAATCCATCTAACAAATATCACATTCCCATAAGTCACACTTCAAAACTCGAAGAACCGACACCGACGGATGGACGGACGCGGCTCATCTCCCATTTTTATGTGTGACTGATGTGTAACTCTGGTTTGACGTCGTGGTGCGGTGGCTCTCTGCGCTACTTCTGCAACCAGATTGGAGATACTCATATTCAAGTTAGACCTAAGAAAACTATACGATTTGATGTTTACTTAAGAAAACCCTCAACATTACTCCATATCGCTATACTACTCTGCACTATCGAAGAGCCACAGCCACGCTTACTCGAAACTTAAACAAAAAAAAAAACAGCGTACGTAGAGCAGTAGCAGTATCATACGAAAAAATGTATCTCTCGATCTTCAAGTGGTTGTTGCTGTCAGTCGAAGAAAGACTTAAGTGCCAATGGATTTGCTAATTATGCGCGCAATACTTAAGCGTTTCTCATATATGTGTGATGGACTTGGACTGAAAGCAAAGAGTGCACCCTTACGAAGCGCGTGAATCCCAGTATTGCTCACCCTATTATGGAATGGACATTGTTATTGTGGCATTGTGGGTAGGGCATGGCCATGGATCACTTGAAATGAAAAGTCCATATAGCACTGATAAGAATTGCATGTACATATTATTTCCTTAACAATTTGGAAGAACGAATAAGTTAGTTTATTTTGCAAATAAATTGACAAACTTCAAATAGATTGCCAAGCGTAGATATTATGTTGTTTGTGCAAACAAAGAAAAAGAAGTATAAATCATAAAAAAAAAATATATAATTGGCGCGACGTTATCATATCAGTTTTGAACAGGAAAGGATAAGAGTTTTTTTTCTAGTATTTAGTTTACATAAAATTTAAAAAAAAAACAAATTAATTTTTTTATCACATTAAACATATCCATGAGATAAACATTCAAAATTCCTTGTTGTCGATTATAAAATCATAGTTTGACACAAAATGACAAATCCTATGTATTCAAAAAATTCACTCTGTTCTGTATGCTTTCTATAAAAGTACGCATGTTTTTGTTTTTTTAGTCCAATAGCCAATAAAAAAAGCAAACTATCAGCGCAAATGACTATAATCAATAGCAGGATCAATTTTCAGTGTTTGGCCATCATCGCTCACATCACATTGGCCGCCCAACGATTGCCATTTAAAAGTTTACTTTGCTCCTGTAACGTTTTCTAAATTTTTGATCAAAAAGGTTCCTAGATGGAAAGTTTAAATTCTTTCATACTTTATGTTTTTTTTAGGTGCTGGATCCTAATTTGTGGTTTGTCAACAAAATTTCGTTAGGCAATATGGTCAAAAATGCAAAAAGAAACGCGAAGTTTTTAATGTTCATGCAGTTTTTACCCCGAAGGACTAGTTTTTGAAGTTATACTTCTTTCCCGGCGATTATAAAAATATTAAACCAGTTATAACACATAGATTTTTCCAGCCCATTATTACTGTTTTTTTTCCACACAGATGAGTTTTCATCGAAAAAAAAATTCTAAAAATTCAACTTTTCAAGTTAAAAATTATTTTCCAAAATCAAATATTTTTTTTAGACGTTTGAAAATGATGTAATTATGGATACAGTTGATCATTTCTTGAAAAACTAACTGTGTACGTTGAAAGATAATAAAAAAATGCTCCATAACAGTTTTTTTTAGCTTTAATCAACAAATACGTTTTTGAAAGTTTATGTGAGTGGTTAAATTGATTTTAAAAATCAGAGAACAACGGGAAAATATTTTGTCAAAATTTCTATTAGGTTTATGTGTTGTCTATAAGCGTGTGAAAAAATTAGATTTTTAAACATTTTCTTGAATGAATAACAGTAAAAACAAGATTTTTCAGTCCAAGTTTTTTGACCGTTTCCAACTGTATTTTATTATTATCTTTTTTATTTTTATATTTTTAAACTTGAAACTTACACAGCCAGTAGATATTGGGTAATTTTTGTACTAACTTTGACAATTTTCTGTAGCCTGTGAGCTGACATAACGGTAAAAAGAGTTTTGTTTACGCGGTGCTTAGTTACTTTTTACATAACCCTCATAAAACCATGATTTAACTTAATTGAGCATCACGATAAAATTACCTTTAATTTGACGTATCACACATAACTGTACATGATATAAAAGCTTCACAAACTTGAAAAAAGTTTTACAGAAATTTAACAAAATTCAACCAAATAGTTTGTTTTGGTCGTCGGAGTGGACCAGCCACCAGTGGAGAACGGTAGCCTTGGCTCACAAATGGATTCGGGATGGTTGATGGCTGAAATATTAGGCTACATTATGGTGTAATTTTTTGTATATATACATATAAAAATTATGAGTAAAAGGTGATTAAGAAAAATTAAAATTTTTGTTTTCTTATTCTTTTTGCAACATCATATGAAATTTGTTTGAGTTTCAAAAAACGATGGTTAAAGTATTCTTGATAGGCAATAAACATAAAAGTGCAAATTTACAGATTTTAGAGAGAAAAACAAAATAACTTCATTGGATATTAAAATCTGTTACTTGAATTTTAGTTGCAGGATTTTATTTAATTGAACAGATTCTATTAGATAAAATATTGGTCTATAATTCTGCACAAAAATACTTTACACTTATTTTATTAAACATCGCCACAAAGGACGTTAAGTGAAAATATGTTTTTAATGAATGCTATAAAATTAGAGATAATATTTTTAACTCAATTTCAAGATGTGGTTGTTTTCTTAAACAATGTCGTACAAAGTTTATTGATTAAATTATAAACAAAGACTGTAAATGATATATTACAGAAAAAACATCATCCTTTGACCAATTGTACCATTCATAACAACTTACTATGTCTGCTTAAATAATCTTAATTTTCTTGTAAAATGTCAACAATTATTTTGATATACAATTTGTTGCAATAAGACAATCACAAGCTTCGTAATATCATTAAGTAATAGCAAAAATAGTATAAATTCGAAAAAAATCAAAATATCCCTTTCACTTAAACAAAATAGCTTTTAACATTAATAAAACTTAACCGATTTTTTAAGTTGAGGTATAAAGGTACTTAATATTTTAGGAGACTCAGAAATCGATAAAATTTGAAGAGGCGTATTTCGAAAACTATTATGATAATTTACATATATAATTTAAGCAAAAATTTTGGCAAATTTAGTTTTCTTTAACATTAAGGTTCATAGTTGTTACTAAAAACTAGTCCTTCAGGATAAGATTTGCTAAAAACTACAAAAACAGTGAAAATTTCGCGTTTTTTTTGCATTTTTACCATGTTGCGTCACGAAATTTAGTTGGCAAGCTTCAGATTCGGATTCAGCACCCCAAAAAATATTAAGTATGAAGAAATTCAAAACTACCCAAAAACTTTCCTGATAAAAACACAATATGACTGATTACATTGACTTTTATGTGACTCGATTTCATGAGAATTAATGAAACAAAGTTACCACACTGTTGTATTTAGGAGACAGCTTTGCATTTTAAATTCTTCTATATTCTAAATAAAAGCACAACTTTTGAGATTTTCCTAGTGACGGTTATGTTAAACCATATTTTTTTAAACAATGGCTTCTTTCCAGCAGCATCAACAACTTCAAAGACAAGAAATGTACGCGTAGTCATTGGAGAATGTTCTAACTATCTTAAGCATGAACGCATTGGACTTCCCACTGGATAATCAGATCAGTCTTCTTAGTATCAATCGTATGGAAAAATATATGTATACTAGATCACGTAGAAAAAAATTGAAAATAACTTCTAAAAAGCAACAAAAAGCTGCATGCACTCGCGTCTAGAATATAAAAACTATAAGAAAACTTACTTCAATTTCAGATCCTGTAATTCGAAATACGGCTAAGTAAAAATTTCCCTTCAAGGAGAGCTCATCAAAGGTAAGTGGCCCAAAAGGAAAAGTTTAATTCAACCAACTATGGTGCTAAGCCAAGTTATCGTGGTGGCTAATGGTTTCCACACCACCTGCTCTCTGATCCAAAGAGAAATGTATGAAATAGAACTTGCGAATTTCAAACAAAGAGTTCGAATTATCCGTTTTCATGACAAGATGCCCCAAAACTCAAGCATGATTGTATTTTTTTATTTGTCTCCGCGTTCAAGTGTCGACTTCAGAATGTGGATATTAAGGCTTACGGAAATTAAATTGGTTCACCATGGCGTATACGTACTTTTTTCTATGTATTTCTATTTAAATTAATAAAATAGCAGGAAAACCTTATTAAAAAAAAATTATAAAACAAAATAATTAAATAGATCATGCCAGGGATTGAACCAGGAAAAAACCGCAAAGTTAAATTTAAATAGATCATACTCATATATTAAATTCAAGGTTGTTTCGTTACGTTTAATTTTTAATTGAATCATATTGAAATTTTAAAAAGATTTTCTTCATGAAGTCAAGAAGTTTTCACTTTGGAAATATGTATCTTATTCAGGGATACGATTTTTCTCACTTTGCTGTTTTTGTTTTTGCGCAGTCGCATGACAATATAGTTTTAAAGGAGACTCAAAAATATTAGTTTTTTTATTTTGTTGTATTTTGAAGTATATGCTATCAACGAGAAGGGAATCTCAACATTAATGACTCAGCTAAAACAACACCGTGGATAGTTATTTCTTCGAAGCAGTCAAGGACTTTGTCTACCTGGGATCCGATATTTACTCAACAAACTACATCAGTTCAGAAATTAAACGGAGAATTATTCTTGTCAATTGGTGTTTCTTTGGGCTGAGAAGGCATTTAAGTAGTAAAGTCAAAGAGAAAGAACCAAGGACTAATACAACACCTTAATTGTCCCATTCCAGCTAAGCTGTAAGGAGCAGAAGTTAGAAGTTAGTTAGTTAAAAGATTCGGATGAAAACTTGCTTAGTTGCTTTGAGAGAAAGATTCTTCGAGTGATTTTTGGTCCCATGTGTTTCGAAGGAGTATGGGGAAGAAGATTCAACGACGAGCTTTACGGGCTGTACAGCGAATTTGACCTAGTCAAGAAGCTGAAAAAACAGTGGCTGAGATGACTGGGACGCGTAGAGCTAATGAACATCAACCATGCCCGACGAGTCATCGAATCCAATCCTGATGGTATACGGTATACGATCAAGAGGGAAAACAACGTAACAAGTTCGTAACTGGAGGTTAGCTAGCCGCTGGATGAAGAGGCCATGTTGGTTTACCGTAAAGTAAAATGTAAATGGATCATTTTGAGTATTTAAAGTGAAAACGTTTTTGTTTTTAAAATTTACGTGTTTGGTTTGACCCAAATTATTAACGTTTTACTTTGATTTAATGGTGCCCGTGGGCACCTTATCAATAGGCTATAGTCTGCTACATAAAATAACAACGCCAAATGTAAAACACATTGGTGTTTTCGTTTACAAATAGATGTAGGTCTTGCTAAAAATCAAGATTTGAAAATAATGATCCTAAATAAAAACAAAAATGATCTGTGGTAGAAAATAAAATCTGAGAGTTTAAATCAAGGAAATTGAAGTAAATGAAGTTGAATAAGTCACATTTTTCTATTGGGTGCCACTCGCTTCTGCTGAAGTAGAGAAGCTCATTTAAGGTGATTTTAAGGGACCATCGCAGTTTAAATCTTACGGTTGTTGAAAGCTACTATAAAGTAATTTTTTTAATAATTTTCCGTTCTTCGTTCTTAATTAAATTTTCATTTTTTGTCTTTTGTTTGAATAAATGCCTTTTTATTTGGCTATTTTGGGTATTTGGATGTTTTTTTTTTAGACCGCGGAAATTAAACAAAAAGAGGCCTGACCAGGACAAAATACTTTACTGCATTTTTATTGGTGGAAATTATTAGGAGTTGATCATGCCAGGATTTTACTCCCGGGGACTTGACTGGATTCGCGGTAAACTCGCATTCGCGATATTTGTTATTAGTGAATTCGATGAATGAACTATATTATCGACTTCTGAACTACCTTATTTTTTAGTGAAATATACTATCGCTGCTGTCATTTTTGTTGACATGAAACGTCAAAACTCATTTTGTTGTCGGGAAAAGAATTAGAATAAATTACTTTAAATATGTAAGTACATGAAGTGAAGTGATTATTTAAAAAGATATGTACCTACATTAAGAGTGATTTAATTTTAAAATGGATTCTATTGCTTATTATATGAACATGCGGGAACACTCTTCAAGACAAAGAAGAATGGAGATACGCTTCAAAACCAAAAGTATTTTTGATGTTTCTGATGCAAATATGATATATAATTGACCCTAATCGCATTTTCAGCCTTCAAAGATTTTTCATTTGAAATGAAATAAACATTTTTCATTGAAAATGCCTTGAGACTCAGGACATATTCCGTCCGCCCTGCCAGGTCCCGAATCCTACAGACATGATCTAAACCTTTCCTAGTTGCATTTTCAGTCCTCTTAAATCCTACATTCAAAGGTTCGAATGATCTGCTAATTCAGTAATACCAAATAGGTTGAACCGAATGTCGGTCGTGCAGAGTCTCTGTTACCGAAATTCGTTCAACTTTCTTTCGTCGAATTCACAAATAGTAAAATTTTCGTAAATGATTGAAACTGTCACTTTTTACCATTTGTCGAATTCTATAATAGGGGTGAATGTCTTACTCATATCCCAAAAGTCTCAACGAATGTTTTTTTAGAAAAACCCTTTCCAATAGCGCTGCATGACATGAACGTTGAATTTGCCATACAAAAAAGCATGTAAACAAGCTTATTTTGACATTTAGATGATCATCCAAGGACTATTAGTTGAAAAAATATAGCGAAACCTAAAATTGAAATATTATTGATGCAGTTTTTTCCCGATAGTGGCCAAACCCCAAAAGTGATTCGTTGGGATATGATTGACGACATTACTCACAACAATTTCCACTAACAAAAATGCTGTAAAATATTTTTCCGGGTCAAAACTTAAATACCCTGGTCAGTTTGCCTTTTTTCAAATTTAGGTCCACAAAATCCCATCCCTGCTTATTAATCATTTATATTCATTTTTATAAGATTTCTTGGTAAGGGGATTTTCTTGTTCTTAGTTGGTACTATTTTTTTTTGTGTCCTTCTGATCTGAATACGTGTTTTCGAAATGCGGGAAAAACGTTACCCGCACAAAATAAGTTGTTGGTTTAACTTAACAGTTACATAAATCTTCATTGAAATGAAACAAAAAATCTTACGAATCGAAAGAAATTTTGTTAAATATACGGCGATTAAAAAAAAAAGAGAGATCAAAAATGATTTCAACTTAGAATGGTTTTCGTCTGCGACCGGCTCGGCGGTAACTGTGGGTTACCCAGTATGCTTACCTAAAAAAAATATTAAAATAAAAGTGACCCTCTTTACTTTTGGGCATTCTGCTTTATATAAATATTATAGAGAGGTAATATATCTTTTCAAAAAACATCCTGAAAAATAACCACTCATCTAATTTGAAGGTTTTTTCTTATAATGTTAACCTTTTGCCTCCTTAATAGCACAAGGAGTCAATTAAAATATTAAGTCCAGTTCCACTTCACTGTAATTGCTGTCATCTTAATTCTTTCCACCAATTAATGCAAGTGCGGCACTTAAAACGAATTATATAAATGTCTACTTGTAATGTACGAAATGCTCATTCCAAAAAAAAAACATATTGAAATATTTATCAATATCAGTTTGTAATCAAACTAGAGCGACCCATTAACTTTTCACATAGGTTTTGCGAATAAGAAAAAAAAACTCTGAAGAACGACGACGACGACAACGACGACGCGACGATAAAATGCGCCTACCACCGACACCATCATCAAAGCCGTTGCATTGAAACCATTAAGCCGACTTTTTTAAATGCATAACAAATGGCCAGAATCTGAGCCTTTGAAGTATGCCGTTCGCTTGGCTTTTTATGTGAAATTGGATCATCTCTCTAATTAAATGAAACCAAATGGATGGCTACATTTATATACTTGCCTCGCGGCACAACTTATCATCCAATATATCGCACGCAAATCCTTTCAAACGGCTGTCGTCGCCGCTGCTGCTACTGCTGCTTGCTATTTATATTGGCAGTTAGGGGTAGCGCGGCAATAATACCTACGTACAATGCGGGCGAAATGGAACGGAAATGCTTTCAACGCAGCAAAATTGTTCATCTCTCGTCAACAAAGCCTCCCTTCCGCTCCCCTAGAGCCTATAGAACAATCTATCGCTATATTAAATTAACGTGTGTGGGAGCACTGCAAAAGGCCATCAGAAATGTCAAACGTTTGGAATTCGATGTCGGGAATTGGATTTTGTTTACTTTTTTTTCCGAGGAAACTTTCCAGCTTTCGAGAAAAAATATTATTTCTCATAAATCTTCCGCGCAGCCACATAAAAATTCTCATGACAAATTATACCGTCTGCCTGGCTGTGACACTGGCTGACAGTTTGTGTGACGTAACGCTGACACTGCTTTTAAGAGCAATCGCACCGCTTTTGTTATTTTAGTTATTGCTCTTGGTGTTGTTGTTGTTTTTTTTTTTTAAGTCAATATGCAGATGTCTTCTAATAAGATTTCTGATTTCTGGTCATGAATGTGCTAAAATTCACACCAACACAATATAGAAGCCACTGGCCGCGACAAGTGGAATAAGTTTAGCGTTTGCGTGCGTGAATTAGGGTGGGAAACGATGTCTTATAGGCGCATTAGCACCTTGTAGTAGGTTGTTGTTGTTCATATGTTCATGATCGCCCCTATACGCTATACACTACTTGAACGTCACTCGCTAATTAATTATTTTTTTTTTATCTCGAGTTAAAGATCTTGCGTTGGATTTGTGGGGGGAATAATGAGGTTTGTAGCCAATGAGATGAGATGACAGGCGGTCTTGGTACGTTGACTTAATTAATTGACATAAATGAGTTGACCAATCGGCTTGTCGCTTGGTATTTGAGTGACGGTTTTTAATCAGGTAATTTATTTTAGTTTGAAAATGTGTGGTTAGGGAAGGTTTGTGTTTATCAGCTGTTTTGTCATGAAATCTTAACTGTCCATTTAATACATTTTTTGTGATTTTTTAAGGTGTTCGGTTTCGTGTGTGTAATTGTGCCCTAAAAGGTTTGTCAAGCCAAAGTATTTATGTTAATACAATCCAGCAATATGAGGCATTATGTGAAGGGATTTCTTAATCCTGGACCGAATAAGATCAACACTAACTCAATATGACCACGTTAAGATAAGTTATTGTCAATTTTATGCATTGATGAATTTATTTTCGGTAGGGTAGAGTCGGCACCCTACGATACCTTAAGAGTAAACGTTATTTTTGATGGACCGATTTTAATGATCTCTGATTAGTTGGATTCGTTTTCCTCAGAAATAACAGAATAACTTTTAATATCTCGAAAATCATAGTCTCGAGAAGATTTCCAAAATCACAAAAAAATTAAATCCCTATGCAACACCATCTCTGATACACGATAGAAACAGACCATGGAATGCTGGGTTGGAAAATACCAGCAGATACGGCGTTGTGTGCATTATATTTGAGAGTTAATTCAGTTGCAAAGTCCTTTCATGCCATACCATTAACTTATCAGCATTTTTTTCAAGTTTTAGATCGTGAAATACTGCATGAGAGAAAAGTCGCGGAAAAATATGTGAAATACCAAGGCCTCCACCGTTAAAAAGCATGGAATAACATGGAAAAAATCGCGGAATACTGGTGAAAAATCGTTGAAAACGTCAGAGAATAGCAAGATAGGTCACAAAAAGGGAATTTAAAATACCACGACAAAAAGCGTAAAATATTGCAGAGAAAAGCGAAGAAAGTCACAGGGAAGCCTGAAAATTCGCGGAAAAAATGGAAAAATATGCAGGGCAAAAGCGCGGAATATCGTGAATAAAAACGCGGAATATTGGTGAAGGGTGAAATAACTTTTGAACACGACGTTAATGATCTCGAATTAGTACACGGAAAGACTAAAAATGCACTTACTACAGCGAGAAAAAGTGTAAAATACTGAGGAAAAAACAAACAAAGTCACAGAAAAAAACACGGACTCGCGGAAAAGAATATGAAAATATAAAAATATGAGACATACCGTTGTTAAAAATCGCGGCGGAATACCGAAGAAAAAAAGCGGAATACTACGTCAAACGTCATGGAAAAATATGCGAAATACCGAAGGCTAGCACGGTTAAAACCGTGGAATACCATTGAAGCGTGGAGTACTGGTGAATGAACTTTTAAACCCCAAGCTTTTTTACGATCTCAGTTGTTTCTTCCTCAGGTATTCAACATTTATCTCACGTCTTTTCACTTATCTTCCTTGATTTTCAACACTTTTTTACACGTTTTTTTTTTCTCAGTATCCACATTCTGCCATCTTACTCACATGGACATTGACAACTGTATTATTTATTTTTAGCCCGCTAATGCGTCGTAAAAACTTCAAACTAATTTGCCAATGGTCCAAGTTATACGTTTTTTAGCGTTTTCCAAAGTTTTTTTTCTTATTTTAAGCATTTCTATTTATTCATTTAAATTACCAGAGAATTTAACAGAAAACAAAATGGATCTGAATGTCAATTGACTTCTTTAACATATAGAACAACAATGAAGAGCGTAATCTTTCAAAGATCAGTCTAATTGAACCGAAATCAAAACGTTGTGTCAACGGTTTACCGGTCCAGAATATCGCCAAAACAGTTCAACGCCAAAACCAAGTAAGTAAGTCGTCGAAAAACGGAATTCCAACAGCAAAATGTCACAATTTGCAGCCTAGGCTTAGATCAAACGACGAATTTCTGGCCTTTCACAGTTTCTTTGGCAACTGGTTACCAAAAAGCTCTCGCGACCAACTAATGTATAACTGTACAAAACGTTTATCAACCCGGTTCCGCTATGCGGATGAGAATATAAATATAAATAAATATATTTGGGGCTGGGTGTCTATAGAAAATTTAAGCTTGAATAAGTTCTTCAATTGAAGATTTCCCCTAAGAAAACGTTGTTGATTTGGTACAATAATACGATAATAACTTTTACACAACAGTGATTGGCGAAAAAAGTTATTTGACATATTTTGTAGAAAATTTAATTTTCTTAACATTTTTCTTTTTCTGTGATCAAAAAATCGTGAGTTATAAGAAAAAATCAAAATCAAAGTAAAAAAAAAAACAAAATGGTGGCCAAATGACACTTGGTACAGTTATGCAAAATGTGATTTTATACTTGTAAACCAATAATCCAATCCAATACCGAAGTCAAACCTGATCTCGGATTTAGGTCTCAGCCCACCATATTATAAATACTATCTTTACCGTACTACACCGAATTTCATAGTAATATCGATTACACGGAAAATTACGCTACTTTTGAAAAAAAAACATAGAAAAGGAAATCGTTCATCTATGTTGCATTTATTTTCACTAATGTGAATATAACCTTCAACCTCATTTTCCATATAACTTGGCCCTTTATGAGAAACATTCCTCTGCATTAACCATACGCAAACCCAAGAGTTCTCTTATAACTTAGGTATGTATTTGTGTTATTTTTGAAAAAAATATATTCACTTTGAAAGAGCTCCCCATATTATATTCATCGAAGGCGAGGGAGCATGCTGCTAGAGTATGAACTGTTGATTCTTCAAAAAATTCAACCAACTATGCAGGGGGAATTGAACATTTTTCAAGTGAAATTATATCTCAAAAAAAATAAAAAAAATAATATTCTCCAGGTCCTTAGGGCATCAATTTGTTTTTGTTTTTATAACTGTAGGATAGGTTGTGATGAAGGGTATAGAATTGAAATAAAAATCATAACTGTGAGTTTATGTTGTAAGTAATTAGTTAAATAGTTACACATTTTCTTTTCATTCATAATAAATGTAGAATTTGCTGGAAAAAAAACTCTTAAGCTTGTAGGTATCCTTGCAACTCTAAATAAAAACATTTAAATAGTCTGCTCTGAAATATTTTCTTTTTTTATTTTGAATGTTTGTTGAAATGGCAGGTCCTTTGAAACCTAATACTTTACCCATTCAACCTAACAGACAGCTGAAAATGTATGTGTATGCGGTTTATTAATATGTGACCATAGAAAGGAATTTGCTTCGTTAGTTTGCTGAAATTCTATAAATAATAAACAAACAACTCATAAGCCGTAATATTCATTTAGAGCTAAAACTACTAGTATAAGAGATCTAATTCATCTTCTTGAAATTCATATATCATACATTTAATTGCTCATTTGAATGCCTTTGCCTTCCTGTTTCAAATTCATAATCGTTATGCTTGATAGGTTTCTGGATAATGTTCACTGAGGGTGGTTCTTCTTAATCTTTAAGGACTGTAGTTCTTCAAAAAATACTTCTTCGTACCTTTATGAATACTTAAATGAATTCCTCTTGACATTAAGAGCATTTGGATGGGTAATTCCAATTTGTCAGACGATAGATTTATACAGATCCTATTTGCTATCTATACCTACATTGATAAGTATACCAATGTACATTGGAACGTACATAATGTATGCAATGCAAATATTATTATATCAATATTATATGGCTGCTAAGAAGTACTCAAACTTGGAGCTTTGTTCTCAAATACAATACCATGCATTTAAGCAGCTGATGACTCTATATTATAGATTTACTTTAATAAATAAATTGATTTTTTTATCAAGGATCAATTTCGCCTGTTAATAGTTCATGTAAAATAGGCAATCACAGATGTAAAGCTGAAAATTAGTACAGACTATTGAAGACGGGCCATTTTACTGTTACGTGCCCGACAATACGGCTTTTCTGTTTCATTCTGTCTCATAGCTTCTAAACGTCAAATCGACACTCTGGTACAATGACGTTTAAATAAATCAACAGTTATAATTAAAATTGTTCAAATTTTTTTTCAAGTGAGAACTGTCATTGTACCATAGTGTCTAGTTTGACAATTTGGTAGAAATCTATCAAAGAGAATTTAAACTTTAGCCCAAAAAATATTCACAAAACCTGAATAATTCGGCTGTTATAATTTTGTTCTACAGTATATTTAAGTGATGCCAACACATTTGCTTTTTATTCAACGAGCAACTAGATTTGCTCTATTGCTGCTCGTAACATGCCCGACACTAAAAGTATCATATGACTAGCTAGAGTTTGAGTTGTTTAAGTTACATTTCAGGAAAACTTTAAAGTAGGAAATACATTATGTAAAATTGTTAAATAATAATAATAATTCTCCAACCTTTCCTTTTATAATATTTAGATATTTAAAATACTAATCAAAATGATTAAAAAAAAAAAAGCTTTAAGGTGCTGTATCACGTACCAAATATAAAAATTCGAACTTTTAGGTACCGGAAAAATTTGGTGAAAATTTGACGGAGCTAGATTTTTTTCAATGGATTAAGGTCCAAAAAACCGTTTGTACAAACCGTTTTGTAATCAGTGTTACAAGCTCTTCAAAATCAGATCCAATTGAGGAGGTAATCGAAATTAACATATTTTTCGGTACTTAAACGTTCTAATTTCTCAAACTTGGTTAAATATTTTTTTTTAGCCAATTTTCAACCGATTGTTATAATAAAATATCTTGTTTCGTTTGGAAATAAACATTTTTTTAGAATATATTTTAAGATATCATGTTGTCTACATTATGCTATCTACGTTCTTCTGAAACTCAGAGGTCTTCCGAGACAAAGCTTGGCTGTTTAGTTACACAGCCTTATTTTAGGTTAGAAACAATAAAAGCGAGTTCTTCGGCTTTTATGTGAAAATGCTTTTTAGAAATTTGTAACTAAACAGTCAAGCTTTCCCTCGCAAGACCTCTGAATTTCAGAATTCAACCTTAAATTTGACACCAATTTCATTCTTTAACTCGATGAGTACACCAATCCACAGTTCGAATTTTCCTTTTTTTTTGCAAATTTTGAACAAACTTTGATTCTGTCTGAGGAAACTGTCAAGCTGTCACCTTAAAGTATTATAGGTCTGTTTGGGTACTCGCCAAAACAACGAATTTCTACTATTTTTGAGATTTTTGTGAACAAACTTTTTTTTATCAAAACAAATTGTTAAAATTTTATAAATAAACTTTGCCAAAAAAAATTCAGGTCTGTTTCAAGATAGGGTCTAAACGGAGTTAAAAATGAAGCCAAATGAATTATTTTAACAAAAAATTATGTTTCATAACGTAAATTTTGAAAAAAAAAATCAACTAACATTTCTAAGGTGGGCGGTTTAGTTTTTTTAAGCAATTTTAGTTTTTCTCGAAATTTAATTATTGGATTGAATAAAAAGGTTATTTCACCATTTATTCTTTTTCATCTTCCTTACTCATGGTTTTCCAGCTATGTCTAATGTTTAGCAAAATCTTTTAAGAAAATGTAGTTACGAGGTTCACGCAGAAACGGGACGATATGTCAAAAATTACAATTTTTCGGCAGAGGGAAAAAACGTTATAAAACTTTCAATTTTTGATATTTTTTTTGAATCAAACTGTGAGGTTCTATTTTTATGCCGTGTGTAATAGTGTAATAGACTTATACTACTTTTACCAAAAATGCCCCATCAATTTTACAGTCGAATGGTGTACTTATCTCATTTTGACCAAAATTTGACTTCTACTACTTCTACCTTAGATTTTTGTTAAAATTGTTTTTTTTTTTAATTCTGTTTGTAATCAGTTTTTTCTTAAACGATTTTTTGGATTAACTTGATTTATAGCCAGTTTCACGTACATTTAACTGTAACTGTTAAGGTAGATTTCAATAATAACATTTGAAAAAAAATGTCACTGCTACAAAATGAACAAACTTATTATAACTATTTAATAGAATAGCGTAAACATATTTTTTCAAGGACACTTTTATTTAATTCAATTAACATCGAGTATTTTATATAACTTAATTTTCATAGCATTTACAGTTTTTCTAATCATATTCTAAAGTCAACATGCACGTGTGAAAATGTCTTTTTATTGTTCGATAACAATTTCACCTGGACATATTGACATAATGTATGTATGTACGAAAAAAATATAAGATATCTTTCGAATAATTTTGTGGGGAGCTTCCCATAACTTAGCTATAGTATAAGAAGTAACCAACTTATTAAATGGGGGGAATCGTACTTGATATCTTCTTATGGGATAGTCCTTATCTTATAGATATACAAAAAGTTTGACTAAGACTTTGTTATGATTTTTAGTAAATGAATAAACTACAAAATATTATTCTATTATGTAGGTAAAAAAATTCTTTTTTTTACCTACACAATGGCGCTAATTAACCAAAATCGGTTGATTAGCTTAATCCATTATTAACAATAACAACCCAAACTATATGAACAAAAAAAAAAAACTAGTTCCAGTAGAAATTCGAGATCTTACAGTTGGCAATAATCATGGACTAAAGATAATCAAATGTGAACAAATAAGTCCTTAGTCTCAAGATTGGAAAAAAAGACTTATTTTAAAAATAAAAAAAGAATTACATTCTTAATCCCAACTTTTGTCTGTACCATTGCCATTAAACAAAATTAAATTTTTGCAGGTTTTTATGTATACCTAAAAGCTAATTTACAGTTTGTTGTGCAAATTAAATGCACGACTGGGTCACACGTACTTGCTATTATAGATAAAGTTACTATATATGCTAAGCTTTTTTAATTAAAAATTTGTAAATGCAGTTTCAAAAAAAAAATTTAAAAAACCATAAAATTCGATTTTCAAATGACCAAAACAGCTTCTTTAATGAATGTTAACTCAAAACGAAGTATGCAATCTGATTTCTTCTACAATGATACATTTTTAGAAAAAAAAATTGAAAATCGTTAGAGCCGTTTTTTTAAAAAAAAACAATTTTTTTTCTATATAAAAAATTTCAAACTTTTTTTAAAAATCCAAAAAAATAATTTTCTTTTTTTTTTTACTAAATATTATTACGGCAACTTAAAAGCATTCATGTAAAAAAAATGGTTGAAATTGATTGAGTCATGAAGTAGAAAATCAGAACTTAAAAAACGGTTCTATGGCAGGTACCGTTAATAACGTTTTTTTTTTTTAATGGTTTCCATTTAAAGATAGACCTTATTTAAAAAACTGACTATGATTTTTGTAATCATAATCGTAGGCTTTTGAGAAAAATGAGTTTTTCAAAATTTGGTATATGACAGGTACCGTTATTTGGGGTCAAAAAAAACATTAAAAAAAACGTCTGGGGATATTCTCCAAAAAACGCCACGTACCAACTTTGAAGTAAATCGATCCATCCGTTTAGGCTGTGGTCTCTGATATATACAGACAGACAGACAGACAGACAGACAGACAGACTGACAGACAGAATTGTCGGACCCACTTTTTTCTCATTCTCTATCATCGTAATGTCATGTTTGATTGTTATCTCAACTTTTTTTTTGTACGAATGCGTAACTTGATATATGGTACCCATATCGCAAGTAAAAATTTAATTATTAATACAATTCTCTAGCCTTTTAGTCAAATGTCATTCGGACTTTTGAAATTTGGGTACATATTTTACTGTACGGATATACGACCATCGATTCAATTCTTCATTGGAAAATTAAAAAGAATGCATGTAAGTGGTACACCCCCATACAAAATTGTAATTATTGATAGGTGTTTATTTGAAAAGTAAAATATGGTTTTATTGGATATGGTTTAATTTTGAACTTAACCTAAAATTTGCTAATCCTTAACTTTTAGCGTTTACAGATTCGAATTCGAGTCATTATCTCGAGCAAAAGTTTTCTATTTTTAGTGCAACAGGTAAATTCTTCCCCCTCCCCCTTCCAATAATGGTACAGCCATACAACTCGGCGTAAATGTTTCATTTTCCATTAACACCAAGAATGAACAATATATTTCTAGCTTCGAGTTAATAAACTTTATATATAATATATAAATTAGTACACTTTACAAAAAAAAACATGACACTGCTTGGGTTAAATAGTTATATCCATTTTACTGGAATAAGATTTTTGTACGAATCCTCCCCACCCGTGGGGTACCTTCGTACAGCACATGGGGCAAATTCATCCGACACAGGGAGGATTCATACAGGATATTTATAAAGTTAATTTGACATTCTTATGATTTTTCAAATAGCAAACTTAATGTTTAAGACATTATTTTTACTTATTAATGATTAAACTTGACCCATTGTTACATTTAGTTCTGTCTAAACAAAAAGATATATAAAATATTTAACTCAAAGTTTTTGTATAGGGAATTTATCAGATCTTAATTTTTGAAATATTACACATGTCAACAAAATTTAATTTTTTGTTGTTTCTCAAACGTTGATAAACGTGTCGTTTCTAAAGGTTGTCGATGTTCTGAACTCGAATCCGTAGTCGGAATTTTTTAATTGGCTTTTGTTTTTTGAGGTATTCCCGTTACAAAGTCACAAAAAAAAAGTATTTTTCAATATTTTTGTTGCGATGTTATAATGTGAGGTAAAATTTAACAACCAAAATTGGAACGGATTATGAAAGCACTTGGTTTCTTCTTTCGTATTCAGTTCAAATCATTTCGATACCTCTATTCTTCTCCGAGTAATAAACAGTTGAAGTTAATGTATTTCTCTTTTTATATCGTCAACAGGGATTTTTTGTACGAACTTACCCCATGTTTGACTGTCCGAATGCTCCCCAAACTTTGCACAATACACAAAAAGTGGCAGTTGTAGCTAAGGCTTAAGACTTAATTATAAGAGCAGCTGTTTTTTTAAATATTATTTTTTTCATTTTAAGTCATTTTGTGAACTGCCCTCCTGCCTAAATGCGGGAGATAGACCCTCACCACTTAATAAAATGCAGTACTGGGTCACACGTACTTACTCTTATGGTCAAAGACGATTTGGCCGTTAAAGTATCTTGTTTAAAGTTTTTTTAAGGTTTTACTACAATAGCCACTTTTTATAAAAAGTGCAAAAAGTGAAAACTTTTTTTCTTACAATCGCCATTTGTTTGAGAACAATTTGTTGCAGAGACCTGATTTTGGTTTCAAAGACAATTTTTGTACTTTTCACCGCAAACAATTGGCGCTAGTAAGAAAAAACATTTGCACTTTTTTCAATTTTTGCAAGAAGTGGCCGTTATATTTTACCCTTAAAACTATATAATTTAATAAGAAAATGTAAGAAAAAGTATTAAACTAAAGATTAAAATGACTCAAAACACGTTTTAAATGATTTAAAAAAATTGAAAATCGTTGTAGCTGTTTTTAAACAAAGGATGAAAAATGGGTGTAGATTTGATTTATTTGATTTAAAATACCGGCAAAAACGCCGGAGACCAGTGATAGAGCCCATTGAATGAGCCAATATTTCTCTACTGAGTAAAGTAGTGTGTTAATAAAAATATTGTATGGCTTTCAAAAACTTTCACTATGTTTGCAGTAAAAAAATTTTTTCAAAAAAGGTATAAAACTTTCTAAAGCCATGCTCAGTTCACGAGATATTACATACAGACGGAAGACAAAACAAACAAAATCAAACAGTTTTGTTCAAATGATAGAATTTATTTCAGTTTTATTTGTTGTTTGATCAAAATCGTTTTATTTTTATTTGTTTTTTCTCCCGTCTGTATGATTTTTCGTGAACTGAGCCTTGCTTTGGAAAGTCTTATACCATTTTGGAAACTTCAAGCAAAATGCAAGTTTTTGAAAAGATAAACCAATGTTTAATAGGCTCTACCTCTGGTCTACGGAGTTTTTGGGACTTGTTTCCATATTAATGAATCAAGTACTAGTAATAAGCTTTCATTTGAGATACATTTTAACTCTGTTGGATCTACACCCATTTTACCCATCATCCTTAATGTTTTATGTATAAAAATTCTCCAACCAAAATGTCGATATGGCAGTTTCTTTATTTTCTTTAACTTGTAACGTTGTTTTTATATTTTATATGGTTTATCTAAATGGAGGCTTAACTAAAATGGTCACTTTTTACAAAAGTGCAAAAGTAAAATATTATTTTTTTATAGGTCCATTTGTTTGAGGAAAAAAGTACACCCTCTTTTGAAATTTATCCTAAGACGGGTATTACACGGCCGCATGTTAAGTTGCGTATGTATGAAGTGCAAAAGAGAAAAAAAATAAAATTGTACGAATGTTTTATTTCCTTTCTCTTTTGCACTTCATACATGCGCAACTAAACATGCGGCCGTGTAAAGGCTTGCCCAAACCAAAGTGCGACAGTGCGACACAATAACGCCAAAACTTATTTACACAGCGTCATATATGAGAGTACTCACATCAAATTCGATGAAGCACAAAGCGTTTATTATATAAAAGTTCGTGTCGCACTGTCGTGTTTATGTTTAAGGCTTGCCCAAACCAAAGTGCTACAGTGCGACACGACAGTGCGACACGATAATGCAAAAATTTATTTACACAGCGTCATTATGAGTTTACCCACACCAAATGCTATTAATTGCAAAACTTATTCATATAAAAATCGCGTCGCACATGTCGTGACGCACTGTCGCACTTTGGTTTGGGCAAGCCTTTATGCAAAAAGTGGCCGTTGTAGTTAAAGCCTAATTTATAGTTCAGCGCCAAAACAAAAAAATAAAGTAACAAAACTGTTTTGTGTCATTTTTATTATATAAAATAGAAAACTTGTTTGTCATTGCCTCAGATAACACGAAGCATACTTTTATTTTTGTAACCAATCAAAACAAAGGGCTAAGAATGCAGTTTGTTGTTGCATGCAAAATTTTTTTTTTGCATGCAAAAAAAAACAAAATTGCATTTGTAGCCTCTGGTACCAATTGATTTAGGAAAAAAAGGTAATTTATGTATTGGTTACCGTGATTTGAAAATATAAACATCAAAATATGGTACAAAATTATGCCCAAAACAGACTATAAAACTAACTTTGAATTTTTGTTTTTTGTTTTTGTACGCTTGTCCAAACCAAAGTATGGGTCTATCCAGCCAACAAGATGATTTCCAGTCAACAAGATGTTGTTTTTCCGTTTATTTGGACGATGGGCGATGTTCATACAAATTTCATCTATCAGCGACGAGCGATTCAGCTCTTCGGCTTTTTATGCTCTTTACCAACTTTGTATATATTTTTATACAAAGTTTTCCACAACACATGCCCTTAGGTTTATTTCTTTCAAATGCACACAGCGCCACCCTTACACTTTTTCTCTCTAAAACTAAAAACCAAAGTTACTGCACACAAAGAAAAAACACACAAAAATTTCATACATCATCATCATTTTATACACACACCATCTTATATATTCCGTATCCATATACAACTAGATGTCATTTTGCTCAATAGTTCCTCCATCTGTATGTGTTTCCACTGAAAGAAAATCCATTTGTCGAGAAAATGTCAAATAAAATTTTTTTTGTCAAAATGGCGATCGCAGAATTTAATATATTTTTCTGATTCGTTTTCTTCAAAAATGCCCAAGTAGACTTAAAACAAATCGCCATAAATTTTCAAAAATATCAATCATAAAATTGAGAACTTTCTTATTTTGTTTTATAATTTAACTAAAAACAACTGCAAAAACACTAAAAAATCAAAAGAAGAAAAAGTACAATTTCTTCATCGCATGTGTTTTTCGTGTTCGGTGGCACAATACCCAACATCATCATCATCATCATCATCATCTAACCATCACCAATCATTGTTCACAGAAGAACCACACGAATTTTCAATATTTTCTTTTTGTTCGTTTAATGAAAATTTATTATTAAATTAAAATTAAAAATCTACAACAACAAAAAAAAAAACGGAGTGCACTTTGGTGGAAAAGAATCCCTGCAATCTCGTCGTCGCTTTCTCTCTACATCTCTGGCAAGGTAGAAAAAAGTTAGCTTCCGGATTTGTGGAATTGCAGCACAATGCAAATCAGTGATTCAGCTGTGACATCGTTTTCGAGTGTTTTTTCTCGGTTTTGATGATAAATTTGTAATCCTTGACTAGAATCGCATCGAATGAAAGGATTGCAATTGGAAAACGAGAGGTGCAAGGAGAAAAAACAACTGTTGTTATTGGAGAGAAGCTACTCGGAAAGATTCCCTCGATTGTCCTATAAGAAAAAAAAAATAAAACATCAAGAAAACCTGTTCTGGAATTAAGGTTCAATTCTGTAGAACATTTTTCATCTACGACAAGGGGTGGATATCAAAACATTTGTTTGACTTTGTTGTTCTTTTTTTCCGCATCTTAAATAATCTTCGAGGAGCAGCGCCTATAGATTGCAGAGGTAAGTTTGCTAAATTCGTTCATTTTTTACTTTTAGAAAATTGTTTTTATTTATAGCCAATAATCCAGAGAAAAAGGAAGAAAGGGGTTTGTGTTTTCATGTGTTTTTTTATTGTCTGTTTTTTCTTTCTCTGTTGCTATTTGATTCTTGTTTTGTGTGTAACATGCGTAGATCAGATGTGTATCAAATATTCGTTTATTCTAAAAAAAAAAGGTTATTTTCTAAACAAAGTTGGTTTTCACTTCTGACGTATGCAACTTAAAGTATAAAAAGCTACTACACAAATGCAGTGTTTAAAGTTCCTATCTGCGTATTGTGAAGTTGTATTCTTTAAGGACAAATTTCATTTAGAACCATCAATAAATAATTAGTTTTTTGAAAACGAAATGTTTTCAATATTGTTTAAAACCTACAACATGGAGTTCGTGACCAGATAAGTTGATTTTTTGATTCTAAAAAAGTATCCGAATTCCTGATACTATCGAATAAAAGTCTGTTTTATTTTTTTCAACAACAAATAAGTCTTTTTGGAACCATTATGGAACCTGTAAAATGTAAAGTTTAGAATCACAAGAAAAAAAAAATTAATGAATATGTTCTTACTTTTTACTGGAACTGGGTACCTACTAGGTCTTAACCTCTTAAATGAGGTGGGGTGTCATGACTCCACACAGCATCACACAAATGCCAAAGTCTTAAAGTTGAAATTTGTAATCCTTAAACAATGAACGTGTGAAAATTTTCAACTGCAAGTGACTAAAAGTCACAAAAGAAAGTGGGCACATTTACCAAACTCAGCTCTTTTCAAAAAAGGGCAGAATGAATTTATTTTAACCACTTATGTGTGTGCATACATTTTTCTGACAAGTCCGAACATTGTACGGTTCACGTGCACTGCTATCAAATCTTTGGCCAATTTCGGGTCGGAACTATTTGGTCGACTGGCATTTTCTGCAAACACTCCTCCCATTAACGGACGATGCAACTTATAGGTTTTTCAGGCGCCTTATTATGTAAAACAAACACATATGTGAAGAAATAAATAGGAACACCAATCGTCAAAAAGATCGCGTTCGTTCGTTTTCGTTTTACATAATAAAGCCCCAGTTTTTTTTATTGCATCTGAGGAAGTTGTCGGCAAGCTGACGAGAAATCCAAGCAAGTTTGTATTCGTCGGTTGATTGGTAATTGTCGATTGTCTACAGTCTATGTAGGTTGAAGTCGTGTGCGGACTGTCTTTCTTTAACAAACTTTTGGTTCTTTCTGCCCAAGACGGATTAGGTGTATACTAGCCGTTGATGGATTTGGCAGAAACCCACACTAATGGCGAGACTATCCATCGAACTAACCATTACGCTTAAGTGGCATAAACCGGAAATTCAAGATCTTCAGTATGAGTTCAGTATTAAGAGCCGTTTGCTGAAATGAAAACTAAGCATTTATGTTCAACATAAAGTCTTATGTGACAGTTTACGCAGAGCAAAAAGTAGCCCAAAAGCGCTTATGTTCAACATAAATACTTTATGTATGGTATCAGCAACCAGGCCTAAATAAAGCGCGGCCGTTTGTTTTGACCAATTGTAAGTTTTGAACAGTTTTGTTTATATCTTGATTCTCGAGATATGGTACATACACACACACACACAAATATCTTTCTAAAAACGACGGATTCAAACTCTAGTGACCTCTTCGAGAAATATCAAAATTTTCTTATCACAATAACTTCCAATTGAGTAAACAAAAACTCAATCGGTAGACTTTACAATACTCCGCTATAAAAAAAGAAAAGATATGATATAACATGCTATTCTTAACGGCATAAAAAACTTTGTTAACCAAGAGCACCTTCAAAGAAAACACGAGGTTCGGTGCGAGTTGTAAAGAGGCGATAATGGTCAATGTAGAAAGTTTTCTCAAATACTAAAATGACTCTTCTTTAGTAAACTAAAATATTTTCAAATGCCCCAAAAATGTTTTCAATAAGTTTTTGAATGGCCAATTCTATTCTTCCAAACAGCAATTTTGCACCTCCCTAGAGAGAGAGGGTACATTTTTCAAGGAAACAAATATTTTTGCTTTTTTTTCGAGAGTCCTACAAGATCTTAAAATTCAAAAATCCCCTGGTCCAGATAATATCTCTTCCGTTATTCTGGATGAGATGTTTTTCTACGTTGGCAAAATCACTGCATAAGCGGGGTGAGTATAGCCCGACTCACGACAACTCGACTCAGGTACAAAAAGTGAGTTATGTATGCTGCCTCCCTTGGGATCACTCTATGATTTAGATAGTACGAGGTTGGGTGTATGTACAGTTTTATCCTTTATAATTCTTTAAAGAAAATAACACTCAAAAAATGTACGCTCACCTGAGTCGAGTTGTGATGAGTCGAACTATCTAGACAGCCTTATAATTATAAATTCGCTGGACCAGATAGTATTTCCACTGTTATTCTGCAAAAGTGGAACTAATCTTCACATAGCTTTAAGATTATTGTTCTTGATATTTCTAAAGCATTCGATAGAGTTTGACATCATGCTTTCCTATTAAAAATGCTTACTTTTGGTATCCATGAGTTATTTCTTTGTTAGATTAGAAATTTCTTTCTGATCGTTCAATACAAGTTGTCTTGGATTTATTCAAGTCTGACACTCACTTTATAAAAGCTGGTGTGCCCTAGGGCTCTAATTTTGCCACCGATTTCTTCCTTATCTATACCTTCAGGTTTTCATGTTTGTTCCTATTTCATGTCCTTGCTCTTCGGATGTAGAACTAGAACGTTTGTGTATGATTAGTTCATTGAATTTTGATATCGTAATTTGATAATTAAAAAATCGAGCAGAATTGAATGCTTTGAAAAGTCAATTTTGACAAATTTCGTTAAAGTTTAACGTCCTTTACCTCAATTATGATCTATTGATTCTCTTGGAAATCGTCGTCTGTCTTACGGTATTTCTCTTTTTTTTTTTAAACAGTGCTGTAGCGAAGTAGCTAGTTGTATTCCTCAAAAAAAAAAAAATTAAAAGTGTTCCCCCGCATCAAGACCTTCCAAAGGTTACGTTTATCACCAGCAGCACACAAACGAAACGGTGGAAAGCTATAAGTTTAAACGGTTCAGTAAAACTAGATTTTCAATTCTCAAAAATGAACAATTACAAACAAATCCTAATAATAGAATATAAAATAAATGAGGGTTTTCTCATTATATTTTTTAAACCGCGATGAATTTTTAAGCAATATTTTGTATTTTGTATTTCGTTGTAAAGTACACAGTATGAGAGTCAATAAATTGCATTTGTTATAACTCTGTCCGTCAAACCGAAATCAAAATTTGTGTTAAAATCGTCAAATTTGAAAAACTCATCAGTTTTCAATTAAAGAAGATGGTGTTTTTGTTGTGTTTGAAGTGTTTTTTCAAATGTTTTTTCGTTGCCGCATAGTCTAATCCCTTAATTCTCTTAATACTCAGAAATCACACTCAATCTGTTCACGCTGTCGTAGATGAGCACTTTCTCTGCTTTTCGTACCTTAGTTGTTGAAGACTGTATGGGTGGGATCGTCGATGTTTATCCGTCCCTGTTTTGACTCAGAAATTCCGGAATGAAAGCGAGTTGCCATGTGATAATTCTGTAATTTCAAAGGTTTTGGTAGAATTGTTTCAAATTTCAACGGAGCAGCTTGCATTCTTCAGCGCCTCTCGCCTTCTTTGATAGATTTAAGATTGCCCGTGACTTACTATATCTTCTTTTCATTCACCCTTATTGCGAAGGTCAACTATAAATTGATAGTTGATAAATATTGAAATTTGATACTCTAAATCCTAAATATTTTAAAAGTTTATCAACTTTCCAATAATATTTATCAATTTTATTTCAATTGACAACCGTTAGCATCAAAACATTTGAATACTAAGATTTCGATTTTCAATTTTTATCAACTATCAATAAATTGATAGTTGACCTTCGCAATAAGGGTGATTGAGTAATTGGAATTCCGAATGGTTGAAATCGTCATTTAGAATGTAGAAATGATTTGTATTCAATGCAGTTTTTCTTTCTCTATACATATTTGCAAACGTCACAATGGGTAATGGTTTTAACGCCTGATTCTTTCTCATTTGGTTCTGTTTTTACTTAAAAAACCAAAGTTGATAATGTAATTATGTATTTCTTTGATAATATAGAAATCCTTGTTCCTCCTATTTATAATATTTTATTTAAATATTGCTTGTAATCATAAAGTGACTATAATTTTAATATAGAAATATTGCAGTAGGTGGCATTGCACCTCTTACGTCGTTCGTGCATCTTGTCTTAAATCTGTCGTCAATCACTTTCCTTTTTGCTATTGTCTATTTGTTTACTACAAATAAATCGAACCACTACATCTCCATATTGATTTACAAACTGTACCGCCTCAAAGTCTTACAGAATTTCTTATCAGATTAGTGTCTATTTTAAGAACCACCTCATCATCACTATGATCAGTGTTTTCTTTTTCTAAACAAATCAGCAATGAGAACAAAGCGTACATGTATTTGCTCTGCACGCATGAATGAAGTTTATTTATCTTTTGATTTTTATCACAATTTTTTTTATTGCTTTCGGAATATTCATTTAAAATATTAGAATATTCAATTTTAATTGCAAATAAGAGAACCTTAACCGTGTGTTGAACTTCGCAGACAACATAAGATTGTTCTTTTTGCCCATTGTGTCAGTTGTTGTTGGTGTTACTGTGTCTTTCAGAATTTTAAAATTTCGTAAAAAATTGTATTCTTGTTTGCCTTAAAGGAAAGTATTGGTGTTGTTAAAACAAAATATTATATTATATATTTAGTTTCTTATAGTTTTCAATTGTAATCTCTTTTATATACATTCACAAGCAAATTATTTTTTAACTATTGAACCATAATTGTTGGTACTTGTTATAAAACGTATGTTTTTATCAAAAGCTTTTGATCCCAAATGAGCGTTTATTATCTAAATAGAGATTTAAGAATACAATTGAAAGACCCAGGAGAAAACAGCTTAAGTCTACTTTTTGTCAAAATAAGTAAATGAGAGTATCCTCTATGGCACTTCCTTGTGAAACACCGGCTTTTTTGCTGGCTGCTCAGAAATAACTAAAGAGATTTTAACATATATAAAAAAAAAGTTAAGCAACACCAAAATTATATCTTATTAAGCTAGTATCACACGATTTGTGTAAACAGAAAATTTTGTGTAAAAAAATGTGTATTTTTGACATAAATATGCACCATATGGATTGCAGAAAATGACTTTATAAACACTATTTGTATATTATTTGGTGTTATCCGGATTATGGGTTAGATGACATTGTGCTTTTTTTTATTGTAAAATTTCAGAAATTCGTCTGATCTAAGCTTTAGTGACATGCAAAATTTGTATTTTATTGAACTTTGGTTGTCTTAGGTTAGGTTAAGGTGGCTGTCAGGAAAACTACTGACACACCTAGGCCAATAATAGGCCCATTGTGATACCACATAAAAAGTAAGGAAATTCCTTTAATTAAACCAGTTGGAGCTTTTAATAAATCGATGGAGACTGTGAATGTCAGTCTTAATGAAGTCGCTTGTATCTTCAAAGAAATATTCACCTAAGTGAATTTTGCGTCGTTGGGATAGAGCGGGGCATGAAAAGAGAAGGTTTTGGATTGTTTCTTCTTCCTCCTCGTCCATGCAACTTCTGCAAAAATCGTTAGAGAAGACCCCTAGTCTTCTGGCGTGTATACCTATCATGCAGTGTCCAGTGATGACACCTATTGTGAAGCTAATATGCAGTCTGCTTAGAGACAACAAGCACTTAGAACGCTTCGGATCTAGTACTGGCCAGATCTGTTTAGTCCTTAGACAAGTAGAGGTAGTGGTCCATCTGTTGTTTTTCATCGTAATAGCATCCTGTTTTAGCATAAGTTTACATGTAGCGATAGGTATTCCAATATTCACCTTGTTAGGTAAAATTGGACCTACGGTTCCTTTTCTGGCTAGTTTGTCGGCTATGCAGTTAGTTGGTTGTCTTGAAATAAACTAAATGGTATTTTTCAGTAAACAAGCAATTCTGTACATCCGCCACTTAAATTAAAAACGAGAAATTTAGAAAATATTTAAAGGTTTTAAATGATACAACTGACTGTTTGTTACCATTGGCTTGAATTCTAGCTATTTTACAAGCTACCACACACGATTGTCGGAGACATAAACAACAATCAACAATAGACATAGCTCGCGGCAGCAAGTACAAAATATCTATCGATTAGAGTAAAAACATGCGACCTAGTCGTTTACTTAATATTTTATTGTGTTGCATGAAAGTGCCGAGTAAATATGCGATTAGTATTCTAATTGCATAGAAGCAATGGCAACGGAGTGCAATGAAGATGAAACAAGCATTCAAGTGTTAACCAGCTGTTATATTGATAAATTTGTTGTTGTTGTTGTTTTTTTTTTTTTCATTACAATTCTATGTTTGATAATCGAATAACCTAGAAAAAAGAATATTCCTCTTTTGGCTGTTCGCACTAACCTTTTGTTAAAGACGATTTCATAAATCTACAAGTATTAAATTTATAATAATAAGATGAAAGTCATTAATTATTCAAAGCTACTCACGAGACAGGAACATTTTGTGTTATGCATTATCTCTAAAGATAAGTGAAATGCTAATTTATTATGTTTTACTTGTACTTTTCGACTGGATTTTGTGTCATCAATTTGTTGAAATTTCGGATGGAAAATAAGAAAAAATATGATGAGTGAAAAACAGCGATTAGTAAGCATTTTTTTAAAGAATTTTAATGAAGTAATGTGTAGTGACAAATCAAATTTAATTTATGACTAAATATAAGAATGAAGTAAATACAAATCAAACAAATCTTTGAATCCAACCCGTTTTTTTTTTTTGTTATTAAAAAAACAATATTAGTTGTTCTTTCAGCTATGATAATTCATTGATTTTTTTTCTATTCGGCATGTTAGTATTTGTCGTGGATTTACCGATAGGCCGATTTTTGGGTCACAATAAAACATCTTTAGTTGTTAGAATGCATTTACTTAAGCAAGCTATTATCAGTTACAGACACCATGAATTTGCGTACCCGCCGTAACTTGGTTTTAAAAATAAAAACATTGGTCAGTTACTCTAAGGGTGAATAATTTAACAATCCTTTAAAAAAAAAAAAAAACTGTAACTATTTATTATTATTAACAAGTACCTAACTTACATAAGATTCCAATTTCAATCGGGGAAACTCAACCTAAACTAGTTAGGAACACAAAATTACTTGGTCATTTTGCACTTATGCTTGCCCACTCAAAAGAGGACTTTCTCTGTCATGTTCTCCATTGGGTTTATTGGGGAGACTCGTTGGGGTGATCCGTCAAGGTCCATATCCATAGGTTCCAAGTATCCTAGCCGTCTCAGCAGTTGTACTTATAGGATTTTGAACAGGTCGATGTTGCTGTAAATCCCGTAACCATGTAAAGAAATTGATAGAGTCAGCGTTTAGCGCTTAAAATGTGTGCTCTTTTTTGGAGTACAACCTGGTTTCAGACAACGTACAATGAAAACAATAGAACTATATCGTTTCGACAATGTGTTTCTGAGAGAGAAACACATTGTCGAAACAAAAATATAGAAAGAGCCATATTTAAAACTATAACGTCCTATCGTTTTCATTTTACGTGATTTGGGCCCTGTTTTGTTTTACTAGACAACAATTCTGAAGGAACAATCAAAGTGCAAGGGCTCTTAAGACGATTGATCAATTGAACACATCTATTTGTAAAGAAAGAAACAATAGTCATTCAAAAGAATGTCGTTAAGGCTAAAGCGATCTACCCCAGCTCCAATTTTTTGTATTAGCTTTTCAGTGCCGATAAATCGAAAGCAAGTTTTAAAATATACTCTCACTATCGCAACGGGAAACCGTCAGAGTAGCTATATTTGTTTTATAGTTGCGATAGTCATCTACATGTGCGTATGTGTGTTTTTATGGATTTATTTATTTTGGTTACTGAAAAAATAAGCGATGAAATGTCCACCCAAGAAAATTTGAGATAGAGGTATTCATGAAACCTTGATAAACGTGGTAATGGCTTTCACACCGAACCATAATATAGATTTCGTGCAAAATCTACAAAATCTAATCGAAATCTACAAGATTGCCAAAACAGTTTTTAAAATCTTGTTTTTAATCTAGATTACGACGAAATCTCCTACAAAATCTACTTTTTTCTACTTGTTAGCGGAGACTTTATAACACATTGTTCTCTTTTGTATAGCAGTTATAGCATTTTTAGCAGCGATACAAAGGGAAATGTCAAAGAAAATCTAGTTTATGTGCCAGGTGACGAGATTTCTTAATCTGGTTGGTGTGAAACGGCAATAAACCTGGTAAATGTGGAAAACATGTCAAAATTTTTATGGAAATGACAGTTCGTTCGCCAGATTTTGCACTTTATACCGTTTTCAAAGCAACCAGACTTCGCATCAACATTACGAAATCTCGTTGAACTGTTCTAACCGCACATGAACTAGATTTTGTTTGACATTGCTAAAAAATGCTAAAACTGTTATAAAAAAAGAGAAGTGATATAATCAACTAGCATTTGTCTTATGTGCAGTGCATTCCTTGATCCACTTTTGTAAACAAAATACTAAACATTTTTGAAAAAGTTGGTTAAAACATGAATTTCTACTTTTTCTGAATCAAAACTGTAAAGTTGTTTTTCAATGCAATCCTAACAATCACTGCTAATATTTGGAAAAAGAGACTTGGGGCGGAATTTATAGTCGTTACTTATAGTTTGCTCAGCCAAAGTTCGTATTAATAGACAACATGGAAGTAACTGAGATAATCCTCAAGTAAATCCTTAAGCATTGCATCACAATCTCTATTATGATTAGCTCAAGTGGCCAAAAGTCTCTTCAAGAAAAATCTCGACTTGAGTAACGACAATGAATTCCTCCCTTATTATTGATGAAGTACTGTAGTAAAAGTCACCAAAAAGAACTTAATTAAGGTATTAAAATTTTAAGACATATGTTTCTAAAATGGTGGCACTGTTATTATTTTGCCCGCCACTGTATGAGAAATCTAGTAGATTTCGATGAGATTTCGTACTTTTTAGCCATGTAACCACGTTTACCAAGAGTTTACCAGGTTTCGTGAATACCCCTATTATTAACCTAACCTAAGGTAAATGGAAAAGTTCTGTTTATTATGCCACGTTTCTCGAATTTCTCTCCTCTTCAATCAAACATTTTGACATACTCACCATATTTTTCAATCGATATTCATATAGATTCGGTGTTTCTGTATTGAATCACATATATTCAAAGCATCATTCAATTCTCGGAAACATTATCACTTTTGAATGACTTTTGAATGGACACCCATTTTTAAGACTGGTACCGTTAGTTTCTAGTGTTAAGTCTCTGTAAAGAAATTGACTTTAAGAGCCCTAAAATAATTCCTCGTTAAGTTTATCTAAAGACGAACTGAATTTTGTGTATATTTTTTTTTCAGATCGAAAGGAAACTCAATTGCAACAAGTTGGCATTTATTGTATTAAGATTTAGAACTGTACACAACAACACTGATACCACTTAAGGTTAGTTCCATTTTTTGTTTGCAATTTTAAATATTAACAAAACTCAAATTAAATATTTGATTTATTTTTAGAATTCAAACTTTTGTTTAGTTGATAAAACAAAATAGAAATAATTTAATCACAAAAACATTTAAGAAGAGATTACAACAATTACCAACCAATAAAAACATTAATTTTTGTTAATCAACAAATACACATACAAAACAAAAAAAAAAAAACAACTACAAAATGGAGTTACGTGTTGGAAACAAATACAGATTAGGCCGAAAAATCGGTTCTGGTTCATTTGGTGATATCTACCTGGGCACAACAATCAACACGGGCGAAGAAGTCGCCATCAAATTAGAATGTATCCGAACAAAACACCCACAATTGCACATTGAGAGTAAATTCTATAAAATGATGCAAGGCGGTATTGGTATACCGCGCATAATATGGTGTGGCTCTGAAGGCGATTATAACGTCATGGTAATGGAACTACTTGGTCCATCTTTAGAGGACTTATTTAATTTTTGTGCGAGACGTTTCTCTCTCAAAACCGTACTTTTGCTGGCCGATCAAATGATATCACGCATCGACTACATACACTCACGAGACTTCATCCACCGGGACATCAAACCAGACAACTTCCTAATGGGGCTCGGCAAAAAGGGTAACTTAGTTTATATCATTGATTTTGGTTTAGCGAAAAAATTCCGTGATACACGAACCCTGCGGCATATACCGTACCGAGAAAATAAAAATCTCACTGGTACTGCTCGTTACGCCTCCATCAACACCCACTTAGGAATTGAACAATCACGTCGTGACGATCTAGAGTCCCTAGGCTATGTTCTCATGTATTTCAATTTGGGTGCGCTCCCATGGCAGGGATTGAAGGCCGCTAACAAAAGACAAAAATATGAACGTATTTCCGAGAAGAAACTCTCCACAACGATATTGTCCCTGTGCAAGGGTTTCCCCAATGAATTTGTCAACTATTTAAATTTCTGCCGTCAAATGCATTTCGAACAACGTCCAGATTACTGCTACTTGCGTAAGTTGTTCCGCAATCTTTTCCATCGTTTGGGCTTCACCTATGACTATGTCTTCGATTGGAATCTTCTAAAATTCGGTGGGCCCCGCAACCCTGCCGTTCAGCAGCAGCAAGAAGATGGCACTGGCGAGGCGAATGCAGCGAACAAACAAAATCCACAGATTGTCAGCAGCCATACAGCTGTGGTGCCCAGTTCTGGAGGCGGTGGCGGTCTGGTCAGCAATTCTGGCGGCGGCGGTGGTGGTGGAAATGCACCGATGGTAGGAGCTAGCGGCGCTGGCAGTGGCGCTGTAGGTGCTATCGATGACTCAATGGCCGTTGCAACAAACTCGTCAAGGCCTTACGACACGCCCGAGCGGCGTCCCTCGATCCGGATCCGGGGAGGGCCAACGGTAGTTGTCAATGACAGTAGAAACAATAAATAATACATTGTCTAAACATAAACCGGTTCATTAACATATTTTAAACGTGGTATTTATTTTAATTAAAACAACAAATACTACTGAAGATTAATCAATAAGAATTTTTTTTAAGTGCAAGCATGATCGTCGCACTTTTAGCTTCGTGAAGGAAAGTTTCTTAAACTACACACACATCAGGATCAGAATTGTGCATTTTATTTTACTATTTCTAACTCCCTGTTAATGATATAATAAGCTCCGCTTAGCAATCACAATTTTCGATTTAAAAAAAAAAAAATCCAATGTTTAACGGGAAAAGCAACAAAATAGAAACAACCTCTTGTGAACTAGAAGCAACAATTCATCTGTGAAATAAATAGCTCGTGGCTTTTTGCTTTTAAATTCCCAAAAACCCAAAATGAAAACGATCTTATCCTAAAAGCCAACACACACACACATACATACACCCACAATAAATTTAAATTTAAACAAGAAAAAAAATAAAACAAAACATTTAAACGGACAACGGAACGTCCCTGTTTAAAAAATAAACGTTTTGCTATCAACAAAAAAAAAAATAAAAATAATAATAATTCTCTTATTAATATTTAGTTTTTCTTAGATATAAATAATAAAATACAAACAAAAAAAAACAAAAACAAATTTATAAATATATTAATTAATAAAAGTGAATATCGTAATGAGATAGGAATTCATTATACAATTCATTCAAAATAAAAACAAAAAAAAAAAAAAATCATTTAATTCATTCATAGAATTAACCACAAAACAAAAGAAAAACAAAAAAAGCAAACAAAAATAAAAATGATATAAAAATACATAATAATAAATTAACTGAAGCATTTTTGTTGTAAAATAAATAATATTAATAAAATGAAAAACAAAGGAAAAAAAAAAACAAAAAAAATAAATTGTTTATTTTTTTTTTTGTTGTATTAAGATTTTTTTTCATTATTATTGATTTTGTTTCCTCCTGATTTAGTTACAATTAAAATTGTGTTAAATAATTTTTATTTTGTAGGATATTATAATTTTTAAAGAAAGAAAAATACACTTTTTTCTGTTCATTATTATATTATTTTAGTTATACATACTTATTATATAGAAGTGATTTATATAGAAAAAAAGAAAAAGGAAACCATTTAACAAAAATTAAAAAAAAAACAACTACATTTATAAGTTCGAGATTTGAATAAATAAGAAAGATTGCACTAGAAAACATAAATATAATTGTAAAAAAAATGTTTTTTTTTTTTTTTATTTGACATAAACTTTTGTTTCCATGGGTGGATATCGTATTTGTTTTGTTTCATGTTTTATTTAGTATTACTATATTCCATATTAACAGGGCCGTCTGAGTTTACTCTGGGCCCTGTGCACGGCAAATTCGGGTCTCTTTTGGGAAGTAAACAACAATTTATTAGCAAGTCGCAGTTGCTTGAACTAGGCGTTTTTTAAAGAAATGGACTCATTGAAACGATATTTTTACTGCAAAATTGATTCATGAGTCTGCAGTCAATGTCATTAATTGAAGAAGATGAGGTAAGTTTATTTATAATGCCCGCAACAGATGTTTGGTATAACGGTCATATTATTTACCCTGGATTTAGTTTGGATTAAGTTTATTTTTAATCGAACCATTTAAATCAGCATTTCTTAAATCCAAAGATTAAAATTTTGGTTCATATTATTAACTCAAAACATCCAATGGATTTAAAAAAGTCTTAAATCCAAATGCCTATTCATAGCATTTGTCGCAAATATTTTTGAGCAAAAAAAATTGATGCGTATTCAAACATTGAAAGTCGTTTTTAATCTCCAGTATATCTTAGGCAGGTTTTTTATTATTTGAATATAATAAACCCAGGCCTTTTTTAGTAACGGCCTTAGACAGCACTCATGAATACGCCCCATAGGGCCATCGCACACTGGGGTAATTTAACCGGGGTAAAACGAAGCTTGTGATAGAATAAATGACAAGCTTCGTTTTACCCCGGTTCATTACCCCAGTGTGCTTTGAGTTTTGTTATTCTGTTACATGGGGACTCGAGAGTCTTGCCCCTTTTTGAGGGATGCACAGTGATTTTTCTCCTTCGCACTCGTTAAGTTAAGAAAATAGTCACGACTCTTGAAGAATCGAGTTTTTACCTAGTAACCACTTGATTTAAAATGTCAAAATATAATAAATAACATCAAAAAAGAAAAAATCGCATTAAGATCGGGTTTAAATTTAAGAAAAATTTAATTAGAAACGGTCTTAAAAATTCAAATAAAATAAAGACTGGTGAGTAATTCTACGCCAGAAATAATATTTTTTTTTGTTAACTATTTATCAAATATTCAGGGAAAATGGGAAAAATAAAAGCTGCACACCAGAAATGCGCAAACTTACTGTTCCATGTTCCATGGGAGTCACAGCAAAGGAACTAATGTGTTCCAAAAAGATGATACATGGAGCGATAAAGATGTACACGGACACCGCCAGTTTTGAAAATCCTGAAAGAAGGAAAAGGAGCAGAGAGGGAAGATCACCTTATCCGCTGGCAGAGTGCTGCGAATCTTCACCGCACAAACCTTCTTCCAAGTTTCAAGTGGAAGAACGGAAGCACAAGACTAATGCACACAACTTTTCGTTTTGGGGGTCTAAAAAAATATATTTCTGAACAAATATATTTGAATATAGTTTATGTATACAAATTTTTCTTCCGGCATTGTTCATTTCGTGTGAAGTCGGACAAGAGAATTAAAACGATTTTCATCTCGGAATAATTAGTCACGTGTGAAGAGGCCCCTTAAATGCCACAATTTGTCTGTGTTGATTCATAATAACTTTGTATGGCTATACACTGGTTTATCTTTTTAAAAACGAATAGCAATAGCATACTTGTAGGAACTTCTAAAAATGCAAGTCTATTCAATGCAATTGATAAACGATAATCCTACAATTGGTGATTTGGCGAAGCAAACCATGTGGATGACGTGTCGTAGTGCGTAGTGCACTGGCCTCTGAAGATAAGCTTGCGTGGGTTTGAATCCTACCTAGGCATAGGAGGAAAGTTTTTCGATTAAAATGAATAACTTTGCGGCTTAGCACCACAAACATAATGGAATTGACACAAAAAGGAATCTGATGAGAGGATTAGCACCCTTGAAATAGCTATAACTCTAGCCATGTTGGTGGTAGTACCTTCAAGTTGTTGTTGTTGTTCAAAGATTTGTTCAAAGATGTTTGCAGTTTTCAAAAAGATATAAAATTTCCGAAGACCATTTGAACTGAAAGACGAAAAAAAAAACAAAAAAGTACAAATGTCAGAATTTATTTGAATTTGATTTGTTGTTTGAACGAAATCGTTTTATATTTTTTTTTTTTTTTTTTGTTCTCCCGTCTGTATAAGTTCAAATGGTAATATCTCGTGAACCGATCATGGCCTTTGCAACAGTTTTTAAAAAAATAAACCAGTGTCGAGCCATACAAAGTTTTTTATTAAAACTCAGTAGAGACAGGTTGGTGCATTTAATGTGGGTATCTCTGGTCTCCGCATTAAGAAATCAAGTGCTTATAATAAGCTTTCCTTTGAGATACATTTTAATTCTGTTGGGTGTACACCCCTTTTGTCCATCATCCTTATGCTCATACATACAGTAGCGAGCAAAAAAATGCAAACAAAATGGGATGGTGCTTTCTTAAGCAAGAACAAGCTATTTTATGTGCGTATTTGTGTGAAGTAATTTTGGAAACCATATTGTTCAAAATTTGGGGTCCAAAATCCCTGAAAACAAAACCTTGATGTTTTGGGATGGAAAATGAAATTTACTGACCTGCATCGTAGGAAATGAATAAGAGCCTGTACTATGGGAGATTAGTAACCTAAAACTTTCAAATTATTAAGCTGATGGAACATATAAGGACAGAATGGGACCAAACTAATTAGTCCTTTTGATTGGCTCTTAACTTAATAAGTAAAGTGCCGTTATTGCCAATAAAGGGTTCTAACAGAACATTAACATGTTTTATTAATTGAATGTGTCAATCAATTTCACAGATGTGTGCAAAATTTCAAGCTATTACCACCTAAAATAGCTTAGTTCTTGCATACATGTCTATATTTGTTGACAGGCTATCCCATTTTGTTTAAATTTTTTTCTTTATATTTGTTCTATAAAATCCGTTCTTCTTAAATAGGATAAACTGCAGTTTTGTATTAGAACGGCTTAAACAACTTCTTTGAATTTGCCTCAATGCGTTTGATCCAATGTCAATACTCATAACTTTAAGTTAAAAATACAATTATTGCCATCGATTACGAAAACCGAGCTTTTGACGTGGAACGTCGATTATAAGTTGATACTTTGTTCTTATGAGTCACACTTACCCCCACTTGTTGCCAGAAGTCATATACCTACCAAAGTTAAAATAATAATTAAAAAAGAAATCTTCATTACTGATTGGGTACAAGACTGAAAATTGGTACAACTAGTCAATAGTATTGCCATGAACATTGTAGGGTGAAGTGGTCATAGATGCACCGCCCAAACGATCACAACTCTTTCAAAATGAAGTCTTTGTGCTCGGTTTTTTTTTAATATCCATTAGATCGGTTATATATGTAAGTAGATACGCAAGAATTTACAATTTTGATAGCACCTGCTTCGATAATTTATTTTTTTGGAAAATGACAAATAGTGCATATAACACCATGGTATATGTACTAAATGCACCAATATTGTGTGCACAATGCACAAATATTAATCTCATAAAACATGAGATTAATAAAACACAAATAAATACAGAAAATTAACATAAATAAATTATTAAAAAAAAAGTTATAAATAAAGAAATTATAAATCACAGAGAAAAAAATTAGTGTAGTAATAATAGCAAATTATCTCGGAACCAATTATGATTTTCAAATTATTTTTAAAAAAAATGTCAGTCAAGATTTTTAGCTGATTTTTTTTTTTTAATTTTACGTTATAAAATATAATTTGTTCTTCAAAATTCAACGGTCTTGTTTCTTAGCAACCAAATTCGGATAAAAAAGTCTTATGTTATATAGTAAAAGTTTCTTAATTTTTAAGGGAAAATTTAAACGAAAATAGCATTCAGTTAGGTGTACGACAGTTACAATAGAAGGCTTATTAGAATCAACCTTTTTGCATTCTACAAAAATGATGCCATTAAGTTTTGGTAGAAAAATGAACCTCAAAAAGTAATTAATAATATAAAAACAGTTTTTTTTTTTTAATATTATTTTCATGTTAATAGTTGAGTAACCGGGCAAAACTGCTCCAATTTGGATGATTTTTTTTCAAATATTATTACTATTTTATTAACTTTATTTAAAGCGTTAATAAAAGAAGTTTTTTCTGGCTATCAAAAAACATATAATTTGATTTTTATAAATACATAATTGATAAAAAAATGTTTGTTCACAAAAATCTTACTTTGAAGCTTTAAAAAAAATCCATAAGAGCGGCAATTTTTAACCGGTAACTGTTAAAGTATTTTTGAATACCAACATTTAAAAAAATTATTAAAATTGGAGCGGTTTTGCCCGGTTCCGAGATAATGCATTTTTTTGAGTTAATCTTATTTTAAAATAAAATTTCACAACTAAGCTATTTATTCATATTAAATAAAGAAACACTGACACTTTCCGAAAAAATATTTGTGATATCATACATATTACCTATATCATTTTTGATTATACGGTTACTAAAGCCTTGCTTTTAATAAAAATTGAAAAAAAAAAATCAACAGTAATTTGTATTTTTTTAAATAAATTTTATTTTCTGTATTTTAAAGCGAGGAGTTTTATTGAAAAAGCGTATAAAAAATTGTCGAAAAAAATAGTTGTAATAAAATTAAGTCTAGTCATGTGTATAATTGGTAGGAATCCCACTTAAACCTTTTTGAATTTTAGCTGGCTCAGTGCAACCCAGCTCTGGATCCAATCCCTTCCACGTTCGATCTTCAAACGTGAGCCCATTACTTGTCTCCATTAGGTGCATTTTCCCAACTTGTGCTATCGCCTGATTGCCATTCTGTACCTCCTCAACACCATCACCAGTTCCAGAACTACGCATTCTCCCACTCACCAAACTAACATCATTTTCGGTGACATCAGCTGCCTTGAACTCCAAGTAATTGCTTCCCTCGGGAAGAATTTCCTTAAAATCAGTCACATACGACTCTGGATACTTCATATGCCATGCTGGATTCAGTGCCATTTCAGCTTCAAATACCGAAACAATTGGTTTGTAGAATTCCTTTGAAGTGTACATATTATTGAAGGGACATCCGATCATGACAAAGCAATCAATTTCAAGAAAATTTGCCAACTTTGCCGGATTTATCCTACCAACTGAAATAATTTGGGTTTTGATGCCATGACTTTTGGCCATTTCTTGCAATCGAGTGACGACATTCAAATATCCATCCGATGTAAGTGTGGCCACAATCAATCCAAGCATTTGCGCATCTTTGCATTTTTCAATATAAAAATAGCGGCGACGAATGTAGCTGGCAGTGAGAGGATTCTTTTCTTCGAATGAATTAAGTTTTGGGCTGTAAATAAACCATTGGGCGGCTTTTGATGTAAGGGAAATGTTGAAAAAGCGATTGTTGTCTGCTCCGACAAAAATACACATTCTATTGTCCGATGACTCATGGTCCTCGTGTGATTCCTCATCAAAGGGATATGTTTTGATGGAAACTTGTGCTCCAGCTAGCAGCAACCTTACGTTTCCAAACAGATTATCTGCCACTTGATCCAATAAGTAATGATAGCCAATGTCCAAGTAAATTGAAACAGGTTTGCCATCAACATTAAGTTTTTCAATGTGCTTTTCAAATTCTTCAATGGAAAAGGGAAGCTCTGGGAACATGTAGAGCACTGGTAGACGAGAAACTTTACTGCGACACGCATTGCCGAAGTGTATTAGACTATCGGCTTCGACGTGAGCTGCGGCGATCTGCAAAGTTAAAAAGGAACATTTACATTTTGCTATGTGGATTGATGGTGAAAATTCAAGACAAAGAGTGCCTCTTAATGCCTTGACACAAATCTTAAGTTTCTCGAAACTGAAAATAGCAAAATGTTACCTCATCGACACAGCAACTGCCATAAGATGTATCGGCCAGAACAAAGACATTTGTCTTGCATTCGATCTTCAAGCTATCTGATATTCTCACACTAAAAGGAAGGTAGTTATCCGGGAATTGTAGACAAACCTGGATACCAAATGTTTTACTTTATAAAAATGAACCCATCAAAACAAAATACTGTACTAACATTTCTATAATTATTTTGTTTTATCCAACCACAGCAAACTTTTAGATGTTTTTCAGACCAAATTTGTTCGAAAGGAGTGTCCAAATCGTTGTCCGTTTCTGCTTGCCGTTCTAATGAAACACTTTCGGATGTTGAGAAAGCCGATGCGGTCATTATGGATATATTTTTAAATGGATAGCTTTTGTTAAATTTTAAAAAATATTTATATTTTTTGTGAAAATAAAAATATTGCCAATGCAGTTTGAGATATTTGAGGACTTTGACAAATGATATGCAGGGATGTGTGAGTAGTTCTTTCACTTTAGGCCTGTTTGGTAATTTTTTGTAGTAACTTATTCAAAACCTGTCAAATTATAAAATAGGAGCAAAAAAGAGAAAAATTCTCCCAGAAGGAGAAAAACTTGCCTTTAAGGGTTGCCCAAACCAAAGTGTCACACTGCTGCTATACAAAGCGACAAGGGCTTTTATATGTCGTGTCGCACTGTCGCACGACAAAGCGACACTTTGTTTTGAGCAAGCCTTTAACAAACTTGTAGCACTATATAGCCGGATTCATCGAGCAAAATCTAAAATCTTAGTACTAAATTTCAGAACTTTTTACATTCTGAAATTCCAGAACGACATAAGTATGGGATAAACTTTTTGCATTGCATACGTTAATCGACCAAATCCACCCTCTTTCGAGGATAGATTTTCGCTGATGCGGGTTGATACAAGAAGTCTCTGTAGTAAAATGTTGCAAGATTTTTTGGAGGGGAAATTTGTACTCTCTCAATTTTCTCTTTTGTAGCAACTTATTTGGGTTAGCAAACTCGTCGCATATGTAAACGTTTTGACGATTGCTGTCTCTATGTAATCTTTATAAAATGATAGAGAGAGAAATAGCAGTGACGTTTTGATGTCATACAACATTGTACAACATTTAAGGCTTACGTCCAATCAAAAAGTGAATGCAAAAAGTTAAAAAGTGAAAAGTACACACATACGCTGTTTTTTTAAAAAGCAATTTGCTTAAACCATTTGTTTGAACGTATTTGTTTTCAAAGAGTGAAAAAGTAAAAGTTAAAACCATTTTAATTTTTACTTTTGTTTTTGTGAGATGTGAGATAGAATTTCACAGTGTGTTGGTAGAGGACAAAACATTTTTTTTTCACTTTTGTGTTGATTGTAGTTAAGCCTTTAAGTTAACAAGCAGACCTAATATGCGTCAGGAACATTGAACGCAACTACTCATCCCATACGTAAAAATGTATAACACCCCTGGATTTAATATTTCCATGTTTCGCATTGACGTTCATTTGTTTATTTCTAAAGTCCTAGTTAAAAACGAACAAAATAGTCTTCTTCGTTTAATTAATTCACATTTACAAAAATGACCCGTAAAAATGCAAATATAGAAGAACTACAAACTTTTTTCAAATCGCATGGTAAAATTAAAGAACAAAAAGCACACACTTCTAAGGTAATGATACCGGTTCTGTCGTCCTAAATTTCCGCCAATAAACATGCTTCAACCAATTTCTAGATACAATTTTACTATTGTTTTTCTAATATATTAGGTTCATTCAGTTGGTTGGAGCTGTGATGGTAAGCGTCTAGCATCAGGATCCTTCGATAAAACAGTTGCTGTCTTTACTCTAGATCGAGAACGTGTGGTAAGCTGTAGATCATCATACAATGAACTCAATGCATGGGACTAACCTCTTTCATTTACAGAATAAGGAAACTACTTATCGTGGCCATACTGGATCAGTAGACCAACTTTGTTGGCATTCATTCACACCTGAACTACTGAGCACAGCTAGTGGAGACAAAACAGTCCGAATTTGGGATATCCGTGTGGGGAAATGTTCTACGGTAACAAACACAAAGGGCGAGAATATCAATATAACTTGGTCACCTGATGGTAGAACTATTGCTGTCGGCAACAAAGAAGACTTGGTAACATTTATTGACACAAGGACAAACAAGGTCCGAGCTGAAGAGCAGTTTAATTTTGAGGTGACTTATATTAATTGGAATGAGGCAGAAGATACCCAAAAATATATTTATCTCTTTACTTTAAGGTAAATGAAATTGCATGGAACAACACTAGTGATATGTTCTTCCTTACCAATGGGCTAGGTTGTGTCCATATTTTAAATTACCCGGGACTAGAACTACAACACGTTCTGAAAGCACATCCTGCCACTTGCATTTGCATTGAGTTTGATCCAACAGGTTTGCTTGTTTATGAAAGAACAAAGGGGAATATTAGAATTTCTAACCTATTTTCAGGAAAGTATTTTGCCACTGGATCGGCAGATGCACTTGTGTCTATTTGGGACGCCAATGAACTTGCGTGCTTGAGAGTTCTATCTCGATTAGATTGGCCTGTGCGCACAATTTCATTTAGTTATGATGGAAAGCTTTTAGCATCAGCTAGTGAAGATCTCTTAATCGATATAGCCCATACTGAAACAGGTAGAATCTTAAGAAATGGAAAAAATAACCGTAATCTTAATTATAATATCGTTTTTAGGAGAAAAGATATCTGATATTCCCGTAGATGCAGCAACATTTACAGTAGCATGGCATCCAAAGCAGTATTTACTTGCTTATGCATGTGACGACAAGGACAGCAACGATAGGCGCCGAGAAGCTGGAAATTTAAAAGTTTATGGGTTTTCTGAATAAAATTTGTTTTATTTTTTTTTACCATGAATATATTTTTTTCTTGTCTAAACCAACCAATGATCTTCAATATATGGCTTGAGAAATAAAAAAGTACTGCTGACTCCGTTCGAAAACAACCCGACGTTATCGTTTTGGCAATAGCCATCTCTATCATATGTGAATAGAAAAATAGGGACAGCATTACTATCCTAACGAGTGTGATCGTTTTCGTTTTTCATAAAAGGCCCCCAGGAATTTTGAAAAACGATCAATACGTTGTACAACGTTTGATTTACTAAACAGACCAATTTTTAGTTCTAATGTCGTTTTCGTTTTTAAATGACGTTTTTTGTGTGGAACAAACTTCATTTGGAGGTCTCACAGCTGTAACGGACCAAATCAATAAAAAAAAATCTAAATCAAGTGCCAAAATCTGCGTAAGGCTTAACTCTATTAAGGTCTGTCAGTCATTAGTTTAATCGAAAAGTGTTTCGTTTCAAATTGTCATTTGTTTGAGAAAAACATTAATCATAAGATTGGATGGTAGCGTATTTAATTTAACTCGTTATATCTCCGAATTCACTTTTAGTGACTTGGTTTACTTCAGCTTTTAGCCCTCCATTTTAAGGTTTAAAAGCCTATTAAAATTTTAAAAGGGGTTTGTAAAATCGGCAGTCAGAAGCGAAAAGGCCAAGTACTGATTTTTTTCCAAATCTCGATTTTTAGCAAGGTCCACATTTACTTGCCTAAGCACACTTTCACACACACTTCTTTATTTGACATTTATCTGAACATTTGTTGTTGTTAATTTTTGGCAATGTAGTTTTGAAAAAGTCTCATCTTCCATTTGCCACCACCACCATTTGCAATCTGAAAGTTTAAGATCTCGAGCTGTGAATGGAAAACGACATAAGTCCTAATATCATTCTCATGTTCTGCTCAGTGAACGAACCTTTTCTTTTCTTTGTGGTTTTTGACGTTTCGCTGAACAAGACTTTGTTAAAAGAAAAGTAGTAAAAAAGTGTTTTCCAAATTTCCTGATATAAACAATATAAACTACGGGTTTTTATCATAAATAAATTCAAGAATTCAAGTTAATATAATATCAATTAGAAAAAGTTAACAATGGCTGGAAATTTTTGGCAGAGTTCCCACGCTCAGCAATGGATACTGGACCGACAAGACCTGGCTCGCGAACGACAACACGACTTGCAAGCGCTAACAGAAGATGAATACCAAAAAATATTTATATTTTTTGCAAACATTATTCAAGTCCTAGGAGAACAACTTAAACTTCGCCAACAGGTCATAGCCACGGCCACTGTTTATTTCAAGAGATTTTACGCGAGGAATTCGTTGAAAAATATTGATCCCTTGCTTCTTGCGCCCACTTGTATACTACTTGCCTCAAAAGTAGAAGAGTTTGGGGTCATTTCCAATTCCAGATTGATATCAATATGCCAATCTGTAATAAAGACAAAATTTAACTATGCCTATGCACAGGAATTCCCCTACAGAATAAATCACATTCTGGAGTGCGAGTTTTACCTTCTAGAGAATTTAGACTGCTGTTTAATTGTTTATCAACCATATCGACCACTATTGCAGCTGGTGCAAGATATTGGTGGACAGGAAGATAATTTTTTGACTCTCGCTTGGCGAATAATAAATGATTCGCTCAGGACAGATGTTTGCCTACTCTACCCTCCATATCAGGTAAGAATATTGTCACTTATTCATTATTTTTGTCCTTTTTTGACTTTAATTTTTTTAAGATTGCTATAGGATGTTTGCAAATTGCATGCGTTATCTTGCAAAAAGATCTAAAATCATGGTTCGCTGAACTCAATGTTGATTTAGACAAAGTACAAGAGATTGTACGTTCCATCGTTAACCTGTTTGAGTTATGGAAGGATTGGAAAGAAAAGGACGAAATACAGGCTCTACTGGCCAAGATTCCCAAACCAAAGCCAGCTCCTCAACGGTAAAATAATCATTAGGTTCTTTGGATGATAATTATTATTAAAGAATAGATACTTAAGCATATTTAATTTGCCTAAGTCATAAATAATTTCATTGTGTTTTGTTATTTTTCTTCAAAAGAAGTCAGTGGATCTATTAATATGCATTTGCAGCAAACTAGATAATTATTTCTGTGTTTTTATGCAGAAATAGGATTTTTCTATGTTTACAATTTTGTGTTTGCTAAACCTTAAGAAGGTACAGGTTGTATAAAACTTTTTCATGTCCTAAAAGTCTATGGAACAGTCACTACAAAACCTGATATAATTGCAGATTTTCCGCTCGCACAAGGGAGAGAGACACGGAATTGTCCAGCCAATTCCTCTTGCAACTTCGGCACTGCATCCTTATTCACACGATTAAACTCAGGCCATATTCAATTGCTCTCTAACCCCTGTATCAACAAAGCCACGAACTTTAAATACGCGCCATTTGTTAAGCCGACCAAGAACAACAACCTACTGAGAAAAGTAATCCTAGAGCGTGTGGTACAAACGACATCTTTAATATGGGTAAATAGTTTTTCCTGTTTAAAGAGAACATAATAAGCCCTATTGTGAGTTTTACGTAAACAAGATTCCACCCGAAAAACTTCCATTTCACTTTTCCCTTATTGTGAATTCTGAGCAAAAAGTTGTTCACTTTTAGAGAACTCCTTTTATTTTGAACTAATTTTAAGACCTAAATTTTGGAGACGAATATTGAAACCAGTTTGGCAAAAAATGTTAATTTCATTCAGGCGCACGTAATAGCTTTTCAAATTCCAGACGATGAATGCATGCTACATTTGATTTATAGAAAGGAGATTCGATGTAGTGTAAAAACTGGAGAGGGATTTGCGTTCTGCCTGCGGTTGCCAAGATAGCAGCAAAAATTATATAAGAGCGAATAAAAGAACACCTAGAAAACACACTCGACGCCGAACAAGCAGGTTTCCGCACTGGTTCATCCTGTGTTGACCACATTAACACCTTGCGGATCATTATTGAACAGTGCGTCGGATACCGATCACCACTTCACCTGCTGTTCATTGATTTTGAAAAAGCGTTTGATAGTGTTAACAGAGAATTTATTTGGATTGTCTTACGCAGGAGAGGCATTCCAGATAAGTTAATCGCTATTATTGAAGCAACCTATGATGGATGCAAATGTCACGTTTTACAAAGAGGAAGGTAGTCGGATGAATTCGAAGTCCATTGTGGAGTCAGACAGGGTTGCATACTGTCGCCAATACTTTTCCTGTTAGTGATAAGTGATGTGCTGCGTGCAGCCCTGTTAAGTGGAAATAGTGGAATTCAATGGAGCCTGACATCCCAACTAAAACATCTGCACTACGCGGACGACGTATGCTTACTCTCTCATAGGATCATGGATCTCCATCAAATGACAACAAGGGTGGAGGGAGAAGCAGAAATCGTGGGGCTGAAAATTAACACGGCAAAAACAAAAATGATCAGCCTCGGAAGTAACTCATCAGTTCAAGTCAATATTTCTGGACGACCGGTAGAGAAAGTAGAAGACTTTCAATATCTTGGGAGTTTTGTCTCTACCAAAGGTGGAACCGAACAAGATGTCGACAGCCGTATCAATAAAACAAAGGCTGCTGTCGGAATGCTGTCCAAAATATGGAGAAACAATGCTATAAGCTTTAAGACCAAGCTGAGACTGTTCCGCTCCAATGTTGAATCCGTGCTTCTGTATGGGTGCAGCACTTGGAAAATCTTAACAACTGTCACAAGCAAGCTGCAATCGTTCGTGAATAGGTGTCTACGAAACATCTTAAGGATTTTTGGCCCAACCGTATTTCCAATGAAGAACTTTATAGAAGAACGGGTCATGAATCCATTGGCAACGAATATTTTTTTGTATTATTAATTTTATAATTAAAATTAGAATAACTTTACCAAACACTGACAATATTATTGTTGGCTCTTAGACTCCAAGCAGTTTATCACCTAACATAGAAATTTCATAAATGAGCTGCAAAATTGTAAAAGAGTTTCTGTAAGAAATGCCACCTTGATTATTGACTTGAGGCAAAGCTATAAAATGACTTATCGGATTCTTGGAAACTCTATCACTCATTCACAAATATTAATTGGAAATCTAAAAGCTTTAAAAAAGAATTTATTCTTTACGCTTTGGCATCCAAACTATAGAAATAGAAATAGGATGTAAGTGCTTAGTAGGGTTAGGTGCAACGGTAGCCTTAATGTTGTATTAATAGTAAGCAAGTAAGTAAGGAAATAAGTAAGTCCCTTGGATTATAGATCATTAGTCCTGTTGTGATAATCTTTTTTAAACAGAGTATAGTCATAAAGAGGCCGTCCATTTGAGCTGCTGCTCTTGAGCTTCCTTTCATACTCACAGCATTTAAGCTCAATTGGTCACCCATGTTTTGGATTTGTTCCGGTACAGTTGTATCGAAATGCGGGAGCTTTAAGGAAGAACTTTAATAGACGGATCGCAATGTATGTGATCGTACTGACCGAATACATGCAATTCCGAGCAGTTTTCGATAAATTTTGCTTCGGAAAGGAAGTGCCCTCATCAAGCACTTCTACGGAAGAAATTTGACAGCTGGTTGTTATAATTGTTAACAAAGGTAAAATTACTTCCAATCATTCACGTTCAATATTATGGGCAACAAGTATGTCAGTGCTTCGCTTTCGGCACTTGCTTCCATACACGTCCGTTTATTTTCGTTTTAGTTTTAAAATAAATTAACGAGTTAATAAATTAACGAGTAAAAGAAAATCATTATCTTAAAAACGGTAAGGCCTCGTTCAAGAGGTCTGCTGGAAAAAGGGAAGTATTTTTTAGTCTTGTACTGTGGTTTTCGGGAAAAATAAATGCAGGAGTTAATTTTATGTATTTTTCACTTAAAATTCCATGTCTTTTATTTCCATTGGACGGTTTTTTTTATTTAATTACGCTGGGCGTAGATGCAGTAGTCTTAGTACTATGAGCCCGTATTACGAATAACGATTACCATTCATCCCTCGTTTTTGCAAAATTGCGATTACGATAATCTTTTTTGAAAAACGATACTCCTTTTCATTTACGACTGCTTTCGGTGGTCGTATATGACTTGAATTTCACTTGTTTCGTACTCTTTGTGTTTGTGTATCGGTCTTGGTTATATTTTACTATTGGAAAGAAAAACGTGGCTATCGTTTTTTGGCTTTCGTTTCTTCCCTGAAAATAAAATGACTGTTAAAGTAGATTGAAAATTGTCCCCAAAATACTATAATCCAATTTTAAATTTTGAATTAAATGTATTTTTTACATTTAAGGAGAATCAAGTGAAAATTATTATTTTCAATTTAATTTTATTTCCTATATCCAGTAATTCACAGGAAGACTTTAAAGCGTCATTTACCTAGCAAGTTTCAAAGGAGAGAACAAAGATTTACAGAATCAGTGAAGACCACCATAAATATATAAATTTATCATATTAATGTAGCTTCATCTCTTTCCAAAATCTTTGAAAAACGTTAGATAGCCTAAAAGAGGAGAGGACAAACAAAAATACATGGATGAAACAAAACTAAAGAAATTAACTTAATTTTTTTTATTTAATTTTATTGTTTTTGTTAAACATCTTCTCTTGATCATTGTAGTGCGTTCTTTCACATTAAATTAACATATTGGTATCGATTACATCAGGAGCTTGGTTTGAAATTGGATTTTTTTTTTGTATGCTTGGGTACATTCTCTATTTTAATTGAATAATTTAACTGTTTAAAGCCTCAGCCAGTACAAGTTGGAGCGAATTCTGTTGTAGTCGGGAAGATTTTCAGTAGGTCCGACGGCGGCAACAGCTGGACACCTATCGTAAAGGTACTTCATGCCAACATCGCGAATGTTTTGCACTGACACGGAGTCGATACGTTGTTCCAATTCGTGCAATGGGATACGACGGTTATAGCAGAGCATTTGACGACCAATATCTTCACAGATTGGTGTGGTTCCATCCAATTGCAAAAGCAAGTTGGTCTTCAGGAGGTTCTTTGCACGTTCAACTTCTGCATCGGTGATCATGGTGCAGAGACGCATCCATTCTTGTGTAACGTTGTAGAGCATGTTCTAGAAAGAATTCATAATTAATAAAAAAAGAAGATTTTTATAAGATTGTTTAGTATACCTCGCTCTGGAGTGGATCACACACCCAGTAGATGCCCCACAAACCGGTATCCTTGTAGCATGTGTTAAATGACTGGAAGCTATGGCAGAGATCTTAAAGACAATACAATTAGTAGAAAAGTTAGATATGATTAAAGAATAATCAAAAAAAAACTTACTGCTTTCAGCACTAGCACGAGCCAAGTTGGAAGCGTTATTGACACCACCACCTTGTGAACGATCCCAAGCACCAATCAAAGTACTGGCGACCATTAGAGGGATGTTATCCTGATCGGTCCATCCACAGCTCTCAACAGCAATGGCAACATGAGCCAATGGCAATGAATCGTCACGAACACGCATTTCAGAGCCTGTGAAACGGCATGGAGTTATTGCTGGTGGCTTTCCATCGTAGGTGTTTTGCAATTTGCCGAGGTTTGCGTTGGCCAATTGAACGAGCTCCTGGTGATTGACTCCTCCAGCTCCGGACAAAACAATACGAGATGCCTTGTAGTGAGTGCTGATGTAGTCTGACAGATCGGACTTGCCAATGGATCTGAAATGGTTGAAAAATTTACAATAATAAGAAAGACATTAACAAGATGCATTCAATTAAAGTTTTTGTTATAGTCTTTATTTGGAATTTATTACTAGTAAGGACTAGCAGGTAAAAAGTGCAAAAAAAAAAAAACCTGGGAGTTCACAGGTCGTCCTTATACGAATTCTTAAAAGTTTTGTGACACAACTGACAGATAGATTAATGTAATTCACTCCAACTTAAATTCATTTGAAAATTTTTCCTATCGCTATAACCGGCCGCTTACCAAAAACGTTAACTTTGAGTAACGAAAAAAAATATTTTTGTTGAAAAAAAACGCTTACGTACAATTCTAACTCATATCAATATCATCTTCATACGAGGCTAACTTTTCTGGTGGAAGAAAAGTTTTTACGTTTGTAGGGAGAGAAATTTTCTTCCGAGTTGAAGCGAAAGAACGAGGAGAAATACTCTTACCCTACTAGAATTAGTTTCATGTGAAGAGTTTCAGTAAGATGAGTTGGAAATTGTTACAAAATGTAAGTTTATGGTAATTCAAAGTGTTTGTTTTCGCAACAAATCTGTCCGACATACGTTTCAGTAGTTTTTCAAGTATTTTCTTATCCTCTACACAAGAGCGCTGTTACTTACCTTAAATATTTTCTGCAATTTTCCTAACGAAACATTTTTAAACATCTTTAAACTTATTACTACTTTTCATTTAATTAAATTTTAAGTGGATGAATTTTATTCTAACAAGGACACTAAAGAAACGTTCCGCAATAGCTACGGAAACATGTATGGTGCAAAGTCAACAATGAACAACACAAATGGTTTAATGATGGAAGTTGTGCTTTGAAATTGGCTTTCATAAATGTATTTTAAATCAATTATTTCTTCCTCCAACTCTTGCGATACGCGCGTTTTATACTTTTGGATAGAACTAGTAGACTCAGTTTTGTTAATTGTTGAAAACTGATTTTTAATGCAGTCGAACCGACACGACAAGAAATTCCAGATATAATCGAATCAACTATGACGTAAGGTGTTTCTTTGTCTATTTCAGTTTTTTCTACTCTATTATTTTCTCCGAAATGTTTCTTTAATTGTCTTTTTCGGCGATTTTCTTTAAGTTTCCGGTTTTTCTTAAGATCTCTTTTAGAAAAAATGATGTTAACATCAATTTAAATTTGGATCTATTTAAAATTTAAACAAATGCAAATAAACAAATTTCCGAAGCTTTAGAAAGTCCCGGTATTCCCCTTTTCGTCAACGGCACTGAATCCAATTCTATAACATTCAAGAAATTGTCTTATTCCCCAGAATTGGAAACTTGCAACAATTCTTCATTAAAAAAAAAAATCGATATCGATCACTATCTTAATTCTTAGCGCTTCAAAGATTGCGAAAAAGGCAGTGTTAATGAAACTGGACAGAATTCTATATGATTACTTTGTCTCGAGATATCGTGACTGAACACAAATTGTCAATCGTCACACGCACTCACATCCATCTATCTAAAATTGATGAAATAGGACTTTAAGAATTTCGACTCGAAAAATCAGACAGTTTTGGTGAATCTTCAATTTATGGCTTTCTTGTTGACTTGCATTGCTACCGATGCACACTCAAGTGTATTAATGAAAATGTGCAATAAAGTATAAATCATGTAAGAAGGTTACTATGAAAATAGAGAAATTAAAGACTTGAATCATGAATCAGATTTCCCAAAAAAGTCTCCGCTACACAGATGCAACCGGTACAAGTGTAATGTAGTATAAAAGATTCCATTCCTTACGGAACGTAGAAGGAGTAAATTGTGAAATTATTAAAGGATTACAAAACAAAAAAAAAAAAATCCCTGAGATCTTCGGAAACCTGAGCAACTAGCTAATTGAAACTTGAAGCAACAAATATTAATTTCAAAGGTAAATTGAAAAATCGATTGCCTTACTTGATGTTCTTTGTGGGTCCCAAGATGGTTTGTCCCAATGGAGTACCTTGGTAGGCAGTTGCGTGTAAATGATCAAACACAACTTCTTGTAAATTGCTTTCGACTTCTTGCATTTCACGAAGAATCACTGATCGTTCGCGTTCGATTTCAGATTCACCCAGTTTTGAGTTCTGGATGATGTCGGCAAGGATTTCTACTGCCTTTGGCACATCCTTGGACAGACACTTGGCGTAAAAGACAGTCTGTTCCCGAGATGTGTAGGCGTTTAAGTGAGCACCCATGTTCTCGACTTCGAGTTCCAAATCAGTTTGCGAACGTTTGGCAGTTCCCTGGAAATAAGTTTTTATTGAAGAATTAGAAGAGACTTTGTTGATTTGTGTGGCCTTATAGCAACCTTACCTTGAATGCCATGTGTTCCAAGAAATGAGCAACTCCATTGTTTGATTCGCTCTCCGATCGTGAACCAGCATCAATCCAAAGACCAACAGTGGCAGTCTGGGCGCCGGAGTCTTCACTGGCAACACGAAGACCGTTATCCAATTGAGTAACCTGGGTAGCTGGGATGTTCACCAAGGTCTTCTTAAGGCCGGCAGCGTGCGAAGCCTTGTAGCGCTGAAATAAATTATAAAAAAAACTTTGGTCAATACCATAACCTTAAATGTTTCAGAGAAATATTTCCAGGATTCTAGGGATACACATTGAATTCGGTTTTGTTTGATTTTAATCGTATATTCTTAAATATTTTCCATTTATTGTCATTGTATTGAAATCAATTTAATTAAAACAATTTTCTTTGGAAAAATTACGTAATGTTAAATTTTTTCGTAGTCTCAACTATGATAGCACGAGATTATGAAATTCAATTTTGTGCTTACCTGAGCAAAGGTGGTTCCTTTGGTCAGCTGTCGCAAATGCTGGGGCAGGTTTAACACACGCAACGCCATGGCTTTGGAATAAGAATATCTATTTCAGGATCAAAAAATTTAATTTTATGGACAAATATGAAAGAGCCACTCACTTAAATGTTGGTGATACAGGAAAATTTTTCGTCGTAAGCGATTGAAGTGAAGTTTGATGCGGTTTGAGAAAATCGATATGAATTGACGTTTCGTTTGACATTTCTATTTGACATTTCATTGCACAATCTTGTACATTAATTTTAAATAAGTAATAGATGGATTTTAACGGTTACTATCTAGGCTAATTTAAATTCTTGAATGATTTATTTCAGTTTTGCAGGAAAATAGGCGGGAAATCAAGCGGGAAACCTGACGGAAAACCCAGGTTGGAAGTATGTGAAACCGTTCGGGAAACCAAGCAAGAAACCGGGTGGAAAACAGGTGAGAAACCAGGCGGGGAAGTAGGGGGGAAACTAGGTGAGACACCAAGCGGGAAATCAGGCGAAGAATTAAGGCTTAACCAAGCCAAAGTGCGACAGTGCGTCACGACATGTGCGACACGATTTTTATATGAAAAACGTTTTGCGATTAATCGCATTTGGTGTGGGTACTCTCATAGGACGCTGTGTAAATACATTTTGGCGTTGTCGTGTCGCACTGTCGCACTTTGGTTTGGACAAGCCTTAAAACCATAGATAAACCAATACCAAGAAACGAAAACTTCGTACGTTTCACCCCCCAAAACCCGATTGCTTACATTGTTGTATTTGTAATTTAATATTGTGTCTGTGAATAAATGTAAAAACCAACAATAAAATTATAAGGAGAGAAACAGCTGATTTGCTACGGGGAGTATATATGTGTGCGAAAAACACGCAACCCATAGCAAACCTTGTAGTTGTAGCAAATCATCTGTTTTTGATGGCAAATCATCTGTTTTGCAGCTTGGTGGCAAAATTCATTTGCCAGCTTGGTTTTATAACTTGGTATTGGTTTATCTAAGTTTAAAACTGTAAATAAACTTACAATCTTACACAAAACATTAAAATCGACTCCAGCAAAAGTGTTAAAAAAATTCAGCGCTTTCTCGTTACAAAAAAAATTAATACGGAAAAATGACAGATGGGGCACTATTTTGACAGGTAGGGCACCATTTTGACAGATAGGGCCATAATTCAGAAAATTTTGATGGTTCACCGATTAACACTGTAGGTGTAGCTTACACCCCTTCCTGTTTTTCTTATTCGATGGGTAGATCAAGTTCGTGAAATACATAATGTCAAACGTTAGCCGATTTCAGAGTTTGGGATACAAGTAATGAGAATTGATAAGAGATGTTAATTGTTTCTCAGAGATTTTTATTTGAAATAAAAAAATTAATTCAAGAATCAGAAAAAATGCTTATTGATATTAGGTCCGTTCCGTTCTTTTGTTGTTCTGACAGTTTTCAATTACTTGTGCTGCTCTTGCTCTGTTCTGGTCTAGATTTTCTTCATTAAACACATTGTTTGACATTTTTTGATAATATTTTACTGATAATGACGATGAATGAAAAGGAAATCTCATCAGCCATCGAGTTCAAGAACAATACAAATCCAGGGTTTGTAGTGTTTTTTCAAACAATCAAACCTAGTTTTGTATATAATCGATGACTAAATCGCTGTTCAACAGGTCAAGGTAAATTTTGTTTTCTACAATTGTTTAGGTTACCGGCTGTATCGAACCGACATGCAATACAAAAGAATGTAAACGTATTTGTATTTGTATCTGGATTAAATAATGTCTACCATTTTTGTTTGTGATAATATTAGTAAATCTACCTTTTTCTTACTTTTAGTTCAGTTCAGTTCAGTTCTCTCTATAGCCCGGTACAGACTAGATGTATTAAGCATGTCGGTCGAGTTTTTATTACTAAAATAAAAAGTTATATAAAGTTAGTAGAATTAATCTTAACGTACAGAGCACAGAAATATAATGTGACAATATTCATTATAAATAAAATACTTGTAATAGTCGGGTTTTTTTCCATCTTGGTTTCCCGACTCTAAAAGTGTCCGTTTTTTTATTTCGTTATTTGTTAAAATTAGAGTCCGAAAATATACACCGGCTGTTGTTTTAGATGAGGAAACATTGGAGTTTGAAATTTCCCACTTGTTGAAAGGTATTACACAGTGTGCGTGGGCGCTATTTTCTGGTACAGAATTTTTCAAGAAGTTTTGAAATTAACTACAGTGGGTTGCACATAAATGAGTACATGTTTGTACTTCGTGCACGTATTGCTGCAGCAGAATAGAAATAACAAAAGAAACGGTTTTTAATACAAAACGGAAAACAACTTAGACTAGGAAAACAAAAATAAAAATTAAAACAACTCGCATGTACTCAATATTGCATCGTACAGCAATAGACAATAAGGCTTCCTCGCCCTTTATTGGGTGTACTCGCTGCCAGAGCTGGTTCAGGTCTCGATCTGTATTGACCCAACCGTCTTTTCACTACTGACCACAAATTCTCAACGGGGTTGAGGTCAGGACTTTATGCTGCACACTGCCCTAGCTTAAAATTTTGTTGGGTGAGTCATTCCTTCACGATTTTGGACATTTGCTTTGAGTGTTCGTCCAGTTGAAATATTACTTCCTTTTCAGGATAGGGGCTCCTATCTACAAAATCGGAAAGAAGAATCTGCAGAATGTGTAAATAATCTTCTTTCCTCATCTCCATCTATTTTTTGAAGTAGTAGTATGCCAAAACGTGTAAAAAGTGTTTTACGCAATAGAGGCCTATGGACAATGTACTAAGAGGAACCCTTATTGTCTATTGCTGTAAGCTACAAAATCCAGTACATGCGAGTTGTTTTAATTTTTATTTTTGTTTTCCGTTTTGTATTAAAAATAATTTTGTTAAGAATTGAACATGAAATAAAGGACACAAAAAAACAATTGAATTTCTTGGGTAAATGTGTGTGAATTGTGTATTGGTACTTGAATTATTTGGAGAAAATTCTGGTTATCTTCGTCAACTAGCTACATATTTGTGACTGGTTGTATCTAAACTGGCCAAAATGAAATGTTAAAAGTTTTTACAATTACCATTTCTATATGGTAAAATTTTACCAAACAAATTTGTGCAGGAAAGTTCACCATATTCTGTTAAACATTTTCTATAAAAAAAATTGAAAGTTCGATAACCAGAATAACCATTTTAACAGGTTTACCCGGTTAACCAGGTTTCATGAATACCCCTATTATTATAAAAAGTATCAAATAAGCTGTCCTGAAACGAAATCATTTGAATGGTATTTTTATGTTTTCAGCAAACAGCACATTATATCAAGTTACGCATTCGTAAAAACAAAAATTGAGAGGTGCCGTGACATAGGGCCAATGGAATAAAAGGGCCAACCTATAGAATCCGCTGCGTGCGTTACGTCGATGTTTTCAAGTGACAGCTCGATAAAATACTCACGTTCTTTTGAGAAGCGACCCGTATGAACGGATGCGACGGAAAAAGTAGCCGAACTGTTAACTACATCGACAACGGATTCTTTGACGGAACGACGCGACGGATTCTATGGGTTGGCCCTTTTATACCATTGGCCCTATGGGAAAATTACTTTGTGTCATAAGACCAAATTTTAACGTTTCGCCTTATGTCGTTTTCTGAAAGCGTCAAAACGCATTCATTGTTCATTGACCATCATCTAAATGGGGCATCAAGGTTTTGTGACATAAAAGTCTATAGAACATTAGTCCATGGGTTATAAGTTCATGGGATATAAGGCCATGAGACATAAGTCCATAATAGACTTGTGTCAGACAATAGTAGGACATAACTCCATAATTCAATTCTTCGATTATTTCCCACTTAAGTGGGAAATAATTCATAATATTTTTTGAATAAGGTGGGCCATAAGATCCTAAGTTCAGTATAGAAGCGTTTTTTTTTGTCCAACTTAGCCCTGATGGTGTACAAAAAAGCACACATTTTCTTATAAGTGATTTACTATTATTGTTTTGCTTTTTATGTTTTTTTATTAGGAATAAAGGCTACAAATTTAATTTAATTAAAATCACCAATAGAAGAAGTAGTAGAAAAGTTTATCTTTAAACATTACAATTTACTCCTGAACTAATGATTTTGATCAAAAATTTACTACAAAAAAAAAAAAAAAAAAAAATACTTAAATAACCCAAAACTTCCTACGGTAAAATTAACGATTGGTTGACGATAAGGAATTTTTGTTGTAAAATTACCCTATTTTAGTCAAGTCCATTAAAATTGATACCTTTTAGCCTACCAAATATACGGTGAATTTAAAATTTTAATAATATTTATAAATAATAACGAAAAAAAAACTCATTATGGAAAGTATTAATGAAAATAACTGAAACATATTGCAAAATATCAACAAAAATTATAAAAAAAATAAAAAACATCAACAGTATACGAGAGATGCCATCCGCAGTAACCATATTTTTTTTTGGTTAGCCATAAACTTAAAAAACAATGGTAGTGATACTGACACATCCAGCCTCATAACCCCAACACCAATAAACCAACGTAATTATTTTTAGATTGATTTCGTCCTCTATAAAATGATGGATCAGCTCGTTATACTTTAAAAAATTTATTGTAATTGAAATAAATGCATGCGTACCTTCGACACCCATGTGTCCTGTATAATGTAGCAAGTGACCAATGCACAAAAAAGTAAATTGGATGGACGGGGTTGATGACATCAAATTGTAAAACTGTCAGCAAACTTTTGACTTGCATGCAAGTAGCAGACAAAAAAAAAAGAATTAAAAAAATATATAAATTTTGTCCTTTATATATCCAGTCAACTTCATATTGGGGTTGATGAAAATATCGAAATTTTACAACATGGTGTGACCATTATGACCCTATTTGAAAAAAATCAAAATTAGTTCTAGCAGCACAGTGGCTTGATGAACGTGCATAATATTGGGTCTCCTTTTTCTATGAGAGTATAATAACAGTTTTGTCTTAGAATCATGGATCTTGTTTAGACTTATAGATCCAGTTTAGATTAGGAAGATTGAGTCCGTACTGGTGAGTCTCATTGTGTTTACATTACCGATGTAATTTGTTTATGAACAAAAAACCAACAACAATTCTCATGAATCCAATGTTTATGTTTTCTCCTACCTCACGAAGGCCATCATCCCACAATTCACACTTTTATTGCCTTAAAACTGCCCAGAGGCCGCACTTAATGTTTCCAATCTGGCTAAATACTTTGTTAATTTGTTATCTGTTAAATGGCAAAAAAATAGTTCTAGACTCAAAACAAGGTTTTAACAGTCTTTCATCACGGAATCGGCTTCATTCTTGATTTGACAACGATATTCTTGATTTCACCTGCTTTTTTTCCTAGTGCATGTTCTTACGTATTTATCAGCATTTTTTATTTTACAAATATTGCGGTTCTATAATACCTAATTATACTTTTTCAAGAATGACCTGATTTAAAGATACGGAAGGCATACTGAACCTGACTATTTTTATTTTTGTCTTAGTTTGTCATCCAACACTATGGTAACCCTAATTATGCAGTAAAATCTATGTTGGTTATCTATTTCATTAAAAAATGTCGCTGGGTAAACAAAGTGTTCTTTTTGTATTTTTGGTGATTAAAAGATGAACATACATACATATTTCATTAGAGCTTTTTGATATTTTAATTTTTTTTTTCGAAATTGCTACTGGATAAACATCATTTTATTAAAAATATAAAAACAGTGTAGAGTAAAACTAAAAACAAAAAAAATTGTACTAAAAAAAGAAAAAAACGAGCTAAAATCAAGAATATCGGTAACAAAAAGCAAGCGGATTCGTTGATAAAAATCTGTTACAGTCGAAAGTTCTTAACCTAAGCCGGAAATTCTTGTTTTTCTTTCTTTGTTTGTGCGTTGAATATGATACCAAAAATATATACATAAGCCTGCTCGTATTTGAAATAAGTATCCCTCTTTTCTCTTAGGGTGGATTTTTCAACCATTGAATTAAGCTATCAGAAGAAATAAACAAACAGGGTATAGTGGAACTAGTGGCCAGTTATAGCGATAAGATTAGAAATTTGTAAATGCAGTTTAAAAAAATAAACAACTAAAAAAGCATAAAATTCGATTTTCAAATGACTAAAACTGCTTCTTAAATGAATTTAACCTCAAAACAAAGTATGCAATTTGATTCCTTCTATAATGATACATTTTTAGAAAAAAAAAATTGAAAATCGTTATAGCCGTTTTAAAAAAAAAAACTATTTTTTCCAATGTAAAATTTTGCAAGGACTTTTATAAAAAAAAAATTGGTACGCAATTTTTAAGATATTATTTATCAACATCTAAAAACTAAAATTTGAAAAAAAATATTGAATAGTTTTCGAAAAAATGATTTTTCAAAAAAAAAAAATTTCAAACTTTTTTTAAAAATCCAAAAAAATAACTTTCGATTTTTTTTTACTAAATATTATTACGGCAACTTAAAAGCATTCATGTAAAAAAAATGGTTGAAATTGATTGAGTCATGAAGTAGAAAATCAGAATTGATAAAAAACGGTTCTATGGCAGGTACCATTAATATCGGTTTTTGAAAAAAATGGTTCTCATTCAAAGATAGACCTTACCCAAAGAAATGACCATGATTTTTTAATCAAAATCGTAGGCACCGTTTTTGAGAAAAATGACTTTATCTAAAACCGGTATATGACAGGTACCATTATTTGGGGTCCAAAAAAAAAATCATCTGGGGATATTTTCCAAAAAACGCTACATACCAAGTTTGAAGTAAATCGAATAATCCGTCTCTGATACATACAGACAGAAAGACAGACAGACAGACAGATAGACAGACAGACAGACAGAATTGTCGGACCCACATTTTTATCATTCTCTATCATCGTAATGTCATGTTTGATTGTTATCTCAACTTTTTTTTTTGTACGAATGCATAACTTGATATATGGTACCCATATCGCAAGTAAAAACCCCCAAGAGTGACACTTTTGCATGGAGGGTACCATAAATTTGGATTTTAAGTTTAAATGTTTCAATGAGAGCTGATTTGGATTTTCAAAATTATGTAATCCAAAAAAAAAACTTAGCACTCAAAATCAGAAAGACATCAAATTCGATATTTGTTCATTGTTTTTCTACGCAAATCTATTCTGAGCACGTTCGCTTGAGGCAGTAAATTCAGTTTTGGAGCATTAAGCAAGCATCATATACTATACTTATTGAAATGTTTTTTACTATACCTTTTTGAAATATTGAGTACTAATTTGTAGTGACACTATCTTGATGGTAGTTTCGCCAAAAATTAGGTTTTTTCGTCCGTAGAGATGAAATGGGTGTGAATAAAAATAGAACATTGTAATTTTAATTTTTTCTAGAGCAATAAATTGTGACCATGATTTTCTTTTTTTTTTTTTTTTTAAATTTAAAGATAAAAAGCTTAAAAATATAAATAAGAATTATATTGGTAATCCCAAACTTTTCCTTACAATTCTTATGAAATAAAAAAATTAAACATTAATTTTAACCATACATTTTATTAATTGAATTTTTTGACGTGTTCTCGTGTATAATTTTTAGCCAAAATGTAAAAATTTGATACATTGATTTTATTTTTTTAGAAAAACATAAAAAAATTAATTATAAAATACTTCTTATTATTTTATGATATAATACTGATGATTTTTTCCGTTCCTTTTTTGGGAAATTTACCCTCCCAACTGAACGAGGGTAAATAAACCACCACTTTCGTACGTTTTTTTCAGTATTCGACACAAGTTACACGCTCTAGCCTTTTGTCACATTTTTTTTGCAAATAACCCTGTTTTAATTTATGATGCATATTGATTGTAATATAATTAGTTTCCCCCTTCCAAAATGTCTTAGATTTTAAATAGTAGAAAAAAAAAAGAAAACTTTCAAAAGAAATATTATCAAAATCGTAGCTGTTGCTGGAACTCTAGGTAGCTTGAGACATGACCGACAGACATGTTAAAAATATTTTTGAAAGCCAAGATTTAAAATAAATATCTTGTACATTTTCTACAACACTATTAAATTTTGAAAATGAACATAGGTACAAAAAAAGTTTCTCACATTTTTTATCAATTTTTCTTTTGCTATAAGAAAAGAATTTATATCCTTAAACATTGAAGAATATAGGAACACGACGTTTTCTCTGTTCTCAAACTTATCATGCATCCTTAGGGCAATCTTTCAAAAAAGAGAATCCTAGACAAAATAGATAAAAATAAATAAAAAGAAAATATTACGGAAAAAAAAACACATCCTCGTCGTCGCCGTAAGGATAAAGATACATTTTCCGAACCCAATAAATAAATCCAAAATTCATGTGAACCAATATGAAATGAAAAAAAAAAAAATCTTTGTTTTGTCATATTTGTGCGTGGAAGAAAGAATAGAGGAAGGAGTGGGATGTTAAGAAATGAAAGACGATACCATCTATCGATATCCATTTTCTTGTTCTTTTTTTTTTTTTAGTTGTATATGTTGGCTACAGGAAATAACCTGAGGAAATTTTTTAAAAAATCCGTTTGAAACAACACAATATCCAAGGAACACAAAAAAAAAAAAAATAAAAAGCAATTTCTTAGTCCAGACCCAAGACTTCTAATACCTGTATTGTAATATTGTACATCCTTCCAGTACCTATGATGGATTTTTTTGTTTAAAGATTCCTGTCCTATATTTGCTTTCGAGGCATTTATATCAATTTTATGGAGAATGAGTTGAAACGTGGACTCTCCGCCTTTGAAATTGTGTTCCTTTTCTTCCCGGGTAACATTGTTTTACGTATTTAGGTTCATACAAGAGTTCTGGCCTGTTGTATAAGGCTCTAGGCTATGAGAAATAAAATTTTGATATGAACTGATTTGATTGATGATAAATTGAAAGGAAGAAAAATAAAAAGTCCTAGATCCTAGTAACATATTGTTTTGCATTAAATAAAAAAGAAAAATGCCTTCAAGCTTGTTAAGAACTATGATAAATACTTTCCCATTTTTTTTTTTTTTGTATTCAACATATATAAACATTAATATGCGCCATTCCAAGAAAACTTTAAAACAGCGTTGCCGTGAAAAAAATTGTATTGGTAAAAAAATCATAAGTAAACCCAGTATAAAATGTAAGTGTGTTGTTACTCTTTACCTACTTTTAGTGTCTGTAGTGTTCACGCAGAAACGGGACGATATCCAACATTGTAGTATACAACAACTGCATGCCGTGGAAGCAATTGAAATTTATACCACACTGTTTAACAACGCGCTAACAAGTGCGAAAGAAGACATCTGTGGTAAACATACTCTTTCGGAAAATGGAAAGGACAACTCAAATCCGGCTAATCTCCGGTCAATAAATCTTCTTCTTGAAAATGTTGTTAATAGGGCTCTGTCCAAGTTGGCGGAAGACAACATTATTATTCCAGATATTCAGTTGGGCTCGTTACTGATATCCAAAGGAACAAATCTTATAAAAACAATACGCGAATGCTTGTATGGTCGATTAAGAAATGACTTTCGATACCGTATGGTTATAGGGCTTCTATGGAAAGCTAACCAGACTTGGCACAAGCAAACCATTCTTGTGTATGATTTATGACATTTTCAATGTTAGAATGCTTGCTGCCAAAAGTTGCAAAATAACTTCTGCCACAACTTTTGATACTAAAAATGGTTTTCAGGGAAGCAAGGAGCGCTGAACTTCCCGATTTGATTCAGCATTTACACAACCGATCTGGTAGTCTACATCAGACAATTGTGTAGTGCATGTCGATGATCTAATTGCGTACATATTGCACCAAGTTACAAACTGTCAGAAATAAGAAACAATTTTTTTTGAAACTCCTTTCGATAAAGCCTCAAGGGATACAAAAGAACTAGCTGATAGTCGTTGGACTATAATAAACGAATACAAGTGTAGTTCCTTACCATTTTGTTGAATAAGTATCTGTATTTTAATAAACTGTAGCCAGCGCTAAGAGAACTGCTAAGGAAATCGTTGTTTTATAGCAGCTAGCCAATGATTGACAATAGATATCCGGTATGATTCAACGTGTCCTCATCTCCGAGGGAAAAGATTCGGCTGTTTGCGAGGCATTGCTTCAGACGCTGCATAGAGTACACTTATTGTCCAAATTGGTTCAACATAAACAGAATTGATAAATTTTTTTTGTTAAAGCTGATTCAGGGTCACATTGCCAGAACTAAGTATGCGGCCAATAGCTCAATCTTTAGGGCTTACTACACTAATAATGAAAAAGTACTTAGAGAGTTTGTGTTTCAGCAGCTTTATTCCGCACAAGGTATTCCTCTATTTTGACAGTTTGGGGCTCATTGAGGACTAAGCATTCAACTGCACGTGGTCTCCATCTCTCTTACGACCGACATCATAATTTTTCTCGTTAAATCGTTATTTCAAAAAAATGAGTGCACCGGGGTAAGTAAGTCGAAAATTTGTTTGGTTGCTTTGAAAGAAAGATTCTTCGAGTGATTTTTGGTACTGTGTGTATCGAAGGAGTATGGAGAAGAAGATTCAACGACGACGAGCTTTACGGGCTGTACAGCGACGTTGACCTGGTTAAGAAGCTGAAAATACAGCGGCTGGCGTGCGTAACTGAAGGCGGTAATACCATTTACTGTTTTTAGCATTTTTTCCGGAAAAACTTAAAATAACAGAATGTGAAATATTTCAACTAGATCTGTTTTTCCCTCTTGTTGTGATATGAAGAATTTCAAAACTAATGATATCAATTTCTCCTAATGAAGCTTGACGATTTTTGTATGTGTTTACCCGTCAACGGTATTCATATAATCCCTTAAGTAAGTGTAGGTTATGTTATAATAAACAAAACTCCCATTCTCCAAGGACATACTTCATATAGTTTTTCTACAGAAAGCTTAATGGTTTTTAAAATTTTCATAATTCTTCTAATTACGGTCCACTTTCAAAGTTATTTGACTAACATAAAAGATATTTTTTTTAATTTTAAAAATAAACTTTTCTTTTGAACGTGCGATGTTAAACATTAAATTAAGTCACCTAGAAAACACATATCCTCTTAAAAATAATCTTGTCCATACATATTTGCACCCCCCCCCCCGTCTCCTTTTTCATAACTACCTGTTTGTCACTATGATGAAATTATGAATCCCATTTTCAGGACTGCTTATCTCAATTGTTCAAACAATGTGTACACTGTATACAGTGTACAGTGGAGCTAGAGTACTGGTTGGGGCGTGCTTGTACTTATACCGTAGTCGGTGAATGATCCTGGGTGGGTACAAGTAAAACATGAAAATATGAAACATAGAAAAGTCAACAAATTTATTTACCTTGTACCCTCTAAGCTTGACACAGTGTAGCCTAGTTTGTAGCCCGTGTTGTAGTCATGTTGAACTCGACGGCGGCGATGGAGACGACCGACGGACGACGATGGGGACGTTGACGAAGACCGAGGACGAGCGAGGACGACCGAGAACGACAACTACAACTACACGGTCATGAAAATAATTTAAAAGTGCTTCATCCTGGATGTTGGTTTAACCGTCCAAACACATCATAAAATGGCTTTATTATATGTTGGCAACTATGGCTTCCTGAGTGCCATCATAAAGGTAAATAAAGTGAAAAGTTATCTTTTAGTTAAATGTGTGCGTGTGTATATACATATATAACCGCTATATAGAGCAAAACTAGAGAGATCCCTTCATATTTCTTTGGTCCATAGTGCCCATTCTGGCCATCCCATAAAATGTCTTAAATCATAAACACGCCAACGACAACGACGACAGTGTCAACGACGAAAAGGACTTAAAACGGTTGGGAGTTGAGTTTTTACCATAGAGAGATAGCTTTGCACTTGGCCATGAATAGGCTGCTTAGTAAGTCCGTTTAATTGCTTACTATACTTGAGGACATTGGTTTAAAGGACATCTTGCCAGCAAATATCGTTGTTTGATGTTGTTCGTTGTTCGTATAAAGTGAGAGTAACGATATTTTTAAAGCGTTATGGCTTTGCTCCAAACATTTAAAGAGCAATTTGGGCGAAGAAGTTTATTATTTTGTTTACAGTTAGAATTTTAAGTTGTTATGGGGAAAAAGTGGTACTCAGGAGTTTCTTTTTTTTTTTGGATTTGTAATACAAAATATTTAATTTATTTGAGAGGCATTCAATTTTGGCATCATTCGAAAAAGTTTTTATTTATTTATTTGATTTGAAGTAATCTTGCACCAGTTTAGTCACATAGCCTGGTTTTAGGAAAAAAATGATAAAAATGAGTTCTACATTCTTGAGTGCAAATTCATTTAAAGAATTTGTGATTAAACTCTCTAGCATGTGACCCGGAAGATCTCTGAATTTCAGAAGAATATAATTTTGTTGCCTTTAATTCTAATTTGTAGTACACCCCGGTATAATGGACTATCACGCCGGAGGTCTTGGTTCAACTCCCAGCCTGTAAGACAAAAACTCCAAGATACTGGTTGTAATGATCAGTGCATCTTATCTAGCTGTGTGGAACCAGTAGAAAAAAAGTTTTCTGCTGACTTGCTACACTCACACAGGAAATGGTTGAGAGTGTCCAGTTACTAGGCCTTGTTTCTTCGTAAGTCTATCGTGCCAAAATTTAATGTACTTATGTTTGTATCTTTAATTTGGCAGGATGGAGATGGGCAAAACTTGTTTTCGTACTTATTAATGGTAATCATTCAATACATAAGTGAACTTTGATATTTGTTATGTATAGCATTCCTGCAGAAGCTTATCACTGACTAAAATAGATTTAGACAAAAGGTACACTATACTCTATGTTGTCACACTTAGGTGTATAGTAGTTTTATTGAGTTTAAATGTTGCAATATTTCGACGAATTATGGTAATATTAAAGAAATCTAATTTCAGATTTGGAGTTTTGAAAACATTCGAAAATAATACCAATTTGTAGAGGAAATGCAACTTTAAGACTTAACAAAACTAATTTAAAGATAGAAAAAAGTTTTAAAATTAGTCATTAGTCGTTAGTAACCTAGATTAAAAAAAATTATTTATTTTTTCTTTATATCGTGAGGGGAAAATGCTATAGATGTCTAAAATGTATTTTTTATGACAGTTCATTTCAATAAAGTGGCCTATCCAATTACATCTCGTTTGTGGTGGAAATTTGAACCAAATTTTTCCATTCTTCCTTTCTTTCGATTTAAAAATGAAAAAAAAAAAAAAATTGAAAAATATTCACAAAATTTTCAACTATTTTTTTCATATATTTCAGTATATTATAGGTGTGAGCGTTCGAAATTCTTCAAACAATTTTTGGTAGTAGTTATAGATGCTATCATGTGATATCTTAGTCTAAAAGATCAAAGATCGATTTTTCGAGGTTATTTGGTCCCAGTGTGCATCGATGGAGAATGGAGAAGAAGATACAACCACGAACTGTACGCGCGACTTCGACCTTGTCAAAAAGCTGAAAATACAGCGATTGAGATGGCGTGGTCACGTGGAGCATATGGATAGCAACGCACCAGCCTGACGAGTCTTCGAATCAAATCTCGATGGACAACGTGACAGAGGAAGACCTCATCTTAGGTGGCGCTATAAAGTGGTGGATGACCTCAACCAACTTGATATGTGAAACTGGTGGCAACTAGATAGGGACCGGGCTGTTGGAGAGGTTTGTTGGTTGAGGCCAAGATCCACCCTGGATTGTATGCGCCATCGTAAGTAAGTTAGTAAAAGATCGAAGCAGGGTTGTTACCTAAATACAACAAATATTTTTATGTAAAAGTGGGTGATTGTGGCGTATGCGTAATATTTTTGTTTATAGAAAAATTTAAATAAAATACTATAATACTATAATAATATTACACATACGGTTGTTTTCTGTTATCGTTGAGCAATTAATAGAACTAATTTGTCATTTTTTGATCTTATTTATGTTGTTTATAACATTGACATCTTAATATAGTCATAAATGCTTTATATTCTGATATAAACTCCACCTCACTTGATTACGAACATTTATTTTTATTGAATGTTTGAACAACAACAACAACTTAAAGGCACTACCACTCTTGTTTGGCTGGAGATATAGCTATTTCGTGCTTTGCCACTTATGCACTCATCAGTCTCCTTTTTGTGGTGCTGAGCTTTAATCCAATTTTATTATGAAAAACTTTCTATGCACACCATGGGAATCGAACCCACGCTATCAGATCTTAGCTCAGTCTTATTTTTTTTAGTCTTTTATTTTTTTACACTTTTTGGCTTTGTAGGCTCTATATTTTTAATTTTTACCATAGATCAGTGTGCCTTTTTCCATTCTTAAGGGCTAGAAAGCAGATCATTTGTGAAGAATTTATTTGATTAATTTATAAAATCGAAGTTAATATTTTATATATTCTTAGTCTTTAAAAACAAAAAAAAGATTTTTTTTCTGGAAAAGTGACATATCGTAGTGTAATTTTCAACTGCTTTCAATTAGTTTGGAGTATACTGAGCATAGTAATAAATAAAATTCTTAAACACACAAAAATTCTGTGTATTTCCTATACCTAAGAAACTTTAAGAGACTAACATCAGGGGTTATCAGGGTTCAAAATAAAAATCTGAAAAATTACAGGATTTTTTTGAACTGTTAGAAAATAGTTTTTCTACCTTAGAACTTGATCTAAAAATAACGAACGGAGATATAACATTCGTTATTAACACAAAAACTCGAATATATGGGGTGTCCCAAAAGTCAACGTCGAAACGCAAACGAGTGATAGGTGGTAACAGTTATTAGAAAAATAAAAAAAAAATCATAGCCATGGATTTTGTGAGTTATGGGCATTCAAAAAAAATTGAGAAAATGGTCACCCTGTGACGGTCCTACAAGTGCCCCAATTACAAATCTTAATTTTTCTTAATTTTTTTTGTTATTTTGGAACCTGAGTTTTAAAGAAATTATCACTTTTTTGACCAACTAAGTGCTCAAAATTTATTCATGACCCTAGTTCAATGGACCTAGTGTATAAAAAAAATGTACCACGAAATGTTTGCAAGTTACCTGCAAAGTTGGCGTGTTCAAATTTTATTTCAAAATGGTCTAACATTTTTGATAAAAAATTCATAAATAACGGAAACAATAATCTTTTTCTAAAGTAACCCGGTTATAAGATAATTATTTTGAATTCATAAAAAATAAAATGCACGATTGGGTCGCACGTACTTGCTCTTGTAGATAAAGTTACTATTTATGCTAAGCCTTTTTAATTAAAAATTTGAAAATGCAGTTTAAAAAAAAATTAAAAAAGCATAAAATAAACAATTTTCAAATGACAAAAACAGCTTCTTAAATGAATTAAACCTCAAAACAAAGTACTCAGTTTGATTTCTTCTATAATGATACATTTTTAGAAAAAAAATTTTGAAAATCGTTAGAGCCGTTTTGTAAAAAAACAATTTTTATCATATAAAATTTTGCAAGGAAGATATTATTTATCAACATCTAAAAACTGCATTGTGAAAAAAAATATTGAATAGTTTTCGAAAAAATGATTTTTCAAAAAAAAAATTTCAACTTTTTTTTTTAAATCCAAAAAAATAATTTTCAATTTTTTTTTATTAAATATTATTACAGCAACTTAAAAGCACCCATGTAAAAAAAATGGTTGAAATTAATTGAGTCATGAAGGAGAAAATCAGAATTCAAAAAAACGGTTCTATGCAGGTACCGTTAATAACGGTTTTTGAAAAAAATGGTTCTCATTTAAAAATAGACCTTACCCAAAAAAATGACCATGATTTTTTTAATCAAAATCCTATACACCGTTTTTTGAGAAAAATGAGTTTTTATAAAACCGGTATATGACAGGTAGGTACCGTTATTTGGGGTCAAAAAAAAAAAAAAAAAAAAAATCAAAAAACGTCTGGGGATATTCTCCAAAAAACGACAGATTCCAAGTTTGAAGTAAATCGACCCATCCTTTTAGGCTGTGGTCTCTGATACATACAGCCAGACAGACAGAATTGTCGGACCCACTTTTTTCTCATTCTCTATCATCGTAATGTCATGTTTGATTGTTATCTCAATTTTTTTTTTGTACGAATGCATAACTTGATATACATACATATGTATGTAGGTATATGGTACCCATATCGAAAGTAATAATTCGTACCCTCATGAAACTTGGCAAAAACTTTACATTTGCAATAAGATTGAAGAATCAAAAGAGTCCATAAAAATATCTTGGGTGGAAGGGTATTTTTTGGTGGTAAAGATTGCAAATGTAAAGTTTTTGCCAAGTTTCATGAGGGTAACAATTTTTTTTATTGTTAAATACCTATTTTACCCGTACTAATTTGGCAAATGACTACAGCACGCTGTTTTTTTGTATTAGGTTTAAAAGATTTTGGTTTGAAGTAACAAATAAAAAACACTACCCCACGTTAAAAAAATTAAATAAATTTCCTTAGGATTACTTTAGTATTATGAAAGTGGGTCACTGTGGCGTATGTGAATCATTATTATTATTTTTTTTAATTTTTTTTGCTTTCAGTGGTGGATAAATGTTGAAGCCGTTAAACGCGTTATAAAAGTGTGAAATTCTTACTGTACTAAGGCCACATTCTGTTTATAACTTGTCTAGCCGTTCATCTTTCACGAAGTCAAGTTACTGTAGATGGGAGAAAGTTCCTGCTGATCCCACAATTTAAGAGCGGGTTTTTTGTATTCCTTGTGCCAGAAAAAAATCAATTTTCACATTTAAATCTGGGTGTCGCAATAGAAACCCCTATTAGACATTTTTATATTCAACAAAACAATTCACACACTTCAAAATACAAAACAAAAAATCAAAAAAAAATCTGCACAAATATTTGACATTAATAAATAACCCAAAGTTTTATCAATCAAAACCTCTTTCAAAGGATTCTCGTACAACAAGAATTTCTAAATTGTGCTGATTCTTGTTAAATTGTCTTCATTCCTTCCTCTCTTTCAAAATTCTTTCTTGTTAAAAAAAAAAAAAATAAAATAAGGAAGAACCATCAAAATTCCGCCTATTCATGTTTAAATTGTGACAAATCGAGCCTTCTCAGAAACCATATCGTGCAAATAAATTCTGCTTGATCGAATATCAAAGTGCAAACATTCAAATCCTAACCCAGCATTATTTTTTTAAAAAAAGTAATTGGCCAACAACACGATTGCTGTGTTAAAAGGATCAAATGGGTATCTTCGTCCGTCTATTCACTAACACACACATAAAGATACACATTTCTCACATCACAATTTCCTCGTCCTTGCAATCATTGTAAAACATGAAAAGTAATGAAATTCACAAAAACAAAAATAAAACACCAAAAAGCACACAATCTATAGCATGGCATCGTCTAGAGTGGTGAGTTTTTTTTTCTGTCCATGCAAAAGGATAGTTATTTCATATCGTCCTTTTCATTCCCTTCATCGGATATTCACAAAGTGCTTTGATTTCGAGGAATGATCTGGAAGAAAAAGGAGGATGACGAGAAATTCCTATTTGCAACCAATTCGCCCACCCGAAATCGATGGTGCGCGCTAAGGATGCACAAGGATGTTTAAACATAACAGCTATACTATAAACGGATATCCTTCCTCATCTAATGCACACAACTTCAAGTCTGAATGAATTGGAATCTGTGGAGTTATGTCTTCCTCTTCCTGTTTCGATCGTAGGGTTTTTGATTGTCTTTCCAAATTTCGCACCTTGCAACATAGAAGCACAGCGACGGAAAAATAAAACAACGCGAAGTAAATATAAAACAACTGACTGCTGCTGCATTTCATATGTTTTGGCTTTTTTTCTTTTCTACATTTTTATTTTATGGTAAAGTATTGGTTGCGAGATTCTTTCAAACGATTTGAGAGAATATGTTAAATAAAAGCTACTTGCAATGCAATGCAAGAACTCAATCTGAGTCGAAAAACATATTTGACAGTACAGGATGGGTTTTCAATTATTTTTGGTATTTATACCAGAACTTTTGTTTATCAGATTGAGTACATGCGACATGTCCAGGTGCTGAATTTGAATTTATTTGTGTTTATGTTTCTTCAAAAAAATACTGATGTTGGTCTTTGGGCGAGGTCTTTGTCTATGACAGAAAGCAAAGAACATTGGATAAGAGCTGCTACTCGATATAAAATGGTGCAGTTTTGTATTTTTTTTTTCAAATGAGGAGAACAAGTAACAAGAACTGATTTTGAATTTGATGCGGATTTATTGTTAAAAGCTTCTTACAATATGCATTGACTTTGTGGGTTCATAGTAATGTAAATTGAAAAATTTTTGAGGAACTGAGAGACTGTTCTTAAGCTTTTCTATATCCTTTTTTCGTTGCAGACACAGGGAAAAGAACTTAAAAGTTGAGGATGTATAGTTATTTGAAAATCACCCATGCTTTGTTTTGAAATTTTAAACTTTTCTTTGAAATAGTAATCATTTTGAGTTGATGTTTGTATTTTTCTCCCAATTTATCGTTTAAATAGAGTTCAGAGTGGTTTATATAATAATGGTATTTCATTTTCTATCTGGTGATTTTGAAAACTAACTCTGGAAATCTCATTTTTGAAAATGTTTACACTTATCGGGACACAAACTTTTTTACAGTAGCGTACTTATAAAAAAAATGAAGTATCAATAATAATATTTATAACTCTATGTTCCAAAGATTTCTCGAGACTAGGATTAGTTTAAATTTTTGACTATTTATTGTTTTCACTTGTTTTGGCTTGAGTTTGAAAAATTCATCTTACTTAACATTTTTTTTTTGAAACCTTAATTGGTAAAAGCTGCCGCTCTTAATAATGGGTGGTGTTATTACCCGTGCCTATATGATTAACTTGAATCCAGGCAATCAAGCTGTATTTTAGTGGTGTCTCTTTTAAACGAGGTCGAATCATATTGTCTCAAGACCTTATCATATCATGCAGAGCTCTGATAATAATAGATCTGTTTTTCTCTAGCTAATCATGCAAATTGACCCAAATTTTCAATAAAAATGCCAATGCTTTGTTGAAACTTGAAGGTACATTCAACCAAAATGCACTCTACACTTTTTTATCTTACCATTTTATATAAGTCAATGAAATTATTTTGTAATTTTTAGTGCGTGATAAAAGCGTTTTTTTTTAGTTTTTTTAAACTAGATATTTTTTAACAAAAAGAAGTGGGGCAAGTAAAGAAGAGGTTCTTGGCACTTATTCAGGCGCAAAATCAAAGACTGGCAGTCTAGACTTGAAGTTGAAAAGTATGGCAGAGGCTAAAAGGGAACTGATTGTTTTTCGACTAGATACCATGTCTGCCAAGGCTATAGTGAATGCTCACCGTAAACTTCACTACAAAGTTGCCAGTGCCAATTTCATTTTATGACATATGTGTATGAGCCCGAAAAACCAACGCTTCGCATCTAACACTCCAACCGTCTCACAACATCGCTACAAACCCTTCATCAAACCTCCATTCTATCTCATTCTATTATCAACAAACGACACAACAAACCTCCCAACAACGTAGAATTACTGGCCCTCAGGGAAATGGCGATTATAGTGCTCATGAATAAAATTTAAGGATCAGAAGCGAGATCACCTAAATAAATCTACACCACGTAAATGGTGCAATGAGTTGCCAAGAGCATGCATATAAATAAGAAATAACAAAATGTTCTGAATTTAATTTATGACGAGGAATTGGGTACCGATCAAAACCCGAATTGAAAACTCTGTTCGATAAGAAAGAACCCGAATAGAATGAAATGTTTTAAACAAAAATTCCCACCAATTCTAATTATTCGGCAGTGAAGGCTAAATCCGTACGTTTCAAACATTTGGTTCATTTATTTTTTTAGAAAATGAAAAATTGTTCTGTGAAGCACAAAATCTAATAGCCCTTAAAAACCATTTCTATTATATTAATTTGTAATTACTGAATATTAAAAAACAATTTAGCATAGAATCCTGTAGGGGGATTAGCCACCCCAGCCCCTCTCTAGCTACGCCAATGCCCTTGGAGTTGGCATTTCAAAGCGGCTCTATTTAAAAACATTGTACTTGCACTTGGGCAATAATATTGCATTTTCAGTGGAAGCAAACGAATAAAACTCTGCCAAACAAAGATTGTCCAGTACTGGCCTTATGAGGAAGCTTGTTCCCAAACAGTGGGACCTACCAACTTTTCAAGGCAAAAATACAGCTCAAATACATAATAAGAACACAGATTTACTAACAAAGGGAGAATACTATCCTTGTGCCACCGAATCGATTAATTTTTTGGCTCAGTTGTAGGCTATGTCCAGGAGTATAACAGGTTCAAATATCAAAGCGCACTTTCCTTAAGATAAGCCACAGATTACATAATTCTAAATGCTTATGTTTTCGCATGTACATTGTACGCAACCCAAATATAAATGAGTTCCATAAAAAATATGATGCTGGTTTAATTCTCATCATGTATCTATTTTTGGACAAAAAATCAAATGAAGAGAATATTCTGTACTTCTGTATACGCAAATAGTACCTAAATATTATGATTATATCCCGTTTTTGACCCAAAAATGTGCTTTCAAAGTCCAATATTTATTGGATAAAAAGTGTTTTCCTGAGATTTAAAACGCCAAAAATGTGGGCCTTGACATAGAGAATCAGTCTTTTCATTCTCAGTTAAAAAAAAATAGATTTTATCCCCTTTTGAAAAAGTCACTCCTCAGTTTATGTTCATTAGACTAGCCTTGTATTAATAATAATCGTTAGATAAATAAGGTTAATATTTTTTGTAATGCCTTTTTGCCATTTTAAGAATTTTACTTTACGTTTTCGTTTAGAAGGAAGATTGAAAGTTCCCTGTTTGCTACAACAAGTCTTACGCATATTGTTTTCTATTTTTTATTTAAGTTTTGAAAATGCATTTATAAATGACCTTCCGTTCATTAAAACTATAAAGTAAACTTTGTTTTTGGTACACACTCACTTTTCAACTTTATCTCATCTACTAGGGACGAAACTTTTAATAATAACAAAATATTTGTTTCCAAATTCAGAAGTGGGATTGTTCATAAACAATGTGCATTATTAATGGTGAAACTTTGAAGCACACTAATCATAAGTGATAGATCCACACAAATATTAATCAAATATTAATTCCAACTCATATATACACACACACACACACAAACATACATAAGTGAAAGACAAATACAAACTGAAAAAGTGTAATAAAAAACAAATATTAAAAATCATAAGATGGAGCATCTTCAAAATTGAACATGGACAGAGGAACACATTGGACACTTTGGACACCCATGATAACTTGACAATGACAGTTGACGAAAACTTCTACAAAGTAGACATTTTCACTATAATTTGAAAGACGACAAATGAAACAAAAATATCTTTATTTTTATTTTTTATTTCGAAAAGCCATTCCCGATTCCAATTCGAAAACAAGCAAAGACTAAAACAAAAATAAAAATAATAAAAAAAAAAAACACCAACAACAACAATTCTCATAAAAGTAGCATTTAATAAATCAACATTTTCTTCTGATTCATTTCATCCATGACAGCTTAAATAGGCGTTATGTGACATTTTGTTTTGTCAAGTGCTAGAACAAGGACATTTCTTTTTATATGTATTTTGTTTTTGTTTTTTTGTTCTTTTTAAAATAAAATAGGTATAGACTATAGAAGGACAGGGAATGAAGAGATACAGATATGCTTTTCTGTTGACTGTCTTTTCTGTCCCTTAAGGAATACAACAGCAAAATATCTGAGAAAAAATGGCAAAAAGTAATTTCCAAAAGTTTATCTCAAATCTCTGTGTGTACGGATGTTTGTTTGGGTGAATTTATCTAATATATAAATGTTTGTATATCTATGCAGCATCTATCAGGGTTTTATTTTAAACTTTATTTTAGAAAAAAATAAAAAAAATAAATAGAAATTAATGAGAAATAAAACAGGAACTGGTATGATAAGCTGTGGCATTGTAAATTAATGTGAATCAAAATAGGACAGAATTTTTAAAAAAGAAATAAATTCAAATAATAAAGCTAGAAATGTTATTCAATGTAAAAACCAAAAAGTCAAAATTAGAAAAAATATAACATAAAGCAAATGATTATGTGACAAAATGTTATGAAACTTGAACCAAAGGCGTATACAACAGTAAAACTGGTTCTAAAATAAAGCAGAGCGGTAGTGCCTTCATTAATAGTGGGAGGTTTAATCAAAATTGATAAGTTGGGCTATGAGATATTCATATAGATGCATTTATCATAAAAAGCAAAAAACACACATCAGTCTCTGTACCATCATATGATAGGTAGTTTTATTCCATTTGAATTGTGTCAGAAATTAGGGTTACCGCTTAGCGACTTTAGTCGCTTTTTTTGTGACCATTTTTTAAGTCTCTGGGACTAAGCGACTACTTTTTAAAAAGCGAGACCTTTTCATAATAACGACTTTTTCGTCAATCAAAATTCAAAAGAAAGTTTTCCAAACTCAGCCATTTAAATTAAATTTGGTAGAGGAACTATTGTTGCTCAGTTAATTTTGTTTTCAACATTCCCCTTAACTAAAATGCATTACATTGCATGTGTGGTGAGTGTCCCTTAAACGAAAAAAAATATCGAAAAATTATATTGAATCTTATAAACTGTCATACTATGATTTTTGAGACAATTTCTGATCATGTTTAAAAAAAAGTACTAGGCGCGTCCGATGGTTACGAGATTTTTTAAGTTTGAAAAAAAATATCAGCTATCAGTTTCATGAATTTTGCGGAGATTTATCAGACGACGCAGTGCTAACTGCGGTTGGATTCATTTCTCAGTGAGATTTTTAGTTGGCCTTTTGAAATTTGCCTTGACAGTATGATGTTTCCAAAACATTCAGCAGCTCTTAGTTAAATGAAAACGTATTGTATTTTTCATAGTTTGCAATGATCCTATTATTTTGTTGTTGTCAATAATAACCTATTTAGAAGAGAAGTTGAGTGTTTTTTCCGTTAAAAATATATTAATGAAGTTGTTTTTTCCCCCAAAATAGCGGCTTTTTCGATAAAAATGCAATTTTATTTAAGTTATTTAGTTTTGTGACCTATTTTAATGAAAGTGATTTTTAATGAAAGCAACGTTATACAAATTTTCAATGGTAACGCTCAATTGACGTGGTTGATTGGTTCTTCTCGGGGGTGTTTTTTTTTTTCAAATTGTCAAGGGGCTTTTGTGTTAAAAAAGATGATATTGACGTTTGGTCACGACAGGGGTCTAACTAAGGGTCAGTGTAGCAGTTTATTGATGGTTGGCAATAAACAAGTTTCTTTGAGGATAGCAACAAAAATAATTGTCCAGTGGGATAGTTTTGGCTGTCAGTTGAACAAAATTCCGTGGCTAATTCTCAAGATTTTCCTTTCAAACTGCTGCAGGTCCCTCAGTACAGCTAGTTAATGTTCCATACTGGAAAGCTGTAGCTGATGAATGGGGGGTTTAAATGGGTCTAAGAGAGTTTAGTTGGCTGTCTCAGTCCAGTTCTTCTTTTTACCAAGGAGTGCATGCGTTGGACCACCAAGTTGGCCTTACACACAGGTCTTGAGTGCATGTTCAAGCTCAGAAGCTCGTTTAAATTGATGCCCATCTGATGTTCCATCTAGGAGTGTTAGTGTGATGCTTAAGCCCAATTACTTCTTGGTCTTCCTGGTTGTCTAAGACACAATACTTCCGATTTGGATGAATTGATCGGGATGCCCAACTGTTCAACAATGAAAAATGAGTTTTCTCTTTTCGATCAGCTATCGTTTGGTATAAGGATCTAAATGATGTGAATAAATCGTCAGCATAGCTTAGGGTCTTACATTAACTAGCAGTCGATTGGTCAGAGGTCACAATTCTGTCCAAGTTCTGAGCTCTGAAGAACTCAAGTGCTCAAAATAAAAAAATGTTGATTTGGAGTTGCACCATAAAGTTTCTGGAAGAAATAACAGATAATATAATTTTTTTACCGTGCTATAGGAAACCCTCATATGTTGAGTTTATGGTCAAGGGCATCAATCAAAACGCTGATGTTAAATGCTTTCTAGACATGTAGGATTGATGGTTATTAAGAGCAGAAGTGATGCTTTGCTGAAACTTCAGGAATGTTTCTCACGAAAGCCGAAATGCTTGTCTACAATGATTGCTGTAAAGCTTGTTGTGCTAACTGCGTATCAGGTCTTTCAGGACCTTACTTAAGTTAATGAGAATTAAAATTGGCTTATAGTGGAAGACCATTTTCCTACCTCTTTTCTTAGGTATAATCTCGATTTTTGCAGTAATCCCTTTTTGTGGGAAGTTATCAGTATGATGGTAGATTATTCGATGAAGATAATTTCTTTCGGCTTTTGTTTGTAGCAGCTAATTATCATGAATATTGACTATCTCTTCTAGGGTGCTCAGGTTCGAGCTGTCTACTGGATTACTTGCAGGATTGGTGTCTCTGAATGTTGCCTTTGTAATTCAGCTAGAGTCCATTGGATGGTCTGAAATAAGCTGCAATTGCTTCTGCTTCTGGTGTTGCTCCTTATCTATTGTTGGTTAAAATCATTTTGGCCATTGGTGACTTCTATTTCAATAATTATATTAATGTTTCCAGGCATTAGGTTCATGTTGGATGTGTTGAGTTCATGCTGATAAGCCCTTTAGAGACGATTGCTTAACATTTGTTGGTGACTATACAGGTTTCGAGCACACTCTGAAAAGTGCTGGTATCTTCATTTGTAGTCTTTGGCTGTTTTTCCTTCTCCAGTCCACCTGCTACTGCCAATTTTAAAGAATCAATATCTCCACATGAATTTCGGTGAACCTTTTCTGTGGTGGTAGTGTACCTGTACAGTTTCTTTAACATCCTTCTGTAGCTTCTGGATTATTCAATCTCCTATAGATGTGTTACTAAGTTGATAGACCTTGATACTAAGCTCTAATGCTTAATGGTCCAAGTTGCTGGACACTATTTGAACTCTGCATTTAGTTGACCTAAAACATTTAGTAAATTAAAACTTGAAGGCTCCGATATTAACCTTGCCAATACCATAGGTTGAGTCTTATTTGCTGAAGCAGAAGAGTTCATGAAAGTTGCGATCCATGTCAAGATCATAAGAATAGTTTAAAAATATTCTTCTTTACTACCATTGCGAAGGTTTTGAAAGAAAATAAAAAATGCCAAAACTGTATACCCAAACCCATGCATACTGCATACAAAAATCGCAACCTATCCCTTTAATAATTTCAACGCCCCCCCCCACACGTGTTACTTCCACCATGAAATCAGATTTCAATAATAACTGGTCTATTGCGTTTGGCTGATTAGAAAATCGCCATTTCATCCTGTCAATCTATAAACCCTGTCTGGAGCCTATGTAAATTTATACAACTTGTAAATGTTTTCTAATTGTTATTTATTGTAAAGCAATGTTATCAATTCATCCACAACCATTTGTCCAAAGCCCATTTAAATGCTTTTCCAAAACACAAATTAGTTTAATAAATTGTTATCCAATTTTGCCATCTCATATAGACACCCGCTTGGTGTGTGTACTTAACAATGATTCTACTAATCCTTCTTGCTATGTCACCATTGTACCAAAACCTTATCACCAAATTTCCACCCTCACATCGCTCTAGGTCTTAATTCAATGTCATCTACAATGCTAATTACACAGCCGATACACAATCGTTTCATTTGCAACCTCTATGCCGCCCATCCACATATCTTCACTCTTCAGCCTACACCAAAGGCTACAAAAGATGCCACACTCAATGGCTCTTCATGTACAGTGTCCCATTTCCACATCATGACACAGCACACCACCCACCCACTACCGCCACCATTATACCTCTCGCCTCTCGAGAAAACGCACTTCCGAGGCATTTAACCATGTTCAATTGGAATTAGCATGGTTTCCGATCAATTGGCAGACAAAGGCTTAAGAAACAACTGCTTCCGGCTGAATCTATGCAAATCCGGGCAAACAACATGCATATACAAAAAGAGGGGGCAAGGGGGTGAGCTTCGGAAACTAGGCAACACTATGGTGGGATGAGGCCTTTAACCGAGTATACCAGTCAGCAGCACAGCAACACATCCATGCATAGAGAATTCCCCCCGGTTGAGTCTGTGCTGGCATTACCAGAAATGTGGGTGACACATCGGTGAATTGCATTCAATGCCGCTTTGTCTTCGTTTGCGCTCAGGGCATCAAGTCGTGTTTCTGCGATGCAAAAAAATAGTATGTCGTGCAGAAAACGAAACATTTAACATTTTTTTACGTTTTCTCCTCCTCTGCTGTTAGAATTAAGGTTAGATTTGTTTTCTTAAATCTGAGGAGCTGAAAGTTTTAATAACGTTGTGAAAAGCGTGGTGATTCTGTTGTAGCATTTCTGATAGCCTGGCGCTACTGTAAGATTACCCGAAAAATTTAAATGTTAGCCAGCTATTTTCACAAATGTAAATTCACCACCACCACATGATGTGTAATTAAACTTTGAGCTACAATAACTTAGATTTGGATTTATTTACAGAATTCATTAATTTTGTAGGAAGACAATTTATCGACTAGTTATATTTAATTTAGTAAAAAAAATCCTTCCCTGAAAAAGAATGTGATGAATTTTCCATATAGTAGTCATGAAAAAAAAAATAATAACAGCTGTTAACTTGACGAAACGAAAGTATTATTCTGTCATCAAGAAGAGAGACCCAATACCATCTACTAGGTAAAAACGTCACCATTGGCAGTTATAACTCCGAAGTAGTCAAGAAGATATCGCACAACGGCATCAGATTTATGTGAATAATTTACTATTATCAGTAATAAACTGTACATATATCTTATAGAAATTAATTATTGTTACATCTAGCATCATAAACGTTTTAACAATAAAATTTACCACAGTAAAATCCATTCAAAAAATGTTTTTTAAAACCTTTTTCGGACCACCATCACAACCATATCTATTTTCGACCCTTAATTTTAAGTCTGCTACCATTAGGCCTCCATTAAAAATATTTATTTCTGACACTATGTAATTATTTCTGAAGTTTATATTTCTTTAAAAATGTGGGCAAATTACTTTGTGAAATTTCATTTTACGCCAAGAAAATAACGTCGTCAAAATTGATTAAAAATGCACAAAAACTAATCTATCTAAAGCAGATTTTTACTTTTTTAACAATAATTTTTGTCTGTTTTGTTTAAATTAGTATACCAATTTCACGTCGTGGGACAAATTTGTGTTCGGTGAAGATTGTTAGAATTTGTTTCTCAATTTTTTTCTTCTAAAAAACAAGAAATTAATACAGAAATATATTTCTGGAAATAGAAAAAAATCCAGACATAAGGGGACTCCGCAAGAAATAGAGGCTACATGAGGGATTTTGAGAGTGACCCGGAGAGGATGACAAATTAATTAATTATATTGTATCGTGATGAGCCAGCGGACGGACTGAGAGAGTCACACGATAATTAAACGCAAACATATAGGAAGTAGAGTTGAAGGCTCTTAGACAAGTTTTGGTTGGGTCATTTCATTGTTGTTAAGTTTCTTTTTCGACTCATTTTCAGAAAGTTGAAAATAGTGGAGTAACTGGGAGTAACTGCCCAGATTAAATATTTTCCGCTTTCGTACTTTTTGTAGCTCTTTACATTGAATAATTTATAGCAGAAAGTTTTTCTTACGTCCATATTATTGACTAATTTCGAAACAAGTTTAGAATCAAAACATGTTTTGTAGATATTAAAGGTTGGAATATTTCACCGACAAAAAATTATTTAAGATTTGGAATCTTGGATATCCTAACTCTTGCCACCACGATGGGTAAATTGTGGAAAATCTGCCTCTTTTAACTTCTTCAAACATGTTTTGAAAATAGTCAATAATATGGCTGTTAGTAATTTTGAAAGTAAAAAAAAGAAGCAAAAAAGTAGTAGAAGAAACAGAGCGGGTAGATTGTTTTTAATGGAGTATCTTGGTTTGAATTTTAAGATTCCAGGTAAAATGTCAGCAAGTTTCTTGCCTAACTTCTGTGACGAGGTGTTAAAGGAATTAGAAACAGAGCGTAAACCTACGTTTTTCTTATGTAATTTGGACAAGCCATATAACACAGTTATGGAAGGGTTGGGATTCTTATGCGCAAACTTATCATTTTTATATTTTCATAAACTAGCCGGTTGTACTTTGTTGTTAGATCATAAGTTAACTCTTTCAGTTGCATATCATTAATACAGCTTTTCATTTTTTGTACAAACTCATCTATATTGCATTTCTGTCTGCTTTCGATAGAACCAGGTTGTTGTTGTCCTTTTTGGCTTTCACAGTTTAATTGTTTTATGTATATCCACTTGTTGTTGGTTGAACGAATCTACGCAATCTACTCTACATTTAAGATTGTCATCGGGTAATGCAGAATCGTCATACCCAACTAGGTTAGTGAGGTCAAGGGACTTTTGGTTAGACACAAAAACGAATCAAGTAAGTCTAGCTCATTCGAAGAAAATTGGACTTTGGGCATATTCCCCAATCTCGCTTGAAAAGGGAATTTGTTCTCATAGTGGTTGCTTGTAGCTTTGTTGTTGCTATGAAATAGCTTAGAATAAAGGTTTTCTTTTTTATACTTTTGGCGAGTGTTGAATTCGAATCTGAAGTCATACAAAATTTATGACGTCACGTTTTTGGATATAAAGAGCTTTTTTGAGTCGTTGCCATTAAAGTTAATCAATTTTTTAATGAGGATCAAGTAAGATCTCGAAATTGCTTACAAATCAAAATAATAGGCCAAAAAATAGCTGTAAGTGTGTACGCTTAAGTGAGTGCATATTGCTAAAATGGTCTTGTTTTTTGAACCGGTTAGTTTTTAGTCCTTTATATTACTGAAATATGCATAATTGCGTTGCAGTCAACATTTAAGGACCTATTTTTCATAAATTCACCCAAATTATAACTTAGAGAATGATGTGTTTTCAGTTCATCGTCTTCATTGGTTGTTCCGGCCGCCATGTTGGAGCCGCCATTTTGTAGTAGGTTCATTTATTTATTTATTTTTACGTTGGGCCATTTATCAGAAATTAATAGCCTGTTTCGACTAGAGCCCATAATTTAGAAAATGTGATAAAAAGTGTTTTCATTACAAATTATCTCATTTCGTTTGACAGTTCATTTGCTGTTTTCTATATCTGACTCTTTCTTTCTTACACACCTCTTTGTATCTGGGATTCTGTTTGTTTCCTTCTCTCCTATGCAAAACAAATTTTTGGGATGTGTTCATAAATATTTTGCTTAATTTCCGAGCTAATTTCGTACAAATGAGGTGGAAATCACCTCATTTCGAGTTGAGAATTTGTATGAGAAATTATCTCATTTGGCAAATTTGATCCAATTCATCTCATTTGCCCTAGTCGAAACAGCCTATTAAATATTTAAAAAAGCTTATAAATAAAAATACATATTTTGAAATTAAAGTTTTTGCTAAAATTGACAAGAACGTAATACATATATATTCTAAAAGGCCGCAAAAAAACATTTCAGGGATTTTTACCAAATTGTCAAACTAGATACTTTGGTACAGTGACAGTTCTCACATGAAAAAAAAATATGAGCAATTTTGATTTTTATTAGTGTTGATTTACTTAAACGTCATTGGGCCAGATTGTCGATTTAACGTTAAGAAGCTATGAGACATAATTAAACAGAGATGTATTGTTTTTTTTTTTAAAAGCCCTATTGACGGAGTTGAAAACTTGGACCACTTTTTCGATTAGGTTGAGCGAATTCTCAGTTTATAAAAAAATGATATTATGTATGTACATTGTACATTTCATATCTCCAAATTTATGTAAAATTTTAATATTTTGAAATGCATTTTTCAAACATACTGTAGAAAATCTCTGTCGTCTAGATTTTCACACCGTTTGCCTCATTTTTGGTATACACAAGCGCAATTCCAAAATACTATAAAGAACACAAATAAGGAAAAAAAAAACAAAAAAAAAAAACAGGAAGAAACAAATCCTTGTCTCTTATTTTGTGTAAAGGATTTTTCCTTATTTGATTTTTTGATTGGAATTCCGTTGTTGGTTGGTGCTGCTTTGTTTAGAACTGATGCTTTGGATTTTTATTTTTGTGTGTGTCTCTCTCTCTCTCTAATAAAAGCATCAGACAGTTAGACACACAGTAATACAAGAAACTGTGACAAATTTTCCTTCATCATTTCTGAATTAATTCCGCTTTCTTTGATTTCGTAGGAAGAAAATGAAACAAAAAAAAAAAATCGTTCCTTTGATTAATCAAAGTATACGCTCGCGACACTTTCTTTCCATTTTCATGTTTTTTTTTTCGTTTTGAGTGAATTTTCTTATATATCATTCCGATTGTAACTGGAAATGTGAAGCTCTTTCCCTTTTTTATCTTTCTTTTGTCCTTGTTTAGGTTTATTTACAGAATTAAATACTTTGAAAGAGAAGACTTCGTTTTTTTGCAAAAAAAAAATGCATAAAAGAAATTTGTTTTTGCTTGCGTTTTATAAGTTAAAAGGATGATAGGGTTCAAAAGGGAATATTCTATGAGGTGATGTCTTTTGCTTCTTATGATTTATTGTTTACTTCAATAATTCGTAGAGTGTTTATTTTTTCTGTAGCAGTTTTCGTAAATTTAGTGGGAGATTAGGGTTTTAAACAGCTAATCACTCTTATAAAAATACAACTACTGATTCATTAGGTTTGTTTCCTGCGCTGCGTGCCACTAGGAGACTTAAATAAACCCACCAATCTACCAGACCTACAGATTTCCATGCTGCGTGACACCACCAAGGAACGTAAAAACACTTGCTGATCTACTGATCCATCAAAGCTATTGCTTGCTATTCTGCATGCCACCAGGGGCCGTTAAATAGCAGTGAAATATTTAAAAGTTCAAAGTTCACGAAATAGTTATTTGGTTGGCTTAGAAAGGGAGAACTCTGAACCTAAAGCAGCTTGGACCTGCTGACACATCCGGCTATATTGGCGTCTACTTTGGAACGAAATTCAGCAAACAGGACTGATGCCAGCTAGTACTGGAGCTACCTAACGAACAAGATACGAATATTGAAGCATTTTCATAAGCAATAACTAATAATACCATTTATATGGATCTAAGTTTGACTGAACTTTATGCAGAAAGGACAAATATGGTGGAATTTCCAATTCTTCATCATCGTTTTGCTCAACTATCCCCATTTTTTTTGTAGGGTGGCCCAAGCTGTTATGAATCGGAGGATAAATATTTACTTTTAGAGCTAAGCTCAGAATGATGAGTCTTCGAATGCCGCCAGGAACCATAGAGAAGTGAGGCAGACACCTTTTCTCATTTGCTGGTATCAAACTCCTCTCACTGGGTCTTAAACCCAATCCTCAATTGAAGTGGGTACTTTGCCACCCGATATACATCAATTAGATCTGCTAAAAACAACTCTTGTATACCGTTACGATACGCTCCTGGAAGAAAATTTCGTTCTTACATTGTATTTTTTATTAATTTTTGGGCTCTAAATTGGGGGTGGGCTCAGGATGGTTGTACAAGAAGCATATCACATTCTGAAATTGGATGTGAAAATTTACCTATTTACGTGATTTACAAATCAAGGTACAAGCGAATTTAAAATTAATGTCTACCCCACGCCTCTTACACAGCACTAGAATGAAGCCTACATCCGAAATAGGGGGCGAGGGGGGACCACCATAGAATTGGAAAATTTCATTTGTAGAAAAGTCCTTGTCTCGTGTGAACAATAAATCAAAAACACTTCCTGTGAAATGTAATCGGTTGTTCCGCCGCGATGGAAAATTGCTTAGTAGGTAGGTACTACTCTCATATCTCATCAGACCACACCCCGCACTGCTCCACTCTTTTATCTACAAAGCTAAAAGTATAGGGTGTTGTATTTCAAAAGAGGATCTTCGGTTGTTTCCTGTCAGAGTTGGCAAAAAAAAAAAAAAAAGAATCCAAAACGTTGACAACGACCTACAACTACAACAACAACAACAACTCGAACAAACGCCATCAGGCAAAGGACGTGTAATAAAATCATGTGCCATAGCATCGACCGCTTTTGATAAAGGATAATATAAAGATAAATACAGGTTAGGTGAGGGCTTCAAATCGCACACAAGGACAGAAGGGTGCGCGGACGATACGGTGAGACGGTGATGCTCGTTGTAAAATAGACGGGCAATATTTTGTGCTTTTGGTGTGCTGCGAGTGATATCAAATTTAACTTTATGCGTTGCGCAATGACAAATCACCCGCCGGGAAACGGAAAAACATGGAGTCTATGTTACGTTTATAAAGTTTTATAAGCTGCTATGGGGTGAATCAGGATGTGTCAGGATGTATGCTCGATAAGGTCGGTAATTTATGGTCATATGGGAAGCATTTTTTTTGTTGCTGCTGCTGTTGTTGTTGTTGTTGTTGTTGCGTTATACTGGACTTTTTCATCGGCCTTTCTGTTACATCCATGCACATAGCATGTCTTTTTCTCTCATTTTAACACTAATGGTGAATATGACAGATAGGACATTAAAATCGGCTATGTGTAGATTTACTGTTAGTATAGAGAGAGAGAGAGCAGGATATTCAAAAGGACATCCGTCATTGTGGTTGTAACTTAGATACTATAAAGTGATAGCGGTTTTATTGTGGTTTTCTACACGTCCTATATGTGCTTTTTCTAAGTATGGGAGGGTGCGTGTGTGTGGAGAAATGATATAAATTTACGGTAAAATTTCTATTAACTAAATGATATAAAGTTCGGTGATAAATTTATTCAATTAGAATTTGAGAATAAATATGTCTATTAAGGCAGTAAATTTGGATAACATTAGAATGGAAGTGAGTAATAATGTCATTTTGGGGAGAAAACTTTCTCAAAAGTTGAGTTACACAAAAGATTGGAGGAAATAATTTAGGAGTGTAAACTTTCTTTAGATATCCAGTAAGTTAGGTACTTACGTAAGGCTTAACTTCTTGTGCTTTTTAATGTATGTAAGTAGGTACTTATAAACATTTGACAGAATCAAAACCAGAATACCTATTTAATGTACCTACTAATAAAAGGCAGTTAAGACTTTTGAGATTTTTGAATAGGTTTAAAAGATATCGAGAAGAAAGTACAGTAAATTTAGAAAATTAAGAAAAAAAAACTTTGATTGGAAGGAAAGGCGATGTTATTTTTCTTAGGGAAGAGCGAAATGAGCAGTTAATTGAAAATCTTTTAGACAATTCCATATGTGAGCTTCACTACATTTTACTGGCTGGGGGCTCGGCGTTACATTTTTTCTTATTTTACGGATGCTACTATGTTTACAGTTTCATCTTAAGTATTATTATATTAAAGATTTTTTCAATTATCCGCATGTTGTAAAGATGTTGTAAGATATGATATATTTAATAAAAAGTCAATGTGAGCAACACTACATGTAAAAGGAAGTCAGTTGCAAAGATGTTTTTTAACTTCAAAAATCTTCATATTTGCAAGGTTTATAATTTAAAATTGTATCTTCAGACAAAGTACATAAAATAGATTAATGGAAATTGTTTTAAGAGTTTTGTTTTATAAATAATTTACAGCCTTGGCCAAAAGTATTAGGCACCCGTTATTTTTCACTCTATTCTCTTAAACATTAATCGAACATCTTTGGGGAATTTTAAGACGGAACATTCGAAAGTACCCAACAACATCAAAAGAGATGCTCAAAAGGTTTTACAACAAGAATGGGACAAAATAAGTTCAGATGAGTGCGGTAAGCTGGTAAGGTCTATGCCTAAAAGGGTAGCAGCTGTCATAAAAATGAAGGGTGGCAACACTAAATATTAATTTTTCTTTAATAAAAAAAAGATTTCATACATTTCTGCATACTTTGTTTTTTTTTTTTTAATTTTCATCGTTATAAAAACATAACAACATTTTGAGGGTGCCTAATATATTGGCCAAGACTGTAGTTCGTGAGCTACACTACAAGCCGAAACTTGAGCTACATTACCGTTACTTTTAATTGGAGAAACATACTGTTATTTCAAAGAAACTTAAAAACTAAAACTACAAAACGTAACGTAAGAACTTTAAAACTACTATTTTTATAAGAAATACTTTAAATTATCTTCAAGTACTGAATTTATAATTCTTAACATTTTTCAATTACAACGAGTCTTTTAAAAAATGTATGATATTTCACTTAAGAATCAAACTGGTAATAGGTTCAAACAGCAACAGAAGCAAAGTTATAACAGAGAAAAAAACTAATTGAGTGGATTATTTGAATAATAATTGGAAAAAACAATTTGAAAAAAAAAAAATCGACGACGACTTTTGAAAAAACAAAAAAGATCGATTAATATGCTTCAAGTTTTACGTAAATAAAAAGGCAGAAGAGTTTAGAAGTTCTTAAATGAAGACCCAAGAACAAAACTTAAGTAAGAACCCTCTGATTTCTGCAAAAGAAGAGGCTGTAACTTAAACCCTTAAGTTGAAAAGTCTTCATGCAAAAGCTGTTACACAAGCCATATCGAATGGAATCTTCTTTCTTGTCTTAGAAATCGTAGACAAGTTGTAAAAACGTAGAGAAAAAAATAATAAATAATGAAAGTTATTTTTATTTTAGATTTTAAGCGGAGTGATTAGATTAAATTCAATTTAAAAGTTGAAGTGAACTCTAGTCCAAAATGGAAATGCCTCCTTGCAGACGTTGCTGTAATCAAACGAATATTTTTACAATTCGCATACCTCAGCACCTATTTTCTCAACTTCTTTAAATACTTCTTGAACGTTGCAATAATTTGATTCATACTTACTTACATTACTTACAATTTTGGAGTCGGCATCCTACATTTTTTTAAATAGAAGAGATCCCAATTTAAAATTTGGTATGTTTTTAGCTTTTAACCTTTTAAAATATGGTACATTTTGAGTCAAAAATTAGTGTTTTTAGTGCTTATAAATGCGTAGCGTTTTTCTTTTAAAATAACTCTAAAATCGTTTGTAAATTATATTAGCTTTTTATTTAGTTTTTTTTTCACAGCAAAAACTGCTTATGGGGGGGCTTTGCCATTTTTACCTAAAACCACTTAGTTGGGTGCTTTTGCCGGCGGCAAAGCCACTTCAAGGCGTGCTTTTGTCATTGGCAAAGCCAACCTTGTTTCTTATTTCCATTAATGATCTCTTGTCTGAAACTGCTTATCCACTCAATTGTTTTGCTGACGACAGTTCCTTCAGCTTTTCATACTTGTTTACTGACTAACATCCATCTTTTTCGAGCATTGAATTGCAACGAGAGAGTGTAATTAACTCGCTAAATTCCGACTTAAGCAACATTGTAACATGGTGTGTGAATAATCTTGTGGGGTTTAGTGCCGCCAAGACCCAAAGTTGTTTACTTTCGTTAAAGCGAAATATTCCTTCCCTACCATTATCCATGAATGATACATCGATTGATGAGACTAAAAAATTTTTGTTTCCTGGTATGTCCATAACCAACTACCTTCTATGGAATGACCACATAAAAATGCATCGAAATGTTTAGGTTTTCTCAGGCAATTTAGAAAATTCTTTTTCGTCATCTATTTGGCAACAATTTATAAGGCGTTCATGAGTCCGAAACTATAAGTCCAGAGCTGAGCATTAAAGTCTATAGGTGCTAGGTCAATCTCAGAAACATTTGTTCCGTTAGAAAATCGGATTTAACATTTAAGCACCTGGCAATGCCTTCCCCATGGCAAACTATCGCCACCAGGAAGGTGGGGATAGTTTACTACTTTTTGTTTTAATTTAACTATTTAAAATAGAAATAATTATGGTATAAAGTTGAAATATACTTTATAATGTCTATTATAGAAAGGTTCGTATTCAAAGCAATTATAAACTTCCCGGGTGCACTATATTATCACTACGATGAACTACCTTGCCATTTCCACAAACACAAATTTCCTCACCTGCGAGTTCCACAATAGAAAATATTGCTGAAATAAGTGCGAATCCTGCGTCGGATTCTGTAACTGTTTACAATAAACCAAAGGAACATTTTTAATACTAAGAAAGTTTAAACCATGGAAAATCTAAGCTGGAGATCAAATTTCCGAAATCCTGGCAAATGCTTCCCCTCTTACTGCTAAAGTAAACATTACTTTTGGACTTTACAAAAAAAAGTGAAAAAATCAGTTAGGTCACTGTGGTTCTCAAGGACTCATTTATTTCCTTTAGCAGATGATTTAATTCCAAGGCGCAGCACTATTTATTTTACGCATAATTGAAGATCTTTTAGTTTCCGACAATTGAATCTGAGTGCACTACCTACAGCATTTCTTATCATAAAAACAATATTGGTGACATAATTCAGCCTTGTGGTATATCAATTTAATATTCAAACTCATTTGGTTATATTCCTCTATAAAAGAGAACATGACCCTTGAATCCATCATATATTTGTTCATTCCATATTTTGGAATCTAATAAAAAATAATTTACATGGAAAAGTTTCTCAAGCTATCACAAAATGAACGAAATAATGCCTTGAATGTATCCAAATGTACCACTTACAAATTTCCTCACCTGCGAGTTCCACAATAGAAAATATTGCTGAAATAAGTGCGAATCCTGCGTCGGATTCTGTAACTGTTTACAATAAACCAAAGGAACATTTTTAATACTAAGAAAGTTTAAACCATGGAAAATCTAAGCTGGAGATCAAATTTCCGAAATCCTGGCAAATGCTTCCCCTCTTACTGCTAAAGTAAACATTACTTTTGGACTTTACAAAAAAAAGTGAAAAAATCAGTTAGGTCACTGTGGTTCTCAAGGACTCATTTATTTCCTTTAGCAGATGATTTAATTCCAAGGCGCAGCACTATTTATTTTACGCATAATTGAAGATCTTTTAGTTTCCGACAATTGAATCTGAGTGCACTACCTACAGCATTTCTTATCATAAAAACAATATTGGTGACATAATTCAGCCTTGTGGTATATCAATTTAATATTCAAACTCATTTGGTTATATTCCTCTATAAAAGAGAACATGACCCTTGAATCCATCATATATTTGTTCATTCCATATTTTGGAATCTAATAAAAAATAATTTACATGGAAAAGTTTCTCAAGCTATCACAAAATGAACGAAATAATGCCTTGAATGTATCCAAATGTACCACTTACCAAAAAAACTTTCTTATAACGTTCACAATTAGCTTAAAGTTTTCTTAAAAAAAAAAAAGAAACTCAATCCATGTGCAATCTCATATGCACTCCATAAGCTGGAAAGAAAGTACAAAAAAAAAAAAACTCATTCTCAACATTTTCTAATCTTTTCCCAGTCACGTCACATTTATTCCTTCGACATGTTCACTTATAAGTTTAAAATTTTAAAACTAAGTAATTTTATAATTAGAAAAATAAATATAGAATCCTTATTCATTAGTTTACATATCTATATATATGTATGTGTGTGTGAGTGTGTGTGTGTGTATGTGAGCTGTGCAGCCGTCGCCTTTTTTTTTTTTAATTTTTGTTCAACTTTTTCCCATCTTCAATGTTGCATTTATGCATGCATCGCATCTGCTGCTGTAATATTCTTTCACTTCCTCTCACTCATAATGCCACCGCACTACACAGTGATTATGACATTGGCCAAAAGGAGCTATCTGCAGGTTGCACCCAGGAAAGTTCTTTCATTAAATGAGAACATACCGTAGAATATAATTAAGAACGTGACAATGAGACTCAGCATCGGCTGCACATGACCTGAAAATAATCGATTTGAATTTAATTTCCGTCTTTTACCTGGATCCTCGGATGGTGTGCATCTAGCCATCCAGCCAGCAAGCCCATCAGCCACATCCAGTCCCAACACCAGTACTAGCCTATCCAGTCAGCCAGCCAACTCCTTCCATTATCGTTTCTTATCGTTATGCATTTCATTAGATGATCCAATAAAGGATATATGGACAAAGATAGCAGCTGGAGATGCAATCGCATACTCCGTGCTTAACAACAATCGATGTTGCATTTGCAATCATCTTTTAAAATTGAAGCACAGAGCAGCCATCAGCGTAGCCTCCTGCATTTGCTAGAACTCGAGTGTGGGAGGATGGGCTGCTCCATATAGACTGGTGCTGCATGGCATATGGATGGGTATAACAAACCTGCTCATCCGTGTGTACTCACCTGAGTGATTATGTTCCACCAATCTCTGATTGAGGCCGGCGTCCTTAAGCGCTAGGATTGTGGCTCGAATAACAGTTTCACGTGTTAGTGACGGAATGCCCATTATATCGGCAACACATTTCAACTCCAACATCTCCGTATTCGAGATGAAACGTGGATCAACTATATGGATGCGAATCTGTAAATTGCTCGAGTATAGAATGAATCCTTCGGCATTTCTTGTTATCTCGTGTTGGTGTGGTGCCAATGTGACGGCCGGTGCCTACGGAGAAAAAGTGTGAGAAAAATGCAGCTTCAGTTCATAAAGATCGATATACGGTATCATTAAAAAAACATGGAATTTTCATTTTCATTGTCATCGAGTGCATGTGTGTGTGTCATTGTAAATGGAAGAAATAAAGATTGCATAGGGTTGAGACTTATATTGGAATATGTGTGCATCATAGGCTTAGGATACAGCTAAAATAAGAATAACCTGGTCGAATTTACTTGATATTATACCTTAAGGCCATAGAGTGAAGATGTATTGGCCAAATAGCTTAAAAGATTTTGAGTATAATGCAGAACGAAAAGAATTCATTTTAAAAAATTGAGTGAAAATACCATATAAGGAGGTGTTATTTTGATATTCAATGAAAAATTGCATTTTTGGAGATAAATGATCGGATGTTTATTTCATTAAAAAGAGGAAGGTATGCCGTTAATAATGGAACACAACATCAGCCAAATGGCCGCCAAGACCACGCTTACAGGACCATATCCTTCTTAATGAAATTTTCCATAACCAAATCGCAAAGTGGCTGCCCTATGTCCTCGATAGCCTCACGAATTTCATCTTTAAGGTCTTAAATCGACGCTGGGCTGTTGGCGTAGACCTTATCTTTCACGTGGCCCCAAAGGAAGAAGTCGCAAGGTGTTAAATCACAAGATCTCGGTGGCCAATTGTGATCACCTCTTCGAGAGATAACACGGTCCGGAAACTTTTCCGGTAAAAGATCGATGGTTTCATTGCTTGTGTGGCACGTAGCGCCGTCTTGTTGAAAGTAAACGTTGTCCACATCAATACCATCCAATTCAGGCCATAAAAAATCATTAATCATCTCTCGATAGCGCAATCCATTGACCGTAACTGTTGCTCCAGCCTCATTTTCGAAAAAGTAAGGTCCAATGACCCCGCGGGACCATAAACCGCACCAAACAGTCACGCGTTGAGGATGGAGAAGCTTTTCAACAATAACTCTTGGGTTTTCCGAGCCCCAGATGCGACAGTTTTGCTTGTTGACGTAGCCTCCGAGGTGGAAATGGGCCTCATAAGTCAAGATGTCGATGAAATTCCGGTTCATTTTCATGCATTTCAAGGACCCAATCAGCAAAGACACGACGTTGTTGATGATCAGCCGGCTTGAGTTCTTGTGTTAACTGAACTTTATAAGCCTTAAGACCCAAGTCTTTATGCAAAATACGGTGTAATGACGTTTGTGGAAAGCCTAATTCCAAAGAACGACGAGGAATGGACAAACCTGGGTTTTCTTCAACACTTTGGGCTACAACATCAATATTCTCAGTTGTTCTTGAGCGACGTGCACGGGTTTTATTCTTCACATCACTAACTTGTCCCAACAGCTCGAATTTGTCCACCAATTTCTGTATTGCGGTCCGACAAGGTGCTTCACGACGACCCAAAAATGTTTTAGTTTTACGAACCTTCTCTGCCAAATTTTCACCATTTTTATAGTGAATTTTAATAATTTCAATGCGTTGTTGAAGCGTGTATCGTTCCATTTTTATTAACAGCGTAGTTTCTACTTATCAAGTGTTAAAAAATGACAGCTTCAAAAGTGACAACTACCGAAGTAGCGGGCTATTCAACCTCTTATTGGAAAACCCTTTATTTGAGGAAATGAGTGAGTTAATAGGTCAGATATGTCGTTTTCATTTGGTTTCACTCGGGAAATAGCTCATTCTGAAATCGAATGGAACAGGCCAAAAAAACTTTCACTCAATTCTTATACGGTTTTATGTGATTTAACGTTTGAGGGATTATCTATTTGTACTTATGATTTGATTCTGACTTAAAATCAAGAAACAAAGTGTAATTTTTGTTCCAATAAAACAGTTTCAGAAGGCTTCTGGATTCTTCCGGGCTCTTTTGAACGTACAATCGGAAACGATATAAGTGAGTGAGTAGGTGAGTGGGGTAAATGAGTGGTGTAAGTGTATGAGTGAGGGAGTGAGTTTCTACTCAATGAGTCTTATAGGATTGATCAATTGAGTATGTTAACGTTTAAGGGCCATTTGCTGATACGAAAGTTAAGTATTTGTGTTTCAAATATACTGCGTCACATAAAACCTTATGGTTAAAATAAACGCTCTTGTGTCTTTCCAGCAAACGCTTCTAAGAGAATGAGTTAGTAAGTGAGCGAGTGAGTGAGTGAAGTGAGTGAGTAAATGAGTAAATGAGTGAGTAAATGAGTAGCTAAGACTGTCATCTGGCAACTAGGCCTTTGCGCCTTGTTATTGCAGACATAGTCACACCTCTATGACTGAAATACTAATCCATCCCTGCTAAAAGTTGACTAGATATGAACACAGGTGATGTATGAAGTTTTAACGATACGAATCTGAAATTGATAAATCCTAAGCTCAAATGGACAGAGGGACTATATATAATGTTATACCCATGGATTCATGTTCGCCGTTCAATCGAAATTCTTATGAAGAGTTCTTTTGGCAAAAAGAAGAAAAATGAAAAACATATACTTTAATAGGCAACTACACACATCTATATAGTGTATAGATGGATGTTAAACTTAAACGGGAAAAAAAACATATATAAGAAAAAAACTCGGCACGTTTGCTAGACGATAATTTAATTAAACAGTTTTCCCTCGTGTGCTGCTTAATACAACTGACGCAACCCAACATTGTTGTACAATGGTGAATTGAATGGATAGAAAAGTTTGCTGTCGAGAATAATAGAAAGCAACCTGAAGGCTCAATAGCATATAAGATAGAAGAAAATTGAAAATACAAAAAAAAAAAAAATTGAATTTACGTGTATTCTGTATAAAAGAAATGTATTTTTTTTTGTGTAAAGGTATCGAGACTTGTAACTAAAAATGTATTAAAGGCTTTTCAATGTGGTGTATGTTTGCAAGGAGGAATACAAAAAAAAAAAGAAACAAAGTAAAACTTCTTTGATAGATGGAAGGATTTTTTTTTTTTTTTTAACTTTGAGAAATAGAATGTAATGAGAATATACTTGAGATTATTTTTAAGGCATTTTTAAAGTTAGAAAAATGAAATAAACTTTAAGTATTTGAAAATTTATCAAAATGAACAAAATAAGTGAAATCTATAAATTTGATACTAGATATCAATTATACCTAATTATACGTTTTAATTCCATTTTACCCGAATATGTATACTTAGCATAACAAATTTTGAAAACGTAATTAGTTTGGCTCAGTAATTGCGGTATTTATGCCGCGAAGTCAAACAAAATTGCGGCGTTCTTATTTTGTCCAAAATTTGATCTAAATCTATCTAAAGTTAGCATGACAATTTGAGCAAATCGATTTTGTTTTTCTCTCATTAATTGCCTCATAAATGCCGTATTCATGCCGTGAAATCAAAAAAATATTTTGAAATTTCATTAATTTTGGCAAAAAGAGCTGTCAGATGCTGCAAAATTGGTTTTTAACTTATCAAATGAACTTTTATCGATCCATGAAAAATAAAACTAATGGTGTCTCTGAGCGCAAAAATAACCAGTTTTTCACGACGCTCTAATTGAAGTTAATTTATTTTGTAAATAAAAAATAAAATAGCGTTTTTCATTGTAGTGTCAGTAACAATATACATCAGACCTTGAGTCAAATCTGTCAGTTCAACAACTTTGTTGTTTGAAAGTTGGGTGCCTTGTCAGTAAATGCTGACCTACATCTCGTTATTTTCAGTTTTCTTGAAAACTAAAAGAATTTTTTTAAATCTTCTTCTTCTTCTTCTTCTCCATTATCGACGATAGTCATGATCTCGGATGGGGTCACAACTCTCCCACTCTACTGCTTCACACTACGGCTCCGCATGTGGGGTTCGCCGAATTTTTTTTAAATTTTTTTAAATCTGGTTTTCAGTATTGGACTACAAATTGATGTGGACATTTTAAATTTAAAACAAAAATGATACGAGATTGTGTAATTTTTTTGTAAAAATAATTTAAGCCAACAAAAACTAATGTTTTTTGCAAAATACAGAGTTTGAAAAACGTTTATTTGCAAATAATTCAAGAATACCATAAGATAAGCAATTGGTTTTTTTTTTTCTAGGTATAACCGTTGTCTTTGAATAATTTTTTTAGCATGTAAAGTGTGATTTTTTTTAGAAAATTGCACATCCTGTCTGAACGTGGGGGTATAGACACCCTACCCCTCACAATTTGTTTCTTTTTTTGATCTAACAAATACGTTCTAATAGTTTAATTAATGTTATGGGTAACATTCAGAATCTCTTAATATACTTTCAATTTCTACTACTTTCTGTCATACATTTCTTATTTCTATATTTTGAAAAACTATATCTTGAAAACTAGTGAATCTACACGATTGGTATTGGCCTCAAATGAAAAAATATTTTGTGATGGTGAAGCCGTAGAACATAGTTTATAGTCAAAAAATACCCCTTCATAGCTAAAAATGTCATTTACAGAAAACATGCGGAAAACTAATATTTTTGACATTTGAAATTTATTAATTTTTACGAGCACATGGTCTGGTAATTTTATTTCCTGTGAGTATTTATTAGACCAAAATAAATATTTAAGAATTTACAAATCTTTGATTACAATTTTTCGAAATCGAATGTACACGTTGCATGGGCTAAGATGCAAAATTTTAGTTTGTGAGGAAATGAGAGTAGGTATATAACAGTTTACAGAATTTTAAATTGGAAGGTTCATTATAGAAGGTACGAATGGATTTTTGTTGAAAAGGTTAATAGAATAAATCTGAAAAGTTCACAATGGAATTGGTAGGATAGTTAAGTGACGGACGAGATTCTTTACCTACTAACAGAATAAAATATACAAAACAAAAAAATATATAAATTAAATCACATCGTTGTCGAAAATTAAAGAAAGTATATACAGATGTACGCACGGACGCACAAACGCACAGACGCACAGACCGATGGACGAAAACCACTTTTTTAATCTTGTCCATCAATATTAATATTGCAATAACCATAACTGATTTAATAAGAACACCATTACATTTATATTTTTAAAATAATGGAAAAATGTATTTTAAAATTAAGTATATTTCAGTGTTTTTTTGCTAAATAAAAATTTGAATACATTGAAATTATTGAAGATGTTTTTAATTTTGGTGAAGAAAGGAGGGAAGGAGAAGAGGAGGGGGGAGGTTGGCATGTGAAGGCGGGCGGAATGATTCTGAAGGTAAGACCAGTCAATCTTAAATCAAGAATAAACGAACTTGAAACAATCCGAAAGAAACTTAGATAAAAAAACTATTTGTTTCTATTATTGTCTGAAATTAAGCTTATGTATTCTTAAATTAAGCTTTAATAATCTTGAATCAGAATATAAAATATAATTGTTTTTTCCTAAATTCAATGGCTTTATTTCTTACCAACCAAATGTGGAAAATTAACGTGGAAAATTTTTGGCATAGTTAATTTTATAAAATTTTAAGAAAGTTTATATAATAAAAAAATATGTAAAAGGTTTTTTGAATATTAAAATTTGAAAAAAAAATCATGCAAATCGGAGCTTTTTTGCTCGGTTCTCCTAGTTACTCCACTAAATATTGCAATATACATTTTTTTGCTTTTTTGGAAAGCTATAGAACCCAATCTTTCTTGTTGTTCAAAAATATTTTTTCAAGCTGAAAATTTCGAGAAATGAATGAATGAAATTTCGAAAATGAATTATGAGTAATTTATTTATTTGAAATCATAATATATTGCGGGATATTAGACAAATATAAAAAAAATGTTCACTCGGGCGTATGCGTACTTTTTTTTTGTTTTGGAAATATAGGTAAGTAAAGTATATGTAATTTTACCTACTTAACAAACAAATAGCTGCAATCTGCTACAATTTGACTTAGCGATATCTCAAACTTTGAGTACAGAACTAAGTCTTTATCAGGCGTATTTATTTTTAAAAGTATAATTGAAAAATATGTAGTTTCATATCCAAAATTAAACATTAAAATTAAAAACTACCCGTTTTTATGTTGGTAACTATGAAAATATTGAACAATAATCTCAGTTATAATAAATATAAATACTCGTATATAATAAAAGAGCGTATGACACTTTAAAGAATATCAATTTTTAAAAATTCCAAAACAAAAAAGATTTTAAAATCCGGCTTGGAAATGAAAATTGGCTGATAAAATGGTAATGGTAAATGGTACTCAATCAATAAAGACAGGTATAACTTTCACTGAAATTTCCTGTTGCCAAACTATTCAGGGAAAAACTTTTTTTTTAGTAACATTCACTATCCCAGAAAATTTGTAATCACCAACTACAAAATTTTTCCTTTAAATATTGTTTCTTAATAGTTTTTTTAATTTTATTCTCACTTTTTTAATAAAACAAAGGTTGTTTCAAAAATTATAACAATATTATTTTAAAATTGAAAATGTTATTCAATTTTAGTTGAATTGAACGAGGGCACCAAATCACTCAGTAATTGTACGATTTGTCAAACCAATATTTTACAGATTTTTTTTGCAATGCAATTTTTTTTATTCAAATTCAGGAGGGATAACGAAAAAATCTCCTTTTCAAAAAAAAAAAAAAAATTAAGTCAAGTCCGGTTTTCCTCTCATCAATCCTATCAATATGTAACACTGATGGACTTGAGTTACTCTTTACATTTTTTTTAAAGGCACATATCCACTTCTAGTGCAACATCTCCCTTTTGTCGGATTATTTTGAGTGTTGGGTTTAAAATCTCTCCCCATAAGTTATGTGTGTCCTGTATCTGTCAAAGTTGCTATGTGTATTGTGTATTGTGCAATAGTGTATGTCTATTTGATAAATTTCAGCACGTACCGTTTTGTTATTGATGTACCACGTTAGTGTCGCCTGGGGACTTGACCATTCGGAACTGCAGTTGGCCACCAAAAATTCACCATACTTGTAGGGATGTGTGATTCCACTGATGTACGGGTCAAATTTCGGAAGAACTATAAAATACAAAGAGAGATAGAGAGAAAGAGTAAAAAAAAAACAAAGTTAATAACAATGGCGAAAATGGTAGAAATCGAACAAAATCAAATACATAAATGAGAAAAAAAAGAGGATAAAATGATCAGAATTCACGTAATGTTAGATGTTCTTTCACTGCAAACGTACAGTGCTGTGAATTTTGAAAATTGTGTTTCATGAATTTTGGGTTAAATCGATTAAAATTATAGTTTTTCAGTAATAAAATGTCTTCCTTCCTCTATAAAGCAAGTATTTGTTTCCAAGCTTCAAATAAAGCGAACATTAAGATGTTGGAGAAGTCGAACAAATTTCGTCATACCATCCTTGTTCTTCAATTTGCACACAAATTTCTACAAAAGATTTCCCTGATATACAAGCAGGGAGATCTTTGAAACCCAACTGCCAGGTTCAATAAGGCCAAACTTCTGCTTCAATATTTCGAAATTAACAAAACGAAAAATTAATATTCATTTTCTACACAGCACTTTCTATTCTTGTATACATTTTTCGACCATATCAAAGGGTAAAGGAAAATTTGGTGGACAACAAGAAAACACTTAAGAAAATCTTCATTGTGTTCTAAGGACGAGGAGAATGACAACGACAACGATGACACCCAAAAGGATTCTTTGATTCTTAACAAGTTTTGCTTTTTCTTTTTTTTTTTTTGCTTAAATCGAGCAACACAGAACCCCAAACGGTTATCCCGATGGAAATTTTTGTGTGTTATCACAACCAGGACATACAAAATATTTACTCCTTGTTTGGTGTTATATGACCTGGTCGTGTTTGTGTGGAGGTGGACTTGTCCGGTTCGGTTCGTTTTGTGTTTCGATGGACAAAACTTTGACAAAGAACGAATCGACTTACAACAACTACACTCAACTATTGAAGGGTATTTGCCAATAAGGCAGTAAATCGAGCAAATAGCGATTTGTTTTGTTTTTGTCACATAATCGCTGGAAATACTCTCCAGAGGATAACCTTTGATAAAACAAAAATATAATAAAGTTCACTAGAAAAAAAAAAAAACAAAACAAAAATGTTCCCAGAGAATGGCATCCCTGAAATGGGGTCAATGATGACAGTCAATATAGAAGTCATCACGAAAAAGAGCTTATAATTTATTGAAGTATTTAAAAGGATTTTTTCCTGAGATTTAGTTATGGACAATGGCATTAGGAGAATAAAAGGCAAAAATTACACACAGGAGGAAAATATTTATACTTGAAGTTGAATTTGACCAGCAAATGTCGTACAGATTATGTGGGTTGTGGACTTTAAGGTTCTTCATTCCTTTTGCGTTATGAATACTAAAAAGGCATATTTTGAGATTTTTGATGACATTACACGGTCTAGTGGATCCATTGGGCTGACTATTTTAAGCTTGACCTTTGAAAGACGTGATATCTTGAAACTTCAATTTTGGGACTATAATCCAGAGATCTTACCTTCTTAAAAAAAGGTCCGGTTGTTCTAAATTTTTCATATATGTTGTTAGGTAAATACACTGAGAGAACAAATCGATTGCGGCAAACGAAAAAATTGCTCAAGCGACTTTTTCGTTTGCTGGACAATTTGTCGGCTTCGTTTGCAGCAAATTGGTTTGTGTTAGGCATTTTTTGCCTTAAACGATTTAAAAAAAAAACAAAAGTGTACCGTAAAACCTGTGATAAAACCAGCGACCTCTCGCTTACGAAGCGAGTATCTTGTCATTCCACCACGGGCTATATAAATCATGATTGGCGAAGAATAAAAACAAGATGAGAGAACATATTGTTTGCGTCAAATGACTTTTCGTTTGTTGGACAAAAGCTTATGCAACTACGCCACAAACTAAATAACTTTTGTGTAGCATAGAATGCATAGGAACATCACAAAAATAGAGTCAATTATTAAGAACATTTGTTTTTTTTTTCAGTCATTTGTTGTAAATGATTTGTATATTTACACCAAAAGTGAAGTTCTTTGCCACATACTACTTTCTGGAGAGGTTCTTCACAACTTATTTATTAGTTTGCAGCAAATAATATAATTTTCTAGTTATCGAAAAGGTGTTTACATGTGGAAAGCATTTTTGTTTGCCGCAATCAACTCATAGAAATGAGCTCCAAACGAATTATTTTCCATTATATTGCTAGAATAGAACTACAATTTATGTCAGTTGCTGCGAATTAAAAATGTTTGTGAGATTGTATTAACTTTTAAGCAAATGATTTTCATTTAATTCAAAGGATACCCATTAGCCGAAAACCTACAAAAAACATTTTTTCGCTGAGTGTATGGTTGGTAAAAAAAAAAATTCTAAGACCACGCCCCCTTCACCCCCTTTTGCATCCTCAAAAAATCAAAAGAACTTTGTACTTTTTTCAGTTGTACGTCCATAACTTCTTTATGGTGTATTTTATTGAAAAAAATTAAAGACTTGTAGAAAACTAAATTTCCTGCAACAACGAAGTTATAAAGGTTCAAAAAAAGCGTAAAATTTCGGATTTAGATAGTATTTAGTTTCTATTCATTCAACAGTTACTCCTTACCAATTGAATTTTACGCAAGTGTCTGAATAATCAATTTTAGAGACAATTTAATTAGCTGCACTAAAATGTAAGCATTTTTAATCCTTTTGGAATACCCAGTGTAAATGTAAATCTTAGAACTACCCTACCTGCTAAAATAAATAAATTCTTTATTTGCACTGGAAAACCATGAAAGTGTACTAAAAATGTGTCCAATTTGCACAACCACGCCCTCTCCACCCCTTAACTCGAAAAACCAGCGAAATTGTACTTTTTTCAGACCTATGCTTATGGTGCATTTATAAATTTGAACAGCCACGCTCCCAATAACAACCTGATACAATATTTGTTTATTTAAAAATCATATTTTATTAATAATTCAGTGCAATGTTTACAATCAAATACGCTCAGAAAGGGGTGGAGTATAAGTGGGCGTAGTTAAAAAAAGTGAAGAAGGAGGGACAGGAGTATGAAGGGCAGGAGTATGAGGGAGATGGAGATAGATTACTAATAAGTGGAGTTAAAGAAGATGAGCTATGAGGGATTTCGCTGGAGTCTTGTTGATATATTAAACCGCGATGATATCTGATCTTCTTCATAGTCATCTTCATCAAAAACTTTATGTAGACGATTTTCGCAAGATTGCAAAACTTATAGGAAATTCAGTTTTCTACAAGTTGGCTGGTAAAATTGTTTTTCAATAGAATGCACCAAAAGTGCTAAATTTTTTTGGTTTTCTAGCATCGGATTTTAAAAATGTTCATTTCAATTTACTCGAATAGCTTTTAAACGTCAATGAACTTTGTTTGATTCATTTATCATTATTGTTGTTGGTATAAAATGTTCACATCCTTAAAGGATTTGATAGGCATTCTACATATAACCTAAAGTTGCATTGTTTTTTTTTATCACATCTCATCATATTTTTTAATTTTGTATGCAAATATTATTTTGTACCTGCACATGGGTTATTTTTTTTTTATAAAATGTGGTTTAAAAGCAAAATAACAAAAAAAAAAATTATTCTCAAACAAATATAAATTGCAAATATAATGATGTATTATGAAATAAATTGCATACATACCTCCAACTGACATGTTTGCGGTTTTATCAATGAGCTTAAATTCAGGTGCATCTCCCGATACCTCACATCGATATGCACCGGATGAAAATAAATTGAGTTTTTCCAGTTCGACGTTGCAGATAAATTGATTGCAAACATAAGATCCATCTGCTATCGTTACACCCTGAACGGGAAATCTATTTGTTGTGGGTGGTGTTAAGGGTGAGTATCTGTAAATAAAAAAAATACAAAAATAAATTGAAAAAAAATGGAAAAAATGCATTGTCATCAAAAATGTTTTGAGAAAATAAATTCCGGTATTTTGACGAACAAAGCGCAACAACAGATTTTTCTTCTCAGCAGCAACCATTCCATATTCTTTCAAGGAAAGAAACCTTTATTGCTCCTTTTATAAAATATCAAACAAAGAATGAAGGTATTTTTGCAAGGAATTTTTATTTTATTTTTAAATTAAGAAGTATTCTAACGTTGGGCATTCAAATTCACTATGCATTTTTTGCGCTAAATGAAAATTTAAATTTCTGAAAATGCATTTAGGGTCGTTTAAAGTTTTACATTTAAAAATGAATATAAGTGTGTTTGGGGCAGATACAAACGTAAGTCCATTTTTCGCATAAATGAGTTTTTGACAGATTAATGAATCAAAACATGAACCAAATCATTATACTTACATAGTTTAGCTACATAATCAATACATTTCATTACGACGTAGGTCCACAATGGGAAATTATTCCACTTTGTATGGGAATCTTTTTCACTTTTCAAAGTGGAAAAAATTCTCACTAAAAGTGAGAAATTCCACCACTTTTAAGTATGAAAATACTTCACTTTTATAGTAACATATTTCAAGTGGGAAATAATAGTTGAACTCTTGTTTTTTCGCTCGAATTTTTTTTTAATTACTTGGGATACATTTTTAATTTTTGTTTTTGTTTGAAAACTCAAGACCCCAACCACTGAGCGTGTAAACAGTAGGGGTAGGTGCAAGGTTGGGTGTATGCAAATTTTTTTCGCATTTACAAAATCATACAACATATCTTACTGTTTAACGGTCATGGGTGGAACTTATAAAAAAGAATTCAAAATGTTATGTAGGTATTGTTACAACCCTGATTTAAATGTCATTTTGAATATCCAGAGACCAATTTATGGTTCTGATGTTTATTGGGTAATAATTCCACAAAAAAATGGTGTAATACATTCTCACTTTTAGTGAGAATTTATTCCACTTTGAAAAGTGGAATAGATTCCCACATAAAGTAGAATAATTTCCCATGTGGAGCAGATTCCCGTGGAGTAGTTTTCCTGCACCAAAATTAACGACTGTGCATAAATGCACAATAAAATGTACGTGCGGTACTTGCTCTTAGGGTCAAAGTTGCTGTGGGCGTTAAAGCTTCTCATATAATGTTTTAAGAAATAAATAATTTTATAGAAAATTTAATAATTTTATAAAAATTCTCAAATATTGTCTAAGAAAAAAATTGGCGTCATTTTTAAAAATAAAATTTCAAAACTGTTTTCGAAAAATTGATTTTTCAAAAAAAAAAAAAAACTTTCCAAAAATTCAGTTTTTCAAAACTCTGTCAATTTATATTTAAGAAGAAAAATTCTGCTATATCTAGTTAAAATAAAAATATTTAAAATAATTTGGATAAGTTGTAACTCAGATAAAAAAGCAAAAATATGGAAGAAGTTAACTATTTCTCATATATGGCTATTAGAAAGCCCCATTTTTTCGAAAAATTGACAATTCTTGTTTCAAAATAAAATTGATATAAACTTAATAGTAGGTACCTTCTTCTTCTACTATTTATTTATTAATTTATTTTACTATATTCTAAAAAAAAAATTTAAGAACTCGTTTGGAAAATGTCAAAAAACGGTCACTTTTACCATTTTCCAAACGAGTTTCTTAAATTATATCTAGAATTTTGTAAAACATTATTATGAAAAACAGAATTTTGAAAACCAGAGTATTGAAAATCATAAAAAAAACAGAATTTTGAAAACAACCCATTGTATACTTAGTTTCGGAACTCAAAATGATTTTAGAAGTTGTTTAAATCATTTTAGTTATAAATTTAATGGTTTTTAACATTTATTATAAAATTATTTATTTTTCAAAACATATGTTCATGTTTTCAAAAAACACTTTTTGATGCGTTACATTGCAGAAAGCTTCTTATGAAGCTTTACACAACAACTTTGACGCTTAGAACAAGTACGTGTGACTCAGTCTTGCATTATATCTTTTAGAACACAAATTAAATGGTAGGTATCTGCGATGTAATGCATCAAAAAGTGTTTTTGAGAACTTGAAAATTTGTCTTTTTGATTCATATGTATGTACTTCTGACTACTGATTTTAATGGAATGCCCCTGTGCCTCAGGGCTTTTGGTTTTTCATGGGCATATGCTTTTTTAAATTCCCTAATGCATTTTAATAGCTTTTAAATGCACCGAGGGAAAAAACGCAACGTATAATGTAGATCGCTCGCATTAAATTCAAAATTTTTTCGTTATGTTTATTTGCACGTTGAAGTATAACTTGGTTCAAATACATGAATTTTGTTTGTTCGCTTTTGCGTAGTATTCAAAGTGGAAACGTCTTTTACAGTGTTGCCATTGGTGGAAGGGCTTGTCAGACGAACCTAAATGTTTTTTTTAATATAAGAAAGTACTTCATATTCTTAAATTGTTTAAATTTCGTATCATCCTACTTTGTACATGCCAAATTTAATCAAAGTTTATTGATATATTTCTGTTACTGCAGGCGAAGGGCAATAGTATGCATAAAAATCGCAATTTTTTTTTTATGAAGTCTTTGCTTTCAAAAACTTTTAATTTCAGGTAAGCATCAAAATCAAAACACTTGAATAGTATCTATTCCAGTCTAAAAATATTTATAAATAAAATTTCAAAATCTATCATACACACGATTTAGTCAACTACCAACCTATACAAAGAGCATCATCCAAACTAAAAGTCCCGTGACACCACTCTGTCAATTACCACCCCTTTAAACAAACGCACTCTCATGCAATTATTTCAGTTCACACATCGGTGTCAAAGTGTCACTGACGAAACCATAAAACACTTACCCTGCCCTGATGTCAGAACAGAAAAGGGGCCGAAGGTGGCTTCACCTATACCATCTCCATATCTCCGCAGTCCCCTTCGCACCGCAAAATCATTTACATAGTAATAACAATGTGGCTTAAACGCATTTAACCACTCCACTTATCCCATGGGACCGAGTACATAATGCAACGGGGTCTGAGTATAACAATACAGAACACTCGTCCATTATCCTTTTTGGACTTTCGTGCGACACTACCAAGCCGACCTCCACAACCCATCATAGATTGACCTGACCATGCTATATGGTTGATGTCCTCTTCTCTGTGTCCTGTCCGATGTCCAATTGAATTTTGATTCAACTTTTTCTACCCCAACTCTTTGTGTGAGTGTGAGCATGTATCCTGGAATAACGAACAATTTAAAAATTATTTTACCTGCAAGGTTTACCAGTCGCTGGTAACGCACATCACCGCCAATAAAATCCGCAAATGATGGAAGAAAGATACAAAAAATATTTTAAAATTGAAAAAAAAAAATAAAAAATATATCGAAAATCGAATTTGCGGTATTCATTGAATCCATTTCTCTTTTTATAACCAATACACCGCCATCGCCATGACGAATAGCGGTGAGTAGTGCAGCCCTTCACATACACACACACACACATGCATTTTTAATCAAATATTTAAATGAGCAGTGTATAGTTGCATCAGCAGTAGCAGTTGAACCTATATCGTGGATATTTTTTTTAAATACCACAGGTCTGCATATTTTAAGGGAAGCAGCTGATGCTACTGCAGTTACTGCCAACTATCTCATTCCTTGGAAAATTCATCAGTCACTGCATGCATATAGCAGGCAGACAACAACTATGTATTGTATATATTCATTGGTATACAAACCTAAAAAATTCCTGGCCATCCTTGTACCATTTGACGGAATTCAACGTCCGATTACCCATTTCATAGCTGCAGAATAATTTGGCTTTTTGTCCAGAGTCTATAATTCGTGGGACGGTTAAATTCGATAGGAATAGCGCCTGATTCAGGTGGAGATCTGAAAAATACAAAACGAAATATTTGCTGATGAATACAATTTTTATATGGAAATGTTGTATATTTATGAGCGAGGTGGTATGTATATTTAAAAAAAAAAATAAAATACTGTGCTGAGGAAAATTTTCTATCAGTTTCGTAATATGTAAGGAAATGCGTAACGCATCGATATTGATAAAAACATCCTTAATACATAATAACTTAAATTAAGGATTGCATATTAAGGTATGGCCTTGTAGCCAGGAGTAGGAAGTAGGTATTTATAGAACGACGAAAAGCCTCGCATAATGTGGTCTCAGAAGCAATAAAATACGAATCATTATTAGCATTTACAACAAATGTTCGGAAAGATTAGACGGTCTTTAACTCCTTAGCCATCAGCTGGAGGACTTATGGAATCATCGGTGTCGACTTCAAGTCAAGCCAGGCACACTTAGTGAACTAATTTATTGTTTTTCGATTGCGTCTAGTGAATATATAAATTGTTGAATTTAAGAGTTTGCTGCAAACGAAGTTGAAGTCGAAAAATTAGTATCCAACAAACCAAAATTCGTTTGACGCAAACGATTCGTTCTCTCATTTTGCTTATATGCATTTAACGCAAATCATAAATTATACAATTCGGCGGAATGACAATTGAATCACAGGTGTAACGCAAATTTTGTTTTTTTAATCGTTTGCAAAAAGTGTTTAACCCAAACGAATTTGCTGCAAACGAAGCAGTAAAATTGACCAGCAAACGAAAATTTCGTTTGCCCCATTTTTTTTTGTTTGCCGCAATCGATTTGTTCTCTCAGTGCACCAACGATAAATGGACACTTAAGACGGCAACACTGGCCAGTATTTTTTGGTCATGATATAATAGCCAAAGCCAATCTTCACAAAAAATTCCTCAACACTGGATTTCTATCTGGTTACTTATGGTTTTTGTCCTACCAGAATTACCAGAGTAGGTAACTATTTCTACACGACCCTATCCAGTGACTTGGACCATGGACCTTTATTTCTATCTTTACGCTGACGCTGTCTTCAGAGAATTTGGGAACCAGAAACAATGCAAGATATTACTCGACATATATCAAGGTCATTATTCATGCAGAATCTTTTCCACCATAGACAGAGGCATAAATAAGAAGCAGCTGCAAACGATTTACCGAAGAGCGTTTAACACCATAGAAATAATAACTGCCACTCTGTGAAGAGTGAGCTTAATTGTGTTAACACCATTTTCAGGAACTCCGTGCAATATTTTGATGACATCCAATACCAGAAGAGACTACAGGCCATCAAACCAGAACCCGACACTTTCTAGGAAACAGACCTTCTATGCTAACGATTCTCACAATAATCATTTCCAACCTAATCAAACCCACCGACCCTGGATTCTTTGAGGTAGTGTAGCCTAATACATACAGTGAGAGTGTAGTCGTATCAGAAGAATGATAGGCTTAGCGACAAAATTCAGCCATTGATCCCAGCATAACGTGGCTCTCTCACTGAACACTTACAAGATCACTATCATATGCTTTCCGCATATCCAAAAGGCATTCGACAATGTTTGGATAAACAGACTCACTGTATTAACTTGAAAGAACGAAGGGAGCTTCCTGTTTACGTACGATTCCCTGACATACGCCAATTTCTACCCCCGATACTATCCACCAGAAAAGTAAAAGCCTACATAAATCGATTGTTTCAGTTTAACTAGCGCTGTGCTTTTGAACCATTTGAAGCTCTTCATGCTGTCTTTGAGGTTGTAAACTACACTAGAAAACTGCAACTGATGGTTGGTCTGAGGAGCTGCTTGTATTAAAATTGTTTAGTTGGCTGGCTATGTCTGCTTCTTCTTTTAATAAATGGGAACAGCCTTTACAGTCAATTCTAGCATTGGCGACTTCCATCTCAAAATTCAGTTGATGATCTTAAATACATCAGGCCCATGTTTTATTATTGATTTTGAAAAACGGTTTGATAGTGTCAACAGAGAATTTATTTTGATTGCGTTACGCAGGAGAGGAATTCCAGATAAGTTAATTGCTATTATTAAAGTATTTTACGGTGAATGCAAACGTCATGTTCTGCATAAAGGATGCTGAAGTTGTGTGCTGCATGCAGCCACGTTGAGCGTTTATGGTGGAATGCAATCGAGTCTGACATCTCAACTAAAACGTCTGGAGTACGCATATGACGGACGTATGCTTACTCTGTCATAGGATCATGGATCTCCATCAAATGACAATAACAGTGGAGGAAGAAGCAGAAATTGTGGGGCTAAAAATTAACACGGTAAAAACAAAAATGATACGCCTCGGAAGTAACTCATCCGTCCAAGTCAATATTTCTGGATAACCGGTAGAAAAAGTAAAAGACTTTCAATTTGTTGACAGTTTTGTCTCTAACAAAGGCAGAACCGAACAAGACTTTAAAGGCCGTATTAAAAATGCAGAAGCTGCTTTTGGAATGCTGTTTAAAATATGGAGAAATAATTCTATCAGCTTCAAGACAAAGCTAAAAATGTTTCTCTCCAATTTTGAATCCTCAAAATTCAAGGAGTCAAGTGCTACAGCAATTTCGGTATTGTGCGTTAGTAGCCCACTATAGCCTTTCAACAACAATTCTTCTATAGCCGTTGTAATTTTAGGTTCTGTCAACAGTTGCATGTTTGAAGGAGCTTTATACTAAGCTACACTGCTTCTGCTTCATGGCCGAAGTCTCTGGAAACTATTGAACAAATTTAGTTGCTGCAAGTAGTATAAAGAAAATGTAATGTTGAAAGAAAAAAGTTTAATTCTGGTGGTGTTCTCAAGAATGTTGGTTTCGGTTTTGGAGTAACAACTAGTGAATGTTGAGAGTTGTTGATATCAAGCTTTCGTTATTGACGGTGATGTCTTCCGTCAAAATCACCGCCGAAGAGTCCATACGTAATCTCGTTAGAATTTCATTGAGAAACTGAAGGTTAAGATGGATATCTCTCCTGGTGAAATGGGACTTGAAATATACTCTGAGTTAGTATCTCATCACTTCCTAACATAATGTCATAATGACGAAGACCTAACTGGTCACTAGATCTGTCATGATGGCTTCACCTATGTTGGCGTAGATGTTTTATCTCAAAAAAATTGCAATTCGTACGTAATTTTCGTTTTGATCTTGTCGTAAGACTTTGAATTCAAATTTATCATATTTGTATCGGTAATGACTTGTTCTTCATGAAGAAGATACAACAGCGAACACGAACTATACGGGCTGTACAAGGACACCTAAATAGCAACAAACAACTACTTGGATTACTGGGTTGTGCGGAGCGCATCATGGAAAACAGTGCTCCGACCTCCCGGAAAATAGAAAAACCCTTCTGTCAAGTGGGTGTGTGTAACTGGAGACTTTTCTTGAAAGCTGACCAATTTATTTTAGATTTGTTTGCAACTTTTATTTGTAGTTCCTCAAAGTCCGTATGAAGTACCTATTCTAAAAAAAATTTAAAGCTTCAAAATATTGAAAAATCAAGCACAGCACTGTACAGTACAGTCACATTTACATAGAACAGATAGAAGCCAACATTCAGTGACTACACAAAACTAAAAGATATATAATTGCGGATTAAAATAAAAGCCTACAAATTAGAGAGCAAGCGTGAGCTAACTCTCACTCGTGTACCTGTTTCGTGTGTTGGTCCTTGGTCGTTGTTTCATCCAATCGAAAATTCAAATTGTTCGACAATTATTGGCGTAGTGAAAATTAACTCAATGATTTGGGATCAGAGATATCGTGCTCTCTAAATATTATTATTATACGTTTAGAATTCAAATGTTAAATTTTAATTGTAAAATCAATTCTCGTCTGTTTTTGGTGGCAATACACAGATAAGCCAGAAAACTATGGTTTTCCATGTTTTTGGGTGTTTAATAATGACGCTGATGATGATTATGATGATGATGATGATAAATATTTGTTGGGAAATACGTTTTAATAGATTGCAATAGGATGATTTGAATGTTTGGCCGTTTATATAATAGTAAAAGATTTATTACGGACGCCCAGTATACCTAAATACAGGCAAATGTAAATTGTAAATTAACATTTGACTGAGATAAAAATAATAATTGTAAATATGGCAGGGCAGCATTTAAATGATTCATATAATACGAATACGGGTTGTTATAAAGTGGATATGGAAATATAAGCTGGGACGATTTGTAACGAAATGATCAAAATTTTGCCTATCAAACGTGTACACATTTAATCCTGCGTTATTGGCACCAACGATATAATCAATTGTCAATAAATTTTGAATAGTGAATTTTAATTACAAAATACGAAGTCGAAACAGAAAGATAATTACAAATATTGTTTCGGTTTTGACATTCTGATGAATATATCTACTAAATTGTTCTAGTTGATAATATTGATCAGAAGTTTTAGAAAATTTGGAAGAAAAAACGATTTTTATTACTTTCTTTAAACGAATTTGTTTGGATTTTTCTTTACTGTAAGTACTTGCGTGTTCCACTTGAGTTTCGTTCATACTTTACAGCACCGTCAATCCCGGGTGCATTTGAAAACGGACCAGAGCAATGATATCATTTGCCCATGCATTCCATATGAAACAGTCATTTCAGTCGTTGCATATTAATTTCAAGGCTATCTTCATTTTCTTTACTATATTTGCAGACGTGAATAAAAATCACTTGACGATTTTTCTTCTTCTAACTTTTGCACCACTGACAAAGTCTCCGCCATATAAATACGAGTACATCAGCACTTGGATGATAACCGTCCATTTTTCCACTTTCTAATTTCAAGTAAGTGTACCTTATTTAAAATTATTTCTATATTATATTGTTACGAATGTAGGAGCGAACACACCCAGACGAAAAGACACATGTAGGTCTTTGGTTATGATAAATGACTAAAGCTCTGAACGCTTTCATCCGAAAATCGAACTTTCGAACTTCGAACGGAACGAAATCTGTCTATATCTGTCTCTATCTGCCTGTGTGTATTTGTTTCTTTTCCTTAACGAAACTGGAGATCTCGGGAACCTTCGAGAAGAAATGAGATGGGTATAAATACGAGGTTGGAGAAGGGGATCGGGACAGTTTAATTTTGACAGTGATAAGAAAAAGTGGTTGTGAAATTGTAATTTTGAAGTGTTAATTTTTAAAAATTGTAAAGAGTAATAGTGAAACGATTTGTTTAAAATGAAAGTAAATAAAAGTGAATTAGTAAAAGTAGAAAGTAGTAGTTTTTTTTAAATAAAAAGTTTTATTAAATCAAATTTTGAACCTAGTAAAACATTGCAATATATATAAAAAATACATAGGTAACGAAAAACAACGTTGCTTAAAAGAATAAAAAGCAACAAAAATTGGTAATTATAGCAAGTTGAAAATTCTATAGAAAAGCGGTATAACTTTACATATATAATTTACAGCTTGCAGCTGATCTTGTGACTTTGGTCATAAGGATAAAAAAGGGTGATTAGATGCCGGCGGTGTGGCGTAGCGGCATCGGTATTCGATTTCATTTGGTTCGGTGCGTATTCGATTCATGTTCGATTTTCTCGAATTTTGTTTTTCTATGGAAGAAGTTAAAAAACGACAACCAGAGTTGATTTTACACGTATCCGGTTCCATTCGCTTCGGCCTGTTGTTTGTTCGTATTAAATTGAACCGAATACGTATGAAACAAGCCTTACATACTGATTCAGGTCGGTGATGTTCGTTGCAGGTTTGTTGTATGGATAAAGTGGCGTGAAGTTATGTAAGTGTAGCTGACTGCGTATTTTTTTGTTGGAAAAAAGAACAACAATTTAATACAACGCGGTCAAAATGAAACCTTTATTCTTTTTCAAAACTTCTGTGCGAAAGTTTTTATTTTATAACTTAATTTACTCAAAACGAATAAAAGGTCTTAAGGTGTTTTGCCTATTCTACTGCCCGCCGCAGCTACGGACTGCAAGAACTCGACATCTCATACATACATACAATCAAAGGACTTTTCCAAAAATACCAATAATTCTATGCTATCACTCATATCCAACATCTGGGCTGGAATCTGCTAAGGTGATTGTTGAAAATCAAAAGTGAACAAATGAAATTTCGGTCTGCGTAAGGTGATCATCAAAAATGTTTGATAGTCCAGCAAATGATGCTAACGGAAATGATGCTAATGGGTAAACTTTTTTGTCAAAATCTTCCTTTTGGTGTTCTATAATTTATCTCAAAAGTCACAATGAATCACATGTCCGCAAGTCTCGTTTTTCAAGGTGAAACAGGAAGTTGGAGGTTAATAAAATTAAAGAAACAAATGAATATGTTATGGCTCATCACTTTAAGGTATGTTTTGATGCAGAATTCAGGGAGAATAATTTCAAAATGATCCGAGTACTTTAACGAAAGTTACCACCTTTGTTCATTTATCGTATTGTTTTATCCATCAACAGTTAACATATTACCACAAACCCGTAAATAGTGGTTGTATAGTGATAAAATTTGGCAGAAATATTTAAACGGTCTATTTTTTTTTATTTTGTAAGTTTTTCTTCTTTTTTTTAATAAGAAATTTATTCTTGACTAAGAACCATTTAGAAATATTATTTTTAGTGGCCGTTTTTTTTTGTTTAAAATTTGTGTATGTATTGTTCAAAGTGATTTTAATTCTGATTTTCTCCTTCATGACTCAATCAATTTCAACCATTTCTTACATAGATGCTTTTAAGTTGCCGTAATAATATTTAGTAAAAAAAATTCCAAAATAATTTTTTTAGATTTTTAAAAAAAGTTTGAAATTTTTTTTTTGAAAAATCAGTTTTTCGAAAACTATTCAATATTTTTTTTTCAAATTTTAGTTTTTAGATGTTAATAAATAATATCTTGAAAATGGCGTACCAATTTTTTTTATAAAAGTCCTTGCAAAATTTTGTATGGAAAAAATAGTTTTTTTAAAAACGGCTCTAAGGATTTTCAAAATTTTTTTCTAAAAATGTATCTTTATAGAAGAAATCAAATTGCATACTTTGTTTTGAAGTTAAATTCATTTAAGAAGCTGTTTTAGTCATTTGAAAATTGAATTTTATGCTTTTTAAATTTTTTTTTTCTAAAACTGCTTTTACAATTTTTATTTAAAAAGCTTATCATAAATAGTAACTTTATCTACAAGAGCAAGTACGTGCTACCCAGTCGTGCATTTTATTTTTTAAGTTCTGGCATTTATGTTGTCTAATAACATTTATGGCAAACATTCTTAGCTAAAATAGAAGATCGTATAGATAGAATTTTGTAAGCAATGTTAATGGGACCACTACTTTTGTAGTTGGCGCAGTTCTTACATTCTGAAGTATCTGGCAAACAAAGCTGGAGATTAATTTTTATTTATTCGTATTATCTTTTTACCTTTTAGTCATCAACGTAAATCAAAATTCGTATAGCTACTTACTTCTACTACAACTACTGCTACCTACTAATCAACCGAATCATTAACTTTGAAAATTCCAAAGTTCATTCATATGAAAATGAAATGCCTATCAACTATAAAAGAAAGCTTAAACCAAAATGATTTCCTCAAAATTACTTCAGCATTAAAAATTAACTCCTAACTAATTAGTATGCACAAAAAATTATACTCCTAATTAATTACTCAAAATATATTATGTATGTAGGTACTTTGAAGTTGATTCAAAAAATCCAATATTATACTTATCACAACGAAAAAGTCATCTAATCTTTAACTAAGTGTCGTAAAATGTTCAAACTCCGTACCGCCAAGTATCATTTAATCAAATATATAACAGCCCACTTCTATATAGCAGGCATACCTCCGACTTATACTGCTGATGCTCTTTATGAAGCCATCCCTTACAATTAACCTCTAAAGTCCTTTGTCCTTTTGTCTCGATTGTTATATTATAGTCTCTCTTAATGTTGGTACACGTTTAATGACCTTCAGCTATAAATTTATTCGTAGGAAAAAAAAAAATTCAATAAAACTGCAAAAAAAATAAAAGCAGAACCTCAATAAAAATGAAAACCCCCCAAAGAAAAAGAAACACAACACCAATTCCATACAACGACGACAAGGACATCAACATTAAGGAACCAAAAAGAGGGAACAATATCATCAGCACCATTAAACATATTGCATATAATTTATTATTATTTTCTTAATCAAAAAGATCGCACTCACAGGGACAAATGACCTTCCTACTAAAATGTTATTTATCGCCCACTACACACCGCCTGCTCATTTCCACCAACCATGTTCGTTCCCTATCTGCACTCTCCTTGTCCCACCAAATACATAAAGCATTTTTATTACAAAAACAGGAATTCAAGCTTTTTTTAAGGACAACAAAGATAACGAAATGAAAAAAAAAAAAAAAAAACAACAACAACAGAAACCATACTCATATACACAGCAAAGATCATATTGTCCATCCATCCAGAGTACTTTAAGAGAGTAAATGGGAATGGGTCCTTAAATAGTCCTGTCCTTCACTCTACGTCATAGTCATAGAGACAACAGCCAACAAAAGGCAAAAAATGCCGTCAACGTTTTTCTTCTTCAATAAATCCAAGATAAGACAATTCGCACTCGGATTCAAGGCTAATAAAGGAAATTGTCGTAAAACCTTCGGTATCACCGTAATGACCAAAGAAACTACCAGAAATCCCTGCCCTCCTGCACAGGAGGTTGACTTAAGCGATGTATATTATTAGTGTATGGCTGTGTGTGTGTGTGTGTGTGTGTGTACGGTCAGGTCCATAGAGATGTCGGAACAATAACAAAAACAACAACAAACAACGACAAAACCAAAATTACTTGTGTGGACAAAAGCAATTTACTGTTCCAGTCATTTAGTTGGAGCCAATTTAGACTTGAGACTTAATGGCCACCACGTGGAGAGAATATGGTGGGTGCTTCTGCTCCCTGCCTGGACTCGGCTGACAGACGCTTAAAGAGCATTCACCCTAATTTGTAGAAGCAAACATTATGGCAAACTATTTTGCACTGCAGTTTAAGGTACTTTGGTACTTTTTCGTCGACGAACCAACCAACAAAGAACGGACGGACAAGAAATGTCATCAAATAGTTAGACAGTGAGATGAGGATGCTCGATTAAGTTTATGTTAGCACAATTAAGTGACGCGCTCTTGGTCTCTTTTCTTGTCACCGGATATAATGGAACCCAACAAAGGAAGGAAAGAAGGAAGCAGTCGTGGTACTAAAACGCGCTCCTTCTTCTGATGACGAAGACACTTTGGAACAAAGATAATGCGGTTGATGTTGGTGATAATCATTAGTGCTTGAGTAATTTTCTTTTGGTTCTTTAAGTTTTCGAATCAACCAACAAAGCATTAGGAGGTCCAATCGCAATAATTCTTAATGTTAATAAAGTTTCCTTTATATGAGCTTGATTATGCTTTTGTTAACTAAAATGTGGGTGTAGATTAATTGTACCCATTTTTGACATTTGAAAAGAAAAATGAGAGCAGCAAAAAAGTATTAATGGGCAAAACATTTTAGAATATTGAATAAATACGGTTCTGCAAAAACCACAGATACGATGTGTTTCTTACAACATTCTAAGACATTTCTGCATTTTTCATTTTTACTCAAATATTTTTTACAAATCCGCTAAAACAGCCTTTTATTCAAGTTTGCATGGTTTTCAGTTCTTCTCCTTTATGTGGGTTTTGTGTGAATAAAAATAAGCTTAAGCTAACTTGTAAATTAATTTTCTAGTAAATGCTATTTCAGAATAGTAATTGCTAGTTTCATGAAGATATTTTTAATATCTTATTTATTAGGATTCTCCTAAATATTGGCAATTCTCTTATGCGTTATAGTAGGCAGGTACTGTAGATCTAAGCAGAAAAAAAAACACCTCAAGAACTCCCACAAAAATAATTAATGGCACAAAATGTAGGTGAAAACTTCTGCAACTAGATAGAAAGTGTATTAATTAGTCAAAGAGCCGAAGTTGCTAGTGTTTCATCTTTTACCGATACAGTAAGGCCAGAAGAAACGTTATAATAAGGCAATACATTTCTTCTAATTGAAGTAGTGCAGCCACAACTCTTTTTATCAGAGCCCCAAACGTCAAGAGTCATGACTAGGGCAACCGGAAATATGCTCTAAAAAAACCATTTATAGTGCTATGAATATGCCCTAAAACAGGTGTAATATGCTCATAAAATATGCTTTATAAACCATTCAAAATAAATTAAATCTTTAATTTTGTTTGTTTAATTAATGTTTATTAAGTAAAAATATAACAAAAAAAAGTTATTTATAAACAAAACAGAACATTATTATTTATTTTAACATTTTATAGGCATATGTTTTAATAAAATTTAATCAATTTAAATTTGTACTGCAATAAATGCAAGCAAAATTGCTTAAATTTTCAAAAAGAAAAGTTTGCATATTCGCTCTAAAACCATTTATTTGTACATTCAAAAACTTCTTTCAACTTAACAGAAGTTAAAGGCGCATTTCTTTTAAAATTTTATTTTCTATTATTAAAATATGTGATCTGATCACTTTTTTTTTATTTTTCACACTAGCAATTGAAATGACAAATTAATATGCAAAAATATGCCAAAAATGCTGAAATATGCAAAAATATGCCCTAAAATGCTGAAATATGCTGAAATATGCAAAAAATATGGTCTAAGGAGTCAAATATGCATAAATTTTAATTTATACTGAAATATGCACAAATATGCCCTAAAGAATAGGGCTCAAAATGTAGTTTTGTATGAAACACATTTCTGTATCTTCCAATTTCCAATACGACATCCCAAGAACAAAACATGCCCGAGCATATTTCCAATTGCCCTAGTCATGATTTTATCAGCTGTAGCCAGAGTTTGTGATCGATATGGGCTTTCCGTACATTCTGCTGCAGCAGTTGCTTCAGCCGTACTCCAAAAGACGTTGGAAAATATAAAAAAATATGTATGGTAAACTGGGGTACATTCATCATCGGGGCACATTCGTCAAAGTCATTTTCGGTTGGATGCGCTCTAAATTAAGAAATGAAAATAACACAGAACGCATCCTTTACTGGTTTCGCGCTAAAAAAAGTTGAGTGTTGTTTTATGTTTTTGAGATCTCCTTTCTTATTTTGGCTAGTGGATAAGTAAGTGATTTTTATATTTAAAAATGAATTTAAGGAAATTCAGGTTTCACTACTTTCTTAGTTCAATAAGTAAGGAAGTGGAATTTAATCAAGAATAAACTAATTTTGAATATGTTAAACATATAAATTTGTGCAAAAAAATGTTATTTTGACAATTCGGGGTAGATTAGTCATTTTGATGGGGGCACATTCAGAAGGTGCCGAATGTACCCCAGATATTCAAAAGCTTCAATTATTTTAAATTTTGCATTTTGATATTGTTTGAAATTATAAAGGAAAACAAACAGGATTCACATCATAAACGAAAAACCATAATAAAGGCAATTGATAACCTTGCAGCAAAGGTAAGGCAGCTTCAATTTTGAAAAGACTGTTCAAAAAGGAGAAATACTATTTAAAAATACATAAGTTGTATGTAGATTTGTGATAGATGCAAATTTTGCTAATAGTTCCCCTTATTTTTTGACGGAACTGACTTAGTTTTACATCAAACCAATATAGTTTTTGAATATTTTTTTTTGATTTTGCCACAACTCGACAAAATTGTACCTGCCTTCCTTTTGCTGCAAAGTTCTCAATTGAAGATCAGATATCTTGTCGATATCTTTTGTTTAAATTGTTTTTTTGAAGAAATATAAATTAACTTTAAACAGTTTTGTCACGTATTCTTAAAAGTTTTTTTCCAATGCTGAATGTTCCCCATTGAAAGCCGAATCTGCCCCGGGTCGGTGCACTTTAATTAAACAGAATTGAATTTTTAAAAACGTTTTTATTAAGTTTTGGTAAGTAAAATTAAAACATTTTCTTCCTTAGAGTAAAGAGAAATATTGAAACAACCTGTTAAGCCAACAAATTATGTGTTAAGAGCATAAACAACTAAAATATAGGCTAATGAAAAGAAATTGCCGAATGTGCCCCAGTTTACCATACTTATGTATGTTTTTGCTAAAAATAAAGTACATCGATGTTGGTCAAACTTAAGAGAAATCCTATCAAACCAATGCGATAAAGTCCAAGGCCATATAACCCCTAATTCTGATACACGAAAGGAAATTTATGTATCTTATTGGTTGATTTTTTCAACAACAAGGAATATTATTTGAAAAAAAGACCGATTTCACCCAACTTAATGCAAATTTAAGAAAAAACGCACGTTTTTTTCATATATTTTCCTATGGCTCACAAAAAAGCGATTTAGATTTTTTTTTGTTGACAAAATTTGTGGATCAGATTTGCATTTTTATTTTTAACTTCCCATTGGAATTTATTGTGATTTGACGAAGTGAAAATTGTGACATTTTTTTTCGACATTGTAAGTTTTTTTTGTTCACCATATCTCGAGAACGAATCAAGAACCAACTTCGGTAGGTCAAGATAGTCCGCCTCACTACAACTCCACTTAGGTGAGTGTAAATTTAGAATTATGATTAATAACACTTTGCATATACCTAACTTCGCACCTACCCCAAATCCTATAGTGATCCCAAGAATGTGGCTACAGGGCAAGTATTGGTTTCGTGTCAAACAAAAACTGAGGTTTTAATCAAAACCAACAAAACGATGTTGGAGAAGTCCAAAAAAGTGGTTTTCGTCATGCCATCCCACTATGGACAAAAGTCGATTTTTAAAATTGCAAAGTTTAGAAGTAAAGCTTCAACCAAACGTTAGAGAAATGTCCGTAGGTTAAGAAACTGTATATTTTTTTTTACTCCAACTAATTTAGCCAGAGCACTAGCTCAAAGTCAGTAAAAAAGAGAACATATTTTTTTGCACCAAAAAAAAAAAGTTTTAATTTCAATTCATTATTTATTTAACATTTTGCAACTGTTGATATAATTTTTAAGATGAATAATACAGATGCAAGTGTGTTCTAATATATTCATTTTTGTTTTTGTTAAAAAATTGAGTTTTAATAGCTTTTGTGATTTAATTAAAAAAATGCCTATAAAATGTATTTTTCTGTTTTTTGTTCTTTCTTTCTTAATCGTTTTGTTATTTCTTTCCGTTAAATTCCGTTGAGTTATTTGTATAAAATGATAAAGTAAATCATAAAGCTACAGTTGCAAAAAAATTGGGTGCTACAATTTGCAACTTTAGTTGTTATTTGTGTTAGAAAGAGTGATGTTTTATGCATTTTTAAGCTTTTTCTTAAAAAAACGTAAATTTTGATATATTTGAAGGATCATCATCCGGCTTAATAGTTTTTACCAAAAAACGTTTATATGTTGTCATGAAAGCATGTTCTGAAGGTGGATTTAAAGCTTAATTGGATTATTTAGAAAAACGTTTGTTAGACAAGGCTTGTTGTGAGGAGGGTCAACTCGAAAAATTTAAAATTAAAATATGGCGTTTAAGGTTTGAATTTAAATAATGAAATGTATTTTTGTTATTAACATCTGACCCCCTAATAACAAGCATTAGGCCTCATCCTATTAAAAAAACAAAATCTTTTTCGAAAGAAGCAATTGAAATGCTTATATCTGAGGATCCGATTCCATCTCTATTAGATAACTCTAAAGAAGAAGATATAAATAATTCTGAGGAAGAAAGCGAGTCCTGTTCAGAGTCTCTTTCGGAATAAACATTTACCTATTTTAAGAAAATAAATCTTCGTATTGTCAAATAAACGTTATTTCTAATTAAAACATATATTTCTTACTTATCTATATATAAGATGAAATATATTTTATACGTCATCAAATATTGTTCCCATTTAAGACAAAAAATTATTTTGTCTCGTTTTTTCATTCATTTACTCCATAGTGCGTCCGTCAGTCTGTGCGTCTGTGCGGCTGTTCGTCCATCTGTACACATTTCCACTACCCAAACGTGTGGACGGATTTTCTTCAAATTTGGTACAGATGATTTTAACGTATTTTCATCTAAAACAAGTACCTCCCGTACAACATTTCTGACTTAATCGAGTGTTCTCGAAAACGGCTCTAACGGTTTTGATTAAAGTTTTTGAAACTAAATTTTGAAAAAAATTCAGTGACTCATAATCGAAGAAAAAAAAAATTTTATATACAAAAGCTAAGATTATCAATCTAAAGCTGAAGTGAGAGTTCTTTTGGATTTTTTGGCAACTATTCGGTTCATTAGGTCAGGTCATGTTACGTGAAGCATTTTTCGGGAAACGCTGCCCTAAATGAACTAAAAGAAATTCCTACATTCCAACTGGGAGAACAATTCACCTAAATGTGTCGAGATGCATGTCGATGTCCTCCGACTTTTATTCATTCATTTAACGAATACCACCATAATTTATTAATGATTCATTATTCTTTATGAGCTTTATAAGTTATAACTTAAAGATAACTAATATAATTGCCTTTTTTTCTACAAAAATTATGCACACAAAACGAAAGATTAATTTCAACACAAAAAGTATAGTATCGCTCGTTACACAGTAGAAATTCTTTACAACCAAAATTGTATTATCTGTGTGACATGGACTTTATGTCCAATCATAATCCATATTATATCGTTCTTCTTTATCCTATTTCATATTATTATTATATATACTTTAGTCTGCAAAGATTAAAATAACAGACCTAACCTAAAGGGTTACATTTTACAATGTACACACAACCTCGCCTAGCCTCGCATAATGCTACTGCCAAACTAAAATTAACAATGGCAGCAAGCTAAAAAGTTTATCCTTGGACAGTGCGAGGCAATGACGACGACAACGACAACGACAACGAAAATGGCAAAGGCAAAAGCAACAACGACGACGATGTTAAGTTTAAAGATATCACCCTATACCCCGTTTGTGTCGTTCACGGAAAAAAGAAACTCAAATATTAGCTGAAAAGTTGGAGAAAAAATTAAAGTAAAAAAAAAAGAAAAAACAGAAAACCAACTTTTCACCAACAATTTTCCTCCTTCAATACACAGAATACCTCTACTTCTCAAGCTCTTGTGCTGTAAGACAACAATCATTGTCGACATGCCACAGAGTAAGTAAAATGTAATATCTTACATCCCTACCTTGGCATTGCATCGTCCATCAACCCTAGTGGGGGGATCTTTTTTCTGCGAACTAACCAGGAGCGTATTTAGTGTAATCAAAAGAAATAAGGCCTCATATTTTGCAGTTATCCCACAAAAACAACTTACGTTTTTTGAACATTCTTGGTCATTAAAGTTTAGGTAATTTCTTCATTTCGTCAACGAAAGCGATAGAACATTTCCTTAAAAGTGGCATCAGAAAATATGTTGCTCATACGCCACAGTGACTGTTTTATTTTAACTAAAAATTGATGACGGATTTTCTAGGGATGTACATAGTCGGTGACTTGTAGTAAAAAAGTTGTGATATGACATTGGTAATAGGGGGTGAATAATTACGAAGGCCCCGATCCCTCTTGCAAGGAAGATGTTTTTCCATCAAGGCGCTCTCCGCAGATGTGATGGTAACGGAATCATTCTTTGGAAGGAATCAGCAAGTTTGAGTCTGGGTTGAACTATTTGCTTAACCACTTATACCATTCGACATATTCAGAGCACAGGTGTCATTACGACACCAGGTAAATCCCATTTTTGTTAGAAATTATAAATCCAATTATTGAGTGAAAACAAGAAACGATAGCTGGACAACGAATTTTTTGATCTTAACAGGTCACGTGCAGCCGAAGAATTAGCGGAAAAAAATTCTGGTTCGATGAAACATGCATGTGGAAGCATGAAGCTAAAGGCGAAGCTTATGCGTCGATGTTGGAGGAAAACTGCTGAGACAAGAGCCCTTATGGATCTGTTAGAGAACCCATCACTAGGATATGCTGAGTTGAACAAACTGGCGAAGACTAAAATCCTGTTTCCATGAAACATGCATGCAGACAAAGACGAGGCCTATAAGTCGAAGTTGGAGGGAAATTGCTGGGACCAGGGCCCTTCTTCGTTTAAAAAAGAAGAAAGGAACACTGACCCTTCAGGCGAATGAATAGGAAGCACGAAAAATAATGGATCGATTCTTTTCCGACCCCAATGGACGACGTGACAGAGTATGGCTTCATCTTAGGTGGAACGATCAAGTGATGGACTACCTCAACCAACTTGGTAAGCATAACTGGTGGAAAATAACTAGGGACCGGGCTGGTTGGAGGGGTCTGTTCGTTGAGGCTATCTTTGCCTATTCCTTAATATTGAGGTTCTAGTTCCGAAATTTCCGAAAGTTCCGATATTTTGAAAAGTGCTTTATGTACCAATAGGTAGTCCAGGCGTTGACTCTGTTTAACTATCCCCGTGTGTCGGACTCACTTGGTAGGCTTAATGTTTAGCATACCGACCAAAACTCCGTTCAAACCATTTAAGGTTCTGACATATCCCCCTGGAACGCCTGTTTGATTTAGTTCAAGGTTGTTGTCATGTTTTCCTTGCGGAATGAACTTGCGGGATCAACCGTTTCCCGATTATTTTCTTCTTCTCTTTTTTTCCCTCTTAAAATATGTTCTTATAGCAGACTAATTTTTGCCAGTTTTAGTCACATGTTAGCATGTTCTGCATTATGTTATCTGGGCTTATGGAACAAATGGTTCTCTGATGGTCTTGGCGGAGGGCTTCTCAACTGATGCAGTCGAAGGTGGTATGGAAAACAGCATATATTAGGGAGTCTCCGTACTGGCAGGTGAGGAACTGGGTGACGGAGGAGTTGCCCCACTGTGTTTTCGTTCGTTTCACTCAGCCACATATCCGATCAACCTCACCGTTCAGCATCCTCTGCTTTCAGAGCTCCACCACTCTTGCCATTTCTACCTCGTTGTCTCCTACACCTCTTCGGTTGCTGCTTCCATTCCAATTTTCGATCTCCGATTTTGTCGTATTACTTTAATGCGGGTTAACCGCTAGGCTGCAGTTCCTAGTCACTGTGTTTACTATGAATAAGGCATTTCCTATTTGTTCACTTATTGTGGAAAGAAATTTACCTGTCGCAATTACTTTGACTCCACCCACAATTAAGTATGTCTAACTAAAAATAGGAAGCAACGAATTAGATCTGGACGGGTTTGTTGGTTGATGCCCATCCACGAGTAAGTAAATTTCTAACAGAAATGTTGGACCGTAGCACCATAGGGCCCAACAACTGCAAAGTACTTTAGTTAAGACATTGGGTTAAGATTTGGAGAACCTGCAAAGTGGTTCACTTACACAGTATTGTTTACAATCTAAAAAATAAGTGACAACAGCAAACAATGTTGATACAGTCCCATGCACTGGGCTAATGTCATCCACCGGTAAGCATACAAGAGACAAAACGAGGATTATCTTGAGAACCCTTAACCCTGAGAACCCGCGTTGCCGTTTAATTGGTCCCGGTTTCAGTCATGTTATAGCTGTCATAAGATTCTTAAAAGCCACTACCGATTAGAAAAACCCAACAACGATTTAGTATCAGAAATAAAATTTGAATCTCGTAGGCTCCCGCAGAATATAGGTCCACTCCTGTCCTAAAAATTTTTTGTCATCGTTGTCGCGTGCAATATTCCATATTATAGACAAAGTTGAAATAAACTTTTTTTGTACGTTTACGTCTTGGTTGTCGTTTTCATTTTAACTCAAATAGTTTCCAAAAAAAGGACCTCCTCTCTACCATTTTCACACACACCAACAACCTAACCGCCCTCAATATACAATCGAACGAATCTTTTTGTTTGAAATAAAAAAAAAAAAAAAAAACTTTAAAATAAAAATAGAAAATCCCTCAAACAAAAGCTAAAAATAAAGAGAACTCAAAACACGCTCCTTATTGCTAGAAAACGGTTCAGTTATCTTTTGAAAAATGTTTGCCAAGAGTAAAGTATAAAATTGCATAAACAATGGAAAATTGCTCGTTGATTTGAAGTTGAACCCAGTGCGGTGCGGTGCGGTGCAATGCGGTGCGCCCAGCCACCTGGTTGTGCAGCGTAGCTAAGCTACCAAACTTATAGAGGTCTGACTCTTCTATGGCATTCATTGTTTTGTGTTTTTAACTTTATCGTTTGTAGTGGCGGGCGGTGTGTACGTACCTACTCCTGTTTCGGTCCTTTGTCACCCATCATCAGAAAACTCTTCCTCTCTAAATGGTGGTTCTGTACTTTGTTGGAAGGTAGAAGTTTTTCCCTCTCAGAGGATACTTTATCCCTCTTTAGCTAAGATGGTGATGCTGTGTGTTGAATGTCCCGTGTCCTGTTTGTTTTCTTTTTAATTTTTTTTTTCTCGATTGTTCGTCCTTGGAAAATAAAAAAACCCTACAAGTCGAAAGTGTGCGGTTGAACTTTTGTGCTTTTGTGCGTATTGTGGGTTTATTTATTTTTTGTTGTTGTTTTATTTTTGTCAGTCTGCAATGTTAGAGCATTTAACATTTAGGTAATGTGTTTGAAGAATTTGCTTAACAAATTAAATCCTAGGACGCAGGATATGTAGGTTATACATTTGCTTGTTTTTCTATCTGCTGTCTATGTGGCTGACTTGTTTGGCTGCTAGATGGTTCAACTTTTTGTAAACTTTAAAGGAGGCAGGGTGTTTTACATTAGTTTTGATCACATAAAAATGCATCTTTCAAAATTAAAAGACAAGAAGCTGTCTATGAAGAAACTACCAATCTTGTACTTAAATGTCATGTGACGAAGTTGATAGTTTTAAGAACTCGAAAACGTTCGATAAATCAACAAACAATAATTAAAAGGTTAAGTTCCACGCCACCCTTTGTTCAAGAAATTATATAAATCCAACTTACATATATTTTGGAAGATTGCCGACATTATTCTGTCGAAAATTGTTTGCGAATTGGACGGAAAATTAAACTGAAAACTCAACAAAACTTATCTGCAATTGTTTTCGTAACTTTTTCGAGATAAATTCCAACATCAGCTTTTGTGATTGTGTTTTATTTTTAGCTGCGTTAACGAGGTACAAGGGGGCAGGAGCAACGAGCAAGCTCGAGTGATTATTATAAATGTTATTTCAATTCTTGAGAGGGCACAGAGAGCAGCAGAGGGCAGAGGCACCTACTTACCTACTACTACCAATTGAAGTGTTGAAAAGTTTTTCAAACTCTAAAATTGTGTGAAATTGGAAAATTTGTGAGGATAAAATTGAGATGTGAGTCTTAAGTTGAATTAATTTGGAAAAGTATTATTGAGATTATATTTGACTTACAGTCGAAATCAAATTTAATTCATTTTGATCTATATAACCTTTCTTGTTGGTCTTTGTATCAAAAGTTTATGATTTTCTAGAAGTGTAATCCTAGAAAATCAAACAAATCCGGATTTTAAAATTTAAATAGAAAAATGTTATTTATTGTGATATAATTGGTATTTTATATTTGATTTGTTTATTATTAGTTTTTTGAGTTTTCAATAAATATTAAGAAGATTTGAGGCAAAAATCATCACATTGTGGATACACGTTGGATTTTATTGGGGTCTGGAACCAGTATGACGCCTTAGTTTTCTTTTCAGGAAGTATCAAAAATCAGCAATGGAATCGGTAATGTTCTCAAGAACTAGTTTTTAATAGGTCACTGCATTTTGTGAAGGAATTATTGGGATGAAACACAAATAGGCTTTGATTGATTGATTGAATTGCAAGGGTAGAAGATTGCATTGTTCACAAAGGGTAGTTATGAGCAACCAAGAGGACACAGGTTTTTTCTCAAAATTGGCCTCTGACACTAAGGCACTCTTCTTACACCACGAGTAAAAGTCTATTATTTCATGGTCATGATAAGACTGAGGACTGATAACAGGAATAAATAATAATACGACAACTTATCGCTTGGTGTTAGCGTTACATTGCAATGAACCAACTTTTCTGTTGTGATGGCTCGTGTTTGGCAGAGCTTGGCTTGTTTGATGCTCATGCTGTTACCTAGCCTAACAACAGAAAATTTGGCAGCAGGTGAACATGATGGATACCAGAAGTGTGAGAATCTTACTTAAATAATAAAGGGTTTTCCAATAAGAGGTGTTATTTTGATATTCGAAGAAAAATGACATTTTTGGAGATAAATGATCGGATGTTTATTTCATTATAAAGAGGAAGGTATGCCGTTAATAATGGAATACAACATCAGCCAAATGGCCGCCAAGACCACGCTTACAGGACCATATCCTTTTCATGAAATTTTCCATAACCAAATCGCGATAGCCTCACGAATTTCATCTTTGAGGTCTTGAATCGACGCTGGGCTGTTGGCGTAGACCTTATCTTTCACGTGGCCACAAAGGAAGAAGTCGCAAGGTGTTAAATCACAAGATCTCGGTGGCCAATTGTGATCACCTCTTCGAGAGATAACACGGTCCGGAAACTTTTCCCGTAAAAGATCGATGGTTTCATTGCTTGTGTGGCACGTAGCGCCGTCTTGTTGTAAGTAAACGTTGTCCAGATCAATACCATCCAATTCAGGCCATAAAAAATCATTAATCATCTCTCGATAGCGCAATCCATTGACCGTAACTGTTGCTACAGCCTCATTTTCGAAAAAGTAAGGTCCAATGACCCCGCGGGCCATAAACCGCACCAAACAGTCACGCGTTGAGGATGGAGAGGCTTTTCAACAATAACTCTTGGGTTTTCCAAGCCCCAGATGCGACAGTTTTGCTTGTTGACGTAGCCTCCGAGGTGGAAATGGGCCTCATCAGTCAAGATGATTTTTCGATGAAATTCCGGTTCATTTTCATGCATTTCAAGGACCCAATCAGCACGACACGACGTTGTTGATGATCAGCCGGCTTGAATTCTTGTGTTAACTGAACTGGAATGCCTAATTCCAAAGAACGACGAGGAATGGACAAACCTGGGTTTTCTTCAACACTTTGGGCTACAACAGCAATATTCTCAGTTGTTCTTGAGCGACGTGCACGGGTTTTATTTTCCACATCACTAACTTGTCCCAACAGCTCGAATTTGTCCACCAATTTCTGTATTGCGGTCCGACAAGGTGCTTCACGACGACCCAAAAATGTTTTAGTTTTACGAACCGTCATTTTTATAGTGAATTTTAATAATTTCAATGCGTTGTTGAAGCGTGTATTGTTCCATTATTAATAGCGTAGTTTCTGCTTGTCAAATGTTAAAAAATGACAGCTTCAAAAGTGACAGCTACCGAAATAGAGGAAAACCCTTTACAAAATAAAATGCACGACTAGGTCGCACGTACTTGCTCTTAGGGTCAAAGTTGCTGTGGATGCTAAAGCTTCATATATAAAGTTTTTCAAGTAAGTACTTTAATAAGAGATTAAACAAACAAACATAAAATTTATTGCTAAAATGGCTTAAACAACTTCTAAAATTATTATTATTGTTATTATTGTACTATTCGTACTAGAATGTCAGCTTATTAGACTTTACCATTCTTTATTCAGTCAATTTCATTGAATGTTTGAACAACAACAACAACTTAAAGGCGCTACCACTCTTGTTTGGCTGGAGATATAGCTATTTCGTGCTTTGCCATTTATGCACTCATCAGTCTCCTTTTTGTGGTGCTGAGCTTTAATCCAATTTTATTATGAAAAACTGTCTATGCACACCATGGGAATCGAAGTCGTATGCACTACGCACTCCACCACTTTAGACCACTGACGTCACAGGTCGAGATGTGTTTCTTGTTTATCTAATGCATTTAGAGTCACAGCATTTTTATTAGCGCTTTTAAGTATGCTGTCTTGTTCCGCCTCCATTTTTCTCCATACCTTATTTCGATAGACTACAATTCGTAGTACGTATCAAAGGGGGATACGTTAAAAAAGATTAATTTTTAGAAAAAAAAAATTTGAAAATCGTTAGAGCCGTTTTTAAAAAAATTAATTTTATATATTCTCAAGCTTTGTTTAAAAAAAACTTTGAATGCCAATTTCAAGAAAATATTAATAGACATCTAAAACCAAAATTTCAAAAAAAATCATTAACGAGTTTTCAAAATATTGATTTTTGAAAAAAAAAAATTGAAACTTTTTTTAAAAATCCAAGAAAAAAAAATTTTGAAAATTTTGATATGAAATAATTTGAAAATTGTTGGGATCCTCTTGTGTAAAAATTGTCATAGAAATCCATGCAGTCATTTACGAGAAAATCAGAAAAGAAAAAAACGGCGTTTTTTGATTTTTTTTTGACCAAACATTACGATACCTGTGATATACCGGTTTTAGAAAAACTCATTTTTCTCTAAAACGGTGCCTACGATTTTGATTAAAAAATCATGGTCATTTCTTTGGGTAAGGTCTATCTTTAAATGAGAACCATTTTTTTTTTCAAAACCATTATTAACGGTATCTGCCATAGAACCGTTTTTTTTAATTCTGATTTTCTACTTCATGCTTCAATCAATTTCAACCATTTTAAGTTGCGATATAGGTACTATAGGGCAAGTTTAGGATTCGTAAAAAAAAATCGAACTCGAGATAACAATTAGACATGACATAACGATGATAGAGAAAGCGAAAAAAGTGGGTCTCGCAATTCTGTCTGTCTGTCAGTGTGTCTGTACCTATCTTGAGCTAAAGCCTAAAGTACTTTAGCGATTTTCTTCAAACTTGGTAGTTAAGGGTTTTTAGTAATTCCCTTGAGGGCAAATTGAATTTTTTTTTGGGACCAAAATTAACGGTACCTGCCATACAACCAATATGGAAAAACTTGATTTTCTCAAAAACGGCTCTAACGATTTTGATTAAAATTTTTATGTGTATTACAACAGGCAAGCTCGTACTTTTGAAATGAAAAAAATATTTTTTCATCGGTTTAAAACGGTACTTCCCATAGAGCCTTTTTTCTCTTTTCTGATTTTCTCGTAAGCGACTGAACGGATTTCGATGACAATTTTTGCACAAGAGGTTCTCAACAAGTTTCAAGTTATTTCATATCAAAATTTTGAAAGAAAAAATTTTTAAAAAAGTTTAAAAATTTTGTTTTCAAAAATCAATTTTTCGAAAACGCGTGAATGATTTTTTTTTTTAATTTTGGTCTTAGACTTAATGTTTTCTTAAAATTAGCATTCAAACTTTTTTTTTTGTACATAAAAAATTAATTTTTTTTAAAAACGGCTCGAACGATTTTCCAAATTTTTTTTCTAAAAATTAATCTTTTCTAAGAAAATCAAATGGCATACTTAGTTTTGGGTTCAAAACAATTTAAAAAGTTGTTTAAGTCATTTTAGTAATAAATTTTATGTGTATGTTTTAATTTCTTATAATAATTAAAAACTTTATGTATGAAGCTTTAGCATCCACAGCAACTTTGACCCTAAGAGCAAGTACGTGCGACCCAGTCGTGCATTTTATTTTTACAGAATATTGGAAGCTTTGTCGTGGTTCATTTAAGAAAGTCAATAACGTACATGAAATGCACGTTAACTTACATACAATATAAATATACAAAATTGTAGGGAGTTCATTGTTCTATAAAAAGGGAAGTTTTCGGTTAGGATGAACAATGGTCAAGATAAACTTTAAAAAATTACAGTTTTTCGACATTAACTTTTTATTAGAAGAATGTGTCAACAAAATTTAGAAAAAAGCAGTGGACTCGTGGATAATATGGACAGCAGCTCACTAGTCCTATCACTCTTAAAATCCAACCCTGATGTTGTACACAAAAGGGGAAAGACAACGTTACAATTTTGTAAGCGTTACCAATTATGTGTGCGTAACTGGAAGCAGCTAGCTAAGGACAGATCTGCCTTGAGAGGCATGTTCTTTGTATTGTTCATCCTGTATTGTTAGCTTCATCAAAAGCAAAGTAAAGGAAGTAAAATCCTGACTCTCATATATGGTTCAACTATACTTACTTAAAAAACATAGTAATGCCTATAAAAAAAAAATATTATTTCAGATACCACTTAATACCCTGAAACTCCTGACTGCCTTATAGAGGTCAAAAAATGATTTCTTTACAAAGGTCAATACTAGAAGAACATATTATGCAAGCAATAGAATTACTCCATACCTACTCCAGTTGATACTCTTTGATAGCCTGTCATACTATGCAAATTTATTTCAAAGGAAGCTTTATGACTCTTTTGCATGTTTTGCATTATTAAAAAAAAACTGATATTTGACCCTCAGTCTTCCATTAAATTAGTTTTATCTTGATAACATAAGAATATGTGGACACAATTGGGAATGTAAATGTAATGTTAGAACGTTGAAGAAACTGTCGGATTGATTTATTTAGTTAAATTAATATAAATTCCCTTCCATTCTATTCATCTAATGAAACTGTCTTGCTTATACGATTCTTCCTTTTCTAGTCTTAACAAAATGACACAAAAAGTTAAACGCAAGTATTATTTCCGCAGTGCTTTTTTCAAGATTTTCTATAATTACTCTAAAATCCTTGGATTAACTTTTTTTTCTTTAACTAATACGGGTCATCTGATATTTTCCTCCAATCTATATTTTTGGACAACTACCTGTCGGATTATTACTTTTATGGTTTATCTTTACAATTTACCAATAATTTATGGTACACTTCTTGAAATTGAAAGTCTTTATGTTCGGTTGCTAATATTTCTTCAATATGCAATGCTTCCATTTTACTCAGCGGCGACCATCCTCTATCAAATTTGTCGACACAAACAGTTTATCATTTTGGTGAATAAAACAATAAATGTTTTCCGACGTTTAACGATTATTTCGATGGATCCTAACTTGTTCGGCTTTGAGTTTTATACAATAATTTCAATTCGGGTTGCCTCTCATTTATATGAATGGTATGTCCTTGTGATTTTATCGATAGACGAAATTGAAGACAATGACTATGTTAGCCTTTTTCTGATCATTGTCGGGCATTATGTGTGGTTCGGATCGGTTGTGGTATTGAATTTGATTTTCTTGGGATATCTTGTAACTTCAGGAATGTATCTGAATATCGGAAACCACATGATTTCTTTATCGAATTTTCTGGAAAATCTAGAAGACCAAAGTGGAACAAACCATGATGAAATGAAAAGGCTTTCGAAGGAACTCGACATATGCTCGAGAATATACTCGGATATATTTAAAATTATCAATGAATTTCATAATTTCTCCCAATTTATAATATTTTACATATTTTTTGTTGAATTTATTGCAGCAATTGCTAATATTTACAACATTTTTCTAACATATTTGTCCTTTGGGGAAATGTTGTGGCCCTCTGTTATATTTTGTTTCATCAATATTTCGGATATTGTGTTTCTTATATTATTGATTGATTTAACAGTTAAAAGATCTAAAATTCCCCAACACCTAAACTGGAATTGGACATTTTTGAATAATAAAAGTCGTCAATGGGATAGAATTGTAAGTCGATATTATTTATGATGCTTAATGGTTAAAGAGAAAAACTTATTATGTTTTGTTGCAGGTTGATCGTTTTTTGATTCAATTACGACTTCAGCAGCTTGAGTTTGATGTTTTTGAATTGTTTAAGCTAGATAATGAACTGATATTGGAATTCTTTTCAATTCTTGCAACAACGTTGACTATTCTAATTGAATTCAGAATGGAAGGAGGTTTCGAGGAGACAAACACTGAAATTTATAAATATTAAATTTAACAAAATATAAAAAAAAAAACAATCTTCTTATTTTGTTTTTCAATGGAAGATATTTTAATACAATTGACAAAATGCGGTCACTGATTGGTTGGGTTTCTTTAGGCGACCGAAAAGAAATCCTTGGCTTAACAAAGAATGCCGGCTAGCGCATGCAGCTAGGAACGAGACCTCCCAGGCAATACTGCACACAGGAGATAAAACAGCTGGGAGAGAGAGATAAATTATCAGAATTTTGTCGTCCTTACCAAGAAGCACACTTTACCACTCCACACATAATAAAAGACACAAAATGCATGGAACCAAAATGGCACTAAGTAGCGGTAACTGAGTTTTCTGAGTTGGTGCTCCCGAAGTGTCCATTTCTTTCATCTCCCTTCTTTGACCAGTAAGAAACGGACTACACAGCAAAATGATTGTGTTTATTGAATCTCCTCGTGTTAACCGCCGCGCCAAATACTAATACTCGTCCAACTGAACTTGACTCAGCAAACTTACATATAATTGCGAAAGAAAATAAGAGCAGTGTAATATTATGTTTAGCAATAAATTCCTATCTTACTAGGATATGTTACGGAGATAAGCATTCTCCTTAACTGATATCGAAACCGAAATAACTTCTATTGTAATATTAATATCCCTCTCGACGATGGTAGTGATGGTCCCCAAAACGCTAGATTCTTCCAACTAGAGTAAGAATTCGAGCATCGAAGAAAATTCCTCAGAAGCATCAAAGAATAAGTCGTTGGGTTGCTACTTTCCCAAAACTGGACTCGGAAGGGTGATTTTGTGGGAGCCCTTAGGAGATAGTTGATTTTCCCATTTTTGAACTCAAGAACGTGTGATAAAATCACCTGGGTTTTGATAAATAGGTAAGAAAACTCTCACCGAATTGACCACTTTGCGATCTGCTGACAGTAAGAAGTTTTCCGATAGTCAGAAATAGAAAGGAAGCGGATATGGGAATTGCCTGGAATCATTACCTAATGGTTGATTCTGTAAGATGAAGCAGTTCGGAGATGCTAAGCAAACACCCGAATGCCAAGTTTTTACACCAACGTGCTAAATGACTTCTCATTGCACCAATAACTAGGAAATCATCTTTCTCTTCGACCCCCATCGAAAGCCAATGGTGTGCAATGAAAAATGTTTTCAAAATCTGTAATGGAAAAGTGGGTCGGGCACATGCTTGGATTTCATAAAAAACCTGGAAATAGATCGACAAAATAAAACAACTTAAAGTTTGCAACGCAGCTACTCGATCAGCAACGAGATATGAGAATTTATTTGAATCGCATCACACAGAGGAGAAGTGGGAATGCGTTCCATGCTAGGAATAAACCAACTTTCGATAAATGCAAATCATACAATCTACATGGAAAAAGGTGTTCCGATGAGTTCGATGTGCAATGTGGAGTGTGCGAATCAGGCAGGGCTACATGCAACTGTAATGCATTCCTGGTGAATGGAAAACATCTGAACTACGCGGATGACTTATTAATCTTTAACAAAACCATAAATGTCCATTAAATGATATAAAGGTTGAAGGGATAAGGCGATATTGTGGGTTTGAGAATTAACACTGCAAAAATATAAAAGATTGCCTTCTGAAGAAACTCATCGGTTCAAGTAAATATTTCAGGACCACCACCGGTAGAGAAAGTAAAAAACTTTTAACATCTTGGGAACTTTCACTCAACCGAAAACGGAACTGAACAACAAATCAACAGCCGTATCGGGAATGCAATAGCTGCTCGGGAAATGCTGTCAAAACTATGAAAGAACAATTCTTCGAACAAAAAGATCAAGCTACGACTGTTCAGCTCAAATTTAGAATCCAGGCTAAAGCACGTGGAAATTCACACTCGATGTCCTTAGAAAGTTGCAAATTTTCGTGAATACAAAGCATCTTAAGGATTTTCTGGTCGAACCCTATATCTAATGGAGAATTTCAGTTCATAGACGTTCACAGAAATGGAAGTTTAATTTACACACGCTTCTAAAAGGCAACTATTGCATTACAAGCCAAGAGATGCAGAGGAACTTCTTCCTTCACACGGGCATATAGAGAAGTGGGTCAGCCTAGAAGAACATAGCACATATCATCCGAAGAAGAATCTGTACTAGCGGGGAAAAGTTAGAGAGAGCTAAAGTCCCTTATAAAAATAACTATTGGCTGGTCTGTGCGTAAGTTCAGTCTACCTCTTACCTTGTGAGAGCTGGAATTTAAAGATTCTCTTGGCTTCTGGTTGTATCGGTAAGCCACCCGGTTAGCTACTTTAAATAAAAATGAGAAACACGAGAGGCTTCGAAAAATATGTAAGCATAACCCCCTCAAAAATCCACGCAAATAAAAATATAACTCATTTTGATTTATAAAACCGTAATTTAATTCCCCTTGAAAAATACGAATGCAAAAGAAAATAATATCTTCCTTATAAATCCTATCGAGTATTTTTGCAGAAAAGTTTGTCAATATGCATCTTCAAAGGTTACCGGATAATCATCATACTGCCTCCTTGTCCTTGTAGAAAAAAAACGACATTTTTTATCCGCTGATTTACCAACCGAAAAAAAAAAAATAATATTATATTACTAAAAGTGAATTTTACGGTGCGCAGAAACACTGTTTTGGGTGTTAAATCTTTCCGGACTTCCGGTCTTCATCTTTTGTTGTGCGTATATGCATGAAATCCTGATATTATAATGAGAGTTAAAGGAGATGCCATAAAAGATTATATCAGCCCTCTCCCGACCACATTTATAAAAGACAAAAAAAAAAAAAATTAATCCTGCTTCCGCTGCCTTTGGTGTTGTTCCTGATTCCTGTCCTGACTGAGTCGGAGAGGGATTAAACGAAAGGAAGGGCCTTCATTTGTTACATATTTTTTTTTTTCCGCTAAAAGTATGGTTTTCCTTGGCTCACTCTCCTGCCCTTATCTCTCTTGAGCTTCCATTATGTTTTTAGAAGTTTTATTGTTATTGTTGTTGATGTTCCCTTTATGATTATGATTCATCCGGTTTTTGTTTTTTTGTTTGTTTTTATTTATTTTTTTTGCTCAAAAAAAAAAAAAAAAAATGAAGTCTTTCTCTGTATCCGGATTGGCGGCTTAAGCTGCATAACCATCATCAGTCGGTCGGTGTTGTCGTTTGCATATTACTATACCATCCATCCGTCCATCCTTTGGGGAAGCTTTTTGTATACTTTACAGTCAACTTGGCTTTCTTAAAACAAAAAGATACCTATTTCTTTTCATCCTTTTTTGCCCAGGCGGCGGCGGTGGCTGTGGTGGTGGGAGGAGTAAATTAATGATAATGGGATGCGAAAATTAAGTGGCAGTTGAGCTTCTCGTTTTATCTACTTTCTGTCCACTTGGACATTTTTTGGTGGAACATTTTGCGCACTGTCCATATAATAAAAGTGAGTTCCCAGCACTTTTTAATGGTGCTGGCTGTTCGGCTATATGGTTTGTTGTGCGATGCGGCTGTACAGACTTTTTGGCACTCAAGAATATAATAGAACTTATGTTGATAATGTTGATGGTGTTGATGATAATGATGATAATGGTGATGAGTGTGCCATGGCATAGGAGGGCATATCAATTTCAGACGATATGACGCAGACAAATGAAAGCAAAATATTGTGAAGTTTTAAAAGCCCCCAAGATAATATGATGATGGATGGATATGATTTTTTTTCAAGAAGGGATAAAATTATTTTAGCGAGGCTTAGCAAATGATGCATTACAAAGTTTCAGTTAATAATTTACTGCACATGGCTTGAAAAAAAAACTCCTATCTGTTTAATAAACTTCATGGAAGATTAGCACGAAAATATCTCGAGATTTTATTGGAAACTTTTATTTTTGTATTATAAAGAATTAGGTTTTTTGTCACATAATCTGTTAATAGAGAATTTGTGCATTCATCTGTATATCAATATAAATATTGCATGGATGAATGCTAATTCTATAAATTGATGAGGAAGTATTGCAAAGAGCCTAAAAATCTTCTAAAAATCGGATGATCAATGACAGAGATCACCTTGGCCAAACATCCATTAAGTGTGAAAGGTTGATTGACTGTATGTATGAGTTCTTGCAGTCCGTAGCTAGAAACTAAATTGCAGTTTCTAAAATAAATTTGATACCAATAAAAGGGCAATATTAAGGGCTTAGAATGTTACTAAATAGCAGTTTGCTAAATCATTTAGTGTCTTACTTAGTCTTCGAAAATTTTAAATCTCTTTTATCGTTTTACTAACAAGTAAAATACTAACTCCGAAGAAAGTTACAAACTTTTCTTAGAACATACTTTTGAAGGACAATCAATTGTTGCATGTTATTAAGGTAAGCACCTCCCCAGCAACAAATCCCGTAATGTCATTTAGAATGAAATATTTTATAATATACGTTTCTTAGCGTGGCGGTAGTATAAAATTTTCTCATGTGGTAAAAAACATCGGATAGTTGAAAGGAAGTACTGCTTTAGTTTTGAAATGTAATAGCACCATTTTAAGTTTTGAACAATTGTAACACCCAGACATTTAGAATTATTTACTTTTTCAATGTTTAAGCAAGTTTTACTACATGCTTCTTCTGAATTAAAAGTAGTTTGTAAAAGCTAAATGCTTGACCAACTGCTATTTAAAAGACTAAAAGCCCTACAAGATGGTGCATGAAACAGAACATTGACGTCAGTTAATACTTTTGATCCAGAACAGAATATCATTAGTTTGGTTTTGTTGCTTACAAGAAGTTTATGATGTGCAAACTATAACCTCAATAAATAAACATCATGATTAATGTCAGCAACAAGATTTAAGGGATTTAGATTTCCTACAAACGGAAAATCAAACACGGAATTGATATAAATCAAAAAAAAGGATAGGACCAAGGACTGATCCTTGAGGGACACCCAAATTAATATCTATTGCGTCACTTAATACATTATTCACTTTCACTTGTTGATTTCGATTACTTAATTAAGAAGCAAACCAGCTATGAATGAAACCCCACAAACCAACATTTTGCAATTTGCTTAATAAAAGGTCGTGATTGACCATATCAAAAGATTTTGATATCTGCTTCGGGCTCTTGGTCTATTATTTTTAAAGACTCTTACAATCCAAGATGTAATACGCTGGTTCTTGACCAGGACTCGTCATGTAATCTTCTTTTCCGTACTTCTTCGATACATACAAGACCAAAAATCATTTGAATTTTTTTTCTTTCAAAGCAACCAGGCAAATTTTCATATGAATATTTAAAAGCCCCTGCTTCTGCCCCATACAGCAGGACTGGGATGATTAGGGTCATGTATAGCGTTTCATTGGTAGACACTATGAAAGAGGGCTTTTCTACTTAAATGAATTCTAGGCCCAAAGAAACTGCAATTGGCAGGAGTAATTCACCACAGCACGAAAACGAATTCTAGCTTAGGCGATGATGGTTCAAATTCAAAACCTTTAGGTTCATACTAATTCTACCAGAAGTAAGTTACACAGCAGGGAAAACTACTAGTTCTATTGGAAACACCAGGCCAAAGTTAAAAGCGTGCGTTACACGCTGGCGTATTCAAAAATTGAATTGTTTAAATGGTTTAGAGAGAATTTTTACTTATGTAAGAGCTTACAGCAGTAATTTCAGGCTGCTTGTTCTAGGAGTATTGTTTGAACAGTCTCGACCACAGGTGTATAATTGGTACAATCATAAATCCAACAATACAAACAGTTTTACTATCGATAAAAACTCAAGCACATAGCTGGTCAGGGTAGGTAAATGACAAATAAACTTTCACGACCACACTTACAACAGTCTTGAATTCGTTGGCCCGAAAATCTCTTAAACTATTTCACAAATAATAAAGATCACCTGATGAGTTATAGTATCAAAATGGCACTAGCTACATTTAATTGGACTAAGTATATGAGCAGTTGCTTTAAAAATTAGAATCAAGGACATAAGAAAGCTTTAAAAAGCATATAATTATGTATTCCCATACACACAATATTATATTCAAATTTTAATTGTTTGAACAATTAACATATAAAAACTTCCTGTTTATAGTCAAATTATATCCCACAGCCAAGGGCACACTCGTACCAAGCTAATTTCCTGGCATCACAAAGTAAAAGTAAACAACTCTTGGTTGCTCACAATTCTAATTAATATATTTTTTTTTCCAGCTAAACGAAAAAACATTTAAAGCTTCCAGGCTTAATTTTTTTTTTTTGTTATTACAACTAAAATTCTAATTCAAATGTTAAACATTTAATTAAAACACCACACATATCCATTTATGCTCTTATATTGAGATATACGATGCGCCCATTAGAGAGTCCGAGAAGATAGCAAAACAAACCAAATGGATATCATGCTGGCACACATCCTACCATCATCATTGCCCTACTTTATTTATTTTCAATTAAAATTATACGTTTATGTTTATATCAGGCAAAACAATTCACCTCACAATTAAACAAACAAAACGAAAATCCCTATCAGCTATTATAATAACGAATAAGAGCACCCCCCGAACCCGAACCCGAAACCGAACCCAAACTCATGGCAAGCCATATCACAGAATCCCACACAATATTTCAGGAATGAATTCTCTAGACTTTGCACACCTATTTCAATAGACACAGTGAGATAGAAACAAATAGTGAAGCAGAGGGAGTGAGAAGGAAACAAAAAGCAAAATAATAAAAACAATAAAACAAACATTCACTACAATACCAAATGGCCCAGCATAAGCCACAAAATTGCTAGCTGCTAGCTAGGTGTATTCTTCTTCTTCTTCTTCGTTGTGCATTCATCCAACATTCCATTGTGGTGCTCCTTGTGCCTCACCTTGTCCTACATTTCTGGATGAAAATGTAAACAATTAACAGTTCTTTGTTTGCATGTCCCTAAGAAAAAGAGTACACCTGATTTATATGAAAAAAAAAAAAAAAAAAAAATTAGACGAGGACATGCAAAAAAGGACTTCTGGGAAAATAAAAATGGATACAGATACTACAGAGCCAAGAAAATTATTATATTGTCTGCGTCACGCTTTGAATACTCACTCATCTAGTTTAAATGGTGTCACCACCAGCAGCAGTCGACCACAAGATCAACAGCTGCAATAATTGCACAATATCCCGACTGCTGTGTCTATTCATGACCTAAAAATTTAAAAAAGTACGTTTACGCCACCCACCATGCCACCATGCCACCATGCCACAACCCTCCAGTCCTCCACCCACATCAGCCATGAATTGAATACCATTGCATAAATGAATCCTTAGATGCTACAATAAACCGAAACGACCGAGTTGTACCAAACAAGAACTGAAAATAGGTCACAATTTGATCAAAGATGTCGATGTCACCGGCATCGCCTAGCTCTTCCCTCTTCCCTCAACCGCACACTATCACCACTCTTTCTCTGTATCATGCTGATGGCAACTTCATTAATACAGACAACGAAAAACAATAAATAAAATGAAAGAGCAAACACTGGAAAACAATGGACGAAGAAGAATTTTGAAAAGAAAGCGAAACAAAGAATTCAAATGGCATCGGTACAATACAAACAAATAAACAAAGAAAGATAGAAAATGAAAAAAAAAGTTGCTCATACGCCCTAGTGTACCATGGTTGTGTAAACAAATCACAATATACACCGCACTGAATAAAGCCGGGTGTGCGTACGTCTGATTGTGTTTTGCAAAGTTATGGCCGTGTAAGAGTTGCCAATTGTACTTTTTATGATTCAGACATAGTTACCGTGTGTTTTTGTGGCAACTTGTTTGGACTATGTTATGGAGGTACAGATCTCCAAATGAAGGTTAAATAATACAAATTCTATATACTTCTGAAATAAATCAGTCAAATAGAAGATCTAGCACTGGTAAACCGAACAAAACAATAAGTTTTAGACTGGAGTATTTTGGACCCACAGACCGACACACAGTGGGACGAAACGCACTAAAAAAACGATCAAAACCTCTGCGCGCCTGCTATTAAATCTTTTAATTTTTTCAAAAAGGTGGATTAAAGGTTTTAGATGTTGAGAGGAAGGTTGTCGGATGAATTCAAAGTCCATTGTGGAGTCAGACAGGGTTGCATACTGTTGCCAATACTTTTCCTGTTAGTGATAAGTGATGTGCTGCGTGCAGCCCTGTTAAACGGAAATGGTGGAATTCAATGGAGTCTGACTTCCCAACTAAAACATCTGGACTACGTGGACGACGCGACGTATTTTTACTCTCCTATTGGATCATGGATCTCTATTAAATGACAACAAGGGTGGAGGGAGAAGCAGAAATAGTGGGGCTGAAAATTAACACGGCAAAAACAAAAATGATCAACCTCGGAAGTAACTCATCCGTTCAAGTCAATATTTCTGGACAACCGGTAGAGAATGTAGAAGACTTTTAATATCTTGGAAGTTTTGTCTCTACCAAAGGCGGAACCGAACAAGATGTCGACAGCCGTATGAAAAAGGCAAAGGCTGCTTATGGAATGCTATCCAAAATATGGACAAACAACGCTATAAGCATAAAGACCAAGCTGAGACTGTTCCGCTCCAATCTGTGCTTCTGTATGGGTGCAGCACTAGGAAAATCTTAGCAACTGTCACAAGCAAGCTGCAATCGTTCGTGAATAGGTGTCTACGAAACATCTTAAGGATTTTTGGCCCAACCGTATTTCTAATGAAGAACTTCATAGAAGAACGGGTCAAGAATCCATTGACAGTACTATCGCAGACGTAAGTGGCAGTGGATTGGCCATACGCTTCGAAATGGCAAAGATTGCATTGCTGGCCAAGCGATGCAATGGAACCCACTCACACAGGCAGGTAGAGGGTCGGGTCGGCCGAGAAGCACATGGCGCAGGACAGTCGAAAGTGAATCTGCACACCTGGGGAAGAGTTGGAGAGAACTTCGTTATATTTCCAGGAACCGTGCCGATGGCCCTATGCCAATTAAGGGAATCACAACGGACTTTAGAAGGTCTGAGGACCTAAGTAAGTAAGTAAGAGGTTGTAGATTCCAAATCTTAAGTCAAAATTCATCCAGATCTTGTGTAAGCACAATTTTCATGCTATTTTTTAGTATAAACAGGAAGACCATTGTCATATTCAATAAATAATTGAATAAACAATAAAGATCCTACAATGGCTTCAGACATTATCTACTCTTCAGTTGTAAGCGTTTGCTTTATTTAAAAAATAAATAATTAAATATTTCACAATGATCGTAAATAAATTGCACGACTGGATGGCACGTACTTGATCATATAGATAAAGTTACTATATATGCTAAGACTTTTTAGTTGAAAATTTGTAAATGCAGTTTTAGAAAAACTGTTTATATTCAATTTTCAAAGGTCTGATACATACAGATAGACAAACGGACAGACAGACAGACTGAATTGTCGGACCTCCATTTTCCTCGTTCTCTATCATCGTAATGTCATGTTTGATTATTATCTCAAATTTTTACTTGCGATATAGGTACTATATATGTATCAAGTTATGCATTCGTACAGAAAAAAAAAGTTAAGATAACAATCAAACATGACATAACGATGATAGAGAACGAGGAAAATGGAGATCCGACAATTCAGTCTGTCTGTCTGTCTGTATGTATCAGAGACCACTGCCTAAACGGATGGGTCGATTTACTTCAAACTTTGTAGGTGGCGTTTTTTTGGAGACTATAACCAGACTTGTTTTGATTTTTTTTTTTTTTTAACAAAAATAACGGTACCGGTCTTAGAAAAAATCATTTTTCTCAAAAACGATTTGATTAAAAAATCATGGTCATGTTTTTGGATAAGGTCTATCTTCCAACTAAAATCATTTTTTTCCAAAACCGTTATTATAAATTATGATTTTCTCCTTCATGACTCAATCAATTTCAACCATTTTTTTTAACATGAAAGCTTTTTAAGTTGCCGTAATAATTTTTAGTAAAAAAAATTTCCAAAATTATATTTTTGGATTTTTTAAAAAATATTTGAAATTTTTTTTTGGAAAACTAATTAATATTTTTTTTTTCAAAATTTAGTTTTTAGATGTTAATTTTTTTTTATAAAGGTCCTTGCAAAATTTTGTATAGAAAAAATAGTTTTTTTTTTTTTAAAACGGCTCTAACGACTTTCAATTTTTTTTCTAAAAATGTATCATTATAAAAGAAATCAGATTGCATACTTCGTTTTGAGTAAAAATTCATTAAAGAAGCTGTCATTTGAAAATCGAATTTTATGCTTTTTTAATTTTTTTTTCTAAAACTGCATTTACAAATTTTTAATTAAAAAGACTTAGCATAGATAGTAACTTTATCTTTAAGAGCAAGTACGTGCGACCCAGTCGTGCATTTTATTTGTTTACGAATGCATAACTTGATATATACCTATATCACAAGTAAAAAAGGAATATTTTATTTATGTTAGTTAATGGCACTTATTTTACAAAATTCAAGATTTATTTTTTTTTTATAAAAGTCACTACAATTAATTTACACCACACTTAAGGTTTAATTCGGAAAAAAAAAAATTTAAAATAAAAAATTAAGTATAAGGTAATAAATAATAATTCTTGTTCTGGTCCCATCTTTTTCAGCCTTGAGTCTTTTCATTTATTGAATATTTTTTTGTTTTAAAACACCAGTCAACCCTCTTTGTACCCGTTTACGCTTCTGCCAATTTGTTTCCCCTTATAAAGTTAGAAAACCTGTATTATCTCAAATGTTCAGCCTTTTACCTATGACGTTTTTTTGCCAAGAGAGTTAAATTAGACATAAAATCTTCATTATAAAAGAAATATTGAAAAAGACCAATGAATTTTGAGGCAAGATTTAGCACCAGTTTTTTTTAGAGAAGATCTCTTGATAGCATTATTTACGTATATTTAATTTACATTATGTTCAAACAGGAGGAAAATGTCTGATATCCTAAGAAACAAATAAAAATAAATTTAACCTAAATTTTTGTATAGTGTTTCATCTCCAAACTCAAAACTACAATTTTCAGCCATATGCCAACCAAAACATTAAATCACCAAATTGAAAAATAAAATTCGATATGATACCAAAATCTTTTTCCGTTTTCGACATAAGATAGCTTCACCAACATCCGCTGCCATTTTCATCTAGATAATATGAAGATTAGATTCATTCCTTTTTTTTAACAATAAACATGAATTTATTGAAGAAAAATGAAAAGAATTTAATTCAAACTTTATCCTAGAAAGAATGAATTTAAGCAAATCGCTTTGAACTATAAGCTAGGAAAAGAGGACTGAAAGTTTTTTTTTGTTTTTGAATAAAAATGATGATAGCGATGGCGACCTCCTACATAAAACCTAGGGTAGATTAAGTTACAATTTGATTAATTGCCGGAACCGGAAACGGAAAGAAATGAATCTGAGAGCCAGCATGAGCAACACTACCACAAACTTTGTCTAGGAATTTATAGGAAAACTAAAAAAAAAAAAAAATAACTTCTAAATCGGCGCGCCACCGCTTATTCGGAAAATTGTAGGAGATTTTATATGCAAAAAGTCATCGTCAAAGGAATATGTGCATACATTGTGCTGTACACGTACAGCCTAAAAATATTGTAAAAAAATATTTTTTTAAAAAAAGTTTTTAGACAATATTGAGTACGAACCTCGAGGTCAAAAATTTGTATTACTGGTTTGTTTAGTTTTATAAAAAATGCACAAATATTAATATCAGCTTCTTACTCTTGAGCACATAATAAGGATAACATAATTTTGTTTGTCTTTTATTTTCTTGCATCCAACAACATAACATTTTTGATTTACAAACTTCCGAGTCACAAAGAGAATTTCGATTTAATCTACCCGAAGATGAATAACATTACTGGAACACAACATTTTTTACTTTGGGTCCAGAAAAAACCACCGGTTTCGAGTGTCTTTGGGCTTACGATAAAAATCCAACAGGCACTTTATACCTACTCTATAACGCACTTTGGTCAAAATAACACACATTATTTATAATATTTATATACACATTTCTCTCTATATTGCACAGTTGACTTCATATGAATAATATTATGGCAATAGGCAGATTATAGGTATCTACATTTGTGTATACATATCCCTTTCAAGTGTTTCAAAAATTTTCTGAAGGATACTTTTGTAGTCAATGGAATCTGAAGAATTAAACGCATGACTGGGTCGTTCGGACTTGCTCTTAAGGTCAAAGTTGGTGCGGTCGTTATAAGAAATGGAAGAAAAACATTACATTTAGTTTTAAAATGACCAAAATAAGTTCTGAAATACTATTTGATTATTCTGTTAAAAAGATAATTTTTTTTTGAAAAAAGTTTTGAAATTTTTAAAAGACGTTTAGAGCCGTTTTCAAAGGAATTCATTTTTATACACACAAATTTAAAAAATGTTAACTATCATCATCGAGAAAGTATAACAAATAAAGAAAAATCTATGGGAGGTACCGTTAGTAACACTTTTCTTTCCTTTTTAAAGTAATAAAAGCTTATATCAAAATTGTAAAAGCTGTTCCTTACCATAATAACTTTTCCTTGAGGATCATTATGCTCCATCGTATACTTTGGTCAGATAAAAATTTAAATTTTCGCTCTAAAAAATTACTCAGGGTCAACAAATTTGAAGAAAATCGCTTCAGTGGCTTAGACTGTAATATGGGTGATTCTCCGATAACTATGCTTTTTCCAATCGGCAAACTGGTAAATATTATTTTTCGATATACGCAAGTTTCATGGTGTTTAGTTGTGTAAAAAAGTGTTTCTAAAAGTTTTCAGTGCGCTGAACTCAAATACTAAATGTCAGAATTCTTCTATCAGCTCTCGTTTTTAAGGAGAGTCCTATTATAAAATCACAATATTGTAAAGAGAAAATCTCAAAAACTAAGCCAATTTTAAAATACTGACTTCGGATTTAAGTTCAGCAGATCACAAACCTTTGGAAACGTTTATCAACATTTGGGCAGCAAAAACCTTTACTTGTTGTCCAGTTTAATCAATCACCACTTAAATTTCGGTCAACAATTTTTACATGGGAAAACCAATATTTAAACTTAAGATTTAATACTAATTTTATATTTACTTTTTATTAAGAGAATTGTGATCACGATTCACATGATTATGTATTAAGGAGTAAAACTCTAACGATTTACCGAATAATATTAAAAATGAAACAAATTTCCATACTTTAAATAGATTACACTAGTTTACAGCCAAAACATACTATGTCGTTATATTTCTTATAAATATACTTGTGACATTTTTAGCGTGACATGGTTGTGACATTTTCATATTTGACGGCTAATTGCAAAACATTCTTTTGAGTCACAGATTTTTCTGAATCGTTTTTGTTTTTTGGGTATGCAAAACCTACGAAAGAAATGATTTTTTGGATAAAATAAAATATCAGTTTTTGGAACACCCCTGTTTTTCTCTGTAAAACGCCGACAATTCTTTCACGGACCTATACGTTGTCATAGGTGATGGTATTATGATCAAACTTTGCACATATTGTATTGCAGGATATTTTCTGATACAGTGGTACCAACATAAAGTTTTAACCCAAATTATTTCCTTTAAAATTTGGGAGGGGGACAGAACTCAATTTGCAATTACAAATTCAAAAACTGATTTAAAACTGCAGATTACCCTGGAATATCGTAACCGTAATGATATCGTAAATGTTTATAATAATATTGTTCCTCTTCTAATACGGTTTCTTATAGTTTTTCATAGTTATTTTTGGGAAACACAGTGGTAGGACGTGGCACGGTTGTGACATTTGGGGTATGTTTATTTTTTTTTGTATTTAGCAGACACAATAAGTATTTTTGTGGTTAGCAATTATTAATAATACAATTTTCTACGGTTATAGCATAAGTAATAGAAAAACAAAACTAAAAACACCAAATGTATATATATTTTTATATTTTTAAAATAAACTTTAAAATTTTTTTTTTTTTGAAAAATCATTTTTTTCGAAAATGGGTAACTATATTTTATTGAAATTTTGGTTCTTGATGTATTAATATTAATATTTTCTTGAAAATGGCTTACCAATTTTTTTAAGGTTTTTAATTTTAATTTAGAAAATAATATTATGATTTAAAAACGGCTGAAACAATTTACAAATTGTTTTTTTTTTTTTTTTTTAATGTATATTTCTTAATCAAATCAAATAGCATACCTTGTTTAGAGCTCAAAACAAATTAAGACGCTGTTTACTTTATTTTAGTTATGAATTTGATTTTTTTTTTTCTAAAAAACTTAAAAACGTAAACTTAAAATGTTTGTATAAGAAGCTTTAAGAAAGTACCTACGTACCACCCTAATAAAATCACAAGCGCATGCGATCAATTGTGTTTATTCATAATTTCCAGCCTAAGCTATTTACTTGGAAAATAATATTCATCGGGCGGAATAATTTAAAAGAATTTCAGTTAAGCACTCAGCCATTTTCAATTCAGGAAGTTTTTTTTCTTTGGAAATATGTATAAATGGCTCAGTACCTACTTCATGTTTTTATTTATTTTTGCTGACAATCATTTCGTCAGCTGCGATTCAAGTGAAATAAAATAATCATTATGACTCCCATAATTGATGCCCCACTGAAGACCAAAAATTGAGATTAACATTGAAAATCAGCAAAACTACAAATTTAAATTCAGATTTGGTCCAGTTCAAAACTTTTACCATTTTGCCCATAAAAATATCTTCCTGTTGCTTGTACTACTCAGAGATAAAAACAAACAAGTTTGTGTTTCATTTTTCACTGTACTCATGCAATAAACATTCCAAATAAGTTGTTCTTCTTCTTTTGTTAAAAAAAAAAGAAAGCAAAACAAAATTCGAAATTATTTATTCATTTTCAGTTATATATATGCCAGGAAAGCTTTGAACCATATCACGAGCTTCAGGGCCTCAAAGATACCTTGTGAATATGATCAGCACGAAGTATGAAAATTGTTGAATTTTTTCCTATTTTTATTTTGCAAGAACAATACAAAAACCAGGAATAGAAAACTTTCTCAAAAGTTAATTGATATCTGATAAAAGTTTCCTACAATTTGACACCTATTTTACGTATACATTCATACATGATGCCAAATATTTGGTGTTTACCTATACGTTATAATACTAACGTTTACGTGAACCAAACCATGATAAGTCCCATCTGAAGATAAAAAAAGAAAAGTTTTAGTCATAAATTGAAAGGATGCCATGCTTTGCTTTGCCTCGATGTCAACGAGGAACTTTCTACCACTTGAACTTTCGTATCAATTCCTTTGGGGTGAATACGAGAACTACTCCAACAAACACTACATTATATAATAACAACTGTTGTTGCTGTATCGAGGCTTTGCAACAACAAATAGTCGCATACAAAATAATTTTTGTCCCCTGGGTTAAGTCAGAGTTTCGCTTCACACACATCGCCCCATACAAAGTGAAAGATGGGTATCAAAAAAAAAAAAAAAAAAAAATAGATAAAAAGCAATATAAGCTGAGTTTTTTTTTTTAGTGAAAATGATATCTATACTAAATTTTAAATTAATTTTATTTCTTGCTAAGCGCTTGGCTTTATGAGAAAATTGTTTGAAGTTGGTGTTAAACAAAAAAAGTTTCCCAAATAAATTTTCAATTTTAACCTGGGTAGGATTGAGTTTCACTGATTTTAATTAAACGAAAATGAAGAAAAAAAAACTTCCCGTGTAAAATGGAAAAAGTTTAGATATCCTTTCAGGAATTAAATTACCTTTAGATACTTCAAAACAAAAAAAAAATACTTCAGTTGAAAGCAGTTTTTGAGAGTTCGATGATTTCATGGTTCATATCGATCAAAAAATTGTGTTATTAAATAATAAATGATTCCAAGTCATATTTCATTAGGTATTTTTATTACAAAACATACTAAAGTTACCTATAGTTCCACAAACTTATTGTAAAAATCCAATCAAATGGGTGAAAACTCAAAGGACCACACAAAATAGACTTTAGACGATAGACTTTTAATCCATGAAGTTATTTTGAGTTTCTTATATTCATCTTTACAAATTGTGAAAAAAAATTATTTTTTATTCCCAAATTTCCCAAATTGTATGCAAAGAAAATAAAATGCACGACTGGGTCGCACGTACTTGCTCTTATAGATAAAGTTACTGTTTATGCTAAGCCTTTTTAATTAAAAAAATTTAAATGCAGTTAAGAAAAAAAAAAATTAAAAAAGCATAAAATTCGATTTTCAAATGACTAAAACAGCTTCTTAAATAAATTTAACCTCAAAACAAAGTATGCAATTTGATTTCTTCTATAATGATTCATTTTTAGAAAAAAAATTTTGAAAATCGTTAGAGCCGTTTTAAAAAAAAAACTATTTTTTCCATATAAAATTTTGCAAGGAATTTTATAAAAAAAAAATTTGTACACAATTTTTAAGATATTATTTATCAAAATCTAAAAACTAAAATTTGAAAAAGAAATATTTAATAGTTTTCGAAAAAATGATTTTTCAAAAAAAAAAATTTTAGATTTTTTTTAAAAATCCAAAAAAATAATTTTTGAATTTTTTTTTACTAAATATTATTACAGCAACTTGAAAGCATCCATGTAAAAAAAATTGTTGGAATTGATTGAGTCATGAAGGAGAAAATCAGAATTTAAAAAAAAACGGTTCTATGGCAGGTACCGCTAATAACTGTTTTTTTTTTTAAATGATTTCCATTTAAAGATAGACCTTATCTAAAGAACTGACCATGATTTTTTTTTATCAAAATCGTATTCACCGTTTTTGAGAAAAATGAATTTTTCTAAAACTGGTATATGACAGGTACCGTTACTTGGGGTCCCAAAAAAAAAATTCAAAAAAATGTCTGGGGATATTCTCCAAAAAACGCCACATACCAAGTTTGAAGTAAATCGACCCATCCGTTTAGGCTGTGGTCTCTGATACATACCGACAGACAGACAGACAGACAGACAGACAGACAGAATTGTCGAACCCACTTTTTTCTCATGCTCCATCATCGTAATGTCATGTTCGATTGTTATCTCAACTTTTTTTTTTGTACGAATGCATAACTTGATATAATGGTACCCATATCGCAAGTAAAAATGCAGGGCCATACTTGAGCAAACCAACGTGTTTTTCTTGCCATCATCTGTTATTATATACGGAGAGCTAGCAACGCATTTACTCAGTAAATGGAGATGCCAATTTTCTTAAAACTTTTCTTAAATATATCTTTTAACTAGGCCAGCAACACTCGTGTTTTAACTTTTTAATACGAGTAAGTCAGAAATACATCTATAATTTTGTTTTTGTTACTTTCTTTCTTTGTTTGAAATTAAAGTGGGTTTTTCTTGTTTATTTTTCTCTTCATGCATAGATAAATGCAAATTGAATTCAACAAACAAGAATAGAAAAACGTTAAATTCTTGTGCACTTGTTATTGTTTCATTAGATCATTTTGATTTTCGATCGTGAACTTTTGGTTGTTGGATTTTAATACATAATAAATATAAACAATAATTACACTGTGCTATAAAAAAAAATTAAATGCAATTACTTTAGAAACCGATCAGAGTTTGTAGGTATGACTGAGCAGACCACATTATGATAGTTTAAAACTTCCATTCACCCTCAAAATCTCAACTTTCCCTCGTTATTTACTAGTTAATTTTTTACCCAATATTAGATTTGTTTACAGTATTGAAAAGAAAAAAACATGCACTTTTAAAAAATATTCACTTCTGCTATTATACTTCCAGACTTCTTGTAGATTGTAGGCAAGTATTGGTTTCGTGTCAAAAAAAAAGTGTGAGGTTTTAATCAAAACCAACATTACGATGATGGAGAAGTCCGAAAAAGTGGTTTTCGTCATGTCTTCCGTCGGTCTGTGCGTCTGTGCGTCCATCTGTACACTTTTTCACTGCCCAAACGCGTGGACGGATTTGGTACAGATGATTTTTACGTAATTTCGAAGTTGTTTTTTTTGTTTTTGAATATCTCATCTAGAACGAGTACCTCCCATACAACATTTTTGAGTTATTGGAATTTTATCGAAAACGGCTCTAACGATTTTGATTAAACTTTTTGATATGATTTCTTCAATAACGATAAATTTTTAGAATTTTTGTTTCAAAAAAATCTATTGAGCCGTTTTTTTCAAAAAATATTTTATATTTAAAAATTTTCAAACGATTTAAAAAAAAATTTGGTATGCCATTTTGAAGATGGCTAATATTTATCAACATCTAAAAATAAAATTTTGAAAAAACTCAAATCATTGACCCAATATGGAAAAAACATTGTTAAAAAAAAAAATCCAAAAAGTGCTCCCGTTTTAAAAAAAAATATTTATTTTTGCTTATTTGTGCACATTTCTCTCAATACCCACCCACATCAGATGAACAAAAGCTAAAATTTTCAAGCTTAGTTAATACACTACATGAGCAAGTTCGTGCGATCCAGTCGTGCATTTTACTTAATTAAATCTCAAAAATACATATTTTTTCCTATTTTTTAAGCATTGAAGACCGTTTTAGGCAATATTCTGATCTAGAAATTTTGTATTTGTAACTTTACTTTTACTGCTCTACTTCTGAAAAATTGAATGAGATCTTATTTATTAAAATCCGATAAAGCGGCGATCGTCATTAGAGGTTACATAGATTTAAATTGATGTCAAATGAAAAATAAATTGATAATGAAAATGAAAACATGGGGTTGCCACTTTTAAAAAGGGTGCACCAACGTGGCAACCCTGTTTGAACGAAAAAAAAGTTTATTGAAAAAGGGAAATATTAGTTATTCCAAACAAAAGTTAAAGATATGTACAAAATAAAAAAAATAATGTTAAGAGTGTAAAGCTGAGAGTGTGGCAACCCTGTTCAAATAAAAACCACACCCAAAAAATTTTTATTTAAACAAAAAAGTATGAATTTTTGTAGAGTTCATAGCTAAAATACACATTTATTTTAGCCTGAACTTTGTTCTATCTAAAAGATAGTAATTTTAAAAAACGGATTTAACGATTTTCAATTTCTTTTTCAGTATAAGTCTATTTCATCATGAAACATCATAAAACGTAAAGAACACACGTTTTCGATAGGTACATTTCTATGTCGTCGTCGTTTGGTCGGCGTTGGTATTCGCAAAGTTGTAAAAACTGCAGTCTTTTCGGTACCTTCTACTAAACCCAATCAAAAAGTTCTGCAGTTAATTAACTTTTCGACAATAAACTGTTTTCATTAACTTTACAGTCAGTATTTTAGTACTAACTGCTAATTGGTTATTTTGAATTTAAGGTACTTATTGGCAGTAATAGCTTACCAGTTAAAATAAGAGTTAATGAAATGCAACTGGAATGACTGCATTACTAGTTGACTGCAGTCTTTTACAGCTCTGGCGTTGGAAATTTGTTAACATGATAACTTTTGTTAGAATCAAGGTAATTGGAATCTGTTAAAGCAAAAAATTGATGATTACCTAAGCTTAGGTTAGGTTTGAAATTCAGATATTTTGAATAAAACCTTCTTGTACTTTTCATACGAAATTCTTCCAAAAATGTCTGCTTTGTGCCAATGAACAATGGTTCTGATTTTCAAAATATTGGTGGTATCTAAAAACCGGAATAATTTATTCTGGTCGTCTGTTCGTCTGGTCGTCTGTTCGTGTGTTCGTCTGTGCGTCCATCTGACAGGTTGACAGAATTGCATGAAAACTGGTATAGATATCTTTTTTGTAATTTCCAAGGTTGTATATTTTTTGTTTTTGAATATATCGATTAGAACAAATACCTCCCATATAACTGTTTCGAGTTATTGGATTTTTCTCGAAAACGGTTCTAACGATTTTGATTAAACTTAGTGTGTGCTAACAATCTGGCGTTTTTGAATAACTGAAATATGATGAACATACTTTTCGGGATTTTTTCCATAATTTTTTTTCGTTTTTTCCGTAAAAATAATTACTGGCTCAACTGATTTCGTTCAAAACTCCAGGTTGTACTCATCATTTTAAAAAGTATTGTGTATTTAGTTTTTCCAACAAAAAAAATACTGGAAATAAAAATTAAACAAAAAAATGAAAAAATACTTGTAATAACTTTGAACTACAAGAGCAAGTTCGTGCGATCCAGTCGTGCATTTTATTTTTAATGATTGAGACTTTAGGGACCAATAATATGTAATAAAAACTGTGTTAATAGCTTTTGTGCTGTCAAATCTTAATTTGACTGTGCTATCAGCTCTACTTTGGATATTTCAGTTCTCTGCAGCAATCAATGTTCTACAAAAGGACAGTTTGGCGTTTCTCGCAAGTTTCAAGTGGGTGTCTATTAAAAGTAAAAATACTGCGGGCAGTATTCAATTTTCCTTGAAGTTAATTGATGTTTAAAAAAAACTTGAACACAAAGTTTGATACAAAGCTAATATTCTTGCTTCCCATGGCATATGATGGTGCTGTTGCTTAATTTGCTGTAGCTGGAAAACGCTGTTTCTCCTGTTTTTGACTACCTATCAATCAAACTATTGTTTCTTCCTATGAATCGAACCCAGAACCGTTTTGTGTGTTCGTCTTCGACCCTAAACAATATTTATCGAATACTTGAACAAGAAAGTGTTTTTTACAAGCTTTTCAAACAACAATTTCACCTTTAATTGTTTAGTAATTCAAGTTAAACAAGTCCTTAAAAACCTAATTATATAAGAAGTGTCCGTTCGTGAATAATTTTATTTGCTATATAGAAATTATATTTATCTACTTTAAAATACCTCTCCTAAAAATGAAAAAAAAAAGATAAATTCGCTATCGCTGTAATTTGTTCATTTAAGCGGAAAACCCAAAACTTTGGCACAGAGAATCTGCTACACAACACGTCACGATAACCAAACCGACTGCAAGCCAAAAAACAAGGATAAACAATCTCCTCTGGTCGAAAAAACATTGCCGAGAAATATCACTTTTGATTTTCAGGACGCATAAAGTTTTTCTATTTATTTGTTTGGAGTTTTTTTTTGTCTTGTTTTATTTTTGCAAACGGTTCGCTATTTTTTTGTATTTCTATTCTGCTGATTTGGATAGAACGAGGAGCATTTGTGTTTCTTTTTTTGTGTTTATTTTAACTGGGATAAAGTTTTCTAATTCCATTTGAGTTAAAGCGTAAATATCTCTAACCAGGCGGAACAATAAATTATATTTGGATTTTTCAGAAAATAAAACAAAAAACACAAAAAAATATGGAAAATAGCACCAAACAACGAACTTGTCAGCGTTGTGACAATTGTCGAAAAGTTTGTGTGATGGTGTTGACACTTCCCGTCAAAGTTTTTGTATACCATAGCGCGCTGCTGGGTGGTGTATTAGGAGAATGCATCTGTGCTCAACTTGGGCGAGTCCTTTGGGATATCATGGGGAGTGATATTTAAAAAAAAATAATAATAACATATTTTATGTTGTATTTTATTATGGTGCGAACAACACGACTCTCCAGGGACAACACGTTGGAAGGATGCTTTGAAATTTGTGTGAACATACATATTATCGCCAAACCTATAGTCATCATTTTCATCATCTCGTTTATCTTCCAGGGATATGGAAGGGAGAGAACATCATATTCATGGAATATACCAGCCAAATTTGCTATGCTGGATCATAAATTTTGTTCGTTTTAAAATTTGTTTTTGTTTTATAGACTTTATAAATTTATTTTTGCATGGCCTTTTATTAAGTGGCCCGTATTTTATTACATCGATCAGGTTTTTGGTGCAGTATATATCTATGTAAGCAATTTCAACTAATTTACCGGGAACTCAGTGCTTTATGGGCTTTTTATAACACAAAACTTCCGGGAATAAGTATAGTACTTTGTTCTTTCTGTTTTTTTTTTTTTTTTTTATTTACTGCAGTCAACTTTGTTGTGTAAAATTTTATTAGATTTTGTGATTAAATGATTGGGTCATGAAAAATTAACACAAAATAAAACTGAAAATTTGTTTTAAAAATAATGTCAGGATAAGGGAAATTAAATCCTTCTGTGGTTTTATTTGATGACATAAAGTCAAGTTGTTTTTTGACCTTTTAGCATTTTACAAAAAAACATGAAAAAAATTTAATTTTAACAATTGACCTGTGGTTGACTTGTGGTACCTACATTTGATAGAGTCAAAATGCAAAATTTGTTCATACAAATGTGACAACGAAATGAACTTCACTTTGAGGCAAATTGAACCTTTCAACATTCCTCTTAAAAATCGGAGCTCAGAAAGTGAGAAAAATTGTGGTCATACGTGCAATTTACAAGTAATTACCGAGGAAACAGAATCTGATTGAAAGAAATCAAAGGACTGCGACTGAGTTTGAACTATGCAACTTTTATTGAAAAAAAAAAAATAATTGGTAAGGCTGAAAATTTGGGATAAAATAGTTTTCTATAATAATTTAAAATGAATTTTAAGATAAAAACTCTGAAGATTATGTTATGGAATTTGTCAATATTTATTGGCCCATTTTACGAACATTTAAAAGCCTTTTAAATTTTTAAACGACGTATTTTGTGTGGAACAAACGTCATTTTAATGTTTAAAACCTGTTAAATTTTAAAGGGGCTATAAGTTTATACCTTGTATATTTAAATTAATAAATATTTAAAATCTACTTCCTACTACGCACCATCATCAACATAATGAAATCTACCACGTTTTAAAATGCTCTATTCAAACCTACTTCAATTTGATAAAAAAGGCCAATTGCGGCCTTTGATTGCGATTTTTTTAATTTTTTTTGACCCCAAATAATGGTACCTGTCATATACCGGTTTTAGAAAAACTTATTTTTCTCAAAAACGGTGCCTACTATTTTGATTAAAAAATTCATGGACAGTTTTTTAAATAAGGTCTATCTTCAAATGGAAACCATTTGAAAAAAAAACCGTTATTAACGGTACCTGCCATAGAACCGTTTTTAATAATTCTGATTTTCTCCTTCATGACTCAATCAATTTCAACCATTTTTTTTACATGAATGCTTTTAAGCTGCCGTAATAATATTTAGTAAAAAAAAAAATCGAAAATTATTATTTTGGATTTTTAAAAAAGTTTGAAATTTTTTTTTGAAAAATCAGTTTTTCGAAAACTGCTCAATATTTTTTTTCAAAATTTAGTTTTTAGATGTTGATAAATAATATCTTAAAAATGGTGTACCAATTTTTTTTTATAAAAGTCCTTGCAAAATTTTATATAGAAAAAATAGTTTTTTTAAAAAAACGTCTCTAACGATTTTCAATTTTTTTTTTAAATGTATCATTATAGAAGAAATCAGATTCCATACTTCGATTTGAGTTAACATTCAATAAAAAAGCTGCTTCAGTCATTTGAAAATCGAATTTTATGGTTTTTTTCATTTTTTTTTTAAACTGCATTTACAAATTTTTAATTAAAAAAGCTTAGCATAGGTATATAGTAACTTTATCTATAAGGGCAAGTACGTGAGACAGAGTCGTGCATTTTATTTTATTTGAATCTAGAACTATATTGAGAGTTACGAGAAAACGTACCAAAACCAGTGGAATCTTTAAATACCTGTTAATTCCTATTTCATAATTGTTTCACACAAATTTCTGATGAAATTATTTCGTTGATTCTGTAGGCACTTTAGAATGCGTTAATTATGTTATTTGCTTATTCTTTGACTATTATTAAAAACTTTAATAGGCCAGAAAAATAGAAATTTAGAATGGAGAAGGTAAAAATAATAATTAATTTACTAATTTCTTTTATTGATATCGACTTGTCATAAGTCAAAAGTCCCCCAAAACAACCTTATGGTTTTTTTTAAATTCAAATTTAAATTTGGTACAGATGATTTTTACGTAATTTAGAAAGTTGTTTTTTTTTTTGTTTTTGAATAACTCATCTAGAACGAGTACCTCCCATATACAACATTTTTGAGTTATTCGAATTTCATCGAAAACGGCTCTAACAATTTTGATTAAACTTTTTGATATGATTTCTTCAATATCGATAAATTTTTAGAATTTTTTTCAAAAAAATCTATCGAATGGCTTTTTTTTTAATATTTTTTTATTAAAAAAAATTTCAAACGATTTAAAAAAATAATTTGGTATGCCATTTTGAAGATGGCTAATATTTATCAATATCTAAAATAAAATTTTGAAAAAACACAAATCATTGACCCAATATGGAGAAAAAAATTATTTTTCAAACAATAAAATCCAAAAAATTTTTAAAAAATATTCATTTTTGCTTATTTGTGCATACCTCTCAATACCTACACACATCAGATGACCAAAAGCTAAAATTTCCAAGCTAAGTTAATACATAAAATAGCTTTGCACTACATGTGAAACGATTTTCAATTTTTTTTTTCTAAAAATGTATCATTATAGAAGTAATCAGATTGGATACTTCGTTTTGCGGTTAAATTCATTAAAAAAGCTGTTTTAGTCATTTAAAAATCGAATTTTATGCTTTTTTAATATTTTTTTTCTAAAACTGCATTTACAATTTTTTAATAAAAAAGGCTTAGCATAAATAGTAACTTTATCTATAAGAGCAAGTACGTGCGACCCAGTCGTGCATTTTATTTTTTTAAATATTAGCGTAAGCATTTTTAAAATAATGGTAGTTTCATTAGTAAAATATGGTATGAAGCTATCAATTGTCATGAGAATCTAGAATCAGAAGAGTCCTTTCCAATATTTTGGGTGAACGGGTGAATTTTTAGTTGCAAAGAACATTTAGCTAAACATTTCCAAAACACCCTGTGCAAAAAAATGCAAGATTGATGAAAACTTCTAATAATAATCAGATGTTCATTTGAATTAAGATTCAAAGACCAGGTGCCTAGCATTAGTATTAGTGTGTTTTCTAACCATTAGGTACACTGACTTAATACTAAATTTTTTTGGATCTTAGCTTTATTATGGAAAATGTTGCTTATTACCGAAGACATCTTATTAGAGTGTAAAATTGAGAAATATAGTCTAAAATATCATGAAAGTACACATACAAATCAAAATCCTTCAATTTGACACTTAAATAACTGTCTATAGCAGCTCATAACGTCACCATATCTATTTTATGTTATCTTTTCTAAAAATAAATGTTACCAAATGTACATAATGCAGCTGCGAGCAAAAAAAATAACAGTGCGCCCCATTATAAAACAATCACCAGTAATACCAAATAAAAAGCAATCGATTTTGTAAAACGATTAATGTAGATGTTTTTTAGGTGCGATAATCTATGAATTATATAACAGTTATGCTGAGAATAATATGGACAGCTATTGAGCATTTAAAAATATATGCTGCCATGGCCTTTGTTGGTTATATATCAGTCCCCAAAGTGCGTTTCCTGGAATCCACAAGATTTTCATGACTACTCTACTACGGCCCACAACTCGTTGTTTTTTATTGGTTTTTACTCTAAACTTATTTTTTATATCAGAGTCTTTCTCCCTTCGGCATTAGAAAGCATAATTTTTGCAATATTTGAGAGTAATAATGGTGGTACAATAAACCTTAAGTATAAAATATTGGACCAACACAATAGTATGAAAAAAATTACCAAATCATAACACCAGAACCCTATTTCATAAACATTGACAGGTGACAATGTGTCAAGTGAGAATTTTAAAATTGTCAAATTTCTGTCCCATCAATAATTTGACAAATTTGTAGAATTGTCGGAGAATTTGCGACAAAAATTGTCATGACAATGAATTGTAAAGAATTTTTCGAGAATTGTCAGGAATTTTCTGACATATGTATTTTAAAATAATTCTCTGGCTCTTCTGTCAAATGTTATTTGTTATAAACCAAAGCAAACTTCCTTGGCTTAACCAAGGCAACACGTTTATATTTTTTGTTTCATAATAAAACCAAGCCAAGGGCTAAAAATTTAATTTCTTTTTCTTTGCTTGCAGACATTTTACAGCATTCAAAATACAATTAAAATACTGCTCTAATTAATATGGGAAAAAATGGAGAATTAACGTGTTGTGATGGAGAGTTGCAGATGTTAACTTAAATTTAGTCCAATTTGATGCACAAAAGAGACATATTGCATATCGTTTAAGTAGAACATCTTAATAGTTCTATTCGGTGCAGGTTTTCCATATTTTTTCAAGTGATTAAATAAACTAGCACTTCTCTGATGTGAAGTGGATTCCTTGATCCACATTTGTAAACAAAATACTAAACATTATTGAAAAAGTTGTTTCAAACATAAAATTCTAACTTTTCTGTATCTAAAGTATGAACATTCATGAAAAACACAGTTTTTAAATGCAATCCTAACAAGCACTGCTATTATTCTTTTGCTCTCTTAAAATCTAAAATTTTTACCAAATATTTTAATTTGGACGGGTTAAGGAAAAAAACATTCTTTTTCAAGCAAATTGGAATGCTTAAGAGACAAACCTTGTCGTTAATGTTATTTGATAGCTTAGGTAGTTTAGATTTTCATGAACTACATTTTAAATCAATAGATTAAACCATTGCATCTTACGATGTACTTTTTGTAGTACTAATAAGTTCTTTGCATGACCCAATGCGATACAGTTTTTGAAGGTAAATAGAAGTCATTGATATTGTAGTTGATTTTATTCTAGCTGATGCAAATTGATGGCAAACAGTCCTCTGGCCAAATTAAGCTGAATGTCATCGGGACAAAGATGTATTGAAGATTGTTTTCAAGCAAATGACATACATATATCATTGATATTGAAGAATGAGAATTATAATATTATAATAATTCAAAGAAGACGTTCACTTAAAAAACTACTTTCCTGTCATTACTTAGACTAATGCCTCCAAGGTACAAGCTTATTGAACATAGAACTGGACCAAGCGTGGTTCACCTCGAAACCAGATTGATTATTTTAAAGCAGAGAAAAACGGCATATGGGCCACTCAAACCCAACCAGTTGGGATGAAAATGCAAATTATTAATCGAAAAAGGCAGATAAAATGCATTAACATTGGTACATTTTTAAAATATGAATGACATCAGATATTAAAAAACCAGAAGACCGTATAATTTGATAAATTTTGACAAAAAGTGGATCTACACCATTTAGCTTTCGACAAAACTTAGCAAAATATTCATTGATTGAAGTTCTCTTTTATGTTCTAATTTCAAGAGGATTTTTTAACGTTTCTCTTTTAAATGAAGAATAAGATGTATTTTCAACTAACATCAAAAAGTATGTTTTAATGTAGTAAATTTGTAATCAAAAAGGTTCCTAGAAGTAAAGTTATGGGGTAGTTTTAATTTCTTTTATATTTTATGTTTTTCGGGGTGTTGAATCCGAATATTAGGTTTTTCAACAAAATTTCGTAACGCAACATGGTCATAAATCCAAAAAACAGCGAAATTTTCAACGATTTTGATTTGAAGCATTAGTTTTTGGTTAGAATTGTGTACCTAAGAGTTCAAGAAAGCTTAATTTCCCAAAATTTGAGCCCAATAATTGTTTACGTAGCCAAAATAGTTTCCAAGTTGCACTTCTTCAAACTTTATCATTTTTTGAGACCTCAAAAATGTTAAGTAGGATGTTATGTTCAGTTTTATTTTGACGCAGATTTTTTTGTTTTGTGAAATCCTTAAATTTTAAAACTATATCATTATTTCTAAGATATTTCTGTAAAATTTTACCTTTTGTACTGAAAATATAGTAAATACTAGGAAAACAAATTACTATAAATTTACTATTGATAGTTAATTTTCTTCTATTATGATAAGTAGTTAAAACATATTTATTTGACCCAAACAACATCTTTAGAACAATAACCTACCAATTTATAGCCGAAATGCAAAAAATGCAAGATTTTTTTTTTGGATGGTGAACCATACACGGCAGATGCTTGTTGGTGATTTTAAGATATCACAAGGCGCATTGTTATGAACACTGAAGACAAATTTCAGAATGAAAAAAAAGTTTCTGAGTCAAAATAAAACTATATTATTACATTCTATTAAAAATTTTTGGGGTCTCAAAATTTGATAAAGTTTGAAAACGTGCAATTTGAAAAATATTATGGTAACGTAGACAATTTTTTGCTCAAAAATTTGCAAATTAACTAATTCTTCATTGTAAAATTTACCAAAAACTACAAAATCGTTGAAAATATCGCGTTTTTTTTTGCGTTTTTGACGTGACGTGGCAAACCTCGTATTCAAATTCAGCAACCCACAAAAACATATTGTACGGAAGAAATTAAAACTACGCCAAAACTTTCCTGTCAAAGACAATTTAACTGGATTATTTCTCCAAATTTTAAAGAGCATGCATATCTTTTAGAGTTTTAAGGTATTTCATAATTTTTTTTTTTTCAAATATTTAAACAATCAAGTTCACACATTATCTTTAAATTCTGAATAAAATTATTAATTTGAAAAAATTGTAATAATATAGTTACTAATATCGTAAGCCAACAATCTACCAAAAACGTAAACTAACCTCAAAGTGTTTTGGTTTTCCATTTTTATCCATCTTTTTAATGCAGGCATGCAAATTCTATTTTTAAAATTAATATCGATTTGAATGCAACACAATCTCATGTTATTGACCCACCTACTTGTTATTTCTCTATGCCACAGCTACATGTATGTATATGTAAATAGATTGCCCTAAATATTTTAACATAAAATCCTTTTTGTGTTACATTTGAAAAAATGCCAAAAAATCAATTTTTTTTTATTTTGACATTTATGCGTGTTACCGAAAAAATAACACTGGTGGCTCATAAACCAACTAAAATATAGAAAAAAAAATAACATCCTCTCCCTGATTCTACATCACTGAGGTCGTAGTCCTCCTAGAAGCGCATACCCACATAATAGAAAACCAAACAAAACAAAAAAAAAATCTAAACATATAGAATAGAAAAAAAAACCTTTATAATCCGTTATGACCATGAATTTAAAATGAACGACAAATCCGATTTGATTCTTTGCCAAAAGGGAAAACCCGACATAAAACCTTGCTTGTTCATATGTACGAGTATATGCATAACATACATATACTTATTTGTATGCTGATGAAAAAAATCCCATTTCAGAAACCTGAAAAATATCTTGATGCAAAAATGAACCCCCCAACAACCTCTGCTCATCCCAAAGATTTAAGAGAGGGAACCTATCGCTTTCGACGACTTTCTTCGTCGGTCGTCCGCATGCAATATAAAAATGCTAATTCTTTAAATGTGAATACAAATATAAAGACAAAGTAACACAATATTGCGACCATGAGGCAGATCCTCAAAAATAAAACAACAACATAATGCAAAAAAGGATAAAAGACAAAAAAAAATAAAAACGGGAGAAGGACTAAAAATTAAAATCAATAAATTACAACTTACCCATCGCTATCAGGATAGCAATAAAAAACTGGATAAAATTCATGGTAAATCCTTTCAATTTCACTCGAGGGTAATCCTAAGGCATCATCCAGGACGACAACGATAATGACGACAATTTTACACACTCACAGAGTTTCCACCGAAATTTGCCTGAAACTTCATCGAATGCGTTGCTCTAAGGACCAAAATGTCACATGAGACCATACAACTGATGGCAATTCAAACGGGACTCAAACTCTCAACTCGACTAAAATCAGCACCAGTAAAACCATCCAGAAGAACCAGCACAATCAGAAGTCCCTTTTCGCGTACAGAGTAGGTACACGCAATGTGTAATAAAGTGAAATCCCTCGGAAGGCTTAAAGGCTTATTTTAATTTTGCATTTCACTCAAGACATGGCGCGTAGGGCACATTTTTTGTATGCGTGACAGCAGCACTTAGGAGGCTTTTCCGGTTCCGGTTGTTGTCATTTTTTTTTTTTTATTCTTCAACTTCTTGATTCTGATTTTTGTTCTCTTTGGGTGTTTTTTTGTGTTCAAACTTTTTTTTCACTTAACTTAGTTTGTGCGCTTCAGCGCCCCTTGATGTGGTATCATTTTCTCCCTGCAAGGATCAAATTTTCTTTCGATTGAATTAATTTACACGACGAACTAATTTAACGACAAATTGCATTTAAAGCTTGTTTATTTTTAAGACAACAAAAAAAAGAAATACGTGATAAAGGCTGGACAAAAAAAAACGATATTTCGATACAACCTATCCATGACAAGTCATTCACTTTTCACAAACAAATTCATAATACAAAACGGATCCAGATTAAACAGCATAACCGTTTGACATATTATTTTGTCATCATAATTGCTTCACTCATTCATTAGAGTAGAATCATTTTCATTAACTTATCCTGGAGCACAATTTAAGGGTGAATACACCTGAGAATCTTTCAATTTTTTTGTTTTTTTTTGTTTTACCGTTACCCTCCCACAAAAGATTCTTAATCATAAAATAATATCACAAAATCAAGACGAATTCACCTCACCATCACCATCGCGCACTCATCATATCCCTATAAGCTTACGTCAAAAACTGAGAGAAGAAAAACCCGACACTAAAAAGGGACAAAACGATAAAGGGCGAAACCGATATCAGCCGGTTTTGATTTTCAAAACCATCTGTCTAGAGATGATAAAACTGACTGAAATCACGACAGTACCATTTTGATTTCCAAAGCACTCCCTTCATAAATAAGGATGCAGAACATCACTTAAAGCAGCATCAGCAGCAGCGGCAGCGGCAGCAGGAAGAAAAAATCTTGTGTAGAAACAAAAACAAAAAACAAAAAAAAAAGTATATGATAGAAGGACGAAAAAGGATTTGAACGTTTTTTTTTTGGGGAAAGAAATGCGGCTCGGATAGAGGTGGTAGTTGTGCTTTTTCCTTTTGGCCAAAAAAATACTATCTAAGAGTCCTTGAAGCTGCTGATTAGGATACACTACGTAGGTTCTTCTCGAGAATCTTTTCTTTCTTTCTCTCTCTCGTTTTCAGTTTCTCTCCATACAATCTACATATATTCACTTTATTTGAACATCAAAGCTTTGTTTTTGGATGATATTTGATTTTCGAATGCGCTGCGCAGGTTTCCCGAAGATTCAGCTGATGGATAAATTATATGTCCTTACCCAAATATACAGGATGAATTCTAGAAAAGAGAATAATATTATTTTCTGTGTGTAAACAGAGAGAAACTGTTTTTTTTTTTTGCAACATTTCGATGAGTTCAAGTCTTCAAGAACTTTTCAGAGTACAAAAAAAAAAAAAAAAAAAATAGATGAGAGAGGAATGTAATGTGAGTTGGGTAAGGACGAAGAAGATGTGAAAATTGAGTACAACAACTGCAACTAGAATGTCAAATGTCAGCGGACAACACCCAAATGTATATTATCGATAGTGAATTAAATTTTCATTAATAGAATCTAATTTGATACGGACGTGTCTGGGATATTCTTATGATATGTTTGTGCTTTATAAGAGAGAAAGAACAATCACGTATATCCATATGATAGAGTCTTACTTCCTTTACAATAATTACGAAGAATTATATTAGGTATATACCTATCCTACATACACTATGTGTAATGTATCTGCTTTAAGATTAAAGTAAAATTTGATTAACTTCAAAGATGACATTTTGGGTTTTAATGTCAAATTTAATTTGAGGTTTATGACTGATTTTGTCAAGACCTAAGTTTTTGTAGAATTTTACTGCAGAAATATACTATATTGTGTATGACGTTCTTAGTTGTTTATACTCGAGCACATTAGTACCATACTATGTTAAGGTCACATTTATTGTGAGCCAACAAGAAGTTCCAGATTGGTCTTTGGGTCTGGATCAAAGTTGAGTATTATTCTAAACAAGACTTGATCCGGTCATTTTTCTTCTCTGTGCAAATGACCCCTATTCTCTACCTCCTAAAGTGTAAGTGGTAAAAAATGCCTTACAGCTGATAAGCAATCTGCAAATTTTGAATTAACAAGAAAGTTTTGAGTTTTTTGCTCCTTTAGTTTCTGTTTTATCTTGAATTTTCGCTATTATTATTAGAACTTAGCTCAGCTATGCAAAAAAAAGCATCAAATACCCTAGGAAACAAATTAAAATTGCCGTAACTAATTAGCAACAAACATAAACATTGTCTATGGGGGTCCAAAATGTTTTTCAAGAGACCGTCTGCCTGCACCACGGTCTCTAAAAATACAAAAAATATGTATTTTCCATTTAATTCTGATAGCTATTATTGTTTTTTTTGCAAATAAAGACCAGTCTATCCGCAATCATCATCATCGGATCGACAACCGGGGTCTGGTCCTGGCCTCTTTCAACAAGTCTCTCCACCTATCCCAATCTCGAGCCGACGACGCCATCCAGTTGCGCACCCCAAGGCTTCGGGCGTTCTGGTCTACGCCATCTCTCCAGCGCAAGCATGGTCTACCACGCTGCCGTCTACCACAGAATGTTCCACAAAAGACTTTCCGAGCAGGTTCCTCTTCGCTCATACGAGATAGATGCCCTGCCCACCAGAGTCTACCAAGCTTAATTTTTGTCACTATGTCTGCTTCAAGGTAGATTGCGTACAAGTCATGATTGTACCGTCTCCGGAATCGTCCTTCCTCACATATGGGGCCAACAATTCTCCGTAAGACTTTTCTCTCGAACGCGGCTAAGAGGTCACAGTGCCTTTTGCTAAGCACCCAAGTCTCGGATCCATACATGAGTACTGGCAGGACTATGGTCCTGTACAGCAACAGTTCTGAAGTTATGGTTAGATTTCTGGATTTGAATAGCTTTGACAGACTGTAGTAGGCTCTGTTGGATTTGAGAAGCCACCCGCGTATTTCTTCTTCTATGTTGTTATCGGCTGCTTCTGTTGACCCAATGTATTTAAAGGATTGCACCACTTCAAATTCGTGCTCCGCTACCTTGATTGATTGACCAACTAAAGTCTATCCGCAATACAAGAGAAAATGTGAAGGACTTTAAACATGGGGCATTCTACCTGCAAGACACATTTAAATGAAATGCACGACTGGATCGCACGAACTTGCTCTTGTAGTTCAAAGTAATATTATATTAGGCTAGTCATTGAAGAATTCATTTTTTTTGCAAAACTAAATACACACAATACTTTATGAAGTCATAAGAAGAACTTATTGACAAGTTTTGAACAAAATCGGTTTAGCCAGTAGAGATACAAAGGTAATGAGAAAACTTAAAATTATGACAAATTTCGCAAGAAACGTGTTCTTAATATTTCAGTTATTCGATTTTTTTGGACAAAAACAAAAATGCGGTATTGTTACAATCGTTTATAACGCCAAGTTTAGTCGAAATCGTAAGAGCCGTTTTCGAGAAAAATCCAATAAATTAAAACCGTTATATGGGAGGTATTGGTTCGAATCGAGATATTCAAAAACAAAAAAAAAATCACCCTTGGAAATTACAAAAAAGTAATCTGTACCAAATTTCAATCAAATCCGTCAACCCGATGAGGCTTTGGTTTTGTGAACAGATAGACGCACAGACGAACAGAAGCACATACCGACGGACAGCATGGCGAAAACCACTTTTTCGGACTTCTCCATTATCGTAATGTTGGTTTTGAATAAAACCTTGAAATTTTATTTTTGACACGAAACCAATACTTGCCCTAGAGAGCAAGTAAAAATGAAAAAAAAAAAATTGATTTACGAAATAAGTGGGATAGCAATGTTTATAATCTTTTTTTCGACAAAAAAGGAAGAACCTTGTTATTTCTCATTACAAGAACCCGAATACAAAACATTTGGACGCAAGTCGTAATTATAAATGCAAGAACCAACAATGATTGGCCGTGTTTTATTTAACACTGAGTAGCTACTCAGTGTTTCATTTTATACGCAAAACAAAAAATGCTGTACAGTCTAGTTTGTTTTTGCTTTGCGAATAAAATGAAACGCTGAGTAGCTACTTCGTGTTGAATAAAACACGGCTATTATTATCATTTTTTTTTTTTAAATATGAATTTTTCTTGGTCATATTATAAAATTACATTAAAAATTCAGTTTAAGCATTGTTTTTATAGAACATTTTAATATGATCAACCTTATGCAGACATGTTCGCATTGAAATCTGTACAAGGAAAATATGTGCACTACGGCGTATACGTACTTTTTTGTAAGATTTGATTTAACTTGTTATGCATTCGTACAAAAAAAAAGTTGATCTCAAAACTAAGTATTCCATTTGATTTTGTTAAAAAACGTTAATTTAATTAAAAAAAAAAATTGAAAATTTTTTCAAAATTTTGATATGAAATAACTTGAAAATTGTCGAGAACCTCTTGTGCAAAAATTGTCATCGAAATCTGTGAAATCGCTGACGAGAAAATCAGAAAAGAGAAAAACGGCTCTATGGGAGGTGCCGTTTTTAACCGATAAAAAAATATGTTTTTTTATTTCAAAACTACGACCTGGCTTGTTGTATTACACATAAACATTTTAATCAAAATCATTAGACTGACAGACTGACAGACTGACAGACAGACAGACAGAATTGCTAGACCCACTTTTTTCTCTTTCTCTATCATCGTAATGTCATGTCTGATTATTATCTCCAGTTCGAATTTTTTTTACGAATCCTAAGCTTGCCCTATAGTACCTATATCGCAAGTAAAAAATTTCGAAAATTATTTTTTTGGATTTAAAAAAGAAATTGAATTTTTTTTTTGAAAAATCGTTTTTGATAAATAATATCTTAAAAATAACGTACCAATTTTTTTTTATAAAAGTCCTTGCAAAATTTTATATGGAAAAAATAGTTTTTTTAAAAAAAGGCTCTAACGATTTTCAATTTTTTTTTTTTCTAAACATGTATCATTATAGAAGAAACCAAATTGCATACTTAGTTTTGAGGTTAAATTCATTTAAGAAGCTGTTTTAGGCATTTGAAAATCGAATTCTATGCTTTTTTTTAATTTTTTCTGTTCTGTTTGTTAAACGGTTCAAAATTTATGCAAGATGAGTCACAGACATTTATAGCAGCCTTCACATTTGTCTTGAGCTAGAAAAAAGCGGGATCAAGTGTGAAAGTTAAAACATTCATTGTAGGTATGTGTGATTAGATGAATGATTAATGGTCCTCAATCCTAAGTCATCAGGCCCTCCTTTAGATAATTGACCCCAGTAAAAATAAACAACATTCCCATATAAAGAAAATCAAATATTAAGCATTTTTATTCATATCACATTCACAGTAATAATAAAAAAAAAGTGTAGGTATATTGACACTAAATAACTACACGTCATCCACAAACAATAAGAAAGTCAAATAAATATATACAATAGCAAACGCCATACCTATACAAACGCATTTATCTGGAAATATCCTGATGCCCGCAGGTAAACACAATTCCTATTACCTTTCAGTTTTATTTCAAATAAAAAAAAAAAATATTATTTGTTTATCCTCTTTTTTGGTACTCTACTCAACGCACACACTAACACTCACACTAATACACACCCAAAATACTCGTCCTGCTGGCTCAAATCAATGGCAAAGCCAAATAAGGAGGTAAATTGCTAAATCAGCAAACAAAAATGAAAATAACAAAGCGATTATCCGGCTATTCAGTGAGTCTATTAAAACGAGAAAACAAAACACAAACAAAAAAAAAAACAGGACGAAAAACACAAACGAATTGAGTCCTTTTTCGTTCTTAAGAAAAAAAAAAAATATATATGAAAATATAAAAACCAAAGACATTCTTTTGCCAAAAATACTCTATCATTTCATCTTTTGGTGTCATCAACAGCCCATCGTCTTGTTTTGTTCTGGTAATCGGCCAAGTTTTTGCAATGGAAGCAAAGGCTCCAACCAATACCATCATCAGTCTCTATAGTATGCCACGCTTCCCTCCGCATTATCATATTATTTGAAATTATTTTTGCAAATTCACAATTTAACTGCGAATCATGAAGCAACCAAATTGAATATTAGAAACGTATATTTTGATGGTTCAAAGGGGACGAACTGTCGCCCGATGGACATTTGAGATCCAATTTTGATGGGATGATTGCGACATGCGGGAATGGGATTGGTTTTGGTTTGCTTTGAAGCAAAGAAATTTATAATGCCTGCTCGCACTTGTGAGGAAATAATAAGTTTTGTGTAATCTCGGTTTATGACGCCACCAAAATTAGGGATACTTTGGTATTTTGATTTGTAATTTTAGCTCATTCAATATGTTTCTACAATGAGATTGCTAGATTACTGTGATAAGAAATTATCGCAAAGTTAGTAAATAAAGTTGAATAGAAAGAATCAGTATTGTCCCAGCTGATATGATTTTGAAGTAAGTCATTTGTCATTATAGTGATGCTTCATGGAAAGGTTTGAACTAACATGAACATGGAAGTTCTAATGGCAACAGTATAATTGTATAGTGGGAGTAAGATATTAAGCCACTGCTTGTGATACTTGAGTTAACTTCATTAAAACGAATTAGGAAAAAAACGAAGAGTTAATATTTTGTAAAAAACGTATTTACTTACTTTAAAAGCACTTTCAGATAGAGAGATCCCACTGTCTCAAATGCAAAGCAACATTTATTCAGCAAACATTTATTCAGCTTCCTCCAATCGCACAAACATACATATGTAGTAGATATCGTAGTTAACATCGATATCCATTTATGTAATTTTGTTTTAAAATTTCAGGAATGACAATTAAATATTTTCATTTTTCGACTGTTGCTTATTACAAACAACTGTACAGTACAGCTCCAGATTAGAAACTACATTGTCATACACATGTCCTTTTGCTTAAATGCAACAATTTGGGTCCAAACACTGAAATTTTTGAATCAGAAACGTTTCCACTTTGAATACGAAAAAGCGAAAAAAAAGCCACCACCCAGTATACGAACCAGTGGTGCTGGAGTTATGCTTGCTGTTGGAGTTATACTTGTATTTGAACCATGTTATGCCTCAACGTGAAAATAACATTAACGAAACGTCATGTTTGAATTTAGTTATGGAGACTTACTTTTTTTTTCCCTCAGTGTAGTTCTAGCATTCTTTGATTGATCTCTTCAATGTAATAGATTTCAGATAGACACAATTTTCTCTATTATGTACATATAAATAGTCTAACTAAACTAAAACCCATGTTCGCAGTATCCTTCTTCTTCTTCTTCTTCTCCATTATATACGATAGTCATGATCTCGGATGGGGTCACAACTCTCCCACTCTACTGCTTCACACTACGGCTCCGCATGTGGGGTTCGCCGGGTTGACCTCAGGAAACGTCGGCAGGCTTCTCGATTTTGAATTGTTCCATGTCTAAGGCCAACTGAATGCAGTTGTCGTTGCATTTGTCTTCTCCATGAGTTCTTGGGCCTGCCTCTTCTTCGCGATTGCATTGGAACGTCGTAAGCGATCGCCTTTTGAACTGGGTTCTCAGGGTTTCGTCTTTGTACATGACAGTACCAGCTTAAACGGTCATGCTGTATTTTATCCAAGATGGTGTTTTTGACGTGAAGGCTTCCTCTTGCTTCTTATTCGATCAAGCTTTGTTACTCCTGCTGTCATACGAAACATCTTCATCTCAGCTGCTGTCAGCTTACTCTCATACGTTCTGTACATTGTCCAACATTGTGAACCGTATGTAAGTGCTGGGCGAACAACTGCAGTATAGAGCTTTCCTTTCAGTTTAGGGGGCATTTTTCGGTCACAGAAGATGGCAGAGTTTTCGCGTCACTTCATCCACCCTACACTTATTCGGTGGTTGATGTCGTCATCACAAGAAGCTTGGTTGTTGATCATAGATCCAAGATATTTGAACTTTTCGCACTTGGGAAGTGTTGTTCCATCCAGGTAAATGTCCGGAATAGGGCCGTCTGGTTCAGAAAATGGACAGCAGAGATATTCTGTCTTTTTCGCGCTTATCCGGTACCCACTTAACTCCAGAACATCCACCCACACATCAAGTGCTCGTTGCAAGGATGTTGGATCTTCACTTATGATGGCTCCATCATCAGCAAAGAATAACTGATTCACTTTCTGTTCGCAGTATCCATTTCAATAATAGCAGCTGTGATACAGCTCGCGAACACCACATGAAAGAGTGCACTCGCTTTTGAAAAATGTTGATTTTGGTGTAAGATTCTAAACTCACTACAATCAATTCAAGTGTGATATTAAAGATTCTTGCCGACTTTGGTGGAGCAGCAAAATTCCTGAATGGTGATTTCGCACAAGACAACGAGCTTAGCAGCAATGTATTGTTTTATTTCCTTCCCTTATACGCTATCATTGGTGTGTATCGACTTGAACTTCTCGGGATTATTTCAGTGTCGCAGTGTAAATTACTTGGTCGACAGTGCCCCTTCTTGTAGATAGGACACATTATGCCAAGCTTTCATTCATGGGGTGTTTGGTCCCCCCAAGTCATGCCTTCTAGCTTTTTGTGAGGTAACTTATAATATCCCTGGGGGGCAATTCTGGTTTGTTGTGTGGAAACGAAAAGTATTCTTTACAGTTTCTAAGAGCACAAACGGGTATCTATATCTACTAATATATTCTCACTTAGAGATATTCGTGATATTTACCAGATAAATTCGTTCTATTTACCGAAAAATTCCATGATACTTTCCAGAAAAAAATATAAGTGCTATTAGGTTACTGTACAACTCAAAAATATTTACCGGAGAAATTCGTGATGCTTACTGAAAAAATCCGTGATACTTACCAGAGGAATCTGTGATAATTTCCGGAGAAATCCGTGAAACATACGGGATAAGTGTTTTTACTTACTCATTGATACCCTGGAATCCAGCCGACTAAACTGCAGCTTTAGATCACAAAGCATTTCACAATTTACGAACATGAACTTGGGTTCTGTAGCAATCCACAATACTTCCGACCACTTTCTTTTCGTGCTCCATTTTCTTCCATCTGACAAGTCAAAAATGTTCCACTCTTCTTTGTTGTGCGTATAGAGCTCACTGAAGGCTCTCTCGCCAATTTTGCTCCTCTACTGCAGCATGGTTTCAACGACATTGTCTTTGTTCACATCCAGTAACTTCTTAGCTGTGCTTCCAGCTTTCTTCACTAAAAGGTTCACCAAAAAATTAAGGGAGAGCTGACAGCGAAAACTCTGGGCCAAAACCAAGTTAAAAAAAAAAACAGCTTAGATCACCAAGGTCAATATTCAACCTCTTCTCAAGAACGCCACTTAACGCATTTGTGTAAATAGCGTTCCGAAGACTTTATATCTTTTGAAAGGGTCGTTTTTTAACAACCCATCGGTTTCAATTGACTCCTGCTTGGGTGGAACAGTTGCCCCAGTAACAAAACTAATGAAAGGAGAATGTTGATAAAGGCAACAAAAAAATGCAGACTCCCAGCTGAAGGGGATCGAAGATTCTAACAAATAAAACAAAACCCGAAGGTCTTATAAATGAGTCCCTTCATAACCTTATAGTTTTGAGACCGGAACTGAAGGTTTTTGAACAGCGACTTAACTTTGAAAGACAGCTTGCAGATTGAGGCATAGAGGGCAATTAACAGTGAGGCTCTCTCCTTAGAGGAGAGGTTGAAGAAGCATGCACCAAATCATCTATCTGTTAAATTTTCGAAAATAGCGATATTTTATCTTGGAAGAACTATAGAGGCAAGCTCCTGACTGTAAGGTCAAATTCAAAATGATACAGTTACTATGAAATTGTTAACTCCCAAAGTGCGTCACAAAAACAATCGATTTCAGGCCATTTCCATACATGCATTCCTAACTGAAGCCACAGGTCTGTCTTTTTCTGAAGTCCTTTCCATCACCCACAAAAACACGATAGGATAACTTATTTCCTTTTTTTTTCGAAATTCAACAACACAATTACCCACTGCGTCTTAAACATTCACATCTGCAAGAAAACAAAAAAAAAAAAAAAAAAACTAAGTAATCGATTAGTTAAGTATAGTTTAAATATTTAATTATAGCATAAGCCCATCTTGCATTGCCACAAAATACAATACAAGGACGAACTTTTTGTTCATCTGACATCTGGGCAACTGACAGCGAGCGAACTGGCCAAAATGTGAAAAATCATCCCTCCTAACTGTTATATACGCTGTTCTTTTGGTCGTAGCTCGTCGGATTTTGGAGTTGGAAAATAAAAATGAAACAAAATATTCTTTCGGCAAAAAAACACTTGCCCAATAGTTGTATGTTGTTGGCGTTGGCTCACTGACAAAATAAATTCCTAAAGACAACACGTTCTCCATCCGGCTTGCGTCCTCGTCGTCGGCAATGACGATGGACACAACAAACGTTTCAGTTTGAAGGAATAAACAAAAAAAAAAAAAAAAACAATAACAACAATCGGTGTAGTCTTGCTCCACTCCTATAGGGCCCTAACCTAGTCTACTTGAATGTTACGTATGTTGGTATCAGCAACAAAACTGAAAGATATTCTGATATATGAGATAGACATAGCAAGACATAAAACTATCAAAAAGTGTTGCCATTGGTAATCAATAGTTAAATTCTGTTCATTTTAGTCTATTTTGTTCTTCAGCACAACTTTGTGATACCGTTTCCGTCTTTGGAGCCATTAATCTAATCAGCCAGATTGAAGGCTCCTGCTGTATTCAAAAGTTATGAAGCAATTAGAAGCCCCCTAACTTAAAGAAAGACGAACCTTGTGAGCGAGATAGGACAAGATACTTACACGTGGAGTATACGGACCTTATATTATATACCACATGCAGTCTAACAAATAGTGAAGACTGGATAGCTTCCAATGTGATATCACCGGCATTTGCGAAGAGCGGAAAGTTGAAGAGAATGAAAACGCCTATCTATTACGGAGCAAGTGCCTTGTAGAGCTACTGACTGTTTAGGTGTGGATTTGTGATATGAGGAAGACTTAGACAAAAAAAGTCGTGGTACTCTTTATCTCTCGGAGCTGCAACATCCCATGGAGGAGAATCAGTGACATAACTGGCAAGGGGTAGCCAGAAGTAGGTACCACCAATGATGTGCTGATGAAAAGATGAAAATTGCAGTCGTATGCAGCGAAAGCCATCCCTAAGGATCAACGCAAAACAAAAAACAAACGAAACGCTGACTTCTCAGATGGAAAAAGAGGAAGCGGGTGAAGCAAACAGTCAAGTTAAATAGGGATTGTTACGGAAGATTTTTAAGAAAAGAATAACACGTAAGAAGACACTGAACTGTGCCAACTCTAGCCTAAGCTAGGCTGACTTCATCACCTAAACCAACAACTTCGAACATCAATAGCTGTGTCGCATTGAATTGAAAAAGAAAATGTAGGCTAATAAGTAACAAACTTAATCAATCTTCATCTGAAAAAGTAAGTCTAAAGAAATTTCAAGTGGGTATAGCTTTGAGATAGTTGCTTAAAAACGCGACTCTCCAGAAATCATTAATCGCCTAGTTGATCGAACAAAAAATATGCTTTGTTAGCAACAACTTTTTGTGTGTTTGTGGGGTTGCAATTGCAATTTGGGATCGAAGAGAAGAACTTTACCAGTATCGGAATGTGAGAACCGGAAATCTTTCTGTCAAGCAGGTCAATGTGAAAAATTTCAAATTTTAGCTTTTGTGAGTGAAGTGCGCGTATAGCAGTCAAGGATTTCGTATTGCCGTGGTGGTTTTTTTATAAAATTACAAATAGTATCTAGCTGCTCAACAAGCAGTCAGTGTTATGCTTCATACTCGTAATCTTCAATGTCATACGGGAGAAAAAATAACATCAATTTTGCACCTGTGATAGTAATGAGTGATTGTCCTCTCATTTTGTTATCACGGCTAGAAGAAACCCTGAAACAAGTTTTTAGCGACAAGTAGTCAGGAGTGACTTTCACTTTGGTGTCATTTTTAAATTATGTGTCGAAGAAGATTCGTTAAGGAAGATTTTATTTTCAATGAAGTGACCGGGCTGAAAGACTTATGCAAGTAAAATAGTCTCGGTAACTCATTAGTTGACATAAGTCGCAAAATAACAATACATTTTTTTCAATAAACTTTTCATAAAAAAATGAAATATTGGCCTTATGAAAAAGGAACAATGGCAACACTTAAACGAAGAGACATCCAAATAAGATAGGTTCGTTTTCGTTTCACGATCCCCGGCCAGTATCAAACCAGGACAGGACATAAAAAACAACAAAATGGACTCACTAAAAAGCAACGACACAGGGAGATACATGCCCACGGATTCTTCGGACTTGCTTCGGTGCGGTGCGGTGGTGGTGGCAACTGGCAATGGGTCGGGTAGATGGGTGGTTTGGTTTTCGGGAGTAGGAAGAGGAAACAGGGCACAAAAGTTGGTCTTTTTTTTGTTCTGTTTTTATTTTTTTTTTATGAATTTTTCAGCTTTATTTATGGATTTAATATAACCTCTGTGGATATCACGCTGAATATTATATATGTGTTGTGTATGGTCCTGGTCCTGAAACGATACAAACTTCATAATTTTTCCTGCTTTGATGTGAGCTGTGGCGCTAGTTGCTTATACATGTTGTATGTATATACCTACTATACGAGTATGACGACAAATAAGAGTGTGATACAGTGTGAGTTTTGCTGTTTTCCTGACGGGGGGTGTCCTTTCGCCTATGGTCTGTCTGTCTGTCTGTATGTCTGGATTGGCGTCTTTAAAAGGGAGTCATCATAACGAAGCCCGTAGGAGTTTAAATGGGCGCGTGGCAGAGCAGCAACATTTTTACTGCGGTTAAATGTTTTCCTACAAGAAGAGACGACAATGATGGGGGGAGGGGCAAGTTGGTGTATACGCAAATTGACCCCATTAATTTGCTTGGTTCTGTCAGTTTTTATTTTATTTTTTATTTTTTATTTTTTTTTGTTGTGCTGGTCTCATCTTATATACCATGGCTCAGTGCTTCATTTTGCAAATGGTTTGTTGATTTACAGTTACAGATAAGAAGCCATTTATTTTGTTTTATGCATATGACCGAAAAATGACCAAAGTAAATGTTCCATTTTGCCAGATAGATGTGACTATTTAGCGCTTTTGTGGGTTTTTTTCTTTGATAATGTATTTCATTGTCAAAAATGAAGGATTAGTGTTTTTCTTTTTATTTCGCTATACGTATCTCTATCTTTTTAATAGAAGGGTCCATAGTTTAATAGTTTATTTGTTTGTCTTTAGAAAAGATGCAATCTTATACGTCTCACGAATAGTTTTATTAAATCTTTTGATAGTTTGAGTTTTTTTTGGTGGTGTAGTGAAGGTTCTGCAATATTTTTTAAAAAAAACAAAAATGAAGACGTGATAGCTTGCGTTTCAAAAATTCATTTGATCTACCGTTTAACGTACAAATAAATAGTTTTGAGGAGTTACCACCAGGGACAGTTGTCTCTTAGGAGTGTATTACTTGTCTAGTAATGTGGATAGTGGCCAGAGAAATTCGTGCCGTGCTTTTTTGACGGATCTAAAAGAAGGGGCTAAGAAAAGCTCTTAACATATGACGTTTGGCTCTAATAGATATGATAACCCCATTTTATTTCTCTAGATTATTGTGAGAACGAACCAATCTTTTAAAATATCGAAAAAAAAACTCAAAAATCTCTTAGACTAGCGTGAAATCATTTATCAAGAACTGGAACTGTGGTGTGGAAAATACCTCCAGTGTGCTAGACACTAGACTGCACAAACACAACCGGTTAATTCAAGAAGTTGCAGGATGAGTGAAGCACACCTACCGTAGAAGCGGAAGGTGAAGGGAGGAAAATCAAAAAAGGCGTAAAAAGTGGGAAGGTACTAACCACCCACTTTCTTTTTCAACATAATGGAAAAAAACGGCCCTAGACAACCCAGTGAGAGAGGGCTTTGCGGAGCAAGTATAAAATGGTATTGTAGATTCCTTACTCCTAATGTAGTTTACAATTTAAGGTGAATCTTACCATCAACCAATACACCTCTCTACCCAGTCCAGTCTCTAGCTAATTGGTGTAGGTTGGTCACCACATGATCGCACCACGTGAGCTTAGGTCTTCTTCTGCCACGTTGTCATATAGCTTTGACAAGCTATAAGTACAAAGCCATCTCACATCTTAACATCCCTAACTAGTTCGCTTGTTCGGGATAACAATGGAGAAATCTAAGTGCTACATCAAAGAACATCATCAACGCTTTTGATGTTAAAAAAGGTTCGAAACAGGGTGATGCGCTTCTATACAATCTCTTTAACGTCGTGTCTGAAGCAATTTTGCACAATTTAAAACTTATTTTTCAAAATGACCATTCAACACCTCATGCTAATGAAATTGATATCTTCGGGAGAATTAATCGAACTGGTCAGTGGAACATTTGAAATTATAGAGACTTTGTTAACTAATAATCCAAAATTTGCATTGCACAAACAATCACCCTTTCCAAACCTGTTTCTTCGGTCTTAGAAGGCATTAAATTTAGTAAAACCCTCTATCAAAGAATCAAGGAGACCCTATGTAAATTATCCTAGTTCTGCTGTATGGGTCAGAGGCAACCCTCAATAAACTCGTCCGCTGGATTTTCGTTTTTCCTCTTCTTCCGTCTTAGAAGCCAATGCACCTTTTTACTTTTTTCAATGTAGTTCTTACGGGTTACCGACCGTCCCTGCCGTACTGTAGGGTGACTCGTCCTTTGCTGCATACGCCTGGCTGCATTCTCTATACAACTAGAGGTTTCATTTTGATCACCTTGAAAAATCCATCACATTATAGTGGTATCAGTTGTGATGCCTTATTGAGAGTGTTTCCCGTGGTCTTTTTCGCTTCTCTACAAGAGATTAGGAGATTTGAGACTCTTTTGCAATAAAGGTTGGTCGGCTTTTAATTTTATATCGTAACTACCTGCTTTCTATCGAAATTGAACTCAAATCAAATTCCAAGTGGATTACCTAGTAGTATGAAGTATAAAGATAAAATTTCTAGTGATTTACCTAAAATTTGTAATTTATTTGCTGACTATTTCCAATCAGTTTACTTTTCAGATATTCCCCCTATTCAGAACTTACCGTTTGTAGAGTCGTCAATATCGGTTCTTTAGTTTTTAATCCATTTGAAATTGAAGACGTTTTATCTAAATTGGGTGTTAATAAGAGTGATTGTGGCCTGATGGCATTTCTGCTATTTTTTTAAGGAAATGTGGTCTTTTTCGCTACTTTCGTGGATCTTTAACCTTTCATTTACCGAAGGGTAATTCTTGGATTGTTAGAAGGTTTCATTTTTATCACCAATTTTCAAATCGGGCTCAGAACAGAATATTACCAATTATAGACAAATTTGCAAAATTTCGTGTATTCCAAAAGTATTTGAACTCTTAGTTTGCAATAGGTTAACTCTTTTATTTCATAACCATATTTCTGTTTCTCAACATGGATTTTTAGGAGTGAAATCAACTGCACCAAATTTAATATAAATAACCATTGCCATCATTTCAAATATGGAAAAAGGGTGCCAAACAGATGTTATTTTTACAGATTTTGCAAAGATAATTCACCGAGCTAACCATCAAATCTTACTAAGTAGACTAACTTCTCTAGGTATCCACGCTTCCCTATTTAAATGGCTAAAATCGTATTTAGAATGTAGAGTTCAAAAAGTAAAAGTGAAAAAAGTTCGGTCCCTTCTAGTGTTCCGCAAGGAAGTCATTTGGGTCCATTATTATTCTTGTTATTTGTAAACGATATACCTAATATCTTTCAAAATTCAAACTGCCTTCTTTTCGCGGATGATCTCAAACTTTACAGTAAGATTTCTTATTAAACCGACTGTTTTCTTCTTCTGGAAGATCTGATGAAGATTGATAAATTGGTGCAAGAAAAATCACCTTCTGTTAATTGTTTCCAAGTGTCAAGTTTTGTCGTTTTTTTCCCGAATTTCTAATCCCATTGTGTTTAATTATAATATCAACCATACAAATTTAGAACGTGTAACGAGATTGAAAGATCTAGGAGTAATTTTAGAAACAATCTTTTCATTTTTACCGCATTATGATTTTATGATAAACAAAGCAAATCAAATGCTTGGTTTCTTAAAAAGAAACACAAAAGAATTCTTAGATGCATATACTTTAAAATTTCTGTACAATTTGTTGGTACGGTCAGTTCTTGAACACTGTCTCATTGTTTGGAATCCTTTTTATAATAATTCAATAGACAGAATTGATAGAGTTCAGAAACATTTTACAAGCTATGCATTGTACAAGCCTCTAGAAATACACGCTACCGGTTTCAATTTTATGAACAGTTTAACGCACAAATTATGGCCGTAATGAACCCATCATGCGTTGCATAAGAGAAGTGAATTTAGTAGTATTTAGCAATAGGATTGACTTTAATCTTGATGTTTCGAGAGATACATTTAAACTAAATAACTAAATAACATTTAAACTAATTTCATGTTTCCTTCAATGGACTTCCAATAATTTTTTTTTTTTAGGATACACGTTTCTTGACCAAGTGTGTCAAGTTCGCAGTAACGCTGTTAATACACAACGACACTACAAACCGTTATTTGAATCTCCAAAGTAGGTATTTTTTATGTTCAATTGAAAGGGAAGAAAATTCATGCAAAAATCGATTTTCTTGACAGAAACTTTAAGCTTTTGAATACTGTCTTGAAAGAGTTTTTTTTTTTTTTTAATTTTATGTTGATATTGATATAACAATTCAAAGATGAAAACACAAAGATCTGGCATCAGAATTATGCCTCATACTGTGAAGAGCTTTTTCTTTTGCATAAAAAAAAAAAACAAACAAAACATAGATAAAGAAGAACCGCTTGACCAAACAAAGATGTGTTTGTGATTCTGGAAGGGATTTGAATCTACATATACCTTATATATGAATGACTGAATTTGAAAACCGTTTTTCAAGCAGCAATTACAAAGTGCTTCTTTTTCTTCTTCTTGAATCCGGATCCGGACCACCTGCCAAGCGTTAGAAAATCCCCTCACGAACAAAGAACAAATGAAGTGGTCTCTACCATCACGTTCTATCCATAAAGTGATTGTTCTAATCGACGATGATGATGAAAATGACACTTGGCCATTGTTTCTGACAACAATGACATCAGTTCCAGAGAATCTAGTATATAATGGGCGGAGAGAAGGTGTGTTCTGCCATGAAAAGTGTTCCAATGGGAATATCATTTTAAAATGTGATCGTTTTCATTTCAAAGAGGCATTTTTATTGCCTTTTTCATAATATTGAATTTTGAATATAAAAGATACCGATGGAGGCCTAGCCTAGCATACTAATTAATTAATATGCAGAGCGGAACTCCTTCCAAACGAACGAAATAAATGATTCTTTGATGAATAAATCATTCTCGTGTGGACACCATCATCCAGTTTCAATGAGATAAAAGGACAATGCATATACTGGCTGGTTGGGATAGTGATTGTTCTAGCTGGGTGTTGGAAAATATTATAAAGTTAAATGTCTATTGTTTTGGTGTGAATGGACGGGTTTGCATTGATAACTGGGTGTTTTATCAAATTTTGTTAACACTTCTGAATATGGTTCCTATATTTTTGCGTTGAACGCCAAAATTGTGGACCATTCTTGTAGCTTTCACTTTGAAAGTAATAAAATTCTTCTTACAGTTCACTACCACTGAGCTTTGCATTGGTTCCCGTTTATATAGCGGGTTCTATCACTTTACAAACGGGCTCTTCTGTTTTTTTAGTTTTGAGTATTTGAGTCAGGTACGCACTTATTTGTTGCCATCGCTCTTGGTTCTCCAGCATCTTCGGTATGATGGTTGCCTGACTTAATTCGCCAATGTTTCTTTCCAAGTTCGGACGGAGGGTTACCCATCTGCTGCACTTAAAGATGGTGTGGTAGGCGTCATCATCTTCTACAGCGTTGAAGTACCCGTGTCTGGTGAGGAACTGCGGAACGTAATATACTCCACTTCATCGTTCTTCCGGTTACTCCATTCAGCAATGTTATCGATGAGCCTTGCAGTTCAACGCCCTCTACTTTCAGACTTCCACCATCATTGCCACTTCTCTTGTGTAAGTGCCTTTGCTTCCGCTGTTACATGCGGCAGTTCTGATTTCCGTTTTCTTCTCGTATACGTACTTTCGTTCTGCTGCCAAAAGATCTATTGGCGTTGCTCCTGCAACTACAAGGGCGGCTGGCCCCGACACCGTACGGCAGGAGCTGGACACGCGTACGGCTTCACGTCTCTATACCGGTGCCGTCTACTTCTAAACTTTTCTTGACTTATTGCCTTGGCCTAGATCTCACTGCCGTAGTCTGCGCTTGCTTGCCGAAGGTCCTCCAAGCCTGCTTAGGGACGCTGTCACTTTTGATGCCGGCTTTCTTTATGGCAACAAACCAGTAAGAAAGTCTGGAGTCAAGAGCAGTTCCCAGATATTTTATGGCTTCACTGCTTCTGATTATTTCGAGAACAACCTGGAAATCGATGATGGTAGAAATTCTCTTTGTGTTTAGTGGAACTGTTTCTGTTTTTTCCATTGCTAAGCTGAGGCCAAGTTCGCTCATCCGCAGGTGCACTCGACGCATAACCTGCTAAAACTTCCACTGTGCAATCTCTGTATCTTTTACTGTTATGACTGCCGCAATGTCGTCAGCATATCCAACATGGAAACAGTCTTCCGGCATGTCCATTGTAGGACATGTTCCAGAGGTCAGGTCCTAGGATTGATCCTTGAGCTACTCCGGAGTTAGTCTTCTTCTTTTTGTGGACATCTGTGCTATCATAGATAAGCTCTCGGTCTTTTTGGTAGTTTTTGATGATTCTTCGAAAGTAATCTGAAATTTGGAATATGTTTTCAAGATTGTGTACATGTCGCTCCAGTGTAGTGGATCACAGGTAATTGGTAAAAAAAATTGAAGTTACAGTCTTCTATCATGATTTTCTTGCCCCTCTGTTTCTTTTTATCTCGTTAGCTTTTACGAAAGCACCACTGATAGCTCGAATTGTTCTCCCGATGATGTTTATCAGCATTGGCAAGAAGTTGAATTTTGAAGAATTGCGAATCTTCAATTGTCATCCCGCAAAAGCGAACAAGTTTGGCAGACATGGTCCTGTAAGGCTCGTCCCGATGATCGCTTTCGATTAAGAAATGGTTTGTGATTTTGAATTCTTGGTAAGAATTTTCCAGCATCTACTACTCGCCTTCTTACACACTGATAGACAGTTTGATTCTTTGATAGAGCTCTTAACCGCTACCCTTATCTATCAAACATACCTCAAAAGATTCGATCGCTTTCTTTTTCTGCTCTCTCAGCTTCCATCTTAAAAGTCGATATTCCTATCTTTTTTTTACACAAAGACCTCCTTAGCTACTCGCAAAAAGTATTGGTTTAAGTATGCAGCATTAGTTTGCATATTTTGCATGCCTTGTCCTTAGCTAAATGTGCTATCTTCACAACAATCTTCATCGAACCATAGATTTCACTTTATTCTAAAACACGGCACATCAGCTGCTGCACTTCTGATGGCAAAATCGAAATAATTCCACTGCTCTATAGGTGGGTTATCTGAAAGATTGAGGGACCTTCAAAACTTCTGGTCTCTTGTGACTTACGATACAAGTATCAACAAATTCCCTTGTGAATATTGATTTGATGAAATTCGAATGCTGGGTGCTATAATGATATTTCGCCTCGCCACAAACTCGATCGCCCTGAGTTATCGTTTTCGAAAGTGTCGTCGTGTAGGCTTTGTCCTTTCTCCATCAAACAAAAGACAACCCTGTTTCCGATCTTGGCATTAAAGCTCACCAAGAACAATTTTAACAGCATACTTCAGGCACTTAGCATACTTCTCCTCGAGAAGGACGCATATTGCTTTCTCTGTCCGGTTATCTTTCTCCTCTTCCTCTGTTAGGGCCAAAGCTAAGATCAGCATGATGTTATTAAATTTGGGCATGATACGGAGTTCTTCCCGAAGTCTTCCTTTTATCAATGCCACATCCTAACAACCGCTGTCTCCATTTATATGGATTCTTAAAATGTATAATTTACAAAAAAAAAAAAATTGTTTAATTAAAGAAAACTTATACATTCCAAAAACATAATAAAGTTTAAATCCTTCAGAAACAGTAATTGAAGAGATAAACGAAAAACCATGTCATTGTTTCTCGTTCTCCAATACCTTTACCTTTGCCAATCCCATGCCCATCAAGTATAAACTTAAACTTATTCAACAAAATAATCATTTATTCTCGGACAGCAAAATTATAACTTTTCTCATTTACAAGTCCAAGTATGTAGCAATATTCAATAATTACAACTCAAGCTGAGTTCCTAAAATGGCCTCTGAGAGTAGGTATAGGGACCGCAAGTATGTAGAAGCCTCTTTTCTGATGCCTATACACACTCTCTGTCTCTATGTTTAGTTTCATTAAATCAATGAGTGAGAGGGCCAAAATTGAGCTGAACTATGAGCAGCAACCTTCATTACGAAAACAAAATTATATCCTGGCCATAATACTACTTCTGATTATACCTTCAGTTGTTGCAAAACTAGGAAAACCTTTTAGGGCTAAAACCTATTATGTGGTCAGGTATGGGGACTTAAACTATATACCCACCTATGTACAATACAAAGCATATACACACCTATCCCTCGATAGTCCTTAAAATGTATCGCAAGTTTGTTAAAAGGACGAATATACGGTTGAGATGGACTTCGAAAGGGTGAATTACACGACCGTAAATATCCTCTTTGAACATCCAAATGAGTTCGTATAACTTTTCTAGTTTCATTTTCATTGTATCTTTGTCTGTGCTTCATATAGGCCTTTTGCCTTTGTGTATACACTAAACTTACGTACATATGAATGAGTGTTTATAAGTTTTTCCATTAGGATAAAGCGAGCCTGAAACAAGGACTCGATTTATACATTGGCAAAACAAATTTTGTTAATTATTTCTTCATTGATTGTTTCTTATTGAGAAGAAGAATAGATATTGAAGAAGAATATAATGTTAGCTTGCAAGCAAGCAAGGCAAAGGGAATAAGCAATTATTGTGGGTTAAGGACCTACTCATGCTGAATCAAGTTCTTCTTTGAAATAGGTAATTCTATTGCTCTTATACGATGAGTAGAATATCTTTATGTGGGGATACAAAGAGATTCACATGTGTTCTTGACAGAAATTTAGAAATTCTATTGAATGAGTGATCGCTTTTTCTCAAAAGGAGAAGTTACTGTTTTCTTAACTTTAGAAGAATCTGAAATTTTTTTTTTTTATAATTTGTTCAGTATAGATTCTATTAAGTGGCCTTTAGAAAAACGAAACTAAATTGTCAGGTCAACATGTACTGTTTACGAATTACAGCAAATGTAATGTTAGCTTGATATTTCAAGTGAAGAACTGGCGAGAAGATGTTGAAGTTTTGTGGTATTTACTACTTTATTGAGAAAATAGTAACGACCCGCATTTGGGTCAATTTGCGCCCGTACCTTATTCCTTTCAAGCTGTTCGAGGTCCTCATGGCTGTTATCGAGATAATGTACCACACTGAGAACCTGTAGCTGAAGATTTAAACGACCGTTTGTATATTCAGAGCTAAGTTGTTCAATCTTGTTCTTCAAGAGGTCCACGATATGGAAAACGGAATGCCAAGTTGGCTTTCTTCAGCACATCCTTATCCCTCTAGTTTTGGTTGTATTTCAAATGTTTGCCGAAGTTGATGCCTTGATACTTGGAGTTGCATTTTTCTGGCAATCTAGTTTCACATGGGACTGTAAGTGTGAAGCTTCTACAGTTTCTAGGTGTTTTCTTGTCTTCCTGTGAAGCTTCTACAGCTTGTAGGAGTTTTTTTGTCGTTGTTCATTCGGATACTCCATTTGTTGTACATCTTGAATTGCTTACGGAAATGGGTCTCAAAAAGCCATCGTTGAAGCCGAGGATGTAGAGTATGTAAGTGGGTAGTCAGCGTAGAGTATGTTCTTTTATTCACTTGTAGTCGGCTGGTCGGAGGTTAGTATGGTCCGAATTTTGAGCCTTTAAGAACTCCATCTCTAAGACACTCCGCTATTGATTTTAAACTTCCCAGTTGTACAAAAATGTTTCTTGATAAAATTAAAGTAAATACTAATTGTATTAGTACTGAAGGAAGGCTGTCGAATACTTTCTTGTCATAAAAGAAGCATGCGACTTATTTGTTGTTGCAGGGTTAATTTTTGATGAAATTTCAGAACCGGAACCTGAACGTTGATGTTGTTATTGCGGCAAAACTTCTTCGGCTTCCTGAGCATATGCTCTTTCCAGAAGATTACTTAGGAATGTCGAGAAGCGAAACTGGCTTGAGGTTGGAGTTTATGTTCCTAGAACCTTTCTAAAAAATTGACACAGTTTTTACAGTTTTTGTAAGGATTATAGCTAAGAAGATCATCACTATCTATGGAAGTCTTTTTAGGACGAAGTTAAGCACTCCATCTGGTCCAATTGATTTTTTTTGGCTTGGAGTGGCCAATAATTTCAGCTATTTTTTCTAAGGAGCTCAGGTTACGCCACTGAATTGGATCACTTGCAGGATTGGTGTCGGTGAAAAATCTATACATATACATTTTTTTTTTTAATAGAGTTCTTGAATATATTATTATTAGTGTCCTGGAGTTCAATCCGGTATAGCTTATATTGGATGGGTTCAGCTCGTGCTGGGTGAATTGTTTGTTTCCTTAACCGTTGCTAATGACTGTACCAATTCTGAACATAATGAAAGATGTTGGTATCTTTGTCCTTTGCAATTTTGGGATGTCATTGTTTCTGCAGTGCACCTGTAATCACCAACTTCAAGAAGTTATAAGTTGCATCAATGTTGATGTTCTGCAGATTCCTGTTTTAAGCATTAAGATAGTATCATTAACATCCTTTCTGTAACCAGTCAACATTCAGTCTTCTATAGCTTTTATAAGTGCTGCTATTCTGCTGATGAGAGCTTCTTTTTCACTGAAGACTTTTAATCCAAGTCCATATCACTAATATTGCTAGAAGAGTCAAATAATCTCTCAGCCATGCTCGCGAAGAGTTAGAGAGGATGTATGGCGTAGATAACCTCAGTAACATCTGCCCAGTTCATAAAAAACAGCTTTTAACATAGACTGCAAATCTCGCTAAACATAATGTATGAGCTTCCCTCGCTGCGTGTACTGGATAAAATAATTTGACATTAGCTGCAGATAAAAGATCTAATATTGACACTGCACTGGAGAAGACTTGAGAATTTGTTGTCAAAACAAATTATTCCGGTTCTGCTGTATGACTTTTTCAAAAGCTGAATAAATCAATCTTGACGTATTTCAAAAGAAAGGTCTTACTTATGTACGTACGATGTTCTTAATAAACTATTTTTTATGACACTAACAGTTCATTGAACGCCAAGGTATGCTAGACTGGTATCTATCCAAATGCCAAATGAGGTCTTCCACTGCCACTTTATTCTTTGGGGTAAAATTCAGAAGACACTTTGAGGTGATGCATCATATCCTTGCAATAAAAACCCACCCCGAAGCAAAGTCTCTCAGCCTGAGTTTTTTTCCGACAGTATTGTCGTTCCGCGTCAAGGTCGTCAAAGGATAATTTTAATGTCATGCCTCATACTTTAAGCCTTAATCATACTTCAACACGAAAAGGGCTTAGAATTTTTTCCAGGCTCACGATAACGATCTGGTTGGTAAATAGCCAAAACATTAACTATCAGAAATGATAAGTACAATGACAAACAGTCAAGAATGAGTGAAAGACTGGGACTTGTATAACGCTAAGACATCGACGAGTGAGAGAAACATATGTAGGTTGAATCTGCGTTGGGGTAAACAGGATTAGTCACTGTAAGCTTCAACAACTTAAGGGACGAAGTTGGAAAAAGTTGGCTAGAGATTGAAATGGTTTGAATGAGTTAGAGAGTGCCCTCTGGCCCCAAGTGGCACGATGCAAAGAAAAATGAGTTTGGATAGAAATTTGTGGTTGGGAAATCATTGGGTCAAAAATTCTAAGGCTTCCGTAGTGTCAATGATGACCTGATAGAATTATTTCAAACCTCGACAAAATTTTAGGTCTACAACTCAACGAATTGACATCGTTACTAAAGATCAGGTTGGAAAACTTACGAACCAACCACGAAATATAGAAGCGGACCAGGTGTTTATACAGAATTCTGACAATCTCTTGTTTTTTCTGGTAACATTTTTTTGGGTCATGTTGACCACAATTTCTTGCGTGCATGGTATACAGCACATGCATATACTAAAAGCTTTAAATTCAAATTACCAGCATGACACCAACGAGCAAATATGACTCGTTGTCAGTTTTTTTTATTTGACATTCAACGATAATTATCCGAACAATTTAACCTCTCATGGGATTGTTTTATAATAATTTTCGCGAGGAATTAGCGATGTTACTTCCGTTCCGTTATATCCTCTACTCGGCCGCACTCGAATTCATTGGAAATTTATATATACAAGTATGCTACATGTTCCACACAAAACATATGTCCGCATGCACGAACTTAATAGTACTTCTACGGTCTATGCCTAGCCTAGCCAACACAACAAAAGCCAACAACGCCCAACTTCGCAAAGTGATGCTCATTATCGAAAGGACATGGTTAGTGGCTGATAATAACAGAATTTATAGCGTCTGGTTCGGGCGTTTGCGATGGTAATTTATGTCAGAGTTTGACCCACTGAATTATGGCGGTTTAACTGATGCTCTCTATTGGGATTTTATGTGTTTGCTTTTATATTATTATGATTTTTACTTTTTGTTTTTACCCCGGCAATAAAACTATAATAATAGCATCAAAAATAGGGCTTGCCATGTGTCAAAAGAGAGTAGGCACCAGAGCTATACCAGTAAATTTATGATTTCACATGCAATTAAATTAAATAAATTAATTATCAGTGGCTGCTGATGGTTACATGGCGCGGTCAAATGCGTGTTAAGGTAATAAATTGTTTTTGTCAATTTTTCTTTTTTAGTTTGTCTGTTTGTGTGTTTCGGTGAATTTTATTAAAACATTATTTTCCATCAAAGAATCCAAAATTAATATTATTTTTCAGTATAATGTATAAGTATAATTAATTTTTTAACTATGGCTTATTACTTTGTTTGTTCAGAATTTGTTACAAGAATTAATTTAATCCTTCGAGCATTTTGTTGGAATTTCATTATTGAATGTTTATTTTTGAAATTAAATTAAATTAAAGGTTTGTTATTGCTATTGGTGATTCTTGCATATCTTATCCAGGTCATTTTTGTGATTTTAGAAATATAGAAAGTTGCCAGTACACAATGGGAACAATAATTTGGCTGAGTTGCGCAAAGATCAAAACGAATAAAAACGTGTTTTTATTTTTAGGAAAATTGGGTGACATTTTGAAAAGAGGAACCGATACTTTTTTCACCAAAATATCTCCGAAAAGTTAAGGTTTAAACTGAAAATGATGATCTCTTAGAATTTAGAAACTAGTTTGTTTCGAAACATTACCGATTTTTGATTTACTGCAGCATTACCCAGTTTTTTTCACTTTCCGTCCATAATTCATTTTTGTTTTCCACAATTTATGAACTTTTATTTTGCAACATTATTTACTATTGTTTTAGTGCAAAATTTGCGAAAAACGAAAATTAATAATAGACGGAGCCTGCAAAGTAATTGAAATGCTTTTTTTCTCGAGATTTCAAAAAAACTGCAGTAAATCGATAACCGGCAATTTTTTGAAAGAAACTAGTTTCTAAATTTTGGTACATGACCTGGGCCTATACCTTTTCCAGTTTGAAACATAACTTTTGGGAGACCCTGTAGTAGTTAAATTCGAGTAAAATTGGTAAAAACATTTTTTTTTCTGTTTCAGATGGACTCCAGTTTTGATAGAAATTCGGGTCAACTTTCGGTATGAACACTCTAAAAGATTTTTGATCGTTCTAAAACTTATTCTCCATTATTTAGGATCTAAATGACACCCACTCTGCCTATATGTATAGAAAGAGTTGCTAATAGGGATGGGTTGATATTGACAGCTCGTGGCGGCCATATTGTTTCATTTACTTTCTGTCAAAATATCGTCTTTTAATCAGTTACTAAGGACAAATCATGATGGCAAGTTACAGCGTCGAGCAATACGTGCCAATTCAAAATTCATCCTTAGCGTTGAGACCCATTTTTGGATGAATGGGTACTTAAATAAGCTAAATTGCCGGATTTGGGACAACACCAATCCACGCGAGATTCACGAAGTGCCAATGCATCTAAATAAAGTTACTGTTTGGTGTAGATTTTGGGCTGGACGCGTCATCGGTTCGTACGTCTTCGAAAATGATGCTTCCCATCAACGTCAACGGCAGCGATCGCTATAGGTCGATGATCACCAACTTCTTGTGGCCTGAATTGGATGATGTGAACACCGAATACAAATGGTTTCAACAGGATGGCGCTACATGCCACACAGATCAAGACACAATCGATATTCTACACGACCGGTTTCATGGCATGGTTATCTCGCGGTAAGGCGACGCGACATGAATAGGACACCAAGATCGTGTGATTTGACCCCTTTGGATTTTTTCTTGTTGGGCTTTCTCAAGTCGCAAGTCTATAAGCCGCAAACCACAGTTTTTTTTGGTTGCCAAGAAAACAGCAAAAACGGTAAAGAAAATAGAAAACTTTCGATATCTTGGGAGTTTTAACTCTACCACAGGTGGAACTAAACAAGACATCGACAGCCGTATTGAAGGAAAAGGCTGCATTCAGAATGCTATCAAAAAAGTAGGTACCTATCAGCTGAGACTGTTATTCTTCAATGTTAAATGTTGTACCCTTATCTAATATCACAATAAACCAGCAATCGTGATCTTGAATAGGTGGCGTCGAAACATCTAAATGATTTTCTGGCCCATAAAAATGGAGAACTTTATAGAAGATCGGGTCAAGAACCAGTGGTGTATCCAGAAATGAAATTTGAGGGGGTTCTCGAAAAAAATTAGGGGGGGGGGGGGGGTGCTCTAGTCCCTGAACCCTCTCTATATCTCTAAGATTTACGAAAAAATTCAGTAAATCATGTAAATAATGATGAAATTACCTAAATAATATCATGAATTTGGAAGCTTGGGGGAAGGGGGGGCTTGAGCTCCCCTCAATATACGCCACTGTCAAGAACCTAAGGATAATTCTATACGAAGACGAAAGTTTCAGTGGGTTGCTCACAGGCTTTGAAAACACAACGATTGCAGGTTGAGGATGTGGGCGGCAGCGAAGCACATGGCGCAGGAGAATCGAAAAGGAATCTGCACAGCTGGGGAAGATTTTGAGAGAATTAAGGTAGGTATATTTTCAGAAACCGAGCATGATGGCGTGCGTAGAGGAAATAGGAGTAGTGAAGGGATCACAATGGACTTAATGAGATCTTACTTTCTCTAGTTATTTACTCTACTGACAATCTGCCAAAATGTTTGCCTAATTATTGGCAGAAAGAACTTGCTGATTCCTTTGTCAGAATATACTTAACAAAGAAACAAGCCTAAATCAAAGAAAACCACTTTGATTTCACTTTTATTAAACTGATTAAGCTTCAATGATGAATATTTAAAAAATTAAAGATGAAAAAAGTGGATTTTAAGTAATTTCCTTTAATAAAAACATGGTTAAGCCCAAGTCTTTTATGTGTTAAAAAAAACAGGTTAAAGTAAAAGAAGTAGCATCGACCGAGAGAATTGAAGACGACAGTGTGACACTTTGGTTTGGGCAAGCCTTAAATGTGATTCCTTAAATTTTAATCTGGGATTTTTTGTCCCTCAGTGTAAAATGTAGATAACATGTTGTGTTTTGACGAAATAAATGACAGACTGTCAGTCGTGCAAGTTTATCACAAGGTCCTCAATAGTAGGGGGCATCTGAAATGATCAAAACAGGCGCAACAAAGAGATATGAATGCTTTACTTACCATTCCACTTGAAAACCTTAATGGCTAAAAATTCAAATACTTCTACCGATACATTGCGTATCAGTTACCTTCCTTAAATGTTCAAGAATTCTTAACTAAGGTATAATAATAATAGAATACCAATTCTATAGGTGCTCCTCTCTTGTTAATAGCACTGCCCTGATACACCCAATATGTACACGAAAAAAAAAATGCTCCGAATTCCTTTATTTTTCTTCGAACTTAATAAATTATACACATCAATGCAAAATGCATGCATTTTTCATCCCTCGAACACAACATTATTGCATTATTGTAGATACCATCCCTTAAAAGTCGATGTAAATTCCAAAAATATCTTTACCAAGTGGTAGAGGTATGTTGCACCTAGCGCCCCGCAAACCCATGTTACTGAAAATCTCCTTAATTTGTTCCACTATATGGCCGATAGATAGAAGCTTAAATGAGGCTAGCGAGGAGGAAGGATAACAGTAAAAAAGCGTCCATTGGCAGCTGCGATGTTCGAGGGGGGGGTTATATAGGAGAAAACAACAAACAATCAACGATGAAATGTGGTTGCTTCAGCAACGTGCAAAATTGTTTAGAAGCCCAGCATATTTGCAGTGTATGTCCGCCATCCTAACTCAACCCAACCCAACCCCACCCCACCAAATCCCAACCCAATACAATGCTGTCCTGTTATCCCTGCAAGGCATATTTCCACTGCATTGTGTCTGCGAATAATTTCTTCTGCCTTGGTTCGGAGCAAATCCTGATGCCTGGAGGTCCTTGGTGCTCCTCTGGTTGTTGGTTTTTTTTTTTTTTTTTGTTTGTTGTTGACGCTGTCTCTTTCTCGCTCTTCAGGGATTACATTCCCTCACCCATCCCGATGCAATGAGATGATGCTGTTGATGATGGCGATGGGGCTTCTGCATGCACCATTTCTGCTCTTGATGGGTCCTTGATGGGGCTCTATACTACTGCTGCTCTGCTATTGCTGCTCCTGGTGCTGGCTATATCGGAGACGATGATGCTATCGCAATAAAACGTTAGTGCCCATGTAGATGCTGGGATAAGGATTAATCAGGTGTACTTATGGACCAATTTATGGAAGGTTCTCATTTTACTTTAGGAATTTAATGCTCGCTTGAAACGCTCGTCTGCATCAATTACCATGGGGTTATATCGGGCGGCCATCTTACCAGATTTAAGGGTATTATTCTCTTAGAGTATATCGAAAGTTAGAGCCATAATAATACTTGGAGAAGGAGCCATAAATTATAAATCAAATCTTATGCTGATGCAATATTTTAAGTATTAAAATGGTTGATGGTATAAGCTGTATTTTTTTTTTTTTTTTTTTGAAATGCAAATAGTTAAAAGTTGAGGTGTTCAGGAATCTTCTGATGTGGCGAATAAAATGCAGCCAAATAGCTTTATAAGTAATTTCAATATCTTCAAATCTTAATACTATTATGAGGGTTATTCTGCCGTACTAAGAAAACAGAAGGGTGTATTTCGTTTTTTCATAGTTTTGAAATGTGTAAGTAAGTTATTTCACTGTTAGATGTTTGGATTTGTGTGACTCCAGCCATTAAGGAAACCGCTGGGTCTTAGATTCACTCCGTCTCACTTGATTAGGAACAGTAATTTTGTTTTTAGATTTATCATGTGGCAGCTTAGCGTAAAACGTAGTGCATGTGCTTTGCAATCGCCAGGTCGATGGTTCGAGCCTTGTACGGGCATCAGTTTTTTTAATTCGAACCTACATCGACTTAGCACCACTAATGGAAGGGATTTGATGATCAGGTGTGCCAGCCAGTGAAAATAGCTATTATTTCAGCCTATGATCTTGGTGGTAGGAAACACAGGCGAAAAGAATCATAAAATATAGGTACAGCTTTCTGTCTCACTTGATACCTAACAGTATGTTTTCAACCAAATGGAAGCGTGTTAAGAGGCTTTTAGTACAAGATATAACCTACAAAATTTCGCAATTTTAAGTAAAAGAAATTTAATGGCTTAAAGGCAATGGGTCAAATTTGAGCTTTCTATGATTTTGGCACATCCATCCGTTTCGTACACTAAACCAAAAACAAAAAGGTACATGATATGAAGGAAAAACTTCATATTTTGAGAGAAAAAAATTTCTAAAAAACGGTCCAAGAATCGAGTTAATTAAAAGAAAGAAATCCTAAACATACATTTTATGAATTTGTTAATACGCTTATGAAACTATGAAAATCTATGACTCCTGCATTAAATCAATGAAAAGAAGTCATTAAAAATGTCTTGATATATTTCACATAACTATGAACTATTTCATTCGATGTAGGTAAGTAATCGTTAATTCAAAATTGTTTTCTTTAATTTCATGTATTTTGAACGAATTAAACGTATGTGTCATTTCATACAATTTATACAAAAATTCATGATATTTTTTATTAATTTTATGACATAGGCATTTGTTTTTATGATTTATTCATATTTTTAGTAGCTCTAACTAGTTCTAGGAATAGTTTCCTGTTTTTAATGAAACAAGTCATTAGTTTTATAAGAGTTTCCTTATGTGTGTATAATATTTTTTTTTGTTTTTCAATGATTATTTTCCGAATTTAAGAAAAGAATCATTCAAATATATTTTCCAACGTTCAAATTTCCACCTGAATTAAAATATATTTTCAAAAAAATGGTAAATAAAAAAACTAAAATGAATAAAATGCACGACTGGGTAGCACGAACTTGCTCATGTAGTCCAAAGCTATTATGTTTAACTTAGCTTAAAAAATTTTAGTTTTTAAAGAGATATGCAAAAATTAGCAAAAATAAATATTTTTTTTAAAACGCGAACACTTTTTGGATTTTTTTTTTGAAAAAAAAATTCTAAAAACTTATGGTTATTGAAAAAATCATATCAAAAAGTTTAATCAAAATCGTAAAAGCCGATTTTGAGAAAACTCGAATAATTCAAAATTGTTGAATGGGAGGTACTCATTCTAGATGAGATATTCAAAAAAAAAAAAAAGTTTCGAAAAAAAAACACCCCTTCATTTAAAAAATGTAAAAGACTCATTTGATTCTTAGTTACCATGACAAAGGAAATGTTTACACTGATTTTTGTGAATGTACCATTTAAATTATTGGTTACTTGGGACGAAGATTTGCATTACTCTTAAAAAACAACACCCTTTAACCTAAAATATTTGTATGTACTCTTTAGATTTTTAGTTCCAATGACATATAAAATATTTTTACCAATTCTCATCAGGGTAACATTTTTATTATAGTTTTTATGGTTACTTATCCCATATTTTCGTTCCTCTTGAAAAAACACCCTTTCACTCAAAATATTTTTATGGACTCTTTATATTCTTGGTTTATATGTTTAATGTAACATTTTTACTAAATTTCAATAATGTATCATTTTTCAGTCAGATGCTGTAGTACCTTTTTCACCGATAACATTCCCCCTCAAAAAAACACCCTTTATAAAAAATATTTTTCAGGTCTATCTAGATTCCTTGTTCTTGTTTCAAACGCTGTTACCGAATTTCACGAGTGTATCATCTGTTTTTTATGGGTTTTGGTTCCATTTTACCTCTTTAATTTCTTCTCTTTTGATTCTTCAATCTTATTGGAAATGTAAAGTTTTTGCCAAGGTAACAATTATTTCAAAGAGTACACAAAAATTGGTGTGTCAAAAAATCATAAAAAATCTACTCATTACAAATGTGTGGGCCCCAGGCGTTTAAATTGACGCCCAAGGAGAGCCAGAATGCATGAATGCCCTTGACCTACTTATAGATTGATTAAAGCGTCATTATTTTCAGCCCTGGCTTTTTTTTAAGATCAAACCGAACTTAGGCTTTGAATCTGCAGATAAATCCACATTCCACAAGGACTTAAGTTCTGACATAAAAAAATAAAATGCACGACTGGGTCACACGTACTTGCTCTTGAAGATAAAGTTACTATTTATGCTAAGCCCTTTTAATTAAAAATTTGTAAATGTAGTTTTAGAAAAAAACAATTAAAAAAGCATTAAATTCGATTTTCAAATGACTAAAACAACATCTAAAAATTAAGTTTTGAAAAAAAATATTGAATAGTTTTCGAAAAAATGGTTTTTCAAAAATAAAATTTCAAATTTTTTTTTTAAATAAAAAAAAATAATTTTTGAATTTTTTTACTGAATATTATTACGGCAACTTGAAAGCATCCATGTAAAAAAAATGGTTGAAATTGGTTTAGTCATGAAGGAGAAAATCAGTATTAAAAAAAGCGGTTCTATGGCATTTACCGTTAATAACGGTTTTTGAAAAAAATGGTTCTCATTTAAAGATAGAGCTTACCAAAAGAAATGACCATAATTTTTTTAAAATCCTAGGCACCGTTTTTGAAAAAAATGAGTTTTTCTAAAACTGGTGTATGACAGGTACCGTTATTTGGGGCCCAAAAAAAAATCCAAAAAAACATCTAGGGATATTTTCCAAAAAACACCACATACCAAGTTTGAAGTAAATTGGCCCATTCGTTTAGGCTGTGGTCTCTGATACGGACCCACTTTTTTCTCATTCTCTATCATCGTAATGTCATGTTTGATTGTTATCTCAACTTTTTTTTTTGTACAAATGCATAACTTGATATATGGTACCCATATCGCAAGTAAAAACATGTTTAAAGCAATAAATTTCTTCTGCGAAAAGGTTTAAATTTAACATGCTCATTCCTTTTTTCTGTTTTGCAACACTTTTTACACGAAGAAATTTTAACCAGCAATTATTCAAGTCGAATATTGAAAGTTGCATTGTGCAACCAAAAGTCACCGCACCCGCTAAAACGTGCACCTGCAACTGCAAACCACTATTTTAATAAACATGGCGTAGTCTAGATTGCGCTTCCAATTAATTGGAATACCTATATTTTTGGGGTTTTCAGTTGCGGTCAACTAAGAGAAACCAGAAACAGTTCTTCCATGCAATGGTTCTGGCGATGGTGTCCACTTCATTAAATTGAAACCATAAATTGACTGAAAATATTCGATTGATCCGAATGCCACTGGTATAACCAGAAACCGTAAAGAAAATAATATCGAGTTGAACCATCAGCCCAGGAGCAGGACAACCAACGTTGTGATTGTGATTGTTCTGTATGCGAACATTTGCTGTTTTTGTATAGGACATAAAATATTCATGTGTGTGAAAAAGATTTTCAAAACTTTTACCAATATCGGCGGGCAACACGTGTTGGTATGCATTTTTTATCCATATAAACGCAAAGCAAACCTATGTATGTGTGTATTTTATAATGAGTTCAGCTTTGCCTGCTTAAAGCCACTTTAAGTCTGTTTTCAGTGGTTGGTCGAATACAATGGTCATTGGCCGTTCAGTGTTTCAATGTGGTTGTTCTACTGGCTAACCGCATTAATTTCAATACGTATTTTCCTCTGTTTATTAACTGATTGCTCAAAGGAACCAATTTGCATTAAGAGATATTTTATTTCAACTAGATATGTAGATACAATTTATACATTGTTCATAAGTATGTTTATAAATAAAGTGCATACCTGTGTTGGTATGTGTACTTGTAGCTATATGGGCTTGTGTTATTATTTTACAGAAACAAAAAAACCTTTCCAAATCATACGAGTGAACATTTTCCGTAGCATTTTATTTGGAACTTTGACCATTTCTATCCACGTTGGAAAAAATATATTTTCTTTAAACAAACAAAAAATTGTAGGTATGCAATTAAAAAAATACAAAAAGCATTGATCCGTTTTCAAAAAAAATGATTTTTGAATTTTCAATTTATATTTCAAATCCAATAAAAAACAATTTTCGAAAATTTTTTGTTCAACTTTATTTTGGCTAAGTTGCCTACCATATAAATAGTGAATAAGGTCAAACTAAGTCCTTACTGACATGCTCAAAATCGACATTCGTATCTAATGTCGGGAAAAACATGTTATTTTTTTAACCCTTTACCCCAAAAAATAGTCAAATTTGAAAATATTCAAAATAACGCAATATGGGTATCAAACGAAATGTATTTTTCTAACTGGGTCATAAAATGTCAATTTATTACTTTATTTATTAAATCTATTTGATTTACAAAAAAGTACACAACACTCAATATGGGTGTCATATGAGAGGTATTTCTTAGCTCAATCTGAAGTTGTTCCCTTTTTGTTTATTATTTTTGAAAATCCACAAGGTAGCGGCCATTTAAAAAAAAAGTCTCAATATGGGTGTCAAATGGGTGCTCTTTTAAACCGACATCAAATAAATTGCACGACTGGATCTCACGTACTTGCTCTTATAGATAAAGTGACTATATTTGCTAAGCCTTTTTAATTAAAAATTTGTTAATGCAGTTTTAGAAAAAAAATCGATTTTCAAATGACTAAAACAGCTTTTTAAATGAGTTTATCCTCAAAACAAAGTATGCAATTTGATTTCTTTTATAATTATACATTTTTAAAAAAAAAAATTTGAAAATCTTCAGAGCCGTTTTTAAAAACACTATTTTTTCCATACTAAATTTAGCAAGGACTTTTATACAAAAAATTACTACGCCATTTTTAAGATAAAAAAAATTAATAGTTTTCGAAAAAAATTATTAAAAAAAAAAAATTCAAATTTTTTTTAGATCCAAAAAAATAATTTTAGATTTTTTTTCCTAAACACAATTACTGCAACTTAAAAGCTTTTATGCAAAAAAAATGGTTCACATTGATTGAGTCATGAAGGAGAAAATCTGAATGAATAAAAAACCGGTTCTATGGCAGTTACCGTTAATACCGGTTTTTGAAAAAAAAAAAAAATGGTTTTCATTTAAATTAGATCTTATCTAAAAAAATTACCATGATTTTTTAATCAAAATCGTAATAACCATTTTTGAGAATAATGAGTCTCCAAAAAACGTCACATACCAAGTTTGAAGTAAATCGACCCACCCATTTAGGCTGTGGCTTCTGAAACATACAGACAGACAAACGGACAGACAGACGGAAAGACAGAATTGTCGGACCCACTTTTTTCTCATTTTCTATCATCGTAATGTCATATATGAATGTTATCTCAACTTTTTTATTTGCTCTACAGGGCAAGTATTGGTTTCGTGTCAAAAAAAAATTTGAGGTTTTAATCAAAACCAACATTACGATGATGGAGAAGTCCGAAAAAGTGGTTTTCGTCATGCGGTCCGTTGGTCTGTGCGTCTGTGCGTCCATCTGTACACTTCTCCACTGCCCAAACACGTGGACGGTTTTTTTCAAATTTGGTACAGATGATTTTTACGTAATTTAAATATCTCTTCTAGAACGAGTACCTCCCATACAACATTTTTGAGTTATTCGAATTTTATCGAAAACGGCTCAAACGATTTTGATTAAACTTTTTGATATGATTTCTTCATAACGATAAATTTTTAGAATTTTTTTCAAACATCTAAAAATAAAATTTTGAAAAAACACAAATCATTGACCCAATATGCAAAAAAAATTATTTTTCAAAAAAAAAAAAATCCAAAAAGTGTTCCCGTTTTAAAAAACTATTTATTTTTGCTTATTTGTGCATATCTCTCAATACCTACACACATCAGATGACCAAAAGCTAAAATTTTCAAGCTAAGTTAATGCATAAAATAGCTTTGCACTACATGAGCAAATTCGTGCGATCCAGTCGTGCATTTTATTTATTATCTCATCTAGAACTAATACCTCCCATATAACGGTTTTGAGTTATTGGGTTTTTCTCGAAAACGGCTCTAACGATTTTGTTAAAATTTTGTTTATGTATTATGTTGAGTGATTAAAATAAAATTGCATTTTTATAACAACCAACCTTGAAATCGAAAAGACTTTTCGGTCAATAGCGATTCAATCAAATGTTTTTCGATCAAAAGTAATGATCCCGGTCCATCGTTTTAAAAGTTTGTGACCATATTTTAAAGAAATTTACACTTTAATCAAATTCAGTTCACACTTACTTTAGACAAAATTTCAAAAAGAGCATAACATAAAAATGAAAAAAACACCAACACGATAAAGAACTGTGTTGAAAAGTCCATGACAGTTCCATACCGAAGATTATTTAATTTAAATTAAATAATCAACTGTATGCAGCAGTCTGGGGGTAATCCGAAAAGAACAAGCATTTTGATTGCCGACGAAATCTGGGGAAAGCAGCATAATTGCCATTGAATGATGTTATATTATTGGTTAAAAACGAAACCCCAGACTTTCATAAAAAAGCTCAAAGAGCAAACCAAATATCTGTACCTTCCCTTCCGAAAATAACTGATATCATATTTGAGTAACACATAGCCCTCAAGCCATTGAAGATTGTAAATCCTTTAATATTGATATCTTATCTTTATTCGAAAGTTTGACAAAAACCAAAAGATGCTTGCACGAATATATTCTGAATATCTTCTGGGGAATAACTGAAAACATCAGTTCCTTTTTTCAATGCTAATAGAAATACAAGACTATCTTTCGGTTTTACTATACATATGTAAACAAACACCTCAATACTCTTCTCAACATGCATGACTGGTGAATAAAGTTGGAATTCGAAAAAGCTTTCTCCTATTTTTGTATAATCACTACAAAATCCTGGTTCTCTGACATTTATAGCAAAAACAGACCTTAAAATAACATTGGCACTTAACTAAAGAGTCAACCATTGAATAGAATCGTAAGAGTTAACAATATTCGTATTGTGAGATGGGTGGCACCTGGCACCAGGTTCTTCTTCTCTGTATACTGTATCTATTACAATCTGGGTTCTCCTGGTTGACGCACTACTTCAAAGAACTACTGCTATGTACATTGAACATAAATGTGTGTATGCATAGATACTAAAATGAATGGTTAATTTTTCTCTTGACATGAGATTGTGGGAATGACGCAACTTACCCTAATGGGGAATTTGACCAGTTTATTGTTAAAACTCAAAAATTAATAAGAGGTACCGGTTACTGAAACAGCCAAAACCAAAGTAGGTATTAAGACACATAAGTTCCAAAGAAGATCAAGATCATAGAAAGATCATCGAATGAAGAGAAAGAAAAAGTCGTACGAGTCCCATTCATCTACCTCGGAAGATATTGCCGTTTGAGTTAGCTGTGGTATTGCACAATGCCTTTTCAAGGATTGTGTGTTGTTTTTGTTCGAAAAGTTACATAGAACTCTCAGGTCACCTTTCTTCTACACGCATTTTATGTCTTCATTATGTTTATCTTTATCTAAACCTGAAGACCTCCGTTGCTTATTTGTCCTCTAGTCGAACCAATAATTTCTGGGTAGTGCTTGTTCAGCACTTCTAACATTGCCATGTTTCTGGGTCAGTTTGATTTTTAAAGTTCTAGTTTCCCGTTATGGTTTCTGTTTACACAAGAGCGTCTGCTAGCTGATGATATCCATATGCAGTAGTCTAGAAGAATGCCAAACGACGGACATCGATTCTGCTGTCGCTTATGGTTGCAAGTTCGACCATCGACCATATCGTTTCTGGAAAAATCACATCGATCATCCTTCTAAAGCTCAAACCTCCGCTCACCACAAATTCGCATCCTAGGATCCAATTCTTCACATTGAACTATGACACCTTTGATTTTAGAAAAGATTTGTTCTTCAAAACTCAGAAGCAGGTTAGGTCAGAACCTGCAGACATCTTCGGATGGTGTCTTGATTTTCCTGGGAGTGGTAAACTTTGTGTTAAAAACGGAATCACTGGTAAGATTGTTGTCGACTAGCCTAGCATGCTCCAAATAGTACTTCGGTCGCTGAATGGATAAGTCTACACTACTTAATCTAAGATTCAGGGTTTATTCCTAGTTTGATGGCCTCGAGTCATTTCTAGTACTGCACGTTATTGAAGTGTTGCACGAAGTTCTTAAAGGATTGAGCTCACACGGCACAGCATGGTAATTATAAATTCTGTTGATAATCCAACTTCGGTCCATCCTTTCTTAAACCTCTGTTAATGTTGGTTCTCGTAAATATTCTGGATGCATATGGGAAGATATTGATATCTGTACTGAGACAATTTTTTCTTGATACTTAATAGCTGAGTCAATCTTGGAGTTAGGGAGTTGGCTGTGGGTTGAATTCGGTCATTGACGTCTATCTGCAGCTTAACAGGAAGGAATTGATGTATTCCTTGGATTGGCAGTGGTGAAGATCTGGTTTTAGAGGTTTATAAACAGCTTTGAACCATACTCGATGACGTCAGTCGTATTAAGAAGGTAAAGGTTGCGTTCGGAATGCTGTCCAAAATATGAAGAAATAATTCTATCAGCTTAGAGTCCAAGCTGAGGTATATGAAGACCTAAGTGGGAGTCAATTGGTCATACAATTTGTAAGACCAACGATTGCATTGCTGGCCAGGCGATTGAGTGGACCCACTAACACAGGCAGGTAGTGGGTCGGGGCGGCCGAGGAAAACAAGGTGTAGGACAGTCGAAAGGGAATCAATACAGTTGGGGAAGAATTGGAGAGAGCTGCGTAGTATTTTCAGAAACCTTGTGTGGGAACTGTCTCGAAAGGGGATCACAATGGACTCAAAAAGGTCTGAGGACCTAAGTAAGAAAGTAACACAGCTTTGTGGTCCGAGTCACTCGACATAGTCGAGTAGACGTAGTAGGACAAATACCATGTACGAAAGAAAGAAACCCAATGTTGACGGAGTTCCTGGTAAGGTTGGCTTCGGTTGGAATAAGATGACCACCAAGGACTGCTGATCACTGATGTCATTTAGCCAAACCTAACCTTACTTTACGATTTTTTGGAATTATTACTTTGTAGTTAAAAGATAGAAATTCAAGATTTAAAGCTGCATCCTGTAAACTTAAAAACAAACTGAATAAATTCACCTTTTTGAAAAAAGGGATATCTTTATACATTTAACCGACAGCAATTTCGTGTTTAGAATTTTGTCCCTTTTTAAGGAGAAATAGGAACTACCTGATACACATAAGTTTGTCTTACTTAAACGAAGTGGGTGCCCGAAACGAATTCCTACGTATATGCATGTAATATAGGAATTCGATTGCGCCAAGGGCTTGAATGTGAGAACTAAATATTATATAGGAATGAGACGAGAGAAAGAGAGGACTTATTCCAGTGCTGTGTAAGGATATTTAGATTTCACTTAATTTGCACAATCAAGAATCTCAAAAGGACCAACTTTAGCAGAAGTACGTAAACTAATGCATATCTAGTTTATGCAAACAAAATGTAAAAGTCCTTTCTTTTTATATTTCTTCGTTTGCTTCTTCTTTTAAGGATGGTGATGGGAAAGTGGAAGCGAGGATGAATTCTACAATTTTCTTCGATGACTTAACTGGTGGGCGGGCGGGTGCGGGCGGTACGAATGCTGTCTGCTTGGTTTTAAAAAACATTCTTACGTATAGTTGGGGGGTTGCACCGCTCTGGTATTATAGGTAGCTTGAAGATGTCAGCGGAAGTTTGCTTGTAACCAGCTTATCTGCACTGACAAATTGCAATTTGTGTATACATGCTGTTTGCGTGTCTATGTATAGTGCACGTACCTATAAAACTGTGTGTGATGCTAGTATATGTCCTTGTGGTGTGTGCATTCATTTGCATACATCTTACGAAAGTAAACTCAACAAAAATGATATGCGTTCTTGTTTTGTGGAATATATTCTCTGTGCAGCACCTTATATCTACAATAAGAGATATTCTGCATAGCAACCTAGAAAATGTTAAAATAAATACGGATGTAGCTACTTTGATTAAGGACCTGTGAATAATTTATTCCACACACCTTTGTATGAAATCTTTGGAAATAAAGGGGTAGTTAGTAGTTTCTGGGAATACACCGTTGACAGACTAAGCAAGGTTTACTTACTTAACTTTTGCTGACGTCTTAATAAGCGTTGAAAATTCTTAAGGTAGTCAATGACAAATTATGCTAATTTGTGATTTAAGGGCAAAAAAACGTAGTTAAACACAGGATCCATAAAGCATAAATCCTTTTTTTCATAATTAAAGTGAGATCGAGGAGTTATTCGGGCCAGATTAATGTTTCTGCATGGGCAGTCACACATCTAAGGCTGGGCGATAGAGCGAAAATATATCTATCCGATGAGTCTTTGTATCCGGAGGTGACACGAGTATCAACATAGACTCAGATCACAGAGTTTTGAATGCAGATATCCACGGCATCCCAGCAAACAGCGGATATTATGAAAAAATTGACGTCGGCAAGAGATTCTCGGAACTTGGAGTGGAGAACGAAAAGCAAGCTTTGGAATCTTTTCAGGGATGTTACGACAGGGGTAGTGGCCGAAAGTTCTATCAAAGATATGATATATCGAAAGATATTAGTCCACAATAGAGTCCTGCCCTCATGAAAATGAGAACACCGTAGGACACAAGTATTCGGTGTTGAGGATCTGAAAAGAACACTTTTCCAAACATGCTTAATGGTGAACACAGCCAACATCCGTTGGTGTGCAGAATATTTAACGTTGAACAATGATATTACATAAGACTGCAACCAATGAATGGAAACTCGGCAAAGTATGCTAAATCTACATGAAAGGAGATGCTCTGAGCGTCTAAGTCTTGTCAACTCCATAGTTTAGTCTTCTCAACAGCAAATAAAAAACTCTGTCATCTATTTTGTGTGTCTTCCCAGAACCTTTTGCCAACGATCTGATCGAACTCTCTCAGGCGAGGAAAATAAACCATCGATACAATTTTTCACACACCAGCAGATAATGGAAAAGACCCAACAATTTCAACTCGATACACAGCATATATTAATAGATTTTTAAGTTTTTCAAGTTGATAGGGACGAGCAATACACAACAATGTCAAATCTCATGGGTCAGTGTAAGTCGGTAAGAACATCACCAAATGCCTTACTTTGATGGACACTTTGTGGCGGAATCAAAAAAATTTAATTCACAGAAGTTGAAGTTAGTTAAATGCAAATTTGTTGCGCAAACCAAACATTTTTGGTTCGGATGACTTTTGAGACATTGAATTTTCCGCTAAAATAAGTCTGAAATTAGAGGACGAAATCTTAAATAATTAAAAAGAAGGCTTTTAAGTAGCATAGACTTCGTTTTCGTAGCTTCTACAAATTCAGCTTGAATAAGATTAAAGTTAGCGGACGCAAGTAAAAAAATTATAATTTTTGGTTTATGTCCAAAATTTTAGCTTTTTAAATGCTAATGTGCTGCGCAAAATTGATTTTTTAGCTCTCATGAAAATTGGAACAGAAATTCCAATTTTCAGCTTTTAGGGAGTACCTACCTTCATCCGGTTCGCTGTATGGAATCCATACTATGGATGGAGAAAATTTAAAAATATGACCATTTTTGATTTTTTGTTTTTGCCAGGTCTTAATCAAAACCAACATTACGATGATGGAGAAGTCCAAAAAAGTGGTTTTCGTCATGCCGTGTCCGTCGGTCTGTGCGTCTGTGCGTCCATCTGTACACTTCTCCACTGCCCAAACGCTTGGACGGATTTTCTTCAAATTTGGTACAAATGATTTTTACGTAATTTTGAAAGTTGAGTTTTTGTTGTTTTTGAATATCTCATTTAGAACAAGTACATCCCATAAAACATTTTTGAGTTATTCGAATTTTATCGAAAACGGCTCTAACGATTTAGATTAAACTTTTTTATATGATTTTCTCAATAACGATACATTTTTAGAATTTTTTTCAAAAAAATCTAACAAGCAGTTTAAAAAAAAAAAAAGTATTTTTTTATTAAAAAAATTTCAAACGATTTAAAAAAAAAAATTGGTATGGCATTTTGAAGATGGCTAATGTTTATCAACATCTAAAAATAAAATTTTGAAAAAACACAATCATTTACCCAATATGAAAAAAAAAAAATTATTTTTCAATAAAAAAAAAAATCCAAAAAGTGTTCCCGTTTTAAAAAAAATATTTATTTTTGCTTATTTGTGCATATTTCTTAATACCTACACACATCAAATGACCAAAAGCTAAAATTTTCAAGCTAAGTTAATACATAAAATAGCTTTGCACTACATGAGAAAGTTCGTGCGATCCAGTCGTGCATTTTATTTTTTTTAATTCTGATTTTCTCCTTGATGACTCAATCAATTTCAACCATTTTTTTTACATGAAAGCTTTTAAGTTGCCGTAATAATGTCTTTTAAAAAAAATTTCGGGTTTAAAAAATAAAATAAATTTTTTTTTTTTTGATAAATCGTGTTTTCGAAAACAACTCAATATTTTTTTTCAAAATTTAGTTCCTAGATGTCGATAAATAATATCTTAAAAATGTTGTACCAGATTTTTTATAAAAGTCCTTGCACAATTTTATTCACAAAAAGTAGTTTTTTTTTAAACGGCTCTAACGGTTTTCATTTTTTTTTTCTAAAATTGTGTCATTATAGAAGAAATCCAATTGCATACTTCGTTTTGAGGTTAAATTAATTTTAGAATCTGTTTTAGTCATTTGAAAACCGAATTTTATGCTTTTCAATTTTTGTTTTCCAAAACTGCACTCTAGTATTTGAACTTCTTAGTCTCTAAGATTTACGAAAAACTTTGAGTTAATAATGTACATTATGATCAAATTACTTTAATAATATCATGGTTTAGGAGGCTTCAGCCCCCTGAGCCCCCTCTTCAATATGTCCCTGAACAGACGTGAACGCCTTTGATGCTTAGCCTAGAAAGGTTTCAGGCAAGGCCCTCTCTCAAAGAACCAAAAGAAGTAATACTTTTTAAGGCTTTATTCATCCCAGTTCTGCTGTATGGGTAAGATGCATGGACTATGGACACTGTCAAGTTGAGATGAAACCAGCTGGGTTGCTTTGAGAGAAAGATCTTTTGAGTGTCATTCGGTCCAGAGTGCATCGGTTGAGAGTAAAGGACAAGATACAATGAAGGAGCTCATCGTGTTATCGATCTAGTCAAAAAGCTGAAAACACAGCGATTGAAATAAATACGTCAATTGGAGCATATAGTGACACCAATGCACCACCTCATCACCTTCGTGTTAAGACTTCCGCAGGCAAGTCACCGTTTCCCGTAACAGTGACTGTTTTTTTTAAGTTTCTTTAGTCTCTTCTTTCGCTAGACCACGGGATCTTTTTCAAAGGCAACAGTGGTAACTCATACTTCCTTTTTTTATGCTGCGATACTAAAAACATTATTTTTTGTTATCTTTGAAATGTCAATGCACAACGGAGAGTTTCTCATTCTGGCAACTTCAGGTGCACTAAAGCTAAGTCACCCAAAGTTTAAATTCTTCTATACCTCAGCTCAGTAGTTTCCTTACGTTCGACAGTCGTGATCTGCTTCCGCCGCCAAATTTGAATAAATCAGAGTCAATTGCCTCCAATTGAAGAATTGTTTTAATCCAGACTATCTCTTATCATAATTTATCATACCCCTATAATCTTACAGTAGGTACTCACCATCAAGTGTAGTAAATCGATCAGTAGATACGTTCTTGAGTCGATTTACTAAATGGTAGTTTTGTTTGATGTTTCGACCATCTGGAGAGCTCCGTCATGATATTATTTCCGACCACTACGTAGAAACTATCTTCTTTTACAAGACTCGTGAAGCATCTCACGACAAAAATAGAATTTTCAAATACAAAAAAGATTAAAAAAACAAAAAAACTCGTTCACATACATATTTCATAAATACAATTTTTAATGTACAAATTATAACACTTTTTTATGTCGTATCTCGATATTGGAGACTGGATTGTATCAAAACCGTCAAAAAAGTTATTATAACAGAAATAATCTTCAAACAAAGGCCACAATTTATTTCCAACAAACCAAAAATACCAAATTTTAAGTTTTTATGCCTCAATTGCCCTAAGAATCCTTCGACCTACAACAAAAAAAGACTATTTATTAAAATAAAAAGCATTTTAGACTATAAAGTAAGAACTTACACTGCGATCCCAACGGCAATCAACGTCAGAACATAAAGTCTCCCACTGAATTTGTAGCGAATTCTTCGATCTGCGCATAGTCAAAACTAATATCATGAAAACTAAAAACAAATCTTCAATTTGAAATACTCCAACAATCAATGAGAACCAATCGGTTTTTCCCGACATCAAGTATACAGAAAAAATATGATTAATATTCGAAAACAATATAATGACCTCAAAAACGATCATCAAAAATACATGCAACTGAAACATGCCATGGAACTTTGTTACTATCTTGAAGATTTGCAAATAAACCTCAGTGCACCGATCTAGTTCGTCAGAAAAATCACATAATTTCTGCATCTGCTGAAATTTTGTAACATTTTTGATTCCTTCTACAATCTCAATGCGTTCAGCAAATGCTTTCATATGATTGTTAATATTGTAATACAATCCCGATATTACCAAATAGGCCAAGGTCACAAAATCAGATGCCACTAGAACTCCCATACACGCAGTAAATGCCATGAAGTACTCAAAGAGAACAGCTGAATCCTTTGTTGATGAAAAGCCCAAATAGAACATATGAGAAGTTCCAAGAATTTTTATTATATTATACGAAATTCGACTTGAGACTATGAAATAAAACTCTGGTCCAAATATTTTAGTTTTTTTAGTCAGCTTCGATATGCGAAGAAATAGTTCAATAGTTTGGTTAATAGTTCTGATGACTTTCTGATGACATGTAAGCTGGAATATGAGAAACGTTACTGTGAACATTGCAACTCCCGAGAATTGGATAATGCAAATTCTATGAAAATTAATGTTCAATACGTTGGAAAAAAATCGTGGTAAGATCCTAATGAACGTTATTATACCAATCATCCTTAGTGTAATCGACCAGAAGAGAATTTTAAAGGATAATTTGAGTTTAAAACACCATTGCATCGGGGACCACGTTAAGGTGAAACAAAGTATTCCAAATATTTGTCCATAAAAGTACATTAATTTGAGTAAAATTAAGTCGCGAAGATGCATACAACTACCAGCTTTGACTGGCATTTTGTCGAAACTGAAGTTGCAAGTGTGTTTCATCGATTATCAAATTCAATTTATCAATTAGAGGTTGCACTTTAAAAGTATTAAGCAGAAAACGGTTTTTAATTGGTCTTTTGGAATATAATGAAATAAAACTAATCGAGGAAGTTACATTAAACATTTGGTGTATAAGAAAGGGTTGAACTACGTCTGTGTTCTTTACGACCATAACACAAAACTACAAATACTTACATGTATTACAACTGGTTGCTAACTACAATCTCTAAGTAAGTACAAAATCACAAAAATGCTTTAATATAATTTAAAAATGTTTATTGCATATCAAGAACACTTGTACCAACAATGGTGTAGCATTAGGGTGGTCCACAATATCAATTTTGTGGTATTTCTTGGGCTTCTCTTGGATTTAAGGTCCTCTCAAGAATATTACCAAATTTTTTTTCAGATTTTTAAAATTATATTTAGAGGTCGCGACCATCGATTTTATGCAAAATGTGTCCATTTTCTAGTTTATTGTTTAAAAATATAAATAACGGGTTTTAAAAAAATGTAATTTATATGTGACACAATACATACACAAATTTTAAACAACATCGTTAGAGCCGTTTTTTAAAAAAGTATTATTCTATATAAAAATTTGCAACGACTTTTATAAAAAAAAAAATTGTTACGCCATTTTCATGATATTATTTATGAACATCTAAAAAACTAAATTTTGAAAAAATATATTGAATAGTTTTCGAAAAAATGATTTTTCAAAAAAAAAAAAATTAAATTTTTTTTTAAATCCAAAAAATTAATTTTCGAAATTTACTTAAGAGCTTTCAGAGAAAATTAGAATTTGAATTCTGTTTGACCAGAATTCATAAAAAAATTTGTATGAACATAAATCTGAATTGCATTATTCTGCTATTTTATAATTCTGTGTTTCAAAATTCTGTAAATCAAAAATTCTGTTTTTAAAAATTCTGGAAATCCATTATTCTGCTTTTAGAAAATCTATAATTTTAAATACCTACATTAGAACTCAAAGTTATAAATAGGTATTTTAATTATCTGTTGGACCGTTTTTATTTTATTAAAAAATTAAAAAAAAGTATATTTATAAGCAAAAAAAAAAGTAATAACCTTTGTTTTTTAAGTAAACGTTTAAGTTGAAGTTTTTTTTCAAATAGTGATTCGTGATAATTCGAACGACAATATCTCGAAAACCTCTGAAAAAGTATGGTTTTATTTAGCATACAAAAAAAAAAGTTTAATTTTGTAGATCAGTGTAATGACAGCAAATAGTTGTAGATTTGATAACAAAGATATCAATTTGACTACAAAAGATGTGAAAATTTCAGCAAAATTTGTAGTTTCTACAATAAAGCGTTCCATTTGACTGCAAAAAGTTGTGAAAATTACAACAAATGCTGTTGTTTTCTATTTTTTTACTAAATTTCTACAACAAGTGTTGTGATTATTACAATTTGGTGATAGATTTCATAACCCGGTCTTAGTCAAATTGACAATCAAATCAATCGTAGTTTTCATTATTTCTACATTTTTTTGGGTGTGCACATTTTCAATTAATTTAGTTGAAACCCAGCCAGTTAAATGTTTGTTTTTTGTTGTTCTTTCGTTTTAGAACATAAAACCATCGACACACAATTTATCCTTAATTATTAGCAATTTAATATTGTTCATTATTCTGACTTTATTTTATATTATCACGACTAACTATATGCAAAATAGTTGGGGAGAGGTCTGTTACGTTACAATTAGAAACTACAAAATTCTGTAAATAATAAAAGTACAATTGTTTTGATAATTAAAAAAAAAGTGCTCACTTTTTTTCATTATTAAAACAATTTTTCTTTTATTATTTAGAGATTTTTGGAATACAGAATTTTGAATTTCAGAATTTTGTATTTACAGAATTTTAGAATACAGAATTTTGAATTTATAGAATTTTAAAATACAGAATTTTGAATTTACAGAATTTCGGAATACAAAATTTTGGAATCCGAATTTTGGCACATACAGAATTTTGACCCCAACCCATTAATATAACTTCAGCAAATCCCAATATTTTTTTAATTTTTAACATAGTTATTTATTTTTATAAGCTTTATATAAGAGGCCTTAACGTCTCTAGGAACTTTAACCCAAAGAGCAAGTACGTTTGATCCAGTCGTGCATTTTATTTTTTTTAATTTGATTATAAGTGGAAAATTGTTTCCTTTCTCACCTAGCTCGTTAAAACTGAGACTTTAGTAGTGTAGTGTGCTTAAAACGTGTTGCCTGATATCGTCAAACACTTAATTCTATCGAAAAATAAGTATCTTAAGTTTGCGTAGATTTTGTGCTCCACTGCAAAATAAAATTCAGTTATTCTTTTTCTGTAGAGAAAAAACTAAATTTTTTGTCTACTAGTCAAAAATTACAGTTTTCCTTACATCTTCCACAATGGATTTTTTTAAAAATATTTTAAGACCATGATGTTTTCAAAAAAACGTTTAATGTGTGCTTTTTCGTAGTTGTTATCATTTAAAAGATATTGCGTTTCTGAGAGAAGACTAGACTACATTTCAAGAAGGAGAGTAAGGCGATGTAGGGGCTAATGAAGCTGAAGAATTTATGTTAATACAAACCAGCCATATGAGTCATGATTTAATAGTAGTTTTTAACAGTATGTATGTAAATTTAGTTAGTCCGAAACTTTTCGATTTTTTACCAAATCAAGGGAATCCGCCATTTTGGTTTTTTATACTTGAGACTTTGTGGAACAATAAAATGTAAAGAAAACCCTGTTAATAATTATGTTGATTTACCCTCTATTTTTCGTCAAATTTGAAAGTATCTACTTTGTATTTATGAAAATCTCATATATTTTTAACCTCCCCCCACCCCTCGAAATTATTTTTTTGGGTCCGCCCTTGAGAGGTGATAACCTCTAGTTTTTCTTCCCAATGCGGTGGCTGAATGACTTAAAGGCTGTCCTTATGAATATGGACCAATATTCTCTGTACAAAGAAAAATTACAACATAAATACCAAAAAGATCCGCACCTAAGCAGTTAAAAACTATTCTTAGAAGCCAATTGAGTTACTAATTTGACTTGGATGAAAATATAAATTGAAAAGATCTCAGAAAAAAAATAGAAATCAACGAAAAAAAAAATTAGAAAAATATTTGCTTTGCAAATGAGAAATTTTAATGAAGAAGTTTTTGTGAAAAGGGTTCTTCTCAAAAATCTATTTCCAAATTAAAATAAACAGAAATATTTTTGCAGATGAGTTAACCTTGGGGCTATTTCTAACCCTTTTTTTTCATTGAATATTTTCCATATGAAAGTATTCATTTCTATTTGTATGTTATCCTTAGTTAAGGTATCAAACTAAAAGCAAAAGAGTATACAAAACTGCGTGACAACTTTTTTAATATGCAGAACCTTACCCATATCCTTGCCAAAACTAGTCTTATGCCAATACCAGAAAAACATTATTATTATATCAAAAAAACACAATTTTAAACTTGCTATTTCTAAATAAACGAGGAAGCTTTAAGGTATTTTGGAATATTTCCTTCAGAAGAAACTGGCACTTGGTTGGTATTTTCCTCAATAAGAATCTAAAAGTTTTTCGGTTCATTTCTTTTGAGATCTTGTGTATTTAAAAATCCAAAAAACCCTTTTTTTTTGACTGATAATTGCATTTTTATTGAATTTTTATTCAAGCGCAGCCAAAAACAACAAAACTAAACACATTCTACTCATTCGTGTGAATATAAAACGCCAATGATTTAAATAGACTTTAATTTCATCCGATTGCTGTTTAACTTTCGAAATCATCATACATAGTAGGTAGAATTACGTTCCGCACTTTATGGAGTTATCTATATGTAAGTTAGGAACAGAGAAGAATTAAGGTATAGGTATTGTTTGAAAATTTCATCACCAAAGCCACATACCTCATTTCTCACCACAATTTCATTGAAACGCTAATTTGTGAACATTTTACGAGAATTATTTGACTTTCTGGCTAAAGTTGCCATACACTGCTGTTTCCGCTCCTGATGCTCCAAATAACTTATATAGAAGCCGAAGTGGTGCATAACCACAGAACAATTTCGGGTTTTTCATACACACAATAATTTTGTTCGCACGAGCCATGTAATTCGTATCCATGACATTTGAATCGTAATTCCCTATTTTCATGGCATCCCTCAAACTCTGTTATATCTATATCCTCTACCCCCCCCCCCCCCTATACCTACCTCCCGCGCTCCAAATTCAGACTCTTCATCATTCTCATTACCAAACTTTAACCCTCTCTTGCAAAAATCTACAACACCTCGAATGGTCACATCCTAATTCGGTCCGATAATCACGCTGTAAACCAACTTAAAACCGAAAAATGTGCATGGGCTCGTCGTCGTATAGTCGTCGTTGTTGGCCGAAATTGTTGATCCAATTTAAATGCCCCCCAGATGCCACATTACAATTGTTGGCATCGAGCTACAAAGCTAACACCTAAATTACACATCAGTATTATGCATTTAAAATTTCTATTTTCTGGCTTTTGAATGAAGGTACAGTGATGTTATACGAGAGGATGCAATGATGTAACCGCTTATAACTCAGAAGTCATGAGACCTATTTAAACGTTGACGTTGCAGGGTAATTTAAGGCAGCTACAATAGTTAAACTTCGATTTATGCGAGAGCGAATCTAATTATCGCAGAAAGGCCAGCCATGATCGAAAGATTTAAGCTTAGGTTACTGCTGCTATCCCGCAACAAAGAAGCTTTGCAACTAGATTGAGGTCGGAGCAAAACTTCAAAATATCATGGGTCATGAACTTCACGGAATGTAAGCGAATACTTACTCAGGCTCAATAACATAACAAAATGATCTGTGCGCACGAGTCAAAAGAGAAGGGAAATGAGTAAACCATTTCTAATTTTCATTCGAATCTTTCAAGGGCCAATGCTTCTGCCCCTGAAGAACTACTACAAAATATTGACCCGAGTCAATGTTTGTTCCCCGCAACGATCCGACATCCAAGAGCATGTCTGGCATCAATCTCAATATGATCAATTCGGTTGGTGGTATTTTGATCCACCAGGACCACCATTAAAGCCACCTTGCGTATATTCAGGTGTTATAATTGGTTGCTTGCTATTTTCTCTTCGTCGGTGTGTGAACAGATATCAGGTGATCAGGTTCTTGCTTACACCATTAAAGCATAAAGTAAAAGTTCGGCTGCTACTTCCGTTGCGTCCGTTTGATCCGTAGCGTATGGGTCGCTTCTCAAACGAACGTGTGTATTTAATCAAGCTGTCAGTTGAAATTGTCAACGTAACGCACGTGACGGATTCTATTGGTTTACCCCTTAAGACCGCTTACTCACTTGTTGGTACGGTATCGTTTCGGTATATCGGCTTGGTACCGATTTGTTACTAAGCGGTCACATTTAAATGTGTCCATCCTAAGTCGTCGGTAAGTGCGGTATCTGTACAGCATACAATCGGTATACCGAGCCTTGGTACGAGCAAACAGTAGGTACTGTTTTGGTATTTACCGCTCGGTATGATTTGTGACCTCTCTCCAGCTTTTCTGTTTTGACAACAATTGAGAAATCAAAAATAGAAGTTCGTAGTAGGTTTTTCCGACATCGATAGGGATTTCGCATCGTTAGTTGAAAGTTAGTATTTTTTTCGTTCGAATGTCGCTAGTACTTTTTTTTGTTGTTTGCGTAAACAAATGTATAAAAAGCATGCAATTATATCTTTTTCAGGGGACATTTTTAAAAAGATAAGAATTAATTTGGGGGCTATCGTATAGTTAGTACAAAATGCCCTGAAAATGTTTCCCTCTAAAAAAAAAATTTGGAAACGTAAATACCGAAGGAATGTTTCCCTCGGAATTTAATGGTACCAGGAACATAATTTCCAGGGAAATTTTTCTATCATTTCATACATTTTCTTGTCCCCTAGAAAATATTTCCAGGGAAGATTCACAATTGCTAAAAAAACTTCCGTGGGGAAAATATATTTCCAGGGAAACAAAATTTCCATGGAGATTTACGATAGGGCCCAAAAAGTATCAATAATTATGTGCTTACCGAAAATGTGCAGACGAAGTAAGGAAATGTCGGCGACATCGGTATAGTTTCGGTAAAGCATAAAATACCGAGTACCGATGTGGCACCGACAAGTGAGTAAGCGACCGAAGTCTTCTTTTCCAAGTCTTTACAAAACCTCACTCAAACAACCGCTGACCATACTTCGAGTTCATTCTCCTAATGCTCTATCCATATCATCGTACCTTTTGGATAACTGTAACGCAAGCCCTTAGCACTTAGCTTATCCAGGTTCTTCACTTTTAAAGGCAGTATTAAACCTCTCCTTATACGCATGAGGTCTGAATACGACGTAGTTGTCCGTATAGGTGTTCAATAAAACATTAAACCTTAATGAAACTAGTAGACGCCACAGTTAATTTCATCAGGTAAATTCTTTTACTGATACCTTGATAAAAAGAGAAGTTATTTCTAATTTGCTATCGAACATACATTCAACAACAACAAAAAAAAGCTTGCCAACCAGATTGACCTGGTATGGTTTTCGTGAATTTTATTTGCTTCTCTCACGAAAAGTACCAAGACCGAAATAACCAAGAACAAATTCTATTGAAAAAATGTTGGCAAAAATTTACATTGGTTCCAACTGGTATCTGGAAACCCGATCCCATTTCTTCTAAAGTCAATGCATCGAACTTGAAGTTAAAAATGTCGTTAACCCAGTGTCAGACAGAAAGTCTCCACTGAAACTTTGAACCCTCTTCACAATATACATAATATTACGTTTCAGGGTATAATAAAATAAAACTTTGTATTCCCTGAACTTTGGATTTGATGGTTTGGCATTTTAAAACAACGCTGGTGACCCAACCAGTTAAGTGGAAGGAGGCGTGCTTTCAAATGCGTAAGACCCACAATTTTCGCACCGTCAGTTGGCCTTAATGAAACCCGGACCCGGCTGGTAGAGAAATATAGTAGTGGCCTTGTGTGTCACACCGATATGCAGAGTGATTTGCCTGTATATATGAGAATACCCAAAAATCCAATTGTTACACAGATGGAAAATATCTATACGCAATCGGACCAACTACACATATCTGGATGGACTGGCTAATAAATACGTTTCAGTTGGGGGCTTTAGTTGTGTGTCCTTGCAGTTCTTCCGGTTTGAATGCTTTATTTCAGAACAAATCCTGACGTACCGAAGTATACATACACACACACACACACACATACACACACAAATTCATATCCAGTAACTAACATTTGGAATATGGGTCCAAATCCAAAGGGAGAAGGTTGCGGGCATTGCATTGCGTTGTCCGTTTACCAGGACCTTTCCGTTCGCTTTAATTACATTTTCAAATGCATCTGGCTATTTCCTCTGGGATTTCATTGAAAAGTGACCAAAGTGAGGCCCTCAGATGAGGATTTCTCGTCGGAATTCATGTATAGCTAATGAATGGCCTGCAGTGGTGACAGAAAAGAGCATTTTATTTAAACTCTCCAAGGAGATCCAACTGATTGGTGGTTTGGTTTATATGGCTGTCTAAATGAACAATACCGTCGCTCGTCGGGTTTATTTTATTTGTATAAAATGGTTTCCAATGCATCAATAAGCATTAGATGATGGTTAAACTAAAAGTAAACATTTAAAGAGATTCTCTCAAGGGTTTGACACTACTTGTTTTGACAATTAGAAATACAAAAAAATAAACTTGAAAAGGGCGAGATTAACTGAAGCTTTTAACTCAGGATCATACACCCAAGGGATTTGTTTTTTGTTTGTTTAATGTGAGCAGATTTTGACAATGAAAATCAACAAAAGGATTTTTTTACAGTTTTTATAATAGACCAGGGTATTTAAGTTTTGACCAGGACAAAATACTTTTTTTGGTGGAAATTGTTGGGAGTAATGCCCTTACTCATATCCCAAAAGTCGCAATGAATCCCATTTTAGGTTTGCCCACTATCTTGAAAAAACTGCACCAATATTGCAATTCTAGGTTTCACTATATATATTCAACTAATGGTCCTCAGGTGATCATTAAAACGTCAAAATAAGCTTGTTTAAATGCTGAACCGATTGACATCAAATGGATATTTTTGCTGACAAAATTGCCAAACCGGACCGGTTAGCGTTAGCCGATTTCCAGCCTTAGGACCCGAAGATCAAGCTGTTGGCTGATAACATGGCTCTTGCAATGTAAGCCCTAATCAGCTTAAACAAAAAATTATCAATCCTGTTTATGTTGGGCCCGTTGAACGGAACCTGGGTAGAATAATAGTCTTTGTAAAGGGTTTTTCAATAAGAGCGCTACAAAAGTTTTTTTTTTAAATATAACAAAACCGGTTTTGGATATCAATGGAAAACTGTATTCCTGTGAAAGTACGTTCGATGCCATTATGTATAGAACTCGATTTCTTTTGCATGGCCATCACGGGCAGGCTTGCAGAAGTCCAGCCACTGAATCCAATTTTCGACGGTTTTCAAGCATAAATCGGCCGATACTGCTGCAATTTCACGTTCGATATTCGTACGAAGTTCATCAATCGTCGCTGGCTTGTTGGCATAGACCACAGACTTGAAGTAGCCCCACAGGAAATAGTCTAACGGCATCAAATCGCACGACCGAGGCGGCCAAGCGACTGGACCATTTCGTGAGATAACACGTTCTCCAAACCTGGTTTCCAATAAATTGATTGTGACATTCGCTGTGTGGCTTGTGGCGCCATCCTGTTGGAACCACATGTCCTCCAAGTCCATATCATCGAATTGGGGCCAAATATTCTGTTATAATTGAACGGTAACGATCCCCATTCACAGTAACGTGCCGGTCTTGATCATCACGGAAGAAGTACGGCCCAATAACGCGCGCCACCGCCCCATAAACCACACCAAACCGTAATTTTTATCGGGATGCAATGATGACTCCTGGCGTACGTGTGGATTGCTGCCTGACCAATACCGCATATTTTGTTTAATGACGCAGCCATTCAGCCAGAAATGAGCCTTATAGTTGAAGATGATTTTTCGATGAAAATCCGAATCATTTTCATCAGTTCCTGCGTCAATTTAATCTTGTAAGGATGTAGGCCAAGTTTTTGCAAAATTCGCCACAACGACGTCAGAGAGATGCCCAACGCTTGAGAACGACGTGTAAGAGACACATTTGGGCTTTCTGCAACTGAAGCCTCAGCGGCAGCAATATTCTCGACACTACGGGCATTTCTTTGTCTCACTGCCACGGGAATATTTTGTACTGTGCCTGTGGATTCAAATTTTTCCACTAGACGCTCAATTGTTGATCTGCTAGGACGATTATGACGACCATAAATTCGACGTAGCGCTCTTAACGTTAAGGCAACTGACTCCGAATTTCGTTAGTTAATTTTAATAATTTCGACTCGTTGTTTAGAAAGACGCCCCTACCACCTTAATTTTCTCTTGCGGATCCTTGTTTAAAAAGAGGTCTTTGTCTAAGACAGCCTTATTTGGAACTATACCAGCTATCAGAAGTACGTCTCTGTCTGGGAGGTCCTTTTTTATTAGTTTAACTGATAATCTTTTTACTTTGCAGGAATAAACTCGGGTCACTAAAAATAAATCCCCGAAGTTTCTTATCCCAACACAAATTAATAAACAAAATCTTTAATTCTCTTTGATTAATAGGTTGATGTTTTTCTGTTGACGCTATCGAATGTTTTTTTTTAAATCAATGAAAACCAGGTGATCGACATTTAGTGCAACTGCCAAAAGTGATCCGCAAGGTGTAAATGTAGTCAATATACAGGATGATCCAACGCGGATGATCTGAGTGTTTGGCTTTGAGTGTCTTTTAGGTGTTCTTTTATTAAGTGCTAAGGATTTGCTGCTATTATATTGGCAACCGCAAGCAACACGCAAGTCCTTCTCCAGTTTTTACACTGCTTGACAATCATTCTCTTTTTTAATTTCTCGGCGAAGCAGTCAATCGGAGTTCCAAGTCGTCTCTATGAGTGGATACAGTTGGCTGTTACTCGCTCGATGTCGCTGGCCCTGCTTGTAAGAGCTCTGTGGAAATACCATCGGGATTTAATAGTAGAAATGTACTTCTTCTTCTCTTCTGGGAAGTAGATAGATACTGTGTATATTTGAGCATTTGTTTCTTCGGACGATTTATAGGTACATAAGGTATTGGATGCTTGCCGAAAACACGAGTGCTAACCTAAGCGATGTGTTATTTCCACGTTCTGGGATGGTCTTCACCCGAATGGAGCAGATAACTCCTTTCTGCATCTTTCACCGGATGTTGTTTTGAACTTTGTGCAGCTGAATGCTTCTTAGTGATCTTATAAACAGTTTTGTTATCATACTGATTTGTACTGCTTTTTTACCTAATTTGTTGAGGTATCACGCCGCGCGCACCGTACACTGCTGTAATCTTCTGTCATCTTCATGCGATAAGTAGACTCTAGCTCGTTTCTCTCTGCTGTTCAAGAATCTACGATGCTCATTGTCCAGTTTAAATCCCTTTATTGTTGAGAGGAACTGCTCTACAATCATCGAGAAGAGTATCGATATTCCAAAAACCAATCTTTTTCCGGGTACAACGTTTGTTCAGTACAAATATCAATTGTGTTGATTTCGTTCGAAGATCTATCCCAGAAAGCTATAGGAGCTATTTTTGTTTTCTTTCTTTCAACACTCGAGCTTTTAAGTTTGGCAAGTCAAGCCTGGTCGGATGAGACCAATATCCAGTGGCTATCACGACGGTTTAAGTGTGATCAGTTCCTACCCAATTTGTACACATCGATAACAACGTTTAAGTACCAATTCAAATATTACACCTTATTTTGAGTACTAAACCACCAAAATGTTGATAGGTATATCTTGTAGGGAAACATAACCCACTTCTTCATTATCAAAAAATGACGAAGAACGCAACAAGCTCCAAACTGTAGATACGTCAGACAAACAGCTGAAACACTAGTAACATTGTTGAAAGTCCGTAAATTTCTTACCTATATAAAATTCTCCTAAATCTCCTTTATTTTCGCATTCACAATATGTAACTCACATCAGTATCTCGCAAACTTCGTTCACAAAATCCAACAAATGAACAAATATTTGGTATTCCTTGTTGTAAACATGCAAACACTATTGCGTCAACAAACAAACACCAACAAAGGAAGAAGATAGAAGACATTTAAGTATAAAATACAAGATGTCGCCTGGGTTCCATTAAAGCACTTATGATGGATTAATTTTTTTTTTGTAGATAAAATCCTTGTGATACAAAAAAAAACACACACACACACAAACACACAAAAATAAGGAAAATAAATTGCCCTTCAAGTTAGTGGAGTAGGTATAGGGATATCTTTTTGGCTGCAGAAAATATAACAACTGGCCACTACGTGAGTCTTAATGTTCGTAAAGTCTTTTAATCACGTTTATCCCATAAGATACGGATATACTATGAACCCTATGATACCCAGATGCCTGCAATTTTGTTCTATGTCTCCCCAAAGGCCACTTAATCTTCCATTGTCTAGAATATAGCAGAACTCCTTGAGTCCTTCAGTCCTTCAGGCTCTTTTGCTTTTGTATAGCAAAAGAGAAAGAGAAAGAGAGAAAAGTAGTAGGTAAGGTACATAACTTCATAGCGGCGACAACGAACGTTTCATGTTTTTTAAGAATATTTACGATCGGATGGGTTCACTTTTAATAAATATTTTAGTTGCCATTGCCATCCTATGCTAGAGGTTCAGGCAGCGAAATTGCTCTCGTGACGTCACACAACCTGATTGATGATAGTTAACATAAGAGTTATTTTGTTATTGTAAACTTTTTATAGTTGCTTGATGTGTGTAATAACAGTTAATTTTATTTTGTTTTGTTGTTGCTGTTGTTGTTGTTGTAGTCAAAAATGCTGACGTTTTGTGAATTTATAACTTTCTTGCGTAATTCAATATTTCGTGAGTCTCTTTCTTCCTGCAACTTTTCTGATAATAGATTTCGTTCTGAAAGAGTGAAGGGTTATCATGGAAACAAGGATAAACTAAAGGTACAAGAAAGTAGGTCCCACGTATAAGACTAAACTTGTTGTTATGAAAATTGACAGTAATTTATGATAGTGAGGAAAAACTTATAGTTTTGGTGTAATTAATAAAGGTAGTACCTACCTATTATTTAATGATATAATTTTATACTCACTGATAAGGACAGTATGAAGACATTAAAAAAATCAATTGTAAGTAGGTACTAGAACAGAGAATAAGATAAAAGTGATTTCAAAAGCTCTGTGCACATTATGACTGCTTGAAATTCAGCGATCGACGGGCGGGCGCGGCGCTACAAAGTCTTAAGCCCACACCTGGTCTACATTTCTAAATGGCGGAAGAAGTACAGAATGGTTACCAATAGGATTGTTTACAATTGAATATGAATCTGAAGTATTAAAGCCTTGGTAATTTTTAGTCTCAACTTCAATAATTGTACACTATTGTAAACTGTAAAAAAGAATTAAAGCCGATGGACCATTTGAAGCGACGTACGTTCTCTGATTGGGCACTGGAGATGATGCGCCAAGATGATGGATATCATCGCAAAATCATCTTCAGTGACGAAGCTCATTTTTGGCTCGATGGGTTAGTCAATAAACAAAATAAGAGTTATTGGTCTGATGAAAATCCACATTTGCTTCAAGAAATACCACTTCATCCACAAAAAATAACTGTTTGGTGCGGTTTGAATGCCGGCGGCGTTATTAGGCCATATTTTTTCGTCGACGACAACTATTGTCACGTTACTGTGAATGGCCAGCGCTATCGCGCCATGATAACCTATTATTTTTGGAACGAATTGGAAGATATGGACTTGGATGACATGTGGTTTCAACAGGATGGTGCCACAAGCCACACAGCACACCTTACAATAGAATTATTGAAGAGTAGGTAAGTTTGATGAGCGTGTTATTTCAAGAAATGTGCCAGTCGATTGGCCTCCTCGTTCATGCGATTTAAAGCCTCTAACCTATTTTCTTTGGGGCTACGTTAAGTCATTAGTTTATGCTAACAAGAAAGAGCTCAGAGCCAACATTGAACGCGAAATAGCGGCCGTTTCGGCCGAAATGCATGGCCGAGTCGTAAAAATTTGGGTCCACCGAATCGAACGCTGCAAACGTGCCCGCGGTGGCCATATGAACGAAGTTGAGTTTCATTTCATACTTTAAGCCAATAATAAATTGATTGAAATATCTCAAATGGTTTGCGTTTTATTTCAAAAAAAAATCGGCAAGTCCTTGTTGGAAAACCCTTTACATAGGCAGGTCAAAAGGTTATTTTGAAAGGTGGGGTGTCAATATCCTCTCGGTTAGACAGGAGTGCAATTAAAAAAAAAATACTTTATGTGTTAGTATAACTATTCCAAGACAACGGTTACATAAAAATGCTTCAGCTTATAGCCCGGAGGCAGCGTTAATTTTACTAAATCATATCGTGACGATGCATTTGTGATGCAAATAATATTTTCCAGGATTCGCTTAAGGATCTGCTAGTCAGCTGCTCAAGTTGTAGTGGGTGTGGCCATGAGGGGCGTTGAAAAATAGTCAGATGCAAGCTGTAAGACCCTCTTTTTAATTATTGTAACATGTGAAGACATTTTTTTAGAAAACTGGTTCTAACGAAATCGAATGGAATACATTGTTTGGAGCTCAAAACAATTTAAAAAGTTTTTTAAGTCATTTTTAAATTTTTTATATAAGAATAGAAGCTCTAGCATCCATACCTACTTTGGCCCTTGCTCTTAGATATCCGTGCGAGCCAGTCGTTCTTTTTTTTAATTACCTTTTAAATGATATGAAAGTGAGAATGATAAGGTTGCTGCTAGCGACATTGTGTTTATGTGAAAAACGTTAGGATTCATTTTCGACCCAGCAAACGTTCGGATTCCCCTGAATAGAACTCCAAAATGTAGATTTTGACACCCCAGTAGCGCTGTTAACAGTCCTGTAGCAACCATAGGGAAAAAGGGGGACTTAGCTCCCCCTAGCGTTTGCTTTGCCCCCCTAGAAAAAAAGGAACAAAATAAAATAAAAAGTTTTCGAAAACAAAAGTCATATGGACAATTTGTATAGTTTATACTGCATCCACACTTTATTTTATACACATTTATTATTATTTTGTTTTTTTTTTATTCTTAAAAACTGGTACCACGTACTCCCAGTGTTTCTTTGACAACAGAAACAATCGGAAACAATTATTGTTTTCTGTAACAGAATTATTTAAAAAACTGCTTTTGTTATTGCACATTTTTTTGATAATGCCTCCAATACATGACAGTGAAGGCAGACTAAAGGTTTAAGCGTCACTATGACCGGGCCTTAGCCTAATTGTACTATTAAAATGCATAGGTCACCTCTCATGCAAGAAATCTGCTCCGGAATCTTAGATTCGTATTCAGTATCTTGTGTAGATGATTATGGACTTCATTTGTAAACAAAATTAGTAAGTTTGGAAACGTTTGTAAATAAAAAGTAAGTTATGATCGAAAACTTGTTTGTCAGGGTTAAAATTGTCAAACGCTGAAGAAAGATAGAAAAGTCGAGTTTTTTTTTTTTGCAATTTTCAGGAAAAACCTAACATGACGTTCACTAAAACCTTAAGTGACAATTAATCTACTATATAAAATTCACGTGTCACAGTGTTTGTCACCAAACTCCTCCGAAACGGCTGAACCGATTTTAATGAAATTTTGCATATACATTCGGTAGGTCTGAGAATCGGTCACTATCTATTTTTTATACTCCTAAGTGCTATTGTTTAATAAATATTCTTAATTTAATAATTTTTGGCCTCGGTCGATAACTGCACAAGTAATAATTGCTCCTCACCAGCTGATACCAGTCTACCTCTCCAGGTGTCGCTGCTAGGAGTCTCCCAGTAAACAACACGGAGTATGGATGATACCACTTATGTATACTATCCCGGTTACTATACATCAGTGGGTGAGACCGACAATTTTAATAAATTAAAAAAATAAATATTTGGTGTTTTGTTATTATTATATTCCGTCACCGATCACAGCGCTCCCTACCTCTTTCACTTATATACCACATCCCTAACATACTTGCAATAAGTCAGTTTTTTTTTTCTAGCGAAATTTTCACTAGAAAAAATTTATATAACAAAACAACGTTTGTCGGGTAAGCTAGTTATCATATATTTTTTTATTCGAAATAAGCTCAAAAAAGGTCAAAATAAAGTTGAAATAGGGATACAACTTCAAAAAGACCAAAAAATCGACCAAATCAGTCATAGTAAACTACTGGCCTGCCTGTTAACTTTGTACAACTTTACATGTTAAATATTTCCGTAAATTGATTCAGAAAATTGGTGGCAAAAACCCTCTACTTTTGTTGATTCCCCTTGAAATTTAATTAATGTTGATGTGTTCTTCTCTTAATGCAAACATTTTGCCTTAACTGATCTGCTACTCCTAGTCATAAAAATAATTTTTAACTCCCAACTCAATAACTCAATCACCCATCTTATACCCAGAAGGTTGCTATTCAAATTCCAGATCAATTTAAGCATCATTGCACTCCGAAAATTATTCACCTCATTTGCTGATGAGTCTACTTAAATAAAAATAAATAAACATAAGTACACAAATTCTTCGATCAATCTTAAGCAAAATATAAACGAAGTTGAAAAATTCAAATCATAAAAAATGCTTATAAAGTGATATAAAAAAAAAATAGTCAAACTTGGCTTGAAACCTTACTAACCACTGCTGGGGTCCATTTTTTGTCTATAAATAAAAACAAAATATCTTAAAAATAAATAAGAAAATATTTACAATTTGCTTTGAGAAATATTTTACAGCTGCTTTACTTCATTTATTACATCCTTTTATTATTTATGTATTTTTTTTTATACTATAAGATTGCCTCAATGATGATGAACATTAAGATTTGTGTAGGAAAAACTTGAAAAGAAAAGAGTATTTTATACCTTTCCTCTACGCTCTTCCTCTATGTATTACCTAAAATACAGGATCTGCCATTCTTTAACACTTCTACATTGAATTCCATTTAACAAATCACCATTCGTAGAAGAAATTTCTCTTCTTCGTCCTTGTCCCTCTCTTGCCCTTTTTGGCCCGCATCGTTTTTCCATTTGCCTATTTGCATTTTAAAATACAAACACAAACCTACATTTACCTACATAACCCAACATAAACTTGAAAGTGAAAGCTGCAAACATTGAAAATGTGTTTTTCTGCAGTAACAGCAAATAAAAGGGAATACGTATATATTTCCACTCCTAATCATCCAAAAGCATTTTCTCACATGAACGATCAAAAGAAAATTCTTCAATTCTGAGTGTCAATAAGAAAAGTACTTTTGCTTCTGCTTCTCTTCTTCTTTTTTTCTTACTCTTGTCATTGGCGGCTCGTCTCGTCTGTCCTTTATCGTTGTGTTTTCGATTTTGACACCCTGTGAGTCGTTATCGGCACACAGTCCTATATAGCGCCTATATCCTATCCCAAGGGACACATGTAAATTGATTGAATTCGATTCGGCTCAACTGTTTGCAGCCGAAGGTTACCGAGTTACACTCTTTCAAAATAGAGCAGACAAAAATGTTAGAGGATTTTTCGTAAAAAAAACATTTTCTCTCTGAACCTTCACTGAGACTCCGAGCTTAAATGACATTTATCCGTAGGTATACTCATCAATAACTTCATTCTTTATCCACCAGAGGCGTATTCATTTTACAAAGTGGAGACTTGAAATTTTTTGGGGGCTCTTTCTTATCACTGCTTTTCGTGTTTCAGTAGAATAGCAGTTCAGCACAAAGTTGGACTAATTGGAGGTGATTTTTTATGCGATGTTTTGATTAAAATTTTACAGGCACTGGAAACTATTTTGTAAACTGGTTCGGGGAACATTTTTAGTACCACTCATTCGTAGTAATCACTCAACCGGAGCCAGTCATTCCAAGAACCCCATTCTAGCTGGATGTCTTCCTTGTTTCTTTGAGTGAAAACAACATTCTTCAAGCCCTGCAATAATTTTTTGTACAAAATCACGCTGATCTGTGTTCTCTTTCCCCACGAAGTAAAGGATGATCAAACCAAGAAAAAGTTTTTACTGTATCTTCTCGAGTTTATTTTTCGTGGCTTCAACGCCAGGTTTGGTAAGGAGGAAGTCAACAGTCTACGGTTCAAAAATCGGGAAGCACAGCCGGCATGACCAAACGTCTAGTAAAACCAGGACCTTACAGACAAGGGATAGGGAAATTGGCGGTCTTCTGATTAGAAGACCGTCTGACAAATTGATCAAAACACGATAGACGCCAGGCATGCTTCCAGTATCTTGGATGTTCGGACATGAAAGGGACCATACATTGACTTGGACCACCACTTGGTACTGCCTCGAGTACGGATGCGGAAATTTATGATGACAACGGCAGCCCGAGAAGATTCTGTGAACAAAATTTATGTAGATAAACTAAAATCGGAAGAGACCGCAAAACAAAAACCTTCAAAGTCTTCGCATTTCAGTCAGCCAACCCGCAGCAAGGACAGATGATCAATTTCCACAAGCCTTCAGAAGTGCTGCCACTATATGCTGGGGTTCATTAGGTCAACCGCAAGGAAGCTCCTATTTCGACGAAGAATGCTAGCTGAAGAAGATTCTGCAAAAAAAATTTATGTAGCAAAACTAGGGAAGAGACCGCCAAAACCTTTAATGACCACGTTTCGCCTTCAGCACCAAGGGCAGATGACCAGTGGAAACATTTTCAACAAGCCATCAGAAGTGCTGCCACTGACATGCTGGGATTTATTATGCGATCACAACGAAGCTCCTTGTTTGAATGCCTTAAAGAGTGCCGGCTGGTGCATGCAGTTAAAAACGAGGCCTACCAAGCAATGCATCAAATGAGAACTAGAGCTGCTGAGAGAGCAGCCCAAAAGTTTTACGGCCAAAAAGAAGAGGGAATAGCTGACTTTTCAATTTCAGGAAGAATGTCCGTCCAAAGTTGCAAGGCCAGAACGAAAGCCTGTCGATATGAGATGGGGAATATGGTAGTAAATACATAGTCAGTGCTAGGGGTTTCAACCCTGGCATACCGGCTAAGCCTCCAAAAGTGTCTCAATGATGTCCCCCCATGGGACTACTCACGCATTACTTCGAAAGGGGGAAGGTCCTTGACTAGACGGGTGTGATTTCTGGAAATAGCTCCTCACGTATTTAAGTTCTCAGGATCTGGGTCAGATACGTGGTTATTAGCATCCATTGCTCTTCATTCTCAAGCATCTTCTGGATGATGTTGTCCTGTCTGATTTCTCCTATGCTTAAATTTAGACTGTGGCGTGGCGATTCCGATCTGCTTCCTGCATGAAGACAGTGTGGTGGACGTCATCTGATGTCGCGTCTCCAAACTGGCTGGAAAGGCTACTTTTTTTCCTATCTTATGCAGGAAAGCGTTGAAGTAGCCGTGTTCGCAATCCAGCGCCCTCTGCTTTCAGTCTCCCACTGTTCCTATACCACTTACGTTGTGTGAGCGATTTTGCTTCCGCCATCGCCGCTGCTGCTCCAATTTCCGCTTTCTTTTCGTGTGCGTACTTTCGTTGTGCTCCCAGGAGGTGTCACAGATGCTACTACCAGAACATCTGGCTCCCGCACTTGCTATCCGTAAGGCACCACGTCTCTGTACCGATGCCATCTGCTTCCGGTTCTTTTCTTTTTTCAGTACATCAGCCCAAATATCGCTTTCGTATAGAAGAATTTCGTGTGTTGTCGTCATCAGGAGTCCCCGTATACTCGCGAATGGTCCACCTATATTAGCCATCAGACTATGGCCAAGGATACTGTCACTTTGGATGCGAGTTCTGCAGCCGATCTATCTGTTCCCAGAAACTTAACTTTCTGTCAAGTTATTCCCAGGTATTTATACTGCGTGACTACTAGTTATTATCTCGGTATCGATGCGGCAGTCAATTATCGTGGAAAATTGTTTGCTTTTAAGCACTATTTGGGTTTTCTCAGTAGCCAGAGACAACCCGTGTTCCTCCATCCAGGAATTTGTTCTTTGCATGACTTGGCTCAGTTTTCTCCACGAACTATCGGTTACCTGTATGTTGTTCTCAGAATGGCAACATCATCTGCGTATTCAACTAGGAAAGAATCCTCAGGCATCTCCATACAAAGATATCATCGTTTAAGATATTCCAGAGGGGTGGTCTGAGGTTGGAACCCTGCTGAGATATCCTCTCTTCTCGATCATTCTCTTGTTTAGAAGACAAGTTCGCGCTCTCGAAGATAGTTTTTCAGCATTCGCAGGAGATATTCGGGGAATTGGAACTTTCTTTCTAATGCAGCCACCATATCTGTCTACCTTACGGAATTAAAGTCGTTAAGAACTTTCAGTGTTGCCAGTAAAACTATCTTTTTGGTGGGATGGTTTCCGCGCTGGGCAGTTTCTGTGGCTCTTACTACTTCTTCTATCTTTCTTATAATTGTGAAGTGACCTTTCCTGAAGTCATATTGTCTTCCAGACAAGTCCTCTTCTTCTTGTATCGCGGTTATAAGGGGCGGTTGCAGTAACTTCTCTAGCAATTTTCCTGTTGTGTCTTAGATGCATAGAGGCCTGGGGATCTGGGTGTCCTTTGTTTTTGCTTATCAGTACAAGGCCTTGATATTTCTAGCGTTTGGGGAGAGTCCCTTGAGTTAAGCTGCTGTACATGTTAAGGAGTAGTGTTGGCCAGGATTGGACTATTTGCTTGAGAGATTTTACTGGTACACTATCTTATCCAGGAGCCGCTTTTTTTTTCAAGGCATTTGTGGCGATCTTCAGCTTGTATTTCCTCTCGTGGTCTAGAAAGGTCACTATTAGGATATCTAATGGGGTGAGTTGGGAATAGTACATCTACAATGCGCATCATCAATACTACATAGGGGCTTCAAAATAGTTTTTAATCGAGTAGGGAAAAGCTTTTCTAAATCCAAGTGCTACCATAACAGATCAACGTTTGTTCTACGTTTATTGGCTCCCCTATCTAAACCATTTTAATGCGGGCCTGGTCAATTTCTTATAGCCACATGGCAAAGGTGTTTCTTCTTCACAATTTTTTGCATACTTATTGCTTTTGTAACGATAAAATTCCACACTTATCCTCGTACAACGTTTTGTATCGGGCATAAAAACTTATTTTAGGAGTTATTATAAGCCCCACAAAAAATAGACATATGTATCGACACGTTCCATATACCAGAGACTGAAAGATCTTAAAGAAAGCCATCGCACCTTGTTTAAATACAACAACCATTCGCACTATAAAACTCCCATCAACCTTGCAAGCGTTCGTATTTCTTTGCAGCATTTATTCCCATGTTGCCTTTATTCAAAACCCTTAAACCAGTCACACCCAATGTAGTAGTTAAAATGCTTTTCTATTTGCAGGATAAAGAAGTCCTTTCAATATTATGCCAAACGTCTGTTGACTTTTGACTAAATGATGTGCCTGCCAACCGCCGCCGTCGGCCAGGCCGTGATGGTGTTTGCTGTTTTCCGTCCGGCATTTTACGAATCCAAACGACCGACAGGACGACAAAATACGAAAGGCAACGGATTCAAAAAGCCAAAGAAACCCTCTTCCAACAAAGATGACATTTTAAATTTTTGATGTGGTGATTTTATTAAGGACTGGAATTGGTTCTTGGTCCTTTGATGGATACCAAAGGTGTTGACAGGACTTCGTTAAAATTGATTATGCCCATATAGGCATTAACTTTGATGATAAAATTTCTCCGAAAATATCATTATTTTTGGAATAAGAGTTGGGTGTTGGTATCGGCCGGAAAGTAGGTAATGTGGTATGATTTGGGACAGGAGGGCCTTAGTATTTAAGGCAAACAATCATCACTGCGGAAGGAATGGGACTTCTATTTTAATTAATGAAGAAACAGCCAGAAAAGGGTTTAACAAAATGAAGTTGTGTTTTTGAGGTTGATAGACAAGGTTGATGAACAGAGTATAAGTTAAAGCGAATTAAGGTATTTCAATATCGAAAAGTTTCTAGATTATCAGAGTGATTGATTAAAACAGTGCGGGTGGTTGCGTTTATTATGTAGGGAACCTTTACCCGAGCCATCGCCGGCCGTCGTAATCCTTGATGGCTGTTGGTGGTTAGATAATGCATGGAAATGACTATAATCAAAGTTAGGCCTGTCTGTCTATTTAGTCCTTAGGAAGGTTAATGTCTTGTAATAAGTTGTAAAGCTGAATGACTGTGGATATTTATAAAATAAGGAGAGGTTGTACCTTAATCATTTAAGAGGCAGTATTTTGTTTAGGAAAAAAACGACGATAAATTGAATAAATACGCATTTTTATAAAAAAAAAAGGATTAAGGTGTTTAAATATTTCAAAATGGGTTTTGACTGAACTTTATGGACTTGGGAGTAATAGATACAGTTTTGCCTTTTCTGATTTAAGCTCTTTTAAATGTTCTTACTTACTGAAGATCTTAAATTTGACATCTTTTTAGTTACTTAAGCAGCTTGTTTCTTAGGGTAAATGAGAAGTTACTGTTTTGAATAACAGAATTTTGGAAACAGAATTTTTAAAGCAGAATTTTGAAAGCCCCCAAAGTAACTGACGTAATGTCTTCCATATGCCCTTAGAGTCTTAGACCGATGAATAAGTTCAATGTAAAATGACGATGAAAACTTGCGAGTGCTTTAAACTTTTTTTTGGCATTTTTTTTTTAGAGTTATTCCGCATTTTTGTATGTATTTCTGTGTAGTAGTGCTTCCCAAAGCGTAAACTCTACTCAGGTTTAATAATTGTTTCCATATAACGTAAACATAGATTTTGAATTAATTTGCCAAATTAAGTTTTGAACACCTTCGTGAAAACCTGCGACAGTAGCAGCATTATCATAACCCTGAGCCTGACAAAGGTTATTGTAAAAACTTTCTTCATTAAGATATCTTCGGTAAGTTCTTTGGCCTTCCTTCCAAATGTAGGAAAAAAATCCAAAAAAGGTTTCTCTAACCTCGGCTTTGCCATTCTTCGCGTAAACTTATCCAATGACCTCGTTTATTTAGTCAATATGTGAATCATGGGGTGCGCTGTCTACTTCTGCCCTCACTTCTTTCCTCAAAAAGGCTTATATTTAAATTAATTTTAAATATTTTTCGAAAACATACGAGCTGACTCGTTTCTTATCACCAATTGAATGCTTGATTCTAAACAAATACTCCCCTTAAACTGGAACACATTTGCAAATACATAAGTTTATTACTTCCATGAAATTACAACTATTGTCAGATGCGAAAAAAAGGTTGTGACGACCAAAAACCGTCTTAGGATATAGCGCAATTTATTTTTTTTTTTTGCACCAATTGACATTTGCAAACTATTCTCGATCTCGATTTATTCTGCTTTACTACAGTCTGTCAAAGCTATTCAAATCCAGAAATCTAACCATAACTTCAAAACTGCTGCTGTACAGGACCATGGTCCTGCCAGTACTCACGTATGGATCTGAGACTTGGGTGCTTAGCAAAGGGCACTGTGACCTCTTAGCTGCGTTCGAGAGAAAAGTCTTACGGAGAATTGTTGGTACCATATGTGAGGAAGGACGATTCCGGTACAATTATGAGTTGTACGCAATCTACCTTGAAGCAGACATAATGACAAAAATTAAGCTCGGTAGACTCCGGTGGGCAGGGCACCTAGCTCGTATGAGCGAAGAGGAACCTACTCGGAAAGTCTTTTGTGGTACATTCTATGGTACAAGCGTGGTAGACCATGCTTGCGCTGGAGAGATGGCGTAGACCAGGACGCCCGAAGCCTTGGGGTGCGCAACTGGATGGCGTCGGCTTGAGACCGGGATAGGTGGAGAGACTTGTTGAAAGAGGCCAGGACCGGACCCCGGTTGTCGAGCCGATGATGATGATGATGACTAGCTGAATAATTGGCAGCAAACTCGCAGATAAAAAAAAGCTTTCTAGTAAAGACGACTATCACGTCTAACAAAAACGTTACAAGTTTTACTCGCCTGTCTAAGCCCTGGGTAAGGTACATACTTCAGGGATATAAAATGAAATGGGCGTCGGCAAACTTTTATATCAAGAGTGATGAGGTCGATTTTATTTAAGGTTGCAAGTTGCAAAGTGTGAAACGGTCTTTTCAGTCCAGAACTGGTTCAGTCAGGCTTGTTGGTTGAACCCAAAATTCAACCTGGTAAGTAAGAGTACAATAACTGAGTTGTTGGGATTAAAATATATACCCCGTAGTACCGGAATTGCAGTGGAGTAATATAACAGAGAAGCAACTATTAGATCTTTTACAAGAAATTTATTTATGTACTTTAAAAAAAAGTGATGATAACAACAGAAATCGAAAATCTTTGAAAAATAAAAATCTTCAGACCTTTCTTTATACTATTAGACCCTGAAATTTAAAAAAATACAGTAATACAAAATACAAAAAAAAACATTCACTGACTCGTAGGTACACGGTTAAAAATGTTGGCTTACTTTTTAATACAGCTTTTGTATTACAGCCGTCTGGCTCTGCAATACAGTATTACTTTTGAGCATTCTGTAAATATTATAACTTTTTTAAAACTATTTTGTAATACATTGTAAATATCTACAACTTTGGTCTAGGAACCTCTTTACTAAAACCAATAGTTTTTAAGATATAGATTGATTCGCGTTTTTGGTGAATGGTGAATTTCGAATTTGGCGATGGCGTTCCGAAAACCACAACTTAAGCATTTCTAATATCCTTCTTCCAGATTTGAAAAAAATCGGCCTTCCTGTATTTCGTTCTACGAAAAATCCTATCTTTCTTGTACAATATAACCTATTTTTTTTTGTCAGTTAGTGGAAACAATCAGAATCTTTTGAAACTGGATTTTATGTTAAACAAGGACATATAAGTACTACCTTCTCCTATAATTTTTTTATCTATAAATCATTGACTCTCAAATTTCTATTTGCTTTTGAAAAACAAACATTTTTATTTTCATACATTTAACTACAACTAACGTTTCTACTTACATACCTTCTCCAACTAGTCAGGTTTTCTGGGTAAGTTGTCACATACAATGCATTGAAAAATGTATTTTATTTCTTAGCAAAAAAAACCGTTGTTACAGCTTACAGTTCATAACAATTGAAAATAAGAAGGTAGAAGAGGGGGGGGGGGAAGGGAGGGGGGTGAATAAAATCAAGGATTATGACTAAAACATATACCTTAGTATGTACCTACATATATCTGATATGTATGTAGAGCTAGTATGTGATACATACGGTACAGCTGAACCTTACTTACATTTATTTATACTCACAACAATAATACCAACATTATGTAGGTACCTATTTCGGTTGTTGAATGAACTTTTTGCACTTTGCTTCTTGCGGTTTCTTATTCAGATGTTTCTTCTTCTGAATAATTCATAAATGTATACACGCGACATCAGAAAGAAGAACAACGACTACTATAGAAGAAATCATAGAAAACGAAACAAGGCATGATGCTCTTTGGTCACAATGGACCTGTTCTTGTTATTATGTCATTAAAGAAATGGTTTTTGTAGTAAAACATATTATTCCCGAAACATATTTGTTGATGTTGTTGTTGGGCAAAAAAAAAAAAATTATGTAAAAAAAGTTCTATAAAAGTATAGTAGCCGGTTCAACCTACCTGAAAATGACATATTCATATAATATCTGTTGTGTTTGGAAGAAACATGAGAGCTGCAAGAATTGAATTTTTACTTCTTCTATAGGGCAAGTATTGGTTTCGTGTCAAAAAAAAATTTGGGGTTTTGATCAAAACCAACATTACGATGATGAGTCCGAAAAAGTGGTTTCGTCACGCCGCGGCGCCCGTCCGTCGGTCGGTCTGTGCGTCTCACAGAGCGTCGATTGTATGGAGATGGTGGACAAAAATCAATTTTCCAAAACTAAGTAGACTTTGTAAAAAAATTTGTTGTAAATGTAAAAAAAAAAAAAATTTACAAAACGTAATGAAATTTCCCGCCCCCTGCCACGCCCACTTTAGTATATCACTTATATCTTTAAAACGGCTTGCACGATATGAATACAATTTGAGGAATTTGATTTTCTAAGTCAGTTCAAAAACACAAAATAGTGTCTCATTTCTCCACCCACTACCGCGCTCACTTTTTATATTGTTTACTTCTTATATTTGTTTTATAATTTTTTTCAGAGGAACGTTAGGAAACTTCCGCAGCGAACCTCAGCTCTATAGTTGAATTGGAGGCTAAAAGATTCGCAACTCTTCGTTTTTATGTCTTTTTTTTTACGCTTCTAAAAACGGTGTCTTCAAGAGGCGGTGCATTTTGTAGTTCGCTTAAAATACTTCCAGGAAGTGTATAACTATTTTTAAGCCAAGCCTCATGGCACTTCTTGAAGAGAGCATGATTCCATGAACATTGCTTCCATCGTCGTTCAAGGCTTAAGTCAAAAAACTTAATTTTGGACGTTCAATAATTTTAAATTTTGAAGGGACATTTTTATATGTTCAATCCATTTAAAATAAATATTAAAATATCATCAACTCGTGATTTTTTATTGAAAGAAATTAATTTTTCATAAATTTGTTGATTTTTAATCATTTGACCTTTGCCTACAAAAAGTTGAATATTTTGAAGGTTAGCAAAAGTTAGCAAGAAAACTTTGCATTTCTGCAAAGTAAAATAATGAGACAATGTACTTCCTACGTACGATCCAGTCGTGCATTTTATTATTTTTGGACCAAAAATAACGGTACCTGTCATATACCGTTTTTAGAAAAACTCATTTTTCCCAAAAATGATTTCTAAGATTTTGATTAAAAAAATCATGGTCATTTTTTTGGATAAGGTCTGTCTTTAAATGATAACCATTTTTTTCAAAAATCGTTATTAACGGTACCTGCCATAGTTTTTCTTAATTCTGATTTTCTCCTTCATTACTCAATTAATTTAAACCATTTTTTTTACATGAATGCTTTTAAGTTGCCGTAATAATATTTAATAAGAAAAAATTGGAAAATTATTTTTTGGAGTTTTAAAAAAAGTTTGAAATTTTTTTTTTAAAATCATTTTTTCGAAAACTATTCAATACTTTTTTTCAAAACTTAGTTTTTAGATGTTGATAAATAATATCTTAAAAAATGGCGTACAAATTTTTTTTTTATAAAAGTCCTTGCAAAATTTTATATAGAAAAAATGTTTTTTTTTTAGAAAATGGCTCTAACGATTTTCAATTTTTTTTTTTTCTAAAAATGTATCATTATAGAAGAAATCAGATTGCATACTTCGTTTTCATGTTAAATTCATTTAAGAAGCTGTTTTTTAGTCATTTGAAAATCAAATTTTATGCTTTTTTAATTGTTTTTTTTTTCTAAAACTGCTTTTACAATTTTTATAAAAGGGCTTAGCATAAATACTAACTTTATCTTCAAGAGCAAGTATGACTGACCCAGTCGTACATTTTATTTATTTTTAAAATTGGGGCCTAGCGGCAAAAATTATTTGTCAAAATGACTTTTAGATTTAAACGTTGTCAACACATTTGCCAAGAAACTAAATCTTAACGGTACACGAAAAAATAATTTCTAGCTTTTTTAGCGTTCGACTTCAAAGTAATTTGAAGATATGTATATATTTTATGCAATTATTTACATGCCCTCAAAGTAGGAAAATAATTTTCATCAAGTCGCCAGCCTTATTTTCAACAATTTTTTTGAGTTTTTAATTTTGCGTCATTAACTGTTTAAAAAATGTTGTATACCAACGCAAGTATCTGCGGATACTCTTGCAGACCTGGAAGTTATGGCCAAATTTGTCTCACTGAATCGGGTTTCAAAAACCTCTGTTTTGACGGTGGTATGTATCAAAAAGATATAATTTCTTCGGTAATAATCGTGAGAATGGACTGAATAAGCTCATTATTTTTAGAAGAAAAAGTGAACTTTTACTTTAAAAATTAAATAAAATTGATGCATTGATCCACGTTAGAAATATTCGATTTTTTGTGAAACCATTTATAGTGAACCCAACAATTTTCAACTTTTTTCTGAGTTTTTGGCTGTATATAGAGCTTACCTTGTACCTGTTACGTTTTTCATATAAATCAAAAGCAAACAATTTTTATTGCTCTTATAACTTTTATTGCTTTGCTTTTGTTGTGTGTTGTCTAATTGTTTATGACCTTTAAGGATTAGTAATGCCTGATTAAAATGTTTAAACTCTTACTTAAAAATATATAAATAAAGGATTTAAAAACAAAAAAATTGTGCAAGGTGTGAAAGACAAATTTTAACTTTTTGATGATTCCCTATTCGGTGTTGTGTAGTGAGCTTATTACTAATGGTCACTTTGCACAAAATCTGTAAACGAGCGTGGGAAACTGCACAAGTTTTTGTTGGAAATTATAAATGCATACAACTGTTTTGATTCATTTAGAAGAAATAATTAAAAACTTTGCATTTGCTGTTGAATCACTCTCTGAGGAAGCCTGTGAAAAAAATTCAAAGTTATCTTTCGACGTGAACAAAACTACTTATGAAGTATAGTAAAATTCTACCAATTTGTAAAGTTGAAAAAGGTATAAGCTTAAGTAAAATAACAAAAACATATTTTATACAATTGTTAATTAAATGAGGAGTGACTTTTCAAAAGGGGATACAATAATTTTGCAGTTTTATCACCATACTGGGTATAATAAAAAAAAAAAAAACTAATCATTTAACTTGGACTCTGCACACAGGTAAAAACCTGAAATCATGGAAATGGAAAATTACAATTTTGCTTTTTGTTTATTCGATGTGTTTTTATCCCCTCTAATGCATGCATGAAAACTATAAAATTCATCTGAAATATTTGATGATTTGACAAGATGTATTCAATCTATAGAAGCAGAATTTTGACTTATCCAACATTTATGCTGGTCAACTACAATCTTCATTGAGACCATTTGAATTTCACCGAATGCAAAATTTAGCTAAATTACAGGGTCGAAAAAAATTTAATTTATATGATAATTATTTGAATTGATATGTCATATAAATAAATTTTTGTGACCCTAATTCACAATTTGAAAAAGAAGCACCAAAATCAATTAGGCCACTATGGTTCTCACGGCCTTATTTCAAGTAATGCGCACGAATACAAAAAAAAAGTTGAGATAACAATCAAACATGACATTACGATGATAGAGAATGAGAAAAAAGTGCGCCCGACTATTCTGTCTGTCTGCCTGTCTGTCTGCCTGTCTGTCTGTCTGTATCAGAAGCCACAGCCTAAGGGATGGGTTTTTTTTGGAGACTTTCCCCAGAAGTTTTTCTGAATTCTCTATTTTTTTTTTACCAAAAATAACGGTACCTGTCATATTACACCGGATTTAGAAAAACTCATATTTCTCAAAATGGGTTCTACGATTTTGATTAAAAAATCATGTTCATTCATTTGGATAAGGTTTATCTTTAAATGAAAAACATTTTTTTCAAAAACCCTTTTAACGGTACCTGATATAAAACGTTTTTTTTTAATTTTGATTTTCCCCTTCATGACTCAATCAATTTCAACCATTTTTTTTTGCACGAAAGCTTTAAAGTTGTTGTAATAATGTTTAGTAAAAAAAATTTCGAAAATTATTTTTTTGGATTAAAGAAACAAAAAATTGATCTTTTTTTTTAAATTACTTTTTCGAAATCTACTCATTTTTTTTCAGAATTTAGTTTTTAGCTGTTGATAAATAATATCTTAAAAATGACGTACCATTTTTTTTATAAAAGTTCTTGCTGAATTCTATATAGTAAAAATAGTTAAGAAAATAGTTTTTAAATGTATTATTATAGAAGAAGTCAAATCGCATACTTCGTTTTGAGGTTCAATTCATTTAAAGAACTGATTTAGTCATCTAAAAATCGAATTTTATGGTTCTATAAGAGCAAGTGCGTGCGATCCAGTCGTGCAATTTATTTTATTTTGAGAACTCATAATTTGAAGTGTTTGTGCTGCCAATCGAATTAAATTATATCGATTAATTGTGATGTGCGTTTTTTTTGTAGGCACCTAACATTTTGTTTATCGCGTGTAAGAAAAAAAAAAACAAACCTAATACAGTAGTCCCTTGATAATCTGAACTACCGATAATGCGAATTTCTCTAAAATGTGAATCTCCAAAACCTAACATTGTCATCTGTATAAAGTGAATTTAGGAAATTTTCAGACACTATAATGTGAATTTCTTTATTAAAAAGAATTAATTTTTTTCAGATTTGATGGAGAAATTAAAGGTATAACTGTTGTTTGTATAGACATAATTTCTGAAGCTTTGGATTCAGCTGCAATTTGGAGAGAACGAGTTGCTGCTTGTGAAAACTATATCTTCATAAAAATCGAAAGGGAAATGAAGTAATAGATTATTAAATTATTTTTTTCTGAACATAATAAATGTTGAAACTATGCTTTTAATAATTACTTTATATTGTAATTAGTGTATGAAAGTCGTTATAGCCAGTTTAATGATAAATTAAAAACGTTCCAGTAATGTGAATCCCTCAAAAAATCGAAAACCCCTTGTTTTAATTAGTTCACATTATTAACTGTTACACATTGTTTACTGTATAATTGATATATTTTTGAAAAAGAAAAATAAAAAAATTTGTTTTTTCATTCTGATCTTATCAACATTTAACGTTAAGCGGCCCATACACACAACACTTGTGCACGCAACGGTGTCATAACACCAATCGAGTAACCGACAACAAAAATCAAAGAATTTTAATTTTACGTACACCGTGTCTGACACCGAAATCGGTGTGCACACAGTCCATACACAGAACACATTTCAGTTCACCAACACGGGTGCGTGCACAAGTGTCATGTGTATGGGCCGCTTTAAGAGCAATGTTTTTGTTTGTCACATAATGCAAATTGTTCCTTTTATTTTAATTTATTTTATTTTATTTAACTATCTAAATTTTTTGAAAAACCCCAAATTTTAATTTTCTTTGTAGGGGGAAAAAGAGACTCACCTTACCTTATGCCCTCTGTGTTGCTACGGCCTTGTGGTAAAAAAGGCATACTTCCTTCATATCATTTATATTACTCACTCATTCCAGATATAAAAACAATATTATGCGTGTGTGAACCTACAAGCCACTACTGTTCAAAATAATATATGTAGATAGGTTAGATTTTTTTCTTCCCGCCTTCCATAAAAATAATAATAATAAAAATAAAGCATTTTTGATGCCATAAAACTCCAACCGAACCGCAACCGCAACCGGTGCCGGTGTACCACCACAGTAGAAAAAATGTATCTCATTTTATAAGTCATTAAGTTTTCTTCTTTCTGGTAATTTTTCACAATCGCAGTCTGTTTGCGATCATACACCAGTTAACATCTGACATTTTCTATCTTTTATTTTATTTTATTTGATTTAATTTGAATTTTATTTAGTTTTGTGTTTATTTAAAAAAAAAAAAATGGTTAATTATCTGGCGGTAAGCTAAGAAATACATAAATTTAGTTTTGTGAAGAAAAACCCTTACAAAAAAAAAAAAAACAGTATATTCAAACAAATCAAAAAACTAGTTTATGACGTCAAAAACAATAATTCAATTCTGGTTTATGTTGCTTCCATAGTATTTTAGTTTGCTTATTTACATATTGTTTGTATTCAACTCACCTAGTACCTAGTTGGTAATTAAATTTGTTTACCAAAAAAAAAATTAGGTGGATATCAAATCAACAATCAAATTTGTTCAATGGTTCAAGTGCTAATACAATAAAACAAATGAATAATATTGTTTGCTCTCGTGAGTAATTTATTAAATCCATGAGATACTTTAGAATTCATGTGGAAACAAAAAAAAAGTATTCATACCTTGACGGTCCATGTAATTACAAATTTATTGTAAGACCTAGTATATAATTCTGTACAGTACATACCTACTTACTGCAATGCCACAAGTTAATTGTTATTTGGAGAAATCAACATTTCAACTTATTTGTTCAAATTGAAATAAATGAATCAGTGGGGCAATAGAAGGTTAATGTAGGTATACAGTGCGAACTATTTGATTAGGTTCCCATTATTAAAAAATCATACTAACAAATATGTTGTTAAAATAGATCAACGGCATGTATGTATTTATTTATTTCTTCATTTTATGACACACAAAGGAAACACCAGATCGTGCCCTTAGTTGTTTATTGTGTCCATTTTAATTAGGTAGGTACGAACCTTATTTTCTAAATAATTTCATTGATTTATATCAAATAGTTAGATAAAACCATTTAGTGTGCGTCAATTAAACTATTTTACCTATAATTTTTTAGTGTATGATAAAAGCGTTTTTTAGTTTTTTCAACTACATATTTTATCTTTTACGTTTTAGTACTATTTTTTTCATAATGTAGGTACAATGTAAAAAATGTCACAATGGCTCGATTGAAATAAAAGTAAAATTTTAAAATTCCCCAAAAGTTATTCAAAGTTAAATATCGAAAATGTTGGTTTTTCGTATTTTACTGTGAAAAGGGAAAAACTAACAGAAAATTGTAGGTCTTGTGATTCCCTAAAAACATGTTCTAATATTTTATCTGCATGAGCAAACTCTTAGAATCGCCATTTAAAAATGTGTCAAATGTCGAAAATAACGTTTTTTTATATTACTCTTAAATGTTGAGTCCTATATAAGTGTGAACTTAGCGGAACAACTTTCGAAAATCAAAATGGAATTAGTTTGTTATTTTGTTGCTAATTTGTTGCTTATTAGTTAAGGCAATTTTGATTTTGTTGCTCTTGTATATTTACTGTTTTATGGCCGATAGACAGATTGTCTACTTTTTTCATCATTGAAATGTCAAACTTACTTGCTATATCGAGCTCGGTTTCTGTTTTAAGATATTAAAATTAGCTTATTATAAAGTTAACAGGTGCACACAGTGTTTATTACAATTAATATAGGCAAAAATAAAAATCCATATTTACTAATGAATTATTAAGTAAAATAATTTAAACTTCGCTGAGTTTATATGAACTTAGCGAAAATTCCGGATAACCCAGGAAATAATGAAGCAACAAAATTAAAATTATCGTAACTAATTAGCAACAAATTAGCAACAAAATACCAACAACTTTTCAATCCGATACAAGGGGGTGTTTCGCTAAGTTCACATGAAACTAGCGAAAATTCCGGATAACTCTGGAAATAATGGAGCAACAAAATCAAAATTGCCGTAACTAATTAGCAAGAAATTAGCAACAAAATAACAAACTAATTCCATTTTGATTTGCGAAAGTTGTTTCGCTGAGTTCACACTCATGAGTCCTGTCAAAAAGATGTCTTTGAAAAAGTTGTAGATCATGTGATCTCTTCTATCAAAACTAAAAAAATTGTTTTATGAAAGATCTGTTTATTTTTATTAAAGCTTTCAGAAATTAAAACTGAATTTTATTGTGTAGGGAAACGCATAATCTACAAAAATACTTTGAACACTTTTTTCGATAGCATAGACCATTTTATGAAAATAGGCAAAAAAACAGATATTTTCGACATACACCTCTTTTCAGCGTCCTACCTTTAAAATGATAATTATAACGAAAGCATACCCTAAATTTTTGTTTGTGTAAAACATTATAATGTATGTTATTAAAATATATCTTAAAAATCTGAGGATTTACGCTAAGTACAAAAACTAGCAATTTTTGAGTTTTGATCAATTAAAAAAAAAAAAAAAATTTATAAATGACAGATTTAAAAAAAAAAAACAAACATTTTAGAACATAAATACATGTTTTTCAACAAATAACACTAGCTTACACGAAAAAAGTACCTGTAGAAAAAAGTATTTTTTTAATTTTGGAACGCTGACCAAGAAAATGACGTTCATTTATTTTTCCAAAGAAGGGTTCTCGAGATATCAGCAAAAAAACATGTTTTTTGCTCCATTTTTTTTTATTTTAGTATAAATATCAATTAATTCTATCTTTTTAATATGTACTTTTTGGAAAAGAAGTTGTTTTTCTCTTTCCAATAATATAACAGCCGCTCAAAGTGTACAAAAATATGATTTTTCGACCTTATTAGGAAAATTATTTGAAAAATCATGTTTTGTACACTTTGAGCGGCTGTTACTTGATGGTTTCTGGTCTTATTAACACAAAAAAATATATCGTTGGAAAGAGGAAAACAATTTCTTTTCAAAAAAGTACATATTCAAAAAATAGAATTACAGTTATTGATATTTATGCTAAAATTAAAAATTGAGAAAATTAAAAATAGAGAACGAGAACACTTCTTTGGAAAAATAAATTAATGTCATTTTCTTGGTCAGCGTTCGAAAATTAATCTAAAAAATACTTTTTTGTGCAAGTACTCACTATGAACCGAAAATTTGTAAACTAGTGTAATCTATAACTTTTTCGGAGACAGCTTTTCGATAGGACTCACCGAGTAATATGCAAAAAACCGTTATATTCGACATTTGACACATTTTAAAGTCGCGATATCGTCTAAGCGATTGCTCGTCGAAAAAATAAATGTTGGAACATGTTTTTAGGGAAGACCTACAAGTCCCACGTCTCAAGTCTCTTATTTGATAGCTTCTCCCGTTTCAAGGTTAAATACGGAAAACGAGTATTTTCTACATTTAACCTCATATAACTTCTTATGCATACAAGGGACTTTTGGGGACTTTTGACATTTGACTTCTATCGATGTTTCATTGCTCTGTTCCAATTTTCAGCTCTATGCGAATTATTTCTTGGTTGAATGTCTAATTTGTCCAGTCTATTAAAGATCAAAGAAAAATGTTAAGGTTTGACTAACTAAGTGATCTAGATTGTATGAACTTACTTCTAAAGCAACTACCGATTAAATTCAACAAATGAATGTATCTAAATGATTCATACTGAATATTTCGTTCGTGAGAAAGTTTGTCACCTCAAATGAACATAGCTATAGGTTAGGTAGGTAGGTATGTGCCTAAAATAAATATAGAAACGCATGTGAACAAAATTGAAGTCTATCTCATATCATCATAGATACATTGTTGTATTACCATACAAAATGTTTGAAAAACAAATTTCAAATTGAGTCAAAATCATATAAATTGAATGATATACTTGACCGTGAATTGATTTGCTAAGGTTAATTCAATAGAACAGTGGCCAGGCAACGCTTTCAAAATAACTTAAATTGTAATTAGGCAATTTAAACGAAAGTGAAATGAATCTTAATTAGGTATCTACTCTTACAATGTAGATAATTTATCTCGGTCACTTGAGTCTTGTAGTTTTAGAAAAAGATGTAGGTTCCTCACTATTTACTATTGTATTTTGCATTTTTTTTTTATTCAAGAAAATTAATGAAAGATTCTTGGTTTTGGTGAGAGTATTTTTTTAGTTCTTGGTACTTAACCTTGGTTTTCTCTAAAGAGTAAGAGAGATGGATAGAATTATGCATTTGTTTGTGGTTTCAATCATTGATTCATTGCCTTTGTTGGGAATATGGGAACATTTTAATTATATTTAAAGCTGAGAATAACTGCCATGAAGTGGCCTTAATTTTTTGAAGAATTCTGGGTAGATTTGAAAGAATTCTAGAATTCTAGAAAAGCAATAGTTCCGTGTAATCTTGGACGGAAATCGAAAAATACTATATGGGGCGGCCTACTTCACGCGGCCCCCTTTTTTCATGAAAAATAGTTCTGATTGGAAATTTCAATTATTCATGAAAAATAGTTCTGATTGGAAATTTCAATTATGGATGAAGATTTCTAGAGTTTTCAATGAGTTTGGGGAAAAATAGTTCTGAAAAAGAAAAATTAGTATTTGGACAAAAATTAAACAAAGTAGTGTACTGGCCTCTGAAGCTAAGTTTGGTGGGTTCGAATCCTACCTGGGTATAGGAAAAAGTTTTTCGATTAAAATGAATAACTTTACGGCCTAGCACCACAAACAAAACTGGAATTGACGGAAAAAGGAGTCTGATGAGAGAAGTGGCAAAATTTTTTCTCTGTTTAATTTTTTCCAAATACCTACTCATTTTTCAGAACTTTTCTAAGAACCCATCGAGAACTCTTCATCCACAACTGAAATTTCCAATCAGAACTCTTTTTCATGAAATAAAAAGGAGCCGCGTAAAGTTTGCCCCCCATATCGTTTTTTTTTTTTTCGATTTCTGCCCAAGATAACACGGAACTTTTGCTATTTTCGGGCAAGAACTCTGGAACTCTGTCAAATGTACGCAGGGGGGGGGGGGTAGGCGGCCAACTTAACGAGAATATGAGAATAGAAGAAATAATTTTCTTTTTAGTGAAAGTAGTTTATTCAAGTGGAAATAACAAATATAATTTAATAAAAAACTACATTTAACCCAATTGGCACCGAAAAAAACCCTCATTTTTGTCACCCCTATGAAAAAGGATACGAAAGTACAATTTAACTGACGCATGAAATAAGTAGGTACCTACCTAGTTTCCTTTTTTTAAGGTACTTTACAAGCATAAATGAGATTTAACCAACATTTGACTTAAAAAAATGTAACACAAATCACAAAAAAACTATTGTCACAAATTTTATTCTAAATTCAACATTTCTATACATCATTCAGCGAAAACCAAATTGGGGATTATCAAGCTTTAATATGCTAACAATACCTGTTGCTTTTTTTACATTCCTTGTGGTTGTCAATTTTAATGGAGTGAATGCGGCATCAGCTAAAGGACAACCAACTGTAAGTCTTTTTCTTCTTAATATTTTTTGAGCCTCGGTATGGTATATGTACCATCACCTTACCTTTGGTTTAATGGTTTTCTTTTTTTCATTTTTTTTTTTTTCTTAGAAACTTATTTGCATTTAATTAAATAATAATTTTCTTCTTGAACCGGTGTCTTGTTCATAGTTTTTGTTTTTATTGTCTGTATCATTTTCTTGGTTTTATTTCTTTTTTTGGTTTTTGAGTTTGCTGTTTTCTTATTTTTCATATTAAATATCATTTTGAATGAATTCAAATTTTAAAACTCATACCTATTACTATTTACATTTTTTGTTTTTTCTTACATTTTTACAACATAAATACAATATTAATAATTGTTCCAGATACAAGCACTATTAAAAAATTGTTTTGTATTTTTAGTAAACTTACAAAACCAATGAAAATTTTGTGTACAATTCCGTATTTTTATTAATGATTTTTTTTTTTGTTCTACATTCTTAACTTTGCCATTATATCTTTGGATACAATTTCAACAATCACAACGTGTAGGTAGAAGCATAAGTAATGAATTCTGTTATTTTGTCAAATATTTTTAATATAAGCTTTTTTACCTACAATGTTTTAGTAAATATTTTTTTGCAACTCAAAAAATTTTTAATAAGCTACAAAATTTAATTTCAAACAAAATTATTTTCTTTTAAGTGGAGTAGTTAGTATCCTTGCTGTTTCCTAGGATGGAGACCCTGCGTCAAATCCGGTAGTTCTGACTTTTCGTTGCGTTGTTTAATGTGTTAAGCCGATGTAAAATCCAATTTTTCGACTTCGAGTGCCGAACGCAAAATGGGTATAAATGCAAAAAAAAAAACGCGATTTCTTGCGCTGTTTTGATTATATGGCATTTTTTTTCCATGAAGGGCTAATTTTTGACTATAAATTATTTTTAATTTGAACCCAATACCATTTCTGTAGATTCACCAGTTTCCAAGATAAAGTTCTTCAAAATATACCAATAAAAAAATGTATAACAGAAAGTCGTAGAAATTAAAAATGAGATTCTGAACGTTACCCATAACATTAATTATACTATTAGAACATGTTGGTTGTGCGGGGTGGGGTGTCTATACCCCCTCGTTGAGACGGGAAATGCAATTTTCTAAAAAAATGATTTCAAATGTTAAAATAACTATTTAGAGATACCGTTGACACATAGAAAAAGATTCTATTGCTTATCTTAGAACCAGGAACCTACACAGTTAAATATTTTGGGGTACTCTTAATATTTTTTGGGTTGCATATACATAGGTTCACACCAGAAATGTATTGAAATTCAATACATGACAAATATTCAAATTTTTGAGTTAATACAAAATATATTAAAATTTAATATTTTGGAAGGATATTTTATAATTCAATTGTATTTCCTTTCAAAACAAAATTTATTAAAAGATTTTTATAATATTATTCTTTCCTTTTCTCTCTTTATTATTTTATCTTCTCTCTTAATTCTTTAAAATGAAACAAAACGTGCATTACTTTGTAATATGAAAATGGTGATATTTCTATCTTTATTATTTTTTTCGCTAATTATGTGAAGTCAAATCTTATGGCAATTTAAATTTTTATCAGGAATTCATACATTGTACTTCGAAAAAACCAAAAGCACCTTCAAAATAGTGAAAATTTGTATAATTTCTTCTTAAAATTTTATCAGGTAAAAGGTACCTGAAACCACAAATGACACATTTTTAAAAATTGCTTCTGTTATTGGTTACGTCTGGCTTGCTTTTTCCATACAATTTGATTAAAATTTAATTTCCTTACATAATAAAGTAATATTAAAGTATTATATTTAAATCCTTTGGATTACATTCAAATTCTTTTTCGTATTGAAAATATCGATGTTAATACAAAACTATTAGAATGTAATACAAAGTAGTTTAAAAAAATCTAATATTTACAGAATATTAAAAAGTAATATTCACTGTATTGCATACGGCTGTAATACAAAGGCTGTATTAAAAAGTAGGCCAAAGTTTTTAACCCATTATAATAAAAAGTGCATACTTTTAGTATTAAAGAAAATAAAATGTAATATTGGAGTATTAAATTTTAAGTTTTTGGATTACCTACATTTTAAACCTTTGGATTACATTCTAGTCTTTTTCGTATCGAGAATATCAATTTTAATACAAAATTATTAGAATGTAATACAAAACAGTTTTAAAAAAATTCTAATATTTACAGAATATTAAAAAATAATATTCAATGTATTGCATATGGCTGTAATACAAAGTCTGTATTAAAGAGTAAGACAAAATTTTTAACCGTGTATTCTTCAAATTTATGTTAAAATAAAGTTATTTTAGCTGCTAGTTTGTGAACAACTATCATTTTGCAGATCTCGTATCCTTTTTGTAAATGAGTTTTAAATGTTTCTGTAAATTTGTAGTCCATTACTGAAAACCAAATGCAGAAAAGTGTTTTAGTTTTCGAGAAAACTGAAAATAACAAGTTCTAGATCAGTATTTACAGACAAGGCACCCAACTTTCAAACAACAAAGTAATTGGCCCGTTAATAGTGATCTAGATCTCATTATTTTCAGTTTTCAGTATTGGGCTACAAATTGATGAGGACATTTAAAGTTTTAAACAACTTATTTGCAAGCTCTGCATTTTGCAAAAAATACTAGTTTTTTTTCGGTATAAACTATTTTTACAAAAAATTTACATAATCTCGTACCCTTTTTGTTTTAAGTTTTATGCATTTATCATGCTGATTGCAATATAATTGCAATTTTATTGCTAGGTTATTTGTATAAGATACAACGAATAGCTTCAGCTTGTGTCAAAAACTAAAAAAATGTATGGGAGTGGGGGCATATGTCGCTCGTTTAGGTGGGAAGGGCAATTTTCCAAAAAAAAAAAATGCTTAAAAAAGAAAAAAAAAATAATTATAAAACAACGGCAACACCTAGAACATCAAATTATAATTTTTTCCAAAGCCTGATATCTATTTTTCAGTTTTGTTTTCAAATAAAATTGCTTGTCCCAACAGTTTTTGAAAAAATAAACTTCAAATTAAAAATTTTTAAAAATAAGTGCAAATATTTCTTTTTTATCCATTTTTTTTTTTTTTTCAAAAATTAATGACAATAAGCACTATTTTTGTTTTTAGTACTCGATGCATCATTTTTAGTCAAATGTAAAAACCAGATGTTTTTATGTTGTTCAGTTTAAAAAAAAAACCAAAAATAGTAATATTATTTGTGAAAATAAGTTTTTTTCACACAATTTATTTTTCAAAATTTTACGTTATAAAATAGTGATTCGTTTTGAAAAACAAGACATAAATAGTTCTTAGATACGTAAAGCTTTGGAACAAATGAAAATATACAGTAAAATCACTTTTTTTCTAAGCGAGCATTATTATTTTTTTCAAAAACCATAAACAATTTAAGCATCTAGTTTTTACAGTTAGACCAATAATAAATAGATGCATCTTGTATTAAAATAAAATATTGCTTACTTACCCAAATTTTTGAAAAAAAAATTAATTTAAAATGAAATATTTGCATTTATTTTTCAAAATTTTTAGGTTGAAGTTTATTTTTTCAAAAACTGTTCTGACAACTGTTGGAAAAAAGATATCTGGCCTTAGACAAAATATAATTTGCTATTGTAAGTGCTGCCGTTGTTTTTTTAATGATTTCTTATCCATATCCTAATATTTTTTTGAAAATTGCCCCTCCAACACAATTTGCTTCAGGTTTTGACACAAACTACACGCTCTAGCCTTTTGTTACATCTTACGCAAATAACCTTGTATGCATTTATCATGCATATTGATTGCAATATAAGGAGTCATTTTCCCCTTCCAAACTGTTTCTGATTTTAAATAATAAAATGAAAGACAAATTTTGAAAAAAAAATTATCAAAATCGGAGATGTATCTGGGGACTTTCAAAGATTGCCAGTTTTAGGTATTCATTGACTCGACTATTTAATTATTTAAGATTTTGCCCGCTGAATTCAGACTTATTTTAGCGGAAATTCAAAATCTCACAAACAAAATGCTTAGCTTGCTTAACAAATAAATTCTTACTATTAAAATGTTCAATTCCGCCACGAAGTGACCGCCAAAATTAGGGACGTGGTTTTTTCCACAGTTTGATCACGCAAGACCCCAAGAAGTATATGCCAAGCTTAGCGTTTTATATGAAGCATTCCTGAAATTACGTGAAGGGCTTTCTTGTAATCTGAATCTCTAAGCCCGTGTCTGGTAAGCACTTTACCGCATTTCGAAGTTAGCGCAACTATTTTCATTCAAAATATCAGAATAGGGGATATTTTTTGTTTAAGTGAAAATAAAATTCATTTGAATCAGATTCCCAAGGATTGTCGCTCATCCAATCCAGCACATTAGTGGCAAGATATCTAGAGAAAAGTTTGGAATGTTGTCACGAGTATTCTGGACATTTTTTCTAGCAGTCATTCAGTTGAAACATTTGACTATCCGCTTAAAGTTTTGGTCCTTGGATATCGTCATTGCAAATTGAAAAGCCAAATTTCCGTGGAATTGGCGTGACTCCGACAGAGACAGAGAATGCGAACACACAACTACTTTCTCGAAATTCTCAAAATAAACTATCCATCAAATTATCATCAACATAATTGTACAGAAATTCAAATCAATATAATACTCGTAACATAAATTTTATACTATTTTTTTTTTCCTTTATACATCTCAATTCGGAAAACGACTACTTACATATTGATTTCTTTGTATTTATCATTCTATTCCATCTCAATTAATACTGGAGCTCAAAGTATTGAGCCTGATTCATTAATTAAAGTCTTTGTACCTTCATTGAACTGCACCTTACACCCCGCCTCCCCTAAATATATTCCCTCACTCCACATAAACTAGGTAGATAATGTTACTTGCCATTCTAATTCTTCAAATTCAGTAAATTCCTCTTGCGAAATATTTTGCAGGCAGCACATGATTTCTTCGCCTTGGAGAATTCCCTTATCAACCAGTCCCAACAGATTCTATCATCCAACAATGCCAAGGATCCAATTGAAAAGTTGAGACTTCTTTGTTTCAGCCGCGGTGCAACTGGAATCATCGGATTAGGAAGGTTCGTATATTCGTATGTGTGTATGTCTGTATGTTGGCATCATTGACGGATGTGAACCAATTAGAGGAGCCAGCCAACGCAAGTCTACTAACTCCCTAAGTCTTGCCACCTTAATTCACCAAAATAATTGGATTCTCTTATCCTATCTATGCCTCTCCTTTCCGTTGTTATTTATCTGGGACTTTAATACCTAACCAAGCCATCGTGCATGTTTATGTGCGCGTTTGTATATCCACAGGACTTTCAGGAACATGGACGATGATGGAAGCAAAGCCCTCAACTTGGAGGAGTTTATCAGAGGCATTCACGAGATCGGTCTGGATGTTACCGATGCTGAGATAAAGCAAATGTTCTCAAAGTGAGTTGGTGTGTTCGAGCGCTTCTGATGTTATATTATGTTTTGTTTATTTTGGGTTGGGGGGGGGTAAGGGGATTTCCATCAGCTAAGCCCAGTGGTTAGCGACCATTTGAATCGGCTTTTAGTATTAGCTTTTTGGGGCATGCTGCTTGTTTTTGTTTTATACTCAACTATCCCAACTCACTATAGAATGGTGTTCAAATTCATTTATTTTGTCTATATTGCTTGTGCTGTGCTGTTTAGGTTCGACACAGACGGCAGTGGATCCATCAACATGACAGAATTCCTGGTTAAACTGAGGGTAAGTTAGGACCGGTGTATGGTGTGGTTAACTTGGTCGAGGGGTGGATTAAACAAATTTACCTTTCAACTTCTCAACAGCCGGCCATGTCACAAAGTCGCTTGGACATTATTGACAAGGCCTTTGCTAAAATGGACAAAACCGGTGATGGTGTGATCACAGTTGCTGACCTTAAGAATGTGTACTCGGTCAAGGAGCATCCGAAATACCAAAGCGGTCAAATGACAGAAGATCAGATTTTAAGCAAATTCCTAGAGACTTTCGAAGGACCACAAGGCAACAAAGATGGAATTGTGAGTTATGGGGTGGTTGTGTTTTGTTTGACTTATGGTAACATAATTATTTGTGTTTACACAGGTGACCAAGGAGGAATATGTAAACTATTATTCCACAATCAGTGCTTCAATTGACAAGGATGAATATTTTGACCTCATGATGCGTCAGGCTTATAAGCTATAAATTATATAAAAAATAAAGAGTTTATCTTTATATTAAGTCTTGAATAGAACATAGAAGAGACACATATAATGTTTTAAATTTTTCTAAGTCACTGTGTTGATTTTTGAATTATTAAGTAAAAAAAGTTTCAATTAAAGAGCTTTGTTGTTGATAATATTTCCTTTCTAATTGCGATATAGGTACTAAAATCAAGTTATGCATTCGTACTAAAAAAAAAAGTTGAGATAACAATCAAACATGACATTACGATGATAGAGAATGAGAAAAAAGTGGGTCCGACAATTCTGTCTGTCTTTTTAGGTGGTGTGTTTTGGAGACTATCCCCAGACGTTTTTTGAATTATTTTTCTTGGACCAAAAAAAGCAGTCCTGCGATATGTTTAAGAAAAACTCATTTTTCTCAAAAATGGTTTCTACGATTTTGATTAAAAAAAACATGGTAGTTTTTTTGGATAAGGTCTATCTTTAAATGAAAATCATTTTTTTTCAAAAACCGTTATTAACGGTACCTGCCATGGAACCTTTTTTTAAAATTCTGATTTTCCCCTTCCTGACTCCATTACTTTCAACCATTTTTTTACGTGTAAGCTTTTAATATGCCGTAATAATGTTTAGTAAAAAAATTTCGATTTTTTTTTTTCAAAATCATTTTTTCGAAATTTATTCAAAATTGTTTTTTTTTTCAAAATTTAGTTTTTCGATGTTAATAAATAAAAAAATGGCGTACCAATTTTTTTTTTATAAATGTCCTTGCAAAATTATATATGGAAAAAAAAGTTTTTTTTAGAAAACGGCTCTACCGATTTTCAATTTTTTTTTTCTAAAAATTTATCATTATAGAAGAATTCAAATTGCATACTTCGTTTTCAGGTTAAATTCATTTAAGAAGCTGTTTTAGTCATTTGAAAATCGAATTTTATGCTTTTTTAATTTTTTTTTCTAAAACTCCATTTACAATTTTTTAATTAAAAAGGCTTAGCATAAATAGTAACTTTATCTATAAGAGCAAGTACGTGCGATGAAGTTGGGAATTCCCCCCCCGCTTATATAGATTGGTTGTTTTCAGCATTCATTGTACTGCGAGACAGCAGGCTACGGTTGGTGAAGGGATCTAGTTTTATAAGCGACCGAATGATCACTAAACTGGCAGGCTTTCTCGCACCATTACCAGTCAAAGAGTTACGAGTCCGGAATAGAGTAGATGGTTGTGGGGTGTGTAAGCATTCCAAGGCAGTGAGAGGTCCAATTTTAAGAAACAACCCATAAAGGTTCACACGAGTTATGGTATCAAAACGGCGCAACCCAGCGCTAATTGTGTCATGAGCCAGGTGCTTGTGACATCCATTCCTACCTACCTATCTACGTGCGACCCAGTGGTGCATTTTATTATTTTGCATTTTGTGTGAAACACAGTAAATTTATTGAATTACAGAAGTCAGACATTGTTATTGATATTCTGACTGATTCATTTTCTACACTATAAGTGATAGAAAAGAACTAAATACACTAAAAGATAGGTGATATAATGTAAAGTTCTAGTTAGGGTAAAATGGGGCAAAAGAAAAAAAAAACTTCTTGTACATCTCGAAAAGTATAAGGGTAACAATTACGAAATAAATTTAAATGAATAGATAAATTGAAATAATGATGAGGTTTCATTAAGAAAAAAATTCTAAAAATTCAGCTTTTCAAGTTAAAAAGTGTTTTCCAATATCAAATAATTTTTCTAGACATTTGAAAATGATGTTATTATGAATAAAGTTAATAATTTATTGAAAAACTAATTATGCACATTGAAAGACAATACAAAAATTACACGTCTAGTACGGATTATATTTAAAATTTTCCATAACGGGTTTTTTGAGCTTTAAAAAACAAATACGTTTTTGAAAGTTTATGTGGGTGGTTTAATTGATTTTAAAAATCAGGGAAGAACGGGAAAAAACGACTTTTAGGCTTAGGTTTTGTCTATAAGCGTGTGAAAAATTTATATTTTTAAACATTTTTTTCAATGAATAATAGTAAAAACTAGATTTTTTCAGTCAAAGTTTTTTGACCGTTTCCAAGGATATTTTATTTAATTTTTTTTTATTTTTAAATTTTTAAACTTCAAATTTACACAGCCATTAGATATTGGGTAAATGCATTTTTGTACAAACTTTGACAATTTGCTGTAGTCCGCGAGCCGACATAACGGTAAAAAGAGTTTTGTTTACGCGGTGCTTAATTTCTATTCACATAAGCCTCACAAAAGTATGATTCAACTTTATTAAGCATCGCGAGCAAATTACCTTTAATTTGATATGTCACACAATACTGTACATGCTATAAAAGCTTAACAAACTTAAAAAGAGTTTTACAGAAATTCAACAAAATTCAACAAAATTTTCTGGTTTGGTCGTCGGACTCGACGGACTGGTCTCCAGTGGAAAACGGTACCGTTGGCTCACAAATGGATTCGAGATGGTTCGCTTATAAAATTTGTTACTTTTTTGTTGATAGTCGGATATTAAAAGTTGAGGAATCTCGATTTAGCTGAAATATTAGGCTACAACATGGTGTAATTTTGTTTATACAATTACATATAAAAATAATAAGTAAAAGTTTATTAAGAGCAAAATAAATTTTTGTTTTCTAATTCTTTTTGCAATACGGTATGAAATTTGTTTGAATTTCATAAAACCATGTTCTACAATATTGTTGGACAATTATTTCATAAAACATTGCCACAGAGGTCGTAAAGTGAAAAAATGTTTTTAATGAATACGTTTAAATTACAAAATTTAATGAAAAATTTGATAATTTTGAATATACTTTTAGTTCAATTTCAAGATGTGTCTGTTCTCTTAAGCACTGCTATACAAAGTGTATTGATTAAATTAAAAACAAAGACTGTAAATGATATATTACAGAAAAAACATCAAGCAAAATGCACTTTTTATGCTCCTTTGACCAATTGTACCGTTCAAAACATCTGACTATGTCTGCTTAAATAATTTTATTTTCTTATAAAATGTCAGCAATTATTTTGATACACAATTTTTTTCAATAAAACACTCACAAGCTTCGCAATATCATTAAATAATATCAAAAATAGTATAAATTTGATCTCTCACAAATCAGTTCAAAAATTCAAAATATCCTATTTACGTAAACAAAATAGCTTTTAACTTTAGTAAAACTTAACATATTTTTTAAGTTATGGTATTAATAGAAAGATTAATATTTTAGTAAATAAAAAATTAATACATTTTTTACCTAAAATTATGTAAATAGGCACATTCTCGTTTTGCTTTGCTAAGAAACTCTTCAATATGTTAACAAACATCGGACTTACTCCTGTTAAGTATTCAAATTATTGTGGTTACATATATTCAAGAGTATTCGTATTAGAACAGCTTAAATTAGGTTTTTCAGGACTCCAACCCCAATCATCGAAATCGAAGTTGTTCGGGCCGGTTCCGAAGAAATGACTTTTTTGTAAAGTTTTATCTTCTCCACAATCAATCGACGCGAAATCAGAAAATATCAAACTCCCTTTCTAAATTACCTACACATATTTTGGTGGTTTGCTTAAGGTTTAAATCACTTTTAAACTTCTTACGAAAAAAGTAGAAACCTAATGACAAAACATATCTATTCCAAACACGCAATTTAGCAATGGGTAATTTGCACACATACGAACCAGATGGGTTTTATTTTGTAAGAATTTGTAAGAATTTGAAAAAAAAAAAAACAGCTCAACTACCAAAACCAAAAAGGTACTCACAGTTTCACCATCATTAGACACCAAAATCACGAAACTCAAATAAAAACATTTTCTAAATTTAAATAAACTGAACATATTTTTATTAGATTCTCACAACATTCTCCAAGGTTCCACTTCCAATTTGCTATTGTGCGGTGCGGTGCGGTGCCATTGCTGTATCTATTTTACGAATAACCCCATTTTCTTCTTGACACTAAAAATTTTCCACTAACAGTAAAAATTACAAACAAAATGGAATTTACAATTGAACAAACCATTGCACTGGAACATTTGCCAATGCCAATTTAGCCAAATTCTTTTCCTGATTTGAATTAAATCGACTGCAAGAGTAGAATCTACTTCCCTCTACACAACGAGAACGAAAGAGTATCGAGGTATGTGTATTGTATAATTGTATAGTCAATTTTGTCCACCAACTTTTACTCGTCCCCTCTGCCAAATTGACTACTACTATGGCTATGGTATTTAGAACAGCCGTCACGTGGTGGTATGCCTCCAGTGCTGCCAACAGCAATTAAAGCAAATTAACTTGTCGAGTTCTCCACATACAATAGGAGGAGCGGAAACGGAAATTTAAAAAACAAGAAAAAAATGAAAAAACAATCACAAAACAGGGGGGAAGACAGAAACTCTCGGAGCCGAGACAAAATCATATTAAAAACTCATTAAGGGTTGGAAGTAATTTCCCTTGCTAAAATTACCATATCGTTGTATTCTTACCACAGTTTGTTTATATTCTATCTAATGGCCCTATATGTGTGGGTGAATACGATTTTATACACATAAAATGCGCTATAATGTGTGAATTTTGAGGTTATGCCAACCGACGACTACGCGGCATGTGGTTGAAGAGACAAAGCACCTCTATTATCCTACACTTGGATAACAATTCATACTAAAAATGTATCTTTTTTGTTAATATTGTCTGCTGTAGAGGGTTGTATAAAGTTTATAAACTGAGATTTTTAATTGCACACAAAATCTTCTAATTGTACATTTGTTAGTTTTTAATTATAAGAGCAAGCAGTCTGTGGATAAATTTTGCGCTTCCAGCATAGTGTTTGTCTGATTGAAAATTCAATATATTGTTGTAGTTGGTATTTTCATAATCAATCCAAATTTTTGATCACGAAGGGAATTTAAGTTTTTTTTTTTTTAAATTATTTGAAATAGATAGGTACTTCATGTTAACACAATAAACACAAATATCAATTTGAAATTGTTGGTTTTCTTCAATTCTATAAAAAAAAAAACAAAGTATTTTCCCGTCGGAGTCTTAAAACAGTTTCGTTTCAAGCAGGAAAGTCCAAATATATAAAACAAAGTCAGGTTAGTAACACTATTTGTAATTGCTCAACCGATTTTAATGATCTCTGATTTGTTGTATTCGTCTTCCTTCCAAATAACAGAATAACTTTTAAAATATTAGCAAAATAATAGTCCCGAGAAGTTTTCCAGTGCATTGAAAAAAAAAGGTACATGAGTACAGCGCTCTAGAAGTTGTACTTCCTATCATTATTTATTTTTTTGTATAGTTTTTTTGGATGTGTAAAATTATTTATTAGCGAATAGTTCTAGAAGGGAAATTTTTCAAAGAAGCATGTAAAAGTAATTGTAGAAAATGAAAAAAATCGATCATTTTTTCTTTGTGGAACCTATATTTACACAATTTAAGTAAAAAATGTCAAATTGGTCAAAGGAGTATAAAAACTGCATTTTGTTCGATGTGTTTTCTATACTATATCATTTACAGTCTTTGTTTTAACATAAACAAATAAACTTTGTATGGCATTGCTTAAGAAAACAGACACATCTTGAAACTGAGCTAAAAATAAAGGGTTTACCAATAAGAGGTGTTATTTTGATTAGCCCGCGATTTCGGTAGTTGTCACTTTTGAAGCTGTCATTTTTTGACATTTGACAAGTAGAAACTACGCTAATAATAAAAATGGAACGATACACGGCAGTTGAAATTATTAAAATTCACTATAAAAATGGTGAAAATTTGGCAGAGACGGTTCGTAAAACTAAAACATTTTTGGGTCGTCGTGAAGCACCTTGTCGGACCGCAATACAGAAATTGGTGGACAAATTCAAGCTGTTGGGACAAGTTAGTGATGTGAAGAATAAAACCCGTGCACGTCGCTCAAGAACAACTGAGAATATTGCTGTTGTAGCCCAAAGTGTTGAATAAAATCCAGGTTTGTCCATTCCTCGTCGTTCTTTGGAATTAGGCATTCCACAAACGTCATTACACCGTATTTTGCATAAAGACTTGGGTCTTAAAAAGTTCAGTTAACACAAGAACTCAAGCCGGCTGATCATCAACAACGTCGTGTCTTTGCTGATTGGGTCCTTGAAATGCATGAAAATGAACCGGAATTTCATCGAAAAATCATCTTGACTGATGAGGCCCATTTCCACCTCGGAGGCTACGTCAACAAGCAAAACTGTCGCATCTGGGGCTCGAAAAACCCAAGAGTTATTGTTGAAAAGCCTCTCCATCCTCAACGCGTGACTGTTTGGTGCGGTTTATGGTCCCGCGGGGTCATTGGACCTTACTTTTTCGAAAATGAGGCTGGAGCAACAGTTACGGTCAATGGAATGCGCTATCGAGAGATGATTAATGATTTTTTATGGCCTGAATTGGATGGTATTGATCTGGACAACGTTTACTTTCAACAAGACGGCGCTACGTGCCACACAAGCAATGAAACCATCGATCTTTTACGGGAAAAGTTTCCGGACCGTGTTATCTCTCGAAAAGGTGATCACAATTGGCCACCGAGATCTTGTGATTTAACACCTTGCGACTTCTTCCTTTGGGGCCACGTGAAAGATAAGGTCTACGCCAACAGCCCAGCGTCGATTCAAGACCTCAAAGATGAAATTCGTGAGGCTATCGAGGACATAGAGCAGCCACTTTGCGATTTGATTATGGAAAATTTCATGAAAAGGATATGGTCCTGTAAGCGTGGTCTTGGCGGCCATTTGGTTGATGTTGTGTTCCATTATTAACGGCATACCTTCCTCTTTATAATGAAATAAACATCCGATCATTTATCTCCAAAAATGCCTTTGAATATCAAAATAACACCTCTTATTGGAAAACCCTTTATTATCAATTAAATGAATACCAATCGTGAAACACCGCATAGAAGATCATGAAAAAAAGAGCTTTTTACCGAGACAAAGCGTAAGATATAGCGCAAAAGAAGTCCTTCACAGAAAAAAGCGTGAAAAGTCGTGGAAAAAGTCGCATTAAGAAGCGCGGAATACCATGGAAAAAAATTGAGGAATACTGGTGCAAGATCGTGAAATACCTCGAAAAATAAAAAGGTAGTTCACAAAAAAGGCGTTTAATGCCACAAAAAAAAGCGAGATCACCAGAGAAAAGCCTTGAAATTTGTGGAAAAAGCCCGAAAAGTCGTGGGAAGATATACACGGCAAAAAGAGCGGAATCATGTTGAAAAAAGCGCGGAATATAAGTGAAGTAGTGAAGAAGCTACGACAAAAAGTTCTTAGTGTCGCAGTAAAAAACGGTAAAATAACATAACAATAAGTAAACAATCAAATTCACAGAGAAATGCATGCAGTCACGGAAGAGTGCGTGAAAAGTATTTATAGCGCCGAATACCGTGGAAAAAATAGTGGAATACTTATGAAAGATGACGTAATACTAAAATGCTAAGTACCACCCGAAAAAGCGTAAGATACCGCGGAGAAAAGCAAAAAATCACAGAGCAAAACGTTTAAAATGTATTTAGTTTATTTATCTTTTTATATGAGGAAAGTAGCGGAAAAAGCATGAAACTTCATGGTAGAATTTTAGAGATTACTCGGACTAGAACGGTAAAAAGCTTGGAATACTGCTGAATGAACGTTTTTTTACGATCCACATGTTTCTTTCTCAGGTATTCCACCTTTTTTCACGATTTTTCATTTATTTTCCTTGATTTTCAACACTTTTTTTATGTATTATGTATTTATCAGTAGCATTTGAATAAAAAGATTTAAAGTACTAAAATTATGAAGCCAGTGAAAAATCTTTCGAATCGGTGGCTAACCAACTTTATAAACGATCGTATCATAAGACTATTGATGTTATTACTAAATAAAAATCAATTTACAGGGCAGGACAACGTCTGCTGGGTCAAAAAAAATTATTACAGCTATTAAAGAAATAATTTAAAAAATCGTAGCCATTATATTTTGTAAATTGTGTTAGTTAAAGGCAATCGGCAAGCAATAATCGAAAAAATATTCACACTGTGATGGCCTTTCAAGTGCCGTTACTACAAATCTTAACTTTTCTTGATTTTTGTTTTTGTTCTGGAACCTTGAGTAACCCAGCTAACAATATTGCATTAAAAAATTTAAAACATCTGCTTCAGATATAAAGAAAATATATTCTTTTGCCCAACTTAGTACTAAATATCTTTACATGACCCTAATTCAATGGACTGGTAGTGTAAAAAAAAGATTCGATATTGATATTTAATAAGTCAATTATTTCTGTAGATTTAAAGACACTACTTCTAACCAACGTTCAATTATGGCTCCTTATCCATTCGCAAAATATTAACAGATGCCATATATGGCTGCTTGTGCATCAACAACATATTGATATTCGAACTTTTCATTGTTTTTGGAGTGAAAAAAACAATTATCTTATCATATAGCACAGTAATATATATTTATCAGAGCTTGCATCAAATCCGGTAGTTCTGATTTTTTGCTGAGTCTTTTATCATGTTAAGCCGATGTTAAATCCAATTTTTCAACCTCGAGGGCTGAGCGCAACATTGGTAAAAATGCGCCCGAAGTCAAAAAATTAGATTCAACATCTGCTTAAGACCGTAATTAACTCAGCAAAAAAACTACCTACAGAACGACAAGGTTACTAGACTAATATAATTTCTACAAAACAAAATGTTTATGCTGCCGATTCAGTATGAAATCTTCGAAACTATACCTGTCTGCACTAAGGCACCATCCCATTCAATGTTATGACACTAAGCACTTAATAGCAACTTCCCAAAAATCCTTCCACCTTTGGCTCATAAAATATATCCTTAACCTTATTATTAATGATATGTTAGTATCGATTTAAGAATAGACAAAATATAAAAAGAAAACTTCGCTTAAAATATACTTCTTCTCATGAACAAAATTGAATTTCTTGACTCAATTACGGCCAAATGCAAAGAGGCTCTAAACTCAACAAGCCGAAATGACTTCCAACTTGACTCCTTAATGTTATCACTTTACCAAAAAGGATATCAGAGTCAATTCGTTAACTCATTTTGGTTTCTTCTGTGTGTGCGGCTGGCTAATGGAACTAAAGCTGATTCCTTTCTATATCTGTCGAATTCAATCCATTAAGCAAACATTATCTGAACCGAAACGTGATTTGTGTTTTTTATTATTCATGACAGAATAGTTTAAGGTCATCTAAACAGAATTTGCAACTTAGCAAGATGAAAACTCCTTTCGCATACCAAACTTTCGTATCATTACGTTTCTGGATGCTTTCTTAGTTTTTCTTTTTTTTTTTTCGTGTTTGCGATGTTTAATGTATAAAGAGTTTCATGGGACCAATAGAGGAGCTATAGCTTAGCTACCTACCTATGCTTGCTCATTTTCTCTCAAGGATCCAAAGCACTTTTTTTTTTTGTTAGTATTCGGTAGTCATTATGTATGCACTACATTAGGTTGGAAGAGTTTTGCTTCTTGGCCATGGCAAAAAAAAAAAAAACTATGAAACTAGATGGATGCTTTTCAAACAAAAAAAAAGGAGGAAAGAAATAGTGGAGTCACTTCAAGAACTCCTCAAGCCTGAATGATTTTCTTTTCCTTTTTTTTGTCATTGGCTAGTCTACCGTACATACCCTGTTCCATCTAAGAAATGTTTGTCAATTGAAAACTTGCATATTTTAATTATTTTATAAATTTTTAAAGTAAACAATTTTAACTAAAAAAAAACAAATAAATTGTATTAACTCAAAAATTTCAAAACAGAAGTTTGTCCAATTTGGTCAAGCAATGGAGTAATGAATTAGAATAGATGGGTTAGGAAATTATGTTCTAGTGAATACGATTGAAGCCAGAAAATGCGCATAAGGTTAAAGTTAAGCTGAGCTTAAATTAAATATTTAAAGAGCAAAACTAGATGCTCCAATTTCATTTGAGAGGAGGGTGTAAAAAATGTATTTAATTTTATTTTTACTGAGATTTTAATCTTTCTATTGATACCTCAACTTAAGAAATCAGTTAAGTTTTACTAAAATTTAAAGCTATTTTGTTTACGTGAAAAGGATATTTTGATTTTTTAACAAATTTCTGAGAGATCGATTTTATACTATTTTTGATATTATTTCATGATACTGCGAAGCTTGTGAGTATCTTATTGAAACAAATTGTATATCAAAATGATTGTTGACATTTTATAAGAAAATTCAAATTATTTTAGCAGACATAGTCAGATGTTATGAATGATACATTTGGTCAAAGGAGCATAAAAAGTGTATTTTGCTCGATGTTTTTTCTGTAATATACCATTTACAGTCTTTAATTTCAATTTAATCAATACACTTTGTATGGCAGTGTTTAAGAGAACAGTCACATCTGGAAATTGAGCTAAAACTGTATTTAAAATTATCAAATTTTTCATTAAATTTTGTAATTTTAACGGATTCATTAAAAACATATTTTCACTTAACGACCTCTGTGGCAATGTTTGATAAAACAATTGTCCAATATTTTTATGCAGAATTATAGACCAATATTTTATCTAATAGAATCTGTTCCACTTCTTAACTTCTTAAAATCCTGCAATTAAAACTTAAGTTACAGATTTTAATATAAAATGAAATCAACTTTTTATGTGTTTTTTTTTTTTTTTAATTTTTCTCTATATAATCTGTAAATATGCATTTTTATGCTTAAAAATGTTTATTACCTTTCAAGAACACTTGAACCAACAATATTGTAGTACATCATTTTATAAAATTCAAACAAATTCCATACCATATTGGAAAAAGAATAAGAAAACAACAATTGATTTTGCTCTTAATCACCTTTTACTCATTATTTTTATATGCAACCGTATACAAAATTACAAATTACACCATGTTGTAGCTTAATCTTTCATTTAAATTTAGACACCTCAATCTTTAAAATCCGATAAGAAACAACAAGATTACAAATTTTATAAGCGAACCATCTCGAATCCATTTGTGAGCCAACGGTACCGTTCTCCACTGGTGGCTGGTCGAGTCCGACGAGCAAACCAGACAATTTTGTTGAATTTTGTTGAATTTCGGATAAAACTCTTTTCAAGTTTGTGAAGCTTTTATAGCATGTACAGTATTGTGTGACATATCAAATTAAAGGTAATTTGATCGTGATGCTCAATGTTGTTGAATCCTGAGTCTTATGTAAATAGTAATTAAGCACCGCGTAAACAAAACTCCTTTTACCGTTATGTCGGCTCGCAGACTACAGAAAATTGTGGAAGTTTGTACAAAAATAAATTCAGGATTAAAAATATAAAAATAAAAATAGATAAAAATAGAATACCCTTGGAAACGGTCAAAAAACTTGGACCGAAAAATCTTGTTTTTACTGTTATTCATTGAAAAAAATGTTTAAAAATCAAATTTTTTCACACATTTTTAGACAACACATAAGCCTAGACGCCAAATTTTCAACTGTATCCATAATTACATCATTTTCAAATGTCTAAAAAAATATTTGATATTGAAAAATTATTTTTAACTTGAAAAGTTGAATTTTTAGAATTTTTTTCTTGATCAGAACTCATCTCTATTTCAATTTATCTATTCAATTAAATGTATTTTATAATTCTAACTCTTATACTTTTCAAGATGTACAAAAAAAAAATGTTTGTCTTTTGCCCCATTTTACCCTTAATTGAAAAAATCTATTTGTTATTTCTGTTTTAATATTTTTATAATCGCCGGGAAAGAAGTATAACTTCAAAAATATGCGATAAAAGTTATTTCTTAACTTGGGCTACTATTCAAAATTACTCAAAGTGCAGGTCTTTAGCTGATGGACCAGATCTCTATACTTACCGAAGAAAGAATTTTACGAACATCACCTTATATTAGACACCAATATATTGGCCCGTAAGGGCTGCTCTTAGGGTAGTTTAGTTACTGAGGAAAAGGTGTGGGCCTGAATGCAGTACAAATATGTATCAGTTGGACTTTATAAAAAATTCCCTTTCTAATGATAAATAAAACACAAGTAGGTACCTACAAATAAAAAGAAAAACAAAACAAAAAAAAACTGAAAATTCCATTTTCTACATCAACACTCTCTCTTACAAAAATCCTTACATAAAACTGAAATCCTTTTGAACGTAAATCACTTCATGAAAACGACTTCAATTAAGAAGCTTTATGACATGCATGTATACGGCCCCATTGCCATCCCCCCAAAACACAAAGTGCACTCAGGTTCCCGCAGGCCTTCGAATGGACTTCATAACTTAAAGGTTTAAAATGTCTAGAGTCAACTACCTACTATGCGAAATGTCTGAACTCACTGGAATAACAACAACAAATGTGTAGGTTAGGTAGTGTGTCTGTGAACGAATTCACAGTAACATGAATCTCATCAGAAGACTTGCGCCAACTAAGTGCAATCCAAGCAACATATGCACAAACATATATAATGTACATATGTAGAATATGCATATATGTAAAGGTTCATATGTAGGCATGTATATTATAACAGTACAACACCCTCTAGCTTGCAGCGAGGGACGCATCTATTGTGAATGCCTTGGGAATTTGTGAATTCCGGAAATATGCAAATATTGCTTTGACTTCATTAGTCAAAGGTGTGACAGGAAGTCGGCTGTCATGCAGCGGTACACACACATACACGCAAGAACAACAAAAACACCATGACACTCAATTACAACAAACTGTCAGTTGTGCCTTTGACATGCCAACAATGTGTCGACGAATGTGCTCCAGCTTCAGTTACGTCGGTCGCCTTGCATGCCGGGTCCCTCCAAGCCATCGTTTTTCTTCCCCAGACACACACATGCGATGCAATTCTGCAGCCGAAGCAGCCGTTGGAGCTGCAGCACAGGTTGACGAGCATGTTAACACATATGCCACCAATCAGGAAAGTTCGTGAATTTTCATTACCCTTTAGCTCGGTCTGCCACATGCTCTGGGACCTTCCTTTGGCACCACCACCGACCGTCCTGCATGCATAGTGTTATTGGAAGAACTTCTTGGCAGGACTAGGGGGGGGGGGGGGGGGGGGAGGGCAAAAGGACAATATGCAAGGGGCAGTGTGGTTTGCCAGCATGCTTATGTTTATTTTCGGAACGAAAGTTTTTGGGGGAAAACGCTTTGAGGTATACAGGTACATTGCCATGCGGCGGCCGGGCTACCAGGCTACCGATAAAGCTGGATTGGAATTCTTGTGATTCTACTTACAACTGTTGGTTTTGTTACCTTTGTTCCCATGACCATGGGATTAATTAAAGTGCAGGTGACATTTGGAAGGCAAATTTTCAAAGACATATTTTACATGGAAACTGATGGAGGGTTGAATAAATTACAAAAGTGGTTTTATCGAAATAATGAATTGAAGTTGTGATGTGTTGCATAAGAGCATACATATATGCTAAATACGACAGAATATTTGTGTAAGGGATGTGTTTCATGTTTGTAACTCAAGTTGAGATATTTTGCATAGTAGTTATAACTTGCCAAGATAACCTTGTGTGTGTCATGTTTCCTTTCCATAAGTAAAACACAATACATTGCTTTGCACGATCACTTGCATAATGTTTCATGCCAATGCAACTTTTTGTTGTAGTTGTTGTTGTAAGAAAACAAAATGGGGCACGCGTTTTTTTAATACTAAATTTTGTTTGTATTTTTCCAAGAATATTTATAAGAGTATTTTACATTTTTTGTGAAAGTCTGAAGTCTTTTAACAAAATCCGAAATGCTGCGTAATCTGCTAGAGATATTCAGAGGAACTATAATCTGGAATGGTACCGCATAAGTCGGGATTATTTCAACACCGGGTCCTATTTCTAAAAATTTGTTTTTGTGTCGGCTTTTACCTTTTCACTTTGAATAAAGTTGGAAGACGAAATTCAAAAATAAGGGAAAGCGAGAAACGTTATCCCTTTATCAGTATGACTACATTGGTCGAATAAATGATTGATTTTGGAATTGATTATGGAATTTGCAATACTTTACTCCCGGGGAGTCAACCCTGATTCGCTGGGTTCGCATTCGCATTTAAAGTAATTATGAACTTGCCGGGTGAACTTTATTATCACTATGATGAACAAGATACTTTTCTGTTTCAACTAACATCCTTACCTGCGATTTCTACAAGAGATAATATGGCTGAACTAGATAAGTGCGAATATAAAATCATGAAACGCAGAGAAAACAGGTTTTTGAGAAATTTTCTTTTGGACATTTTTAAAATGATTACTTCTGTCAAGATAATTGGATCTGTAAAGGCAAGAAAAAGTGCAGGATTAGAAAAACCAGTTTAAATTTGCACCCTTTCCAATGTAATCTTCTTGTACTTTTCATATAAAAAACACCCGTTAGTTTTAGTCGTAAAAAATAAATTTAAATTTCTCCTCTAGGGAATCGCCAAAGACCCTTAACCACCAAGTTTCAAGAAAATCGATTCAGCGGCTTAGGCTGTAGGTCGAGGTATACACAGACAGACAGACAGACAGTTAGACGGACAGACAGAATTGCGAGACCCACTTTTTCCGCATTCTCCATCATCGTAATGACATGTGTGATTGTTATCTCAAGTCCGATTTTTTTTACAAATCCTAAACTTGCCCTATAGTACCTATATCGCAAGTAAAAAAATGCTAGCCCCGAATTTTGTCTTAGCTGTGTTACCTTGCAAAAAACTCGGCTTTTGGTTGTGCAAAAATGTACAAAATTTGGACAAAACTACAGCATTTTTTTTTAATTTTGCGACATTGCTGGACAGGTTACATTGTGTCATGCTGATCGTGAGAACAAATACTGGAATGGTATTCTCGCTTGCTTTTTTTCTGTACTCGTGGTTTTATTTAATCTCTTATTAATGTGTAAATGTTGAAAAAAACGTTTTAATGTCGATTAAATTTTACTACTTTTTAATTAAAAAATTGTAAATGCAGTTTCAGAAAAAAAAAAAAATTAAAAAAAGCATAAAATTTGATTTTCAAATGATTAAAACAGCTTCTTAAATGAATTTAACCTGAAAACGAAGTATGCAATCTGATTTTTTCTATAATGATACATTCTTGGAAAAAAACTTGAAAATCGTTAGAGCCGTTTAAAAAAAAAAAACTATTTTTTCTATGTAAAATTTTGCAAGGACTTTTATAAAAAAAATTGGTACGCCATTTTTATGATATTATTTATCAACATCTAAAAACAAAGTTTTGAAAAAAAAATATTAAATACTTTTCGAATTAATGATTTAAAAAAAAAAAAATTCAAACAGTTTTTAAAAAACCAAAAAAAAAATTTTCGAAATTTTTTTTATTAAATACTATTACGGCAACTTTAAAGCATTCATGTAAAAAAAATGGCTGAAATTGATCAAATAATAAAGGAGAAAATCAGAATTAAAAAAAAAAAAAAAACGATTCTATGGCAGTTAACGTTAATAACGGTTCTTGAAAAAAATGGTTTTCACTTAAAGATACATCTTATCCAAAGAAATGACCATGATTTTCTAAATCAAAACGTACCAACCATTTTTGAGAAAAATGAGTTTTTTTTTAAACCGGTATATGACAGGTAGGTACTGTTTTTTTTGGTCCAAAAAAAAATCAAAAAACGTTTGGGGATAGTCTCCAAAAAATACCACATACCAAGTTTGAAGTAAATCGACCCATCCGTTTAGGCTGTGGTCTCTGATATATACAGACAGACAGACAGACGGACAGAATTGTTGGACCCACTTTTTTCTCATTCTCTATCATCGTAATGTCATGTTTGATTGTTATCTCAACTTTTTTTTTAGTACGAATGCATAACTTGATATATGGTACCCATATCGCAAGTAAAAAGCACACTTGTTTATCATACCTCAGATAACGTTTTTTTTTGTAAGCCATTAAAACAAAGGACTAAAAATTGCATTTGTAGCCTCTAGTACCAAATATGGTACAAAATTATGCCCAAAACAGACTAAAATTTGCTTTGAATTTTTGTTTTTTTTTTTTTTGTTTTTGCACGCTGAACTGTAAACAAGCCTTTAAGTGAAAAATTATTTTTAATATAAAAATAAAAGCAAACAAAAATAAATATTTCTCTACAAAAAAAGTTTTTATTTACCTTACGAATTTTGTTAATCTCGATTTTGATACCACCCCATTTTCAATTTTACAAATCTCATCAAATCAAAAGTTGGTAACCCTTTTAACATTTATCAAGACTTTTTCGAAATCTTTAATGTGCACTACGGAAACTGTATAATATTTGTAAATTCCTGGCAAAAGGCTGCAATGCTAAAAAATTCAAGGTGGCATAGGCCCAGCCATCGAACCCACACATCCGCTCCGGCGTGATAGTCAATATCCCTAACCAATATACCAAGGGGTATTATTATATTTAGTTAATGCTACCCTCGTTTTTTTGATAATATTTTGCTCTTTTGAGTAAGCAATTTTGTTTATAAAATTGCTCCTCCTCTTGAAAGGGGGGAAAATAGACACCCCTTAAAATATGTCTATGAATCATTTCCAAAGTAAAGTGAATAAATTAGGAAACAGCCCATATTATGTTCATACAATTTTACATACAAATCTTAACAAAAACTTTTATTTTTAAATACATTTGATTCATTATTCTCGATAAATAAAACCACAACTCGAAATAAGTAGTGTGAAACGATGAGCGACCAAACAAAACTTTTCAGATATAAGAAAAAAAACAAAAAACCGTCACACCCTTTAGTTAGTGTTAACAATTCAGTGTTGGTAGTGTTTTAATGTAATTCCATTTTACAATCCATTGCATTGCAGCATTGTAATTTCGATTAAATTGCCGAAACTTTTTATGTCGCCTGTCTTCTTGAAACAAAAAAAACTATTCCTTCTGGCTAAACTTGTCGTATTAGAGTTTAAATAATTCATGCAAAGGCCTTTGGGGTGTTTGGTTGCAGGGGCGATGGAAACAATATTTTAAAACTTAACCAAACTCAACACAATTAAAGTGGACAGCCTGGTCGAATGTAGTTGGGTTTATTGGTAGGTAAATAGATAATAATTTAATAAAAATCAAAAACTTAATTCTGAAAGCAAAGTTACAATTTTTTTTAATTTTGAAATAAAGAAAAAAGAACAAAGAACCAAACCCTAGAAAAAAAAAATTCGTTATTGTGACCTTGTTATAATAGATTGGCCAATTTATTGATACGCAAAGTATAAAAAAACTTGATATTCTTACGAATTTACGAGTTGACACACCTAATCAAAACAACCCATGTAAAACCTTGGTAATAAAGCTCTGAACTCTTTCATTCAGCAAGTGGAACGAAATGGAATGGAGCATATCAATCTGTATATCTCTCTGTTGTGAAATTTAGAGAAGAAATGAAATGAGTATAAATACGAGGTGGAAGAAGGAGATCGGGACAGTTTAATTTTGACAGTGATATGGATAAGTGGTTGCGAAAGTATTATTTCTCGTAAATTGTAAAGAGTAATAGTGAAACAGTTTGTTAGAGGTAGATAAAAGTGTTTGTTAATTTAAAAATAAATAAAAATGAATTAGTAAAAGTGAAAATAAGTTTTATTTGAACCCAGAAACATATAACAATATGAACGGCTGACTGTTAGTGGTTGCCCATATTAAATTAAAGACCTTTGTGAATATTTTTTTTTTTTCGATTCCAAGACTTGCCTTTATTGAACGTTATAAAGCACCATTAAACTTTGAGATATAGCTAACTATTTGTACATATTGCTAAAAAGTTATTTGAACATTTAGGGGTTATAGTAGGTAGGTAGTACCTTTAGATAGATAGTTTCATGAATATTGTAAAAATGACTATAATAAACCAGACAACAAACAAACAATTTGCTTTTGTTTTATTTATACATACTTCAAGAATAGACCAGTAAAGACTGGAACTTTTTCAGTCAAAGTCTGCTTGTGCCAGAAAGTGGGTTTCTGAAAAAACCAGTGAGACGAACCAGCACGTGTAATTGTAACAAGACCGGACATCTCCAGCGCCAATGTAGATTAACCCCAAGAAGAGATGCATGTCAATGTTGTTGAAGTAGGAAGGCTTCCTCAGTACAGAGTAGCAATAACAGCAACGTTACTTCTCAATCTGTTTCCCAGTTGGGAAACGAGAAAGAAATAACTTCGAGGGGCAGAAGCTAGTTTCTGGTATCGATGGCCCCAGAACCATTCGGCCTTATCATGAATTCCATTCGTATCGTAAATTTGTTACGAATCCCGAAAAAGCAGTCATAGAATTCGTTCGTAATGGCAATTTGTATGAAATTTTCCATTACGATGGAATCTGTGATAGTTTTTTTCGGGATTTGTAGGAAATTTACCTACAAATAGCTGGTGGATGGCTAGCGAAGAGATTAAGAGAAACGCGGTCAGCAAAAATTTGAGTGGCTTCTTGCGATTTGAGTTTCGCGACATCAAATTTTTTCACAGCATTTTTTCGGCGTTGTGGCTTCATAGATATCCGCATTCGTACTCGAGACACTACCAAGTAGTGGTCTGAGTCATCGTTTGCTCCTCGGAACGTTTGGACATCTAAGATACTAGAAGCATGTCTGGCGTCAATCGCGATGTTATCAATTTGGTTGACAGTTTATGGATCACATGACCACCTTGTGTATATTGAGGTGTGGTAATTGGGTGCTCACAATGGTGATATTTCACCCTTCCAAAAGTCAATCATCCTGAGTCCGTTATTCGACGTTTCGGCATGTAGACTGTGCTTTCCAATATTATCGACCTATATACGTATATACCTCCTCCTTACCAAATCCAAGATTAATCTTGACGTCATACTTGGGGCACTTATCGTACGTGCGCTCGAGGAGGTCGTAAAACTCGTCAATAATTGGGTCATCCTTCTGTTCGTGGAAGGCGTGAACACAGATCAGCGTCACGTTTTGAAATTTTGCCTTGATGCGGATTGTGACTAGGCGCTCGCTTTAATGGGAAGATTCAGAGGTGCTTAACATTTCAACACTCACGGCGAAGCACGTAAACGATACGTTGAAAATATTAAGAAATGCTTGCCAAAAATCCGTCTTGAATTTCGAACATTCCGAATCAATTTCAACGCCTGAACACCACTTCTTAACTGGCCTCAACCTGAAACCAAGTGAACGATTGGCAAAGTTAGATGTAGCCCGTGAATGTTTAACGAATGATTTTGTTCCTCGTCATCTTGATTGGGATCGTATCAGTTTTAAATTCAATATTTGGCACAGAAAATGAGGGTTCAGCGTTAGCAGCTATGTATGTTGATATGCCATGGAACTTACATTTCTATACAGAAAAGTAGCAACTTTTTGTTTCAGAAGCAAACGAATAGAAAACTTCTTAAGCCATTTATGATAGTATGCACTGATAGCCACATAGTTGATGTGACTGGCCCTCATGCTGCCATAACTTCTGATTCGGAAATAGTGAAGAATTATATGGAAAACATTCTCGAAAATAAATATATTTTTTTAGATAAGGGTTTCAGGGACTCCGTACCGACTATTGAAACCTGTGGCTATCGATTTTAAAATTTTCCGCCAAAAGTATTTTAATTGTGCAATTACTCATATGTTTGTTGACAAACGTATTGTTGCTGCGTTACTGAACAGGTTTAGGGAACCGTTAAGAAACCACCCATGGACTGAACCTATCTTGGAGGTTTTAGATGAAAGAATTCTTATAGCCAATATTTTAAGAAACTATGTAGTTGAACATAATATTAATCGCCACCGCATTTCTTTTCGAAGCATTACCGCGGAGGAACTTCAACTTCAGTTTCCAGTAATGACGGAAGATGATCTTTTGCTCATATCATTGGGTAGCTACCAAATAAAACTTTCACGTTTGTATATGAGTGAGCATATAAGAAATGGCAGAAATCGAGTTCTTCTAAGAGTACGAATTAAATCAAGACACATCTCAGAAAAAATCTACTTTTCTTATATTTTTATAAGCCATGATAATGAAGAATTGACACGAAATTCTATTTCGAATTAAAAAAGAAAGTTGGTACTTGCGCTCACATAATTAGCATTATATGGTATCTCAGATGGACAAGACACCAGAAACCCATTTTGCTACCTACTATTCATTTAGATGATAAATGTTATTAAATCGATGAGTGTAAGAACCGTACAAGTCCAATTTCTAAATTATAAAAACAAACAAACATAAAAGGGTTTTATAGAAAAACTATCAACTTTTTTGAAAAATAATGTATGGGGCATTTGACGATTTAACCCACCTCCAAATTATTATAACTCATCGGGACCATTCATTTGATGTATGGCTTAATGTGATACACCAATAGGCCACGTCCCATACAAAAGTGCCCGGTCTCCTTTCATTCCCAGAAAGGGGTGACTTTAAAATTTGCGAAGCCACTCGAGCAAGGTCGACTAGTATTTACTAGGTATATAAAAAAGGTTAATTTTTCAATCTACTCCAATTTTTCCCAATCTACTACATTTTTTTAAAGATATTCAAATTAGCTACATTGGCAACATGATTTTTTTGGACTATCAACTATAAAATTGACGTTTGTGCATTACCATGCCAAACCAATTTCAATATAACGATAGTAAATTGGTTCTTTCTGCTTCAAACATTAAAAAATGTTACAGGGTCAGTATAAAGAGCTTAAACTCCCTGTAGCTTAGCAGCAATTAAAACCACCCCTAGTTTATTCATAGTTAAAAAGTGTTAATGTCAAAGAAAAATTTCAAAAAAGTTCAACTTATGTGTGCATTGTAGCTCGGATAATTTTTTTTGTTAACAATTTTAGGTATACTTTGAATAAACTATTGAAATTGCTAGAAAAGGTTAAGTATTCGGTTTTTTTTTTTGAATGTAATTGGTGTTAGGACTTAAATGACCAAAACGTGCAAGTTCCGAATAATTGCTAAGGTGTTCTCTTTTTATTTTATTGCACAGGTTGATTTATTAAAATGTTATGCTTAGTTTGAGCATTACATTCTACGTGACTTGGTTTAAAATTATTAGACAAAAAAAAAAAAAAAAGGATTATAATAAACGTTTTCTGATAACATCACATTTCAATAGCTTTTTAGGAGTCATTGTTTGTATGAAAAGGTTCAATTTAATAACAATTTCGCACTCAAATGAAGTGTCAAAATAAGTTATTTCTTTTAATTAATACTAACGGGTGATTTTTTAGCTGGTTTGGTTTTGGCAACACTGGTTTTGACAGCTGACGTGTGTTTAGTACCTTGTGTCACTGTCAAACAGCTTCAGTTTGGTTTGCAATTTAACCATGGATCGTCTTACAAATGAACAGCGCTTGCAAATTATAGAATTTTACTATCAAAATTCGTGCTCGGTTCGAAATGTTCATCGCGCGCTGCTTCCATTTTATGGTCGGCATTCTCGACCTTCTGAGCAGTCTATTCGGAAGATGACGGTGACCAAATTTCGCACTAAATTTACTTTGTTGGACATTAAACCACCAACACGTTTACGTACTGTGCGTAGTGAAGAAAATATTGCGGCCGTATCGGTGTGACAGAAGACCGCGAAATGTCGATTCGGTGCCGTTCCCAGCAGTTAGGCCTTTGTTACAGCACTACGTGGAAAATTTTGGGTAAGGATTTGGGCGTAAAGCCTTTTAAGATACAGCTGGTGCAAGAACTAAAGCCAGCCGACCTACCACAACGCCGAATTTTTGGTGAATGGGCTCTTGGAAATCTGGCCGAGGATCCGCTTTTTTATCGAAAAATTGTGTTCAGCGATGAGGCTCATTTTTGGTTGAATGGGTACGTAAATAAGCAAAATTGCCGCATTTGGAGTGAAGATCAACCAGAAGCATTGCAACAGCTACCAATGCATCCCGAAAAAGCCACTGTTTGATGTGGTTTATGGGCCGGCGGCATTATTTGGCCATATTTCTTCAAAGATGATGCGAATCGCAGCGTTACTGTCAATGGTGAACGCTACCGAGCGATGATAACAAACTTTTTTTTGCCCGAAATGGAAGTTATTGACTTGCATGATATGTGGTTTCAACAAGACGGTGCCACATGCCACACAGCACGCGAAACAATGGCGCAATTGCGAGGCGAGTTTGGTGAACAGTTAATTTCACGTTTCGGGCCGGTCAATTGGCCGCCTAGATCGTGCGATTTGACACCATTAGATTATTTTTTGTGGGAGTATGTCTAGGCTAATGTCTATAGGGACAAGCCCGCTTCGATTGACGCACTGGAAGCCAACATCCATGCATTCATTCGTGAGATACCGGCCGATATGTGTGAAAGAGTATGCCAAAATTGGACTCAGCGGATGGGCTACCTGAGACGCAGCCGCGGTCAACATTTGCATGAAATTATCTTTAAGCATTAAATTTCAAAGTTCAAACTATCGATTCAAATAAATATTTCATTCATTTTTTCGATTTTTTTGTGTTTGTTTTTTTAAAGTTCTAAACCTCTTAAAAAATCACCCTTTACTTATTCATATGTCAAGGTCTTCCCTTATTTCATTTACAGTGTTAAATGTGTTCCTCTTTATTGTTTTGTTAGTCAGTTTTAGCGAAATGCCACGTAAAGTTGATCGCAAAAGCTATTTTATGCATTTGTTCTTTATAGTTTTTTTACTATTACGCTAAAGTCTTCGGAGTAACGTTTTTCTTCATTACCAACTCTGGTCGCCTAAAATTTTGCTCCAAAATATATTCTTGTTCAATTACTTGCCGGATCATTACCATCATTGCTCTTGTATCCGGTTTACTTAATAAATATGATGAACTTCAACAACAAGCCAATCTTCATCTTCGTGTACTTATAATTCTTCAGAATGTGTCACTCGCATTCTACTCAGCGGTAATCGTGTTTTATCAAATCTACCGTCACAATGAGTTAATTCTTTTGATTAATAAGACAAGAAACATTTGGATTCGATTATCGGTTATAACGGGAAATCTAAGTTTATTCGGTTTTGAATTTTACGTGATAATTTTGGTTCCCAGTGTTGTTCATTTTAGTATGTTTTATGGCCTAATCATGGCTTTGAAAAAATCAAAAGAAGATTTATTTGATGTTTTTAATGAGATTGTTGGATATTATGTGTGGCTGGGATGTGTTGTGTCTTTGGATTTGATTTACTTGTTTCTTATTATATATGTTTTGTACATGCAATGGATTTAGTGTTTTTAACGCTATTGGTTGATTTTACAATTAAGGGATCGAAAATTCCTCAATATCTTCATTGGGATAACTTGGCAGCAAAGAATAAAAAAAATATAGTCCATGGGGTAAAAGTGTAAGTGTAGATTTTAAGGTTCAATCAAGCAAAACATAGAGTCTTTACATAAATCACAAAATTGTTTTATTTTCAGGTGACTGGATTTCTGATGCAACTGCAATTTCAGGAATTAAAATTTGATGTGTTTGGATTATTTCAGTTGGATAATAACATCTTGCTGGGTGTTTTTTTCAGTTTTTGTAACTTATTTAACTATTCTAATGGAATCTAGTATAAATGGAAGTTTTGAAAAGTCAAATGTGTTGAAATAAGTAAAATCACGGCTGTCGGTTAAAAAAATCAAACTTTCAATATTATTTCGTCTAATTTTTGTTTAGTAAATAAATATGTATTTATATTCAAATTTGCAACTAGCAACTGCTTCGATGCAAAAAAATAGCATTTTGTTGAACATTTTTCTTGTTGTGAACGAACAAATTTGTGTCAAAAACAAATTTGAGGTTTTATTCAAAACCAACATTACGATGATGGAGAAGTCCGAAAAAGTGGTTTTCGTCATGACGTCCGTCAGTCTGTGCGTCTATGTTTTTAAAACGCAATTAAGTAATAAATAAATTTAAACTAAAATTAAAAAAAAATATCGAATAGTTTTCGAAAAAATGATTTTTCAAAAAAAAATTTCATTTTTTTTTTTAAATCCAAAAAAATAACTTTCGAAATTTTTTTTAATAAATATTATTACGGCAACTTAAAAGCATCCATGTAAAATGGTTGGAATTGGTTGAGTCATGAAGGAGAAAATCAGAATTAAAAAAAAAACGGTTCTATGGCAGGTACCGTTAATAACGGTTTTTGAAAAAAAAGGGTAAGGTCTATCATTTAAAGATAGACCTTGGCGCATTTCGCCCGGAAGTGGCTTCCCGAAAACCGCTACTTAAGCTTTTCTAATACCCTTTTTCAGACTTTAAATAAAGAAACAGCCGTTTATCGTTCCACGAAAAAGTCTTTCTTTCATGAACTGCTGATAGATTTGAACGATATTCGTTAGTGTCTTTCTCAAAACTGTGTTTTTTCCTTAGTATTCTTTAACAGTGGACTCTTTGCATATTTTGTATACATCACTTAGAGTTTCAGTATCTATACTGAGCGTGAATATTAGTGGCCTGAGGCATGCCTTTCTCGGGTATAATCTTCCCTCCTACCGCAGGGCGTTATAATCATACATGATACAAATCTAATATTAAAATTGTTTAACGAAAGAATTTGCTAATTTAATGGCTCCCAAATCACCGGTTAAAATAAAAAAAAAAAACAAAATTGATAGTTTTTAACGCACATCATTCGCGGCACATGTCGCCATCTCTGCCAATAGTGAAAAGCTAATAAAGCAATCATATCATCCCATTAATATGCTCATTACTATGCTTTTCAAGCACCACGCACGCGGATGCGGAGCTGTAAGGAAACTCTTAATAATTAGCGCAGCATTGAAATGTTAATGAGCAAATGTGCCGCTAGAGCTATGAACCTCCAGCATTCTAAATAGGATTAATCTGCTGAAAGAAGAAAAGCTCCGGTGGGGTTTTGGTTTTGGTTCGGAGGTTGAGATTGAGATTGAGGCTGAGGCTGAGGCTGGTTTGGATTGACACTTTCAAATGTGTAACAAAATTTTCATAGTTCTCTCTTGTCTGCTTTCTCTCAAACTTAACGAAGTGTTTGCAAGGAAGGACAAATGTATATTCCATATCACAATCACACAGCCAGATTTAGACATCCTGACGCCAATTTGTCTTTCTACACCTCTAGGTATTCTATATATAGCTGTGAGGCGTAGGTACGTATAGTTCAGTTATTATTGTATCGCAGGAAATTTGCTGGCTGCTGGGTACACCTGTCCCAACAGGGAGGATAAAACAACGATACCTATTCAGGGAGGGGCCATAAACAGAGTATCAACTGATGCGCGATTTCCTTCATTGTCGTTACAAGGATGACAATACAACAATTTCCCTTGATTAAATAATGTAATTTAAGATTCTCGTCTAATTATCCCCTCAAGATTTTATTTAATTAAACAGAAACAAAAGGCAATTGTCAACAGATGGCGCACAGCTGAGGTGCGGTGGAAAGCGGTTTTGTGTAACGTGCAGTTGGTAGGGCCACAATTATTGTGAGAATGAAATGTCGACAGGACGACAAATTAGAATACTGTGCAGTTATACATATGTATTAGGTAGATACTATCGTGTGTATGATGAAAATGCAGAAGACAGCTCTGTTATCCAGAGATGGAAATGCTCAGAAATGTGTATACCAAACTTAACAACAAAAATGTACATTTAGTACAAAGAAGAGACATCTCAGAAAATTCAGATCTGGACGTGTAGGCATGGTTTACCAAAATTAACTGTAGATTACATATCGTCGGCTGAGTAGGCATTGTTTTGACGTGTAGACATGGCTTTTACATAAGACATACGTTAAACCAATTCTCAGCCGACGATATACCTACCTAACTTTTATCCAAAAGCTTATTACTCGAAAACGACTTTAAAAAATTTGGCAGACATTTTTATGTGGAAACTGCAGTCATGGTCTAGTTATTGAAAACAAATAGCAATCCGGTCATGTTTCCACCGATTTCTAACAAAAAATTTAGAATCCTAGAAAAAAATTTCGATTATTGGAAATCCGTAAGGGGATTCTATAATCAACAATTTCCTTAGATAAGATATTGTATAATTAGGAATTGTGTGTTTTGATAAGTTTTCGAATTGCGTATTTACAAATCTTACTTATTTTAAGATTCGGGATTCTAAAAAACAGGATTTTAATGAGCGGGATTTTTAAAACGCGATTTTAAAAAAAAATTGAATGCCAATGTTAGGAAAATATTAATGGACATCTAAAACAAAAATTTCAAAAAAAATCATTCACGCGTTTAAAAAAAAAATGTTTTTTGAAAAAAAAAAAATTGAAACTTTTTTAAAAAATCCAAATTTTTTTTCAAAATTTTTATATGAAATAACTTGAAAATTGTTGAGAACCTCTTGTGCAAAAATTGTCATCGAAATCTGTGGAGTCGCTTACGAGAAAATAAGAAAAGAGAAAAACGGCTCTATGGGAGGTACCGTTTTTAACCGATGAAAAAATATTTTTTTTATTTAAAAAGTACGACCTCGATTGCTGTATTACGCATAAAAATTTTAATCAAAATCGTTATAGCCGTTTTTGAGAAAATCTAGTTTTTCCATATTGGTTGTATGGCAGGTACCGTTAATTTTGGTCCTAAAAAAAATTTCGATTTCACCTCTAGGGAATCACCAAAAACCCTTAACTACTAAGTTTGAAGATAATCGCTGGAGAACTTTAGGCTCTAGCTCAAGATAGATACAGGCAGACTGGCAGACAGCCAGACTGACAGACTGGCAGACAGAATTGCGAGACCCACTTGTTTCGCTTTCTCTATCATCGTAATGTCATGTCTTATTGTTATATCGAGTTCGATTTTTTTTACGAATGTATATCGCAAGTAAGAATTTGGATTTTTTTTTTTTGAATATTTATTTTTTTTCAAGATTTAATTTTTATATGTTGATAAATAATGTCATAAAAATAGCGTACATAACCATATTTTTTTATAAACGTCCTTGCAAAATTTTATGTAGAAAAAAATATTTTTATTTTTTAAGCGGCTCTAACGATTTTCAAATTTTTTTTTTCTAAAAATGTATAATTATAAAAGAAATCAAATTGTAATCATTGTTTTGAGGTAAAATTCATAGAAGAAGTTGTTTTATTCATTTGAAAATTGAATTTACAAATTTTTAATTAAAAAGGCTTAGCAAGTATAGTCACTATATCTATAAGAGCAAGTACGTGCGATCCAGTCGTGCAATTTATTTCTCATTCTCTATCATCGTAATGACATGTTTGATTGTAATCTCAACTTATTTTTGTGTACGAATGCATAACTTGATAAGTAGGTACCTACATATATCGCAAGTAAAAATTGAAAAAAAAACTGTGTAAAGTTTTACAAATTTAAAAAATTTTATCGAATTTATTTAAATTTATAAATTGTTTTTTTTTTTTTAATTTGTATGTATATTTAAATACACTTTATACTTTTGTATTAGATTGTGATCCCTGATGGCTATACAACCTTAAATTCCTTGTTTCATAAAAAGGTGGATGCATTTAAAATGGAATACACGATTCCATGAGTATTCGGAGTGTTATAACTGACTTCTACATGGTGTGCGGATTAGTATAATCATGATTGCTAAATTTTATATTTTTATGACAAAAACACAAATGTTAATGGCTAAAATGGTTTCATTGGCATATCAGGTACAATATTGCATGCAAATTATATTATGTGTAATTATGATTACTATATTATTGTGTGATTGAGCTATGTAATTAATTTTGATTTACTATGTCCTTAATCAAAAAAATCAAACGCATATTCAATCACTTATTAAAAATAACATTTCATAACATTTAGATTTCTAAAGTTTTTATAGAAGTATGTTAAGTCAAGCGCGGATGCAGGGGGGTCATGGGGGTCATGAATATGCATAAGGCAGGTAGTACCGTTATTTTTGGTCCAACAAAATTAAAATTAAATGAGGGCTTCAAGAATTTCAAGAGTAACAGCCGCTCAAAGTTTACAAAAACATGATTTTTCGACCTTTTTGGAAAATTATTTTATTTCAATCGTTCCGTTAAGAAATGGAAATGCTTTCAACCGTCAACTCCTGAGATCGATATGAAATCTTATATCTTTGATAACACTAGTTTGCAATATGATATGGTATGCCTTCACTGAATTTTTGTTTCTCTCTTAACGGAATGATTGAAATACAATTTTTTTTTCAAAAAGGTCGAAAAACCTTGTTTTTGTAAACTTTGAGCGGCTGTTACTCGATGGTTTCTGGTCCGATCAGCACAAAAATATATTGTTGGAAAGAGGAAAACTATGTTCAAAATATTTAAGTATTCAAAAATTATAATTACTGTTATTAATATTTATGCTTAAATATGAAAATAGAGCAAAAAACATGTTTTTTGCTGATATCTCGAGAACGCTTCTTTGGAAAAATAAATAAATCTCATTTTCTTGTTCAGCGACCCAAAATTAATTTAAAAAGTAATTTTTTGTGCAGGTTCTCACTATGAACCGAAAATTTGTAAACTAGTGTTATCAAGGATATAAGAATTCATATCAATCTCGGGAGTTGACGGTTGAAAGCATTTCCGACATAGTAACTTTTCTACACCTAGAATGTTCTATATTAAGAGAAGAGAGAAATTTGTTTCAACTCATTCAAGCAAAATGTCTGTTGACTGAAACAGTCAGTTTGCAGTCGCAAAACAATATCAACGAATTCTTTTTTAGGCTGCTTTACCTATACAACAATATTAATATGAATGTAGGTAGACTGTTCACCTTTGTAACTAGGAAGGTGTTGAACGTTGCAAAGAACGTTCAGACCTTTAAATCATAGCCCACATCCACCTTCCACCCAACAGTTTGCAAGTACTGCTTCCTACAAACATCATCACCAATACCTCCTAGCTCATACACAAAACTGTCTTTATTGCAAACATTGAAGATGTCTCCAGGGATATTGATTAAATGTCATTGACCAAATCTCTATCGAATTGTTGGAATGGCATCTTCCTTCTTCAATATGACACCTTGAATGAAATTGTATTTCGAGACAGAGCCTTGAATTCAGATGATGAGACGATGAGAGCATCAGTCATAGCAGCTGCTACGATGTGAAATACGCTGACACGGTTCTCACTTACAATTCACTTCGTATTGGTACGGTCTGTGTTTGACACATGATTTGATTGAGTATCCATCTTACCTATCATTGGATTGTGGATTCGATGTGCTTTTGAAGTATCAAATTCATCATTTTCAAATTTGTTTTGTTTGTGTTTTTTTTTTTTTTAGCTGACATTTTGGCTTTTCCTGCTTCAGTTGAGATTGTTGTTCGTCCGTTGACGTGCATAGGTACATTTTTGTTTGAAGTCGTTTTTATTTGTTTTTTTTTTTATTTTATTAAATTTCATACTAACTTCATGTGAACTTAGAGAAGAACTCTCCCCTTGTCCCAGATTGGAATGTCGGCGAAAAAGAACGAAATACCACAGCAACAACATTAAAATTGCAGTTACTAATAATTAGCAACGAAATAACTTACTAATTCCATTTTTATTTGCAAAAATTGCTTCGCTATGTTAACAGTCTTAAAAAAAACAGCTGGCTGAATTAAATAGAATCTCTGTAGGGCATACTTGGACATCAGTGGTTTCCTTGAAATTTTTGATTGATCGCTTGATTTTTCGGAAAATTTTGGTGAAACTTTTTATTTCGAATTTTGTCAAATTTCTTGCAATACATATGTACATATTTTTTTATGAGGATATATTTTATTATGCAGTTTGTATCGTTTTGTGATACATTTAAAGGGTTACAAATTTTCATAAGCGCTTATGGGAGCAAAAAGTTGTTTTAGTGAAAAATGGGTCAGGGCAAGTTGTTCCACATACCCGATTATTAGTTCTCGAATCTACCTACCTTTTTGATTTTCAAAGTTAAAATGGACTTATTAGCTTTGATCAGCGATTTCTGGCAAAAATGCGTTTACGCTAATATTTTCTCCGATACATCTTTTGTTGAAAAAAATACCAACAAAATCGTAATATTCAATATCCGCTAATCATCGTTAAGACTATCTTAGTCGTTATTAGAAATAACGAAGTTTGCCTCTATGACGAAGCGCATCATTGATTAGTTGATGGACCTATTCAAGTAGAATTTCCAGACTTTGATAAAGTGGATGTCACGTCGAGAAGAAGAGGCTTGGATAAGAAACCACTTTCATTGCTCTACTTTATAATATTTTAAGAAAAACAAAGTCACCAACTCCGGTTGTTTAATGGTGGAACTCTTCAAGCACAGAAGAGATGTGTTAGGACACATGGCTTGCAACAGTTCTTCCATGCTATCTTGACCATGTCAATGTCTCTACCGGATAAAGTCAGACTATTTAGTTTCAGTTTTAAATGACGCCCCTTACTTTGGCGGACACTTTGTGGCGGAATCAAACAATTGTGATCCTAGAAATTGTAGCTAATTAAATGCTAATTTCCAAAGTTAGCAGACAAATAATTAAAATAATTTTTTTGATTCCGCAACTGAGTGAAGTATTGTTGTTAGCGGTGTAACACTGTAAAAGATCTATCAGTAGAAAGCTAGCATCCACTAAATCGAGCTATTGGGTGCAGTTTTGGTATGTAGCAGCCCAACAGCTGATTCTGGGGCGCTTCCAGGTTCTATTCCGGGGTAGAATAGTACAGATTTATGGGTTAGGAATTTATATTTACTCAAGTCCAACCATCGAACTTCACTTCATCCTATAAGATGTCTAATATGTACCAATGATGTTTGGAAAAATTGTGGTTCACTGGGTGTCACCAAGCTCTTCTCGAGTTTTGTGTATATGCTAAGATCAAACCACGAAAATGGCCATTGGCCGAAAAAAACGACCCAATCCCGAAATGGTATTTTATAAACGACTAAACCCCGAAATTTGGGTCATCCAGGCACCTTCCGCTGCCTTAAACAGTTCCTCCGGCTGAACATTCGCACCAGCAGTAAGTATGCATGTGTTGACAAAAATAAATTGGCTCCGTTCGTTTATTCTTTCTTGAACCGCATCATCGAATAATAAACCTCGTCTTTGACTGCATGCGCTCGTCTGCAGTGATTTCGGTGATCTTCTATGCTTGAAGGTTCATGATAAAGCGATCAGTAAAAACTCTGACGCTGTCCTGCAATAAAAGCTTCATCATCATCATCATCGGCTCGACAACCGGGGTCCGGTCCTGGCCTCTTTCAACATGTCTCTCCACCTATTCCGGTCTCGAGCCGACGCCATCCAGTTGCGCACCCCAAGGCTTCGGGCGTCCTGGTCTTCGCCATCTCTCCAGCGGAAGCATCGTCTACCATAGAATGTACCACAAAAGACTTTCCGAGCAGGTTCCTCTTCGCTCATACGAGCTAGGTGCCCTCCCCACCGGAGTCTACCGAGCTTAATTTTTTTCACTATGTCTGCTTCAAGGTAGATTGCGTACAACTCATGATTGTACCGTCTCCGGAATCGTCCTTCCTCACATATGGGGCCAACAATTCTCCGTAAGACTTTTCTCTCGAACGCGGCTAAGAGATCAAGTGCCTTTTGCTAAGCACCCAAATCTCGGATCCATACATGAGTACTGGCAGGACCATGGCCCTGTGCAGCAGCAGTTTTGAAGTTATGGTTAGATTTCTAGATTTGAATAGCTTTGACAGACTGTAGTAGCAATAAAAGCTTGTTGACTTTAAATTACGTTACATTAGGTCTGTTTGGTAACTTTTGTAGCAAAATGTTAAAAATCTGTCAAAAACCTGGAAAAAACAGGAATTCTGAAAATCGTATGTACGACGACGTTGTACCACATTGTACAACGTTTGAGTTACCAAACAGACCTATTTTGCAACAATAGCTGATCCTTGTTGTGATGCCGCTTGCGTACTTACATAACTACTCGCAGATACTGATCCCCTTACCTGAAGGGACTAAATACGAAGTATGATTATTTGTTAAAATTAATTGTGTCCATCAAACTAAACATTTCAAACAAAGTTGGTTACAGAATGAAATTGAATTTCGCCTCGAATTGAAAACAAAAATAGAACCTCACAACTCTGGTCTTGGCATGTCAGGAACAGGATGTAAGTATCAGGAAAGTCCAATTGAGTATAATACCTCGTAGATATTAAATTTTTTAATTTCAATTTCAATTGAGTTTAATCAATGACTTCATTTCAAAAGGAATAATATCGGCATGTCCGCAAGCAATCCACTAATAATTTTTTTCCCTTGATATTATGAACAAATCAATTGTGTATCGTTGAAGCTATATGTGAAAACGGTTTCATATTCATTATGTCCTTATTGAGTCCTTACATATGAACCTATATGCATATTTCAGGTGGAAACAATGTGAGCTCGTGTGTGATGCACACAATCTCTTCTGCACCATTCCGGACGCCACCGCTGGTTATGATGTGGATTGTAAAATAATACGCCATAACGACCACCATAATGCCGTGTATGCGTTTTATAGTCTACTCCATCTACACATGATGGTGGCCAACACAAAGACTATGGGGCTCCCGTGGGGGTAGAGGTCCATATGTACATATACTATTGGAATGGCGGTATGGCACCTCCAGACATGGTCTCATCCATTGCGTGGCGTCGTCGTTGCGTCCTCATCGGTTTCGGTCGTTGGGAAGAAATCGGAAGAGGGACGAAAAGAGACTGGTCGCGATTGAATCCTTCACTCAATTTCGAGTTGCAAGCGGAATACGAAATTGAATTATTTTTGGTGCGGAGCGTGAGCCCTTGATATGATTTGGAGCTATCCGAAGCCAGTGCTCTGCATATGGCACAAAATGTCAGAAAGGATTTATACGTATTTCAATTTGCGAAAGGATTACACTGTTGAATGAACTCGCAAATTGAATTAAGATCTTTGAAGTACCTATGTTGGATTTTTTGTCGCTCTTGTTGTTGTTTTTGTTGTTGATAGTTTATGTGTGTGTTTTTGCTAGGGATATGTCATATTACGCTATTAACGTATTTTATTTAATTTGTTGCAAAGTGAGTTAATTAAAAAAGAAGTAGGTAGGAAAATATATTAAAAAAAAGGATAATTCTGTTGATATCACTTAAAAATATATAAAAGCCCAAAGGGGATGCTTAATTTAACTCTTTTGTGCGAAATACTTTTTGTCCGGAGGAAATTGTTGTCATCAATTATTATTATTTCAATTGAAAATGTTCTCCACTGTGATTTTATTATTGAAATATCCTCTTTGTCTTTTATTAAAAACAAAAAAAAAATGGTAATTGTGTGCCTGAAGTGTGGGGAGAAAATTAATCAAAATATCCGTCAACCTGACAAAAAGAAGTAAGAACAGCGATATGAAAACTTGAATCGCCTAAGGTTGCTGGCTTTTGTTCGATATTTTCTGTGTTCGCCCAGAACTTTTCTGCCAAAGATTTGAAGGGCCCCGATCAGTGTTGTTTTGGGCAGATCAACTAACCAACGCCAACGTACAGAATTTCACTTTCCAGTAAATCCTGAAAAACCACTCATTTTGGTATTTCTGGGTTTCGATACATTCCATCTGTTTAGTTTATCGGCATTAAAGTCCCCTTGTGCTAATGTTGCCGAAATATCACCAAATCAAGCACTCGATTCCCCCACCTCAATATTCACAAGGGAACCTCTGGCGGCATCCATATCAAGTAACTGTTAACCAAATTGACCATGTTGCGATAGACGTTAGGAATGCAACCAGTATCCTGGATGTTCGAACGTTCCGAGATCGTGTCTCCCGCAATCTCCCAGAAAACCCACCAACAGTACAAACTATCCTACAAGCAGTAGAATCATTCCCAACATGACATTAAAAGTGCCGCCTCTGATGTGCTGGGTCTCAGAAGACCACCAATGCGAAACACCTGGTTTGATAAGGAGTGCCGCTAGGCACATGCAGCCAAGGACGAGGCATAGAAGTCGATGCTGCAGGCTAGGTTCAGAACTGTTGAAAGAGAAGCACGCCAAGTCTATGTGCAAAAAAGAAGAGAGGAACATTGACATCTTAGAAGGAAGAAGTCGGGGATGTTAGGGTAGGGGTGTTGTCCGAAAGTTCTGTCAGACTGTGAAACGATCTACCCAAGGTTATCAGAACAAAATCGAAGATTGTCGTAATGAAAATGGGAACACCGTAGGAGAAACGCAATCGATGTAAAGGATCTGGAAATAACACTTTTTCCAACTGCTTAGCGGCGAAGATAGCCAAGATTCCGCTGTTATTCAGAACAACTCATTCACCGTGGACGATGATGACCAAAATATCTGTCCCCTCGATCTAGAAGAAATTAGAACAGCGATATCCAAACTAAGATCGCATAAGGCTGCTGGGTCGGATGGCCTATCAGCCGAATTATTTAACGCAGCAGAAGATGACTTGAGGAGCATACATCAACTTTTTTCTAGAATTTGCTAGTAGGTAGGTATGCCCAATGAATGGAAACATAGCATAGTGTGCACAATCTACAAGAAAGGAGATGCTCTGGACTGCGCCAACTACAGAGATATTAGTCTTCTCAACATCGCATATAAAATTCTGTCGGCTATTTTGTGTGTTCAGTGGGAATCAGTGGATCATTTGCAAGATGGGTTTGACTGTTAATGATGAGACGAAAACAAAGTATATACTGTCATCGAAAAGAGAGACCCAACACCGTCGACTGATTCAGAATTTCACCATGGGCATTTATAACTTCGACGTAGTCAAAGACTTTGTTTATCTGGAATCCGCTATTACATCGCACAACAACATCAGCGTAGAGATCAAGCGAAGAGTCTTGACAACCGATATTTCTTTAGGCTTAGAAGGCATTTATGTAGTAAAGCACTTTCTCAAAGAACCAAGGAGAACCTATAAGACCTGCTAGGCAGAGGCATGGACACTGTCAGTTTCCGATGAAAACCAGATGGGTTGCTTTAAGAGAAAGATTCTTCGAGTGATATTTGGTCCAGTGTGCATCGATGGAGAATGGAAAAGAAGATGCAACCACGAACTGTACGGGCTTTACTGCGACATCGACCTTGTTGAAAAGCTGAAAATACATACATTGAGATTGCTGGGGTCCTCTGGAGCGTATGGACACCTACACACCAGCCCGATGCGTCTTCGCATCCAACGCGGATGGACAACGTGACAGAGGAACACCTCATTTTTGGTGAAAAGATAAAGTGGTAGACGACATCAACCAACTTGGAGTGAAAAATAGTGGCAACTAGCTAGGGACCGGACTAGTTGGAGAGGTTTGTTGGTTGAGGCGAAATACATCCTGAATTGTAAGGAATGCTAACGTTGCCAGGGACGAGTGACAAGGAATGACTTATCTGGACATCGCAGACAAAATTGTAATAGATTGTGCAGGATTACAATAGAGGAATCTCTCTCCTCCGGAATGATCGGTCAAAACTTCACCGACGACGACGCTGTTGATATGGAAATAGGTTAAGATAAGAATAATGTTGACCTGCTCTCATGAAAGCTCTTAAACATCATAATTTAAAGTAATTGTATGAAACTCAAAAGTTCCAGATTCATAACTTTTCAAAAGTTATGTTGTTGTTGTTCAAACATTCAATGAAATTGACGGAATAAAGAATGGTCAAGTCTAATAAGCTGACATTCTAGTACGAATAGTACAATAATAACAATAATTTCAAAAGTTCGTTAAACTCCTTGCTTTTACTGAAGATATTAAAATTATATGGGTTTGACTGTTAAAGAAACGAAAACAAAGTATATGATGTCATCGAGAGGTCCAACACTATTGATTGTGAGCTGTGACAAAACTGGCCTGTTATGACTTCAGGGTAGTTTGAGACATTGATCATCTAGAATCCACTACTACATTTCACAGTGACACAGACTTATTAAGCAAGGAGACCGCTAGTAAAAGGAGGGGGCTGAGGTGTGGGCAATGAGTATTGTCAACATCAAATGAAAAGTAGCTGGATTACCTTAAGAGAAAGATTCTTCGAGTGAAGATGAAGATGGTTCCGTATTGACATAGATGCACAAGTCAGTGACACAGACTTATTAAGCAAGGAGACCGCTAGTAAAAGGAGGGGGCTGAGGTGTGGGCAATGAGTATTGTCAACATCAAATGAAAAGTAGCTGGATTACCTTAAGAGAAAGATTCTTCGAGTGAAGATGAAGATGGTTCCGTATTGACATAGATGCACAAGTCTAATGAGTTCTCAACCAATATCGATGGACAATGTGGCATAGGAGAGAAGTTCGAGTTTAACGAGGGACTATAGAGACAAAAGTAGAGCAAAACTACAAAGAACAGATAATAGCAACTTCTAGATTATGTTTTAAGCCACTACAGTAATCGGGAAAGGTTAAGGAATTACCTACAAACGATAAACCAACAAGAGCTGAAGGCATCCAACATGAAATGCCATGCAGTTGGAAGTGAACTCCAGTGAGCCAACATTATGTTCCAGAACTCCATTCAACACCAATAAACACATCAAATTAAAAGGAGATTGCATTTTATATAACCTGGACCTGATACCTTCAAGAATATCAACAAAAAAGTGATTCTAACTAACAATGGAGAAGAAAAAACGGCGCAAGATATAGCAGTAGTACTTGCAGTTTATTTCAAGGAAAACTTCCCACCAAACCCATCTGCAAATGCTGTATTCCTAGACGCAACCATCCAATGCTAACATTTAGCGACATCAAATCAATTCTGCAAGTGACACAGTTGATAGCCCGAACCTAAGATCTTCAGAAGAAAGCGCGGAAGTGTTCAAGAATCCTTAAAATTTTTAAAGTTCCACTCAAAAGTTTTGAACCCCTTTAACAAAACTTATACTGCTATACAGAAACATAAATGTAATACATCAAAGAATGAACATGAACATTGTCTTGTGTGTGTGTGCAGTCGGTGATGTTTTCATATCGTACATAAATCCTTTGGCAATAAATCATTAGATGCTTAAACTTGTAGCCTTGGCCCTGTTTTTGTTTCTGTTAGCCCGTAGATATTTCAACCAGAGGTATAATGTATCATGTGCGCATGCATGAGTTCATTTGCCACTCAAGCAGTCCAAACTAAAGTTCACAAATCACAACCGAAATCCCAAATACTAAAGTCCTGCACGCGAACAAACCATATTTCTGCAGTTGGCCCGCTATTAAATTGTAATTTATCAAGAGCGTGTGCACTGAGGGTCATAGGGCAAGGAATTCCATTATACATACCCCGAAAACACCATCAAATACATAGGTCATCGTCGTCGTATGTTTTGTGGCCATTGCAGATATTTCCGCTCATAGAACGTTGTTAAAGGTTACACCAATGAACATTGCAATTTTTTTCTAAAATTTTTTTTCATTTTCTTTTTTCAGTCTTGTTTTTTTTTCGTTTTTTTTTCATTTTTATTTTCCCATCTCTCGTTTTTATTGGTTTGCGCTATTTTGCGCTTGAAATATGCTATTCGTGTTCTACGCGAGTTAACCCAGGAATTTGTTTTCCTTTTAACTAAAATGTGTGTTGTGTTCGAAATAAACTCGAGAGGAAAATATTTTAGTTTTTATTTCACTGAACAAAATCGCTCAGTCATGTTGAACATAAATTTTTAAGATTTTAAGAGAACATCCTATATGTAGGTACTCACAAAACAAACATAAAGTAAAAATGAAAAGAAAATACAAAATACGAAATTTAGTGTGTTCATGAGAATTGAGGAATGTTTGTATTTCTTTGTCACTCAAGCTTATGATAACAAATAGACTGTCATATCTTGCGATGTTTAGGAATCACAGGCATAATAATGGATAGGATAGAACATGCGTCAATGGATTTTCAGGCAGTATCGAACTTTGACAAGCAGACAGAACAGGAGTCAAAATTGTGCACTCTATCAACAATTTTAAGTAAGAAATATACAATTTGTGAATAACGGGTATTGCAATAAGCGTTGCGTTTGAAACAAAGGACTTTTTTTGATAACTCTTAGTATGGCGAATTCCAATTGAAATGGAAGAGCTTTCCCTTAATAATCAAAGAACGGAGTCTTATTTCACTATTTATCAACTTTCCGCAAACTGTCAAGTTGGTCAACTCTAGAGTTGACACAATGTTGAGAGTTGAGTGACAAGTCGAAATTTGTTTTTTTTTCACTTTTTTAAATCTCAACTCGAAAGAGGACTTTCTAAAAAGGTGTCCAAATTGAAGGAAGGTATTGGAACATGGTATTGAATTGGAAATCCTGGAATAGAAAGAGAGCGTTACAAATTGGAAAGGAAAAGAGATGCGATGCTCGAATGGAAACGTTAAAAGAGCACCCAATTCAGTATACCATCCCAATAGCAGCCATTTTAGTTTGCATTTATACCAAAAGTAAATAATAAATATTTATTTATTACGATTTGATTTATTTATTCTTGTGTTTATTATTGTTTGCCAAAGGTAATTGATGTTGCCTTATAGATGGAAGATGTGTATTACACAACATATCATTGAATCCAAGCATTTCCGGTGTAGTTTGCCGTTCCTTTTCATCGATTGATATGTTGTGAAAAGTAAAGGACATCACAAGCAATTATAATCAATTGCTAGGTTTCAATCATCTTTATCCGGTGGATATCATTGAAAACCGACTTTTTCAAATTCCGTAGGATCGCTCGTCACAATTTCGAGTGTGAGTCTGAGACTCGTTACCTATGTACATACATTTTCAACCAACTTAGAAACATTTTGAAAAGGTGTCGCCAATTAATTTGTGTTTGAGTAGCCAGAGTCACCAATATAATACACTGCTCAAATTTAACCTCTTCAAATCGTTGCCTCAAAGTTGACGAATTAAAAGCACCTACGTTGATCGTTCGTGGAACCCTGAGAAACGAAAATAACAGAAAATCAGTTGCATAACTTTTATGTATTTGTATTTTATGTAGATTATACTTGGCAACGAGCAATGATTTCTACTATTTTCAGGTCTGCAGAAAACAAGGTCTGATTGTTAATAGAAAACCAGCCCTAACGGTTTCTAAAAGTGCTGCACCGTTTGTACCAGGATTGGATTTAATTCTTACATACGTGCAATTTTTGTATGTACTTTGCTTCAGTGCAACGCAAACCTACCTTTACCCTTGAAATGCGAAATCGGTAGATCGGTAGATCGGTCGTCCCATTTTTGAAGCCCCCCGTAGGCACATTTTATATTATTTTTTTTTATATTTTTATTCAAACCGAAACCGAGTATATTTTTTGACAGATTATAAATTTGAAATTGACAAAAAACTCTCAATTTTTCTCCCTCAACTTCTACTATTTCAGGAAGTTGAGAAAACCAGAAGTTGATCAACTTGAAAGTTGGGAATCGACAGTTGAAACTGTCAACTTTAAATGAAGAAAACACAGAATCAAAAGTTGAAAGTAGAAATCCTCAACATGCAGTGCACCAGGTTCTTCTTCTATAACTTTTTCAGAAATCATTTCACTAATTGATAATAATTACTACTCTATTGCAAACAGAGGTATTTTAAGGGCCTTGTATCTTGGATTTAGGAACGATGCTTCTCTTTCATTTGGTTCGGGTGGAACTGGAATGTAGGTAAGTAGTAGGTTAGTATCAACATTCATACGTTGAAAATGTTTCTTCAACAATTTAGTGGCCCTCTCAGCAGCCTTTTTCTGCATCCTCTACATAAAATGTAGACAAAAATAAGGACCAAGATTTGCATCTCTTCAATAAAGTTGTAACGAAAGAGCAAATTCTAGACAATATCTCTCGATTTGAGCGATACATCACATAACTTTGAATATCTAATAGCTTGAAGATCCTTGGATTCTCCAGGGAACGTTCTATCCTCGTAATAGTATATTTGACTAAAAGGAGCCTACCAGCATAGGTATCCTTAGAATATTTGAATACCCGGGCGGAATCATTAGTCCTAATTTTTGGCGTTTGTTCTAAAAGATTAATGTCAAAATTATTTAAAAAACATAATAAAAATAGGTACCGTTTCTATAATGCACTTATACATGCTTATCTCTTTTTTAATTTAGAATCTTCGCTACTCTAGATAGGTATACCTACTTTTTTTGTAGAAAAAGTTTTTTTTTTTTAATATTGTGGTAATGGTGTTGTGCAACCATATTTTTGATCCACTAAGATTACAAGATTAACAATACTTCTTCATATTCCTGAAATAGGATACAAACTTTCATCAGATGAGTCCTTGCAGATCTATCAAGACTTTCATCCTCCATCATAACTCTCGTAAGTCGGTTACGTTGCTTCTCTTATATCTCGCATATGTTTAATTCACCAACACACACGCTAAAAAGTTCTTAAAAAAAATCATATGTAATAAAAAAAAAACACAAAAACTGGCAACCACAACAAAAAAAAAAGAAGAAAAAGGAAAAAGACGTGTTTATGCATGTCCTTCGATGAACTCACATCACTAGGACTATAAATATTTTGTATGCAAGACATCACGTTTGCCGCTAAGTTGTAAATCCCTATAAGATGATCTTCGTACATACACAGGCACTACAACTACACATACGAATGGAATATGTGAGGGAGTCAGGCAGGTCCCGTTAGCATGTGCGACGACAACGACGACAGGACATGAGAGTTTGTATACGAAATTTTGTATAAAAGTATAAATGGTAGTTTTTGCGCGCAACTTTCAAAACGAAGATTAGCATGCGAGTCATGTGTCATTTTGCTTTATGTATATAGCATCCACCCTTAGCTATTGCAGTAGAATTCTATACCCCAGTTTCCAGCATATAATAAGAACAAGAACAAGTCCTTTCGATGCAAGGACAAGAATCAGAATCTGAAGATTGCTGTGTTGGAATCCAGTCACGTGCTTTAGAACCATGCAAGTGTTGGAGGGATAAATTGCTATTAAGTGCGGCAAAGATGATTTATTATTGTGTAGCGTTATATTATACCAAAAATAGACTCCAAGACAGGGTGGCAGTTAGAACGTAAAAGGTAGCGAATTGTAGCTTTTTAGGTACATATACGTTATATCTCCAGCCACACTAAGGTAGACTTTTTAAATTTTTCGTTAGGTTTGCAATGCTCTCAAATGTCTTCTAGTTTTATCACTAAAAAATTACCTCCAAAAAATATTTCTAATGTTTATCAAAATAAAATTTTTAATATTCATGACATAAACTACGAACTCATGCATGGCAAATATTTTTGTGGCTTTTTATTCGTTTTTAACTTTTGGTCCTGTCAAAGTTTGTATTCTACGTTTTTGTGAAAAGTAGATAGAGTTGATTATAGTTTCGAATAAGTTAGGTTATTATAAATTGAAATTCATTAATCATTCCAACGAAAACCATCAAGCCTCAAATTTCAGTTTTTTTTTTATTTATAATTATTCTATAAAGCAAATTTACAGTTCAGTGTGCAAAAAGAAAAAGAAAAATAAAGAATCGCAGAAAATTTAAGGACTAGTTTAATCACAGTGGGTTAAGTTTTTAGCATAATTTTAAGAGGTTCTTGTTATCGGTTGTTTAGCTAAATCAAAGTTTAAAAAAACTAAAACTAAAACAATGAATTCTCAGAGAAGAAAAATGGTCAAAGTGGACTTTCGACATTTATAGTTGCGTTAGGACTCGCACTAGAATCACTTGATTTAGGGAGCCTGGAGCCAGTATGCCGGGAGTAAATGAGAAGGGGACACGCCTTAAGAATACTTTCATTAGTACTGCCAACTTCATCTTAGGCAGCAGTCGTAGAAATCGGAACGACTGGTTTCCAACAACAATCTCATAGAACGCGGGCACGTGAAGAGGAATATAAAGAGGTCAGAAGAATTGAAAAACGGCTTCACAGACAGAAAAAATTAGCCTGGGAGAAGAACCTTATCTGTGAAATAGAGAACAGCCGAGAGCGAGGTCCGCACCAGGCGCGGAAGTTCTACCAATCCGTCCGAAACATGACGCAGTACACACCACGCTGCACATACTGCAAGGCCGGTGAGGGAAATTTGATCACCGATCCACCAAGCATACTGGAGCGATGGGAAGTGTACTTTAATGAATTGCTAAATGCAAAACAGCAGAAGTGGAGGCTCCACTACTTCAAGATGAACACCCTATGCTACCGCCACCAAGCATAGAAGACGTTGAGAAGGCTATAGGACGGCTCAAGAAAAAAAAAGCCCCGGGAGCCGATGGCATACCACCACGGAGGGCCAGCCTTACGTCAAGCAATTCATGATATCATAGTGCACGTATGGGAGCATGAAGAAATGCCAGAAGACTGGCGAAAAGGTAGCATATGCCACATACATAAGAAGGGAGATGTCACAACGTGCAGCAATTATAGAGGTATCACGTTGTTGAGTACTGCCTATAAGATACTCTCCTCTATCCTACAAGACCGGATAACCCCATACGCTAAAACCACCATCGGACACTATCAGTGTGGTTTCATTCCAGGCAAATCAACAACTGATCAGATTTTTACCCTTAGGCAGGCGATGGAAAAATGTCTAGAATTTAACATCCCAACATACCATCTGTTTATAGACTTTAAAGCCGCCTATGATAGCAAAGCCAGGGTAGAACTTTACAAAGCCATGAGAGAATTCGGCATCCCAAATAAATTGACACGACTATGTAGGTTGACCATGACGAACGTAACAAGCCAAGTTAAAATAGCCGGATTGCTATCCAGACCAATCAACATCTTTAATGGACTGCGACAAGGGGATGATTTGGACTGCCTCCTCTTCAACCTGGCTTTGGAGAAAGCAATCCGTGACTCTGGCACATCGACATCATCGGAAGAACCGAACAAGCTGTACACGATTCCTTCATCCAGATCGAGCAGGCGGCACAAAATCTGGGGCTGCACATTAGTGAAGGTAAAACAAAGTACATGGTGGCGTCGAATGCGAGAAGAACAGTTGGTCAAACAATCAAGGTAGCGGAGCACGAATTTGAAGTGGTGCAATCCTTTAAATACCTTGGGTCAACAGTAGCAGCCGATAACAACATAGAAGAAGAAATACGCGGGCGGCTTCTCAAATCCAACAGAGCCTACTACAGTCTGTCAAAGCTATTCAAATCCAGAAATCTAACCATAACTTCAAAACTGCTGTTGTACAGGACCATGGTCCTGCCAGTACTCATGTATGGATCCGAGACTTGGGTGCTTAGCAAAAGGCACTGTGATCTCTTAGCCGCGTTCGAGAGAAAAGTTTTACGGAGAATTGTTGGCCCCATTTGCGAGGAAGGACGATTCCGGAGACGGTACAATCATGAGTTGTACGCAATCTACCTTGAAGCAGACATAGTGACAAAAATTAAGCTCGGTAGACTCCGGTGGGGAGGGCACCTAGCTCGTATGAGCGAAGAGGAACCTGCTCGGAAAGTCTTTTGCGGTACATTCTATGGTAGACGGCAGCGTGGTAGACCATGCTTGCGCTGGAGAGATGGCGTAGACCAAGACGCCCGAAGCCTTGGGGTGCGCAACTGGATGGCGTCGGCTCGAGACCGGAATAGTTGGAGAGACTTGTTGAAAGAGGCCAGGACCGGACCCCGGTTGTCGAGCCGATGATGATAATGAATAATCATTGATTTTGTTGAACCAAATTGAACAAATTGGCCCTAAGTCTATTTTGTGCATCTTGTTTTTCATAAAATCATAAGCAAAATGACTGTTTCACTGTTCGTGAATTTAGAAAAAATACATTTTTCGATTGATTTTAATTTTTAGGTTCCAATGTGGCCATCAACTGCGCGGGGCAACCTACAGCGGACTGGCTAAAGGTAATAGCGTTTAAGCTGCAAAATTGAAGGAGCACCGAACAGAAGGCGTGTATTGGTGACGAAATCCCAAAAATGCATCACATCACTGTGTTCTTACTTAAAAGCAATGGGCAAGAAGATACAAAATCATTGGCACTCATCCAATACTAAAATGAAGGATTGGTTTTCTGAGGGAAAAGGGCAACTGATGGTGATCGGCATATCAGCCGATGCTTTTGTGAAGACTCAGCATGAATTTCACAATAAATTCGGCAAAATTAGTGTCTCCGGCCTAAGAAAACTATCAGGGCCATTTTCCTTTTATGAGCCCAAAAAACAACACGGAAATGGAAAAGGTTCGTTTACACGAAGAAATGGAGGGTATGGACCTCTCCTTGAGTCAAACTGGGTCAAATACCTGCCATGCCACCAGGCCGTAGAAGAACAATTACAGTCTATGAAAATACTCCAAATACCAAATTTTCTGAAGGGAATCAGGTAAGAAGATTAGCTGTAGTACGATGAACCAACTCACCCAGCTAAAATAAGGAGGCACAATTATATCCTATAGGTCGCAGTGTAATATTATACCCCTAAGATAAATCAATCAATCAAACCCCAAAGTATCATAGTGGCAATGGAGAAACATGGTAGTTGCCCTTATAAGCGTAACATTTAGCGGTCACAAGGGCAACTACTCTCAGCACATTGACTTAACTCAAGGGTATCAGTTCCGAGTTACTATGTTCTTCGCGCCGGATTCAGTTGTTCCTTTTTCCGCTGATGACTATCAAAGGTCCAATGACGTAAAGGGTTGTTTTATGCTTAAGTATTCCACTGTAGTTCAACTATATTCTCGTTTCACCCTCCCGTCAATCCTATAAAGAAAGGTTTTTAATTACTCCCTAAATCTTAATTGATTCGACTAAATGAATTAGGTTGACTATGCCATAAATTTTGTTCGTATATATGAGTAATTTGTCAATAAAGAACCCATCCAAACTTCTATACTCCTCAACTCCGTAAAAGACCAAGGCTTGAAAAAGGAATACCCAAACAAGCCCCTTTGCAGCACACAATACAACTCTCATAACTTTCTTCCCCCTCAATACTATATTATTTTCGTTCACATTGTACCTACCTACTTGTTGCATAAACTTCATCAACGAGAATATTTTGCCTTAATATAAATAAAATATCACTAATTTATCAAGTTAATGAGTAAAGTTTGGTTTTGCAAGGGTAACCCGACGACACGACGCGACGCACTTCTTTACCCAACCAAAAGAACCAGACTTTGTGGGCGTTTTCCACACAACCGCAGGACATAATTTAATGAACTCAAAAAAAAAAGTAGAGAAAAAGAATGGATTACGTCAAGAGCACCCACCAAGCCTTTTAGAGTGAGAAGTCCAATAAACCCATTATTCTGTACTCCAGCTCCAAGGGAAGAAAAAGCTTTTGAAAATATCGTATAGATATGGCAATTCCTTTTATTTTTTGTGTTTTAATTTCCAGTTAAACTTTCATAATTCAAAGAATACAAGCGATTGAATGCATTTTTTAATAATAGTTCAGATTTTCTATTTTCTACAATTAAATCCCCCAGGATAAGGGATGAGAAAAACGGTTCCCTCTATTCAAAACACTTTGAGTCTACAGCATTTGAGCAGGGAGGGGGAAGGAGGGCGCTTAAACCATCAGGGACACCACTTCCACACAAACAAAACCTACCTAACACTTTTGCTATATGAAATTATAATAAAGCACTTGATTCTATGCTAAGTCAGGATAAGGACGCACGTGGTGAAATATGGGTCGCGCGCGTAACGTTAAACAATGGCACTTCATAAATTAACGCAAAATTAAACGGGAAAATGTTCCTATACACATTCATATGTATACCAAGGCTACCTTCCTTTTTCCTTCCAAGGCACTTTAATTCACACGGTTAGCAGTAGCAGCGCAGTCATTGTGTGTGCGCCGTGTGATGCGGAGCTATTTTTATTTCATAACTTTTGTTTTTTTAGATGCATTTTTACTTGAGTGCAAAGTGGATGGGATATAGAGGTGTAGTAGCAGTCAACCTAGTTTTTTTTTTCTCTAAACTCTCATAATACAGTACATAAAGCTCTTTTACGACAGAAAACATACACCGCAAACACAATACTAATGTCTTTTGTTTGTGGTGTGTTATTGCGGCATTTATGCTTCTTCCACAACTGAATGGAAACATAGCTAAACTGAAAAGAGGATGCTTTAAGGAACCCGCTGAAATACTTTGAAGGCTTTGTTGGAATTCATGTAAACGATTTTTCTACACGAGTAATGAGACTTATTTTTTTTTCAATTGAGAGTTTAAGCAACTTTCAATCATTTAAAATAAAATTGGATAAATTAATATATTTTTCATCATCCTCGGCTCGACAACCGGGGTCCGGTCCTGGCCTCTTTCAACAAGTCTCTCCACCTATCCCGGTCGCGAGCCGACGCCATCCAGTAGCGCACTCCAAGGCTTCGGGCGTCCTGGTCTACGCCATCTCTCCAGCGCAAGCATGGTCTACCACGCTGCCGTCTACCATAGAATGTACCACAAAAGACTTTCCAAGCAGGTTCCTCTTCGCTCATACGAGCTAGGTGCCCTACCCACCGGAGTCTACCTATGTCTGCTTCAAGGTAGATTGCGTACAACTCATGATTGTACCGTCTCCGGAATCGTCCTTCCTCACATATGGGGCCAACAATTCTCCGTAAGACTTTTCTCTCGAACGCGGCTAAGAGGTCACAGTGTCACAGGTCTCGGATCCATACATGAGTACTGGCAGGACCATGGTCCTGTACAGCAGCAGCTTTGAAGTTATGGTTAGATTTCTGGATTTGAATAGCTTTGACAGACTGTAGTAGGCTCTGTTGGATTTGAGAAGCCGCCCGCGTATTTCTTCTTCTATGTTGTTATCGGCTGCTACTGTTGACCCAAGGTATTTAAACAATTGCACCACTTCAAATTCGTGCTCCGCTACCTTGATTGTTTGACCAACTGTTCTTCACGCATTCGACACCACCTTGTACTATGTTTTACCTTCACTAATGTGCAGGCCCAGATTTTGTGCCGCCTGCTCGATCTGGATGAAGGAATTGTGTACAGCTTGTTCGGTTCTTCCGATGATGTCGATGCCGTCTGCGTAAGCCATTATCTGGCTGGACCTGTTGACGATGGTCCCTCTTGTTGCCGTGCCAGCGTCACGGATTGCTTTCTCCAACGCCAGGTTGAAGAGGAGGCAGGCCAAACCATCCCCTTGTCGGAGTCCATCAAAGATGTTGATTGGTCTGGATAGCAATCCGGCTATGTTAACTTGGCTTCTAACATTGGTCATGGTCAACCTACATAGTCGTGTCAATTTATTTGGGATGCCGAATTCTCTCATGGCTTTGTAAAGTTCTACCCTGGCTATGCTTTCATAGGCGGCTTTAAAGTCTAGAAACAGATGGTATGTTAAATTCTAGGCATTTTTCCATCGCCTGCCTAAGGGTAAAAATCAATACATTTTTGCGTACCCAAAATATGTAGTACCTGTTGTTAAATAACTAATATCTGGTGGATAGCAAACTCGTGTATAGTTAACTAGTGGTTAGTTAACTGGTGAATAGCTAAAATAGCGGTTAGATAACTTATGGATAATTTTTACTGTTGAATAACTAGTGGTTAGTTAGTGATAAGTGAACTAGTGGATAGTTAACTGGCAGATTACTTTGTTGGAATTCATTTAAACGATTTTTTTACAGGAACCCGCAGAAATACTTTGAAGGGTTTGTTGGAATAAACGATTTTTCTACACGAATAATGAGATTTAATTTTTTTTATAATCAAATTGGATAAATCAATACTTTTTTGCGTACCAAAATATGTAGTACGTGCTGTTAATTAACTAAGATCTGGATAGTAAACTGGTGTATAGTTAACTAGTGGTTAGTTAACTGGTAAATAGCTAAAATAGCGATTAGATAACTAATGAATAGTTTATTGTTGAATAACTAGTGGTTAGTTAGTGATTAGTTAACTAGTGGATAGTTAAATGCCAAGAATGATTTTTCTACACGAGTTTATGAGACTTAATTTTTTTTTATAGTGAATTAGCTAATATCAATCAAATTGGATAAATCAATACTTTTTGCGTTGTTGATTCCAAAATAGTACAATCAAATAACTAGGATTTTGTGGAAAGTAAACTGGTGCCTTGTAAGCTAGTAGATAACTAACAGGCGGATAGTCATCTGATTAATATCTATCTGGGGGTTAGATAGCTTATGGATACTTGGGTATTTAACCGGTAAATAACTAGCGGTTAGTTACTTGGTAGTTATCTAGTGAATAGTTAATTAGTTGATAGTTAACTGGCAGATAACTACCTGGCTGTTTGTTAACTGGTTAAAGAATTGATGAATAGTTAATTGAACAAAAAAGAAACTATCTGCAAGATAGATTATGTGAGTATTGATTAAGTTAAGAACAGTTACCATGTGGATTTTAAGCTTTTGGACACGTTACTGACTTAAAATAGCTTAGTGGATTATTATAACTTTTAATAGGAAACTCGCAAAAAATAAACTGACTCACGAAAAGAACTGATCTGACGATTAGTCTCAATTTTACAATAGCTAGTTAGAGCTTATAGACATTATGCTTCTGATCATTGAAAAATACAATCCTGAAAAAGTTATCTCGTGAATAATAAAAGATGATGTTTAGCTGAAGGATAATTAACTTGAGGGTAGTAATCTGGTGGATATTTAATTGGTGGGAATTAAAATGCTAAATAGTTAGCTGGTGGATAGTTATCTGCTGGTAAGTGAACTGACAGTAATATGTAGATAGTAGGTTGGTGGATAGCTTAGTGGTGCATACAGTGCACACAAAATGTTAGAACCACGTTTAAAAAAAAATGATTGTAATCATGAACATTTATTGGTCTTTTTTAAATTTTACTTACGATTTATTAGATTTGAATATGAAAATTTTTTTCCTAAATTAATTTTTAATTTCGGATTTTTATGTTGTTTACACGCAATGAAGGTGTTTGCCGGGAATTTAAAAAACCTATTATAAGTTTTGCCAGAGTAAAATTAATATTTTCCGCCAAACAAGAGCCTACATTTGCTCGGATTTCAAGCAAAAATAAAATGAACAACTGGGTCGCACGAACTTGCTCTTAGGGTCAAAGTTTCTGTGGACGTTAAAAATAAAGAATTTTGTAATAAATAGAAAAAAAATAATTAAATTCATTACTAAAATGACATAAGGAACTTCTTAAATCGTTCCGAGCTCCAAAAAAAGTATGCAATTTAATTTGATAAATTCTTAGAAAACAAAATTTGAAAATCCTTAGAGTGGTTTTAAGAAAAAAAACCTTGTTTAACAATAAGTTGGTATGCTATTTTCAAAATAATATAATTGCACATCTAAAACCAAAATTTGAAAAAAACACAGCCGTTTTCGAAAAATGGATTTTTGAAAAAAAAAATTGAAAATTGTTTTAAAAATCCAAAAGTTACGTTTTTAAAAACTTTGATGGCAACTAATTTTTAAGTTTGTTAAGTTGGTTGAGTCGTTTAAGAAAATGTCAAAAATGAAAAAAACGGTTCTATGGAAGGTACCGTTGGTGGCATTTTTACAAAAAATTAATATATTTCAAAAGTATGACGGATAGTAAACTGGTGGATAGATGACTGATGAATAAGAATGTAACGGATGGCTAAGTGTTGGATAGCCAATTAGTTTAGGGAGGTTTAGTTTATAAACAGATGCAAACAGTTTATATCTTATAAAAATAAAAACATGTATACATTTTAAATCAACAATCAATTAAAATCAACATTCAGTCATGGCTTTAAAATTACAATTTTCAACATTTGCAGTTTTTCTTTATCATTTTGAAAATGCATCTGTTTGTTGTATTAAGTTTAAATATAATTTTACCCAAATATCTAGTCTTATTTCATTTATTTAAATTTTTTAGTTACATAAATCATAATTTTTAAAAAAGAATTTGTTTTGTTAGAAATACGAACTCATTTGTTCACCTCCAGCTGTTAATGTTAGAATATTTTGTATCTCACATCTCACCAAGGTCGTATCTATGAATTCAAGTATTTCCATGAAACTTTATAACCTAATACACGTATAAAGTGAATCTGACATCCTTAACATATTATACAAGTTCCAAAATCTGCTCGGAGCACAAATAACCATTTTCACTATATGATGTTGCATCAGAACCATCATATTATAATCCGTATGCTAGATATACATTTTTAACATTATACATTCTATCTGCTGTAGTGGAAAGTAAGTCCCGGTTTTTTATATAGGATACCTTCCATCCAAACATTCAACAAACTAGGACTCAGTGGGCGACTTAGTGTAAAGCTTGATTTTGTGAATTTAATTTATATCTACTGTGCGGCGCCATATGCAAATTTTCCACTTCTTCGAAATATATTTGTTCGCAAGGAAGCTCCGTTTAGTTTTTCCTCCTTGTGAAACATAAATACAAACAGTGCTGTGAAAAATAAAAAATCTGATATCGTATTTAGCGATAACAAATATTTGGCTAGATTGCCGCTGTATAGTTGGAGCGGTGGTTCTGGTTTCTTAGCTTCTATTATACAATATTTTCAAGCGTGGATTTCCTACGGGGTTAAATTGGAGGTTAATGTTGGATGCAGAGATTAAAAGTCGATAAAGAGATGATGTTTATCAATTTGGTATTCTTGGTTTTTTTTTCAAGGATAGCCTCAGTGTAAAACTCTATGATAGACTCCGATCAGGTCGTTTGCAGAATGTTCTTGGTGGACACATACAATTTCTCACACAAACAACGATGACAACGCAGAAAAATGAGAATTTCTCAAAAACTCTTTTAGGTAAAACTGACTTTTTATACGAAAATCGACTCTAAAAAGCAAAATTACGGGTAAATTGCTTTAATTAAAATAGCGTACCCAGCGTAATGGTCTAACCTTAAAACGACAAATGCTATTTTTTTCTTTATTTCAAAGACAAAATTAAGAATATATAAATAAACTGGTTGAAAACTAGTCACATTTCAACGGGCAAGTAAAATAAAATTTTCAAAAAAAATTTTGTTTCATGCATTTATAGCGAAGCAAGCTTTTCACTCCGAGATCTAAACACCCTTAGAACAAAATTTTGCATACAATATTGAATCATAATAAGATCAGAGAATTGGTGAACAAAGCTTAAATCGTCTGACCAATTGGTGATGGAAAAAAATGTATTTATCTTTAAAATTTTCAATACAAAAAAATGTTACTCATACGCCACAGTGACCAGTTGAATTAAACGTCAAAAAATTAATAAAACGTGTTGACCTTTTAAGACATTTTTAAACATAAAATATTATTTTACATAGATCTCGAGAGTCGAGATCTTTAAGTAGGCCGTTATATCGCAATCAAATTGTTGTATTGATTAGCGCGATGGACTATCACATTTGTACCAACTTTTATTTTTATTTAAAAAAAAAAAAATTATAGGAAGCTTCATGATGTACTTAAAATCCGTAAACCTCTTCATAATCCAGCCATCTTGTATTTAAACTTTATGATTTTTGGGGTGCTGATTCCGAATCTGAGATGTAGCAACAAAATTTCGGGACGCAACATGGTCAAAAATGTAAAAAAACACGAAATTTTCAATATTTTTGCAGTTATTAGCAAATTTTACTATGAACGATTGGTTCTTAGTTAAAACCTTGTACCTACTTGTTAAAGAAAACTGAGCCTAAAATCGTCTACATAGCCATAATAGTTTCCGTAATACGCCTTTTCAAATATTATCAATTTTTGAGTTTTCTAAAATATTTAATACTATGTATTGTAGTTCAGTGCAATTTGAATTTGACTTAGGGATCATTTTTTCAATTCTGAAATTTACAGAAAATTTTCACAACAATGGACTAGCCTAACTGATATCTGAAAAGCAGCAGTAAGTTTCTTCCGTGTTTGGTCCACCATCTTGAAAAATCACCGATATATTGAATTTTTCGCGCTCTAACTATATTCTGGTAGGTAATGGTCCTAGAGGTGTCATTCGAGTTACAAAATATGTTGTTTAAATTGCTAGATCTTATAAAACCAATTCCAAGAGCAATTTACCTACCTTAGTAAACTTGTTATTCTTTTTACTTGAGATATGGGTACCAATTATCAAGTTATGCATTAGTACAAAAAAAAAAAAAATTGAGATAACAATCAAACATGACACTACGATGATAGAGAATGAGAGAAAAGTGGGTCCGAAAATTCTGTCTGCCTGTATGTATCAGAGACCACAGCATAAACGGATGGGTCGATTTACTTCAAACTTGGTATGTGGCGTTTTTTGGAGAATATCCCCAGACGTTTTTTTTAATTTTTTTTTGGGCCCCAAATAACGGAACCTGTCACATACCGTTCTTAGAAAAACTAATTTTTTCAAAAACGGTGCCTACGATTTTGGTTAAAAAAAATCATGGTCATTTCTTTGGATAAGGTCTATCTTTAAATGAGAACCATTTTTTCAAAAACCCTTACTAACTGTACCTGTCATAGAACCGTTTTTTTTAATTCTGATTTTCTCCTTCATGACTCAATCAATTTCAACCATTTTTTTACATGGATGCTTTCAAGATGCCGTAATAATATTTAGTAATAAATATTTCCAAAATTATTTTTTGGATTTTTTACAAAAGTTTGATTTTTTTTTTTTTTTTTTGAAAAATCATTTTTTTCGAAAACTATTCAATATTTTTTTTTTTCAAATTGCAGTTTTTAGATGTTGATTAATAATATCTTAAAAATGGCGTACCAATCTTTTTTTATAAAAGTCCTTGCTAAATTTCGTAAATTAGTTTTTTTAGAAAACAGCTCTAACGATTTTCAAAATTTTTTTTTTCTAAAAATGTATCATTATAGAAGAAATCAAATTGAGTACTTTGTTTTGAGGTTAAATTTATTTAAAAAGCTGTTTTAGTCATTTGAAAACCGAAATTTATGCTTTTTTAATTGTTTTTTTCTAAAACTGCATTTACAAATTTTTAATTAAAAGGGCTTAGCATAAATAGTAACTTTATCTTCAAGAGCAAGTACGTGTGACCCAGTAGTGCATTTTTTTTTTTTTTTTGTTTTTGAATATCTCGATTAGAACGAATATCTCACATACAACTGTTTCGAGTTATTGAACTTTTCCCGAAAACGGCTCTAACGATTTCAATTAAAATTAATGTGTATGTTATGTTATGTTTTCATTGATTGTAACAATACCGCGTTTTTTTCAGTTTTTCTCAAAAAAATCGAATAACGGAAATATGATGAACACGTTTTTCGGGAAATTTTCCATAATTTTTTGTTATTTCCGTACATATCAATAGTGGCTCGACCCATTTCGTTTAAAATTTGTCAACAGGTTTTTTTCTGATTTTAAAAAGAATTATGTACTTATTTAATTTTTCAAAAAAAAAAATATATAAAAAAGAAATTATTATTACATTGAGCTACAAGACGAAGTTCGTGCGATCCAGTTGGCATTTTATTTCCACTAGTGTAGTTCAAAATATTTTAGGACACTCAGAAATTGTTAATTGAAAAAATTGTCAAACAAGGCTGCAACCTCAGCTCTTACTGTTCGCACTCTTTCTTGATGACCTTGTGGAGTGGCTTACATGTGGTGTTAGTATTGACAACACAAAGGTAAAGGTTATCATGTACGCGGATGACATAGCTATTCTTGCCGAATCACCATCTTCGCTGCAACTGATGATAAATAAGCTCTATCAGTATTGCTTAATATGGGGTCTAGAGGTCCAAAGTTATGATTTTTCAAAAAGGATTGAATTGCTAGTTGTGAAAATTGGAAATATGGCGAACAGAAGCTAGAAGTAGTAAAAAAATATAACTTTCTGGGAATGGAAATGTCGTTCAACTTAAAAATGGAAAACCATCTAAAAAATAAAGTAGATAAATATAATGTATTTAATGCTACAGCCAAGTCTATTATAATTTATGGTGCTCAAGTTTGGGGAATAGAACGACACGAGGAAACGGAAAGCCTGCTGCTGTTCTTCCTAAGGAAAATTTTGTACCTTCCATTTAACACGCAAAAATATATGTATCACCTGGAATCGGGGTTACCAACAATGTTTATTTCTGCTGTTAAACTTCATGCAGATTATTTATTAAGGGTGGTAAATATGGAAGAATCAAGACTTCCGAAGAAGATTCTTCAGTATGCACTGCAAAAGAAAACGCTCTTCGTCAAAAATTGGGTTAAACTTGCCGGAAACTGTGGAATAACGATTAGCTTGTCAGAAGCTAACTCAAACCAGTTTAAGAAGATCTTTTATGAAATAAATGATGAAAATGAAAGATATGCTTTTATAGAAAAAGCTCGCAGTTGAACAGAGCGAAAGTATTATTCATTAATCAATTACACTCTTAACGAAAATAACTATTTTAAAAGCTGTTTCTCGTTCTACAACATTGGGGTCATCTTCAAAATTAGAGGCGAACTTATCAAATTAAATTTTACTCCACATCGAATGGCAGGTAACTGTAGTTTATGTAATCTGCAAGAGAGGGAAGACATCCTTCATTTTATTGGAGTTTGTCCCGTGCTCAAAGAAATAAGGCGTCACTACTTTGGTAAAAATGCTCTACTCATTGAGGAAGTGAAGACTTATCTGAATGGTTTCGACTGGCAGCTTCTATTCAACTTTTATAGTAAGGCCTATGCTTATAGAACAATGATTATCTCCGAAAGTTTTTAATTAACTATGCAAAAATGAATGTTTAAGCTCTAACCTAATTAAAATTATAATTTTTGTTTTAACTAAACTAAAAATCATTCCGTTTTAACTAAACTCAAAGTCCACGAAAATTGTTTTAAAATTTATAACATCACAAATATTTGCAAAAATGTATCAGTTTAAAGTCAAATTAATATTTAAAAATTAAAAATGAATTATATATATATAATAATATTGTATACTGCAGACACACGACAAATTTTGTCATGTCTTAATTTATTCATGTTCATTATTCAATACATTGTATAAAAAATCTGTTTTCATGAATAAAATTTATCTATCTATCTATCTAATATTTGAAGAGGCGTATTTCGGAAACTATTATGACTATGTAGACAATTTTGGGCTCTAATTTAGTTTTCTTGCATTTTTGATTTCAGATTCGGGTTCAGAACCCCAAAAAACATGGGTATAAAAGAATTTAAAACTGCCCCAACATTTTCCTTCTAGGAACCTTTTTGATCAAAAATGTAATGTATCATAATTACTGCTATGAGAACTGAGAGAATTATAAAAGAAACCTTATATCCAGCTTTTTTCTATATTTATGATTTATTAGAAATATTTAAGCACAACACTGTTTGTTACTATTGAACATATTTCATGCATACGTACAAGAATGTATGTAAGTAAGTGTACATTGTACAATGTACAAGTACCTATACCTACATCACATATAATAATTTTTCCATACGAATTCACATTCTCGCGTATCCCCGAAGACGTACAAGGATTTCATGCATGCTAAAATCCATTTATGAGTTTTTTTTTCCTTAAAATATATAAAATTGCAAAAGATTTTTCGTTTTTATTTTTTACTATATTTTCTTTTTCTTTCAGTTTATTTCTTTTCTGTGTTATGTGGATATGTGTTTTGGTATGAAAATTTTTAAATGTTCGCGAGAAGAATTTTTTTTTTGTTTTGTTTTACGTTTTGACTAGACACAAAAAATCTCACCCCTATACGCTATACGCTTTACTTATAGAAGTTCATGTGAATACATCTTCTACCCTTGCCGTACGAAGGGAACGTGTTGTAAAAGTGCTGCCACTATTGCTGCAAGTCGTAGGTATTTTTTATTTTGTTTGTGTGCTTTTCTTCGTTCCTGTCGAATTGGTTAATTTTTCCCTTCGCCGAGTCATGATTATGAATTTGAAAGTTAAATCTAGGATTCTTACCCAAGCTTCAAAAATATTACTTCCATTCCCACACCCACCTGCCACCTAACATCGCATGCATCAACTGTTGAAAGAAACAATTTGGCAGCTTCTGTTTACTGTTTTAGATGTAGAGAAATATTTTTGAATTCGGTCGGTGTTCTCAACCATATACCTACAAGCAATTGAGAAATTTCATTTTGGATACAAAATTCATATGAAAATTAGGAAAAAGCTCTATTTCAATGCCATAAATATGAAGATAAAATATTTAAACTGAAAAAATCTCTTTAATAAACTTTACATTGAAAACGTATGTATATTGGAACTGTTTATTCCTAAAATTACGCCATATCTCCCTATTTTGGTGATAGGGTGTGTAGAAATCGGGTAGGCACTGTTCGGCGTCAACTTAGGGACACCCAGTGAACTGCGACTATTTCTATGCATCAATTGCGGTAATTTTACCTCTCTGTGGTAGCAACTAGATAAGATATTGTGCCTTTACGTTTTGTGAAGCGGCCCATACACACAACACTTGTGTGCACACTGGTGTCAGTAAAATCAAAGTTTGATTTTAAGTGTGTTGTATCGACAGCAAACATAAACAAAACTCTGATTTTAACTGACACCGGTACGCACACAAGTGTTGTGTATGGGCCACTTAGTTTCGCATCGACATAAATTTGCAACATGTTAAATCGGAATGAAATTCACATAAAAAATGACATTTGTGCCAATTCACAAAAAGTTTTTCTACAACCTTTCTCTATGCGAGAGTTACAGAACGTAGGAACTGGTTTCTTCCAAAAGACCTTGACCTGTCTAACTGGTAAGTGAGAGACCCGAACGAAAAAAATAAACCGAACAACAATTAGGAACTATTAAACGCTTTTTTGAAGACACTTCTAGGTTTTTACTTGCGATATATGTAGGTACTATAGAGCAAGTTTAGGATTCGTTAACAAAAATTGGACTTGAGATAACAATCAGACATAACATTACAACAGTCTGTCAAAGCTATTCAAATGCAGAAATCTAACCATAACTTCAAAACTGCTGCAGGACCATGGTCCTGCCAGTACTCATGTATGGATCCGAGACTTGGGTGCTTAGCAAAAGGCACTGTGACCTCTTAGCCGCGTTCGAGAGAAAAGTCTTACGGAGAATTGTTGGCCCCATATGTGAGGAAGGACGATTCCAGAGACGGTACAGTCATGATTTGTACGCAATCTACCTTGAAGCAGTCATAGTGACAAAAATTAAGCTCGGTAGACTCCGGTGGGCAGGGCACCTAGCTCGTATGAGCGAAGAGGAACCTGCTCGGAAAGTCTTTTGTGGTACATTCTATGGTAGACGGCAGCGTGGTAGACCATGCTTGCGCTGGAGAGATGGCGTAGACCAGGACGCCCGAAGCCTTAGGGTGCGCAACTGGATGGCTTCGGCTCGAGACCGGGATAGGTGGAGCGACTTGTTGAAAGAGGCCAGGACCGGACCCCGGTTGCCGAGCCGATGATGATGATGATGATGATGATGATGATGATGATGATGATGATGATGATGATGATGATGATGATGATGATGATAACATTACGATGATAGAGAAAGCAAAAAAAAATGGGTCTCACTTCATCAAAGTTTTCAAAACATTTTTTTTTTGATTTTTGAAAAAAGTTTAAATTTATTTGGTTTTTCAATAATGAATTATTCGAAAATGAGGGAATGATTTTTTTTGAAATTTTTGTTTGAGTTTTTTTTCTGAGTTTTCGTCCACTTGAACGAATATGAAGACCGAGATGGCTGTCTACTATCGTCAATGCTATTTTTTGTTGGTAATAAGCGATGTACTGATCACAGCTTTGAACGGGCGGCCCTGGATATCCCAACTTAAAATACGCGGTCGTTCGTATGCTTCCAGGATCATAGATCATTGACGTCCATTTAATGACAACAAAAGTAATAAAAATAGTGGGGCTAAGTATTAACACTGCAAAACAAACAAACCACCGGTTGAGAAAGTGTAAAAAACTTTCAATATCTTGGAAGTCCTATCTCTACCACAAGCGGTACCTACTGAATTAGACATAAGCAGCAGTATTTAGAAAGCGAAGGCTGCTTTCGGAATGCTGTGAAAAATAAAGACCAAGTTGTGATAGCTCCCTTTCAATGTTGAATTCGAGCTTCCTTATGCATGTAGTGGGTGGAAAGTTACATCATAAATCCACTGTCACAAGAAATCTGCAAAAGTTCGTGAATAGGTTCAAGAACGGGTTAAGAATCTATAGAAGACGTAATTATTGGTTGTGTATTGCTCACACGCTTCGAAAAGGCAACTGTATGCACTGCAATGTAAGCAAAGCGATGCAGTGCAACTCGCGCACACATCAGGTAGGTAAAAAAGCGGGTCTACCAAAAAACAAAAGTCACAGGATAGTTAAACTGGACTCTGTAAAATTGCAGAAGAGTTGGAGGAACTGTAAGCTATAGCGAGTAGGAGTAATTCCGTTTAAGGGACCATGTAAGGTCTGAGTACATAAGTATGGATTTGTTATTTTTAATTTTTTCTTTACACGACTGGACCAATTTCCCACAAAATACTTACATCTAGAACGGTTATATTCGTGAATTTCAATAATGTCCTTTTATCATTTCATCAAAAAAAAAAAAAAACCATCAGAAATTAGTTCTTTCTCAGGAATAAAAATGTGTTCAATTTTTATACAACCAACTTTGTCTTAGCAAATGCAATGTTCAATTTTTTGGTGTCCATTTTTATTTATATCACCCGACCAATTTCAAAGCAAGTCCACGTCAGAGATCATCTGGCTTTTAAGCTTGCCCACATTTATTACGCTGTGGCTGGTGTCCTTCCTCGGAGAGAGATAGAGAGACTTTCACTTCGTAAAACATTCAGGACATTTTTGCTGTCACTGCTTATACATTCAATAACAACGTTTCACGGCTTCACAGATACAACACATGTTGTTGGGGATGACTCTTTTCCAGGTCAGCGACACTCTTCATTTCCTCCATGAAACCGATATAACCCTAAATGAAAAAGAAAAAAAAAACAGAAAAAAAAAAAAAAAACAAAAACCAACGAGAAAATAAAATTTCTAAAAAACCAATCAATTCCAGTCTTCGTCGTCTTTGTCGTTGTCGTTGTCGTTGTCCGTTGTAGTCCTTGTGCCGTTGTCGTTGTTGGTCGGTGTGTCCTTCCTTATTCCCGATTTCGTGTCTCGATCGACCAAACTCGAAACTCGGAAGGGCAATCAAAATATATTCCGTTTCATTGCAGAAAATTGAATGTCCTTTTTGCAACAAGGATGATGGGATAAGCCCTCAACGAGTCACATGTCTTTATGTTCTTTTTTTTTTTTTTTTTGCCTCTTCCTTTCTTTTTTTTCACTTTCAAAAAAAGAAAATATTTTATTTATTTTTATTTATTTTTTAAATCTCAAAACTTGTCTTGCAGAATGCACCTTCTCAAACGAAATCTGAAAATGTGAAAAAAGGATACAATGGCGGATTTATCGCCTTCCGAAGTGCTTGTTATGTTGTTGTCGCTGCACTAAGCCGAGGGGCTTATGTGTGCTGCTCTCATCGACAACAAAAAGCCACTCAAAAGCACTCAACATAATAAAAATTGAGTTCAATATAGAAACCAAGCAATGCGAACAACTACCAAACAAGAAAAAAAAAAAAAAAAAATAAACGAGAAAAATTTGAAATTCCTTTGAAAAAGTTTGGACTTGCTATGCAGGGTTACCGTTTTAGAACTTCCAAAAAAGAAATTAATATTGACTTTCTATTTTGGCTTTTGGTTAGAAAACAGTTTGTTGTAACACATGCTAATAATGTTGGTCTGCTGATTCTTTGCTCTCAAAAATATCGGCATGCACCAAGGCCCATGCAAAGACAGCGGGCTACAAAGCTCATTCTAGAGCTGGATCCGAAAATAGGAATCTCAATTAAGGCAATTCAAAAAAGCTGATGTATCCCTCTCAGCTATCACATACTGTAAAAACCGTAGAAACCGTATCCCATTTGTTGATTCGAAAACCTCAACACGGTTACTCTGGGTTTTCAGATTTTGGAATATCCAATCCATGCATGGTGCTATTGTCGATGGTTTTTTTTTGATGCACCGCACCACACACAAAAATGAAAGCAGTTTTATATATAAAAACGCTGTTCTTTAGGAAAAGATTATTTTTTTATATCTTTACTTTACCAGCAGCTTTCTGATTGTGTTATTAGGAAAGTAGAGGGCATTTCCCGCTAAAGAAAAAGAGTTTCTTTAATATAATAAAAAATAATAAAACATTGATATAATGTGTGTGCATGTGCATGTGTGTGACATGGGCATTGGACAACGAACTGACGTTGTATTGTAAAAAGTTATTAGATAAGTCAGTTTGTAGGTACTTGAAGAATTAGGTTCTCTAAATAAATTGAATGTCTAAGGATTTGACCTATTTCATATAAATATGGAAGTTAAAGCTGACGGAATACTTTGACATTTAAAAATAAAACGCACAACTGAGGCGCACTTACTTGCTCTTAGGGTCAAAGTTGCTGTGGACGCTTAAACTTCATATGAAAAGTTCTTAAAAATAAATAGTTTTATAAGAAATGTTACAAACATAAAATTCATTACTGAAATGTAATTTTTCTTACCTACACGTTTTCGAAAATTCTATTTTTCAAAAAAAACTTTTAAACTTTTTATAAAAATCAAAAAAAGCACCTTTTGTATAGATAAAATTTTCATCGAAATCCATTGAGTCGCTTGCGAGAAAACCAGAAAAAAAGAAAACAGGCCTAATGTCATGAGAGATACCTACAGTGAATTTTGGTCCTAAAAATTAAATTTCAATATCCTTTTCCTTGAAATAAATGAAAATTAGTTGCTGGAAAGTTAATACAATCCCGAAAATGTTATCCATTCGAAGCAACTATATTACATTTATTTATTAAATCCTACATAACGGACTTTTTGAGCTTTAAAAAATACAACAGAACAAATCGATTGCGGCAAATCGATTGCCCAACTGACAATTTTTCGGCTTCGTTTGCAGCAAATTGGTAAATTCGTTTGGGTTGAACACTTTTTGCAAACTATAAAAAAAAATTTAACGTAACACATGTGATTTAAATCGGCGACCTCTCAATTAGGAAGCGGGTATCTTGTCATTCCGCTACGGACTGTATAATTTATTATATTAAAAAATCGTTTGCGTCAAACAAATTTTCTTTTGTTGGACAGAAATTATTTCACTTCAACTTAGTTTGCAGCAAACTCTAAAATTCGTTTCAGTGAAACAATTTATGTGAACCGATAAATAAACAAAAAAGAAATCAGCGTATCACCGGTGATTGAACCCGTGACCTCTTGATTTTGAATAAAGGCTGTGCTATTGCACCACGAACTAGATAACTTTCCGGTAGCATATAATTCATATGCATACCACAAACCATGAGTCAATTATTAAGAAAATTTGTTTTCTGCAGTAATTTGCTGTAAATGAATTGTATATTTACACCAAAAGTGAAGTTCTTCACAACAAACTACTTTCTGGAAAGCTTTCTCGCAAAATATTCATTCGTTTGCTGCAAACAATAGAATTTTCTAGTAAACGAAAAATTGTTTAGATCTGAGAAGCATTTTCGTTTGCCGCAATTAACTCATAAAAATGAGCTCCAAACGAATGGGATGGGATTTACATTATGTTTGCTGTAATAGAGTTACGATAAAAAAAACTTTTGTATTAACTTACCAGCAAATGATTATCATTTAATTCAAAGGATATTCATTAGCCGCAAAAAACAAAAATATTATTTTCCTGAGTGTACATATGTTTTTAAACGTTTACTTGAGTGTTTTTTTAATTTGAAAAATAGGGGAATGAAGGGAAAAATGAAAACAGCTTCTAGATTTTTGCATTGTCAGCACATGTGTAACAGAATTAGATTTTCCGACAATTTTTATACGAGTTGCGGTAAAAACAAGGTTTTTTTTAACCGTTTCCAACGGTTTTTATTTGTAGCTTTTTTATTTTTTCATTTTGAAACTTAAAATCTAAACAGCTATTAGATATTACGTAAATACATTTTTTTACACAATCTCAGAATTCTGTAGTCTGTGAGCGTAGATAACGGTTAAAAGAGTTTTTTTTACATGATGCGCTTAAAGTTTTTATCAAAGACAGATAAAATTATGATTCAACTTTATATAGCATCCCAACCTTTAATTTGATATACCTATCACATTTAACGCTACATGCTATAAAATTTTCACAATTTTAAATTGAGTTTCATCAAAATCTAGCAAGAATGTCGGCTTTGGTCGTCGGAACTCGACCAACCACTCGTGGTGGTTCGCTGAAAAAATTGTAACTAGTTTTCTATATGTACGATTTAAAAGATTGATTGATATAGACCAGTGTCAATCCAAAAAAATATTATTAGCTAGATAAGGACATTGGGAAAATTTAGGATAAATGGTATATGAAAGGGGAATTATAATTTGCCCACCAAAAGATTGGGGGAAAGGAGATGAGTGGGCGAAGAAGTGGGGTGGGTGTCGAAAACCGTGTTTTTTACAATTTCTATTTATCGAAAAAAGCTTACAACAACAGTTGTAAGTTGTAAGACGATCTGCATTTTTTGTTTATAATCTTTTCATGATTTCTTTATATCTGGGCAGATAAGCAGAACAACATAAGTCCATTTTTTGAGAAAATGAGTTTTTAACAGATTATGAATCCTAAATGTGTAGTGTCTCTACACTCTATTGCATGAGTTATATAATTTGAACTAAATCATTATAGTTTTGCAGGAATCAATATCTGCATTTCATAACAGCATAACTCCACTTTTTAACAATTTATTCGGGTAAAAAATTTTAAGTCCACAAATGTCTACTCAAAAAGTATTTTTTTACTGCAATTTATTAATTGCCAATTATGAAGGACAACAACAATTTAATACAATGTGTTTAAAACAAAACCTTAATTCTTTTTCAAAACTTCTGTATGAAAGTTTAAATATTAAAACTTAATTTACTCAAAACGAAAAAACTCATAACGAAAAATAATGTGAAAAATGCGAAAAATGTTTTTGTTTTTTATCTTTTTCAAAACTAGTTGGATTTTGATGAAACTTGGTTTTTATGTACATTGCTTTAGTTCTTACTGTTCAGCAAAATATTATTTTTTGAGTTTTTGATGTATTTATTGACGAACAAAATTATGAGATGGATTCTTTTTGGTTTAATCCTTGTTTTTAACACTTAGCAAGGAAACAATACAGTTATTGTAAAAAAAAAAAAAAAACAATTAAAAATTTTAAAAAAAAACGTATTTTTTACACCGATTTTTCCGTAAATGACAGTAATATCAGCCAGCGAGGAGTGGTAACATAAACTAAATTAAACTTTTACGAAACATTTTTTTTATTTTTTACCAAAAATAACAGTACCTGTCATATACCGGTTTTAGAAAAACGCATTTTTCTCTAAAATGGTTCCTACGAATTGATTAAAAAAATCATGGTCAGTTTTTTAGATAAAGTATATTTTTAAATGAAACCCATATTTTTTCAAAAACCGTTTTTTTTAGATCTGATTTTCTCCTTCATGACTCAATCAATTTCAACCATTTTTACTTGCGATATGGGTACCATATATGTATCAAGTTATGCATTCGTAAAAAAAAAAAAGCTGAGATAACAATCAAACATGACATTACGATGACAGAGAACGAGAAAATAGTGGGTCCGACAATTCTGTCTGTCTGTCTGTCTGTCTTTATGTATCAGAGACCACAGCCTAAAGGGATGGGTCGATTTACTTCAAACTTGGTATGTGGCGTTTTTTGCAGAATATCCCCAGACGTTTTTTTGAATTTTTTTTTTGACCCCAAATAACGGTACCTGTCATATACCATTTTTAGAAAAACTCATTTTTCTCAAAAACGGTGCCTACGATTTTGAGTAAGAAAATCATGGGCCGTTTTTTAGATAAGGTTTATCTTTCAATGAGAACCATTTAAAAAAAAAATCGTTACTAACGGTACCTGCCATAGAGCCGTTTTTTTAGATCTGATTTTCTCCTTTATGACTCAATCAATTTTAACCATTTTTTGTACATGAATGCTTTTAAGTTGCCGTAATAATATTTAGTAAAAAAAAATTCGAAAATTATAAAAATTTGAAATTTTTTTTTTGAAAATCATTCTTTCGAAAAGTACTCAATATTTTTTTCAAAATTTAGTTTTTAAATGTTGATAAATAATATCTTAAAATGGCGTACCAATTTTTTTTTATAAATGTCCTTGCAAAATTTTATATAGAAAAAATAGTTTTTTTAAAAAACGACTCTAACGATTTTCAATTTTTTTTTCTAAAAATGTATCATTGTAGAAGAAATCAGATTGCATACTTCATTTTGAGTTAAAATTCATTAAAGAAGCTGTTTTAGTCATTTGAAAATCGAGTTGTATGCTTTTTTAAATTTTTTATTTATGCTTTTTAAAATTTTTAATTAAAAAGGCTCAGCATAAATAGTAACTTTATCTATAAGAGCAAGTACGTGCGATCCAGGCGTGCATTTTATTTTATATTGTCGTTCGCATAAATTGTTTCACATTAACGAATTTAAGAGTTTGCTGCAAACGCAGTTGGGGTCGAAAAATTACTGTCCAACAAACCAAAAGTCGTTGGACGCAAACTATTCGTTCTCCTATTTTGTTTATATTGCTCAATCACAGGTGTTACGCTGAACTTTTTTTAATCGTTCTCAATTTTTTTGTTTGTCGCAATCGATTTGTTCTCGCAGTTTACCAAGCGTCGATCGATGAATATTTCTCTCCAGACAAAGCAAGTTTTTATCCGAACTTTTCAATTTTCATTCAATGGTCCATGATGCCTCCGTGCAAACAGCGGGCAGGAGTGAGCAGGATAATCTTGAAGCAAGAGCGTCCGCGTTCCGAGAGGTTGGCGTAAATGGACTTAAGAACAGGATGAAGTGGGAGTGATCTCGGCTGGGATTGGTCACATGACTGGCTTAGTTCTTCGACGAAAAACTCGTGACGGTTTGGAAATCTGCCACTCCCATATTTAAGACAGGTTTTTTTATAACCTAAATTATATTTTTAATCTCTGGAAACTTTGTTTTTCTTTCAATTATTCAATTAAATCTTTGAAAAATGCTTGAATTTTAACCGAGACACGAATAGATAAACAGATATATTTTATTTATACTTTATTCATATAACATGAACATCAGGGGTCCAAAAAGAATGAAGCCACAAATCCCCACAAAGAGAAAAAAACATAAAAGATTTGTTTAACCACCAGACTGACGGTGAAGGAGAGAATGCTGCAAAACAAACTCACTCATAGACATAAGGTTAATTAATGAAAAGTAAATAATTTTCTTCTTTCTTTGATAAATAAATTAATGGTAAAGAATAAAGCAAAACAAAATACGAAAGAAAATCATTTGTAAACAAATCTTTTGAATTTACGTCTGTTTTTTTTTTTTTTTTTTAAATACACTTTGGTATGGTATTTGTATTTCGAGCCTTTCGTATTCCAGTAATTCAAGGTGAGCTCAATTTAAAGAGGAGATGATGTTTTATAAATAAAATAAAAAATTGATAATTTTTTACTCTTTTTTGCGAAACAACCGACAGCAAAAAATACATTTGAACAATACAAATACATACGACGTCATTCATTTAATCATAGGTACATACTAGAAGCAATTAAATTCATGGCAGTGAAATTCTGTGTTTTGTAGAAGCCATACAAAAAGCCATGAAAACGCTGCAAATTTTACTATTTTACGCAATAAATTTAGCAAGTCTTGTAGCAATTGAAGTACAAATGCAAAAAATGATACATTTTTTTTAGGGTATTTTTTAGTCCCACATCAAATAAAATAAATAAAAAGATCTGAAAAATTAATGAAATGACCGAATGAAATGGAATTAATGAAAATTTTGCTCGTTTCATTTCATTTCATTCTATCACAAGTTTCGCGTTACCCCGGTTCAATTACCCCAGTGTTCGATAGCCCAATGAGAGCAAAACATAAGGTGATACGATAGAAATCCCTATTTTCAGTGCAGCTGGGAAATGGAACAGCCACAAAATTGGAAATGAACATTTTATTTGCAATGAGATACACGAACAAATAGATTGCACCGAAATTTGTTGATTTATTAGAATCAAAAATAAAAAAAGACCACATCCATAAAATTGGCGAAAGGGTGTTTTTCTCATTTACACATAACATATGAAATTTTGGTCAAACTGTCAGATTTTTTCCTTGATTTTGTAATTTTTAGTTCGTGATAAAAGCGTTTCTTAAACTACATATTTTATTTTCTATTTTTTAGTCTTTTTTACTTGCTCTATAGGGCAAGTATTGGTCTCGTGTCAAAAAAAAATTTGTCGTTTTAATAAAAACCAACATTACGATGATGAAAAAGGCCAAAAAAGTGGTTTTCGTCATGCCGTCGGTTGGTCTGTGCGTCTGTGCGTCCGTGGTCCATCTGTACACATTTCAAATGCCTCAACGCGTGAACGGATTTTCTTCAAATTTCGTAGAGATGATTTTTATGTAATTTTGAAATTTTGTTTTTTTTGTTTTTGAATATCTCATCTGGAACGAGTACCTCCCATACAACATTTTTGAGTCATTCGAGTTTTCTCGAAAACGGCTCTAACGATTTTAATTAAACTTTTTGACGTGATTCATTCTATAACGATTAATTTTTAGATTTTTTTTCAAAAAAATCTATCGAGCAGTTTAAAAAAAAAAATATTTTTATTAAAATTTTTTCAAACGATTTGTCAAAAAAAAATTTGTATGCCATTCTTAAGATAATTTTTTCAAAAAGAAAGGTGTAAGACAAAGGCGACGCGTTATCATGCAACATATTTAACATCGTTCTTGAAGCAGTTGTACGCAGATCACAAGTCAACACCACTGGTACAATTTTTCAAAATTCAACTACTTGCTTATGCAGATGACATAGACATAATCGGCAGAACAAAGCGAGCTGTGGTTGGTGCATTTGCCAGTATTTAATCGGAGGCGGAAAAAATGGGATTGGCTGTTAATGAAGACAAAACGAAGTATATGCTATCAACGAGAAGGGAAACTCAACATCGGCGACTCGGCCAAAACATCACGATGGATAGTTATAACTTCGAAGAAGTCAAGAACTTTGTCTACCTGGGATCCACTATAAACTCAAACAACGACATCAGTGAAGAGATCAAACGGAGAATTACTCTTGGCAATCGCTGTTTCTTCGGGCTGAGGAGGCATTTAAGTATGTAAGTAAGTTCAAAGACTTGATCTCGTTCCTAAATGCAACAAAGTGGATTTAGGACTGCCTAACACTTGTTTTTCCCTTTTTAAAACCAATCAAAAATGTATTTCAAATAAATCCAATTATCACCCATAGGTTTCATAAGTTTCGGTATCAAAACGGCGTATCCTGCGCTAATTGGGTCAAACAAACAAGGTTTGCTTGACCGCCATCTCTACCTACCTACCTAAGTTCTTAAGATCATATTATTTATCAACATCTAAAAATTTAATTTTGAAAAAACAAACATCATTGAACCAGTAAAGGATCGGAGATCCTTGTAATGAAAAAAATATATTTTTATGGGACCTCGGCACTGGTCCCAGTGAAACACAACAATAATTTTAATATAATATCTTTATTGTGCGACCGCACTATTTGAAGTTATGAACTAGAATGTCTGTCTTAAAATCTAAATTACAATTTGCAGGTTTTGATTTGATATTAATTTAGCTTATTTGCAGTTCTCATGCATATGCTCACCTCAGGTTACCCGGTGGGAACGATCGCTGGTTTCCGTCGCTCGTGTGCAGCGTGTGCACTTTTTATTTGTCAGGTCAATGCCTGACTGTGATAACTGCCGCCCTCTCAAATATCTGCGTCCCGCAGATCGGATGTTGAATGAGGACAGCAACTTGAACTTCCGTTGGTGTCATCGAACTTTGAGGTAGGTCTCAGTACTGGAATTGGATTTCGACGAAAGGATAGGCGGAGTTGGGGTACGTTGATCTTTCCATAGATTTTTCTCCAGAGTAGGAAGATGATAGCTAGGACTGTTAGAAACAAGAAGATTTCTGTAACGATAGAGGAATTAAGATTATTTTTTATGGTGTTAATTAGCTCTATATTCTTGGTGCTGAGATCGTGCACGTATTCCAGGTTTGGTTTAATCTTGTGGATTGTTATATTCGCCAGGACAGGAGGAAGCGCTTGGGGACTCGAAACCAGCTTGCTATAGTATGTCTTCTCCTTAATTTTAACCATCTCATTGTCCAGCTGAATTAGATAAGTACCTTCTAAGGGAATAGAGGAATTTTTATTTAAAATTGTTCCATTAAAATTTGTAAGGAAAATCGTATTCTCCCCGACCAGTTCAACAATTTCTTCGTTCGTTGTTTTGTAATTACATAACGCATTTCCACCCTTAAGAATTCTGGAGATGCAGGAATTTTCGGGGAGTTTTTTAAGGGTATTCTCTTCGCACACGGATGTGTTACCAATGTTAAGACAGTGTCCATTTAAACCGTACGTTTCGTTATGGTTTATTAAAAGTCTGGAATAGTCTAAGTCAATTTGTCTGTTGTTTTTAATCGCCGCATGAACGGTGATTAGGTGATGTACCCTAGGGTCAATTTTAGGCAAGGATAAGACGTAAAGTAGCAATGTCCCATTACAATACACTGAAGGTCGCCCATATTCAACGGCCTCTACAACATTTTGGTAAGGTAACGTTTCAAGTTCATTTACTATGGTGTTAATTTCTTCGGAGTCCAAAAGATTACTATTTACAATTCCATTCTTGGCCAATTGGCAAGCTCTTACTAATTCATTGACCCATTCCTTAAGAATAAGTATCTTATCGAGTAAGTCGTGTCTGAGTTTGTCTGTTTCCGTTTTTTGTATAGCATTGTTGTAACGTTCGATCAGTTTGTTAATTTTCTCTGTTACTTCCTGGGTCTTGTCAAACAATTTCCTGTTAATAATGTATTGCTGGTTGTTGTTCTCTGTGATGTATGTCTGTTCTTTTAAAAGATTATCCCAGTCAGTTGCGTCTGGAGAACCACCTATCCACTTCCAGGCAGTCCCTATCCAATTTACTGCCCTAACCTTCCTCGTTTTTGTCTCTCTCAATTCGTCAATCCTATCCTTAATCTGAGTTATATGATAATTCAGAATAGGTCGCATTCCTTCGTCTTCTAAATGTTTAATCGTAAGTCGTTCAGTTTCCTGTACAAGTATGTCGTATTTTTTTAAGTCAATTACATGTACGAGTTTAAAAACTCCTCTCGTTATCCAAGCATTTCTCTCTTTAGTCGTTACCACCGGTGATTCATAGGCAAATATATGCAATGACTGCGAGGGAGTGAAAAGAGCTATTAATCTGTAATGTATATATAAAATCAAGGTTTATTAAGCACAATTTAATTTCTTAAAATCTATTTTACAAAATTATTATATTTTTGTAAGTATATGTATGTATATACAGTAAGTATAAGTAAGTATAAGTACATACAATTTTATTTCAATTGTTTTTTTTTTTTTTATGATTTCTCAATATTAAATTTTGTATACATGTATCTCTTCATTTTATTTAATTTTTAATTTATTTATCCGTATGTGAGTTGACTCTCCATTAAATTTTCGGGGTAGTCACTGCGGATCGGAAGGTTCGTATTGTTCCGCTTTGGCTTGTAAGGTTAAATTTTCAAACAGCCTACTAGGGTACGAAGGCCAACACCCCCACAATTACGATTAAGTAATTTTTTAGTGAACCGGCCCCTTGTTTCATGAGAGCCAACTTCAAGGCATGTTTTGTACATTGTTTAAAGTTCTTTTATTTGGCTTGTGCCCATTCTTCCTCTTTTTTTTTTATTTTTTTTTTATATATATATATATATATCAGGAAGGAAAGAGAAAATTTTTGTATTTTTGAATTAGTTTTTAATTACATTGAGCTTTTAATATTCTTTAAGTGGGCTTTGTGGATCTTTTTTCCACTCGATGTCGTTATCGTTACTCGATTGTCTTTTTCTACAACCTCTTTTTTATACAAGGGTTTGTTCTTACTTTGTATGCCTTTAGCAGCAACGTAAACGACATCGCCCTTCATGTATTTCTTTGGTACCGTTCTTTTTAAGTTTTTCCTAAGATTCCTAGCCTTCATATTTTTCTCAATTATTCCCCTTAGATCTTTATTGATCTTTGAACGGATGTTGAGAAGATTTTGGTAATTGACTCTTTGTGATCTATTGAAAAAAATATCTGTTGGTTTTTTCTTAATAACGGAATGTACCGTGTTGTTGTACCTATCTACAGCCACGTAGACGAGCTCTTTGACCTTTAAGTCTGGATATTCTGCTCTAAGGCATCGATATATTTCGAGAACCGTAGAGTGAACCCTTTCTATTTGGCCATTGACCTCGCTTCTGTGAGAAGGCGTTAAGTACAATTTCACCCCTAAATTTCTAATAAGGTTCAATACTATTGGGCTGAGAAAACCCCTTTCATTGTCCGTGACTAACATTAAGGGTACTGTGAAGTAATGCAAAATCTTTATAAGTTTTGATCTCAAATAGATAGCTGATCTGTCTTTAATATAAAAGAATTTAGAGAATTTAGAGAATTTATCTACCACAGTCAGAAATTTTTCGTTTTGTATCTCCATTATGTCCATGTGGACAATTTCGCAAGGATATTTTGGGACGGGTGTTGATTGCAGTTCTGGGTTGTGTGGACTTCTATCGTACTTATTGGAGTGACAAATTTCGCAGGAGGTGGTATATTTCCTAATTTTTGCCATCATTTGCGGGAAGTAGAATTTTTCGATAATCTGTTCTTTATTCTCTTTTGGGGATCTGTGAGCCCTTCTGTGCTCCTTTTCAATGATGGCGCATTTCCGGTCTTCCACCGTTACATCTTCTACCAACCTCTGCGTAACCCTTATTTTGTATTTAGCGAAGTGTTCTAAATATACGTTCTGGAGCATCCAAAGATACTCCTCTGGAATCTTTATTCCATTAATTAAGTTCGGATTAAGTTTCTCTAATAGAGCTTTCCTAAGTCTGATTCGATCAAGGTTTTCTGTAGAAATATAATGGCGAAGGAAACCAGGATGAGGTTCCTCGTGGGCATCACCCAATTCTTTTTTGCCAACCCTGAAAACCAATTGATTCCTAAAAACATTAAGAGGAGCTTCCACGTGTGGTATAAGGTCGCTTCCGTCTTGGTTAGCACTGTGCATGGTACCAGACTCGCTACTATGAGAGGATCGTTCGCAAAGCCCTTCGTCAGCAGTAGCTGTCGGTATGTTGTCCGTCACGTCACTTTGTCCTTCGTATGCCGTTTCTGTCCTTGCCTGTGAAGGTCCTTCACTGGCCGTTAACGTGTCTGTATTGTCGGCTGTCTGTGTACGAGAAGAAGAGGAGCTTGAACCTGAAAGGTTATTGACCTGCGTTGGAAGTCTCGAGAGAGCATCAGCCACAAAGTTTGATTTACCAGGTGTGTAAATCAACTCGTAGTTATACTCCTCGATTCTGGCCTTCCAGCGTTTGAGCTTTGCATTATAGTTCCTATTGCTAAGGGTGTAGGTCAATGGTTGATGATCAGTATATATCCTGATCTTCTTAGCTCCGTATAGGTAATTCCTCAAATTGTCAAGTGCCCAAACTATGGCACGAAGTTCCTTTTCATTTGTTGCATAACCCTCTTCTGCTTTGCTCAGTGAACGAGAGATAAATGAAATTGGCCTATCCTTCCCAGGTTCACCCTGGGACAGTACAGCGCCAATCGCATAGTCGGAAGCGTCTGTCGTCAAGTTAAATGGTTTGTCAAAATTAGGAAAGGCCAGCACATTTGCTGAGGTGAGAAGTTCTTTTAATGTTTGGAAAGCCCTAAGTCCTTCGTCATTAAGTTCAATGGCGACTTTTTTGGATTGGTTAGCTCTCACATGCGATAACTCTCCACGAGTCATGTTTGTTAAGGGTTTCGCAATCTTGGCATAGTCTTGGATAAATCGCCTATAATAAGACGTAAGGCCAAGGAAACTCTTCAATTCCTTCAACGTACTTGGTGGGAGGATAGCATCGATAGCCTTTACCTTATCTGGGTTGGGGAGGATGCCGTCTGAGGTTACCAAAAATCCTAAGAACTCAACACTAGTATCTAAAAAGTGGGTTTTCTCAAGGTTAACTCTAAGACCTGCTTCGTGGAGTTTTGAGAAAATAGTCTCTATATCCCTTAAATGGTCTTCTATTGTCTTGCTGTAAATGATGATGTCATCAATGTAGACGTAACAGATTTTCCCAATCAGTTCTTTAAGCACGTCGTCTATCATCCGCTGAAAAATGGCTGGAGCATTTTTCAGTCCGAATGGAAGCCTTAGAAACTCAAACTTGCCGTTCATCGTGGAGAAGGCAGTTTTAGGGATATCTTTTTCGTGCATGGCGATCTGATGGAATCCTGAAGTGAGATCTAAGGTGGTGAAAACCTTAGCGTCGCCAAGACTGGCCAGTGTGTTGTTAATATCAGGGATAGGGTAGGTATCCGAAATAGTAACGGCGTTAAGACGTTTGAAGTCTATAACCATTCTATATTGTTTTTCCCCATTTGGTTTGTCCTTTTTCGGCACAACCCAAATAGGGGAATTGTAGGGACTCTTTGAGGGTCGAATAATTTGTTCTGCTAAGAGTTCGTTTACTTGTCGTTCCACCTCTTCTCTCATACCGGCAGGATAGGGATAACTCTTAGTATAGACTGGTTCGTCTACACTAGTACGAATTTCGGCTCTTACGTTTGTTCTTATCCTTTCGTTGTTAACTGGACCGAAAAGACCTTCAAATTTTTTACATACAGTTTCAAGTTTTATTTTAGATGATTCGGGGACACTTTTGTTAAGTATGGTCAAATTATTGACCACCTCTGAGGTTTTATTTTTTAGAGGGATTATCACCCTTGAATTAATTATTAATTCATTTTTGTCTCTGTCTATAATGGCTCGAAGGTCCTTAAGAGTGTCGTCACCGATTATTCCGTCGAATGACTTCAAGCTCGGAAGGATAAAAAAGGTTACCTCCAATTCACAGCCAACAAAGGCAAAAAATTTACCGGAGATCTTGTTTTTTACCAAGATCTTTCCCGCAGGACTACTAATGTGAAAAGGGTTTTTGACAGGATGGGATACGGGTGCTAAGTTTGGCCTAATAAAATTTTTGTTCGCACCCGTATCAACGAGGAAGTGTAGAATCTTCCCATCTCGCGTACCATATTCTATATATGGTACGCTGGAAACGAGGCCTCTATCATAAAATTTTCTTCAGCGGGTGTTTGAGAGTTCGAACAGCCTGGCTCTTCCATCTCTCCAGGCACGTCCGCAACTATATGGTTGAGACGTTGTTGTTTCCCGTAGTAGTTATCGGAATCGGCTCCTCGTTTGAATGGGTTATTGGGCCGATTCATGTAGTCAACGTTTTTAGTTTGTGTAGATCCCAGTTCCATTTTGATTGGGGGCTTCGGTCCCGTTGCAGGTTGATACTGTTTAGAATTATAGCTAGGCCCCCAAGTATTGTTGTAACCAGGACCCCGAGTATTTTGAAATTGCCTAGATTGCATGGATCCGCCTCTGCCATTAGAAAATCTATTTGGATATCTGTTTGGATTTCTACTTGGCAGAGGAGGTTTCCTATTCATTCCAAAGTCATAGGACACAGGCGCGGAAACCGTATTTGGTGCTAGTACGTGTACCGAATTGTTTCGCAAATTTATATTTTGCATATCAAGGCAGGCAGTATATGCTTCGGGGAGCGATTTTGGCTTTTGAATCATCAGAAGCCGTGATAGATCGCCGCTCAGACCCCTGACGAATACGTCCAGGGCCCTGTCACGGTATGCTCCCACAAGAGCATCGGCAGTTTCCGTAGAATAAGTCTCCGTACGGATCTTATTAATTATTAGGGAGAATTGATGATTAACATTGGCGTAAAAATCATCAACCCTCAGACTGCCCTGTTTCAGCTGATTGAGTTGGTGTTCGAGTGTTCGTATGTCTCTCTTGTCCGCGTAGTGGAGGGACAATACTCTTTTAATGTCCGCCCAGTTGTTATCGAAAATGTTGTACGATACAAGGGCGGAGTCAGCCTTGCCGCGAATCTTCTGGCGTATGTGCTGAAGGATAGATCTATATAGTGGTTTGCTTCGGATTATCTCATAGTCCTTTAACACGGTTTCTACGCAGTGCATCCAAGAGACATACTGGACCGGGTTACCGTCAAATACTTGTATCTCCTTGACTGGGTCGGGGAGCTTAGAGATTTCTCTAAGCTCATTTTCATTGGTTGGGCCTCGAAGTGGCTCAACAGAAAAGGGGGACTGAATTTCGTTAACCCCGCTGGTCCTACTTTCCTCAACCGATTTTATCTTGTCGCTAATCGTACCTAACTGACCCAATATAGAGCTTATCACTTCTTTTGTACCCCCCTGCTAGTTGAACAACACGGGTTTCAAATCCCCTTAGTTGATCAAGGATGGAGTTCATTGCCCCCGTAAGATGGGTAACAGATACTTTTAGTTCTTCCATAATTATCTTATATGTTTTATTGATATTGGTTTATTAAATTTTTTCTCTTTCCCTCTTAGAGGTAGCTTTAAAATTATATTTTATGAACTTTTTCTACTTATCTGTTTATATTTAAACGTGTATTTGTAACAATCATGCAAATTTGAGAGTTATATAATTTATGTATATTTTTATCAGATTATGCAAATTTAAAAGTTTTATAACTTATATATATTTGTTTCAAATTATGAAAGTTTAAGAAATATATAATTCAGAACGATCTTACATGGAGAAATACATCAAGTTCATTTTGTAGAATACAGCTGCTCTCCTTTCCGGTTCGTCGTTGATCTCGCTTGTGGTGTTGTTGTCTAACGTTATTCTCTCAGGATGATAATGTCTTTTCTTTTTCCTATTTCTTTTAAGGATTCCTTTTCACTGTTGTTTTAGGTTCACTCAGGATAATAATGTTTTTTTCTTTTTTTTGTTTCACTGTTCCTTCTTCCTTTTTTTTCTTTACACGTTTGCACTAGGTGTTAACAAATTTAAGGTTCTTACAGTTCCTTCTTTATTATTTTATTTTACGGGTTTGCACTGTGGGTTTCACTTTTCCACTGTTCTTTTTTATAATTATTTTTTATCTTTTATTTCTTTTTTTTTTTTATTTCACAAAAAGGGAATGTCCCTGCTCGGGCGCCAGTAAAGGATCGGAGATCCTTGTAATGAAAAAAATATATTTTTATGGGACCTCGGCACTGGTCCCAGTGAAACACAACAATAATTTTAATATAATATCTTTATTGTGCGACCGCACTATTTGAAGTTATGAACTAGAATGTCTGTCTTAAAATCTAAATTACAATTTGCAGGTTTTGATTTGATATTAATTTAGCTTATTTGCAGTTCTCATGCATATGCTCGCCTCAGGTTACCCGGTGGGAACGATCGCTGGTTTCCGTCGCTCGTGTGCAGCGTGTGCACTTTTTATTTGTCAGGTCAATGCCTGACTGTGATAACTAACCAATATCGAAAAATCAAATAATTTTTCAAAAAAAAAAAATCCAACAAGTATTCCCGTTTTAAAAAAAAACTATTTATTTTTGCTTATTTGTATAACAAATACACACATCAGATAACCAAAAACTAGATTTTCAAGCTAAGTTAAAACATATAATAGCTTTGGACTACATGAGCAAGTTCGTGCGATCCAGTCGTGCATTTTATATCATTATGTACAAATTTACACGAAACGCACAATAGTTATTTTAAATTTTAGGAGAAAGAAAATTCTCCCCCCCCCCTCTTAGTACGTGCCGCCAAAATATGATGTTGTCATGTTACTACATAGGAAAATGTACAACGTCTTATTTCGATACGATATTTAGAAGTATACTTTACTCTCCCCCCCCCCCCTCCCAATGCCCCTCCAACCAACCTACGAACTACGTATATGTACAAAATTTCAGATCGATATACGATATTTGGAAGTAGTTTTAAATTTATTTGGGTTGTTTTGACCCCCCCATGCCCCTCCCATGTGACCGCAGAACCAAAACATTGTGTTATCACCCGAACTACATAGGGTATGAGTGACAGCATAAAATCACTGGTACTTTAAGATAGATCCCTACTTTCTATATTCAAATATCGAGTTCTTGCATACTGTAGCCGGGGCGTTTCTGAGCAAGGCTGCATTAAAAATGCTTTATTTTGGGCACTCAAGATAATTATATTTAGTATAGATAAACCATTACCGTTTTGAATAAAAGGGGCAAGCGCCCTAGATATAAATATGAGGGTCCAAGACCTTTATTATTAGGAAAAAGGTGCCGTGATACAAGGACATAACGCCAAATTTCGGCATTTGGCCTTATGACGTTTTGAGAAAGTGACATAAGACCAAATTTGAACGTTTGGCGTTATGTCACTTTCCGAAAGCGTCATAAGGCCAAGTTTTTTTGAGACATTAGGCCAAATCTGATTATATATTGTCTACCAAAGCGAAAGATATATAGATTTCATATCCCACTCATCGAGAAATAGACCTCAACCCATGAGCGTATAAACAGTTAGGTATGCAACCCCCCTACTTGGGGTTACTATAGGATTTGGGGTAGGTGCGAGGTTGGGTGTATGCAAAGTTGCTTTAAATTCAGATTCTTTAAATTTGAAAGAAACTTTGCATTCACCTAATTTCGCACTTTCCCAATTTAAAGTTAATTTATCCTTTAGTGAGCCCGCGCAGGGGGTTGCAGGGGGCAGCATGCCCCCCCCCCCCAAAACATACCTCAATGATTATACGCTCATAGTTGGTGGACCCGGCTTCTTTCTACACTGAAATAGAGCAAAAATTAGGGACTTATGTCCCATCATATTAAAAAAAATATTTATTAAAGGTTCCACTTAATCGCATAATTGAATTATGAAGTTATGACCCACTACGCTGGAACATATGTAAGCCCATGTTCAATGAACATGCACCTATTTCAGTAGTTTTCTTAACAAAATTATTTAATTTGAACAAAATAAAAGTGATATAAGGCTGAATTGGCGTTTTGACGCTTTCCGATAGCGACATAACGCCAAACATTAAAATTTGGTTTTATGTCACTTTCTCAAAGTGTCATAAGGCCAAATACTGAAATTTGGCCTTATATCACTTGGCCTTATGTCACGGCACCTTAGTAAAATGTGTGCACTATGGCGTATACGTAACTTTTTTACACAAATTAATTTTTTTGTTACAAATTATTCATTCTCCATGATAGAGTTTCCTATCCCTTCACAAAAAATATGGTCCTAGGACCGCCAAACAAGATGCACTCAAAGAATGCAAGCAAGCACATAAATACATAAATAAAAAAACCATTAAATAATTATGGAAAAAACGTTTCTTATTTATTTATCTGCTTGCTTGCATTCTTTGAAAGCATCTTTTCAGGCGATCATAGGACAATAATTTAGGTTAAGGGATAGGATAAATCCTATCATGGAGGCAGAATTATTTTGCAACAAAAAATTAAATTTGTATATGAAAAGTACGTATACACCATACGTAATTTTTTTAATAATTTTTTTTAATTTTTTTAAGTTTTTAAGCGACGTGTTTCGGTTTCACTGAACTTTCATCGGGCTAAAATTCAAACAATGCGCGTTTTTTTTTTTAATTTCATTATTTAAATTTTCATCTGAACTATTCTGCAGAAAATCTTGTCCGTAGAGGAGTGATAAACAAGCTGAAATATTTCACTAGGAAACTTTTACCATGAAGGAAGATGATCCGCCCACGTATTTTTGCAGAGGAAATGTGTAAAGATGGAGAAACTTGCTCTAAGACTAAGCTTTCAGTTCCTTGTATGTTTCATATGCGTGTTATAATAATTTACAAACATTTTTATGCGATAATCTTATTTTCGACTGCAAACTATGCAAAAATCTGTCTTCCTTTTTCGTTGTATTCAAGAATCGCATTACAACTATAAAAACTACACTGTACTTTACATAATAATAGGATATTGCACATGTTGTTGGGCGCCATTTGTTTTATATTATACAAAGCTTAATTTAGTATAATGTCCAGCAGAGCAATCAAATCTCCCGAACGATAGCTGCTGGTCCTTAAGATCCTCATAGTCATGTGTAAAAGAATTATCAAAACATTAAAACACATTTTAATATTTAATTAAATTTTAAGTTAATTTTTATTTTGTGCTCCACTTATTAATTTATTATTATTATTTTGTTAAAGTGTTTATTGTTATTAAGTTTTCTTTTTCTTAATGATTTTTAACATTGACTTTGATAAATTCATTGATCTACATATCACTTGTTTTATTTACAAACAAAATATACAAATAGGACAAAACATTCAATTTCTTTCTCTTAGGCAATTAGAAAAAAAAAAATAAATAAATAACAAAGATTTACTAGCTAGAAGTTTTATGTTGATGCAGTAGAAATGCCAGAATTATACCGAAGATTAGAAGAATAGTATGTGGAACTATAAGTCCTGATTTATTTTGATAACCTGGAATTAGAAGAATACAAAATAATAAATTAAGAACAAGTTTTTGTCAAAGATAATATTTTATGTAAAATAATGGTCATTACTAGGGCAACCAAAAATATGCTCTAAAAAGACCGTTTATAGCGCTCTAAATATGCTCTAAAAAACATTTAAAACTAATAATATCATCAATTTTTGTTTTGTTTACATAATGATTATGAGGTACAAAGAAAAAGAAGTACAAAATAAAATGAAATTATGGAAAAAACAAAACACATTAATTATTTTAATATTTTATGGGTCAAGGCTTACAAAAAATACATCAATTTAAATTTTTACTGTAAGGAATTTTGCTTTAATTTTTAAGAAAACAAAGTTTTCAACTTCAGCCATTATTTCTGAGGCCGTATATATACTAACGGTGAAATTTTCTTTAGGTGACAAATATGGAAATTTCTGTCAAATTTTTTTTTTTTCTGAAACATTCTTCTTTCACCGAACTCCCAGTAAATATCCTAGCTTCGGTATTTTTAACTATTTTGATGTGTTTTAAAAGTTAAAGACCATTTGTTTCCAACTTCGTTATGAATTTGAAAAAAAAAAAATCATTGACGATGCGCACCTATGCATTTTCACAAATATCCAGATTCCAGAATCCTGACGCCATCAAGGATTCAAGTACATTCGAAAAAAAGTAAAATGCGTGACTGGGTCGCACGTACTTGCTCTTATAGATAAAGTTACTTAGCTAGCACAGCCTTTTTAATTATAAATTTGTGAATGCAGTTTTAGAAAAAAAAGAAATGAAAACAGCATAAAATTCAATTTTCAAATGACTAAAACTGCTTCTTTAATGAATTTTAACTCAAAACGAAGTATGCAATCTGATTTCTTCTACAATGATACATTTTTAGAAAAAAAAGTTGAAAATCGTTAGAGCCGATTTTTAAAAAAAAACTATTTTTTTCTATACAAAATTTTGCAAGGACGTTTATTAAAAAAAATTGGTACGCCATTTTTAAGATATTATTTATCAACATCTAAAAACTAAATTTTGAAAAAAATATTGAGTAGTTTTCCAAAAAATAATTTTTGTTAAAAATCCAAAAAAATAATTTTCGAAATTTTGTTTTACTAAATATTATTACGGCAACTTGAAAGCATCCATGTAAAAAAAATGGTTGAAATTGATTCAGTCATGAAGGAGAAAATCAGAATTTAAAAAAACGATTCTATGGCAGGTACCGTTAATAACGATTTTTGAGAAAAATGGTTCTCATTTGACGATAGACCTTACCCAAAGAAATAACCATGATTTTTTTAATCAAAATCGTAGGCACCGTTTTTGAGAAAAATGAGTTTTTTTCTAAAACCGGTATATGACAGGTACCGTTATTTGGGGTCAAAAAAAAAAAAAACAGACAGCAGACAGACAGACAGACAGACAGAATTGTCGGACACACTTTTTCCCCATTCCAGAGCCCAAAACGCTTAGTTTTGTATGAAACACAATTTTGTATCTCCAAATTTCTGTACGACCTCTCAAAAAAAAATACTCGAGCATATTTCCGGTTTCCCTAGTCATTACCTATTACTAGGATCTAAAGGATTTTCCAATAAGCACCTGACAGCTTTTTTTTAAATAAAACACAAACCATTAGAAATATTTAAAAAAAAATTTACTATCGGCTTTAAAGCTAGTATCACACGATTTGTGTAAATACCAAAATTTGTGCAATAATTTGTGTATTTTTGACATAAATCTGCACAAAAAATATAAACCACAAATTTAATGACAAAAATGGCATTTATAAACACCTATAAACATAAACATTTATAAACACAATTTGTATATCATTTGGTGTCATCCGAATTATGGTTCAAATAGTTTGTGTATTTTTATTGCAAAAATACACACATTTTTGTGTATAAGTCGTGTGAACTAAGCTTAAGTCAATCAAAACATTTATGAATGGAATTCGACTTCGTTCACATGGCCACTGCTGGCACGTTTGCAGCTTTTGATTCGATTCGATGGACCCAATTTTCTATGACTCCGCTACACATTTCGACCGAAACAGCCGCTATTTCCCGTTTGATGTTAGCTCTTAACTCTTCCGACACGTCACGTAGCGTCATCGCCTTGTTGGCATAAATGTTTAAAAAAAATCTAGAGGCATTAAATCGCAGGACCGAGGCAGTCAATTGACTGGCTGATTTCTTGAGGTAACACCGCTCATCAAACTTACTCTTCAGTAAATCAATTGAAAGGTGGGCTGTGTGGCTTGTGGCACCATCCTGTTGAAACCATAATTCTTATTCGGGCCAAAAATAATCGGTAATCACGATAACTCTGGCTATTCACAGTAACGTGACGATCGTTATCGTCGACGAAAAAGCAAGCCGCACCAAACAGTTATTTCTTGTGGATGAAGTGGTGTTTCATGAAAAAAATGTGGATTTTTACTAGACGAACACATATTTTGCTTATTGATGAACCTATTGAGCCAAAAATGAGCTTCGTCACAGATTTTTTGATGAAATTCATCATGTTGGCGCATCTTCTCCAGACCTCAATCGGAAAAAATACGTTGGCGTCGCTTCAAATAGTCAATCGGCTTCAATTCTTGAGGCAACTTGATCTTGTATGGGCCGTGTAAACAGGAAGTGGACATCCCATAATGGGAGAAGTCATCATACGTCAGCCTTACGGCGGCATATATACAGTGAGGTATGTATTGGGGACATGCTGCCCCCCTCCAACCACTCTGCTTGGGGTCACTTAAGGATTTGTGGTAGATGCTAGATTTGGTGATTGTCCGTATGATCATGATGAGTTTCTGAATGATGACTTGTTCGATGTAATGGGTTTATTCATGTTGGATTGGACGTGGTAAGTTATCCTGTAGCTACATTTTCTATAATTGGCTGTGTCGACCCCGACTGGGATGGTTTGAGGGTTAAGCTTATTCCTGGCAGGGAAATTTGTAGACCTTCCACTAAGGTTTCGAAAAAGTTTTATATCGAAAATTATCGACTTACTGGGTTTGTTGATTCCATAACCAAGCCATTCGGACGTAAAACTCTTACTGTTCGTATAAGCAAGACTTTTTTTCGGAGACCTCATGGCAATTAGGTTAGCCGTCTCAAACAAAGTTGCTAAATAAAAGCAACTCAACGACATTTATTGCCTTCTAACTTCCTGAGATCACAATAGTATATCCATTTGCATAAGCAATCACTATAAGCTTTCAAAAGACTTGAATAAAAATAATACTCAACTCAAGTATGAATTCATTATTATTTGTGTTGATCAAAAAAAAAAAAAACCTAATTTACATAACACTCCCTTGTCGATATACTTTCAACTAAAAATAAAAACAAACAAACAACCAAAAAATATCCCATCGCACCCTCTCATTGTTTCAAAAGTATATACTTCTTTTAAAATTTAATAAAATTATACTCTGGACTAAATTTATGCCAGAGCCGAATGCCAGAGAAAAAAGCAAGAAAACCAACCCACTCTCTAACTCTACTCACCCGAACTAAGAAGCATTTGATTGTTTAGGTTATCGTCCTGAACAAGATAGGCATTTAAAACCGTTTCACGTCTTAGCGTTGGGAAATTTTCAATTTCCGCCACGCATTTCAATTCTAAAACTCTTGTCGGATTATAGAACCGCGGTCCATTCAAGTAGAAATGGGTCTGCAGGATTTGCCTTCGTAAATTATAGTCATGCGCTGGAATTGTGTGTTCTATCCTTGGTTGCAATTCACCGTAAAGAGCCTAAAAAAATAACAAAAGAAATGTATAAATTGACAAAAAATAGAAAGGTAGGTTTAGAATATAGAAATATAGAGGTATTCTATGAAAATGAAAAAGACAATTAAATACAGGATATAAGTTGACAAGTTTATATTAAAGCCATTTCCCATTGGGGTTTATGTTTTACCTGTTCGCCATTTATATACCAAGTTAGGGTGGCCGGTGGGCTTGAATAATCCGATGAACAATTTGCGGTTACGAACTCATCGATGTGATACATTGAATGGAAACTGCTTATAAGGGGATTATTTTGTGGCAGTGCTAGAGACAAATGAAATTAAACAAAAAAAAAATATAAAGTTATGTTAGACATTATGGTTTTTTGAAGACGATACTCTTATTCTTATAGAAATTTATTTTTGAGTTCTTTTTCTATTTTAAAAGAAGCTTAAAAATTAATATAAAGAATGGAACACAAATTGTTTCATTCAACTTTTTTTTCTTTTAAAAGTAAATTAAACTGAATGATACAATAATTGATTTAACTCCCCTCCCCCTACCATAGCCTATTAAAAAGAAACGAAAGAATAGTACATTTAATTAATTGTTTTAAATTTGGTAAATGTAGGAAGACTTAGAAAATTTATTTTAAGCTTTTTTTACCATCTAGATATTTTTGTACATAAGAAATGTTCTATTAAGATTTTTTTTTTCCAAAAAAACTTCTTCGAAAAATGAGATTTGCCAAGAAAAACAATTTAATTTAGTTTTTGTAAAGCCAAGAACTTTATTTGAAAAATTTTAATTTTATGTGTAGAAAAATATTTTTGGAGTCAGATAAGTATGGGGTTTAGAAGAAAGCCAGAAGCGAAAAAAACGGTCTTACATAGAGAAGAAAAGATGGAAGAACAAATTTAAGGTTCCTCTGTGCTTTTTATCAAAGAAAATTTTCTTGTAAATTTTAGCCGGGGATCGAACCTGAGAGTAGATTTTACGCGGAAGGCAATTTACCATTAGGCTAATCTCTTATATGAAATGACAGCGATAATTTTAATTTGACTACCTGCCAAGTGAAAAAAACATATGAAAATCTTACAAAAGATTTTTCAAAAAAAAAATTGATATACTCGTAGAATTTTTAAAATATTATTTATCAATCACCATCTAAAAAGTAAATTTCCAGAATTTAATTTCGAAAAAATTTTGGAAAGTTTTGTAACTAAACTTTATAATGGCAGCTTTAAAGCTTTCATTAAAAAAATCGTTGAAATCGAGTGGTCATAAAGTAGAAAAACAGAATTAAAAAAAAAAAATGGTTGTATGGCTCATTAACCGTAGCATAAAGATTTTTGAAAAAATGCATTTTATAAAAAGATAGAATAGAATAGAAATCGTAGAATTAATTTTATTTGAAAAATAAATTTTTCTGAAACGAGTATTATGGCTTGTAGTGTTTTTTTAGTTAAAAAAAAAAATAATAATTAAAAAATGGCTCCAAAGAACGCCACACTTATTGTAAGTTTTAAGTAAAATGGCTGTGGCTTTTGAATTCTGATACATCCAGACAGACAAACAGACAATTTTTAGCATTCTCTTTCATCGTTATGTCATGTGTGATTGTTATCTCAACTTTTGTTTTGTCAGAATGCATAAATTGATTATACAGAACCTATGTATGTATATCGCAAGTACAAATTGGACAAATATGTGCACTTATGGTCAAAGTCTCAGTGGACCTCGATACTATAAGGATTTCAAAAATAGTGTAAAAAAAAAAACAAACATAAAATTCAGACTTAAACAACTTCCTACATGATTTTGAGTTCCAGGCCAAGCAGGTATGCTATTTGATTTCCTTTAGAAATCTGAATTTTTAGAAAAAAAACTTAAAATCGTCAAAACCGTTTTAAAAACAAATATTTTTCTTTTGTATAAAGAATATCAAACCTTGTTTTATAGAATGCACAACTGGGTCACACGTACTTGATCTTAGGTTCAATGTTGCTGTATACGTTAAAAGTTCTTGTAGTTACATAGTTTTGAAAAAAAATAATAATTTTGTTAAAGTCGGAATTATTTTGTTCCGACTGGCTGGACACTGGACAGGGACATAAACCTTGACCAGAACGTGGATTTAATACAAAAAATTCTTGTTCCTTTGTATTTTGGGTAGTTCGTATAGCGAAGTTTATTTTTGTGATGATATTATTGCCCCTTGCTACTGGGGGGGGGGGGGGGGGGGGGAAGCAATAATAAAAATAACACTTCACAACCGTTTAATCATAACTATTTTGCTTACTTAGCTAATTTTACAAATATCAACAAATATATACAAAAATTACTTTAATACCAATAATTGTAACAAATATGATCGGTATATTTAGCCAGGATGTGAGCATAATGCTGAATTTTGTGTGAATTTACTTGGGATGATATAAATATACAAATAAAGCATACAGAAAAGCTGTTGTTGCTGTCATTAATATATGTTATAGGGTACAAAATTTTGGTATGTGAAAATTTTATGGATTAAAATATATACAAATTTTATACAAAAAAATCTTTAAATAAGTATAGAAAAAATAAAATTCATTACTAAAATGATGTTTTGAGCTCCAAAGTAAGTATGCCATTTGATATGAAAAAAAATTTGAAATTTTTTGGAGCCGTTTTTAAATTAATTGGACTGGATCGCACGAGCTTGCTCATGTAGCACAAGGCTATTATGTATTAACTTATATTGCAAATTTAAGCTTTTGGTTTTTTTGAAAAATTAATTTTTTCTATTGTGGGTCCATGAATTTTTTTCAAAATTAAATTTTTAGATGTTGATCAATAATAATATATTAAAAATGGCATGTCAGATTTTTTTTTTAAATTGTTTAAAAAAAAATAGCACAACGATTTTTATTGCTATGAAAATTATCTGAGCCGTTTTCGAGAAAACTCGAATAACTCAAAAATGTTGTATGGGATGTACTCGTTCCAGATGAGATATTCAAAAATAAAAAAAAAACTTTCGAAATTAAATAAATATCAAACTTGAAGACAATCCGTTCACGCGTTTGGGAAGTATAAATGTGTACTGATGGACTCACGGACGCACAGACTGCCGGCGGCGTGACGAAAACCACTTTTTTAGTCTTCTCCGTCATCGTAATGTTGGTTTTGATTAAAACCTCAAAGCAATAGCGCAAGTAAAAAACAGTCTCCCGTTTTCTGAAAAAAACTTATATTTAAAAAAAAAAAAAATTATTTTGTTGAGATTTTTGATACCAAATAAATTTAAGATATTAACAAGTATAAACAAATTCTTCTTCTTCTATAAAGAATTTTTTTCTATTTAAACATTTTTTTTTGAAAATTCTATCGAGCCGTTTAAAAAAAAAATATTTTTTTATTAAAATTTGTTCTAACGATTTGAAAAGAAAAAAAAAAAATTGGTATGCCATTTTTAAGATATTATTTATCAACATATAAAAACTAAATTTTGAAAAAAATTCATTGACCTAATATCGAAAAAAATAATTTTTCAAAAAAAAATTCAGAAAGTGTTCCCATTTAAAAATAAATATTTTTTTTTTTTTTGCTTATTCTCTTATATCTTTCAAAACCTACAAACATCAGATAACCAAGAGCTAAAATTTTCAACCTAAATTAATGTATATAATAGCTTTGCACTACATGAGCAAGTTTGTGCGATCCAGTCGTGCATTTTATTTTTTATGAAAATCATTTTAGTCGTTTTTGAGAAGATTCGAAGTTTTCATGTTAATTTTGGGCCTAAAAAAATTAAAAAAACAATATTTACCCATTTTCGAAAATTTGTTACTTAAAAAAAAAAAAAACAATTCAGAACTTTTTTTGAAATTTGTTAATTTTTGTTAAAAAATTTTGTTATGAAATAATGAAATCATGTTTAAATTACTATAACCTTTTTGTATAAAAAAATAATAGGCACTTATTTCAAAATGTTGCTATAAACATGTACCAAAAACAAATTAAGGTTCTTGACATATTGCTCAAACTTTGAATTTCTTTTTCTAGAAAATTGCTTATGGTATTGCATAGGGTTGCCTAGTGGAACCCATACCGGTAACTTCCCACCGGTGCCTTTGGAAACTTAAGATTCGATATTTATTAATTTTTGAAAATATTGGCAATTCAACCAAAGTTTGGCAGTTGGTTGTCGAAATATATAATTTGAATCGACACACATTAAAAGAATCATGGTGAACGAAAAAAGTGTCAGTTCGGCGGATTCAGTTTCTAGAGACCTCAATACTAGGAGATTATGTCACATTTCCATTCGCCAAATAGCACAAATCACAATAACATCTAATGCGAAGTAAAAAAAAACCTATTCTATTTTTTATTTTTGAATCAAGTTGTTTCAATGAAAAGGTTTTTGAGAACTTTAAATTTCTTAAAAGTCTACAAATTGAAATTACTTTAAAATCTAATTAATTTTGATTCCTTGCACTTACATAGGTTCTTCTAACTCCCACTCCATTCGAATTGTATTATTAAAAGCAATTACAATTTATCCATAGTAGATTAAAAGAATTCTTCAAGTGAAAATTTAGGTTTTGCGCAGCTATAGACATAAATCATTTGACGTAAAGGCAGCTGCTTCTTAGGTCAAAAAGCAATTTATTGTTCTCCACCGCTCATATTGGTTGTAGGTACTTTGCACCAAGTTCTACAGTTCTCGAAAAAAAACACGTTTTGTTTCATGTTTTCAATGTACGTATTTAATCTTTCGTAATGTATTTATTGCCTCCAGTTTAAATGAAATTGCTCAATTTTCTTCTCTTAAACTGCAGGTAGATTTTCCATTCATCCTCTTACTCGTGGTCCAGTCCATCGTCTTTGAATGTCCGCTGGCGTCGGTTCTCAGCATCACTTCGCCCTCTTGCGACGTCAATAAAAAGCTGTTCCCCTTGGAAGTTAAGTTAAACCTTACGTTTAAGCTAACATCTCCCAATAAATAATAATTCTTTTGCTTTTCTAGTGCAAGACAATGTCTATACGTGCCAGCCGCACTTGCCTAGATATAGCTAACCTTTACAGAGCACGATACACTGAAGTATTCTCAACAATAAAGGAGTCGCATAAATCATGGATTTTCGTGTTGGATGATCCCCATTTCGTGTCCAGAATTCCAAGTTGCCTGCAATCTTCTATTCTAAGGGTATGATTATGGGTAGGGTATAACTACTACAGTAAGAGAAGGTTCGCTTAGTTCTTGCCTTTAAAGTTTCAATATCCTTCTCTTTCGATTGTAGATACTATTCTCTCTTCTCTATGTATAGGTACCTATTCCTACAATGTTTAACTATACACTAAGACACACACACTTCGCATCACCTTGCTCTCGGTTTCGGTCTGCTACCAGCCCACCAGGTAAACTATATCCAGAAAGGAATTTTAAATTATTTTATCTAATAGATGTAGTTGTAGTGTATATGATGCACTTTAAAATTCTTTTGTTATCTGTACGCTTTATCCTGGCTGTAATCTTTTATGCTCATGATTTCGTATCGAAGAGTGGTAGATATCTATACAGGAGGAGAAAACAGCTCCTAATGTTTTACAGAATTCGTCGTCGGGAGGAACAGAAGGAAATGTATAGTGAAACTTTATAGAAATCTTCCTGTTTCGCCTTCAAGTGCACTATGTACCTATAATATTGCATACCATTGCTACGTATACGGTAGGTATACCAATACCCCCCTCTCATCTCAAGTAGTTGTGCATGAAAGATAAAGCTTCAGTACTTCAGTGAAAATAATAATTCCCTGTCAGGGATACACGAGGGAATAAAGGAATATACATATTTATAGAAAATATAACTACCTGAAAAGATATGGGTTTTGCTTTCTGTTATCCTTAAGAATGCTGATGAAATTGTGTGTTAGTACAAATAGTAGGAGAAGTAGGTACATTGGTGTATACCTTCTATCTCTTAATAACTTTGAAGTATAGTTAAATATTAAGCTACATACACTGAGGGAAAAAACGCAATGTAAAGGGTGATTTTTTAAGAGGCTTAGAACTTTAAAACAAAAAAAAAACACACAAAATTCGAAAAAATGAATAAAATATTTATTTGAATCGATAATTTGAACCTTGCAATTTAATGTTTAAAGATAATTTCATGCAAATGTTGACCGCGGCTGCGTCTCAGGTAGCCCATCCGCTGAGTCCAATTTTGGCATACTCTTTCACACATATCGGCCGGTATCTCACGAATGAATGCATGGATGTTGGCTTCCAGTGCGTCAATCGAAGCGGGCTTGTCCCTATAGACATCAGCCTTGACATACCCCCACAAAAAATAATCTAATGGTGTCAAATCGCACGATCTAGGCGGCCAATTGATCGGCCCGAAACGTGAAATTAACTGTTCACCAAACTCGCCTCGCAATTGCGCCATTGTTTCGCGTGCTGTGTGGCATTTGGCACCGTCTTGTTGAAACCACATATCATGCAAGTCAAGAACTTCCATTTCGGGCAAAAAAAAGTTTGTTATCATCGCTCGGTAGCGTTCACCATTGACAGTAACGCTGCGATTCGCATCATCTTTGAAGAAATATGGCCCAATAATGCAGCCGGCCCATAAACCGCACCAAACAGTGGCTTTTTCGGGATGCATTGGTAGCTGTTGCAATGCTTCTGGCTGATCTTCACTCCAAATGCGGCAATTTTGCTTATTTACGTACCCATTCAACCAAAAATGAGCCTCATCGCTGAACACAATTTTTCGATAAAAAAGCGGATCCTCGGCCAGCTTTCCAAGAGCCCATTCACCAAAAATTCGGCGTTGTGGTAGGTCGGCTGGCTTCAGTTCTTGCACCAGCTGTATCTTAAAAGGCTTTACGCCCAAATCCTTCCGCAAAATTTTCCACGTAGTGCTGTAACAAAGGCCTAACTGCTGGGAACGGCGCCGAATCGACATTTCGCGGTCTTCTGTCACACTAGCTGATACGGCCGCAATTGTTTCTTCACTACACACAGTACGTAAACGTGTTGGTGGTTTAATGTCCAACAAAGTAAATTTGGTGCGAAATTTGGTCACAATCTTCCGAATAGACTGCTCAGAAGGTCGAGAATGCCGACCATAAAATGGAAGCAGCGCGCGATGAACATTTCGAACCGAGCACGAATTTTGATAGTAAAATTCTATAATTTCCAAGCGCTGTTCATTTGTAAGACGATCCATGGTTAAATTGCAAACCAAACTGAAGCTGTTTGACAGTAACACAAGGTACTAAACACACGTCAGCTGTCAAAACCAGTGTTGCTAAAACCAAACCAGCTAAAAAATCACCGTTATAATGGAATTCGGTCATACTTAATTGTAAGTTGTAACAACTTCCGCCAACATATTTGAAATTACGTTGAAACATATTTGACTAAGATATGCAATTTATTTGTCAAGTAGGTTTAAGTTGCGCAATACTCACTTACTTAAGGTGGCGCTTACAATCCAGGATGGATTACGGCCTCAACCAACATGCCTCTTCAGGCAGCTCTGTCCTTAGCTAGCCGCCTCCAGTTACGCACGCCAAGTTGGTTGAGGTCGTGTTGCACTTGCGTGCGCCACCTGTTACGCGGTTTCCTTCTGCTGCGTACACTATCAGGGTTGGATTCGAAGATTCGTCGGGATAGTGCGTTGATGTCCATACGCTCCAAGTGTCCCAGCCATCTCAGCCGCTGTATTTTCAGCTTCTTAACCAGGTCAACGTGGCTGTACAGCCCGTAAACCTCGTCGTTGAATCTTCTTCTCCATACTCCGTCGATACACACAGGACCAATAATCACTTGAAAAATCTTTCTCTCAAAGCAACCAAACAAATTTTCATCCATCTTTTGACGCCCATGCTTCTGCCCCATATAGTAGGACCGGGATGATTAAGATCTTGTATAGCGTTTCCTTGGTTCTATGAGAGAGGGCCTTACTACTTAAATGCCTCCTCAGCCCGAAGAAACAGCGATTGCCAAGAGTAATTCTCCGTTTGATCTCTTCACTGATGTTGTTGTTTGAGTTTATAGTGGATCCCAGGTAGACAAAGTTCTTGACTTCTTCGAAGTTATAACTATCCATCGTGATGTTTTGGCCGAGCCGCCGATGTTGAGTTTCCCTTCTCGTTGATAGCATATACATACTTCGTTTTGTCTTCATTAACAGCCAATCCCATTTTTTCCGCCTCCGATTCAATATTGGCAAAAGCACCAACCACAGATTTGTTGTGCCGATTATGTCTATGTCATCTGCATATGCAAGTAGTTGAACGGATACTTTTGATAAATTGTACAAGTTGCGCAATAAAAACATGTAATTTATAAAAGAACGGTGAGTAAGACACTCGACTGGTAATGCAGGCTCCTCACGTTCAAATTTCCCGGTAGATACTATTTTTTCTTAGCAGTTTACGACCATTTGTTTTAAGATGAAAAATTTTGATTCTAATAGTACTACGGATAAAAAGGTATTTCATAAAAAAAAATTGTTTCCCTCATGAAACATTTGTATTAAGATTGAAGAATCAAAAGAGTCCATAAAAATATCTTGGGTGGAAGGGTTTTTTTTTGGTGGTAAAGAGGGAGGAGGTGAAGGTTATAGGTTAGGTTAGGTTGGCGTGGCTAACGGGAGGGGTGCCGATACACTTAGACAAAAGTTCGGTACATTGTGATACCACAATCTAATAATAACTTTCCTCTTAATCGTTGAAGCACTTCGAACTTCTTATGAAGCGAGCGAGATTACCTATTGGTATTTGATAGATCACTGGGGTCGTTATAGAAGAAGAAGTCTCCTAGATTGAGTCTTCGTCTTTGCGATAGAGCACGGCATGTACAGAGAAAGTGGGGAATCGGCTCCTCTTCCTCTTCGTCCATGCAGCTTCTGCAGAAATCATTTCAGAGAACTCCAAGTCGTGTCGCGTGCCTGCCTATTAGACAATGTACAGTTATAACACCTATTGCGGAGCTGATTTGCGTTCTGTTCAAGAATATTCAACGTTTATAGCGTTTCAGATCCAGTACTGGCTAGGTCTGTTTTGCCGCTTAGCATGTAGTGATATTATTCCACCTGAGGTTTTTTTTATTTATAGCATCATTATTTGAGCAACAGTTTACACGTAGTGATGGGAATACCAATATTTACCTTTTCTGGTAATAAAGATATAGAGGAGGTGAAAACACCCAAAATAGTTTTATGGACTCCTTAGATTCTTGGCCAAATGTAACATATTTACCCGATTTTAATTAGGTACAAATTTTGTAAGAGATGTTATATTCCGTATATTTCCTCCACCTCAAAAAAAACATCTTTTCATTTAAAACAATGTGCGATAGACTCATTTGGTTCCTAACTACTATGACAAAAGAAAAGTTTATACTGATTTTTGTGAACGAACCCTTAAAATTATTGGTTACTTGGGACTAAACTCAGATTTGCATTACTCTTCAAAAAACAACACTCTTTCACCTAAAATATTTTTATGGACTCTTTTGATTCTTCAATCTTATTGCAAATGTAAAGTTTTTGCCAAGTTTCAGAAGGATAACAATTACTTTTTTTCCATCGATTTTTTATACTATTTAACTAGTAGGTACTAAAGGCATTATATGCTTTACTTTAGGGACAGCTTAAGAAGAATATCTCGTCCTAAGTTCTCTCTCATCATGAAAAGTTATATTTGATACAATAGCTTTTTAGTTAATATTTCTATAGTCCACTTATATATTTCAAATTTTTTTACGAACATAGGAATATTCATAATGGCCAAAAGATTAACTCCAAACCTGGAATATATCGTGACGTGGAGAATGTGGACTGACGGCAACGACTTGCTTATCCTTATGTTAAGGCATATGACGATGCTGAACTCAATAGCCTTTTCAAACCAGAGCTCAATTTCTAGCCTAAACAGTCTCCAATTCCGCACCGCGATTCGTTAAAAATCACTTGAAATGCTTAAATCTAATAATTCTATCAGAGATTGGGTAATTCATTATTTTTTGAACTCCCTGACCTGAGGTATAAGACTTTTAACTTTGTTGAAACAGCTGCACATTTCTTTAGATTCATGCAGCTCATGTTGCTCTTCCTCCTTGCTAACCGTAGCTATTAAGATGTATTTGTGTACCGGATATTGCTCGAAGTTGATGTTATTTGATCTGGAAGAGATCAACGGCCTGTTCTTCTCTGCTTCAAAGTCCATAAGTCAGAGCTCATTTCAGTTAATGATGTTGTTTATATGTATGTACATATATCTGCACAGGTTCTTGCAAAATTAGTAAAATGTAGGTCTTCACTGATCTTTAACTAACATTACAAAAGTTGGAGAAATGTTTCTTTAGTGTGCAACTTCCTTCGGGGTGCCTGAGCTAGTACGCAGTAATCACGATAATTTTCGTATCAGCTTACCCTCTACCAGGTTGACAATCAACTACCTCCACATCGAAACCCCTATTTTATCATGAGTTCCCACAAGCACATGTAGCTTTACAGAAAGTGGCGCTAAAATTGAGGACCACAACAACAAACCATTTTGCCGGTGTGAAACTCCAACGACATAGTTGAAAGCACTATCTTATATAGGGGAATCGCGTAGAATTAAATGATTCACAAACTCAATGATGCTTTGCTTACTATTGGTAAAGCAAAACCTAAACTATGTGCCACTTACCGTAAACCGTAAAAACTTCAATTACTGAGATAAAGGTACTACCATTTACAAACCACATTCTGTAGGACGTGTATTGTCTCTCTAACATGCTGTTTGCTTTCGGTATTTCTAAAAATATTAATCAGATGAATAGCTAATCTTGAGGCCAACTTTGAACGTGCATACAAATAATGGTATTCTTTCTTTAGCCGTGCTACACGAATGTGGAACACTTTACCTGCATCGATCTTACTCCTCTTAATATCTTAACGCTGCTACTATGTTTAGAATAACATATTCACCCCGGGAATAATGAATACTTCTAGATATTTGTTTTTTGGGTAAGTCGCTTCCTTTACACTTATCCGATATTCTTAATAACAGAGGATCAAATTACAAGTGAAAACGAAATTTCTTGAATATTTCGATTGGAAGGTCTTCTCCCAAAAAAACAAAATTCCCCGGAAAATTTAATTCCTGATAGGGGTGATTAAGGGTGGTCTTACCCCTGTGCCCTATAGTAATCTATCTCTTCTCTATTAATTATTAATATAGTAGAATTTTTTTATAAACAAAATAAAGTAAATAAAGAGTTTTGCGACTAAAAACATAAACAAAATTCAATCAAAGAAAAATTCAATTAACCACCAGTTCAACTTATATACGTTTTTTATTTTATTAGCTTACCTGCAACAGTCATATTGGCAGCTTTGGTAGTTAACTTAAAGTGTGGGGCATCCTCAGATACTTCACATCTATAAACGCCTGATGATTTTTTACCAAGCAAACTCAAATCAACTCGGCATGTGTTTTCATTACAAATATTGCTGCCATCGGATACATGTATACCATCGACGGGAAATTTCAAATAAACTGGATGCATCATTGGAGAATATCTGAAATTAAAAAAAGTACCTTGAAAAATTTTCTATTGGAAAATTGTGTTGAAAATTTCATTACTAACTTTATGTTTTTTTGGAAACTCACTTAAACTATAGATAGATTTATAATTCACTTTATTAAAAAAAAAATATCATAAAACCGGATGATACAATTATTAGAATGATTAAAAACTAGATGTTGCCAGAAGCTATAGTGTTTCATTTCAAAATGTAAAATTTGAATTCATGAAAAAAACGTCCCTACATTTGAACAATAAATATACATTTTCAACCCAATGGACTTTTACGACTCTTTCGATTTTTGATTTCAATGATCAGTTTAGCAAATTTCTAAGGGGGCAGAACTGTATCAGTGTCCAATGAGTGTACGAACAGTACAAGTCCAAAATCTTAGTTTTAAGAAAAACAAAAAAGTACTATTTTACAAAAAAAAAACTATCAACATTTTTGAATCATAGGTATGAAGATTTGTAGGTGTTTAGTCACTGAAATCAATACTTAGTCATTATGACCGAAAAAAAGTTTTAGTGCATGTTAAACTAAAGATATTTTTTTTCTCTAATGTTGAAATAAGGCCTGCTGGTTTTATTTGAAGGTTGAAATAGAAACAAAGAATTTTTTTAATTTTAGCCCCCGAAATTGTTCGAACTCCATATGATTTAGAAAATACTAAGAACAATCTGGCTTTCTGCCGTCAATGTGTCGGAAGTAATTCATCCGTTCAAGTCAATATTTCTGGACAACCGGTAGAGAAAGTAGAAGACTTTCAATATCTTCGAAGTTTTGTCTCCATTAAAGGCGGAACTAAACAAGATGTCGACAAAAAAGCAAATGCTGCTTTCGGAATGCTGTCCAAAATATGGAGAAACAACGCTATAAGCTTAAAGACCAAGCTGAGACTGTTCCGCTCCAATGTTGAATCCGTGCTTCTGTATGGGTGCAGCACTTGGAAAATCTTAACAACTGTCACAAGCAAGCTGCAATCTTTAGTGAATAGGTGTCTACAAAACATCTTAAGAATTTTTTGGCCTAACCGTATTTCTAATGAAGAACTTCATAGAAGAACGGTCAAGAATCCATTGACAGTACTATTCGCAGACGTAAGTGGCAGTGGATTGGTCATACGCTTCGAAAAGGCAACGATTGCATTGCTAGTCAAGCGATGCAATGGAACCCACTCACACAGGCAGGTAGAGGGTCGGGTCGGCCGAGAAGCACATGGCGCAAGACAGTCGAAAGTGAATCTGCACAGCTGGGGATGAGTTGGAGAGAACTACGTTATATTTCCAGAAACCATACACGATGGCGCGTAGGAGTAGTGGAGGCCCTATGCCCCTTAAGGGGATCACAACGGACTTTTTAAGGGTCTGAGGACCGAAGTAAGTAAGTAAGTAAACCTTCGGCGATTATAGATTTGAAAATTAAGGAATGACCCTCCAGAAGAGCTTTTTTAAATAAATTATATTTTACAAGCTGACCCATCAGACGTTGTTCTACCCCTGCCCTTATTTTTTTGTTGAAAGCGTGAAAAGCTGACGAAAAACGTGAAAAGTAGGAGAAAGAGTATAGGATACTTCAGAATAAACATGAGAGGTCACAAAAAGATGCCAGGCGCATCGCATAAAAAGTCTGGAAAGTCATAGAAAAAGCGCACTGTTTTCAAAGTCTTTTACGATTTTTTCCACGGTATTCCCCGCATTTACCACGGTAGTCCAGAAAATATCGCAGATTTTCCAAGAATCCGTCGCGTCCGTTCCGTCAACGAATCCGTTGTCGATGAAGTTAAAAGTTCAGCTATTTTTTCCGTCGCGTCCGTTCTTGTGGGTCGCTTCTCATAAGAGCTTGTGTATTTTATCAAGATGTCAGTTGAAAACGTCAACGCAACGCACGCCACGGACTCTATGGGTTGGCCCCTTTAGGTACTATTTCTACCAAAATTCGGAGTCGGTGACCGCAACTTTAACACCGAATTTTCGTTCGTAATTCTCGCCCTAGTAGTTAACAGACAATCACAAGTTAAGAGCAAAAATTTGAGACTACATATTCGTTGTGTGATGTTGCCAAGTCAGTGGGACTACCGGGTTGGTCGAAAAGATCGCTGCCGTTTAGGCGTCCGTAGCAACCGGTCCAAATCAGTCAATTCCACGGCGTTCTCAAGAATCGGGTATCGCTCAGACTATTTTTGGTCCGAATTGGAAGATATGGCCTTGGAAGACATGTGGTTTCAACAGGATGGTGCCACAAGCAACACAGCTCACCTTACAATCGATTTATTGAAGAGAAAAAATAAAAAGTTGTCAAGTCCTTATTGGAAAACCCTTTAGTTAAAATTTTGGACTTGTTGCAAGGTATATGAAATTTCAAATTTAGGTATAAGTGTTTGATATTCGGAATTATGGTTTATTAAGTTTTTGGTTTTCCGTGACTGGGGATTTATAGATTAAGTAGTGTATTCAAAATTTTATTTGTTCAGATTTTCTAGAATTTCAAGACTTTGGGGGTTTCTTGATCTTTTTTTTGTTCATAATTGTATGTGTTTCGAGATTGTGGGGTTTCAGAACGATGGGTTTCCGGAATTTTAGATCTTCGGGATTTTGGATTAATAAATTGTATCCGTCTCCGTCTATATACTAATTGAAAATTTTATAAACTTAAATTATTATAAGCTGCCTGTCATAAAATCGACTTTTAAAATACACTTTAATCTAAATTAAGATAATTTCATTGTCATTATATGCCCCGCTCCCTCTCCATTTTCAGGATTATATAATTTTTTTCTCTGAGGCTTACATCTGTCATTCATTAAAAACAAAAAAGAAAATAAAGAAATAAAATTATCTTTTCTTAGATAAAACATAAGAGACACACGCATTATACGTATACACATACACTCTGATGACATTCAACAACAAGTGTAATCATCATCATCCAAACAAAAAACGAATCAAAAGGACTTGACCACAAATGACATCAGATAACAGAAGGGACTGGCACGTACACACACCCACCCCACCCACCTACACACACAAACCCATCATAGAATAAATATCTAACGAAGAAGTTAATCCAATTTAATATGCTTTTGATGGGGAACGCGACCGGCGGCGGCGGCGGCGCGGCGCTGCGTGGCATGGTGAGAATAAGGACTGAGGACGACAAAACATAGATTATTTGGAAATCGTTCAAACGCTTTATTATGATTCCAATGATTTTTATTAGCTTAACACATTAACACTCCAAAAAGTACGGACATCAATTTCCGTCTGTCAGGCAGGATCCCTTGTCAGCTGGGGATATACAAAAAAATATACACAGCAAACCCCAATTCATCTAGTATGTGCAGGCACGCTGGCTATGTATTAGGTAGGTACCTTGATATTGTAAGTAATGCCCTTCCCTATTCTACACCACCCCCATTTCCCCATCAGCATATCTCGTTCGAAGTGACTTAAATCGAACATTATGTATTACCAAAAAATCTATAAATATTTATAAATGTTTATGAGTCCTTTATATTCCCGACTCAGTTGATGGGGTATTTGTATATAATAGGAACTGTATATCTGTATGGAGGAAACGAGGCAAGAGACTGTTTATTGAGTTTGATGATTTGGGTGTTGGATAAAATAACATTACTTTTGCGGCTGTCACGAAGTGTGTGAGAGAGTTCCAAGGACATAAATTATACAAGCAAACGCATGGAAATATTTCAAATCAAAAAAGGAATGCTAAGCTCTTTTTGATTTACTTCAATTCCTTTGGGGTTAAGTCAACACATTATTTCTTGAGAAGTTGTTATTTTTTTTTTTTTTGTATTTATTTTTTTTTCAAACAGGAAGTTTTGAAAGCTGAGTAGGTAGTTTGGGTAAAAAACACGATTTATATGCCTACTCGACGTGTAAACAGGAAGTTTAAAAGTGATTTAAAACAAGATTTACAGGATTACATCAGAAAGTATAAATCAAAAGCAATTCATAAAATATAGCTGACATCTGATTTTATTGAAAAAAAAAAAAAAAAATATATACATATATAATGGTGGTACCCTAAATGAAAAAAAAACAATAATTTACAAGGAAACAAACAAAAAATTCCACCATTCAAGTTCCACAGTTCAAGTTCCAAAAAAAAAAATTTTAAAAAACGTCTGGGGATATTCTCCAAAAAATGCCACATACCAAGTTTGAAGTAAATCGACCCGTCCGTTTAGGCTGAGGTCTCTGATACATAAAGACAGACAGACAGACAGAATTGTTCGACCCACCCAAAATTATTTTTTTTAAAAACGGCTCTAACGATTTTTTTTTCTAAAAATTAATCTTTTTTAACAAAATCAAATGGCATACTTAGTTTTGAGATTAAAACTATTTAAGAAGTTGTTTAAGTCATTTTTGTAATAAATTTTATGTTTATTTTTTTAATTTCATATAAAATTAAAAACTTTATATAAGAAGCTTTAGCAACTTTGACTCTAAGAGCAAGTACGTGACACCCAGTCGTGCATTTTATTTTTTAAATCATTTGAAATTTGTTTAATAAAAAAGTATATTTTTTTTAAAACCGACTCGATAGATTTTTTTGAAAAAAATTCCAAAAATTTATCGTTATTGAAGACATCATATCAAAAAGTTTAATCAAAATTGTTAGAGCCGTTTTTCTTAAAATTCGAATAACTCAAAAATGTTGTATGGGAGGTACTCGTTCTAGATGAGATATTCATAAACAAAAAAAAAAAAAAACAACTTTCGAAATTACGTAAGAATCATCTGTACCAAATTTGAAGAAAATCCGTCCACACGTTTGGGCAGTGGAGAAGTGTACAGATGGACGCACAGACGCACGGACCGACGGACGGCATGACGAAAACCACTTTTTCGAACTTCTCCATCATCGTAATGTTGGTTTTGATTAAAACCTCAAATTGTTTTTTTGACACGAAACCAGTACTTGCCCTATAGAGCAAGTAAAAAATGCATAAAATTCATAAAATGAAGAATAGAATTTGATTTCTTCTGTAATGATCCATTTTTAGAAAAAAAATTAAAAAAAAAAAATAATTTTTTCTATATAAAATATTGCAAGGAATTTTTATAGAAATAAATTGGTACGCCATTTTTAAGATGTTATTTTTCAACATCTTAAAACTAAATAAAAAAAAAAAATATTAAGTAGTTTTCAAAAAAAACGATTTTTTTCAAAGAAAGAAAAATCCGTTTTTTTTTCAAAATCTAGAAAATAGTTCTCGATTTTTTTACTAAACATTATTACGGCAACTTAAAAGCTTCTATGTAAGAAAAATAGTTAAAATTGATTGAGTCATGAAAGAGACAGTCGGATTAAAAAAAAAAAAAAACCGTCCTATCGCAGTTACCGTTAATACCGGCTTTAAAAAAAAATGGTTTTCATTTATATATAGTCCGTAAGTCTTCTTTGTAGAAAACGAGGCAATTAATTCTGTGGTGTGCAGTAGGTTCAGCTCGGCCAATTGTTTCACAAATTTCGCGTTGGGACGTAGGCCTACATTTTGAAAAATATAACTGATCCAAGAAAAGAATTGAAGAAAACCAACATTGTACAACACGACGCCTTGTATTTTTTGCTGACTGGGTTTTGGCTCTTCAGGGCAGATCCCCATTGCTAGATGAAAATGTACGTCAATCTGCAAAATCGTCAAATTTTTCACCAAGTGACAATAAATTCGTAAAAAGACATTGTGTGGTGTTAGATCGTGAACCGGTGCAGTAATTGATTGGTATTTCTTTGAAAACACCAACGGCATTGCCATGAACCCTTCTAGATCATGATAACCACTTTTTTTCAGGCCCAAATCAGATGATATCGTCCACCTCATTCCAGAAGTATGAATGTGAAAAATTGAAAACTTGAGAAGGTCTGTTTTTAAAGCTAATAGCTGTCGTAAATTGTGACCGAATTTATTATTTACCGATTTGACACATTAATACATTAATCCGACTTAATTTTTGGCATAGTTTTAGTTTCTGAAAGACAGAGATTGCCGAAATAAATATCATTGAAGGAAACAATGTAAAAAAATTAAATTTGCGCATCCATGTTTCAGGCATGATGGGGACGATAATAGTTGAACAGCAAAGCCCCAGCCCACAAGGGTTTTCAGCACCAGCATTTTGAGGGCTTCGTCGCTCACGCAAAAGCAAATATTCGTGAATAGAGCCAAAATTATTTGGATAGTGCGTTTTGACTCTAATATACTTTTCCTTGTAGGATTTTGTGTTTTTTTTAAGACGTAAGTAAAAATAACTCAGAACATCGCTCAAAGTCAGCCCGATCTATGCACCAGATTCACCGAAAACTGAAAGTTTCATAAAACTAAGCAATCTAAAAATCGGTCGAAGGTTTCGGCTAATACCAAATAGAAAACTGATGTTTTACTTTTCCGAATTTGTCTATTTCATCATGAAACGTAAAGATAACACGTTTTTGAGACATTTTAATGTGCAAGTGCTGGCCTTGCAAATTTGTAAACACGATAAATTTTGTTAGAATTAAGATAATTGGAATTTGTAAACGCCAAAAGATGAGAAATACACAATTTTAGTTCGAAAAACAGCCGTTTTGAATAAATAACATGTACTTTTCATACAATAACCTTCCAAAAATTTCGCTTTTGTATGGAAAGTAAACAAATCTTCATTTTGTTTTTTAACGTTCCAATGAACAACTGTGCTGATTTTTTAGATACCCAAAAGCAAAAATAATTAATATACTCAAAAGATTTGGTAAAAATCAATAATTTACACTTATTTGTTAAAAAAATCAACGGTACGGAAAATGTAATTCATATTATTTTGTGTGAATGGTACAAAATACAATATAAAAGTTTATTGATTCTCAAATATCATATTCCACATTCCTTATAAATACAAATAATAATGCTGATTTTAAATCGTAGCCAAAAGATATTCCGAAGGGTTAAAACCGTCAAAAACCAAAACAAAATGAGAATTTTAACTTAATTCGAAGACTACTTTTGTGGACGAAAACTGGGAAACTTTGTCCAACAACAGCAATATTATTTGTTGAAATAGGAAAATAGGATATTGGAAAAGAAATACAATATTTATATTGAACCGGAAACAGTGTAGTTTCCTATTATAAAATATTTGAAAAAAAAACAGAGAGTCATAATAGCTTAAATAGTTTCTTTGGTTTTTCTAAATGATACAAAACTTTAAAACTTAAAAACTTAAAAACTTACCTAAAGAATTCCTTTTCGTCCTTGTACCATTTGACTGAGTTCAATGTGTGTCCACCCATATCATAACTGCACGACAATGTCACATTATCACGAAAATCAATAATGGGTGGAACATAGATATCCGTTACTACAAGACTGCCAGCATGCTCATAAACTGAAAGAGAGAGAGAGAAATAAGAAATCAAAAGATATCTTGAACTGATCTTTATTTTAAATTATTATATTTAAAAGCTCAAAACTATATAGGATACGAGGTTTTTTCAATGATTTGTAAAAAAAGGCAAAATAGTAATTTCGTATGACCGCATGTTTAGCCTCGCATGTATGAAGTGCAAAAGAGAAAGGTAATGAAACAGTATGAATGTTTTATTACCTTTCTCTTTTGTACTTTGTAAAACTCTACCCTCTACTAAAATGTAAATCAATTCAAAATGCATCATTTCTGGGGCCCAGAGTGAATACGATCGTATTTGGTATCAAAATTAAAGGTGGAATTAAGCTCGTTCATGGGAATGTCGAGATATTTAAGCTTACTTTTGTCCAACTCAAAATGAGGACTTCAGTTTTTCGTCTATATTACATATCTGTAGGTACCTACTTACAGATGCTAAAACCAAACCATAGATTAAAAAAACTAAATTGATTGTCATTTCAAAGAAAATATGCACAAAAGACTTTCCGAGCAGGTTCCTCTTCGCTCATACGAGCTAGGTTCCCTGCCCACCGGAGTCTACCGAGCTTAATTTTTGTCACTATGTCTGCTTCAAGGTAGATTGCGTACAACTCATGATTGTACCGTCTCCGGAATCGTCCTTCTTCACATATCTGGTCAACAATTCTCCGTAAGACTTTTCTCTCGAACGCGGCTAAGAGGTCACAGTGCCTTTTGCTAAGCACCCAAGTCTCGGATCCATACATGAGTACTGGCAGGACCATGGTCCTGTACAGCAGCAGTTTTGAAGTTATGGTTAGATTTCTGGATTTGAATAGCTTTGACAGACTGTAGTAGGCTCTGTTGGATTTGATCGGTCGTATTTGCGAAGGCCATAAACCTTGCGTACTGCACTATTGAACGCGACATTCAGCTTACGTTTGCTTACATAGTTACAGTTACAATAAATTTCGCACTCTTAGAATAAAATTGGTATTACCTAAATCTACACAGAGAATAAACGTGTTTTGACAAGTGTAAACGACTGAGATACCCATACTGTAGGTACTTAATGCCCAATACAGTAGTAGAACCTTGAGGAACACCAGAAACATTTGGCATTAAATCAGATAATCTTTCACCAATTTGGACCGCTTGTTTTCTGTTTCTAAGATATAAATAGATTAGCCCAGTAGCACTTGTTAAAAAATTGAAATTTCGCAATAGCTTCCCCCACTAGTTAATGTGATTTACTGTGTCAAAAGCCTTCGAATGAATTTCTGTACTTTATTTAATGTATTTAAGACTTACAGAATAAGCTACGAGATTGTGAACTAGATTCATCTCTATAGTAAGTGATTCTCTTCTGATGCATTTATAATACTTCTACGAGTATATTTAATTTCTGCTCTCAATTTTTAAATTACTTCGTTTTTTCTCAGTTAGTCAAGCTGAAATAAATAAAAATATTTTCAAAATGTCCACACTCGTTATGTTGTTTGCTAAGAACATATTATTTGAATTGCAACAGTGCCATCTATGAGCTTGTCAAATTATATTAGAGAAAAACCAACAAAATCTTGCTTTATATGAAGCGTTGTTGTCGGTGCCGCACTGACGTTTGACAGCGCCTTTTTATCAATTAACAACCATAATTTCTAATATGGAAGAAGCAAACTATGTTTTCTTTAAAGCTTAATAGTTCGTCCATTGAACTTTTTAACCGAATCATTATCTTTTGAAGGATTTGTAAGTTCTTCTAGAGGTTAAATTAAAATATTTTTTAAGGACAACAATTAACGGCACCTGTCATATGACGAAAATGGAACAGAACAGATTAATATTTTCTCGAAAATGGGATAGGTACCAACTTTTTTTACTTTTTCGTACACGTAGTGTAAAGGATAAGTATAGAGATTTGCACAAAAAATTGTTTTTCAAAATTAGTCTATTTCATTTTGAAACACCATGAAACATATAGGAAACATGTTTTCGAGACATTTTTATGTGCGTGTCAACGTGCGTCGCGTCGTTGGCGTGGGAAATTTCTAAACACGATTACTTTGTTAGAATCAAGATAATTGGAATCTGTTAACGCTTAAAGCAGAGGATAAGCTAAACTTAGGTTAAGTTCAAAACTATGCCATTTTGAATAAAACCTTTCTTTTTATACAAAACTTTCCGAAAATGTAGAAACACGTCAAATCGATTTAAGCCTACTTACAATTATCGTATCGAAATGAAACTTCGTACATTTATGAAGTTCGAATGACAACACAATTTTTTTTGCATTGCGGAACCTGGGGAGTGGCATTGATGGGTCAAAATACCCCAAATTGGTCTTAGCCTACTAATATTATGGTGGTGCGGACCCTGGGAGGGTCGAAACACCCCAATCGATTTGACAACTATCACAACAAAGTATAACTTCGTACATATATGTATGTAGTTCAGGTGACAACACAATATTTTGGTAGTGCGGACCCTGGGAAGGGGCTTTGGAGGGTCGCAACACCCGAAATCGAATTTAGCCTACTTACAATTATAGTATCGAACTAAAATTTTGTGCATATTATGTAACTCGAATGACAACACAATATTTTGGAGGTGTGGACCCAGGGACAAAAGTCATTGGGTTGTCAAACCACGCCAAATACTTTTAAGCCACAACTAATAATCGTATCGACTATTTTTTATTTTGTAAAAAAAATTCTTGCAACGGTACGGAAAAGTAATTTATATTTTTTTTCGTAAACAAGAGGTAAGAATTTGTATTTATAAAATAAAATTTCGAAAATAATTCTTAAAATATTCAATTTCTTTTTCTAAAAATGGTACTTTCTTTACTAAATGACGTTATTGACGTTAACTCTGAAACAATCGAAGGACTAAGTGTACTTATTTTTGTCTCAAACGAGACTGAGAGGGTAACGTAAATGTTGTATCACATTCATATAAATGGCGCCTGCATTTGCTGCACTATAATGAGTACAAAAAAGCGCAGTCCTGCTTTATACTGTGGCTATATACTATCCTTAAAATATATTCCAATTCAAAGTAAATATAAAAAGAAAAGTAAGCTACTTACTGCGACCGACAAAACTATATTTTTCCATTTGCGAATCTCAAACCCTTGGGAAAGACCATTCGTTGCAGTGGCCACTTAAGGTGACGTCGTCGTCATTTTAACCCGTTTCCCAGTAATTTTCAGTAACATAACAGTCCCTATCCCCTCTCCCCCTCCTTCAAAACATCATGGTGACTTTTCGTTACCACTGAAAGTATTTTAAAATGTTAAATCTTTTTACATTGACTTTTCTCTCAGCATTGAATGGAAAACAAAACAAAAAAAGAAAAAAAAACACATCAGGACCTGGTAATGTTCATCAGTTGATGGATGAAAGCAGATTAAACATCTGAAATGTCGAATGCACTTATTTAAGTCAAGGAAAAAGAATAAGAAGAAAAACGTTAAGAGATATGAAAATTACTGGCGTGTGAAAGCTGTTTAATTACCCTTGAATCTAAAGGTGGAGTTTTGAAGAGCGTTTAACCTACAGACCTAAATATTGAAGAATCTACCTTATACTCATATGTACATCATATAGCTAAGAAAGATAGAAAATGTAATATGGAGAAAATACCATGACATGTTTTTAGGGAATCAAGAGGCCTTTTTTTTGCTAACTTTTCCCGTTTCAAAGTTAAATACAAAAAACCAAAATTTTCGACATTTAAACTTGAATAACTTTTTATGCATGCATGGGACTTTTGGGGACCTTTGGAATTTTTTTTCTACCGATGTTTTAATGCTCTTTCCCAATTTTCAGCTCCATGAGAATTATTTCTAGGTTGAATGTCTATTTTGTACAGACTAAAAACAGTGTGTTCCATCGACAATTGCTGTTTCTACGGGCTGACGAGTTGCCAGCAACTTCATCTTCATCGACCGAAGTATTCTTTGTCATTATTAGCCGAACTCTACCTATTGAACGAAACGTTATCTAAAATAAAGGGAACGTACGTGTATAAAACCTCCGTTGTTATCGTCTTCTATGCCGCCCAATTATTACCGATCAACCGATAAATCCGAACTTGTTTCTTAATTTCTCGTCAGCTTGTCATTTATTTCTTGGGATAATAATAATGCAAACAGAAAACGTTTAATGACAAACTAATAAGTTGCATCGTTGAAGAACAATACAAGTGAGTAAAGGCAAAAGCCTGAAACAATCATCCGAATAGTTCCAACCCGAAATCAGCCGATGATTCGGTTGCATGGTACGCAAACCAAAAGAAAGCATTTAAACATTATATCATTCTTATAAACAACTAAGAAATGGAAAACCCAAGATAAGACCTCTGCTTGTATGTGGAAAAGAGGCTTGGATTGAAAAAAGTCAGAAACTGATGAAAATATGCTGATGGGTTGTCTATATGAGATTTCCAGTGGCGACATCTACCTTGCCAAAACATCGGCTGAAATTAGGGAAACGTAGAACACATGAGCATCGAACATCAGTCTAATGAGTCTTTGAATCCTAACCCGATTAATAATGTGGCAGAAGAAGGCCTCATCTTAAGTGACACTCGCTACTACATAATGACATAAGTCCTTAACCATTTTGGTAAGCTTAAAAATAGACAGCTAGGAACAAAAAGGGGTAGCTGGAATGGATTTTTGTTTGAAGCTGAAATCAACCCTAAAATGCAAGCTTCAACTTAATTAAGCAAATAGGCATGACTTTGAAAAATCAATTAAAATTGCTTGACAACAGTTCTTGTTTGAGGGGTATTGAGTTTTCTTATAACCTCTTTTAAATTCAATTAGCTCTTCAATAAAACACTTATTATGTGCTAATTAAATTAGAGCGTTAACATACATATATCTACTTTCATCTCCTTTGAGGCATCTTCAAAGAAAAGGACAAAATATGTTTTAATTTTTCCTTCAAGTTTCAAAGAAAACAATAGACGCTCTCCTTGTAACAACCCCTTATGTTGCTACTCACAGAAAATCAAAGCAAGAACAAGAAGACAATCAAAGCAAACAAAAGAAGATAAAATGTTGTTGTTTACTTGGGATAAAAATCTTTAAAATTTAAACAAATCAAAAAGATGTAATATTGACGTTAGATGCAAATAATCGTAACGATAAGCTTATTTCCCTCAAAACCGATGGTTAATGAATTTTAAGGGAACAACAAACTTAGAATACTCCGACAAGGGGATGGTTTGGCCTGCCTCCTTTTCAACCTGGCGTTGGAGAAAGCAATCCGTGACTCTGGCACGGCAACAAGAGGGACCATCGTCAACAGGTACAGCCAGATACTGGCTTACGCAGACGACATCGACATCATCGGAAGAACCGAACAAGCTGTACACGATTCCTTCATCCAGATCGAGCAGGCGGCACAAAATCTGGGGCTTCGAATGCGAGAAGAACAGTTGGTCAAACAATCAAGGTAGCGGAGCACGAATTTGAAGTGGTGCAAGTGCAATCCTTTAAATACCTTGGGTCAACAGTAGCAGCCGATAACAACATAGAAGAAGAAATACGCGGGCGGCTTCTCAAATCCAACAGAGCCTACTACAGTCTGTCAAAGCTATTCAAATCCAGAAATCTAACCATAACTTCATGGTCCTGCCACTACTCATGTATGGATCCGAGACTTGGGTGCTTAGCAAAATGCACTGTGACCTCTTAGCCGCGTTCGAGAGAAAAGTCTTACGGAGAATTGTTGGCCCCATATGTGAGTAAGGACGATTCCGGAGACGGTACAATCATGAGTTGTACGCAATCTACCTTGAAGCAAACATAGTGACAAAAATTAAGCTCGGTAGACTCCGGTGAGCAGGGCACCTAGCTCGTATGAGCGAAGAGGAACCTGCTCGGGAAGTCTTTTTTTGTTTATTCTATGGTAGACGGCAGCGTGTTAGCCCATGCTTGCGCTGGAGAGATGTCGTAGACCAGGACGCCCGAAGCCTTGGGGTGCGCAACTGGATGGCGTCGGTTCGAGACCGGTATAGGTGGAGAGACTTGTTGAAAGAGGCCAGGACTGGACCCCGGTTGTCGAGCCGATGATGATGATGATGAAACTTAGTGTCCTTTAATATATCACATCTTTTTCGTGTAAGACTTAATGGATACAACTATTTTTATAGGAGAACTTGGCTTTCATTTTACACTAGTTTTTTTTTTGTTGTGATTTTAGTACTTTTTGCAAAGCATTCAACATTATTTCAAATTCATAATAAGTTTTTGGGTAGCAGGTAAGTTGACTTTACCTTCCCTCTATTGGAAAAGCAGGCAGATTCCAGACCCTCTATATCACTGTTGGTACTTATACTGTGTAAAGTTTCAAATTTTCAATAGCGAAATGATAATTTTGGAGGGTACCACACCCAGAAATTGAAAAACTTTAAAATTTTTGTATCTATTTGTCAAATTATAAGTTTTTACTCAGAAGTGCATATATGCATTTGATCATATCGCAGACAATGGGCGGATACAACTCCCACTGAATGAAAAATGTTAAATTTTCGATTTATTTGTTCAGATGCATCACAAAACCAACCATGGATGATTTCAATTCAATTTAGTCTATATGGGTGGATACCAGGCCCCCTAGAAAATCCTTTGTTTTCGATTTTGTCTTTTATATACACATCAATACCAACCATTGTGCAAAATTTGAAGAATCTACCATAATTTGGTACAAATTTAGAGAATGTGGGCGGACATTACGCCCACTTAATGAAAAATATTAATTTCCCAATTTTGTGCACTGCCAGATCTGCCATTGTGCAAAATTTCAAGACTCTACGAAGATAAGAAGTGCTTAATACATTTGATACCAATTCAATGAATATGGGTGGATGCCACGCCCCCTGAATAAAAATTTTCAAATTTTCGATTTTTCTTCTTATATGCACTAAACTCTATCACTGTGTAAAATTTCAAGTTTCTAGCCTGAGAAAAAAATTTTAAATTTCTGGCCTAATTTGTACAGAAGGGAGGTCGAAAATGGCTTGAGTGTGTTCCTTTCAAAGATGGTATAGTAGATTTTGGCTGAGCACTACCGTGTTCTTTGGCACTTACGATAGGTAGATCAATCCCGAATTTTTCATGGAAAATAGGCCTTAGAACAAAGTCATAAATTGTGCCCACAGAATTCAATGCTAAAGAAGAAGAGGAAACAATGATAGATTTTGACTAATTCAATTTGAATATCTTCTTTATACAATAAAAATGGATCTCTCAAAACAGTCGAACTCCCGACCAAATTTCTCGCAGCTAGCTAGGGATTATGAATAATAGAAAATATCCAAAGTCAAGGCCTTTCAATTGTTTGGGGTCCCAAAAGGACTCCAAGAGACTATGATGTCCTCTATGCGAATACCAACTTATCGTGGCTTAGGGTCTAGTAAATTATTTTTCCCTACTAGTCTTCCTGGGGTGTGGAGGAGTTTAATCATTTCGAATTTGTTACGTTCGTGAAAACCTAAAAGGTGTGTCAGACTATTCAAATTGAGGAAAGATTGTAATTAGGACCTCGATAAAAATCTACAAAATGAAAAACTACCGTATTGTGTTGGAAAAACAAATAATCTTGAGTTGATCACATTCATGACAGCGAGAAGATGAAAATGCCTCGGTGCGCATGGGTTTTTAAATCGCCTGTACAAGCGTTTCAAGCGGGTTTCAAGAAATCATGGATGCTGACATTCAGTGGCGTTTTGAAGGGGGAAACAGATGTTCAAGCCCCCCCAAAGCCTCCAAAATCATGTTATTATTTAGGTGATTTCATTATAATGTTCATGATTAACTGAAACTTTTTCGTAAGTCTAAGAGATTTAGAGGAAACTCAGATACTCAAGCCCCCCCCCCCCCCCCAGTGGATACGCCACTGCTGACATGCCTTCGAAGTCGTTGGTGATGGATATGTATTTTGTTTTAATTGATGGGTATACTTTGTGTTGGCTCTATTTGCAGCTTTCTTGATGGTGGCTTATCAGTCCAGAGGAGAAAATTCTAAGTTTTTATATGAATAACCATAAAGCAACCTACGATGGATGCAAATGTCACGTTTTATATAGAGGAAGGTTGTCGGATGAATTCGAAGTCCAATGTGGAGTGGGACAGGGTTGCATACTGTCACCAATACTTTTCCTGTTAGTGATAAGTGATGTGCTACGTGCAGCCCTGTTAAACGGAAATAGTGGAATTCAATGGAGCCTGACATCCCAACTAAAACATCTCGACTACGCGGACGACGTATGCTTAACTCTCTCATAGGATAACGGATCTCCATCAAATGACAACAAGGGTGGAGCGGGAGAAGCAGAGATCGTGGGTCTGCAAATTAACACGGCAAAAACAAAAATGATCAACCTCGGAAGTAACTCATCCGTTCAAGTCAATATTTCTGGACAACTGGTAGAGAAAGTAGAAGACTTTCAATATCTTGGGAGTTTTGTCTCTACCAAAGGCGGAACCGAACAAGTTGTCGACAGCCGTATTAAAAAGGCTGCTTTCGGAATGCTGTCCAAAATATGGAGAAACAACGCTATAAGGTTAAAGACCAAGCTGAGATTGTTCCGCTCCAATGTTGAATCCGTGCTTCTTTATGGGTGCAGCACTTGGAAAATCTTAACAACTGTCACAACCAAGCTGCAATCGTTAGTGAATAGGTGTCTACAAAACATCTTAAGAATTTTTTGGCCTAACCGTATTTCTAATGAAGAACTTCATAGAAGAACGGTCAAGAATCCATTGACAGTACTATTCGCAGACGTAAGTGGCAGTGGATTGGTCATACGCTTCGAAAAGGCAACGATTGCATTGCTAGTCAAGCGATGCAATGGAACCCACTCACACAGGCAGGTAGAGGGTCGGGTCGGCCGAGAAGCGCATGGCGCAGGACAGTCGAAAGTGAATCTGCACAGCTGGGGAAGAGTTGGAGAGAACTACGTTATATTTCCAGAAACCGTACATGATGGCGCGTAGGAGTAGTGGAGGCCCTATGCCCCCTAAGGAGATCACAACGGACTCTTCAAGGTCTGGGGACCTAACAGAAACATGTTAACTTCAAAAGTTAAGGATGATCAAACCCTAGGCTGAGTTCAAACTTGATCCATTTCCAATAGACGTTTGTTGTACTTTTCATATAAAAATGACATTTTTGTGTCATGGATATCGCAATTTTTCAACAAAAATCGTTATTATTTTCTTAGAAATTAAAGTTCTCCCAGGAACAGAATAACCCGCCTATCAATAACTTTGGTAGCAATTAAATTTTTTTCCAATAAATAAATTTTTTAGCATATAAACCCGCAAAAAGTTGCACATTTGTGTAAAATGTAAAATAAATGTTGGTAACTGTACATATGGAAATTTTTCGGTCATTTGTTTGCTTATATTACATGGTGGTAATATAATCATAAGATATTTATAAGCCAAATAAGTCACTTGTCCAGTCAAAACCATAAAAAATTTAGCTTAAGTAAGCCTTTTTTTTAATTCCAAAAATAAACATACTCGTAAACTTTATACAATTTCATTCAGTTTAAATCTGAATGCAAATAATATATGTTCTTAGCTTCCACAATAACAATACGAAATTTACGATTTTGTCCTTTTTTATTGGTCACACGCATAACAAAAGAAATATACATGTCACACTCAACCCCTCCTCTTCTCCCATGTAATGTCATTTCACAAAGTGCACCCTCTAAAAATATAATATAAACCCAAAAAGTAAAAAAAAAAAAAAACGAAAAACATTTAAATAAAACTGTAAAAATAAAAGGAAAACCGAAAAAATTTAAATACCGTTGTAAAAAAAGCATAAACTATTATAGCCGCTTCTATTTTGTTGAATAGCATTTCCGGTAAACGTTAGAAACAGCACCTCGGCACCACTTGTGACAAATTTCACACCACACAAACTTTTTATATTTTGAATAAATAAAATTGCCGCCAAAGCAACAACACAATAGAAAACAACAACAACAACAAAGAAACATACGAGAAAATCACAGAAATTGTAGTTAGGGAACATTAACCGTCACCCCTGCGAGCAAAAGGCTCGACAATAACGTCAACTATTATACATTCTTGGGAGAATGTGTCACCAGACGAAGACGAGCAGGGAACGGGAACAAGAAACAAGACTATGACACACAGCGGGATGCGACGCGACGCGGTGAAGTGAAGCATGCATGCTAAACAGCCTCGAATCATAAGTGAAATTACAAAGTTTATGGCGGCAGATCCTGCTGGAAATGGAAACCACCCACTTTCCATTTATTTAAATTGTCTTTTCTTCTTCTCCTTCTCCTTCGTCTCTCTCTCTCTCTCTCTGTAATTTCTTTCTTTCATTCATTTCTTTTCTTCGTCGAAAGTACCTACTTTCGTCCTTGTTATGCTCACAGTTTGGAATTCTTTCCTGCGGGTTTTACTATGTAGTTGGCTGAGTGGGTGTTTTTTTTTTTTTTTAGTTATCTGCTGCCTCATTTTACTTTCTTGCCTCCTTTTTCATGTTCCCATTTTCTTATTTTAAAGTCTTTATTATAGTTTGGGGTTTTGAATTGGGAATTTTCGTTTTATGCTTTTACATGTGGATATATTATATTTTTTGGAGAACTATTAAAATATATTATGCAAGTACCAAAACGTGCAGTGAAATGAGTTTGAGGTATGCAGGTGTGTTTTAAGATTATACTTTTAGCTTATTGTCAGTTGTTAAAATTGTTTTTTATTCTTCATAAGTTTAGAAAAAAAAGTCTACCTTTTTTTATGTTTCTACAAATGAGTCGTATGTTATTGCTCCTGAAGATAAGACTATGATTTTAATTTTAAGGTTTGTCCATTTCAATTCAGGACATGTATAATTGTAAAAAATTTAAAGAAAAAAAATGGTAAAATGGTTTTTATTTAAATTTTAATTTCTGTTTAAGTAAAATTGATTTTATATAAAAAAAAAAAAACATAAAAAATGGTTCCACGGGGTTAATAGATCCTTCTTAGCCTGACTAAATTGCTAGTAGAAAAAAAAACTAAACAAATGATACGCATACGCCATAGTGAACCAATAGAATCATTGTAAAGGGTTTTCCAATAAGAGGTGTTATTTTGAATAGCCCGCTATTTCGGTAGCTGTCACTTTTGAAGCTGTCATTTTTTGACATTTGACAAGTAGAAACTACGCTATTAATAAAAATGGAACGATACACGCTTCAACAACGCATTGAAATTATTAAAATTCACTATAAAAATGGTGAAAATTTGGCAGAGACGGTTCGTAAAACTAAAACATTTTTGGGTCGTCGTGAAGCACCTTGTCGGACCGCAATACAGAAATTGGTGGACAAATTCGAGCTGTTGGGACAAGTTAGTGATGTGAAGAATAAAACCCTTTATTTTTGATATTATTTAATGATATTGCGAAGCTTGTAAGTGTTTCATTGAAAAAAATTGTATTTCAAAATAATTGCTGACATTTTATAAGAAAATTAAAATTATTTAAGCAGACATAGTCAGATGTTGTAAATGGTACAGTTGGTCAAAGGAGCATAAAAAGTGCATTTTGTTCGATGTTTTTTCTGTAAAATATGATTTACAGTCTTTGTTTTTAAATTAATCAATAAACTTTCTGTAGCATTATTTAAGAAAACAGCTAAAAATATATTCAAAATAATCAAATTTTTCATTAAATTTTGTAATTTTAACGCATTCATTAAAAACATATTTTCACTTTACGACCTTTGTGGCAATGTTTAATAGAATAATCTTCCAATATTTTTATGCAGAATTGTAGTCTTACATTTTTTCTAATGGAGTCTGTTCAATTTGTTAAAATCCTGCAACTAAAACTTAAGTTACATATTTTAATATCCAATAAAATCAACTTTTATGTGTTTTTTTTTTTTTAATATTTCCCTCTAAAATCTTTAAATATGAATTTTTGTGCTTAAAAATGTTTATTGCCTATCAAAAACACTTGTACAAACAATATTGTAGTTTATGATTTTATGAAATTCAAACAAATTTCATACCATATTGCAAAAAGAATAAGAAAAAAAAATGTATTTTGTTCTTAATGACCTTTTACTCATTATTTTTATTTGTAATTGTATACTAACAAAAATTACACCATGTTGTAGCTGAAATATTAGATTTCAGCTAAATTTAAATATCTTAATCTTTCAAATCCGACAAGAAACAAAAAAGTTACAAGCTTTATAAGCGAACCATCTCAAATCCATTTGAGCCAACGTTATCGTTCTCCACTGCTTGCTGGTCGTGCCCGACGACCAAAACAGACAATTTTGTTGAATTTCGGTAAAACTCTTTTCAAGTATGTGAAGCTTTTATAGCCCCGCATAAACAAAACTCTTTTTTCCGTTATGTCGGCTCAAAGACCACAGAAAATGATTGAAGTTTGTACAAAAATCCATTTACCCAACATCAAATGGCTGTGTAAATTTCATGTTTAAAAATGTTAAAATAAAAAAGGTTAAAAATAAAATACCGTTGGAAACGGTTTTTGACTTGGACTTGGACTTGGACTGAAAATTCTTGTTTTTACCGTTATTAATTGAAAAAAATGTTTAAAAATATAATTTCTTCACACGTTTATAGACAACACATACTTAAACCTAAAAGCCATTTTAACAAAATATTTTTCCCCTTCTTCCCTGATTTTTAAAATCAATTAAACCATCCACATAAACTTTCAAAAACGTATGTATTTGTTTTTTAAAGCTCAAAAAAAACCCGTTATGGAGCATTCTAAATATAATCCTTCTGAGACGCCTAATTTTTTTTTTATTATCTTTTAGTGTGCATAATTAGTTTTTTAAGAAATTATCAACTTTATCCATTTATTTGATATTGGAAAATATATTTTTAACTTGAAAAGTTGAATTTTTAGAATTTTTCTCTAGATGAAAACTCATTATTATTTCAATTTATCTATTCAATTAAACATATTTCGTAATTCTAACCCTTTTACTTTTCCAGATGTACAAAAAGTTTTTTTCTTTTGCCCCATTTTACCCTAACTTGTCGGTGGAATTTCGAAAAATCCCGCCGTATCAGAACCTAACAATATACCACCTATCTTTTGGTGTATTTATTTTTTTCTTATCACTTATAGTGTAGAAAATGAAGCAGTCAGAATATCAAAAACAATGGCTGACTTCTGTAATTTAATAAATTTATTGTGTTTCACACAAAATGAAAAATAAAAAAAAAACAAAACCAGTAAAAAAGGTAAATGTGTTGTTAGTCTTTACCTTTTTACAATGTCTGTGTGAAAAAAACAGTAATAATGGGTTGAAAAAATCTATGTGTTATTACTGGTTTAATATTTTTATAATCGCCGGTAAAAAAGTTTAACTTCAAAAAATTCCATTAAGTGAGCGTGGTTCCGCCCATATTCACTAAATTTGTTTCGAATTATGGTAGATTCTTCAAATTTTGCACAATAGTTGGTATTGATGTATATAAAAGACAAAATCGAAAACTTAGGATTTTCTATTAAGGGGGCCTGGGTATCCGCCCATAAAGACCAAATTGAACAGAATTCATCCATGGTTGGTTTTGTGATGCATTATGAACAAATAAATCGAAAATTTAACATTTTTCATTCAGTTATTGTGAAGCTTTCGTTAACGCAAAACGTGTTTCTTATATCTTTCGAAAATGGTTCCTCGAAATTGAATGACTTAAACAAAAAATAAGATCTTTGTTTTATACTCAATTTAATTGAAATTATCAAAAAAAACTAAAAGGCAAATTCATCCCAATGTCACAATTGCCTAATGATCGATCATGGGGAGCGTGATTGCCACATTAAAACCAATTGTGCGATCTGTGCTGGATCACATAAAACAACTGACATTGCTCCCTACTCCTACAAAAAGAATCATTACCAGCGTTGCCACTAATGAAAAAAAATGTCAGAAGTAGATTACCCAAAAAAAATGCAATAGATTTAATTTTTGTAGCCGTAGATTTGTATGTTTTTAAAAACCAAGACATTTTTAAGTGAAAACATAAAATATATATGAAATTTTCCTTAAAACATAACAAAAACAATAAAAAAAGGTAGTAAAAGGTAAATATTGAGAAATTATTTGTATCAATTTTAAATTTAATAGTCCATTAATTACATTAAATAGTCAAGTTAATGAAAACTTGTTAAAATAATCAATAAGCCCCACTCTCACTGATTCTGATAGCTCCCAACATTGTTTCTTGACATCGTCCAATTGTTTACATAGAATAACATTTTCTAAAGTAAGTAATAGCATTAAATTTATTTCTAACATTGAATAGAACACAAAATTAACTTAATGACGTAAAATTAAAAGTGCAGTAGATTGTTTTTGAAGACAGCAGATTTATTTAAGGAACAAAATGCAGTAAAGTAAAGTGACAACAGTGATCAATACTGGAGAACAAACAACCTGCAACAATTAGATCTCAATCTCATCTGCCAACAACAATCACATTGGACAAAAAGTTCCCTGATTACTTCAGCCCCATGCACCCACCCCAGTAAACACAAGTACATCACACTCGACTACACCAAACAACAACAATTCATCATCGTTACTCTCGATTGAAGAACTCAACAACCTTTGTATGAAAATGATCACTAATTTATCTGTTTGTAAGAACATAATAGAAGAATTTAATGTAATGGCACATTTAGCTACTAAATTTCTTTATTCTAATGGCAAGCAACATGTTGAATAATCATTTAAATATTATCACTTGGAATTCAAAGTCACGTGGATTATCTTCTTCTTCTGATTTTCAGTGCTATCGAGTTGATCGATCTGATCAAAGAATTGGTGGTGTAGCAGTATTTGTTAGGGGATCAATTCAGCATTTGCTCCTTCCTGTTAGAAATAAGTACTCGTTGTATAGAAAATAAAGGTATTTCATTTAAGTTCTTGAACGGTAATGAGGTAAAGATATATTGTATCTACTTTCCTGGTGGTACTTCATCGCATCTAAAAAGAGAGTTTCTGAAACGCGATTTTAAGCTTTTATCCACTAATGGTAAATTCCTGTTCAATATGGTGATCTAAATTGTCGACATTAGGATTATGGATGTAATAGGGCTAACTGTTGGGGGAATTTATTAGCACAATTCCAACTCTCCTTTCCTATAAATATTCTTTTTCCTCCTACTCCTACTTATATTCCAGCTGGTTCTCATGGATCTCCATCTGTCCTTGATTTGTTTATTACAAATATGACAAGCCAATTGCAAACCCCAATTTCCTTTAATGCGTTGAGTTCTCACCACATCCCTGGTTTTTGTCGCCCCCCTTGGTTGAGTGAAAAGAAAGTACAATGTATTCAAAAAATTCATAAAACAAATTGGAAACATTTTCAAACATCTATGAATGTTGGGCTTGGAAACGTTTCAATGGATTTAAATAATATTTCTTCTTCCGAGGATGTAGACTGCACTGTAAAAAAACTTTACACAAGGTATGTTATCCTCAGTGGAAAAGAGTGTCCCCATGAAACTAAAATAAAATGATTTTCGTAATAAAACACTTAGTGTTCATGTTTTGGATCTCATTAAATTGAGAATTATTCATAGAAGGAATTGGCAGAGATATCGCCAGCTTTTTTCGAAAAACATGGTTTCACACTTTAACTAACTAATTTCCAACGAAATTTTAAATCTTCAAAACCAGGAATTGAACAACAAATTAAGTAAGATTGATAAAAATGGAAAGCCCTTCTGGAACATTGTCAAGCTTACAAAAAATAAAAACAGAAAAATTCCATTCCTTAGCGAATCGAATAAGATAATTTGTTCAAATGAGGATGAAGCCAATTTGTTTGCAAAGCACTTTTTGACTTACAATAACGTTTGGGAACATTTATTTGATAGGAAGACAAACGCATTAGTTATTACTGAAATCGACAATTTCAATTCTTTAAATATTTGTAAACCTGTAAACGCTTTTGTTTCGATAAAAGTTATTAAAATGGTTATTAAAGATTTCAAAATTATAAATACGTTGGATTGGATCACATTAAAAACTTTTACTTTAAACATCTTTTGAAAGAAGGCATTAATTTCTCACTTTTTTAATAAGCGCATGTTTGAAAATGCAATACTTTCCAATAAAATGGAAAATTGAGAAAATAATTCCAATTTGTAAGCCTGGCAAGCCTCCTAATAAAGCCAGTGTATATGGACTAATCAGTTTACTAAGTAGTTTGAGTAAAATTTACGAGAAAATTCTTAAAGAAAAAATGCTAAAAGTTATTTCTGATGAAAAAATATTTCCCGATTAACAATTTGGGCTTAGAAGTTTACACTCTACTGCTCATCAGGTCAAAAGAATCTGTCAGCATGTCAAAAATACATGAATTCAAAGTAAATCAACTGGTATGATTCTTGTAGACATAGAAAAGGCTTTTGACTCCTTATGGCATAAAAGAATAATTTATAAAATGATTAAATTTAAAGTTCCGATGTATTTGTGTATAACTGTCTAATGTTTTCTTTTCAGTCGATGTTGTAACGTTTATGTTAACAGTGGTATTTCGTCATTAGTAAAGTTCGATTTTGGTGTCCCTCAAGGCTCTGTTTTAGGCCCTCTTTTATATAATTTGTACAAGTCAGATTTCCCAACACTTCCACGCTGTGAATTTGCTATTTTCGCAGCAATATATTCTTCAGATGAACTTGCTCTCAACTGTTGCAATATTACAAAATTATTATAATAGATGGAAAATAAAGTTAAATGGTGACCAATTTCCATTAAAAAAAAAAAGAAGAAAGTCTTGTTATCTTCCCAGCAACGAATTTATTCAAATTAATGAAAAAGATATGGTTTAGGAATGTTATGTCAAGTACATAACATAGGGATAGTGCTATAAAGAAAGTAAATCTAGCTATTAAATGACTTTACCCCTTTATAAACGGGGAGGGGCTGCACTATGTCACATTAAAAACTCCAAGTGTCACAGAATATATTATTATTAAAAATGACGCTCAATCTACCATTTCGTTACTCGACTAGTGATCTTCACCATAAAATGAATGTTGAATTGAATTCAGAACGAATACAAAAGCTCAATTCTAGTTTTTTTTTTTAACGGGTGATTTTTTAGCTGGTTTGGTTTTGGCAACACTGGTTTTGACAGCTGACGTGTGTTTAGTACCTTGTGTCACTGTCAAACAGCTTCAGTTTGGTTTGCAATTTAACCATGGATCGTCTTACAAATGAACAGCGCTTGCAAATTATTGAATTTTACTATCAAAATTCGTGCTCGGTTCGAAATGTTCATCGCGCGCTGCTTCCATTTATGGTCGGCATTCTCGACCTTCTGAGCAGTCTATTCGGAAGATTGTGACCAAATTTCGAGGCGAGTTTGGTGAACAGTTAATTTCACGTTTCGTCCCGGTCAATTGGACGCCTAGACCGTGCGATTTGACACCATTAGATTATTTTTTGTGGGGGTATGTCAAGGCTTATGTCTATAGGGACAAGCCCGCTTCGATTGACGCACTGGAAGCCAACATCCATGCATTCATTCGTGAGATACCGGCCGATATGTGTGAAAGAGTATGCCAAAATTGGACTCAGCGGATGGGCTACCTGAGAAGCAGCCGCGGTCAACATTTGCATGAAATTATCTTTAAACATTAAATTGCAAGGTTCAAACTATCGATTCAAATAAATATTTTATTAATTTTTTCGAATTTTGTGTGTTTTTTTTTTTTTTTAAGTTCTAAACCTCTTAAAAAATAACCCTTTATAACTAAGCTTAGATTGGAGTTTTTTTTTTTTATTTTCTTTCAAGTAAACCATTGCCCAAACGTTTATTCTTTAAATTATAAAATTATGTTTCAGATGTAAGACTATATATTTTTCAAATCACTGTATTGTAAAATGTGCAGTTACAACACCTCTTTATACTGATTTCTTGCAAAATAAAAAATACTACTACTACTAACATTTTTCATTTTTCAATATAGAGCTTCCGGAATCTGCCTGATTTTCCAATAGAGGGAGCGTAATGTCAACTTACCTGCTATGCCCAAAAAGTTATTATGAATTTGAAATAATGTTGAATGCTTTGCAAAAAAAAATTAAATCGCAAAAAAAAAAACAAGTTTAAAATGAAAACCAAGTTCTCCTTTAAAAACAGTTGTATCCATTAAGTCTTGCGCAAAAATGTGTGTTATATTAAAGAATACCAAGTTCGTAGTTCCCTTAAAATTCATTTATTTTGTCCTTAAAACCTTCTGTAAACAAAAATTATCACAATTGGTTCAGTAGCTCAAAAGAAAATCAGAAATGAAAAAAAAAACGGTTTTATGAGAATTACCATTAGTTAAATTTTTACAAACATTTCTATCATTTCAAAAGTATAACCTTACTAACGTTTTTGAAAAAAACTTAACTTTTCCTTAATGGTTATATGGCAGGTACCGTTAGTTTTGGTCCTAAACATAAAATTTTAATTTCTCCCCTAGCAAATCAACAAAGACCCTTAACTACTAAATTTAAAGAAAATTGGTTCAGACAGACCGACAGAGAAACAGACACACAGACGGACAGACAAAATTTCGAGTTCCACTTTTTTCGCATTCTCAACGTACAACAGTTTTTTTCCACTTAGGACTGTTTATTGTTTTCAACACATCAGCCAAGGACGAGTGAAATTGCTTAGCGTGTTGGCTGACATTGATAATAAATCGACGCTGTTGATCGGCATAGTGATGACGCAACTTTACGTTATTTTTTTTTCAAATATCCATTGGCAAACTTTTAGAAAAACCGCTAGAAGCATGTCAATAAAAAATCCAAAAGCACCGTCTACCTATAGTCAAAAATCATATGGCATTATGTTCCTATCCTTAATGACAAAAAAAATTAAATGCACGGCTGGGTCGCACGTACTTGCTCTTGTAGATAAAGTTACTATTTATGTTAAGCCTTTTTAATTAAAATTCGATTTTCAAATGACTAAAATAGCTTCTTAAATGAATTAAATCTCAAAACAAAGTACCTATGCAATTTGATTTCTTCTATAATGATACATTTTTAGAAAAAAAAATTTGCAAATCGTTACAGTCGTTTTAAAAAAAAACTATTTGCAAGGACTTTTATAAAAAAAAATTGGTACGCCATTCTTAAGATATTATTTATCAACATCTAAAAACTAAAATTTGAAAAAAAAATATTGAAATTTTTTTTAAAAATCCAAAAAAATAATTTTCGAAATTATTACGGCAACTTAAAAGCTTCCATGTAAACAATATGGTTGAAATTGATTGAGTCATGAAGGAGAAAATCGGAATTAAAAAAACGGTTCTATGGCTGGTACCTTTAGTAACGGTTTAAAAAAAAAAATGGTTCTCATTTAAAGATAGACCTTACTCAAAGAAATGACCATGATTTTTTTAATCAAAATCGTAGGCACCGTTTTTGAGAAAAATTAGTTTTTCTAAGACCGGTATATGACAGGTACCTTTATTTTTGGTCCAAAAAAAAATCAAAAAACATCTTTGGATAGTCTCCAAAAAACGCCACATACCAAGTTTGAATAAATCGATCCATCCGTTTAGAATGTGGTCTTTGATACATACAGACAGACAGACAGAATTGTCGGACACACTTTTTTCTCATTCGCTATCATCGTAATGTCATGTTTGATTGTTATCTCAACTTTTTTTTTACAAATGCATAACTTGATATATGGTACCCATATCGCAAGTAAAAATCAATGTTTTCAATAAGCATAAAATTTTTTTTTTGGTGATGTAAGTCCACACTTCTACTATAACAGTCCTAGCAATCTAGCAAGTATAGATATGGGAAATCTCGCTCGTTTCGAAGCTCAAAGTCGTTCAACTATTAGGAAGAAAGTTTCAAAACATCGGTGTGGCTTTCCGCTATACACTACTTACACCAAAAATCAAAAAAGTATGATTTTACGGACACCATGTCTGAGACCGAAATCGGTGTGCACAGGCACACCAGTCCAACCCATACACACCACACATTTCAGTCCAAACTAAAAGAGAAAATTCAAGCTCATATAAATTATTAAACAAGGTTTTATTTAAAATACCAACATAAAAATGCAAAATATAATAATTAATAAGATTCAATCAATTTTAAATTATTTCCAACATCAACAACAGCTCTAGTCATATACCAAGAAAAATTAATGACAAACCTACAACTACATAACGATCGTCAGTATTCAATCCTCTATAAAATGTTCACATGTCATAGAATTATATTTCATTTTCACTTTAATGGCTCACATTTTAACCGTAATGCACGAAAATTCTCGTATTTCAGGAAAATAAAATTAAAACGACAGCTAAGCCTTAAAATGAATCGTTAACATAAACAATAAAATATAATTCTTAGATTCCTTGAATCCTTGAATGCTTAAATAACATCAATGTTTCACAAAAAAAAACTTATAAATAACACAATTTTCCTGGACATACATAAACATATTTATCAATGAGCCTCCACTATTCCCCAAACCCCAACAAAATTTTGGGATGTTTGTTTCTTTCTTGACAAAAATTTCTTAGAAAAGTTACTAAAAAAATGATAATAACCATTTAAAAATCAATAAATTCATTGCTTTTCTTTGGAATTCTGAATTTGAGCTCATGGTGTACTGGTACACCATCAATATTCGTCCAACAATATTAATTAAAAATTAATTAACCTAAAGAAATTTAATAACTTCCAATTAAATTTAAAACTTTAATCAAAATAAATGAAGAAGTATTTTCCCCCCCAAAATTATATTAAACATTCTTAAACCCAAATAAATCTAATAATGATGAAAAAATTATTCATTAGTACTTCAAAGCTTTGAAATATACCTTTTTAAGGGATATCCCCCAATAATTATTATAAGGAGTTTACCTACCAGAAAATCCAATAACAACATACATCCATAACCAGTAATCCATTTTGGGTGGCAATATTTGGGACTCCAATTTAATTCCTTATCATTTCAGGCCGATCACCAAACATTAGATTAATTTATTTATTCATAAATTCTGTGACGTTATCACACAAAAACAAATCGAATTTTATTTCTCTCTCGGACCAAAGATATTATTATTTTTTTTTTTTTTTTGCCCTTAAAATACAAATCTCTTAACTCTTCCTTTATAAGGATAACCCTTAAATGGGGGTGGTGATGGGTGTTGCAATACCTTCCTAAAGTTTATTTTTTTTTTTCAGACAAAACACGACCGGCTGGCAAACATTCACTTTTAATGATGTAAGCGATACGAAAACATGAGAAAATTAGTATTTAATATCTTGGATATAAGGGATGAAAAATTTAATGACAGAAAATAAAACCGAATTCAGTAATTTTGCGATTACATTTATTTTTTTTTTTTTTTTTAAGATTTAAAGATTTTTATTATTTTGATTTAAATTCACTTTTGATTATATTTGTTTTTTTTTTTGTTTTTGTTTTCTGTATAAAATTCATTCGTTGGATAAAAATGTATTTTTGTTACAAGACCTCGATTTGCCCTAGTAATTTTGGGAGACTCCTTTGCCGCGCAAGCTTTAACCAATGACTAAATTGTAGTTGGATGTAAAAAACATCTCGACACACCAAGAGTAATATGGACCAAATTCTTTGTCGTCTGTTGCATACACATAAATGAACTACATCACAAAATCTATGTATGTTATGAAAGCTGTGAGATTTTGTAAAGAGATGAATTCCAAAATATCATACACAAAAATGGAGAGGATTGGTTTCTTTTTTTTTTGTTGTTGTTGAAAAATTGAAAATTCGGACTGATTCGGAATAGATTTTGTGCGCAGGACTTTTGTGGAAATTAAGAAAAGTGCTCCAGAGGCAAGAGTCCCAGAGATGAAATGATGAAAGTTCAAATGAGATTTGAAGAAGAGTAAACTTTTTTTAAGCAAGGACTAATTTTCATAACGATACAATCATTTCGCAATTTGCCATTCTGTCTTTACATCAAACATCTCTTACTACTCTCAGTTGGTTCAGGTTAATTTCATTAGCCAATATTTTTTAAAATACTGTTTCTTCAGAATATTTATTTATTACCAAAAATAGTATAGTTCAGCCAAACTGGTATTTAAGATGACAAAAACTAAAGGCTAATGAGGGATTTTCTCTAAATCTTAGTAAGAACCTTTTCATAGGAATATATTTTCTTTAGTGACAAGAAGCGATAACTTAGACGACACAAAATTATAATCAATTCTTGTAGGGAGACTTAATACAAGTATTATTTTAACTACAGAAGAGGATGAAACTTCTCTTTCCCTATTTAGTCATTTAAAAATATCAAAGGCTTTTAAATGTTCGTGAAATCGGCCGTAACACTTATTATTTTAAGATTATTATAAAGGGTTTTCCAATAAGAGGTGTTACTTTGAATAGCCCGCTATTTCGGTAGCTGTCACTTTTGAAGCTGTCATTTTTTGACATTTGACAAGTAGAAACTACGCTATTAAAAATGGAACTATACACGCTTCAACAACGCATTGAAATTATTAAAGTTCACTATAAAAATGGTGAAAATTTGGCAGAGACGGTTCGTAAAACTAAAACATTTTTGGGTCGTCGTGAAGCACCTTGTCGGACCGCAATACAGAAATTGGTGGACAAATTCGAGCTGTTGGGACAAGTTAGTGATGTGAAGAATAAAACCCGTGCACGTCGCTCAAGAACAACTGAGAATATTGCTGTTGTAGCCCAAAGTGTTGAAGAAAACCCAGGTTTGTCCATTCCTCGTCGTTCTTTGGAATTAGGCATTCCACAAACGTCATTACACCGTATTTTGCATAAAGACTTGGGTCTTAAGGCTTATAAAGTTCAGTTAACACAAGAACTCAAGCCGGCTGATCATCAACAACGTCGTGTCTTTGCTGATTGGGTCCTTCAAATGCATGAAAATGAACCGGAATTTCATCGAAAAATCATCTTGACTGATGAGGCACATTTCCACCTCGGAGGCTACGCCAACAAGCAAAACTGTCGCATCTGGGGCTCGGAAAACCCAAGAGTTATTGTTGAAAAGCCTCTCCCTCCATCCTCAACGCGTGACTGTTTGGTGCGGTTTATGGTCCCGCGGGGTCATTGGACCTTACTTTTTCGAAAATGAGGCTGGAGCAACAGTTACGGTCAATGGATTGCGCTATCGAGAGATGATTAATGATTTTTTATGGCCTGAATTGGATGGTATTGATCTGGACGCTACGTGCCACACAAGCAATGAAACCATCGATCTTTAACGGGAAAAGTTTCCGGACCGTGTTATCTCTCGAAGAGGTGATCACAATTGGCCACCGAGATCTTGTGATTTAACACCTTGCGACTTCTTCCTTTGAGGCCACGTGAAAGATAAGGTCTACGCCAACAGCCCAGCGTCGATTCAAGACCTCAAAGATGAAATTCGTGAGGCTATCGAGGACATAGGGCAGCCACTTTGCGATTTGGTTATGGAAAATTTCATGAAAAGGATATGGTCCTGTAAGCGTGGTCTTGGCGGCCATTTGGCTGATGTTGTGTTTCATTATTAACGGCATACCTTCTTCTTTATAATGAAATAAACATCCGATCATTTATCTCCGTAAATGCCATTTTTCTTTGAATATCAAAATAACACCTCTTATTGGAAAAACCTTTAAATGCAGTCTTAAAAAAATATGATTTTTCAAAGAAACAGCATTTTTCTTCACTTTCCGAGTTGTTAAAAAAACATTATAAATAAGATTTTACTCACACATAAGTTGGGTTTTTACATCATTTACTAAAACAGGCAGATACCAAATTTATTTATTTTTAAACTTATCTCAAATTATTAAAAGGATAATCGGCGGTTCCGTCCCATTGGCATTGGTGTAAAACATAGTGACTTATAGATAGACTAGTGCATCAATTTTTTGTGTGGGCATAAGTCCGTATCTCGTGGGAGAAAAAAAGTTATGGGGCCTTCTTTTCCAATGGTCGAAAACTTAAAAACGTTAATAAAATCAAGTGCAATTACTAGGCGTTAAATAAGATGAATTGTAATCGATGTCAACAGAAGACCCTCAGCCCTATTTTATCCATAGGCCCTATCTAGTGCCTGCGAGGCTGTTAGGGCCCCCGAAAATGTGAAAAGCAGGGTACAATCCATGCATTTTATGGTTCCTGGAAGTCTTACCTATACAAAATAATGTAAGAAAATTTTATCAAAATACCAACTTCAAATGAAAAAAAATCATCATTAAAATCGAAGTTGTTTGGATTAACCCCGAGGTAATTTGCTTTAGTTTGTATTCAACTATCAGTGATCAAAAAGAGTGAGTTAATGCCAATAATTTAATCAAATCAGTTACTTAACTTGAGATGCAATTTTGCTGATATCCAAAAATTATTGCTTTTCAGCCCTTTTATAATGGGTGATCTCTTATTTAGAAATTATTTTTATTTCATCCAAAATTTTCAAAATCTTAATGAACCGTTTTTTTTAAAAAACAATTTTTTCTGTATAAAATTTTGCAAGGACTTTTATCAAAAATTGGGACGCCATTTTTAAGATATTATCTGTCAACATTTAAAAACTAAATTTTGAAAATAAAATATTGAGTAATTTTTGAAAAAAAAGATTTAAAAAAAAAAAAATTCATTTTTTTTTTTTTTAAATCAAAACAAAATAATTTTTGAAATTTTTCTTACTAAATATTATTACGGCAACTTATAAAGTTTCATGTAAAAAAACTGGTTGAAATTAATAGAGTCATGAAGGAGAAAATCAGAATTTAAAAAAAACGCTTCTATGACCGGTTTAAAAAAAAAATTGTTTTCATTTATAGAATAGACATTCTCCAAAACAATGACCATGATTTTTTAAATCAAAATCGTAGGAACCATTTTTGAAAAAAAATAATTTTTCTAAAACCGGTATATGACAGGTACCGTTAAAAAAATAAAAATACGTCTATGGATAGTCTCCAAAAGATGACACATACCAAGTTACAAGTGAGTTTGAAAATCATTTTCTTTTGACTAACTTTATTTAAAATGTTAATTAAAATTAAATATAAGAGGACTCTGAAAACACTTGAGACTTTTGATGGAATAGGTGGCTACGCCAAAGGTGGGGAAATTATTGCATAGTGAAGAAGAATGCCTAATCTCTATGATAATAAAGGGTTTTTCAATAAGAGCGCTACAGCGCTTTCTTCAATAAAACAATAACGGTTTTGGATATCAATGAAATTCTTAAATAATGTGATAGTACGATCGATGCCATTATGGTATGGAACTCGATTTCTTTTGCATGAACACCAAGGGCACGCTTGCAGAAATCCAGAAGATGAACCCAATTGTCGACGTTTTCAAGCATAAATCGGCCGATACTGCTGCAATTTCACGTTCGATATTCGTCCAAAGTTCATCAATCGTCGTTGGCTTGTTGGCAAAGACCATAGACTTGACGTAGCCCTACAGGAAGTAGTCTATTAGCGTGAAATCGCACGATCGAGGCGGCCAAGCGATTGGACCATTTCGTGAGATAACACGTTCTCCAAACTTGGTTTCCAATAAATTGATTGTGACATTCGCTGTGTGGCTTGTGGCGCCGTCCTGTTGGAACTACATGTCCTCCAAGTCCATATCATCCAATTGGAGCCAAAAATATTCGGTTATCATTGAACGGTAGCGATCCTCATTCACAGTAACGTGCCGGTGTCTTGATCATCACGGAAGAAGTACGGCCCAATGACGCCACGCGCCGGCCCGTAAACCACACCAAACCTTTTTTTTTCTTGTAAGGATGTTGGCCAAAATCTTTTCGACAAAATTCGCCACAGAAATGCCCAACGTTTAAGAACGACGTGTGAGTGACACATTTGGGCTTTCTGCAACTGATCCTGAGCGGCAGCAATATTCTCGATACTACGGGCATTTCTTTGTCTCACTGGCACGGGAACATTTTGTACTGTGCCTGTGGCTTCAAATTTGTCCACTAGACGCTCAATTGTTGATCTGCTATGACGATTATGACGGCCATAAATTGGTCGAAGCGCTCTTAACGTTGAGGCCACTGACTCCGAATTTCGGTAGTAAATTTTAATAATTTCGACTCGTTGTTGGCTCGTATGTCTTTCCATCATGAAATGGCAAACCTTACTGAAGAGAAATGTCGAAAGAGTGGCAAGAAATGTGGCGTCGCTTGCTGTCCCTGTCTCTCTACTTTTGTAGCATCCCTGTTGAAACACCCTTTAATTACTTTCCCAAAACCAAAAACATTGTAGGACTCGGAGACTCACAAAAAATTTAACGAATTTTCGAATATGGCAGGCTAACTTACATCGCCTTTAAAAATGTTAGATATCGGTGAGAAAATTATGTATTTATTTGTACCTATATTAAAAAACAAATTGTCATGGATAATACTACGAATCTACTCCTACATAAATGCAGGTGTTAAACGCTGGAAATGTATCAAGCCTTAACTTAACATAAGCTTATTCATATTTTTGAAGAACAGTTTTCCTAATCCTTAAATAAAATCAGTTTATCTTATCTACAATACAACATACCATGTTCATCTTTGAAAAACGCTTAAAGAATGTTTAAAGCTTTAATGCCTAGCCTAGACAAATTTAAAGAAATCTCCTTTGAGCATTTGAGCAATGTCCTCCTCTTAAAGCAAATCATTATGAATCAATTTGACTGACATCCTAATCGAGATAATGTATATCTACGCCCATTTAGTGTCCTTTAGGTAAACACGTCATTGATGTGTCCATGTCCAAACTCCAAATTACGTATGTAGTATGTATATGCGTGTGTTGCTTCGACCCATCCAAACAATATTGAGATTAAGCTATTTGGCATTAAGAGCCCAACGATTACAGATATAATAAAGCCATTGCCCATTCACATGCAAGCGATCAAATCATTAAATGCATCATTATGCCTGGACGGGAATATGGCAAGAGCACATTACCTACTTGTGTGAGTTTTATTGAATCAGCCCTAATGCAGCAGTAGCAGTCATCATCTAGTATACTATAACTTTTAAGGCTTTCACGGTTTCTTACAGACATAATTTAAATATTCTCGGATTAGCCGCGTTTTTTAACAAAGAAAGTACTTTTGTACTCACCCCGAACGTTTCGCTTCAAGTTTCATTGAGCGTGGTCACCGGGAAACTGCCGTAAAATGTTATATTTGGTTAGAACGGCTCCGCAAGTTGTATTTGTGCGTAGGATGTTCTAACTCTGGTTGTTGTTGTTGGGGTTCTTCTTGAAGTGAAAGTTGTTGGGAGCAAACAATGCTCACTACATCACAGGGTGTTTTTACTTCAACTTGGGATGACCGTGAGGTGTTAATGACGGTATCCCATGACCGCGAAAGCTTGAAACTGTCGTCACGATTGAAGTTTTTGTGGCGTTTTATCTCAATCGCCTCGCGTACCAGCCGTGGGATGTAGTGCGACTCTTGAGCTAACACCTTCGCTTGGTCGAAGTGTATCCAGTGGTGTTCGTCTGGATTGTCCAATAAGTGCTCACAAATTGCCGATTTTTCCCGTTGGCTTTTGCTAACCGCACTTATATGCTCTTTTAAGCGGGTGGCAATGCTTCTTTGTGTTTGTCCAACGTAACACGACCCGCAGCTACAAGGAACAGCATATACGCCAGGTGTTTGAAACGGAAATTGGTCCTTTGGTGACTGGAGATAGTTTTTTTACCTTTTTTTGGTGGCATAAATATGGATTTTACTCCATATCTTTTTAACACTTTGCCAACCCTATCCGTCACCCCCTTGACATATGTCAAGGGGGTGACGGATAGGGTTGGCAAAGTGTTAAAAAGATATGGAGTAAAATCCATATTTATGCCACCAAAAAAAGGTAAAAAAACTATCTCCAGTCACCAAAGGACCAATTTCCGTTTCAAACACCTGGCGTATATGCTGTTCCTTGTAGCTGCGGGTCGTGTTACGTTGGACAAACACAAAGAAGCATTGCCACCCGCTTAAAAGAGCATATAAGTGCGGTTAGCAAAAGCCAACGGGAAAAATCGGCAATTTGTGAGCACTTATTGGACAATCCAGACGAACACCACTGGATACACTTCGACCAAGCGAAGGTGTTAGCTCAAGAGTCGCACTACATCCCACGGCTGGTACGCGAGGCGATTGAGATAAAACGCCACAAAAACTTCAATCGTGACGACAGTTTCAAGCTTTCGCGGTCATGGGATACCGTCATTAACACCTCACGGTCATCCCAAGTTGAAGTAAAAACACCCTGTGATGTAGTGAGCATTGTTTGCTCCCAACAACTTTCACTTCAAGAAGAACCCCAACAACAACAACCAGAGTTAGAACATCCTACGCACAAATACAACTTGCGGAGCCGTTCTAACCAAATATAACATTTTACGGCAGTTTCCCGGTGACCACGCTCAATGAAACTTGAAGCGAAACGTTCGGGGTGAGTACAAAAGTACTTTCTTTGTTAAAAAACGCGGCTAATCCGAGAATATTTAAATTATATCTAGTATACTGTATGGGATGGCAGTGCCGAACAATGACGTGTGCTTGACGAGTGATTTAATTGAATAACAATAAATCTCTTGAACGGATCCGCCGAAAGACACACTCAATTCAGGGCCGAATTTGGTGAATTCTGCAACTAACATACGTAAAAAAGGCGAAATAAATAAATAAATAAATAAATATTATTGCGCAGTAATACATATACAAATATTGCTCAAATATGGGTCAACCTCACACGACTCAATATTGCTACGCAATATTTCTTTGTAGCTTTGCTTATTCTGTATTCTGTGTCTCGTTGCGGAAACTAAGGGCGGAATTCATAGTCGTTACTCAAGTTAAGATTTTTCTCAACTTCAGTAAGGAGAAAAAAATCTTGAGCATTTGCTCAATCGAAATTCGTATTCATCAATTAAATGAAAGCTCTCTTACTTTAGTGTAGAGAAGCTGACAAAGAAATTCATTGCTCTAATTTGAGATAACTGTCAGGCAAAAATTAATGAATTTTTGTTTTAAGTTTAATTTTTTTTTAAATTTCGGGTATTCTTTGTTCTCTGTGCTGGGTTTCTTAAAAATGAGAATGTCCTTAGTCCTAAGTGAAAAAAATGCATTTCAGTGATAAAGACAGAGAGCTCGGGTTAGTAAAAACAAGCAAAAAATGACATTTATAACGTATCAAGGAAATGCTTAAGAAAGCTCCCATAACTTGAGTTTTGATTTCACTTGAGTGAAGACCTAAGCATTGCCACAGAATATCGATTATTTATAGTTCAAGCGGCTAAAAGTCTGCTCAAGCGTACACTTGAGAAAAATCTCGACTTGAGTGACGGCTATAAATTCTGCCCTCAAAAGTATTGACTAAAAAATAAAAAAATATTAAAATTTGTTTAATATCAGTCAAATTATTGTGCTCTTACATGAACACGGTCAATATTTAATATGCGATAGACTTACGCTGCACTGCTACGTTATTCATCGCGTTGCAATTAGATTCAAAGACTCGTCGTGCTGGTCGTACGTCGTCGATCAACCTACACTTTGCGTGCCCTAGTCCCTCCAGTTGTCGATCTAGGTCAACCCTACCGCTTTTATTGCAGTTGAAAAAGACTTTTTTTCGCTTCTTCATGGCAGCTATAATTTACTTTAAGTCTCTACTAACCACACTGAAAGGTTCAATGAAGTCATCCGCTCCGTCCCAACCCCGTGCAATCAGAACCCAAACAATTCTGCACCAACCAAAAAATTGGCAACATTCGAATATCATTATCACTGTCCGAACCCTTTACAATCTGAACCCCTTACAATTCCGAACCAACCAACCAATCTACAACAATATAAATGTGATTGTGTTATATGGGCATGCATAACATTGTTAACATTCGATTATCAAAAGAAATTTATTTCGATTCTCTCGATTGACAGTTGATCTTTACCGGAGTTGCTATATGGCGAAGTGCGTTTTCGTTGCCCAGAACCAATCTAGTGTACTGGAAGTAAAAGCGAACTTAAGAAATAAAAAGAATTATTTTATAATTCTTCCGGGAGGCAGACTACTGAGTAAGCGGTGTACTAGCAAGGAGCTTCATTAAGAGGCAAATTTTTGGTCCCAAATTTTTTCCTTCCGAGATCCACTTCTTCCAAGTAAATCTTCGACAAGTCAAAGCTTCTCCTTGACCATCATTTTGCTGCACCGATTCCGATCGATAATTTTGTGATTGCCCCTCTCCCAGGATTGATGCAAACAGGAGCCGTCAACCGGAGGCTGCTCACCGTTTATTTTCTAGTTTTTTTTTCGATAGAGACATGACCGTGTCCAATCGTATCTTCTGTGATTGCCCTTCTTCTAAGCGTACCACAGACAGGAGCCTTAGCCGGATACCGCTCACCGCTTATTCTCTAGTTGTTGCTGGAGACAGAAAATTGACCACCTTTGGCTTCTGCTTGTTTCGTTTCAAGATCCACTTCTTCTAAGTGTACTGTGAACAGTGCCGCTCTCTCCTGGGACCTGCTACCGCTCATTTTCTAGTATTTTGCTAGAGACAGGACAGCTGCCGCCTGATAATTTTGTGGTTACCTCTCTTCTAGGAGCTCAACAGACAGGAGCCTGTCAACCGGAGACCACTCACCGTTTGTTCTCTAGTTTTTAGCTAGAGACAGAACCGATTCCAACCGATTATTCTGAGATTACCTTTCTTCTAAGAGTGCAGGAGGCAGGAGCCGTATCAGAATACAGCTCACCGATTATTCTTTGGTAGTTGTCAGAGACAGACAAGTAGACCACTTTGGACATTGTTTATTTTCACGATCTCCTTCTCCTAAGGGTATCGTGAACCGAGCCGATCTCTCCTGAGACCCGATATCGCTCATTATCCAGCCTTTCGCTGGAGACACAATGAATTATTGTATTAGTTTGTAAGAAAAAGTATATGAAATACCGTTTTATTTATTGTAAGAAAAAATTAATATTGTTTACAAAGTATATGAAATACCATGTTAGTTTAGTAGATAAAAACGATACAAAATTATACAAAAGGTTGGTTGTTGTTCGTAGTTTGGTACTTTTAACCCAAGCTTTATTTGCTTTCTTTGGGGTCGACCTTGGAAACCCACGAGTCTACCTCAGCCTCGATAAAATATGTAGCATCAAAACTTGTTTTCTATATACGTTTCATGGATGAAAAAGATTAATTCTGAAAACAAAATTTGCCAATCGCAATACTTATCCTTTACACTACGCGTATACGTAAAACGTCATCGGGCGAACAAATGTATCTACCAAGTATAATGAATGTCCTAAATAAAAGCGGATGATTGTCTACCTTCGCCGTTTAACAGTTTAGAAAAGCGTTCTGTACATATTCTCAGTACTGAATGGTTTCATATACCGTATGTCCACCATATGAGTAAATCTTATCACCAATTTAAACAACTTTAGAAAATAAAACCTACCATACCTAATATTCAACATTTTCTGCCACCTGATATGTCGGTGTTCTTTTTATACTTTTTGCACGGAAAGCTCATAACCTGCAGCAATGACCCGACATGTACATCTAATGTCTCGTCCTTTGGTACGTGCTTCCGTCCAATTCTTCATAAAAAAAACGAGTTATATGTTTTTGTCTCTTGGAAAAATCATCAGCAGACATCAGTGGCGACGTTTCTAAAGGCTCGTTGGGCCTGTTGGCAGTGATTGGTTCGCTTTGAAGCGAGTTACTGTATCTACTCAAAGAGAGAGAGAGAGAGCTAAAACACCCATTCTACACGGAAGACGTCGAATGTTTGCTCTCTGAAAGGAACATGGCTCTTCATCAAATGACAAAAAAGATGTAGAGAGAAGTAGGTATCAAGAAGCTGGAAATTGGTACAGAAAAAACCAAAATGATCACCCACTCACCCACAAGTAACTGATCTTATCTGTTCATACTAGGAATTCCGCTAGAGAAAGCAGACAACTATCAATGTCTTACGGGAATTTTGTCTTTACACAGGTAGAAGGTAGAACTGAACAAAAGATTAAAATTCATCGTGATTAGAAAGGAAAGGGCTGCGTTTGAAATACTGTTGAAAACATAGAGGAACAATTCAATCAGCTTAGAACACAGGACAGTCGAACAGAAATTTACACAACTGGGGAAGAGTTGTAGAAGACTGAGGTTCATTTCCGAAATCCAAACACTATCACAGCTGATATAAAAGTTCTGAAAACCTAAAAGTAAATTGATAAGGCACCGTTAGAAAGCATGCAATTCATACCAGTATTATTTATGTTTGTTACCGGTTAGTAAATATGGTGACTGTTAAACCGACTTCTAGCAGCTGTCGTGCAGCGTGATTCTTCTTCTTCTGTTTTCTACTGCGTTAAACCAAACACAAATCAAGGTATTCCCGAAGAAGCTTGACCTGACTGATACCAGTGGCATTACTGCTGATTCCATCTGCCACTGGATGGATAACGATAGTTTACTCCTCTTAGATAGTTCTACCAAACATTATACCTATGAAGAAATAATTCTATCAGCTTAAAGACCAGGCTGAAACTGTTCTGCTCCAATATTAAATCCGTGCTTCTTTATGGTTGTAGCACGTGGATTAAGTGTCTACAAAACATCTCAAGGATTTCTTGGCCCAATCGTATTTCTAATGAAGAACTTCGTAGGAGAACGGGTCAAGAATCCATTGACAGTACTATACGAAGACGTAAAATGCAACGATTGCATTGCTGGCCAAACGATGCAGTAGAACTCAGGCTGGTTGAGTATCGGGTCTTCCGAGAAGCACATCGCGCAGGACAGTGGAAAGGGAATCTGCACAGCTGGGGAAGAGTTGCAGAGAATTGCATTATATTTCCAGAAACTGTATGGCCTTATGTCCCTTAAAGGGATCACAACGAACTCAACAAGGTCTGGGGACCTAAGTAAGTAAGTTGAATACTTTCTTGCGGGCCTTTTTTCTCTTATAATAATTACAGCAAATGCATCCCTGTTTCCCATAGGGTGTATTGAAATTTCATCAATTTTCAACATTTCACGTTTAGCTGACGAACGGGAGCAGGCACAGGCACTCATCCTGTTTTAAGGTTGTGACGTGTCGAAAGCATAGCCTTGTCAGTTCAATGAAATTTTCCAAACCATTTTCTAACGTTTCGAGTCCGTGATTTATACCAACATAAGGTATCTACACTATTTGTATAGTGGGAGTATACTACGAACGATCCTAGTGTAGTGTATCCATGTGTCCAAATGGCAGGACATGCAGTGTCGTCGTCCATAGTTATCTCGCCCGATTATGTATTTTTCTTCTCTTTTTTTTCTTTTTTTTTGCTATTTTACTTTACTCTTTTTTTTTTTTTTGACATTTTAACAAGACCGTTCAGAGTACCAAGAGTGGCGGCTGGGGGGCGGGCGGTTCGATGCATTTGCAGGGGAGCATACATAGGGATGATCCACATACGCCGCCGCTGATGTTCATGGGTCAGTTAATAAATGAACAGGAGAGGATGTCCTAGATTTGTTTGCTTTGGTATTTCATTAAAATTCAGTTGACATCGAATGGGATGGCTTCGAAAATGTGTCGATGGATGTGTTGAACATATGTTTAACCTGTGATTTTATAGTGCAGATAGAGTGGAAATCTCAGAGAGATATAAACGTATATGGAAGCGAAATTTATAACACACGTTGACAACTCAGGAAATGCATTTTCCAGAGACGAGAACTCAATGACAAATTGTGTGTGTAGGTATACCTACCCAAACCCAACTCTTTCGTTCGTTTGTTCGTATATCTATCCCAAAAAGGACATACATAGTTGTATATTAGGACCTGATGATGAGAACGTGTGTTCAAGGTTTTAGTGTTGACACAGTGACGTCTGATGTCATGTCAATTTATATTAGTTTTATAAAACTGGTCAGCCGAGGTTCTGATATTGAAGTTTTTGTTTTTGCCGTAGAACATGGATGGAATGTGTCACTGAAACATACTAATTGCAACTTACAAAGCAAGCAAGTTGATTTTTGATGATGTTGTTGTTGTTGTTGTTGTTGTGATAACTTGGAGTAAAATTGATGTTGGTAGATCATTATCATAGAATTTTAAACTTTGGTCATCAAGTTAAACTTCGGGATGGATACCGCATCATTTCACTTGATATTGAAATGATATCAGTTTATGTGAACAAAGAACATAAGTTACGTACAACAAAGCCGTATTCTGGTCTTACTTCATACGAGAATTTTTGGTACCTAGACTTACTTTAGATGAAGATCAAAGCATCTTAATGTGAAGAGGAGATCAGCAGGCTTGCAAGTGGCCTATCTCTTTTAAGTGAGAGAAGTTATCGTAATCCCTTGCCGCATATGTTAAGCCTTGACGTGGTGGATAATCGAACAATACTATGCAACTTAAATTTATACAATTGAAGAACCCACATGATACAAGCCAGATATTATAGCCCTATAGAAACAGCGAAAGGATAGAGAGGATAAGTGAAGCACGAAAAAGAAAAAAGACTAAGGCATGAAGTTATGCATTTGCTTAAATATGTAAGTCCTATCAGAATCCGCTTCAGGGCTACAGGGCCAGATCAAGAGGAAGGTAAGCAAGAAGGATATTAGTAAAGCGATTGGAACGAATAAAACCAAAGCAGTAAAAAAACAAAAACAAACAACAAACAGGACAGCTTGCGTCATGCTAGATACAAAAGATTTCTTGGCAATGAAATGAATGTCATATATTTTCTGGTATGTAATTTTAACTTTTGATCTTTACAGTTCACAAGTAGTATTGTCTGAGAATTTTATAACATGAGGCAAAAATTGTAAGAAAATTGTCTTGAAAAGCAGGCTTTAAGAGTTCGCTCTATAAAAGAAGCTATTCTGAACTTTTTTGTAAAAAAAATAATATTAATTAGCTAGGAGATTTCAGAGGAGGAAATTTATATTAAACCGTAATACTAGGTATTGTAAGCATTGTTTGTTCAAAAACATTCAAGGTTTTTTTTCAGATTCCCAAATGACTTGCCTTCCGAGGCGCTCTTTGGGCATAAGTGCGAGTTCCGCAAGGTTCTTCTCGGGCTACAATGTAAGACAAATAAATTATTTTAAACAAGGAATAACAGTCACGATAGTGGAGCACTGATCCGAAACAATCTTTTTAATCCACTTTTACTCGTATTAAAATCAATATTTGAATGGTTTAAATTAAAAAGTTTGTTCATACGATGAAGTGGTTCATGCATACCATAGTTTGTTTTATGGAAGTCAACATGTAGTTGTTCAAATCTTCGTAGCAGGTGAGATCCTCCCGGATAATTAATGCCAATGCAGGCTAATAGATCAGGAGCTTCAATTTGACCATTAATAAGTTAATGAAGGAATACCAAATCATTATTAACACGCCTTTGAAATAAAGTTTCCATCTGAAGAAGTTGCAATCGATGTTCATATAGAGGCAAATTATAAGGGTCAGTCCAGGGAAGGCCCTTCAGAGCAAAGCGTATAAAGTTATGTTGTACTGATTCGATACGGCTTATATGAGCTTGATAAAAGGGAGTCCATACTTGTGAATCATATTCAAGATGGGGTCGCACGTAGCAATTGTACAAAGAAAGAGTAACATATGGATCGTTAAATTCCTTTGCCCAGCGTTTTATAAAACCAAGCATTGAGCTCGCTTTATTTACTATGAGATCAATGTGTTCCGTGAATTCTAAATTTGAACAGAATTGGACACCTAGGTCCTTGAAACTAAATACTCTACAAAGCTTGTGTTGCGAGATGCAGTAGTCAAAAGCATTCGCAAAACGCTTCCTAGAGAATGTAATTGTCTGGCATTTTACTGGGTTGAGAGAGAGACCGTTTTTCATACACCAAACACTAAAATTGTCAATATCAGACTGAAGAAGAATGCGGTCGTGATTAGAATTTACTGTCTTAAAAATCTTCATGTCATCAGCAAAAATTAGAATCTCACTTGAGTTTATGCAAGATACAACATCATTTATTGCTAGAATGAATAGAAGTGGGCTCAAATGACTTCCCTGAGGGACATCTGAATGGGAAATAAAAGGATCAGAAAGAATATTTCTAAATTTGACTTGATAAGATCTATTTTCCAGGTATGAATTAACCCAAGCAATAAAGATAGGTGAAAAACCAAAAGCTTTAAGCTTAAAGATAATTATTTTATGACTTAATTGATCAAATGCCTTAGAAGGATCCTGGACGCCTGCAAGCTTACCTCTGCCTTTAATAAGAAGATTCACACCATAACATGAATCAAACTAGTAAATCGTATTAATTGCACACAGGAGTTGCTTTTAAAAAAAAATTCTTCACATGTAAAAACAACTATTCAAAGTCAAAAAAAGGGGATTTTTGTCAGCCATATTATGTTTTGCTTATAACTTTTGAAATATATGTCGGACAAAAAAGTTTTATACGGTTTTATTTAGAACTTTAGCAGCTATCCAAAAGTTTAAACGGAATTTTGAATACAATTTTTTTTCTATTTATTTTTTTCAAAAATTAATCTTTCAAAACTTTTTCCAAAAACCATTAAGAACTCCAGAACTCTTCTTCAAGAACTGAAATTTCCAATCAGAACTATTTTTCATAAAAAAGGGGATGGGCCGCGTGAAATTGGATTTCTTCGATTTCTGTCCAAGGTTACACCGAACTATTGCTATTTTCGGGGAAGAATTCTAGAACTCTTTCAACTCTACAAAGAAGTAAGAACTTCAATGGAGTCACACAAATTTAAGTTGTTAAAATTTACAAAGTGACTTCATCTGTGAAAAAAAAGACTAAGCTACTTATTTCAAAAATAGTCACCCAAAACATAACAGTAGATTGTTTTCTCTTAAAAGTTTTCAAAAACTTAAATTGTACAAATTGTACTTTCGTTCCAACCGATCGATGTGATTGATTTTTTCAGTCTAGTCAATCCGGTCACCAGTCTTTTAAGCCGTCTTACCCATATGTATATGCCGTACGATGCAGATTTCAATCATCTGGCTGACCTGTTTTCGACTGTCCTGGCTAATGAGACTTTTTGGTTGGTTGAGATTGGGTTTTCAAGCGGTAATTTATTCGAACAAGTAAAAGTACAATCAAATTTATTTTCTTAGGGGATTTTTTTCAAATATCAATATTCGGGGTTAATTAATAAATTAACCAAATAAAGGAATTTTTGCAAAGAGTTTTACAAGTTTCAGATGGGCTTGTAAGGTGAGTGTTTCTGCTGTTGTTGATTGTACGAAACTCACCTCAAATCCCTTCTATTAAAAAAAAAAAAAAAAACATAATCCTTAGCGGCAAAATGTCTTTGGTTTTGTTTTGATGTTTTTAATCTGCCAACTAAGGCTACATTCTCACTACTTGGTCATAAGAAAGACTAATAAATGCTACGCAACTTCTCTGAATCCAGCGAGTAAAAGTTTTCTGGAAAACACTCCTTCAAACCAAAAGACCTCAGAATTAAATATTTATTCACAACCTATCACTACCATCCTGCACTTAGATAATAAGGATAATAGTTGTAGGATTTAAAATATATGTATGGAACTTTTCAAAAACACGAAGCCACATTGAAAAAAAAATGCTCTAATTAACCAGTCAGGTAAGTTGGATGCTTTTGAACTTACACTTAGTAAATTGTGTTATCCAGGCTAATGAATAAGACGATGAGATATTAAAAGTTTAACATGGATGATCTATGAAAGTGCACAAGTGGCTCTTCTACTCACATCTGCCACAAACAGCATTCAGTTGAATAGAGAGCTAATTTCCACACGGGAAAGTTATGTAATTAGCGAAACTGCCATCGTTACGAAAACGCGATTTAATGAAGTGCCAATTAAATTAATCAAAGCCCAACTTTTAATTGAGGCAAATGTGAATAATAAAAAGCTTTGAAAATGAATATTTGGTTTTTCTTTCTTCATTAGAGTGAAATTGAGGCTAGATATTTAATACAGGCTGTCATTCTTTACATGATTTGAAGAAGGCCAAATGAGGCGTCAAATAACAACACCTCTAGGGGTTTTTAAAATCAGGACATTTATTTAAGTTCTATAAATGTAGTTCATCTGTTTAGAAAAACTTCACGAAATTGGTAAGTTTAACAAAGTGACTCTCTTTACTGGGTACCTGGGGTCACAGGGGTCTAGGAGAATGAGGAGGCGGTCTTCTTAACAAAAGCTGGAGCAATGGATCCCCTAATAATGGAACCCAAGCCCTATAAGGAGAAAATAGTTTTCGACTGTCCTGGCAAATGCGCGATTGGATCGCACGTACTTGCTCGTAGCTTAAGTTGCTCGGATTTGCTGGCTGACCCGGAAGCGGACGACACCAACTTGGTATGTATTATTGAAGGCAGTTATACTCTGTCCAACAAAGATTGTCAGTACACATATGGGAAAGGTTTTTTTAACCTTTTTACATGCGAAGACCGCAACGTCCTATTTTCTCTGTTACTGACAATCTTTGTTGGACAAAGTACAGTTTTCGACTGTCCTGGCTAATGCGCGACTGGATCGCACGTAGCTTAAGACTTCTTATCCATTGACAAAATATTAAGAGATGCCATAAATGGCTGCATTCACAACAAATTAATATTCAAACTTTTCATTGTAGAAGGCAATTTGATGAGGGCCATGAATAATTAAAGACCATCGGATTATTCCATTTCACTTTGAGTAATGTTGCCTTGAAATATTTTCAATTGAATTCCTTTAAAATTATGTCTAATAGCTCTCCAGCTAAAAGAAAACCAACGAAAAGAATTCAATCATCATCATCATCATCGGCTCGACAACCGGGGTCCGGTCCTGACCTCTTTGAACAAGTCGCTCCACTTATCCCGGTCTCGAGCCGACGCCATCCAGTTGCGCACCCCAAGGCTTCGGGCGTCCTGGTCTACGCCATCTCTCCAGCGCATGCATGGTCTACCACGCTGCCGTCTACCACAGAATGTACAGCAAAAAACTTTCCGAGCAGGTTCCTCTTCGCTCATACGAGCTAGGTGCCCTACCCACCGGAGTCTACCTATGTCTGCTTCAAGGTAGATTGCGTACAACTCATGACTGTACCGTCTCCGGAATCGTCCTTCCTCACATATGGGGCCAACAATTCTCCGTAAGACTTTTCTCTCGAACGCGGCTAAGAGGTCACAGTGCCTTTTGCTAAGCACCCAAGTCTCGGATCCATACATGAGTACTGGCAGGACCATGGTCCTGTACAGCAGCAGTTTTGAAGTTATGGTTAGATTTCTGGATTTGAATAGCTTTGACGGACTGTAGTAGGCTCTGTTGGATTTGAGAAGCCGCCCGCGTATTTCTTCTTCTATGTTGTTATCGGCTGCTACTGTTGACCCAAGGTATTTAAAGGATTGCACCACTTCAAATTCGTGCTCCGCTACCTTGATTGTTTGACCAACTGTTCTTCTCGCATTCGACGCCACCATGTACTTTGTTTTACCTTCACTAATGTGCAGCCCCAGATTTTGTGCCGCCTGCTCGATCTGGATGAAGGAATCGTGTACAGCTTGTTCGGTTCTTCCGATGATGTCGATGTCGTCTGCGTAAGCCAGTATCTGGCTGGACCTGTTGACGATGGTCCCTCTTGTTGCCGTGCCAGAGTCACGGATTGCTTTCTCCAACGCCAGGTTGAAGAGGAGGCAGTCCAAATCATCCCCTTGTCGGAGCCCATTAAAGATGTTGATTGGTCTGGATAGCAATCCGGCTATTTTAACTTGGCTTGTTACATTGGTTATGGTCAACCTACATAGTCGTGTCAATTTATTTGGGACGCCGAATTCTCTCATGGCTTTGTAAAGTTCTACCCTGGCTATGCTATCATAGGCGGTTTTAAAGTCTATAAACAGATGGTATGTGGGGATGTTAAGTTCTAGACATTTTTCCATCGCCTGCCTAAGGGTAAAAATCTGATCAGTTGTTGATTTGCCTGGAATGAAACCACACTGATAGTTTCCGATGATGGTTTTAGCGTATGGGGTTATCCAGTCTTGTAGGATAGAGGAGAGTAACTAATAGGCGGTACTCAACAACGTGATACCTTTATAATTGCTGCACGTTGTGACATTTCCCTTCTTATGTATGGGGCATATGATACCTTTTCGCCAGTCTTCTGGCATTTCTTCATGCTCCCATACGTGCACTATGATATCATGAATTGCTTGACGTAAGACTGGCCCGCCGTGGTGGAATCCCGGGGCTTTGTTTTTCTTGAGCCGTCCTATAGCCTTCTCAACGTCTTCTATGCTTGGTGGCGGTAGCATAGGGTGTTCATCTTGAAGTAGTGGAGCCTCCACTTTTGCTGTGAGCTGACCATTTAGCAATTCATTAAAGTACACTTCCCATCGCTCCAGTAAGCTCTGTGGATCGGTTGAGTTGGATTTACCTCAGGATAATCACAAGGTCTTATCACAGGCTATTGACAAATAAGAAGTCTTCTAAGCCATAATAAAGATTCAGAAATGAATACGAAGACCGTATGCCAGGCAACTGCAGTGCACTAATTCACAAATGATTCAAACACCTGGGATGCTACCAGGCATCATTCCTTTATTTTATTTTACGTAAAAGTATGTCTCTCCTGTACTAGAAGGTGAGACCCGAATATTAAAGATAGAAACCAAAGTATGAAAAATTTTATGTTCTTGGTTTGGAATTGAAATATTTAATTTTATCAATAGTATTTACCCTCAATAAGTAACATTAAAATCATTTATATTCAAATTTGAACCTCAATCAACTAATTGGCAGTGTATCTTTGTTTGGATTTGGATTTTATTTCCTTAGGTACATATAGAATTAAAGTATGCAACAAATTCTAATCATTTAATGCCAGTTTTTCGTAAGCCTCACAGTTTTATAAAAAGCCCAGCAATAAAATAATTACCTAACCCCAATTTTATCTACGAGTACCTAACAGTCACAAAGGATAAATCACCCTTAATTATTATTTGGATAATCTTTTCGTTTTATTTCATTAAATGACAAAAATAAATAGCAATTAATCATAAGGCCAGTTAGGTTTCACAAAAGAAAAAAAAAAAAAAAAAAAAAAAAACAGTTCCACTTCTGCATTCGACAACACGGGTCAAACAAAAACGAATACAAACAACGACAGCGAGATGATGAAAAAAGTAGCAGCATTTCACCATTCCAGCTTCGGTATTATAAGGATGAAATTAACTAGGATTTTTGACTTTTCTCCTTGAAGCACTTCTTGGGGATTCCTTTGCATTCATTAGTCATTGGGGGAAAATAAGAGAAAAAGGTTAATCCAAGCGAAATGCGTCAAAGGGATTTTTTGTCCCTCATTGAAATCCTTAAGGAAAATGAAGAATTTTATTTAATTTATAGAAAGAAAGTATACAAAAATAAGAAATGAAAAAAAATAAATAAATAAAAGTAAATTGAGCGGTGGAAACGTTACTATAGGGAGTTGTGACTTTTTTATATTTTTGTTGCGGAACCATTCAATGAGAAAGTCTGAGGGTTTTGGTTAGTTTTTGTTTCGTTTTAATGCATGAAAAGAACCAGTCATTAAGTAAATGTCAGAACCTTTGACAATTTTTTTTTTTGTTCTTATATTTATGTTGCCATATTTTTACATCTAAAAAGAATATTTTACGTTTGCGTTTTAAAGAAAGTGAAGGTTTTGTGATTGGTGTACTGAAAAATTAAATAAACAGAAAATGTCTCTTTGGTAAAAAAACCTTAAAGCGAAAACAAATTCTAGATGCCCAAAAATGGATGAGTGATAATTATAAGATATAACGGGTGATTTTTTAGCTGGTTTGGTTTTGGCAACACTGGTTTTGACAGCTGACGTGTGTTTAGTACCTTGTGTCACTGTCAAACAGCTTCAGTTTGGTGTGCAATTTAACCATGGATCGTCATACAAATGAACAGCGCTTGCAAATTATTGAATTTTACTATCAAAATTCGTGCTCGGTTCGAAATGTTCATCGCGCGCTGCTTCCATTTTATGGTCAGCATTCTCGACCTTCTGAGCAGTCTATTCGGAAGATTGTGACCAAATTTCGCACCAAATTTACTTTGTTGGACATAAAACCACCGTATCAGCTAGTGTGACAGAAGACCGCGAAATGTCGATTCGGCGCCGTTCCCAGCAGTTAGGCCTTTGTTAAAGCACTACGTGGAAAATTTTGGGGAAGGATTTGGGCGTAAAGCCTTTTAAGATACAGCTTGTGCAAGAACTAAAGCCAGCCGACCTACCACAACGCCGAATTTTTGGTGAATGGGCTCTTGGAAAGCTGGCCGAGGATCCGCTTTTTTATCGAAAAATTGTGTTCAGCGATGAGGCTCATTTTTGGTTGAATGGGTACGTAAATAAGCAAAATTGCCGCATTTGGAGTGAAGATCAGCCAGAAGCATTGCAACAGCTACCAATGCATCCCGAAAAAGCCACTGTTTGGTGCGGTTTATGGGCCGGCGGCATTATTGGGCCATATTTCTTCAAAGATGATGCGAATCGCAGCGTTACTGTCAATGGTGAACGCTACCGAGCGATGATAACAAACTTTTTTTTGCCCGAAATGGAAGTTCTTGACTTGCATGATATGTGGTTTCAACAGACGGTGCCACATGCCACACAGCACGCGAAACAATGGCGCAATTGCGAGGCGAGTTTGGTGAACAGTTAATTTCACGTTTCGGGCCGGTCAATTGGCCGCCTAGATCGTGCGATTTGACACCATTAGATTATATTTGTGGGGGTATGTCAAGGCTAATGTCTATAGGGACAAGCCCACTTCGATTGACGCACTAGAAGCCAACATCCATGCATTCATTCGTGAGATACCAGCCGATATGTGTGAAAGAGTATGTTAAAATTGGACTCAGCGGATGGGCTACCTGAGACGCAGCCGCGGTCAACATTTGCATGAAATTATCTTTAAACATTAAATTGCAAGGTTCAAACTATCGGTTCAAATAAATATTTCATTCATTTTTTCGAACTTTTTGTGTTTTTTTTTTTTTAAGTTCTAAACCTCTTAAAAAATCACCCTTTATTTACCCGAGCCAACCCATCGAACTCTATAGTCTATCATACTTAATTCTAAGATGTCCAACTTATATAGTATGTTGGAGCAATCTAGCGTTTTGGGAATCTTCTCGTCCCATCGTCGTAAAGAATATTACATCATTCCAAAAACCAATCTCTCTTCAAGTACAACAAAGCCAATAGTCTTTAACGTTTGATCAATCCTTACCCGTGGCACAGAGTCTATTCCGTAAACGAGCGAGTTTAAACTACGGAGAATGCTAACCTCCAGAACCTATTCTAAACAGCTAAGAACTGTTTTCCAAATGTGGTTTTACAGTTTTCTTACTTCGGTTCGTTCAACACTTGGACTTATAAAGTTTCGCAAGTCAAGTCCAAACAATTTTTGCTTACCCTACAAACACTCACATGAAAATGATTGATTGACTTTAAAATTTAAATTCATGTAAATTTAGTTACAATGCACTTAAATGTTTGTACATTGTGTATAGTTTTTGCGATACAATTTAGTTTCACTTAAACAAGTTCAACAATATAATCTCATTCCTCGTGAAAACAATAAAGGACATTAATGAGGTATGAGTTTGATATTGTTGTTTGGTTGTTGTTGTTGTTATTCTGTTTAAATTGCAAAACTATCAACAGAATTTATCGTCGGCATCCATGCTTGAGAATGTCAACGGGATACTTTGGCATCGTTGCAAGTCACAACAATAAGAAGGAAATCAATATATCATCTGGAATTCAGGACCGTCACTGTCAACAGGCTTCCTGTCCTCAGCTGCATTTGCTACTTTGGCCATCATACTCGTATCATGATGGGAGCGAGTTTGGTTGGTCCCTTAAAATTTTAATGCTCAATCACGTTCGCCGGATAAGGCATTGAACTTATACTGGTCTTTCGCTGAGAGGAATATAAGACTGAATGAGAGCATCCTATAGAAGGTGGCAACTGGCAACATCTGGCGACCGTATAATGTCTCACTCTGTTATGTGTGCAAAGTATTCAGGAATATTATTATAACTGTACCAGCACCTATATTATGCATACACAAGTATATAAGATATATTTCATGGATCAGATGCTCATATTTCACGAATGGATACTTTATCTTCCGTTGTCTAGTCACCGTGGAGAGAGAGAGTGGAGACTGGAGAGCGATGCGAACCGAGAGTTTCTTTTAGTTTAAGGCTTGTGTGCACTGAATGAGGCATCGCGGCATAAACTTTTGCATAAATTATAAAATGCTGATGCATAATAATTATTCTCGGAACATTCGTTGGACACTTTGATTGATAACACGCTACATTGAAATGACAACGTGAGTTTGACCAGTTGAATTTCGTGGTGAGTTTTTTTTTTTTTTTTGCTTACTAGCGGAAAATTAGTTTTTAGCGAATTTTTAATTTTTGTAATTAAGTATAAGCAAATATTTTTCGGCGATTCACGTTCATGGTCGGCTGAATGAGTAAGCCACCTGTTCCATAAGTTTTAAGGTGGTCAATTTGAAGGTTAAGAAAAAATATATTCAAATCTGAAGCAATTTGTCAAGGTTGACTTTTTTAAACCCATCGGCTATCACAGTTGTAAAATGGATAAAATCCTGAGCACAAGAAAGTCTGACGTCAGACCCTCCCCCCCTCTCCTTACCTTTACTTTTCTAGATGAAATACTAGAGAATTTGACTTCAGAAGGCATTTCGTTGCCTCTGTTTTGCCTTGGAATCACGTTAGCAAATAAATTTAGAAAAGCCTTAAATATGATACGTGATCCGAAGGGACTTTTACTTTCATATAAAGGGTTTTCCAATAAGAGGTGTTATTTTGATATTCAAAGAAAAATGGCATTTTTGGAGATAAATGATCGGATGTTTATTTCATTATAAAGAAGAAGGTATGCCGTTAATAATGAAACACAACATCAGCCAAATGGCTGCCAAAACCACGCTTACAGGACCATATCCTTTTCATGAAATTTTCCATAACCAAAAAGATCGATGGTTTCATTGCTTGTGTGGCACGTAGCGCCGTCTTGTTGAAATTAAGCTTTGTCCAGATCAATACCATCCAATTCAGGCCATAAAAAATCATTAATTATCTCTCGATAGCGCAATCCATTGACCGTAACTGTTGCTCCAGCCTCATTTTCGAAAAAGTAAGGTCCAATGACCCCGCGGGACCATAAACCGCACCAAACAGGCTTTTCAACAATAACTCTTGGGTTTTCCGAGCCCCAGATGCGACAGTTTTGCTTGTTGACGTAGCCTCCGAGGTGGAAATGGGCCTCATCAGTCAAGATGATTTTTCGATGAAATTCCGGTTCAATTTTATGCATTTCAAGGACCCAATCAGCAAAGACACGACGTTGTTGATGATCAGCCGGCTTGAGTTCTTGTGTTAACTGAACTTTATAAGCCTTAAGACCCAAGTCTTTATGCAAAATACGGTGTAATGACGTTTGTGGAATGCCTAATTCCAAAGAACGACGAGGAATGGACAAACCTGGGTTTTCTTCAACACTTTGGGCTACAACAGCAATATTCTCAGTTGTTCTTGAGCGACGTGCACGGGTTTTATTCTTCACATCACTAACTTGTCCCAACAGCTCGAATTTGTCCACCAATTTCTGTATTGCAGTCCGACAAGGTGCTTCACGACGACCCAAAAATGTTTTAGTTTTACGAACCGTCTCTGCCAAATTTTCACCATTTTTATAGTGAATTTTAATAATTTCAATGCGTTGTTGAAGCGTGTATCGTTCCATTTTTATTAATAGCGTAGTTTCTACTTGTCAAATGTCAAAAAATGACAGCTTCAAAAGTGACATCTACCGAAATAGAGGGCTATTCAAAATAACACCTCTTATTATAAGAGGCACGTCATTTTAAACGATTGTCTCGTCAATGGGGTTGCACGCGTCGAGGATTCAAAAATTAGAGATCTGGGGCTTATTTCACCAAACACTTTTCACTTTCCTTCTTTGCATCTTTGCATCTTTGCAAATAAATAATTTCCTGCAAAGTAAAATAGCTGAGTGTTTTACAACATTTGCATCACATAGGCGAATCAATGAATTAAGGTTGAATCCACAGGCACAGTACAAAATGTTGACTTACCAGTGAGACAAAGAAATGCCCGTAGTGTCGAGAATATTCCTGCCGCTGAGGCTTGCGCTGAGGTTGCAGAAATCCCAAATGTATCTCTCACAAGTCGTTCTCAAGCGTTGGGCATCTCTGTGATGTCGTTGTGGCGACTTTTGCTAAAAGATCTTGGCCTGAATCTTGGAACTGAAGCCGTTTAACCACCAGAAGCGTCGTATGTTTGTGAATTGGGCTGAGCAACAACTTGAAAATGATTCGGATTTTCATCGAAACATCATCTTCAGCAATGAGGCTCATTTCTGGCTGAATGGCTTCGTCAATAAACAAAATATGCGCTATTGGTTAGGCAGTAATCCACACGTACTCCATGAGTCATCATTGCATTACGAAAAAATTACGGTTTGGTGTGGTTTATGGGCCGGCGCGGCGGCGGCGTCATTGGGCCGTACTTTTTCCGTGATGATCAAGACCGGCACGTTACTGTGAATGGGGATCGCTACCGTTCAATGATAACCGAATATTTTTGGCCCCAATTGGATGATATGGACTTGGAGGACATGTAGTTCCAACAGGACGGCGCCACAAGCCACCCAGCGAATGTCACAATCAATTTATTGGAAACCAAGTTTGGAGAACGTGATGGTGATGAAATGGTCCAGTCGCTTGGCCACCTTGGTCGTGCGATTTGACGCCGTTAGACTACTTCCTGTCTGAGTGCGTCAAGTCTATGGTCTATGCCAACAAGCCAGCGACAATTGATGAACTTCGTACGAATATCGAAAGTGAAATTGCAGCAGAAATTGCCGATTAATGCTTGAAAACCATCGAAAATTGGGTTCAGCGTCTGGACTTCTGCAAGCGTGCCCGTGGTGATCATGCAAAAGAAATCGAGTTTCATACATAATGGCATCGAACGTACTTCCACAGGAATAAAGAATTTCATTGATATCCAAAACCGTTTTTGTTTTATTTAAAAAAACTTTTGTAGCGCTCTTAGCGAAAAACCCTTTATAAGCAATCCCTGCTAGTTTATCCACCACAGCTTCTGATTGTTTCAGGTAAATCCATGATTGGATTACCATTTCTCATTGCAAAATAGCTTAAATTACAATACCATATCCGCTGGAGTCAACAAACTAGGAATTATAGGAATCAGTCAGGAATTGGAGTCGTTCCAGTTCAGTTTAAGTCATTTCTTGTTACAAAATTTACGCATTTAATCTTCCCTTTAATTTATTTGCAGCACAGAAAGCCACTTGACGGTCTTTCAAAATGGCAACTTTTCAAAGCAGATTGTGCATGAACATTACTCAATAAAAGCAATATCAAATTTGTTCACAAGTAGCACCACTCAACGTCAACACCCACCTACTACATGCACATGAATGAACTCTTCAAACTATTTATATCAAATATGTGCTTAATAATACCGCAGGATTGGAATTACTTCCGCTACTCTTAGCCCTTTGCAATCTCACCTCACCTCCTCGTTCCTGCCCTATACTCTTCTCTACATACATCAGGAAAAATAAAGAACACCAAAGTTCATCAACTGAACTCATGTAATCCTTTTAATTACAAAGAGTTGTGAAACTTTGTGGTAGCTTGCAATCGCAAATGCTTTTATCTGTATTTAGTTCATTAAAATGAAACCAAAAACTAACTGAAAATATGCTGTCGGAAATGGTCAGTGATCCCAAATGACCATAGAGCGTCCATGTTACTTTACGTTATAACAAAAGTTACAACTCCATATACCTACATGCATAACAACTACTACATATATGCGACTATGTAGTCGAACATGTACTCCATTGTACAAGCCGAGGAACTCTTAATGGACCTTTTGTGGAGGTAATTAAAGGGATAACATCGTGCGGTATATTGCAGCTCTCGAGGACTTTGTATTATAATGGCTTAGTTAACCACTGAATTACCATCCAGAGTTTGAGTCCAAACCACTATGGCATCACTGTTTTTGTCTCTTTGGTTTTTTTAAGAGCTCATTAAAGTCAAGCTGAGACAATAATTGCCGGGAATCTTTTACTTCCATCACCCCCCCCCCCATGTTTGAGTCTTCTTGGCTGGATGGGTATTTGTTAAGTCCTTGGTTGATATGGGGCGAGACTCAACTATTGATTGTCCCATTCTTCACACAAAATTATCACATCAATACACTTCTGACTTTTTAATGGACACATCCATTGAGGTTACAAAAGCCTTATTTGTTACCCAAGGAACGAACAGCAAAAAAAATCTTCCCCCCAATTATATTATATGCAATCCAGACAGCAGCCATTGACATCCGGAAATTCTTCATTTCTTATACTTATATCCAGCCCGTGTCGTCACTGTCGTCAGCTTCGTCGTCCTTGTCATCGTGTGGCTTAAAGGACCTGTCAAATCAAAATATTCGAATAATGGATGAAAGCCATCAAATCAAATGGCATACTTACTACTGTATATACTCGTGTGTTGGTATGTACGAACGAACGTAGCTCTCGAAGACATGAGAATTCTTAGCCACAATATTATACGACGGCCTTAAATTTTTTTTTTTTTTTTGTTGTCTTTTGCTCGTCGTAGCTTGGATTTTACTTTTCCAAAAAGGATGTGAAGCGAATACTATGTCAACGCAAGTATTGAACACCAATCATTGTAATGACATTTTTGACATGACACCTTGGAAGGAAAATCCTTCATTATATCTCGTCCCTTTGCTTTTTTTTGTTGGAATGGAAGATTTTGGGAGTCCATAAGGCACTGACGGACCAAATGAAGACGGATATGCTTTCATTTTCCATTTCGTGTCTTCCCATTTTTGATGTGGTGTTTTTCGATAATATAGGGTGTGTTGTGTAGTGGTCTTGTTGTTGTTAAAAATATTGATTATTTCATTTTTTGAGGATGAACAATTTTCTATCAAGTAAAAGTAAATATTTTCTGATAACTAGTATTTACTATTTACTTAGGTTTACAAACCAGGGTGCATCATGGGATTCAACAAACAAATATATCTAACCAGTTCGGTAGCACTTCGCAAGGATCTGGATGATAGAATTAACATTGCGCCTATCTAGGTGCTAGATCCTTAAATTTATAACCTTAGGCCAACCTAGGCAAAGGGCATCACAACACAATAAAGTTAACACAATGAAGAAACTGAAAATTACGTGGATTACCGCCATAAAAAGAACGGAATAACGTGCAAATAAACATGTGATACTGGTAAAAGATCGGTTACAAACCATTAAAAGATGTGCGAAATACCACAGTCTGAACAACAACAAGTTCACACAGAAATAAAATGAACGACTGGGTTGCACGTTCTTGCTCTTATATATAAAGTTACTATTTATGCTAAGCCTTTTTAATAAAAAAAATTGTAAATGCAATATTAGAAAAAAAATTTAAAAAGCATAAAATTCGATTTTCAAATGACTAAAACAGCTTCTTCAATGAATTTTACTTCAAAACGAAATATTCAATTGGATTTCTTCTATGATGGTACATTCCAAAAAAAAAAATTGAAAATCGTTAGAGCCGTTTTTTTAAAAAACTATTTTTTCCATATAAAATTTTGCAAGGACTTTTATAACAAAAAATAGGTACGCCATTTTAAAGATATTATTTATCAACATCTAAAAACTAAAATTTGAAAAAATAATATTGAATAGTTTTCGAAAAAATCATTTTTCAAAACAAAAATTTCAAACTTTTTTTAAAAATCCAAAAAAAATAATTTTCCAATTTTTTTTAATACATATTATTACGGCAACTTAAAAGCATTCATGTAAAAAAAATGGTTGAAATTGATTGAGTCATGAAGGAAAAAATCAGAATAAAAAAAAACGGTTCAATGGCAGGTACCGTTAATAACGGTTTTTGAAAAAAATGGTTCCTATTTAAAGATAGACCTTACCCAAAGAAATGATCATGGTTTTTTTAATCAAAATCGTAGGCACCGTTTTTGAGAAAAATGAGTTTTTCTAAAACCGGTATATGAAAGGTACCGTTATTTTTGGTCAAAAAAAAAAACAAAAAAATATCTGGGATAGTCTCCAAAAAACGCCACATACCAAGTTTGAAGTAAATCGACCCATCCGTTTAGGCTGTGGTCTCTGATACATACAGACAGACAGACAGACAGACAGATTTTTCGGACCCACTTTTTTCTCATTCTCTATCATCGTAATGTCATGTTTGATTGTTATCTCAACTTTTTTTTTTTGTACGAATACATAACTTGATATATGGTCCCATATCGCAAGTAAAAACTGTGATTTAAACTTGAATTTTAGGAAAAAAATAATGTTAACAAAAAAAAATCAGACTGATTTTATACCATAAAATACTTTTTGAGGTCAATTATCGACCAAAACTTAATTTTTTTATTTCATTTTAGTTGAAACGTTTTTAGGTTAATGTTAATATGTCTTCTAGTTTTGAAGCAATTCAAAAGAGTACAAAATCGAATGCTACTCGTATTTTTATTTAAATGTTTCCTTAAAAATTAAGTAACTTTTTAGTTTTTTTTAGGAAACTATAATACACAAGACATTTTAATTTTCTGCATTTAGTTGCTAAGGAGTAAGATTTTTTTCCTATTCTAAGTTTGAAAATCAGTTTTTCTTAAACTATTTACTACATAGATTAACTTTATTTATAATGTTAATAAAAGAATGTTGTTCTGGTTATTGGAAAACATATCATTTTGTTTTCTGTTCTACTCTGTTATCTTTCAATCATTTTATTTTCTGCTTCAAGTCGACTTTTAAGAAAATTTCCCCTCTCATCTGAAAGGATAAAAAAGACTCCTATCCTTTCTAGTTGTTTTCTAAAAAAAATTACAAAATTTTAGCCTTTTTTTAAAAAATAAATGTTTGTTCACAAAAATCTTATTTTTGAGTTAAAAAAACAAATCTGATTAGAGCGGAAACCGGTTACTGTTAGGTATTTTTTTTAATATTAATTTATAACAAAAAAAAAACCATCCGAATCGGAGCGTTTTTGCCCGGTTCCGAGACAATGCTTTATCTTACAAGTTTATTGGTTGAAAATTGAATGAAGTTTTTAAATTTGTAGTTGAATTTTTTGTTCAGTTAAAAAAGAATATAATGCTATTCCCTGCTCTGAATGAAATCCTGGATCCATCCTGATTAATCTTACATAATATTGTTAAAATTGAATTGTTTAGGATAGTTTATTTTTTTTTAAACGGCTGTACCTTACGATTTTAAAAGTTGTTTTTTTCTGAAAATTCATCTCTATAAAAGAAGTCAAATTACATAAGTACTGCTTTTGTAGGTCAAATTAAAAATATATTTTAATAATTAAAAAAAAAAAAATCTAAAAATGTATTTAAAAGACTTTCAATAAAATTCTAAGCAATCCAAGCTATTTGAATCATAAGATATGAGCAAGTACGTGAGATGCAGTAGTGCGTTTTATTCTTGTTACAAATTTTTATGGGACACATAAGGAGGAGTACGATTATTATGTGAACTTTCGTACAGAACATAGGATATTGTCCTTGTACATATTTTTTCATTATATCTTAAACTTCATTGGCTTACAAGTATTCGTTTGGTTTTGAAAGTCTGTAAGAAAGACATTGCAGTAATTGGACAAATGAACACTAAGCCATTTAGGAGGAGGTTAGTTTCTAAATGGTTATTGGGTTTTCCTTCTAAAGTCGTTTGGCGTTTTCTTTATTACCAAATAATAACATCTGATACTGATGCTATTTGATTTTAATGCTCACTCAAATGTATTATTTTTTAAAGCAAATAATATAATCTCTGATAATTTGCATGGTTAAAAATAGATTGAATTCTTTCTGCAAAAAAGGGGAATAAATATAATATTTACCCACACAAATAACATTTTTTGGTTTAGACGAAAACCTCATCCATAATTAAAGAATAATATTAATAAATAATTAGTACAGTCAAATAAGGATTCAATTGGGCAATGGATGCTATCGGGCAAGTTTTGGTATCCTTTAATTAACCTCAAAAGTCATTATAATAAATAGCGTGTCCTTGATTCGCACTTTTAAGGTCAAACTGGAACTGTAACCCTTCAAAATATGGCACATAATTTAAGAGTTTTTTAATGCTGAATTCAAGACAATCCGAAAACCATAACAAATGCTATGTATTTTTTTTTTAGTGAAGCTTCTTTTATTATCAGTTATCGCCAAAAAAAACCCTAAAAGTGCTGAAATCTGGCAGAAATATTTATTTTCTCATGCAAACATAAGAATCAAAGAAGCCCATAAAAAGTATAACTATCCATTAGACTGCTGTTCTTAAACAAATTTTCTGGATTTTAAACAGACGGAATATTGTTCTTGACATTAAATAAAAATTTCTCACCAAATTTCAGCTTTTTATTTTAAAATTTAGAACTCGCTAAATGATTTTCAATTTTTTCTATACATTCTCTATGAGAAATTCAAGGCGTTTTTCATTTTGTCTAGCAGATAATAAAATACATAAAACTAATTTTTGAGGATTTAATGTTGAGTAGATGTTAAAAATTGCAGCATTTTCATTACATTAATGGTAAAAACTATAACCTGTAGAGCAAAAGTTTCTGCTATTGTTTGATAGAAAAATTGGTTTTCTACAAAATTTGTTAGCATTTTTACTGTACACTTAGTACTTCATTAAATTTGAAGCGAGTTCTAAATCTTCTTCTCCTTTTTATCGACGCTGTTATGATCTCGATGTCGAGGGGATCAAAACTGTCCCACGTATCTGCTTCACACTAGTGATCCGCCTGTGGGGTTTGCCGCCGGTGTGACCTCAGAAATTGGCGGCAAGCCTTCCGGTTTTGTAATGTTCCATTTCTGAGGCCAACTAAATGCTGGTATTTTTATATTTGCATGTACCTACCTTTCTTCTTTCTTCTTATTCTTGGAACGTTGCATGATATTGCCTTTTTGACGGGGTTTTTAGGATCTCTCCTTTGAACATGGCAATACCAACTGAGTCGGTCGTGTTTAATTTTTTGAAAGATGGTATTTTTAACATGAAGGCTTCCTCGGATCTTCGTACTTCCAATTCTATCAAGCTTTGTAACTCCTGCTGTCATACGAAGCATCTTCATCTCAGCTGCAGTTAACTTACTCTCATACTTTTTGTACATTGTCCAACATTGTGAACCGTATGTGAGTGTTGGACGCACAACGGCGGTGTAGAGCCTTCCTTTCAGCTTAGGAATTTTTCGATCACAGAAGATAGCAGAATTTTCCCGCCACTTCATTCACCCTACGCTTACGCGATGATTGGTATCATCATCACAAGTAGCTTCAATATTTATCATAGACCCTAGATATTTGAACTTTTCACACTTGGGAAGCGCTACTTCATTCAAAAAAATATCAGGAATAGGCCTGTGTGGATCAGAAAATGGGCAGCATAGGTATTCTGTCTTTTTCGCGCTTATTCTGTACCCACTTCCTTCTAAAACATCCACCCATACGTCAAGTGTCGTTGCAGGAATGCCGGAGCTTCACTCATGATGAACTGATGAACTTTGGGTTCCGTCACTTTGCCTTTAAGCAGGAAATCAAGAACAGTAATAAAAAGCAGGGGACTCAAGACGCTTCCCTGGTGTATGTGGATTTCAAAATCTTCGGTGACTCCAGCTGCACATCTAACTTTAGTAACTGCTCCATCATACATGTCCATAATTATCCGCACATAGGTTTCTGGAACTCCTAGTTGCCTGAGGGCCACCCATATCAGATCTCGTGGTTGTCGATCGAATGCTTTTTTAAAATCAACCAATATGACATACAAATCCTTCAAGGAATCCCGATGTTTTTCCATAATGATTGTGATTACTCTGAAGAAGGTAACTTTCTTCCATTGTTTAGGCATGCGATCACCTCGTATAAGCTTGGAGACAAGAATCATGAGCCACCTAGACCCGATGTCTTCCATCTTTTTTCAAAACTCTGAGGGTATTTCGTCTGGTCCAACAGCTTTTCCCCTTTGGGAGTATTTTACCGCCTCACTTACTTCTTCGACTGTGAAATCGGATACTTAGTTTAAGTTAGGTGAAGCTATTGGAAAGTGTAGCCTTGGAAACTGTTCATTTAGAAGTTCGTCACAATACTGTCGCCACCTGTGGAGAATTTTGTCGTCTTCCACAAGTAGTTGGACTTGAGCATTGTCGATGAACTTTGGCGAACTGATCTCCTGAGCATTTCTTCTTCTCTGAGCGGCTATTTTGAAGATGGTTGCACCCTTATTCGCGTTTTGTCCTAGCTCTTGAATAACACTATCAATCGGGGTAGAAATTTCATCTAGTTCCCGATACAGGTTTCCCGTATTCTTTGCTTGAATTTGGGCGCATTTCTTCTTCACTTCTTTCTTGCAGTTTTTGTATTCCATTTCGAGGCGTGACTTTTCCTCTGTATTACTAGAGTGTCACTTCAACCAAGCAATGAAAGCCTTTTTCTTTTTACTTAAAACTGCTTTAGCTTCATCATTTCACCACATGTTTCTTTGCCTTGTTGGTTGTGTCCTTTTGAAACCCCTAACAGTGTTTTGGCATTTTCTATGCAAGTTCGCTGAAGGAGATCCCACATACTCTCTTCATTTCGAAATATATTGGTGTTTTTAAACAGAAAGCTTTGCACAATCGAAATAAAAGCTTCACCTTTTTTCTTATCCAGATTATACCATTTGATCTTCTCAAAAGTCTTTGTATGTTTTTATTCCTTCACTGTCTCCATAAAAAAATTCTGTCAGTAGGAGACGGTGTTGAAGCGTGTTCTAAATATTAAAATAAAAAGCTGAAATTTGGTTAATAATTTTTATTTAATGTCCAAAACAATATTTCGTCTGTTAAAAAAAAAAAGCAGTCTACTATCCATATTCGATAAAAAGGCGTTTTTGAGCGGAGGTAAGAATTCTGGAATACGCACTAAAAACGTCCTTGAAAAACTTTATTTATTTGACAAAAAAAATTATAATAATTTTTTTTAAATATTCTTCTTCTTCCCGTTTAACCTTAAAAACCGTGACTCGCAGGGAAGTGATTTCTAGTGACTCAAGATGTAAGTTACAGAATGACAAATCGAAGATTTTTAAAAAAACAATTTGGTCTAGATTTTTTCCTTACCCTCCAGAATCATTTTTGAACGCTGACACGTGATTTACTGCGACTTTTGAGATAAGTTGTAGGATGCCAAAACAAACATTATGATACAAAAAATTGTCCGTTAGCATCCATTTTGCAGTTTAGCCCATTTTTTTTCCTTGTTTTACTGTATTATGATGTTTAATATTTGTTTTTTTACTAAAATAATATTCTGTTCGACATTTTCGCTTAAATCATCATTAAAAATATGTAATTCGATAGTTTCATGTCAAAAGACCACAAAGTTTAAATTGCATTAAAAACCTTTGTCTAACCCGTATGGGATGTAATTAGTTATATGTATACAGTAGGTACAAGTACATGCATTTTCCATGCAACAATATAATTATAAAAAATTTAGAAATTACAAAAATGGCTTATGGAGGAATTACAAAAGGACTAGCAGTTGTTGCAATGAAAATATAAATTAAAATGTATCCAGTTGTTTATTAAATTAGTTTTTGTTTCAGTGGGGAAGCTGGGATTAGTAGGTATGGTTGAATTGGTTAGGCATAAAAGAGTTTTTTTTTTTTTTTTTAATTTCATGTGAAAGGTTTATATGATAGGTTTAACGACAGGAATTTTAATAAAATATAATTTGTAACCAAACCATATAAAACAAAAATAGACGAATTAAATTGAAAATTGGATTGAGATACTTAGATACTATACATATATGTACCTCCCTAAATTTTTGGATTTGTATAAAATCTGAATTAATTCGTTTTAAAGTGACATGCGGTCGTGCAGGCTTTACGTGGCCAAGTATGATGGAAGGAGTGACGGAAGGAGTAATCAGTCATTTAAAAAAATTAATAATGAATTTTCATAGCAGTATACTTCAATAAATTTTACTTTAACAGGCTGTTGAGTATCTATATCTTTCAGATAGGAACAATTGCGTTCCCATGTTTTCATTCTTGATTATGGTTTCCCAAAATCGAGGCATGATTATTAAAATACTCTAAATATTCTGTTTTTCCCCCTTGCATTTCTGAAAGAAAAGATAACATTTTTGTAAATGCAGTTTTTAAAAATTTTAAGAAACAGAAATGAATAAAACAGCTTCTTAAATAAATTTCACCTCAAAACGAAGTATGCAATTTGAATTCTTCTATAATGATGCATTTTTAGAAAAAAAAAATTGAAAATCTTTAGAACGTTTTTTAAAAAAAAAAACTATTTTTTCTATATAAAATTTAGCAAGGACTTTAATAAAAATAAAAAATGATACGCAATTTTTAAGACATTATTTATCAACATCTAAAAACTAAATTTTGAAAAAAAAATTTGAGTAGTTTTCCAAAAAAATGATTTTTTTTACCAAACATTATTACGGAAAATCTGCAGACGAAGGGAAATTTTTTTTAGAGATTACAACAGAGCTTAGAATTTTTGGGAGTGGAAAAAAAGCAAAAATCCCAAAAATAAAAGCACGCTAATGTGTTTGTATGGTAATTTATCCTAATTTTTAAATCTACTCTAAATTTAATTTTTTGTTAGAGCCCTAAGTTGGTATTGTAAAATATGTTTACTTTCTGGGAGGAAGCTACAATTCTAGCCATTGTTGGTAGTATTTTTAATTTGTTATTGTTGTTCAAAGATTAATAGAAAAATTGACAATAGGAAACTTACGAAGTTTAATATTCTTATTGCCACCAAATATTTCAAAAAAGTATATAATTGTTTGCATTTTTAATAATTCTCAAATAATATATGTTTTTATGAGGAATGTTGGTATATTTATTAAATTCAATTCAACACACACATCACTATGCACGTACAGTCGTACATAATTATACATATATTTTAAGAAAATTAAAATTTTCAACGCTGTGTCCTTTGTCAATGTAATACTTTTGGATTTGGATGGATTCTTGTTCACTGATTTCATTTCATTCATTTATTTCTGCACTTCAACAAGCTAATGTTGTAAATTATTTTCCGACTTCAATTCAAATCGGATTTTGTCCGTTTTTTCTTTGTCCTCCTGGACTGGGGCTATTCTTCCTAACCTATATTGCTTTCATTTTACTCAAAAGTTTTCGCTCGTTCGTGTAATTACTTGTATCCTCAATATACCATCCAACATGTAAAAAAAAAAAAAAGATTAAATGATAGGGTACAGGTGGCACTTGCAGAAGGAAATTTCAATAAAATTGTACACGATTTCCGAATTCAGCAAAGTAATTGACGATTCGTATTTAGGTGAAATTACACTTTCACAGACTTATGAGTGGGAAAACCTCTTGAACTTATGCCTCCAGACTCAGAAAAACTTATCAGAAATTGTCCAAAACGAACGACATTAATATACTTTTGGTAAATTTCAATTGACGTCGGTAAACAGAGCCTGCACAACATCACTTTCAAAAACGGACTCAGGCTTATTAAGCTGCTAGGTACGTAGTGCTTGACAGTACTCCTGCCTCCACGTCCACAATTCTACATGCACAGAGGCATCTATGGTTCCTTGATGGTCGAACATGAAACCAAATCCATCATATTGCAATAGAAGGCAGAAACTCTTAAAGCACACTAAATTTGTGTACTTACTGTCAGCTAATATTGATTCAGAATTTCAGAAAACTATATGGAGAGTGCTCAGTTTTGCGTGCGCGTATTCAAATAAGAATTTAGACAAACGGAAACAACGAGATGATTTTTTTACTTTGAAAAACTGCTATCCGAATAAAGTGTCGCATATTACGTTATCATGTCATCTCTTAATCTATCCTTTACCCAGCAAAATGAGTCCAAAATGTATCTACTGGAAAAATTGTCATGTGTTGCCAGTAGGGGTCTGCAAAAAAATAAGTGTACCTACGCAAAACTTCCACCGATAAATTCTTTGTTTGACTCCGAAAACCGTTTGTTTAGGTGATGCGGAGATGTAGCAGGAAACAAGTGCGGAATTTTCACGGACGAGCACTATTATATGGGAATAGAGAGAAATAGCTTATAATTAAAACTGCTGGTAAATAGTATCAACGAAGAGAACTTTGCCAGCGAGCAGTCACAGGAAGACAATTTTGGAAATAGTCTAGAATTCAAACCACCTGGTTCCGGTCATAGTACAATCAATGAAGCTATACCAACCAGAGCTAATAAGTTGAAAGCACTGCTTATAAAGAACGCAACAGAGGATCTTGATGGAAGCATTCTCCAGCGTATAAAATAAGATTGAATGCATTTATTATTGCATCGATCTCTTGAGCATCGGTTATAAGATGCTATTAAGCGTATTTGTGTATCAATTCGACTACTGATCTTATTCTTAGAGCGCAATGCCATCTCTCCGAAACACTAAAGGTAACCTAGCCACACAAAAATTTTAAGAAATTTATTCAAAAAACACTTTCAGCGCCAGAGAGTACCCATTCAGTATTAAAGATTATGAAAACCCTAGCTTAAGTGAAACAAAATTGTTGGCCTTGATAAAAATGAGAAAAGACACAAGTACTTTTTTTCAACGAACATGGCCTGCCATAGGTCACTGAAAACTCTTTAGGTACAGCAAAATTGTTTAGGAAGTCAAGGAGTTTATATCAATAATATCAATTCCATCAAATGACACATCGGTAAATTCGGTGTTATCCAAGAAAGCCATTGCTTCTTCGATTTTTCAAAACAATTGGATTCCAAATTACTTACTTACTGTGGCTTTGATAGGTAAAAAAAAGTGAGCTTTGCTGTGTATTCGGTTCTCCTGTATATTCTGTATATTCGGGTGATCCAAGGAGAAGACAATAACGCAATAATAAGCTGTACAAAGGCTTAAGTGTCGTCTGAAATGTGGCTCAGCCACAATAGATCGAATGAATGGAATACAACACTTTAGCCAGGAAGATCTTCACATCCTATAACTCCCATGTTCGAAATGATAATGCAAACTGCTTCGTCTCCATGATTGGAGCAGTATGCTTAGGACCGTGATAATAATCGAAGGCCAAAATGCCTTAGCCAGTTAAACTCAATGAATTTGGAGCCCATTATACTACAGGAAATTTGTGATTAAAAGGTTCATAGAAGGAATGTTTTGAGGGAGTTTTGATATCTTTCATATTTTATTTTTTTTTTCTGTGCTAAATCCGAATCTGAGGCTTGCCAACAAAATTTCGTGACGCATCAACATGGTCAAAAATGCAATTAACCGCTTTTCAAATTGTTGACAGTCTTAAAGAAAACAGTCTCAGTTATCCGAGTCGAGTTTTGCCAAGTTGGCCTGTCCTAAAATAAGATGAAACACGAAACGATTTCGATAAAAGGGGTTGTTGAGTTGGACTGCGTCGACACATTAAAATATAATGGAAATTTAATGGAAATTGTGTGAGGTACAACTGCCATCTTTACCCTACCTGCTTAAGCACATGAAAAGGAAAAGAAAGAAGAGAATGGTTTTCTTGCATAGCATTCCAATGAGATGCTTCACGGACAAATTGGAGTGCTTTACGTTGACAGGAAACAAGTGAATCGCATTGCAATTGCAACAAAAAAGTAAAACAATTCAACTACTGCTGGCTGCTACTGCTTCTGCAACAACGAGTTCTTCGATCCTATCCCATATAACTAAAGGTACAATCGGAAGTGGAGATTCCATGACAAGTGACCAAACGGCTGAATACCACTGGGGTAACATATATTACGTCCTTGCTATTTCCTCAGTGGATAATTCAATCCTTTTAATAGTTCCAATTGCTCTCGTTGCTGTATACTATCTTCATTCTTGTTCAATTAGGTGTACTTTATATGTATCTTCTTTTTTTTTTTGTTGAAAGTTTTCTTGTGCAAGTTGCTTATGTCCTTTGCAACATCGTATGTGTTTTATGCTTAAATGGATTGAATGAACTTGTTTCGGTTGGTCTAAGGATGAAAAATAAAATTGAAAGCAGAGTAGGAAAATGAATTTTTTAACTAGCATTTTAGTATTATCCAGAAGATTTGTGTTTTTAATTAGCCACTACATACACATAAAAATGGCTTTATAGAACAATGGAAGTGCAAAGAAAAATTTAACTGAGTGGTGGATTTGTTTTTACAACAGAGAGGTGATTACGTTAGTTCGTATTAAAAGTTTAGTCTTTCTTTTCTTCTCTTCTAAAAGGTGTTTTCAGATTTGTATGCATCGGTATTTCGAAAAAGGCAGGTTTTAAATACCACGACTGGATCTGCAGATTCGAAGTTCTTCTTGGTTGGAGAACTGCCGCTTATTTGGTTAATGTAAGGTGACTGAGCTAATTTTTTTAAGAGAGTTTAGCGTTCGAACAACATCGATATATTTGCATTGCTGTTTTCCAACAATACTGACATCCCCTTAATTTTAACCGAATATTTGTCGAAGAAGTTTTTCTTCAAAAGAGTTCAGTGTCAACTGCTCATTGGACCATAAAGTACGACTGCTAGGCTAAAGTTTTTGTAAAGTAAGCATGTCGTGTTCCGAATAAGAAGTTTTCATACAAATTAGTTTTGCTTAACCGATATACGAGCGGTTTCCTAGTGCGAAAATTTGGTATAATGATAGATTTGTCTGACTGACCACAAGCATTTATAAAAATGTTCAGGGAGACGGACAGAATCTAGAAATCCAAAATTCAGAAAGCCCAAAATCCAGAAAACTTAAAATCCCGAATACAAAAAATCCTGAAAACCCAAAATACCTAAACAATAAAATCCCAAAATTCCAGAAAACCCAGAATATCGGATACAGAAAAACCCGAAAACCCAAAATCCCATAACCCCAGGAAACTGAAAACCCAAAATCCCGCAAACTCAAAATCCAGAAAGCCCAAAATCCCGTAAGTAATGTGAAAATTTTACCAAAATATGTCAATGCTCCAATTTGTAAACTATTATTACACAATAACAAAAAAATCATATAACATAAAAAGAGCAAAAACACAAATTTGATCAATTTTGGATCTGGTACCTACATAACATTTTTTTAAGAATGGGCAAACCCGGAGATATTTTTTTTTTGCTCTTATATTGATGTTTTTTTAAATTCAAAGTTGGTCAACATTGATTCAAAGATTTTTAACTTTAAGCCAAACCATATTGTTTAAACTTTGACTCAAAAGTTTTTGTTTTTTTTTTTTAATTTACGTTGTTTCCCTCTCTGCTTATTTGTTCAGTTTGTTTACTTGTTAACATCAAACTATTTGTCCCAAATCGGGATCCCGAAAATTTTGGGATTTTGCATTACGGTTTTTCGGGATTCTTAGTTTTCGAGATTTTGTGTTTGAATAAATGAAATAAACCGATAACGTTAATTTTTTTTGCATTTTTTGAGTACGTTTTGCAGGCAGAATGCCCCATGCAAAAGTTATTTGATCCCCATGTTCATATCTAGGGCGCTTATCTCATTTATTTAACAAAAAAATTATGATTTTGCTGTACCAATTATTTTGAGTGCCAAAAAAAAAACGTATTTTACTACAGTAAGAAAGAACTCGATATAATATTATAGAAAGTAAGGATCTATCTTAAAGTATACTATGGATTTTATGCTATTACTCACACCCAAAAATTGCTATGGGCTCTCGGGCTATAAGGACTATTACTAGTACCAGAACAAGGGTTGGGTACCCTATTCCAAAAAACAAAATCTCCAACACAAAATCCCCAAAACAAAATCCCCAAAGACAAAATCTCCAGAAACTAAATCCCCAAGAACGAAATCCCCAAGCATATAATCCCCAAAATCCAAATCCTTAAGCACAAATTCACCATATTTCGGGTTTTGAGAATAATTAGGGACAAAATTTCAATTTTCTTCTCTTCTTCAAACATTGTTTTTTAAGCGAAAAAAGATTTAATTTCTTTTTTCAAACTATTCAGGATAACGCGGTACATGTACAACCTATTTCCATTTGTGTCATCAACAAGATAAGTGTTTGCATCTTAACTTGATAAGCAGTAAAAGTTGTTCAAAAGAAAGAACTTTTAAACCTTGCAGCAAAAGGAGTTTTGGCATTTGCCTTGAAAAACAGTTTAACATTGTTATTAAAATCATTACTAAGGAAAAAGTACTACACGATGCATATAATAGGTACCTGCATTCATTAAAAACTATTCTACGGCATTGATGCGTTCGAAAGTTTAAGACATGGGGATTTTCTTTGGGGATTATGTGCATTGGGATTTTGTTTCTGGGGATTTTTTTGTTGGAGATTTTGTGCTTGTGAATAATAAATTTGTGGATTTTTAAAAGTATGGGGATTTTATGTTTGGGGATTTTGAACTTGGGTATTATGTCGGTATCCCCCAGAAACAAGTCCTAGTGCATCGACTCTGTGAATAAAAATCAACTGCAATCTTGGCAATTTCAAAAAAAATAATCGTGAGAGGAGTGGTTAAACCCCATATCCCCCTTAAATAAAATAGGGGTATGGCTCTTCACTAGAGTGCAGATTTTGTAAAAATTGGATATTTTTGGGTCTTTATATACTTTGGTCCTATAAGTCGTCTTTTGGAATTACGATTGTTAAACATCGATTTATCAAATTGTCAACAAAAAAAATGTTGATTAGTTAAATGGCCCATTAATTGAAATTTTGTTAAACATCATTTGGGGTAGGTGCGAGATCGGGTGTATATGCAAAGTTTCTTGCCGCATTTGATGAATCTTGACTATTAAAATTAAATAGGAAAAAACAATTTAACAAGCTAAAATATCGGTCAAAATCGGCCGTCGATTTTTTTTTGTATTAATCAATTCAACGTTACCATTTTCAAGATGTCATTTTCAATATCCGGGACAATCTTGAGTTTAACTGGAATTACGAGTATCTGCAACATTGAAAAATTCGTTTTTGTTTCAACGTGAATTAATATCTTAACAACTCATTAAAACTTTTTTTATTTATAATTTCATAATAATAAACCAAGTTTGGAATTATGGTACCTACTTTATAGAGAAGTATGTTTGATATATTCCATGTGGTTTGGTGTGCATTGTGTTTGAGATATTTATCTAGAAATCTACATTTTAACCAAAATGACAAACTGGCTTGATAATTGTATACAAAACACAATAAAACCACACGTAAGATGAAACCACCATGACATTTAGCTGTCAAATGCCAAAAATAGATTAAATTAGCAGAAATCGTATTCATATAAAAACCAATTCTCTTATAATCATAAATATTTATGTTTTCTTGCATTGATATCTTATTCAATAAAACTAAGGATTCACGAATGGAAACGTGCATTGGATGGGAAGGATTCTGTTATTTTTATTGAAACTGCTGCCAGTTCCACTCACCCAATTCTTTAAAATTTTGTGTATTGAACCCCACGCGTATGCCGTGTTTTATTCAACAGCGAATAGCTGCACATTTTTATCAAATTTTATTCGCAAAACAAAAACAAAATAAATGCTGAGCAGTCTAATTTGTTTGGCGAATAAAATAAAACAATTAGTAGTTTCTCACTGTCAAAAAAAAAACTAACACACCCATAAAATTTAATAAAGATACCGAATAACTCCAATTAAACATCATAAGTTTATTCTTTTTCTTTTTTTTTTAATTATAAACTTTAACAGCAACATACATTTGTCAACTATAAAATTAATACATTTTGCTTCAAATTTTATCATGGTATAGCTCATAAATTCTCGTTTTCATGATATGCAGAATATAAGGCATTATAATATTTCAATTTTCTACACATGCACAGGCACACTACTGAACACCAACAACACACCATGATGAATAGAGAAGAACATGAATTTTCAAACAAAGTTCTATCACATGGTTTCCAGGTCAGTGAGCTTTTTGGCTATGAACATTGCCAACTATTCAGTTAAATTTACGAACAGTAATTATTTAGAGCCCTTATCAGTTAAATTAGTTAAATTGAAATATCATATAAATTTGGTTATAACTTCATTTGGAAAGGAATTTTTAATTTAAATATAATAAATTCTAACATACAAATAATTCAAGTAGATTATTTATAAATAATGCTGTTGTCTATAAGATGGATTACTGATTCTCTAGCATTCAGTGACTTTGCAAAGAGAATCTACACATCGTCGGCGGAAAGCAAAATTGTTCTTACTCCATAGGATTTACAAAAGACTTAGAACAATTTCACTAAGAACTATTTTGACGTCGATATGCATTTTGATGGAATGTTTTTTTTTTTAAATTATTTCGACTAGATATTTAATTACCTAACTGAAAAATTGCTCAGATGATAGGTTCCTGAGATAAAAATAAAATTGCTTATGTTAAAATGAAAAATAAGTTCGTTCAGATCTGTGTTGTTTGTTCGTGACTCAATATCATTGCTCTATAGGGCAAGTATTGGTTTCCTGTCAAAAAATAAATAAAATGCACAAATGGATCGCACATACTTGCTCTTATAGAAAAAGTTACTAAAAATGTTAAGCCTTTTTAAGTTTTGTGAATGCAGTTTTAGAAATAAATTAAAAAGACATAAAATTTGATATTCAAATAATTAAAACAGCTTCTTCAGTTTGACCTTAAAACGAAGTATTCAATTTGATTTCTTCTATAATGATACATTTTTAGAAAAAAAAATTTGAAAATCGTTAGAGCCGTTTTCTAAAAAAACTATTTTTTTAAGGACTTTTATAAAAAAAAATTGGTATGCCATTTTTAAGATATTATTTATCAACATCTAAAAACTAAATTTTGAAACAAAAATATTGAGTAGTTTTCGAAATAATGATTTTTCAAAAAAAAAAATTCAAACATTTGTTAAAAATCCAAAAAAATAATTTTCGAAATTTTTTTTACAAAATATTATTACGGCAACTTGAAAGCATCCATGTAAAATGGTTGAAATTGATTGAGTTATGAAGGAGAAAATCGGAATTGAAAAAAACGGTTCTATGGCAGGTACCGTTAATAACGGTTTTTGAAAAAAATGAATCTCATTTAAAGATAGAATTTACCCAAAGAAATGACAATGATTTTTTAATCAAAATCATGGGCACGGTTTTTGAGAAAAATGAGTTTTTCTAAAACCGGCATATGACAGGTACCGTTATTTGGGGTCCAAGAAAAAAATTAAAAAAAAAACGTCTGGGGATATTCTCCAAAAAACGCAACATACCAAGTTTGAAGTAAATCGACCCATCTGTTTAAGCTGTGTTCTCTGATACATACAGACAGACAGACAGACAGACAGAATTGTCGTTGTTTTGTACGAATGCATAACTTGATATATGGTACCCATATCGCAAGTAAAAATTTAGACCGTTAGAGCTGTTTAAAAAAAAAAAAAAAAAAACAATTTTTCTACATATATAAAATTTTTTATAGAATTAAAAAAAAAACATTGGTAGCCCATTAGTGATTGCAACAATCTTGCGTTCTTAGTTTTTCTCAAAAAAATTGAATAACGGAAATATGATGAACAAACTTTTCGGGATTTTTTCCATAATTTTTAATTATTTCCGTATTATATCATTACTGGCTAAACTGATTTCGTTCAAAACTTGTCACCAGGTTAAACTCATCATTTTAATGTAGTTTTTCCAACTAATACAAACTATACAGTGGGTCGAACTCTCAAAAAGAAAGACAAAAAGTTCGAGTTATAGAAACTTCGATTTAAGAAGATAAGAAAAAATGTTGAGTTTTGTTGTTTTATTTTATTTAAAAGTACATTCAAGAGTGAAAATGATTATTGAAGCCAGTAATCATTCTTTGACCTTTTTTTCAATACATTTTAATTTATTCAAAAATTTCCATTTGGTGTATTATATTGAAGAAATTATACGGCGTGTTGTTTTCAGTAAGAAGAACATCACGTATTGTTTCAAAGGCTTCATAGACCTTAGCTTATTTCGGCTTCACGATTAAGCCATTACCTGGGTCTGCATCAACATCAATTTGATCCTCACTAATGTTTTCCACCTCATCAGACGTTACCGAAAGTAAAATTTCTGCATCAGACTGCATGTGGCAAACAATAATCTCACTATCCAAGTTAATGCATTCCGGCAGGCTACATCTTATGTCTTGTGTACTTTGTGTACGCGAAAAATTCTCTTGTATTTCTCCGAACTCATTTATGGGTACACCAAAATCTGCATGAGTTTCTCTTAGCTCTGCCAAATATAAATCATCTTCTTCATCCCAAAGAGAATGTTTCCCAAATCCAACTTTTATAAAAGAATTTCGTATTGTGGAGCTCTTAACATCGCAGTTCCATCACATTGAAACATTTTTTATGCAATCCAATTGTAATTTTTTGACTAACATTCCCTTTTTCTAGCGAGGTAAGGATGTCTCCAATGATTTTTTTTCTGTAGAAGCACTTAAAATTCTGTATTACACCTTGGTCCATTGGTTGTAAGGCTGCTGTCATTGTTAGTGAAAAAAAAACAAGCTTAATAGACTTTAAGTTTATTGGTGATTTGTGAGCACTGCAATTGTCAACAAAAACCAGGACTTCGTTTCGTTTTTGAAAAAGAATACCCTGTCCCATTCTCTAACCCAATCTTCGAAAAAGTCAGTTACCATCCATGACTTTTTGTTTCCTCGGTACTTAACAGGCAAAGATTTAATCATTGTAAACATCGTGTCTTATTGCTATTGCCGATCAAAAGAATTTTAAGTTTTTCTTTTCCACTCTAATTTGCTGCAATCATACATGTTACTGCAATCATTACATGTGTACTTGGAGGTAAACAATATTTTATTGTTAAATTTTTCTTTCTAACACCACTCTCAACTTCACTAATAACGTTCATTTTTTGTTCAAAAGTTATCTAAATGCTTTAATTTTCTTCCTGACATTGAAATTAGTGACTCCTTCCTTTTCTCATTAAAAAAATTGAAACAAAACTAGGAAATTCTACTCATAAAAACTTTTTAACCCGTTCAAAATCAAAGTTCTAATGAAAAATCTACAACATTCGAACACAACCATCCCTCTTCCACAAATAAACTTTCAAATCTAATCACAGTAGACTCAATTCCCGATTTTGAACAAAGAGAAAAATATGTATCCTACTGGAAAGCATACAAAATAATCATAGTAGACTAGAGTAAATTTCAAACAAACAAAAATTGAAAAAATAGGGATTCCCCCAATTAGAGAAATTCGAGTTAAGGAGACTTTTTGACTTCAAATGCAATTTAAAAAGTTCGAAACATAGAGAACTTCGAGTTACAGAAGTTCGAATTATGGAGGACAAAATTCATGAAAATAAAGTTTAAAAAGCAAAGTTCTCAATAAAAATTTGAGTTATAGAGAAATTCGACTTAAGAAAGTTCGAGTTATGGAAGTTCAACTGTAATAACTTTGAACTACATGATCAAGTTCGTGCGATCCAGTCGTGCATTTTATTTTATTTTGATTTTGTAAAATGCAATAAAATTCGTTTAAAAAACTCAACGGATTTCGACGAAGCTTATTACACAAAAGGTTTTTAGGTAAAGGATTTTTGGAGATAAATGATCGGATGTTTATTTCATTATAAAGAGGAAGGTATGCCGTTAATAATGGAACACAACATCAGCCAAATGGCCGCCAAGACCACGCTTATAGGACCATATCCTTTTCATGAAATTTTCCATAACCAAATCGCAAAGTGGCTGCCCTATGTCCTCGATAGCCTCACGAATATCATCTTTGAGGTCTTGAATAGACGCTGGGCTGTTGGCGTAGACCTTATCTTTCACGTGGCCCCAAAGGAAGAAGTCGCAAGGTGTTAAATCACACGATCTCGGTGGCCAATTGTGATCACCTCTTCGAGAGATAACACGGTCCGGAAACTTTTCCCGTAAAAGATCGATGGTTTCATTGCTTGTGTGGCACGTAGCGCCGTCTTGTTGAAAGTAAACGTTGTCCAGATCAATACCATCCAATTCAGGCCATAAAAAATCATTAATCATCTCTCGATAGCGCAATCCATTGACCGTAACTGTTGCTCCAGCCTCATTTTCGAAAAAGTAAGGTCCAATGACCCCGCGGGACCATAAACCGCACCAAACAGTCACGCGTTGAGGATGGAGGGAGAGGCTTTTCAACAATAACTCTTGGGTTTTCCGAGCCCCAGATGCGACAGTTTTGTTTGTTGACGTAGCCTCCGAGGTGGAAATGGGCCTCATCAGTCAAGATGATTTTTCGATGAAATTCCGGTTCATTTTCATGCATTTCAAGGACCCAATCAGCAAAGACACGACGTTGTTGATGAACAGCCGGCTTGAGTTCTTGTGTTAACTGAACTTTATAAGCCTTAAGACCCAAGTCTTTATGCAAAATACGGTGTAATGACGTTTGTGGAATGCCTAATTCCAAAGAACGACGAGGAATGGACAAACCTGGGATTTCTTCAACACTTTGGGCTACAACAGCAATATTCTCAGTTGTTCTTGAGCGACGTGCACGGGTTTTATTCTTCACATCACTAACTTGTCCCAACAGCTCGAATTTGTCCACCAATTTCTGTATTGCGGTCCGACAAGGTGCTTCACGACGACCCAAAAATGTTTTAGTTTTACGAACCGTTTCTTCCAAATTTTCACCGTTTTTATAGTGAATTTTAATAATTTCAATGCGTTGTTGAAGCGTGTATCGTTCCATTTTTATTAATAGCGTAGTTTCTACTTGTCAAATGTCAAAAAATGACAGCTTCAAAAGTGACAGCTACCGAAATAGCGGGCTATTGAAAATAACACCTCTTATTGGAAAACTCTATATAAGATTACATCAGGCCATGAGAACCATAGTGGACAAACTAATCTTTGACCTTTTTTTTTTTTCAAAAGTCGAAAATTTGGAACTATTTTCACGAAAACTGTTTTTTTAAACAGTTATTTATGACATATCAAAAAGTACAACATTTTCAAAAAGAAACTGATAGGAACTGCTAAAAAAAACATTAATTCCAAAGTTGCCCAATATTTCAAAATCACTTTTATATCGAGTACTACCAACCATGAAAATTTCAACAACAACAAAAGTACTTACATTAAATCCAAAAAGAAAAAGTGAAACACGAGGGTTAAATCACTCGAAAACTAAATAAACTCAATGATTAAACCAAAAAATTGAATCGAAGATATAACCATGAAAAATAGTTTTATCGCGAGGTAACTCCTATATGTATTTACTTTCTCCCAAAGTGAAATAAATGTTGTGGGTCATCAACTGTGGGGCGGATTGAATTGTAAATTTTTTATGAACCATTTTGTTTTATTTCCCCTTACAAAAACAACAACCTTCCCTATAGGTTGTAGTTTGTAGGTAAACAAATTTCAATGTTTTTACTATACAAATAATGTTATCCTTTTTTATGGGTACTAACTTATTATGACCAACTATATGTACTCTCTCCAGTAATAAATGTAGACCACAGTTTTTATAAAACATTTACATTTAATTGAAATAAATGTTGCCCTCTTCAAATGCCATATGAGTGTATTTTATTGGTGAAGAAGGAAATAAAGCAATTTGCTTAGGTAAACACTTCACGTGTTGGTCGAATTTAGCATAACTACCCAGGATTAACTGCTCTTTATCCAGGACTCTGTGTTTTTCATTCAGGAATTAAAAGGATATTAAACTTAACGAGCATAGTTGATGCATCACGTCGTCGTCGTCGTCGTCGTCGTCGTCGGTCGCTATGTTGGAATGTTAAGATTTATGCCAACAACAATATCAAAAACACACACACCCCTCCCTCAACTGGCCACAGCCACCTCACACAATCTGTTTGGTCGATTTAAATTGCTTTTGAAGCTTTGGCAAACTTAACACTCACCGTCGTCGATGGTGGGTGGTGGTCCCCTCCTATCTATCAGCAAGTATAATTCCTCACGCTTTCTTAGTTCGGTAGATAAATAAAGATGACGTCCTAATTCCTGTTTGCTTCCCTCTTTTATTTTCCGTCCATAAGTTGCATGGCAGTTTGTGTCGTACATATACAGACGTTTTGACCTCAAATTGCGACTCGGTATTAAGCTATCAGTTTCCTGCAGAAGGACGTGAAATGTAATGGGTTTACCTGAAATGGCTCCGGCTATTATGATGGTTTTAAGGATACCTTTTTATCCACTTTTCAAGGGATTTAATTTCACAGCAAAAAGAAAAATACAAAAAAAAAAAAGAAAATAAGAAGATGAAAATGAAGACGATGGAAAAAAGAAGTTTGAAGGAGGATATATTCCTGCATTGGGTTGTGGCATGGCGCTTGGTAGAGTTGAATACTTGCTTCTTTGTGGTGTTTTCTTAGTTCATGGAAGCGGAATGAAGCATTTTTATATAGCTACCAGAGTCTTCCACAGTAAAATGGAATTTTATTTTCATCATCAACATTTTTTTTTTTTTTTTCTAAAACAAAAAAAGAAAACAAGGAATAAAGGTTAAAATAACGTGCCATCGCCAGCGTGCGGGAATGAGATGGCAATTGACTTAAAGTGTCTTCTTACAAATTAAAGCTGATAAAGAGTACAAAGAAAATCATTTTATATTTATTTTTTCTTTGTTTTTCTTCTCCAAATGCAAAATGGGAAATGAATTGGAAAAATTACAAATTTAAAAAAATAATCCTATTGAAATTTGAAGACGTATAGGAGAGAACAATACCTATGCAGACCCATTTTTGTTGAGAAAATAAAATTAAGACGATATTAATTTACCATAATGTAATTTGTATTTAGTTCAGCTAATTTTTAGAGCTTATAATTTTGTTTATTAAATTATCTGGCTTCCCAAGTAACGTTTTCTTACTTATAACACTCTTCAAGAGTGTTATAAGAATGATTTTCAAGAGGGAAAAGTATTCTAGTAGTGTGTTCTAAGATTGCTATAAGGTTCTTTTAAGGGTTAAATGGCCTATCTCCAAGAAGCTATTACACTCTTGTTGCAAGATTTATATTCTCAAAGAAGAATAATGGGTCTTGTTAAAAGAGTTAAATTAAGTTTTCTTATGAGAATAAAAGTATTTGCAAATTACAAAGAGTTTTATTCTTTTACTTAGAACGATTCAAGACGAATCTTAGTTTTTTTTAAGAAATGGTTATTTCTTAAGTATTGCAATAAGATGTAGTAGAGTGTAATGAGAATTTCAAGAGTAAAAATCTGTTAGTTGGGTTATGTAATACAAGCGTTGTTAAACTTAAATAATGCACTTTTATACATTATAAATTAAATTCTAACTTAAAACTAATATTGTCAGTACCTACCTACACTTGTTATGACAGCTGAGCTTCATGGGAATCTGCTAACTCGCATGCCAGGCATTAGTCTGCAGTGGTCTTACCATGATTGATTTATGAAGACTTGTTCCACTTTTCTTTTCATCACTCTTATCAAATCGCCAGAATTGGCTTTTAGATTTTTAATGCAAAGAGGCGTTATGCCAGTTTCCAAATAGATGGGATAGTTTGGAGTTGCATTTGGCAATCTGAATAAGCGCTTGAAGAAATGCCTCTGCAATGTTTCAAATGCCTCGAAGAATAAATATCAAAAACCTGGACACAATAGCACATTCATGTGTTGACAGTTGCGTGAAAAACACGATATTTTGAAGCCAAATCGATGTCTTGGTTTGCAAAGAACGACATTGAACTCAGAGCAAATTTTTGCCTCATTGCTGTTTTGCTTTGCTTTAAAACAGCGAAGTATTTAAGCTACTGCACAACTTCAATAGACACATCATTTAGGAACCAATTTTCTTCGGGTTGTGTTCTACTTTGACGCGCTTCAAAAATCATCACCTTAGTTTTACTTGTATTGAAGATTAACCCCCACTTCTCGCAAAATGTATCCAGTTTGAAATAAATATCATTAAAAAATGCCATATTAAACAAATTTAATCTGCACATTCATCTTTCTGACATGAGGGGACCGATACTATCTACTATTTTATTCGACTGTTCCTATGTCAAATAGCTATAATTCAGTAAAATTGTGTTTTTTTGAGGTACCATTCTCTAATATTTTATGTTTTTAAGGGTGCTGACTCCGAATTCGAGAATTGCCAACAAAATTGCGTAACATGACTAAAAATGCAAATAATTCCGAAACTTTCAACATTTAGAACTATGTAGCGTCAATTTATATAGAAAACCAAATTTGCTCAAAATTATTTATGTAATCATATCATTCTCCGAAATATGCCCCTTTAAACCTTAACAATTTCTGTTTAGTAATTTGATTTGACCCAGGATTTTTTCAATTCTAAAATTTTCTGAAAATGTTCACAACAATAGCCTTACTGATATCTGAAAAGAGTGTTTGTTACATAGATTTAACGAAAATAAACAAAATAATGTTGAAAACTTTGCGTTTTTTTCGAATTTTTGACCATGTTGCGTCATGAAATTTTGTTGGCACAGTTCGCAGAACCAGCAAAAAAATAAATTGTGAAACAAATCAAAACTACCCGAAAATTTTCCTTCGAGGAACCTTGCGAGGCGTACCATGGGAACCACTGTTCTGATCTGTTTTACAATTAATGAAATTCAAAGTACGACATTACTGATCATAAAAATGTAGTATTTGATGCTGTCAGCATTTAAAAGGCTGACAAATAAAGAGGTGTTATTTTGAATAGCCCGCTATTTCGGTAGCTGTCACTTTTGAAGCTGTCATTTTTTGACATTTGACAAGTAGAAACTACGCTATTAATAAAAATTGAACAATACACGCTTCAACAACGCATTGAAATTATTAAAATTCCCTATAAAAATGTTGATAATGGCAATACAGAAATTGGTGGACAAATTCGAGCTGTTGGGACAAGTTAGTGATGTGAAGAATAAAACCCGTGCACGTCGCTCAAGAACAACTGAAAATATTGCTGTTGTAGCCCAAAGTGTTGAAGAAAACCCAGGTTTGTCCATTCCTCGTCGTTCTTTGGAATTAGGCATTCCACAAACGTCATTACACCGTATTTTGCATAAAGACTTGGGTCTTAAGGCTTATAAAGTTCAGTTAACACAAGAACTCAAGACGGCTTTGCTTATTGGGTCCTTGAAATGCATGAAAATGAACCGGAATTTCATCGAAAAATCATCTTGACTGATGAGGCCCATTTCCACCTCGGAGGCTACGTCAACAAGCAAAACTGTCGCATCTGGGCCCCGGAAAACCCAAGAGTTATTGTTGAAAAGCCTCTTCATCCTCAACGCGTGACTGTTTGGTGCGGTTTATGGTCCCGCGGGGTCATTGGACCTTACTTTTTCGAAAATGAGGCTGGAGCAACAGTTACGGTCAATGGATTGCGCTATCGAGAGATGATTAATGATTTTTTATGGCCTGAATTGGATGGTATTGATCTGGACAACGTTTACTTTCAACAAGACGGCGCTACGTGCCACACAAGCAATGAAACCATCGATCTTTTACGGGAAAAGTTTCCGGACCGTGTTATCTCTCGAAGAGGTGATCACAATTGGCCACCGAGATCTTGTGATATAACACCTTGCGACTTCTTCCTTTGGGGCCACGTGAAAGATAAGATCTACGCCAACAGCCCAGCGTCGATTCAAGACCTCAAAGATGAAATTCGTGAGGCTATCGAGGACATAGGGCAGCCACTTTGCGATTTGGTTATGGAAAATTTCCTGTAAGCGTGGTCTTGGCGGCCATTTGGCTGATGTTGTGTTTCATTATTAACGGCATACCTTCTTCTTTATAATGAAAAAAATCCGATCATTTATTTCCAAAAATGCCATTTTCTTTGAATATCAAAATAACACCTCTTATTGGAAAACCCTTTATTATCGGGTTGGGTACGAAATTCCGCAGAACAAAATCCCACCGCAAAAATATGTTTTATATTTTTCTGTTAAGTCACTCGATTTCATGAGAATCAACAAGAACGAAGGTTTCTACTACGTTTAGTTTTTCGATGTCTCGAATATGCAAATAGCGAGCAGAGGGGATTGCAGGCTTCAACTCCACTGCTTAGGCCCACTATAGGATTTGGGGTGGGTGGGAGGTTGGGTGTATGCAAAGTTTTCTTGATTGAAAGTACGCTCGTTACACTCGTTCTGTACTCGTGACTTTAATTTTTTTTTAAATATGAAAGAAGCTTAAATGTTGTTTAAAAGACTCTTTGTGTGGATTTTCGATAAAGTGCGGTTCAAAAGTGAAGGCGATTTAATGTTCTTCGTATATTAAAAGTGAGTTCAATATCTGAACAAACCTTAATGTAAATCCATCTTCATGTTTTGGGTTCAGGTCTTTGGTTTATGAATTTGACATTTCATGTGTCAGTGGATTTGACATATACTCATTGTTTCAAACAATTTCGATGTAAAATATTTAAATAATTTATAGCCAATTCATATCAATGCTAAAAATACTTTCGTTTGATATATAATTTATTCCCCTTCGATTTGTGTGGGCCGCGTAAAGTGACCCAAAAATATGATGATTATGAAGATTGACAGGAGTATAAATGGTAAAGTAGTTCCTCGTAGCGATAATATAGTTCTCCGGTAAGTTCCATAATTGATTTAAATGCGATAGCGATTTGCGAGTAGGTACTGAAGATTAAGCTGACTCCCTGGGGGAAGGGTATTGCGATTTCTATAATAATCCAAGGCTCATCTTGTTCAGAGCAAAAAGAATCACATAATCGTGATTTTATATGAAAAAAAAAATAAGAGTAAATTGTGGATTGTGCTCTTCCATACCAAATTTCAAGAATAAAGGATTCTCCCGATATGCATCTTATACATAATTTTTTGTTATGCAATTCCAAGATTCCTAAAATTTCTATTGTCTCAGGGACGCAATTGTAATGAATTGCATTTATGCATGTTTCCGAAATTCAATAACTACTCAAAATAAGATTCCAATAGCTCATGTTGCAATTCCATTACCGTAGTTCGTATTTGATTAAACATGATCACAAGGACGAACAGAAACATTAGATATCCAACTGACTGAAACTAATTTACTTTCCATACTCAATTAGAAATCCAATACAACAACTGCATGGCTCCTAGCTCATGATGGTCATGCCTCATGGTCCAAGCGATGCAAAAAGAATTATTCGTCGCCACATGAAAGGACTCTACAACACTACAAAATTCACATTACCAGACAACCAGTGTGAGGAATGTTATAGTTTTGCATAAATTATCCCTTGAAGTAGTAAATTTCCATGATGCAAGGTATTTCGCATAATTGTTTTTAGCTACTTTCATTGATTTCGTGATTTTTTTTTTCTTCTTCAGCTTTTTTTTCTGAGAAGACTAGGGGATGACAGGGTAAATGGGGGGAATCCAATTAGAATTTTCAGGACTTGTCCAATAAGGACGGGTTGAGCTTGAGTGCACAGACGAAACCAAAGGACTACACACCATCAGCCAGACACAAATCAACTTGACTTAGTGGAAGCTGGAAGATAGTGTTTAGTGAAAATTAAAATGGATGCAAGAGCATGGCAGTGCGGATGCGGATGCGGATACAGAAAAGGGTCCAACAACGATGAAAGAAGAAAACGAACAAGAACCAGAAAGGGATGGATTCTTTGTTTTTTCCGCAATTGCTTTCAGTGTGCGTCCGATGTGCCTTTTTTGTAATAAGAAAACTTTCGTTTCGATGTTCGTTCGTCCCTCATCAACTTTCCACTTAAATAATCTTCAAAAGTGCCAAAGTTGTGCATTTCTTGATGAAAAAAGTTTATCCTTTAGTTTGCAGTTTCTCTTGTGTTAATTGTTGAAGAATCGATGATGATGATCATCATAATGATTATGATAATGATGATGATGATGAAAGTGTTACGTAGTTTGGTAAACACTATACTCTCCTACAAAGAGCACTCATTTATTTTTTTAAATGCCACTTTCGAGTCAGATATTTAATAATTCGTAAAAGTTTGTGTTCTTCCGTCACAAGTACAAAGTTAAAAAGTTCATGCCAAAGAATGTGATCTTAGATTACTTCTTGTCTAGTAATAGTAGAAAACCTTTGAGAACAAAAATAAAATTAAATCCATCAAAAACTTATTTATTCAAATCACAAGAGGTAATTCTTGGAATCTTCAATTCTAGGTAATGTATACCCAGATACAAAAATTACAAAATCAACAGTAGATGTATCCTTTTCTATGTATGGAAATTATTTGAATATTCCAATTCGGGTGACTTAGTCATAAGATTTGTTTGTTGCGTACCGAGAATTGTTGTTCTAGGAGATTTTTGAATTCGGTTGATTGATTTCGCAAAATTCTGATTAACTATGTAAATCTTCAAGGGATACTGATATATCTAGAAGCGCAAACCTTAAACATAACATAAAAAGTATTGTTGTCTGAACAAATTTTAATGCAAACTATTTTTCAATCTTACCTGCTCCACAGTGTGGCATTTTCAATTATTAATATTTAATTTTAGCTGAACTATTTTATGATTACAACTGTTATTGGCAATTTTTACAATTTTTTAGCTTTTATAGTTTTTGAGTTACAGCTAGTTGAAAAAACGATTTTTTTCAGCAGTTTTTCTTCTTATTGAAAACATTGTTTCGTTTTTAATTCCACATTAAAGGAGAATGGGCAAATTTGTATGAAGTGTGGACGTTTCGCTGCCAAGAATAATTTTGTTATTGATTGATGTGGATTAGTTCTCAAAGTGTTGTGCAGAAATGTTACCACGATGACATACGTCAAAAACGAATAAAATGCATTTTTGTTTTTCAACATTTTATGAATATTTCCTCCATATTTCTGTCTTATTTAATTAAGAATGAAAAAGGATAAATGAAACAACAGATCTTGATCGTTTCAAGACATTTATCACATACTGAATTAAAAAAATAAGAAAAATACCATTATAATACTATCAAGACTAAGAGACCGCTGCTTTTAAGCGTGAATGATAGCACAAAGTGATGGGTATTTTTGGAAAGGTCTATTAATTATATATATGAGATGTCGAGTCCTTGCAAACGCTCGTGAGGGTTTAAAACTTATAGTGCAATAACAATGCATTTTGTTCAAAAATGAAGATACCAATAAAAATTGTTGTTAGTAAGATAGTGTCCGTTTAATTGTTTCCAGATATGAGCTGGATGCACTAAAAAATTCACACTTTTAGTGCATATTGCGGGCCGGAATCCTGGAATTGACTTTTGGCAGCATACAAAGAAGATCTATCCTACTACCAACAATTTTTGTTGGCATCATAACAATCCAAATAACTGCCTTGTTATTGCACTTTTACTTTTTTTACCAATGAAATGCAATAACACATCCACAGTAAAAATTAATCTGAAGTAACAGATCATTTATTTGTAACCAATTTTATTAATGGCCACTGAACGTCCAAAATGACGAATCTCCTTCAGTTCAAAAACTATGAAACTTGGCACACGTTCATGCTCTTGCATCCATTCGAATTTCCACTAAACACTATCTTCCAGCTTCCACTAAATCCTCAGAAAAAAAAGACAACAAAAAAAAGCTGAAGAAGAAAAAAATCACGAAATCAATGAAAGTAGCTAAAAACAATTATGCATAATATGTTGCATCGTGGAAATTTAGTACTTCGAGGGATAACTTATGCACAAATTATTCTTTCTTCGTTTATAGTCGGTGAGCTGGTGAATGTTTTGGAAACGTCATCCTGACAAGTTAAATGTTTGTACTCGTAATAGTTGCTTTCAAAAATAATCATCTGAAGTCTTCACGGGAGGTCTTCTTCAGGCTCCCAAAGTTATGAATAAAAAAGTAACGTAATCATTGCAAAACAGATTTAGCAAGTGGGAAGTTTTAGAACTCGACAAAATAAAACAAAATCAAAAAAAAAACTGTAGACCATTTATGAATACTTTCCATAAATAAAATGCGCGACTGGATTGCACGAACTTGCTCATGTAGTGCAAAGCTATTTTATGTATTAACTTAGCTTGAAAATTTTAGCTTTTGGGCATCTCATGTGTGTAGGTATTGAGAGATATTCACAAATAAGCAAAAATAAATATTTTTGTAAAACGGGAACACTTTTTGTTTTTTTTTTTTTTGAAAAATAATTTTTTCTTCCATATTGGGTCAATGATTTGTGTTTTTTCAAAATTTTATTTTTAGATGTTGATAAATATTAGCCATCTTAAAAATGGCATACCAGTTTTTTTTTATAAATCGTTTGAAATTTTTTAATAAAAAAATATTTAAAAAAAAAAAACGGCTGGAAAGATTTTTTTTTTTGAAAAAAATTCTAAAAATTTACCGTTATTGAAGAAATCATATCAAAAAGTTTTATCAAAATCGTAAGAGCCGTTTTGGATAAAATTCGAATAACTCAAAAATGTTGTATGGGAGGTACTCGTTCTAGATGAGATATTCAAAAAAAAAAAAAAGCCTTTCGACATTACGTAAAAATCATCTGTACCAAATTTGAAGAACACGCGTTTGGGCAGTGGAGAAGTGTACAGATGGACGCACAGACGTACAGGCTCACAGACGCACAGACTCACAGATGCACAGACGCACACACGCACATACCGATGGACGGCATGACGAAAACCACTTTTTTGGACTTCTCCATCATCGTAATGTTGGTTTTGATTAAAACCTCAATTTTTTTTTTGACACGAAACCAATACTTGCTCTATAGAGCGAAACAATGCTTGGAAAAAATGAAAAACAGCTGAAAAAAAAATCATTTGTTTTCACCTAGTTATAACTCGAAAACTATAAAATCTAATATCCGGTGGATTTGGCTGAATTGGATATGTTGTTTTTGACATCTTCTTGATTAAAATTATACATGGGCCCAAAGCCCAAAACAATTTTCGAGATATAGCGACAGAAAAAACTGCTTTGAACGGAGGTCAGACCGTGTACATATCATTATTTTTGAACCACTGTCAAGGTCAATGACATTTGAAGGACAAATTGGGAAAATACCGTCCTAAAAATTCGAAAAAAATCAATTACATTAATATAGGATTTGCCCGTCAAGAACAAAACGTATAGTTTCCTTCCGACGCGACGTATTAAATAAACTAATGCGACCTTTTCACTCACACATGGCGTGCAAAATCTGATAAGCTACTTCCAAGCCAGTGCACGCTAAAGCTAATAGTAAATGACAAGATGAGATTAACGAACCTCGGACTCGGATTCAGCGATCAACACAAAAATGTACTAGTGGGTATGTGATTTTTTTACGGTATTTTCCCCGATTTTATCTATAAATGCCCTTGACATTGACATGATGGGGTTCATGGAATGCGGGTTTGGATTCAATGGTTCTAAAATAATGATACAAACATGGTCTGATATCCTTTCAGTGCATTAAGACTCTTGGAAATATACAATTTTCTGAGACTTTCTGTCCCGATATCTCGAAAACTGTCCATTGTTGGACTTTGAGCGAATAAAATTTTTTGTCAAGAACAACATACCCAAAATTCAGCTAAATCCACCGGGAACTCAAACACATCCAAAAGTTCAAAAGTTCTGAAAAAAAATAAGGTCAAATTGATAACCTCCTACCTCCTATTTGTTTTAAGTCAGTTAAAAACAACATCGTTCTGGAATTTCAACTTGGAAGCAGGTTGACTTGCAAGTGGCGTGCAGCCTACGTTACATCAATTACACAAGTAGAAATTTGACAAATTGTACGTGAAAGCTACTTGCAAGTCAGTACTTCCATGTGTGGCCGCAGGGTTAGGCATAGGCCACGAAATTTATCATATTTAACGTTGTTGTTTGTTTCAAAAAAACACACATATTATGCATAACGATTATGTATAACGTACCTAGTTAATATCCTATATTTATACAAGAACTCATAAAAATGAATTTATTTTTTCTGTTGGGTGTTGACATCCGAACAAAACCAAAACTGTGAAAATAAATTATTACCTACAATATTGTTGACCATTTCACTCAATAGGCCGGTCGGCATTAATTGGTAGAAACGCCAACGCTTGTGCATTTGTTTATTTTAGGATGGCATTTATGTCAATTAGGTTTGGTATGGTAGGTATGCCAAATCAAAGTCATTTCCTGGAGGAATAAATTAATATTATTGTTTTAATGGTTTATTTGCCGATTAATTAATTAATTAATTGATTGGATGATTTCCCTTCTTATTTAACGATGATTTATTATTTTTTTTTTTTTGTTTTTATTAATAGCAATTTTCGATTCATAGGCAAGCAAGAAAATTAATTAATTGAAAACAAATATGCCCATCACTTACCTACCTTTAATTTATTTTGCAGTGATATTTTTATGCAATAATTGTTGTCTACCCAGCTGTCTGTTTGATGAAACAAAATCGACTTCCTGGAGGAGTTTTGTTTTACCTATTTATCAAAATTTCCTATAAATATAAGTCTTCAAGTATTGTTAGTAGATAAAATCCCCTTGCAGATTAAAATACAAAAAAAAAACAATTCTCAATTTTGATTCCTGTTCACGTTAATTAGGACCTGGAATTTTCAAAAAGTTGAACGTTAATACGAGTTAAAGGATGATCTGAGAGAGTTTAAGAGTTCTTATCTATAAATAAGCAATTATTCCAAGTAAATTTGAGCGAATATACCAATAGAAGCAATCTTTTTCTTTGTTTCTAAAGAAATGTATTGGTAAGAGGCGCATTTACTCTACCTGCACGGGGACCAACCATGTACAGGTGCAGTAAATGCACCAATATTGGGTTTCGCAATAAAATTAGATATGTTAGGTGGAGGAGATACCAGTGACTAGCGTCAAATCCAGTAGTTCTTATTTTTTTGCTGAGTTGTTTATGATGTTAAGCTGATGTCATATCCAAGTTTTCGACATCGAAGCTCCGAACGCAACATTGTTAAAAATGCAAAAAAAACGCTAGTTTTTGACTATAAAATGTTCTGCAGTTTCAACATTTCTTTACTTTGAGCCTAAAACAATTTCTGAAAATTCAACAGATTTCAAAATGTAAGGATTGGTGTGTCCATATCCATATAGTCCTCGTTCAGACAGGAAGTGCAATTTTCTAAAAAAATTACTTCAAAATTACTGTTATAATAACTATTCAACGGCAACGGTAACACCTACAAAAGATCCTTTAGCTTATCTTAGTGCCAGAAACATTTTCTTGAATTTAAAATACATTTTTTTAGTTGATATTTTGGGAACAACTTATTTTGGCTCAGGAAAATTTTGTAAGAATTAAACCATCGAACATAGTTTATAGTCAAAAACTGGCCCTTCATAGCTAAAACTGCCACTTTTCTATTGAAAAAAAGCACAAGAAAATCGCGTTTTTTTGCATTTTTACCAATGTTGCTTCCGGCGGGCACTCGAGGTCAAAAAATTACGTCATAAACAACTCAGAAAAAAAAATAAGAAACACCGGATTTGATGAAAGGTCTGATGTACAGTTGCTCTACTATAAGCTTTAATTAACAAATTTCATAACAGCATAAGTCCACTTGTTCCCAATTTATTCATCCAAAAAATCTTAAGTCCAGAAGTTTTCACCAAAAAAGTATTTGTTTACTGGAATTTACAGGAAATTTTTTTTAAATGCCAACTTTAAGAATATCAACAATTTCAAAACTTTTGTGCGAATGCTTTAATATTAAAATTTAATTTACTCAAAAAGTAAAAAATATTATTTAGCTAGGCAAGCTTTTGGCTGCGTGACATATTTACAAGAAAAGTGGAAAATATAAAATAAAAATATAAATTATCTTCTTTTCCATTATCCGAGTTTTTTGAGAAAAACTTAAAATGCATTTTTAGTTTTTTTAATCGAAATTGTAAAAGCCGTTTTTGAGATAATTCGAATAACTAAAAAAACATTTTATGTGAGGTACTGCTTTTAGTCGAAATATTCAAGAACAAAAAATAAACTTTCGAAATTAAGAAAAAACCCTCTGTACGAAATTTGAAGAAAATCCGTTTACGCGTTACGGCAGTGAAAATGTGTAAGTTCTTACAGATGGATGAACAGACCACAGACGGCACGACAAAAACCAATTTTTAACCGACTTCAAAAAAGGCGGAGGTTATCAATTCGACTGTATTTTTTTGTATTTATGCTTGTTAGTTCTGAACTTTTGACTGTTTGGATCGATTTTGATGATTCTATTTGTATTTGAAAGCTGGTGGTCTTCATAGCGTTCCAATTTGGTTCAATTCTGAAAATGACATCCATTAGAAAATATCAAAAGTCTTAAAATTGAAGTCCGTTGTTTTTCTCTTGAAAGGTAATTTATATGGATTTTGGGTTGAGTACACCTAATCATCACCAGACAGGCCAATAAGACTCATCATGCACGGTCAACTCATTACAGGGGACAAATCATCATACGACAGCGTTTCAGAGTATAAACAGTGCGGTATGTCAGTTTAGGATTTGGGGTAGGTAAGCGGTGTATGCAGGTCATACCAGATAGCCATTCCAAATTTTAAAAAATCGACTTTTCAAAATTTTTTTCACGCCAATCGTTTGTGATTCGTTTGTGACTGTTTGTGACAGCATTAAAAAGTTTTGTGACTCTTTAGTTTTTGAGTTATTAACAAATTAAAAAAAAAGTACCAGTTAGCCATAATATTTTTGAAAATTGTAGTAACATGGATTTTTTTATACTCAATCGATCAGAAATCGTTTGTGGCTTCTAAATATATCAATAAAATCGTTTGTGACAACTTAGTTTTAGAGAAAAATTAGAAAAACGGATTGAAATTCACCACACTTGCATTAATTTAATAGTAATGGGAGGAGCTCATAGGCATACGCTGTTGCATATGTATGTGATTCATGTTGCTGAGGTGGGTAAATGGTTTGAGGTGAGCATCATGTTGCAATGATAACTAAGTATGATCGTGTAATTATCAAAATAAAAACAAATATCGTTTGTGACAACCCATTTTGTTTGTGACACCATATTTTCTAAAAACTCACACTGGCTGCTTTTTATTTAAACACATTTCATTCAAAATTGTTCAAAGACTTGGAATTTATCAAAAACATCGTTTGTGACAACCTAGTTTGTTTGTGACACCCTATTTTCTAAAAACTCACACTGGCAGCTTTATTTTTCAACACATTTCATTCAACATTGTTCAAAGACTTGGAATTTATCAAAAACATCGTTTGTGACAACCTAGTTTGTTTGTGACACCCTATTTTCTGAAAACTCACACTGGCAGCTTTATTTTTCAACACATTTCATTCAACATTGTTCAGAGACTTGGAATTTATCAAAAACATCGTTTGTGACAACCTAGTTTGTTTGTGACACCCTATTTTCTAAAAACTCACACTGGCAGCTTTATTTTTCAACACATTTCATTCAACATTGTTCAAAGACTTGGAATTTATCAAAAACATCGTTTGTGACAACCTAGTTTGTTTGTGACACCCTATTTTCTAAAAACTCACACTGGCAGCTTTTTATTTAAACACATTTTTTAGAAAATAGGGTGTCACAAACAAACTAGGTTGTCACAAACGATGTTTTTGATAAATTCCAAGTCTTTGAACAATTTTGAATGAAATGTGTTTAAATAAAAAGCAGCCAGTGTGAGTTTTTAGAAAATAGGGTGTCACAAACAAACTAGGTTGTAACAAACGATGTTTTTGATAAATTCCAAGTCTTTGAACAATTTTGAATGAAATGTGTTTAAATAAAAAGCAGCCAGTGTGAGTTTTTAGAAAATAGGGTGTCACAAACAAAATGGGTTGTCACAAACGATGTTTTTGATAAATTCCAAGTCTTTGGACAATTTTGAATGAAATGTGTTTAAATAAAAAGCTGCCAGTGTGAGTTTTTAGAAAATAGGGTGTCACAAACAAACTAGGTTGTAACAAACGATGTTTTTGATAAATTCCAAGTCTTTGAACAATTTTGAATGAAATGTGTTTAAATAAAAAGCAGCCAGTGTGAGTTTTTAGAAAATAGGGTGTTACAAACAAAATGGGTTGTCACAAACGATGTTTTTGATAAATTCCAAGTCTTTGAACAATTTTGAATGAAATGTGTTTAAATAAAAAGCAGCCAGTGTGAGTTTTCAGAAAATAGGGTGTCACAAACAAACTAGGTTGTCACAAACGATGTTTTTGATAAATTCCAAGTCTTTGAACAATGTTGAATGAAATGTGTTGAAAAATAAAGCTGCCAGTGTGAGTTTTTAGAAAATAGGGTGTCACAAACAAACTAGGTTGTCACAAACGATGTTTTTGATAAATTCCAAGTCTTTGAACAATGTTGAATGAAATGTGTTGAAAAATAAAGCTGCCAGTGTGAGTTTTTAGAAAATAGGGTGTCACAAACAAACTAGGTTGTCACAAACGATGTTTTTGATAAATTCCAAGTCTCTGAACAATGTTGAATGAAATGTGTTGAAAAATAAAGCTGCCAGTGTGAGTTTTCAGAAAATAGGGTGTCACAAACAAACTAGGTTGTCACAAACGATGTTTTTGATAAATTCCAAGTCTTTGAACAATGTTGAATGAAATGTGTTGAAAAATAAAGCTGCCAGTGTGAGTTTTTAGAAAATAGGGTGTCACAAACAAACTAGGTTGTCACAAACGATGTTTTTGATAAATTCCAAGTCTTTGAACAATGTTGAATGAAATGTGTTGAAAAATAAAGCTGCCAGTGTGAGTTTTTAGAAAATAGGGTGTCACAAACAAACTAGGTTGTCACAAACGATGTTTTTGATAAATTCCAAGTCTTTGAACAATTTTGAATGAAATGTGTTTAAATAAAAAGCAGCCAGTGTGAGTTTTTAGAAAATATGGTGTCACAAACAAAATGGGTTGTCACAAACGATATTTGTTTTTATTTTGATAATTACACGATCATACTTAGTTATCATTGCAACATGATGCTCACCTCAAACCATTTACCCACCTCAGCAACATGAATCACATACATATGCAACAGCGTATGCCTATGAGCTCCTCCCATTACTATTAAATTAATGCAAGTGTGGTGAATTTCAATCCGTTTTTCTAATTTTTCTCTAAAACTAAGTTGTCACAAACGATTTTATTGATATATTTAGAAGCCACAAACGATTTCTGATCGATTGAGTATAAAAAAATCCATGTTACTACAATTTTCAAAAATATTATGGCTAACTGGTACTTTTTTTTTAATTTGTTAATAACTCAAAAACTAAAGAGTCACAAAACTTTTTAATGCTGTCACAAACAGTCACAAACGATTGGCGTGAAAAAAATTTTGAAAAGTCGATTTTTTAAAATTTGGAATGGCTATCTGGTATGACCTGGTGTATGCAAAGTCATCGTCCGTATGATTATGATGAGTTTCTGTATGACGACTTGTTTGATGTGATGGGTTCAGTCATGTTGGGTTGGACATGATAAGATGCCCTGTTTGTTGGTTGTTCCGACCCTGGTTTTTATATGAAAGGTACAAGACGGTTTTATTTAAAATGGCTGCAATTTGAACATAACCTTAGTTGAACTAATCCTTAACTTTTGGTATTTTCAGCATTGCAATTATCTTGATTCTAACAAAATTTATTGTGTTTACAAACTTCCAACGCCCACGACACGCGCTACGAGCGCTGGTGCAACGCTCAATACGCTTGACGTGTACTAGCCATATTTTCATTTCATTCACTGTATTATCAGCTATTTGATCTGGTAAATTTAGCTGTAAGAAGACCCGTCGTTGAAGAAGTCTCTGACTACTTTGAAGTTTTATCTGTATCATGTCCCAGTCGACGTAATTGGGTCTTGCTTCTTATGTTATGCATAAGCATGATAATAAATTTAATTTAACATTAGTCTGCACATTCTTCGTTTTGAATGTTTATTCTTCATCCTAGAGTTCTTTGTTCAAATCAAAGTAACATAATACTCTTCAAGTGTTGTTTCAACTTTGTTTATATTTCAAGTGGGGACCGAAACGTCTCATCAATTAATCCACAGTAATCAAAGACAGAAGGTTTATGCATAGCACATCATTTCTTATCTTGCTTGAGCATCCAATATGAATCTCATATTCGATGCATTTTGTTTATCTATATATATATGTATGTAAGTATAAGAATAAATCTGTGGTTGATATTTCCACATTCAATTTTTGTAAGTTAGTCTTAAGTAAAACTCGAACCAATAAAGATACCTTCTTTATTTAATATAAAACTAGAACGCAAACAATCTTTTATTTCGCGGCATAACAAAAATTGGTGGCAGCGGTGAAATTTTAAATTAAATATTTAAAAACACAATAAAAAAAAAAAAAAACATTATTTAGCTCATACGCGAAACTCCACTCTAAATTCCTCTGAGTGAGTTAATAAATCGTGAAAAGAACTAAAAATATTTCGTCGAAATACAACCCTAAAATCTTTGGGTGTATCAATAAATCGATAATAGAAATAAAAGAACTAAAAACATGTCAGTCGAAATACAACCCTAAAACCTTTGGGTGTATCAATAAATCGATAAAAGAAATAAAAGTTACTAGTTGTGTTCGGAAGTTTTAAATAAAGTCCCATTGAAAAAAAAAAAAAATAATATACATTTGTACTCCCATCATCCTATTAGACTGTACCTACAACTAAAATAATTCAGTGATTAGGATCATCATCATTTCCATCATTTTGATCATTTCGAGAGAACTTTAAAGGAAAACCAGCCATAAAACAGGAGAGCATGACACCAAGAAAAACAACGATGAAAATTTTAATGTAAGTTATTTAAGTATACAAAATGTTAAAATAAGTGAAAAAAAATGTCAGAACAGGAGAAAAGAGATTTAACTAAAGAAGAAATAGAGCAGGAAAATAAAAATAAAAGTGTATTACAATTAAGAAAAAATCAAAAATATTTGGTCAATAAAGCCATAAAAATCAAACAGGTTATTTTAGAGGCACAAAACGAAGCACATAACGCCTTGTTCAATATAAAAAACGAATAAACTCTAAAAAAAAAAAAAAAGAAAAAAAAACGAAAATTAATAAAATTTATAAAAATGGCAAAGTCAGGATCTGAATTTGAATTTAGCGAGGAATTACTTGGTAGGGAATTTACTTGCATAACTAAAGAAAGTGGAAATATATTATCCTTCACTTTAACTCAGATTTTGGAAAATAATAAAATAAGCCAAAACGAAATCGAAGAAGAATACATGGTATTCTATAAAAATAATATTTATAGAAGACAGTTATTTTTTCACGTAATAGAAGATCAAGAAAATTTAAATAAAGAAAAAACACCATCCTTAGTGGAAGATGCAATTGAGAAAATTAGAGATATGGAAATTAAAGAAACGGGAGCTATTCCTAAAAGAAAGAATATAAAAGAAATATTATTAGAAGATGAGGAAAAAGAAAGATCAAAGAACCAGTTAGGAAATAATAACAAGCAGGCAAGAAGTTATAACATGACCAACGAGGAAAATTATTTGATAAACCCAAATAATTTCCCGATCAATAAACGGTTAGAAACAGATAATAGGAATTATTTGAATACTTCAAATAATCTCTCGACCAACCCAACTCCAATAAATAATATTAATTTAAGTGACCTTATAAAAATTATCCCGAATTTTAATAGTGAAGCTACGAAAGCACACAATTTTATACAAAATTGCGAAAATGCAATGAAGTTAGCATCTCCGTCACAAAGAGTGTTACTTCTTGCGGTAATAAAAAGCAAAATTTCTGGTAACGCTGAAATTCTTTTAATGAACAAAAGAATAAATACTTGGGAAGAGTTAAAATATGAACTGAATAGAGTTTTCAGAGAAACTCATTCTAGCTTGCAACTTCATTTAGAAATGACGAAACTTCGTCAAAATTTAAATGAAACCGTAATTCAATTCACACAAAGATGTGAAACTTTAACGAGAAGAAGGATTCAAGCCCTCTTTACTGAAAAGTCAGAAGACCCAACTTATGACGGTCAAATGTTGGGCATTGAAAGAGATATGCTTAACGCATTTATTGCGGGTTTACAAAGAGAGATTGGAACTTTTGTGAATACACAGCGTCCAAAAACCCTCTCCGAAGCAAGTCAATTAGCTATGGAGGAAGAAATCAGATTAGGGTATTATAATGTTAAACCCAAAGAATTTAACACTAAAGAGTACACAGATAGGCATTTAATTAAAATTAACCATACTTCGGTTAAATGTTATAGCTGTGGTCGATTGGGTCATATGTCCAGAGAGTGCTTTAGAAACAAAAATTATAATCAAAAAAGCAACAAATCTTACCAGAATAATAGGGATTTCAATAAATATCAAAATCCAAAACAAAAACAAGATTATAGTAAGGGAAATCCATTTCAAAGCAAAGAAACTAGTAAAAATCAAAATTTTCGAAAACCCGAATAGTTAATGAGGCAACTATTTCGGCGATTATGTCAGGAAGTCCTCATATAGTAATGATTTATAAAAATAAACCATATAACATGTTAATCGATACTGGAGCAGCAGTATCCTTGTTGAAACAGAATTGTATTTTCGAAAAAGATTTACGTTCAGATATAAGTCTAACTTTAAGAGGAATAGGTAAAAGTAGCAGATACAGTATGGGCACTGCTACTATAGGAATTGAATTTACCAGAGGTATTTTAAATGAGTTTAGTTTTCACATAATTCCCATAGATGTGATTAATTACTACGATGGAATCATAGGTAGTGACTTCTTACAATTTTTTAAATACATAATCAATTGTAGAGAACAAACACTCACTAATGAAAATGAGTGTATAAAGTTATTATATAAAGATGAAAACAATATGAAAGAATACTCAAACTGCATAGACCAACAGATTAAAGGATGTAACTCTTTAAGTGCGTCTATAACGTCACTGAATTCTGATAGTATCAAAGATAATAGTGAAGCATTAGTTATTTCAAACACCAAAAGCCAACAGATTGAAGAAAATTATACTAAAGGTGTATTTTATAATGAGGAAAAAGAATCAGAAAAATTTAAGCAAATATGGAGTCAAGTAAGGATTGAACATTTAAAAGAAAAAGAACAAATAGATTCTTTAAAAGGAATAATAAGGGAATATGAAGATATTTTTAGTTTAGAAGGTGAAAGTCTATCTGAAACTAATGCCATAAAACATAGTATTCGTACTATTAACGATATACCTATTAATGCAAAAACGTACAGATATCCTAAAGTACATGAAGCAGAGGTTGATAAACAAATCAAGAAACTTTTAGATGAAAATATTATAAGACATAGTATTTCACCTTGGTCAAGTCCATTATGGGTAGTTCCCAAAAAGTTGGATGCCAGTAAAATTCCAAAATGGAGGATGGTGATAGACTTTCGTAAGTTGAACGAAATCACTGTCTCGGACAATTACCCTATTCCCAACATACAGGACATTTTAGATAAGCTAGGAAATGCGAAATTCTTTACAACCTTAGATTTGAAGTCTGGGTTTCATCAAATTCCACTTGATGAAGATAGTATTGAGAAAACTGCATTTTCTACACCTTATGGACATTTTGAATTTCTTCGGATGCCATTCGGTCTTAAGAATGCTCCAGCTTGTTTTCAGAGGTTAATGAATAACGTTCTTGATGGGTTACAGGGAAAAGACTGTTTTGTTTATATGGATGATATTGTTGTCTTTGGAGAAACAATAGAACAACATTCTGAAAGACTTAGAGTAATATTTGATAGACTCAAGAAAAGTAATTTGAAGATTCAAATTGATAAAACTGAATTTTTTAAACAGGAAGTAGATTACCTGGGATATAATATAACGAGTAACGGAGTTGCACCGAATTTAAAAAAGGTCGAAGCAATAAATAATTTACAAAGTCCAAAAAATGCTAAAAGTATAAAATCATTTATGGGTATGATAGGTTACTATAGAAAATTCATTAAAGGATTTAGCACAATAGCTTCACCATTATATAAATTATTGAAGAAAAATTCAGTTTGGAAATGGGACAACGAACAGCAAATCGCGTTTGATAAATTGAAATGTGAATTGAAAAATTTCACAATGCTACAATATCCAGATTTTGAAAAACCTTTTATCGTAACTACAGATGCCAGCAATAATGGCATAGGGGCAGTATTGTCTCAAGAAAAAGAAAATAAGGACTTACCAATTCATTTCATTAGCAGAAATCTAAATCAAGCAGAAAGTAGATATAGTACAACGGAAAAAGAATGCTTAGCTATTTTATGGGCGATTCAACATTTCAGGCCTTATTTATATGGGCAGAAGTTTAAAATAAAAACTGACCATCGTCCTTTGACATGGTTATTCAACGTTAAAGATCCAGGAAGTCGTCTTATTAGATGGAGGTTAAAATTAGAAGAATATGATTATTCAATACAATACAAGAAAGGTGTTGATAATGTTGTTGCCGACGAACTAAGTAGAAATGTATATATAGTTCAAGACGAAAAAAATACGTACCCAGTAATGACTAGGGAAGACGAAAAAACTAAAGAGTTAATTGAAGAAATCTTTGGTGATGATTCCTCAGACGAAGAAAATGAAGACGTTCTAAGACAAATATATGAAGAAGAATATGGGTTAGAAGAACCATGCACGAGTAAAGTGGTTAAGGAAAAACTGAATAAGAATTTATTACGTGAAAAGGAAATATCTGATAATCAAGAAGTAGAAGTAAATGTCAACAGACATAATAATAATCAAGTAATTGAAAGAAACGTAAATGAAGAGAATATAAACGAAAATTTTTTAGAAGATATACAAATTATAAATGATTTAGAAGTAAGAAAACAAATTATAAGAGAAAACCATGAAAGTTTTTTGGGAGGTCATGGAGGACAAAAGGTAACAATAGCAAAAATAAGAGATAGATTCAATTGGGAAGGATTAAATAAAGATGTAATTGATTACATAACTAAATGTGTACAATGCCAAAAACAGAAAATTAATAGGCATCCCGGGAAAAACCCCATGAAAATAACGTCTACTGCTAATTACGCATTAGAAAAAGTAGACATGGATCTTACTGGTCCATATAAGGAAGGGAACAAAACTTTATTCAGCTTAACAATTCAAGACGACTTAAGTAAATATATAAAATTTATCCCAATAGAGAATAAAAGAAGTGAAACTGTAGCCAGAGCGTTTATAGATCATTGGATATTGTATTTCGGAATTCCAAAAATAATTCTAACCGACAACGGAGGAGAATTCATTAATGAGGTAATGAATGATCTGTGTAAAATGTTTAAAATAAAGCACTTGCGAACGAGTAGTGCTTACCCTCAAAGCAATGGATCTGCTGAAAGAGCACATGCCAGACTAGGAGAATATTTAAGAACAATGATAAAAGATAGAACTAAACCGGAATATGCAAAATTATTTCAATACGCTTCATTTTGTTATAATACTTCAAAGCATAATAGTACAGGTTTCACACCTTACGAAATTGTATTTGGTAGGAAAGCAAACCCACCTAGTGATTTCGGAACTCTTAAATATAAAACAAATACAGATTACACTCAAGAACTTCAATTAAAATTATGTAGAATCCAAAAACAAGTAAAAGAAACACAGCTTCAAAATAAATTAAAATCAAAACAAAGGTACGACCAAAATTTAGGTAGGAAAATTAAAGATTTTGAAGTTAAGGATTTAATTTTAGTAGAGAATGACAAAAGGGATAAGTTTGGAGAAAAATTCTCTGGACCCTTTAAAATACTTAGAATTATAGGAGACTCCGTAGTCATAAAAAGAAATAACCAATTTATTAAATATAATAAAAGCAAAATAAAACATTTTAAAAACTGACAAGTTTTATTTGCAGATTTTTGTTCATTTTAAATGGCGTATTCAGTAATATATGGGAGAACTTTCCCTCAAATGGCATCTACTTCAAAAATATTGGAGAATTGAGACAACAAAGTGGAAAAATCTCTATAGTAAACAATATTAACCTTCGTGAAGTGGCAGATCAAATAGATGTAATAACTAACTTTGTGGCCAATGTAAATGATAACTGTTTTATTGAAATTCCAGAATGCGTAGATTTTATAAGGAAAACTAAAATACAGATTGCAAGCTTAAGAAAAGATTTTAACACTATTTACCATTTACTTGGGGTAGATACAAGTTATAAAAGGTATAAAAGAGGTTTATTAAACATAGTAGGGTCAGGTCTTAAAGTTCTATTCGGAACTTTAGATAGCGAAGACGCTAAACATTATGAAGATGCTATTATAATAACCAAAGAAAACAGTGAATATATACATAAGAGTCAGCAAGAAGAAATAAGAGTTTTAGATGGGTTAAACAAACAGAATATGGTTTTAAAGAATGCATATTATGAATTGGGAAACTTAACAAACACTTTAAGTAAAACATTAGAGGTAATTTCGAACAAAATTAATAAAGATAGGAAGTATTTTGCATTAAAAGAATATTTTACAGAGTTTAAACTTAGAATTTATTTTTTAATAAATCAAACTGAAACGACAATCAATCAAATAACGGAAGCAATTCTGTTCCTGCAGGATAATGTTATCCACCCGATTATAATCGAACCGAAACATTTCATACAATTATTGAAAGAAAGTGATAAAGAAAACGTAATGCTATTCACACCAAGTTTAGAATCATATAGTCATATAATGAAGGAAATAAATCCAAACGCCTATTTAAAGAAGGATAGATTTGTTATAATTTTATCAGTTCCATTACTAGAGAGTTCAAAATCAGAAGTTTATGAGATGATTAATTTACCATATGGGAAACCAAAAGGAAATTTTTATATTTTAGAACAGAAACATAAATATTTTATAATCAAAGAAAATAAAGAAGAATATATCCTAAGTAATAATATTTTAAAGGATTGTAAGAAAATTGATAAATATTTTGTTTGTAATCAATTAGAATTCAAAAATAGTGTTCTAGATAAAGATTGTGAATTGGCTATTTTTATGAATAGAATAAATAGTAATTGTAATTTAAAACAAGTTTCCAATCATATCGAAATTTTTCATAAACTCGCAGAAAATAAATATTTATTTGCCTTAAGCGAAGAAACAAAATATAAATGTAATTGTTCAAAAAGCAAATATAATGAAGAAGGATTCATAAATCATATTGGAATTATAAATTTAAAAAATGATTGTACCTTCGAAACAATAGAAACAAGACTTAAAACTGCCAATCAAGAAATTACAATGGAAAATAAAGATGTATATCGTCCAGTACCCGAGGACTGTTGTATTAATGTAAAACTAAAAGAATTAGATTATGAAAATATCAATTTACCAAAACTAAAGCTTAAAAATTTAAATGAATTACAAGATTTTACAATTGAAATAAAAAATCAAGAAAGTTATATATCTAAAAAATTGAAAGACATACCACCTCATACTCAAGGTGTTTTATTTGGAATGAGCGGGATAATAATAATTGTAACAGTAATTTACTGTTTTCTAAAATGTATTAAGGGAAGTGGTATTACCATCTTTCACAATTGTTTTAATAAAAAGAATAAACAACCTGTAATTGAAAGAGAAAAAATTGTACATTACTATGATAATAGAAAAAATAAAACTGTAATAAGAAGACCAAATTCAAATGTATTCAAAGTAAATGATTTTGAAGTTGAAGAAAATTAATTGTTAAAAAAAAAAAAAATATAATTTTCATTTTTAAGAGGGGAGGTGTTATGCATAAGCATGATAATAAATTTAATTTAACATTAGTCTGCACATTCTTCGTTTTGAATGTTTATTCTTCATCCTAGAGTTCTTTGTTCAAATCAAAGTAACATAATACTCTTCAAGTGTTGTTTCAACTTTGTTTATATTTCAAGTGGGGACCGAAACGTCTCATCAATTAATCCACAGTAATCAAAGACAGAAGGTTTATGCATAGCACATCATTTCTTATCTTGCTTGAGCATCCAATATGAATCTCATATTCGATGCATTTTGTTTATCTATATATATATGTATGTAAGTATAAGAATAAATCTGTGGTTGATATTTCCACATTCAATTTTTGTAAGTTAGTCTTAAGTAAAACTCGAACCAATAAAGATACCTTCTTTATTTAATATAAAACTAGAACGCAAACAATCTTTTATTTCGCGGCATAACACTTAATGACCGCATAACATTTGTATTAGTTTATCGTTTCGTTAACAGCCCAACCCATTTCCATCGTTACAGCTCATTTTATTTCTCAGAAGATGTCAACATTGTCAGCATAAACAAAGTTTTGAAATGAATTTGGTCTTACATTTGATAAATTATAGTAAAATATAGTTTAATTGAATAAGAAAAACTTAAGAATTTTTAAAAGTCTTCTAACTTACTCTGTATGAGATGAGCTTCTCTTCACCTTCCCCCTATAAAAGACAGAAAAAAATACCTTAGATAAGTCTGCTGCCATCAAATTAAACAATTTTTGATTACACCTACAATTTATTTTACTTCTCATTGAATTTGAAGAATCACCTTTCTAATTAATATTCGCCAAACGAATTCTTACCTCTCTTTGTATAAACTAAGTGAGACAGTCTTTTCCATCGTAATGGTCCATTTATACTTTTCATTAATTGTTATTCGGTCTTTCCCGTACCCGATTAATTTGCTCAAAAGCTTTTTTTCAGCAATTTTGCCATAATTTCTAGCAGTGACAGAAAAATTGTACATCGACCAAGTCCTGACCCCTTGGTGAATTTGTGCTTTTTTTTTTTCATTTTTTGTTTTTATTCTGTTCACAACCAATTCGGTTGGAAAAACCTTGGCGACATCGTGCTGTATTCAAGCGAACCGTTTTACGACTCATTGGTCGACCATTATCTCCATTTTATTGCCAAAGTTTATTATTTTTATTTTTATCACACCCCTGCAAGGAACCCGGAGTGGGCAATGGGCAGAAAGATATGGGGGTATACAATTTTAATATCTCTCTTTTTTTTGTTGTTGTTGTTGGCTTCTGGTTGCCAGTCTGAGTCCCTTTCCTAGTCCTTCAGAATACCAATGCCATGTCCTTGTGCACCTAGAAATATTCATTTCAAACCGATAACTGTTTTGGGGTGGACAAAATGTATAAAAAACGTCCCGACCGAATCAAGAGAAGACAAAAAAAAACAAAAAAAAAAACAAAACGAACACCAAAAAAAACCCTCAGCTAAAAACTTGGAATGAGTTTCTGTATCTTTTTCAACATATGCAGTATCGAGTTTGTTATTGTTGGTGTGCTGTTGTTGTTGCTGGTACCGACAACCCAGCAATCTCATGAAATTTTCAACCGAATAAGCACTGAAACAATATAAATTTGCATTTTGACTATGTATTACAAAAAAAAAGTGTTAAAAAAGAATTTTCATGAGAAGGATTACAAGGAAGGGAAAGGATATGGAAGGCTAGGAAAAAGCATCCTCTCTGTGTGTATGTGTTTGTGTATCTCTATGATGGTATTCATGATACTCAACAACGTTTAACTTTTGGTTTTCCAGGGATAATAATTTCCGAACAAGAAACGTTTTTCGCTACCTGAAAAGACATAGCTGCAGCAGCAGGAGCAGCACAAGTTGACTTGGTTGTGTTTTTTTTTTGTTGCGACTTATCGCTGATAACTTTTGCTCCCAATGTTGTCATACAGATGTAGGAGGTTCAATAGAGCATCATTTCATCTAGTCAATTCGTATATAGGACAGATATGGAAGGTATAACGTATAAGGCTGAAGTTTCTCCTTTATAACGAACTTTTTCTCATTGCTTAAGCAATTTTATACTTTTCGTAGGAAGGTATTGTTAAAAAATGCGGATCCTTTATATATTTTTTTATTTTTTTTTTTTCTTGGTTTGTTTATGTGGGAAAAGGTGGGGCAATTTGCGAAAGGTTCCTTTTTACACAAGAATTTACAAGCAATCTTTTTGTTTGTTTGTTTGTTCTTGTCGAAAGGTGCCCAATTGAGCTTAAACTTATCTCTATATATCAAGCAGCGGGAAACAAGAACAATATGAAACAAAGCAAACTTTTTGAAAGCGACGTAGACGATGTTTGCTCAAGGAATGTGAGGAGGAATAAAAAAAACAAACACAAACACATACTCATAATCATGACTGCATAACGTAACCTAACACGTATGAAATAGCAGACTCAACATATTTTTGAAGTTTCAATTATTATGCTGGCTTGAAAACACTTCCCACATATTGTTTTTCCATTCATCGGTGTATGTTTCTCATTTTGATTTACTTCTTAGAAAAAAAGAATTAAGAAATAAAATGCTCAACTAGTATATGAAGATCGGAAGTAAGCATATGGATTTGGTAGTTAAAGTTGCTTCTAAAAGTTAAAAATAAAAGTTTTTTTTCTTAATTGTTTTCTTTCTTTCCAAGTTAATTAATTTAGAGCGCTGAAACTGAAGCCTTGCAAAGAAATGCGCCCCCCCCCCCCCCCGCTAGAGCGCATAGGGTAAGTCAAAAGAGGTAAGTACGATCTACCCAAGGATATCAGCGTATTGGCATATTTGATATTGACCGAAATCTATTTTTTTATCCTTATAAGAGTTTGAAGTCAAAAAGGTTTTAACTGTTGGTATGATAACAGTAGAAAGCGTTAAAGTGCTCACATCTTCCAGAATTTGGTGCCAACTTGTTCCTAAGGTAAAAGAAGAAATTCTTCCAATCGTATTTTGTATAATGAGCTCGAAATGCGATATAACCTATAATTTTTGAAACATTTTTACACATATGTAAATCTATTTTTAATAGTATTTTTTGTTGATTCCTTAGCATCTTGCAAGTAATTTGTCTTAATGTGTTCTATGCCCGCTTCACGTGGAATCTCCCCAAATGGAAGATTGTACGACACGTGTAGGATGTAGGTACAATTAATTCAATACAAATAATCCAGGCATGCAAGGTTGCAAGTCCATATTAGAAGGAATTTTTATCCTCTAGTATACTGGTATGAATGTAACTGAGGAAGAATCTACAAAAATATGGCCAATCTGCCGAAAAATTCCAAGTGAAGATTTTTAAATGCAATTACATTCATTTTGGTCTAAGAAATACAAAAGTAAAAGTTCATTAATGGATCGTGTGAGCGTCAAAAGTTTTTCAGGGCCAAATGTCATAAATATATAATTTTTAGAAGGTAGAAGCTATCGAAAAGTATTTCAAACAAAACTTGTAGATCATATGATTTTCTACAAATACACTCTTTTCCTTCGACTGATCTCTCGGAAGATATGGCTTTTCCAAAAAACAGAAAATGACAAAAATGTCGGGTTTTCACAAAAAATTAAAAAAAAATTGTGAATGTTATCGAAATTATTTGTATGCAAGATCATTGCCCTTTACTTGCTCTATAGGGCAAGTATTGGTTTCGTGTCAGAAAATAAATATAAGGTTTTATTCAAAACCAACATTACGATAATGGAGAATCCCAAAAAAAGTGGTTTTCGTCATCTCATCCTTCGGTCTGTGCGTCTGTGCGTCCGTCTGTACACATCTCTCCTGCAGAAACGCGTGGGCGGATATTCTTCAAGTTTGGTACACATCATTTTTACGTAATTTCGAAAGTTATTTTTGAATATCTCGTCTAGAACTAATACCTCCAATATAACAGTTTTGAGTTATTGGTTTTTTTTTTCGAAAACGGCTTTAACGATTTTGTTTTGTATTGTGTTCAGTGATTGCAACAAAACTGCATTTTTGTTTTTTCTCAACAAACTGAAACAACGGAGTTTTCAAAAAAAAAATTATGTATTGTATAAAAAAATAAAAGTTAAAATTATTTTTATTCTTTTTACACATTGTTCCACTTTTATTGTAAATAAATATATAACTTAAGCAAAACCCTTTTGTTTTTTTAATTTCTTACATAATTATTTATTTTTGTAAACTTTATATACCTAAGAGGCTTTAACTTCTATAGCAACTTTAACCCAAAGAGCAAGTACGTGCGATCAAGACGTGCATTTTATTTTTTAATAGCTTTCATATAGAAATTAGATACAATAATTTCAAAAATTGGTCGAAAGTCGAAAAAAGCAGGTTTTTTGCTTTCTCTTAAATGGTGGAGTTTTCGAAAGTATTTTGTGCTCATTTTGTAGATATTAGTATTTCCGAAAGCAGATTTCATGAAATGTTTTTCGAAACTAATAATCAGTTACAAGATATTGTAACTTTTAAAATTTCGCAATGTCTAAAGTACCAATTTTTCGATTCCTATTTTTGAATGCGCAATATCTTTTAACGCAGATCGAAAAACCTGTCATGACATCTCTAGAAAATGAGCACAACATATCGATAATTTAAAAGTAGAAATCAAAAAACAGTTTTCGGCTTTTGACCAATTTTTGAAACCATTGTATCTTGTATATGAAAGCTATTAGATATAAATTGTCAATGATTTTGCATTAAAAGTTTTGAATAAGACATTTCGTTTAATTCTTAAAATTCAGTATAAATAAGTTTAAAGGTCAGGAAAAGCTAAATCCCCGATCATTTTCTTACACAGATGTGGTGGTAAGGCGAACCAAAGTTAAATGTACTTTATAAAGTACAATGGGAACAAGCATGCCTATAATTTAGTTTTTTTCTCAAAATGTATTATGAAACAATTTCTTACCAAATTTTGTATAGAAAACATTAAAACATGCTTCGCAGGAAGATTGGGTATATACAGTCGACTCCCTCTAAATCAAACATTCACGGGAAAACAAAATTCGTTCGAGTTAGAGGGAGTTTTTGAAAAATTCATGTTAGAGTAATTGAAAATAGGCAATTTAAAATTAATGGGGATATAAAACTTGGCGAAAAAAATCTAGTTAGAGGTTAATTCGAGGGAGTTCGACTTAGAGGGAGTAGACTGTATTGTATCAAGAGAGTGCTCCTTGATCTTCTGAGAAATAATGATTGCACAAGAGATAGTTGTATAAAGACTCACAATTTTCCAAGGAACGATCAACAAAAAATTGTAAGGGGCGGAAGAGATCTATAGGTCGCAGTGCATTTGACAACCCTTCAAATCAATCACTGTATCAACTATGATCTGATAATATTACCAGGCAATTGGATAAGGTCATACTATTCACCTAATACACAGACTTACCCCAATACAACGCATTCTAAAAACAAAAAAGAGGTATACTCAAGATCTTTAAGTTTGATGAAACAACCAGAGTTCGTTGTTATTAGTGGCATGGTAGACCAATAAATGTAAATTTCCTGAGACTACAAACAGATTGATCAATGTGAAACTGTTAACCCTTGGAATAAAGATAATACTTCTCAAAAATTGCAATGAATGTCCACGTTGGCGGTATCAAACTTCATGATCATCTCATTACATTTAATTCCATGATTGAAACAAAGAGGGACAAATGGTGGTGAAACCTTTCAATCATTAAAAGCTTAGGGTTTTCCCCATAAAGATGGCTCGAATACCTACTACCTACCGAGCAAAATTAATATCAATGGGTTTTCGCAAAAATTTTAATAATATATTAACTTTTTAAACAAACAATTTCCATAACATTCACAGTTTATTAGTTTATCGTAAAAAAACGACATTTTTCTCATTTACCTAACGTTTTTTGGAAAAGCAATATCTTCTGAGAGATCCGTCGGAGGAAAAAAGTAGCTTATTTGTAGAAAATCGTATGATTTACAAGTTTTGTCTGAAATACTTTTCGAAAGCTTCTAGCGTTAAGAAATAATATTCGAAGAAATTTTTGACATTTGACCCTGAATATCTTTTGACGGGCAAACGATCTTCCAATGGCCTTTCGCTTGTTTATTCCTTTGACCAAAATGAAGATAATTGCGTTTGAAAAACTTCACTTGGAAAGTTTCGCATTTTTCCTAGGCTAATGTTAGATTTTCTAAATTATCCATTAGACTATTATGTAGCACCGCACACATATCAATAGTAGGTACCTACATGAGGAACTTGGTGGTGTATTTGTCAATACTTAAGCTTAAGCCACTTTTCCGCCTATAATTGTTAGGAAAAGTTGACTATTGATCTACATTTCTTCATCATTTTTAAAAATTTTTATAATTTGGTTTTTAATATTTTCTTTTTTTGTATTCTTGAGTTATTTGACCAAGTTGAATCTTATATTGTTTGTTGGATCTTGGATGAGATGCTATAGCTTCTTTTAAACATTCATGAAAGAAATAGAATATGAAAAGTTTTATTTTATACATGCGTAAATGTTTTAGTATTATATTTGCTTATAATGTTTTAATAAAGATCCCCTGAAGAGGACAGTAATTCCTGTGGAAAAATTGGGAACAAATCCACATAAATTTTTTCATTGCCACTACTACCAGTGACTAAAAAAAGCCGAAGGAAGATCTAGGATCGACAACAGGTTTAGTTTTCTCTGGAGTTTCTTTAAAAAAAACACGATTGAAATAAAACGTCGATATCTAACAGATGTAGGCACAGGATTTTATGCTATGATTTTGGGAAGTTGCTTCGTCAATTTACCTAGTCCCTAAGGGGTACACATTAAGTTATGAACAAACTGGCGTCTGAAACTCCATAAATAAATTTTTGATTGAATATACAAAGATAAGGCCAGTTAATGGAAAATCGAGCCAAAATCATTAAAACCGTTATAACTTGAAAACGAATCGAAAATGAGAAAATTATCTACATTTTAACTGTTTCGCCTTAGAATAACGTCAGTAATTCATGGTTTTCATATTTCATCTACTGTGGTGACTATATATATTTGGTAAGAAAAGCTGAACTTTAATTCGCAAGATTTTGAATTAAAATCAATTTTTGTTTATTTTGAACTTTGAAATCCGATTTTTGAAAAACTATTCATAAAATTGAATCAAAAATATGACTAAAAAGAATAAAATGCTAAGTCCTTTTGTTATTTCTTTTCATAATAATTAAACATTTAAGAAAATTTGCCCCTTTAAGTCGAACTGCAGGAGCAGGTGGCGTACCTTTAGCGTTGCCAAACCTCTTGAATTTACCAAAACATCCGCACATAGCATCCCTCCAATGTTTCTATCTTCTGGAACTGCCTATCCCTAACACAAAACAAAAACAATCACTCAAGGTAGTTATTTTACTTGGGCTTTGGGCAAAAAGAAAGAAATTATTAAAAAAAAAAAAAAAACTTAACGATTCGTTAAAATTTTTAAATTATTATTATCAATGAGAATATTATTCGCATTATTTTTTATTTCTTAATTATATTCGGCTTGGTGTGTCAAATAAAGTGTAACAATAGAATTTTTGGTTTTTTTTTTTTTTTTTTGTAAGACGACACAACGATGTTAATAATGTCTCATCTAGGAGAGGACTCGCAAAAATACTCTGTCTTTTGCTAATAAAACACGCGCAAATAGCGACGAATAAATTTGCAAAAAAGAAGTTAACGACCCATGTCGCATTAATAATTCAAAACAGCGTTTAATATTTTAATGTCAGCACATTTGACAAGCACTTTATATTCGCCATACATAAATAAATACGGCCATTAACTCCTGGGAGAGAAAGAAGCTCCTTTTCTCGTCCTCAGCTTATCGAAAAAATAAAAACACAGAAATTCAAAGCTTCCTTCCAACATCATATAGACACCAGGAAGGTCCTTTATTTATTCTGTTGAGTTTTTTTTTTTTTTTTTTTATTTTTGTTTTATTTTATTTTAGTTGTTTTTTTGAAAACATCACAAGTACTCCTCAGTTGGTGTTCTTGTTTTATTCTGATGTTACATTTTCCTACTATGTCCTGGCTGGTTGAGTTCGGAATATAGCCCGCTCCTCTGCGTCTGCATGCCTCTGGTTGTTGTAGATCTTGCCTGCCCTTTGTCCTAGAAAAAGCCATTTCGCATTAAATGAATTTTCAAGGAAACTAAAAATACTTAAAATTCGTTCGCACTAGCCAGCTAGCTAATGTCTGCTCCCATTACACTCTTGAAGGACGATGACGACGACCGACGATGACTACGATGAAGAAGACACAGAACGGAGTGTGGCACGATGATGCTATCTATACCATCACTGACTACCAAACAGAGAGCTGAAGAAAGTTTTGGGTTATTTATTGGATGCTCTTGAAGCAGCTAAACATTTTCGATGGAGAGTCAGCAGAGTATGTAGTACGAAAATGAATTTGCTCAGCGACGAGGAAGACGACTATACGACTACAATTTCGACGACGACGATGGCCAACGGTTGAAACGACGTCGACGGACGGACCTAGCTAATTACCAAGTTCAACTTTATGGGGTAATGTTGCAGACATAGACCGGTTGGTAATAGTGTATTCAGTTCGAGTATAGACATAGACCAGGGACGGCACCAAAGCTGTCCTTCCAATTTTAAGACAACAAGACAGAGAGAGAAAATAAGCAAAGCTAGATAAGCAATGTTTATGAGTTGAATGAGTCAGTGTTGACGGTGATGGTTCTCGGATGTCGGACGTTTTTTGTATGTTAGTGAATTTTCAGGGTATGCATCAATTAGTTAGTTTGTTTGTTAAGTTTAACTAGTCTTGTATTTTTTTCGTTGGGTTTAGTTAGCCTTTCGTTAAAATAAATATTGATGATAATTATTGTAAACAGAAATATAATGTAGACTGGAGTCAACAAAATAAGCAAGGTTGCCAGTTGGAGTTGGAGGTTTTAATAAAACAATGGACACTACCGATGTCAATTCAATCACTTTTTAGATATATATGATTCTTATTCCTCATAAATCATAATCCATGCAACTTGTGCAGAAATTATTTGAGGTAATAGGTACCTTTCAGAAGAAAAACAAACGACTTAAAATTTAAGACTTTTGCTAATTTCTAATAGATGCCATTGTCAGAAATGAACCAAATTAAATGGGACCCAAAAAGAAGGATGAATTCGAAGTCCAATGTGGAGTCAGACAGGGTTGCATACTGTCACCAATACTTTTCCTGTTAGTGATAAGTGATGTGCTGCGTGCAGCCCTGTTAAACGGAAATGGTGGAATTCAATGGAGTCTACCATCCCAACTAAAACATCCATACTACGCGGACGACACGTATGCTTACTCTCTCATAGGATCATGGATCTCCATCAAATGACAACAAGGGTGGAGGGAGAAGCAGAAATCGTGGGGCAAAAACAAAAAAGATCAGCTTCAGAAGTAACTTATCCGTTCAAGTCAATATTTCTGGACAACCGGTAGAGAAAGTAGAAGACTTTCAATATCTTGGGAGTTTTGTCTCTACCAAAGGTGGAACCGAACAAGACGTCGACAGTCGTATTAAAATATCAAAGGCTGCTTTCGGAATGCTGTCCAAAATATGGAGAAACAATGCTATAAGCTTAAGGACCAAGCTGAGACTGTTCCGCTCCAAGGTTGAATCCGTGCTTCTGTATGGGTGAAGCACTTGGAAAATCCTAGCAACTGTCACAAGCAAGCTGCAATCGTTCGCGAGGTGTCTACGATACATCTTAAGAAGAACTTTATAGAAGAACGGGTCAAGAATCCATTGACAGTACTATTCGCAGACGTAAGTGGCAGTCGATTGGTCATACGCTTCAAAAAGGCAACGATTGCATTGCTGGCCAAGCGATGCAATGGAACCCACTCACACAGACAGGTAGAGGGTCGGGTCGGCCGAGAAGCACATGGCCCAGGACAGTCGAAAGTGAATCTGCACAGCTGGGAAAGAGTTAAAGAGAACTACGTTATATGTCCAGAAACCGTACACGATGGCGCGTAGGAGTAGTGGAGGCCCTATGCCCCTTAAACAACGGACCCTTCAAGGTCTGAGGACCTAAGTTAAAGAAAAAGACCCACCAGCATTTAAATAAAAAAGTTGAATAATTGATAACATCCTCCTTTTTCGAAGTCGAAGAACGCTTAGTCTTATAGCGTGTAAAGTGTATTTTTAAGCGGAGTGCAGGTAAGCGGAGTTGACTGTACCTATACTTATCCATCTGATGTTTATGATTGTCATGGCATTTGGCTATAGCAAAACCTTACACATAGTAATTGGTATTAAAATATTATTCTTTTTAGGTAAGATTGGTGTTTTGGAAGGTCTAGATTCAGAATTGTATAATTTGTCTTAAAGAGAAATGTTGGGTTTACGGGGAGCTTAAAACCAGTCCATTCAAGTATCAAGTAGGGGAAAGATGAGAGCAGTGAGACACTTTTTTTTAACGGTAAAAACTCTACAAACTTAAACTTTTTTTAGTATGCAAATAAAACCATACTTTTTCGGACATATTTTTTGATATCCCCATTCGAATTATTACGAATCACTATTTGGAAAAAAAAGTAAATTTAATGTTATTATTGTTTATTGTTTTTTTTTTTAAATATACAGGCAATTAATAATAAGCAGAATAATGGGAACTATATTCATACAGAATTTTTTATTCAGATACAGAATTTTGGTCATACAGAATTTTGGAATACAGAATAACGATCCTTGCGGAAACGCTTTAATCAACCATCTGTGGCTTTCTTTTGTTCCATCCAATATTTCGGAATTGTTCTAGAATTTGTTATGGCTGTTGGGAACGCCAAACGTTTAACGTCATCTATGGATAACGTCGGCAAAGAATATTCTTGTTCAGCAGTAAAAATAGCGTTAACGGCATAATTAGGGCTTATTTTGGTCAGGGATGAATAATTATATTTCTTTACATATTTCTTTATTTTCTGCAGCCTTTTGCGTTTTTAGAATCTGTCGCACTGTTTAATTTTTATCATTTTCAAAAAAAAACATTGAATGTCTCACTGTTCGTACTGGGTCAGTGTTCCAACCTTTCCCCTACCTTGTTGAAAGCAGTTTGCATAAATTGACTGGCCAAAACAGTTTTAGTACGGTTTCTAAAGATTTTTGACTTGCTGAACTTGAATCCGAAGTCAAAATTTTTGAAATTGGCTCTTGTTTTGAGATATTCCCGTTACAAAATCACAACAAAAATGTTTCTATCAGCTATCATTTTAAGGCATTTCCGTTAGAAAATCTCAAAAAAAAATCTTTTTCAAGCAATTTTCTGACTTGAGGCGCAAAAGGTTTCTTTGTGATTTCCTAATGGGAGTATTTGAAACACGAGAGCTGATACGATCATTCTGATATTGGATTAGAGTAAGAGGTTACCTGACGTTATAACATCGCTTCAAAACTATTAAAAAATACTTTTCTCTGATTTTGTAGCTAGAATATCTCAAAAACTAGAGCCAATTTGAAAATTCTAACTTCATATTCAAGTTCAGCACGTAAAAAATCTTTAAAAACGTTTATCAAGGTCTACGCATTAGTAAAAAAATTAAATAAATTACATAAATTTTTGAAGATGCTTTCCCGATACAACAATGGCACCGTGAAGTTAGTATGTTTCCAGACATGTACAATTAATTGTACAGAAGGTACCTACTTTCTACCGATTTCCTTTTGCTATAACCATGTTGGCAGCCATATAAGGTAAGTGAGGTTACAGAATGATATCTCAACAGTTAAGTCTGCTTGTTAAAATCAAGAGATCCGTTAGCGGTCCGTTAGCAGAATTCATTACTTGGGATATTATTGTGTGCCCATGAACCCAAAAGATTCTAATGTTACGTGCAGTTGACAGCAAATAGTTGCTAAAAGCTTCTATTCGATTTGAAGCTTGTGGTATTCTCAACATTGAGATTTTTCTATCTCGTCACTACCAGGACCTTAGACTAGGTAGGTACTTTTGCTAAGCTAACCACATTTCATTTCACAGTGTCTCCAGGTTTCTTCAAAAAAAAAATTTAACTCCTTCTAGCTTTTTCTAAATTTTGAGTTATGACTTTTGTTAGAATTAATTAATTTCAAATAAATTATAAAAACTTTAAATTTTTCTGAGAATTTCTACAAAAACAAAACCAACATTCAAAGATTATTCCGTCACATAAATTTTATTTTATTCATTATCTCTTTTTAAGACCCAAGAAGACTGAAATACAAATAAACAAACGAAAACATAACTTTCCATCCAAATAATCCCAAAACATAAAAGCGCCAGTACATTTGGCTTCCTTTTATTTTAATGTTAAACAAATTGACTTCTATACACGCATAATAATGAGCATATGCTGTATACAGTTATAACCCCAGCATAAGAAACGCCATCCTGACGACAGGTTTATCTCACACAACCTCAAAAGTAAATATTAATTTACATCTTGCCAAAAACGACAAAAAAAAAATAAAAAAAATAAAAGAAAACTTTTAACGACAAAAGTCGACTTTGTCAACTTTGTTGTTTGTGCGTTATGTGTCGTCGTCATGTCAAAAATACTTATATGTGTGTATTTTGAAGTACTTCATATGATTTGATGTACCGAAAGTGTTCTAACGTTGATCCTTTCACGAGTGACATGTCCTAAGTCTACAAAAAACGGAAACACATGCCAGTCAAAAATGTTTCTGTCGTCGTTAGCTGTTAGCCTTATATGTTGTATAATGTAAGTCATTACAATTTTGAAACTTTAGATTTGCATATTGTTTGTGTAAGCTAATGAAAGGTTAAATCAGTTTAAGTTTGATATTCGAGATGTTATGTCGTCGGGTAAGATTTGACAGGGCAAAAAAAAAATGACAGTGGAAGTATTTAACGAAGGCGATTGATGTAAGGGTTCATGAAATAAACAACTGGAAGAATAATCATCTTTTGAAAGCTTATGAAAGTGCTACTTTATCAAGGGGTTATAATATATAAGAAGTGCTATTTGCGTTTTTTTGTAGACGTGAAACCATATCTACAAGAAAAGCTTATATGAAGATGAATAATACTTTTGAAATAATTGTCAGGTAGTACAGCACTGGCTTACGCAGACGACAGCGACATCATCGGAAGAACCGAACAAGCTGTACACGATTCCTTCATCCAAATCGAGGAAGCCTCACAAAATCTGGGGCTGCACATTAGTGAAGGTAAAACAAAGTACATGGTGGCGTCGAATGCGAGAAGAACAGTTGGTCAAACAATCAAGGTAGCGGAGCAAGAATTTGAAGTGGTGCAATCCTTTAAATACCTTGGGTCAACAGTAGCAGCCGATAGCAACATAGAAGAAGAAATACGCGGGCGGCTTCTCAAATCCAACAGAGCCTACTACAGTCTGTCAAAGCTATTCAAATCCAGAAATCTAACCATAACTTCAAAACTGCTGCTGTACAGGACCATGGTCCTGCCAGTACTCATGTATGGATCCAAGACTTGGGTGCTTAGCAAAAGGCTCTGTGACCTCTTAGCCGCGTTCGAGAGAAAAGTCTTACATAGAATTGTTGGCCCCATATGTGAGGAAGGACGATTTCGGAGACGGTACAATCATGAGTTGTACGCAATCTACCTTGAAGCAGACATAGTGACAAAAATTAAGCTCGGTAGACTCCGGTGGACAGGGCACCTAGCTCGTATGAGCGAAGAGGAACCTGCTCGGAAAGTCTTTTGTAGTACATTCTATGGTAGACGGCAGCATGGTAGATCATGCTGTCGCTGCGCTGGAGAGATGGCGTAGACCAGGACGCCTGAAGCCTTGGGGTGCGCAACTGGATGGCGTCGGCTCGAGATCGGGATAGGTGGAGAGACTTGTTGAAAAAGGCCAGGACCGGACCCCGGTTGTCGAGCCGATGATGATGATGAGAACAGCACCGTATTTAAATAATGTAGACAATGATGCACTCTGTGCAACATGGTTGGAGACCACTGTTAAATAGGGAAGAACTGTTGTCTAAAATTAAGTATGTCATAGTTTAATATTGTAAGCCAGCTTTTCTCTGTTATCAAGAAATCTTTTTAACACTCTAATACTATGTCAGCCTTGCAATTTTCTTCTGGCGTAAAGTTATGAAAGTCCTTTTCCTTCTGCCAATTCATTTCTTAATTTGGAGTTGTGATGGAATAGTAGGAGAATATGGGGTTAATAAGGGAAATCCAATTTACCACTTAAAATTTAAATTTGTGATAGTTTTAATGTGAAGTTGCAATACAAAAACATATGTTCGTAGTCGTAGTAGTCAAATGACCTTTTTACATGAGAGCGACCAACGAATGAGCTAATAATATATGCTAAGTGGTAAGAAACTAACATATTTCATTTCATTTTTCATTTCATTTCATTAACGTTAAGACACTAAAATTTTCATTTGGAAATTAGCATAAGAAATACATTTCTGAAACAACAAATTGGTCGGTTTGGATAAAATGTATTCGCTGAAACCAATTTGTTTTCTCAATTATTTCTTATTACTTTTCTGTACGCGTAGTGTAAACAGTAGCGTATTGAAAAGAGGGGGCTCAAGCCCCCTTCAAATCTCCAAAATCATGTTATTTTTAAGGTCATTTCATTATGATACACATGATTAACTGAAACTTTTTCGTGAATCTTAGAGATTTAGAGGGAGCTCAGATACTCAAGGCCTCCCCCTCCAATTTTTTTCTGGAAACGCCCCGAAGTGTAAAGGTTAGTATGACGAATTTTTTACCTGCGATATAGGTACTATAGGGCAAGTTTAGGATTCGTAAAAAAAATCAAACTCGAGATAACAATCAGACATGACATTACGATGATAGAGAAAGCTAAAAAAGTGGGTCTCGCAATTCTGTCTGTCTGTCAGTCTGTCTGTATCTATCTTGAGCTAGAGGATAAAGTTCGTAAGCGATTATCATCAAACTTGGTAGTTAAAGGTTTTTGGTGATTCCCTAGAGGGGAAATTAAAATTTTTTTTAGGACCAAAATTAACGGTACCTGGCATACAACCAATATAGAAATCTTGAATTTCTTAAAAACGGCTCTAACAATTTTGATTCAATTTTTTATGTGTACCTACTACAGCAGAAAAGGTCGTACTTTTGAAATAAATGTTTTTTCATCGGTTAAAAACGGTACCTCCAATAGAGACATTTTTTTTCTTTTCTGATTTTCTCGTAAACGATGATGACGGATTTCGATGACAATTTTTATACAAGAGGATCTCAACAATTTTCAAATTATTTCATATCAAAATTTTCAAAAATTTTGGTTTTAGATGTCTACTAATATTTTCTTGAAATTGTCATTCAAATTTTTTTTCAAACAAAGCTTAAGAATTTTTATATATATAAAATAATTTTTTTTAAAAACGGCTCCAACGATTTTCCACATTTTTTTTTCTAAAAATTAATCTTTTTTTAACAAAATTAAATGGCATACTTTGTTTTGAGATCAAAACAATTTTAGAAGTTGTTTAAGCCATTTTAGTAATAAATTTTGTATTAATTTTTTGTATCTCTAATAAAAGTATTTACTTGCAAAAACTTTATGTATGAAGTTTTAGCATCCACAGCAACTTTGACCCTAAGAGCAAGTACGTGCAACATAGTCGTGCATTTTATTTTGTATGAATTAGTCTATTTCATCATGAATCAGCATAAAACGTATAGAAAATACTTTTTCGATGTCGTTGACGTTGGAAATTTGGAAACACCATAACTTTTGTAAGAATTAAGAAACATAACTGGAATCTATAAGTTGAGGATAAGATAAACTTAGGTTCGGCTCGAAATTCAGTCATTTTGAATAAAACCTTCTTTTACTTTTCATACAAAAACAGACAGACAGACAGTACTTTTCATACAGACAGATGGACAGACAGAATTGCGAAACCCACTTTCTAATTTCGATTTTTTAGATTTTTTTTTAAATCCTTAACTTGCTCTATAGAAACTTATTGCAAGTGAAAATGAATTTGGGTAATATAAGACAAAAACGAGTTGTTTTCAGATTAAAAATTCAGTTGAAATGATCCAAGGTCCAACTCCTTCAAGTAAAAATTAACCTTCCGAAAGACCGTTTAGGGAAAAAATATCCCCAATTACTCTTGTTCAAAATTAACCTTTTCATTCAAATAAGAAAGATAGAACCTCCTCTAAAGAACTTTCCAAAAACCTGCTTTCGAAAATTAAATTAATTTTTTCTTGCCCTTTTCTTGCATTTATCTTCTGCATTTTTCTAATTGAAAATATGCAATATCTTAAAACCAAAGCTGATGAAAACGATTTTCATTTTTCAAAGACAGAACACCAATCGTATACAGAAAAGGAACTTAACCTTTCGAAAAAAAATTTAAACAATTAATTTTCTGGATTCTAAGTTATTTGGCGCAATATTGTTCTGGACATTGAATAAAAACTTCTCACTAAAGAGCCTTTTAATTCAATTATTTAGAACCCGCTCAATGATTTTTAAAATTTTCAATACATTTTGTACTTATTCAAGGTGATTTTTTGTTTTGTCTAATTTTCAGCTCCCCTCTACTAACCAATTTCAATGACTATGAAGGGAAACTTTAGAGAAAATCTTGATCTTCAAAAATGCATTTTAAAAACTTATGGAAATTTAACTGTTTTAATTAATAATTAAAATAATTTTTCGAATTGTGTTCATTGTTTTCAATTTTTCTCGTAAAGCGTACAGTAAAAATGCATATTATAAAAAAAATTGTAGATACAAAATTTGTCTATAAGACAGATGGTAGTAACTTTTGCTGTAAAGCTTGCTTATGAGATAAATGGAATTGAAAATGCTGAAAAAAGCGAGAAAAGTTGCGCAAAAGTATACGACCCACGGAATACCGTGAAAAAACGTGGTTTATGGTGCAAAGTAGCATAGGAAGTCATATAAAACAGCAATTAGAATCGTGCGAAAAAGCTTAAAATACCACAATAAAAACAAAGAAAATCGTTATGAAAGCCATAGAAAGTCACGGAAAAATCATGATAAGTTGCGGTACTACTGAGGTGATGAGGGCGGAGCACCGTGGAAAATGTGCTGTTAAAATAACTTTGAAATACCGCATTATTTTGTATGCGTTTCCACGTTTTTCTATATTTGACGTATTTATTGACGACCTCAGACGATTTTTTCTGAGGTCTTCCACACTTTTTCCTTGATTTTTTCCTCGACTGTAATTACATGTTTTTTTCCAGGTACTCCATGATTCTCATTGACAACAGTTTTATGCCAGCTTACGCATTGAAAAAACTTTTAATTTATTCTCCATGGAAAAACCAACAATATTCCAAAAGCACTTGAATTACTGAAAATTAAAGAATGAAAAGTGTAACGATTTGACCAAAAGCTTGCCATTGTTTATATTGCTGAGCTATCGTTGGTTTTTGCAGTATGTAGTACAATTTCACACCATCACATATTCTAAGTAATGTTCAGTACATCTCTACAGACATTACTTTTTTCTAGTTTTCAAAGATCATAGAACTTTTCTGTCGTTTAAAGGCTAAAAGACAAAGAAGACGCAGATAAAAAAAAAACCTATAACATGATTCTTGAACATTTCCAAAAATACTATACCTTGGCCTTTAGGAGCGAACTTTTTTTTGTTTTCAAAAAGAACACCAAAAATTCTTGTTTAGTACGAAGAAAAAAAAAAAAATAATTGCCATCGGTATAGATACCTGTGATGAATATTAATGCAGAACAACATAAAACGGGTACCATTAACAAGTCCTATCGAATTTCGAATAATTTGATTAACGAAGACACGTTTACAAAATAAACAAAACTTTGACTTCACACAATGAACTAAACGACCTAAGCGTTCCACATAGCTCTTCTAAAATCAAACCCCCCATCAGCTCCTTGTGATTTTCATTTACTTCGCATTGTGTTCAATGTCCTAGAACCGAAGAAGGCAGGAGAAATATCCTATCCACGATCCGCATCCGCATCCGCATCCGCACCTACAACTAACTATACTCCTTTGTGTACGTAAATTGTCAATTTATATGGAAATTCAATTTAAATTACATGGAAATTTCTAAGACACTATGGCAGAGCGCAATGGTGAGGGTGCTGGGGCACTGAGCTCTTCTCATACTTTATTCCCAAAACACCTTCTTTTTGAAAATACTGATGTGCCTTTACCTAAATAGATAGAAATAGGCCATCAGCCTATAATGTTATATCCATTTCTGTATACAAAAGTAGTAATAAAAAATCGAATGCAAATACATATTTACGCGAATATTGTCGTCCTCGTGAAATAATCAATTAACTAAATAATTGAAGTAATTTTCAATTTTCAGCTAAATTTGCATACAAATTAGCGATAGCACACGGGCATTGATGTGTTAAATATGTCGCACGTCTAAAACCGTGTAATCTGTTGGAATAATTTTTTAATTGCATTGCATAATAAATGATCACAGAGAAAGTTTCGAGCATGATGACTTTTGGGCTGTGCAGCGGAAGGAAGGGCTCGCATTAAATTCTATCCCATCCGGGTTAATCTGCACCGGTTACAGGATACTTTGTCTCATGTCAATTTGTTTTTTTTTTTTCTTTTCTTTAAAATTTAAAATAATTTCAATTTTTTGGGGACCAATCAACCCTTGCCTTTGGTACTATATAAAATTAAATTATCATAACAAAAAAACCAATTAAAATAAAATCCATTAAAATCAATGAATTCAACTAATTCCCCGTTTAAATTAGATATAACATTGAGTTTTCTTTTTTGTTGTTGTTTTGATTACTAGAGTCAGTGTGTGTGTGTGTGTGTTTTTTTCAAGGTTCAATAATTCAAATGGTGTTTTATTTGCGCAACATGGGTCTGTGAGGGGATGAAAGGAAAGATTCAAACCAATTAATTAGAAGATTACATTTTGAAGAGGGACGCCATGTTTGTTCTCGATGCAAGGAAATATATATTTTCAGAGATTAAACAGCTGAAAAAATTATATTACTCGAAGGTACTATATCTATCCAATTCCTAACAAAACACACATTACTACAAATATCTTTAAAAAAATATTCCTTTTCAAGGAAATAATTTCAAAACTTAATTAGATACTTTAATGGACTTTATTTAAGGACACTATATTAAGGAAAATACAAATTAATAAGATTAACATAGTCAACTGACTTACTTGATTATAATTACTGGACTCCAGTACTCGTGACCCATAAAAGTGAAAGGTTCCTGTCTGAAAGCATCCTCAGCTGGAAATTTCCATTACAAAAACGCGGGTCCAAGACTGAAAAAAATGGGTGTTCGAATTAATTGTTGTATGAGTCTTGTCTTATGAGTTTTCACATGTTATGTTCTCTTCCTTATGTGCCTCAATTCTATTTCTAAACCTGACCTTGCGAAAGCTTAGCAATAAAATAAAGAAAATATCGGATTGATATCAAACAAGTTCGTGTGTGTATAAACTTTATTAGAAAAATGTGTTCACTATGGCGTATACGTAATTTTTGTTTACAAATTTTTCTTCGCCAAAATTATAGTCCTAGAGCCGCCAAACAAGATGCACTCAAAGAATGCAAGCTAATGTTCCATTTTAATTTAATTTTTAAAATATTTTTTTTATTTATTTCTATGCTTAATTGCGTTCTTGCAGAATGCCGTATCTAAAGGGTCTTGGACAGTCATTCTTCTATTAAAGAGAGACTGCTGTATCTTGCTATCACAAATAAACCGAAAGTTGATTATTTAACATTTTTCGAATGCGTCTTGCAGGTAGAATGCCCCATTCTAAAGAACTTTGACCCCCATATTCATATCTAAGGCGCTTACGTCATTTATGTAACAAATTTGATTTTGCTATCTTGAGTACTGCTCAGAAACGCCCCAAATTACAGTACATAAGAACTCGATATTTGATTATAGAAAGAAAGGATTTTTTCTTAAGGTACCATTAATTTTATGCTATCTCACTCACACCTAAAAATTGCTGGGACTCTCGGTCAACTAGTACAGTACTAGTAACTAGTAGGTACATTCTAAAGCAATATAAAAAAATGTGCAAAACGGGGAAATACCACAGCAAAAACATGCCATATCGTGACTATAAAGAGGCAAAATTTAGTCGACAAAAGTGTGAAAAGTCGTCAATAATAAAATGCACGGCTGGGTTGCACTTACGTGCTCTTGTAGATAAAGTTACTATTTATGCTAAGCCTTTTTAATTAAAAATTTGTAAATGCAGTTTTAGAAAAAATATGAAAAAAAACATAAAATTCAATTTTCAATTGACTAAAACAGCTTCTTTAATGAATTCAACCTCAAAAAAAATTATGCAATTTGATTTTTTCTATATTGATACATTTTTAGAAAAAAAATTTGGAAAATCGTTAGAGCCGTTTTTTTTAAAAACTATTTTTTCCATATAAAATTCTGCAAGGACTTTTATAAAAAAAAATTGGTACGCCTATTTTAAGATATTATTAATCAACATCTAAAAATTAAATTTTGAAAAAAAAAATATTGAGTAGTTTTTAAAAAAATGATTTTTCAAAAAAAAAAAATTCAACTATTTTTAAAAATCCAAAAAAATAATTTTCGAAATTTTTTTTAATAAATATTATTACAGCAACTTAAAAGCTTTTATGTAAAAAAATGATTGAAATTGATTGAGTCATGTAGGAGATAATCAGAATTTAAAAAACGGTTCTATGGCAGGTAACGTTATTAACGGTTTTTGAAAAAAATGGTTTTCATTTAAAGATAGACTTTATCCAAAAAAATGACCATGATTTTTTTAATAAAAATCGTAGGCACCGTTTTTGAGAAAAATGAGTTTTTCTAAAACCGGTATATGACAGGTTCCGTTATTTCGGGTCCAAGAAAAAATCAAAAAAACGTCTGCAGATATTCTCCAAAAAACGCCACATACCAAGTTTGAAGTAAATCGACCCCTCCGTTTAGGCTGTGGTCTCTGATACATACAGACAGACAGACAGACAGAATTGTCGGAACCACTTTTTGCTCATTCTCTATCATCGTAATGTCATGTTTGATTGTTATCTCAACTTTTTTTTTTGTACGAATGCATAACTTGATATACATATGGTACCCATATCGCAAGTAAAAATTGAAAATCGTTAGAGCCGTTTTTTAAAAAAACTATTTTTTCTGCATGAAAAAAAAGATATTATTTTTCGACATCTAAAAACTAAATTTTGAACAAAATATTGAGTAATTTTCGAAAAAATGATTTTTCAAAAAAAAATTTCAAACTTTTTTGAATAATCCAAAATAATAATTTTCGAAATCTCGTGTAATATAGTGACCTCTTGCAAAAAATTGGCAAAACCTCCACGAGTACTAGTAGTTGTCAAAGAAAGTGCATCTCAGGTAGCAATTCGGAACTGGCAGAAAATTTTTGTTCCCCTCTATTGCAGCTAATCTTCAAGAACACAGGAAATGGTTAAGTTTGTCACTCACTAGGCCTTGGTTCTTCATGAGCTAGTCGTACCACAAAATGTTATTTATTATTTTATACCGTATTTAGCACTCAACAAACGTTTTGCTATTTTTCCATTCAATTTGCGTTAATTTTGAAAAAAAAAATGTGAACATCCCAGCCGAATTCAACAAGAAAAGAAAAGATTCAGAGGCGTTGTTTGTTTTTTGTTTGTTTTGTTTTTGAATATCTCAACTAGAACAAATACCTCCCATATAACGCTTTCGAGTTATTGGATTTTTTTTTTTCGAAAAACAGCTCTTACGATTTTGATTAAACTTGACGTATGTTATGTTATAAGTGATTGTAACAATACAGCCATTTGTTTTTTCTAAAGAAATTCTAATAACAGAAATATGATAAACACGCTTTTTGCCTCCGGTCAATATGTCAATATGTCCGGTCCTTGAACGTGACCATTGAATCCTAACACCACCAATAGAAACCTTTTAACCTGGGTTTAAAGGCTCAAAATAGAGCATAAAAACAAGCAGAAACTAGAGGCAACTTTGAAAAAAAAGTTATCTTTTGCGAGGTTCTTGAATAAGTTTCGGATAGTTCATCCATACAAAAATGCAAACAACACACATGACCAAGCTTTTCCAGAACAAAAATAGTTCTGGAATTGGCGAAAGACCAAATTTCAGAGCAAATTTCCGAAAAGTTATAACGGATTCATATATTAGTCAATCTTACCGCAATCTTATTGACTTGGCGAAAAAATCGAAATTCTAAAGCTTAGATCAGAAGTGTGTTACTGGAAATAGTGACAAGTATCGCCATACTTACAAACCTACCATGAATCATTATTAATTGAAGACTTAATTATTTTCTTTAACAATTGCTTTCATATCATGTGAATGTCAACGTCAAGGAATAATTTCAAATGCAATGTATCTACACAAGTACGGTAAGTTCTACATCCGTACAATATCGTTAAAATAATTCATCACTAAAATGCGCAAAAACATAATAAAAAAACTCTATGTAAGGTACTCTCTGCCTTAACATCATCATTTTATCCACTCAACTTGAAAAACAATCAAAAATCAACGATTAATTATCTACTTGGCATCAGGAAATGAATTCTAATGAACCCATTCAATTCGCTAAAAGCAAAAACCCCAACCTTTACGCCTACATGGGTTTTCGGATATAATTTTCAACAAAAATTCGCTTGTGCCAAAAATCCTCCCATATAATTAATTAAAAGTGATGTTATCCTGTTCGATGTCGAGGGTAACATCATCGCATCGGTGTTGTCTATGTCGACGACACAATGCGGTGGGGTATGGGTAGTGGGTTGACACCTCCTCCACATCCTAAATCGACTAAGTATGTACATTCGGTTCCAAAATTATACCTATTACCATGGTGTCGTATCGAAGTGTTACATCGAAACTGCCAGATTAACTAAGTTAATTACTTGCTTGTCCTGTGTCACCACTTCTTGTCGTGGCCACGTGATATGAGGAAAATCACGTACGTTAGCGAAAACGAATTCATCGTACAGGAATGCGCCACTAATCCATACCTAACTACTATCCCACGTTCAGATTTAACTTTTTCCCTATATTTGCTTCCTTGTGGAGTAGTTACAGTGCCACTGCCAATTTGAAGGGGTGAAGGGGGGTTTTATATGGCAGAGAAATGAGGTCATTAGTGTTAAAACTGTGTCAAATCTGATAACCAAAAATCACACACTATACATTATGCTCTTACATTATACCTGTATCCTCTTCTCTTGCAGCCGCTTGCCACTCTCGTTTTATTTCGGTAGATTAATTAAATTTGGAGAAAAGGAATTCAGCGTTAATTTTAATTGGAAAGTTCTGTGACAATTTGGTATTTGTCGGCTTAAATCAAATAATTGATGTCATGACTACGCCTGTGATAGCTCAATGTAATGTATTTGAGATAAAATATTATGTGACTTTGATTTGAAATAGGTCCTCATAAATTCCATGTTTCAAATTAATAAATTGTATACGACGAATTATTTAATCTAGTAACGCCAAATGGTAAATATTTTACTGTAGAACCATGATATAAAAACTGAATTACAGGTGGAAGGCTGCCTGAACCTTTCAAATAGGACCAATATTATTAAAATCGGATATATTCATAGATAGTTCTGCCTGCGTGATTTACCTGTCCGATTTTAAAACCAAATTTCTCAACAACCGTACCTATTAACGGAACAATTTTCATATCTCGTGTCTGTAAGTTTTTATGAATTCTAATTTGAAAGTGTCATTTAAAAGTTATTTTTTTCTATATAATTTAATTCTTATTAGGATAAAACAAAAATCTATAAAATCAACTGATTTTTTTTTTTGTTTATTTGATAATCTGAGTGTTAAAAAAATACATCTTTCTCTTTCCCTCTTTATCGAAATAAATATACTGCCTAGTCTGCCAGCGTCACTGTGAAGTGTGGAAAATAATGGAATTGGACATAAGAGCTGCCATATAACTAGAACATTAACCATACAGCTGCTTTTTCTAACCTCTTGTAGATTGACAAACGTTACGTACCTGTATTTTTGTCTCATCTTTCCGGTGAGTTCAATCTTCAGTAGATGTTCTGCCCATTGTGTAGCCGATAGTGCATATAAAATATATTTGACTGTATTTCTCGCTATACAAAACAACAACATTCATTTGATATCACAAAAACCATCTTTATCAAATACTCGAACCACATAGCGAATTTAACAACCTCTGGATTTAAATTTTAAGCGAAAAACTACTTACTTTTTCGCGATTTTTCTATTAAAATAATCGTTCTTGAGAATAATCAAGGAAAAGAATTTTGCAGTGAGAACTCCAGTTGGGAGCTAAAGTTACTGAGAGAAGATTTGAGGAAGATATTTCTTGGTAGGAGGTCTCAGGATACCATCTTGCAGGGAGAATTGTTGGAGGCATTTTTATTACCAGAGATAGTTTCAAGCTAAATATTACTTTTTGGTTATTTTTGTGTTACAATTCGTAAAGTGCAAAGATCAAATCAAATTCGTTTGTTGTGGCCTTTTTTTTGTGGCGCAATTCTTGACGGTTTATCCCTTCGCTGACCGTACAATCCACTTCCCGGTATTGCGGCACTCGGGACCGTTGCATAGTTGTTTTTGAGTTTCGTGATTATTTCCCAAAGTGGTTTTGCTTTGTGTCTTAGTGACACAAAGAATTGTGTATTATTGATTCCTAACTTTTCTTTCCTGGCGCCCGTTTTCCAATAAGTATGAACGTCCCTGTACTTTCAGTTAATTTTTTTAATTTAGTTTAATTCAACCTTTTTATTAGATTTTTAATAATTTACTTTACTAAAAAAGTTTTAAAAAAGTCTCCATTAAAAAAATACCCACCCATAAATCTAAGCTACCGGTGGCAACACTTTAGGTGCTGTTTGTTGTAGACTTTCATTTTTTACCAAACATACCTTGTCAAGTTGACGTTTGACAATTGATAATAAATTTTTAATTTATCGTCGGTTTTGTGCTTTCGTTTTGTTTTAATTCTAAATTTAATTGTTCGGGTTTCGTTTTAATTAGTTTGGATTCGACAATCCAAACTAATTATAATAAAGTTAATTATTATTCAGGATCATTTAGTTTAAGGATAGAAAAATTGCAACAACTGGCCCGATCCCATAATACGATAGTATTATTAATAGAGCCAACTCAACATTGGGATTCATTAAACGCTGATTCAAGGAATTTTCACTTATTCCTTTGCAAGACCTCTAGTAAAATATTCCTCCCGGGTCTGGTCACCCTTTCATCGTACACACATCGAAAATTTACTTTGCGTGATCTTGCTTGGGACTATCCCCAGACCATTTTTGGATTTTTTTTGCTGCACCAAAAATAACGGTAGGTACCTGTCTTATACTGGTTTTAGAAAAACTCATTTTTTTCAAAAATGGTTCCTACGATTTTGATTAAAAACATCATGGTCATTTTTGTGGATAAGGTCTATCTTTCAATGAAAACCATTTTTTTTAACCGTTATTACCGGTACCTGCCGTTGAACCGTTTTTTTTTTTAATTCTGATTTTCTCCTTCATGACTCAATCAATTTAAACCATTTTATATTGAAAGCTTTTAAGTTGCCGTAATATTGTTCAGTAAATAAAATTGGATTAAAAAAATTTTTTTGAAAAATCATTTTTCGAAAACTATTCAATATTTTTTTCAAAATTCTGTTTCTAGATGTTGATAAATAATATCATTAAAATGGCGTACCAAAGTCCTTGAATAGAAAAATAAAAGTCCTTGAATAGAAAAAATAGTTTTTTAAAAAGAGTCTACCTTATGTCGCAAGTAAAATAAATTGCACGACTGGATCGCCCGTACTTGTTCTTATAGATAAAGCGACTATATTTGCTAAGCGTTTTTAATTAAAAATTTGTAAATGCTTTTTTAGTCATTTGAAAATCGAATTTTATGTTTTTTTAATTTATTTTTTTCTAAAGCTGCATTTACAATTTTTTGATTAAAAAAAGGCTTAGCATAAATAGTAACTTTATCTATAAGACCAAGTACGAGCGATACAGACATGCAATTTATTTATAAAAGCGACGGTAAAAAAGTCCCGTCAATTGCATGCATCAATAAAATTCTTAAGTATGGTTTCAGAACTGAAAGAATGCACTCCATAAAAGTACCTTTTTGTACAAAAAATCGATATTCTCTTTTGCACTTCATTTATGCGAGGCTAAACTTGCGACCGTGTAATACCGGTCGAAGCAAAATAAGGGATTTTTAGGCTTTTGACGAAATTTTTAAAATTGTGATATCTCGAATGTTATCTCAATGTTTTTTTGGCAGAAATTTTTGTAATGTATAAACTTTGCTCAAAAACAATTTCGATAATATTGATAGTTTCTTAGAAAAACCAACATTTTCGTAATTTCACGTTTTTTGGGAATAGCGATATCTTCTGAGTGATCAGTCGAAGAAAAAGAGTGTCAAGAGCTTATTTGTAGAAAATCGTTGGATCTACAAGTTTATCATGATATATTTTTCTATTATATAAAAAATATATATGAATGCAAAAAAAACAATACTTTTTACATTTGACAATGAATAACTTTTGAGGCACAAACGATTTGCCAATGGACTTTTCCGTGGTGTATTCCTAAGACCAAAATGAAGATAATTGAATTTAAAAAACTTCAGTTGGAATTTCTCGGCAGTGAATGTACATTTTTCGTGGGCTAGAAAAGGAACGATTTCTAACACACCAACATAGCCGATAGGGTGGAGAAATGTAATAGTTTAGGTTCGGTCACTTATTATGGTATGCACAGGAGCTTAATGCTCAGAGCAAAAAAATGACGGGAATAACCTACAAGGAAATATTGGAATCAGCTTTTCCTTTTGGGTCTTTTCTATAGATCTTGCAACAGAACACCGCACTAATCCATACAGCTTGTAAAGTCTTAAATTGCAATTTGCAAGCCAAAAAGTTGAAGTGATGAATTTGCTGCGGTATCCACCTGACCCTAAAATTATCGATAATGTCTGGAGGTGACTTATGCGTAAGGCACACTAGGGAAGGGTGGAGTAACAAAAGAAAGAAGGAGTTATGCATATGCCATTAAGCTTGTTTTGGGTTGCTGGAAGCATTGAAATCGCTGACGCAACCAGCTGGCTGTAGCACTGTTGTTCCATTATGACTAAGTAAATAACAGTTTCTCAAAAGCTTATGAGTTATTTCTTCCAGTACTGAGGAAGCATTAAGCATCCTGATAAGATATGTCGGCCTCAGCATGGATACCAATACCTAAAAATGGTGAAGATCTATTAGAAATTTGTCAAATTATACAGGAATATAAAGTTTCCGAAGCATTTGCAATATACTGATAGTTGGATAAAGTATTGATTGTGAAGTTAGTATAGATTTGTACAGATACCATAGCAATATACGAGAAATAATGGGATAAATGGTTATGGATTACCTATCTAATAGATAGGTAATACAAGCATAAATCTTAAATCTCACTATAGCCAGAGATAAAGAGCCTAATCAAAATGTAAATTTGAACCGATTAAAGATACCATGATAGCAGAACATTCGAGGTTGCCATTTGCCAACATCTGACCTCACAGAAAATAAAATAAAATTCAATATAAAGTTTCAAATACATTTTGTCCATATAAAAGGGGCTGTGTGTGTGTGTGTGTGAAGGATAACCAAAACGAAGACGTTATATTTTCTAAGATACACCTTGCTGCAAGGTGTTGTAGACATTTTGAAACTCGTGTAGAAAATGTATACAAAAGAAAACTGCTACACACAAATGGAATTGCCTCATGGCTCACACTTTCTTGTTTCAACTAAAATTTAAGATAAAACTTAACGACTTAAGTGCAAACTTCAACGGGATGGGCAGTTTAGAGAGTTTCGTTTATGTTTAAGATGAGAGCATGAATGCAATAGAAATGTTTGGATAAGTAAAGATGTTGGCATTGATGGTCTTATTTGGGGTAGAATATTTCAAATTAAGTTTGTTTAAAAGATAATAATCTCAAAGAATTATACATTTTAGGAGTATTTACATCGAAAAAAACACATAAAATAGAAAAGGTATATCACCTAAAAACAATTAGATTTCTCTATGGTTTTTATCCAAGCAGAAATCTCCTTATTTTTAGTAGGAAAACCTTATAAAAAAAAATTTTAAAGACACAAATTGGATCATGTAGTTGCAATGAAATAATAACGACAATTTTGGTTTATGTGCCAAGTGTAACAATATGTAAAAATGTTATCAAAATGTTAATAAGATTTTCTTCATGAACACAAAAAGGTTTCTCTATGGAATTGTCTGATTATTTACTCATTTTAATACAATTTTTAAGTAAAACAGCTCAATTAGTCAATCTTCATGTTTTTAGGTGTTACATTTTTCTCTGTGTAGAAAATGTAAGGATAGTGGGGATAGATTTTAACTTATATAACGTAGTTCTCTCCAACTCTTCCCCAACTGTGCAGATTCACTTTCGACTGTCCTGTGCCATGTGCTTCTCGGCAGACCCAACCCTCTACCTGCCTGTGTGAGTGGGTTCCATTGCATCGCTTGGCCAGTAATGCAATCGTTGCCTTTTCGATGCGTATGACCAATCCACTGCCACTTTCGTCTGCGAATAGTACTGTCAATGGATTCTTGACCCGTTCTTCTATGAAGTTCTTCATTAGAAATACGGTTGGGCCAAAAAATCCTTAAGATGTTTCGTAGACACCTTTTCACGAACGATTGCAACTTGCTGGTGACAGTTGCTAAGATTTTTCAAGTGCTGCACACATACAGAAGCACGGATTCAACATTGGAGCGGAACAGTCTCAGCTTGGTCTTTAAGCTTATAGCGTTGTTTCTCCATATTTTGGACAGCATTCCGAAAGCAGCCTTTGGCTTTTTGATACGGCTGTCGACATCCTGTTCGGTTCCGCCTTTGGTAGAGACAAAACTCCGAAGATATTGAAAGTCTTCTATTTTCTCTACCGGTTGTCCAGAAATATTGACTTGAACAGATGAGTTACTTCCGAGGCTGATCATTTTTGTTTTTGCCCCACGATTTCTGCTTCTTCCTCTACCCTTGTTGTCATTTGATGGAGATCCATGATTCTATGAGAGAGTAAGCATACGTCGTCATCGTAGTCCCGATGTTTTAGTTAGGATGTCAGACTCCATTGAATTCCACCATTTCCTTTACAGAGCGACAGTGCGTTCGGGTTTTTTTAAGTGAGAATGCATAGTTTTTCAAAAGTGGTGACATTGACATTAAAACCATGAGAAGTATGTCGGTTGCGTTAGCGGATATTGATTCACCGATCCCATCCGAGAAAGCTCGTACGATTAATTATAGTGTTCTTACTTATTTCATTTTCGTTTCGTTGTTTGTCCACCCTCAAAAATTAATCATTTTTTTTAGGAAGTCTGAAAAACTTGAAAATTGTTTAACACCTCCAAAAGTTAACTTATCGAAACGAAAAACAATCAGCATTCGTTTGTAGACATCGAGTTCTTGGCACCTACCAAAAATAGTCGTTTGTCCACCCTCCATGGTCAAGAAATTCAAAAAAATAAAATTTGCTCAGAAAATTTCAAAGTTCCAAGACTACCACAACATGCTGTTTTAAAAATATGTTCCAAAATAATGTTTATTTTAAAACAAAACGAGATTTTTTATGAAAATTGGTTGAAAAAAATGTCGAAATGTCTTCTTTCCAAAATATTACAAAAATCTAAAATGGGTAAAAATTTGACGAAGCTAGATTTTTTGTCAATGAATGAAAGTCGAAAAAAACGTTGTTGCCCCCAACTTCAGATTTTGGGGGTGTTACGGAATTTTTACATACCGTTTTGTAAACAGTTCAACAAGCTCTATATAACTCGATAGGCTTCCGCCCGCGTATATTTTATTTTTCAGTTTTTGTCACACAGTGTAATTTTTGAACAAACGAAAATTTTGGGTGGACAAACCATTAAATCAAATCGGTATTAAGGATTTTTTAATTCTTCACTCACACGTCAACAAGTTGCTTCACTTATTCAAGTAAGTAGGGATATTTCAGAAACCATATAAATCCACATTTAGGGTCCAATAGCCCTGAAAGCAATATATTACAACACGATTATGACTCAGAAAACACCAGATGGCTAGTATTAAACTTCTTAGAAGAGGATAATCTTCATTTTTTTGGGGTGGCTAATCCAATCTTCTAACCTGCTTTGTGTAGCAAATGAATGCGAGCTTGTACACCGGAAGATTAGTAAGTTTCAAGTCATTACCACTTAAAATTGCTAAGTTCTGGACTAAGACAAGACCATACCATTTTGTTTGCATTTTTTTTTGCTCGGTACTGTATGACAAAACCTTCAAGAGTACTGGTGGTCATGAAGAGTGCATTTCAGCAAGCCATTCGAAACCGGCAAAAAATCGCAGGTCCCCTTCATTCATGACAATCTACACGCTCACAGGAAACGGTTGAGATTGTCAGTCACAAGAAAATGTATTTAACTCATTTTTTTTAGTATAGTCCCACTTATGGGACATAAGTTCATAAAGATTTAACTATTTCTACTATAGGAGAAACGAAATCTAAAAGCGAGGAAAAAAGTCCAAGTACCAAATGAAAACGACATAAAATAAATGTTTACCCAGTGCCTAAATTTATAATTGATTTTTCATCAAACAAATTATAAACCTTCAGCACAATCCTTAAATCCTCTCGACTTGTATCAATATTTGAATGAATAAAACAGAAATAAAACCAAAAGTTCGGAAGCCACATGCAATATTTACTCAAAAAGATGAAAGTATCTTTCCTACATGCTGAACATGCAGAACACAATACACTCTCGAAAGTAAATCCTTACAAACATTGGCTAACGTAAATTAATTGAAATTCAATTGAATCCGAAAATATCCAACCAATGAAGCATCGTCATCAGGATATCATGGAAATTGAAGGCCGCGGAGCGACGACGGAAAAGGTGACGACGGTTGCGACTCCAACTGTTCTACATAAGTCCATGAGATGTCGTAAATCGTAAATCAGGACGGATTGAGGACGACACAAACGTAAACACAAATCGAGTAACCTCATTACGAGGAAACCAGCGAAGACCGTTCCAATTAAATTTCGTACTTGATTCCGCGATGATAAAATCAATTAATTAAGTGCACTGATGCACCAGGTGAGGGCAGAGTGTATGTAGAGGAAAAGGATACGGTGCAAAGACCAAAGGGATTTCAATTTATATCCGATCCGACGTGAATTACCAGATGCAGCTGCAAACTCCATGAAGCTGCAAATTTAATAAGCCATAGGAGGCAGATTTTCGGATTTTTTTCACCATCGAAAACTTTTTTTTTATTTTTTGGCAAAGATGCAAAAGGAACTCAAAATGCTTTCACGCTTAAGTGGGGTAATACAATAATTTGAATCTGAGCTTTCACGAGCAAAAAGATGTCTCAATTAAGTGAAATATTTGTGATTGAATCTTTTGAGCAATTGGCATGGTTCAGGACGAATTATTGGATTTTTAAAATCTCTTCACAAAAACAAAAATTTAATTATTAAATAGTTAAAGGAGGAAAAAAAGCCACGTATCCTTTGATCAATTGAAGCGCAAACAATTATTTTATGACATTCTTTATATATAGGATCTGTGCGAGCCAGGATGTCATTTGAAACGCATCAAGGAGAAGCACCCAGGAAGCAAATTGCTGAAACAAAAAATATATTCTCCAATCCCTATCTAAATTTAAATTCATCATAAAATTAGAATTGCTTCAAGAAAACTGATTCTAGCCACTTGAGTCAATCAATTTGGGATCAAATGAGATAAGACCGCACTTAAGTAGGATAATGGATTTTTCGTTTACTCGTTGGTCGTTGCTGAAACCGCGTGCCATAATATTATGTACGTTCGTCTATTTGTAGTCACCATGAACGACCGCACCATGAGAAGAAACAAAATCGAAGAAGAATCAATTGAATTGATTCCTCAACTTTGATATTGAACTTTTACAGAGTCAGAATGTGCACAGACTTCAAAGCTGCTCGGATGATAAGGTCCTTTTCCCTTCAGTTGTGCTGTGGGGACCATGAACGTCCATGAAAGAACGAAGCTACTTTGTCCTTTTTCTTTGCATTCGGTTGGTGTGTCCTTTGAATACATTATAATTCCAATTTATGTCTACACACACACACATCTATAGACATACACATCCACACAAAGATACCATAGATAATGAATAAAAGATGATTTATTCGACAAAATATTCTTGTGATTTATATGTTGGCAGATTTGATTCCGATTATGTATATGGTGGTGGTGGGTTGTTGTGTGTGTGTGTCCTTGGAGGAAGAGCACAATATTGACCAAGTCAAAATGAAATTATCCTACTTATCGTGTCTGAGACGATTCTTTACAATTTTGGAAGCTGAAGTTTGATACTTTGGTGAACTTATCGGCAACGAGTTAATTTTATTTGATGATGCAAGGGTTGATATGGTAATTTGTTGTTTTCTAATTTTACATATAATAAACTTGTGCTCATATTTACATGTACATAAATAAATATCCTTTGTTGGCTTTCAGTCAGGATTCGTGCTTTAATTTAATAAGAGTTGGTTATTGTGACGGACTATATCACCACGTATCGCATGGGGATGAGAGATGTTTACCGAAGCGTGAGACGTAACAAGCGTACCTACATCAACGCATTAGCTGAAGGAGCAGAAGAGGCTGCAAATCGGTGTGACAGCAGAACTGTTTATAGAATCACCAAGGAGCTTACTGGAGTACAAAGCTCAAAACAACACCTGGTGAAAGATGTAGATAGTTCCCTGCTCCATTCGGATAAGGACCAGCTCAGAAAGTGGAAGGAACACTTCGCTTTGGTATTAAAATCCAATACCTGATCACCCGTCCGAAGCAACAAATGCCCGAATCCGCACCACATCTCCCAGTAGAGAAGAGATCATTGCCGCAATTAAAACACTGAAGAACAACAAGAAGGTAGGACTAGACGGTATTCCTGCAGAGCTCTTACAAGCAGCACCAACGACATCAAGTGAGCTACTGCATCCACTCATAACGAGAGCCCGGAACTCAGAGTGATTCCCTGAGGAGTGGAAAAAGGGAATGATAGTCAAGCTCCCGAAGAATGGAAAATTGATGCAGGGTGAAAACTGGAGAGGGATTTGCGTTCTACCTGCGGTTGCCAAGATAGCAGCAAAAATTGTATTAGAGCGAATAAAGGAACATCTAGAAGACACACTCGACGCCGAACAAGCAGCTTTCCGCACTGGTTCATCCTGTGATGACCACATTAACACCTTGCGGATCATTATAGAACACTGCGTCGAATATCGATCACCACTTCACTTGCTGTTCATTGATTTTGAAAAAGCGTTACATAGTGTCAACAGTGATTTTATTTGCATTGCCTTACGCAGGAGAGGCATTCCAGATAATTTAATTGCTATTATTAAAGTAATCTACGATGGATGCAAATGTCACGTTTTACATATATGAAGGTTATCGGATGAATTCGAAGTTCATTGTGGAGTCAGAGAGGGTTGCATGCTCGCGCCAATACTTTTCCTGTCAGTGATAAGTGATGTGCTGCGTGCAGCCCTATGTAACGGAAATGGTGGAATTCAATGGAGTCTGACATCCCAACTTAAACATCTAGACTAAGCGGACGACGTATGCTTACTCTCTCATAGGATCAGGGATCTCCATCAAATGAAAAACAACGATGGAGGGAGAAGCAGAAATCGTGGGGCTGAAAATTAACACGGCAAAAACAAAAATGATCAGCCTCGGAAGTAACTCATCCGTTCAAGTCAATATTTCTGGACAACCGGTAGAGAAAGTAGAAGACTTTCAATACTTTGGGAGTTTTGTCTCTACCAAGATGTCGACAGCAGTATTAAAAAGGCAAAGGCTGCTTTCGGAATGCTGTCCAAAATATGGAGAAACAACGCTATAAGCTTGAAGACCAAGCTGAGACTGTTCCGCTCCATTGTTGAATCAGTGCTTTTGTATGTGTGCAGCACTTGGAAAATCTTAACAACTGTCAGAAACAAGGTGCAATGGCTAGTGAATAGGTGTCTACGGAATACCTTAAGGATTTTTTGGGCCAACCGTATTAATGAAGAACTTTATAGAAGAACGGGTCAAGAATCCATTGACAGTACTATTCGCAGACGTAAGTGGCAGTGGATTGGTAATACGCTTCGAAAAGGCAACGATTGCATTGCTGGCCAAGCGATGCAATGGAACCCACGCACACAGGCAGGTAGAGGGTCGGGTCGGCCGAGAAGCACATGGCGCAGGACAGTCGAAAGAAAATCTGCACAGCTGGGGAAGAGTTGGAGAGAACTACGTTATATTTCCAGAAACCGTACACCCGTACACGATGGTGCGTAGGAGTAGTGGAGGCCCTATGCCCCTTAAGGGGATCACAACGGACTCTTTAAGGTATAAAAAGAAAAATTTTGCATTTTTAAAAAAAGGTTTTTTTTTTGAAAAATCGTTTTTTCGAAAACTACTCACTATTATTTTTTCAAAATTTAGTTTTTAGATGTTGATACATAAATAATATCTTAAAAATGCCATCCAATTTTTGTTTTTAAAGTCCTTCCAAAATTTTATATAACAAAACTAGTTTTTTTTTTTAAAGATTTTCAATTTTTTTTTTTTTTAATTTATCTTTATAGAAGAAAGAAATCAAATTGCTTCGTTTACCAGATCAAATTCATTTAAGAAGCTGTTTTAGTCATTTGAAAATCGAATATTATAATTTTTTTTACATAAAGAAATCCTCAAAGCTTGTTTAAAAATAATTTTCAAAATAATATTATTGCTCACCTTCAATCAAAATTAAACAAAAATACAGTGACCTCAAAAAAATGATTTTTCAAAATAAAATTTTGAAGGATTTTTTAAAAACCCAAAAATTATATTATACTATTATATTTTTGAAATTTTTTATATCAAATATTTTTTTATATTTTTAAGGAGCTTTCGTATAAAAAAATTGATCAAATTGGTTCAGTAGCTTAAGTCAAAAATGATAAAACGGATCTATGGGAGGTACCACTAGTAAAATTTTTACAAACATTTCTTTCATTCCAAAAGTATGACCCTACTAAGGTTATACACATAGACAAAAATTTTAATAAAAATCTTCAGAGCCGTTTTTGACCAAAGTCAACTTTTCTTCAATAGTTATATGGCAGGTACCGTTAGTTTTAGTTCTAAAAAAAATTTCAATTTCCCCATTAGGGAATCATCAAAGACCCTTTTTTTTTACGAATTCTAAACTTGCCAATGTACAAAATTTTCAATATGGCTCTATTGTAAAGCACAATATTTTATTTATGCTGATTTACAGAAAGAAAGATAATTTTTTAACATAGTACAGTTTTCTGCTTATAACCCCTCCCCTGAGTCCGTGTCTCCAAATTATAGTACTGCATATAAAATATATAGACAAAGTTTTATTTCGATACGATAATTAGAAGGAAGCTTAAATAGAACTGGCGTGTTTCGATCCGCAATACCCCTCCCCTGGGTCCGTACCACCAAAATATTGTGTTGTCACCTGAACTGCATATATGTAAGTACATGGTTTCGGTCCGATTTGAACCAGGCTAAAACTGCTTTGAGGTGTTTTGACCCAAAATGTTCCTACCCTGGGTTTGCACCACAGTAATTAAACAAAACTTCGTTCGTGTGCTTTGCCGAGTCTTTTATACTAATACTTTATGAAGAATTGGATGCTTTATGATTTCGGAACTATGAATAAACACCTTATGAACGCGTAGTAGGCACATAAGACCAAGGATTTTTGGCTGTTTCTGTCTGGCATATCTTAGTCTTTAATGTCATGGTCTTCATCGAATTAATAATATTCTGTAAACGATACAGAATTACATGAAATCAAGAATGATTTCTTGGTCAACCCAGTAATCTATTTCTCGTATCTTGAATTTTGGAAGAAAAAAAAAATTTGAAGAAAAAAATTCAGCTAAAAATTTTGATTCAAATTTTCATTCAAAATTTTGAGTTTAAAAATCATTTGTTCTATTTTCATTGGATTTACATAATTTAAAATGTAAACTAAAGAAGATATTTCTGGCTATCGAAAAACAAACAATTTTATCTTGTATTTAACTTTATTAAAACTCTGGTAAATTTTTGGCATATTACAAAATTAAAAAAAAAAAAAAAAATATTTGTTAAAAAAATCCTACTGTTAGGTTTAAAAAAATATCCGATTATAGCGGCAATTTTTAACCGGTAACTGTTTAAATATTTTTAATACCAACATTTGAAAAAAAATCATCCAAATCGGAGTAGTTTCACCTGGTTAAGAAATAATTTGCTGTAGTAACTCCACAAAAAGCCTAGCATACTCAAACTTATTTTTGTTCTTCCCTAAAATTATCTGACACAATTCTTTTTGTATTTTTTCTTGGAAAAATAAAAGAACTAGACTTTCATAACTTTAAATTCAACTCAAAGCCTTAAAATATGCTAATCAATTTAGGAGCAGAACACAGGCGTGCATTTGAAAAAAAAAGAATCCTAAATAAATTGAAATGAATAAAAAATCCTTAAGGGACATTCATCAAATGAATCAGTCTGGATGGATTTAATTGAACAATGAATGCATTTCATTACTTTTGATTTCATTTCTACAAAATACTGAAGAATTTTGGTCTTGAAGTCGTTCAATTTCAGAGTTAAACAAAAAAATAAAAAATAAAAGAGAATGAAAAAGCCTTTTATTTTGAATTCACAAAAAAAAAAAAAAAAAAATCCCTTATTAATATTTAAAAAATTGGGAAGATTTGTGTTTGTTTGAAGGCCTTGATGATTTTTTCTTTTCTTTGTTTTATTTTTGTTCTTTCTTCTCGAACAAATTTAAATTTATATTAGAATTTGCTTGATGAGGCATAAAGAAAAAGGTTTCAAAAAAATACAAAAAAAAATAAAGACGTCTATGCTGAAGAAGTGAGTAAATAAAAAACGATTTTTTTAATTCAAGAATATTAAATTTAAAAAAAAGTACATGAATATTTAAAATACAATAGATTTTATCGAACAAGAATACAAGCATGAGGAATCTTAAATTCATATATGAAAAGTTCTTGCTAAACTTTAAATGTTTAAATTTTACGATTCTTGTAATCGATATTGAACAATCGTTTAAATATACAAAAAGAAAAAAAAAAAAGGACAAGATTCTCAAAATTGTACTCCCCTTGCTTGCCATTATCATTCGAAGCAAATAGACAACTCATTCTTTGAAATATTATCGAAGTTGAATTTCACCAAGGGAAAACCTTTTTTTAAATTAAACATCAAAAATGATTTTTGTTGTTTCATATTTGTTTGTTGTATTTTGTTAGCGGAAGTCAGTTTAAAAGGGAATTATCAGTCTTTTGTGGTTCAACTGTTGTAACGTAACAAAGGGTTTACGATCCAGGATGGATCACGCCGTCAAGAAAGACCACCACCTCTTCAGTCTACTCGGTACCTAGCTAGTAGCCAGATGCCTCTACTTCCAGTGAATCGATCTTGATAATGTCCCAAACGATCTAAAGTTGTTCAAAGTTATAATATCCATCATGACGTTTTTATCCCATTCGATCGTGTTGGCCTTCTCGATGACAGCAAATGTTTGTCTCATTAGCAGTCAAACCCTTCTTCGCCGCCTCTGTTCGAAAATTTTCAAATGTTCTAATGATAGCTCGCTTTGTTATCCCGATTATGCCAATAATATGTCAACTGCAAATGGATTTTTGAAAAATTGACATTGGAATTGAATGCAATTACCTCAATTACGATATTAAGGAGGTTGAATGATGGTGCACAACACACTGTCTTAAACGTTCCACGACATCGAAGGCATCGCTGATGTTCCGACTGACTTTGACGAAGCACCGACCAAGCAGACGAGTTTGGCAGGGGAGATAAAGAGATGGTTTTTATCAGTTTGGTATACTTGTTTTGGAATGTAAAAATCTGATCGTTGCTTGGTAGACCAAATCATTTCCTGCTGACTTAAAAATATCCGCTGGCAGGTCATCCCCAGAAGAAACCTCAAGACTTTTGCAACTTCTCTTATGTCGATTAGAAGTATATTTGGACCATCCTTGACAAAATTTAATGAATTGTACTGCATAACAACTTTACTTTGGAAGCAACACCGGCCTGCCTCTTGCCCTTGGTGTTACTAAATGGTCTGGCCCAACAGTTTAGGAGCTCCTCTTGTCACTCGTGGGGGTTTCTGTCTCAACCAAAAGAATGCACGAGTTTTAGAAAGACAATAACCTCAATAAGAACAGATTTATTGAAGAAGAAACTAGGAAACAAAATATTTAAGAATTATTAGGCCAACAGACCACACGTGCAGCCAAACAGCTAAAAGAAGAACTAGACTTTTGCAAAGCAGATATATCAGTCATCAAAAATCAGACTTAAGTAGTATGTTTTAAGTTTCCGCTAGGTGAGCGAGAGTATCATGACCACTATAGCATAAAGGCCCAGCAAAGCGCACATGCACATGCCCCCCCCCCCCCCATTAGAAAAATGAATATATCTATAGTCTCTAAGAACTTTGAGAAAATACATACGAGCAGATCCCTACACTTGAACACGCTGTTGACGCCAAGCTGGGGAATAAATGTATCTGCATGATACCTGCTGAATATACACTTAGACTGAAAATCATTTGCTGGAAAGATAATACAATCTTCTTAAAAATTTTTCATTCACAGCAACTGTATTACATTTGTACCTAATTCTTATTCTATTACACCAAACATAATGCAAAACAACCCATTTGTTTGGAGTTAATTTTTAAGAGTTGATTGCGGCAAACGAAAATCCTTCTCACATCTAAACACCTTTCCGATTACTACAAAATTCTATTGTTTGCAGCAAACGAATGTATAGTTTGCGAAGAACCTCTCCAGAAAGTAGTTTGTTGCAAAGAACTTCACTTTTATTTACAACAAATGACTGCAGGAAACATATTTTCCTAATTATTGACTATATATTTCTTATGAATTCTATGCTACAAGAAAGTTATCTAGCTCGTGGCGCAATAGCAACAGCCTTTGTTTGAAATCGAGAGGTCACAGGTTAAATCATCGGTGTTACGCTGAACTTTTGTTTTTTATTTATTACTTCGCATAAATTGTTTCACCGAAATAAAGTTAAGAATTTGCTGCAAACGAAAGTCGAAAAATTACTATCCAACAAACGAAAAGTCGTTTCACACAAGCGATTCGTTCTCTCCATTAATTATACAGTCCGTAGCGGTATTATAAGTACTCGCTTCGTGAGCGACTATCTTTTTTTAATCGTTCGCAAAACCCAAACGAATATACGAATTTGCTGCAAACGAAGCCGAGGTATTAGCCATTAGCGCAAAGTATTGAAAACACCTGGTTTGATGTGGAATTCTACGGGCGAACTATGCAAGTTACTATGCAGCTACTGATATGACCCGGTCACTGTTCTATTCCAAAAAATGCACGACTGAAGATACGGAACAGTATCGGGAATACCGCGACGGTGGGTTGTGGCGCACGAAAGCGCGAGGGGACCTTAAACCAAGTTGAAATGCTTTGGCTAGGGAATAACTTTGTGCAAAATTCTAAGAGAGCAGTCGAAAATGCAATAGTAAGTTCTATAGGAGAAAGGGGCAGCGCTGATAGGGATAAAGCTGGCTCGTGAAGCTTGTTGATGATGTCAAAATCTATAAGGAATAACAGTTACAGCGCCACCTTGCTGCTGATGAAAAAAATCTACAGACTACAAAACTTAAGCAATATTAAGAGTTTAAGAGTAAAAAACAGTAGAACAGTAGAACAATGCATGAATTCACCTGATCATACTCCTGGGCTGTTTATTTTCTATCGATTTTATCTAAAACAGAATATATAACGAATGGGAATATATACAAAGATGAGAACTATACCATAAGAAAGATGAGAACTACGACAACGACTCTTACACGACATCTCTTAGCTCTCCCACATGCATGTGTAGTGTATAGAAGGTATATGTTGTAGTAGAAGATACCTTCTCGTACTATAACCAAAAAAAAAATGTGAGTGAGTCCTAATGTAAGAAAACAGAACTTTGGGAAGCTCGTTTCAGTAGAAAACATGACTAGAATCCCAATTGGTAATATCGGGTAAAGGGACATCAAGATAGAGGGATCATCTAATGGGGATTTTCAGCTCAGCAAGGGAAACGCTTGCTTTGCATAATAACATCACGTCTTAAAGTACACAGTGCGGAATCGACAATGAAAAAAAAAAAGAAAGGGACCAAGAACATGCAAAGAACGATTTCCGTCAACAAGAAAACACCCACAAAAAAAAAGGGTAAATGCCTTCGGCAGAAACGTGCAACATGGGAATGTGGTAAATTTTTAGTACAAAGCAAGAAAAAATTATGTGTATGGAGAAAATAAAAAAAAAAAAAATAACATAAAACTGCACGAGCATCGTCGTCGGCGTCGTCGTCGTCGCACTGTTTTTACCTTAATATTATTTTTAAGTATTTGCTTTGCCATTTGAATTTTGGAGGAAGTTGTAGTAGCTATAAAGTTTTCCTGGAAATAAATATTGGTGAGGTAGCATGAGTCACGCAGTAAGAGTATTTGCACCTCACATTCACAATAGGTATTCACATTGCAGAAATATAATAATTAATAAATAAATAAGTACAGGATTTCTACAAATTTAAAGTTATAAAACATCGAACAAAGTTTTTTTTTATGTATGGAGTAAAAGCATCCCTTCCAAAGCTGCAAAACTTCATAAAGATGGATATTAAGGATCTCTTGGAACAGAACTAAGAATTCTTTTCGAAGTGCGTTGTCCAAAATGTTCTACGGAATTCCCAAAACTGTGATGCTTTTTATCAAAGGCTGAGGTAAGCTTGCCGGTTTCCAGAATCCTTCCCTTCCCAAAGAAGCAACAAACTTGGGCTTGAAGGACAAAGTCTCCGATAAATGTAAACACTTGTTTGTTTCAAAGTTTTGATTTTCAATTTTAGCTTTTATTCAGTTTTCTTGGTTTTCTATAATTTTTACACATTTTGACAATGTTTCGGTTTAAAAGTATGTACTAATAAAGTATTTCATATACTTGTCTTTTGAAGAAGAACCCCGAGGAACGGCCTTTGGGGATCGTTACGGAAACCCTTAATGTCTCTGGACAATACCAGAGAAGAACCTTTCGGAACTCACCTAAAGTGTGCCTGGCACGCAAACCAGAGGAAGAACCTTGCGGAACTAACAGATGTCCAAAGAGACCTCGAAGAGGAACTCTAAGAAAAGTTCTTTGGGAATCTTGGCGAAACCCTGAATGCCTCTGTACAAGTCCCAGAGAAGAACCTTTCGGAACACCTTATATGTCCAAAGAGCACCTCGGAAGGCAGTCTGAGGAAAGTTCTTTGGGAATCTTAATGAAACCCTGAATGTCCCTGGACAAGACCAGAGATAAAGCTTGCGGAACTTACACTTGTGTCCAAAGAGCAGCGGGAAAGGCATTCTAAGAAAAGTTCTTTGGGAATCTGAAAGAAACCCTGAATGTCTCTGGAAAAACCAAAGAAGAACCTTACGGAACTCACACTTGTATCCAACGTTGTATATAAGGCTTACAATGCCTAATAATACGATCTACTATATATTTTCTACTCTAAATAATAACTACTACTATCATTTCAAAAAAAGTTCAGAATAGCTACTTTTCTAGAGCAGACTCTTGAAGCTTGCTTTGTGCTGGGCCACTGATTGTCGGCACTCGAGATTGGTACGTTCACTATAACGGAATCAAAAGACAATTTTATAAAAATTTTTGTCTCCTCTTATGAATATCTCAGACAACACTACATGCGAACTGTATTGATCAAATGTTAAAATTACAGTTCGCCAAGAGATCATGTGTATCTGGCATGACGTAAGCTGTTGTGTGTGTTGTTTGTTTTTGTTTTTTCCTTTCTGTTTTGATGTTGTTCGTTCGGCCCGCTATACTACCATCTAGTCGCAGTCGTATGCGGCTGCGGATAATTATATTAGCGTTCTCTAAAAAATCGAAGAAAAAATCAAATTCCACTTTGGGTGCCTTTAACGAATCTGAATTTTGCCAGTATCTACTGTAAGCGTCTATGCCACGGACTTTATTGTGTCTGAGTGCCATCATCAAGAAAGTAGCAGAAAAGAACAATATCTATGCAACCAGCCACATCAGGATAGTGGTATGACGATGAATACTCTTTTTCGGAAAAAGATGACTGAAAATGCAAATTCATTAAAACGTTAAAGAAGAGAAGAATGAGTCCTGGTCAAAACAATACCAAGCACTTTTATAAAAGCAACCAGATACTTGTTGACTTACTGGCTAGCAGCTGGTTGTTGGAACGCAAATTCTTCAAGACAGTTAACGTGTCCTATAATACCTCTTGGTGTAATGTTCAGTGCGATGTACTATCATTTCGAAGATCTGAGTTAAATTCCCAGCCACCTTGCTTTTGTCAGAGGATTTGTCTCTTGTGAGGAATTGAGATATCCTCCAAGGCAAATGGTTGTCATGAAAAATGCATCTCAGCTAGATATCCGGAACCGAGCATAAAACTGTAGGTCCCCTTCATTCGTGCTAACAACCACACACAAGAAATGGTTGAGAGCTTGTGGTCTTGGTTCTTCGCTATAATTTTTTTTTTCATTTTAAGTTACCAATCCTAGCAAGTGATAGTAGATGTATCTAAGAAATTACAATTCCTAGCATAGAAGAAACTATAAAATATTCTTACAACAACAAATTCACTGGATCTGATGGCTTACACATTACCTACATTACCTACATGCAACACTGTTCAAGGATGAAGTTGACGAATTTGCAGGAGGCTTTCGAAGTTTAATCGGAAGTACACTTCTCCTAAGACCGTTCTATCATCTTCATTTTGTATCATCATCAAAAAATGGATATACTTTTTCTATGAAAACCCCCAAAATCAAATGAGGAGGCAGGATCTCTTTCAATTCCAGGAAGTAATAATCCCCCAACGTAGGAGTGTTCCCCCAAAGGTTTTTAAAGCTATCAAGGCCAAGTTATAAAACTACAGCTGGCTGGATCTATGTCTAACGCCCCAGAGAGAGATACGCACTTAAGCTGATCGACTTTGCAATTTGGCGAAATATAATGATACCAAAAAATCAAAAACTGCTAACAGAAATGATCCAATTGCTATTCGTGCCAAGCATTTCTTCGGCATCATTTCACTTGGTATCAGCCAAACACCAAATGCGGACATCCATGGGAACAGAAACGAACATTTTTTTCGCGAAACCTGATCTTTTAATGAATAAAGGACATCCTATTTATATAAAATCTCAATCATGCTGGTCTTGCTGAATGGCTGAGAGGCAAGGGGACAACGTCAATGTTAGATGTAAACCTGCTTCCGTTCATCATGTATTGGTGCAGAGAGGACAGAAAGATTTAACCACAAACTCTATACGGGTTTACCTGAACAGCTACGGGGTTAGAATGTCCATAATCGTGAATTTATTCACATTCTTAGGTCTTCCGACCTTTAATTTCCGTGGGAGATCCCTTAAGCCAGTTGAAAATAGCATCCACTATAATACGCGCCATCGTGTGTCGTGCGCCATGTGCTTCTAAGCTAACCAGGTTCTCTATCTACCTGTGTGAACAGGTTCCACTGTATCGCTTGACTTGCAATGCAATAGTTGCCTTTTTTAATCAATCAACTGCTGCTAACGCCTTCGTCTTCTTTTTTCTAAGGGTTCTTGACCTGTTTTTCGATAAAGTTCATCATACCATTGGCATAGAAAATCCTTAAGAGAATACCTCAAAATGAAGTTCAAGGAAACAGAGCTCCCAAACGAAGTTTATTTTAGAAAACAATTTGCACATCCTTGCAACATTCCTTACTTATCCAAAATTTCCAAACCGAAACTGTTATTAAATTAAAAAAAATACTCAGAAGTTATATTAATATTCCACCTTATTTTGAGCAAATCCTCTTACCACTCACCATTTATAGCCATTAAACAGTTAGAGTGCAAGTTTCCAACCCATGTTATCCGCACTTTAAGTGCAGGATATATTTACATAGCTGGTCCATTATACGGTACTTTAGTTGCCCTACTATCACCAAATCACTTTCAATTACTTCGCAAAAGCTTCTACTTTATCAAGGTAAATCAGATTATTAAACCATTCAGGTGTATGGAATAGTAAACCACTGTTCCTATTGCTTCAGCAAATACATGTTATATAGTCAAGGCAAGAGCACCTCTAGGCCATTACCACTTGAACGTCAGTTATCCTCAACTTTGCCCTGGATTAGGTTTATATCCACAACGAAGTAATCTACCGAGCATTACACATTCATTGAAATGTAGTTTCCAAGGCAGCCAAAGCAACACCAGCAGCAGCAGCTGCTGTTGGATGTTGTATGATTTGGTCCATTGGATTCTCGTTCCATGGTAAATTATCCTGAATATCTGCTGCCATTAAAAGGTGAGACAATGGTCATATCATTAACCCGAGAATCGATTTACAAAACCAAAAAACTACCTTACCGTGTCATTTCCACACTGGTTGGGTTGCCAAACCAATTGAATTGGGGTTCATAATAATTGATGATGCCAAGTCACCAGCACCACACTGGGTTGGCCCATTCTTTGGTCAAACCGTACGTATATCGTTTGTATACAAGGTCCAGCATATAGTTGAAGAATTGTAAATTAATTTGTTCGCAAAGAAAAGGTCTAATGAAGTGGTCCAAATAATATAATAATTTAGGTGTGAAAAGGGAAATGGAACGGGAAGTCGAAGCTAAGTAGAATTAATGAACTCCTCTTTGTTTTATTAACTGTTTTGGACACTTCTTCGAAAGTTGTCAAATAAAAGAACAATTAAATTTAAAATACAGTTCCTCATGGATTCGTTATTACTTGCTTTTATAAGCTTGACAATATTGGATACCCAAGTATCCGGGCTTGCACCCGGTTTGAGTCTGTTATTCCGGATAGCTGAAATTATGTTCGTTCAGGATAGGTAGGATTTCTGTAATTGGGTATCCAAGTTAATTGCTTTAGGTTGACGTAATGACGCAGGATCGCGGTGATTACTGATACCAAAATTATATACAAGCAAATGAAGCTCTTGATCGATCCTGGAAAGGATGTTTGCCTAAAGGTTTGAATGCTATGACAGGTCGTCTAATATACTAATTCAGTTATACAAAGTTATCTGGGTTAAATCTTCACTTGAGCCAGGCCTGTAGCAATTCTGTTATGGTAAGACCTTAATCATTCCGGTACTCCTGTGTGAGGTAGCAGAAGCATGGGCTTTAAAAGATTCGGATCAAAATTTTCTTTGTCGCTTTGAGAGAAAGATTCTTTGAGTGAATGTTGGTCCTCTGTGTATGGAAGAAGTATGGAGAAGAAGATTCAAGGACGAGCTTTACGGGCTTTACAGTATAGTGACGTTGACCCGACCAAGAAGCTGAAAATACAGCGGCTGGCATGGTTGGAAAATGTGGAGCGTATGAACATCAAGGCAACAGCCCGACGAATCTTCGAAATCAACCCTGATGGTGTACGCAGCAGAACTGAAGGCGGATAGCTAGGGACAGAGCTGACTGGAGAGGCATGTTGGTTGTGGCCGTAATCCATCGTGGATTGTAAGCGCCATCTTAAGTAATTAAGTAAGATGTGTTTAAATGCTTTACCAAGGGCAATCGTGAAATGATTCGTCAGGTTCCCATCAAAGAATTTTGGTCAGTAGGTAGTTCGGAAAGCTAATGATATTATAATTGTTGCATGGTTTGGCTCGCTATTCTACTCAAATTGATGATTTGTGGCCAGACCACTGCCGCAAAAAATTTGGTGGGGGTACACAGTTGGAACTTGGATTCCATTGTATTTTCTCATTGAGTTGCACGGGAATTAATGAAGAATGATTTTTGGTAATTCGAAAGCTTGGCCAGGACCCTCATGAACATTTTCTTCGGGAGATGTCACAAAACGTACATATATAACCCCTTTCATAGGATTGGTAACGCCATCAAGGTAGACAAAGATGTTTAGGCCTACCCCCCGACACACCAATAGAATATTTCCATGTACCAGTTTACCTAGGTGGTCTTATCGTACCTATCGTTAGGTTTACGATCCCCTTGACAGACTTAAAAATGTGACCATAACGAACTTAGAAAATACTGTTTGTGCTAACACCTTCCGAGAGGTAGTGATGGCACAAACCAAAGATGTTTTCAAACAAATGAAAACCCCGTTCTGCAAACAGTAGATGGTCTACAAAATCCCGACCTAGTTTCCAAAGAATTTAATGAAGCAGTTGTCATCGATGCTCAGGTGATAGCTTGTTTATTTTTCCTTGAAAGGGCCCTCCTGTACTCTTCATCCAAACAGGATTATCGATTGTATAATCTAGTATTTCAATGTTTCCACCTTCCAACTACATTTTGTACAAGTGTAGGGTTCAACAAGAAACAGTGTTTTTGGGGAAGTTTACCTCAAAAACTTTGCATGATAGAGTCATTCAGATTCTCAGAGAGTCAAAATCCTTGCAAAAATCTAGTTTTGTTCCTATGACTACTTCTCGCTGGCTCACATTACAGTCATTTACGGAAAAATCCACCTTAAAAGTGCGTTTGTTGTTTTTTTTTCACAATTTTTGAAAAAAAGAAAATATTTTGGAAAAAGAATAATTAAGGGTAGTACGAAAAAATGTTCCTTTTTTGAGTTTTCGAAAAAAAAAAATGGATTTTAATGTTACACAAAGTTTGTAAGGCGCGCTCACTAACATAATAATGTTAAATTGATTAGTTTTTGCATTAGGATGGCTCAACATTTACTGGTGGAATTCATATAAAATGCACGACTGGATCGCACGAACTTGCTCATGTAGTGCAAAGCTTTTTTATGTATTAACTTAGCTTGAAAATTTTTTTTGAAAAAAGTTCTAAAAATTTATCTCTTTTGAAGAAATCACATCAAAAAGTTTAATGAAAATCATTAGAGCCGTTTTCAATAAAATTCGAATAACTCAAAAATGTTGTATGGGAGGTACTCGTTCTTGATGAGATATTCAAAAAAAAAAAACAAACCATCAAAATTACGTAAAAATCATCTGTACCAAATTTGAAGAAAATCCGTCCACGCGTTTGGGCAGTGGAGAAGTGTACAGATGGACGCACAGACGCACAGACGCACAGACCGACGACGGACGGCATGACGAAAACCACTTCTTCGGACTTCTCCATCATCGTAATGTTGGTTTTGATTAAAACCTCAAATTTTTGTTTGACACGAAACCAATACTTGCCCTACAGAGCAAGTAAAAACTATCAACGTGGGTAGAATTTGAAACAAATTAACGAAAAAAAACTAAGGAAATGTATTGGTTCGAATTTTTGCTAAATTAAAGATTGTCGGAAAGAGCAAAAAAAGAACTTGCACCACACCCTTATTAAAAATATTTTTTTCTTCGATAATTTGTTTCAAATAATAATAATAATTTGTTTGAAATATTATTCACGTAATTTTTTTTAAATTCCACAAGTAAACGTAGAAAAAGTCCACCCAATCTGTTGGTGGCCAACCATCAAGGCTCCCGAATTTCCTCTGCCCACAAAACTGTTCCATTACTTGTGTATAGGGCTTTTACCTACCTAAGCACTTATACTTAAGTTAACAACTTTGTTTGCAAGGACTTCGTTAACATTATCATATTCTTATTAAATTTGGTTGGAACGCCTTGTATACTATTTTAATCCATTCTAAGCTCCTCGAGCTCTAATGAATGACTTTTAAGTAGAAATTCATCTTTCATGGTGAGAATTCTATAACAATTTTGCCAGAAATTCTACCTCATTGAAACTTGAAACTAATACCGATTCCTCCTCAAAAGTCAGAAGCACCTGTTAGTTAGGCGCGACAAAACAAAATATAATCCAAAACTTCTCTTGAAAATCCAAAACGGAAATACTCAAACAAACTCATTAAATTATTTCCTGCGAGTTAATTAGATTTGTGGTTAACCCTGCGCAAAAAAAAAGAAAAAACATCTGTTTCCATTAATATTCCAAAGTGCGACTTTATTCCAAAAAAGTTACTATAATCAGAGATACGTATAAGGAGATAGGAAACTTCTGACGTCACACAGATTTGCCTACAAGCTCAAATTGACCGTTTCGGCTAAGTATGCGTAAAAACACGCATACTTAGCCGAAACCGTCAATTCACCACTTTGGTGACTTAATTTGGCGGTTAAATTTAAAATTGGCCGTTAATTTGAAAATATGTATGGGTTGCAATATGTTCGTTCCAGGTGTCGATAATTTTTGGTGAGTTTCGAAATACTTGAAAATAATTTGCCACAGTGCGTCACGACATGTGCGACACGATTTTTATATGAAAAATGTTTTGGGCTTAATAGCATTTGGTGTGGGTACTCTCATATGACGCTGTGTAAATAAATTTTGGCGTTGTCATGACGCACTGTCGTGTCGCACTTTGGTTTGGGCAAGCCTTTACTGTATATAAATAGTTAAAATAGAGGCAAATTCTGGGTGCAAAAGTATTCTTGTATTCTTTTATTAGTTTGAAAAACTAAATAAACTAGTTATGTGTGCAGTTTTTTCACGAAATGTAATTTCAATTTAATATTTTTTTGTGTTAAGGATTGCCCAAACCAAAGAGTCACACTGTAACATTGCGACAAGGGCTTTCATAAAGGCTTACCCAAACGACAACGTAATACCACAACAAAATTTATTTAAACAGCATCATACGTGAGTAACATCAAACGCGACAAATAGTGTTTCTTATGAAAATCCTTGTCGCACTGTCACGTGGCTTTGTGACACTTTGGCTTAGGCTTAGTTTTTGTCGCACTGTAGTGTCACAGTGTCGCACTTTGGTTTGGGCAACGTAAACTGAAAAAGAATTATAACCTGTTTCGACTAGAAATAAATTGGCGAAGTTTTAAAACATTTTAAAGCTGCTCTTAAAACTTATAAGAGTCGACTCTAAAAAAAATAATTTTAGATTAAAGGCTTGCTCAAACCAAAGTGCTACAGTGCGGCAAAATTTATTTACGTAAGGTCATATGGAAGTACCCACACCAAATGCGGCAAACCGCAAAGCGTTTTTCATATAAAAGTTCGTGGTGCACTGTCGTGTCTCACTGTCGCACTTTGGTTTGGGAAAGCCTTTAATCTAAAATTATTTTTTTAGAGTCGACTCTTATAAGTTTTAAGAGTAGCTTTTAAATGTTTTAAGACTTGTGCCATTTATCTCTAGTCGAAACAGGTTATAACTCTTTTTCAGTTTACGTTTAGTTTTAAGGCTTGCCGAAACCAAAGTGCGACACTGCGACACGACAGTTCAAGAACTTTTATATGAAAAACGCTTTGCGCTTTGTCGCATTTGGTGTGGATACTTCCATATGATGCTGTGTAAATAAATTTTGCCGCACTGTTGTGTCGCAGTGTCGGAGTTTGGTTTGGGCAAGCCTTTACTTGTGTACTTACTTAAAATGTACGTTCATCTTTCTGCAGTTATGAATTGATCAATGACATTATAAACCGAATAGAGTGAACTTTGAAAAGGATAAATTATGCGTTTTGCTCCTTTTAAAGTAACTTCACTCACCTACATTAATTAAAAGAAAATGATTTTCTTCTTGCGTTGTGTCTGTGACACATTTAAATAATGTGAGTAATTTTCTGAGTTTGATCTTGATTTTCAGACGTTCCCGAAAACAATTAAGGCTTGCCCGAACCAAAGTGCGAGACTGTGACACGACAACGGCAAAATTTATTTACACAGCGTCATATGAGAGTACCCATACCAAATGCTACAAAGCGCTATGCGTTTTTCATACAAAAATTCTTGTCGCACTGTCGTGACGCACTGTCGCATTTAGGTTTGGGCAAGCCTTTAATCGAAAACACAATTACTCGGAATTTCTTAACTCTGGAACGTTCACTAGCTCACCCCACGTCACAAAAAAATCCACCACACAAATGTCAAATCAAAAATATCAAAAGTCAAACTTTTCCGGAGTAATTCCAAGTGTTTTTATTTATCGTTGATTAAAGTTCTTTTAAAAAGTAAATTATGCAGTGAAAATTATAAAATAAAAAGAATATATAAATAAAAATATATTTTTGTTCCAAAAAGAATGAGTTTTATTTATTTTGCCATCGTTTTTGGTTGTTTTCTTGAGTTTGCCTGTGTGGTTGTGATTGTGATGATGCGTGATGGTTTTGATTTGTGACTGTGCTTTTGATAAAGAGAATTTATTGTGGTTTATGTTCCCTACGGCTTTTTGGGATGGTGTTATAATACTTTAAAATATTTTAATATAGTATTTTAGTCGATTTTGTGTAAAAAAAGACCAATTAATAATTGTTTACTAAAATCGGAATAAAAAAAAAACAACAAGCTGTCAAATCAAAAATTTCACCTCATTACATTGTTGTTGCTTTTCACATCTATTCACAGACACAAAATGAAATTACAAAAACAACAATGTAAACAAATGGGTTTTGGGGGGTGATACGTACGAAAGTTTCCCATCTCCTTATACGTATCTCTGACTATAATCGTACTCCTCCCACTCTTTCCAAGAATATTCATAACCACCAAATTGCTCTACTACCAATTCTTTTATTTCTTCTTTTGGCAGTGTTGTTTGCTTTATTTGTCGTTGGTTTCTTATTCATTCGTCGGAATCGGAATCGGAATCGGGATCGGGATTCAGGACTCGGGCGGCACTAAGGCAATAACAATAATAATAAAAACCTTCCCCGGGAACCAATTTCACACCATTCGAGTTCTATTACATCCCCATTCGAGGAATGGTATAATCAAAATGTGCCTCTGACTTATTGTGAATTTATAATTCAATTTATATCCTTTTCGCATCTGGGCTTTGTGTGCGCTGAGTTGGAGTATTGTTTGCACAATTCAATTTTCGGGACATATGTATTTTTTCCAAGACAAAAATAAAATAAAAAAAAATAATAAAAATAATGTCAGAAAGTAAAAAATTAAGATGAAGGAATTCTTCTATTTCCATTTGGTTGCGTTTTGCTGAGATACGTAAATTGTTGTGGCCTTAAAAAGCAATACAAATCGAAATCGAGACTCGAGAAGTTTTTGCTTGTGTTTTTTGTGTATATACTTACTTATTGGAATTTTGTGCTGACGGTTTTTATTGGTATAATGGTGTGAAATGGGGTTAACTTTTACCATGCGAAAACAGCCTGCTTGGTGTTGGTATTCCTAGACTAAGTTATGAAGTGATAAATGAGTATTGGAGTAAGTAAATCTTCAAAGAAGAAATTGCTTTTGTCTTTCGTATTGAATTTATTCTTTAAGCAAAACAAAGAAGAAATTCCTTAAGCAGGTTTGATCCTTGAGAGCATTAGTGCATTTTTCTTATGGAAGAAATAAATATTTTGTAAATGTAGCGTTAACGTTTTATGAGGAAATTTTTAAAATATTTAGGTAAGCCATACTACAGTCGACTCGGCTTTACTGCACTCCGTTTAACTCAAAAAATCGGTTAACTGTAACAAGAAATTTATTGCGAGGCTTTTTTCAACAGTTTCCATGCAAACTACTTCGGATAATTGAGCTTCTCTTAAGTAAAAACTACTTTTAACTGAAACAAACAATATTGACTTAAATGGAAATATCACTGAAAGGAAATATCATTGAACAAATCTTTTCAACTTTAAATATCAAAATGTTCCTTTTTCTTCATTCTCAAACTTTTTTTATGAAACTCCGCTTAGGTGAAACTAGTTTCAGTTATCCGAAGTTCATTTAAATGAGAACTTCGCTAAAATGAAACAAATTTTCTGTAATTTTAGTGTTCAATCTAAGCGGAGTCGACTGGATTTATCAATTCAGTCTCAACTGCTCTCTTCATGAGGAAAATGCCTAAAATTTAATACTATTTTTCTTGTATTTAGAACCACCATGGATTTTTATAGCCTAATCTTTCATTTTAATACTATCAAACAAAGCTTTCTTAAAATTTTTCGAAAAGCTTAATTTAAGGTTTTATTCTTGATCTATCACTTCTTCAACATTTAGATTGAAAAGAACTAGGTTGCAAGTTATGAGGAAGTTTGGTACAATCGATATCATTATCAGATCATTTATGCTAACAAAATATTGGAAAAAATCATAATTCTTCTAAAAATCTAAAACTTTTTTTAGGTTTTTCTACAGCTCTTCTTAAATCTTCCAGACTTTCGTTTCTTAGTTGTAAATATCACCACAATAAGAAAAATGAGCCCCCAGGCCTCTTTTCGTAATATCGATGGTTCTATGGAAGAACCTCTGTTAAAAAATAAAAAGCAAACTTGAAGAAGAAAACCGCGAAAACCGATTTTTGCTGCAAAATTTATAATTTCGTTTTTGTTTTTGATTGATTCTGCAAAACACGCTAATGTAATGCTACAAGTGACATTGATACCAGCTGCTTCAGAAGAGAATCTTAAATCCTTCGCACTCCTCCAACTAAAACGGGTATTCCGACTGGATCAAAACCAACTCCAGAAGTGCTTTCAACCCCGAAACGGGATATTTTCGATATTTTCCACAAGTTGAAAAAACATGAAAATGATTCGGAAAACCTAAACATTGACGTATTCTCTAAATAAATACAAAAATGCATGAAGATCCTGAAAACAATGAAGGCAGCTTGTGGTAAGCAGAAGAACATCAGCATGGACATAAAAAATGGCGTCATGGGACTTGAAGAGTCACTAGACAAACTTAAATGGGAGGAAAAGATTATAAAACCCAGGAAGATCGAAATCCTTAACAGGAACTTCACAGAGGAAGATCCGTCAAAAGCGAAAGCTCCACTCCAAGAAAAAGCGGTTCAAGAGTAGGCAAGATAACTCAATCCACCAAGACGAGAGAAGACATCGGTAAACTAAAAAGAGGAAATAAGACACAGAAGAAGAAGCCTAGACAGATACAAAACATAGGAGCTATAATTATAAAACTAAAACCGAAGGGTAAGGAAACTTATTCCGACATCTTAAGAAATAAGGCAAACCCAGACGAGACGGAAACAGTAGTGAAAAAGATTCGCAAAACCAAAAAGGAAGATGTCTTGCTAGAACTCGGGGCAGAAACAATAACAAGACAGACTTTGGAAACTCTCTCAAGGAAATACTAGGAGAAAAAGCCGAAGTTCAAGATCCTGAACCTAAGACCACACTCTAAATCATAGATCTCGACGAACTTACCACAGTCGAAGAAGTTCAGGAAGCAATACAGAAACAATATGCCGACCTCATTACGGAGATACAAATAGGAATCACCGGTAAGAACAGAAGATCATTGAAGATGGCTATCATAAGGGTAAACACTCGAGCTGCCAAAAAGATGCATGGATATTACTAAATTTTGAAACAAATAGATTAAACAGGCTAAATAGTCAGTTTTCTTTGTAATGCCCCTCCGACCTTAACGGGGAGGGAGTTAGACACCCCCTTCCGTAGTTAGAAATACAGCCTTGGCCAAATGTATTAGGCACCCTCATAAAGTTGTTATATTTTTATAACGATGAATAAAAAAAAAAAACAAAGTATGCAGAATTGTTGGAATTTTTTTTTTACTAAAGAAAAATTAATATTTAGTGTTGCCACCCCTCATTTTTATGACAGCCGTTATGCATAGACCTTACAGCCTACGGCACTCATCTAAACTTATTTTGTTCCATTCTTGTTGTAAAACCTTTCTGAGCATCTCTTTTGATGTTGTTGGGTACTTTCGAATGTTCCGTTTTAAAATTTAAAAAAAAAATTAAAATGTTTCAGAGAATAGAGCGAAAAATAAAGGGTGCCCAATACTTTTGGCCAAGGCTGTATGTTCTTGAATTTAACTCCTCTCCAGGAATCAGTAACTAAAAATAGAACAATGCCTACACAAAGAAAAAATCCAATCTAATTAATTCTAATATTCTAAATGATTTATTTATATTTGCACAGCTCAATGTAAATCCAACGATAGCATAAAAATTCAAACAAAACGTAAGTTTCATTGACGTGTTTTATTGTACATAAAATTAATAAATAATAATTTAAACTTTTCAATGTATTTAAGTTCAAAGAACCCTTTATTAATTTGTTTAGTTTAATAATGCGAATGACTTAAACTCGAATATCTATTCAAATATCATGCAATGAATAAAAATACGAACTCAAACAACTTTATTAGCTTTTCTCTCTGCATGGCATATCGGTTAAAACAAAAATCATACAGGTCATACCCGCAGAGACAAACCCCATTGCAGAAGTTATCCTTTTTTTCAGGTTTCGTATAGGTGAACTCCTGTGAGCTTTTCACAGTGGTAATTGAATTTTTCCTCTTCAAAAAAAAAATAAACAAAAAAAAAAAAAAATACAAATATATATGTTCGTATTAGATAGATATTCTATTTTAGAAAAGGCAGAATGGAAGGTAAACAAAAAATAAAAATCCTGCCCTGGGTCTCCCAGCAACCACACCAAGTTCTATGGCTCTATAGTCTATAGAACTAAATAAAAAAAAAAAAATTATAAGCTATGGCAAAGTTGAAAAAGTCACACCGATATAATAATATTTGTTTTGAACTTTTTTTATGCAGGTTGAGAGGCTAGATTTAGCTTCTATGGTGTTGTAGTTAGCTATTTTAATATTATGTGATGTGAAAAAAAAAAAAATATTTATGGGTAGGTCTAGGAAGGTTAGGCACCTATGACTCATATTCACTTGTACCTTGTCTAACCGTTTCTGTGTGTGGACACACTCTATTTGCTTTAGTCGAGTTTTTATATTTACTTTCATTGGGTTCCATGTTTCTTGAAGTGGTATTCTATTTTATTCTTGTTTGCAAAATTGCTCACCATACTTTAATATTAATTTGCCAATAGTCATATCGTATTGAAATCGGATAGTGACCTATATAAACTTGGTAATACCAATCGAACTACAAGTTTCAATAACAAATCAATTGTGCTAGTAATTTAACCTCGTGGTAATCGCCAGATACTGTTCTCTTCTAACCGGACCTGACTTCCCAAACTTAAAAGTGTGAAAAAAAATAACAACATTAAAAACCTATCAATGTAGTATAATAAGTAACAGCCTATTTGGAAAAAACTCCTAGCATTCTAAAGTAATTTACGGAGGTTAACATTATTGGTTACTGAAACTCGCTCGCTAACGAAATCGATACCACGGCTTCGAGCCGTGCGTCGACTGATTCAAACGTTGACGACTTTTGGATATTGTCCTCAGACAAAAAGATTTTTGTTTCTGGAATCTAGAATGTATAAATACTCTCCTTGGTAATGGTAGTAAAGGTCATGCTATATCAACTGGAACTGTGAGTGCTTGCCGGAGGAGTGGAAAAAGGGAATGATCGTCAAGCTCCCGAAAAAAAGTAGATTTGATGCAGTGTGAAAACTGGAGAGGGATTTGCGTTCTACCTGCGGTTGCCAAGATAGCAGCAAATATTGTATTAGAGCGAATAGAGGAACATCTAGAAGACACACTCGACGCCGAACAAGCACATTTCCGCACTGGTTCATCCTGTGTTGACCACATTAACACTTAGCATCATTTTTGTACAGTGCGTAGAATATCGATAACAACTTTTGATGTTCATTGATTTTGAAAAAGCGTTACATAGTGTCAACAGTGATTTTATTTGGATTGCCTTACGCAGGAGAGGCATTCCAGATAAGTTAATTGCTATTATTAAAGCAACCTACGATGGATGCAAATGTCATATTTTACATAGAGGAAGGTTGTCGGATGAATTCGAAGTCCATTGTGGAGTCAGACTGGGTTGCATGGTGTCGCCAATACTTTTCCTGTTAGTGATAAGTAATGTGCTGCGTGCAGCCCTGTTAAACGGAAATGGTGGAATTCAATGGAGTTTGACATCCCAACTAAAACATCTGGACTACGCGGACGACGTATGCTTCTTCTGTACTAGGATCATGTATCTCCATCAAATGACAATAGTGGAGGGAGAAGTAGAAATCGTGGGGCTGAAAATTAACACGGCAAAAACAAAAATGATCAGCCTCGGAAGTTACTCATCCGTTCAAGTCAATATTTCTGGACAACCAGTAGACAAAGCAGAAGTTTTCAATATCTTGGGAGTTTTGTCTCTACCAAAGGCGGAACCGAACAAGACGTCGACAGCCGTGTCAAAAAAGCAAAGGCTGCTTTCGGAATGCTGTCCAAAATAATGAGAAACAACGCTATAAGCTTAAAGACCAAGCTGAGACTGTTCCGCTCCAATGTTGAATCCGTGCTTCTGTATGGGTGCAGCACTTGGAAAATCTTAACAACTGTCACAAGCAAGCTGCAATCGTTCGTGAGTAGGTGTCTACGAAACATCTTAAGGATCTTTTGGCCCAACCGTATTTCTAGTGATGAACTTCATAGAAGAACGGGTCAAGAATCCATAGACAGTACTATTTGCAGACGTAAGTGGCAGTGGATTGGCTGGCCAAGCGATGCAATGGAACCCACTCACACAGGCAGGTAGAGGGTCAGGTCAACCGAGAAGCACATGGCGCAGGACAGTCGAAAGTGAATCTGTACAGCTGGGGAAGAGTTGGAGAGAACTACCCTATATTTCCAGAAACCGTACACGATGGCGCGTAGGAGTAGTGGAGGCCCTATGCCCCTTAAGGGGATCACAACGGACTTTTTAAGGTCTGAGGACCTAAGTAAGTAAGTAAGTATATCAACTGGATACTCGAGGATTAGTGCAAATCGATAGTTGGGCTTCAGAAAAAAATATAAATCCCCAACCTGTAATGCAGTACCACTCTACTGCGGAAAGAACCTGGAATCATTTGAGAATTGGGTGTTGGGGTGCTCCTTACCAAATTTGCACTTAAAAGCATGATTTTGTGAGTTCCTCTATGAGGCTCCTGAAGTATTTTTACCGGCTGGGTGCCCTTATACCTCGCAGTGACACATATTGGCTATGAGATATTTTAATGCCAACATAATTTATATGGCCACTCTGGTTGATGTTTGATTTATCTGGTTATATTTGCTGACTTTATTATATCTATAAACTCGTTTTTCAGCTTTGCGTTGACACCGTCCGGTCAGCTTTTAACATCGAGTCCACATCCAAGTAAGCGCACCGTTACCGTAATTTGATATCGCAATTGCTCATTTATGTTTTATTGTTTTGCCCGGTTCATTCCATCTTGTTTCTTGCATAGCATTTATAATTGCTTTACAAGAGCTTAGAACTTCACTTAGTTTGTGAAATAGTGGACCTAACATATCACGTGATGCAGATCCGAAAATTGTATTCTTTGTTTCGTTTATAAAGGGTTTTCCAATAAGAGGTGTTATTTTGAGATAAATGGTCGGATGTTTATTTCATTATAAAGAGGAAGGTATGCGGTTAATAATGGAACACAACATCAGCCAAATGGCCGCCAAGACGACGCTTACAGGACCATATCCTTTTCATGAATTTCAACTTTGAGGTCTTGAATCGACGCTGGGCTGTTGGCGTAGACCTTATCTTTCACGTTTTCTCAAAGGAAGAAGTCGCAAGGTGTTAAATCACAAGATCTCGGTGGCCAACTGTGATCACCTCTTCGAGAGATAACACGGTCCGGAAACTTTTCCCGTAAAAGATCGATGGTTTCATTGCTTGTGTGGCACGTAGCGCCGTTTTGTTGAAAGTAAACGTTTTCCAGATCAATACCATCCAATTCAGGCCATAAAAAATCATTAATCATCTCTCGATAGCGCAATCCATTGACCGTAACTGTTGCTCCAGCCTCATTTTCGAAAAAGTAAGGTCCAATGACCCCGCGGGACCATAAACCGCACCAAACAGTCACGCGTTGAGGATGGAGAGGCTTTTCAACAATAACTCTTGGGTTTTCCGAGCCCCAGATGCGACAGTTTTGCTTGTTGACGTAGCCTCCGAGGTGGAATTGGGCCTCATCAGTCAAGATGATTTTTCGATGAAATTCCGGTTCATTTTCATGCATTTCAAGGACCCAATCAGCAAAGACACGACGTTGTTGATGATCAGCCGGCTTGAGTTCTTGTGTTAACTAAACTTTATAAGCCTTAAGACCCAAGTCTTTATGCAAAATACGGTGTAATGACGTTTGTGGAATGCCTAATTCCAAAGAACGACGATAAATGGACAAACCAGGGTTTTCTTCAACACTTTGGGCTACAACAGCAATATTCTCAGTTGTTCTTGAGCGACGTGCACGGGTTTTATTCTTCACATCACTTACTTGTCCCAACAGCTCGAATTTGTCCACCAATTTCTGTATTGCGGTCCGACAAGGTGCTTCACGACGACCCAAAAATGTTTTAGTTTTACGAACCGTCTCTGCCAAATTTTCACCATTTTTATAGTGAATTTTAATAATTTTAATGCGTTGTTGAAGCGTGTATCGTTCCATTTTTATTAATAGCGTAGTTTCTACTTGTCAAATGTCAAAAAATGACAGCTTCAAAAGTGACAGCTACCGAAATAGCGGGCTATTCAAAATAACACCTCTTTATGATTCTCCATCAGTTAATCCGTCAGTATCCAAGGCATGTCTATATTCAAATGTGACTCATTTTTAATTTAACGAAAAAATTACACTGTGTGAAACTCAAAATATACGCGTGCAGTTACCTATAACGTTTTGTAGAGCTTGTGGCACATTTCATACCACCCTCAAAATTTGGACTTAGGGCCAAAAACGTTTTTTTTATCCTACCCAATGTAAAAAATGTAGCTTCTTCAAATTTTCACTTATTTTGAATTTTTTTAATTACTTTCGAAAAAAGACATTTAGACCTTTTCAACAATGTAAAAACATTTGGTTGAAACCAAATTTTTCTGGTACCTAAAAGTTCAAAATTCAGGATCTGGGTTGAAAGCGTTATCTTTTTTATGTTTCTAAGCCAATTTTAATAAAAAAAAAATATCTAGTCTTTTATTTTTTGGGGAATTTGAACCAACTATTAAGGATGACATTCTGTTTGTACCTTTTCCATCGAGCCAAAAAACGCCAAACATGAATTATTGGAAACCTTGATTAGCTCAAACCCGTATTTTTTTTTTTGTACAAATTACTCTTATAGAAATTTTTATATTTAGTTTGAAGCCATTAAGTTTTTTTCTAAAACTAAAAAATCTTTTTAACATATCTCTGTGCCCATTAATAATGCAATCCATTGAATTCCATTATCCTGGTTGGTCCATCCATGCTTTACTCTACTTGTACCGGTGCCTACCATCTGAAAATAAAACAAAAAAACCAGTTCGTTTCAGTTTCGGAAACGTGCATGGCTATGGTCGGTGAATCCACTTAAAAGCCTTCCATATTTGGTATTCCAGGAAAAAGTAAATTCTATTTCCCTGCTGTGTTCTTCTTCTGTATCGTTTCGTTTTCCTTCTTCTTCTTTTTCTTACAGATATCCCACCTCAAGGAAATGATTTCTTATTTCTTCAACTTACCAAGCATTTGATTTCATTTCGTATTTCGTATATTTGAAGTAACGTGCATGTTTTAAAGAGAAAATGCTCGTAAAATGAAATCGTCTTTTGAATGAATTCCCATCTCTCCACTCAATGCTACACAGGCATAAACATATACGTTATAGAACTAAAATCTCGGCACTTTGCCAAATTTAATGTGGTACGCTTATTTTTGTTTGCTCCTGCTGTTCCTGTGAGCTTCTTATGGTCTTAGTCCTCATGCGAAAACGAGTGTCTCAGATAAATAAACTAGCAGTGTTTTTTTTTTGTCGACAAAGTATTGAAGTTCTAGCTGAGCTCGTCCTCGTAGGTTTATGTAGTTTTTGGAAAACATTTTCGTTTAAGTGGGGATGTGCATAAGGGAAACATTGACTATGATGTTAGTGCATAAGTCTTGCTGGATTTGATGTTCCCTGATTTCTTGGAATAATACTGTTTATTATTTTACTTGCTTTTAAAAAATATATAAATTTAGGTAAATTTTAATCCCAGTTTAAAAGTGTAGAATGAGGGATGCTTTGATTCGAAAGAATTGATAAAAGACATTTGTATTATCTAACCAAAGCTAATAACAAGTCCAATTTCACTTTCTTTTTATTTATTTATAATATTTTCATATTTACCCTTTTTAGCTAAGTGATACAATATAAGTGAAAAAAAGGCAGAGAAGAGCAAAAGATGACCTTTTCAGTAAATTCATTCTCGCGAAACTACTTTAAGGGGTTCGCTAGGGAAGGTAAGAGTTAGTCCAAATAGTGAGTATAGAAAAGCTTCCGAAAATTAGACAACGAAGGCAAACAAATGGTTGTTGGTTTCAGGGGCAATTCCTCTCAATAAGCTAATTAAGTGCCGCAAACCAAGAAATTAAAAAAATAATAAAACTATACATTTTATTCCCAAAACGCATAGAATGACCGGGCTAATAATTACATAATGTTACGAAAGTAGGAGCGAACACACCCAGAAGAAATGTCACATGTAGGTATTTGGTTCTCTGAACGATTTCATAAAAACTTTGAAATTTCGAACTTCGAACGGAACGAAATGGAACTGAACGGAATCTGTCTATATTTTTCTCTTTTACTTAAGTAAACTGAAGATTTCTGGAACCTTCGAGAAGACATGAGAAGAGTAAAAATACGAGGTCGGAGAAGCAGATCGACACAGTTTAATTTTGACAGTGATAAGAAAAAGTGTTTGTGAAATTGACAAATTGTTATTTGGAAGTGATATTTCTTCTAAATTGTAAAGAGTAATGGTGAATCAGTTTGTTATGGATAAAAGAGTTTGTTGATTTGAGAGTAAATAAAAGTGAATTAGTTTAAGTTGAAATAAGTTTTATTTGGACTCAGAAAAATATTACAATAATAATTGTTATTTTTCAATAATTTAAGTAATTTTAAAGATGAATTGCAATAATCAATCACCTTAATAAAAAAACATCCTGTGCCAACGTATTTTCAAATCATATTTTCGTACAAACAGCACAAATCTCTCATGAAACCGACAAAAATTTTGATCAACTGTAATTTCTGTGCTCTAAAGGTAAAAGCTCTTAAGTCGACTTAAGTGGTTTTTAGCTATTTATCGCTTTCTTAAATATTTTGTCCACAACCTGTACTTCTCTCTTACCCCTGTTGATAAATAATTAAAAACAAGAAAGTTATGACCGTTTGTAAAATATCTTAAGTTAACTTCTTAGGTTCTTGAAAAAGGTAAAATAACTTAAGTAGATGATGATTCATCTTATGTATCAATTTATTATTTTTTTCAGAAAAAAGGAAGAAATTATATTGGTAAAACATCTTAAGTTGGGCTTATGTTCGATATTAACCAATAAAATAAGATCGCTTATGTCGACTTAAGATGATTTACCACAAAAAATTTCATGCTTTTAAAATTCTTAAATAGACTTTAGGTGACATAATAAAATAAAAACTGCAATAGTTGTTTTGGTAAAAGCACTTAAGTCAAAAAAACATAAATAAATGCATAAAATACTTCACTCGACCAACTTTTACACACATTTTCAAATAATTGTATATAAAAAGATGAAGTTCTGAAAATTGTATCTTTATAACCCTCTTAGTTTTTTTTAAACACAGATTCAAAGTTAAAAATTCACTTTCTCAAAAACTATGAAAATAGACTTAAGAGCTTTTACCTTTTGAGCACAGATTTATTAAGTGACCCAGAATTTTCCGTACACCTATAAAGTAGGACAATTAAAACAGTTTTTCCATTCTTCTTTTTTAAACATTAGAACTAGTCGATTTTTTGGTTGTGGTGTTGGAATTTTTCTAAGCAATCACGGAAGAAGTGCTGGATCAGCAAAATTAGGTTAACTTTAAATGTTATCAATGGCCAGACCTTAAGCACCAAATCCTTTTTGTGTACACAATCCTAAACAACTCGATAAGTTTAAAGATTTCTAATTTTTTTTTTTTTAGTTGTTATTCAGGTTCAATATTTGCTTTCGACAAAAGACCACAAAAGTTATTCTCATTAATTAATCTTTTATTTATAATAATAAAAGAAAAATTATATTTTACTAATCAGTTGTACAAAACTAAAATAAAGGGTGATTTTTTAAGAGGTTTAAGACTTTAAAAAAAAAAAACACAAAAAATTCGAAAATAATGAATGAAATATTTATTTGAATCGATAGTTTGAACCTTGCAATTTAATGTTTAAAGATAACTTCATGCAAATGTTGACCGCGTCTGCGTCTCAGGTAGCCCATCCGCTGAGTCCAATTTTGGCATACTCTTTCACACATATCGGCCGGTATCTCACGAATGAATGCATGGATGTTGGCTTCCAGTGCGTCAATCGAAGCGGGCTTGTTCCTATAGACATTAGCCTTGACATACTCCCACAAAAAATAATCTAATGGTGTCAAATCGCACGATCAATTGACCGGCCCGAAATGTGAAATTAACTGTTCACCAAACTCGCCTCGCAATTGCGCCATTGTTTCGCGTGCTGTGTGGCATGTGGCACCGTCTTGTTGAAACCACATATCATGCAAGTCAAGAACTTCGATTTCGGGCAAAAGAAAGTTTGTTATCATCGCTCGGTAGCGTTCACCATTGACAGTAACGCTGCGATTCGCATCATCTTTGAAGAAATATGGCCCAATAATGCCGCCGGCCCATAAACCGCACCAAACAGTGGCTTTTTCGGGATGCATTGGTAGCTGTTGCAATGCTTCTGGCTGATCTTCACTCCAAATGCGGCAATTTTGCTTATTTACGTACCCATTCAACCAAAAATGAGCCTCATCGCTGAACACAATTTTTCGATAAAAAAAGCGGATCCTCGGCCAGCTTTCCAAGAGCCCATTCACCAAAAATTCGGCGTTGTGGTAGGTCGGCTGGCTTTAGTTCTTGCACCAGCTGTATCTTAAAAGGCTTTACGCCCAAATCCTTCTGCAAAATTCCACGTAGTGCTGTAACAAAGGCCTAACTGCTGGGAACGGCGCCGAATCGACATTTCGCGGTCTTCACACTAGCTGATACGGCCGCAATATTTTCTTCACTACGCACAGTACGTAAACGTGTTGGTGGTTTGATCACAATCTTCCGAATAGACTGCTCAGAAGGTCGAGAATGCCGACCATAAAATGGAAACAGCTCGCGATGAACATTTCGAACCGAGCACGAATTTTGATAGTAAAATTCAATAATTTGCAAGCGCTGTTCATTTGTAAGACGATCCATGGTTAAATTGCAAACCAAACTGAAGCTGTTTGACAGTGACACAAGGTACTAAACACACTCCAGCTGTCAAAACCAGTGTTGCCAAAACCAAACCAGCTAAAAAATCACCCCTTACAAGCGGAAATATTTGGTCTTACTGTTCTTAAAATAAGTATTATTTTTCTGAAAGAAGACGAGACATTTTTATGTTCGTGTGCCGTTGTTGTTGTTGGCCTTGGAAATTTGTAAACACGAAAATTTTTGTTAGAATCAAGAAATTTAGAATCTGTAAACGCCAAAATTTGAAGATAATCTACCAAAACTTAGGTTAAGTTCGAAATTCAGCCATTTTGAATAAACCTTTTTATACTTTTCATACAAAACAATCCAAATATTTCACTTTTGTTTTCTAAGGATAAGTGACTGAGTTGTTTATGATGTTAAGCAGATTTTAATTTCAATTTATCGACTTTGAGCGCCAAACGCAACATTGGTAAAATTGCAAGAAACCGCGAGTTTTTTGTGTGTGTTTTCAGTCTTTGTAATTTATAGCTGTTTCTAGGTTTAACCCTTTTAAAATTTTGTTAAATTTGGGCCTGATTTTATTTATATAAAGCCAATAGTTTTTTAGATTCAGCTTTGCAAAATATAGCAATAAAAAAATGTATAACAGAAAGTAGAAAAAATAGGAGATTCTGAATGTTTCCCATAACAAGAATCAAACTATTAAAACGTGTTAATTGTGTAAAAAAAATTGTATAAGGTGGGGTTATTTCTGGATACACCACTGTAGCACCGTAGCGGACATTCTTTACCGATCCCCTGTTTCTCTTTGACTCCCTGATGCCTTTTTTAAATTTTTTTTAAGTCCTGCTCCCTACTCCCGTTGCAGCAAACTACGTTGAAAATAAAAAAAAAATGCTATACTGTCACATTTATTTTAAGCCTGTCTAGGAAGCTCATAAGGACATATTAGTTGAAGTACGAACTTTTTAAAGTCTATAGATTCGAAACTGTAAACTTCTTTTATAAAGGCTAAATTAAGCTTCATAGATTATTAAAAACCTTCAAATTTTATTCCAATATTTTATAAATCGACGTCAAACAATTTCATTATTGCAAATATAAATGCACAAACCCATGGACACTACAACGGACAGTACTTTAAAATTCAATAAAAATGTTAATAACTCAACGCAATTACTTTCCATCATTATGTATTCATAAAATTTTCACTGCACATTCAGTAGGCCGAATTAATTTTCGAAGCTCTCTTTGGAGGATACAAAAAAAGCCCAACGTAGCCACAATTAACGCCGCAATAATTAATGTTAGCACTTCAATTATTTCAAAATTTAAATAATTATTCCGCTCGTATTGCTTTTGGTGGGTGGGTATAAAAAAAAAAAAACCTATCCAACCTTAAAGCGAGAAAAAAGTTTTGCACAAAATTTCCATCTAAATCGACATTTTGTGTTTATTATTTTATTTTTGTCTGGAAAGGTACAATATTCGAATAGATAATAATAAATAATTGACAACTGCTAATTGGGCGAAATAAAATTAATAAAATCGATTATACGATTCAAATATTTAACGGAATTCATTGTTTTTTATTTTTTATTTATTTTGTGAAAATAGATTTGTTGGTTGGAACACATGTGATTGTGCATTGTTCAAAATTAAAATAGGTTAAATACTGCAGAATATTGTGGATGTCAAGGCACCAAGTTTTATATTTTTATTTTTTATTTAGGTTAAATTTTAAACATCATTTTGTAGTTTTTAAAAATAGTGCAGTCATTTGGTCCGAAAAATGGAGGTCAACTAGAAAATTTCTGTCCAATATTTTTTTTTTGTCTGGCACATTTCATCTCGTAGGTATCTTTGACACGTATGTAAGTCACCTTGCTGTTCGGTCAATTTTATTCATTTTTTTCGAGTAATTCAATTAACAAAAAATACAAAACCATAAATGAAGCTTTTTCTGACAGTTTTTAAGTTTTTAAGTCGACATTTTCAAAAATCCATAAAAAGTTAAAAAAAAAGATTTTTTCAGGCTTATAGTAATTTTGGAACTAAACCCTGGTTTTTTTTTTTTAAAGGACGTTTAAGTCAAATAAATTTTGTACATATTGAGCCAGGAAATGTCTTCGTGAAGCGAACATTGCTTTTCAAAAATTGTTAATTTCTTCGGAATAAAATATTTTTTTTAAGTTATTCCGGAATAGGCCCTTTAATTTTCTTGTCTCGAAGGTAAGCACACTGCCGCCTTGGCTTTTTTTGCCATTTTCAACTAAAGATGTAAAACAGTCCACGAAATAATTAATTTTAAACACTGGTCTGGGAAAGTTAAGTTATTTTTTGTCCTTCATATAACTTTTTTTAAATTATGTAAGATTGGAATTTTCTGAATCTTAATCTTATTTCAGAAAAAAATCTATCTCGTAAACTTTTTTTGAATTGATTTAAAAAAAAAAATGTTTGTTTAGTAGAGAAGAGCTCTCTTAAATTCGGTTGACCTTGTCTATTCGATCTATTTTGATTCATCAATGTATTTCTCCCATTTTAAACCGTTATTTTAAAAAAAATCTCCATAAATTAAAAATTTCCATAGTTTTTTTGATGTACACTCCAAAAAAAGTATAATTTATAGGTAGGAATGGAATTTATGTACTGTTGATGAGGGCCAAGTTAATTATGGTATAAAAAAGGCAATTATCAAAGAAAACCCAATAAAAAAGGATATTTTGTTCTATTCAACAGGACTGATTTTTATGGAATTTTTAACATTTTTCTGTGAAGAATCCAGAAGTCATGCCAAAAATTGGCCAAGACATAAATTTGATAATTTTGTCTTCATTTGTTTTACATTAACGGTTTTAGCGCAAAATATTCATATATTTGGATTATGCCCCTAAAACAATAAAAAAAAAAACAATTTTTTGTAAGTTTTTCGATGATTTCTCATGTTTTCCATGATAAATTTTGTTGGGTAACTTCAGATTCATACTCAACATCCCAAAAAAACATAAAGTTAGCTATAAAAAGTATTAAGTACTTCAGAACCACCAATTTCTTTTGTTTTTGCATTTTTAAAAATTTTGCGTTCGGCGCTAGAGATAAGGAATAAGTAGGTATACTCGAAAACACACTAAAATAGGCTTAAGTAGATAAGGCAACCCATTGGATATTAAAACATGAAACTTTAGTTTTAGTAACAGCATTTGAAATAACTGAACAAATTCTATTAGATTAAATGTTAATCTATAATTAAAATACTAGACATTTATTTTATTTTACATGACAGAGGTTGTTAATTGAAAATATGTCAATTTCAAGATATAACTGTTCTCTTAAACAATGCTGTACAAAAATTATTAATTTAATTAAAAACTGAAACTTTAAAATCATCGAACAAAATGCACTTTCTATGCTCCTTTGATCAATTGTACCACCATAACATCTGATTATGTCTACAATTTTAAATTTCTATAAAACTACACCTAAAATGTCAACAATTATTTTGATACACAATATAAATAAATAATATCAAAAATAGTATAAATTCGATTTCTTACATACAAAATTAAAAATACACCTTTCACACAAAATAGCTTTTTACTTTAGTTAACCTTAAAATTGAAGTATCAATGGAAAGATTGAAGCCTCAACAAAAATACAAAAATAAAATCCCATACAATTGCTTATTAAATTGTGTAATATACGCTCCAACAGGGAAAAATTATTAATTTTCAAATTATCTCTAGTAATTTTTGGAATAATAACAGACAGCAGAGTGAACAGTGGTCATTTTGATGTATAAAACATTAATGTGTGTAAGCTACAACCTACAAGCTTCAAAAAGACCATTCGAAATTGGCCGGACGCAAAAATAAGCCAAATTACAGGAGTTAGGTCGATAAAATATCGATATAAAATATATTTGAATTGATTTTACAAAAAAGCATACCATGCTTCTTTAAAAATTTCTCTTCTAGAACATTTCACTACATTTCTTAAATAATTTTACATATCAAAAAAAAAAACTATACAAAGAAATAAACAAAAATAATGACAGGAAGTATAACTTCTGGCGCACTAACATCAGTACACACACCTCTTTTTTTTTAATTAAGTGTCCGAAACGAAGTAATTGTATAGATAACATTGATTCTTTGTCATCAAACTTTTTTAAATCATTTTATGTAGTCGATTCTTTCTAAAAACATCAGCATAGTAGGTATTCTCTCTGAGGTCATATATAATATGTATTTCACTCATTATTATATCCAATTTCATTTCCGTCTCCTTCAAAATTTTCCCACATTTATGCAAATCAAAAGAAAAGCTTTCTTTCAATAAAGGCCAATCGTTTTATTTCATTTGAATGATTTAAAACATTCACCAGAAAGAAGTAGGTACTAAATTACATCAATTTGTATCATTTCCGTAACGTCTTCATGGAAAACCACATCCTGAACTGTTCACTGATATATTATGTACCGCATGTGTATGGTGTATGCTTCAGTGGTTAGTTTACTTCTTAAAGAATACATCAATTTGCCCACATTATTTTTGAATAAATTCTTATTTTACTGTAATCAAATCTCATGACATTTGCTTGCTGAGGTCCGAAAAACCCAAACCTCAAAAAGTCAACCAAATGAAAATTGAAACCAAAATGCAACCATGCACGACTCTGTTATTCCGTCTTCTTCGATATGGCAAATGGTGAACTTCAATGTAAAAATAAAAACAAAATCACCCAACAAATTTGGTTTAGTTTCAAACAAAAAAAAAAAAATAGATATAAAAAAGTCCTTCAGAACTCTATCTCTCTCTCTGATGTCCTTAGTTTTTTCTCTGTTTCTTGTATCTACTTTGCATCATTTATTTAAATGTTTCATCCCGAAAGTGTATACCGATGTTATAGATATTATAGCAAAGCAATGCATGTGTGATTAACAAACCCATGCTCTGTGGACTTTGTGGACTTGTTTCTCTTTCATCCCAGCTTTCAGATAAAGTTACTTTCTATTCTATCATAGTGTACGAGGTACCTATACATATATGCAAATATACGTCACTTAGAGGAACAGACCATAGAATACTACCATATAAAAAATTGAAAACAAATCTAAGAGGGTCGAACGTCCTTGCTGCTGTACTTTAAAGAACGAAATTAAAGCTGGTATCGAAATGAAATCGTGCTCAACTAGGATCTCGTCAGGCTGGGCTGGTGCGTCGATCTGCTTACGTTCTGCGTGTCCCAACCCTACCATTCTCAGTCGTTGTTTTTTTCAGCTAAAACCTTACTGACAAGGTCCGCCGTCTTTGTCACTTAGCAGTTCTTTCCAGATCCTTAGCACAGACTTTGTGTCTAATACCGTATTCCCAATAATAATAAAGGGTTTTTCAACAGGGACGCTACAAAAGTAGAGCCGTTCTTTTGACATTTCTCTTCAGTAAGGTTTGCCATTTTATGATGAAAAAATATACGGGCCAACAACGAGTCGAAATTATTAAATTTTACTACCGAAATTCGGAGTCAGTGGCCTGAACGTTAAGAGCGCTACGTCGAATTTATGGTCGTCATAATCGTCTTAGCAGATCAACAATTGAGCGTCTAGTGGAAAAATTTTAATTCACAGGCACAGTACAAAATATTCCCGTGCCAGTGAGACAAAAAAGAGCCCGTAGTGTCGAGAATACTGCTACCGCTGAGGCTTCTGTTGCAGAAAGCCCAAATGTGTCCCTCACACGTCGTTCTCAAGCGTTGGGCATCTCTGTGACGTCGTTGTGGCAAATCTTGAGAAAAGATCTTGGCCTACATCCTTACAAGATTAAATTAAGGCAAGAACTGAAACCGCTTGACCACCAGAAGCGTCTTATGTTCGTGAATTGGGCTGAGCAACAACTTGAAAATGATTCGGATTTTCATCGAAAAATCATCTTCAGCGATGAGGCTCATTTCTGGCTGAATAGCTTCGTCAATAAACAAAATATGCGGTATTGGTCAGGCAGCAATCCACACGTACTCCATGAGTCATCATTGCATTCCGAAAAAATTACGGTTTGGTGTGGTTTATGGGCCGGCAGCGGCGTCATTGGACCGTACTTCTTCCATGATTATCAAGTCCGGCACGTTACTGTGAATGGGGATCGTTACCGTTCAATGATTACAGAATATTTTTGGCTTGGTCTTCAAGCTTATAGCGTTGTTTCTCCATATTTTGGACAGCATTCCAAAAGCAGCCTTTGCTTTTTCATACGGCTGTCGACATCTTGTTCGGTCCCGCCTTTGGTAGAGACAAAACTCCCAAGATATTGAATGTCTTCTACTTTCTCTACCGGTTGTCCAGAAGTACTGACTTGAACGGATGAGTTACTTCCGAGGCTGATCATTTTTGTTTTTGCCGTGTTAATTTTCAGCCCCACGATTTCTGCTTCTGCGTCCACCCTTGTTGTCATTTGAATGCACGACTGGATCGCATGAACTTGCTCATGTAGTGAAATTGTAATTTGGAAGTGTTATTTCTTGTAAATTGTAAAGAGTAATAGTGAACCGGTTAGTTTTAGATCGAAGTGTTTGTAAATCTGAAAGTAAATGAAAGTGTATAGTAAAAAGTGAAAAAGATTTTATTGTAACCCAGAATATTATTACAATAAACTTGTATTCGTTTTAATTCAAAACACAAAAGTTTTTCATCAACCAGAGCAGAATGCCAAACAGCCAGAATGTTTTGTTACGGGAAACTTAATTCTAGTTCGTTATCCTGGTCACCTAAATGCACAAATCGACCAATCTCTCTCTACACAAACACATAGTTCTGCCTTCATTTTGGAAAGAGACACACATAAATCTACGAAAAGAAAGCAGGTGTACTGGAGTAAAATTACACGTGAAATTTTGTGAGAAATCTGACAACCCAAGCCAGAAGCAAAACGGATGATCTCTGTCAAAGTTCACTAGGAACATTTACACACACACACACACACACACACACAACGAACTAACGGACAATATAGCTTAGTCCTGATTTTGCTGATAATATTCATAAAAGTCCAAATAATAATTGAGAACTGGATTATGGTCATGTACCTCTATTAAAAAGTTTTAACATGACTAAGAACATACACATACACACACTTTCTCCTTACCCATCGGGTTTATCCGGATCAATATGTACGATGTACTTCCGACCTACGTACGAGTTTATTCCAGTGAAGCTTTATTGTGTGCCTTGTGCAAGCACTCCAATGCAAATTAATGTATGGACCATTTTTATTATGTTGATAAGACAAAGTTTAAGAACTAATATCCGGATTTCTGTTTGCTGAATTTAAAACAGGTGGTCCTATTGTTGGCTTAAATTGTGTATTTTCGAAAAACTGTAAATATTTGATTTTGGATATCTTCCCAATCGTGAACCCCTACGGTGCAATCTTGAGGTCATACCAGTTAGCCATTACAAATTTTAATATAAGAGAAAAAATTATTTGCGTCAAACGACTTTTCGTTTGTTGGACAAAATTCAGCGTAAGACGAGCGTTAGAACCAAGGCAGTTGCCATTGCACCAAGATCTAAATAACTTTTGTGTAGCATGGAATGCATATGAGCGCCACAAACATAAAATCAATTTGTTGTAAATAAATTATAAGTTTACACCAAAAGTGTACTAGAGAGATTTCTTACAAATTATTAATTCGTTTGCTGCAAACAATAGAATTGTCTAGCAAACGAAAAGGTGTTTGGATGTGGCAAGCCATTCGAAGATACCGAATTTCGTACTGCGAATTTTATGCCGTGAATTTCGTACTGCGGTTACGATTTGTTTGAACGCTGTGGATTCGATTAACTGCTTTCTTGCGGACAGAAAACTGAAATTCAATAAATTATCTGTCGTTGGTTGCGATGGTACAGCTACAAACACTGGTTTGAAAAGTGGGGTTATTCGGTTGAAGGTGCGGAACCCGCTGCAATGGTTCATTTGCCAACTACATGCTAACGAATTGCCTGCGTCATTTATTTACTAAATTGGATGGATGTAAATTTGGAACCCAACTTTATTCTGGACCCATTGGAAAGGAGCTTAAAAACTGTGCTGGTCTTCCTATCATTGATTTTTTACCAATCCCAGGAAATCTACCTACTTTGACAAAGGAAATCCAAATTAAAGCATGGATCAGAAATATTTGTTTCAAATGTTGTTGTTGCTGTTAGTAAAGGATTCTGTCCGAAAGATCTTTTCAACCGAAACCCAGACACACTCTAGATGATATTTCAATGCCAAAGATTATCTCAATTAAATTATCTGGACTGAATCACAAATAACATCACAACATTATTGGATAAATTCAGTGATCAGAATTTTTAAAACTTTCTTCAAAACAGATCTCCAATTGACATGCCATTTCCACACTTCCCTTGTCACATTAGCTGTGTGCAGTAGTGACCGAAGTTTCAAGCACATTAGCAGGTGAAAAAGCCAGAGACGGGCTTATAAGATCAAAAATTCATTCAGTCATTTTTTTCTCTCCATACATTGTCGCTCCACCCTAGTGGGTATGTTTATGATAGGATTGAAGCATGTTCCGCCACAGAAATTTCTGGTAATTTTGGACGGTAGTACTCTTATACTATACATTTTTAAATATAATAATTTCAGCTGACCGATTTTCATCAACTAGACGACTTTTCCATGCTGGTTGCAGGTCTATTTCAAATGCTGCTTTATCGATTCATAAAAAAAAACAAAGGTAACCATGCCTCTGTATGCAAGGTCAAATCACGCTTTGATTGGACTTTGGACTACTGATAGACTTTTGGAAAGTCAATGGAATTTCCAAATGAAATTAAAACCTAACTTCACCTCATGGATCAACAGGACCCTTATTTACACCCCAGGGAAGATAAGTGGTTTAATTATTTCTTTTTAATATGCATGCGGCCTTCCATACATTTAAAATTTAAAATTATAAACTCTCAAAGCTTGAAATAATTTATGAATTACGATAAAATTATTACCCCTTAAGTATGTCTTGGTATTTGTAAGTATTATAAAATTTAATTAATATACTCACAATCAGTCTATATATTTCATTTAAAACCAACTAAAATAGTAGTTTGGGAATGCGAATCGTGTCTTTGAAGTGTCTTAGGCAAAATAAACTTCATTACCTTATAAACTGATAGTATCATCGTCTTATAATGGATTAACTTTCTCCATAATTCGTGTATAAAAGTCAGTACTGCGGTACCAGTGGAGGGGACGGGGACGGTGGCAGGTACGTCCTTGGTGAATATAAAAGCAAAAGCTAATCTCATTTCTCATAAACCGTCTGTGGTCACGAATTCATCAAGGTGATGAGTTGTTTGAAAATTGTTTTTAATGGGATTTAATCAAGATTGTTAGAAAAGGAGATTTTCTTTTTTTAATTTTTTAAGTTGTTTTCTTAAAACAAACACTTTTTTTAGCATTTCCATTTGCTTTTCAGGAGTTTAGTATCAGCTAAACCCCTGAACCCCTTATCAGAGGTTTTGTGAATTTGTGCTTTGCTTTCTTAGAAATGGAAAATTACAACATCCACGATGCAAAAATTGTTTACCTTTGAGTATTTCCAAGTTCTAAGAGATAAAATATTGTAATTTTTTCTGGGTTCAAAATAAAACTTATTTCTACTTTTTCTAATTCACTTTTTATTAATTCGCAAATTAACAAACACTTTTATCTATAACAAATTGTTTCACTATTACTCTTTACAATTTACAAGAATGACCACTTCCAAATTACACTTTCACAATCACTTACCTTTATCACTGTCAAAATTAAACTGTGTCGATCTCCTTCTCCGACCTCGTATTTATACTCCTCTCATTTCTTCTCGAAGGTTTCAGAGATCTCCAGTTTCGTCAAGCAAAAGAGACAAATACACACAGGCAGAAAGAGACAGATTCCGTTCTGTTCCATTTCGTTAAGTTTTAAGTTCGAAAGTTCGAAGTTTGCATGAAAGCTTTAGTCATTCATCATAACCAAAGACCTACATGTGTCATTTCGTCTGGGTGTGTTCGCTCCTACATTTAAGCAAGCGTGTGGTGTGTGCTGTGCATTCCCATAACTCAAGTATTAAGTAAAAAAAGCATTTGATGGTCAAAACAGTGTGACATTGTTTCATGGCTGATTGTTAAAAAAATATGTTAAATACTCGTAAAAGTGAGATATCACAGAGTAAATATAAACACATGTCAAAAAAGTGAGAAGAAAATCATGTATAATTTTGGCGGTTAGGGATCGACATGTCAAATATTTCGGGGTGGGATGTGATGTGGAACGTATTCCCATATTCTGTCTCCACGCGAATATGTAAATACGTTCCACATCTCTAAACTTAAATTTACAAATGTTATAGTGTTGGAAAGACATAGTTAGAAATAAATGTAAACAATAATTAATAAAAAAGATATGAAAAAAAGCATAAAATACCCATTCGTATATTATTTACGTTGATTTATCACAATTTTAATAGAAAATGTTGAAAATGCAGGGTTGCCATACGTATATTAGCAAAAACTAATAAATGTTTCGTAGGGAACTGAATCTGGGAGAAAAGATGAAAAACCCATGGCACATTTCAAATAACTTAATTTTTGGAAAATGGGAACAATATTGAAATAAAATGCACGACTGGGTCGCACGTACTTGCTCTTGTAGATAAAGTTACCATATATGCTAAGCCTTTTTAATTAAAAATACAAATGCAGTTTTAGAAAAAAAAATAAAAAAGCATAAAATTCGATTTTCAAATGACTAAAGCAGCTTCTTTAATAAATTTTAACTCAAAACGAAGCATGCAATCTGATTTCTTCTACAATGATACATTTATAGAAAACAAAATTTGAAAATCGTTGAACCGTTTTTTAAAAAAACTATATTTTCTATATAAAATTTTGCAAGGACTTTTATTAAAAAATAATTGGTAAGTCATTCTCAAGATATTATTTATCAACATCCAAAAACTAAATTTTGAAAAAAAAAAACATTGAGTAGTTTTCGAAATAATGATTTTTCAAAAAAAAATTTAATTTTTTTTAAAAGTCCAAAAAAATAATTTTCGAATTTTTTTTTACTATTAGGGCAACTTAAAAGCATTCATGTAAAAATAATGGTTGAAATTGATTGAGTCATGGAGGAGAAAATCAGTATTTAGAAAAACGGTTCTATGCCAGGTACCGTTAATAACTGTTTTTTTTTTTAATGGTTTAAATCAAAATCGGAGGCACCGTTATTTGGGGTCCAAAAAAAAAATAAAAAAAAACGTCTGGAGATATTTTCCAAAAAACGCCACATACCAAGGTTGAAGTAAATCGACCCATCCGTTAAGGCTGTGGTCTCTGATACATACTTTTTTCTCATTCTCTATCATCGTAATGTCATGTTTGATTGTTATCTCAACTTTTCTTTTTTGTACGAATGCATAACTTGATATATGGTACCCATATCGCAAGTAAAAATAGCCACTATCTCAAAACAAGGGAGAATTCAGAAAGTAGGCTGAAATAATGTTTTTAAAAGTAATATTTAAACCCTTGCATGCAATTATTCCTTTTCATATTATTTTCGGGTGTAGTTTTTAAAAAGAAGTGGATTAACACCTCCGTTAAATTTTAGTTCTCATTTAGGAGAAAATAGATTGGAAAGTCTTCTGTCAGTATTTTCAAACCTAACCAAAATACAAGAATATAATGAAGGAACATATAAGCAATCCACACACACAACAATAATATTGAGCCAATAAAAGCCTCCTTCAAAGTCTTGAGTTTAATATACGAATATCCATGTTAGATGTCAGTTCAAAGCATAGACTTTATATTATCTGGTCTCTTAATCTCGAATACGACGGAAACAAGACATTTCGAAAACATGCATCCTTTATGTTCGTTTAGTTTAATTGAATTGAGTGCATTTGTGTTGGAAGGATCTTCGAATGGACAACGCCTTCTATTCACACCTCAAATGAAAGCTATATTCCATAGAATAGGATAGGCAGTAACAAGCGCCTGCTGTACAGGCTCTTCAGCCGTTTGTTGGTCCTCTCTCTCCTCGACGAACATGTGTAATGACCAAGAGCGAAAATTTAAAGGATTTCCCGAAAATTAAGTGTGCCCCAGATAATCACACAACATGGTTGCCTGCCAGTTAAGAGCCCTCTCCTTGAGAATAACATTTGTTGGTGGAAGCAATTGTTAATCGTATGGAAGAAATTGGGGGTGATTTGGGAAAGGGTTACTGATGCTATATGGAATAGTGGTTGGAAATGGGTGGGAATGAGGACGGAATAGTTGAATTCGAATTTAGAGCTTAAGCTAGTGGCTGGATGGTCGGATGGTTGAATGTGATGTGGTGCTGCTTTGCCATTGCTACTCTAAGTTCTGAAAGACAGAGAAGATCGAATGAGGTTAAGTGGAAACAAAATGATTGCCGGAAACTATTCTCAGCGAGATTTATTACTGCTCTTGAGAGTCGTAAAAGGAAATTGTGCACAACAAATCTACAGTTATTTTATTTGGAATTCAAGAGCACGTCTTGTTTTCTTGGTTATCCCTTTATCCTTTGTGCTAACTTAAAAAAAAAAAAAAACACACACACACACAAAATTGTAACTCAACTCGAACACGGGTTAAGGAAAAGAGTTTGCTTGTATCCGCACCAAGAGTATAGAGTATAATGATGGTGGTGTTGGTGTGTGCAAAGATAGTTTAGTCGTATAAGAGTATAGGTTATAGAGGGTTGTTTGTTAGATTGTGGTCGGTTATTCTGGGTCCTTGGAATTAAACGAGACAGAGGCCGCCACCATCGGCCGCGCTACCAGATTGCACCATATCGTTGGACGTTTAAGGAAATCGCATTCGGTTAGCTCTTTCCAGTTGACCTCTTTTATTTGAAGATTTATGAGCAAATAAAATTAATGGAAATATAAATGAATTGCTGATGGAAGAGAGTGGTGTTTCTATTACTATTCCCTTATGAGATTGAAAAAAATCAGATGGTATAATAAATTCTCCGAATAAGCAAAGCAAATGAAATAAAAATCTGTGTTAAAGGTTAATTGAAACTAGACAAATTTTGTTTTCATTTAGGGTGCTTACACTATACATAACCTACAAAAGTGAATAAATATTATTTTTGTAATCTACGAACAATTTAATTACCTGTGTAATGCAGTGTACTTCACTTAGTTTCACGGGATTAATCGTTACCTTAACACCTTATAGCGACTCAATCTACAAGGTTTACCGTATACATGAAGAAGCAGCATGAAGGTGTACTCCAATTTTCTGTAGACCACGTCAAGACTGTGCAAAATCTGGAAAAAATTTCAATGTGGCGTGATCTAATTATAGCGGACTTCTTCACTTGTTGCAACTTTATGCAACGAACAATTTATTGTTTCAGTGATGTATTATCTTAACAATTGACCTTAATGGCAGCGCTATGCAGGTAAAGAACACAATTTCTGTAGGTGCGTCAAGTTAGTACCGCCATAACAGAAATTAAACAAATGTAAGTATGCAGAAATTTGTTTCTAATTTGTTGCCGCATTACCAAATTTGTTGCTCCTACCTCCTAAGCCCATGGCGGTGCTAACTTCACGTCAAGCAACAAATTCGGGAATGCGGCAACAAATTCCTGCATACTTACATGTTTGAATTTCTGTCACAGCGGTGCTAACTTCACGCACCTAATTTCTGTTCTTGTTTTTGCTAGTTGCCGGGAAATGTGGAACTAAGAACCTCTTTTGCTGACCAACTGAATGTTGAGCCGAAAAACTCCTCGAATCCCTTGTCATGGTGCACCATAAATTTATCGCACCAACCATGGAATAAATTCAGCTACGGAATACTACAGGGCATCTATACAATATTACCCCCCCCCCCCCTGCACATTTTGTTCTCACAGATCTGCCAGCAAAATTTCAACTTGAAACCTTGGAAATGTTTCAAGTAAAACTCTTCATTCCAGAAAAGGTCAAAAATATTTTCTTATTTCTTGACCGCTTAGCAATCCTCTTAGAGAAGCTGCGCCAATGAGCTGTTTTACCTAGAAATCTTATTGGTTTAATGAACAAAATCTTATTGCAATTTCGATAAGATTTTCAGATATTTAAGCATTTTGCACTTCAACCAAAACGTACTCCATTATTTTGTGTATTAGTCACGACACTCAGGTTCAATCCCCAGCATACAAACGTAGTATAATTAAAAAAAAGTATGTCCGGTATCCGATCCGGTTTAATTTTTATGTATCGTATTTTGTATGGAACAAACTTCATTTAAATGTTTAAAAGCCCGTTAAACAGTTAAAAGGGCTTTACGAAATCGGCAATTAAAGTATTAAATAGACATAAGAAAAGAATAAAATATTATTATTTTTAAGGTAGGGAAATTTCTACGAAAATTGCCCCCTACTCTCCCCAGAACGAAATCCTGGATCCGCACCTGAGTTCGGGAGAGCAAAATCATCGAAAATAAAAGCCGAAGACGTCTTTTCACTTAACATATTACAAAAATAAAAAAAAGAAGACTAATTTCTGCTTTTTTTAAGTTCAAGTACGTACCAACTGTCAAGTCCATTGTATTGACAGGACTTGAATACTTAAATATATTTTAGATTTTAGAAATATTAAATTAGGAATCTATTGAATTTTTAGCCGACGACAATGATAATGATCCATCTTACCGGACTCTAACTGCAGACAAGAGAAACACGTTTACAAATTTTAAGAAGTGGACCTCAACCCAAAAAATTCTGCCAAGGGACCAAAATTAATTAAAAGAATCGACTAAAACTTGCTCAACTGCACTACGGATGGGAAATTGCGCAATAAAGTCGACTGTGTCCTTGGATAAGTGCAGAATGTGTCCACATAGAAGCAATTACAGAGGAAGTGTAAACATAGGTACTTATGACCTTTTAAATGATTTTCCTATTTCTTTTTTTGCCAAAATAGTTGCTTACGGTAGGCATTTCAATTGAACTTGTTTTTGTGACTGGTGGCAGTCGAGGGGAGATTTAACTCGGATCAGTATATTTTCCATATTCTACTAGATCATGCCGTTCCACATGCTGAATATACTGGCTGATATAGTTGCAATGCAAAAGATAACACGAATTATTCAGGGATGCCGGTACTGCCACATTAGACTTCCCGGGTAGGGGTAAGGATAGGTTGATGTGGCTACCGGCAGGAGGGCTGATACACTTAGAACAAAGTTTGGTCCATTGTGATACCACATTACTTAGTTACTTAGGTCCTCAGACCTTAAAAAGTCCGTTGTGAAGTGCGGAAACCTGCTTGTTCGGCGTCGAGTGTGTCTTCTAGATGTTCTTTTATTCGCTGTAATATAATTTTTGCTGCTATCTTGGCAGCCGCAGGCAGAACGCATATCCCTCTCCAGTTTTCACACTGCATCAAATCTCCTTTCTTCGGGAGCTTGACGATCATTCCCCTTTTCCACTCCTCCGGGAAGCACTCTGAGTTCCAGGCTCTCGTCGTTGCTGCTGCTTGTAAGAGCTCTGCAGGAATACCGTCAAGTCCTACCGCCTTGTTGTTCTTCAGTGTTTTAATTGCGGCAATTATCTCTTCATTACTGGGAGGTGTGGTGCGGATTCAGGCATTTGTTGCTTCGGACGGGTCATCAGGTATTTTATGCGCATCGCTGGCGAACACACGGTTTAAAACCGAAGCGAAGTGTTCCTTCCACCTATCTATATCTTTCACCAGGTGTTGTTTGGAGCATTGTACTCCAGTAAGCTCCTTGGTGATTCTATAAACAGTTCTGCTGTCACACCGATTTGCGGCCTCTTCTGCTTCTTCAGCTAATGCGTTGATGTAGTTACGCTTGTCACGTCTCACGCTATGGTAAACATCTCTCATCTTCATGCGATACGTGTTCTCCATCTTATTTCTCTCTGCTGCTTGAGTAGCTTCGATACGAGCTCGAAGTTGTTTTCTTTCGTCGATCTTTTACCAGGTTTCTGCGGATAGCCAAACACTATTTCTTCCTTGTGCCCGACCGACTATTCTTTCACCACCGGTTATGAACACATTTTTCACAGCACACAATTAGTCTTCAATAGATTTAGGTTCACTGCTGCTGATTGCTCTCAGTCCTTGGGAAAGATGGTCCCGTAGTTGTTGGCGAACTACGGGGTCCTTTAGTCTGTCGGTATTAAACCTGTGAATTCGAGTGTTTTCTTGGGATCTCCGAACTGCAGCTGTGCGTAGTCTTACGAGAGCTACCGTAGATGGTGGTCCCGAGCCAATCCCATGTCTGCCCCTCTTCTATTCCTGACGTCCTGACGGAGACTACTTCTAAAACGTCGACTGATCGCGAAGTGGTCAATTTGGTTGGAGGTTGCCTGCCTATCGTTGGACACCCAGCTTATTTTGTGGCACGTCTTGTGTTTAAACATGGTGCCACCAATTATAAGACGGTTGACATTGCAGAAATCCGCGAAACGTTCGCCGTTGTCGTTGCAATAGCCAATGCCATGTTTTCCCATGCATGCCTCAGTCCTTCGTTGTTATTGCCAACTTTGGCATTCAGATCTTCCATGACCAATATAATGTCTCTGCGAGGTGTATTTTTGTAAGCAAAAAGGCGTCCTATAATTCAGGAAGTGAGGTATTTGTTGGGGCGTAACACTGTACTACGTACTCTAGTCCGAAACCTTGCCTTTAGTATCCTGTCTCTTAGAGGCTCCCATGAAATTAGGCTATTGTGCTCAGTTTTGGTAAGTAGCAGCCCAACACCTGATTCCCGGTCACTTCCGGGCTCTTTTCCGGAGTAGAGTAGCACAGTGTTTCCGTTTGGGGATTTATATTTGCCCAAGCCCAACCGCCGAACTTCGCTTAGTCCTAAGATGTCCAATTCGTATCGCATGAACTCTCGTTCAAGTTGGAGGAATCTGGAATTTTGGGGCCCTTCTTTACCATTGTCAAGAAGGGTACATACATTCCAGAAACCAATTTTTGTCCGGGTACAATAGCCAAAAGTCGTCCAGATTTTGGGGGTGTTGCGGAACTTTTACATATCATTTTGTAATCAGTGCAACAAGCTCTACAAAAAGTGTTTTTGTCACACAGTGTTATGTACCATCCACAGCTGAAAGTCAAGTGATTTTGGCAGCCAAGGTGTGACATCCATTTTTGTAATTAGCTATAATTAAAATCTTGGATCTTCGCCTATCATAATACTTCTGCCTCTATCCAGGAGTGAAATCACTTTCTACGAACAATATCAAAATTCTTCATTGAAATTAGAGATTCACAATATTCAAAAACATCATCAAGAAAACAAATTAAAAATCATTCAAACCAGTTCTTAACTTTAAAAAGAGGTTAATTTCAAAGAAAAGTAAAAACAAAAAACAATCTTTTTTCATATTCCTTGTCTTCTTGGAGAAGGATAAACTTGAACATTTTTAGTGTCCAAGTTTGATTGGCGCTTTCAATTAAAACAAAAAAAAAATAAAGGAAATTGTTTCCGACAACTGCCATTTCCTTTCTGTGTATATATTTATATTTGCTACGGTCTCGGGATGCAAACCATTAAGAAGCAATTAAATTTTTTTTAATGACGCGTTAAGGTTTAGTAAAAGTACTTCTTTTGGCCAATAAATTGATTGTAATAAAAGTGACAAGGAGATAAAATGAGAAAAAAAAATAAACTTTTTCCATCATTCTGTTGTTTTGAAGGCAAAAAAGATTAAAGTTAGAAGTTTTTTTTTTATATTGAAATTTTCTGAAGTTTAGCTTTATTAAGTTGAAATGGCGTGGTGATGAGTTTAAATAACCTTTTACCTGTCAAAGTCAGATGAATTCTTCATTAAAAGTAGATAAAAGATAATACAAGAGGACAAGAGCGAGTTCTTATCAACAGAAATGCTATTGCCATCAAAAATTTTAAGTTTCAAGTGCAGAACATAAGGCTGAACCTATAAGCTAATTCAGTGGAATGGTGTTAAGTTAACTGTATACGACCGACGCAAAGCCCGTACAAACGTGGGCGTAGAAGGCAGCTTCATGCTTTCAAAACTAAACAAAGATGTTTCCTAGGTAAAGGACCAATGATTGTTTGTTTTGTGAATAGTTGCTTAGGTATATAGGAGCTACACTGAGAGAACAAATCGATTGCAGCAAATGACAAAAATTGCCCAAAACGACTTTTTCGTTTGCTGGACTTTTGTTCGGCTATAGAATGCATATAAACACCACAAACATAGCGTCAATTGTTAGGACAATTTTTTTTCCTGCAGTTATTTGCTGTAAGTGAATTGTATATTTACACCAGAAGTGAAGTTCTTTGCAACAAACTACTTTCTGCAGAAGTTCTCCACAAACTAATTCATTCGTTTGCTGCAAACAAAAGAATCTTCTAGTAAACGAAAAGATGTTTAGATGTGGCAAGCATTTTCGTCAAATAGTTGTGAAGGACGCGGACAGATAGGTAAAGATCACTGAGAGCGGCCCAAAATAATGCCCATTAAAAAGTTGAAAAGTATCTGTTGAAGATATATTATCCTCCGAATTAGCGCGTACCGCGCCGGCCGGTCCGCTTCACCGTGTTCATGTTTGGTTAAATTATCGTAAGCTGCATCACCACTGTCACTACTTGATAATGTTACGTTGCCAATCAGGGTTAGATACCAAGACTCGGTGGGCTGGTGCGTAGGTGTGCATACAAACTACGTGTCCTTGCCATCTCAGTCACTGTGTTTTCAGCTTGTTGACCGTTTTCGAACGGTACCGCTGACTAGCTGTACAGGCGGTTAGTCTTTGAATTTGTTCGTCCATTATCCACCGAAGCAGATGCAAACTAGACAAAACACCACTCGAAGCATTTTTTTCTTAAAGCAACCAAGCTGTGTTTTATCTGATCTTGACAATATCTATGGTATAAGACAGGGGTTAAATAATTAAATGGGGCCTAGAGCTAAGCCTGAAGTAATTGTGGTTGGCATGGGTGATTCTTCGTTTGATATCTTTGTTTCCATTGTATAAGCGTTTAATCGTAGTTTTTTCCCTTTCTACGGTCTTGGCTTGGGTCTATTTTCTCGATGAGAGCATATATGTTTTGTTTTCTTCTAGTCAGAAGTTAAAAACAGTGCATCACTGATAGATCGCCTTATTCTCCCAATGATATCAATCATTGGCAGTCAATGCCATCCAGCATGAGCAAACGAACTTTTGAAATTGTACCTCTGTTGTTGACTACTGAGTTGCGTACAGTTCCTTCCCCCAGCTTTTAACATCCTGCTGGGTCTGCTGGGGGATTTTCCGAGAGATTAAGATTGAGGGAGACAAATTCTCTCACGATGTCAAATTATCTGCTAATATACGCCAGCTCCGTGTAGAGGCCAAATGGCCCATTTTTTTTAAATCAAGACCCCAGGCCCCCACTTTTTCAAAAAAGACCAACATGGTCCCTTTTTTAATCTAAGCAAAAAAGCCTTGTAACTCTATGATATTAGTCTTTTACTCAAATAAAAACTAAGAATATTCTCAAAAACTGGGTGCGAAATTGAAAACTTGTGTACAAATAAATATCAAAAGAATCTTCTTCTTCCTTTCTAATCGACGCTGTTATGATCTCGATGTCGAGGGGATCATAACTGTCCCACGTATCTGTTTCACACTAGTGATCCGCCTGTGGGGTTCGCCGCCGGTGGGACCTCAGAAATCGGCTTCAATCCTCCCGGTTTTGTATTGTTCCATTTCCATTTGGTGTTTTTGCATTTGCGTGTACCAGGAGTGTTTAGGCCTACCTTTCTTTTTTCTTCCTATTGTTGGAACGTTGTATGATATTGCCTTTTTGCCGGGGTTCTCAGGATCTCTCCTTTGAACCTGGCAATACCAACTGAGTCAGTCGTGTTCAATTTCTTGGGAGATGGTATTTTTAACATGAAGGCTTCCTCGGATCTTCGTACTTCTAATTCTAAAAAGCCTTGTAACTCATGCTGTCATACGAAGCATCTCCATCTCAGCTGCCGTTAACTTACTCTCATACTTTTTGTACATTGTCCAACATTGTGAACCGTATGTGAGTGCTGGACGCAAAACTGCGGTGTAGAGCTTTTCCGATCACAGAAGATAGGAGAATTTTCCCAATACTTCATCTACCCTACGCTTACGCGATGATTGATATCGTCATCACAAGTAGCTTGATTATTTATCATAGACCCTTAGATATTTAAACTTTTCACACTTGGGAAGCACTACTCCATTCAAATAAATGCGAGGAATAGGCCTGTGTGGATCAGAAAATGGACAGCATAGGTATTCTGTCTTTTTCGCGCTTATTCGGTAGGTACCCACTTCCTTCTAAAACATCCACTCATACGTCAAGTGCTCGTTGCAGGGATATCGAATCTTCACTTATGATGGCTCCATCGTCAGCAAAGAATAACTGATGAACTTTGGGGTCCGTCACTTTGCCTTTAAGCAGGAAATCAAGAACGGTAATAAAGAGCAGGGGACTTAAGACACTTCCCTGGTGTACATATGATTCCATAATGATTCTGATACTCTGGATTGCATCTGTGATTGATTTACCCACGAAAAATCCGTACTGGTCATCAGATAGCCTTATTATTTTTCAAAGTCGGCTACCCAAGACTCGCTCAACGATCTACATGGTGTGTGACATCAGCTTAATCGAACGGTAATTATCACAGCTTCGGGTATCACCTTTGTATATTGGAAGAAGGTAACTTTCCTTCCATTGGTTAAGCATGCGATCACCCCGTAAAAGCTTGGAGACAAGAATCATGAGCCATCTCGACCCGATGTCTCCCATCTTTTTTCCAAAACTCTGACGGTATTTCGTCTGGTCCAACGGCTTTTCCCTTTTGGGAGTATTTTACCGCCTCACTAACTTCTTCGACTGTGACATCGGATACTTCGTTTAAGTTAGGTAAAGCTATTGGAAAGTGTAGCCTTGGAAATTGTTCGTTTAGAAGTTCGTCACAATACTGTGGCGACAGAGAATTTTGTCGTCTTCCACAAGTAGTTGGCCTTATTGAGCATTGTTGATGAACTTTGGCGGACTGATCTCCTGAGCATTTCTTCTTCTTCGAGCGGCTCTTGAATAGCACAATCAATCGGGGTAGAAATTTCCCGATACAGGCCTTCCGTATTCTTTGCTTGAATTTGGGCGCATTTCTTCTTCGCTTCTTTCTTGCAGTTTTTGTATTCCAATTCGAGGCGTGACTTTTCCTCTGTATTACTAGATTGGCACTTCGATCAAGCAATGAAAGCCTTTTTCTTTTTACTTACAACTGCTTTAGCTTCATCATTCCACCACCATGTTTCTTTGCCTTGTTGGTTGTGTCCTTTTGAAACCCTTAACATTGTTTTGGCATTTTCTATGCAAGTTTGCTGTAGGAGATCCCACATACTGTGTGCTGTACTCTCTTCATTTCGAAATATATTGGTGTTGTTAAACAGAAAGTTTTGCATATTCGAAATAAAAGCTTTACCTTTTTTCTTATCTAGATTATACCATTTGATCTTCCCAAAAGTCTTTGTATGTTTATTGTCGTTCACTGTCTTCATAAAAAATTCTGTTGGTAGGAGACGGTGTTGGTGGGCGATCGTTTCTCCCAGAATCACTTTACAATCCTTGACCCGAGGTTTCATGAAACTAGATACCAAATGGTAATCAATCTGGTTTTCATTTCTACCACTGCTGTAAGTGACCAGGTGTCGGCTTTGTTTGATGAACATGGTATTTAGTTCGATAAGACCGTATAATTTGCACGACGGTTCCTGATGCCGTATCCGAGGCCTCCATAGCAAACTTCATAGTCTTCGTTTGTCTTCCCGAATTTTCTTCTCTTGACACGTGACTTATCCGGTAGGTACTCTGATCAGACTATATCAAAGTCAAAACAGAATTAAATCTAGTACGGCCATACTTACCAGTAGTCTGTTCATTTAAAAACACTTTATAAGAACCCCTTTCGTTTTAATTTCTTTCATTCCGAAAAAAAACAAAGGAAATTAAAAAAAAAAACGATTTAATTCATCTAACCCAAAGGAATTCCATTTCATCGCGATTTAAATAATACTCTCCGGCTGGTGGCGGCGGGAGTCTCCATTAAAAACATAATACAATTTAATTTATTCAAAAACTTAATTAAACATCGATCCTCATTTATTGCGGCAATGAAGTGGAATTCATTTTAAATTTACCAACACCCGCCATTCTCTTTCAATTGCTACTGCTGGTGCATTAAATCGTAAGAATATTAATGAGGGTCGTGAAAAAAATACAAAAACACGAAACTTTTCGAATTTATCTGGGTTATTAGAATTGAATACAATTTTTCTTTTTCCACCATAAATTCCGGAACTTCATTATCCTGCAACATAACAACATTTTGAAGAGGACAACAAAAACAAAAAAACAAAACAGTTTTACTTAACTCTTATCAGCTCAATTTATGGGTAGATTTGCAATAAAAAAAATACTTTGTTTCTTGGAAGGAACGTTTCGGGGAATTTATGTAACGAGAGGGAGGTTACTTTCGATAAAAAGGAAGTGTTACTATATTTATTCAGGATAGATGACATTCTGGCAGTATTTTGTATAAGTTTCGAAATACATAAATCTTATTGCAAAGTATTTGGATTTTGTAAAATCATCAGAAAATGCAACGATCTCAAAGCATTGTATTAAAATAAATCTCAAAGCTTTATAATTCGTAAACAAACGGACATTGAAGGTCCAAATTTAATGAGTGCAAAGGAAATAAAATCCACGACTGGATCGCACGGCACTGACTGGGCCAACTTGGTGGCTTCCAGTGATCCGCAACTTTTTCTACACATCAATTGTGCTTATTTTACCTCCTCGTGGTAACCACCGGATACTGGTCTCGTCCAACCGGATTTGACCTGCTAAACTTATAAGCGCGAATGTTGAACGAAAGAAACTAAGAACACTATTATACAAAAGTTCCTAGCTTTCTGATGCAAACACGCTAACGAAACCGACACTACGCCTCGGATAGGGACAATGACGACTTTTGGCTATTGTACCCGGACAAAGATTGGTTTCTGGAATGTATGCACCCTTCTCGACAATGGTAAAGATGGGCCCCAAAACGCCAGATTCCTCCAACTTGAACGAGAGTTCACGCGATACGATTTGGACATCTTAGGACTAAGCGAAGTTCGATGGTTGGGCTCGGGCAAATATAAATCCCCAAACCGTAACACTGTACTACTCTACTCCGGAAAAGAGCTCGGAAGTGTCCGGGAATCAGGTGTTGGGCTGCTACTTACCAAAACTGCGCGCAATAACCTGATTTCATGGGAGCCTCTAGGAGACAGGATACTAAAGGCAAGGTTTCGGACTAGAGTACGTCGCGTCACCATCATACAGTGTTACGCCAAGGCAGAAATAGTGCTTGGCTCTCCTCAGAAACCTGGGAAAAGATCGACGAAAGAAAACAACTGCGAGCTCGCATCGCAGCTACTCAAGCAGCAGAGAGAAGCGAGCTAGAATCCACGTATCGCATGAAGATGAGAGATGTTTACCGTAGCGTGAGACGTGACAAGCGTAACTACATCAACGCATTAGCTGAAGAAGCAGAAGAGGCCGCAAATCGGTGTGACAGCAGAACTGTTTATAGAATCACCAAGGAGCTTACAGGAGTACAATGCTCCAAACAACACCTGGTGAAAGATATAGATGGTTCCCTGCTCCATTCGGATGAGGACCAGCTCAGAAGGTGGAAGGAACACTTCGCTTCGGTATTAAACCGTGTTTTCGCCAGCGATGCGCATCCAATACCTGATGACCCGTCCGAAGCAACAAATCCCCGAATCCGCACCGCACCTCTCAGTAGAGAAGAGATAATTTCCGCATTTAAAACACTGAAGAACAACAAGGCAGTAGGACTAGACAGTATTCCAGCAGAGCTCTTACAAGCAGCACCAACAACATCAAGTGAGCTACTGCATCCACTCATAGAGAGAGCCTGGAACTCTTAGTGCTTCCCAGAGGAGTGTAAAAAGGAAATGAAAAGGAAGGTTGTCGAATGAATTCAAAGTCCAAAGTGGAGTCAGACAGGGTTGCATACTGTCGCCAATACTTTTCCTTTAAATGATAAGTGATGTGCTGCGTGCAGCGTTGTTAAACGGAAATTGTGGAATTCAATGGAGTCTGACATCCCAACTAAAACATCTGGACTACGCGGACTACGCATGCTTACTCTCTCATAGAATAATGGATCTAAATCAAATGACAAGGATGGAGGGAGAAGCAGAAATCGTGGGGCTGAAAATTAATACGACAAAAACAAAAATATGCAGCCTCGGAAGTAACTCATCCGTTCAAGTCAATATTTCTGGACAACCGGTAGAGAAAGTAGAAGACTTTCAATATCTTGGGAGTTTTGTTTCTTCCAAAGGCGGAACCGAACAAGATGTCGACAGCCGTATTAAAAAGGCAAAGGCTGCTTTCGGAATGCTGTCCAAAATATGGAGAAACAACGCTATAAGCTTAAAGACCAAGCTGAAACTGTTCCGCTTCAATGTTGGATCCGTGCTTCTGTATGGGTGCAGCACTTGGAAAATCTTAACAACTGTCACAAGGAAGCTGCAATCGTTCGTGCATAGGTGTCTATGAAACATCTTAAGGATTTTTTGGCCCAACCGTATTTCTAATGAAGAACTTGACAGTACTATTAGCAGACGAGCAGATCGATTCACGTTTTTCCAAGTGGTGGATTTCTCCAGGAGAGTGAGGCGTCCCGAAAACCAATAAAAATATAATAGTTAATACATGGAACATGACCCCCTTCTAACATCATAATATTCTCCTTCATATAAATAGATGATGCAATTTTTTTCATTTAAAAAAAATTGCTTTGCTTTGCAAACAGCAGGCTTACATGAAAACAACATGACGAAGTGTCAGAAAACTTTGCTTTAAAAAAAAAAAGACAATAAATGAAAACCCAAAGGAAGCACAACTTTAATAACAATAAAAAAGTAAATATCAGTAAGACCAAGTCCTGAATCGATATGGGAATAAGGACAAAAGGGAAGAAAATGACTTTCATAAACAAAAATAAAGTCCTGCTAATCTACGCAATTCTGTGTTGAAGTTATTAAAGTTACATCGGGCAAAAGTCAAAGTGTTAGACAGCACTCATCTTTTCCTTACAACATTATAATACCTACATACCTTCTCATGTACCTACTCACCCCTTTCCTCAATATAAGTATTATGTATACCTAGCTACATCAGAAAGTCTTCTCTTCATAGTGGCCATATTATACGAGGTAACAGTCTCTGGCTGGCTCATGTGGGGAGATGAGGAAGCAGCAAGAGATGAAGATATCTACTTCCATTTCTACACGTGGAAGTTTTGCAATGATTCTCAGAGTATCCCTAAATTTATGATAAAATTCTGCATTTATTCGGGAATCATGTGAAAATGAATCCAATTCCACTAGTGATGGTATATCCTGGTTCCTAGCAGCAACAACAAAAACAACAAGGATGAGCTAAGGAGGAGAAAGGACACAGAATTATGATTTAAGCTTGTGGGTAAGCAGAGTAGGTATGATTCGCAAGAACGCACACAAACACGAAGTATACAAACCAAAAATAACGCATGGGTTAACATTTGGAAAATTGTTAAATTTGCTGGAAATGTTAGTAGGTCAACGGGTTTTATTTGTTTTGTTTTTTTTTTTTTTGTTAAAGTTTTTTTTTTTTAATTAAACACTTTTTGCTGTTGTCTTCGTCGATGTATGGGATTTTGTTTTTTATGATTTTTTAAAATTTTGGAAGGGTTTGAATTTACATACATTTCATGGTTTTAAACATTGAGGAGGTACCTACCTATTCTAAAGCTACGACTTCGTGATTTTTCGATTTTTCTCTTTTTGCCTAAGACTATGCACAAAAGTCCACATTTCTTATGTATTGCGGTTTCCCGTGCATTTTAAATGGCACCGGCACAACATAATGTAGACTTCAGTCCAAATTGCTTTAAGTGACCAATCAGCGAAGAGAGCTGAGTTTAAACTAAAAAAAAAAACAATTCGTTTAGTTGTAAATTTAAAGTAAAGTAAAATTAAAGTTTATTTTATTAAAATTTCAGTTTTTAACCCTTTATTCATATAGTTATGGAGCCAAAGCCTCCAACACACGGTTATAGCAACCGCACCCTAAGCCCCAAAGCATGACTCATAAGAGCATCATGACATATTAGAACATAAAAGATCATAGCTTATTTACACAAGTGTGCATCTTCAATAGATTATTAGATGCAATTTCTTTATCTTTATCTTTATTGAAGTAAATAAATGTACACCTTTTTTTGTCAAAATGGCTGAATTGCACAATTTACATAGATATGGTTATATTTTACCTTACTAATGTTAATTATATATATACATTTTTTCAAGAATTTTGTTTTACTATTTGTATTCGAAGGAAAATTTACTACTTAAAACCTTCATTCAAAGAAAAAAAAATATACATACATACACATACACATATGTATGAATAGATATTTAGTTGAATATTACATAATTCGGAATGAATTTTATGCAAGATACAACAAATTACTGAATGAATAGAAGTGGGGCTAAATGACTTCCCTGAGGGACACCCGAATGAGAAATGAAAGGAGCAGAAACACTGTTTCTAAATTTGACTTGATAAGATCTTTTTTCCAGGTATGATTTCACCCAAGCTATGAAGATAGGTGGAAAACCAAAAGCTTTAAGTTTAAAGATAATTATTTTATGACTTAATTGATCAAATGCCTTAGAAAAGTCAGTATATATGCAATCAACTTCATTTCCTTTTTCTAATGCATTTGAACAATTATGCAAGAAGGTAAGAAGATTCGATACCGTTGATCTATTTTTCACAAAACCGTGCTGTTGTTCAACAATCAGATTTTTAATTAAAAAAAAGCAAAACTCTCGCAAACCACTTGTTCAAAAAGTTTTGGAATGCAAGATAGTTTTGAAATAGGCCAATAATTCTTTATATCTGCTTTGTCCCCTTTCTTGAAGACTGGAGTGAGAAATGATTTTTTCCAAATCAAAGGAAATTTTCCTGATTTGATAGAAAGTTGAAACAAAAAAGTTAGAGGCTGAACTAGTGCATTTCTACAGTTTTTTTTAATAAAATTGGAGGAATACCAGCTGAGCAATCATCATTTAATGATGAAAGAAGATCCAAGACAGTGCTCTGAAGAACAGGGATATATTATTACAACTCGTTTGTGAATACGTGTGTAGATTTTAAAAAAAGAATTCATCAACATCAACAGTCTCACTAACAAACGAATTTCGAAAATTTGTCGCGAACGCGTTGCAAATATCGAGAGTATTTTGCAATTGAACGTTTTCATAAGTTAAATTTGCCGGATAGCCATCTGATTTTTTTTTTTTTTTTTTTGAGTTTACGAGTTTCCAAAATGATTTAGGGTCATTTTTTAAGGAACACCCCTTTTCAACCAAGTAGTTGCCGTAAAGATTTTTTGAAAGAGTTTTAAATTCTTCAAATAGTGTAAAATAAAGAGTGTGATCAACTAGAGAAAGAGTTTTTAAATAACTTCTGCATGCCTTATTTCTTTTGTTTCTAAGTATTTTCAGTTCTTTGGTATACCAAGAGTGGCTGAAATTCGCATTTTTTGATTTTTTAATTAAAAGAGTGTTGGAAAGGCAATTATTCAGGATACTATAAAAACTAGTAACTCATCATCATCATCATCGGCTCGACAACCGGGGTCCGGTCCTGGCCTCTTTCAACAAGTCTCTCCACCTATCCCGGTCTCGAGCCAACGCCATCCAGTTGCGCACCCCAAGGCTTTGGGCGTCCTGGTCTACGCCATCTCTCCAGCGCAAGCATGGTCTACCACGCTGCCGTCTACCATAGAATAAAACTAGTAACTGCTTCGTCAATATTAGAAGATGAAATTATGTCAGTAATTCCAGATCTACTTAAGTTTTCAGACAGCAACTGGAAATTTGTTTTTCTAAAATCAAAAGTATATGAGCAATCAAAGGCATTACTGTAATTTGTAATGTGACTACTCGAGTCAAAGAAAATGTCCAAACGTGGATGGTAATTATCTACATTAGTGATTCCAGTTCTAGACTCTAGAACAAGAGTACTAATAGCGTTAGACGAGAATACCAAATCGAGAATTCGATTTTTAGAGTTTTTAATACAGCTTATTTGCTGTAAGTCAGTATGAGAGATTTCATCTAGAAAAGCAAGTTCCGTTTGCGAAGAGGTCAAAGAAGCTTCTTGGTATGTTTCATCTTCAGAAGGAAACCAGTCGATGTGTGGCAAGTTGAAGTCACCTAGAAGTAATATGTTGCTGTTGGAGCAAGACAGGTCAAGTACGAAGTCTAAAACAATAGACAGTTTAGCATAAGTAGATGCCGTACTTGTTGGAGGAATATATGCGTTTAAAATATAAACAACTTTGTTTTCTACAGATAGTTTAACGCAAATTAAGTCAATGGAGAGCTTAAAGGGGAATGCAATAGAAGAAGAAGCAAATTTTTTACGTACCGCTACTAGGACACCTCCTCCCAGTTGTTTTGTATTTCCAACATGGCGATCTTTTCTATAAACTGAGAACTCTTGACAAAAAAGTTCGGTGTCCAAAAAACTTGGGTTCACCCAAGTTTCTGTTAAAACAAATATGTCATGTGGAAACGCTTGGGAGTTCATAAAAATGTCGGCGGTTTTACTACGAAGCCCTCTTACGTTTTGGTAGAAGAGGATAATCCCCTACTGAGTTTTTTGATGATGGAATTTTGGATGATCGTTTATTTGTGGAAATAAATTCCTTAACTAGAGTTTCTGAGGGCCAGTTACTAATATTGCAAATTGAATCAAAATGCGATGGATTAGTTACAATTTTAAAAGATGATACGAAACTGTTTGGCTTACTTATTTTTGAACATTTAATAGCTGTGTTTGTGGGGATGGCATCACAAGAAACAAGATGGGAAATAATATCATCAGCAGCAGTATCAGGGTCCAAGCGTGAAATGAAAATTGTTTTCGGTTTAGAAACAGCCTTGATAATAATGGGCCCGGAATAGGTATTTGTTGAGGCTTAAGTTTGAATGGAAACAGGTAATTCTAAAATATTAGCAGTATTAGGAGGTATTATATATTATATAAATGTAAATAAATAATTAAGAATATATTAATAAATTAATAAATAAATGAATAGATTATTGAATAAATAAACAAACAAAAAAAAAAATAAATAATAATAATAATAAATAAATAAACAAGAAACTAAAAAAAAAACAAAAAAAAAATAAACAAATAAATAAATAGATAAATAAATAATAAATATAATTAATAGATAGTAACTTTAACAAAAACGAGCACATAGACTCCTGCTATGAATCCAAATTGCATATCAATGTGTTATCTGATGATTCACAAGAATATTTGTATTTTTCATTTAACTTCAAAATCCTAGAATAAACAAATTCCATATTTGTTAAGTTGTGTAGTTCTTCTGTGGAAAAATGCCACGGAAGATTTAACATCATTTTTAAAGTTTTATTTTGAGTTATTTGGAGCCGTTTGATATGCGTTTTGGCACATCCACGCCAGGCTGGCGAACCGTAAAACATTATGGCTTGAAATATAGATTTAAAAATTAGAAGTTTATTTTCAGTGTTAAGCTTTGACCGTCGATTTATGAAAGGATACAGTATTTTTGTAGTGACATTGAATGTTTTTATTATTATTTCCTGAATATGTAATCCAAAAGTAAGTTTTTCATCAAGAAGAACCCCAAGATATTTCGCTTTTTTTCCCAATTCACCCTAGAGCCACCAATAATGAGGTTGTTGCTTGATAAGAGGCAAGCTTTCCTTTTACGGGTAACAAAGACAGCCTGCGTCTTGATGTTCCAATCTTTGAAATAAGCTTGTATCGTATTTAAATCATATTGCAGGTTGGTTTCTATTATGGAACCAACTGAATCTGATGTATAAATACAGGTATCATCCGCAAAAATACCTTTTTCACAATATCTTAAGCTAGGAAAATCTGATGTAAATAATAAATAAAAAATCGGACCAAGAACTGATCCTTGGTGTACACTTGCTTCAATAGTAAACATTTCAGATAGACAATTATTGACAAATACTCGAAATCTCCTTGAATGAAGAAATTGACTTTATTATTTTTATGAGGTATAATGAAAAATTCAAAGTAACAAGTTTGTGTAAGAGGCCATCATGCCAGACAGTATCAAAAGCCTTTTCTATATCAATTAAGACCATTTCTGCACTTATTCTTAACCTAAAATTGTTTTTAACATCCCTTGTTATTCTGTGTACTTGATGAGCAGTACTATGGAAGAATCAAGTTGTTCTGGTTTATGTGAGCTAAAAGTTTGGTTTTAATTATTTTCTCAAAGCATTTATTAAGAGAACTTAGCAGACTTATTGGCCTATAATTAATAGGTTCACTCGCACTCTTGCCTGGTTTCAGAATTGGTATTATTTTTGCTGTCTTCCATTCCAATGGGAAATATCCGATTTGAAGGCAATAGTTAAACAACATTTTTAAATACTTTATACCTACCCTAGGAGGATTTTTTAAATATATATTTTTAAGTTTATCAAAACCTACAGCTTTTCTTGTTTGTAAAGAATATAAGACTTCTTGAATATCCCTTATTGAAACAAAATGTCCCACGTCAATTAGACTCGCATTAACAAAGTCAACAGATTTCTTAACAGAAGATTCAAGAAGTGAATTATTGCCAGGAATACTCATGTTATTGGTAGAAGAATGGTTCGCAAAAAAGTTCTCAGCTGAAGCGTTAGCCTTCTCGGAACTTGAAAGCATAAGAGTACTGCCAATTTTTAGAGCAGGCATATGTGTTTTCCTTTTTTTAATGACTTTATCAATATTCCAGAACGGCTTATTGGCCTTTTCCAAACCTTGTAACTTAAGATTCCAAGAGTTATTTCTAAATGTGTTAATGGACTCCTTAACCAAAGCGTTAAGAATTTTAACTTCTGATAGCAGGTAAGGATCTCTTGTTCTCATCCACCTTGTTCTTAAACTATTTCTGACCTTAATCATGCGAATTATATTGGAAGGCAAATGGTTTGCACTTCCACATCCTATTGCTTTTTTTGGTACAGCTTGGTCAACACTGTCCACAACTGAGGTGGCAAAATGAACTATTCTTTGGTCAATTTCATTTTCAGTTACTTCACCTGTAAGAATGTTATGTAAAGCTTGTAATTTATTGCGCACTTGTCTTCTATATATAGACCAATTAGCATTTTTAAAGTCATAAACTTCATTTTGTTGTTCTATTGGAGACCCGTAAACCCCAATATTGACTGGCAGATGATCAGAACATGAAGAATGAAGAAATGCCAGAAGACTGGCGAAAAGGTATCATATACATAAGAAGGGAGATGTCACAACGTGCAGCAATTATAGAGGTATCACGTTGTTGAGTACTGCCTATAAGATACTCTCCTCTATCCTACAAGACCGGATAACCCCATACGCTAAAACCATCAACGGACACTATCAGTGTGGTTTCATTCCAGGCAAATCAACAACTGATCAGATTTTTACCCTTAGGCAGGCGATGGAAAAATGTCTAGAACTTAACATCCCAACATACCATCTGTTTATAGACTTTAAAGCCGCCTATGATAGCATAGCCAGGGTAGAACTTTACAAAGCCTTGAGAGAATTCGGCATCCCAAATAAATAAGTTCGAGCAGGCTACACAAAATCTGGGGCTGCACATTAGTAAGGTAAAACAAAGTACATGGTGGCGTTGAATGCGAAAAGAATAGTTGGTCAAACAATCAGGGTAGGGGAGCACGAATTTGAAGTGGTGCAATCCTTTAAATACCTTGGGTCAACAGTAGCAGCCGATAACAACATAGAAGAAGAAATACGCGGGCGGCTTCTCAAATCCAACAGAGCCTACTACAGTCTGTCAAAGGTATTCAAATCCAGAAATCTAACCATAACTTCAAAACAGCTGCTGTACAGGACCATGGTCCTGCCAGTACTCATGTATGGATCCGAGACTTGGGTGCTAAGCAAAAGGCACTGTGACCTCTTAGCCGCGTTCGAGAGAAAAGTCTTACGGAGAATTGTTGGCCCCATATGTGAGGAAGGACGATTCCGGAGACGGTACAATCAAGAGTTGTACGCAATCTACCTTGAAGCAGACATAGTGACAAAAATTAAGCTCGGTAGACTCCGGTGGGCAGGGCACCTAGCTCGTATGAGCGAAGAGGAACCTGCTCGGAAAGTATTTTGTGGTACATTCTGTGGTAGACGGCAGCGTGGTAAACCATGCTTGCGCTGGAGAGATGGCGCGGCGTAGACCAGGACGCCCGAAGCCTTGGGGTGCGCAACTGGATGGCGTCGGCTCGATACCGGGATAGGTGGAGAGACTTGTTGAAAGAGGCCAGGACCGGACCCCGGTTGTCGAGCCGATGATGATGATTCTTCTTCTTAGCGGTACAAAGTATTCTGTTTATTAATTGTAACTTAACCTAACATGAAACCTATGTCTAATGCTTGACCTATTATCTTAATACTACAAATATTCTAAATATACAATTAAATAGAAAAAGCGGATAATTACGGTGTGAAGAGGCGAGTCCCTTGCAAGCATACATAATCCTTCACAGATGTGAGTCATAAAACCCAAACTATGTGCTCATTTATTGCTGCATGTAAAGGATCGACGCGACATACCGTAGCCATCCACTTTGATCCTAAATATTTATTACCCTTAAATGTATGTACAGATAATACAAAAAGGACAATGCCGGTATGAAACTGTGCTTCCTTTGTTAACAGAACATGATGGTCGCAGATGTGAGTCATAAAACCCAATCTACGAGCACTTTTATGACTGCATGCAAAGGATCGACACGGCACACCGTCGCGACGCCTCCTAGTTGATCTTATATTAATTTATAGAAAAATACCTACGAATAACTAAACATAAATTGTTTTGAGCTCTAAGCAAAGTATGCCATTTAATTTGATTAAGAAAGATAAATTTTTTGAAAAAAAAAATTTGAAAATCTTTAGAGCCCTTTTTTAAAGAAATTGTTTTTTCTTACATAAAAATTCTAAAACTCTGTTTAAAAATTGAGTTGGTAAGCCATTTTTAAGATAATATTATTGTTCATCAAAAATCAAAATAGTCAAAAAATTACAGTGAAAATTGATTAAAAAAAAAAAAAAAATTGAAAGATTTTTAAAAAATCGAAAAATTACGTTTTTGAAAATTTTGATATTAAATAGTTTTGAAATTGTTAAGGTGCTTCCGTATAAAAAAATTCATCAAAATTGTTTGAGTCGTTTAACAGAAAGTCAAAAATGAAACAGTTCTATGTGAGGTACCAACCGTTAGTAGAGTTTTTACAAACATTTCTTTTATTTCAATAGTATGACCCTGCTATCAAAAGTAGACACAAACATTTTAATCAAAATCGTTAGAGCCGTTTTTGAAAAAAAGTTTACTTTTCCTTAATTGTTATATGGCCGGTATCGTGAGTTTTGGTCCTAAAAAAAATTTCAATTTCCCTTCTAGGGAATCACCAAATATCCTTAACGACCAAGTTTCAAGAAAATCGGCTTATCAGTTTAGGCTGAGGTATACACAGACAGACAGACAGACGGACAGACAGAATTTCAGGACCCACTTTTTTTCGCATTCGCTATCATCGTAATGGCATGTCTGATTGTTATCTCGATTTCGGATTTTTTTTTACGAATCTTAAACTTGCCCTTGCGCAAAAGGTCAGGCATTTTGTACGACGCTTTGACTAGGGTATTCGTGGATGACGCAGAAACAGGACGAAATATGAAATTGGTTGTTAATAAAGACAAGGGAATCTCAACATCATTTACTCGGCCAAAAGTAATGTAAGTCATTTGTCCACTTTCAACAAGAATGATGACATCAGTACAGAGATCAAGCGGAGAACTATTCATACCAATCGCTCAGAAGGTAGAAGGAATTAGTAGTAAAGTAATCATCCTAGTCTTGCTTGTTGGGGTAGAAGCATAAGCGTTAAAAGATTTGGATAAAAATTAGCTTGAGTGCATTGAGAAAAAAATTCTTTGAGTGATTTTTGGTGCTATGTGTATCGGAAGAGTGTAGAGAAGAAGATGTAACGAAGTGCTTTACGGGCTATAGACTATACAGCGGCGTTAACCTGGTCAACAATCTGAAAATACAGCTGCTGAGGTGGCTATGAGATACGTGGAGCCCACAGACATCCCGACATTTCTGGGATACCCTGTTGGTGTACGCAGCACAGGAAAACAATGCAACAGGTTCACAGAATATAAGTGGCACCTCCACCCACTTGCTGTGATTACCTGGAGGTAGCTGCAGCTTGCCACATAAATGGCTGAAAGCATGAGGCCGTAGTACACCCAGGACTGTAGGCGCCATCAAAAGTAAGTGAGCAAGTAATAGTGTAAGGTGTACTGTTAATTTCGGCCGACAAAATATATCACATAAACTACGATGTTTAATGGAAATCGCTTAAGCGGTAAATGATGTAGTCACATATGATAACAGACATAAAGGCCGATTTGTGCCTCCAACATCTATCGCATTACTTTTTGTATTAAACGATTCTGAAAACTGTCGCTTGCCAAGAAGCCTATACTATTTTCGATTCTCTTCGAAAGTTCATTTCGATAATGTTTTCCTGTCGTTCTACAAACTAAAGTAGCCACTGTGACGTCGAGTTTTCTTATCCGGATTCTACCTATTACCAAGTAGTAAATTTATTTTGTGTGGGCTCTTTGGAACGTTCGGAATGCTGCCTATCGTCTATAGCAACATAATAACGTTGGTTGGTATGTTAATCTGGAAACCGTCAAGTTCTTGACGCAAAGGAATCGCTCGATTCACATGATATTTCAATTAGCCGTTTATCGTTCAGGCTGTATCTTCCAGCCATAAAACCAATACTGGTTCTCTTTTCGATCTTGAATTTAAGGTCGCCAAGAACAAACTTGGTATCGTTCAGGCTGTGTCTTCCAGCCGTAAAACCAATACTGACTCTCTTTTCGATCTTGAATTTAAGGTCGCCAAGAACAAACTTGTCACCAAGAACAAACTTGGTATCGTTTAGGCTGTGTCTTCCAGCCGTAAAACCAATACTGACTCTCTTTTCGATCTTGAATTTAAGGTCGCCAAGAACAAACTTGGTATCGTTCAGGCTGTGTCTTTCAGCCATAAAACCAATACTGACTCTCTTTTCGATCTTGAATTTAAGGTCGCCAAGAACAAACTTGTCACCAAGAACAAACTTGGTATCGTTCAGACTGTGTCTTCCAGCCATAAAACCAAAACTGACTCTCTTTTCGATCTTGAATTTAAGGTCGCCAAGAACAAACTTGGTATCGTTCAGGCTGTGTCTTCCAGCCGTAAAACCAATACTGACTCTCTTTTCGATCTTGAATTTAAGGTCGCCAAGAACAAACTTGTCACCAAGAACAAACTTGGTATCGTTCAGGCTGTGTCTTCCAGCCGGAAAACCAATACTGACTCTCTTTTCGATCTTGAATTTAAGGTCGCCAAGAACAAACTTGGTATCGTTCAGGCTGTTTCTTCCAGCCGTAAAACCAATACTGACTCTCTTTTCGATCTTGAATTTAAGGTCGCCAAGAACAAACTTGATGCCGCACTGTACGGGTGGTTAAATGCTTCCTTATGGGTTGTGCCAACTGCCTCCTCAGTTGAGCCGTCAGAACAAATCAGCGTGATGTGTTGAAATGTTGCCTTAATGTGGATTATGACAAGGCGTTACTCGGTTAAATATTAAAAAAATAAATTCTTGCCTTCATCCTACTTTTAGGTATCACAAAGCAAAAAGTGGCTGTTTCAGCTCCTTGGACCTATCACTCAATTTTAGAGTTTAAAGATGGGAAACCTAATCCATAATAATTTTCAACAAACAAATTAACGAGATATCCCCAATAGAACCGTCGCATAACCAACTTTTATGGTCTTACATCTGACTTGGAGTCTCACAGGACATGCGGCCATTTATAAATTCTGAAACTACATCCAGTCTTCACATGTTATTGTATTGTGTTTTTATTAGCTCCTCGTATATACGCATATAGTAGGTATGTGTATGCTTCGGGGACTAATTTGTCCAGTCAATTACCTCAACATTTGTTATGCTATAATATTAAGTCGCAAAACCGAAAATAATTTCAACATTTATTACCACAACAGAATCATAGTTGCATAAATGCTCCACTTTGTTGTATACATACATAAATTATTGTACAGGAGTTTATATTATTTCTGGTATGTTACGTGTTTCTGTTTACACCGACTTACCGACCGCAGAAGTACACACGTCTGTTGATTAAAAATGTATCTCGTAACGGCAGCAAATTATCCTGAAATAATCATAATTAGTAGGTATACGCCTGGAGCTTTGTGAGTTTTCATCGACTACATTTTGAGATTGGGATGGTTTTCGAAGCTAATGAGCTCAGGGCAACCAAACAAAAATGGCAGAGCATCCAGATCCGGATGTGGGTATATATAGGGAATGGGGATAGCGATGAGCTTTAGAGTTCTAAATTCTATCATAGACTACACAGAAATTTCTAGGAATTCAATGGCGTTGCGTTGGTGCGTTATTTTGTTTAGCAGAAACAAAAGCGACGATACGATGGATGGTTGGCGGAGGGATAAAGGACATTTACACCCGGTTTCGCCTTGCTCTGAGTTATTGACTGCTATATAACTGTGTAATTAGTTATTCAAGATTTTGAATTAATCAATTGTTTATGTTAGAAGTTTAGTTTGCCTTATTCGCACAAAAGAAAACGGAAAGTGTGCGTATGTATACGCACGGGGGCATCGGGGGGATCTATCCCCGAGGACAGAAAAGATATCGATTCGTTTGCATCGCAAGCAGCTTTAGGGATTTACTTAAAAGGGCGTTAGCAAAGTTTCGACTTTGATTACTTTGTTATGCACAACACATAAATACTCTCGTTTACTTAACTTGAATCGATTGATTAATTTGACGGCTTACGTTCAGATGTTAAGTGTTCGGTTGAAACTTGCATATATTTAGGCTTTATTCTATGAAAAAAAGTTGTTGGAGTTTGAAGGTGGAAGGTATCTTTTGATTTGATAAAAAGTTTGTTAATTCTTCATAATTCCTGAGACTGGAATATAATGAGAAAAAGAAAAGGAATTTTGTTAAGTTTTATTTTTGTGCTAACGAACTACTAGTTACCCTGATTTTTCAAATAAAATAATAAAATGAATGTAACATTTGTTGTTGTTGTTTTATTCAGACGTTTAATGTTTAATTGACGGAATAAGGCAGCCTAAGCCTTGTTTTGGTAGAAACTATAAAAGTGTAGTTATAAACACATTAACGGTTTAAGGTGTTATTTTTATGCAGGGAAACCAGTGACAATAAAGTTTTTAGAGGGTGAAATTGAAATAATTTGGAGAAAGGGAGGTGGGTAGCCGAAAAATTGGGGTTGGTGTCAAAAATCGTAGTTTCTTACGGTTCCTATCTAACTCCTATCGAATGAAGTCTTAACAAAAAAGTTTTAGTTGGTAAAAAGAACAACTTGTTCAAATAATTTTTCAATGGCATCAAATATATTCAGAAAAATGCTAAACATAATTTTTTTTTTTTTTTTTTTTGAAACTGAGTTTTAACGTTTTTTTCAGCAAAATTTTAATTTATGTTTTTTGACGAGTGTATTTTGAAAAAAAAAAAAAAAAACAGTTGAAGAACAAATTTTCGAGTGTTAAAAATTTTGAGATGGATTTCAAAACCTCGTTCTCAAGATTAAGTAAAAAAACAACAATGTTTTTTATAAGAATAGTTAATTATACTTTAAACAAATTTGGACTAGTCTTTACCGCATCGAAAGTTTTTCTTTATCCAAAACATCACAAAAAAGTGTTTTTGGGAAGTTCGAAGTTCTCAAAATCTTTGCATGACAGACCAATTCTGTTACTAGATTCGAGCTCAAAGAGTCAAAATCTTTTGCAAAAACTGAATTTGGTTTCGATGTCAACTCCTCACTGGCTGATATTACTGTTTTACCTATCTTTTGTTATTTCCAATATTTGACAATGTTTTCTACAATTACTGAGTTGTTTTTTTACTTAATCTTAAAAACGAGGATTTAAACAAAAATAATAATAATTTTCAAAACTCGAAAATTTTTTCGTCAACTTTTTTGATTTGTTATAAACACAAAATTTAAAATTTTGCAAAAAAAAAATTGTAGAAGTACCTACAATACATAGCAATGTGCGTTAAAACTAAGTTTCATAAAAATCTAACTATTTTTGTGAAAGATAATATTTAAAAAAAAAAATCGCTTTCGCATTTTTTCTCAATGTTTTTGAGGTTACATAGAAAAATTATCCAAAAAAATTGAAGAACTTATAACCGTCAACAACTTTTTTTTCGATAGGAAGACTGCTTCTGATAAAAATAGTAAAAAACCTGCGATTTTCGACACATACCCCAATTTTCCGCCCACCCAACCCCTTTCCCAAATATGCTGGTGGGAAATTTATTTTTGCCTTTATATGTACCTACATATACCATTTGTCCTAATATTTCCCACCATGCTTATCCTGCTTATATATTATAATATATATTTTTTTTTTTAATTTTTTTTATTTGATTGAATAAAATGCACGAATTCTATAAGAAATAGAAAGAAAATTAAATTCATTACTAAAGTGACATAAACTTCTCAAATTGTTTTGAAAAAGAAATTTCAAAATCGTTAGAGCCGTTTAAAAAAAAAATAATTTTTTATATATATAAATTCTAAAACCTTGTTTAAAAATAAAGCTGCTATGCCATTTTCAAGATAATATTATTGCACATCTAAAATCAAAATTTCGAAAAAATACAGTGACCCGTTTTCGAAAAATTGATTTTTGAAATATTTTAATAAAATCAAAAAATTGCGTTTTTGATAATTTTGATATCAAATAATTTTAAAATAAAAAATCATCAAAATTGGTTCACTCGTTTAAGTGAATTTAAGTGAAGAAAATTAAAAAAACGGATCTATGGGAGGTAAAAAATTAACTTTTCCTTAATGGTTATATGACAGGTGCCGTTAGTTTTGTTCGTAAAAAAACAATTTCAACTTCCCCGGTTTAGTGGTTTAGGCTGTAGCTCGAGGTATACACAGACAGACAGACAGACAGACGGACAGACGGACAGACAGAATTTGGGGGAACCATTTTTTTTTTGAATTCTCTATCAGACATGCCATTGTCTGATTGTTTTCTCAAGTTCGATTTTTTTTAAAGAATCCTAAACTTGCCCTATTATAGTACGTATAACGCAGGTAATAAAATCGATGATACGATTTTTTGTGGCTTTTAACACCCTGTATCACAAAATTAATTAGAGTTTGTAACTTTAAATTCTGCAATTTTGTTTCCTTGTGTTTCATGATAGCTTTTTAGTATCGAAGATATATGCGCGGTGAAAATAGCCCTGATTTATTCATGTAAATTTCATCAAATTTACTCAAAAGTCAAACAAATTGTTAAGACAAACTGTTCCCCAGCCCGAAGGTGGGTGTGCCCCACTGCTGATAAGTTATAAAATATTTGATTGACCTTTCAAAGATATTCGAAATGGTTTAAAATTTCTCTCTACTGGAAGTAAAAATTCAGAAGTTTAAACAGTTTTTTTGCAAGAAATTACTCTACTAATATATTCAGTTGGTTGGTGCGTCAAATATTTGCTGCCAGACTACAGCATCTAAGGTCATTTGAAAAAACTTATATTACAACTTAACTTAATGCTGCAGTCAAAAGGCAAAGCTCGACAAAGTAAACAAGTATTATTGTAATATGAGTCCACCACTGCATAATTTTCATCAATATGGGTGTTTTTGAAAATGTTACAATGTCTCTATAATTTGTGATTTAAAATACAGATTCTGTCGATCTGCTAGAAGTAAAAAAGAAAAACCACAAGAAATAATTTTTTGTGTATTTACAAAAAAAAAAAAACAAAAGCAAGAAGGTAGCTGGCTTAGATAATATTAAATAAAATAACAAACACAATGAAAGAAAATTTAACTGTATGATGTAGCTCACATAGTTATAAGACAGAAAAATGTTACGTATACGCCAGAGTAAGGACAGAAGAGCTATGTAATTTTTTGTAGAAGGTGCTAAGTATCAGAGTTGTACAAACTGCAGTCTTTTCGGTACTGCAGTTATTTGATTAAAACGACTAAATGTTTTAAGTCTTTTAACTTACAAAAGTAGGTACTTTTACTATAAAACTACAGCCAGCTGTCAGTACTAAGATACTGACCGTACAGTTAATGGAAGCAGTTATTTGACTAAAAATGTATTTACTGCAGTACTTTTTTGATTAGTCACACAGCAGTACAAGAAACTTTCTAATAAAATCTAAATCCAGTCAAAATTACTGCAGTTATTTAACTTTATGTTAATTACCTTCTTTCACTAACTTTACTGTCAGTATTTTAGTACTGACTGCTAACTGATTATTTTGCAGTAAAAGTACTTAGTAGCATTAGGTATTAACTTGCAGTTAAAATTCAACTAACTGTTATTGAATTGACTGCATTACCAATTGAATGCAGTCTTTTACAGCTCTGCTTGTTAGGACAAACCTTTTGTTCGTTTTCCGATAAATGTATTCGTCTGTATTCGTTAAAACATTTTATTCTGGCCAATTTCAACTACAAAGCTCAAGCAATTCTCACAGGAAGAGTTATTCAAATAATGCTCATAATGTACCTTTAATACTTCACCGAAAAAAAAAAGAATACGGAGCCAACAAAAAACTATTTCGTTAGATGATATTAATTTTTTTTTTTAAATCATTGTTATTGGAAAGAAAGAACAAGGATAAAAACGAACCATTATCGAAAATGAAAGCATCATGGTGTAGTCCTGCAGCGTAATGAACATTAATTTACGGTGGTCTTGGCGAGAACTCAATTTACGGCGTTCATTGTGTTCCATGATGAAATATATGTTAGGGCTACACTCTGCCAGAGGCTATAATACAACTGTGTGCTGCTGTGCTTGTGCTGGTGTTGAAGCAGCAGCGGTCGGTGGTGGTGCAGGTCGTGATGGTCGTTCGTAAAATAAATATATATAGAATATAGGGCCAGGACTAGTGAGGCTGAGGCAGCGATCCCTATAAAAGTGCAATGCCTTGTAGCTAAATGGCAGGATGGCAAGTGAAATCCCTTTTTTTTTTTTTTTTTGATTCAGTATGGTTGGTTGCCTTTTAAAATTGACTTCCCTCACATAGTGCGGGTTCACAGATAGACCACTGCCAACACACAGTCGAGGTTTGGTTTTTGTGTATTGGCTCTGCCATATACCTAACCTATACCTCTGCTATATGGTATGACAGTGGTGGCGAGAGCATAGCAAGTTTCTTTTGCGGAAATGTATAGCGTGTTGCGTTGGAAAAATATACGAACACGAACAATCGTAATGGCCAGAGAAACGTTATTTTATGGGAAAATGGTGGTATCGGCGGCGGGCCGGGAAAGCTAAATACGCCGCTGGTTTTATTGAAAAGGAAAGAGAAAAAAATTAAACTTTTCCGCTATCATGAGGATAATAATTATTATCATTACTGCTGGGCACTATTTAGATTGACACTCATGTCAGTTAAATGAGCTTGCACCATATAATATTGAGGTTAGTGAGTTGGAAAATGTCATGACGAAGTTAACAATTGTGGTTTCGCAATTACTTTGCTTTAACTTTCCGAGCCTTGTGAAAAGGACATTCTTATTTGTGTACATACATATACCGACAATCTACTCTGTTTGTTCAAAGTAGGGGAGGTCTACCTCGAGCTTAAATCAGCGCACCTATAACGGATTTATACAAAATGTTCTCAAATTAATTTACAGAATATTTTTGGATATATATTTTAAAGCTTTTTTTTCTGTGTAAGTGGTGCCACAATGTACCCGAGTTCAATCAATGAAGCACTGGGAAGCACTTAGCACTGCCAAGAAGGCAGGATTTAACCTAAAATATTGAAATCCCTGAAACCTAAAATTCCGATAACCATCTCGGAAAACAAGCCAACAATTTCTTGAATTTTAGATAGATATGCTATCCTTAAGAGAGATACATAACGATAAGATTGGAATTAGAAGAGAACTAAACCGTTTACAACATTTAAAAGTCCTACGAAACGTAGCTAAGTCTGTGGCATAGATTTGTGCTTAAGCAACTACCCTTCTTTCGACGACCTCAAGTGCTTCCACCGAGTAAGTCAAAGTACATTTCCTTCGCGTTTCATTGTCGCAGTAAAAATACTGAAGATCAACAAGGCGGTATTCCTGCAGAGATCTTACAAGCAGCACCAATGACATTAAGTGAGTTACTGCATCCACTTATAGAGAGAGCTTCCAACTCTAAGTGCTTCCCAGAGGAGTGGACAAAAGTAATAACCGTCAAGCTCCCGAAGAAAGGAGATTTGATGCAGTGTGAAAACTGGAGAGGGATTTTCGTTCTACCTGCGGTTGCCAAGATAGCAGCAAATATTGTATTAGAGCGAGTAAAGGAGCATCTAGAAGACACACTCGACGCCGAACAAGCAAGTTACCGCACTGGTTCATCCTGTGTTGACCACATTAACACTTCGGATCATTTTTGAACAGTGCGTAAAATATCGATAACCACTTCACCTGCTGTTCATTGATTTTGAAAAAGCGTTTCATAGTGTCAACAGTGGTTTTATTTGGTTGCCTTACGCTGGAGGGGCATTTCAGATAAGTAAATTGCTTTAGCAACTACCGTGGATGCAAATATCTCGTTCTGCATAAAGTAAGGTTATCAGATGAATTCGTAGTCCAATTTGGAGTCAGACAAGGTTGCATACTATCGCCAACACTTTTCCGTGATAAGTGATGTGCTACGTGCAGCCCTGTTTAACGAAAATGGTGGAATTCAATAGAGTCTGACATCCAAACTAAAACATCTAGATTACGTGGACGACGTATGCCTTCTGCATCTCCAAATGACAACAAGGGTGGAGGGGGAAGCAGAAATCAAAGGGGCTGAAAATTAACATGGCAGAAACTAAAATTATTATCAGCCTCGGAAATAGCTCATCCGTTCAAGTCAATATTTCTAGACTACCGGTAGAGAAGACTTTCAATATCTTGGAAGTTTTGTCTCTTACAAAGATGGAGCTGAACAACACGTCGACAGCCGTGCTTAAAAGGCACAAGCTGCTTTCGGAATTAAAAAAAATCAACTTAAAGAGCAAGCTTGGATAGGTCTGCTATAATGTTGAATTCGTGCTCCTGTATGGCTGCAGCAAGTGGAAAATCTTAAATACTATCACAAGTAAGCAGCAATCGTTCGTGAATATAGATGTCTTCGAAACTTCTCAAGGATTTTCTGGTCCAACCGTATTTCTAATGAAGAACTTCATACGAGAAGTATACCAAAACGTAAGTGGCTGTGGATTGGTCATACGCTTCGAAAAGGCAACTATTGAATTGCTGGCCAAGCGATGCAATGGAATCTACTCACACAGGCAGGTAGTGGGAAGAGTTGGAGAGAACTGCGATATATTTCCAGAAACCGTACACGATGAAGCGTAGGAGTAGTGGAGGCCCTATTCCCCTTAAGGAGATCACAACGGCCTCATCAAGGTCTCAGGACCACATAATATGCGAAAGAAAAATAAGTAGTACGCTCCCCGTTTTCTAATCTACTCGGGTCTAATTTCTGAAATTTTTTTTAATGGAACAGCGCTTGCCAAGTGCGCAAAGTTCAAATAACTTAAATTTAAGATCAATGGTGACAACATAGATCAATCGATCGCTTAAACGTAGGTTGGATAATGCAGTTGGATAACTCTGCCATCTTTTGTCGTGTTAACAATGCACACTAAGAGGTTTCAATGATGGTATCAAAACTACTCCAGAACTTTCTCTCTAGAAACCTCTTTGGTTAGAAATTTACTGTATTAAAATGTTTAAGTATAACAAGCTAATTCATTGAGTTTATATATCACATAATTTGTTTTAGCAAATATTTTGGTTCCATCATGATTAATCCTAAGACCAATGTTGTATTGGAAAAATAGATTGATTTGCGAACTGCAACCGAATTTTGCAAAATCTATTGTGGGGTTTGAGTCTTAACCTCTTAACCAACAAAATTTTTCAACAAGCTCTGCTCCTAGTCAGTTGGCTCCCTTTTCCACTGGTAAAGCATTGTCTGATTTTATAGCATCAATTTTTGACGATTAAACTTTTATACTTTTTGGAGTAATCCTCATAAACGTATTCTAGCTGCATCGGTTTTAGCTTTAAATTCTTTTAAAAGCTGCGCTGACATCACGCTCTGTCTTACTTATCTTGTTTATATTTATCTTCGGCATATTCAATTCATGCAAATGAACGAACGAAAGTCTGCGACTAACTACTCTCTAGAGCAGTCGGTTTTACTCTCTATTGAAATGTCTAAGACGTGTGCTACGTGCAATATTTCAATAAATAAAAGATCTAAAAATCTCGAAGTTATTGAGTGTGCCTTATTCTGTGGCCGTGTTTTTCATAAAAACTGCGTCGCTATTTCCGACAGTGATTTTAAATCATTATTAAATCAAAACTTCTTTTGGAAATGCAATTCGTGCGCAAATTTGAATTTCTCATCATTTCTCAATAATTTCAGTGATCTCTCTAAGACTGTTCTTGATATAAAAAATGAACTTTCCTCTCTTAAACTACTTCTTAATAGCAGTTCCCCTCCCCGTAAAACGGCAAAAAAATCGGAATTAAGTAGTATAAGTGCAACAACTGAAAACAATGAGATTCCTTATACTCAATTAACTGATTCAATCCCAATTCCATCATTGCCTCTTTCGTACTCTGCTGCTGCTCGATTACATCCATCAACATCTTCATCAACATCCTCATCATTACCATCATCATCATCTTCATCAACTTCATCGTCGTCATCATCATCCTCATCAATATCGTCGTCTTTACCTCCTTCATCATCGTCAACCATAACAAATCCATCAAGTGCCTTTCTACCTACTCTTGTACCTATCAAGGAGAGTTCTCCATATGTTAACATTAATGTACCAAAAAACATTAAAAGTGTGTCAGGAATTAAAAAAATTTTTGGTAATGACCCTTCTTCAATTTGTGCTCTCCCAAATATAAAATGGCTTCATTTGTCAAGATTTGATAAAAATACAAAATCTAGTGACATTGTTGATAGTATTTCCCAAAAAACTAATATTCCAAAGGAAGAGTTAAAATGTTATGCTCTCATTAAAAAAGATGCAGATATATCGACTCTTAAATTCATAACTTTTAAACTGAGTGTACCTACACATAAACTTTCTCTAGTTCTTGACCCGTCTGTATGGGGTTCCTTTGTGCAAGTAAAAGAATTCATCACACATAAAAAAATAGAGAACCCAAACCCAACCCCAACAACAATAAATGCAAATGCACCTCCACCTACAAAAACAATATCAACTGCACTTCCATCAACAGTATCACCACCAACACCGCCGCCCCCGCCACCACCACCACCACCACCACAATCAGCAACACATCGAGTCGTACACCCACCTCCGCAACAAGTTCACCCGCCACCGACTAATTGACTATCATCTTCTTCACCACCATCGCCATCAATGCACTCAACCTATGCATCGCTCTCCCAAAAACCGGTTGTCTCTGCCTTATCATACCCACAAACATCAAAACAACCATCATCACCGTCAAAATCAGATCAAGTCTCTTCAAATGATTTTCTTTTATATTATCAAAACTCTGGTGGACTTCGTACTAAACTGCAACAAATACTTCTCTTTTCTTCTTCTTCGCAATACGACATAATCGCTCTTACTGAAACCTGGCTTAATAATAATCACCACGATGCCGAGATGTTTAATGATAATCAGTATGCTGTTTTTCGCAAAGATCGAAATTATGATTTACTTGGTTGTGAGAGAGGTGGGGGAGTTCTTGTTGCTGTGCGCTCTATTTTTCATTGCACAAAAGTTGAGTTGCCGTCATCTGATAATTCTCTCGATGTCGATCAATTAATAGTAAATATTAAATTAAATTGTATAAATGAACTTTTTCTTATTGTTTCTTACATTCCACCAAGTAGCTCATTTGATTTATATAAAGCTCACATTGAAAATTGTAAATTTATTCTAAAAAGCCGAAAAGAAAATCAAAAAGTTATTATTGTAGGTGATTTTAATTTGCCGAATGTTAAGTGGATTTTTGATCCTGATGATAAAATACTTGTTCCTTTTAATGTTATATTCAATCATGATTGTGAAGTTGTGGATACTTTTGCGCAATTTGATCTTAGGCAACTAAATCATTTTCATAATTCTTTTAACAATGTGCTTGATTTGGTTTTCGTTGATTCAGATTTGTGCGCTAGTATAAACAACGGTATGGTTTCTCTTTTTCCTAACACAATTCATCATGTCGCATTCAGTTTGCATGTAGAATTTTATGAGTATTTTTCAGCTGAATCTCTCGGTTCTAATTTAAAATATAATTTTGCTAAATCAAATTATGATTCAATCAATAATCTTCTCAATGAAAATGATTGGCATGCATTATTTGTTGGTGCAAATTTTGAGAAGTGCTACGATTCATTTTTAAAGATTGTGCATGATGCAATTGCATTGTACACACCTAAAATTAAAATAAAAAGCTTTTCAAAACCAGTTTGGTTTAATAAAAGATTAATAAATCTTAATAATAAAAAAAATAAGGTTTATAAGCATTTTCGCAAATCAAACAATGACCGTGATCTTTACAAACAATATCGATTATTGCAAAAGAATTTTGATACTTTGAATAAATTTCTTTACAATCAATATCTTTTATCTGTAGAAAGTGATTTAAAATCTAATAGTAAAAGTTTTTGGAAATTTATAAATACGAAAAAACAATCAAATGGCATTCCTAATCTAATGCGTCACGATGGCATATCATCTTCGGATCTTAAAGTAGTTTGTAACTTTTTTGGTAAACATTTTCAATCCGTTTATTTAGATAGTAATACAAATCCAAATATAAATCTTGAAAATCAATTTAATGGCATTGATAGTTGTCTGAATATTGGAAGTTTACATTTTTCAATTGAGGAAATTGAAAAAGCTTTATCAACGACCAAAGTAGACACAAGACTTGATATAGATGGAATTGCACCTATTATTTTACAGAAATGTTCAATGGTATTTGCTGTTCCTTTACAAATCATTTTTAATCGATCTCTTGAAAGTGGTGAATTTTTAAGTACGTGGAAGCGGTCTATCATTACACCAATTTATAAATCAGGAAATAGGCAGGAAGTTTCAAACTACCGCCCTATTTGCAAGATCTCTACCGTTCCAAAAATTTTTGAAAAATTGGTTTATGAAAAATTAACTACAATGGTAAAACATGTTATTACTCCCTGTCAACATGGGTTTCTCGCTGGTAGATCTACCAGCACCAACCTAACAATTTTTTCAAACACCATTTTAAACGGGCTCGAAAAAGGATTCCAATTCGATGTTGTATACACGGATTTTTCCAAAGCTTTTGATAGGGTGAACCATGATATATTACTTATGAAGTTGAATAAAATTGGTTTTCATTCTAATTTGCTGAACTGGATACGGACATATTTAAAAGGTCGCATTCAGTTTGTTCGTATTAATAATTTTCTTTCATCGCCTATCAATGTTACCTCGGGTGTTCCACAAGGAAGCCATCTCGGTCCGCTTTTTTTCTTGTTATTTATCAATGACATTCCCAATGTTTTTTTAAATTCTAGATGTCTAATGTACGCAGACGATTTGAAAATCTTTCGGTGTATAAAATCTGAACAAGATTGCATATTGCTGCAAGAAGATCTTCAAAAATTATCAAATTGGTGTTGGATTAACTCCTTACACCTTAACATTGCTAAATGTCAAAGTATAACGTTTTGCCGAAAACGTACATCAATTAATTTTTCCTATAGTATAAATAATATCTTTTTATCTATACTAACCTTTAAAAAAGATCTAGGGGTAATTTTTGATCAAAAACTTGATTTCTTAAAACATATAGACTTTTTAGTTGCCAAAGGTAATTCTATGTTAGGATTTATCTTGCGTAATTCAAAAGAATTCTGTGATCCTCACACATTGAAATGTCTTTTTTTTGCGTTTGTTAGATCTACTCTTGAGTATTGCAATACTATTTGGAGCCCTTTGTACGAAGTTCACTCTTTTAGAATTGAGAAAATTCAAAAACGCTTTACAAGGGTACTAGTTAAAAGGCTTCATTGGAACATTGATATGCCATCCTATGAAACAAGGTGTAAATTATTTGGAATCTTGCCCCTTAATATTCGTAGAAAGTTCTCTGGAGTTATGTTTATTCGTGATGTTTTAACTAATCATATTGATTGTTCGGAAATTTTGAGCTTAATTAAATTCAATGTTCCTGCGAGGATGCTTAGAAACCAAAATTTGTTTAACATTCCATTCCACAGAACAAATTATGCTGCTAATGAACCATTAACCAGGTGCTTAAAAGAATCCAACACTGTTTGCGATATGATCGATTTTTGTCTTGGTAGATTTTCTTTTAAAAACAATTTACTCGTTATTTTGAGAAACCTTAGTGGTGGAAATGTTTAATATATATTTATTTATTTATTTATTGTTTTTTATTCATTATTGATTTTGTACGTATATTATTATTATTTTGTTATCGAGTAATCACTAAAGCATTGTAACTTTGTTTGATGAAATAAACACTAAAGAAAGGTTGTGGCTTTTTAACGAACGATGTTAAAAATGTCACATGACTCTTAAAAGGTCTCTTATTTTAAGAATCGGGAAATCAATGTTTACGTTTTTGCTAATAAGTTAGTGGATCCTGCTATCCTAAAAAGCCACCTTTGAGTATAAGATAATAATGATACCCTGGCTTCTCAATAAATGCTACTTGTTGCATAGGACCTCTTAAGCACCGGTCAAAGCAAGCTGATTTCAGCAGTTGATTCGTTTGACACTGCCTGCTAGCAAAAGTTAAACATATGTTTAAATTTGGTGCTGTTGGCACCGCTGCCTGTTGGCAAATTTAGACCACTGATAAAATGGTCACTGGATGACGCCATCAGATACGGTATTTTTAGCCAAACCAAACTACTGAAGCAGGCGCCTTGGATAGGCTCGACTCGTGACTCATGCTTTAAGAAGTTACTCGAAACTAGATCGAAAAAAGATGTTTCGACATCAAACTTTAAATATGTACAAAATATCAAGGTAATCTTAGTGTATAACTTAATTTCCTTCTTGAAGAATATTTCTAGGCAAAATATATATGTTAAATTAAATTGATCTACTAAAACAAACCAACAAAAACAAAAAAAAAATAAGAAATAAATTTGCAAAATTCCTACACATTCAATGCAGATATGCTCAATTTCCTGTGGGTGCGGTATAAATAAATTGAAGGAATAGTTTCCCAAAATGATGTCCTTAAAGACATTTTTATATACTCTAGATATTTGTACGAATATATCCCAGAAGAACGATTCGTAGATCAATTTCGAACTTCCAAAATCCATAAATCTAATTTTAACTTTATAAACTCTTACCACAAGAAACGTTTCTCTTCTGTCTGGTAAAATAGTTTAGTTCAATTGAATGTTGAATTGAAACTCGAGAGTTTGTGTGAGAGAAACGCACTTAAAAGGCATGCAGTTCAGTATAAAAGATATTAGAAAAAAAAAAAAAAAAATAGGGAAATTCTTTACGATGTTTTATATCATATAAAATATAGGATAAAGATGTAGATATATTGGAAGGACATCTAGCAAGAACATCCTCTAACCATAATAATAAAAATAATAATAAAGAAGAAGACTTTCCCAATGTGCCAAAAGTAACCGGGTAATTTCGACACAAGTGAAATGAAATAGGAAAAACTTTGCCATTGCAACAAAAAGTTAAGAAAAACATTTCTAGTATTTTATCATTTTTTTTTTATTTCAGTATGTGAGTGACTGTGTGTGTGTACTAAGTTTTATAAATGTTTGTATGTGTGTCATGTCTGTGCACACTTGTTGGGAACTTTATTTCACAGGAAATAATGTGGATTTTGAAGAAAAAATAAATAGAATTCAATTACACTTTAAAACAATTTAGTTCATGAGCGGGACGGTTGAACTGCTGCGTAGTGAATGAGATTATCTATGTTATGTTATTGATTTTTACATTTAAAGACAGACATGCGGAGTTATATATAAAATAATAACTTTCGATATAAAATCCTCGCTCACAAGTAGCTAGTACCTACATATATTAGCAATTAGAAAATATTTGCAAGAAAAGTATGAGTGTTTTCTAAAGTTTTTTTTTATTTTTTTTCTGTCATGAAGCTTCTTGTATAAAGATTTTAACAATAAATAATTTTATAAGAAATTTTCAAAAAATAATGTATGTATGTATTTCTAAAATGACTTAAATTGTTTTGAGCTCCAAACTAAGTACCTATCCCATTTGTTTTTGTTAAGATTGGTAAATTTTTAGAATTTTGTTTTTAAATATTTAATCGTCATTTATAACCAAGATTTAAAAAAAAAAATTCATTTACCGTTTTCGAAAAATCGATTTAAAAAAAAAAAAATTGAAACATTTTTTCAAAATCCAAAAAAATTTTTTTGAAAATTTTGTAATAAAATAATTTGATCATCGATAATTTGTCATCGACATCCTTTGAGTCGTTTACCAGATAACCTGAAAACAGAAAAATGGGTTTATAGGAGGCACTATATATGTATATGTAGGTACTAGATCTACATAGGTACGATATTTACTTGCGATATGGGTACCATATATCAAGTTATGCATTCGTACACAAAAAATAAAATGCACGACTAGGTCGCACGTATTGCTCTTGAAGATAAAGTTACTATTTATGCTAAGCCCTTTTAATTAAAAATTTGTAAATGCAGTAAAAAAAAACAATTAAAAAGCATAATATTCTATTTTTAAATGACTAAAACAGCTTCTTAAATAATTTTAACCTCAAAACAAAGTATGCAATTTGATTTCTTCTATAATGATACATTTTTAGAAAAAAATTTTGAAAATCGTTAGAGCCGTTTTCTAAAAAAAACTATTTTTTCTATATAAAATTTTGCAAGAACTTTTATAAAAAAAATTGTTACGCCATTTTTAAGATATTATTTATCAACATCTAAAAACTAAAATTTGAAAAAAAAATATTGAATAGTTTTCGAAAAAATGATTTTTCAAAAAAAATTAAAAATCCAAAAAAATAATTTTTAATTTTCGAAATTATTTTTACTAAATATTATTACGGCAACTTAAAAGCATCCATGGAAAAAAATTGTTGAAATTGATTGAGTCATGAAGGAGAAAATCAGAATTTAAGAAAACGGTTCTATGGCAGGTACCGTTAATAACCATTTTTGAAAAAAATGGTTCTCATTTAAAGATAGACCTAAATTACCATGATTTTTTTAATCAAAATCGTAGGCACCGTTTTTGAGAAAAATGAGTTTTTCTAAAACCGGTATATCAGAGGTACCGTTATTTGGGGTCCAAAAAAAAATTCAAAAAAATGTCTGGGGATATTCTCCAAATAAACGCCGCATACCAAGTTTGAAGTAAATCGACCCATCCGTTTAGGCTGTGGTCCCTGATACATACAGACAGACAGAATTGTCGGACCTTCTTTTTTCTCATTCTCTATCATCTTAATGTCATGTTGAAAAACCGGTATTAACGGTATGATAGAACCGTTTTTTAAATTCTGATTTTCTACTTCATGACCCAATCAATCAGTTGAAAATTATTGTTTTGGATTTAAAAAAAAAAAATTGAATATTTTTTTTTTTTGAAAAATCATTTTTTATTAAACTCCTTGCTAAATTTTATGCAGGGTGATTCAGGAGTAATGTGCCAAAAAGCTAGAGCGTGCAGTTTAGGTCGAGATAAGAAAAAAATCGTATGGGAGGTGGGGGGTCCATTCTCCCCGTTTAGGCAGGAGGGGCAATTTTCTAAAAAATTGACTTAATTTGAAAAAAAAAATATTAAAAAATCAACGGTTACACCTACAATAACGTGCTATACCTTTTTGCAAATCCAAAAACGTCTTCTCTTATATTGTTTTTTGAAAAAAGCTGTTTTTGAAAAATTAATTTTCAAAGTCAAAATTTTGGGGAAAAAAATGTTTGAACTAATTTTTCTCAAAATTTAAAGTAATTAAGAAATTAAGTAATTTAGTTTTTTAAATTCGATGCTTTAATTTGTTTTTAAACAAAAATAGAAAACCGGATACAAAAATGTCTTGCATCCGGTTTTGAGAAATAAAAATAAAACCAACACAACTTTTTTCTAAGAAAAACTTTTTTTTTGTATTTTACGTGGAAGGAATTGATTTATAAAAAAATAATATTTTTTAATTATTTTTTTACTAACCCGGAAGTTTTTGAGGGTACAATAAAGTTAGATTAACATGGATTAGTCCTTTTTTCATTGATAAGGCCTGAAAGACAACTGACCTGTGAATTTTTCTTATTACGACCCCATGGGGTCGCTCGCGTCTTTACAACCTTTATGGTTGTAGTACACATAAAAAATTTAATCAAAATCGTTAAAGTCGTTTTTGAAAAAAATAAGTTTTTCGGTATGGAAATACCAAGTTTGAAGAAAATCGCTTCAGCGGCTTAGGCTGCAGCTTTAGATACCGACGCGACAGATAGACAGACAGACAGACAGAATTCCGAGATCCATTTTGCTTACATTCTCTATCATGGTAGTCTCATGTCAGATTGTTATCTCGAGTTGTTTGTCTCGAGCACCTATATCGCAAGAGAAACTGGGAAAATAAGACGGTCTGGACGACATATTGTATTAAGTTGAGCGGGCAAGAAAGGGTTCAGCGGATTCGTGTAGCATGGAATGCCTCGGGAAGATGGGAAAAACAAGTTATAGGGTAGCAAGTTAGACACGTCTTTACGAATGTCAACTATCGAAACGGGAGCTAGTTCAGTAAGACAGGAGCAGAAGCGCTCTAGGCCCAAGGACCTAAGAAGTCAAAGTCAAGTGTCCTTGGGCTATGATCACACAATCTTAAATCCAACACCCTGCACTAAAGAACTAGCTTACTTTTAATCAACTGCGCCGGTCAAACTGCAGCAGATTGGCTAATAAGAAAAGCATAGGTATCAACTAAAAAATTGGAAAAGCACTTAATTGATGGCACATTGGTGGCGAAATATCCAAAATGCAACAGATCACGATGTTTTCAACAAAAAGTAGTGAGTTGAATGACTGGAGGTTCTTGACACTTATATAGGCACAAAATAAAGGACAGTCAAGGCTTAGAGGATGTTGAAAAATTCAGCAAATAGTAAAGGGCAATTGGTGATTATCGGCATCGGTGCCATGAAAGCCGAGTCGATAGTCAAGGCCCAACATGAACCTTACTATAAATAATTTGTCAAAATTATGGTGTCTTCGGCTTAAGAAACTCCAGGGCCAATTTCCTTTTAAGTCCGAAAAAACCAACCATATAGTAACCCAGTTATAGTAACTACGGAAGTTTTGATTCCCAGGATTTCCTACGGTTTTCTTGTACGACCAACTCCTTCAAATCATAGTAAAAGTTGAGTTTAAACGAAGACGTGAATTGAATGGACATCGCATTAAGTCAAAATGAGGAAGAAAATCATAATTTGTTCTTTGTCAAACAGTCATTACTAGCTTTGACGGTAGTTTGACTATTAATGAGAAAAAGTACAATTAGAATATTGTAACCCGGTATTCTTTTGTTTCTTAAGTGTCCTGCTGGCATTTCTAACTGCCAACACCTCAGCCAGAAATACGCTTGAAATGTTAGAGACCAAAGGATTGGCTGATTTTTAGGATGATAAAGAAAACGCCAGTTCCCTAACCAGAGTCAATTTTTGAGCCATCTGTGAAGAAAGTGATATCAAATTTCTTTTTTAAGCCGAAGTGCTTCTTTGCCAATGGCTTCATTGCAGTTTTAAAGCACCTGAATTTTGGTAAGATTTTCGAACTGGGATAAGGCCGAGCAACTAACCTAGTTTTAAAAATTGTTTATATTTATGACTTCGATGTTTGATTGCATTCAATTAAAAATAAAACATAATGAAGTTGACTTAATGAAAAGCATGTTCACATACTTTTTAATTTATAATAGTCTTTGAACATTAAAGGTACCTATGGTGTATCGCTTAAATCCACGAAGATATGTGTCCGTATAAGCAATCTGAATTTAATTAACATTTTTCCATACGTTCGTGACAGAAAGCAATTTATTTTTTATTTTAAAGCAGAATGTTAATTTCAATCAATGTTCAATTACTATAACAACGTTTTATGTGTGTAAATTTATTTTTTAAAATATTGTTTTACTTCATTACCTGGAAGTTGCACGATGATACCGGCTCCCCCGCTGAATGATGATGATGATAATTTATTTTTCTGCAAACGGCACTCTTGCACCATTTGATTATTGGGGCATCATTAAATTTATGGTGAAATTTGTATTAAGATTCAAATATTCATGAAAATCAAGAATAAAGGGGTTCTCATTCAAATATTTTGGGTAGGGACAGTTTCCAACCCTCTCAGTACTCAATTCTTCAATTTTTCCTGGGACAAACCCAGAATATGGCGTAAACGATCAAGCCGAAATGATAACATTTGAATCGAGCAGGGCAGCGTTTTTAGCTTACGATTTTATAAAGCCAATGGCTGATAGGCAAAATAAAAACACGTTAAAATTTAAGCAAGCTAGAAAAACTAACCACACTTAAACATCAATCACATGACTAAAAATTATTATTATTATTATTATTATTATATTTCATTTGAATGTCTTGAAAAAAATCAATTAAGTTCTTCTATAATTTGTTTTCCATAGAAAAGAGCAAGCTTGACAAATTGAAACAAAATTTTCCAATCAGCTCCACTAATAATGCTTACCATTTCATTTTCACTGAGTAAACTCTTGCCGAAAATGCTCCTCCAAGATTCCATTAAGATCGGGCATGTGCAAAAGAAGTGGAAGTTATTTTCCCTTTCTTCTTGGTTGCACAAACTGCAGATTTCCGGGCTTTCATGCCTGTACGGTATAAAGTTGAATGGCAGCAACTCTCCTCTTGTTTTATTGAATTTCGGTAAGACTCTTTTCAAGTTTGTAAAGCTTTAATAGCATGTACAGTTATGTGTGATATATCAAACTGATGGTAATAAAGTTAAATCATAGTTTAATGAGGCTTATGTAAATAGTTATTAAGCAACGCGGTAACAAAACTCTTTTTACCGTTATGTCGGCTGACAGACTACAGAAAATTTTCGAAATTTGTACAAAAATGCATTTCCTTAATATCTAATGGCTGTGTAAATTTCAGGTTTAAAAATGTAAAAATAAAAAAGATAAAAATAAAATACAGTTGGAAACGGTCAAAAAACTTGGACTGAAAAATCTTGTTTTTACTTGTATTCATTGAAAAAAATGTTTAAAAATCTAATTTTTTCACACGTTTATAGACAACACATAAACCTAAAAGTCATTTTGACAAAAATTTTTCTCGTTATTCCCTGATTTTTAAAATCAATTAACAACCCACATAGACTTTCAAAAACATAAACCTCAAAAAACCGTTTTGGAGCATTTTGAATATTTATAATCCGTAGTAGACGCCTAATTTTTTTTATTATCTTTCAATGTACATAATTAGTTTTTCAAGAAATTATGAACTGTATCCATAATTACATCATTTTCAAATGTCTAAGAAAATATTTCATATTGGAAAATAATTTTTAAATTGAAAAGTTTAATTTTTAAATTTGTTTCTTGATGAGAACTCATCACTATTTCAATTTATCAATTCAAAGAAATTATTTCATTATTCTTGCCTTTATACTTTTCGAGATGTATAAAAAATGCACGACTGGATCGCACGAACTTGCTCATGTTGTGAAAAGCTATTTTATGTATTAACTTACCCCGAAAATTTTAGCTCTTGGTCATCTGCTGTGTTATACAGGGTGATTGGCATAAGGTGTGGCAAAAAGATAGGGTGTGTAGGTTGGACTTAGACAAGCAAAAAATCGTATGGGAGGGGGGGGTCCATTTTCCCCCGTTTAGGCGGGAGAGGCAATTTAAGAAAAAAACCACTTAAAACGGAAAAAATATTATTTAAAAATAACGGTTATACCTACAGAGTCGTGCTATAGCATTTTGAAAAGCTAAAAACCTATACATTAATTTAAATTTTAAAATAAGCTGTTCAAACGAATAGTTTTTGAAATATTAATTTTCAAAGTCAAAATTTTGAGAAAAAAACATAAATTTTTTTATTTAAACCATTTTTTTCAAAATTGTACGTTATTAAGTAGTATTTTTCTGGCTTATTTTCAATGCTCTTATTTATTTTTGATCAAACACAAAAAACCGGATGTCAAAATAACCTGTAGTTTTTGAGAAAATCAAAAATTACAGAAACTACTTTTTTCAATTTTTTTTTCGTTATCGGATTCTTAAGTGAATTTACGAAATAAAGGATGAATTTTCTCTTTCTTTTTTTTATTGAGAACACTAAGGGTGGGTTATAGTTAGCTTGTAATTGTTTTTTTAATCATGCAACACCACGCGCTACCTAGCCAGTCGAAGAAAAATGCAATTGCGAAATAAGAAAGCCTTAATCTTGAAATCAATCCAAATTGAAATACTTGCATATTCAGATAAAAATACTAAGTTACTATTTATTATAATATTTTTATCTAAAGCTTATTATAAAAAATTTTCCATATGATCCCCATTTTGAAGAAGGCAAAGACTATAACGCCTTCTTAATGCTGCACATAAATTTATACCTGATAAATTTTCTTGTAATTTGACTGCAGCCGTTTCAATCCGTTGTTTCAGTTCAGCCAAAGATTCTATTTCCTTTTCGTAAACATAGCCCTTTGTCTAGTCTTTGCACTTCTCGACCTCGACCATGAGCCATACCGTAGCAGTAATGCATATCAGTTAATTCGACCCGAGAGTAATTTGACATCGTGATATGTTGACGACTTGACATTCAAATTAGAATTAATTTGTTCAACAAAACATTCTTGCATTTTATATGTCCTTAGGTTAGACATACTTTTATTTTAGTGTACAAAATTACGCGACGTTTTGTTCTTGAACTCAACAGGCAGACCTTGCTCGCCAAACCGACCCCACCGCAATAAAAACAAGTTGGCAGGCCAATGTCAATTCAATGCTCTCACGCAGGTTTTTTCATTGAAAAAAGGGTGAAATATGGTTAATCCACAAACCCCAACAAAGACTGATAGTAAAAAAATAGAAAGTTAATCCTTTCTTTTATAAATTAACCAAGAATTAAATAATGTAAAAACCCCACCGTAATAAAAACAAGTTGGCAGGTCAATTTCAACCCAATGCTCTCACGCAGGTGTTCTCAATGAAAAAATGTGTGAAATGTGGTTAGTTGAGTACTTTGTCACTTTATTGTATGTTTTGAAGACTAATAATAAAAAAATGAAAAAGATAAAGTTAATCCTTTCTTTCGTAAGTTCATCTAATTATCCAATAACGTAAAAACTAAAAGAAAAGGTTTTTCTCAGAAAAAAGTAGTTTTGCTCATTTTTGGTTTTCTCAAAAACTACAGGTTATTTTGACATTCGGTTTTTTGTGTTTGATCAAAAATAAATAAGAGCATTAAAAATAAGCCAGAAAAATAGTACTTAATAACGTAAAATTTTGAAAAAAATTGGTTTAAATAAAAAAAATTATGTTTTTTTCTCAAAATTTTGACTTTGAAAATTAATATTTCAAAAACTATTCATTTGAACAACTTACTTTAAAATTTAAATTAATGTATAGGTTCTTGGCTTTTCAAAATGCTATAGCACGACTCTGTAGGTGTAACCGTTATTTTTAAATAATATTTTTTTCCGTTTTAAGTGATTTTTTTTCTTAAATTGCCCCTCCCGCCTAAACGGGGGAAAATGGACCCCCCCTCCCATACGATTTTTTGCTTGTCTAAGTCCAACCTACACACCCTATTTTTTTGTCACACCTTATGCCAATCACCCTGTATATGTGAGAGATATGCACAAATAACCAAAAGGAATTTTTTTTTAAAACGGAAACACTTTTTGGATTTTTTTTTTTTGAAAAATAATTTTTTTTCCATATTGGGTCAATGATTTGTGTTTTTTCAAAATTTTGTTTTTAGATGTTGATAAATATTAGCCATCTTCAAAATGGCATACCAATTTTTTTTACTTGCTCTAAGAGCAAGTATTGGTTTCGTGTCAAAAAAAAAATTTGAGGTTTTAATCAAAACTAACATTACGATGATGGTAAAGTCCGAAAAAAGTGGTTGTCGTCATGCCGTCCGTCGGTCTGTGCGTCTGTGAGTCTGTGAGTCTTTGCGTATGTGAGCCTGTACGTCTGTGCGTCCATCTGTACACTTCTCCACTTCCCAAACTCGTGGACGGATTTTCTTCAAATTTGGTACAGATGATTTTTACGTAATTTCGAAAGTTGTTTTTTTTTGTTTTTGAATATCTCATCTAGAACGAGTACCTCCCATACAACATTTTTGTTATTCCAATTTTATCGAAAACGGCTCCAACGATTTTGATTCAACTTTTGAATATGATTTCTTCAATAACGATAAATGTTCGTAATTTTTTTCAAAAAAATCTATGGAGCCGTTTTCTTAAAATCCTGTTTTTTTACAATCCCGATTGTTTTAAAATCTTGTTTTTTTAATCCCGTATCTTATAAGCCCGCTTTTGCAATAAAAACTAGTTGTTTTAATTTAAATTTTTTTTTTTAAATTAATCAACTAGTTTTGATTGCAAAAGCAGGATAATAAAAAAATAAAAATAAATTAAATAATGAATTATTTTACTAATAAAATTATTATAAATATCAATGTAAAGTATAGAGGAATACACAACTGTAAATCCATAATTTTGCAAATCAAAATCATCCTTTTTGAAAATCCAATTCACTCTTTTGCAAATGAAATTAATCCTTTTGCAAATCAAATTTACCTTTTCGTATGAAAAAATAAAATTTTAGATTTCATGCTATCGAGTTAAAATTTGTTGACTTTTTTTCATAAATAATATGTAAAAGTATACTAAGTTTTTGAAACGTAAATTTGATATGCAAAAGAGTGAATTTGATTTGCAAAAGTGTGAAATTAAATTGCAAGACGATGCATTTCATTTGCAAAGGGGTGAATTAAAATTGAAAAACCTGTTTATTCTGAAAAAAAACAGTAGCAAGAGGTAGCTTTTTAGAATTTTTGATTATGCGATGAATTTTCTTTTAGTTGAGCAATTTTAATTTATAAAATAATAACAAATCGAATATACCAATATCTTTTGTTATTTAGTTTGATAACCATGTTTTGTAAAAAATTTCGAGATTTGACGGGATTTTAAAAAGCGGGATTATAATAGACCGGGATTTTTAATAAGCGGAATTTCAGAAGACGGGATTCTAAAAAAACAGTATTCTAGAAGAAGGGATTTTAAAACTTTTTTTTCGTGATTTAAAAAAAAACGGGATTCCAATCCAAAACAAATTATTTAAAATTTTTATTTTACAAAAATCCATAATTGCCATTGCAACTACAAAGCAAAAGATAGCGATAAGATTTAAACTAAATTATGTTAGATATGTCACGAGTATGTATACTAAGTACTGAATTTTTAATTAAAGTCTTTATAAAGTCTATCAAGGATGTTTTCAAAACCACTCCTTAATATCCTTGAAAACTTTCCTATCAAAACCACGTGTTGTTATGTGACATTCTGACAAGTGGGTATCAAAAAGCCACACACTTTTCATAATTATCTTATGCGTGGCACACCATAATTGTATGCTATCATGTCCAAAACAATATAAATTTCAATCAAATTTGCTTACTAATACTTCTGCTTAAACCACAATAATTTTCTCAAGAGGAACTTTTGTATGGTTTACATGCAGGTATATATGTTATGTATGGTATGTACAGATGTATACACATAACCTGCACGACTTTTATCTTAATTAAAAGTTAAAACAACAAACAAATAAATAAATTTGAATTTTTGAAAGTTTTATTTTTCAACATTTATGTGGTAATACTTAAAATTATGCGACTATTGGACTCCATTTTGAAATTTTCAGTTAAATAATAAATATAATAATGTCCTCTTGAATTTGTCAGATATACATCGAATTGCACTCTCTCAGAATTGACCTACAAGTCGTTTACTCAACTCACTCATATGCCGCAAAGTGAATAAAAAACAACAAAAAAAGGACAAATATATTATAATAATTATTATTATCCTCGAATCCTTTCCCCCAAATCTTGGTTGGGTGGTCGTTTGTGTGTGAGACTTACTTAGTCATAGACATGCGACTTTCACTTTTTCCCCGCTCCCTAGTGATGCATAAAATATAAATGAGGTGACCAGGTTTTTCAAAATTATAATAAGAACTGTTAAAAGAAGCATCTACTTTCAATGCCTTGGGGGGAGGGGGGGGGGGAGCAAGGTCATACCAGTTAAAACTTCACACATAGCCTGGCGTGCCCAGTGCAAAAATAAAGTTGCCAGACATTTAAACTACATAGGTATCAGCTTTTTTGTTGAGAAACATCATTTATAAATATAGGGTGTGTCCATTTTGTCCATTCTTCGACAAACAGGCGTAAATGACCCTGACCTTTGCTCTGAGGAGGGACTACATCCTCCCCTTTGTGAAAATTGATCAAAAACACGTTTTTTTCTTAATCAGATGTTTATAGCATAATCTTAAAAAAAGAGGATTTAAAAAAAAGAACACCATCTCAAAATGTTCAAAATCAAAAATTTTACGTCAAAAAAAATTATTTCTTTGAATCATCTTTCCAAAAAAAAATAAAATGCACAACTTGGTCGAACGTACTTGCTCTTATTGATAAAGTAACTATCTATGCTAAGCCTTTTTAATTAAAAAAATTGCAAATGTAGTTTTAGAAATTAAAATTAAAAAAGCATAAAATTCGATTTTCAAAAGACTTAAACAGATTCTTAAATGAATTTAACCTCAAAACGAAGTATGGAATCCGATTTCTTCTATAATTATATATTTTTAGAAATTTTTTTTTTTTAATTCGTTAGAGCCGTTTTCAAAAGAAACTATTTTTTCTATATAAAATTTTGCAATTACTTTTATAAAAAAAAATTGGTACTCCATTTTTAAGATATTATTTGTCAACATCTAAAAACTAAATATTGAAAAAAAATATTGAATAGTTTTCGAAAAAATGATTTAAAAAAAAAATGCAAACTTTTTTTTGAAATTAAATTTTTTTTATTAAATATTATTACGGCAATTTAAAAGCATTTATGTAAAAAAAAATGGCTGAAATTGATTGAGTAATGAAGGAGAAAGGGAGAATTAAAATAACTGGTTCTATGGCAGATAACTTTAATAACGGTTTTTCAACAAAATGGTTTTCATTTAAAGATAGACCTTATCCAAAGAAATGACCATGATTTTTTTTTATTCAAAATTGTAGGAACCATTTTTAAGAAAATGAGTTTTTCTAAGTCCGGTATATGACAGGTACCGTTATTTTAGGTTACAAAAAAAAAAAATTAAAAAAACCTCTGGGGATAGTCTCCAAAAAACACCACATACCAAGTTTTAAGTTAGTCGACCCATCTGTTTAGGCTGTGGTCTCTGATACATACAGACAGACAGACAGACAGACAGAATTTTCGGACCCACTTTTTTCTCATTCTCTATCATCGTAATATCATATTATCTCAACTTTTTTTTTTGTGCGAATGCATAACTTGATATATGGTACCTATATCGCAAGTAGAAATATCTACAAAATTCTGAATATAATTTAAAAAAATCGTTTGAAAAATGTTAAAAAGTGCGCCGCTTTTTAATATTTGTTAAGTAAGTCTAGCAATGAAGGAAAAATGCAAAAAAGAGCTGCATAAAAGTCAAAGTAATCTTAATTCTTTACTTCACTTAAAAGACTCCGTGAAGGACCAGACACTTAATAAGACGTTTTTTTGGACTTCTCCATCATCGTAATATTGTTTTTTTTTTTTACACAAAACCAATACTTGCTCTATAGAGCAAAGTAAAGATGTTAAAAGTTGTTATAATATAGTCTTAAAAAAAAATAATTGTATACAACAAATCTTTAAAAAAGTGTAAAAGAAAATAAAATGACATAGACTTCATCTTAAATTGTTTGGAGCTCCAAACTAAGTACGCCATTTAATTTAATTACCTAAGAAAGATCAATTTTTAGTAAAAAAATATTGAACATCGTTGAAGCCGTTATTAAAAAAAATAATTTTTTTATGTATTAAATTTCTCAAACGTGGTTTAAAAAAAAATTGGTATGTTGTTCTCAAGATAATATTAATGCACATCTAAAACCTAAATTTCGAAAAAATACAGTTTTCAGTTTTCGAAAAGTTGAAAAAAAGAGGTTTTTTTTTATCCAAAAAATTATTTTTTTTGGAATTTTTGATATCAAATAATTTAAAGGTTATCACTAACACGCGTATAAAAAAAATCCATTGAAATCGCTTGAGTCGTTAAAGAGGAACTCAAAATTGAAAAAAAAAAAATGGTTTTATGGTAGGTACCGTTATTAACATTTCTAAAATTTTCTTTAACTTCAAAAGAGAGGCCTTACTAAGAAAAGTAAATGCTAATTTTTATATCGAAATCGTTGGAGCCGTTTTTGAGAAAATTCTAATTTTTCATATTCATTATATGGCAGGTACAGTTAATTTTGGACCTAAAAAACAATCTCTCCTCTAAGGAATCACCTTAAACCCTTAAACACCAAATTTGCTCGAGGAATACATACACAGACAGACAGAATTGCGGGACCCACTTTTTTTTGCATTCTTTATCATCCTAATGTCATATCTGATGGTTATCTCGAATTTTTTTAAGAATCCTAAACTTGCCCTACCGACAAATATCGCGAGTAAAAATATTTTTTTTTTACTTTGTAAACTAGTTGAATGTGTTGTTTTATGTTTCCAAAAAAAAAAAACTTCAACCCCAGATTTTTATAACCTCAAATACTCACCACGAATGTTGAAGCAATGAAGGGTTGTTGATTTGTGTTTAAAGGAACTCTCCTCATTGCGAATATAAAAACGGGGAGGGTTGGTCACCTTAAAAGTATACAGATAGTCATTATCATAGGATACCAACAAAAAAAAGTAGATACACAACATTTAGATGTAGAAGAGAACTATGTACGCTCTGGCATGTGTATTGCTCCCTTTTTGTCCGTCAGTGCGGATGTATACAAAAGGAATAATAATGTCACTTTACGGGTTTTCGTGTATTCAGTTCCACCTTGCTATTTCATTGGGAAACATCAGTAATAACAGTGCAGTACATTTTCTTTCTACGTATAAAACGTTAATCCTACGACTATAAGGACACTAAGTAAAATTTTTGCATCCTTTTCCTGTAGAATATCTAATAATAGCTGTGAGTTATCTTAAAAACTAAGAATAAATCCTTTATCCTTTAAGAATTAATACATTTCTGTTAATCTATTTTAATACTTATCCTGACACTCTTTAACTATTTTAATAATGTGCCCGGTGTATTTATGTGTTGTGGTGATGTATTTTTTGTTATTATTTTTTATATAAATGGAAACCGGAAACACACGGAATTTGTGAGAAAAATCGATTAAAGCCACGTCAGTCTATTTTTTTATGAGTATTTTTGTAACCTCTGAAAGTATAAATCATACCCGTATGTAAGGATAAATGGGATAACCTTATTTTATGTCATCGTTTTGATAGATACATTAATTCTGCGGTAGTATCGTTTTGTAACCTTGACATTTGGTCCATGGAGTGAGTCATCAGAAGTATCTGTGAGTGATGTATTGATCTCTACAATTCGAAGAATTAAACATTTTGGCTTCATGACGTGTTAAGTAACAAAACAGAACGTGAGCTATTTTGTAGATTTCGTTTCATTTTTTCATAAAGCTAAATTTAAAAAAAAAAAATATTAATCAGACAGCTATTCAGATACTTATTCTATTTATTGGTCATCGATTTTTGAAGGAACAAAACACATAATGTTTACATATTCACAATAAATCATTGTGTTTTGATATTAAGAATTAAGGGGATGAAAGCACCAGACATTGCAAGTCTAGTACATTTTAGTTAATGAAAAAATATGAAACATTTATTTATGGGTGTGTTCTCTTTTTCATGTGTTTGTTCGTTTGGTGGGGTGGTATTTGGGTGTGATTCAGTCTTAATTTAAGGTGTTGGTGGAAAAAGAATTACATTGAATTATATTTTGTGTCGTGTCTTATCACTTTAATAAAGTATGAGTACCATACCAATGAACGCGCAATACATACATACATAATGTGCAATGTACATGGGTATTAGGGTGCCTTATTTCCTACTCAATAACACGTAAACTGTAATTCTTTTTTTTCAAATTTGTATAACTCAGCAGCATTTTGTGCTACTTCAACCTGCTTTACAAGCAAATTACTCTGAATTAAACGGTCTACAAAAAATTCTGTAGCGACGTAACTGTAATTATGACAGTACGATAGTACAGGCAATTAAAGTAAATTTTGTCAATAACTTTTTCGTCTTTACTCGTTATTGCATAAATGGCTACAGATACAGGAAAAGTATTAATGACAAAGTTGAAGTAAATTAATTTTAAAATAAAAAAGTTTTTAGCCATTTATGCAATACATACCGAACTAAAGCTTACGAGAATATTTTATATAGAAAATCTTCACACGATGAGGACGAGTGTACCTACTTTATAATAGTTTTTGTGTTGGGTATTTCCAACAGAAAAAAAATAGTCAAAATAAAAAAAAAGCACCCTAATGTGTATCTTTAATAGATGGCCCAACATAATAAGGGTCGAAATGGAAGGAACAATACATTTTTGTTTTAGTTACTGACATCATACACCTGTTAAAAGTTTTTGAGGGTTGTTTTCGGTGTTACCTGTGGAAGGGAATTGGTCCTTGATTTTTAAATCAACACGGTTCTCACAATTTTATGTCTGTCAGCCTGTTGCCGTCACCATGGAAGTATAAAGAATCAATTTACTTAAAAATTGTTCATGAGAGTAGTACAAATAAAATGCACAACTGGGTCGCACGTACTTGCTCTTATAGATAAAGTTACTATACATGCTAAGAATTTTTAATTACAAATTTGTAAATGTAGTTTTAGAAAAATACTTAAAAAAACATAAAATTCGTTTTTCAAATGACTAAAACAGCTTCTTAAATGAATTAAACCTCAAAACTCAATATGCAATTTGATTTCTCCTATAGTGATATATTTAAAAAAAAAATTGAAAATCGTTAGAGCCGTTTTTTAAAAAAACTATTTTTTCCATATAAAATTTTGCAAGGACTTTTATAAAAAAAAATTGGTATGCCATTTGATATTATTTATCAACATCTAAAAACAGAAATTTAAAACAAAAATATTGAATAGTTTTCGAAAAAATGATTTTTCAAAAAAAAAATTTTAAACTTTTTTAAAAAATCCAAAAAAATAATGTTCGCAATTTTTTTTACTAAATATTATTATGGCAACTTAAAAGCATCCATGTAAAAAAATGGTTGAAATTGATTGAGCCATGCAGAATGAAATCAGAATTTAAAAAAAACGATTCTATGGCAGGTACCGTTAATAACGGTTTTTGAAAAAAATGGTTCTCATTTAAAGAAATGACCATGATTTTTTTAATAAAAATCGTGGGCACCGTTTTTGAGAAAAATGAGTTTTGGTTTACTTTTTAATATTTTTGGGGTTGCATATACATAAGTCCACACCAGATATGTATTGAAATTCAATACATGACAGATATTAAAATTTTTGAGTTAATACAAAATGTATTAAAATTTAATATATTGGAAGGATATTTTATAATTCAATTGTATTACTTTTCAATACAAGTTTTATTAAATGTTTTTTTTAAATATTATTTATTCCTTTTGGCTCTTTATTATTCTATCTTCTCTCTTAATTCTTTAAAATAAAGCCTATTATTTTGTGATATTAAAATGGTGACATTATTTTCTTTATTATTTTTCGCAAATTATGTAAAGTCAAATCTTATGGCTATTTAAATTTTACAAGTAATTCATACATTGTACTTCGAAAAAAGCCAAAACGCCTTCCAAATAGTCCAAATTAAGATCATTATTTCTTAAAATTTTATCAAGTAAAGGGTACCTGAAACCATACAACGGCCATTAAAAATGACTTCTGTTATCGTCTACCTCTGGCTTTCTCTTTTAATACAGTTTGATTAAAATTTAATATCCTTACATTAAAATGTAATATTAAAGTATTACATTTAAATCCTTTGGATTACATTTTAATCACATTTCAATCTTTTTCGTATTTGAAAATATCAATTTTAATACAAAACTATTAGAATTTAATATTTACAACGTCGTTTAAAAAAAATCTAATATTTACAGAATATTAAAAAGTAATATTCACTGTATTGCATACGGCTGTATTAAAAAGTAGGCAAAAGTTTTTAACCCATTATAATTAAAATTGCATACTTTTAGTATGAACAAAATTTAATTAAATATTAGAGTATTACATTCTAGTCTTTTTCGTATCTAGAATATCAATTTTAATACAAAATTATTAGAATTTAATACAAAATAGTTTAAAAAAAATTCTAATATTTACGGAATATTAAAAATTAATATTCAATGTATGGCATAAGGCTGTAATACAAAGTCTGTATTAAAAATAAGACAACATTTTTAACCGTGTATGCATTTGTAAATGTGGCATCACAGAACATGACAGAAACTTTACATTAAGTATGAGAATAAAGGATCAAAAGACAACCTAAATTCAAATATAAATGTGGTGGGGAAAAGCTGTGGGAAATGAAGGTTACCTTAACAAATAAAATAAATGTTGGTGCAATTTTACAAGCACATTACAAGAAAGGTGAGTAATGTATTAATGATTTTGAGGTATTTTTTATTTCTCAATCCAATGACATCGAAACCAACCCATAGAACACTATGTTTTATGCAAAGATGTCTGTTTATTCGCTTCAACAGGTAAAATAGAACTAAGACCCATGAGAAAAAGATGAAACAATGTAGTCCTAAAAAATATATTTGGTAAATTTCTTATTTTTAAGTGTTGCTGCTTTACTGGCGATTTTTATTTTATTTTTTTTATTTAACCTTTACTGTGCGATTTGGTCTTGTTAATATTCGTATTTATTTTTTTTCGAAAATATTTTCGGGACATTTAAGATTAGGATTTTTTTAATAACAGAATCCTACCGGCCAATGGATCTCTTAGAGAAAAGCAAATTTGATATAGCAATTAACAATGTGCTTTATTCATTTTTTTTAGAAACGACTTAAACATATTTTTAATTAAAGATTTTTTAATGTAGTTTTAGAAAAAAATGAAAAAAACATAAAATTCAATTTTATTGAAAATTTGACATAACAACGCAGTATGCAATTTGATTTGTTTAATAGAGATACATTTTAAGAAAAAAAATTTAATTTCACTAAAAAAGTTTTAAAAAAAATTAAATATTTCAAAAAAAATAGAAAATATCTAAAGGTACCTTCCTAAAAATTAATTTTTGAAAAAAATCATAGCCCGTTTTCGAAAAAAAAGATTAAAAAAAATGTTTGAATCGAAAAAATAACGATTTTGGAAATTTTTGAAAAACAAATGGTTTGCATACAAAATAGACCTAATCCAAAAAAAATTAATATGACTTTTATAAATCGTAACATCTTTTTTTGAAAATAAAAAAGTTTTTGTGCAACCGATTTATGACAGGTAGGGTAAAGTTGGTACAAAAGTAACATGAGTGGTTGCAACACAGTGTGTGTTAACTATTAAATACAGAATTCCTTGCACCCACAAACATTCAAACGTTAAACTACTGAATTGTGCCACATAAAATATAAAACTTGAAATTTGTATTTAAATGTAATTTTTGTTTGTTGTGAGTTTTGCATTATATTTTTTTAAATATTTATTTTTGTAATGTTACTGGATTATCAGAGAAAACCACTAGGTCATCAGCATAGAGTAAAAGCTTCATAGACAGACCGCAAAAACAGAAGCCTCCCGGTAAATGATTTTGAACATCATTGACATATAGAGCAAACACCAGCGGACTTAATATGTAACCCTGTGGAACACCTCTTCCTGATTTTAATGACTTAGATTTGGCCTTGCCATTCCACACAACTGCAGACATATTTAGTAGAAGCTGTTCATATACACGATTGAACTTAGTTGATAAAACTATAGGTGATAGCTTATAAAAAGTGACCTTCTATTGATCGTATACAAAGGCTTCTTTTTGTAAGGGCGAAGATTTGGTCAACTGTTGAAAGGCCTGTCCGAAAACCAAACCTGTCCAGTTCAACCCAACTCACCCGCCTGGAGTACAAGATTTAAGCAAAAAGTTTTCTTAGTGAGTAAAGTACGGAAATACCTACCTATATAGTTTTTGGGTAAACATGGGTTACCTTTCTTAAAAATAGGAGATATGCACGTCAAGCGAAAATTATATGGAAAGATGAACTTGTGGTAGCAAAATCAGCTATTAAATCAGTGTAGTCACTTTTTTTGCAAGAAAAATTGAAAACCAACATCAAAGTTTAAGGTTTTCAATGCTTCAATTAATAGTTGCTTTTGTTACGCCAACTAAGTGTATGGCTACCAACTGCTAGAGGAGATGGAAGTTATCCAAAAATACTTCTTCAAACGAATATTTCGGCTACCGAAATTACGCCATATACGTCAAGTCTGGCTTACCTCAAGTATGTGTGGTAAATTTGAAAGCCAACGCAGATTTTCTCACCAAAGTTATGCATAAAAAGATTTTCCTTGTATCACCCATTGTGGGTATTCCCCTTTTAGAAACTGGTGTGCACTTGCTTCGGATAATAAACATACAAATGTTTATAAATGCCAACAACAGAGATGGGTATCTTTAACGATCGTATTTCTACTGTAGATGAGCAAATATTATAAAAACTGAATCTTGAAAGTGATAAGGAATCAGTCTCTAGAGCTAGGTACAGCAATCTTAATCTCGCCTTGGGTAGTACAAATGATTTCAGAGAGGACCTTTCAGCTTCGGATATGAGTTTAATCTTAAAAGTACTGACCGAAACTGTGAATCTAAATTACAAGCCACATAGAACAGACATTAACCCTATTTGTTCCCTTTGCAATCTTAACCAAAACGAAGACGTATACCATTTTGTACCAATATGTCTGATTTTGCAGGAAATACGCCGACTTTACTTTAGTAAAAGTTTCTTGTGTTCTAAGGAATATTTCGATGTTCTGAATGGCGAGTATGGTTGGAAGCTGTTCTAGCATTATGTTTCCTACAGGAGTTTTTATTTGAACATGTTTTGAAACAACAACACTATTCAGTAGAAAATTATTATTTATTGTTTTAGCTAAACTAAAAGTCCAAAATTTCATTACTTTACCTTGTTACAGTCAATCTTTCTCCTTCGTCGGTTTAAAATTCTATGTATATCGGTTTTTAACACCAAATGCCACAAAGCGCAAAGTTTTTCATGTAAAAGTTCTTGTCGCAATGTCGTATCGCACTATCGCACTTTGGTTTGGGCAAGCCTTTAAAACGGAATTTTCTTCCATCTATATAGCCTAGTACGTTGCTGATGCGAAATGTAATTTTTTGTTGGTTTTTTGTGTGTAATTTTTGTGTATTTTGTTGTGTAATTTTTGTACAAGATTTTTCGTTTCGTTTTAGATGCGTACTGGGCTTATAAAGGGTGATTTTTTAAGAGGTTTAGAACTTTAAAAAAAAACCCAAAAAATTCGAAAAAATGAATGAAATAATAATTTGAATCGATAGTTTGAACCTTGCAATTTAATGTTTAAAGATAATTTCATGCAAATGTTGACCGCGGCTGCGTCTCAGGTAGCCCATCCGCTGAGTCCAATTTTGGCATACTCTTTCACACATATCGGCCGGTATCTCACGAATGAATGCATGGATGTTGGCTTCCAGTGCGTCAATCGAAGTGGGCTTGTCCCTATAGACATTAGCCTTGACATACTCCCACAAAAAATAATCTAATGGTGTCAAATCGCACGATCTAGGCGGCCAATTGACCGGCCCGAAACGTGAAATTAACTGTTCACCAAACTCGCCTCGCAATTCCGCCATTGTTTCGCGTGCTGTGTGGCATGTGGCACCGTCTTGTTGAAACCACATATCATGCAAGTCAAGAACTTCCATTTCGGGCAAAAAAAAGTTTGTTATCATCGTTCGGTAGCGTTCACCATTGACAGTAACGCTGCGATTCGCATCATCTTTGAAGAAATATGGCCCAATAATGCCGCCGGCCCATAAACCGCACCAAACAGTGGCTTTTTAGGGATGCATTGGTAGCTGTTGCAATGCTTCTGGCTGATCTTCACTCCAAATGCGGCAATTTTGCTTATTTACGTACCCATTCAACCAAAAATGAGCCTCATCGCTGAACACAATTTTTCGATAAAAAAGCGGATCCTCGGCCAGCTTTCCAAGAGCCCATTCACCAAAAATTCGGCGTTGTGGTAGGTCGGCTGGCTTTAGTTCTTGCACCAGCTGTATCTTAAAAGGCTTTACGCCCAAATCCTTCCGCAAAATTTTCCACGTAGTGCTGTAACAAATGAAAGTAACAAATTCTTTTGAAAATGTTTCCAACAAGTTATGGTTAGGCCTTAAGTGTTTTGCATAATGTATAGCCTTACAATTCAAGGGAAATTTAAAGATTGCTCATAACTGATATTGCTGTAAAATGTTTTAGATCCTATAGATTCATTATCTCCTTCATTATTTTATAGGTACTGGTAGTTCTTGAATTTTCAAATTGATTCTATATGCATTTCCGTCTAGAAACTTTTTTAATCTTATTCATGTCAATGGGCTGTTGAAGTAAAAATCGATACACATCAGAATATTCACAGGACAAACAGGTGAAGAAAATAATTATAGCAATTGAGTAAAATTAGAAAATCGATACATTATTCAAATAATGATAACCAAGGAGGGAAAAAATGTTTTAGTGACAGAATATACAGAATATCTATCAATCGATAAAATCGAACAAGGAACAACAAAACTTTTTTTACATCATGACAACAGGTTTATTGGGATGAAACAATTTATCCTAATTGATGTAGTGTCAAGCAATTTTAGATTAGATAACATTAAGTTCGTACCTCTCTACCCATATTATATGAAGAGAAAAGGTACCTATAGGCACTTTTTGGTATTAGGGAGAATGAGCATGAATGTTGTAGTTAGAATTTATCAAAATTGTAGCATTTCTATTTTAATAATGACTGAGCATGAAATTATATGAACTCTGATTTAATCTTGACTACAATAATTTGGCAGTGTTTCGAGGATTAGATGCGAAATTCTGTCATGGAGAAAGAATTATCTTGTAACAAAAATATAAAATGTTTATACAAAAAAGTACGTGCACACATTTTCTTATACAGTTTATACAAACTCGTACTCGTCTGATATCACTCCGAATTTATAAATAATGCTTTTTCCTCCTAAAATACTCAGCAATATTTAAGAACTGATAGGATTTATCATAAGATCAATAGAAATGAATATTAAACGAAAAGTCATTGTTGATTTTTGCATTTATAAGTAAAACGTCGAGGACCCTCGTTAGAACTATTTTGCAGGTAGCATGCCGCATGTTAAACATCTTCGACACTCGTTCCCCTAATATGGAGAGACTCTGGTCTATAATTGCAAAGAAGAAAAATTATCTTCCTATCACAAATAAATAGATTTCTTGCATTTTTTGAGTGAGTTTTATGAGAGGAAATTTCCGTTTCAAAGAATCACGACAGTGCCATTCGGCAACTCTGAATGAATTGTGTACACTCAGAGAAAAACAACGTAAAATCAAAGAAAACTTTGATTTTACTCTTTTCCGGAATGATTTATGTAGCTTTGAAGATGAAAATTTTAAATTTTAATATAAAAAAATTAGATTAAAAATACATTCCCTTGATAGACCAAAAGCCGACAGCAAATTTTGGGAGAATTTTAGAGAAGATCTAATATGTGTGGCCTTAAGCTTGAGTTCCAATAATCAGATCTTTATGATTGAGGGCTCCAGACTTCAGAAAAAAGTTAGAACATCATTCTTAATATTAAAAAAATGAAGGTTTGATAATACAAATTCTATATACTACTGAAATAAATTAATAAATCAGCCAAGTAGAAGACTTAGCACTATTTAATTGGACTTGTTAAATTATTAGTTTAATATAGCTTTCTTAACGGCCTTTAGTCCATACAAAAATTTGTGGTTTCGTTCAAGTGGGTCTCAATTTTCAACCCTCACAAGACCACATAAGGCTGAAAAATAAACCTGCCAGACTTTCAAATTTAATTTGAGATCAATAAGCGAATTTCTCTTCTCAGTATCGTGCGAACTGTCATTTTTGTTAAAAATAAAACAATTTTAAAAAAATTCTGGTTTCTGGATACTTCCAGACTCTTTTGAACGTCCAATCGAAAATGTATTGAAGTTAAATTACAGGAACGATAAAATAGTGGGAACATGAAATATTTAATTTAATTTTAAAAAAATGCCTAAAACGTAAAGCCTGTATGATAGTCTCTTTTTTCTTCTTATTTTTAATGCCTACTTTAAATCAGCTTGTTAAAAATACAGAACGTTTTTTTAAACAAAACAGACAGTCTGCGTGCTCTTAAATATTAATAATTGTCCATCATTACAAAAAACAAACAAATTTAAAAATTTCGAAATGGTGTGGGAAGAAAAAATTCAATTTAATTGATTGGAACAATTTAAAACGAAAAATAAACGTAGATAAGAGCTTTTCTTAAAAAAATAAATTTAAAGAAAAATAATTTTGAAGTGAATATGACAAATGACAATGATCTGCCAAGTTTCAAAGCAAAAATGTCAGAAAAATGGCTGGGAAAAGTAAATTTATTTTCTTTTTTAGTACAATATTAGTAGGTACTTATTTTTTTGACATTTTTGGCTTTTTGTGTATATTTCTTACACTAAGTGTGTAAGTCTTGATGTGTTTTTCTATTTGAAACATGCTGCACTGCTTAGTTTATTTTTTTTTTTTAAATATTAAAAAAAAAGAAAAAATAGATGTATCACACGGGCTTAAGTAATTCTTTTTCGATTTTATTAAATGAGGTATCAAACCAAAGCTGCTGTTTTAAGATGTACATTTATAATTTTAAATAAAAGGTACTGAAATCTATCATTAATAAAATGTCAGGTTAAAACAAAAAAGAAGTCAAATTTGAAAGAAGGGAAAATTTGAATATGAGTCCTACGCTGCATAATTGTCATCGATATTGCTGTTTTTGAAAATGGTGCAAAAAATCTCTGATTTTGAATTATAGCATTGGCTAGGAGTTATCCGCAGAAGCTATATGCTATATATTCAGTGCACGAGTCAAAATTCGAAAAATAAACTATATGCCGCATCGACCTGATCTGTCACAAATCTGTAGTTTATGCAACAGAACGGAAACTGAAGACGTACTTCACTTTATTGCAATGTGTCCAATTTTACAAGATATTCGACGTTTATATTTTGATGAGAGCTTTCTGTTCCCAATTCTCAAGCAAGCTTTGTGTTACCGTAATATTTTCGCATAATATGATCCGAAGTTTTACCAGTTACTGCAGTTTAAAAATGGGAAACAAATGTTTTTGTATTTCAAATCACTTTTAAACTAGTAAATGCATTGCATTTTGACGCTGACTGTATATTCAAATTTTACAAAAATTTTATATCAAAATGTTTAAAATGTTCTTGTTTACTTTGTAAAGGGTTTTCCAATAAGAGGTGTTATTTTGAATAGCCCGCTATTTCGGTAGCTGTCACTTTTTTGACATTTGACAAGTAGAAACTACGCTATTAATAAAAATGGAACGATACACGCTTCAAGAACGCATTGAAATTATTAAAATTCACTATAAAAATGGTGAAAATTTGGCAGAGACGGTTCGTAAAACTAAAACATTTTTGGGTCGTCGTGAAGCACCTTGTCGGACCGCAATACAGAAATTGGTGGACAAATTCGAGCTGTTGGGACAAGTTAGTGATGTGAAGAATAAAACCCGTGCACGTCACTCAAGAACAACTGAGAATATTGCTGTTGTAGCCCAAAGTGTTGAAGAAAAACCAGGTTTGTCCATTCCTCGTCGTTCTTTGGAATTAGGCATTCCACAAACGTCATTACACCGTATTTTGCATAAAGACTTGGGTCTTAAGGCTTATAAAGTTCAGTTAACACAAGAACTCAAGCCAGCATCAACAACGTCTTGTCTTTGCTGATTGGGTCCTTGAAATGCATGAAAATGAACCGGAATTTCATCGAAAAATCATGTGACTGATGAGGCCCATTTCCACCTCGGAGGCTACGTCAACAAGCAAAACTGTCGCATCTGGGGCTCGGAAAACCCAAGAGTTATTGTTAATTAAGTTAAGTGGTCATAACCTTAAAAACTACAGGCCGGACATTAACAAATACAGGTTCAAATAAAAGACAAGTATTTTATCTACAGCTTTGGTTTGACATTTTCCTCACTAAAATGAATAGTTTTTGAGATATATTTAAATTCACGTTTTTAAAAATATCGGATTTTGCAAGGGGGTTGGCTTTCCAAAAACCACAACTAAAGCTTTTCTAATACACTTCTTTTAGACGTGAAAAAATCAGCATTCATGTACTTCGTTCCACGAAAAATTCTATCTTTCTTGTACTATTTGATAAAATTGAGGTATTATTTTGCTTAATTACAAGATAATTTCAATCTACTATGAATTAAGAATATCCTTTATCAACAGTTATTTTGACTTATAGTGTGCGGCAACTACAATCTTAATTGAGAACATTTGGAATCCACAGAATGCAAAATTAAGCTAAACACAAGGATTTGGTCGATAAAATTGATAATATTTGAATTGATTTTCCAAAACTGCATATGTAAAAAGTACCTATTCGCACGAACTTGCTCAGGTAGTCTAAAGCTATTATGTATTGACTTTTGAAAAATTATAGCTTTTGGTTATCTAATGAATGTAGGTATTGAGAGATTTGCACAAATAAGCTAAATTTAATATTTTTTTTTAACGGGAACACTTTTTTTTTTTTTTTTTTAATTATTTTTTTTCAATATTCGGTCAATGATTTTTGTTTTTTTTTCAAAATTTTTTTCAGATTTTGATAAAAAATCTTAAAAATAGCATACCAAATGTTTTTTTTTGATAAATCGTTTAAAAAAATTTCAATAAAAAAATGTTTTTGTTTTTAAACGGCTCGATAGATTTTTTTGAAAAGCATTCTAAAAATTTATCGTTATTGAAGAAATCATATCAAAAAGATTAATCAAAATCGTTGAGCCGTTTTTTGAGAAAACTCGAATAACTCAAAATTGTTGTATAATCCCATACTAGGGCTAGGTACTCGTTCTAGATGAGATATTCAAAAATAAAAAAAAAATAAAGTTTCGAAATTTCATAAAAATCATCTCTACCAATTTTGAAGACAATCCGTTCACGCGTTTGATCAGTGGAAATTTGTACAGATGAACGCACTTACGCACAGACGAACAGACCACTTTTTCGGACTTCTCCATCATCGTAATTTTGGTTTTGATTATAACCTCGAAATTTTTTATGACACGAAACCAATACTTGCCCCATAGAGCAAATAAAAATTGATATGCCATTTTTAAGATATTATTTATCAATATCTAAAAACTAAATTTTGAAAAAAATTCACTGACTGAATGCTTGAAATGGATGATATACCGCCCCTTAAAGCATCAAATTAGTGGGAGTGAATGGTTGGATCTATCGATTATGAATGGCCCTTTTGCAGAAAGAATTTCCACGATAGCATAACTCTAATTTTAATGGAAGAAATCGGCAGGCTTTTGTACCGGTTCGATACACTGTCATCAGAGTATATGATTTGAAATCGAAGAAATACTTATACATATTTATTTTTAAAGTTTGACTTTGGTGAAACTTTCACATCTGATTTCTTTTTCTGAGGAGGCGGTTTATAACCCTTCTTTTGTCAATGCTTCTGTTAAGTGCGAATGCGTGTGCAGTGTGCACGTACAGCCTCTGTTATGACCTGGTTTGACTCCAAATACCAATGTGGAGTCCAATTAGTAGCGGTAGTTAGCCAGGAGTGCCGATACACTTAGACCAAAGTTTGGTCCATATACCACATTGAATCTATTAAAAACTCCTAGTCGTTGAACCACTTCGAGCTTCTTATGAAGCGAGCAAACGCTCGCAAAATTTCAAAAAACGTTCACGTTTTCTTTAAGCCAAGACAGAACTTCTTTTATCGCCAAAAGTTCCGCCTGGAATACGCTACAGTGATTAGGAAGACGAAAGGGGAGACTTAAATTAAGTCTATCTAAGTATACACCTCCACCAACCCCATCATCAGTTTTCGATCCGTCGGTGTAGAAATCGATTGAATCATCTTCCAGGAATTCCATATCCTCCCAAAATGATCTAGGAGGGATGGTAACCTGAAAATTTTTCTTAACCTGCTTCTTTCATCATCATCATCGGCTCGACAACCGGGGTCCGGTCCTTTCCTCTTTCAACAAGTCTCTCCACCTATCCCGGTCTCGAGCCGACGCCATCTAGTTGCGCACCCCAAGGCTTCGGGCGTCCTGGTCTACGCCATCTCTCCAGCGCAAGCATGGTCTACCACGCTGCCGTCTACCATAGAATGTACGGCAAAAGACTTTCCGAGCAGGTTCCTCTTCGCTCATACGAGCTAGGTGCCCTGCCCACCGGAGTCTACCGAGCTTAATTTTTGTCACTATGTCTGCTTCAAGGTAGATTGCGTACAACTCATGATTGTACCGTCTCCGGAATCGTCCTTCCTCACATATGGGGCCAACAATTCTCCGTAAGACTTTTCTCTCGAATGCGGCTAAGAGGTCACAGTGCCTTTTGCTAAGCACCCAAGTCTCGGATCCATACATGAGTACTGGCAGGACCATGGTCCTGTACAGCAGCAGTTTTGAAGTTATGGTTAGATTTCTGGATTTGAATAGCTTTGACAGACTGTAGTAGGCTCTGTTGGATTTGAGAAGCCGCCCGCGTATTTCTTCTTCTATGTTGTTATCGGCTGCTACTGTCGACCCAAGGTATTTAAAGGATTGCACCACTTCAAATTCGTGCCACCACTTTAACTTGGCTTGTTACGTTGGTCATGGTCAACCTACATAGTCGTGTCAATTTATTTGGGATGCCGAATTCTCTCAAGGCTTTGTAAAGTTCTACCCTGGCTATGCTATCATAGGTGGCTTTAAAGTCTATAAACAGATGGTATGTTGGGATGTTAAGTTCTAGACATTTTTCCATCGCCTGCCTAAGGGTAAAAATCTGATCAGTTGTTGATTTGCTTGGAATGAAACCACACTGATAGTGTCCGATGATGGTTTTAGCGTATGGGGTTATCCGGTCTTGTGGGATAGAGGAGAGTATCTTATAGGCGGTACTCAACAACGTGATACCTCTATAATTGCTGCACGTTGTGACATCTCCCTTCTTATGTATGGGGCATATGATACCTTTTTGCCAGTCTTCTGCATCTTTGGGATGGTAAGATCTATGTTACATGGAATTGATCTGAATGAGTTCAGAATTATGGAGTAGCCAATATCATTGTTAATCCACTGTGAGGAGTCTTTGAGCCGAATAGCGGTAGTTGCAAAATGACTGAAACATTGTTTGCAGTACCACCACTTCTGATCTCGTCTTACCTTAAGAATTCTCAGTTCACTTCATCAGTTACCAAGTTTTTGAGATTTTATAGAAGGCAAAGACGTATGCTATATTTCTTGTGCTTACAGTCTTCCAACGTGTAATCTTCGTTTCCTGTTTGACAATGTTCATTAATTTAATTTTCGTTAAGGAATTAGTTGACTGCAGTCAGAGCTTCCCAGTAATCGTTAATACTTCCCATTAGTAAATACTGACCCCCAAAGAGGCTTTTTCCCATCAGTAAGTACTGAACTCCAAAGAAGCACACCTAATAATAAAAATCAGCTCTGAGATATTTGTCAGTTATTCCTACTTCGTATCGAGTTTAGTTTTGTTTCAAAAAAATTGTGCTTCGTAGAATTCGTAATCAAATTAAGCGGTACGAAATATTCACACTATACCACTCTTGAATTCCAATTTACACACTACTTGATGTCCCTGGAAGGGGTTTCTTTTTACATTTTTATTATCCTTTACTTTTTCGCCTTTCAGATGCACAACCTACCCGTCTCATATTCAAAGGAAGCTTCACTTATGAAGCAATCTCAACGAACACTAGACAATGGTCTGGCAAAGGATCCCATGGACAAGCTGAGATTGCTTTGTTTCAGCCGTGGTGCAACTGGTATCCTTGGACTTGCCAGGTATGTTAGATTTATCCACTTTAATTGAAATAAATAAAACCAAACAACATTGCTTCCATGGAATCATAGACAATGTTTGTGGTGTGGGCCTCGATACAGAGGAAAAACCGCACATAAACTTGTCCATGTCCATTCATTCTTCACAATTCTCGACATAATTGGATCCTTATTCCACACGTTGGTCTTTTGTAGATAGCTATACCTACAGATATCATAGGCTATAGCATGTCCCTCTCCATCAAGGATATATGCATTGCACATATAGATAGAGTTTGTGTGTTGTTTGGTGTTGACTTTGTTTCTGTTTTCTTTGTGGGATTTTCTACTGTTTTCATTTTTGGTTTTGTTTTGTGGTCTTTGTTGCACGCACAGGACTTTCCGGAACATGGACGACGATGGCAGCAAAGCTCTGAATTTGGACGAGTTTATAACTGGTATTCGAGACACTGGCCTGGACTGCACCGATGATGAGCTCAACCAAATGTTTCAAAGGTAAGTGGTTCGACGTACATTCGAGTCCAGTTGTAGACATGTGTGCTAGTTTTTGTTCATCTCAATTCTTTTTATTTGTTCTTCAAAATCCAAACTAAAGGTATAGAGTGTCTGAAAATATTTCAAATGGAAATTCTCATGCAATTCAACATCTTTTCATCTGTCTATTTTCTTCTATTTTTTTTTCTTCTATTTTGTTGTTGTTGTTGTTCATAGTTTCGACACAGATGGCAGTGGATCCATAAATATGACAGAGTTCTTGGTGAAGCTTCGGGTAAGAAAATTAAAACAACAAAACTTCTGCTTCAATTAAAGAGTATTGTATCTGTTTTCAAACAACACACAAAAGCCTCCAATGAATCAAGGTCGAGTCGATATAATCAATAAAGCCTTTAAAAAAATGGATACTTCTGGCGATGGTGTCATCACAGTTGATGACCTAAAGAATGTTTACTCAGTCAAGGAGCATCCAAAATATCAAACTGGTGAGATGTCAGCTAATGAGATTCTTAAGGAATTTCTAAAGAATTTCGAGGGTCCTGGTAGTGACGTTGATGGCAGTGTAAGTGGTTTTGTGTGTCTCTTTTTTTTAGAATTCATTGATATTATAGTTTGTTTCAATGCAGGTGACACAGGAAGAATTCATGAACTATTACGCAACTATAAGTGCATCGATTGACAATGACTGTTATTTTGATTTGATAATGCGGCAATCTTTTAATCTATAAATTTATTGAAAAAAACAAATATTATTTTGGTAGTCTATAAGAGCACTGTTGGAGTGGATATTTTTGTGTGTTGCCTTATAATTGTCTTCGATTCAACATTTTAATGTTTTCAAAAATTCTATAGAAGTGAAATAAAAATACATTAAATTAATATGAATGAATTTTATTTGTTTGTGCTTTTTTTCCTCACTCAGGTATCACCGAACAAAATTACATAATCAGCTTTATTGTGAGTTTGGCCCGGAAAACTTTTTATATGAAATACCACTTTTGTTCGCTTGGAATTAGAAAAACTATTATGAGTTTCGCCAGGATATAACATTTTCCGCCAAATTGGTGTTTGGTCGTCACAAAAAGCGTTTGATAGTGTTAACAGAGAATTTATTTGGATTGCCTTACGCAGGAGAGGCATTCCAGATAAGTTAATTGCTCTTTTTAAAGCAACCTATGGTGGATGCAAATGTCATGTTTTACTTAGAGGAAGGTTGTCGGATGAATTCGAAGTCCAAAGTGGAGTCAGACAGGGTTGCATACTTTCGCCAATACTTTTACGAAACATCTTAAGGATTTTTCGGCCCAACCGTATTTCCAATGAAGAACTGTATAGAAGAACGGTCAAGAATCCATTGACAGTACTATTCGCAGACGTAAGTGGCAGTGGATTGGTCATACGTTTCGAAAAGGCAACGATTGCATTGCTGGCCAAGCGATGCAATGGAACCCACTCACATAGGCAGGTAGAGGGTCGGGTCGGCCGAGAAGCACATGGCGCAGGACAGTCGAAAGTGAATCTGCACAGCTGGGGAAGAGTTGGAGAGAACTATGTTATATTACCAGAAACCGTACACGATAGCGCATAGGAGTAGTGGAGGCCCTATGCCCCTAAAGGTGATCACAACGGACTCTTCACGGTCTGAGGACCTAAGTAAGTAATGCCGTGCGTCAAAAATGATGAAGAATGGTTTATGTAAGGGAGAGAATACATTTCCCACCAACAGATTGGATGAAAATGGGTGGGTGGCGAAAAAGTAGGGTGGGTGTTTGATACAAATGGCAAAAATATCTTCAACTTTTGTTCAAATAAATTTTTATATAACCTCAAATTTTAAAAAAATAAACAATTTGTTTATATTTTTTATTAGTATCTTTTACAAAATTAATAAGATTTTGATGAAAATTGGTTTTAATGTATTTTATAGCTTTATTTTTTAATCATTTTTTTTTATCAAAATATTATTTTTTGTGTTTTTGACGAATTTCTTAAAAAAAAAATATCTCAACTTTGTTGACGAAAAATTTTTGATTTTTGAAAATTACAAGAACAGTGTTTTTGGGAAGTTCAAAATTCTATATGTCGAACACTTTGCATGGTAGAGCTATTTTGATACTAAATTCGAGTTAAGAGAGTCAAAATCTTATGCAAAAGTTTAACTTTCGTTTCTAGGACCACTCAACAATAACTTTTGTTCTTTTCTTACTTCTTTAAAAAGAGAATTGAACCAAAATGAATCTATCTCAAAATTTTCAAAAATCAAAAGTTTTTTGATCAATTTTTTTGATTCAAAATTAAGCTATTTTTTAAAAACAATTTCGTCACAAAACACAAAATGAACGTTAACACCAAGCATCATCAAAATCTAACAATTTTTGAAAAAGATGAAAAGATTTCTGGCATTTTTTCATTATATTTATGATTTGGAAAATTATTTGAACAAAAGTTATAGATCTTTTTGCCACCTAAAACTCTTTTATTGAACTTTTTCCGATATAGGAGGTCTATTTCTGATAGAAATTCTAAGAAACCACGATTTTTGACACCCACCAGATTCAACATCAGCGTACAAACAAGCTTGTTTTGACATTTAAATGATCCCTTAGCTTAACCTAAAATTTATGATTGATCAACTTTTTCGTGACAACAACCAATCGGACAGTAATTCAAAAATAGCTTCATTTTTTAGGACTTATTGGACAAATCCTTTTATCCATCAACTTGAAAAGAGACTTGTTGAATAGGAGAGCGGATTTGTGACATGCCCAGATCTTTTAGAACTCTCCCCAATGATTCGAGTCTTCGGGTGGTAAAGAAGACCACAAAATCATTTATGGCCCCAACTAAGAGACGAACCCAAGTCATGACACTTTCTTACAACAAAGAGTTGATTTTAAGTTATTTCGAGAAAATGATACAGCTTTCGAGGATTAAAAAATGAGATTCTTTGAAGACAAGCCTTTGAAAGAAATTGAACTACTCAAATTTTGTACAAATGACCAAAAATGTTACCAAGTATACCTACTTTTTTGAAAAAAATTACTACTTCTTTAAAGTTCACCTACCGACAGAAAACTGATATTAGCCTTTAATGTATTTCTTACAGATTTCTCCCATATTCACTATACATAATACCTACAAACTTCAGTTAGCATTCAGGACATGTGTCATACACATAACGGACTGCTTTAAAGGTGAAAAAATATGTAGTCAAGGCAGGGTAGTCATAGTCAGAGGGTGCTGCAGCAATACACTATCCACCATATCGCACTTCTTCCAAGGAGTAAATATCTCTACAGCATACAGGGAGAGAGATACCGTTTTCCTAAGTGCGACAACGATGATTTAATGCGATAATGTTGAGAAAAAATAAGCAAGTAGCTAGGTACTCGGTCATAACATATGGCAAAATGGCAATGTGTGAGAGCGAACAAAAGAAATTCGCATCATATGAAATATTACTCGCATGCACATATGAATGAATCGCAGGTTTGCAGGTACGACGCGACGCCGACGACCAAGCGACAACAAAAGAGAGGATGGTAAAAGCAAAAGCACATCCTGTGCACCACATCACAGGATATTATTTGGCTAAAAGTGCACATTTGGGATTCTTTTTCGCACGAGTTTATCACATAAATCACATTAACTGGAAGAACACAACAAAAGAACAAACAACACACACGACGACGCCGACACTGACTCTATGGTTCTTTTGGTAAATTAATAGTAATGGGTTGTTTTGTGTAATGTTTAAGAGTATTTGTCTGGTTGGCTGGTAAATGCACCAAGGCACAAGGACATTTGAAGGTTTCCCAACCCAACCAAAGCTCACCAGAACTGCACCGCTAATTATATTCCAACCCGACCGAACCGCATTAAGTTCCAGGCCGACTTGACTTGACTATACGATGTACCTATACCAGTTCATATAATCTACCAACAGTCACGATAATAATTTATTTTCAAGTTTTGGGATATTTAAAAGCCCTTTGTGGGAACGCTTGGTTGAATTTGGTATTTTAATGTTGTTTAATGGCGAAGTTTGCCGAAGCATTTAAATCAGCTTCTTTGCAAGAATTTTTTTTTTTTTTTTTCATTTTTCAAAATGGCTTTCATTTTGATATGCCCTTCAAAGCAAAATGAGGAATTTTTGTTCGCTTTTGATAGGTTTATAGTGGTTTTACATCGCCTATGGTCAAGGACGTCAGCAATTGGGAATAAAATGAACTTGGATGAGTTTAATAGTTAATTTTGCTGGATAACCAAAGGCAAAAGGAGGTTGTTTCTCCTGGGCACCGTGCCACCTTGAAAAAAAAATGTGTAAATATAAATTTTAAATTTTTTGAACAAAAGCCCTCAGGAAATGCATAGATTCTACATCAAAGACTCAGGATAACCTATTCTATGTAAATACATTTGCAGGCTGAGACTCGTATATGTATGTAAAATATTCCTGAAAGTAAAAGCAGCAGTTTCCAAATATAAAATGGGAATAAAATCTCAGAATATAAATGAAAAATTATAAAATGGGAACCTTGTGCATGAAAAAGATGATGAGTATTTGTACATAGGTAACCCAGGCAGGTTGTGAGATTGAAAATTTGCTAAAAATAAGTTTGTTTTTTTTTCTGTAAGATTAACATATCATTGTAAGTCATGTATTTTTTTTTTATTTTTTGATAAGGTACGAGTTACCGAAACTTAAAGCTATTAAAGCTTGTAGACTGTAGAGCTACTAAAGGTTCTCAACAGATGCTCTCATACTTTGAGTTTCTTAAAGTTCTTGGGGGAACATATTAAAATAATTTCAAAAATGTAGAAGCGAAAAACTATTAACAAATTTCGTTTAGTTATTAAATACGGAGCTTTGGCGATGAATATCCTTTTGATAACGTTAACTAAACAAACAAGCTGAAAACCCAGCTGCCAGCTTATGGGATATGGGAGAACTTCGCAAACAGACAAGTCCACAACGGCCCACAGTGGTTCAACTTGTATGGGAGAGTGGCAGAAATTTTATAAAATCTGAACTAGTGAACGGATTTCAATGAAATTTGGCATACACGTTAAGATCCGGCTAATAATAATTTAGTTATTGACATTTTTCAAAAATTCGAGAGTAATGAAATGCATTTTTTTTTTGTTTTTGTAAATTAAAAATTTTGTATTTTAAATAAATATTATAATTAATGTATAAATATATATTGCAAGCATTAAAAAAAATAATATAAAAACAATATTTCTACTATTTAAACTATTCAAAAATGAGGTTTTTTGCGTCTGTGCTCATTTAAAAAATTTTCTTTTTTGCCTGATGTGGCATTAAGCTTGTTATTAATGGATCAGAGGATATCAGGATACGATGCATTACATCTTCATTCGTCGCAATTCGGCTGAATTTAATCGAATAAAGACTGCGGTAGGCTTTGTAGTCCTTATTTCGGCATTCTTGGGTTTCCTCGGAGAGTGTTCCAACAGGATATAAACAAGTTTGCATAATTTCTTCGCCATGTATCAATACTTTATATTAAAAAAAAGTTTAAAAATTCTAATAATGGATTTAAGGTAATAAAAAATTAGGGAACATACAACAAAGACATAGCAATAAAACTTTAAACAACAATAAAAATTGTTTGTTTCTAATTGATATGAAAAACGCAACATCATCATCATCATCGGCTCGACAACCGGGGTCTGGTCCTGGCCTCTTTCAACAAGTCTCTCCAACGCAACAGGTACATGGAAAAACCCACATACAGAAAAAAACCGTTTTTCTTAATTTTTACCTGTCATGCATTTATCGTGTAACCAATAAAATTGTCTGATTATCCCTAATCCTTTTGGTTATTTTTCATTCTCTACTTTCATGTAGTTTAAACTTTAGTAAAATAATTGTTTACCTGATGTATTTTTTCCAAGAAAATTAAGTTGAAAGTTGAAAAAAATGTTGGGTCCAGAATAAATTGTTGCGTAAAATATCGAATATCGCTGACCTGGGCCAACACATGAATATTGTTTTATTTTTAAAATAAAGGTACACATTTTACCTAAAAGAAGGCTCGAAAATTTCGTTCTGACAAATAGTTTCTGAGAAATTAAAACTTTTTCGTATATACCACCATCAAAATCGAGTTTTTTGAAAACCGATCCTGGCACACTAATTTGACCATAACTTCCAGGTCTGTCGGTATCTGTCGGTAAATCCTTTAGTCCTGTCTTTTGAGAAGCATAGAGCACATCTTGGCACACTAAATTTTTTGACTAAATGTGACTACGCTTTTACAGCTCAACAAGTTTAAAAAAAACATGTTTTTTCTTAGTACCTATGTTTGAGGCTACTTATAGAAACCTTCTTTTTATATTTAAATTTTTTCTTTCTCAATTTTATATATTCAAGAGTAGACCAATAAAATGATGTAAGAAGTTCTATAATATATTTTTAGGAACTTCGGAAAAACACATCTTAAAGTTCGTTGAAAATTTGGCCCGCGACTTGAATAAGAATATTTTTCAACTTTGAGGGCTTGTACATATGTACATATGATATATATAAAAAAAATGTATACATAATCATATGCCAGGGCTATTTAACAATACCTAGACATTAAACTTAAATGGCTAAAAAATAATTGTTCCGAAGGTATTTTCGCCGCTTTTAAACCACTGTGCGGCCGGTCGGTCGTCTAAAAGCAGCTTGCCGATATCTTTGCAGCCGCCAGCATCAAACCTATGGTGCAACTCAGTTCTCATAGGGAGAAGATGGGAATGGACATAATAAACAGCAGATGAAGAGCTTGATGCCAGTGGTCCATGACTGAAGTGTGATCAGTTTTACGTCCAGTTCTACCTGACTTGATTGAAATCCGTATCGTGTATGAATAAAACAGCCTAAATTTATATTCGCCTATGGCGATTAATTTTTTTATCATCCATCGGCCTGACCCGAAGGACCGAACGTATTGTGTGCAGCACGAACTAGGATTCTTATTAGTTAAGGGGACAACCCATAGAATCCGTTGCGTGGACGTTTTCAACTGACAGCTCGATAAAATACACAAGCTCTTATGAGCAGTGACCCACAAGAACGGACGTGACGGAAAAAGTAGCCGAACTTTAAACTTCATCGACAACGGATTCGTTGACGGAACGGGACCTTTAAATCCTCTATTTCAAGACTCAGTAAGATAACAAAGCAGTTATTGTAAAAAAAACAATGTCAAAAATTTAAAAAAAAACAACAAAAAATGCATTTTTAAGATCGATTTTTCCGTAAATGACAATAATATCAGCCAGCGAAGAGTGGTCATCGAAACCAAATAAAACTTTTTCAAAATATTTTAACTCTCTTAACTCGAATCTAGTACCAGAATTGCTCAACCATGTATAGTTTATTAGATATCGAATTTTGAAACAATACCAAATTTTTGGCCAAACTTTCGATGCGTTTAATACTAGCCTGATTTTTTTTTAATTGTATATAATTATTTCGGCTTGGAAAACATTGTAAAAAACATGTTCTTGTTTCTTAAAATGAAATCTCACTTTACTCAAGAGATTGCAAAAACAGTTTTCAAAGATTTTGCATGATAGATAGCAATTCTGATACTAGATTCGAGTTATGAGAGTCAAAATCTTTTGCAAAAGTTTAATTTGGTTTCTGTGACCACTCTTTGCTGGCTGATATTACTGTCATTTACGGAAAAATCGGTCAGTAGAGGATTTAACCAAAAAGAATCTATCTCAAAATTTTCAAAAACCAAAAAAAAGTTGGTCAATTTTTTTGATTGGCTATTTTCACTTGCTCTATAGTGCAAGTATTGGTTTCGTGTCAAAAAAAATAGTGGTTTTAATCAAAACCAACATTACAATGATGGAGAAGTAAAAGAAAATGGTTTTTGTCATGCCGTTCGTCGGTCTGTGCGTCTGTTCGTCTGTTCATCTGTTCGTCTGTGCGTCCATCTGTACAGAGAGCCCCACCCTAATCGAGTAAATGGATTTGCATGAAATTTGGTGCAGATTACTTACTCTTTTGTAATGGCCAAGGTTGTTTTATTTTTTTTTTTTTTTTTGAATATTTCGATTAGAACGAATACCTCCCATATAAGGAATTTGAGTTATTGGATTTTTCTCGAAAACAGCTCTAATGATTTCAATTAAACTTGGTGTATGTAATGTAAAAAGTGATTTTACCATTACTGACTCAACTGATTCCGTTTGTAACTTGTCACTTGGTATTTCCCATTATTTTAAAAAAGTATTGTGAACCTATTGAATTATTTAAAATAATAAGTTTAAAAAAAAAAAGGAAACAAAAAATGATTTCATTAAATGTTTGAACAACAACAACAACTTAAAAATGATTTTCTTTGATATTTTTGTTTATATACAAATACGTATAAAAACTTTTCATTTTATTTAAAATAAATTCGTCAAAACACACAAAAATTGATATTTTGCTGAAAAAATTTAATAAATAAAAAAATATAAGTACCAATGTACCTTAAAACCATCAAAATCAAATTGAAAAAGATAAAAATAAGAAACAAAAAAAATAGTTTTTGGCGTTTTTCAAAATATTTTGGGGCTATATAGCCCATCCACCTTCGTTCCCCCCATGCCGTTTCCCAGCATTAACACAAAAGATATTATGGAGAATATACCCAACTTAGTCGACTGCTTTCCTATCATAACCTGCAAATGTGGCAACGGCCCCAGCTTTGTCTTTTCTGGGTCTGCAGTCTGCACATAAGGTGTCAATTTGTGTAGTGATGGGGCTTATTTTGCTTGATAGAATGCAGTTAATAAGACTCATTCACTTCGAATTTGATTTTCTTTTAGAAAATTTCTGTTTAAAAATGCAATCAGAGAAGACAGTTGCATCGAGTGACTTAGGACTGATGAGACAGTTTGCAGTCTTGGGAAGAGTTCTCTTCAGATAAAGTTAACGGTTGAAGTGCTTCTTTCTTATAATTATATGGATTACTCCAACGTATTGGGCGCAAAGGTCACTAAAAAGCGATTAAACCGTGAATCGCGGCATTCCAGGTTGAGGGCTCCTGCTACTAGCGTAACAACCTTACGAAATATTAATAATACAGTGCTCATGACATATGGATATTACAAGCCTAGAAAACTGATAGATTAGACACGACCAAGTGCTCCCAACTAATAAGTGGAGCACCTTAATGGGACTTGGTAGTCTCTATATCAATCAACCGAGAACAACTTTGAATGACATAAGTGGCCGCTATAAGTGTGTTTTGGAAAGGAAAGTCAACCTACCATTAAACTTTTGACTCTTTCAGATCCTAGAGGGTGCAGGATGACTATAGAGAACTCTCGCTACTCCACCAAAGTCGGTCAAAACATCACAGAATCCAATGATGTCAAGATTTAATATCTTTTCAAAATCGTATTAAAAGGAATTGTGCGTTACTCAGAAGTCGACATCAGAGGTACATTTATTCAAAAGCCCATCTAACCCCTTCCTGATGCCGAGTACACAACACACATATTGCCATCATTGGGAGAAAGAAAAGGAAGCTGTCAGTGATCCATCTCCAAAATTGGGTTTAGCTTAGTAGCTTCTTGAATGCATGTTCTTAAAGATTTGATCTGTAAAGGGCAGAAGTTTAATTACAAAAAGATCTACATGAGCTTTTTATCAATCTGGCCAAAAGCTGATATGAAACTGCAGCTGAAATCGCACGAGAACTTGAAGCGTATGAACATCAACCCACATCGAGTCTTCGAATCCAGAATCCATTAAGAACGTTCAATCAAAGAAAACCTTATCTGAAGAAGTCGGAGAACAAAATCAACCAATTCTGTTTGGGTAACTAAAGGAAGGAAAAACTAGGCTCGAGGCAAAAGACTTGTTGGTTGATTCCGAAATCATCTTTTTCATGTAAAAAAATAAAAAAAAAAACATTTTGTGGCAAGACTAGCTCACGAAGACGTTCCCAACCATTTCCGTTATGCGTGTTCAATTTTCCGCCGGTTCAAGAAGTACTTCTGGAGGTTTTGTCAATTTCTTGCAAGAGGCATCAGCACTCATCACCCCTTATAATTTCACAAAGCTGGGAATCGAACCCAGAAACAATGATCCGTGATCCATCGTACTAACTATATACGCATACTAATGTAAGCGCCATCTAAAGTCAGTGCGCAATAATGAAATGAACCCAAATTTACGATTGAATTTGGATTCCAATTAAAATATCAAAAATGACTTAAATAATCGCAGTTCTTTTACATTATGTACTTATAGTTCAAGTGATCCTTATTTCTTCCTTAAGAAAATGTTTATAGATTTTGTGAATTCCTATTTATTATTTATTTTTGCAATTATTTCTTTGAACATAAATTAAATTCTCAATAATTGGGTTTCCAAAAAACTCAAGTCAATGTCAAAAAAAAAAAATGTTATTCGATTAAAGTTCAGGAATCCAGTTTAATATTTTTTTTTTTTTTTTTGTTTTTGTTTAACCAGTTTCCTCCTTTCATTAAAAATACATGTGTTTCGGTTAGGCAGCAACATCAATTTTATTTCACAAAGTAATTTCCGCAACTGAACCCATTTGATATTGGAAAGTAACTGCACGAATTTATCTTTATTAGATTGGATTCGTATTTTATGGTAGGGATTTTTTTTCATGACAACCATAATACCGATTTTCCATTGAAAAAGATAATCAAACTGTTACTGAGGCATATGAATTCAATCGGCGGAAAATGCCTGCAACATTTGTGAAACCCTGCTGAACAGCAGTGCGTTGCGTATATTAAACCAACCTAACTACCTACCATTCCTATACACCCTTTGAATCTATGGCAGCAAAAAATCAAATTGAAAAAAGCTAAATTGTGAAACGAATTTTCCGGAATGCATTTATTTGTGACTGCCTCAGCATACACATACCTGCACACACAGCACAGCAGAACTGGCAAATGGTTATAACAGCTTTGAATATATTAAAATAAATTCGTTCGATTAAAAAACACAAAAATAAAAAAGACAAACGAAAAAAAAAAATATTATACTTTTTGTTCTAAGTTTAAAATATTTGTATCCCGTGTTGGAATTGTTGATGGCGATAAAGCCAAATGGCTCAGTGAATTTGAAATACTAATTATTCAGGTCTGAGCAATTTTTGATGAGTGTTTTTAGAGTTTTGGTTTTAAATAAAAATCAACCGATTTGACGAATTTTAAATTTTTGTTGCTTTCTTTGAATTTCATTTAAAATTTATTTTATTTTGATTTTTTTGTTTTTTTTTTTTTAAATTTAAATTACCTAACTTAAAATTTAAATTGTACAAAATGTTGATTATTGAATCTATAGGATAGCTGTACAGCGAAAACTAAAATGTCAGTGGATTTTGAGGTTCGATGGGCGGAGGTGTATAGCGTTTTTCTCATGAAGTAAATTTATTTATAATATTAGATTTGTTAAACAAAAAAAACTGAAAGGTTTTGTAATTTCATTTAGTTACGTGAAAAAGCCGAGGCGAGGTAGAGAAAAATGTTCTGAAATAGGTGCACTGTGTTATGGTATATCTTTGTATTTTTCGTTTTCCTCAACGCTTTCGAGGAAATTAACTCAAATTAAGCATTTGGGCTAAAAGTCTTAGCTGCAATTTATTAGCTATAAATTAATTTGAAGGAATGACTAAACTGAAAAACAGTCCGTTATTAAGAAGATTAACAAAACTTTATCTAAATGGAAGAGATCTGCCTTGAAAAAAATTCAATGAAGGCAGTGTAGTTTACCCATGTGTAAAAATGCGGACAGCAGCTTACAATGCACAATGTTCTTATTGAAACAACAGTCAGATGTTTTTTTTATTTATTTATTCATTTATTCATCTACGGATATAAATCTTACAGATTACTAACAATTTTGAAATAAAAATATAATTAAATAATTAAAGCTAATTTATAATATGCTTTGCAATTTGATTTTAAATTCACATCTGTTTATAGAAAGATCAAGTTCATTACATATAGTGTTGAAAAATTTTATGCATCTAGAAAATGGTTCGTTGCAACCATAATTACATCTATGTTTAGGATTGTTAAAAAAATGACGAAGACGCATTCTTCTCTCCGGAATATAGATTTCAAAATTATAAATAATTTGTGGGCATTTGATACGGTATGAAAATACATCATGGACAAACAGAACACACTGAACATTACGCCTTTTTTGTAAAGAATCAAGTCCAATCAAAGCACATCTTGACGGATATGAAGGAGTATCTATTCTCCATTTCAGTTGCCTAACTACAAATCTTGTGAAAGCCTTTTGAACTCTTTCAATACGATTTATCCCAATGGAAGTAGAAGGACACCAAACAATTGAACAATACTCAAGGATCGGACGAACTAATGACATGTACACTGATTTCAGAGCGTAAGGGTTAGAAAACTCGCTGCAGTTTCGCTTGACGAAACCAAGCATTGAATTAGCCCTTGCAATTACATAATCTATATGTAACGAAAAAGACAACTTCGGATCAAAAATGACTCCAAGATCACGAATCTCAGATTTGCGATCAAGAATCTGGTTGAACATATGGTAGTTGTGGATCATTGGAACTAAAATACGATGTGCCGTAAACACATTACATTTTGTGATATTTAATGGAAGGATATTCCTATCACACCAATCAGATAAAACATTTAAATCATTTTGAAGATTTTGCTGATCAATTCTATTTTTGATACAAAGAAAAATTTTCATGTCATCAGCATACATCAAACATGATGCATTTTTTAGAAGAGATGGGATATCATTAACAAATATATTGAAAAGAAGTGGTCCCAGATGGCTACCTTGTGGAACTCCTGATGAAGCTTGTATGATATTAGAGAAGAATTTCCCCAATTTTACACATTGTGTTCTTTTATAAAGGTAGCTGGAAATCCATTTCAGAAGCAATCCATGAATGCCAAAAACTCGAAGTTTAGCTAGAAGAATTTCATGACAAATAGAATCAAATGCTTTTATAAAGTCTGTGTAGATAGTATCTACCTGATAACCAGATTCTAATGAATCGATGACATATTTACAATAAAGCATGAGATTTGTTGAAGTAGACTTGCCTGACATAAACCCATGTTGTTCAACGCAAATATGCTCTTTTATACAAAAATACAAACGGTCTTTTACTATAAGCTCAAATAATTTAGGTATTAGTTATAGCACGGTAATTTGTTACAAGATTTTTTGGTGCAATTGAGGTGTAAAATATGTAATTTCAAAATTATAAGATTGATGTCAGTTACGTATACAAATTTTGAAACACTGAAATCGATGGATCCGATCCAGCTATTTTGCCGCCCTGGGGCAAAGTAATTACTTGCCGCCCTTTACCTTATAAGCCATGCCTAGATTTTTTGACCCGTATAAATAAATAATTATAATAATATACTTAGTTTTTTATTCTAAGCCTTTTGAGAATTAGACAAACAAATTTTTTTTTAAGTTTTTTTTTAGATTTTACCTATTGCACGTTTGTCTTGTGTTTTGGCAAATTTATTGCATTCTGTTTTTCTTTATTTTTGTTTTCTTCACAATAAAAAATTATAAAACGATATGTTATTACGTATTTTTCCAAGACAATTGGCCTCGAAGTCAAAAAATAGCACGGGCAGAAAAAATTAAACACCTTTAATATGTTATATACAATCAAAATAGATATCAAAATTTTGTAAGCGCAGTTCGAAAGAAGAGTATTTTTTCGAAAATAAAAATGCTCAACAATTGTTTTACCATTAGTATTAGCAGCAAAAATTATCGTTAACATTAGCCAAGGTATACCAAAGTAGGTGTTTTCGTAAATCATCGATAACTGATATGAACATTGAAGATAGAACTTTGTTTTGGGCAAACGTTTAATGTCGTTTTCGATTGGAAGTCTGGAAGCATTCAGAATTCTTCTGAAATTGTTTTATGACACAAAAATGACACGTATATGACACAATAAAACAGTTTTAGAAGACTTCTGGATGCTGTCTATTTCTGCAATCTGCTGCTTCCCGCAGATGGTCCTTAATATTCAATTTCACGTGACATCAATGGAATATTCAGAAGCGTATTCCAATACATTTAGTTCGAAGAATAAGAAAACCAGTTTTTAACCTCTTAAGACGATTTAAAGGGTCTTCACCCTGCTATTTTTTCTTATATATGGTAATATAAAATTTTGAAAAATGTGTTTCCAACAAAACGAATAGCGCTGCCTGCAAAATGACCCGCTTGGCCCCCTCCCCCCCTAGGTCTGGCCCTGAATCGATGACTACATTTGTTCTTGCAAATGGTAAATGTCGATTTTGCATAGGAGTAATTGAACGTAAAAATCGAATGATCAAATGACAGCATTCGTGTTTTTTTAGTCATCGGATTGGCAACTACTTTGGGAGTGAAGGCTCTTGCAATTTTAAATTAACTACTAAACTAATCTCGCTTTGGATGTCAAAACTTATTTTGAAAGCTTGAGCAAAAAAAACAGGTTCACAATGTTATAATATTTCGATTCTTTAAAATGTTCAAGTGCTGTCAAATACACAATAGCAAGAAAAAAACGTTACCGAAATGGTATGGTCTTGTTTTAGGAAACAACTAAGCTATTTTAAGTATAGTAATGGTTTAAAATGTTGCACACATTTGTGAAATTAATCGTAGTTTTATAAACCGAGTCGATTTTTACCGTATCCTACTCCAAAAATATGAATTACATTAGTAATCCCAAACTTCTCCGTACCGTTTTAAGATTTTTTTTTACAAAAAAGTATAAAATTTTGATTTTTACAAAAATTTTTGCGAATTCAGTATATTGTTCAGTGGAACATTTGAAAAAAAAATTACAAATTGGTGGTACTCCCCATACAAAAGTGGCATTTTTGTAAGTCTTTTGTGTGAAAAGTACAAGAAGGTTGTATTTAATAGGGCTGAATTTCGAACAACACTTTTCCCCCAATCTGTTAGTGGAAAATTTATTTTTTTTCCTTTTATATATCACTTTACCTTATTTTTCCCACCATTCATATTCTGCTAGTAATTTATTTTTGTCAAAAAATTATCGGCACCAAAAAATTATACGAGTTCTTCAAGACAACAATAATTTTATTTCCTTCGTCAATTCAGGACTGATAAGCTCTTTAAAATGATTACTTCGGGATGGATTTAGGCAACAACTGGGGTTACATAAATATGGTTCCGAATGGGATATCTGGATTTAGTTATGATTTTAAAACATTTATTTTGATGCAGTGTGTCCTTTGAACGGTGTTTTTGCAAAAGAATGGAATAGCTGTTAATTCTTTACATCAAACCAAATGCATGGAACGTTACAACATGATTTTTATCTCGCAAAACCCATTCAATTGAAGAAATGGAAGAGAAATGTTTCAAGAACGTTAACAAAATTCTTATTAATTTTCTGTTGATAATTTTGTTTAAAAAGTACCTGTTTTTCTGTTTGATAAGGATAGAAATTAAACTTCCCTGCTACTAACTAACAAAGAATTTAATAGCAAGCCTGGAACTCATTTAGTAACTTCTCAATTTCCTAACTAACTCAAATAAGTAGGTATAATAAGTTTGCCCCCATTTGACTTCTAACAAAAGAAAACTTGAATATTCTAATAACCTGTACCGTCTACCTTTTTGGAAGATACAAAATACAAACAATATTAAGACCCTAAATAAATTAAAAAGAAAACAGAAGCCCCAGAAAAAAGTAAAAGTAAAATTTCACAAGACTCTGGTTTAAGAAAGTATTAAAAATCTTAAAGCAGTTCACCTGGACTATTTCTTCAATTTCAGAAATCGGAAAATACTTACCCAAATGTTATTCAGGTCATACCAGATAGCCATTCCAAATTTTAAAAAATCGACTTTTCAAAATTTTTTTCACGCCAATCGTTTGTGATTCGTTTGTGACTGTTTGTGACAGCATTAAAAAGTTTTGTGACTCTTAAGTTTTTGAGTTATTAACAAATTAAAAAAAAAGTACCAGTTAGCCATAATATTTTTGAAAATTGTAGTAACATGGATTTTTTTATACTCAATCGATCGGAAATCGTTTGTGGCTCATGAATATATCAATAAAATCGTTTGTGACAACTTAGTTTTCGAGAAAAATTAGAAAAACGGATTGAAATTCACCACACTTGCATTAATTTAATAGTAATGGGAGGAGCTCATAGGTATACGCTGTTGCACATGTGTGTGATTCATGTTGCTGAGGTGGGTAAATGGTTTGAGGTGAGCATCATGTTGCAATGATAACTAAGTATGATCGTGTAATTATCAAAATAAAAACAAATATCGTTTGTGACAACCCATTTTGTTTGTGACACCATATTTTCTAAAAACTCACACTGGCTGCTTTTTATTTAAACACATTTCATTCAACATTGTTCAAAGACTTGGAATTTATCAAAAACATCGTTTGTGACAACCTAGTTTGTTTGTGACACCCTATTTTCTGAAAACTCACACTGGCAGCTTTATTTTTCAACACATTTCATTCAACATTGTTCAAAGACTTGGAATTTATCAAAAACATCGTTTGTGACAACCTAGTTTGTTTGTGACACCCTATTTTCTGAAAACTCACACTGGCAGCTTTTTATTTAAACACATTTCATTCAACATAGTTCAAAGACTTGGAATTTATCAAAAACATCGTTTGTGACAACCTAGTTTGTTTGTGACACCCTATTTTCTGAAAACTCACACTGGCAGCTTTATTTTTCAACACATTTCATTCAACATTGTTCAAAGACTTGGAATTTATCAAAAACATCGTTTGTGACAACCTAGTTTGTTTGTGACACCCTATTTTCTAAAAACTCACACTGGCTGCATTTTATTTAATTTTTTGTTGTTGTTTTTTCGTTAATTTTTTTGTTTTTTGTTTTTTCTTATTATTTGTTCCTTTTTTTTTTTACTTCTGATCAGGAAATTTAATGTATATAATAGCAATTGGCTCAATGGTACGCGACTCATTTATAGAAACCTTTTGTTTTGCCAAGTCGTTGTACCATTCCCAAGTACTTTTTGCTAATAATAAGAAAAAACAAAAAACAAAAAAATTAACGAAAAAACAACAACAAAAAATTAAATAAAATGCAGCCAGTGTGAGTTTTTAGAAAATAGGGTGTCACAAACAAACTAGGTTGTCACAAACGATGTTTTTGATAAATTCCAAGTCTTTGAACAATGTTGAATGAAATGTGTTGAAAAATAAAGCTGCCAGTGTGAGTTTTCAGAAAATAGGGTGTCACAAACAAACTAGGTTGTCACAAACGATGTTTTTGATAAATTCCAAGTCTTTGAACAATGTTGAATGAAATGTGTTTAAATAAAAAGCAGCCAGTGTGAGTTTTTAGAAAATATGGTGTCACAAACAAAATGGGTTGTCACAAACGATATTTGTTTTTATTTTGATAATTACACGATCATACTTAGTTATCATTGCAACATGATGCTCACCTCAAACCATTTACCCACCTCAGCAACATGAATCACACACATGTGCAACAGCGTATACCTATGAGCTCCTCCCATTACTATTAAATTAATGCAAGTGTGGTGAATTTCAATCCGTTTTTCTAATTTTTCTCGAAAACTAAGTTGTCACAAACGATTTTATTGATATATTCATGAGCCACAAACGATTTCCGATCGATTGAGTATAAAAAAATCCATGATACTACAATTTTCAAAAATATTATGGCTAACTGGTACTTTTTTTTAAATTTGTTAATAACTCAAAAACTAAAGAGTCACAAAACTTTTTAATGCTGTCACAAACAGTCACAAACGAATCACAAACGATTGGCGTGAAAAAAAGTTGAAAAGTCGATTTTTTAAAATTTGGAATGGCTATCTGGTATGACCTATGTTATTCCCTTTCAAAAATGGTATACTCCCTAACCTACATTTTATAACAGAGCTCTGTTAAGCTACTGTTTATTATAACAGAAAAAAAGCTTTACTCATGTAACACATAATTTCTCTTATGGTAAATAAATGAAACTTTCCAAATACAAAAGTATCCGAACTTTTAACTCTTAACAACACAGCATCCCACTATATTTTGAACTCCGAACAAAAATAAAGCTTTTTGCTTCGATGGCTTAATACAAGCTTGAAAGGACACATTAAATGTTTGATGATGATTCGAAAAAGGTATGTATACAACCAAATTCAACGATATTTTGACAGCTCATTGTACGAAATGGACCATTAAGTGAATTGTATGATGCAACATGTCGTATACAGCATCCATGCAATAAACAACACATCAAAAGAAATATCAAGGAGCTTCTTGCGTACTTATCTTCTATGGTTCTTCAGTGCAATTTTGAAGTTCAATCGGGTTAGCAGTTATAAGGGAAAAAATAATTCTTATTACTGTCCGTTATAAGTTCGTTATTGTTTTTTTTTTGTTTTCTCTTGTGTAGCGGAGATTTGAAAATCAAATCAGTTGATTTTGCATTTTCTGATGTGATTGGTGACAGCATAAGAAATACAAGTTCTAAAAAGAAAAAAAGAAAATGATTTCTAAAAGTAAATTCCTGAAATAAAACATATCAAAACAATTTTTCCAAAATGTATGAATTGAAAATATTTATTCGGTTGAATCAAAGATATTTAAATAAAAAGTGTGACATATTTGGTGTGATGAAATAACAATTTCTGATATTCAGAATATCCGTCTACCTATTGAATAATTGTTTGTACAAATTGTGTCAAATGATCATATTAATATCAATCAGTTATGAATAAAAATATAGCTTGTAAACTTACACTACTTGGCACAACTTTTGGATATAAATTATCGCAATGAATTATTGGATGCTTCTTGTTATTATTGGATTGACATGTGAGTAAGCAAAAATAAATGTTTCGACAAACACTGTTTTTGAAGACATATTAAAATGGCTCTTTCTCCGGATTATGTTTTGTTTGATTGGTTTGTTACATTTATTGGTTTGTGTATTAGTTTGTACAATTCAAAAGTTGATAGGATATTAGTTAAACGAATCTAAGCAAAGCCATACAGAACTCAAGACGCTTTCATAGCTGAATCAGTTGTTAAATATTTTTTTTTTTTTTTTTCAATTTTTCAAGCTCTTAATATTTTTGTTAATTAATTTTTCACGTTTTTATTAGAATTTAACATTTCAGAATCTATATTTTAAGATTCAGTGTATTGAAAATATTACTGAAAGCTTATCGTATTTAATACCTTGTTGCTGTTTGAAAGTTATTTAGTTACAAAAATACATAAATATGGTCTACCTTTAGTCCAAGACCCTTATTTTGTTCAAGTTATCTTTTCAAATTCTTGATACTTTGTAAATTTTCCGCCAAGGTAAGATGTTTGTTTTAGTGATGATCTTTGATACAGAACATCTTTTTTTGTCCAAATGGTAAACCATTATTTCTTTAGATTTGAAAACATTTGCAGTGCTTTTCTGGGTGTTATTGGTATCTGGAGGAGACGAAAAAGTAGCTCAAATATTTAAGTTTTCTTATGGCGACTGCGCATGCGCACAAATGCACATTGTGTATTATCTTGATGGATAGTCAACTTTTTTAATAAATTTCAAATTTCTAAAAATCCAGAATACCTAAATTTCAAACATAAATTTTCTTTGTTATCACAATGGTTTATAACTTTAACCCCTGTTGAATCAAGTATTAAAGAAAAAAAAAGACATGTAACTTTAACGCATGGCAACCCTACGCTTTGACAGAATATTGTTGACAACCCATGTGCAAACTGTTTCTTGTCTTTAGCCATTACCTATAAGAAAATATAGAAAGTTCTCAACTGCTATAGAGAAGAGACATGAGGGTAAGTCGTCCTTTAGTGGGGTCTTAGGCAATATGTTTGTACTTCATTGGTCCTTTTATTTATAGACTTTTCGATTTTTTAATTATAGTATTCAATTTCTGGATTTACACAAAAACATCTTTGGAAAATTTTGTTAGAAAAATTAACTATGGCAATTCAAGAGCGTAGTCGCAAATTGTTTACATTTATGAATTGATATGGCTGTACTTCACCAATATACATTATTAAATTGTTAAAATAGGTAACTAGGCTCTTTTTCATTTTTTGAATAAACAGAAGAACATACTATTATTTGCTGTTTAACGCTTAACCAACTCAGACAACTTAACTTATTCAAAATGTTTGTATAGCGATTACACAGTTTAAAATAATTATAATTGCTTTGTTTTTGAGTTTTTGCAATCTATATATCGTCGCTGTTTAAGAAAACCGGCATAGTTAACGATGCCAAGCGACTAAAAACAAAATTCTCTATCTTTCTGTCAAACTGGCATAACTGTATCACTTCGCTAGAAGGAGTTTGTTCCAACTGGCAAATGTTTCCTTTTCATGAAAAATCGTATGACTCAAAAACTTAAAACTCATTTTCTGAAGAATCACGTTTTTTGAGTTATGCCGGTTTTCTTAAACAGCGACGATATGTTACCTTCAGTTAATAAAATCTTTAACTGTATAGTCAACATGTTTATCAAACTTTAAGTTTGTATCTATTATCACACCTAAGTACTTTATTTGATCTACTTTTTCTATGGTTTCATTGTCTATTCTTTGTCTTTTGAACATTCGTCTTGAGTTTATTCGACTTGAACCAGATCTTCATGCTTTCAATATCTTCTTGTAGTTGCTGGATCATAATTATAATATCCTTTTCCACTATGTATACAAGGGCATCATCGGCAAACATAACTATCTTGTTATACTTCAAAATGTTGCATACGTCATTTTTATAAAGGATAAACAACGAAGGTATAAGAATTGAGCCTTGAGGTACCCCTATACTAGTTGACATTATTTTTGATTATTCTCCATTTATATATGATGGTGAACCACTGAAATTCTTTGTCCCGAATATTGTACTATCGACAGTTTCGAACACTCGCTTCAAGTCTAAAAACTTTCCAGTTCACGTAATTTAAGTTTCACAAGAGTGGTGACTTCAAAATGCAAACTGATTTATCAATGATGATAATGTGAGTGTCTATGTAAGTTTGAAGTTGTAGTTTCACTATTTTTTCAATTCTTTTTTCGTAAACTGGCAACGAGTTTACTGGTCGACAGTTTTCACATCTTTTAGAGCCTTTCCATGAATTAGGAAAACATCCCGAAGCTAAAGATTTGCTTACAATTTCAGTCATCGTGTTCCCTATTATGTCTAATGCAGTTATAAACATCTTTGGGCACACGTAATTAGAATATTTCTTTTGTTGTATGTTTCTCAAAATCTCATATATGAATAAGATATATCACTTAATAAATGGCAAATCAAGGAGCGGAGATATGCCTTAGTTGGCACTCACCGATATTGTTAATAAATGTATCTCTTTCTTACTTAATGCACTTTACTGTCTTTTGTCTACATCCATCTACTTTGTTTATTTTTTAATTTAAATTTCACTATTATTGTTTCGTGATCAGATATTTTTAAGTCAGTGTTATTATCAGCGTTAACTATGCACGGATTTATCACAACATAATCTAGTTGCGTTTTAGAGTCTCAAGTAATTCGGGTAGGTTTATTGAAGATTTGTTCTGATGTATTTTCTAAAATAATTCTTTGCATTTCTCTCTGATATGTAAAGTTTTTATCAAGTCAATCAATGTTTACATCACCTATCACTATAAAATCTTTCGCGGTTTCATAAATATCTTCTAGCATTTGTGACAATCTATCGCAAAAAAACACGACACTTTATTGACCTGCAGCCCAAAATATTAAGAAATTAAGAAATATTAATCGATGACGTCAATAATAAATTCATAAATAGGGTCAACAAAATCGTTGATAATAAAAGAGTCATTAAGGATAAGACTAGAATTTAGGAAAACGATATTTTTTAGATTTGATTAGATTAGATTAATTCTTTATTTTTTTCCATCATAAAGTTTTACAATTTGTTTTCCTAAGAATAAGGTTATGGCAATTACTGCCGTGTCTGCTTGAAATGACATTATTCATTATGATTTTATGTAAAAGAATAAATAAGAACGAAAATATTTAAAATAAAATAATATAAACAAATTATTTGAACAATTTTTGAAATGTTTATAAGTTACCTGTAACTGAACACAAATAATATAAATTTAAAGATGAGTTATTATCATAAAAGCCAAAAACAATTTTTATTTTTATAAAAACAATTTTTATACAACAGTTAATAAATAAAAGAGTTTGTTAATTTGGGGGTGATTTGAAACACAAAAGAACAATTTTGAAATAATTTGCAACAAAAAATGAGATAGTTATAAAAGAAACTACAGTAGTTACTGCTAATTCTTAGTTAGAGAAAACTGTTGCGGTAATTAAGAGCTAGTTGACAGAATTTATATAGACTGAGGCAACTCACTGCTCCATTTTAGATATCATAAAGCCTACGAGTATGTAATGTAATAAGACTTTCCCTTGAAAGATTGGACAGACTGCTTCAAAGTGGTAAACATCTTTTATTTTCTCTTCTGTTATATAAGTAGATTAAAATGCTGCGGCAAATTATCACGGTGCGGTATAAAATTTCAATGTTAAATTTCGACTCTGGCTCTAAAAAATTAGTACTTATTTCAGCGGCTGAATAATCATTAGAAAAGTAATTGACTTCTCGTGGTTTAAATTTCTGTAAATAATTCTAGATGCAGACGAGTTTGCTTTTGAAAGAATTTCTACAGAAATTGTGTGAGTTTAGCGATCACCTCTGCAAAGTGGGCCATTCGTCAACATATGGTTTCCGTTAAGTTTTGGGATGATTCTTGTGATAAAGTAAGAGGCATTATTGTTCGGAACAATTTTTTTCAAAATTGCCTTGTGAAGACACGCATCACTTCTTTTCATAACTTTTGAAATGATGTTCCCGTTAGCCTTCAAATTTTGTATTTATAAATATTAGGGTTACCTGACTCTACATATAAAGCATAATTTGGTGTTGAATCTAGTAAACGGCATAGCCGGTTAAAGAAATGTCTTTGCAGGCTTTCAAAAGCTCCGAGGTTAAAGTATCCGAAAATTTGTACACCATAGGACATACCAGAATTAACTGTTCCATTAAAAACACGGTATTTAGAGGCCGGATCGATATTTTGGTTGGAGAAAAACTAGGACCACATCATACTAAGTCAATTAAGCTTCATTACTTTTTTCTTTAGAATGCTTGACAAAGCTTAGATTATTTGTTAATAAGACTCTCAAATACTTGAACTTTTGTACAACCTCGATCCGTACGCCATTATAAATCATTTTCCATCAGTCCTTCTTCTGGTTTGTCTCGCTTCAAATATTACAAAATAAACTGAGGCTATCATTGTTAGATCGTCAGCATAAAGCAAGACTTTAAAGACAATATCAGCGAAAAGAACTTGTCCTGGAAGAAGGTCACAAAATTCATCTATGAATAAGGCAAACAGTGCCTTGGGCTGAGGATACATCCTTGAAGAACACATTTTTTTTTTTTTGGCTTACAATAGCACTAAAATTATTAAACAAAAAGAAAACAAAATTAAATCCAGTTTTAAATTATGATTAAAATAAAATTATATTTTGTGGCACGAAGAACCAAGGCATAGTGACCGCCTCTCGCGACCATTTCCTGTGTGCGTGTAGTTTGCAGAAATGGAGGAGACCTACAATTCTTATACCGGTTGTTGAGATGCTAGATGCACTTTTCGAGACAAGCATTAATCTTAGAGGTTTTGTCAGTTCCTCGTAAGAGGCAGTACCTCTGAAAAAATAACAAGGCGCCATATTTTTTTTTTTAATTTTTTACTTATTATTCATCATATTATTAAGATTTCTTTTTTCAGCAGTTTCTCGTTGTAATTTTTTTTTCTCTAAGCATCACGTATTTATAAAGAAGTTATTTGTACTAACTACACTAACACTAAATACACATGTTGTTGTTGTTTCATTCAAATCCTATAATAGTGCAGTAACGTTGTCTTTTTGTAGGAAGGAAACCTTGTGTCAAACCCCGTAGTTTCTTTTCCCCTTAAAATTTGCTATATTTATCTCATTTCACAGAACTATTATTCTGTTTTGATAATTCGATTACAACGATTAATTTTGTATTAATTAAATTAATGTTAAGTTACATAAAAACGGTCAGGTAAATAAAACTTTTAATATTAACACGAATTTGTAAATATTTTTTAGAATTTTCTAGTTTACTACTTTTACAGCACTAACCAAAAAAAGGGTTTAAAAAGAAATTCTACGTATATAAAATGTTTCAAACTTTTTAAACAAGATAACTGGTGTACCAAAAATATGTTCAGAAGCGACAAGCTATCGAATTGGCGAAGGAGATAATGGAGTCGAAACTGAATGAGAGTTCACAATACTTCCTACAACATCAAGCTAATTCTAGAATAGTGGGATCCAAATGGACCCCATGCCAGGTGTATGGATTATTTTGAGAAAAAAATTGCAGACAATTCTGTTAAATTTTAATTTTCATTTAAACATAATATATGGATAGAAATTTTAATTTTGTTCTCCGAAAATCAATCCCAAGGTTAAAAAAATATGAAACAAAAAAAGATATAAGCGTTCAAACATGCTGTGGGGTGCAAATGGACCACATGATGTAAGGGAGGGTTAAATTCGTACTACTATAAGTAGGTAAATAGTGGCAACACACTTAAATTTTATACAATAAATTTATTGAATTACAAAAGTCGGCCATTGTTAATGATAATCGGACTGATTTATTTCCTACACTATAAGAGATAGAAACAAAATAAATACGCCAAAAGAAAGGTGTAAGATCCCGGGAAAATGTTTTTATTTTTTAATTCCACCGGGAAGTCAGGGTAAAATGGGATAAAAGAAAATAAAAAACTTTTTGTGCATCTCGAAAAGTATAAGGGATAGAATTATGAAATATTTTTTTAGACCTTTGAAAATAATGTTGATGTGGGTAAAGTTAATGTTTCATTGAAAAACTAATTATGCACAATTATAGATAATTAAAAAAAAATTAGGCGTCTACTACGGATTATAAATATTCAAAATGCTCCAAAACGGTTTTTTGAGGTTTATGTTTTTGAAAGTTTATGTGGGTGGTTTAATTGATTTTAAAAATTAGGGAATAACGGGAAAAATATTTTGTCAAAACAACTTTTAGATTTATGTGTTGTCTATACATGTGTGAAAAAATTAAAATTTTTTTAACGTCTCCAACAGTATTTTATTTTTATCCTCTTTATTTTTACATTATTAAACTTAAAATTTTAACAGTCACTAGATGTTGGTAAATACATTTTTGTACAAACTTTCACAATTTTCTATAGTCTTTTAACGGTAAAAAGACTTTGTTTTACGCTGCGCTTAGTTACTATTTGAGCCCCGTATAACGAATCAATTTTATTGTGCATCACGATTAAATTATTATTAATTTGATATATCACACATAACTGTACAAACATGCTATTAAAGTTTCACAAACTTTAATTGAGTTTCATCAAAATTTAACAAAATTGTCTGCTTTGGTTGTCGGCGTCGGAACTCGACCAGCCACCAGTGGAGAACGGTACCGTTGGCTCACAAATGGATTCGAGATGGTTTGCTTATAAAAATAATGAGTAAAATGTGATAAAGAGCTAAATAAATTTCAGTTTTCTTATTCTTTTTGCAAAATAGTATGAAATTTGTTTGAATTTCATAAAACCATGTACTACAATATTGTTGGCACAAGCATTTTTTACAAATTTTAGACAGAAAAATTTTTAACAGTAGAATTTTAATAAATTTAACGGTTTCTATTATATAAAATAATGAACTATAATTCTGCATAAAAATATTAGACAAGTATTTTATTGAACGTTGCCACAGAGGTCGTTACGTGAAAATATGTTTTTCATAAATGAGTAAAAATTACAAAATTTAATGAAAAAATTGATATTTTTTAATACATTTTGATCTCAATTTGAAGATGTATCTGTTTTCTTAAATAATGCTGCACAAAGTTTATTGATTAAATTAAAAACAAAGACTGTAAATAATATATTACAGAAAAAATATCGTACAAAATGCACTTTTTATACTCCTATGACCAATTGTACCATTCATAACATCTGACTATGTCCGCTTACATCATTTCAAATTTCTATATAAAACTGCACCTAAAATATCAACAAATATTTTGATATAATTTACAATTTGTTTCAATAAGACACCACAAACTTCGCAATATCAAAAATAGTATAAACTTCATCTTTCACAAATCTGTTAAAAAAATTAAAATATTATTTTCAGTTAACGGCTGCATGCATGCCGTTATCAGAACGACCGCATGCTTTTTACCGATAATATGGTTGAACTTTTTAACCCTCCTTTACATCATGGGGTCCATTTGGAGCCCAGAGCGTGTTTGAATGCTCATAATTTTTTATTTCTCTCGCCTTGAGATTAATACTCAGTGAACAAAATTTAATTTTAAATTTATTTATGTTTTGAAAGAATAAATGGATACCATTTGGTCAAATACATCGACTCCACCTTTGGTACAATTGTAGTCCAGTATCATTACCATTTTATTTTGACAACCAGTTATGCTGCGTAGATAGCAAAACCACTTGCTTGTTTGGTTTTGGAACATAACTCACCAATGCCATCTTATCACAAAATCCATAGACGTGATATTAATAATAGCGATTATGCTTTCTGCTGTTGACTTAAAACTTTATTATTACTTATTATTATTTAAAGTAATTTTCTTATAGAACAACTTCAAAGCCAAATCCACGGATGTGAAGAAGTTATCAATAGTAAGGTTGCGTCCAGTGTTAAAATATGATGGCAACAACGACATCACTACATCAAATCCACGACCAAGTCCTTTACTTTTGGTCAGAGCTTCCAGGGTAGATTGAAAATTTTAATAGACAACCCGTTGTGCTTTCATTGAGCCACCAGTACTTCAAGCCATATTTGGAAGGCTTGCTGGGCATGTTTTGGCGAAATTTACAGCGGCTACGAAATCCTTTCAAGTGTTCATCGATTGTTAAATTGGGCCTAATTTGGAACGGTTTTTTATTAAGTTTATAACAGCTAGAAAGGGTTAAATGGCAATTTTCATAGAATTTGAAGCCAAATATCTTTTCATTACCTGTTATAATTACTACTTCTTAAAGTGCGTCGCTGTTTTTGGGATTTGGAGAATTCTGGATCGATTAAAGAATCGATTTTATGGTTTTGAGGGTTTTTTTTTCTCTGTGGTAGAATGATAGATCGATAATTCTTGGAGTGTAGAACCATTTAGCTTGTAATAATAAATGAACTCTTCTTCTGATAAAGTTTGGATGTTGAAAATTTATAGGAAGGATATAATTGCTTAATGGACTGAGTCATTGTCCACTGACTCACTATTGGCTCTTCTCTTTGCTACATTTTGCTATGCACAAATGTAATTGAAAGCCACAATATTCTTGCCATCAACTTCATACTATGATACAATACAATATTTTAAAGTTAAAAAATGAATCATTCTCTAAGACATAAAAAGTTTCAACTACTATTAGATCCTTTTGAAAAAAAATATTCTTCATTATACTTCACTTAAAACCACTAAAAGCTTTTTTACTTAATTTTAAAATTAACTCAACTCCAACACCAATTCTAAGCAACATTAACGAACAACTTGCAAAAGTCCTTAAGTGCGCATAATTTTCTTAAAAAAAAAAAAAAAAAAAATAAGGCATATCAAAACTTTTTTTCAAAGTCAATTCATTTCCATAAAATTGTTGGTAGGTAGGAGTCTACTCGAAAATATAACACAACATTAACCGAGTTTTAAGCTCTACTCAACACACATAAGGTAAGTACGAGTCTATTGTTAGTCAAAGAGTGGCATTATTTTAAATTTTTTTTTCTTTAAAAAAAAAAAAAAACTTTTTATTATGATTACCTATTCACGCAAAACTTTTACCATTCACACCTACACAAAAGATCATCTTGTACTCCCTCTCTGTTTCTTTCTCTCTCTCTAAAACATGTCGTTCGTGATTTCAATCTCAGGAGTCACAAAACACACATTTGAGTAAGACAAAGCAAAACAACAACAAAATAGAACAAAACAAAATATAATCCTCTCAATGCAAAACACTGTCAAACAAAAGCCACGAACCGAAGGCGGAGGTGGAGAGGCGTAAAAAAAAAGAAAGTAATAAGGCATTTTTCTCACATTGCCATTCCATACCGAAAAAGCAGCACCCCCCCTTCCGTCCTTGTTTTATCTGCATCTGAGCACTGAGCAGATGAAAAGTTTTCAAAAGCAAAAACATCAACACCCACCCACTGCTCACTAATCTGACTTCTTGTATTCCCGAGGGATGATAGATAATAAATTGTTAGGGGTGCTGCAACTCGGTTTGGTATAATGCTCAGCCAGAATAGGAACACCCATACCACCCGGAAGGACATCCCTCTCACACTCCTCTTCTTATAGCTTCAAGTCGACGAGGACGACTCAACTCGGAGGAAGTTCTAGACCAAGTACAGAGCACTAACCGTTATCAGCAGATTTGTGTTGTGATGCTAATGCTCCTGATGCGAGCTGTAGCTTCGTTTATCAACAAAATACTTACACAAAAAGAAAAAAAAAATGAATAAACTTTTTAATACACCAAGAACTGTGAATAAACTTCATGTTAAGGACACGCAGTCGGATCCAAAGAAGGAGTCAACACCGAACTGAGTGAATCCTGAATCTCGCTCTGTAATTCAGCTTTTTTACAAAAATAAAATCAAAAAAAGAAGAAACGCCACAACTCTAGAGCAACAAAAACTTTCTGGAAAATTCCGCTTATTGCAGTAGCAGCAGCAGCAGCAGCAGCAGTAACAGCAAGATGATGATGATGATGATGATGACGACCGACGATGTTTCCAATGACTACGACCGACCGACGGCGACGACGCGACGCAACGCAAGGCAAGGAAGGCGGACGAACGTAACGATGTTTACTTTAAATTGAATAAAAGGATCCGGATGTTTGCGGTAGTTATAGAGGATGAATGTGAAAAGAAAGGATGAACGGAATGCTATAGACACATACAGAAGGCCTTCTATTTATGTATGTGTGTGCGCGCCTGCCTCATCTTTAGGTGAGTCTAGCGGTATATGATGGTTCTTGTGGATTATGACACTCATAGTCGTAAATTAATGCAAACAGGGTGTTTTCTTTTGTAAAAGAGTCATTTATACAGGATTTATGCTTTATGCATCAAAAGGAATATAAAAGCCCTAACAGCACGGAACACAGGAGCAGCAGCGTCGAAATAAAAGTGCACACAACATAAAGATTAAATTGGCCGTGCTTATTATGTTGGACGTTCGTCGTTGGTAGAGGTTCGAGGTAAATTAAATTAGCTTCATGCAGCAGTATCTTTTGTAGATATACAAAAAAAAGACTCCTTATAATGGGATCTGGGAAAGGAGCGAGCGTGTAGAACAGAGGGACCTGAAGCTAACTGGGGGTCTTTTGTGTGTGCCCTGTCCATTGGGATCACAAAGGCTAAATACATCATTCATTTGGAATAACCTTAAGCCCAAGGTTTTATTATTTATTTATTTATTATTTTTTTTTTTTAAAGAAGAGAAAGAGAGAGAGCTTAGTTCTCTTTGGAAGTACAAGATAAATATGCAAACAACAAGTCAAAATACCCAAAAGGCTCATTTGATTTTATGGATGTAAGGATTTTGTTAAAAAGAGATGGTAGCTCTTGATTTGTATACCTACCTACCGACTACTTATTTTTTTTTCTTTTGCCCCCGAGTTTCATTTCAATAAGATTAATAGGGATTTAAGAGAAGTTTGAAGTTATTTTTTTATGTTCTTTTTTCATTCCAAACAAAAAGGTTATAGAATCTGAACTAAGGGATTAGAAGTTATAGCCTTTTCACTTCACTGAATTTATTGTTCCTCAAAACATTAAACATATTTTTAGCAGGAAAACAGGAATTATAAAATTACAAGTGGATAAGATGATATTTAGTCCCGTTGTCACCATTGATTTGTTTATTTAAAGCAGATGGACATTTATGATTTGGTTATTTTTAGATTCAATTCTAACAAGAGAAAGCTACAATTTTGTATAGCTTTTACTAATGCTTTTAACCGTAAGTCCACCTATACAATAAACATTCCTGTAAGTAACTTCTTTTAGATTAATGTTATTTGTGACTTAAACCTACGTTTCTAGTCCCCGCTTAAGAAAGAAAATCCATCATGGAGAACGGAATAAAGTGGCTTCAAGTTATATCTACTTCTTTATCTGCGTTTATAAAAATATTAAACCAGTAATAAAATATAGATTTTTTCAGCCCATTATTACTGTTTTTTTCAGACAGACACTAAGAGTAGGTAAAGAGTAACACCACATTTATATTTTAAACTGCGTTTATTTTTTTCTTTTTTATTTTTCATTTTGTCTCAGCCATTGTTATTGATATTGTGACTGATTCTTTTTCTACACTATAAGTGATAGGAAAATGTTAGGTTCTGATTCGAAAAAAAAACATTAATAAAATAAATTTAATTGAATAGATAAATTGAAATAATGATGAGTTCACATCAAGAAAAAAATTCTAAAAATTCAACTTTTCAAGTTAAAAATAATTTTTCTCTATGAAATATTTTTTTTAGACATTTGAAAATGATGTCACTATGGATAAAGTTGATAATTTTTTTGAAAAACTAACTTTTTTTTTTTTTTTTTTATAATTTGCGCGCACTAAAGGGAATTAAATACCCTTAATATGTTACACACAGTGCGAGCTTCAGGAAAATAGGGATGGATTCAAAAGGAGAAACCGATGCACATTAGTTTTAAAGCTCTGGACATCAAAATGACAGGGAAAAACAGAGGCGGGTAATATATTCCACATTCGTATGGTGCGGCTAAAGAAAGAATCTCTGTATTTGACGGTACGTCCGAAGTTGGGCTCAAGGGTAAACTGATGAGCATTCCTAGAAGCGCGAGTATTACGGTTAAATTGTTTCAGGGGAGGAATGCAACTAGCTATTTCATCTGAACATTGTTTATAAAAGTAGCGATAAAACAAGGAGAGACATGACACATTACGTCGGTGGTCTAGGGACGCAATTGTCTCAGTTATCGATCTATCATCTATCATTTTAAAAGCACGTTTTTGTATTCTGTCCAAGAAACTCAAATACGTTATCGGAGCACCTGCCCCGATGTGACAATTGTATTCAAGTTTTGGTCGAATGTAAGCTTTATAGAGAAAAATTTCTTGCATCTTCGGAGAAAACCTAAACATTTCGCAGCGTTTCGAATATGTGTTCATTCCACAGAAGGTGGTTTGTTACACTCATACCGAGAATGGAAAGTTTCTCAGTTTCCTCGATGCAAGTGCCACTCATTGATAGTGGCATAGAGGGAAGGTTCCGTTTTAATGATAGTAAGCAGCATTGTGTTTTTGAAGCATTAAATTCTACACGATTTCTTATTCCCCATTGAACAATGCTGTCAAGATCAGAATTTAATGAGCTTATCATATTTTGTCGTTGAAGTTCCACATCCGAAGGACTTGGGTGTGAGTCCTCAAACGAATATGAAAAACTGAGGGTACTATCATCAGCGAAACAATTTAATGGATTAGAAGTTTCAGAGAGCAGATCATTAATGAAAATGAGGAAGAGAGTCGGAGACAAAACGGAGCCCTGGGGCACACCAGCGTTTATTTTGTGGGTTTCAGACTTGAAACCATCCAATACGACTTGTATTGAACGGCCCGAAAGGTAATTTCTAATCCAATGAAGAAGAGAATCATCGATACCAAATGCATGCATTTTCGATAAGAGAGCTTGATGCCAAACTCTATCAAATGCCTTTGAAATATCAAGCGCAATAATCTTACTTTCTCCAAAACGATGTAAAGATTTGTTCCACTGTTCGGTGAGATATACCATCAGATCACCAGTGGACCTATTGCTACGAAAGCCGTACTGTCGGTCATTAAGAAGCTTCCGTTCTTCGAGATATTTCTTGAGCTGGAAATTAATCAGCGTTTCCATGACCTTGGAAAGAAGGGACGTAAGTGCAATCGGTCGATAGTTAGAGGGTGAGGAGGATTCGCCTTTTTTAGGGACAGGCTGGACAAATGCTGTTTTCCATCCACTCGGAACGAGACCAGTAGAGTAGGACAGATGAAAAAGCTTACGCAGTGGTTTTGCCAGCGTGGAAGAACACCTCTTCAGAACGATGGGAGGGATACTATCCGGGCCAGCGGATTTATGTATGTCAAGGTCTTTCAGGACTCTTGCCACTGTACGAGTGCGAAAGAAAATTCGTCCCATGAATCCGTTTACACGCTCAAGTACTGGAGGAGTCATGACACTATCTGGCAGTGTAGAGTTGGCAGCGAACTGCCTTGCAAGAAGGTTAGCTTTCTCGACAGAGCTAACAAAGGCAGTGTCATTGAAGACAAGCGTTGGAACGGCAGATGACGAAGAGTTTTTTATGTTTTTAGCAAATGACCAAAAATTTCTACTACCTGTGGGACATTGAAGTATTTTTTGCCTTAATTTTTGATCATGCAGGAATTTGGTTCGTCGGATATGGGCGTTGCTGACCTTTCTAGCCTGTTTAAACTTTTTCCGGTTTTCCTCAGTGGGATTGGCTTTATAACAACGGAAGCTTACCTCTTTATTCCTGATAACCTCTTTACAGCTCGAGTCAAACCATGCATTCTCTTTCGGTTTGATTGTTTTAACCCTGTTCGGGATAAAATTTCTCATTCCGGAGAGAATTAGATTTGTGATCATATCTGCACTGGAATCAACGTCACTATCGAGGAAGCATAGCGACCAGTTAAAGTTTTTAAAGAAACCGTTGAGTCCCTCCCAGTTGGCTTTCTCGTATTGCCAAACAATTCTCTTTGGTGTTTTTTCTTTAACTGGATTTTTGAGATATGAGAAATTTGCAGATATGATACAATGATCTGACTTGCCTAGAGGCGATAATACACTAACAGTGTGTTTATCTGGGTCCGAGGTAAGAAACAAGTCTAGAGTGTTTTCAGCTTGGCCCACAACGTCCGAAATTCGAGTTGGCTCGTCAACAAGCTGAGTTAGATGGTTTAACTCAGCGAAGATCTCAACATACCTTCCTTCGGGTGTTGTCTGGCCAGAATAGCGAAGCCACGAAGAATTGTGTACATTGAAATCGCCCGTAATGACGATTTCAGTGTGAGGATACAGGGAAACAATCCTTTGGATGGAGTCGGACAGAGCATCAAATTCGTTAGAAGTTGAATTACTGTCCATATTGTATGCACAATATAATAAAAAAATAAATTACGCGTCTAATACGGATTATATTTAAAATGCTTTAAACAACAAATACATTTTTGAAAGTTTATGTGGGTGGTTTAATTGATTTTAAAAATCAGGGAATAACGGGAAAAATATTTTGTCAAATTGACTTTTAGGCTTATGTGTTGTCTATAAACATGTGAAAAAATTATATTTTTAAACATTTTTTTTCATTGAATAACAGTAAAAACGGGATTTTTCAGTCCAAGTTTCTTGACGATTTCCAACGGTATTTTATTTTTATCTTTTTTTATTTTTACATTTTGAAACTTGAAATTTACATAGCCATTAGATATTAAATAAATGCATTTTTGTACAAGCTTTGACAATTTTCTGTTGTCTGTGAGCCGACATAACGGTAATAAGAGTTTTGTTTACGCGGTGCGGTTATTTCTATTTACATAAGCCTAATAAAACTAGGATTCAACTTTATTGATAAAATTACCTTTAATTTAATATATCACAGATAACTGTTACCGAAATTCAACAAAATTGTCCGCTTTGGTCGTCGGACTCGACAGTCACCAGTGGAGAACGGTACCGTTGGCTCACAAATGGGTTTGAGATGGTTCGCTTGTAACATTTGTAACTTTTTTGATTGATTTTAAAGATTGAGGAATCTAAATTTAGCTGAAATATAAGGCTACAACATGCCAACATGTAATTTTTTTTATACAATTATTTTTATAAATAATAAGTAAAAGGTGATTAAGAGCAAAATAAATTTTTGTTTTCTTTTTCTTTTGCAATATGGTATGAAATTTGTTTGAACTTTAAAAAACCATCCAACAATATTGTTGGTTCAAGTGTTCTTATTTACAGATTTTAGAGAGAAAAATTTAAAAAAATATTGGACAATTATTTTATTTAACATTGCCACAGAGGGCGTTTATTGAAAATATTTTTTTAATGAATGCGTTAAAATTAAAAAATGTAATGAAAAATTTGATAATTTTGAATATAGTTTTAGCTCAATTTCAAGATTTTCCTGTTCCCTTAAACAAAGCCACACACAGTTTATTGATTAAATTAAAAACAAAGACTTTAAATGATTAATTACAGAAAAAACATCGAGCAAAATGCACTTTTTATGCTCCTTTCACCAATTTTGCCATTCATAACATCTGACTATGTCTGTTTAGATAATTTTAATTTTCTTATAAATTGTCAACAATTATTTTGATACACAATTTGTTTCAATAAGACACTCACAAGCTTAGCAATATCATTAAATAATATCAAAAATAGTATAAATTCAATTTCTCATATAAATCTTTTAAGAAATTTTAACTTTGAGAAAACTTAAAAGATTTTTAAAGTTGAGGTATCAATCGAAAGATTGAAGCCTTAGTAAAAATACAAAAAAAAAACAATTGTTTAATAAATTGTGTAAATACTATCTCCATAAGGGAAAAAGATCAATTTTTTACATTATCTACCTCAATTCTTACATTTTTTTTATTTTTTATAATAATGATCAGCGGTTATTTTGAAGTATAAAACATTAATGTGGTCAGCTACAACCTTTTAAAGGAGCATTTGAAAAACTGAAAACGAAACCAAATTACACTTTGGTCGATTAAATTATCAATTATATAAAATATTTGAATTGATTTCACAAAAAAGCACAATATGCTTCTTTAAAAAATATCTTTTCTAGAACTGTTCAACATTTCATAAATAATTTTACATATGTATGTATGTTAAAAACCATACAAAAATAAATAATCATATGTGATAACGTCATAAGGAAGTAGGTATAACTTCTGGGAGCGCGTACATTTGGGACACTACAAAAGTAGAGTGACAAGGACAGCAAACGACGCCATATTTCTTGCCACTCTTTTGACATTTCTCTTTAGTAAGGTTTGCCATTTCATCATGGAAAGATATACGAGCCAACAAAGAGTCAAAATTATTAAAATTTACTACCGAAATTCGGAGTCAGTGGCCTCAACGTTAAGAGCGCTACGTCGAATTTATGGTCGTCATAATCGTCCTAGCAGATCAACAATTGAGCGTCTAGTGAAAAAATTTTAATTCACAGGCACAGTACAAAATATTCCCGTGCCAGTGAGACAAAGAAGTGCCCGTAGTGTCGAGAATACTGCTCCCGCTGAGGCATTCAGTTGCAGAAAGCCCAAATGTGTCCCTCACACGTGCGTCGTTCTCAAGCGTTGGGCATCTCTGTGACGTCGTTGTGGTGAATTTTGCGAAAAGATCTTGGCCTACATCCTTACAAGATTAAATTGATGCAAGAACTGAAGCCGCTTGACCACCAAAAGCGTCGTATGTTCGTGAATTGGGCTGAGCAACAACTTGAAAATGATTCGGATTTTCATCGAAAAATCATCTTCAGCGATGAGGCTCATTTCTGGCTGAATGGCTTCGTCAATAAACAAAATATGCGGTATTGGTCAGGCAGCAATCCACAATTACGCCAGGAGTAATCATTGCATCCCGAAAAAAATTACGGTTTAGTGTGGTTTATGGGCCGACGGCGGCGGCGTCATTGGGCCGTACTTCTTCCGTGATGATCAAGACCGGCACGTAACTGTGAATGGGGATCGCTATACCGTTCAATGATAAGCGAATATTTTTGGCTCCAATTGCAGCAGTATAGGCCGATTTATGCTTGAAAACCGTCGAAAATTCGGCTCAGCGTGTGAACTTCTGCAAGCGTGCCCGTGGTGGCTATGCAAATGAAATCGAGTTCTATACATAATGGCATCGAACGTACTTTCACAGGAATCAAGAATTTCATTGATATCCAACCGTTTTTGTTTTATTTAAAAAACTTTTGTTGAAAACCCCTTTATTAAACCTTATTATTATTTTCAATCAGTTTCATTCATCCAAACCACAATATTTTCAGCTTTTTGAATAGGTCGACATTGCTTAAATCCCAATAGACCTCATTGTTGAATATATTTCTCTATTTTCCACCACCGAGGATATACCTCTACCATACAGAAGGGTGTGTAAGTTAAGATCTAACAAAAGGATGTACTTTATCCTCTCCAACCAAATATTATCGAAAATGGATCTTCAGAGTGCTGTCTCTCGATTTTGTGTCAGGTTTTGGATCCATTTATAGTCTTAGTTCACTTTTAACGATGCATATAATGACACTATCAAAAGTCACGGTAGTGCCCATTCAAGTTCTCTAACAATTTCGCCAAAGATTCAGCTTTTATATCAGAAAATAATATGGATGGAAAGCCAATCGTAAGAAAGACTGCTAAACGTATAATAATATTAGAAGTTCATATTGGAGTCAAGTGAAACATAATTTTCTTATAAAATTAAAAGCATAGGGTTACCACTTTTAAAATGGGAACATGCGAAATTGTCAACGACAATTAACAAAGGATTAAGTTCCTAGCATAATTATCAGGGGTTTTAGCTTGGGGCTGATTATATAGATCAAAAAGACACTTCAGAAAAAGTTGAAACCGAATGATTTTAAATATTTTTTTCCTGATGATGGTCGTTTATAGCGATTTGGAAAATTGTAACAGGAAAAATAGCTGGCTTTTCTCTTTTTCCTGATTGATTTATAAATTATAGTTTGGAATACTCATGTTTAAAAGATCATCAAATGTGAACAAAGAATAATTTGCTTCTTCAAATATGCATCTTAATTATAAAAATTAGTTCGTTTAAAGTCAAAAACATTATTAAAAATTAATGTATTTAAAAAAAACTCAAATTCAAAAGGCTCTTCGGCCATTTTACCTATTGTTCATTAACTTCTGTAAACTAATAAAAAAATTTAAAATTTTCTGACCGAGTTTCATAAAGTTCTAGCCCACAATTAACATCATGGAATACCTTGTATAGTCGTATAGCATTGACAGGTTATTTGTACCATTATTGCAAGTCGATAAAATCCGATTTGTATTTTATGAAACTGAAAATTGCATCTATTTGCTAATTGAGTACTAAACCCGAGGCAATATTCTAATATCTATTTTATTTCTCAATTTCAAACATTCGTTTGAAAATTAATTTTATCAAAAACAAATGTGCCTTTGTCAAACCATACAAACTTATAAATGAGTGCTATTATATTGAGTTTATGATAGCATAGCAACAATATCATAAAATGTAATAATTCATATTATTTGATTTCAGTTGATGGTCATCGAGTATGCAGTCTCATTGTGACGGAAATTAATGTGCCAGGAATTGTTGATTTTCGAGATAATGTTACATTGTCGTGTAGCTACAATATTGGTGGACACACATTGAATTCAGTCAAATGGTACAAAGATGAAAATGAGTTCTTTCGGTGAGTGTTTATTTGAAATTTATTCATAAATAGTAAATGTTAAATATAGTTTATTAAATATTCAAGACAAAATATGGTACAGTACGTTTTAAGGTTTTCATTTGAAAACCTGAATCTTTTATTTTGTGGATAGTATTTGTAAGGGTTAGATATTTAAAAAGTCATGCATGATATTATCAATTTATTATTGTTAAGATTGTGTAGTTTGCTTCAGTTACGCACATCAAACTTATTTAAGGAAAACCAAAATAACGAAAAAAAACAAAATTTTAATTGCCTAGGAAAATAACTGCTTATAAAGGGTGATTTTTTAAGAGGTTTAGAGCTTAAAAAAAAAAAACACAAAACATTCGAAAAAATGAATGAAATATTTATTTGAATCGATAGTTTGAACCTTGCAATTTAATGTTTAAAGATAATTTCATGCAAATGTTGACCGCGGCTGCGTCTCAGGTAGCCCATCCGCTGAGTCCAATTTTGGCATACTCTTTCACACATATCGGCCGGTATCTCACGAATGAATGCATGGATGTTGGCTTCCAGTGAAGCGGGCTTGTCCCTATAGACATTAGCCTTGACATACCCCCACAAAAAATAATCTAATGGTGTCAAATCGCACGATCTAGGCGGCCAATTGACCGGCCCGAAACGTGAAATTAACTGTTCACCAAACTCGCCTCGCAATTGCGCCATTGTTTCGCGTGCTGTGTGGCATGTGGCACCGTCTTGCTGAAACCACATATCATGCAAGTCAAGAACTTCCATTTCGGGCAAAAAAATTCGGCGTTGTTGTAGGTCGGCTGGCTTTAGTTCTTGCACCAGCTGTATCTTAAAAGGCTTTACGCCCAAATCCTTCCGCAAAATTTTCCACGTAGTGCTGTAACAAAGGCCTAACTGCTGGGAACGGCGCTGAATCGACATTTCGCGGTCTTCTGTCACACTAGCTGATACGGCCGCAATATTTTCTTCACTACGCACAGTGCGTAAACGTGTTGGTGGTTTAATGTCGAACAAAGTAAATTTGGTGCAAAATTTGGTCACAATCTTTCGAATAGACTGCTCAGAAGGTCGAGAATGCCGACCATAAAATGGAAGCAGCGCGCGATGAACATTTCGAACCGAGCACGAATTTTGATAGTAAAATTCAATAATTTGCAAGCGCTGTTCATTTGTAAGACGATCCATGGTTAAATTGCAAACCAAACTAAAGCTGTTTGACAGTGACACAAGGTACTAAACACACGTCAGCTGTCAAAACCAGTGTTGCCAAAACCAAACCAGCTAAAAAATCACCCGTTATAAGAGAAGAACACATTATTTGGTTGGCTGCCTAAGTCCGTTCATTTTCTTGAGTTGGGAATACAAATTAATGGAAGCGAAATTTGCCTTCGTAAGAACATCTAAAGTTTGCGGGTTGAATCTGAAAACTTGATGAAGTTCACCCTAAGGTACTTCATGTTATAATTACTGACCCGTGTGGAATCCACCGGCAAAAATTTCAGGAGTTTTTTGCTAAAAGAATGTGGATGCTGTTAGTAAATCCAAGTTCTGACTTTGTATAAAACTCAAACTTTGTATAGGTATAGAACTTGAAATGTCAGGTTATGTGAGCCTCAACTCTATAGAGACCAGTGCCAATCCTGTTTTTAGTGTACAAAATTTGAAAAAAAAAAATACTAGCAATTACAATACTACAATTTCTACCTAAAGTAAACCTTATAGCGAAAAACGTTCATTAAAAGAGTTGTAGGTGGTTAAAATATCTACAACTTTTGATCAGATACCTTTTCTATAATTACCTCAAAAATATAATGAAAAATGTCAAAAAACTAATATTTTTGTTTTTTATTTTTATCTTTTTCAAAATTGGTTAGATTTTGATGAAGCTTTGTTATAACGTACATACATTGATATCAAATATACACATTTTTTTTTCTTCACCAAAACATTAATTTTTTTTTGTTTTTGACGAATATGGAAAACTAGCCTAATTTCAAATCAAATAAAATGCACGACTGGGTCACACGTCCTTGATCTTGAAGATAAAGTTACTATTTATGCTAAGCCCTTTTTAATTAAATATTTGTAAATGCAGTTTTAGAAAAAAAAACAATTAAAAAAGCATAAAATTCGGTTTTCAAATGACTAAAGCAGCTTCTTAAATGAATTTAACCTCAAAACAAAGTACGCAATTTGATTTCTTCTATAATGATACATTTTTAGATAAAAAAATTGAAAATCGTTAGAGCCGTTTTCTAAAATAACTATTTTTTCTATATAAAATTTTGCAAGGACTTTTATAAAAAAAAATTGGCAACCCATTTTAAAGATATTATTTATCAACATCTCAAAAATAAATTTTGAAAAAAAATATTGAATCCATGCAAAAAAATGGTTGAAATTGATTGAGTCATGAAGGAGAAAATCAGAATTAAAAAAAAACGGTTTTATGGCAGGTACCGTTAATAACGGTTTTTGAAAAAAATGGTTCTCATTTAAAAATAGACCTTACCCAAAGAAATAACCATGATTTTTATAATCAAAATCGTACTTACAGCTTTTGAGAAAAATGAGTTTTTCTAAAATCGGTATATGACAGGTACCGTTATTTGGGGTCCAAAAAAAAAATTAAAAAAAAACGTCTGGGGATATTCTCTAAAATACGCCACATACCAAGTTTGAAGTAAATCGACCCATCCGTTTAGGCTGTAGTCTCTAATACAGACAGACAGAATTGTCGGACCCACTTTTTTCTCATTCTCTATCATCGTAATGTCATGTTTGATTGTTATCTCAACTTTTTTTTTTGTACGAATGCATAACTTGATATATAGTACCTATATCGCAAGTAAAAAGTTAACGAAAAAAAATATTGATTTTTGAAAATTTTAAGATGGATTCTGTTTGGTTAAATTTTCTTTTTTAAGACTAAGTCAGTAAACAACACAGTTATTGTAAAAAACATTTTCAAAAAATGATAAAAAACGCATTTTTAAGATCGATTTAACCGTAAATGACAGCAAATCAGCCAGCGAAGAGTATTCATAGAAACCAAATTAAACTTTTTTAACTCGAATCTAGTATCAGAATTGCTCTACAATGCAAAGTTTTTGAGATATTGAATTTTGAACCTCACAAAAATACTGTTTTTTTTTTTTGTAAAGAGAGATTGCATTTTGATAAACAAGAATAAGTTTTTTGCAATGGTTTCTAAGCCCGAATAATTTATTACACTTTAAACAAATTCAGACTACATACTTTAAAGCGCATCGAAAGTTTTGCCAAACTCTTGTTTTTGAAAATGAAATCTTAAAAACTTTGCATTGTAAAGCGATTCTAGTTCGAGTTTAGAGAATAAAAATCTTTTGCAAAAGTTTATTTTGGTTTCTATGACTACTCTTCGCTGACTGATATAAAAGTCATTTACGGAAAAAATCGATCTTAAAAATGGTTTTTTTTCAATTTTTGAAAATTTTTTTGTTTTCACAATAACTGTGTTGTTCTTACTTATCTAAAAATAATTTATCTCGAAATTTTCAAAAATAAAAAAAATAAAAATTGTCAACGTTTTTGATTGGAAATTAGGCTATGTTTTTAAAAATAATTCGTCAAAAGCAAAAATATTAATATTTTGGCGAAACAAAATTGTGTATGTTTGATATCAATGTATGTTATAACTTTCATGAAAATCTAACTAATTTTGAAAAAAATAAAAATAAAAAACAAAAAAAAACTGGCATGAACTTTAGAGAGATACATATATCGTAAAAACACGACACTATTTATCCTAAATTTCTCCACCACCCTTATACTGCTTATAATTTTTTTCAACGTTTGCTCTCTTAAAAGTGGATTGGCAATGGTCTTTATACCTACTATGTATAAGTATATGAATAGCTACAAACTTTGAGATTGTACCTCCGAAGGCAAAATATTAACCCGTATAAACTAACTAAACATGACAACTTTTGAAAAAGTAATTGCTGTATTTATGCCGTGAAGTCAAAAAACTAGCTATGTTCAAAATTTGGTCGGAATTTGATCGGAAGCGGACAAAATTTTAGTTTTGACAGGTGATTTACGAAATTAGGGAAATGTTATCCTAACTTTATATTGAATAACGTCACAAAATAGTATTTTTTCTATTTAACCAAAAGCACGGCAATGTGGCAATTAATGAGCCAAAAAAGTTGATTTTGACCAGCGATAATTGAAATACAGAATCTGTCATGTTAGAGCTCAAATTTTTTTTTGATTTCATGTCATATATACGGCAATTATGGGACAATTAAAAAGTGAAAAAAAAATTGATTTGACAAAAAATTAAAAAATAAGGGAAAAATGGCATTTTTGGAGATAAATGATCGGACGTTTATTTCATTATAAAGAAGAAGTTATGCCGTTAATAATGAAAACACAACATCAGTCAAATGGCCGCCAAGACCACGCTTACAGGACCATATCCTTTTCATGAAATTTTCCATAACCAAATCGCAAAGTGGCTGCCCTATGTCCTCGATAGCCTCATGAATTTCATCTTTGAGGTCTTGAATCGACGCTGGGCTGTTGGCGTAGACCTTATCTTTCACGTGGCCCCAAAGGAAGAAGTCGCAAGGTGTTAAATCACAAGATCTCGGTGCCCAATTGTGATCACCTCTTCGAGAGATAACACGGTCCGGAAACTTTTCCCGTAAAAGATCGATGGTTTCATTGCTTGTGTGGCACGTAGCGCCGCGCCGTCTTGTTGAAAGTAAACGTTGTCCAGATCAATACCATCCAATTCAGGCCATAAAAAATCATTAATCATCTCTCGATAGCGCAATCCATTGACCGTAACTGTTGCTCCAGCCTCATTTTCGAAAAAGTAAGGTCCAATAACCCCGCGGGACCATAAACCGCACCAAACAGTCACGCGTTGAGGATGGAGAGGCTTTTCAACAATAACTCTTGGGTTTTCCGAGCCCCAGATGCGACAGTTTTGCTTGTTGACGTAGCCTCCGAGGTGGAAATGGGCCTCATCAGTCAAGATGATTTTTCGATGAAATTCCGGTTCATTTTCATGCATTTCAAGGACCCAATCAGCAAAGACACGACGTTGTTGATGATCAGCCGGCTTGAATTCTTGTGTTAACTGAACTTTATAAGCCTTAAGACCCAAGTCTTTGGGCAAAATACGGTGTAATGACGTTTGTTGAATGCCTAATTCCAAAGAACGACGAGGAATGGACAAACCTGGGTTTTCTTCAACACTTTGGGCTACAACAGCAATATTCTCAGTTGTTCTTGAGCGACGTGCACGGGTTTTATTCTTCACATCACTAACTTGTCCCAACAGCTCGAATTTGTCCACCAATTTCTGTATTGCGGTCCGACAAGGTGCTTCACGACGACCCAAAAATGTTTTAGTTTTACAAACCGTCTCTGCCAAATTTTCACCATTTTTATAGTGAATTTTAATAATTTCAATGCGTTGTTGAAGCGTGTATCGTTCCATTTTTATTAATAGCGTAGTTTCTACTTGTCAAATGTCAAAAAATGACAGCTTCAAAAGTGACAGCTACCGAAATAGCGGGCTATTCAAAATAACACCTCTTATTGGAAAACCCTTTATTATGCTAACTTTTTATACCGTCATTTAGCATGACAAACGCTTCCGATCAAATTCTGGCCAAACAAAGAACGCTGCAATTTTGTTGAATTCACGGCATAAATACGACAATTATACGGCAATTACTGTGCCAAAAAAAACATAACATTTTCAAAAGGTCTCACGCTAAGGTTATACGCCTAAAATATAAGCCATGGCTGGTGTTTCAATTGTTTTATACGACGGCCTTCACAAAAAGAATTTATTTCTAACTATGGCATACCTATGCCTGTAAGACCACAAGTCTAATAAAGCTAATATTTAAAATAGGATTTCAGTATTTTATAATGTCTAAGAAAAATAAAAAAGTTTTTCGTTCTTACTCACATATTTAAATCGAAAATAATTTATTACAAATAACATTTAGTTGCCGATTTATTCAATTATATTAAAACACAAATAAAATTTGAAATTTACTTTTTTTTTAATACTTTACTTCTCAAAACGTCCTTGCATACTAGATTCAATTAAAATAGTTAAAAATGTTACAAACACTGAAAAGACACCCAATAAAATATCATTATCCAAATGAAATAGTCCAAAAACATCAAATTGTAACTCCTTAATTTGTAATTGTATTAAAAATCGATCAACCTGTCAAAAAAATAAAAATGAATTTTTTCACATGCACATTATGTCTAACAAAAAATTATATAAGCACTCACACTTGTATCCCATTGCCTACAGTTCTCCAAGGCCATACAATCCCAACTAATATATTGTGGAATTCTAGACCTCGAGATGGTCAAATCAATCAATAAAGTCAAGAACACTAAATCTGTAGTGTGAATACAACACAACACTATAGCTGCCCAAAGCATTTCTCCTGTTTGCAAATAAGTCAAAAAAATGTTGTGAATACCAGCAACAGCTCCAAAGAGTTCAATACAAAAAATATAAAAAATATTTATTTGAAAGAAATTGTGAAATTCATGAATAATGTCGAATATTTCCGAATACAATCCAGAGCATAAATTGAGTTCCTTGGAAAGTTCTTTAAGTTTTTTTATTTGGTCATATTTTGTTTCTTGTTGAGTTTTCAGGTTTTCAACGAGTTTGGATAAGGAAATTATGTGATTTCCCAAATTTAAATAAATTCCCGATGATACAAGATAAGCGAAATAGACCATATCCAACACCATAACAATCCCGAGATACACATAGTGTCCAAAAACATTGTAGAAAATGTCCAAAATGTCATTCTCGTCAATTGCGAACTTCAAACCCTTCAAAAAGGCAAATATCATACCCATGTGACTCATCATTCGACACAAAAATATTAAATAGAACTCGAAACCGAACAAATTAAGATCTCCGGACAGAACTGTTACGCGAACAAAAACGCTTCTCCCTTTATTCATCAACAGAATAAACTGATTATGACGAATGACCTGAAAAAGCCAACATGTCGCCGAAATTGTTGGAATCGATGAATACTGAACAAATGCTATAATTCGAATATGGAAATGGTCAATATTTTGAATTTCCGAATATATACTGGGTAAGATGGATAAAAACACCATAAGAGTAATAATCCGGCAAGTAATAGAACAATAATATATTTTGGAGGAAAATTTCATGCGACCAGTATTGGTAATGGAGAAAAAAGTTAATCCAAGGAATTTAGCGTAATAGTAAATGGTTTTAAAGAACAATTTTGTACAAAAGTCTTTGTGGTCAACTTTGAGAGGCATTTCGATAAAACTGGACAGAAACAACTACCAAGAAGAACACCTCAAATTAAATAAGGGACCATGCTTTATGAATAAATAATGTTGATTAAGAGAAATAACTCAGTATATGACAGCTCATGAGTGCAAAATTGCTATTTGATTGTTCTTTTCCAATAGCTTTTGATAAGTTATGTTATCACAATAATTCTATTTGAATCCTTTTTCAAATGCTATGCAGGAATAGGTAGACAGTATACAGGTATATAGGGCAAGTTATGAACTTTTAAAATCAATCGAACTTGATAACAATCAAATGTACGTCCTTTTCTTCGGAGGACACTTTGTGGCGGAATAAAAAATTTTAATCTCAGTAATTGTAGCTAATTAAATGCTAATTTGTTGCGCAAACCAAACATTTGTAGTTCGCTTCGTTTTTGAGTTATTGAATTTTCCGCTAAAATAAGTCAGAAGTTAGCGGACAAAATCTCTTTTAAATGCTTTAAAGTAGCATAAATTTCGTTTTTGTACCTACAATAGTTTTTCAGTTATTTGAAATTCCGCTAAAATAAGACTGAAGTTAGCGGACGAAAGTAAGAAAATTATTATTTTTTCGATATCCAAAATTGTAGCTTTTCAATGCTTATTTGTTGCGCCAGCCTCAATTTTTTAGCTTAAGGTTTAAGCACTTTTTGAAATATTCAAGTTTTTGTTGATCGACCGTCCAAAATCTAAAAAAAATAACAAATTCAAAAAAAAAATTATTTGCAGGAATTTGAAGTCACCCTAAACTAGATGTTACGAGAAAACCCCGATTTTGTAGCTCAACCAGTTTTTTTTGTTATTCAAGATTCCACTAAAATAAGATCTGTAACGGTCAAAATTTTCAAAAAAATTGTATTTTCAATTTTGTTTTCTTTTCCAGAAATTAAAGCTTTTCAAAACAAAATGTGTTGTGCAAAAATTAATTTTGTAGCTTTCATGGGTAATTTTCTATTAGAATTTTCAATTATAAAACGGTACTTCCGGTCCGCTGAAGAAAATTTAAATAAATGACATTTTTGAATTTTTTTCATACCAGTAATTATAGCTTTTTAAACCGAAATTTGTTGCGGAAACCTTAATTTTGTAGCTATATTTCAAAAAGTCATTTATATTTTTTTCAGCGGACCGGAAGTAACCTTTTGAAATTGAAAATTGGGATAGAAAATGACCCATGAGAGTTGAAAAAATAATTTTTGCGCAACAATTTAGCATTTAAAAAGCTACAATTTTGGAAATCAAAAAAATAAAAATTTTCTTCCTTTCGTCCGCTAACTTCAGTCTTATTTTAGGGGAATTTTAAATAACTAAAAACAATTCTAGCTACAAAAACGAAATTTATGCTACTTAAAAGCATTTCAAAAACTTCAAATTTGTTTTATATTTTAATTATTAAAGATTTTATCCGCTAATTTCAGACTTATTTTAGCGGAAAATTTAATAGCTTAAAAACCAAACGAGCTACATCCTGGTGACACATCAAAGAATGGATGGAAATAGGTCAATTTAATGTAACTTTTCCTAGAGCATCAAATTATGTTTATGATTTGACGTTATTATTTTTTTTGAAGAAGGTTATAGGTTAAAAGTCTACAAAAAGTTGCAACTGTTGCAGTCGATTTCAAGGCCAAATCGTATCTTGACGCCAAGCTGGGCCGCCACAAGTTTGAGGGGTAAAGGGCGGAGCAACAAATTCAAGATTGGAGCAACTAATTAGCAACAAATTCCTGCATACTCAGATTTTGGTATTTCCGTTGTGGCGGGCCTATCTTGATGGACCTAATAAATGGTATCTATCAGGAGACCCCTGTATCTTTAACAGATTTGGCGGATTCTTTTTGTTAGCTTGTGGGTTCACTCGTTGATTTATCATGTTCATTGTTGATTTGAAAGGTTAGACTGTTGATTTGCCAGGATCCCTTTGTTGATTTTAATGGTTCGACTGTTGTTTTGTTGGATTCGTCCATTGATTTGAGAGGCTCACCTGTTGATTTGAGAGATTTGTCCTTTGATTTGTTGAGTTCAGACATTCATTTGCCAGGTTTATCTTTTTTTAATATGCCTGATCCGTTTTTTAATATGCCTGATCCGCTGTGGATTTGGCTTGGTCATCTGTTGGATGGATTCCTCTATTGAGTAGAAAAGTTTACCTGTTGATCTAGTAGATTCGTTCCTTGACTTTCCTGTTAACCCGTGCTCCGTCAATGAAAAAATCGAGAGGCTTGCCGACGTTTTATGACCTCAACGTGGTGTAACCAACAGGGGAAAACTGGAGCTTATAAGAAGGGCGGTCTTAGTTAAGAACATAAAAATTGATGGAAAATGAGAAAGCAGACTGGATGTTTAAAAAAGTTCACTATATTGGGTAAAACATTAAAATTCAGATGGCATCAAGACCTCTTATATCCAATATGATGAAAAGTAACCTCCTTCCCATTCCCCCAATAACTCATGTGTGTCAGTTCCAAACAAACTTTATGATCCAGATCCTTTAAAATCCAGAAGGTATATTCTATAATTCATCTAGTCAGTTGACATACACATACATAAGTATAAAAAAACTAATATCCAGTCTTAGCCCTGGGGCCTATAACACAAAGCTACAAGTTCTTGTATAACAAGTGAAATTGCTCAATTTTGTACTTGTAGTTTTGTGTTATAGGCCTATGGTATAGCCTACATTATTTTTTTAACTTTAACAAATCCTATTTGTTTATTATTATTTTCAGATACTCACCGATGATGCACCCATTTTACATGAGATTCCCTGTTGGAGGTGTCGAAGTGCTGGAAGATAAACATAACTGTAATTCATCAATATGTCGAATAGAACTTGGAATGTTGGGTAAAAATTCATCTGGAGTATACAGATGTGAGGTTTCTGGTGATGCACCACATTTTAAGTTAACAACTAAGGCAGCCAATATGACAGTAGCTGGTAAGTGTTGTTACTTTTTCCTTATATTAATTTTTTTTTTTTTGCTATAAATTTTTAACAGATGAAAAAATGGCACAATTAAGAATGTAGAATGTATTACAGAACAAGATTATGATGATCTCCAATTACCAGCACTTCATTTCGATAACAGGTGCCAGTGCTCTGTACCAATTTCGCCTAAAATATGAGCCCTCACACTAAAATTTTTTAGTACTCGCATTCAGCGTTTGAAGATTTTCAGTTCTTTTTTTTCAAATTTCTATAACTTAGCAGTTTCTTATGCCATTTCAACGTTCTAAAAAACATATTACTCTGAATTAAAGGGATCTACAAAAACATCCATTGCGACTTAACTGTCAACTAAATTTATGCAATATCAACGAAAAAACAAAAAAAATTAATGACAAAATTGACTTTAGAGGCCCATACTGTCTCACCGTTGTAATTTAGAGTTACGTCGTCGTCATTAACATTTTTGTAGATCTTTTAATTCAGATAAAACGTTGAAATAGAATGACTTATTTTTACATATGAAGTCTTTTTTTTTTAAATATCCCCTCCTGCCTGAACGAGGGGAAAAAGACACCCCACCCCCTACAATTTGCTTCTTTTTTTGACCCGAGTAACACGTCATTCATGTTATGGGAAACATTCAGAATCTCTTAATACAAGGTGTCCCGTAATTAGTAAAGTAAAATTAAAGGGGTATACACTAAGAAACAAATTGTTCTACAGTAAAGTTCTATCTTCAAAGTTGATATCACCTATCGATGATTTAAGAAAACACCTACTTTGGTAAGCCTTGGTGCACGTTAACGATAATTTCTCTGCTACTTATGGTAGAAAAATTGCTGAACACTTTAAATTTAGAAAAAAAAACTCTTCTTTGTAACTGCGTTTAAATTATGTTTACATCTTTTCTATAATGCTTTGATATAAATTTTCAAAGGTGGCACATTTTTTGTGTCCGTGCTATTTGTTTGACTTTGAGGTGAATTTTATTAGAAAAATATATCGAAAACATATCGTTTTGTTATCTTTTTATTGTGGAAGAAACAAAAATAAAGAAAAAAGTCAGTTACAAATTTGCCAAAACAGTTGTACATTTTATGATAATTCAGAAAACGTGCAACAGTAAAAACTTAAAAAAAAAAATATTTTTTGTCTAAGTTCAGAAGGCTTAGAATAAAAATTCTTTTTTGTTGTTTAAGATATTTTTTATTGAAAATGTAGTTATAAAAGGTGTTTTAAGTGTCGTCCTTGGTTTTGTATTCATGCAAGAGCCCGTTTTTTTGGTTTCATTGCTAATATTAATTGATGTTATCTGCTGCCTCACTTTTGAAGACGTCTTGCTCTTATAGATAAAGTTACTTATAGCAATTAGAATATGCAATTAGTTCTTATAGCAATTAGAATATGCCACATGGTTACAGAAACTTGTTCAGAAGTGTCATACAAATCAGATGTTACCTTTTGCCTCTGTTACAGCAAAAGGCCACGTGCGTCAAATGAAAAGGGTGATAAAGTAGTTCAATTGAACTTTTAACGCCGTTGGGTAGTGTTTTATTAAAAATGCTTATTTTTCTCAGTTTTATCACAGGAATTTTTGAGCATAAAATCCACCCTGCACCAGACACTACACTCATCGAGACTTTTTTCAAAACTTTAAGCCTGAAGTGGAGGAAGTTATACTTTACCGATGGCAATAATATTTTATACACGTATTATCAGTCGTAAATTGACAACATAGTTTCGCTATAACGACCCATAATTCACTTAAATGCCAATTTAAAATATATAAAATACGAAATATTGAAATAAAAATAGATCCATTTTTGAAAAAAAAAACAATTTTGAAAAAAATAAAATTTGAAAAATTTTCCTATTAAACTAGGCAATATAAAAGCTTTCATGAAAAAAAAATCATTGAAATCCAGTGAGTCATTAAGAAGCAAACCAGAATTTAAAAAAAAAAACGGTTCTCTGCCATAGCACCATTTTTTTATTTGCTGTTGTTTTGATTGCTTTTTTGTCGACACATAAAAAAAAAACATTTGTTGGGAACTTTGCTGCCTTCTATCTTTTTTGGCACTAACTTCAGAGGGTCAGACCTATTAAATTAAATGTTCAAAATGTCAAGTTGAATATTTGTTTCTCACAAACTTTTTCTCTTTGACCAATAATACGCCATTTTGGTTATTTATGTTTAAGGATTTAAGGAACAATAAAATGCAATGAAAATTAATAATCATAATAATTTTGGTGATGTCAAATGCTAATTTGAATGTAGATACTAAACATAATAAGAGTAATATTACTCGATTTTTAGGAAGCAAAAATTGAGTTTAAAAATATTTAAAATTTTTGTATTCATTTATTTATATTTGTTTGACGTTTTCATTATGATTTTTAGTCTAAATCCTGTCTGGAACCTTTGATTTAGAACAAAAAAATAAAACTTGAATTTTTCCATAGAAATAATAAATAAAAAAAAAAAGACTTTTTATAAAAATTGTATTTGAACACAAAATTTAAAAACCCCAATCATACCAATTTAATAGATGAATGTTTCATTTTCATTTGACAACAAAAATTATCAAAATATATCAACTCATTCAAAAGTTATGAGCCCATGTCCATCTAAATTTACCAGTTTGGTTGCCACAAATTGTCTTTTTATTATGTAGTTAAGCATAAGCAAAAAACCACTCTCAACAAGACTTTTCCAAATCGCGATTATTCTTTTTCTTTTTAAGCTTTTGAGAAGTAATATAGAATAAACTATTTTTTCATCATAAACCTCTCCTTCAATTATGACTGACTTATTTCGACTTGTTCTTTAATTGAATAGCCTTACCACAACACATTCCCCAAATAAGTGGATTCCATCCAATGTATCACTTTGATGAATTTGTAACAGCAAATTGTACTTCAGATTTTTCAAGTCCTCCCGCAATGCTGTCTTGGTACATAAATGGTGAATTGGTAGGAATACTTTATAATATATATTTTTTTTTAATTCTTACTGGAAATTGTAATTCGTTTCTTTACTTTTTCATAATTCAAAGGCTTTGCCTGCCGAACTTCAGCCACGACTAGAGAACACATTTGCTGCACATGGTTATCTTCTTAAACGTCAAACACTTCAGATACATTTCTATGTGAATGGACCGCGTTTCATACATTACCGCAAAATATTGGAACTTAAATGTGTGGCAGATATCATAAACTTTCCGCATCTTCGACGGGAATCTAAGCTATCAGCGATCTTAACGCATGATCAAAACCTGAACAATCAAATGTTACTCAGTACAGGTATAAATAAATTGTTAATACATTTTTTATTTTATTATTAATTTATTACAAAAACATACATATTTTATTTTTTTTTTTTAATTAATATAGGTGATCGAGGTTCTTCTTCATCATCCGTACTTGCTATTAGTGTTTTAGCCATTCGACTTGCATTGTCTATCATCTTTCTTCAGTCTGCAATTTTCAGCTAGTCACTTACTCAGAATATGAAATCAAGAAGAAAAAACCTTAATAAAATAGGTTTTAGTGAAGATGGAGTAAAATCAAAGCGGGAAGTACTCAATGTAAAAAAAAAATTCAAGGCGTTAACAGGAGAAATTTAAATTCATAAGCACCTAAAACATAAGTTTAAACATAAAACAAAAAAATAAAAAAAAATAAAATAAATAAATCAAATTTACATTGACACACACACAAAATACTTATCAACAGACATTTAACGGATTTTTGAAGAATTTAAGCATTTTATTTTTATTTTGTTAATAATATATTTTGTATAAATTATAAATTTAATAAAAAAAAAAAAAACTGAATTCAGTCCTGCGAATTAATCAATGAGACAAGAAAATGAATAGGGAATGTGTTATTAAATTTAAGAAAATCAACATTTTGTTAAAAATTTGTGTTTTTTGTTACGTATAACTTTTAATAAAAATATAATTATTTAAAAATGTTTGATGAGTTTTTTCTTAATCTACAGACCACCAAAAAATATCAGTTAACATCGAAATATCGATTTATTAATTATAATACCACCGTGTTTTTGTTATAAATATAAGGATATTGGGTTGATACCGCGATATCAGTGAAAATGTAGCGATACCGATAACAGTCACGTGATATTGGTATATTGGTATAAATATCGATATATCAGTACAGTCGAACTTTCTTAAGTCGAATTGTCTTTTTTTTTGAGAGTTCGACTTATGGAAGTTCCACTGTATCTTTATCGATATTTCGGTATAAATATCAATATTTCGGCAAAAACATCAGAATCTATGTCGATACCGATACTGTTACCCGTGCTGATATACGGCGTGACGCTGGATGACGTCCAACGTGTCGAATGCTGAAGCCAGGCTAGACCAGAAATAATGCGCCACCTTAGGACCTTTGTGCTGACGACCTTCCCCTTAGATTCTTGTGATAAGATGTTGATGTAAGTAAGGAGCTCCAAGGTGTAGGTAAGCTGTACTGTAAAATTTCCCATGACCAACTAGGGTTTAATATCAGTGAATGATCAATAAAGATCAACTTATTTTATTATTTTTGCTTAGCGATCACATTTTCAGTAATAAAGTTTGATAGCAATAAAAAATGTTAAACGTTTTGTTAAAATTTTCATAACCGTATCCTGTACATTATGCCGCCATCCTTTACGGACTACAGCTAAGTGTTTTTCTCTTAGAACTGTTAATTTTCACGTTGTTTTTCGCCTTCCAAGTTCCAACTTAACCCGTTCATGCACTGAAACTGCTGCTTTTTAGTATTATCTCTTACATTTATTAGGGTGTGGCCAATCCATCATTAATGCTTTTTTATTTCGACGTCAATGGACGAAAGGGTGTTCCCTTCCATTCAGGCTTTTTCAACAACTGAAAAGAATTCTCCCGATGTAATAAATGTTAGCGTTACTAGTTCCAGTTTGCGCGACAAGATCTCCGGGACCAGACTCAGGCTGATCAATTTTGAAGCAAGACGTCATTTCCACCTCTCGGTTACTACTTTCAATATTCACAACCGGGGCTTGGTGGTGCCAAGATCGATGCAATTGACGCAAGCCATTCTTCCAATATTCTGGATGTCCAATCCAAGGACCCACAGAGCCAATAAAGACTTGGATCACAAGCACAACCAAGGAAGAGCGGAAGGTGAAACAACATTCGACATGACAAGAAACCACCGGATTTTTGTTTATCGCGTCACTTTTTCCTCAATTTCTTGTAGAGCAGACAACCAAAACTTAGAAGACCAGTGAAAGAATTTCTCTAGGAAAATCTACCCTATAGTGGCAATTTTTTTTTTTTCGTAATTATTAAGAAAACTGTAATTTTATTCCCCTGTAACTTCGAAACGTGTTCAAAAGATCTATGAGAGGGTAAAACGGTTAACCCGAGAATATCAGACCAGATTAGAACCCTTCCGTGATAATAAATGGGAATGCGCTAGGATATTCGCAGTCAGTGCTGTTGAACGGCAGAACAAGCTATTCTAGTTGACAGTGACGACCAAGAGCGTCACACTATGCCCTAAGCACAGAAATGGACATTTTTACCGCCTCAAACCTTTTGCCAACGCCCTGATCCAGATGCAATATAATATAATCCAAAATTATAGATTCATTGCAATATTTTTAAGAACGTATTAATGCAATCTTTCTAATGTGAGTGGTGGACCTTCTCAAGACCAATATAGGTCACTTAATAAGGTTTTTAGTCTACTACTTGCCTATAGTCATATCATACTGCACTTTTAGCACTTATTGGCCAAGAACTGGTTTGAAATTAATTTGTTAATGGAAAAGTTAATTACACTTAAACATGGACCCTATAATAAAAGTTACACGAAAAGCCATATTGATTAGTGCTTTAAAAAAAATTACTTTGTTAAAAATAAATTTAAACGTTACTTGGTCCTTTTGCCTAACCACCAGCAACGATTTGCTTACTTATAAATATGTTAAAAGACAAAAAATCACATGGAAGCACCCTGTGCCATATTTTCATTTTGATATTATTTTCAATTAATTTATCTGACTGATTCATTTTGTACACTATAAGTGACCAAAAAAAAAACCAAATACACCAAAAGAAAGGTGGTATAGTGGAAGATTCCGATAAAACGTAATTTTATGAAATCACATTAGGGTAAAGTGGGGTAATGTTAAAAATTAAGTTTTTGTGCATCTCGAAAAGTATGAGGGTTAGAATTATGAAAATAATTTTGGTAGATAGATTTATCGAAATGATGAATATTTTTAAAAACACCATGAAATTCTTAAGAATAACGTTTTCGAGACCTGATTTTTTGTCGACAATCAATTTTTTTTAAACCTTTGTTATTGTGAGTAAAGTAGATTCTTTTTGAGAAAAATACACATTGATGAATAATAAACAAGAATATGCCTTTAGTACGCATTTTTTACTTGTACGAAAAAAAAAGTTGAGATAACAATCAAACATGACAAAAAGATAATAGAGAATGAGAAAAAAGTGGGTCCGACAATTCTGTCTGTCTGTATGTATCAGCAGAGCCGACAGCCTAAACGGATGGGTTGATTTACTTGAAACTTGGTATGTGGCGTTTTTTTGGAGACTATCCCCAGACCATTTTTGAATTTTTTTTACCAAAAATAACGGTACCTGTCATATACCGGTTTTAGAAAAACTTATTTTTCTCAAAAATGGTTCCTACGACTTTGATTCAAAATCATGGGGATTTTATTGTATACTTCGTTTTGAGATAAAATTCATTTAAGAAGTCATTTGAAAATCGAATTTTATATGCTTTCTTAATTTTTTTTCCAAGGCTGCATTTACAATTTTTTAATTAAATAGGCTTAGCAGATATAGTAACTTTATCTATAAGAGCAAGTACTTGCGACCCAGTCGTGCATTTTATTTTTTTAGCTTTGAAGACTTTGTGCCGAAATTTACCCATGATGGTCACACCAAAATGCTAGCAGACAAATTGAGTCTTATCTAACTCTCTTAAGTCTTTCTATAGATATCCCAAGTAACATTTTCATACTTATAACACTCTTCAAGATTGCTATAAGTATGATTTTCAAGAGTGAAAAGTATTCTTGTAGTGTGTTCTAAGATTGGTATAAGGTTCTTATAAGGGTTAAATGGTCTTTCTCCAAGAAGCTTCATATTCTCAAAGCAGCATAATGCGTCATGTTAAAAGAGTGTGTGGGGCGTGGATAACAAATTCATGTGATAAAAAGAGAAATCAGAGAGTTTTTGTGTTAGAATAATAATAATAATAAAAATTAACAAAGAACTGTTAATATTAGTTTTTTCATGACAACATGATTATTATTTGATACCACGTGTTACCTAGACCTGAATGCGGTTAAAATTATATCTGCTATTATTTCATTCACCTCGAAAAATAATAAAGCGCCTTAAAAATAACTCATATTAAAATTATTTTGTTTCTAATTCTTTTTGAGAAAAGGGTTAGCATTCATGTACCTAATCTTCTTAAACTTATTTTTTTTTTCTAGAAACCTTTTATTCCAAACTAAATTTGTAACAAATGATTTTAAGAGAAATAGCTATGTATGTGAATTCTCATGTTTTTTGTTGAATCAATTTAGAAATTTCATAAGTAGCAGTGATTAATTTTTTGTCCTCTTGTAACCCCAAAAAGCAGAGTTGTTTTTTTTCCGAAAGCATGGCGTCCATTTTTTGCTTCGATACTACAATACTTATAAGAGAACTATAATACTTATAAGAATTACATTTATAGAGACTTATTCCTTCTATTCTGGTTATAAGAATGTTAGATTAGAACTGTCACAGTTAAGAACCGTGATGACTAAAAGTAGCTACTACTAGTGAGATTGATTCTTATGAGGGTGTTTCTTGTAATATTTAGTTTTCCTATAAGAATAAAGATATTTGCAAATTAAAAAGAGCTTTATTCTTTTACTTAGAACGATACAAGACGAATAGCATTGCAATAAGATGTAGTAGAGCCTAATGAGAGCTTCAAGAGTACAAATCTGAAGATTATGTTAGTTGGGTGTGTCAGTTAAGTAAATGGTTGCATTCTATATTTGTACATATGTTTGTGGCCCTCGGTTTATTATGAGTTTAAGGTGATTCTCTTAATGTGGAATTAACGGTTCCTGAACTGACATAAAACCACATTGGGAAACTTTGTTTTTTTTTCAAAACTGGCTCTAATGATTTTGATTAAAATTCATGTGTCTACTACAGCAAACAAGTTCGTACTTAAAAAAAAAAAAATTTAATGGTTTTACAACTGTACCTCCAATAGAACCGTTGTTCTTTACACAAAAGATTTTTAGTAATGTTAATATTATTCCATAATACAATTTTCCAAACGAAATGAAATATAAAATAATTTTAATTTTTTCTTTTTTATTGAAAATTCAATTTTAAGAAAACGTTATGATGATTTTTTTTATTTAGTTTATAGACGTCTATTACTCCTTGAAATTACGATTTCAATTCTTTTTAAAAAAGGTTTGATCATTTTTATTTATGAAAAAAATATTTTTGTTTTAGAAAAACTCATTTTTCTCAAAAACGGTGCCTACGACTTTGATTAAAAAAATCATGATCAGTTTTTCAAATAAGGTCTATCTTTAAATGGAAACTATTTTTCTTAAAACCGTTTTTTTGAAAAATCATTTTTTCTAAAACTATTCAATATTTTTTTTTCAAAATTTATTTTTGAGATGTTGATATAATATCTTTAAAATGGGTTACCAATTTTTTTTTATAAAAGTCCTTGCAAAATTTTATATAGAAAAAATAGTTTTTTTTAAAAAACGGCTCTAACGATTTTCAATTTTTTTTTTTTCTAAAAATGTATCATTGTAGAAGAAATCAGATTGCATACTTCGTTTTGAGTTAACATTCATTAAAGAAGCTGTTTTAGTCATTTGAAAATCGAATTTTATGGTTTTTTTCATTTTTTTTTTTAAACTGCATTTACAAATTTTTAATTAACAAAGCTTAGCACATATAGTAACTTTATCTATGAGAGCAAGTACGTGCGACCCAGTCGTGCATTTTATTTTATAAAAAATCATCTTTTTAAAAGAAAAGTGCCATATTTAGTATAGAGATCAATACCATTTAAGAAGTTTCTAAAGTCATATTCGAAATGAATTTTATGTTGTTTTTTACATTTCTAGTAAAGTTATTTAATTTTTGAAAATTTATGTGCAGCGGAATAACAATTTTCCTATGGCTGCAAAATTTTCAGGTTAGCCACAGATTCTCTTAATGCATTAATTTAAATGTTCAATATAAAATTTAAAAATTTAAAGAGTGAAGCTATCTGAATTTTCTGCGGTTAAGGTTTAAATTTAAACGCAGGTTTTTTTTTACATTGGAATGAAGTCCCTGTGTATCTATGTGGCTTTCAAAATATTCTGCAAATAAAAACAAGAAAATTTGAATTTATTTTTTGCTTGCAATTGTTTTTTTTTTTTATAGAAATTCATTGGTTATAACTTTTTTTTAACTAGGTTTGTGGTGCCAATTTTAACCCAGACACCTTGTGGGATCAAGCACTATATTTTTTCCTTGTGGAACCAATAAAAATAAAAAAAAAAACTTCAACCACGGCCACAATATTGTTGGCAATCAAAATGACGAAAAAATTCACTGATTGTATCAATATACATAAACCTACACACACATACACATACTAACTCGTATGTATAGCTAGGCGGATCTGAGTGGCATAATACTTAAGGTGAATAATTTAATACTGAAGAGTACTCGAGGATTGAGAGATAAAAAAAACATATTCAGTTAAAATTTTGATTTCTTAAAAGGTTAATGTCGGATAAAAGTCATCTTTATTATATTCAAGAAACAAATGTAATGGTTATAACTGTGAAAGCTTATTAACCTCCTTGCTAAACTCCTTCAAAACCAACGAAATGGAACTTTTTTGTATCGGTGTGAATATATATTTTATTTTAAAAATCGCATATTGCCACTTGTTAGAAAAACTCATTTATACAAAATTTCTTTCACGATAAATGTTAAATGCTTTTCTGCCGCAATTTAAGTCCTAACGTTTTTCAAAAATAAAAATAGGGACCTTAAATTTTATGTCCACCATCAAATGTGGGATGTCTTGAAACCACTAAAAGTAAAAGGAGAAAAAAAAAATAAGGAGCAACCCTCGTTTTTTAATAGAAAGAAAATCATACCAACGATAAGAAATGAAGAAATCAGTGCTGTCGTTTAGTTAATTAATGTATTAAGTTTAAATATGGTTTTCTTGATAACATTCAAAATTTACTCCAGTAAATGATCGTTCAGACTGAACAAGTAAGAGCCCCCTTAATTTGTTTATGCTAATAGATTTTTTTTAATTTTTATTCTATAAAAATGGTTCTTGAATGAGTTTGCCAACTCTTGATCAAAATCCTGCCTACGCCCTTCCAACAAATTTATTGACATGTTTTTAACTACATCTAGGCATAGAATTCTGGGAAATCATTATATTTTCGCAGATTTAAGAATAATCCTACAGAAATGAATAAAAACATATGCCTGAAATAAAGTTAGCTCTACTATTAGGAACTCAAAACGTTCATATTTATTACAGAAACTTGATCCCTCTCTAAGCTCTAAATAACTGGGGGGTAACTTGAAAAAACTTGGTGTCAAAGATGATAAAACAAACAAAAAACCCCATTTAGTCCTGAAGTAATGTTTAATGTTTTGATTTGTTCCTTGTCAAGTTCAGAAATTCCCCCAAATATTTTTACTATGCCTGAGAGTAAAAGTTCTTTCTCGTTTGCATGTATTGGTGAATATGAGCTGTTAAGCTCCCTCAGATCAGTCATCATCTAATGCGATTGGTCCTGATGATATTTCGCCAAAATTTGTAAAGCTTGTACTCCCCATTATAATGAACTATTTAATCCACATATCAAATTTTTGTATTTTTAGCGGTGAGTTTCTTGATACATGGAAAAATGCTAACATTATCCAAGTTCAAAAAAGGATTGGCCAATCAGTATTTCATCGTACCCGTGCAAGTTATTTTAAAAGATAATGCGTGCTCAAATTCAAATTCATTTAAATGAGCACTCTTTCTTATCCAAATGGCAATCTGGTCTTCGAAATAATCACACCTGTAAGTTTGGTGTTATTGTTCTTTTAGATTTCTTTAAGGCATTCGACATCATCGACCACTCTATACTACTTTTTAAGCTAAAGCTGAATTTTAATTTTTCCAGCACATCCTTCAAGCTATTGTGCAACTACCTGGTAGATAGAGTTCGGCAAATTAAAACTGATACTGGGATATCTAATCCCTTATGTAATTACGAAAATTGGAATACCTCAAGGATCAATTTTAGTTCCTGTGCTATTTTCCTTGTTTTTAAATGACCTTCCTCACGTCATTCGTATCTGTCGAGTTCATAATATGTAATGCTGACGATGTTGTAATCTACATATTTCGTACAATTGGTCTGATGGAGGACTGTATATTTAGATTAAATGAGGATTTAATTCACATCTATACCTGGTCTAATGATAATGGTTTGAAACTTAACCCGACCAAGTCTATATCGCCATGTTATGTTCTAGAGATGAGCCCAACCCATTAGATTTTCCTTCAGTTCTTTTAAGTAATGAAATAATTGTCTATGTTACTTACTTGGGATATAAAATAAATTTTAATCTAAGTTGTTGTACGTCCATTTCAGATACCATTTGAAAAATTTACGATGGGTTAAGATCGAGCAAGACCCGCTCAATGGTTTGGCTTGATGTTGCCTTTTTGAGGCGTATCGCATTTGATTTAAAACTGCCACCTACGCTTTCACTTTCAGCGTTCTTTCGATATCGGCTGATTTTTTTTAATTTGCTGAATCCATCCAAAACGGATTTTACAATTCAGTGGAACAGTCGAAACTTGTAAATAAAAGAATTTCTTCGGAAGAGTCAATATCCGCGAGATCACAAGCTGCTTGCTACTTGCAATTTTCCACTTGTTCTATAGTTTAACTGCTTTTGAAGTGTAGATCATCATTTTTTCCAAGACTTTATTATCTTGGCTCCTTAGAAAATTTTTGTCTACAGAAAAGTTATTTAATTCTATGCTTTACTATTTATTCCTTAACATTATTTCCATAGAGTGAACAGTAAATTTTGCATCATTAATTAAAAATGGTGTATCGAGAGGCATACCCTCGATGTCGAAAAATTGCAGTTCTCATAAGGGTCAGCATTCGAATAATATATAAAAAAATTGAGACTATATCCTTCACTGACTGGACTATCCATACAATTTACAAAAAAAAACACTTCCAATAACCAATTTCACAATAACGTATCTTAAGCACTTTCAATAATTAACTGTTTCGATCTCGCTCTACGAGCATCGCAAGCAGGCCGCGTCCCCTGGAACTCAGCACTCGTGTCCCTTTCCAAACCGTTCCTTTTCCATTTTCCTAACCCTTCCTTATTTTTCCTACCCTACCACATTACCAACCCTCATCCTACGATTCCTCTTGCCCGCAACAAGATGGCGGTTCTAGTTTTCTGAACAATAAATGTTCCGTTCCGATTGTTTAACGCTTTCGTAAAAAGCTTTCATGTCTTTCTACAAGATGGCGCAGTATTCATTAAGGGTCCAATTAGATCTTTAATATTTGTTTAGAAAGCTTCAAAGAACAGGATTGTACCCAGCATTTACCAAAAGAAAATACCTTTATTTCGAATTCAAGTAGACTAGACAAAGATATTCCAAAAGTATTACATTCCACAGCACTGGTAAGAGATAAAAATAACTCTTCTACTTGCAGCTGATGCAAAAAAAAAGACAAAAAAATACAAAACTCAATTCGCCCCTTCTTAAAGCCATTGCCGGAAGGATCTTAATTTACATCCGCATTTCGGGCAATAAAACCCCTCCTTTCTCTCCAAGAAATCGAAACATATCGAAAAGGAAACGATAAAACTGAAGAGTTTCCTTTATGTGTTAAATGGATACAGGAAACAATTTTCCTCATTTTCACATTTGCCTACATCCGAACAAACGACGACGACGACGACGATGACGCCAGTAACCATTTTTCCGAGGCAATGTTATTCTTTACAATGACAATAAATTGCTAACCGATTTTTTGAGGCAAAAAAAAGGCAGAAAAATTGAAGAACAAGCAAAAAATAAAAAAAAAAAAACACGAAAGCACCAAGGTGATATGATGGTGTAGTAATAATTGACCTAAATTTCCAAATTTCAAATGAACTTCGAAGGACAATAAAGCTCTTTTTTTTCGAAGTAAGAAGGATATAAATTGTAACTGCTTCTCCTCGGTAAGGTTCCTAGCTTAAAGAAAAAAAAAATTATCATTTTCCTTGCCCCAGGAGATTATTATAGGCAAGACAGAGAGGACCTCAGAAAATAGGTATCCTCCTTAATTAACCACCGTTGAGTTGGCAATTACATTTAACAATATTTTAATTGTGCTGAATGTGCATTTTAAGGACTCGCCTATACTACAGGGTTTTATTTTATATATTTTTTTTTATCCTTATACATTTTATGTTTTATATAAAAATGTACCAGCGGCAGTACCTACCTCAAAACGGCAGGGATACATTACCATTTGCCATTTCTGCCTTGGGAGTAAAATTTGGCTGTGTGGATAACCATTTTCTGATTGTGGAAATTTTTATTGTTAATTGATTTCCATTGTTAAACTGACCTGGTTGAGAGCTGGAAGCAATGAATATAACCCAAAAGGGATCATTGCGGTCAAATTCCAGAGATGGGCTCTTGGGGGAATTTTAATTGAAACTCTGTTCTATTACTGGCTGTTAGGAATATATAAATAGATTGTATATGTATACGTAATACGTAAATAATAGTCGCAAGGGTTGAGGCCGCATTAAACAATTTTGTTTTGTAGTCGAAGGATTTAAAAACATTTACTTGAAGGTATTTTAAGAGAGAACAGATAATACAGTGGAACCTTTTTTTAATGTTTCTCCTGGTGGTTTGTACGACGACGCACGATAAGTAATTAGGAAAAAAGGAAGGAGGGACATTTGTCAAAAATAAGGTTGGTTACTTTATTGGATCAGTAATCAATTGAAAACCCAAAGTATTCAATGAGGAAATAAAAAAACAGATATTAAATGAGCAACAACTTGTCTTAAAAGAGAGTCAATGAAAATTGTAACTCCTAATCAATTCTTGAGGAAGTCGGCAATTGAACTTATTGGTATTCGATCACGGACCTGGTTGGAGCAAGAGAGCAACTCAATGTTGACGAAGGTCCAATTGTAGTAAAGTAAGAACTGCTAATTAATAGAAAGAACATTTCCTTGGATGAGTTGCAGTTTCTGGACAGAGTCCTACACAAACAGAGCTTTTAGACAAAAGCTGTCAACAAATTTCTTCTACTTTTTCCGTCGCTTCCGTTCGATCCGTTGGTAATAAGTCGTTATTCATAAAAACGTGCGTATTTTATCGAGCTGTACGTTGAAAACGTCAGAGTATCACACGCTACGGATTCTATGGGTTGGCCTTAAAAGTCTTCCGAAACTTTATAAAGCTTCAATTTTTTTTAAGGATGTCGGGTATGTTTAATCATGCAATCCTGTATCTCACCCAAACTCTTTTATTCCTGCATTCAACTTAACGTTGTTGTTCGGTGGCTTAAGATTCAAAGTTTCACTTGACCTATCGTTTTGGGGAAACCTAAATCAGCATTAATTTTGAAGATATTCGACAACTGTCCCAAAATCCAGGGTGATTGAAAAATCGTTGTGCAATAGCACATCACCGAAAGCGATTTATCGATTCAGATGGAGAGAGATATCCATGGTAATACCTCGAGACCGGGGTGCAGCAAATACCTGAAGAGGCCTAACACAAGGAATTGTATAATTCAACTTTCCGTAAAGCGGAAGATGTTACAGAGGAAAAGTAAAAGTCAAGGATGGGGCGATACCATCAAAAGTGGACTCCATTCCACCTTCAAAAGCCCGAAAAGACTTTACTAACACCCTTCCGGGATTGCAGAAACCAGATGGCCGGAACGACTAATTTAGGAAAGAGTTTAGTGAAGTGGGCAATATATGGTTTATCAGATTCTTGCCACAGAGAATGTCTCTGAATGATGCAAAAAGAAATACAAATAAGGTAAAAAGAAGCAGGTAAAAAAAGCGAGGACCGGGGTAAAAAGAAAAACAGCCATTAAACTCCACTCAAAAGCTTAGAAGCCAAAAAGCCGTCAAGAAAGGAGCTGGAAATACTTGGCCCAAATTATGAATGTGGCTTTTGGAGTTAAGGTTGCGGTGCTTTCCATGGACTTTCCTCAGGTAACTCTCAGTATCTAGTAACGAGCTGTCAACGCTGAAACAAGCCATTATTAAGGGAGTTTCCTTGGGGCACACATGTTTCAATTCAATATCAAACGGCAGTGGACAAGAGGACAAGAGGTTTTAGGCACTTATCCGGAACTACCAGATTGAGATCTCCTGTAGCTATTGTACAACAGTGTATATAGGGGAGCAGGAGGTCGCAGGTTCATTCAAAATAAAAGCCAGTCTTTTAAAAATCCGCTTAACTCATTTTTTACGCTGAAATGTCATAATAAATGAGTTAATGGAAACTGACTGTAAGGGCAGACTAAAGCGAGCTGTCAGTGATGCATTTGCAAGTATTGGAATGGAAGGGACAAAAATTGCTATAACTGCTCAAAACGAAACAAAGAACACATATTTATAAGCTGTATTGGGCATAGGCTGTATTTAAGGGACTATTTCGTACTATCGACGATTCGCGATTTTGATTGGAAGAATGTTATATAATAGAGAAAATCCAAACAGTGTTTGATTATGGCATCAATCCAGACCGACGCGTCAGATTTCGGTATCGCAGTCATTCTTATAGACCAGTGGCAATCAAGTTTGAGTGGGTGACGAAATCGTGTCTTTTTTGACAATTTCTATCAAAAGCAGATCTCCTATCAAAAAAAAAAAAAAAATTGTAGGTGGTAAAAAGATATACAACTTGTGTATAGATAATTATTAAATATAACCTCAAAAATTTTAAGTTTAATTAAATTTTACGGAACTCACCGCGTATTTATAAGAAATATTTAATTTTATTTCTTCGCCCCGACGTTTCGAAGAACTTTCAAACTTCGTGGTCACGGGATTACAATGGGTTTGAAGAGTGGTCAAAGAAATTAAACTTTTACAAAATATTTTGGAATCAAGTATCAGAATTGCGCAACCATGCAAAGTTTTTGAGATATCGAATTTTCAACTTCCCAAAAACACAATTTTAGTTTTCTTTTTGGTAAAGAGAGATTCCATTTTAAGAAATAAGAACATGTTTTTTCAAGCCCAAATAATTGATTACATTTTAAACAAATTCAGACTAGTTTTCAGAGCATCGAAAGTTTTGCCAAAAATTTGATCATGTTTCTGAAAATTAATTCTCCATTTACCCAAAAACATCACAAAACCAGTGTTTATGGCAAGTTCAAAATTCGATATCTTTAGTCTTATAAAAAGAGAATTTACCCAAAAAGAATCCTTCCCAAAATTTTCAAAACCACGAATTTCGACACCCACCCCACTTTTTCGCGCATCCCCTTTCCCTCAATCTATGGGTTGGCAATTTTTTTCCGCTTTCATTTACCATTTTTCCTAAATTTTCCCACCATCCACATCCTGCTAATAATTTCTTTTTTTTTTCAAAATATTATTGGCACTGGTCTATTACTAAGCCATTTGAAGATGGTGCAGAAGCCACTTGTGTGTTAAGTTGGTCATTGATTAGGAACGAAATAAACTACTCTGCGACTTAAAAAGAGTGCTAAGCGGTTCTTTGGGAAAACGAAAATCTAAATAATCACCACTCATTACATCACAGATTCAACCAACTCGGTATCCATAAAAAGAAGCTCCTAGCAATGGGCCGGATTGGCTGGGAGGGCTTTGTTAGTTAAGTCCGTTTTTCAGCCTGTATTAGAAGTTCCATCAAAAGTAGATAAGAAGAAATTTTGTTTAAATTTTATTATTACTTACACATCAATTCACTTATGCCACACTAAATATCCACCTAAGTTAAAATAAAAGAACTTAATTTAATTAAGTGGTAGGTCTACCCAGTACTTGTATTATAATATTATCTATCACAATGCCTATACCTACCTAATATTCGTTTTCGTGGCTTAAATGAATAATATTTTCATAACCAAAAATCGCTATTAACAAGTTTAGAACTCATTCATTTATCCTGCTCTCCCTTCTCTTATAATCCAACCAACCAACCAACCAACCAACATAATAAATCTCTTATCCATGGAAATGAATAATTTAAAAAAAGAACAAAATGAATTTCAAAACTCCGTTCTACTATAGGATCAGTGAATGCAAATCGAAAAATTTTATAAAAACAATCCAGTGTCGTAGGCTATTTACACATTTGGTGGATTTTCGCAAGGATTTTATTTAATTGAAAGGAGATTACCTACAATGAATCAGGAATTACATTTTAAAATTTGCATTTTTAATGGCTCTAATAGCGAGTCGGTATAGTATTTTAGAGAGAATATAATTGAATTGCTAAGAGGACTGTGTGTTAATGTAAATCATGGGCTGCAATTTATTTTGAGATTGACAAAATTAGGCATTCGTATAATTTCGATCTTAAAAATAATCTTTTTGAAGAAGGCGCACGCCGCCGCCGCTGTGGTTAATGTGTCACTGCATAATATTGTTGGATCTAATTTCCACTTTCAGTTAAATCGGTTGAATGTCGTGAAATAATTTTATTTGTTGAAATATGCGTTATGTGATCTTATTGACGCAGTTAAATTTTATGGTTTTTTTATGAAATTAAATTCATAAGACTAAGTACGAAACAACTTCAGTCCACAGTGCGTTTGCCGTCACACCGTTTAGGGGAACACTGAACAGAACAACGTAGGAGTATTTTGTGTCGAATTTAAACAAAGTTACTTGCTTACTAAGGTCCTCAGACCTTATTTTTTATTATGCCCGTGGTGATCCACTTAAGGAGATCCACTACTTCTGCTAACTATCGTGTACGGTTTGTGGAAATGTTTCTCAATTCTCTCGAACTCTTCCCTAGCTGTCCAGATTCCCCTTTGCCTATCCTGTGACATGTTCTTCCCGTCAGACCCACTCCTCTATATTTCTGTGTGACCAGATTATATTTACCTACTGCATCGCTTAACTTGCATTGCCTTTTCGAAGCGTGTGACTTACTTCTACGTATAACGCTGTCAATAGATTCTTGACCCGATCTCCCAAAAAATCCTAAAGATGTTTCGTTTACACTTATTTACGAACGTTTTAGCTATTTTGTGACAATTGATTTGACTATCCAAGTGCTAAAGCGATAAAAAAAGCGCGGGTTCAACATTGAAGAATTGGAGTAGTACATTTGCACCTTGGATTTTAATCTAGAAGAATTGATCCTCAATATGTTTGGAAAAAATTCCGAATGTAGGCTTTGCCTTCTTACTACGGCTATTGAGTGTTGTTCCGCCTTTGGTAGAGACAAACCTCCCAAGAAAGTGAAAGTTTTTTGTACCGGTTGTCCTGAAATATTGAACTGAACCCTTGAGTTACTTCCGAGGCTGATTTATTTTTGTTTTTGTAGTGTTAGTTCATAGCCCCATGATTTCTGCTTCTCCCTTAACGCTTGTTGCTGTGAGATTGCGATCCATGATCCTATGAGAGAGCAAGCAAACCTTCATTTTTCTAGCAGAACGTGACATTTGCATCCATGGCAAGTTGCTTTAATAACAGCAGTTTCTTTTATCTGCAATGCCCCTTATGTGGAGTATTGCAAAGCAAATATATTCTCTGTTGACACTATTGGACGTTTTTGAAGTTATACTTCTTTACCGGCGTTAATAAAAATATTCAACCAGTGCATTATTATTAAAAAAAAATTGTCAAACAACACACTTCCATTTTATACTGTTTTTTTTCACACACAATAAATTTATTAAATTACAGAAGTCAGCCATTGTTGTTGACAATCTGACTGATTCTGTTTCTACACTATAAATGATAGAAACAAAAATACTTACGCCAGATGATAGGCGGTGTGGATTGAATAAAACCCCTAGTGAAGATCGCATCTCATATGAGTTTTTCAAAAACGCATCATCAGATTTTCCAGAAAGTTTCAAAAAAAGTGTCATCTTACCAATTTGTAAAAAAGGAGATTTAGAAAATCCAAGTAACTATAGAGGCATATCCATTTTAAACACGATCACCAAATTCTTCACAGGGATTCTACTACAGCGTTTAATAGACTGGGTAAACGAAAATGAACTGCTAAGCGAATTTCAAGCCGGGTTTCGGAAGGGATACTCTACAATTGACAATATCTTCGCTCTAACAAGTATCGCTCGTACGTATTTGGAAAAAGGAAACAAATTGTATGCGTTCTTCGTAGATTTCAAGGCGGCTTTCGATTGCATCGATAGAAGAGCCCTTTTTTCAAACTTAGCAACCTTGAAGTCTCAACAAAAATGTTAAGAATCTTACAGAAACTATATGAAAATAATAAATCTGCTGTTTGGGATGGAAACATTCTTTCAAACTGGTTCGAGCCAACAACTGGTGTAAAGCACGGATGCCTCTTGAGTCCACTCCTCTTCTTAATTTATTTGGATGATCTAACCACGTTTCTTCGTCGAGGGATATCTTTTGATGGACTTTGTATAAAACTATTGCTTTACGCTGATGACATTGTTATATTAGCAGAATCACCAAACATGCTCCAATTAATTGTTAATAAACTTAATCTTTACTGCAAGCTGTGGAATTTACAAATAAATACCAAAAAATCAAAAATCATGGTGTTTTGAAACGGGACTGGTCGCCTCGCAACGAATGAATGTTGGACTTGAGAAAATGAAAAACTTGAAACTGTTAACACGTTGAATGCCATGTGACCCACCGGTGGGTCACCCAAAAATTTCCCAGGAGGCCATGTGACCCACCGGTGGTCACAGTCAGTAGAGATCTGTATAGATGTTTTTTATGTGGCTTTTCAGTAAAACAATTATTTTTTCTTCTTTGGCACCTAGTAGAAAGTCCATTCTTGAAATAAAAAATTCTTAATTTACATTTTCGGAAAAATTCAGGTTTTTATTGGCCTATTTCTAACAGCATTTATTTTTTTTAGCTTTTAGCTTATTTTTGCATAAAAAATAAAGGAAAAAACAAAAAATTGACTTCAGTAGTAAAAGAAAAAAGTAATAAAAAAAAAAAATTGGAAAAACTAACGTTTTTTGTTGAAAAAATCAAGGCAGAATGTTGGAGATCCCTCACATGAACTACAAAAAGTTGACACTTAACACAAGCAGTTAACATAAGGGGCCATGTGACCCACCGGTGGGCACACTTCTAAGACACATAAAAAACACTCACAGTTTTAAACAAAAAACACCGTATTGAAAAAAAACACACAAAAATATATTAAGCACAAAAAAACACTGTTGGCACTCCGGTGATAAACTTTTTTTTTGTATGGTGGCAGTCAACGTGTTAAGGAATACCTTGGCGTCCTGATAACTCAAACTCTATCTTTTAAGAAGCATTTACAAGAAAAACTTAAAGAATCTAAGCGCGCGATAAACTGCAGCTGGAAAACCGTCTTCTGCAACCGAAATATTGCTCCTAGTGCAAAATATAAAATGTTTTACGCTGTCGTGAGATCCATTATGTGCTATGCTAGAAGTACCTATAAGCTTTTAAACTATAACCTTGGAGAAAATAATTACTTCAACGACCAAAACAGTTTAGACTTAATTAGTATAATTTTTAAAGCAAGAGGTGAACTCCTAAAGCTAAATTACTTACCTTACTTAAGCGAGCAATCTTGTGCAATATGAGAACTAGAGAAGACGTAAGTCACTTTGTTGGCATCTGACCTATATTCAACTCGCTCAGAAGATCAATTTGGTGAAAAAATATTCTGGAAGAAGATGAAATTCTGCGTGTTCTAAATGGTGAAAATTGGAAGCTTCTGTATACCTATAAAAAAACTGCACAAAAACATCGAAATCAAATCATAAACGAATCTGATCTGATCTTCCGATAATCAAAAAATAAACAACTATTATTTGTTTTAAATAAATATTGAAATTGAAAAATTCAATTGCCTTTTATTTCCAAAAGGTCATCTTAACAACTTCAGAAGTGGGATAGTTCTGAAAATTCTGGATAAAATTTGTACATTAACACAATTGCGGAAGCTGTACAGTAAAACAATTATCAGCTTAATCAAAAAGAAAATAATTCCGTCGATTGTGAAAATTCCTAAAATTCCGAAAATTCCAAAAATTCCGAAAATTCCAAAAAAAATGAATTAGACACAATTGATAGTTCAACCATTTAGCAAGAATTTCAAAACAATGATCATTATGGTTTCTTAAATTGGCTTGCAACAATTGCAACAAGAGCTGGAATTAACTCCGAATATTTTGTCTACCGCTGGTGATGAAGCTTATGATGCTCGTAAATGGCTGGAAAATTTCTGTGAAGATTTTTACCGATTGAAGTCAGTTCGACGATTGATGAAAACAGATTCTGCTGCCGAATTATTTCTTCGTGTGGATAATTCTACCAAATATCTTCAATTCCGTAATAAATTTTGTCAGAATTTGGGCTTGTGTATTGTGTTTCGGAAGTGATTGATAAATTAAGCAAAACCACTTTCCGTTCATCGAAGCTCTCCGCACGTGCGAATATCGATGAATTGCAAGTCATTCAATTTATAATAGAAGGATTTTAAGACAATTCTGTGAACTTTGCTGTGTTGTATCCGGCTTGTAACATACAACAACTGAACCAAATATCACATCGTTATAGCCAATTGCGTAGTCAAATGCAAGATTCAAATCAAGCATAATAGACCTCGTCTACAGCAAATGCAGCTAAGATAAAACTACCAGTTTTGAAACCGAGATTTCATCGTTCTAAGATACTGTCCAACAATTGTTCAAATGTTGGATATTTTGCAAGTTCATGTCCACATCCCAAACGAGAAAGAGGTTCATGGTTCCAATTTGGTTCAAGACAGCATATTCTGAAAGACTGTCCAAAAAAATATACTAATCGAGTGGCCCCAGTAGATGAATTCCAGTTCAAAAACATGGAGAAAACAAATAGATAACAATCCTATTTCCGAGATACTTTACACTTTACTACTACTACTACTACTAGTCCTGATAGGTGGTATAATGTAAGATTTCGGTAAAACAGAATTTCTTGAAATTCCTTCGGGAAGCTAGGGTTTTTGTACATCTCAAAAAGTATAAAGGCTAGAATTATGAAATTGATAATCGAAACCACGTTTTCGAGATATGATTTTTATTTCGAAAAATTTTTTTGAATTCCATAAAACAATGTAGTACAATATCTATTGAAAGTACAAGTGTTCTTGATAGGCAGTAAGCAATTTTAAATTTGTAGTGGCAGGATTTTTAAAATTCAAGGTAGATTCTTTAAGACAAAATGCTAGACTATAATTATGCATAAAATTATTGAACAATCATCTCCCTCAGTTACTTTTAGGTTCTTTTCCGGAGTAGAGTAGTAGGTACAGTGTTACTAGTTGGAAATTTGTCATTTATCCCAGCCTAACCATCGAACTATTAGTACATTTATTTCAAGCCATGGACTAAGACTAACACCAAAATCCCCACTCCTATCTATTAAGGTTAATAGACTGACAACAAATATATCCATAACTTTTATGAATTCAAATAATCGTACAGAATCAAAATAAAAAAAAAAAACAAAAAAAAATCCTGTCTCAAAAAAAGAGAGTAAGTATCTCTTCTCTATGATAAAAGGTTCATATAAAATTCTTTCGTGTATTTCAAGAACTACACAAAACTTACATCATCCTCACTGTGTAGAACCATTTTAACATTAAATAATTAATCAACCATTCTTGAGCATGATGCTGGCGAAGGTGAACTATCCATGAATTTCCATATTCACAAGAAAGAAAACTACACAGTGACTAAAGTCTCCCATAGCAAGCAGAATATAAAATAAAATTTGCGAAATACATGTGCACACGCTTGTTGAACAAAGGTAGATGAAGGTAAATATATATCCCTCCGCCCCATCTCTATCACCCTTGCATGTTCTCCTGCCACAACTTACCTGTATAACCAAACTTTGGTACAAGTTCGTGGAGCAAGTTCAACCGAGAGAAGATACAACATGAGACTTTGAAAAACCCATTGACCTGGAAACATTAAAAGTTAAAACACACGGTATGGCATCCTAATACAAGGTCTCATCCGAAAGACCTAAGTTCGAGAGCTAAAATTATGGAATGGTGGATGAAGTTTTGGCGCCTCCGAAATCTACACCCACTCTGAAGAAAAAAAAACCCTCTCCAACTCATTTCCCATGCAACACAAGAGGCAGTCATTGGTTTAAGGTTGCATGGGATATTTTCTAGCTTGTTAGCTGTATCGCAGTAATGACGAGGTCGACGACGACTTTTTCCTCCACCATCCCAAATAGAATCACCCACCTGCGAAAAACAGGACACAAAACCAAAGCCAAAGATTGCATTTGCATCTGAAGCCAAGTGAAGGTGTGTGCATACAAGAGCGAGCTGTTGTATGGTGTACCCACTCCCGACCACCACCATCTCACCGTCAAAGACATCGGTATACACTATAGAAGACTATAGCATCAAAACCTTCCTCCACTTTCACATGTTTTATTATGGAAAACCCAGTACCCAGCCCCAAAACCTCGTTGGGCTGATGGTGTTGGTGGGAAGCTGCAACAAAACTCAGGAAACACCGGACAACTAGGAGTTGAAAAATTAGAAGTGCAACCATGTATGCATGTTAACTTTTGAAACAAAATCCCAACTCACATCGGAATCAGTTTACTATAGTATATATCCATCGGATACTGGGTCCCTGTAGTTAGTGAATGTGTTTTCGGGTGGATGCTAGAATTCACACGGGTATTCCCGAAGGATAACACACAGCAAATAGGTTATTTTTGTGAGTTTCTCAAGGGCGCACATGAGATTGTGGACGCATATAAAGTGAAACGGAAGAGCATCATCATTATTGGAGAAAGGTGAACTGTGGCAACTATGGAAATACGGTGTCATTGCGTATCTATACGGTATAGTAGTTGACTTGAATCTTGTTATAAAGTTTGTCAAAAAAGTGGCTCTATGGTTGCATGGGGATCTTTTTATTGTGGGAGCTGATTTGTTATGATGTCACCATGTTTCTAGGATTTATTGTTGATCGGAAAAACTATTTTGGGGAGAAGAGAGAGAGCGAGAGATAGTTTGAACTTGATCTATATCTTAACCAGCAATCACATTTTAATCGTGCAACAAGTTATTGGTAAATATTTTACTTTGGCTTACAATATTTCTCACATTGATGAGTCCGCTGTGTTCCGTTTAAAACGCATTGGGCCTCTACTACTCCTACGCGCCATCGTGTACGGTTTCTGCAAATATATCGTAGTTCTCTCCAACTCTTTCCCAGCTGTGCAGATTCCCTTTCAACTGTCCTGCGCCATGTGCTTGTCGGCCGACCCAACCCTCTACACGGATCCATTGCATCGCTTGGCCAGCAATGCAATCTTTGCCTTTTCGAAGCGTATGACCAATCCATTACCACTAACGTCTGCGTTTAGTACTGTCTATAAGTTCTTGGCCCGTTCTCCTAAGAAGTTCTTCATTAGATATACGGTTGGTCCAAAAAATCCTTAAAATGTTTCGTAGACACCTATTCACGAACGATTGCAGCTTACTTGTGACAGTTGTTAAGATTTTCCATGCAGCATTAATGCAGCTGTCGACGTCTTGTTCGGTTCCGCCTTTGGTAGAGACAAAACTCCAAAGATAATGAAAGTCTTCTACTTTCTCTACCGATTGTCCAGAAATATTGATTTGAATGGATGAGTTACTTCCGAGGCTGATCATTTTTGTTTTTGCCGTGTTAATTTTCAGTCCCACGATTTCCCTCCAACCTTGTTGTCATTTGATGGAGATCCATGATTCTATGAGAGAGTAAGCATGCGTCGGTCGTCCGCGTAGTCCAGATGTTTTAGTTGGGATGTAAGACTCCATTGAATTCCACCATTTCCGTTTGACAAGGCTGCACGCAGAACATCACTTATCACTAAAAGGAAAAGTATTTGCGAAAGTATGCAACCCTGTCTGACTCCACTTTGGACTTCGAATTCATCCGACAACCTTCCTCTAAATAAAACGTGACATTTGCATCCATCGTTGGTCTTTAAACACCATCAAACGATTTTCCAAAATCAATGAACAGCAGGTCAAGTGGTGATCGATATTTGACGCACTGTTCAATAATGATCTTCAAGGCGTTAATGTGGTCCACACAGAATGAACCAGTGCGGAAACCTACTTGTTCGGCGTGGATGTGCATCGCTGGCGAACACACGGTTTAATGCCGAAGCGAAGTGTTCCTTCCACCTTCTGAGCTGGTCCATCCGAATGGAGCAGGGAACCATCTACATCTTTCACCAGGTGTTGTTTTGAGCTTTGTACAAAAGTGGGTTCCTTACTTATTCTATAAACAGTTCTGCTGTCACACCGATTTGCGGCCTCTTCTGTTTCTTCAGCTAATGCGTTGATGTAGTCACGCTTGTCATATCTCTCGCTACGGTAAACTTATTTCATCTTCATACGATACGTAGGCTCTAGCTAGCTTCTCTCTACTGCTTGAGTAGCTGCGAGCTCGAATTTGTTTTCTTTTGTTGATATTTTTTCAGGGATCTGCGGATAGCCAAGCACTATTTCTTCCTTGTGCCCGAATGACTATTCTTTCATCCTGTCTTTTAGAGGCTCCCATGAAATCAGGCTATTGTGCGCAGTTTTGGTAAGTAGCAGCCCAACGGCTTCCCGGACATTTCCAGGCTTTTTTCCGGAGTAGAGCAGTACAGTGTTTCCGTTTGGGAATTTATATTTGCCTGAGCCCAACCATCGAACTTCGCTTAATCCTAAGATGTCCAATTCGTATCGCATGAACTCTCGTTCAAGTTTGTTAAATCTGTGTTTTACAATAATTGTCGAGAAGGGTATAAATACTTTCCAGAAACCAATCTTTGTCAGAGTACAATAGCCAAAAGTCGTCATCGTTTGATCAGCCCTTATCCGAGGCGTAGTGTTGGTTTAGTTAGCGGAATTTGAGTCAGTTACGAAGAATGCTAACCTTCGTAAGCTATCCTAGAAAGCTAGGAACCCTTTTTTTTTATTATAGTGATCCTAGTTTCTTTCATTCAACACTAGCGCTTATAAGTTTAGCAGGTCAAGACCGGTTGGATGAGACCAGTATCCGGTGGTTACCGCGGGGAGGTAAAATAAGCACAATTTTACCTACTTGTGCACAATTGTTGGTGTAAAAACTATAAAGTAGGTTTAACTATCGACGCACTGAAAAGAATGGAAAGCTATCAAAGTTTTTGCTGTTACAAAAAGAAGAAACATTCTCTAATCTACAAATTATAAGAGAAGCATAATGCGCATCGAAGCAGCAGTTAGAACCGAAAGAAAAAGAAACAAAAAAAAACACGATTTCAATCGTAATCGTAACTAGTGTTTATAAATCTTATAGGAAGCTAACCTTAATCCACAACTTGAAATACAATCATCCCATGATTTAGGCTGCTTGCAAGGATAATTCCATTTGCCCCACAGCTACATCGAAAATAAAGCAAAGTGAAAGCTTAACCAACCCCAAGGCAAAACAATGCCACACTGCAATTTCAAAAACTGCACCTAGAAAATACAAAAGCACACTGTTTTGCCATCATCATCGTCTAATCTCTCCCCCTAGCTCCGATGAGAGTGCGGGTGAAATCATTTGAATACATTTACCAGGGATAAAATGCAACCAAGAATCCTCTTGCACAAGGATCATAGTATATATCCAGCTGGGAGCTACTTTATATCGCTTGGCACCAATTTCTGTTGTTTTTTTTTTTTTTATCAGCATCACAACAGACGAATAAGTTTTCCCATGCAAACATTTCAACGCCACTTTTATCTGATTTCTTGAACTTCAGAGAAGCCGGATCCGGGATCCGGATGGCAGGATGGCAAACGGCAAAGTGACAGCGTGGTGGTGTGTTTTTGTGGGTTTGCTGAGACTCGGTCGAACTTTGCTTGTGTCGTGTTGTGGCTCATGGGTTGTTCTGTTAAAGTTCTATTATTTCAAAGACTTCAGTCTATCTTCAATCTGCTCGATGAGAGGAATCCATGATGTAGCGGGCGATAGCGGCAATGTCGGTGCGGCGCTAGAAAAGCGGCGGCGGCGGGCGGTGCAAAGTAGTGTTTTTTATGAGTTTTTGCGACAAAATTCATTTCCATGGTCGCTTCTTGACGAAAATTTATGAAATTTGGGACACATACAGCTTTCATTATACATAGAATACGCCATTTTCTAAACAAAACAAAAATAAACTTTTTTTTATTTACAAAATGGCGCCCAATGAAGGTGAACTGAAAAAGTGAATTGATGAGAAATTGGTGGCAAAATGTCCAATACTATGCGTTATGCAAGCGTACCTAATAAATAGGACAAGCTTAGAATTTAAAAAAAAAATCAACTCGAGATAACAATCAAACATGATAAAGAATTCGAAAAATGGTCTGGCAATTCTGTTTGTCTACCTGTGTGTGCGTCTGTCTGTCTCTATCTCGAGATACAGCCTAAGTTACTGAAGAGTTTTTTTTTTTAAACTTGGTGATATGAAAGTTTAAATTTTTGTAGTTCCAAAATTGACCGTACCTTCGATATGACGAAATCAACGAAATTATTTGGCATACTTAGTTTGGGGCTTAAAGCAATTAAAAATTCTGGTTAAGTCATTTTGGTAATGAATTTTATTTTAGCATCCACATTAACTTTGACCCTAAGAGTAAGTACGCCATTGCTTATTCTGGCCACCATTTTGTCAACAAAAAATTGTCAGACTTTTTGTGTAACTCTATGTGTCCCCACTTTCATTTATTTTCATCAAGAAATTGCCACGAAAATTAATTTTGTCGCTAAAACTTATAAAATGCACCACTGTTTGGTGGTGGCGTCGTCGTCGTTGGCGTCTCTTGTCCTACTAGCACTGTTGTTGTTGTTGTTATTGTTCGGTTCTTGTTCTTGGTGTTGTGGCTTTGAATGCTATCAGCAGATTTTGGTTAATGCTAATGCCTTGGATTGGATGCTCGCTTGTTGTGTGTACAGCGGATATCATAATTTCCAAAGTGCTGGATAAACGATGCAACTAGGCGAGACTGATGAATGCGAACGATGCACTTAAAGTTAAAAGTTTAGAAGTCCTTGGATAAGGAATTTGAAATGTGTGCGCACTCTAGTTCTTTAAAGGTTATTTGAACTTTTTAGCTCAATTATTATGTACAGTTAAGTTAATTGGGGTTTGGTCAATTTGGAAATGGGTTTGGATAAATTGTGCTGGGTTACACTTACCTTTAAAAATTGAATCACTGGATCAAGATCTAATACATCGGTTTTTATGTTTTATGTACAAACAAAGAACAGGCTAAGAGCTTAATTTTTTGATGTGAATCTGTTCGCGGCTGAATAAGGGTTCAAAAAGACTGCAGGCAACTGTTTTGAGATGCTTTACGCATCATTCCTGAATTCATTGCACCAATAAAGTAGTTGGCTTTTAAACAGATGCTGAAGAAAATCCAAGCAGCCGTAGTCAAATTGTCCTGTCACATATAGTACGTTCATGTCCCCAGCCCGGCAATTTCGCAAAAATGAAAAAAGAGGTGTGTATACGCCCGCCAAAAGTAAAACTTCGTTTTTAATACAGTTAAATTAGGTTGAAAAAGCGGCAAACTGCAAAATGGATGCTAACGGTCATTTTTTGTCCAAAATCTTCCGTATAATGTTCTATAACCTACCTCAAAAGTCACAATGAATCACATGTCTACAAGTCTCTCAGAATTCTGCATCAAAAAATACCTTAAAATGACGTGCCATATTTTCATTTCACACCAATATTTTTAATTGCGATATGGGCACCATATATCAAGTTATGCATTCGTGCAAAAAAAAAAAAGTTGAGATAACAATCAAACATGACATTACGATGATAGAGAATGATAAAAAAGTGGGTCTGACAATTCTGTCTGTCTGTCTGTCTGTCTGTGTCTATCAGAGACCACAGCCTAAACGGATAGGTCGATTTACTTCAAACTTGATATGTGGCGTTTTTTAGAGAATATCCCCAGACATTTTATTGATTTTTTTTTGGACCCCAAATAACGGTAGCTGTCATATACCGGTTTTAGAAAAACTCATTTTTCTCAAAAACGGTGCCTACGATTTTTATTAAAAAAATTATGGTCATTTTTTTGGGTAAGGTCTATCTTTGAATGAGAACCAATTTTTTCAAAAACCGTTATTAACGGTACCTGCCATAGAACCGTTTTTTTAAATTCTGATTTTCTCCTTCATGACCAATCAATTTCAATCATTTTTTTTATATGAAAGCATTTAAGTTGCCGTAATAGTTTAAAAAAATCGAAAATTATATTTTTGGATTTTTAAAAAATAGTTGAAATTTTTTTTTGAAAAATCATTTTTTCAAAAACTCTCAATATTTTTTTTCAAAATTTAGTTTTTAGATGTTGATTAATAATATCCTAAAAATGGCGTACTAATTTTTTCTTATAAAAGTCCTTGCAAAATTTTATATAGAAAGAATATTTTTTTTTTAAAACGGCTCTAACGATTTTCAATTTTTTTTTTTTTCTAAAAATGTATCATTGTAGAAGAAATCAGATTGCATACTTCGTTTTGAGTTAAAATTCATTAAAAAAGCTGTTTTAATCCTTTGAAAATCGAATTTTTTGCTTTTTTCATTTTTTTTCTAAAACTGCATCTACAAATTTTTAATTAAAAAGGCTAAACATAAATAGTAACTTTATCTACAAGAGCAATTACGTGAGACCCAGTCCTCCATTTTATTTTTCTTTTTTTTTGTATGGAACGTGAGAATATTTCGCCTTAGAAATGTTAGGAAACAGTTTGCTATAAATTTAATTGATCTTACGGCCAATTTCTTGACAAAGTTTTAAAATCAATTTAAAACTATTATTTTTAGCTCTCAGTTTTCTGAAGAAAAAAATAAATAAAAATGAGACAATTTGAGTTTTAATTTTTCTTAAACCGAGTTTTAAGAGCTAGAACTTTCTCAAGAAATTAGCCGTTAGTGTCTTTGTTTTTCCACTAGAATTACAGTTTTTGAAATATGGAAGCGTTCCCAGAATGATTTTTCAGATATATTTGATGAAATAAAACAAAAACTAACTATGTCTCAAACAAATAATACGTTCGGAAATTTATCTAAATAATTTCCATTTGATGTAGCTTAGATTTAAAAAAAAAAGCCTGGACATCAAATTCTTCATAACTCTTTTTATTTTTAATTTAAAAACATTTGACTCATGCAAAAAACAATAATGCCCTAAGCAATAATTCTAAACAAATATAGGATAGGAACCTACCTTCATCAAAGCTTAAAACTTAAATTAATTATTGTTTGTCTATCTTTTCACTTCAGAACATATAACAAAAAAAAAAAAAAACAAAAAAAAAGGTCTAAAAACTTTCAAAAACTTTCTAGGAAATTCATTCAATGATAATAATTTAGCAAGTGGTTTCCTAAACTTTCACTTGGAATTCAAAAACTATAGCAGTGAAAAAAGTTTAGTTTTTGATTCACAATTCGGAAAAACCAGCATGTGGTTGCCAGATCCATTATAAAATGGAAATGGTTTTGCAACCGATCTGTGTTCTACACTTTGCATTTTAACACGTATGTAGCATGTAGTAGGTATTGCTTTTTTGTACAGTAAATCGACTCTCTAAAAGTCAGGAAAATTCGTCACTGTATAGCTGTAGTATGAATATTACTTTTGTATCATGTATATAGTATCTACATACATGAAGTAGGTACTACTTACACATGTAAACTAAAAAGTTTTCAATTTAATTATGTATTTTGCTTTTCGAAATGATATAAATTCATGGAAATTTTCTCTTTCAATTTCATTTTATTTTGTTATCCAAACTTTTCTTTATTTTTTCGAGGCATGTTCTGTTCATTGTTCAATCCAATTATCATTTTTCCTATTCCTACCTAATAATTCTGTGCAGGGGTTGGGCATAGTAAATTAAGTACAACAGAGTAAAAAGAAACAAAGATTCATAAGCGGAAATGGCCCCCAAATATGGAGTTAAAATCTTAGGAATCCTCGAAGTGGGCCACAAACAGTAAATACTTTTGTAATTTCATCAAACTGCAAAACCCTGGATTTCGGGGTTTGGGTGTTTGTAAAATGGCATTTCGATGTTCTTCGTTTTTCGACCAATAGCCTAATTCATGTTTTGACCTTAATATGACGTTATCGAGAGAACAAAGTGAGTTAGTGATGCACTTGCATAGGGTGTGACGAAAATGAGTTTGGATGGTTCCCGAAACAAGATGCACATATTTTATACTGTAAATGAGAAAAGACACCAAACACCATCAAAAACAATCTGTGATGTACCTTGGATTTTATAGCTGAGGTATGCTCGTCGGGTCCAGGGTCAATCAAGGGAGGTACTGAACTTGATATATCAAAAGATCATTTATTCTTTGCAATCCTTTATTTATTCATAAAAACTTAATAATAAACACTACTTTACTTTTACGGTGGTAACTCTGGTGTTTTGATGAATGCGGCAACTCCGGTCTCTGCTCTTGGCGGTCCTTCTTCCCTGGTTTGCGTGTAACGCAATGCTGGGTTCTAACAGAGTGACCTCTGGTTGCTCAACGGTTTCTAACCGGTTCTTCAACAGAGTTTCCTCTGGTATTTTCTACGGCTTTTAACCGGTTGCTCTTGAAGTTTCCTTCGGCTTTTCAACGACTTTTAATCGGTTTAGCTTTAAGGTTTCCCTTAGCTTTTCAACGACTGTAAGCCGGTTGCTCACAGAGTTTCCTCTGGATTTCAACGACTTTTAATCGGTTTAGCTTTAAGGTTTCCCTTAGCTTTTCAACGGTTGTGAACCGGTTGCTCACAGAGTTTCCTCTGGATTTCAACGACTTTTAATCGGTTTAGCTTTAAGGTTTCCCTTAGCTTTTCAACGGCTGTAAACCGGTTGCTCACAGAGTTTCCTCTGGATTTCAACGACTTTTAATCGGTTTGTCTACGGTATGGTACCGGCTATACATCAACTTTAGATCCCTTACCGCTGGTGGGGGGAAATCTTCGGTATCCGTATGGTATTAGGCTTTAAGTTAAACACTCTCAACCGCTCTTTTTGCTGGTGCTTCGGTGCATTCTTATTAATATATCTGGCACAAAGTGGATGCGAATTATAAGCATGCAAACGATAAAATATCATATAAATTCCATTTTGATAAAGTCTTATATGTTAATATTTACCGTACCAACTTTATATAAAATATAAACTGTTATGTAAATTTATAACATATTTTATATATATGTAGTGCACCCTGTATTGCACATAATGTTTCTTTTTTATCAGGCGCTCATAGAATATGTGTATTTACAGCCCTATTCTGAATGAAAACTCCCGGGGAAATGTTTTTGGGAGAAGAGCTCACAATCGAAAAATTGCAACCAATTTCGTTCTTTTTTCACTTTTACGTTATTCTGAACACAAGGGGAACAAATAACAAGCGAAAACATAATGAAATTCCGGGAATATTTCGATTTGGAGCCCTTCTCCCGAAAACATTTCCCCGGGAATTTTTGTTTAGAATAGGGCTGGATATTTTGACAGAAAGTAAAAGAAACAATATGGCCGCCACGAGCTGTCATGAGCTACATGAGCAAGTTCGTGAGATCTAGTCGTGAATTTTATCTTCTACCATCTTCATACTTAGCGGAACTTTGCTTTTACGCTCACAAAAATTATGTTTCTAAAAGGAAAAATTAGAAAAAAACGCCTCTCTTCGGTATATATTTTTGATAGTTATAAGTAGGTATGTATGATTTTATCCACACTTAAGTAAAGTAATGAATATCCTATTAAAATCTATCAATGTCAAAATTTTTGCTTACTTTGTAAATTTACCGCTATGCAAAGTCATTATATTAATGACAGAATGACATTAAAACCAAAACAAAAAAGTTCCTTCCATTAAACAATAGGTAACTTAGCAAAACTTTGACTTTCTTTATCCTGTCATAAATATAAACTTATTTTCGCCATCAAGTAAATACTTTGCACTTACATACAATGTGTAGCATATTAGGAGAGTTGACTGGGGAACTGGGGTGAGGTGATTTTATCCAATACATACATTTACACATGCATAAATTATGTCATTATGTTCGAATAATATGGCGCATAAATGCGATCAACAATAAAATGTCAAATAATTACAAACAAGTAATGTGTGGCTGAAAAATTAATACTGTGTAATGGAATGGCATGGTTTTACTTCATAAAGTTAGATGAGTTTTTGTTGATGCTGTGGCTGCGGTTGTTACATTTTGTTTTCAGTTTTTAGGAATTAAAATGTTTGCCTAGGGAAAACAACTCATGTAGTTTCCTTTTTGTATAAAAAAGGAAGTAACTCTAAGATCCATACAGAAAAGATGTCAATTGCGAAATTATTTCTTTTATATGGGAATGTTTCTGAATCTTCTTTCAGAGCCATATAAGCTGCTGTGTCTAGTCTAGCTTTAGGACTAGATCGCTTTTGCTGTAGAGTCCGTAGAGTTTATCGGTAAATCTTCTCCTCCATTCCTAACCCAATCCCAATCGGAGAGTCTTTTTCTTAAAGCAACCCCACAGGTGATTTCACTCGATCTTGACAATATCCCTGCCTCTTCCCTATACATCAATATGGTTAAGCTGGCTTGGCACTTTGACAGGGGGCTTTACTATGCGAAGAAGCATTCTATGCCTGAAGAAATAGGGGCTATCAAACGTGATTCTTAGTCGGGATTGAAGTAATTGTTCCAAGTAATAGTAATAAATAGTAAAATTTAGTAGTTTCCTTTTTGTTTAAAAAAGGAAGTGACTCTAAGATCCAGACAGAAAAGATGTCAATTGCGAAATTATTTCTTTTATATGGGGATGTTTTTGAATCTTCTTGTTTGTAAAGTCTATAATAATTAAAATTAAAACTATAAAATTGTCGATATTTATCCAAAATAACAATGCATTTATATGTTTTGCAAGTGGAAGTGCATGTGTCTCTGGACCTTCTCACTTACTGCTTTCATCCACTTTTGTATACGCTTTCATCCGCTTACATCCGCTTGCATCCGCTTTCATCCGTTTTTGCATCCGCTTTCTTCCGTTTTTTCATCCGCTGCTTATTTATCCGCTTTCAAACGCTTTTATCCGCTTTCACCCGCATTCATCCGATTTCATCCGCTTTTGCATGCATTTTCATCCGCTTTCATCCGATTTTATTTCTGCTTTCATCCACTTTTGTATACATTTTCATCCGCTTTCATCCGCTTTCGTATCCGCTTTTATCCGTTTTTGCATCCGCTTTCATCCGTTTTTGTATCCGTTTTCTTGTTGCGTTGTCAGTCTGTTAGGAGTTAATGTGTGTTACCAGGCATGCAGAACGCACAGAAATATTTCTATTACCAAGTAGTTTTTTTTTGTTGCCTGTGGCTTCTCCATCCGCTTACCCCTTATCAACCGATTAAATGCCACAGTGAATTTTTTTCCCTTTCCTATTCCCCAGACTCTATTATAACCCACCACCCATTACATATTCTTTTTTTAAAACTCACTTTCATACCAAGGTACACATTAAATTTTTTTTATGTTTTAAAATTTGTTCTATATTGAAATATGAAAAAGAACTTTAAAAAAAAATCCACGCAAAATGTAAAATCTCTTGGGAACCCCTCAAACTCTCTTACAAAATATTATTCTTCATTTTGTTACATTTATTTCTTGTTTTTAGTCACGATAACAGTAAGATGAAAATATTATATCAGGAAAATTCCACCATTATTCTTACTTATTTTAACCCCTAGTGAATAAATAATAAAAAAAAAAAAATAGAATATAAAAAAATAAAGGTGATACGTTAGATAACACTACGATGAAGAAACGACAAAAAAAAATATAAAATATGAAAAACGTTTTTAAAGTCCTTTTTGTGGAATATGTCACGTTCCATGGATAAAGAACAAGCGAAAAGATATAAAAAATAAAGGAAATGCGCCTGCACAATGCCAGTCCCTCTCCCGAGTGCCAGTGTCTCAGATCCCAGTCGCAGCACCACCCACATCATAAAGAAACGGCAGTTGGGGTAATCATTATTGATAGCATAAAAAAGTCATCCAAGCCTGTGTGTTTTTGAAAAGCTGTTATGAAATTTTAAATGATCCTTTGAAGATGGAAGGATTCCCATATCGAGTTGATGGATGTTTTCACTCTTTAATTTGATATCTCCGAATATAGATGGAAATTTGTTGTTTTTTGTTTTTTTAAAATGCTTTCAATAATTTGAGTTGCACTTGTCAGTTTAAGGTGCGCACAGAAGATGAATTGTTTTTTTTTTTTTTATAAATCCAAAAAACAAACAAAACAAAGGAAACTTATTTTCCTCCAAAATAATGTAGGTTCCTATGCTTCTTCATTAATTCATAGCATTACCATGCGAGTGTGAGAGAACCGTTGGTAAACAACAACCTTAATAATTGGCGTTGAATAAAACAAAAACCAGCAAGATGAGGTCTTCCTATAGCACGGTGTCTATCTGGGTTGGATATGAAGTCGGGCTTTTAAAGCAATGTCCAATGTCCATACGCCCAACTTGCCATATAGCCATATTAGCTGCTGTGTCTGTGTATATTAGTATGGTTAAGCTCTTGGCTCTTTGACTGGGGGCTTTACTATGCTAAGAAGCATTCTAAGCCTGAAGAAATAATGGGCTATTAAACGTGATTCTTAGTTGGGATTGAAGTAATTGTTAGTAATAAATAGTAAAAGTGGATCTCCATTTCAGGTATATAAAGTTCAATTGGCGCCCGAGCAGGGACCGTAAGGTCTTTTCCGTAAAATCCTAAGGAAAGGAAATGAAGCAGTAACACCAGAACCGAAACCGAAAATTACCGGAACCCGATAAACCCAAAAGCCGATACACCAGAAATCCGATACACCAGAACCAAAATTACCTGAAACCCGATACACCAGGAATCCACTATACCAGAACCAGAACCGAGAATACCTAAACCCGAATCTATAATACCTGAAATCACTAACCGAAGCGTACTCACCGATACCATAAAACAAAACAACAACGATACCAAGAAACTCAAAATGACTGAACCCGAAGTACAAGACAATTTACTTCTTAGTATAGGAGCTATTTACCTCTGCTCTGAATTTAGCTCATCGAACGAATGTGTAAATTAAACATCAATACTGAAGGGACAGTAAATGTACTCCGTAGTAAGTTTAGCACTTACATGAAAGAAGCCCGACTTCGTAAATCAGCCGAAAACTTGTTTGAAGATTTGGAAAAAGTCTTGGAAACGAAAGGCGATGAAGAAGAAAAACGAAGCAGTCCCGAAAACGAAAATGATGGAAGCAAAGGCGTTGTAGGAAATCCTGGAGCAGCTACATTAGCGAGCACTTCCACTCACCCGCTGCCAACACACCCACCGATTAACGAGTTCGACAGTCTTACCCGAGAACCACGAGTTAGAGATTGGTACTACCCAGTTCCAAATTATGCTTCGCCGATATTTGCTGCTAATGCTGCTACTTTCATCCAACCTCCTGCAGACGTTGAGAGGCTAAGGGGCGAAGCACCCCACATGTTTTTTTCAAGACCCACAGTATGTAGTGAAGTCGATGTCATGAACACTGTACGTAAATGGGGATTAAGATATGATGGGTCAGGCAGCGCACGCGAATTTATGGAATGATTAATCGAACTTAACGAAAGCTATAAAATTCGAAATAACGAAATTTTGAAAGCACTTTCCGAAATATTTAAGGGACCCGCCCTTGAATGGTTTCGAATAAATCGAACTGCTTTTGTCTAGTGGGATGCATTCCAAAAAGCTTTCCTAACCTATTTCCTTCCGACAAGGTTTATAAATAAACTGGAAGATGACATAGCTAGAAAAGTTCAAGGCCCTAGAGAGAAAGCTAAAGATTTTATAAGATCGTATCAATATCTTGTGCATCAACATCCCAACATGAGTTTAAAAGACCATATCGACAAAATATATGATCGTTTACGTCCAGAATGTCATTTGTATATTCGGCGTAAAGATTTTGAGACTCTTGAAGAACTCTCAGGTCTGGCGGAAGAATATGAGTATATTCGTAATGAAAACAGGCTCAGCAATCCTGCTAAAGCACCGGAAAAGCCGATAGTCGCCTCGCGAAATTTTAGAGAGACAGCAACCGAACATGTAAATAGAGTTATAAAAACCATGATAGCACAATACGTGCAAGGGAATCATAGATTCTGGGATGAATATTTGCCCGAACTAACATTCGCCATTAACACCAGCAAGCATTCCTCGACCGGATTTACACCCGCATACCTCAATTTTGGAAAAGAGCTTAAACGACCGAAAGAACCCATCACTACCCTACCACCCACACGAACAATAACAGAAGACATATCAATTATTAGAAATGAAAGAATGCAAGCACTATATTAACTAGTCGCAGACAACCTGAAAAGAGCAGCCGAGACGCAAGGGAAGTACTACAACCTACGAAGAAGAGCATGGCGTCCCTGTATTGGAGAATATGTGTACAAACGAAAAAAAGTACTATCCTCCGCGGCAAACCAATTCACCGAAAAATTAGCTCCAAGATACGAAGGGCCATGAGGTAATAAGATTAGAATCACCTGTTATTACCGTATTGCAAAAAATTGGAATAGACGGGAGAAGGGCATAATTGGTACGCGCTCACGTGAAGGACCTGAAAGGGTATAAAAGGAATGATGAGATTGACAAATCGATCATTAAAAGTACCGAGGTCAACAGTATGGCAGCCCCCAACCCATTTTTGCGTAAGCAAACACAGCCAAGCAAACCAGGAACCAGCCGACCCACAACCAGCCGAAGCATCATCCAGCTACCGAGCGACCAGGCGCGCATAAAATTGCCGACCCGCCAAAATGCGGAAACAGCCGATAACGCCAGCCGAACGTCACCGCTGAGGCCAATCAAGGCAAAGGTGACTTCGGTGGTGGTCATTCCGGCACCACCACTAACAACAACAAAACAAAGACGGCGAGTAGTCATCCAGCCTCCCGCACCGTCATCCACAGGGGTACAGGGTATTCAAAACTCAGTGCCAAACAACACGCCGCCACCAAGGCAACAGCAGCAGCTGCTGGCAGTGGAAGCTGATATGACTCAACAACACAAAAGGGAAAGCAAAAGAACCATGCCAGATGATCCATTTGCCGGGATAATTATTACTAGCCACAGTTTTTATAAGGCGTCCCATAAACGTCAACGGCTAGTATTCAGGAGGAAGTGGGGCCAGGTCGTCGCCCACGTTACAAAGCCGGGAGTTGCGATACTCACTTGCGCCGAAAAGCGTCGCATGGTGACTTACTGCCCTGTGCCACCGCAAGATTAAAAAAAAAAAAAAAAAAAAAAAAAAATGTAAACAATGAAATATTTAATAAATAAAAACCTAAAACTGAATTTTAAATAAATAAAAAAAAGAAATAATAAAATAAATAAAAAAAAAATGAAGTAAAGAAATTAAATCGCTTTTATTTAAGAGAAAATTAATTTTTTTTGGAAAAAAAATATATATACATTTATGAACCAGAACATAAGACCGCGTTGAATCTTTTCTTCTCTACGAATTAATAAAAAAAAAAACCTGTTTATCGAATCAATGTCAAGACGAGAAGGTTCTCGTCTCCGAAGTGAGAGGGGGATGTAATGATGCATCCTGCGATGCATTACATTTAACCTCTACACCAACAAACTACTCCCAAAACAACTCATCACCAGCCGACTAAGCAACGACTTACCTACCAGCATCAGCATCACCAGCCGCCGACGCATGCGACATACATATCTTCATTACCAACCAGCAACAACAACAACAACAACCCCAAACGCATCTCCGCTCCCATGTACCTAGCCAAGCATATCCACATCACTGATAGCAAATTATGATAACACCCACGCAATCGTCCAATGTGCAGTGTGGTGAATTCAAAAGAGAATCAACAAAAGAATTATGGTGAATTCAAAACACGAAGAAGACGCAAAAAGGAAAACTACAAAAATCTAATGTTCTTCGTGTGGTAAACTTGTACATCACGCACTGATGGCAGAACGAATACCGCACAAAGAAGAAAAGGTAAAAATATGAAATCATCATGTGTGGTGAAAAACACATGGCACGATAAGCCTTTGGTCAAGTGGTTATACTAAAGCCAAATATGCGTAGCCCGCTACCCGTAACCCCGCCGTGTACCATAAAACACTAACAGCCCTATTCTAAACAAAAATTCCCGGGGAAATGTTTTCGGGAGAAGGGCTCCAAATCGAAATATTCCCGGAATTTCATTATGTTTTCGCTTGTTATTTGTTCCCCTTGTGTTCAGAATAACGTAAAAGTGAAAAAAGAACGAAATTGGTTGCAACTTTTCGATTGTGAGCTCTTCTCCCAAAAACATTTCCCCGGGAGTTTTCATTCAGAATAGGGCTGATCGTCTTTTAATCAATGGCTAAAGACAAATTATCATGGCAAGTTACATTGTCGAGCAACACGTGCAAATTGGGTTTTGGAGCAGTTGGAAGATGATCCCAATTTTGGTCGCAAAATTATTTATAGTGTTGATGCCCATTTTTGGATGAATGGGTAAGTGAATAAGCAAAATTGCCGGATTTGGGACAACACTAATCCACGCGAGATTCACGAGGTGCCAATGCCAATGCTTCTTGTGGCCTGAATTGGATGATATAGACACCGAAGACATGTGGTTTGAACAGGATGGCACTTAAAAGCTTTCATGTAAAAAAATGCTTGAAATTGATTGAGTCATGAGAGAGAAAATCAGAATTAAAAAAAACGGTTCTATGGTCGAGGAATCAGTTTAAACTATAGGCAGCGAGCGACCCCATGGGGTCGTAATAAGAAAAACTTACAGGTCCGTTGTCTTTCAGGCTTTATCAATGACAAAAGGACTAATCCATGTAAATCCAACACTATGTAACTTTATCGAACCCCAATATACTTCCGGGTTTAAAAAAAAAAATAATTAAAAAAGGTGTTGCGAGTCTGGGTTACCACGTTGGTGTCCTTGATAATGGAAAGAGTGCATGGCATTCTTGCTCTGGCTCGGCCTAGCTCGAGGGATTGGGAGTGGTTCTTGCTCCTCTTTTCATACATCCCCCACTCAACAACAACAAAAAAATATCATGCCAGGAAATGTATCTTATAGGATAAGGATACGGAACTATAAAAATGAAAGGATGAGCGCCTTTGAGATCGATATCCTGTTTCCAATCCTACACCTAAGCAACGCACATTCTATATTTACCATCAGCTCTATAAGAAAAATCAAGGATTTGCTACACATACCTCTGCTCTTTAAGATCTTAAATTTCACGACTATTTATTGATTGATTAAAGTTCTGTCCACACTCCTTTGTGTCGCTATAATCTTCTTCACCCTCAGAAACCTATTTAAATTTTAAATATCTTTTGTTTAATATTGAATATAAATGATCCTCATTTCAATATTAACTATTTATGTTCTTAAAAGAAAATCATCTATCTAAAGTAGGTACTCACTTTAAATACTTTTGTATCCTGGTGTAGTTCAACACAAAAAAAAATGCTCACTTCTTTACTTCGAGCTTTCATAAAAAAACGAAGCACCGCACTGTCTACCATATGAATGGTTTGCAATTCCAAAAAAAATCATTCTGCGGTCATTGTCCTAATTTCACACTTTCATCATTCTTTCTTCTTTACTTTCTTTATTCTTTTGAATTTTCGCTAAAGTTCTATTTCTCCTGTCACTAATACGATGATTTTTGTTCAAGTAATTTCTCTCAATTTTCTTATTGTACACATTCTCGTTGTGACGACGCGACGCGTCGGTCGGTGTATGAGTTCCTACTCAGCCTGACTCATACTACCATAAGTAGATACTTAATAGTTTTTTATACATAAATCCTATAAAAATACAATCAAAATGAATATGGATAGCAAGTGTGTTTCTCGGTTATTACTTCTAGATTTCAGCAAAGCTTTTGATAGCGTAAATCATATCCGTTTATTAAACTCAAACGATACTTTTCTTTCTTCAGTACTGCTTGTAATCTGGTGTTTTCCTACTTGTCTCAGCGCTTTCAATATGTTTGTATTGGTGAAACTAGTTCTGATTTTCTTGAATTGACGTCAGGTGTTCCCCAGGGTTCCATACTAGGTCCAATTTTGTTTTCAATATTTATAAATGATCTACAATATGCAACATCTTCTTCGCTTGTTCATCTTTTTGCCGATAATTTTCAGTTACTCTTCTTCATCGTTTCTCATTCGCGGAATTAAGCTTTGAAATAATCTTTCTAGACAAGAGAGATTCACTTACAATTTTAATAAATTCAAAAGATTGGTTTCTGCTAATTTTGCTGAACAAATTTCTGATCCTTAAGTATGTCCCAATTAATAATTTAAGTATGTCCTGATTAAAAATTTGATGGTTATGAAAGTTAGTTCTTCTTTCAATATTTTCAACTTACTTAAATTCAATATATGTTTTTGCTTCTGCGATTAAAAATTATAAACATTTTGTCATGTGTATAAGTAAATATATATTTCTTTGTTGACTTTTTTCATAGATATTCTTTCAAATTTATATTTTTTTTATTGATATAAGTTTTTGTTATTATATTCTTTTTTTTTTAACTTCGTTTATTTACCACAAACCAACCAGCACCTCAGCAATGCTTATGCACCTATCCAACATAAATTAGCTGCCTTCCATTCTATGGCACATAGACTTGTTAGTTTACCATTATCTAACAAATATTATAAACAAGAATACACACATATATTAAACACAGCATACATTAATGGATATGGATCATCTTTAATTGGAAATATAATACGTCAACATTCAAACAAATATAATAAACAACAACTCTCAACCTTTTACACACGGAAAAAATCAACACAACCAGCTGATTTGAGTCGAGTGTCCATGACCTTCGCTCCAGACAGCACAAATGGTCTCAAAACAGTGTTCCACCGCAACAAAATGGCTTTAGTTTTTTCTAATAAATACAAACTTAAAAACAAACTGACAAGTGTTAAAGACAAGAAAGACAACTTAGAAAAATCTGGAGTTTATGAAATAAAATGCCAATGTGGACGAAAATACTACGGCCAAACTAAGAGATCAGTGGCAACTAGATTCAAAGACCACCAGAACTACATTAAAAACAACGATTCAAAGAAATCGGCAATTGCAGCACATGCATTACAAGAACAACATTTGCCAATCACTTTGAATGATGTTCGTCTTTTAGCACTAAAATCAATAAGTTAGAGTCATCGTTATTGTTCATTATTTAAATAATTTTTGGTTTATAACATTTTAATTTTTTCATTTGTATAAACTAAGCATATAAACATGGGACAATGTCCTACAATATGTTGTATATTAAACAAATAAATAAATAAATGAAAATAGAAATATAATCTAAAATACTTAATTCAACATACACGATCAGTCTTATTTCTCTTTAACTTTAGACTTATAGCTAAATATTGCACAAATATTGCAATTTAATTTAAGTTAATTTGAGTAAAACTACAAGAATATTAACTTCCTTTTTGTCTTACTCATTTTCTTCTTTAGTTCGACTTTTCATCGCATTTTACCTCAGTGCTCTTTATCATGACGTTTGGTTTGACGTTTCAAAGTTTTGTTTTGATTAAATGAGAAATGTGCTTTGAATCTATTCATTCCTTTATGTTTCTTAATAAATTAAATCAAATGTCTAATAATGTATATTTGACTGTTAAAATAATGTTTTATCTGTACCTAAATAATAATAAAAGAAATAAAAGTAACCATTTAAAAACATAAAGTGGATAAACCAATTCTTGTCAGGTAAGTGCATCTACTTAGTATCTGCTTAGTCCCTATCCTACCTATCACCTAAATTAATTTTCTTTTCTTTTCTGCTGTACCTAGGATAGGATACGTTCATTCATTCATCGAAACCATTTGGCGACTTACTTGAAAAGATAAGATTGGCGGTGGGGAATGTTTCCTTAACACCCACTCTAATTGAGTGATTGTTCAAGATACATTCTACACTTGAAACTCCTCATCCGTCATTTTTCTTTTTCTTCTTCTTTGAAAAATTCGTTTTGGTTTTATTTTTATTTCTCAAAAACGACAAGACATTTTTTTGTCCGGTTTTTTGTTTTTGTTTTAAAATAAATAAGAGCATCGAATTAAACTACATTTGTACTTACTTACATATTATTTTGAGAAAAATTAGTTCAAACTTTTTTTTTAAATTATTTTTTCCAAAATTTTGACTTTAAAAATGAATTTTTCAAAAACTATTTCAAAAACCCGCTTTTTTTCAAAAATCATATAAAAGAAGAGGTCTTTGGCTTTACAAAAAGTTATATCCCTTATTGTAGGTGTAACCGTTGATTTCTAATAATTTTTTTTACAAATTAAGTAAATTTTTTTGAAAATTGCCCCTCCCGGCTAGACGGGGGGAATAGACCCCCCCTCCAATACGATTTTTTTTTTCTTAACTCGACTTAACCTACACGCTCTAGCTTTTTGGCACATTACTCCTGAATCGCCCTGTATATATGCTTTTTGATTGGAAGGGGAAATCCTGGAATGATCACTAAAAACGTCTTTTAACCACTTTGGAATGAATGCTAACCGTTAAATTTTTTTATCAATACATTGGTGTTTTGATATTCTATAGCTTAGCTCAAAAGTCTCAAAAAATCACGTTTTCTAGTTTCTTGTATTCTTTTTCCTCAAAAATTTGTTAATTTTGACAGTTTTGTGGTCTTTACTTTTTATTAAGGAAACAATAATGTTGTAAAGAAAAATGCAAGTAACTAAACAAACAGTAGAATGTCATAACTTAAAAAATAGAGCCAGCACTTAAGCAAATAAAAATTGGCAAAATAAAATTTTGCCGCTATGGGCGTCAGTCCACACTAGCTCCTTATGCTAGTCCACCACTGCGCCAAGGGGTAAATCCCTGGAGTTTTTAAATCAAAAATTCGTAGACACTTCATATTAACCTGCATGAAAGAAAAAAATGCAAATATTAATTGTTTGCAATTTTGTTTCTAATTCCGTTCTTCCTTTATACAAGAAGCATCTTTTTCTACAGCATGCATATACCATTTAGTTTCAAATGAATTATTATGCTGGATGCAGTTTTTAATTAAGAAAGCAAAACCATCACCACCGCAGACAGCCAGTGAGTGGATTTTTATTTTTCACTACTTGAGCACGACAAAACTGTGAAGCGATAGTTATTTTAAGTTATTAAATTTTATATCTTCAGCATGTTGTTTGTGTTTCTTTGAGTGTTGGTTGGAATTGTCGTTTAATTAAAAAGATTTTTTTTTTTTTTTATAAAAAGAGCAACTTCCAATTGAATCGAGAATAGATACTTCAGAAACATTGCATCAACGGTTGATACGTGATTGCATTCAAAATAAAAATAAGGAATATATGCATTTGATGATGAAGCTTTAGAAAAACGTAGACGAAAAAAATTGTCACTCACGTCTAACAAATATTCCTTGCCCCTCTCCAAAATTATACCCTTTTTACTACTGTCAAAGTTTTGCAACACAGGCTCCAAACTGGTATGAGAGGAACTGTCGCAACCCTTCCAGCAAGAAATCGGTCTCAGTTTTCTCGGTGCCAAAATGTACCGAGGTGGAAATATGTAACTCTGAGCAACACTCACAAATTTACACACTTTTGTGTATGAACACAAAAAAAGAATCTAAAAAAAAACACAAAACTGTAATTATGTGGATTTTTGCCATGGTTAAAGTTATTATATGTGAATTTGTGAAAATTAAGTGTTCTCTTTGATACTATCAAAAATAAAGATTTAATGATATTTTTTTGAAAATTTTGAAATTCAAATTCCAGTTCAAGAGCGAAAAACTGGAGCATTTGGAATTTTGTTTGTCTCTTTCTATTTTTATATATTTCTTGACTACTTTTCCAGTGTGTTATCTCGTGTTTTGTGTATTGTGCTGCCTAAACTGTAAGTAAACCGTAAAAACATTAATAACGTTAAGTTGTTTTTTTTAGACTTCTTTTCAAAATGAGCTGAATGTCCTTGAGCACCTAAGGCCTTATTTTCCGAGGATTTCAAAGCCTTAGATAAAATTTTGGAGTTTCAGGAGCTTTCTAACTCGCTACTGTCAAAATTTCAGCAGAATCATATATCACATCGTCCTTTATAATCCCGTTAACCAGAGGAATCAAAACTGTTGGATATTAAACCCAAACTAAGCACTTCAAAAATCCAAGGCGTTCTTAATTCACTTTTAGACTCAATTAAAAAACGTCTTAAGAATTCCTATAAGAAAAGAAATCTTATTTAGGCAACGATATTAGATCCAAAATTCCAAACGAATGGGTTTAGAAACGAACTAGAAGCTAATGATGCAGTTTCGTTGTTACAGGATGAATATTCGAATCAAATCAGACTAGTAAACAAGCTGGTCAATCGACAGTGGCTTCAACATCTTCTTCGTCTTTATCAATTCTGTAGCATCCGCGACATCAAAGGTAGACGATTTACTGTTCCTCCCAGCAAAAAACACTGTACAGATGTCAAGTTCAAATTGCTTGAAGCTATAATTGACATACGTCACTACCTGGAAAAAAACATTAATGGATAGTTTCTGTTCACTTGCTTATTGGCATCAATCTAAAAGTCAACTTCGAGAGATGGCTACTTCGGTTCCTTCTGGGGTTCCAAAGGAGGAAAGATAATGACAAAAAAAAAAATCGTCTTAAAGATAAAAATTTAAATCTTTTATTTATTAAACATAACTCAAACATTTTTGAGGACAAAATTTTGACTCTTATCTTTAATTAATTTTGCCAAAAAAAACGGAAATCCCACAAATCTTGAGGCTCTCAAATGGAAAACACACGTATAAAAATCTAAAAGCTAAGAATAAAAATCAGACAAAAAATCAATAAACTTCTCCCCGAATTTGTAGGTTCATATCGTGTAACCAAGATTTCTCCTAGCAACCGATACGAAAATACGCAAAGATTCGGGAACCAAGAGGGTCCCCGTACTACGACTACGACTGCTGATTACATGAAGCCTTGGTCTACTGATGAAAGTGAAGACGACATCTCTGAGTCTGAAAATGAAGCGCTTTCCGAAGTCGATGAAATCTGCTGAAACGAAACCAACTAAGACGATTAATCCTGCTAAGACGGTATTCCCTGATACAACGAAACACTAACAAGATGATAAGCCCTAATTAGACGAAAACTAGCTACGATGAAGAATTTTGCTACGACGGAAACCTTTTGTTAAGAAGAAACACTAAGGCACAACCTAAAGATGTCAAAATAAGATGATTGAACCAAAAACAATTTAGGATGATATCCACTAAGATGAAGAAACTGCTACGACGAAACCCAGAAGATGATGAACTTACCAAGATGAAGAACCTGCTACGACAAAACCCACAAGATAAAATACTTACCAAGTAGAAAGGAACCAGGACGGGCGAATTTGTACGATCACCCTATAAACTCACCACACATACGAGCTAAGAAGAGAAGAGGAAGAATGAAGAAGAACCAGACATTCAGAATCACTCGCATTCCAACCGTGCGTCGATCAGTACATATCTGCCTGCCTAAGTGCATACTAATTTGGACCGAAATGGATGCATTCTCGGCACTGAGCTCGGACCTAACTCGGAAGGATTTCGGACCCACCTCGGACTCTTTTGCTTGAAAAGAATTGTTAGTTTATTATTAATCGACTTTCTAACGGTTAATCCGGTCCTCGTCGTTAGAATAATGTGGTCCTGATGGTCTTGCATGTTGGGAGTTGTGCTTGTCCATCAGGATAACTTCTCTAATTACCACGGAAAAATACTTTTGGTGCTTGATGAATGATTCAAATCAAGACGACCCTAGCAAACGTGACTTGGACAATGAATTTAGGACCTAAGCGCATTTTTTTAAAATACCACGTTAGTAGGAAACAAGACAAGATCAATGCGGATGTTAAAGACATCCAGGGATTGAGGTGAGATCGGTAGGGTCTATAGAAAATCCAAGTGATTCCTACTTCCACAAGGAACGTTGTGATAAACCGAAGCTCCAAATTGATCATGTTGGTATAGTAGACACTGCTGGCTCCAATATCCGAGATGCCAACATAGACTCAGATCACTAATTAAAGGTAGCTAAAATTCTAATGCGGACATCCAAACTTCTACGTCAGCAAAACACAGCACAAAGTGTAGACCAGCAGGGAAATTACAGCCTCAGAAGTGCCGTCACTGATGTGTTAATAAGTTTCCCCTGGATACTATGTTAGGAACCCTAGTTCAGTGATGAGTGTTGGCGGGCACATACAACCAAGATCGAGGATAAATCGAAGTTTTCTGGTAGGCCCGTGACCAACCGCTGCACTGTGTCTTCGGGCTAAGACCTCGTTACAGCGGTTAAGCCCTCTCTCAAAGAATCAAGGAGGGCCTAAGTAAGACCACAGTTATCCAAGTACTTCTCAATAAGTTACTGACATGCACATTGCCAAGATACGCTGTAAACCGGATGGGTTCCTTTGAGGAAAGATTTTTTATCATTTGTATCATTTAAAAGTTAAGAAGAACTGCGACAAAGAGCTCTGTGTATTTTACAGAGACATAATGCTTCTTCGACAAGCTGAACTAACAATTGTGCGATAGCTACGTCTCTTAGAGCGTATTGAATCCAATCCGGAAGAACAACGTGGCAGAAGAAGAATTGCTAAAAAACAAGCTGTCTGGTAAGACTTGTTGGTTATGTTTGGGATATACCTTGGATTGTTAAAACCATCTCAATTTAGGGTATGCTAGAAGGACTGTCTCAAAATTCGGTATTTAGTAACACTCCTCTTGTAACCTTGTAAGAATTAAAAAAAAAAATTACGTCAAAAGTTTGTCGAAGTTGCCCTCGAAATGAGTGTTCCTATCTTTTTGGTTCTTAATGTCTTATTTAATTTAATGTGAGTTTATTATTGTTTACTAAGTGCAAATAAGAGAAACGAAGTTTTCTTTCAAATAAATTGTGTAGTCTTATCTCTTTTTCTTGGCACTAAATTATTATATCTCAATTTCATATGTACCCATGTACAAACCTTGGGTATAGATGTTTGAAAAGTACCTGCGTGTAAAACATATAAAATCAAATAACCCTTGAATCACATAGGGAATGGTTTTAAAATATATTTTATCAAACAAAAACTTTTTGGGTCAAACATAGCACATTACATAGCGTAAGTAGGTTTTCCTAGTCCAGATATATCAGCCCGCCCCCAAATGACATGATGATGGCATTTATTGGAAATGAAAAACGAACAAAAATTCTGATAAGATAACATAGACATGAAAAGTTTTAACAAGAAAACTTTTGAGACTTTTGAGTTGTGTGATGGACTTCAAGTAGCAATATAATCGTTTTTACTTTTCAAAACTCTGTTTTTTTTATTTTTTCAGACTAAAGTTGACAACAATTTTAGAGTAGGTACCTACATAAACTTGTGCAATAGCATTTCTTTAATGATTAGAAGATGGATTGAAATCTATTGATTATTCTTTCGTTTTGTTGAAAGTGTGGGAGTAAAAATCGAAATTTCTTTTTTTCAGTGGTTGCTGCTGTTCTGAAAAATGTTTTTTGGTTCCAACTTTCGAAATAAGCTTAGGCTAACGAAAAACGAGGTTGGGATTTCTTCAGTTGTTTTATTGAATGAAAGTGAAAAAATGACAAAATTTACACTGAGAAAAAGAAATTTTGATTTTTAGTGGTTGCTGTTCTGGAGAAGCGGTGGGTTGGTTTACGAAAAATAATATTGGGCTATACCAGGATTTACTTGGACAAACGAACCACAAATTTGAAATTACGATTCTTATACTAAAATACAAATTGTACTTTTTGTTATCTTTGAAGTGAAAACATAAAATAAGACATGAATTGCTAAATGAATTGCGGCGTATACAGGGGGCATGACCCCCCCTCCCCCCAAGAACTTCAACTTCACCTGTAAAAAAAAAATGTCTAAAAATTTTATAAAAAAAACTCATATTTTTTTCAATATCACCTTCCTGAGAAGAAGAAGCATACGGCACTGTTTAAGGGGAGGATACCAACATCGGCCATATGTTTCCGAATCCAAAACCATTGCCACCATATCATCATTTACCGAGCGTATCGCTGTATTTTCAGCTTTTTATAAGTACCCATACCAATTGGCACAATTTTTTTTTCAGTATTAGTCTATTTCGTCGTGAAACACCATGAAATGAAACGTTCAGAAAACACGTTTTCGAGGCATTTTTATGTGCGTGCGCCGTTGTTGTCGTTGGCTTTGGAAATTAGTAAGCATGATTACATTTATAAGCATCAAGATCATTACAATCTGTAAACGCTAGAAGTTGAGGATTAGCTAAACTTATGTTTAGTTCGAAATTAAACAATTTTGAATAAAATCCTTCTTCTACTGACCCATGTAGCAGAACTAGGATGAATAAAGTCTATAATGGGTTTCCTGATTCCTTGAGAGGGAACCTTAATACTGAAATTTATTCGGAGCCCGAAGAAATAGTGGTCCTCCGTTTGATCTCTACACTGGTATCTATCGTTGTACGACGATGTAAACAAAATCTTCGACTAAATCGAAGTTATAACTACCCATCGCGAGATGGCTCGTCAACAGCCAAACCCATTCTTTTTCGTTTCAATACTTTGCGTAGTGGTATTGCTCCTCGAAGTAGGGATTTCGCTCAATCAATGCATCATGGCTCATGCATCAGATGCTCCTGCAACTACAACTAAGGATGACGACATCGGCATACGAACGTGGGATAGGTCATGTAGTTTTTATACTCTAAGCAAACTTCAGACTTTAGCTGAAAAGACCGACCCATAGACAAAATCAAAACGCCTTGTAACGGCCATGGAATAAAGAGGGCATACCTACTTACTCTTCCGTGATATTCCCAGAATTTCTAGCACGAGAAACAACGGCTATTTGACTATAGTTTAGTGACATTGCAGGCAACCCACTCCCATTGGAAACACTGTAAAAATGCCATCAGAAATTACGTCACTGATGTGCGGAGCTTAACAAGGGAACTAAAGCGAAACTATTGTCTCGATAAAGGAAGCAAAGGCGGGTCCATGTAGCCACGGATGAGAACTTTTACGCTGGATCATCGGGTAGACGAAGCAGAAAGTGATCATGTTCTCATGACGGGTTTTCAGTGGTGTATTTACTAGTATTGAAACGAAGGCGGTAAAAATGAGCTTGGAGACTCGGAATAATTCTCCTTTTCAATCCCAGATTTATCGGACTAGGAGAGTCTCTTTGGTTGAAGTACCTACTTTGTCAAGATGAAAATGTTGAGTTTACTGAATAAATTGACAATGACAGTTCGATGATTTGTGAAAGGGTGCGTTCCCAAACTAAATCCAAAGTTGTCAATTCCCCATTGGAAAACCCTTTAGAAAAACGAAATGATAACTTAAGTTCAAAACCAACTTAAAATATGCATAGGGAAGAACATAAATGATTGACATATCCTTCTCAATTCTCAAAGCTCCCCAGGAATATCCTTTGCCTCATTTTGAACCCCATTCCTTTTATTATAGCAAAGCAATTAAAGTCTTACAATAGGCTTCACGATTATATAAAGCATCCAAAGGAATTTCAACCTTGAACAATTACTCACGCTGTGTTAGGCCTTCCAATGGCTATGTCCTATGCTCATCCAAAGCAATTTCTCATTTGAAGTAATTCCATCAAGAAAATTAAGGCATCTCCTTCCCCCATCAGATACTCAGTCGTATATAGATGGCTGATAAATACGAGCATTTTCCAATATAGCCAACAGTACTGGTCGTGTTTAACCAAGTGTGTCAATTGCAAGTCATTAACATCTTCATCTGAGCCCTATGTATATGCATTGTGTTGGTATAGTAGATACTTTTGGTGCCGCATAGTTTCGCCACAAATTTCATATCCTTCGCCATCACACGGTAGGAGGAAGCAAAAACACATAATATGTGAAAGTGCATCCACACATTTCAAAAGACTATAGTTATGTGAGTTTGGGCATCATATCGAGCTTCAGAAACTATAGCAACGCCAACAAGCACCCAGAATGTCGAAGTATCGATGTATCGACATTCGCACATCATCTCTGCCGGCAATAAATTGAATTTTTCATTCCAATGAGTTGGCAGCAACAGGACAAAAAGATGTTTTGTATCTATATATTTTGGCCGTGGTTCTCCATGTCTGTATCTTTGTATATCCTGTATATTCTGTGCCGTGAACAAGAATACTACTACAGTAAAGGTACCTACTTGTACCTTCCAATAAATAAACTACAAACATATAGTTCCTACCTATATAGCATCATGGATTGGCTTTTCCTTGCAACTTGCAACGGCAATTGAATCCTTTCTCGATGGCCCCGAAATCGATGAAAGATTCAATTGGAGCCCACTTGCCTCATGGATGCACAATTATGCATTGGCAGTGGATGGCGATATGGCGATGGAGATGAAGAGATGGTAGATGGATATTAATGTCGTTCGATTTGTGCACATGGCACTGTTTGGAATGTATATTCTCGGAACTCAGATCGGAAAACAGATGACGATAGGCCTTCGTCGCCTCTCTTTTCTCATTCAATTAAATCCTTAATAAATCTGAAATTGAATTTGCATGCACCCAAAATTGATTTACAATATTTTTGCCACACATTCATGCCAATCTGTCTTTTTTCTTGTTGTTTTTTTTTTTTTTTTCAAATTGACAGAATCAAAATGAGAATATTATTGGGACTCTTTACTTGATCAAATATTTACAATAAATATTTTTTTTGTTTTATTAATTTTGAACATGACTTAAATTCTCATTATTGTATTTGGAAGCTGTTCAGTATCAACATTCATATTATAAACAAACAGCAACTCATAAGGTTAAGCACTGACTAAAGTTCAGCCCAATACCAAGGCTTTGGACTACCGAAAACGGTACCAAAAAGGCGAACAGTGTTCAAAGTAGAAAAAAGGCTTGCCCAAACCAAAGTGTCGCTCTGCCGTGCGACAGTGCGATACAACAACTTGAAAATGTATTTACACAGCGTCATTTGAGAGTACGCACACCAAATGCGACAAGCGACAAACCGTTTTACAAATAAAAGCGTCAACTTTGTTGTGCGACACTTTGGTTTAGGCAAGCCTTAAGGGATAAAACACTACTAGACCAGTGACTAGCAGGTAGCAGGATATGGATGGTGGAAAAAAATAGGAAAAATGGGAAATATATGAAAGGGAAAAATAACTTCCCACAACAAATTAGGGGGAAGGGGTGTGTGTTGAAAATCGTGTTTTTTTTTACGAATTCTATCAATCTACCATATCGCTTATTTACTTAAAGACTGTCATAACTCAAAAAACGGGTTTTATGTGTTAATGATGCTGAAGCAATAATCTACTCTACCTTCCCCGTTAGAAGCGAAAAATGTACGATATTTCATTTGTAGTGTATGCGTAAGCTAAACTATACATTACTCAACGTAAGTCTAATTCAGGTACTCTCTCTCTACACCGGCTTAGAGAGATATACCTGTCACTGTCTCGAGCGCATGTTTGTACACAGAGTCAGTAGATGATTGAATCTCGTGGTGTGCTGACACATTTTGTTGGCGAGCCTGTGAACACTACAAGTGGTGAAGAGTAAAAAAAGTTTTTATTAAATTAGAATATGATAAAAAATAGAACTTAAAAAAAAAAAAAAAACAGAGAATAATGGTGTTCATACTACTCTCACGATTGTATCTCCATCTTTCAAACTTTCAACAGAATGATAAAGTCTACATTAAAGTAATAGAAAAACAGAATACACTGAGCACAAATTTTGATCCAACACATCATATTTTTGAAAGTTTGAAAGATAGAGATACAATTTTGGTGGGCATTCAACCCGCGCTTTTCCAAATAAATGCAGAAAATTATTAAATCCCATTTTTTTCTTTTATTTACAATTAAATGTAGGTATTTTTACCGCCAATTTTCCAATTTAACCCTAGATTCATAAACATGGGTCTCACAGACTCTTACAGTTGAATAATCAATCATAGCAAGCGTTGTGAAAGAGATACAAATACGTGCATTTCAGTACCTTCCTAAGGCAAAGAGAGCTTATTGTCGCGCAAGTTTCGTTGGTGCATAGACGTTTAGTTTTTGATATTTTAGCCGCAAGGGGTCTGAGGTACGTATGTTTATGAATAGTGTTACCATTATTTAGACACAAAGATGGCCACTATGCTATTTTTTTGGCATATTGAATATGTCTATAGTCAACTCTTTTGTCATCCACGTTCATAATAGCAGCCGTAATGAACAAAAACCATTGACAAGGCGAGAATTTGTGAAGGAGGTAACACACAAATTGATAGAGCCCTGGTTATATCATCGTCCCGAAGTACCAACTTTGAGGCGTTGCCTAAAAAGGAATATTGATGCCATTTTAAGTGATACTTTGCCATATGTTCCAGTGATATCTGAAAATCAACCCAGAAAAAATTGTGTCTTCTGCGATTACAAAAAGAAGCGTAAGACCCGTTTTTTTTGCACCTCCTGTAAACGTCCCATGTGCGGGGAGCATCGCGGGAATTGGTGTCAAGATTGCGCCGAGTGATAAAATTACATTGTTTTTTATTTTATTTATTTAAAATAAATGTTCCTTAAAGTAGCCTATGTGTTTTTTTTGCAAAAATATTTATAGATAAAAAATCTGATAACTTTGAAGGGAAGGGGTCTCACAGACTTATGTTTATGAACGATGTAACAATGAATATAGTTTATGAATCTAGGGTTAATGGAGGAAATACACAACGCCCAATATTTTCCAATTTAATGGAGGTTTATCAAATCCAATACAATTTAATGTATTTTGTGGTGTTTCTTTTTTCCTTATTTTGTCCAGTTTGGTATGAACACCATTATTCTCCTGTTAGTGATAAGTGATGTGCTGCATGCAGCCCTGTTAAACGGAAATGCTGAAATTCATTGGAGTCTGACATCCCAACTAAAACATCTGGACTACGCGGACGACGTATGCTTACTCTCTCATAGGATCATGGATCTCCATCAAATGACAACAAGGGTGGAGGGCGAAACAGAAATCGTTGGGCTGAAATTTAACACGGCAAAAACAAAAATGATCAGCCTCGGTAGTAACAAATCCGTTCAAGTCAATATTTCCGGACAACCGGTAGAGAAAGTAGAAGACTTTCATTATCTTGGGAGTTTTGTTTCTACCAAAGGCGGAACCGAACAAGATGTCGACAGCCGTATCAAAAAGCCAAAGGCTGCTTTCGGAATGCTGTCCAAAATATGGAGAAACAACGCTATTAGCTTAAAGACCAAGCTGAGACTGTTCCGCTCCAATCCGTACTTCTGTATGGGTGCAGCACTTGGAAAATCTTAAAAACTGTCACAAGCAAGCTGCAATCGTTCGTGAATAGGTTTCTACGAAACATCTTAAGGATTTTTTGGCCCAACCGTATTTCTAATGAAGAACTTCATAGAAGAACGGGTCAAGAATCCATAGACAGTACTATTTGCAGAAGTAAGTGGCAGTGGATTGGTCATACGCTTCGAAAAGGCAACGATTGCATTGCTGGCCAAGCGATGCAGTGGAACCCACTCACATAGGCAGGTAGAGGGTCGGGTCGGCCGAGAAGCACATGGCGCAGGACAGTCGAAAGTGAATCTGCACAGCTGGAGAAGAGTTGGAGAGAACTACGTTATATTTCCAGAAAATGTACACGATGGTGCGTAGTAGTAGAGGCCCTATGCCCCTTAAGGGGATCACAACGGACTCTTCAAGGTGTGAGGACCTAACCAAGCTGATCGTCGCAAGCAGGCCACCTCCCCTGAAGCTCAGCACTCGTGCCCCTTTCCAATCCGTTCGCTTTCCATTTTCCTAACCCTTCCTATCCTATCCTACCCTACCCCTTACCGACCTTCATCCTAAGATTCCTCTTGCCCGCAATAAAACCTTCTTCTACTTTTTATACAAAAACCTTCCAAAAATGTCACTTTTGTATAGGGAGTAATAAAAATGTGCATTTTTTTTTTAATTGTTCAAATAAACTGTGATACTGATTTTTAATATAATGGAGGTTTCAAAAAAACGGAGTACTTTATTCTCAAAAGTTTTGGTAAAAATCAATGTTTTACACTTTTTTGTAAAAAAAAATTCTCGCAATGATACTGGAATAATGGATAATGGAAATACTATCTACCTAATGCATGTAATTCGTCCTTTTTTCTGTCGAGATTACTTCACAAAGTTCGAATATGAATACCAAACATGACTTTCTTGTAGTTTCTAATTTCTTTTTGAATTTACCGAACATTGGTCGAACAATTTCAATCAAATTTGAGAAGTTTTTTTTTTTTCTCTACCACGTAGTTCCCAGTTTCCGCAGATAATTAAAAGTTTTTAAAAGAGCTATTTAAAATACGACCATTTTCGAATATACACGAATACTAAAAAAAGAAATGAAAATAACCTCGCTAAACTGTCATACACAGAAAGAACTAATTTAAATGTTACGTCCATGGAACCATTTGCACACAAAACTAACTTCGAAATCGATTTACTCTTAACTTCATTTGCATAAAAAGCCAAAGTAATGGAAACGAGTCCTAAGTTTCTTCACCGCCACACTTCTTCACTCTATACCACAACTCTACCACAAAACCCATTGCCGTTTGCCAGTGATGCCATTGTATAGCATACAGATACAACTAAATAGTGTAGATCTAAATAGTGGAAGCTATATGTAAAGTACAAGGGCAATTTAAAAATTAAAAAATTGTTACGATAACCATTTTGGAGAGTACAACCATCATCGAACTACATAATGGGTTGGTAATTTGAATTGGAAATTTTACTAATTAGATTATTTTGTGAGGGTTGGAGGTGTTTCGAACTTTAAGGGCTCTTGTTTTATTTTACAAAGGTATATTGAATTTGTTCTTTGAATTGCGGGTTCTTACAGACTTATACTTTACACATACATTTATATATACAAATGTTAAGTTGAATGGAAATTCAATAGTTTTACTGAAGAAAGTCGTGTTTAATTTTTTTTTTTTTTTTTGTAATTTCAGCATCGGGTTTTCCAATTAGGAAGGAAAGAATGAACTTTTCGAACTTGAAATGGAAAAGTTTAACAAGATTTCCGTTGTGGAAATGACGAACAAAAAACTACAAGAGAATATTTTGTTCTTATGTGTTCATGTTCAGTTCAATATTCAATTGAAATTATAGTTTGAAGTGAAATTGAACTTCTAAAATGGAGTAGGAGTATTTATGTGTATTATGTACATAGTAGGGAGTATACACCAACTCATCTGTAAAATCTGGTTATATGAAAGCATGGCCGATGAATGGAACCTTGGCATAGTGTGTCCCATCCACAAGGAGGCGCTCTGGCTAGTACCAACTACAGAGAAATTAGCCTCCTAAACGTCGCATACAAAATCCTGTCGTCGATACTAAGTGATCGCCTATAACCTGTTCACACTCCGACAGATTTTGGAAAAAAAACCGGGTATTCCAGATCGATACACACCACCTTTTCATCGATTTAATCCTAGCGTGTAAAAAAAATGTAATATCCTTTTAACTGTAAACCGCACCGGTTCAGCCGCCTTAATATGCTCAGTCGGTGGTCAGAGCTTCCCTGTGACGGTTGCGGTGCGACGGTAAGTACCTGTGGTGAAAAGTTACAGCTATGCCATACGTCTGGGAGACGTATGATTATCTTTTATGTAACTTTTGTGAGATGTGTTTAAAAAAAATCGTTTATTATTATTATATTTACAGATACGTTTTATAAGTTTTTGGTGCTTGTTTTTATTTATTTCATTGCCATGACGAATCGAGAAGTGTTGAATATGAGTGAAATTGATATTCCGTCGAGTCCGTTGGTAAGGGTCACTTCTTATAAGAACGTATGTATTTTATCGAGCTGACAGTTGAACACGTCGACGTAACGCACGCAACGAATTCTATGGGTTGGCCCCTTTAATTTTGTATTTCTTTTTTCGTTCAGAGAACTTTCTGAACATGTTCAGAGCGTACTCAAAGAGCTCAGGATACAAAAGCCGAGCAAAAAGAGAAAAATGCTGAACACAAATAAACAAGAAAACAAAAATGGTCAAAAAAATTAAATAAATCAGAGCGTTCCGAACATGTTTGATGTGTTCGAGTTCTGTTCAGAGTTTTGCTCTGAATGAAAAAAAAACCCGTTATGTCTTAATCTTATGTGTTCACAAACAATTTCCTTAGTAAGTATTGAAAATAAGCACATTATTATCAGAGTTACCATTTCGACATTAATGCAAATCATGGTGGATTTTTCTTTGGATTTTGTTTGCGAGCTTTCAGAATGTGTGCTTTTTTAAAAGCTTATGAGAACAAATATGGGAATGGTGTTGTCGCTAGCTGTTTTTCTATATTCCTGGCAGCGCGCTTTCGTGCGACATACATTACTTCCTACCATGGTTGATGGGAAGGTTTGCAATGCAGCAACTGGAACAACATCTACTATGAGATGTTACATTTGTGGAAAAACGTCCAAAAGCTTCAATGATTTTGAAAACACAAATGAAGAGAATTCGTTTATTTGAAACGATACTACATCTTTCATATAAACTTCCTCTAAAAAAATGGCAAGCCCGAACTACAGAAGAAAAACAATCTGTTAAAGAAGTTAAAGCAAGAATTCAAAAGGAATACAGGGAAAGGACTGGACTGATAATTGATATGCCAAAAGCTGGTTTTGGAAATTCAAACTCTGGGAACACGTCTCGAAGATTTTTCGCCGATCCGGATTTAGCTGCTGAAATAACAGGCATAAACAAAGATTTCATTGTGAAACTCAAAATTATCCTTGAAGCGATGTCATCTGGTCACAAGATTAATGAAAGGAAATTTGAAGAATTTTGCAAGGATACTGCAAGAATGTATGTACAACTTTACGGTTGGCATCCAATGACGCCAACTCTTCATAAGATCCTTGTACATGGATCAACAGTAATAAAATACGCTATCCTACCTATCGGCCAGTTATCAGAAGAAGCTGCCGAAGCCCGCAATAAGCATTTTCGCTCATACCGCCATGATTTTGCAAGAAAATTTTCAAGGACTCAGTGCAATCAAGATGTTTTGAATAGGCTTCTGCTCACATCCGATCCACTCCTGAGTTCTAATCACCAAAGGAAACGCAGCAAAAGCCAACCCTTTTTAACTGAAACCATAGAGCTTTTTGAGCCAGAAGAACCAGATAATGAAGAAATAGAAGAAACGATAAGACTGGACCACAGTGATGAATCAGACTGACTAAAATATCATACTTTTAATTTAACTGTTTTGTTATTTAAGTTTTTAAAAATTTTAGTACATAAAATACTTATAAAAAAAAAAAAAATTTTTAGTAACTCACATTTTTTTTTTTTAACCCAAAACAACACTTTTTTGAAAAATTTTGTACTTAATTAAGTAAAGATATATAAGTAGATTTTGTGTAAAAAAAATTGTTGAAATCGGAAAAGCCGTTTAGGAGAAATCTATACACTAGCACATTCTGGTCACTCAAACTAAGCCAAATACCAGACTTTTTATTTCCCTGTTGTGATATTTTTGTGTTTTTCACATTATTTTTTCGATAAATATACTTTTTTATGTTTAAGTATGTGTTTTTATTAGTTTCCAACTAAAAAAAAGTCTTAAATAATTTTGACCGGTTTTTGAGGTCAAATGCTCCTTAGTGCAGCGTTGCTGCGAGAAAAAAAAATGTTTGGCCATATTTTGCGAAAAAAAAATATAATTCAATAAATCTTATGTACGAGTTATACAAAATATGCGCTATTGCGTAAGTATTGTTCATAAACACGCAAAACAAAATGGACACTATTTGATTGTATTTTGAGTACATAGATAAAATAAGAAAAATATAAAAAGTGCCATATTGAAATGTTTCGTACCACCGTGCCACGGAATAGTTTCCGTGTCAAAAAGACACGATCGTGCCACATTAGCAACGCCAATTAGTGATTTTGTTTATTTTCAATGTGTGGAAAAAAACGTTTATGTAGATTCCCTTAAGAAGATTTTTTTTGTTTTCAGTAAGGAAAATTTTGAATTGATAATTGAAGTTTAGTTATTATTAAGATTAAGTGGTGATTTTGTTCATAAAAAAATATTCTCCGAAAAAAAAGAAGTTCTTTTATTAAATTATAAATCTGTGTTGTGTTGTTTATAAATAATTTGTTTAATTGTGAATATTGAACCTTGAGTTTCTGAGTATTTTCATTATTTTTTCAGAACTGAATTTGAGTTACTCGCAGTGATCGCAAAGGGGTTTTTGAATTCGGGAGTAGGTATGTACATTTGGCATTTTTTTTTTAAATGGAATTTTGATACCAACCCATTTTAAACATTCAAATTGAAATCAAAATATTAATATTTATCAGAACTATTCGAAATTTATAATGCGCACGACGGAAACCCTTTAATATTCTCCGCTCTCTCACAGCTCAATGCAATTTCAAATTGTACAAATTTGAGTAAGGAAAAACATAAAGTGTTTTTTTGAGTTTCCTACTTTGAATCAGGACTGTTTATAATTTTTTATTTAAAAAAAAATCTTCAAAACAAGGGTCATTTAGCTTTTTTCCAACAAATTGTCTATTTATTTTTAAAAGTATCCAAATTTCTAAAAGGTGCCCAAAAGTGATTATTTTTAAAACCAGGTATCCTGGTGTCCGAGTGACTGAAAAGGTGTCAAATTGTTACTTAAGTGTCCAAAAGGTCAAAGGCAACCCTGTTCAAGGTAACCATCCTATTTTCCCGAAATTTTTTTTACGACAGAGAATAGGCAGACTTAAAGGGCTTAAGAATCATAAAATAAAGGGGCCAACCCATAGAATCCGTTGCGTGCGTTTCGACGTTTTCAACTGACAGCTCGATAAAATACACAAGCTCTTATGATAAGCGACCCACAAGAACGGACGCGACGGAAAAAGTAGACGAACTTTTAACTTCATCGACAACGGATTCGTTGACGGAACGAACGCGACGAATTCTATGGGTTGGCCCCTTAAGAAGGATACAAAGCTAAAAAAAATTTCAGTACTTGTTCCTATAGCAGTACCTGGCATTATTATCAATACGGTATTCAAAAGTGCTAGAATGAAAAAAAAAAATGCAAGACTATGGATCTGTATAAAGAACGCCAAGGAATAGAGGACGTGTACAACCATTTTGCAGTAACAGAAACTTTCCCATCGAAAACGCTAGCTTATGCAGCAGCTTCTAGGCTTACCATTCGTCCTCTCTTAAGGGCATTGGGGATGGGACAGTATTCTAGCTCTCCAACAGTTAATTTTTAGACTATTTTCAACCAGTAAAAAAAAAACTCCTAAATTTTTCAAATTTTTATTTTGACCCCTGATACCCTATAGCGACTATAGGACTAAAGTTTCCAAAAAAATGGAAAATTGTAAATGAATTTAGAATCTGAAACATTTTACAGGGAAAAAAACGTCTTTTTATTCAAATACTTAGAGTTCATAGGCTCGCTTTAATTTTTTTTATTATAAATTGAAGAAGGCTGATTTTTAATGTTAAATATTATTTGAATATGTTTAGATCTTATTTATTTACTAAAAATTAATACCAACAGTAAAGGGAAACCCGCAATAACCTACGACACTTTTAAGTTTTAACAAGTGCATGCAAAACTCTCCTTTCTCTAATTATTATTATTTTTTTTTCTGTTTCTTCTTTCAGACCTAAGATCTGGTTTCTGAGGGAACAACTTAATTTGTCATTCTCCATCTTTTTGTTTTTTTGTGTTCTTACATTCAGGTGGTGTGCCTGCCTGCTTTTTCCTAGGATCCTGAATCTGCTCAAGGACATTTAACAATGTCATTTGATGCTCCATCGTTTTGATAAGGGATAACGGTATGAAGAAGACAAAACTGGGTGCTACATCGTGTGATGTCAAAATTATAAATTTTATCTCTACGCACCGACATACATACGCCCGCTGCCGTCATATCGCCACCGCCGCAGGATTTTGAAGCAGTAAATGAATGGGTTAGGTGAGAATTTGAAAACACCTACCTTTGTAGTAACCTTATACAAAACAACAAAGTAATGTGGAAGGGTTTTTCTTAGGTACCTACGCTCTACGTATAGGAATAATCAGCTGCTGTTAACTCGCCCGGGCGGGCGGCTGCTGGTTACAATGATAAACTTTGTAATTTATGGCCCTAAAATGTATTCAAGCTTTGTATGAATATGATGAATTGTCAACTCCTCTTGAAAGCAACTCTTCGTACCCACCTATTTGGTAGGCGTAGGTGACTATATCTACATATTTGTCTAGGAACAGCAAATGCTGGATATGGTTTATATAATATTATTTGCCACGTTTTACTCAAATGACTTTTGGTTATGCATGTTCGCTGATAAGAGGAAATTATATTTCTTAAATAAATTGAACAACATTAATTATTTTTGCCCCTATATATTATCTAGTTGACTGGAATACTTTTTTTTTAACAAGGCGAGGTTTGAGATCTTAAGGACCAATTTTGTTTGATTAGAAATTCTTTGTTGATGGCCTTGGGTAAAACTGGTTATAGTATAACAAAGATAGTTTATGATTTTATGCTGGAGACTTTTTTTTCAAGTTGTAGCTAGTTCAGACCTCCTCTTAATTATTATAAAAATCCACCGTATAAATAATTAATACGCAAAGGGCTAGCGATTCCTTTTGATGGTCTCAAGAACATTAAACGATGGTATCAATATGCACCACAACGATCTTACCGGGCAAAATTATTTATGTATTTTTTGTATTTAAAAAAAAATTGTCATCAAGTTGTTTTTAATAAAAAAAATATATTTTTTTACAAACAAAAACTGTTTCTTAGAGCTTTATTTTATATAATAAAAAATATGCCTGCCTAGTTCCATTTTTTGAAAAAAGAAAACTATAATCATTTCATTGCTACTTTCAAATTGCTGCTCGAGTTGGCGAATTCGAAATGGGAAACAAAACGAAAAGATTGAAGTATATAACATCCTTAAATTTGTTAAAAATAATAACTTATCTCAATTGATGCGATTTGGGTCTTACCAATTGAGGAGCTTATGATCAAAAGGTGACATTTGCACTTTTTTATTTTTCTCAGAAATTGACAAAATTGTCTGGGTAAATTTTCCAATTTTTTTTTTGGTCATGAGGGGCACTTTAGCAGCCTCTATTTATTCCATCTATTAGTTTTTCATTAAGTTTTGAAATTGAGTTTATATTTAATCAGCCCTATTCTAAACAAAAATTCCCGGGGAAATGTTTTCGGAAGAAGGGCTGCAAATCGAAATATTCCCCGAATTTCCTTATGTTTTCGCTTGTTATTTGTTCCCCTTGTGTTCAGAATAACGTAAAAGTGAAAAAAGAACGAAATTGGTTGCAACTTTTCGATTGTGAGCTCTTCTCCCAAAAACATTTCCCCGGGAGTTTTCATTCAGAATAGGGCTGAATATAATATTTTGTAAATATCACCTTTTGATGCAACAAAAAGAAAATGTCACCTTTTGAAACACAAACAAGGATCGACTCGTTTTTTAACTAGTCTTTAAAATATTATGAGTGTAAACCTACAATGGGAATATTTGCTATTTAAATATTATAGCTTAAAAAAAACTTGAAACCACATTTTACAGTCGTATGATGAATGGAGATTGTTATGGAAATATTTAATGAGAATGGCTCCTAATAAAAAAATTCTAGGAGTTTTCGTACCCTTTTCACTTTTCCTACATTCTTAACAGAAAAGGCAACCTATTCAAGCGAAAAAGGAACAAAACTGCGGCAATATTTCAATTGGGAGCCCTTTTTTTCCTAAGAACATGTTGAATTGGTATGGAAAAAAATACCGTAATAGTATTTATTTAGGGTTGGAATCACGGCAAACGCAAACGAGAAACCTAAACGTTTTTACAATTGCTGTCTCTGTATAATCTGGAAGACAAATCAGCAAATATGTTTACATTCAATTGTTTGCGTTTAAAATAATTTGGACGCTGGGATATTGTTTAAATGCAAAGGAAAGTGCTAATTCGATTATCGCCAAACGATATCGTCTGGACGATGGTGTTGATTTCCGTAACTCTCAAAATCACTATCGTCTTGACGATATCGTTTCGACGATTAAAAATTCGCTCTCCGTAACTCGATTATCGCCACAGCGCCATCGTCAAAGTGGTTGTATTTGCACGATAGCTAAATAGGTGTCGTCTGGCATGTATTTTGAAGTAAAATGTCCTCAAAAAGATAAAACTGAATTTGTTTAAGGACTGTTTATTGAATAAAAGTAACTCATTGTAATTTAACACTTGATTGGTTAATCAAAACTTTCTGCATATTTATTTTATTATTTTAAGAAGTGAAAATGTAAATTCGATTAAAAATTACAAACAATTTCAATGCGTACAAAATCACAAAAATATTTATTTTAATTTACTTGAATTTCGTAATATTTTTAATGTTCAGCCACAGACACAAAAAAAAAGCAATGCAATGTCATTTTTGATAGCCCGATGACTTTTCAACCACCGTTTGAGAGAGTGTGTCGCTCTCAAAAAACGAGACGATAGTGATAGAGTTACGGAGAGCAAAATGCGACGATCACGTTCACGACTATCGTTTCGACGATTATTGTTTTGAAAATTACGGAATGACCCCCCTGGTCTATAAAATGTAAGACTTTAAAAGAAGAAAATAAATCACTAATATTACCTTAGTACTTATTACTCATTGAATCATTTTAATTAAAAATGTCACCTTTTGTTCCGAAAGTGACTTTTTAGATTGAAATTTTACTGCACTTTTGTAGGTATTTTTTTTTTTTTTACTAAATCTTCTTGGCAATCGATAGAACTCATGGAGGAGAAATATACTCAAAAAAAAAATTTACACACAAAAAGTGCAAATTTAATCTTTTGTTCCTAAGCTCTTCAATTATATTATCCTATTCTTAACGCCCAAATCGTTTAAAGTAAACACTTTGTGAGATTATTTACTCTCTATAAAAAAGTGTTGCGGGCAAGAGGAGCGGAGGAAGTGTCGGTATATAGGGTAAGGTAGGAAAAAGGATAAGGTAGGATGGTGGGAAAGGAAGAGGGTAAGGTAGGGTTTAATGTTAAGTTCCGGAGGACGCGGCCTGCTTGCGATGCTCGGCAGTTAGCTTGCCGGAATGGGGGGATCTTGCCCCCGAAATTAACCTCGCCTGCAGCCAAAAACATAAATCAGGCCAGAGAACAAAAATCAAGAAAACTTACTTTTGAAATGAGACAGCGGACGGACTATTACCACATCAAGGGCACTGCTGATGGAATTGCAGTGTTGGCCTTAACCCTCCCAACCAATGGAAATCCACGGCCATTCGGATTCCCCCAAGGATGGTGGATGATCGGTTTCAGATTATACCATCTTCACCGAAAGAATTTAACTACCCGTCACACCCCTGAAAAATGTACTTCAATAAGTCATGATTCTTTTTAGAACCATGAAAAAGAACAAGAGCCAATTTTTCTTAAACATATGGCGTTTTTCATTGAATTTTTATTGGTATAGTTAAATCTTGAACCATCATTTCTTTTTTTCTTAACTAACAAATCTTTGTTCACACAAAACAATAACGATAAAAAAAAACGCGAAAAGGATCAGTTTCCTAAAAGCTCTAGAAAGCCTTTTTGACAGGTGCCCTTTTTGGCACTGAATAACAAAGAACACTTAAACGACGGACCCAAGTATACCCTACCCCTATCGAGCTCGTTGGAGGTACGGTTTTATTTTGTTTAAATAAAACCAATGGACGCGAACGCAGAATAAATATAGGAAACCACCCTATCACTTACAAATTATTTAATTTATAAAAATTGAAAAAAAAAATTACTTTTGAATATGATGGTCACACAAACAAAATTCACGCCTTTAAACACTTAGGCTAACTTACAATAAAGACATACACAAACACACCATAATTTTGATTTTTTTTTTTTTTGTTTAGTTTAACTTTTTTGTTTTTGTTATAATTTAACTTTTGTTGTTGTTTTTTTTTTCTACAGGTATTTGCAGTTGGCGGGGCATATACAACAAAAGGGAAAGTATTTTTTTAAATGTTTTGTTAGCAATTTTTTTATTATTGAAACCCTAAAAATAAGAACAATGAATCTGAAAATAAATATACGAGTAAATACCGGGGGCCAGTTATAGCTATCATTGAAAGACATTTCAGCAAACATTTATTGGATTTAATTGAATATGAAATTTTTTTTACAAAAAAAAAAAAAAAACTTAATTCTGATCCTTTCTTTTCATTAAATTCACTTTTATTATATCACTGTTCATTGAAACGAAATGATCAGTGAAATAATGAAAATGGATTAAAAGAAAAGTTTCAATGGTAATTCAGTTTTTTTTTTTTGCAAACTAATGCTATAGCTTCATTTTGATATCAATTTATTCCTTTAATTGTTTTTTTAAATGTCTCTAAACTTCAAATCAAAATTTGCAATAATGCATTTCAATGATAGCTATAACTGGCCCCTTAAACTCACTTAATTTTGAGGAATAATAACTCAACTTCACTTATCAAACCACACATCATCTAAAATTCGCGCAGAGAAATTCTTTTCCTTTATAAAAACAGCAAAAATCTTCCTAACTCCGGGTTGTTTTCCATTCATTTAAAAAAAAAAAAATAAAGCCACGAATACAGAAAAACAGCAAGCGACAACACCATTCATATATTAGTTGTCATGAGCTTTAAAAAAAGCATACATTCTGAAAGCTCTCAAACAAAATCCAAAGAAAAATCCACCATGATTTGCATTAACGTGGGAATGGTAACTCTGATAATAATGTGCTTATTTTTTTATACATATACACGAAGAGTGTTGTTTATGAGCACATGATCAGTGCTGCTTTAGCTGTGCACGACGCAGGTCATGGGGATGTCTGTTCGTCGAATCGGAATTACAACAACAATTGAAGTGTAAGTCAGTGGTTGAGTATTTCTATTCAGTAGGTGATTTTGGAATACAACCACTAACCAGAAAACAAGGTATGCTCATTAGATTTTTGGCCCCCGATTGTCAGCTTCAGAGATGACTACTACGTCATCAGTTTTCCAAAATGGCGACATGGCGTTCATAATAAGCATACCTTGTTTTCTGTATATCATGTATCCGCACTTTTTGTCAAAATAAAGCTTTCTATGAGACCTATCCTCACAATTTTAGTTGGACATAGGAGTATAGCCGTGACAATGGAATTGGACAAAAAAAGGAAATTTGTAAATTTAACAATTTAGCTGTTTCCTTTGGTGGAACAGAATCTTTATAGTTGCTTGTTAAATTTGCATGGTTAATTGACAATTGCTTTGAACAATCGTTCAACTGTAGTTTTGTGGAAAAAGGCTATAATAGTATTCAGTCTCAAAGAATTTAATAATAATTCTTGATTTTTTTTTATAATTTAACAAATGATTTGTTAAATTCTTTAATAATTGGAACAGAATGGTTAGATTATTTTAATTTTCACTTATTCTATTATTTTAATTTTCACAACCATTGGGAATTGGTTGTATTTACAATTGTTAATTTTCAAGTGAACTTGTAGCCTTGCGAAACACTAATCATTGTTATTTTTCGTTATTCGTATCTTGTACCTTAGCTTTGTGGAACAGGCCCCGAGGTCCTCATATAACATTGCCTTTTGAAAGTGAAATTGTGTTTTTTTTTTTTTTGTGTAAAAGGTAGTAATGGCTGTCACGAGCACCTAGCTCATGACACAATTAGCGCTGGGTTGCGCCGTTTTGATAATTGGAGTAAAAAAGTAAAATGGTTTTCAGCCTCTAATATCTAATTTGTGCTTGAAAGTGTAATAGCTAAAAATTCTTATGTTTCTGTTTATCAGGGTGTCCCACAGTCACCGCCGCGTTATACAGCCCTATTCTGAATGAAAACTCCCGGGGAAATGTTTTTGGGAGAAGAGCTCACAATCGAAAAGTTGCAACCAATTTCGTTCTTTTTTCACTTTTACGTTATTCTGAACATAAGGGGAACAAATAACAAGCGAAAACATACAGCCCTATTCTAAACAAAAATTCCCGGGGAAATGTTTTCGGGAGAAGGGCTCCAAATCGAAATATTCCCGGAATTTCATTATGTTTTCGCTTGTTATTTGTTCCCCTTGTGTTCAGAATAAAAAAGTGAAAAAATAACGAAATTGGTTGCAACTTTTCGATTGTGAGCTCTTCTCCCAAAAACATTTCCCCGGGAGTTTTCATTCCGAATAGGGCTGATAATGAAATTCCGGGAATATTTCGATTTGGAGCCCTTCCCGAAAACATTTCCCCGGGAATTTTTGTTTAGAATAGGGCTGATAATAATTTTTTAAGATTTTGGCTTTATTTTTCTTTTACTCGCCGTATCTTTCCCAAACCACGTCCGATTTGAATGATTCTTCTTTCATCAAGAATCTTTAATTGCTTTAGTTTGGTTACAAAATTTTACTTTCAAAATAGCGGTTTTCCTGCAATTTTTTATCAAACAGTTTTAATTTTTTTGAGTTGTTTTCTCACTTTAATATCAATGAATGTGAACTTGAATGATTCAGTAGTTATTTACTTACGCTTTTGTTAGAATGATATTGGTTATAGATAATAACGATCGCAGGGAAGTCAAACTGACCATGTCTATGGACGATTGGCAGATTGGTGCCATAAGCAAAAGAGTTACTGTTTGTGGCGGTTGTGATGTCGGAGACGATTCTGATGTGGTAAGTTGTTACCACATTACTGGTAGTTTTGGTGGTGGTGTTGGTGTTGTGCCGGTACTGGTGGATGTTGGTGGCGGTGTTGGTGCTTGTAGGGTTTTTGGTGATGGTTTTGGTGACAGTATTGGTTGTTGTTTTGGCGAAGTACAGGTGGAGGTACAAGTTTCAGTATAATTGGTGAGAGTCATGTCATAACATTATCCGTGACGATTTGTTGGTGACTCTGCGGGGGCGTTATGGGTGCCTATTTATTGTTTTTACGTTCTGACGTAGATAACAAGCGCAACATCTGCACTTAAACTTTTTCTTGACCGCTTATTGGTCTTAGGTTTAAGGTCATCATAGACAAACCAGTTATGATTCCTCAAGCCAAATGCTCTATAGTGACCATCGTTACCAGAAGAATATAAGCTTTTTGTGTATAGGACTAATCCAGCTAGTTTATAAATGCTTTTGTCCATTTCGAAACTGAATCGACATTTACATTTAACAGGCCATGATGTTGGGGACATCAACAAATGAAACATTGGTTCAGGGACTGAGATTTTAAAAGATGCCACTCTTCCACTAGATCTTGTAATGTTTTTGCATTTCACTAAGTTTTGATCATTGGAGATGTTATTTTGAATAAGGACAGATTTAATGTGATTAAGAATATCAGTGTGAGATGTTGAAATGTCAAACTTTGAAATAAATATATGCTTTGGGCAAGGCACCACTCTAGGTTGAAGTGTGCTAGCTGGAGTAGAATAAGAAGTAGCTGAGGGAGGGGTGATACCAGTTGAGTTTTGGAATAGAATTAAGTTTTCAATGTTATTATTGGGTGAATTAACATCATTAATTGAAAGATTATTGCTGCTATGACTGAGAATTTGCAGTTCTTGTTGAATAGACGATGGGGTAGGGTTTTCAAAAGCATTAACCGATGTTTTGTTGTTACTGGGAATTGTAGAATAAGAAATTTCAGTATTAATTAATCTATTAAAAATACCTTTTATACTTTTTAACTCTTGCTCCAAAGTTGCAAAATGATTGTTGCATTCATCAAAATTTTGTCTATTTGTTGTTGTCAAATTCTCAAAATCCTTTGAAAGTTTGAAAACAGATTCAGAAATTTTAGTATTGCTTGAATTATAAAATGTATTGCAATTTTTAATATTATTACTAATCAAAATCAAATTTTCATTGATTTTTATCAAAAGTCGCGAATTTTTTTCAATTTCCAAATTAATTTTATTTGTTTTACTGTCTAATACCTCATTAAGGGTATTGTCTAAGTTATTCAACGATTTTACAACTTTGGAGTTGTTTTTATCACTGCTAAGAGTGTTGAGTGATACAGCTCTAGTGTTTGAATCTATAACATTTTCGATCTTTTCGATATTACCAGCCAGATCAATAAAATGATAATAAAGCAATCCAACTTTATTTTCAAGTCTAAAGAATCTTTCGGAATTATTATCCACTATCAACTTTACCTCGTCTACATTATTTGTGACACTAGTGAGATTAGTATTTAAATTTTGCAGTTGCAAAGAAATGTTTGAAGTTTTGCAGTGGTTACACAAGAATGAACATTTTTTCAGAGCGATCGTTTGCATTCTTGTGAGTCTTTCTGAAGCTTCAGTAATTATTGAATTACAAAAAAAAACATTTTATCCATATTGGAAGTACCAAAAAAAAAAAAGAAATAAATAAATAAATATTTGAAAGAACAAAAATGGCAGAGAAGTACAAATATTTAGCAGGTACTAAAAAAGAAAAAAGAGTGATGGATTGTATTAGGTTAGACACTGTAAAAAGCTACCAACAACAATACACCAAGAGAACAAAAATGAAAGAGTATAAAATTTAGCATTACGGGGAAGCACACAACATGTACGTTTTACAAAGGCACTATGGACACATATATGTACTGTACATACATATATTAGATTAAATTTATTTTTTGTGTATTAACTTTTATTTTTTTTTTGTGGTTAATTATTATTTATTTATTTTTTTTTCCACTAATTCATAATTAGATTAAAAGAATTAAAATGGAGTACACTAACAAAATACAGAATTTAAATTTAAAAAGAGGGAAAATTAAATTAATAGTTATTTGGACAAAAATTAAATGAAAAAAAAAGAAAAAACAAAAATAGGAGTAAAAGAAGCACAAAAAAAAGCCAACTTCACGGGGAGAGAGAGAAACTGAAACTGTAACTGTAATATGGAAGAGTAAACGAAAATATTCAGTAACTAGGAAGTATATAAACAGTAAACCTACCGATTTCAAGCGCGACCTGCGACTCCATTCCTGAACAATTTGTTCTTATGCACCGCGGGCTTCTTTGGCGCCCTACCACATCATCAATAATGGTTCTGAAGTTTGCAGTCATCAAAAGGCTTTTTCTTTCACCAAAAATCGGGAGTTTTATTTTTCGTTCGGGACAATCAAGGGCGTACTGGAATATCTCCACAAAACTTGGAGTTTTGGCGAAGAGAAATCGGGCTAGGTTTCCTACATTTGTAGTGTAGTCAACACATTTCACCTTATTTTCAGCAGGTGTTTCCTTTTTAAACTTAAGAAGCAAATCTGCCCTCATCTTGTATGAATGAGTTCTCAGCACATTTCTGTTTGCTTCCATTACAAGGCTGTTAATATCACCGTCAGTTTTTAAGAGTTCAAATTTACGTTCAATGTTTTCAAAATCGGTGGCTGCAGACAGTAGAATTTGAAATATGGAGTCGAAAGCAGAGGTGTTATTCAGAGAAATTTGCGAATTTTTGGGGTATTTGATGTTTTTTAGCTCATCATCTTTGCCATTTCAGAAAACTGGGAGCTTTGGGCATTTCATTATTCTAAGAGCTGCACACAATTTCTCTTTATTTTTTCCCAAATAAAAAGCGGATTTTGATATTGTGCATTCAGTTTTATTTGGGCTTTTACCCAAATTCCTTCAATTTTATTGTGCCTTTGCCGCAAGTTTCTCTCCTCGGCGTGGAGAAAGCCAGCACATCGCACAAATTCTCTTCTCCCCAAAGCCTTCGTTGTCATCTATAGAAAAGGAACGTCCGTCATTGGTGTGCTTCCGTTGGATTGTCTCCGTTTATGCAAGCAATGCATTTTATGCTCGTTGTCCTTTCTAATGTTTCATCTTTTATACAAATTTCTTCGATATTTGATCTCGGTAATAAAACTGTTTTTTTTTTAAGCGTTTGGTCCGTGAATTGAGGAGATCTTGACCTTTTTCGACTGATTTTCAAATTTTCTTTATTTTGACTTCGACCCCACAAGGCGCATTCGTCCATCATAATAATCGATAATGGTTTCCACTGCAGAATCGAGTCGCATTTTTTTTCAAAACCAGGTTTTTTATCTTGTTTATTTCATTTTCAACTGAGGCGCTACTTGCCGGCACTCTTCCGAAACCAAAAGCGTTCCTTCCTATGTTGCTCCATAAGGGCTATAATTTTATGTCTTTAAATACAGCCCTATTCTGAATGAAAACTCCCGGGGAAATGTTTTTGGGAGAAGAGCTCACAATCGATAAGTTGCAACCAATTTCGTTCTTTTTTCACTTTTACGTTATTCTGAACACAAGGGGAAGAAATAACAAGCGAAAACATAATGAAATTCCGGGAATATTTCGATTTGGACCCCTTCTCCCGAAAACATTTCCCCTGGAATTTTTGTTTAGAATAGGGCTGATAATATTTTTTTTAATTTGGGCATTTCCGAGGGTTGTCATCCTCTCCCCCTCTTTTTTAATATTTTTTTTTAACTCGGTTTGCAATTATAGCTCCTAATATTTCATGAGCTTTTTGAAATATTCAAGTGTTTTTGCAAAAACTTGAATATTTCAAAAAGCGTTAGAGCAACAAAATTCAGGTTTATGCATTGTGCAACAAATTTTGAAAAGCTAGAATTGCTTGGAAAAACTAATTTCAAAGAAGCCATTTATTTAAATTTTCTTTAGCGGACCGGAAGTAGGTCCCCTTTTAAAATTGAAAATTGGAAAAAAAAAATCAGTAGTTATTTACTTATTGCCATAAGCAGTATGTAGAGGTACTGGGTGTGGCGGTTCTGATGTCGGAAATGATTCTGATGTCGTAAGTTGTTACCATATTACTGATAGTTTTGGTGGCGATGTTGGTGTTGTGTCATTAAGATACTGGTGAATGTTGGTGGCGGTGTTGGTGCTTTTGGGGTTTCTGGTGACAATTTTGGTGTTAGTATTGGTTATTGTTTTGGCGAAGGTACAAGTTTCAGTATAAATGGTGAGACTCATGTCAAAACATTACCCGTGACGGTGTGTTGGTGATTCTGGTAGTAGCGTTATGGGTGCATATTTATTATTTCTTCGTTCTGACGTAGAAAACAACCGCAATATCTACACTTTAACTGCTCCTTGGCCGCTCATTCTTGCTTGGTTTCAGGACATCATAGACAAACCAGTTATGATTCCTCAAGCATTATGCTCTATAGTGACCATCGTTACCAGAAGAATATAAGCTTTTTGTGTAATGAACTAGTCCAGCTATAATTACTTTTGTCGCTTGTATTCTAGAACCATTTCGAAACTAAATCGATATTTACTACTCCCTCATCGTAGGTTTCGAAAGGAACAATATCACCTGTCTACTGCACAATTTGTTCTTTTGCACCGCGGGTTTCTTTGGCGCCTTACCACATCATCAATAATGGTTCTGAAATTTGCAGTCATCAAAAGGCTTTTTCTTATACCAAAAATCGTGAGTTCTATTTTTTGTTCGGGACAATTAACTGCGCACTGGAATATCTCCACAAAACTTGAAGTTTTGGCGAAGAGAAATCGGGCTAGATTTCCTACATTTGTAGTGCAGTCAACACATTTCACCTTATTTTCTGCCCTCATCTTGTATGAATGAGTTCTCAGCCCATTTCATTTCGCTTCCATTACTAGGCTGTTAATATCACCGTCAGTTTTTAAGAGTTCAAATTTACGTTCAATGTTTTCAAAATCGGTGGCTGCAGACAGTAGAATTTGAAATATGGAGTCGAAAGCAGAGGTGTTATTCAGAGAAATTTGCGAATTTTTGGGGTATTTGATGTTTTTTAGCTCATCATCTTTGCCATTTCGGAAAACTGGGAGCTTTGGGCATTTCATTATTTTTAGAGCTGCACACAATTTCTCTTTATTTTTTCGCTAATAAAAAGCGGATTTTCATATTGAGCATTCAGTTTTATTTGGGCTTTTACCCAAATTCCTCCAATTTTCTTGTTCCTTTGCCGCAAGTTTCTCTCCTCGGCGGCGTGGAGAAAGCCAGCACATCGCACAAATTCTCTTCTCACCAAAGCCTTCGTTGTCATCTAGAGAAAAGGAACATCCGTCAAGAACATGGACGGAAGTGGAGCATAAAGTACATTGGTGTGCCCCCGTTGGATTGTCTCCGTTTAGGCAAGCAATGCACTTTATGCTCGTTGTCCTTTCTAATGTTTCATCGTCCATACAAATTTGTTTGATATTTGATATCGGTAATAAAATAGACTTTTTTTTTAAGCTTTTGGTCCGTAAATTGAGGAGATCTTAACCTTTTTCGACTGATTTTAAAATTCTCATTATTTGCTTTTTGCCTTTGACTCCATAAGGCGCATTCGTCCATCATAATAATCGATAATGGTTTCCGCTGCAGAATCGAGTCGCATTTTTTTTTTTCAAAACTAGGTTTTTCATTTTCAACTGAGGCGTTACTTGCCGGCACTCTTCCGAAACCAAAATTGTTCCTTCGTATGTTGCTCCATAAGGGCAATAATTCCAGGTCTTTAAAAAATATTTTTTTTTTAATTTGGGCATTTCCGAGGGTTGTCGTCCTCTCCCCTCTCCGTTTTAATAATTTTTTTGACTTGCCCTGCAATTATAGCTCCTAATATTTCAAGCGATAATCCTAATATTTCAAGTTTCGGATTGAGTTCACACCAGACCTTAAAACATCCACTTGTATTCAATGCCGGTTGCTTTGTCTTCCATGGTTATCTTCATTCTCGAAGTCTAATCGGTGACGGAATCCATAGATTACTTTTCTTAAATTTCTCGAAAAGGTATAAGAAAACGCAGACATCACTATCTACCATCCAACATTCATCTTATGTAAGTAATACTTTCTTACTAAGTATGTTCAATCTTCCACTTATCCACTTAACTTAGGTATGACGATATTATTTGCTTGTGTCAAATTTTTATTTGCCATAAACTTGAATGCAATTGCAACTAACTTAGGAATGTTTTGAGCAAAGAAATCTAGAAGCTTCCCAAAGGAACATTTCCCAGGTCATATTCGTTAGATATTATTTTCAAGTTTGTCAATTTTTTTTTCTTTGTCAAACAACAAAAACCCATTTAAATCCTTGCATTATCTTAATGTCCCCAAGGACTATCAACTCAAAGTATTTTTTTGTTTTAAATATAAACAAGAACAACTTTATATTATATGGATATGATTACATCTCTGACTGAGAACTTATATATTATGGACGAGAAAAAAATTGTCTCGCCTTATTCCGTGCTATCAACAATGCCACAAATAAGTCAACAAAAGGGAGAAAAAGTGATGTCGGGTTAAAAGAAATCTCAACCATCACATCTCAGAGCGGGACCGGGACTATAGGGAGCTACAAGAAGACGAATTTCCAACTAAACAAGCAAATTTCGTGCCAAGTCGAATAGGAATAGAGTATCCTTGATGTTGTCTCATTCATGAAATTGCATTCGTTGCAAGATTATGCCGGTTTAAGCTTATTTCAATTTTGGCAAAAATTTGCAGCATTTGTTCCACCACCAACTCTTTCGGTCGGTCGGTGTGGTATAGCGGCCGGCCCGGCACGGCAGTAGCAGTCGATGTTGGTCGATGGTAGTTGCCTTGCCTTATGTCTTTGTAGTTGCTGGAATAACGCCACAGCTCCGGGCCATCACGTCACTCCAAAATGTACTCATCGGATGGAAATGCAATCTTTTCGTGTCATCAAGAAAACTGAAAAATGTTGGTCCAAAGCCAGAAACATAAAAGGGAAAATAATAATAATAATAATAATACGCTTTGCGGGCAGTCGGCTTTGGCTTATCCGACTTCAAATACGAATCCGTGTCGTGGCGATGCCGAGTTGAGTCAAGTCAAGTCAAGTCAAGTCGAGCCGTGCCTTCTGTCTTTCGTGTAAAAGGCCTTACGAATCATTTTAGTTTCGGCACAAAAAATTTAAGGGTACGAGAGGGGCTACAAGTCTATTGTTTTGCCATTGCAGATGTTTGAAGATTGTCTATAGACGAATGGGTTATGCAGTAGTTAATATTATCAGAGAGTTCTTCTTTGGGATAACGATTTAAATTATGGAGGCCTTTAATATAAAAGGAATGTCATTTTTTGGCAATTTAAAGTTGTCTGTTCGTATACAATATAGGGCTAAAGGGAATAAAGTAAAAGATCTAAAGATGGCCTTATTTTTCGAATGTCATGTGGAATACTTGGCACTTAGTGGTATCTTGCATTCAGTGGGTGTTTATTTTTTTTTTTTTTTTTTGTTGAAGGTAGTGTTAATCATGATATGGCAAACTTTAAATTGACTCTGTCTGAATGACGGCTCCGCAAAATTAGGCCAAAGGAAATATGGCCCAAAAAGCAAAATGAAATAAGGCCTCAAAGAGGGTTTTTATTTCATAAATAAGGCCCCAACGAAATGAAAAAAAATGCCCCAAAAATAAATAAAACAAGGTCCCAACTTGTTTTGACTTTTTTTTGTAAAATGAAATAAAACCCCTATTGATCTTTTTTCAGAATGAATTTTTTTTTTTTTTTAATGAAATATCACCCCAAACTGTTACACATTGTGTCCTACACATTTTCCTTACAACAAGGACACTTTTAGTTATTCTACCCTTCAGAAATAGAGTCCGCTTGAATTTTTAGGTTGCATTCACTACAAGGCCCGCAAATGACGAACGTTTTTTGGAGACTGTTCCCAGACGTTTTTGACCTAAAATAACGGTAAATGTCATATACCGGTTTTAGAAAAACTCATTTTTCTCAAACACGGTGCCTCCGATTTTGAAAAAAAATAATCATGCTCATTTTTTTGGGTAAGGTCTATCTTTAAATGAGAACCATTTTTTTTCAAAAGCCGTTATTAACGGTACCTGCCATATTACCGTTTTTTTTAATTCTGTTTTTTGAAAAATCATTTTTTCGAAAACTATTCAATATTTTTTTTTTAAATTTTAGTTTTTAGATGTTGATAAATAATATCTTAAAAATGGCGTACCAATTTCTTATGAAAAAAATAGTTTTTTTAAAAAACGGCTCTAACGGTTTTTAAAATTTCTTTTCTAAAAATGCATCATTATAAAAGAAATCAAATTGCATACTTTGTTTTGAGGTTAAATTCATTTAAGAAGCTGTTTTAGTCATTTGAAAATCGAATTTTATGCTTTTTTAATTTTTTTTTTCTAATACTGCATTTACAAATTTTTAATTAATAAGGTTTAGCATAAATAGTTACTTTATCTACAAGAGCAAGTACAATTGAATGTGTCCGCTAGGTAATTTCTGATTACTTTTATATCCATTAAAAGTAATCAGAAATTACCTAGCGGACAAAGCCAAACATAAATAAATATTTATCTTCCGACGAAATTATTTCTTTTTCAAATTTTGAACTTTTTCCAATTGAAATGTGTATAAGTAATCTAAATTATTAAATCATTGTGTGTGAGTCGTTCGTTAGTCGCAATATAACAGACGATATCTCCTTTTGTCTCCCAAGTAACAAACACACACATACAAAATTCGTACTACATATTATTTAAAATTTATAAACTGACATTTCGTAAAGGTTGAACAAAATATCTAAGATAAGAGTTGGACCAAAAAATAGCAACGATACACACACACACCCAAAAACTATAAGGATATAAGATATTATCCTTGTTTCGAACGTGATGTGGATAAATAAAAGTTTGTCAGCTGTGGACATCTGCCTCCTATATCATTTCTCATAAATATTTTCAGTTCGATATTATTTCTTCCGTTTGTATATTTTTTATTTTAAGTTAATTCTTACTGCTTTTCTTGTTTTGACAGAAAGACATTATCTTTGAGGTGACATGATTTAAAAAAAAAATGTTTTTCAGGAGGATGGGTACAAATTTGGATCCCACAATCACAATACGTTCAGTATGTTTAATCACCTTACCCCATCGACTTTTGCTATGAAACTTACATACATTTTTGAGCCTTTTGCACCACGAAGACTATATGCATGACAGAAGCAAGATAATTTTTTCTAAACAAATTTTAGCTTGTTGCAATTTTATTTCCCGATACAAACTTATGATGGTCGATGTTTATGTAAACCGTGACTTGGATATAATATACGTATCCAGAAATTTTTTTTTTTTTTTTTTTTTTTTTTATAATTAACGCGCACATCAAGGGGTTATGAATACCCTTAAAATGTTATAAAAACACAGTGCGAGCTTTTAGGAAAAGAGGAGAGGATTAAGTAGGAGACACCGATGTACATTGATTTTAAACCTTTGTAGATTGTAATGCGGGGGAAAGACAGAGCCTGGTAAAGCATTCCACATACGAGTTGAACGGCTAAAAAATGAGTCTCTATACTTAACTGTACGGCCGAAGTTGGGTTCCAGGTAGAATTTATGGGCATTCCTAGCAAGCCGGGTATTGCGGTTGAAATTCTTTAGGGGAGGAATGCAACTAGCAACTTCACTAGAGCACTGATTATAAAAAAAGCGGTAAAAGAGTGAAAGGCAGGTGACATTACGACGATGTTCAAGAGAATCTATTGATTCAGTAATTGCTCCATCACCAATCAGTTTCAATGCTCTATGCTGTACCCTATCTAGTAGGCGCAAAGATGTTTGGGAAGCACCTGACCAGATGTGTGAATTATATTCTAGTTTGGGACGGACGTAGGCTTAATAAATTGATGCCAAATCTGAAGGGGTGAAGAATTTCCTGCACCTTTTAAGAAAACCTAAGCATTTAGCACCATTTTTGGCAACTTGAAATATATGGTCATTCCAGCGTAGATCATCATTAACACACATGCCTAGTACTGACAGCTTTTCGGTTTCATTGATGCAGGTACCACTCATGGATAGTGGCAAAGGCGGTACATTGAATTTCAACGACAAAAGACAGCATTGGGTTTTCGAAGCATTGAATTCTACTCGGTTTTCGTATCCCCATTTTACAATGCTGTCGAGATCAGAATTCAATGAACTAATCATACGCAACCGTTCACGTTCTATATCCGAGGAGCAGGGACGTGAAGTAGGAAATGAATATGAGAAGCTAAGGGTTGAGTCGTCGGCGAAACAATTTACTGGATTAGTAGTTTTTGATAAGAGATCATTTATGAATATAAGAAATAGAGTCGGAGACAAAACGGAACCCTGGGGCACACCAGCATTTATGTAGTGAGTATCAGATTTATAACCATCCAACACAACTTGTATTGAACGATTAGAAAGAAAGTTACTAATCCAACGGAGAAGGCAATCATCGATACCAAAAGCACGCATTTTTGATATAAGAGCTTGATGCCAAACTCTATCGAATGCCTTGGAAATATCTAGCGCAATAATCTTACTTTCTCCAAAGAAGTGTAAAGATTGGTTCCACTTTTCGGTAAGATATGCCATCAAATCGCCAGTGGATCTTTTGCTGCGAAAGCCGTATTGCCGGTCATTAAGAAGCTTTCGTTCTTCAAGATATTTCATAAGTTGACGATTAATCAATGTTTCCATGACCTTGGAAAGAATTGAAGTTAGTGCAATTGGACGGTAATTGGATGGGGAAGACGATTCGCCTTTTTTGGGAACAGGTTGGACATATGCAGTTTTCCAATTACTCGGAAAAAGTCCAGTTGAATGGGACAGATGGAAAATTTTGCGAAGTGGCTTTGCCAAAGTAGAAGAACACCTCTTCAGAACAATGGCGGGGATACCATCTGGGCCAGCGGATTTGTGTATGTTGAGATCTTTTAATACTCTCGCTACCGAGCGAGTGCGAAAAAATATGTGCTTCATGGTGAAGTTTACACTCTCGAGCTCGGGAGGAGCCAGGTTGCTATTTGGAAGCGTAGAATTCGCAGCAAATTGTGCTGCTAGCAAGTTGGCTTTGTCGAGAGAACTGACAGTTGGAATATCGTTGAAAACAAGCGTTGGGATCGAAGATGTAGTTGAGTTCTTGATGTTTTTGACAAAAGACCAAAAATTTTTGCTACCTTTTGGACATGACATTATTTTTTGTCGAATTTGCCTGTCATGTAAAAACTTAGTCTTCCGAATGTGGGCGTTGCAGATATTTCTGGCCTGTTTGAACTTTAATTGTTTTTCTACTGTAGGGTCATTTTTATATTTCCGAAAACATTCTTCTCTCATCCTTATCACCTCTTTACAATTCGAATCGAACCACGAATTTTCTTTGGGGGTGATACTTTTAATTCTGTGAGGAATATAATTTTTCATGCCGTTAAGAATAACGTTAGATATCATATCAGCTGATGCATCTACGTTACCGTCGAGAAAGCACAACGACCAATTAAAATTTCGAAAGAAATTGTTCAGGCCATCCCAATTGGCTCTCTCATATTGCCAAACAGTTCGCTTAGGGATTTTTACAATTAAAATTAAATTTATTAAAGCGAATTAAAAAAAAATATATGCACATGACAGGTAGTTTCCACAGGAATGAGAAGAAATGGTGATCTGTCAGATCGGATTGGGTGCGTTCAATAAAATTACAACTCGGCAGCAATTGGGCTTTTACCCCAGATGTCAGGCAAAAATAAAAAAAAATTGATGGCAAAAACAAAAATGGCGGCTCTCCAGATAGAAGAAAGTTAGTAGCTTAAACATTAAAATTAAAGAATATTTAGTGCTAAATCAGTTGGCTATCAACTAAAAATTAACATTATAATAAATTTAAACTGTAAGTATGAAGAAAATATACAATTTTTGCAAAAATACTGAATATGGTATGCGTTGTTTGTTTACATTCTTCGAACAATATTTACCGTTTTTTTTTTCTATTTTTGTGTAAAAGAGAAGCGACAAAAACAAATGCGTAAAAAGCCCAATTAAGGTGCTAAAACCGGCTTCGTTCAGCGAGGGATGGGTACGATTGAAAGGTAATTTTATTAATCGTGCGCCTAGGTTGCGATTAATAAAATCTAACCAAGTTAACAATATTCGGATTAAAAGATAAGAAATCCGGGGGCGGACTTCAACTTATTTTGGGCTCTAGGAAGTTTTTTTTTCCACTCGTGGTTTAAGCTTTCCAAAACCAAGATTGACCAAAAAGAATTCCAAAACTGAATGAAAATACTTCAAATACTTGCAAAAGGCAGTAAATTAGTTTATTAGGGAAACCTTTATGAACATAGATAGAAAACCCTTAATTTTTTTCAAAAATAGAATTATGACGGAATGTATATGGTAAAAGACCAAAATAAAGATACATATTACCAAAAGAAAAAAAATAAATAATATTATTTAAGTTATCAATTTACTGTGTCACAAATGCGATGAAAACGAAGGTGATTTTGGGATAGATCTCCAGAAGGCAAAGAATTTAGCGGGTTAATGAAATTCCCGTTTTCTCGAGAAACAAAGGTTACAAAGGCCTAGCGCAACTCAAACTTATTTGTCCAAATTGACGAGCAATAAAATACAATCAAAAAAATTAACTACCAGATACTTATCTGCTCTATCAAAAGAAATTGAATTTTCCTCTATAGTTTCTTGCCCCACCTGGCCTAAACTCCTGGAAGTTGCTCCTTCGAGATTTTTAACTCCTCAATAAAAATCCCTCCTGGAAACTCTGATAAGTTATTGTTTTTTACAACAAACCAAAAACTCAAAAAAAATAACGATATAATTTCGTAAAAGATTTTTCGATTTTCAAATAACTTTTTCCACTACGATCTGAGCCAATCCAGAATCTCACAAAAAGTGGAGTCATGGTCGCCTTTTTCGTTCATTGTGTTTCTCTCTTTTGTGTATGTTGTATGTAATGGCGGAATTCAATCACGGTTATAATGCAGAACATTCCCTTATTTGAAAATAAGATCGCTCCGTGTCGAACCCTAAGCCACTCTCTCCTTCAAAAATATCCCTAATGAAAGGGATCATTCACAATTGAGTTTCCTCATGTTCAGCGCACCTCCGTCAAATACTACAAAAGTTAAAAGTAAATCGAAAAATCAAGTCCACGCGTTAAAAGTGCCCGTTCCAACTCGACCCAGACTAAGATGGAGAAAAATATCTTGGAAGAATGCACTTCGTCCATTTATCAAATGTAAATGGTGAGGAAAAATTCAATCTCACGCGAAAAGTTAAAACAACTAAAATCGTAGACCTTCGTGCAAATTTTGGGGAAATGGGGAATCACCTAACAAAATTATCTTCGTTTCATTAGCAAGACACTTTTTTAAGGTTGGGCTCTTAAATTGGGCTTTCGGCCGGTTTGGGACGAAAGTTGGTGATATTGACATATCGTGTCAATCTACTTCTTTGTGACCTTTTTCTCGCACAGGTCGTTGTTGGATAAATATATTTCATATAAGGTCAAACATCAGTCGCCGGACATGGATATTTCATATTCTTGGACCAGCAAAACAAAACCCATGTGTGTCAGAGACGACGCGACGTAAATTATTTCCTAAATAATATGATTTTTTTTTTCAGGAGATTGAAATCTTCAAAAGACACATGGCAGTATTCGACACCGAGTATTGCGGGACTCTTACCTCACTAAAACCACTTCGAAATTTAATCCAATCTTTAAAAGATCGACAACTGATTTGTCTTTCTCCATGTTTTAATCACTTTGGGGCAATTTTAATCTTTTAATACTTTCCCGTTGATTTTAGATCATTCACGAGGCTTGGTTCTTTTTAGTCTCTGAATATTGGTTTTCGTATTTAATACGGACTCCATTTCAGAGTTTATATGACTGTGCACTGTGCAGTCGCTGATTATGTGATTTTCGTGTTTTCTTACAATTTCTGTAACCATTTCTATTTGTAAGTCACGAAGTAAATCGAAGACGGACTTTGTTTTGGAATTTCTGAATGATTTCGATATTTGTTTTATTTGTACAGCCCCATAATTGCAGTATAATCTGCAAACGAAGCCATAATGGCGTTATTATCCACTGGTATATCCCTTGTATATAACAAATACAGCCTAGGTCCTACTACACTTCCTTGTGGTATACCAGCATCTATTTTCTTTCAAAAAAGTCGGTTTGAGATATACGATAAATCCACTTTTCAGTTTGTACTCTAGCCCCTCATGCCATACCTTATCAGATGCTTGAGCAACATCTAAGAATAAAGCAGAACATACTTGTTTCTCTTCTAGTACTTTTTCAATTACATCCGTTTTTCTATGAACTTAATCTATCGTGGAATGTTTGTTTCTGAATCCAAACTGATGATTTGGGATTAGATTTCTTTCTTTAATGACTTTGCTTAATCTTTTTAGTAGTAATACTGGTCGGTAAGACGTCACTTCTGTTAGTGGCTTACCTTGCTTAGGTATAACAACTACTTCAGCGATTTTTTAATGATGTTGGACATATTGGATCTTTAGGCATGCATTTATTATGTATCGGAGTCTTGAGAAGACTTTTAATGGCATTTCTTTCATAACATGAGCGGTTATTAGATCGTACCCAGGTGATTTTTTGTTCAATAGTTTATGTTGACACATACTTATTTTATTTCTTTGAGTGTGACAATTGGTATTTCAACTTTATCTTCTTTATCAATTAATTGTAAGCTGTTATCAGTCTTTGTTTGCTGGGAATGACTTAAAAACGTTTGCAAGATTGTTTGCAAATGGGTTAGCTTTTTCTTTTGGGGTTTCCAATCCATTTCCCGTCATAAGATTTTAAGGGTGGGTCTTGTAACTGCGGTCTTTTCAGGCGTTTAGCTGCTTTCCAAAGCGAATAATCGGTTGAAGCATCCGTCGTTAAGCTTTTCAGGAATCTACTGAGTGAATCATTTTTGAATTCGTAGATTTGTTTTTTTAAACTAAACGCTGTTTTATCGTCTGGAAATCTAGTATTCTGCCATTTTCTGCGAGCTCTTCTTTACTCTAATATCAACTCTCTTTTTTCGACCGGGTATTTTATTTCAGTTTGTCTCCTGTTCGAATAAGTTGGTGTACTTTCTTCTGAAGCTTGTTGAACATCGGCAATGAATTGTTCCACTTAAGCTTTTCTCTGTATTGATCTCCGATGGGTGTGCTTAGCATTGAAGTCTTCACCAACAAAGAAATTATTTACCTAGTAGATTTAATAGTACTTTATAGACATCTTTAGTCGGAAATCGCCTTGGTGGGCAGTACATATTGATGCTATCTGCAACGCTTTCTTTTTCGTATCGATACAAATTGTTGTTACTTGCATATTTTCGTTTGTAAACTTAGCTTCTTCATAGTGTTTTAAAATCTTATTTATTAGAATTGCAGATCCACATCTTTTGCCCACTTGATAAATGAGTTTCAGACACCAGGCAACATGACATGGTGAACATTGTTTGAGACAAATTTGTAGGTTAGAAAATTTGCAAAAAACAACGAACACAGTGTAAGATCAACCGTTTTCCAATTAATTCAATCGCTTTAAAGCTATTTTTACTATTTTCATACAAAATGTTAGCAAAGCTATTTTTGAGGACCTTTGACTCGCCATCCACCAACGACTTCGGTAAAACTGTTAGGAACACTCAGAGGAGGCTACATATCAAAATGTCAGCTTTCCGGTCGGTGTTGGCAAAGTTTAAAGGCTTTACAGTCAATAAAGCCTTTAAACTGTTAGTATTTAGTTTTCCAAAACAAGATACAGCATACAGACTACGTAGAATATTTATGAACGAGAAAATCAATAAAATGATAGTGTTGAAAATTTAATTTTAATGCCTTTGGTTTGAATGTTTATTTGTAGAAAAAGAAAAGAAAATGGGTGCTAATAGAACTCGTACTTAGAAAAATAAAACATAATCTCACAAATTAACTATTTCAAATAAATAAAAATCTGTCTGTGATATTTGATCTTTAGGAACCTTTCCTTTTAAAGTAATTCAATATAAAATAATGGTATACAACTAAGTGTGTCGAACAAATCGTGCCATTTTAAGAAACGTGATACATTAAATCTATATCTACGAGTACTCATTCGACTCAATCGAGCTCACTTCCTTTACTAACCTCTCAAGTGACACTCAATGCACAAATCAATAATCCTTTTCTCAACTGGCTATGCCATTACTTCTGAAAATAAACCAAAGATCCAACCCCATGGACCCAATAGTGAATCACAACAAGCAAGCGTAATGGATCCTACAATTTGTAGGTGATAAACCACTATTACACACTTGGAAACTTTAATAATATCTTTAAAGCACCCGGACATTTAGGTGGTATCCGTATCAGTTTCCCAACAGACCAATAAAAAGGCACCATCGTTCCTTTCTTATAGATAGACATAGGTTCTCGTATTCTGCTCGCACTACCCTACCAACTGCCATGCCACAAAGAAATCCTTAAACTGAAAATAAGAAAATGTTAGTTTGGAAAAACCTTCCGCACCATTAATTTTCCTCCGAAGCAGTTCTATTGCGGTTTGTGGTAGTGCGGCCATTATGGTGGCGCTGATGTGATACGGAGACTGGGCAGCCGGTATTTTACCTCTTTGCCGACCGTCCCTCTCCTACCGTCTGTCCGTGTCAAGTAGCTCCAGTACCAGGAGAAGAACAGACATAACATATTTTTCTCTTGCTTTTCTCTCGCTGCTGGCTGCTGCTTCATGGTGCTCGTTGGACTTGGAAGCCTTATCGCTTTTCGGTTGCCTTTTATAGGAATATTTCCTCTTGGGTCTAGGTCCCTCTACTTCTATAGAACTGATGATAAGATTTTTATTTTTTTCTGTCAAAAAAAAAAAATACCTAATGAACTGGTGATTTCTTTTGTCGATGGGAGTTTTGTTAGTTAATTTGTTCGATGAGGCATTTTTTTTGGACAGGAATTTAAGTTTTATGTTAAACATCCTAACAGAGGATGTTCAATATACTTGACCCAATAAGTGAAGTCATTTCGATTTTATTTATGATGTGATATGTTTAATATGAATAAAACTAGGCACTCGTGAAAAGAGTCGTTAAACATAGTTTTAAAGTTGCTCTCACAATTTATTATTTTCTTATCACGGAGGTGCGTGAAGTTACATAGCTCTGCCATAACAAAAAATCGAAAATCTGAGTATGCAGGAATTTGTTGCTAATTTGTTGTCGCATTTCCGAATTTGTTGCTCCACGTTTTGACCTTGAAATGCACTTTAACAGTTTCATAGGAAAATCTAAATCGCTCAAAAATGATCATATAGTAAAAAGATTAACACCAATTCAAGGGCTACTCCTCACCTTCTCAAAAAAGTGCATATAAAATTTTTAACCCAACTCCTTCATGGCCAAAACGCATTGTGGATCTTGTGGAATGTATTTCACTCAGCTATCTCTATGGGCACTTCTAAGAACTACACTTAAAACTCGAAATTTCAAAAATCTAAGTATGTAAGATTTTTTTGCTAATTTGTTGCTCGTGAATAACACCATTCCCGAATTTGTTGCTCCTCCCCTAACCCCCCCAAAACAATGGAGGTGATAATTTTTATTCATATCACCCAATATATGTATTTTACCTTTTTACATCGTTTTTCTTTTATTGACTACCCTTTGGTAGGGTAGCAAACAACAATGAAAAACTATTAATAATAGAGCAATCTCATTAAAGTGTCAATTAACATTACTAATCCATTTACTACAGTTACATCCGAGACTCCACCCTTTACCGTAAACCCGTTATTCCCCACACGCCCCCTTGCCTAACGGCACATTCATAAAATTCCTAACGGATTCCCACGCCATTTTTGCTAACACAGCAAAACCAATCCAGAACAGATACACCCCTTTTCCCCTCCACTTTTGTGCATTTGAACAAAGAAATGAAATATGAATATTTCGAAAACAAATTCTTAAGTCAGTCTAAAAAAAAATAATGATAAATTTTTAACACATAATAAATTAATTTAAATAATAAAATAAATAAAAAAAAAAAGAAAAAAAAAAACATTTTGTTTTTGCCTTGCCTCAGTATTGGCTACTCTTCATAGACTTACCCTCCAAGTAATTGTAAAACAATTATTGGGAATACTCCTACTATTGTATATTTTTTCTATTTTTATTCTTTGTCATCTCCAAGTCTTAATTTAAACTCTCATCCGAAAAAATAACTAAATTAAGAAGACTGAAAAGCAAGAAATCACGAAGAAAACAGAAAAAGAAAAAGAATATGTTTTATTTCTTTTATATAATACAGGCATTTTTTTAATTAATTTTTTCGAATGTAAATAAGAAGGTTGGGATTAACTAATTGCCGCTTTGAAAGCAAAGAGCTTTTGGCCTTGCAGTCATCAAACTCCTCCCATTTATTTGTGGACCGTAAAGAGACTCCTGTGTAGTGGCCCATTTGCCCCCTTACGGTCTGGGAGAAGTTTACTATTCCCACAAGTTCATATTCACCTAAGAATACTTTTCCTTATGTTATGGATTGGTATTTTTACCGGAGTTTCACTCTCGGTAAAAATGTCGAATGCCAATATATCCCCTAGAAAGTAAAATAAAAAAAAAGATGTTTATTTTTTTTTAATTTTCTGCTTATACAACATATTGATATAAATGGTACTTCTAAAAATCAATTACACAAATCGCATACTAAATACTTGGTTCACAACTAACAATTTTTTTAAAACCAGTTTCTTACCATAAATGATCTAGTATGTATTTTCAGACTTACCAAGCTCTTTTGACGTAGTTTCTTCAACAAAACCGTCTCATGAGTTTGTTTGAACACATCTTCTTTTTTTTTTTTTTTTAAAGTATCATCTAACTCACCATCTGTAGTACCAGTGGCTATTAGAGAGGAAATTAACCCCAGCACGGGAAAATTCCTTTGGATGCTCTTGCAGCCCTTTGTACAACATGCAATCTCTATGAAGGAAGGTGTCTTTTCAATCATTTTTAAAGCTAAGGAACCAACATTGGTTTTGCAATTGATGCAAAACTCGTTACCATCATTCACGCCCATTACCCCGCATAAAATTTCAGCTCTTTCCTTATACGAGGATGCCCGGAGGCCTTTGAGCCCAATGTCTCTGGCAAATGACAAAAATGCTGATGATTCCGATGTTTTCCACAAAGGCTTGTTTATAAACAGCGATATAAAGATTTGAGCCAAGCTATCAAAGGCACAAGTGTTTGAAAGCGTGATTAGCTTTCCCTTTAAATTTACAGCCTAAATATGTAAAAAACAAAAGATCTTGTAAACAATTATGTATAAAAATGAACATGTTTGTACCTGTAGGCCAAGGTTGTTGAGATGATCCACACTGGTTTTTTTCGCGAAAAGTTACATTTTTTGAGTTCGGAATACCCTATTCAAACTGGCTAAATTTTTTTCAATTCACTTCGCGTTACTCTTGGTTTGTACTTGATAGTCTTCTGAACAAATTCTGATCATTTATTTGATCAGGGTGGCCCAATCTTTTTGAAATTTGGTTTGTGATATAAGTGGTACAAGCTCTAATTACGATTTTAAAATTGTGGGTCTTACTTTCAAATTACTCTTATTTTCACAACTTTAATAAAATAATTTATTGTTGTTAATTTTTATTTTATATTTTATTTTTATTCTTGTACTTAAATTATAAACTAAAACTGTATTAAAAGTAGGTCTTTAAGAAAATAAAGAATTAAAAACTCTCTTTAGTATTAAAGCACCTTTATTTTATACATGGATTTCTTGGTTTTTATTTCTTCAATAAAAAAACATTAGTACAATAAGGACTGTGCTTCTTCACTTAATGGAACTGAGTCTTTTGTTCTTAGTTCAGGTCTTAGGTGTATAATATAGGGATCCGAAGATGTTAGCATAAGATGAATAACATACTCATTAGTTGCCAAACGGGAGCACTTTCTAGTGTTATGAATTCTGTAATACCTATAATCCTTTTTTCTGCTCTCTTGTGCCTCCTCTGACAGGAACCCTACGGGCAATGCTGCTGATGTTATAATTTCTGCTCCGTGGAATAAAATTTTGTGCACAGTTACTGGCATATAATACCAAGGATATAGTTCAAGGGCTAATTGGAAAAGTGCTCCAAATAGTTTCCAGAATTACAATGAGCTTTTTAATCAAACTTAAATCTATCTTTGTTATTTCTGATGTTAAAGAAGGATTTCCAAAAAATCTCCGCGAGGTGTTGCCATCGTTCGTTGTACCTAATCCTTGCTTAACAAAGTCTACCTTTATACCCATTTTTTCAATAAACTCCTTTTGAATGTTATTTTTTGTTTCTTGTGTTATAGGTTAGTTGATTTTGTGACTCTCCAAGCTTTAAAATTTAAGTTGTAGGACAGATGTAGTATATATTCCATAAAACGGATGAGCGCATGTAATGGGGGAATTCCTAATTGAAGAGCTTCTTGATTTGATGGCTTGGCGCGTAGTGCAGACAAAATGTTCATGTCCTTCGGCTTAGCGTCACATATAACACAATTACTTGAAGAAGATGTGTTCTTCACAGCCTGTGCCACCTTACAATCGATCATAGTGCAATATAACTGATGGGTTACTTTAATAAGACGCGATTCATAGTTTATTACAGTTTCACGTAAATTTTGCATCTCATTTTCAACCCTCGGTTTTTCTTCCCGTATTAGATTTTGGCTCTCTTTTTTGAATTGAAATTTTAGTGGCCTACAATAACGCGTTGATGAAGGTCGAGGATTTTTCCAGATTTCGTTGTTTGAATCACTTTGATTTAACTGCAATGGCACAATTGATGTCATAAACAAAAAAGAATCCGATGAATCCGAATCAGCATCGGAAAGTGTTTGCTTAAATTCACTTTGTCCCGAGGAACCATCGCAACCCCATTTTGTCAAAAGTGTTTGATGAGAGCAATTTTGTGACAAAATCTCGCTAATATCTGAAGTGCTGACAATTCTCTAGGCTGTGTGATCAAGTAATTCCTGTAGAGGGATTTTGGCGTATGTTTCGGCTACTTCGATTTTTTCAATATAACACTCTACTTTTTATTTCAATATTTGTTTATACGATGGAAAAAGAAAGTGACCAACATCATTGGCAGCTTTTTTTAAGACTTCATATTATTGATTGATATTGATGCTTCGTTAATTTAGTTTGCACAATAAGAGCTAAAGCTTTTTCAGGACTGAACACTGAGGTGGGAGTAGTGGGCTCAGCAGTAGCAGCAGCATTTATTAAATTTTGGGATGTGGTGGCTTTTAATTCCCGAACTTTGTATTTTTTGGCCTTAGGGCAACAATCGTCGAACACTTTGTTATGTCTTCCGCCTTTACTTGAACTTGATTTGTTTACTTCAATCAAACTTACCGAAAACTTTCCATTCATCCATTTCTTGTATTTAATCACAAAAGTAGATTTTATAAAACGCGTGGACTTATACCGTTGTTTGAAATGTGGTAAAAATCTTTTCTTTACATCTGAAACAATTTTGTTAATTTGAATCGGTTGTAAATTTCGGTAGCCTTCACTTAAAAAAATTTCAAAAGTATTAACATTATTATTAAAAAAGAAATCGCACTACACTTTGTAATCAATTACAAAATTTGCCATGATGAAACCAGCTTTATCACTTTCACTCAACCAAAGCTCATATGCAACTGCAGTGATGACTGCATAGATCTATTATAATGTTAACAACTTTTTTTTATCAAAAAAACCGTTACATTAGAAACGGTTATGCCAGAAGCCGATTTCATGATCTGTTTGCGTGGCATGCATAGCTACACTTAAACGGCTCCTGCGGCTAAATGGGTCAAAATGGGTCATTGGTTTTAGCACCATGAATGCAATATATTATAAGCATCATAATAATCTGTGAATCCACGTGGAGCATCGTGGAGCTTTTTTTTTATAGACCGTCAAACTGAAAAAAAAAACTAATCTTCAAAGGTAACTTCAGCTAAGAGCCTCGTTTGTGAAATTGAAAGAGAAATTTAATAAACGGTAAATGTCATTTTAAAGCCAAATACAATATTAATCATAATAAAGAATATTAATATTATTAAAATATTATATGTTAAAAAAATGTTTCTTTAAATTTGATAAAATGAAATCAATAAATCTTGAACATTTGCAAGAAGTCACTTTGTGTAAGCCATACTCAGCTAAAAAAAATTGAAAAAAAAATTTCGGGTAGTACCCCTTGGTCATGCATATATCTAGAATCGAAAAATAGTATAAGCTACGCTTTAGAAAATACTTTACATTTAGGGTTATTTCCACCTGGGAATCACTGTGGCGTCTGTGCGTCTATCTGTACACATCTCCACTCCCCCAATCGCGTGGACAGATTAATTAATTGCTTTGGCACATAAAATCTGTACTGAATTATTTTTCAGTTCCTGCACGATTCCTAAAGTACCTACATACTTATAAAAACTTTTTAATACTCCTTAATTTATTTGTTAATTAAATAGAAGTTTGGGAACACAAAAAGAATAACACAGTACCTAAAAGTATTAATAAGTTCTTCAGAAATCGTATAGGAACTGAAAAATAATTCAGTACAGATTTTATGTGCCAAAGCAATTAATTCATCATGTTTAATTACTTTTTTTGGAAGTTATAAGTACCTGCATCTTGAATAGAAGCTGTCTTCCAGTCTTTTCATTAAGGTTTAATAGACGTTGGATCAAAATTTTAAACGTTTTAGTTTCTCTCAACATTTTACTAAAGTTAAAATCACAAAATGGGTACTTTAGTTACTTAGTTACATAGTTGCTTACTCCAGGTGTAGGTTTGACAAGACAACAGTTTGGTTCTTGGTTAAAAACTTTTAACACCCACGACCGAGAAAATATAAAGCCACGAATACAGAAAAACAGCAGGCGACAACACCATTCATATTTTTGTTGTCATGAGCTTTTAAAAAAGCATACATTTTGAAAGCTCTCAAACTAAATCCAAAGAAAAATCCACTATGATTTGCATTAACGTCTGAATGGTAACTCTGTTAATAATGTGCTTATTTTCAATATATACGAAGAGCGTTGTTTGTGAACTCAAACTCATAATCAGTTTGGCTTAGGGTGCGCACGCTGCAGGTCATGGGAGGATGTACGTTAGTCAAAGCGAAAGTCAGTGGTTCCGTATATTTTTTCAGTAGGTGATTTGGGAATATAACCACTAACCGGCACCTTTTGTAAGAAAGTGAGACTACTAATGTCTGTGTTTATGAGATCGCTAGGTTCATTGTAGAAGTAGTCTCCTAAATGAAGTTTGCGTCTATAAGAGAGAGCTGGGCATGTACAGAGAAGATGTGAAATTGTTTCTTTCTCTTCTTCGTCTAAACAGCTCCTGCAGAAATCGTTTGATAGTACACCGAGCCGTACCGCGTGTCTACCTATAAGACAGTGTCCCTTTATGACACCTATTACGGAGCTGATTTGAGATCTACTAAGGGACAGAAGGTAATTTGAACGTTTCTAATCTAGTTTGGGTCAGATTCATTTGGTCGCTCTAAAAGTAGTAGTGATAAGCCATATTGTATTTGATTGTTCCAAAGCGATTCGTTTCAGTAGTAGTTTACTTGTAGCTATGGGAATACCTATATTTGCCTTGTTGGGCAGGATAGGCATTTCTGTTCCAATTCTGTCGAGTTCATCGGCTTTACAATTCCCCGGAATATCAAACTGCTTGGCCAACTCCATCAGAGACGATCGACAGTCTTGGGCTGTGATGGAGTTAGAGGAGACTGATACAAGGGATTTTAAAGCAGCCTGACTATCTGAGAAGATTCGGATATCCGAACTGGATATCACGTTTTCCTTAAGTCAAGACAAGACTTCCTTTATCGCCAGAATTTCCGCTTGGAATACGCTATAATGGTTTGGTAGGCGGAAGGAGCGACTAAGGTTTAGTCTATCTGAGTACACTCCACCAACCACCCCATTTTTAGTTTTCGTCCCAATGTATAGAAATGTATTGATTCATTTTCTAACAAGGACCCTTCCGCTCAACCTGAACTTGTGGGAATGGTGACTTCAAAGTTTTTGTCGAAAACTAAAACAGGAGTGATGTAGTCAAAGTGACTTGGGAATGTTCCGAACAAGTTCAGAATTATGGTGTGGCCAATAGAGCTATTGTTCCATTGAGAGATGGCTTTGAGACGGAAGGCTGTGCTCGTGGCCATTTGTTTGCTTTATATATAGAGGATTGAGGAGTATGTTTAACGCAGCGAAAGGTATCGAGCGGAGGGCTCCACTGATACACATGCATGCTGAACGCTGCACTTTGCTAAGTTTATCACGATTTGTTGCTTTGTCTAAGGCAGTCCACCAAACAGTCACCCAATAAGTGAATAAGTGAGTATCGGTCTAATAACCGCAGTATATAGCCAGTGAGTGCTTTGTGGAGACAGGCAACTGATGCTTTTTTTACTCTTTTCTGTATATTAGGTTTCCAACTAAGCTTTTTATAAGACCTAGGTATTTTGCTTCATTTAAAAAAGTAAGTGCAACATTGTTAATCGTTGGAGGGTCTAGTTGTAGATTTTTGTTTTTCCTTGTAAAGAGGACTAGTTCAGGCTTGTGGGGGTGAATGCGATCTGCCCATTTAAGTGGCTTGTTGAGAGCGGTTTGTAAGACTTCTATTAGAATTTGGGGATGTTTGCCACACACGGCAAAGGCAATGTCGTCAGCGAATGCAAGTATTTTGAATCCCTCTTCCTCTAGGTTTACTAGCAGCTCATTGGCTACCAAGTTCCATAGAAGTGGGGATAGGACTCCACCTCTGCTGACTGACCATCTTGTAGTTAAGCTACCTAGTTTCACGTTTATAGTTCTGCTTTTCTCTGCATTAGTCGATGGTACGCCCTCTTTTTGAGCTAATTTCACTAGGCTACAAGGAAAGAAAAAAAATTACAAGATTCATGCACCACATCATCACATTAGTCTTGCAATTACAAACTTAACCTTACTTTTTGGCAACAAGTTATTTAAAATTGTTTTCTCTAATCAATTTTGCACTGTCGTTTATTTCATTGATAAATTTATTTTAATCCCTCCCCATGATACTATTTTGTTGACAAAATTAATTTAATTATTAATAATTTATTAATTATGCAAAACCACAATCCCATATACTCATGCACACCACTTTACAGAATGAAAACATATTATTTGACTGGGTAAGTCCATAACAAAAAACCGTATACTGTATACTGTATACCCATGTACCTACGCTTGTATTGCAAACAGGTTTCATTTGACAAATTACTCATTTAATATTTAAAATACTCATTTTGTTTTATTAAAAAAATAAATTGGCGGTCTACTTTCAATTAAAGTGTATTAAAATGATGTAATTTTGAATGTTACACTGTTGGAAAAAAATTGCATTGTGAGTGGTAGAAAAATCTGTGGGCTCAATCTACCAATAGAAAAAAAAGGAATTACTATTTTTACCTGTTTTCCTTTTTGTATCTAAACTTTAAAAATTATATCTGAGCTAAGCCAATCCATGTTTTTGAGATCTCGGAAAATAAAATGTCCTCCGAAAAAAACAACTTGCAGCGAATTCAACGATCAACGTCAATTTGTTGTCGCCTGGCAAGGAGTTTTCTTCCCCGCGGAGTAAGTAGTTACCCGTTAAATCACCTTTGGATAGGACTGCAATATATTTCCAGAAACCGTACACGATGGCGTAGAATTACTGGAGGCCCTATAGGGATCACAACGAACTCAACAAGGTCTGAGGAGTAAGGACCTATAGTAGTAATATAAGTAAATCACCTTTATGTGGGATTGACTGGATTTTAACGCAGTCACTAGACACAAGCTTCCAACTTAATAACTATTACCGGTGATAACAAGTCGAGCTATAAAGGTGGTAAAATTCAATTACAGTCTTCACTCACCACATTTCAGACGCACTTAACAGTGTTCCCACACTTTTTGGTCTAGACTAGACATCAAAGGAAAAAACTTTAAGAAAAGGTTTTCGTATTCTCATTAGTATTCTCAATCCGAAAGCATTTTTTTCGGTTTAATTTTATAATTCCGTTTAATACTTCAACATGTAAACTCTTACTTAATGAATTTTTTCTCTGAGTGCACATAACTAATTAAAATTAAACAAAGCGATTAAGATAAACGTGATGGGTTTTTTTCATATTCGTAAACCATTCATTTTTTTTTTTTTTATTAAAACCACAACTGTTGTGGTTGACACAAACGGAGAATTTTTAATGAAAATTCATAGCGCAGGTTATCAAAACTCTCTTTATTTTTTTTTTTGTTAAACTCCTCTCTATGGTCAACATTTTAAGGTTTCTCTAGTCAGGATTCAGGAAGAATCAAATCTGTTTTTTAAGTTCATTTCAAAATAGGAAAAAAACGTTTATTTTCTTTGGCTAAACCTTCTTTTCCTTCCTCCTATTAAAAAAAGAAGAATGATTTTCTAAGTAGTAGTCTTGTCAAAAGACATTTGTGCAAAAAAAAAAAAATAAATTCAAAATTATTTGTATGATAGACGCTCAAGCATTTATTTTCTTCTTTTTTTTTGTGCTCCAATCTTGTCACGAATTGTTTCAACTCTCAAAGAGAAGCCCGGAAATTTCATTCTATCGCACCAAAAGTGGTTCCTTAAAGAAAATTAAAGCATAAAGTTAGCAAGAAATTGCTCTTGCAAGATGCCCCAGGAGGTGATTGCAACTTTCGACGTCTCTCTTTTATGCAATCTTGCCCTCACAATATCTACAGATTGTGTGTGTCTGAGAGAAAATTTTGCAACAACTTGCAAACCTTACCCCACCCACACACACACACATACCTACTTGAATAAGAAAAAAAGGAAGCACATGCAACTGCCGGATATGTTTTAAAGTAATTCATGCTACCCTGGGGGTAAAATAAAACTCACTGTGAAAAGTTTCTTTTTCAAGTTTTGCACCGGAAATTGCTTCGTCTGACTTGAGGGGGTATATATACTCTCTTCTATTCGTATGCATTTACCCTTCCCAACCAACCAACCAACCAACCAACCAACCGTACATCAAGAGAGTGCGGGTTTTCTTGAAAACTCTACTGTCATTCTTGTGGAGCTTTCTGGAGTGTTAAGTAGCACTATTATTTTATTGCAATTTATTTTCCATCACACTGTGGTGAGATAGGTACTTTCTCAAGCTAGTAATTATCTGAAAATGGTAATGGGAAGATAATAATCGGGGATGCAGGCATGTGCGGGGGGAATTTATTAAAAGTTTCTTCATGTTTTTATTTTTAATTCTATATTCTTTGTCTTCAGAAATGGTGAGACAGAACTCATGTGTTTTGATGGAAATATTTTTTTAATCACAACTTTTTTGAAAACTTTACAGAAATTTGTTTGATTTTGCTTTCGCTTGTCGCATTTGGTGTGGGTACTCTTAAGCGGCCCATACACACAACACTTGTGCACACACTCTCGTGCGACAGAGCGACACTTGGGTTTGGGCAAGCCTTTAAACTTAACAGATATTTTATCAATTTTTCTGGCACATTGTTAAGAATTCACAGATTTATTTAAATAAAATGGGACTAAAAAACAAAAACTAAGTACATATCTCTATCTGTTCATCATTTGTACCTTTCAGTTCAATTCCGGACAATGTTTTCACATTTCGATCTTTCTTTTTCTAGTTTAAATTCGTTCGTGTCCAAATCATACCAAAATTGGATGTTTGTAAACAACAGAAAACAACTCTTATATGTCAAATTGTCCCCGCAATTTAGCGTTTGAATGCGATTTGCCGTTGAGTTTTCCGATCGCGTCAATCGCCGCGATGCATTGCACTCGGTGTGCAATTTACCAATTAAAATACACATGTTTTAATGCATCGCTTTCAATCAATCCATAGCCATCGAAATAGTGTGGGAATTCGCACATCTAGCGGAATTAAATTAATAGCGCTTACAAGTTTATGTATTTTAACAATTTTTTTTTTGCAAGATTTATCTTTAATATGTAAAAAACTAAATTTAAGTACAATCATTAATATACTTCACGAAATTTTGAGGTACAGGGCTCTAAAAGTACAAGTTTCTTGCCCTTTGGTAGACCCATTTTATAAAATACATTGCGGCTCTAAAAAAAGTAATTTTTGTCATGTTTTCGTTTGAGAATCATAATTAATATAAACAAAAAAGAATAAAACTACAATTTCTTATGTATAAAGAAAACTTAGTGATTTACAGAGCTGTGAAATTACACGTTTTTTGCACTTTGATAGACCCCTCTTAAAAATATATATTTCGCTCACATAAAACTTTTTTATTAATTTTTGTTTGTAAAATTTGTAATGAATATACATTAAAACATTTTATTGAACGGAGCATAAATTAAAATAACAATCATTCACAGTTTAGCAGAAAAATAGATTATAAAAAAGTTTTAGATACTCGTAGCTTAAGATGTGACATTTAAAAGATCAAGGACCTCATGTTCTGTTTATAAAATCCTCATAATTTAAAACATCTTTTTCTGCCAAACATAAACGCCTGAAACTATGATCAACTAAGCTCTGAAGATCATTCTGAGATTCTGACCTAGTTTTCTGATAAGGATAGCAATTTTTCTTAGACTCTTTAGTTTTATCGTATGTGGGCAGTAAATTCCGAACAATATTGTTGAGTTTCTGACGTATAATCTTATATTGATGAGTGGATAACTGCGAATCTACAATGCTAGCGCTTCTTCAGCAGATAAAGAAATTTGGTTAGAGGACACTTTATTGAGAGATTTCTTTAAATTCGTACTTTAATTCAATTAAAAGTAAATAAATGTTGATAGTACAATATTTTAAATAAACCTCTCTTTGGGGAACTACATAAGTGATATTTTGTTTGATTACAGCGGCAGTATCTCTCTTTCCAACTTTCCTCAAGTCTTATTCATAAGCCGTTCAAATTTCTTCAAAGCTAAATGCATTCAAGAGGCTTTGCACTTTTTTCTTTTTGATTTTTTCACAGCACTCTTCAAAGATTTTTTTTTTTGCCTTCCTACTTGTTTAATATTTGAAGAGGATGGAATTACATCCAAAAATTTGTGTGGTAGATTTAGGGTTTCATTAAGCCAGTAAGAATTAGTTCTTTCGAAGCGGTCCCGTTGCCTACCAATTTTGGTCCACCTCTCATTTATTTAAAAAAAAAATCAGTCTTACAGTTGCCTTAAATGCTTTGATTGCATCCTCTGAAAATTGTATTTCATCAAAATAGCTCATAATAAATAAAAACACCGCTTCAACACGCTTTATTTTTATTAAGGAAATCCAAACCTCAAAAATTTGTTTTTTTCGTAATTTCGATAGACATTCTGAAAATTAACAAAAACAAATATTTATGAAAAGCCTATTCGCACATTAAAAGTGAAATATGTACTTATTCGTACCACAGAAAACGACATGGGACACAAAAAAAAACTAACATTAAAGACACAACACAACTTAGACACATTTTTGCAAATTTTTTTTTTTAGGTAACCACTTCGAAATTAAAAAAAAATGAATTGCACTTTTTTCGCAGCACCTTAAAGCTCTTGATGATAGACAATATAACAGTCTTTCAAATGCATGTAGTCGCTAAACTGAACAACACTGACTACATATAGTTTTTCTCTCATAAATGTAAAAATTTAATAAAAATACTCCATTTTTTCCATCCCAACCGCCAAAAACTAAAATAAACACCCTATGATCTAAAAATTTTGGTTACCTTCAAGTTAGCAGAAAAGTGAAGTAGAAAAATTTGGAACTTTGCACCTCCAAGCTTATTCAAAAAATAAAATTCCTTAACAGCTCCCGTTATCCGATACTGACGGAATTAAGAAATACGTTCGATATACGAAGACGTACAGAAAATGGAGAAGCGATAAGTGACCCCATAGTTACTATGTGGCGCTACTTCATCAGTTACATCAACTACATCATACAACTGCAATCTACAACTACATCAGCTACATTTTTCTGTTTCACCAGGAACAACTGGAAGAGTTGTAGTATATGTAGCTGGAAGTTGTAACTGATGTAGATGATTACGTTTCGTGCTATCAAACAAAAAATGTGAAAGAAAAACAGCAAACAAGAAAGTGATTAGAAAATGGCAATTCTTCGAACAACTCCGTTGTAATTATTTAAGTTTACTTAAATTTTACGAAACTCACCGCGTATCCGTTGTACTACAACAAAGAGCTGTGAAACAGAATCATAATTTGTCCAATACTTCCAGTCGATTTTCCGTATCTTCACTGTTGTACTACAACAGAAAATTTAATGCAGCTGTGAAACAGAAATGACGTAATACAACAGTCAAAATTCTACATTGCAGCTGATGTAGTAGCGCTGAAATAGGCCCAAGGTTACATTTGAACAACAAGTAATGGTCTGGTGAGCTTTAATGAATTGGCATGGATCAGTTGAATATTTCTAGAAAACAAATCTTGCAGAAAAAGGCTGTTCAATATCCGAAAGTACTACTGCACGAATTTCTATTGGTTCCTTGTACTTGGCGATTTCTTCAAATTTGATTTGATTGAGGAACTTTGAAAAGACGGCTACCGTAACGACCCATTTCAAGCTTGTGTTTTTCTCTTCTTCTGGTCATTATATTATAACTAACTAAACACTGCTTGTCATCCAATATTAATCTTTAAGAACACTTATAGTCATTCTCAAACTGCCATCAAAATTTAATAAATATTCAATTAACCAGCTCTATGCGTTGAGTTCTTAAAATTTGTTAAAAAAAACTCTCTCTTGTGAATTAATGATAACTTCATTCAATGAAATGAAAATAATGTTGAACTTTCAATCCAACCTTGCCATCACACAAAACCGATTAGAAAGGAAATATTAAGATCAATAGAGCGGTACTAATAGTTTATTTATGATCATTTCTCTGGTATCTCAATAACTCCGCTGCGTTATTGCTCCATGAATTAAAAGTAACCCATTTTATGGACTAAAGTTACAGAATACTAAGCAAAAGTACGTTTATATATTATTATCAAAACCCATTGCCTAGAACCTGAACCATCAGACCCATATACAATACAGACCTCGCATGTGTATTTTTTTTTTTTTTTATGTTCATCGACCTTTTTGCACACTGCAGCACTTAAGCCCATAACAATGTTGAAAATTGTTTCCCATATCTTTTTAACACATCGAGGGAGAAACTATTGGTTTTTATAGTTTTCCGCTTTAATACCTACGTTGGGGTTCTTCTCTTCTCTTCTCTTCTCTTGTTGTTTTTTTTTTTTTTGTATTGCCTTATTTTGAAATGGATTATACGATTGCTTCAAATCCGAGCCATTTTATGCGGTCAAAAAGGAATGACTGCTTGTGGGCAAGTGTGTTTTTATGTAGCGCGACGAAACCCAGAATCAGGATTTGAAGCTTTTCTTGTAGAATGTAGATAGCAACAATAGAAATTGGCAATTAAATTGCTATCCAGTTTTTATTGAACCAAAAATTTGCGGTTCTCCTGACTCTCGGGCAAATGTGAAACCATCCGGGACGTTCGTTGTTTGGTAGAAGGATTTTGAAAATTGATAAAATTGTTAAACTGTAATAAAGCTTTTTGTTATAATATATAAATTGAATGGTTGGTAGATTCAGGTAGGACTTAAGGAAATCAATGGGTTTGTCATTGGATAATTAAGTTAATAATATGTAATCTAGACCCTTTGCCCTAATTTTTTACTTAAAACAGATTTGATATATTTTTTAAACTTGTTGTACCTACATCAGTGAGTAGTTGTTCCACGTTCATTTGGAAATTTAACAAAATAATGAAAAACGAAATGAAACCAAAAGCCTGGATAAAGATTAAGAATAAAGGCGTCCGTTGTCAGCGGAGCATTTGCAAGTATTCAGCAGGTGGTGGCTGTTAACGACTATTTTTACTGGCTAGTAAATTTGCGGTTCACTTATGATTTTGCTTATGATTTTACCTAAACGTTTATTTTTCTTATATCAGAGCTTAAATTTGAATAAAGTAAAAAACTCTTTTCATTACCATTTACGAATCTTTTCTAAAGATAAATACAAAAAAAAAAAATAAATAAGCTCATTAAAACATTTTTTAATTACTGTCATCCGAAAGCACTCTTGTAAAAAGGAATAAAAAGTTTTACTTCTGGCTTTGACGTTGTTTTATTTGTCATTCTTTTGCTTCCTGTATCCTGTTTTGTGGTTTTGTTTAGAAGTAAGAAACATCTGTTTTACAACATTCTTTATGGAGTCAGGTTGATTATTGTAAGTGAAGTAAAGATATCGGGAAGCCTATACTATATAACTACGTTTTCTTCTATAATGTCAATAAGTCTCGACTGAAAAAGTAAAGTAACTTAAGTCAACTAAAGATGTTTTTTATTTGTTTTGATTTCTTTATTTATTTTCACTGCCCTCATCAAGCCACATACTTGTGTACTACCATAGCATCTTTCTATCTCATTGCTACAAAGAGCAGTTAAAGGGCAAATTTCATCTTATGTTACAAAATTAACAATTTATCATAACGAATTCTTATGCCGATAGAAGAATTAACATAAAATTCGATTTTCAAATGTCTAAAACAGCTTCTTAAATGAATTTAACGTCAAAGCAAAGAATGTAATTTGAATTCTTCCATAATGATACATTTTTAGAAAAAAAATTTTGAAGATCGTTAGAGCCGTTTTTTGAAAAAAACTATTTTTCTATATAAATTTTAGCAAGTACTTTTATAAGAAAAAATTGTACGCCATTTTTAAGATAGTAGTTATCAACATCTAAAAACTAAATTTTGAAATATAAATATTGAAAAGTTACCGAAAAAATGATTTTTCAAAAGAACATTTTAACTATTTTTTACAAATCCAAAAAAATAATTTTTGAATTTTTTTACTAAAAACTATTACAGCAACTTAAAAGCTTTCATGTAAAAGAAACGGTTGAAATTGATTGGGCGCATTCACTAATCTAGTGACTACGTAGTCAACTCATTTTAATTGGCTGACAACTACTAAAAAATGAGATGAAATTTACCCTCCGACGTAGTGTAAAAATTTCGACTTCAAAGATAGTTGACATTTCGAAATCAGCTGTTAAAACAAGTTTTGTTTTGTTTTTTGATTTGATTTTGGTGAAAAATTAATTTAAAAATGAAATTGACGTTGGATAATGGAACCATTAGGTACGAAATTGAAGATTCAGATGAAATATGTAACAAAATTTTATCGGGTAATGTTTTTTTTTACAAATATTTCTGTTTTCATATGTTTACATCTGTCAATTTAGACAGTTAGAATTGACTAGCTTTGTAGTGCAAATTTTGCATTCCAAAAGCTAGTTGATTTTCGACTACTTGAAAAAAAAAATGTTTTTCATTCAAAGATAGACCTTGTGCAAAAAAATGACCATTATTTTTTTAATAAAAATCGTATGAACCGTTTTGAGATAAATGAGTTTATCTAAAACCGGTATATGACAGGTACCGTTATTTTTGGTCAAAAAAAAAAAATAATTCAAAAAACGTCTGGGGATAGTCTCCAAATAACGCCACATACCAAGTTTGAAGTAAATCGCCCAATCTGTTTAGGCTATGGCCTCTGATACATATGTACAGGCTGACAGACTGACAGACAGAATTGTCGGACCCACTTTTTTCTCATTTTCTAGCATCGTAATGTCATGTTTGATTATTATCTCATTTTATTTGTACGAATTTGTTTTGTACGAATGCATAACTTGATATTTAGTACCTATATCGCAAGTAAAAATAACTGTATTACGTTTGAATAACAACAGTATTTGCAAAGACTTCTTAAAATAGTTTTTTGCTATCCTGAAAAATTTAGAAAAATGACATACCTAAGATAATTTACCTTTTCAGTCGAGGGGACACCAGAGGAAGGGTTTAAAACAAGAAACCGATGCATCGCGATGTAAACATTGGTTTTGAAGATTTGGACATAGGCGGATGGTACTTGGATGTCAGACAAAGAAAAGAGTGAATTCTTTTAAGCACTATCACTTTTTAACACTCAATCAATCCGCGTTGGAACAGCTAATGACAAAAGCATTGACTTGAACTTAACAATCTTTAGATGTTATTAAATGAACTAATTTAATTACATAAAAATTTAGTTTTTCCTTGTTTTAACGGTTATCAATGGTTTAATAAAAAAACACCCCAATAACTACACTGCCGGTCACTTCAATAAATCCAGTGGTATTTAAAAATTCAATTTGAGTTTTCTTCGGACGCTTTACTGACACCTGTTTCAAAGCACTTATACATTTTTAAAACACAATATTTAGTTTTAACCTGAAGGAACAAGTGGGCTACTTCTAAATAGAAAAACCCATTTTCCGAAGGGTTTTGTAAAAAAAACTTGATTTTTAACCCAAGCACTTGAGTTTTCTTTCTTATTGGAAAAGATGTTCAACTTCTGTTACAGAATCTGACGAATGCCTTTCGGTAGGAGTCGGACTCATCATACATTCATACACATCACGTTTCATGTATAATTTGTATGTGAATGAATGAATGTCGATTATATAAATTGTGACCATGATTTGCAGTTTTTTTTTATGTTATAAAGTTTTAAAAAAATAAATAAGAATAATGTACATTAGAATTCCGTACAATTGGTCAACAATTTTAATGAATTTTAGCATAATTAACTGAGATTTGAACCTTAAAACTAAGGTTTAATTATCAACAATTATCGTTTTACAAATTTACAACGCCAACGGCGCAAGAAGGCAATTGCACGAATAGTAAAATGTCTCAAAACCGTGTTTTCTTTGATTTTCTTCAAAGTATTATGTAACTAAGAACTATTTATGTCTGGTTTCACAAAACTGACCATAATTTTTGTCTTTTATTTAAATAAATTTAGTGCTTTATTGTAAAATTTTGAAAAAATACTTGTTCGTACATTTTTAAAAATAATACTATTATTTTTGGATTTTTTTTTTATCTGAAAAACATTCATACATCTAGTTTTTACATTTTGACTAAAAATTAATAAATGCATTGAGTATTAAAAACAAAAATACAAATGATGAAAAACATTACACAAATGTGGAAACAAAATCAGATTAAATGGAAGATTTGAATTTTTTTTTTCAAAAATTCGAGTTTGAATTTAATTTTTTTTTAAAACTGTTGGTAAAAGCAACTTTATTTGACAATAAACTGAAAAATAAATATCTGGCTTTCGAAAAAGTGTAAATGTCTTATAATGTTTTTTTTTTTTACATTTTAAGCAATATTTTTAGAAAATTGCCCCAACTTCCGTACTTTCTTCAGGTTTTGAGACAAGTTACACGTTATAGCTTTTTTCATACCTTTTGCAAAAAACCCTGTATGAAATTATTATAGTGCACATTGATGGCAATATAAGAAGTTATTTTGCCTTCCAAACTGTTTCTCATTTTAAATAATAAAAAAGAAGAAAGATTTAGAAAAAAAGTATCAAAATCGGAGCTGTTTCTGGGTACTTCCGAAAGGTGCTTGTTTTATGTTTCCATTAGCTCTATTATCATTAGAGATAGGTTTTATCAAAATTGGCTTAAATTCGAACTTAAGTGTTGCTAATTCTAAACTTTAAGCATTTGCAGTTGTCAATTATTTTGGCTCTAACAAAAGTTATCATGCTTAAAAACAACAACGGCGGTGCACGAATAGGAAAGGTATCAAAGAGAGAATTTTTTTTCATTTTGGGTTTAAAGAAATTTGTACATGTTTTTTTTGGGAAGTAGTTTAAGAAGGCTGAAAATTTTTCGATTTAGGCTTCGGAAAGTATATTTTTTTTTTGCACTAAGTCTAACATTTCATAATAATTTTTTGTATGAATTCTGAGATCTTGGGGGAGGGGGGGGGGGTCATTACCCTGTGACCCCCCTGGTACACGCCACTGCCTCATACAATACGGAAAATAAATCACGGGACGCGAAAGCATCGGGGTAAATTCAAAGATTGAAATCAATTATTCCGATTAGAAAGATGAAAATTCTCTACGGAAGAGATAAAAGTTTTAAAAAGGGAACAATCTGGAAAAAATAAACGAGAATAAAAGTACCTATTGACCAAAACTTATTTCATAAAAAAGTCCTGCATGTTAGAATTCCCATAAAATAACGAAGCCCGAAAAAGAAATTTTAAAAGCGTGTTTTATTAATTTTCTAAAAGAATTCTAAAAACCAAAACGGCTAAAAGAAATAGATAATAAAGTGAAGAAAAATTTGTACCAAAAGTGAACAGCCTATGCCAGAACAGCAAATAGAGGATAAGGTAGTTCTTTCTGGTTTCAAATTTTGATCAGAAAATCTACCTCGGCGTAGACTTCTGGAAAATATTCCAGCTAGCCTTAAACGTTTTCAGTTTAATTTCATTTACTGAAGAATCAAAAATCTTGGAAGCTCATCAGCTGGACTGTAATCAATAGGCCAGAATACTGGCTGGAAAAGTTACAAACACTTAATTTCTAGGCTGCTAAAAACTTATCTGTAAAAATAAATATTTAAAGTTCCTTTCGATTTGTTTATATTTCAAATGAAAACTTATTCCAAAGAAGATTCCATGCTTAATAAATTACAGTGTTTTCATGAAAACAAAACAAAAATATAAAATATATAAACAGACGATCTATTCCATTGTAGCCTTATTCATTAAAATTAATCATAAATTTGTTTCAAAACTGACCAATTTGTTATTTCTTTTTGACAAGAGAACAAATAAAACCACTCAGGATGCTGTGCAGCAAATTGCGCACAACCACAGTCTAGACCTGATGAAAAAATTGACCTTGTTCTTCAGTTAGCAAAATTTATTGCATAATAAAACAAACAAAAACAATTGAAAGGACCAACAAACAACAACAACAACGAACAAAATTTAGACAAAAAGAAGTAAACATTAGAAACAAAAGAAAACAATAAAAACATTAATCAACAAAATGTAAGCAATAACTAAGGAGCCGATAAATCATTTTAGAAGTGCTATCGCTTGAGTATTCATTATACTTTACGTGTAGAAGGGTAAAATTGAAAGCTAGTAAGGTAAGTGGGAAGTCTTACCTGCCTACAGCCAGGTTCGACCCTAAGAGAAGGTGTTTTTGACTGGGGGAATTCTGAGCTCTTTTTTTCTTAGCACAAAACTTATGGTCAACTTATTGAAATAAATAACTGAAAACTTCGTTCTTAATAAGGAAATTATGTAAGTGGGCATTAAAGAGGACACTAAACAAGGATTATATTATACTTTGCCATGGAAAACATTTTCTTAGACGCCTAAGAAACAATTTTCTTAAACTACGGTTTGGTTTTAAAATAGAATAGCTACTTACTATCCGGTGCCATAGTGTAAAATATTCATTTACAAACATTTTGTTTCCCTTGACTTTGTCCTAAGAGCATTCTTGAAAGTTTATGGTCATGTTTGCCACACAAAGTTAACCCGCGGGAAAGAATATCTTGTTGTAAATGTAGGTTGAGCCCTTAAAAATGACTCTACCCTCTCATAACTGTGGATTAAGTGAAAGTGATTTTTGGTAAATAGTAGGTACATCTTATCACCTGCCACACCAGAAGCCAACCCTATTTAGATTATGGAATTGCCAGTTTAATATGATTTACAACCCCTTTTTGTAAAGTTTACACTGTTTTGTGTGCAACTTGAGTAATATTTGAGTGATTAAATTGTATAGCTTCCTTGGAAACGAAACAGATGACATCATTAGATTGAAATTTTGTTGGCTCCACATGTATCATGTATATCAAAAAAATTCTTAAAAGGTTTTAAAATCCATAATTCAGTAAGGCTACGTCTTTACATCTGTGCATTTGTGAATAACACAACGAATCAGGTACCCACTAGGTACAACTGAGGCCAGCATACACTACAATCTATTATGGAATTCGCAATAATTTGGCAGTAATTTGATTCGTAAATTAAATAAAATGAACGACTGGGTCGCACGTACCTGCTCTTAGGGTCCAAGTTGCTGTGGATGCCTTGACCTTCAAACTACGTATGCCATTTGATTTCGTTAAAAAGGTTTAGATTTTAGAAAAAAAAATTGAAAATCGTTAGAGCTGTTTTTATAATAAATAAGTTTTATTTATAAAAATACTCAAGCCTTTATTGAAAAAGAAATTTAGTACTGTATGCCATTTTCAAGAAAATTTGAATGGACATCAAAAAACAAGACCTTAAAAAAATGATCAACACGTTATCGAAAAATCGTTTTTAATTTTCTTTTTGAAACTTTTTTTAAAAATCCAAACAAATTTTTTTTGGATTTTTAAAAAAAGTTTCAAAAAGAAAATTAAAAACGATTTTAAGAAGATAATAAGAAAATTTTGTGAAAGAATTGTCATAGAAATTCATTCAGTCGTTTACGAGAAAATAGTTAAAGTTACTATACATGCTAAGCCTGTTTAATTAAAAATTTGTAGATGCAGTTTAAGAAAAAAAATTAAAAAAACATAAAAATTCGATTTTCAAATGACTAAAACCACTTCTTAAATCAATTCAACCTCAAAACTAAGTATGCAATTTGATTTCTTCTATAATGATACATTTCTAGAAAAAAAAAATTTTAAATCGTTAAAGCCGTTTTATAAAAAAACTATTTTTGGTCCAAAAAAAAAATAATTCAAAAAACGTCTAGGGATAGTCTCCAAAAAAGACCACATACCAAGTTTGAAGTAAATCGACCCATACGTTTAGGCTGTGGCCTCTGATACATACAGACAGACAGACAGACTTGTCGGACCCACTTTTTTCTCATTCCCTATCATCGTAATGTCATGTTTGATGGTTATCTCAACTTTTTACTTGCGTAAAAAAAAAAAGTTGAGATAACAATCAAACATGACATTACGATGATAGGGAATGAGAAAAAAGTGGGTCCGACAAGTCTGTCTGTCTGCCTGCCTGTCTGTCTGTATGTATCAAAGGCCACAGACGTTTTTTTGAATTTTTTTTTGACCCCAAATAACGGTACCTGTCATATGCCGGTTTTAGAAAAACTAATTTTTCTCAAAAACGGTGCCTACGATTTTGATTAAAAAAATCGTGGTTATTTCTTTGGGTAAGGTCTATATTTAAATGAGAACCGTTTTTTTGAATTCTGATTTTCTCCTTCATGACTCAATCAATTTCAACCATCATTTTTTACATGGATGCTTTTAGGATGCCGTAATAATATTTAGTAAAATAAAATTTCGAAAATTATTTTTTTGGATTTTTAAAAATAGTTTGAAAAAAATATTTTTTCGAAAACTATTCAATATTTTTTTTCAAATTTTAGTTTTTAGATGTTGATAAATAATATCTTGAAAATGGCGTACCAATTTTTTTTATAAAAGTCCTTGCAAAATTTTATATAGAAAAAATATTTTTTTTAGAAAACGGCTCAAATGATTTTCAAATTTTTTTTCTAAAACAGCCCTATTCTGAATGAAAACTCCCGGGGAAATGTTTTACGTTATTCTGAACACAAGGGGAACAAATAACAAGCGAAAACATAATGAAATTCCGGGAATATTTCGATTTGGAGCCCTTCTCCCGAAAACATTTCCCCGGGAATTTTTGTTTAGAATAGGGCTGAAAATGTTTATAGCAAAAATCAGATTGCATACTTCGTTTTGAGGTTAAATTCATATAAGAAGCTGTTTTAGTCATTTGAAAATCGAATCTTATGCTTTTTTAATTTTTTTTTTTCTAAAACTGCATTTGCAATTTTTTTAATTAAAAAGACTTAGCATAAATAGTAACTTAATCTATAAGAGCAAGTACGTGTGACGCTGTCGTGCATTTTATTTTATTTAACGGCTTTACTGATTTCCAAATTTGTTTAATTAAATCAAATCTAATACTTAGTTTGGAGCTCAAAACAATTTAAGAAGTTGTTCATGTCATTTTAGTAATAAATATTAATTTTTTTCTAACATTTTTATAAAAATATTTATTTTTAAAAACTTTATACAAGAAGCTTTAACGTCCACATCAAATTTGACCCTTAGAGCAAATATGTGCGACCCAGTCGTGCATTTTACTAACTTATTCAATCAACTAATAGCCAATATTGAAGGCTATTAACTATACAATAAGAGCAAAAATCTACCATTAAAATGAAAAGCGTGGGGGTGGGGGTGGGGGTTCTTTGTTTTTGCATCCTCTCTGATTGCAATTATTATTATCTATCCTCAAAACACCTATCCTATAATCTTGTGACTTTAGCCATTTATGGTTTTTTATTTTTTTATTTTTTAATAAGATGTGACTGCACCCGATGGTTGCAAAACACCTAGACGTCTATTATTAAACAAGGTACGTTTAATGGTCACGTACTATCATTATTACCCCATTATAAGGCCAACCGGTGACTATGGTGGCGGCAGTAGTAGTCTCCTGCAAAAACTTTGCTGCCCAGCCCTGCTTCCTAGAGCGAGAGTGGATTGCTACATTTATGAGTGTGATTATTACTGAATGCATAAAGAGCACAGGCTACGAACAACGAACAACGACCGACTATTATACGGGTACGACTACGACAAGGCTGCATTGATATTTAGAATGGAAGTTGGCAACTTAGCTTTTTGCATGTTTAACGCTGAAAGCAGGTTGCGATTTTGGTTTGGCTTAGGTGAAAATGCAAATAAGTGTTTGCACCATCCATGGCACCTTTATGAGAACCATTGTGCACGGCAAGAGTCTTATGTCAAAAACATTAATTTGTTTTGTTATCAGTTTTGATAACTGCACAACAAGTGAGTGGTAAACAGGAATAATTTTTTTACTTAAGTAGAATCTGGATCGGGAATGGAAATGGCTTATTATAAATGGCGAAGTATAAAATCGAATAATCATGATAACCGGAAAGTCGAAATTTGGATTCAACAGATAAAGGAACTTGGACATCTGAGTAACTAACCTGCTAAGGAAATATAGTCAAAAGAATATATGGCTTTGAAAAAACCCTACCAAGGATTGAAAAATTAACAACCGGATTCACTTCCCGATGCCGTGACACCTGATAAGACAGAGATGATAATACCAGTGAATATAAATGCAATGACAGATATCTGAAACAGCTATTTCAATAAGCTGCTAAAATTAAAGTCAAACAGGATGCGATGCTAATTTAAAATTTTCAACTGCTGTTCGAATAATTTCTGTACAAGAAGACCGAATTTATATTCTTTTTATTAAACCCAGCTTAATTGAATTACTAGCCGAATTGATTAAAAAAAAGAATACGGCAAACAAACTATAATCATGTAAATTTTTCGGTAAATTGAACTCCCTCGAACATAAAATTATTACAAAATCTAAATAAATTGTAATTGTATACTTGGAATCACTAAAAATGACAGCCCTTATGCATATTTTGAAGGCGCTGTTGATTTTTGAAATACTATTCTCTCAAATGCAACGTCAAATTATGTTTTAGGGTTCTTTAGATCTCAAGAATTGTTTTGATTTAAGCTGGGGAAGCGAATCCAAAATTATGTCTGCTCTATTTATGGAAGGCAATTTAATGAGGAATCCTTATTTGATAACAATTTCTTTATTCATCATTAATTGGAACACTCAGATAATTGACCGAACAATTCGACAAAATGGACAGTGCAATGAAGTGATGAATACTAATCGGCTCACAATAAAAGAACAGTCTTATCTGAGCTGTAACCTTTGCTACATGGCCTTTGAGATTCTATCCAAGTCTGAAATTCTAACGGCCAGTTTTTTTCATTTTTGACTATCGGTAGGCAAAACTGTGAATCCTAGAATGTTCTTCTAAACAATTTCATTTTTTTGAGAATCGATAGTTTGCGTTGTCTACCATGGATATAGCTAAATAATCGATTTGGGTTGATCAGCGCAGTTAAACTAAAACCTCTGAAAATTATGCTAGAAGCTTAACCAGCTGTGAACAAACTAGGCCTAAAGCCATTAATTGATGATCATAATCTAACTAAAGTAAAGTCTTCAACGTCACGCCAGCTGCCAGCAGGGAGTACAAGAAGGTTGGCTGGAAGTCAAGCTGAATGCTAAACGAATTTAAGTACTGCTCCAGTAGACATTTCTATTTGAAATGGCTAACGGTTACCTACATATAGGGGGAATTGTTTTCGATCTTTGGTATCAGACAGTCGGCTGTAGGCCAAGCTAAATAAAAGAAGATATTCAGTTTGGAATACATCACCCAAAGGTGTTTTATAGCTAAGCTACCAAATTATATTGACCTTTCAGTCTGTTATAGTGTTTAAAACCAGTAAAGAGAGCACTGAGAGAACAAGCGATTGCTGCAAACGAACAAAATACCCAAACGACATTCTCGTTTGCTGGACAATTTTTCAGCTTCGTTTGCAGCAAATTGTTTATTCGTTTGTGTTAAACACTTTCACACCTGTGTTTGAACGACCTCTCGCTTACGAGGCAAATATCTTTTCATTCTGTCACGAACTGTTTAATTTATGATTGGCGTAGAATGAATATAAACAAAATTAGAGAACCAATCGTTTACGTCAAACGACTTTTCATTTTTCAACTTCAACTTCGTTTGTAGAAAACTCTTAAATCCGTTTCGGTGAAACAATTTATGGAAACGACTAAAAAAAAACACCGGTGATTGAACCTATGACCTCTTGATATATGTATAACCAATGCTGTTGCCATTACGCCACGAAATAAATAACTTTTGTGTAGCAAAGAATGTATATGAACACCCATATGAACAGTCAATTTTATTAAGAAAATTTGTGTAATGCAGCCATTTACTGTAAATAAATTGTATATTTACACCAAAAGTGAAGTTCCTTGCAACAAAATACTTTCTAAAGAGATTCTTCACAAACTATTCATTCGTTTGCTGCAAACAAGGTTTGCTGCAAAAAAGTTGTTTAGATGTGAGAAACATCTTTGTTTCCTGCAATCAACTCATAAAAGTGAGCTCCATCGAATGAGTTGTTCTGCACTATGCTTGCTGTAATAAAATTACAATTTTTGTCCAATGTAATACAGGTTCAATTCAAAGGATATTCGTTAGCCGCAAACGAAAATAAATAAATTATTTCTCTGAGACGAGAGACCCAGGCACTTAACATGTGGCATTTTGCCAGCAAGATGCCCTCAAAAAATGCAAAAGAGCTGTAAAGACTACAGTCAATTGGTATTGCAGTCAATTCAGTTTCAGTTAATTGACTTTTATTTTAACTACAAGTTACTAAGTAGCAGAATTAGCATTTAGCATTTAGTACTTAAATACTGACTAAACAGTTGATGAAAGTTAAATAACTGCCGTACTTTTGACTGCTTTTTAGTTTTTTATTACAAAAGTTTCTTGTGCTATTGTGTGACTAAAACCAGTCAAAAAGTCCTACGATTAATTAACTCTCAGTAAAAAATAACTGCTTTCAATAACTGTGCAGTCAGTATTTTAGTACTGACTACTGACTGCAGTTTAACGGTCAAAGAAATTCAGTCTTTTCAGTCAACTAAGTGCAGTACTGAACTCTGATAGATAGTTTTACCTTCCAACGATATAGCAAAAAGCCTCTTTATTACAAAAACGAGGTTCCAAGACCCTTGAAATGGAGACTTTTAGCTGCAAGACTGACTTATTAATGCAAAAATAAACAATGATTATTTATTTTTCATGTATTCATTCCTATTGATCTTATGATAATTCTGTTTTTTTGTTTAACATTCCTCTATTCCATTTCTGAACCTGACCTTGCGCAAGCTAAGGAATAAAAAAGTATAATATAGAAATGATATCAGGCGAAAAAACTGTATTATAAAAATCAGTGCACTATGGTATACACCGAAGTTTTTGTATATAAATTTTATTTTTTTTTTCATAATTTTTTCTCCATGCTGAATTTCCTATCCTTTCACAAAAATTATTGTCTCAGAACCGTCAAACAAGATGCATTATAAAGAATGCATGCACGCAGATAATTGAATAATCATTGCAAAGAAGAATTATCATGCTATCACCAATAAACCGAAAGTTGCGGACATAAAGACAATAAGAGGTGTTATTTTGATATTCAACGAAAAATGGCATTTTTGGAGATAAATGATCGGATATTTGTTTCATTATTAAAGAGAAAGGTATGCCGTTAATAATGGAACACAACATCAGCCAAATGGCCGCCAAGACCACGCTTACAGGTCCATATCCTTTTCATAAAATTTTCCATAACCAAATCGCAAAGTGGCTGCCCTATGTCCTCGATAGTCTCACGAATTTCATCTTTGGGGTCTTGAATCGACGCTGGGCTGTTGGCGAGACCTTATCTTTCACGTGGCCCCAAAGAAAGAAGTCGCAAGGTGTTAAATCACAAGATCTCCGTGGCCAATTGTGATCACCTCTTCGAGAGATAACACGGTCCGGAAACTTTTCCCGTAAAAGATCGATGGTTTAATTGCTTGTGTGGCACGTAGCGCCGTCTTGTTGAAAGTAAACGTTGTCCAGATCAATACCATCCAATTCAGGCCATAAAAAATCATTAATCATCTCTCGATAGCGCAATCCATTGACCGTAACTGTTGCTCCAGCCTCATTTTCGAAAAAGTAAGGTCCAATGACCCCGCGGGACCATAAACCGCACCAAACAGTCACGCGTTGAGGATGGAGAGGCTTTTCAACAATAACTCTTGGGTTTTCCGAGCCCCAGATGCGACAGTTTTGCTTGTTGACGTAGCCTCCGAGTCGGAAATGGGCCTCATCAGTCAAGATGATTTTTCGATGAAATTCCGGTTCATTTTCATGCATTTCAAGGACCCAATCAGCAAAGACACGACGTTGTTGATGATCAGCCGGCTTGAGTTCTTGTGTTAACTGAACTTTATAAGCCTTAAGACCCAAGTCTTTATGCAAAATACGGTGTAATGACGTTTGTGGAATGCCTAATTCCAAAGAACGACGAGGAATGGACAAACCTGGGCTTTCTTCAACACTTTGATCTACAACAGCAATATTCTCAGTTGTTCTTGAGCGACGTGCACGGGTTTTATTCTTCACATCACTAACTTGTCCCAACAGCTCGAATTTGTCCACCAATTTCTGTATTGCGGTCCGACAAGGTGCTTCACGACGACCCAGTAGTTTTACGAACCGTCTCTGCCAAATTTTCACCATTTTTATAGTGAATTTTAATAATTTCAATGCGTTGTTGAAGCGTGTATCGTTCCATTTTTATTAATAGCGTAATTATTACTTGTCAAATGTCAAAAACTGACAGCTTCAAAAGTGACAGCTACCGAAATAGCGGGCTATTCAAAATAACACCTCTTATTGAAAAACCCTTTATATGGAACACCATACTCGTTAGAGTGACCAGAAAAAAATCTCTTCATTTTCAGAAGCACTTGACTTAAACTGTTCCCAAACATGTAAAATAATGATCCTCCAAAGATTAGCCGATAAGTTCAAGAGGTCCCTAGAACTTTTTTCAATTTTCAGCTAATTTCGGAATTATTTTTCTATACTTTGATCCATGCTAATGATGATTTCTCTGTCAATAATTATGGTAGAAAAATTACTAGGATCCTCATTCTTAGAACAAATACTAACCTTTGTAACTGCGTTTAAATAATAAATAATTTTTTTTAAAGCTGTTCCATTCTTCTTGTCCATACTAATTTTTGAGCTTGAGGTAATTTTTATTCGAAAAATGCGTAATAATCATAACGTTTAAGGATTTCATTGCGGTAGTTAGTCTGTATGCAAGAACTCGATATTTAATTTTATAGAAAGTATCAGTGATTTTATGCTTTCACTCACAATTAGAAATTGCTGTGCGCTTTCGGTATATAAGCTGTATGAAAGAGGTAGAAGAATACGGTGCGACGCACCTAGCGCTGTGGAATATGGCTGCGTCATGTACGATGTAAACGCTACAGCTCTTTAAGCCACCAAGCCAGGCGGTAGATTAAACACAGGTCTATTCTTTGATTTATTGGTTCGGTTGTAAGGTCTCCCTTCCCAAAACACGGTTTGAAGTACGAAATTGGACACAGATGGTTGGTGAAAGAAGCTCTAAATTGGGGTCTCTACGCACCTAGCGTTGCATGCCACCATATTTTAGAAAAACGATGCACCCTTCATTAGAAAGTTATTTTAAACTTAAAATATAACAATTTTAAAGATTTTATGCATACATACATATATCTCTTAAGAAGAAGTTTAGTATATGTATTGTATTTGTATACCACCTTCTTCCTTTCATCCCAAGAGATTTTAGCTGACAAACATAAAATTAATTATGATTCAAAACTTTTCAAATTCTACCTACTAGGTACCTACCCTCCGGAAGTATCCATCTCCACTAATTTATTCAACTTCCTACCCCCAGTTTTACGGTATATGTATGTATACACTTTCAAAGATAATTTAGAAATTTTATGCAATTGAGAAAGTTCGTCCCCCAATAAATTTTGAAATAAGTTCGTCTGTGGAATTTGGGTCTGTCATAGACATCAAATCGTTGCTCTATATAAATATGTACCCCAGAGCACTACTCCAAAAATTGCATGCAATCATGACTTCTGAAAGTGTCAGAGCTGCAACAATGACATTCACTGCCCCAAGCAATCAATTACATCTGTTTTATATGTGTCTTAACATTCGGCTTACAAATTTCGCCCCGCAATAGCTGTATTGCTATATCCCGGATATACCTACCTAACCTATAGTAGAAACGGTAACTTGTTATTGTTATCATAACTTCATTAGTTCACTGTAATTGACAAACGAGCCAGCTAACAGACACATGCACAACCACTCACAAATATACGCATGTAAGAGAATTCATATAAATACACATCTATAGATAGGTATTAGGTATGCCTTCCTACGTTATGGTAACACCCTGGGGGACTTAATTTTCTCGTCCAAATCTGAGTTGTAACACATACCCTGACATAAATTCCCATCAATTCGACACAACAAGAAATATACTGGTGTGTCGTATCTACGAGTATGTACATAATATGGATGAATGTTTTGATTATCCGACAAACGGGTATATCACACAGATGCACACACACATACCAAAGCATAATGTAAAAGTTAATTAAGCACTTTGGTTTATCTTGTAAACAATGTCAAAGCCTTTGTTATTCTATAATCTAATTGTCAAATATGACTTCGTTTATGTCCGTCCGTGTGGTGTCTGCAACCATTTTGGTGCTGATTGCAATGTCAGAGAGTTTTCGGTTTGTCTCTAGATGGAATGGTGGTGGTGCTGTAGTCGGTTAGCGAGAACCGAGAACAAGTGTAATTAAATTTTTGGGTTTATGTCATACAAATATAAGATACGGGCAAGAGTGTGTGATGATTTTGATTGCAATCAGAAATTTAACCCTTCTGCTAGATGCGGTATCTTTTTCTCGCTGTTGTATAGCCAGATATGTCTTGGTATCTATGGCCTTTGGTGTTTAACCAGAAGTTCGTCCTTTTTTGAAGTCATTCACAAATTCAGATGAAAATTATCATATTTGGTCGAGAAGTAAAATTTTGTTGATTGTTGCAATGGAAATCCAAATATGAACGTTATATTTACTCACATGCGAATTTGTTTTTGATTATAAGGAAAACTGGAAACCAAAAGCGATAGCCGCACATGTCTTTTATTTTAGATTGATGACGTAGTATGAGTGTGAAGATTGTGTCAAAACAAATGCTGTTAAGGCTATTAGTAAAACTAAGGACTTTTTTTTTACGAAAGAGTTGGGTAGGTTTACGTTTATAATTATTTAAATGTAGATTATTGTGATTAAAATGTACACTGTGACGGCTGAGTGCTCTTTTAACTTGCGATATAGGTACTAAAGGGCAAGTTTAGGATTCGTAAAATACTCGAACTCGAGATAACACTCAGACCTATCATTACGATGATAGAGAATGCGAAAAAAGGTGGTCTAATTTCTCACACTCACAAGGTTGGCCGCATTCCTTAATTGTGGACACAGTAAATGGTAGAAACCCTTGTGGTTATCTAATTTAAAATACGCTTCATGCGTAAGCAAAATGTTAAACGTCAGTAATAATTAAAACAAAGTGGGTCTCGCAATTCCGTCTATCCTTCTGTCTGTCTGTCTGTCTGTGTATACTTACCTCGTGCTACAGTCTAAACAGCTGAAGCGAGATTCTTCAAATTTGTTTAAGGATCATTGGTGATTCTCTAGGAAGGAAAATTGAATTTTTTTTAGCACCAAAACTAACGGTACCTGCCATATAACAATTAAGGAAAAGTTGAATTTTGTCAAAAACGGCTCTAACGATTTTGATTAAAATTTTTGTGTCTACTTCTGATAGCAGGGTTATACTTCTAAAATAAAAGAAATTTCGTAAAAATTCTACTAACGGTAGGTATACCTCCCATAGAACGGTTAATTCATTTTTGACTTTCTTTTAAACGACTCAACCAATTTTGATGATTTTTTTTACACGGAAGTTTCTTGACAAACTCAATATTATTCGATATCAAAATTTTCAAAAAATTATTTTTGGATTTTTAAAAAATCTTTCAATTTTTTGAAAAATCAATTTTTCTAAAACAAGTCACTGTATTATTTTAAATTTTTTTTTTTATGTATCTTTTTTAATCACATCAAATGGCATATTTAGTTTGGAGCTCTAAGCAATTTAAGAAGCTGTTTATGTAATTTAAGTAATGTATTTTATTTATTTTTTACTTTTCTATACAAATATTTATTTCTTAAAAAATTATATAAGAAGCTTAAACGTCCACAGCAACTTTGAACTAGAGATAACAAGCAAACTTGACATTACGATGAAAGAGAATTCAAAGACAGTGGGTTCGGCAATTCTGTCCGTCTGTCTATCTTTATCTCAAGCTGCAGCCTAATTCGCTGAAGAGATTTTCTTTAAACTTTGGTTGTAAAGGGTTTTTAATGTCGTATTCGATTTCTACATTGGGACGGAATAGAATACATAATGCACTTAAGACAATTTTTAATAAACTGTTCAACCTTTTCTCTCATTTTCGGAAACCAATAATACATTTTTATTTGGTCAACACATTTATCTATTCCCAAATTTCACACTTTTTTATGTGCGGAACGAATATCATTGTTTTCCATTTCACTTGGAACATACAATATAGACTGGGGAACTTAAACAAAAAGGAGGCCTGAACCGGACAAAATACTTTACGTCATTTTTATTGCTGGAAATTGTTGGGAGTAATGTCCTAACTCATATCCCAAAAGTCCCAACGAATCCCATTTTTTAAGTTTTTAAGTTTCGCAATTTTAAGGTGTCAAATTATCTCATTTTGACTTTATTTGTATTTCCCTATTGTGTTAGTCAAAATGAGTCAATTTGTCTGATTCCGACTTTTTATAAATAAGTCCATTTTCAATTACAAATTTTGGCACTAAAGCAACTTCTTACCAATTTCTTAACTGAACTATTGTTTTATCCCTATTTTGGGTAAGATGCAACTGCAACTCATTGTCATCGAAATCTATAACGGAAATAATCTGATCCTTATTTTCATTTGTCTTAATCGAGATTGAACAAGTTCCACTTCGATGATGAATAGAGTAATCATATTGTTCTAATTAAAGAGCCCACTTATGTGCGAGGCTCAGATTTTTGTATCTCTAAGGCTGATGCCAATGAATCACAATCAGTGATGACTTCGGAATTTGTAGTTGCTTTGGAAAAATACGCAATCGGATGAAATTTACCATAACCCTAACGCTAGAATAGAACATGCCGCCGCCACCGCGCCGCCGCAGCACCGTATCCAAGAGCACTAGAATCACAATGCAATACCTTCTCTCTTTCCGGATTAAATATGGCCAACAAAGGAAATATTACCAATTTATCACATCAAAATTCAAAAGTTTCTACACAATTTTTGTCAAATCTGAACGGAACATTTGGCTTAATCATATCTCTTAACGGTTTTGGAAATCTTGGAAAATAAGCAGGACCTATTTTTAAAACCAAATGGTAATCTTGTGTACTCATAATGACCTTCAGGGGTATAATGGGTATATTTCTGAACAAAAAAATAAATATGATATCTAAAAAGCTGTAAAGTGACCAGTGTTGCCGTATTCTCAGGAACGCATCAATGGATTTACTAGCAATTTGGATAGAAACATACTTTGGTGACAAGGAATTAAATTTAGCAATAAAAAGTCTTGAACGAATTTGTTCCTTCTAAAAGTATATGTTTAATAAACTAACTACAGTTAGCAATTTTCTATTTATTTTAATGAGTGGAAGTCAAAGTAGGGTGTAGATAAAAAATGTCTTCTGAACTCACAGATTAAGTAAAAGCTTAACCATTCCCTTGAATGAAGTCACTTCTACGAAATTAGATAAAATAATTAGAATACCTTCGTGCCTTCAGTTTCGCATGATATTTTTCTGTTACTTCTGAGATCTGCCAATTTTGCGTGAGATTTACGAGTTTTGGGTATTTACAACAATAAATGTTCAACCACAGGAAACACGTTTATATACGCTTTCCATCTTTATAAAATTAAATTACCTGCTGCCAGACGTACCAATTAAAATTATGTAAAATAAGGACAGTTATGCTATAAATTATTAATACCGAACTGTTGCAATAGTAGGTATGTTTAAAGGAACAATTAAAATAACACGGCAATACGAAAAAGACTTCGTTTCTTAAAATACCTAGATAAAGAAATAACTAAGGACTAATAGTGTTATTCCTTAAGTAACTAACAGTAACACCTCGGGTTAGCTAGCTCTTAAAAACACAACTTTGTATTATTCAAATAATAACTACCACTGTGAAATTTGCCTAGACTTTCAAGAATTTATACCATGACCTCATAGTTAATTTCTAGATTTTTATATTTTTTCAACCAATAAATTTGCATAACATCCTAAACAAACTCAATTCCATTGAAAATGTCCTTGAAACTTATAACACAAAACAAATTTCTCAAAAAGACCTCCCCAACGATGTATTATAAATACACAAATGTATAAGAACAAGAACATGTACGTACTTATTCATTCATAATAATATTGCTCATACGAAGGAGAGTCTTCAACTCAATAATAAGTACCAAAGCTTGTGATGTCAAGAGATGTGTTCTTTTATATGTTTCAAACAAAATCCCGAACTGAAAAAGGCAATTAATCAAATTTTGACAATTTTATTCAAACTTAATTGGAAACTTTCTAAAAATGCATCCTTAAGAGCATTAGTTTGTGTTTGTGAAGTGACCTACTTTTAAGTTCAATAAAACTACTAACAGAGACTTATCCTGATAGAAAAATGGAAAGCAGTCTTTTTCGCAATGATTCAATGTTCAAGTGATTCTAAATAAAAGAGGAAACAAAGCCCTGCTAGTAGTTTATTTTGTTGTTGAAGGCCATCATCATCATCAGGGAGTGTGTTTTTATATGCAGAGCGAGAGAGAGAAAGCGACCTATTCATCAAATAACTTTGATGAAATGCTAACGACTCTCAAACTACTACTCTTTTATTTTCAAATAAAAAAAAAAAAAAATATATGTCCGCATACAAATTCAGTTAATTGGCTGGAAATGCGTTTTTTATCATGATGTGTATGGTGATGGTGACTAATGTATATTTCTGCCTTAAAAAAAATAAAATGCACGACTGAGTCGCACGTACTTGCTCTTAGAGTCCAAGTTGCTTTGGATGCTAAAGCTTCTTACATAAAGCTTTTAAAAATGAATATTCAAATTTTTTTTCAAAAACAACATAATTTTCATCACTAAAAACAACTTCTTCAATTTTGTTGAACTCAAAACAAAGTATGCCGTTTGTTTTTGTTGAAAAAGATCAATTTTTAGAAAAAACCTGTTTAAAAAAAAAGGTGGTATGCCAATTAAATAAAATCAAAAAAAAAAAAAAAAATTATTTATGTTTTCGAAAAATCGATTTTTGAAAAAAAAATTAAACTTTATTTTAAAAACCTCAAAATTTTTGAAAATATCGATATGAAATAATTTGAAAATCACTAACAGTCTTTTGTGTAAAGATTTTCATCGAAATCCGTTGAGTCGCTTACGAGAAAATAAAAAAAAAGAAATATCGGTCTATGGGACCCGTTATGAACCCATACATTTTTCTTAATTTCAAAAGTATGACCTTAATCATTGATGGACCACAAAAATTTTAATCAAAAATGTTAGAGTAATTTTTGAAAAAAAAAAGTTTTTTCCATATTCGTCATATTTTAGTAAATTAAAATTCAATTACCGCTCTGGGTACCCTACCCACTCAAAACCCTTAACTACTAAGTCTTCGTAATAACACTTTTGCCTGTTATCCCGAGTTCAATTTTTTTACGAATCCTATAATTGCGCTATAGTACCTACATATATCCGAAGTAAAAACAGAATCAAAGGAAAAATATTTTTTTTTAAATTTTTGGATGGAATAAACATAATGAAAATAAACATGCAAATTGTATAATTTTGTCGCTTTTCAATGCTCTCTTTTTTTTTTTTTTTAAATTCAAATTTCCATTTAGTTACAATATTCCAGAATCCAGAAAGACAAACACAAATTGTTGAACCTTGGCTAATCCATGCCAAAGGATCACTCACAATCACACACATAATTTTCGGTAAACACGCGACACAACTAAAATTTCACAATTTCGTTGATTACTTTGATTATTATTTTTATGCGAATGAAGCGTGTAGGTACATTTCAAATGGCGTAACGTAAATACCAATCAATTTTACCATAACAAGTTGACATAAAATTAATCGATATTTGTTTCTGTACGCTTCAATCAATTTCCGGCGAAATTCCCAACCAATCTAATCCAGATTTAATCGTTGGATTGTATGTAGTTCCCACGTTGATGGTTACCTCCCACTTCCACTGCTCCTACTCCTTCCATCATCATCATCATCATCATCATCAATGTGTATAATGTTTACTTTACAATCAGGTGTTACTTTGATATAAAATTGATTCAAAAACTGATTTTATAACCAAAACGGCTAACTTCAAACAAAATGGCTGTTCACTGAGTGTCAAATTGAAATAACTGCCATAGCCATTAATTCTTCCAACCTTGAAGCTTATAACAACACTCAACATAGCAAACAAAAACACGACAGTCACTGAAAACAAAATATTAAAAATCTCGTTTAGGTGTTCACAATTTTATCCAAGGACCATTACCATATTAAAATGTTTTTTTTTATTCTAATGAAATTTGATGAAATGATGAAATTTGATGAATTAACGAATAGCTCACAAAAATACAATAGTCCAGGCCTAGTGACTGAATCTCTCAAACATTTGGTGTGTGCGTATACATACATAGGTGTACTTAGCAGGAATGGGTTTTCTGCCGCTTCCGAACGTCTGATTGAGATGCACTTTTCGTGACAAAGTTACGCTTGGAGGTTTTGTAAATTCCTCGCAAGAGGCAGTGTCCCTGAAATCAAGGTGGCATAGGCGGGAATCGAACCGAAACCATAACGTACGACCACATATTCTTGATATATAAGTTGTTAAAACCCAATTATTTTCATTGTTTTAGACTTTTATGTATCATTGTAACAATAGAAACCACCAAAAATTTAAATCTACAGACAATTGAAACAAATGCAACTGTATAACAAAAAAAGTAATGAATTTGGCTGTACAAAATACTTGCAACTGACGACCATGATCACTGTTGATAACAGTTAAATTGATTCATTTTGAAACCCGTACATTTGTTTATGTAGATTGGTGCATTGAGTAAGTGTTAGCTGCGAGTTTGATAAGGGCAAGGCTTTTTTAGGATACAAAAACAAACAAAAAGGAATTTTCATAAAAATAGCCGGATACAAGTATTCTTCCGAAATAAAATCAATTATTTTCAGTGACTTTTAAAAATAAATATTCCAGAAGGAAAATTTAGTAAAGTATTCCATACAAAAATCTACTATTTGTCAGATAATTTAGAGTAGAAAGTTAGTATCATATCATAAATGACGAAGACTACATTATGCCATAGCAAAAGTAGTAAGGGAAAATAATTATTAATTTATTTCGAAAAAGATCACCAGCAACTTCTTGGAAAGCCAAAGTTTAACTACAGTTACCCATTTACTCATAAAAAATAAGATGCCGCGAATTGTAGGTTTGATTTCAAATATTGAAAAGCCATTTATTTCCACAAAAAACTTAAAAATCCCGTTTGAATTTCGCACAAACTCATCCCAATAATTAAAATTTCTAGAATCTACAGTCATAACTTGTTAAATTAAAAAAAGTTTTCAAAATTGTACTGCTGTTTGCTTTTTTTAACCATTTTTTTGAAAAAAAGAGCTCTGATAGTTAAAGATGAAAATGTTTCACACAGCACGTATAACTAATAAGCCGGAATGACTTTTAATGAGTTGTTGTTGAAGTTTTACTTCTTTACTGGCGTTTAAAAAAAATATTATATTTGATTTCATCTTAAAAAAACTTAAAAAAAAAATTGAAAATCGTTGGAGCCGTTAAAAAAAAAATTTTTAAAGACTTTTATAAAAAAAATTGAGACGCGATTTTTAAGATTTTATTTATCAACATCTAAAAAACTAAATAAAAAAAAAAATACTTTGTAGTTTTCGAAAAAAAACGATTTTTCAAACAAAAAAAATTTCTAAATTTTTTTTAACTAAACATTATTACGGCAACTTAAAAGCAAAAAAATGGTTGAAATTGATTAAGTCATGAAGGAAAAATCAGAATTAAAAAAAAAAATTCTATGGCAGATACCGTTAGTACCGGTTTTTGAAAAAAATGGTTTTCATTTAAAGATAGACCTTATCCAAACAAAGACCATGATTTTTTCATTAAAATCGTTCGAACTTTTTTTTTGAGAAAAATGAGTTTTTCTAAAGCCGGTATATGACAGGTACCGTTGTTTTTAGTCAAAAAAAAAAAATAAAATAAAAATAAAAAAAAACACCAAATAATAAGTTTCAAATAAATCAACCCATCCGTTTAGGCTGTGGCTGTGTATATTTTTAAACATATTAATACATTTTTAAAAATTTTAGAAAAGATACTTTAATAAAGCTTAAAAAAAATCGGTTTCATTGCATATAAAAATATGTAACTTTATGTTTAGTTGCAGGATTATTATAATTGAGTTAGATTCTATTAGATAAAATGTTAGACTATAATTGTGCTTAAAAATATTGGATAATTATTTTATAAAACTTTGCAACAGAGGTCATTTAGTGAAAATATATTTTTAAGAAATGAATTTTTTTTTAGCTTTACTTCAAGATGAATTTATGTTCAAAGACAATGTCATACAAAGTATATTGATAAAATTAAAATCAAAAAATTTAAATAATAATATAGAAAAAAATAGAGCAAAATGCACTTTTTATGCCTCTTCAACGAATTGTGCCATTCATAACTTCTGACTAAGCTATGCTATATGATACACTCAAAAGTTTTGAAATATCACTAAATAGTATCAAAAATACTTCTATAAGAAATCAAAAAAAAAAAACATAAAATTCATTATTACTTAATGACTTAAACAATTTCTTAAAAAAACTATTTTGTAAATACTATAAAAATACTCAAGCCTTGTTAAAAAAAAGGTGGTATGCCATTTTAAAGAAAATATTAATAAGCATCTAAAACAAATTTTCAAAAAAATAAATACCAACACGTTTTCGAAAAATCGATTTTTCAAAAAAAAAACTTTTTTTAAAAATCCAAAAAAAAAAAATGCATGACTGGGTCGCACGTACTTGCTCTTATAGATAAAGTTACTATTTATGCTAAGCTTTTTTAATTTAAAATTTGTAAATACAGTTTTGGAAAAAAAGCATAAAATTCTATTTTCAAATGACTAAGACAGCTTCTTAAATGAATTTAACCTAAAAACGAAGTACGCAATTCGATTTTCCCTTTAATGATAAATTTTTAGAAAACAAATTTTGAAAATCGTTTGAGCCGTTTTTTAAAAAAAATATTTTTTCCATATAAAATTTAGCAAGGACTTTTATAAGAACGCCATTTTTAAGATATTATTAATCAACATCTAAAAATTAAATTTAAAAAAAAAATATTGATTTTTTTTTGAAATATGTAATGATTTTTCAAAAAAATAACTTTCGAAATTTTATTTTAACAAAAAACTATTACGGCATCCTAAAAATAATTGAAATTGACTGAGTCATGAAGGAGATAATCATAATTTAAAAAACGGTTCTATGGCAGGTACCGTTAATAACGGTTTTTGAAAAAATGGCTTTCATTTAAAAATAGACCTTATCCCAGAAAATGACCATGGTTTTTTTAATCAAAATCGTAGGCACAGTTTTTGAGAAAAATGAGTTTTTCTAAAACCGGTATATGATAGGTAACGTTATTTGGGGTAAAAAAATTCAAAACAACGTCTGGGGATATTCTCCAAAAAAAATTACATACCAAGTTTAAAGTAAATCGACCCATCCGTTTAGGCTGTGGTCTCTGATACATACAGACAGACAGACAGACAGACAGACAGAATTGTCGGATCCACTTTTTTCTCATTCTCTATCATCGTAATGTCATATTTGATTGTTATCTCAACTTCTTTTTTTGGACGAATGCATAACTTGGTACCCATATCGGAAGTAAAAATCTGAAATTTTTGATATGAGATAATTTGAAAATTGCTTGGAATCTTTTGTATAAAGTTTGTCATCGGAATCCGAGAAAATCAGAAAAACGGAAATGTGGTCTAAGGTAGGTACCATTATTGGCAGATGAAAAAATATTTAATCCTATTATGGAATTCAAAATACCTATTCTACTCCCGGGTAGTCATCTTTATTTGCAGTACTCGCATTCACATTTAAATCAATTGGAACTTGCGGGTGAACTATATTATCGATGCGAGGAACTTCGTTACCAATTCCTCTCCTTTCAAGTTCGATAATTGCTTTAAATGCGAATTCGAGTAATACGAATCTAGCTGACTCCCCGGGAGTAGAATATTACGAATTCCATAATAGGCATGTTTTGTTTTTATTTTAAAAGAACGATATTTATTAATTTATTACAAATAAATTTTTAATCAGAATCGTAAGAGTCGTTTTTGAAAAAAAGTGTTTTCATTTTCGTCATATGGCAGGTAACGTTAATTTTGGTCATAAATAAATGCAATTCTCCCTCCAGGAATCACCAAAAACCCTTACTGCAAAGCTAGAAGAAAATCCATTCAACGATAAGCCCTACGTCAGTCTTGCAGCGAATTGTAAAATAATAGCTGATTTTTTAAATACTAAATAAGTTACCAAATAAATTTGGTCATTACACTCGAATCTTGAAATCGTCACTTCTATCTTCCTACCATTGACAAGTTATTCATTTGTGTTCCCCTTCTCGCTTCATATTTTTTGAACAGTCATCAAAACTTTTGCCAAATTAACTTTGATATAAATATCCATATAAAAAGCATTGAAAAAGTTTTATAAAACCATTTGTTTTTGATATTGAAAACTTGCTAAATGTTTGAGGACAATCGATGTTATTTTTTTTTTTTTCTTTATCTAACCTTCTTCACAATCTTAACACATCCATACCACTGAATAATATTGCTTAAACTCCCATGTGAAAAAGTGTGAATATTTTTGTAAAACATTTTTGGAAAGTTCACAAGAAAATAAAAGCACATTTTACGACTCATTGGATGGTCATCATTTGGTTTTTATTGCACAAGTTTGTTCTGCTCATTTCGTTTGTTGTTTCACTGTTTATGTGATTGTTTCAAGTGAGCACAAGGACACAATTTTTGTTTTTGCCAACCCTCTCATACAAAACGTGGTTGCTAGCTGGACATATTTTAAGACTACATGACTTCGTTAAAACAAAAAAATGTATACTTATACCAAACCCCCACTATATATTCCTCAAGAAGGAGTATTCGAAAAAAAAATTCTACAAAATATATTGTTGTGGCTAAATGTTCAAGTTTGTACGTTGTTGTATCCTTCCTATAAAAGAGTTTTACTTGCACTTTTTTGCGAGTTTAGTTTTCACGTAGGTAGAGCCAAAGTCTCATGAAAATTTCAAACGACAACCGACAGTGAATTTGCATTTTCTAACTCTTGAAATGTTTTTTTTTTTATGTATGTATGTCTGGATCCTGGATGGGAATATCGCTTGACTTGAGTTCTACACCCGAACATTTTTATGTATATCCTGTAAATGTAACTCTTGTAAATTTTAAATTGCAAATGATTCGAAAGACACCGAATAAAATGGATAAAAACTAAAAACAAAATGTTACAAGTACAACCCGGCCGCAAGTTGAATAAATTCGTTTAAATTTTCATGGTGTATTTTTTTTATTCGTTGGACTTCGCAGGATGAGAATAGATTTTGGAATATTTCTGCTCTATGCGAGTGACAGTGGAAACAACAATTACATTATTTGGAATTTTTTATGAGCATTGCTTTTTTGTTATTCGAAAGTATCTATAAGATCTATTGTCTATGTTCGTTATTTTTAAAGGTCGATGTTGTTATGTCTTTCAGTTAGAAGTGAAATATTTTGAGTTCGTGATGGTAAGCAGAATACAATTATTTCTATGGAATGTTCTGAACAAAAATTTTCAATGAATATTCATTATTTTTTATTGCAAGTTTTCGGAATCGCAATTTTGGTCATAAATACAATAATTCCAAGATGTTTTTTATACGCAAGCAAACTGCTAAAGTCAAATGGTCGAAAGCGGGAAAAGAATTTTGATTACACAATTTGCATTGTTTACGGGCACATCTCTGCAGTTAAACATTCGAAATGAGGTTGTGTTTCTTGTCGATGAGTAGGAGTGCATTGCCCGCACAATATAGATCACTCACTTTCTCGAATTTTGGATTTCAATTTCTATACGGTAGTTCATGGCAAATTGACAAAAATTAGCTTGACCCATCAAACGAAATATTAAACAGAATTTTTGACAGTTCCAATAAATTTGATTTGGATTCAGGAAACCATCTTTGAACAAACTGAAGCTATCCAAAAAAGATTATAATATTGTCAACAAACCAAACTTGACACTTTTTGCCACATGAGCTGTCAATTACAAAATACTGTTATTTGAAAAAGGTGAACTTTCGAAAAATTGGGGTTTTCGCATACTACGCCTAAACGGTAAATTGAATCAAAAAGTTGCTTACACAATTTTTGGGTTATGAGACCCATGATAAAAAAAGATTGATAATTTTTTCTTATAACTTTCATATAATAGTAAAAAGTTGTCATTCTTGATAAATAAATAAAAACTCAACAAAAATGTAAAGCAAAGATGTAATGAAGAAGAGGATCTGGAAGAAAGCCAATATAGACGTATTTAATCCATGACTGTGGGATCATTTGTTGGGGCATATTTATTCCTTATTTATTTTTTTTGTGCAACATTTCATTAAATCTTGTTAAATGTCCTTGTAAGATCCTGTAAGCCAATTAAGTGTTTTTTAGTTCTTTCAATTATAAAATTGAGTGATTATGCCAAATGGTGGATGGGGTGGAAAATGACTCTACTTAAACAAGTTTTTGAATAAGTTCTTGCTGAAATCCAAGGAGAGCAGCTATGTATGTCCAAAATGAATACAAATATGTGAAACTTTGGCAGATTAATAAGAAAAAGGTGTGTGTACTCATGTACGCGCGCAATTTTATAAATAATTGCATAGAATTTTATTTTTTTGTATTTTTACTCATGCTTCAATTTTTCCATTGATACCTAAACTATAAAAATCGGTTAAGTTTTACTAAAGTTGAAAGTTGATAATATTTAATGATATTGATATAGCAAAGCAAAATAATTTTTGACATTTTAGGCGTAGGTTTTTTTGAAATTTAAAATTATTTAAGTAGACATAGCCAGATGTTATGAATGGTGCAATTGGTCAAAGGAGCATAAAAAGTGCATTTCGTTCGATGTTCTTACTTGCGATATATGTACATAGGTACTATAGGGCAAGTTTAGGATTCGTAAAAAAAATAGAACTCGAGATAACAATTAGACATGCCATTGCGATGATAGAGAAAGCGAAAAAAGTGGGTCTCGCAATTCTGTCTGTCAGTCTCTCAGTCTGTCAGTCTGTCTGTATCTATCTTGAGCTAGAGCCTAAAGTACTTAAGCGATTATCTTCAAACTTGGTAGTTAAGGGTTTTTGGTGATTCAATAGAGGGAAAATTCAAAGTTTATTTTTAGGACCAAAATTAACGGTACCTGCCATACAACCAATATGGAAAAACTTGATTTTCTCAAAAACGGCTCCAACGATTTTGATTAAAATTTTTATGTGTAATACAACAGACAAGGTCGTACTTTTGAAATAAAAAAAACATTCTTTTATCGGTTAAAAACGGTACCTCCCATAGAGACGTTTTTCTCTTTTTGATTTTCTCGTAAGCGACTTCACGGATTTCGATGACAATTTTTGCACAAGAAGTTCTCAACAATTTTTAAGTTATTTCATACCAAAATTTAAAAAAAAAAATTTTTTGGATTTTTAAAAAAAGTTTCAAAATTCTTTTTTCAAAAATCAATTTTTCGAAAACGCGTGAATGATTTTTTCATGGATTTCGATGACAATTTTTGCACAAGAAGTTCTCAACAGTCTTTAAGTTCTTTCATACCAAAATTTTGAAAAAAAAATTTTTGGATTTTTAAAAAAGTTTCAAAATTCTTTTTTCAAAAATCAATTTTTCGAGAACGCGGGGATGTTTTTTTTTTGAAATTTTGGTTTTAGATGTCCATTAATATTTTCTTTAAATTGGCATTCAAACTTTTTTTTTTTAACAAAGCTTTAGAATTTTTGTACATAAAAAAATTCTTTTTTTTTAAAACGGCTCTAACGATTTTCAAATTTTTTTTTTCTAAAAATTAATCTTTCTTAAAAAAATCAAATGGCATTCTTAGTTTTGAGATCAAAACAATTTAAGAAGTTGTTTAGGTCATTTTAGTAAGAAATTTTGTGTTTATTTTTTTAATTTCTTATAAAATTAAAAACTTGAAACACAGCAACTTTGAACGTAAGATCAAGTACGTGCGACCCAGTCGTGATTTTTTTTTTTTTGAATATATCATTTGTATGCATACAAATATAAAATGTTAAAAATTTCCAACTCAAAATATGGACATTTAAAAGTCAAAAACAACAAAGAAGATGTTTGAAAAATAATTCACCAAAAATCAGGGTACCATGTTTAAAAAAAAAAAATTATGATGTAGATAATTTTACTTTTGCTTTACTTTTGAGTCATAGATTTTTTCAAAACCTGCACATTTTTTTTTCAATTATTATAGTCTAAGAACCAGCTATAGGGTTACCTACCTTCATCAATAAACCACATAAGAGGTACACAATTATTTAAATAGGCTGCAATTTCACGTTCGATATTCGTACGAAGTTCATCAATCGTCGCTGGCTTGTTGGCATAGATCATAGACTTGACGTAGTCCCACAGAAAGTAGTCTAACGGCGTCAAATCGCACGACCGAGGAGGCCAAGCGACTGGACCATTTCGTGAGATAACACGTTCTCCAAACCTGGTTTCCAATAAATTTATTGTGACATTCGCTGTGTGGCTTGTGGCGTCGTCCTGTTGGAACCACATGTCCTCCAAGTCCATATCATCCAATTAGGGCCAAAAATATTCGGTTATCATTGAACGGTAGCGATCCCCATTCACGGTAACGTGCCGGTCTATATCATTACGGAAGAAGTACGGTCCAATGACGCCGCCGCCGGCCCATAAACCACACCAAACCGTAATTTTTTCGGGATGCAATGATGACTCATGGTGTACGTATGGATTGCTGCCTGACCAATACCGCATATTTTGTTTATTGATGAAGCCATTCAGCCAGAAATGAGCCTCATCGCTGAAGATGATTTTTCGATGCAAATCCGAATCATTTTCAAGTTGTTGCTCAGCCCAATTACGAAAATACGACGCTTCTGGTGGTCAAGCGGCTTAAGTTCTTGCGTCCATTTAATCTTGTATGGATGTAGGCCAAGATCTTTTCTCAAAATTCGCCACAATGACGTCACAGAGATGACCAACGCTTGAGAACGACGTGCGAGAGACACATTTGGGATACCCGCAACTGATCCTCAGCGGCAGCAATATTCTCGACACTACGGGCACTTCTTTGTCTCACTTGCCAGGGAACATTTTGTACTGTGCCTGTGGATTCAAATTTTTCCACTAGACCCTCAATTGTTGATCTGCTAGGACGATTATGAAGACCATAAATTGGACGTAGCGCTTTTAACGTTGAGGCCACTGACTCTGAATTTCTGTAGTAAATTTTAATAATTTATACTCGTTGTTGACTCGTATATCTTTCCATCATAAAATGCCAAACCTTACTGAAGAAAAATGTCAAAAGAGCGGCAAGAAATATGGCGTCGTTTGCTGTCCCTGTCACGTCCCTGTTGAAAGACCCTTTAAATGCTTTATTTTTGGCTCAATGATTTAAAATGAAATATACATTTTTTATTTAAATTATTAGATTTATTTAATTTTGGATATTTTAATCCTATACAGATTTTTCTTCGTAAATACCATCGAAATTATGGGTTTTCTACTCCAATACAATGGTTTCAGGATTATTGCAAAAACATGGCCTTAAATGTAGGGTTGCCTTGCATTAAAATGGTCAATATTTATATTTTATGCAATTCTCAATGCATTAACTTTACTTTACGAATATTTTTAAGTAAACATTGTAAATACTTTCGCGCGAAAATGTTTCGCGAAAATGTTACCGAATTGTTCTTATAAAAACTTTAAAATTCTTCATTATATTTAGTTTTTAGTACAATTACTTTTATGATCAATTTCTAATGCAAATATTGCGCATCATGATTCTTAAAACCTTTATATTTACGAAATAACATGGAAAAAAATAATTTTTGCATGTTTGGTCGTCAAAATCTTTAAGAGAATCTCTTAAACTACACAAAAGACACAGTTTAATTTTGTATATACATAAGTAGGTATTAAAAAAATAACTTTTAAATATTTTTTCCAACAACGTACAACAACGTACAACAACGTAGTACAAGTTTTCATGAACATTACAAAACATTTTCTTACCCCATTTTACCCTAACTTTCCGGCTAAATATCTGATCTTCCTCTAAATCTCTAAGATTTGCGATAAACTTTCAGCTAATCATGTACATAATGATGAAATTACTTGAATAATATCATGAATTTGGAGACTTGTGGGGGGAGGGGGGCTAGAATCCCCTGAGTCCCCCTCAACATGTGTGTTGATGCCCTTTTCTGTAAATTAACATTTATTTTTTTTGAAAATTAAGGAACATTTGCAGCAATGATTTATTGGCTGTTTCCGAGCCATTATATAAAATTAGTAAAAATTCACATTTTTGTTTCTAATTCAACGAAAAAAACGACATATTTCTCTTTAACGTTTTTGTTTAAATTGCGATACCTTTTAAGCAATCAGTCAGAAGTAGAAAAGTAAATGATCACATACAAGTTTTGTATAAAGTACATTTTGATAGCTCTCACCGCATCATTTTAAAGTAATATGCGTTGGACATTAGACCTTCCCAGGAGATCTCCAATTTCCAACCTGGTACAACAGGACATTCCTTCCTAATCTTTGTCGTGATCTCTGAATAATTCCCTCAGAGAACTGAAGTCACATCATCTCGGTTTTGGTGCCATTGATTCTGCGTAGCATCATGTTAGATTATTAGCAGGAGTACAAAAAGCTGACTTGAATTTGTTGAAGAAACAAAAATCCATGGCAATACAATATCATGATGGCAGATAACAAGATGTTCCTCTCTCTCGAAAATATTCTTCAACCTCCCACAATCTTCACAAAGATATATTTAGAGGAAAAATTCTTCTAAACACAATCAAACTCCTTCTCTATTTGTCCAAATCCTTGTTTTGATAGAATGAAATTCTATTTTTTATTTTTATTTGCAAAATTCTTTCCTACATCCATGAACAATCATAGTCATAGTCTATTGCCAGCCAGTGGATTTGAAAGCAGTTCCTCTAAAATAGAATTAGAGACTCTTCCTTAAGCTGGAGCAAATCCAGCGCTAAAAAAAAAACCCTCATCTGACAAGAATTTGGCATTTGAAATCTCTTTACAATTCCATTCAATAGGATTACTATGTCATATATGAATGTGCAGTGCATGTGGAGCAGCTCAAGCTCACAGTCTGCACATTTTCTATTGTTAGATGAACCTGGTTGAGTGTAAGATATAAGAACAGGACGAAATGTTATAGAAGTGCACTTGCATATTGAAAATATTCACATTCATTCAAATGCACACACACTCTCTTGACTACATGTCTTTCTTTTTATGCACATACATATGTATATTTATTTAAAACAGATATCCTTTTCGCCTTCTGATGGATATAAAAAATGTATACGTATACGATCTTATATCTGCGATACGCCTAAATGATTTTTATGTTTGGGGATTTTGTCAAGATTACTGTTTCAATTTCTTCATTCGTCAAGGATTTTCAGGTTTTCTTTTTTCATCAAAGAAAGAAGAGACAAAAAAAATGCATCTTATCTCGTAAAACAATGCAAGTATATTCAGATTCAGAGAGATAAGGTACCCACGCACATTTAGAGATAAATGAATTGCATTTTCAGAATACTCTGTCTTTCTGGGGGCACTGACATGGGTCTTTGTCTTTTTTTTTAATCTTATCTTTAATCTTATCTTTAATCTTATGTTTTATGAAGGTACCTAATAAATTAAGAAAATTACCGAAAAAATTGAACGAGTCTTTAAATCCTCTGTTTTCGTTAAAAAGTTTAAAAAAATTGTCAGTAAAAACTGTATTAGAAATGAGTAGGTATTAAATTTGTGCATTACTAAAGAGCAACCTACGCCAACGATGATGGTTTCAAATGGCTAAGAACACTGTTGCTTTTCCTCCGTGAAAAGCCAACAAAGTTAGTGTTTGCACATTTGTAATAGTCGTTATTTCAAATCGTCTACGTTTTTCCAATCGAAATTACTGACTTACTTACTTACTAAGGTCCTCAGACCTTGAAGAGTCCGTTGTGACCCCCTTTAGGGGCATAGGGCCTCCACTTCTCCTACGCGCCATCGTGTACGGTTTCTGGAAATAAAACGTAGTTCTCTTCAACTCTTCCCCAGCTGTGCAGATTCACTTTCGACTGTCCTGCGCCATGTGCTTCTCGGCCGACCCTACCCTCTACTTGCCTGTGTGAGTGGGTTCCATTGCATCGCTTGGCCAGCAATGCAATCGTTGCCTTTTCGAAGCGTATGACCAATCAACTGCCACTTACGTCTGCGAATATTAGGTACTGTCTATGTACTATCAATTTCCGTTATTCGTATTTTTTAAAAAAACTAAAAACGCAGTATTGTTACAATTACATTTTGTTGCGAGCAAGAGGAGCAGAGGAGGTGTCGGTAAGAGGAATAGGTATGAAAAAAGAAAAGGTAGGAATTTGGGTAAGGAAGTGTTTGGAAAGGGTAGGTGGAATGTTAAGTTCCGGGGACGCAGCCTGCTTGCATATGCACGGCATTAGCTCGTCGGATGGGGGGGATCTTGCACCCGAAACCTAACCTCGCCTGCAAACAAAAACACATATCAGGCCAAGAAAACTAGAACAAAAATAATTTCTGACTAGAAGGACTTCGGACGGACTATTGTCACACCAAGGGCACTGCGATGTTGTTGCAGTGAGGCCATTACCCACCCTTCCATAGGAATCCGGCCATTTTGGATTAACCCAACAGATTTAGATCATACCATCTTCACCGAAACTCAGCTACCATCGGCAGTATCGGCACCCCCGAAAAAAAGGTCTTCAAATAGACATGGTCTCACTTACGTGAACCACAAAAACTACACGTAAAACTTCTATTCTTTTCGACCATTGGGTGACATTTGAAGTTTTATTCACATTTAGAATTAAAAGTACTTATAATGAATTTAACAAAAAGGTTTAATAAATAACACATAAATGGAACTAAAAGCAAAAACTAAACTTGATCAAAAATACGGTTTCGTTTGGAGTCAAACAAAATTACAAAAAAAAAAATAATTAAAAAAGATACCCTTTGTGGTATTTATCCGGAAACACAGAAAAAAACGTAACATCCCTGGATTCCCTACCCCTAGAGAGCTCTTTGGAGGCAGACGATACTCAAGGACACAAAATTGAATTATTTCCCGGTAACCCCTTCGGAAACCGAGTTTTTTACAGTAACTATAGGAAGTTTTAGATTTAAGAAAATATATATATAAATTAATTTTAGAACTTCGTCGCCAGCGAATTATAATAAATAAACGTTAACATACACCAAGTTTAATCAAAATCTTTAGAGTCGTTTTCGAGAAAAATCCAATAACTCGAAACCGTTATATGGGAGGTATTCGATCTAATCGAGATATTCAAAAACAAAAAAAACGAACCTTGGAAATTACGAAAAAAAGTAATTTGTACCAAATTTCATGCAAATCCGTCAACCCGTTTAGGCTTCGACGCACAGACCGACACGACGGACGGCATGACGAAAACCACTTTTTTGGACTTCTCCATCATCGTAATGTTTGGTTTTGATTTAAACCTCAAATTTTTTTTTCACGAAACCAATACTTGCTTGAATACCTTTTAGAATCAAGGTTCCTAATGATTTGTTTTGCTTTAAGGGCCGTTTAAATTGCATTTTAAAGAGGTATATCTGACTCGGACATCCTGGACAACCTGACACTCATAATATGAAACGCAATGGTGAATTAATTAATATTAAAAAAGCTATCGTACCGATATTTGCATTTAATTTGGACTCTTTCGCTGGCTTGCCCCTGAGCCGTGTATATTTATTCAAAATAAAACGTTTTTCTTGTTTTTTTTTTTTTGTTCCATTCTGCAAACAGCCAATACTTCAGTTTGCATACAGTATTTCTCATATTTACTTTTACTTTATTAATACAAATATAATTTTAAATAAAAAAAAATAAAAGTTTATGTGCAAGTAATTATATAAAATCAAGATATTTATGTACACGCAAAGTGTGGAGGAAACCGTAATATATCAGTCAACGTCATAATCAGGCGTGATTCTCGATTATCCTTCAAAAAGCAGTGGCAAAAAGTTGTGAAAATCCTGAATCATTTCCTTGAATTCTTCATTTGTGTGTTGGTATGTGTGTATGTTTTTTTTTTATACTCTCAATGGCACTCGTATATCTTTGCTTTAAAACTACCCCGATGACCTTTATATGCCCGCATATTATTCTGAACACTTCGGTCAGATGCAATGAAATGAAAAAAGCAATTTAATATTTTTCCATTCGATGAAAGGACGTTTTATAGAAAGATATGCGATACTGCTTTAAAATGAAAACATTTTGACTTTGCTCGTTGTGCGGTTATGATGGCGTTTGCGTTTCATAAATCTTATCTACTTATTCAAAGGGTGTGGTGGATGTGACTAAATAATATTTATTATAAGCTTTTTTGTTGAGAAAACGTACGGTAGGTGCTTCTAATATTAGAAAGGATTTACGGCTTTTTGTTTAAAGTGCATTTAAAAGTTGTTAAGAACATCTAATTAAATCTTTAAACAGACAAATCTGATAAATCTTATACTTGATTAGTGTATTTGTAGCTTTTTCTGCGCAATCTTGGTATTTGGTACCAAATCTTTCACCTACTCCAGTTATCTTAAATTTTTTTGTCAGCAAAAACAAGTCCTAAATAAATGCTTATAATTCATTCAGCAAATAATAAAACACCCTGTATTTGTATTTATATATTTATATTACTCTACAGAAGAGATGACCAAGTGTTGGTTTTACATTGCTTGCATTCATTTGAATCGACCCTTTTGGGCAAACAGAAATCCTCTCAACTCTGAGCTCTGACATGGCATCGCATCGTGCAGTGTCCAGAGGCAGAGACATGGAGTGTTAAATAAACACAACATGACTATCGAGAATCTTAATGACATCGAATGGGCAGTTCAATGACTGCTGACTCTTGTTAAGCATGGCCTTAATGAACAATTAAGAGCTCGTTTTGGGATGTTACTTGTATGTTTGCAAAATTGTATTCATGAGAGTTAATGTTAAAAAAAAAAAAACCAATAGGTACTCTCGGAGTTGTAATTTCTTTTGCATATAATGTTAAACAAAGTTTACAGTTTTCAAAGATTCTTGACTTTCAATGTCATCCAACAAATTTCAAGACGAAATTTCCTAACATAAGGCTGGTATTCATTTGGATCAAACCCAACTTACATCCACCTCATAATTCATTTAGTTCCGTAAGAACTCATTGAGGGGAGCAATTAAGGACTTCCTTAAGGACTCTAAGCATAAGTAAGTAAAGGGTTTTGCAATAAGGGTTTGACAACTTTTTTTTTTTTATAAAACGCAAACCATTTGAGATATTTCAAAAATTTTATTATTGGCTTGAAGTACAATCGAAACATTCATGAATGGAAATCGACTTCGCTCATATGGCCATCGCCGGACCGTTTGCAGGGGTCGATTCGTTGGGCCCAATTTTCGATGACTCGACCACACATTTCAGCCGAAACGGCCGCTATTTCGCGTTCGATGTTTGCTCGGAGCTTTTCTTGCGTCTTCGGCTTGTTGGTAAAAACCAATGACTTAACGTAGCCCAAAAGAAAATAGTCTATAGAGGGTTTAAATTAACGAACGAGGAGGGCAATCGACTGGCTCATTTCTTGTGAAAGCACGCTCAGCAAACTAACTCTTCAATAAATCAATTGTAAGGTGTGCTGTTTGGCCTTGGTACCATCCTGTTGAAACCACATGTCATCCAAGCCCATATCTTCCCATTCGTTCCAAAAATAGTCTGAGCGATACCGAATTCTTGAAAACGCCGCCGTTGAATTGACTGATTTGGACCGTTTGCTACGGACGCCTGAACATCACCGATGTTTTCGACCAACCCGTGGTCTCACGGACACGGCAACATCATATAACGAATATTTAAATTCAAATTTATTGCCTGTCTGCTAGAGCGAGAATTACGACTGAAAATTGGCTCTTAAAGTTGCGGTCACCGACTCCGAATTTCGTTAGAAATTTTTTATAATTTGCAGACATTGCTCTACCCTGCATTTTGTCGTGATGAAAATGTTGAGTTTACTGAATAAATTGACAATGACAGTTCGATGATTTGTGAAAGGGTGCGTTCACAAATTAAATCCAAAGTTGTGAAGTCCACATTATACATTAATTTTTTGAATTACACTGGTTTGCAACGAAAATCGCCTTCAAACCAAACTATACTCTTCAAAAGAATTTTTGGCATGCTGAATCCGAATCTGAAGTCAAAACTACTCTTACGTTTTCGAGATATGCTAGTATGAACATGTAAAAAAAAACGCTTTTTTGGTACATTGAACGTCGAATTTCTTTATTGGTTAATACTTTCCTACAAAACTGTTATTGGAATGTGAATTAAGTGTATTTCATTTGTGTGAATCATTTAAAAAATCGCTTCTAGCGCAAAGATACTGCAAATTGAGATTTATGATTTGTGAGAAATACTCTCTTTAGTCAAATTAAAGCGTTTGAAATGTGGACAGTTTTGAAGAAATACTTTTTTAATTTCTAACTTTATGTTTTTTTGGGATTCTTAGCACGAATGTAAGGTTATCCAACAAAATGTATCACGGGAAACATGTGAAATCATTGAAAAACACACAAAAAATTGTTTCTTTATTGTTTTTAGGACATAATCCAATACATTAAACCCTTCATGTAGAACAAATGTTAACAAAATTATCAAATTTCAGGTCTTGACCAATTTTTTGTAAGACTTCTGGATTCTTCACAAAAAAATGTTGAAAAATCCATAAAAATTTGTCCTTTTGAAGTGTTTAAAATATCCTTTTTTTTGTTGTTTTTTTTCTGATTATTGCCTTTTTTACACCATAATTAACTTGGCCAGTACCATGAGTATAAATAAATTAAATTTTTTTTACAGTGTACATCACAAAAACTACGGAATTTTGAAATTTATGGTGATTTTCTTAATAATCGAATCTTTTTTCTGCAAAACAATCACATTTTTAAAAACCACATAAAAAACCAGAAACCAGATTTAGATTCCGAGAGGTCCTTTCTTACATAATTTCAAAAAAATATATGAAGGACAAAAAAAACTTTATTTTTGCAGACCAGGGTTATCAATACAATACCGGGATACTTCAATACTTGTACTTTCAAATATTAAGTACCAGCACTGGTTCTGGCATAAGCTGGGAATTGAACTCGGTCCCAGACATCCGGCGAAATACCAAATTCATCGCACTTACCATTACATAAATACTAACTACAGCTGTCAGCCACTGCTTGCTGCTAAAAGTTGAAAATGTTTAACTTTTCTAGCGGCTGATAAATTAATACTATCCGATTCACGTGCTTAGATACAATTTGCGTTCATACGTCATACCAAGCTGGATGCAACGACTGCCTCAATTCGCAGAAGGCAATCAGCTAGGTTGGTCTAATGTCATGTTACATCTCAAGAACTACTTTGTCGAAGAAAATTTAAAATGATTTCACACGTACAGTAGCGAGTAAAAAAAAATGCAAACAGAATACTATGTTCTTGTTTTAGGCAAAAACTAAGCTGTTTAACGTAGTAATGGCTTACAACATTTGTAATTTTATTATATTTTCTTAAAAAAGTCGATTTTTACCAGATATTACTCCGAGAAATTATTCGTATTGAAATTAGTACAAAAGGTAAGTTCGACAGAGATCGAAAAAAAAGCAAACACGTGAAAAACTTTAAGAATTAACAGATTTTTTTCATTTCTTTGAATTGAAAATTAAAAATTTTTCTTCCTTTAAAAAAAAAACACCCTTTAAACCAAACTATTACGATATGCATGTGGTGTTTTTTTCTTAACATTCAAATGATTTCCCAAGTACGATCAGTTTAATAGATGAAGCCTAACCTAAAATTGCATTATTGATGCCGTTTTTTTCAAACCCCAAATGGGATTCGTTGGTACTTTTGAGGTATGATTGAGGATTTTACTTCTACCAATTTCCACCAGTAAAAATTTATATTAATAACAATAATAATAAAAAACAAATTTATTTTTTCTTTTTAACTTTTTTTACCAATTTTGTTTTGGCATCAATAGAAAATTGCTGCAATAGAAAATTTATGGAATTCGTCTATTTGTAGTTGTGGTATTCAAAAATGTACAGTAAGTGAAATAAAAATTCACTGGATGACAAAAATGCACTTATTTTGAGAACCGTTTGAGGTAGTGCATTTTTAGCAGTCAAAAAGTGGGCTTAACGCTGTAATATTTACCGGATACCCTGTTTACATTGTTAACGCTTAAATTTTCTGTGATATCCTCCCCTAGCCAAAGTTGGTGATCAAAATGATCTAAAAAACAAATCCATTCATCAACAATAGAAACAGGTGATATGGCAGCAACTATACCTAACATACTATGCTGACGTCATACCAGAGGTGGTTTAAAAAAAAAAAATATGGCATATAATTGTTTTTGAACCATCAGTTTTGAAATTTTTAAGACTTTATGTTTATGGCACATGAAATTGCAAAATATTGAACATAAAAGAAAACTTCTCTATTACCACCGCTGAACCAATTCTATTTCTATAAATTTCCTTCTACCAAATAACTAAATAAAGAAATTACATAATATTATCTGCTTTAATGAGTTTATAATTCTAATAAGCAAATTTGTTATAATCTAAACCAAATACACTTCGGAAATCCATGAAGGGTTAAAAGATTAAATTATTATAACGTGTCCACCGACCTCGCAGATGACACTAATCTTTAATACAATTTTTCCAAATTGATAAATATTGATCGCTAAATTGCCATATTTGTAGCATTTCGATTAAATTCTAATTTAACGCTTGAATTCAAGTAATTCCTGATTAAGGGAGGATAAGGATGTCAGTAAACATGAGTACATCAGGACATGGCATTCATAATATTGCAATTTTCTATGTTCAAATTTGAATTATGGGTGGATTTAGTTTTCTAAAAAACAGCCAAAATCATACATTTTGTAGTACCTGGATACCTGAAGATTTATAAGAGGTTAGTATATCTTAGTATACAATTATTTATGATAAATGAGAACCTACGAGTAAATTATTTATTTAGAGTTTTAGCAGTAATTAATGATTAGTGTTACCGTTTTAGTGAAGATTTTGTCGCTAATATTTAGTGGAATACCCGAATGTTTAGTGACACAAACGTATAAAATAGCTCAGTACTGACTATTTGGAAAACCATAATTTTTGAAACATTACACCTATGGTGATCCCGTGATCAGGGTTGTGAAATAATGCAATTTTTAATGACTTTAAAACTTAGAATTCAAATAAAAAACCATCAATTTGTCATAAATAGATTGCAATTTGGGCAATCTTTTCGTTTCTTGGCAGTTTGAAGTGTTTGTTATATATTTTAAAAATCTCAGGTTAAAATTGCCCAATATCTCAAAATTATCTTTATATAATTTACTATGACTTTATCACTAATTGCATTAATGTTGTTTAGGTTTTGCTAAGTCATCTCACTTCACTGCTCCAAAATAAAAATTTCAAAATTTCTTTTGTGATCTCAAATGTTTTATGGCTTAGTTTTCGATTCTTCCGAAATGTTTACAAATATCTTATATTTATTAAAAGTGGTCACAAATAGCAGACATTTATGATTTAATGCAATAACCTGAAGGAGTAGAGCCAATTGTGTAGCACCCGCGATGTAACTTTTATGCTTCCTGGGTCGCTTTCAGATACCTGAAAAAATTAATGTTTATACCCCTTATTCTTTAGAAAAATTCAAATGCAATGCAAAATTCTAGTCAAATGAAGCTTTTTTTGACAGTTTTAAAATTTTGAACGCGGCATTTTCTAAAATCCATAAAAAGTAAAAGAAAATCAATTTTTTCAGGCTTTTAGTAATTTTGGAACTAAAACCCTAGTTTTTAAAAAAAAGGACGGAATCAAATATTTTTTTTTAAGTTGTTTGGACCAAAAATAACGGTACCTGTCATATACCGGTTTTAGAAAAACTCATTTTTCTCAAAAATGGTTCCTACGATTTTGATTTAAAAAACCTACGTGATTTATTTTGGATAAGGTCTATCTTTTAATGAAAACCATTTTTTTCAAAAGCCGTTATGAACGGTACCTGCCATAGAACCTTTTTTTAAATTCTGATTATCTTCTTCATAAATCAATCAATTTCAACCATTTTTTTTAATGAAAGTTTTTAAGTTGCCGTAATAGTTTTTAGTAAACAAAATTTTGAAAATAATTTTTTTGGATTTTTAAAAAAATAGTTGAAATTTTTTTTTTGAAAAATCATTTTTTCAAAAACTACTCAATATTTTTTTTTTCAAAATTCAGTTTTTAGATGTTCATAAATAATATCTTAAAAATGGCTTACTAATTTTTTCTTGTAAGAGTCCTTGCAAAATTTTATATAGAAAAAATTGTTTTTTTAAAAAAAGCGGCTCTAAGGATTTTCAAAACTTTTTTTCTAAAAATGTATTATTATAAAAGAAATCAAATTGCATACTTCAGTTTGAGGTTAAATTCATTTAAGAAGCCGTTTAAGTCATTTGAAAATCGAATTTTATGCTTTTTTTTTTTTTTTTTTCTAAAACTGCATTTATAAACTTTTAATTAAAAAGGCTAAGCGTATATAGTAATTTTATTTATAAGAGCAGGTACGTGCGATCCAGTCGTGAAAATTATTTTTAATTGTTTTTTTTTTTTTAAATTTGATTGTTTTGTAGAAAAGAGATCTCTTAGATTCATTTGAACTGGTCCATTCCATCAATTTTGATTCTTCAATGTATATAGTCAAATTTTAAATCGTTATTTTAAAAATAATCATAAATTTTAAAATTCCTTAGTTTTTTGGATATACACTGCATTCTATTTCTATACTCTTGATACTGGCCAAGTTAATAATGTTGTAAAGAAGGCAATAATTAGAGGAAACCCAACGAAAAAGGATATTTTGTGCTTTTCAAAAGGACTGATCAACATTTTTTTCTGAAGTATCCAGTCATAAAATTGGCCGACATAAATTTGATAATTTGCCCTACATTAACAAAAATGTTCATCTTTTGGATTATGCACCAAAAACAATAAATGAAAAGAGTTTTTTGTAAGTTTTTAATGATTTCTCATGTTTTCCGTGATATATTTTGTTGGATAACTTCAGATTTATACACATAAAGTTAGATTTAAAAAAAAAAGTATTACTTCAGAACTTTCCACCTCTAAAAACGCTTGAATGGGACTGCACCGAATGCGAAGTTTTGAATGATTTTATTCACATCCCATAAAAAGTTTTGTAAGTATTAACCAGCAAAGAAATTCGACGTTAAATGTACAAAGAAAAAAACGAGTTTTTAACATGTTCATTTTACTTTCGGATTCGTGTTTAGCGGTTCAATATCCTTTAGAATAGTATAGTTTGGTTTGAAGGCAAATTTTTGTTGCAGACCAGTGTAAATGCTGTGTCCTGGGAACTGTTGGCTCTTCAAAAATTAAACTGATGTTTCAGCCCCTCCCCCCCTGCTACGGGCCTGCACATAAGGACCAATAACTTCTTATATGATGGTCGGATCACAATAATTTTGGATTTATTAGATATTGAGTTAAAAAATACCTAGAAATCATGTTTCATATGAGTACCTACGATTACGGATGTTTCATTTCTTGTAGATTGAAATTCGAAATAATATGAGCAATACAGTAAAACTTGTATCTTGCCTTCTAGAAGGCCCAATATCTTAAAATCACTTTTATATGGAGTACTACCAACGCAAACGCTGAAAAATTCAAGTTTTCTTCACAAATTACACAATTATTTCCTAACACTAATTAAAAAAAAAATGAAAATAATTGGTGTTGTTGTTTTTTTCCCAACAAAGATCAGAATGCCAATGCAGTGATGTTCGAAAGACATAAAAGGCAAATCAGACTTTAAAAACCCTTTCGCGTTTAGCTTACAAAATCTCTATGTAACGTTGCAAATTTTTAGGGGCTTTATAAAAAGTTCATAACGTTATGAAGTCTCTTTAATGCGTTTATAAAATATTGTAAAGATATTCTTTAAAAAAAAAAAAAGAAAATTTTACTTTGTCACCCAATAATGGCAGCCAAATAATTTTAATAAATTTAAAGCAATACCGTTGTGGCTTGAAATTAATCCAGTAAATATTTTTGTTGAAAATAACTAACTTCATAATATTTAAATAAATATCAAAAAAACGAAAATTGCCATTTATAAGGGTAATAAATTGGTCTGATTCATTCCCCTCACACACAAAAAAAAAAGGCCAATGAATGGCAGAGTACTAACGACTTTCTTGTCGAACAAAATGTGGGACAATTCCTGTGGTAACACCATCATCGGGAGGCAGAGTTGTAATGATGTATTAACTTTGAACAAAGATCCTTGCCTGCAGCAATGGAATTCGTATCCTTAAACTTGAAAACTAACTTAGCCGACATGATGGGCCATTGAGTTGAATTATGTGCCTTAGAATAAGGGGCGACCTTGTTTGGAGGCAACACAAAAAAAAACGAAAACCAAAAAACTCAAAGGAAGGTAAGTTTGGCCAATGCGATTGTTTGTGGTAACGAACAACTTTTCTGTTAGTGTAACCGAAAAGCCAAACTTAATTTATTTGTAACAGACATTCGAGCAGAGTTTAAATGGATTTAAATGGAATTAGGAAAGTTTTTTTTTTGTTTTTTTCGTTCGTTCTTCGTTTGTGTCTTAAGGCTTTGCCGAAAGACAAGATAATTATAACCGAATTGTTTATTAAAGTGAACAACTTTGTTGCACGTTTCTGTTTTATAGGGTTCAAATTGACTAAGAATTTGGAAGGTGTAAAAAAATGTATTTAAGTTTTAAAAGTTCGCTTAAGGAATTTTTAACAAAATTAGGTACATTTTGTTCGAAAAGTAATTGAATAATAAGTTTAAATGAATCGAAAAAGCCAAAGCAATGTTTGACAGTGAATGTAAAAACAATTTATTATATGTACTTTGTTTAACAAGATAAACGAGCATTTTGCTTATTTTAAAGTTAGAAGACCTCTTTGATAAAGTAGGTATACTTTAAATCGTTTAAAACTAACAAAGACTGGACTCTCAATCTAAAACTCTATTTTAGAGTCGACTCTCATTTAACAGATAATTTAGAATAGGATTTAAATGTTTGAAAATTAACACCTTTGTCGTTTGATGAAGAACGTCTAATTGATGTTCTTTTATAGTTTTCTGCGTTGCTACCCTGAAATACAACATTTTCTAAATAAAAGCAAAACAGGTATGTAAACTTGGATCTTTAGCAGGCAGCCGATATGTCATCTTCCCGGCACGATCCAACACGGTTTTTATATTTATAATACGGGTAATACACCATCAAGCACTTTTATTATACAGAAACTACAATGTTTTGAATATCGGTTTTTCTTGGACCAAAAAAACCCTCTCTATCCTTACTCCTTTTTGCTTAACTTTCATGGAGACTGTCCGGAAGGGTTTTATGCTTTTAATTTTTTTTTTGATTTTTTTCTGGCATCTATTGCTGTCATATATTTACAATGTACCTACATACCATGGCTCCTACGATTTTGATTAAAAAAACAAAGTCCTTTTAAATGGATAAGGTATATCTTTTTATAAAACCCATTTGCTAAAAAAGCTGCTATTAACGGTACCTGCAATAAAAAGGAAATCTTAAGTTTTTTTTAAAAACTGCTGTTACAATTTGGATTAAAATTTTTGTGTTATTTTTTGTGAGAAAGGTCATACTTTTGTAATGAATGAAATGTTTGTAAACGGTACCTCGCACAGAACCACTTTTTTCATGTTTGACTTACTCTTAAATGACTGAACTAATTGTGATGATTTTTACTTCCGATATAGGTACTATAGGTCAAGTTTAGGATGTGGGGTGGAAAGTGGGTCTCGCAATTCTGTCTGTCTGTCTGTTCGTCTGTGTATACCTCAAGCTACAGCCTTAACCGTTCAACTGATTTACTTGGTGAACTGGTACTTGGTACTGAAACTTAGTGTTTAAGGGTATTTAGTTTTTTCATTACTAAAAATAACGGTACCTGCCAGGTAACAATTAAATAAAAGTTAACTTTGTTGTGTCTGCTTTTGTTAGTAGGGTCATGAAAGAAATGTTTGTAAAAATTCTGATAATAGTACCTCCCATAGAACCGTTTTCTCCATTTTTGACATTCACTTAAACGACTGAACCAATTTTAATGAGTTTTTTTTATAAACGGAAGCTCCCTAACAACTTAAAAATTATTTGATATAAAAAGATTTCAAAAAAATAATTTTTGGATTTTTAAAAAATCTTGTAAATTTTTTTTTCAAAAATTAATTTTTCAAAAACTGTAATTTTTTGAAATTTTGGCTTTTAATTTTTAGATAATATTATTGCACATCTATGCAATAATATTATCTTGAAAATTGCATACCAACTTTATTTTTAAACAAGCTTTGAGCATTTCTATATTTAATTTTTTTTTTTTTTTTAACTACACCAGTTTTTCCTTTTATTTTCTAAAAAAATTTCTTTTTTAATCAAATCAAATGGCATACCTAGCTTGGGGCTCAAAACAATTTAAGAAGTTGCTCATGTCATTTTAGTATATTTGTATTTCTTATTAAATTATTTCTTTTTAAAAACCTTAAGAAGGCCTCTTTTTCTGTCAATTTGAAAAGAATTAGTAAGTAAAACAGTTAAAGGAAAAAGCAGAAACATCTACCATTATGTGGGTTTTGCCGCTTTTAAACTTTTCAAAAAAATTGCGTTTCGCAATTCTATCTGCCTGTCTGCCTTTTCTACCAAACCCTTATCTAGATTTCGTTTAAAAAGTACGAAATCTGATGAAAATCTACTATATTTCCCATGCATTTTCAGTTTTGAAAATCTAGTTTGAAATCTTGATAACAACAAAATCTACCTGATTTTGTTGGCGGAGACACATTTATAACACATTGCTGTCATGTGTACAGCAGTTTTAGTATCTTTTAGCAGCAAGCCAAAGAGAAATGTCAAATTCGGTGAGATTCCGATGAAATTTCGATGAGATTTCGATAAGATTTCGTACTCTGTGCAAGAAATCTAGATTATGATTCGATATGAAATCCATATAAACCGCTGCAGCAATTTTCATTAAATTTGGTGGTTAAGGGTCTTTGGTGATTCCCTAGAGTGGAAAAGTGATTTTTTTTAGGACAAAATTAACGGTTCCTTCCATATTGTAATTAAGGAAAAGTGATTTTTTTCAAAATCTCAAATTTCTTTATCAAAATCGTTGACGCTTTTGTAGTAAGGTCGTACTTGAGAAAGGAAAGAAAAAATCATCGAAATGTTAATAACGGTACCTCCCATACCACGTTTTTTTTTATCCATATTCGTGTTCCTCTTAAACGACTTTCGTAGTTTAAAATTATTTGATATCTATCAACATTTTCAAAAAAAATTCATTGTTGGATTTTTATAAAAAAAATCTTTTATTTTTGAAAAATCAATTTTTGTAAATCGGGGCATTATGTCTTTTTTGAAATTTTGGTCTTAGGTGATCATTGATATATTCTTGAAAATGGCATATCAATTTTTTTTTAGACTTGATTTGAGCATTTTTTTATATTAATTAACGGATTTTGAATGTTAGAATTAATGTAGATAACAAAACTACAACATTATATGTGTGAGTTGCTCTTTCGAAATAGAGTGCCCAAACTTTTTTTTGCAATAGTTGCATTGTCTACGACTTCTTCATATTAGGAATATTTCTTTACGAAATAATCCACTCTTTAGATTTTATAGCAAAAAAGCGATTTTTTCAACATTTTAGACTTTTTAAAGAAACCCCACAAAAGTGAGGCATTAAAACATATAAAGCAAACAAATTTGAAGCTGTAAGAAAAAAAAATAAACTCTGAATAAAGTTGCTAGACAGAAGACTGGGTTTGGTTGTGTCTTTTATTTTGGTATTTTCTGCTTTATTCGATGAAAAGAAATACAAAATTAAGAAGCTTGTGTCTGAAAATAAAAAATGTCCAGACATAAAGTCATTTCTAGCAATGAATTAAATGAAGATTTCTCAGAATTCAAGCACTCGATTTGTAAAGGTAATTGTTATACGATGAATATACGGCAATAAATTTAATAAAGACTTCAAAATAGACTGAGAATTTCTTTGATATCAAAATGTTGTTCATACAAATTATTCCATTGTTTTCCGAAAAATCAGGCAAGGACTTTAAATTTCAACAAATAAAATTCCAAAATATAACATTCCTTTTCAAGTATAATTTTATTAACCATCATGAACTCTTAAGAACAATAAGGAATCAATTTTATCTTACAAATGAATTTTAGATTCACTAGAGACGCTATACACCAAAAATAAACAACTTATAACCTTTTTCGTTCTCAATTAATCATTCATAGCAATTTAATTTGAACAATTTTTAGAGTGAAATAATTTCTAAAATCCTATCTATTCATGAAGTATTATCTAATATTAATTTAAATCAAAATGTACCTAATATTACTTTGCTTATCCGCAATAACAATTTGCTGTAGGGAAAATGTCTCAAAGCATCACCAGCAGAAGATACGCCCAAAAACATAATCTCATAGATTTTGATTAATTGCATGAAATTTGCTGACAGTGAACAAAAAAATAACACAGAAATAAAAAAAAAAAAACAAAAACATTTTATCCCAAAAACGGAATTTATCATTGAATAAAATTTTACTCTATCCTATCCTATCCTTCTTATACTTTGTACGATACCCAATCGAGAAACGCTTGTCTTACCGAAAAATGATTAATGCTTTATGAATCGCTCCTTGACGAAACCATGCTATGCCATGGATGGTGTACTGTATTCTGTATACCTTCATATTAGATATGTACTAGAGATGAGAAAAAAAAAAAAAAAAATATTAGAAATCGGATATCCGGATTAAATTCCGCAGAATATGTAAAAACGATGGGAAATTTATGAATGTGGAACGGAATGTGTGATAATTTTTACAAATCATTATTTGTTTTGAAGCAGTGAAGGAGAATGCTAAGATAGACAAGGAACCGAATTTTTCAATAGAATTTAGTAGGTGACGTAAATAGGGATTTTCACCCATGAGTTTGAATATTTTCTGAAATTAACTCGTTTGAATGGAAATATGTGTATAGGCGATCAATTACGATTTAATAAACAATATTTACCATGATGAGCAACGTTTTTGTGCAAAATGATTATAAGCTCTTATTTTGTTTGCTTTGGGTCTTATGTAATGGTATTGTGTACATATAAAATAATAGTCTAAAGGGTGAGGGAAAATATTTGTATATAGAAGGACGATGGCTTTTTTACTGATTCCTTCAAATAATTAAAAAAGGAGTAATTCTATACCTCCACATACAGTTGCAAAAATCTCTGATATATGCTTCAAATGCCAATCTTTAAGGAAAACCCGGAGATTTGGGAGGGTTTCAGAAGTGTTTGTACTATTTTTCATTTGAAAACTCTACTACAGTACAGAACCAAAAATTTTGAGTAGGATTTGTATTGCGTTTATGAGTCCTTAAATCCATACTCTTATTATGCACACATTTTTTTAAACAGCTGTTTTTGTTTTTTATTTGTGTCAAAAAAGTGGACCATTTTTTCGGTGTAATGAATACAAATTTCAGTTAGCAAATTAATTGAGTAAAGCTATAGTATCAGATCATTTGTCTATACACAAGTTTTTGTAAACAAATTTGTGTATTTTGAACCACAAATTTGATGACAGCAAATGACATCAATTAACGATTTGTGTATCATTTGTGTACAGACTCCACAAATCGAATTTGTATTCTTACACAAACTGGGGTACACAAATGACTTATAACTATTTGGTCACTATTTGTACAAGTCAAATCATTTGTGAATTCTGAAAATTAAAACATTAATAAATTTTGAGCTTGGGTACACATATGATTTTGAAAGTTTTGTCGAATATTGAATATTTTTCAGTTCGCATGATTTATAGATTAAATTTTTGAGTGTAAGTGATAAAATCAGTGGTACTTTAAGATATATCCGTACTTTCTATACTCTATATCGAGTTGTTCCATACGTTAGCTTGGGCTTGAGTTTTGCTTCATTTAAAATGCGTGTTTTTGGGCAGTCAAAATCCATCATCGTTATAAATAAAAGAGGTAAGTGCTTTAGATGGGAAAATGGAGGTCCAAGTCTCTTTTGCATAAGTCCATTTTCATACAAGATCCACTCAAAGAAGACTAAAAAAACGATTCTTAAATTAATTGTGATAGCGCAAAAAACATTTAACTAAACATAGAACTTTTAATTCTGATAAAGAATATGTGGTTCCAAGACGTTTTGCATGGCGCTGGCCACTTTCCTTCAAAAGCTCACTCAAAAAATTAAAATGCAAAAAATCAACTTTCTGCCTGCAAGCCCACTCAGACAGTACACAAAATCGAAATAATTGTGATAGCAATAAGATATTTCTTCTTTGCAACGATATAGAGCGGATTCTCCTCATTAAAGAAAAGAAGGTGAAAGACCTTATAACAGAAAGGTAATTTTTAATTACAATGATGGAGCAAAGCCTCTTCACAACAAGATCGAAAATCCTATAGACGTGCTTAAAGCTTATATAACTTATATATGCAAAACTTGTAACTTAAAAATGCAAAACTACATAAATTTTTATTTGATATTCATTTCTAAACAGAGATAAACTCTCTGTTTTATTTTCTAATGTTCCTTTTTTCGATTTCTGAACCTGGCATTGCGCAAGCTTAGGAATACAAAAAAATAAAAACGAAGAGTGATCTGAGTTCATAGTATTTTAGTTTACAAAAATGAATTATTTATAAATTCTGAGTAATATCAGACGAGTACAAGTTTGTATAAACTGTATAAGAAAATGTGTACACTACGGAGTATACGTACTTTTTTGTATGACATTTTATTTTTTTGTTACAAAGTAGTTCTTTTTCCATGATAGAACTTCCAACCAAACGTCATTTTTTATGCAGCTGTTCTAGTTGTCGAAAATATTTAGACGTCAATACACATACGTCCTCAAATGCAAAATGATACTTTTGTCTTTGTGTCCCGATAGCTCAGTAATCATTATTTGTATAAAGAAATCAAGTCCAAATTTAAAAACCTCAATTAATTTCAAAAATAAACCTAAACTTTGATAAAGAAATTATCCTGATCTTTTTTTCAAAATTCTCAATTTTTTTCGCATTTTAAGTATTAATATTCACACCTGCCCCGAATCCTACTATAAGTCGATTATTTACGACTTACCTTAGAAAAGTTTCATTTTCAACAACTATCGAACTTATAGCATCATGAATGCTTTAATTACACACCTTCACGTGCAAATTCTGCTAACAATCATTTTACACTTCAATTTAAATATTAAAAAGCATCTACTGTTGTGCATTAACATTGTACTGTGTTTGAAGTAGAACATTTATTTTTCAAAGCTATACAAAATAAATCTATTGATTGTAAAAACGAAATCACAATTTCCATTGAATTCACTTCAGTAAGTATTTTTATTAAAAAATATGTATGACTCATACAAATTGTCAGCACATAATCATAATTTATACTTTTATTTTGAATTTTACATATTTATTTTTCTTTGAATTTTTAAATTCTTACTTGAAAATTGTAACTTAATGTCACTAAACGTAACTGAAAGTTATCTAACTTTTTTTGACAATTGACCAATCAAAGCCTCTTAACTGAACTGAACCGAATGTTCCTGAATCCGGCCATATAAGCCGCTTTTCTTCGACTAATTTGCTGAATTTTGTGTGTATCTCTTATCTCTGATGAATAAAATGTATTGTGAAGGGCGCATATTAGGTAGAGGTAGGACTCTGTTTGAAACGAAGAATCAGTTTAATCATAGAATGAGCAAAATAAAAAATAACTCGGTTTCCTGCGAATTATTTGGTAGACTTGTGTTTGTCTTTAAATCGCTGGGTTGATGAATCAAATGTATTGAGGTTTGAGACTGAGCTGAGTAGTACCACGTTGAGATACTTAAATTTTTATTGGAAAAAAAACATAAGAAAATAATGCGCCTCCTTCCGACTAATTTGGGGAAATTGTATTTATCTCTCTGTTGGGCTGATGTGCCAAGAGAAGTGAAACAATTATTTTGAAATTCGTCTATTTTTACTTGCGATATGAGTAGTTACCATAGGGCAAGTTTAGGATCCATAAAAAAGATCGAACTTGAGATAACAATCAGACATGACATTATAATGATACAGAATGCAAAAAAGTGGGTCTCACCATTCTGTCCGTGTGTGTGTCAGTCTGTGTATACCTCGAGCTAAAGCCTTAGCCCCTGAATCGATTTTCTTTAAATTTGGTTGTTAAGAATTTTGGACGATTCCCTAGAGTAGAAATCGAAAATTTTTATTGGGGTCCAAAATTAACGGCACCTGGAATTAACGGTATATAGAATAGTTCAATTTTCTCAATAACTGCTTAAAAGATTTTTATAAAAAAATTATTTTTTACTTTTGTTAGTAAGGCCGTAGGTACTTTTGAAACGAAAAAAATATTTTTAGAAATGTTAATAAATATTTTTGGAAATGTTAATAACGGTGCCCACAATAGGTGTGTTTTTTTTTGCACGCAGTTATACGCTTAAAAACAAAAAAAGCATTTAAAAACAATAACAAGGATATCCTCGATACATATTCTCGTTTATGACTAAAGCGGATATAAAAAAAAGTGCTTCCCAAATACATTTACATTTTGTTTATGATGAATTATCTGTAAATGTCATAAATTCATTCAGAATTCATCCATTTATTTCAAATTTTGACTTACATACATCAAATTTTAAATATATATAATAAAAATACGAATCAGAAAAATATGAATTTTATGGTTTACGGTCCGCCACGCTAGATTAAAATGAGTGTAGGATTATTCTAATTAGATTCCAGTCCAGCTGAGAGAACATACTGCTTAGATATTCAAACTTAATAATTTGATTCATGTTTTTTTTTCTACTAACTTTTGATTTGTTAACTGACAACTTTGAAATTGTCATAATCTGAAGTGTCAGTGCTGCCAAGTGAATTATATTATTTCGATTATTTGTGATTTTCGGTTTTTGTAACATTTTGTTTATCGCGTGCAAGTAGTAGAACTGTTTTATTTTTTCATTTTGAGTTTCTCTTAAACGAACTTTTCTTACTTATAAAGCTTGTTTTTTTTTTTTAAATAATGAAGCAAATAATATAAACTTATGTCCGATCTTATTGAAAGAAATATTGTGGATTTCTTTTCCACTTAAGTAGGACTATAGATGAGTTTTAAATACAACCACAAGTATGTAAACTAACTGATAGTTCAGGTCAAAAACATACTAAACATTTACAAAACAAACAAAAAGAAACTATTGATACACTTCCTTTGCTTTTACAATATATATTTTAACGTTTTTCTTGTCTACAAAGAGGAAACAGGAAGAAAGGAGTCTCTATCGATTAAATTAAAGATTATCAAGCTTGAAACAGAGCTGATATCTTCAGGCCAAAGAGCCTTCATATCGGTAGCACCTAAGTAGGAAAAGAAAATAAGTAAGTTCATTAAAGTATTGGGTACTGATTTTAAGCCGGCCAATTATATCGAATATTTTAACATTGATAGTGAAATATTTATTCCCAATACATATATACACTACCAAGATCGAAGAATTTCAAAATATTGAAAATAGTTTGATATCTTATAAGAAATACCTAAGTACGTTTGAAAATTTTTAAGCATCTGTGCCCTTTATATTCTTAATTTTATTTTGTAAATTCAAATGAACTACAAATTAAAATGTCAGATCCTTTTTGCTTTAATTAACTCAGTTAAACTTTATTTACAATGTGCAAATAAAATGCTCAATAAATTAAGAAACTACAAAATCCGTTGTTATTCAACCATTCACATATCTATACCTTACCTACAACAAATAGGTAGCTACATGAACATTATTATCCTGCTGATCTTTGAATTAAAATGCTTTTCAATTTCAATCACGTTTATCTCTTATTTACAATTCCAAAAACGTACTGCTACAAAATGTATCCTACAACAACTTTTACCCAAACCTGATAATACCTCTATACAACACAAACTGTAACGCCTGCTCCAGCTTCCACTTCCACCAATAAGCACGAAAATATTGTTCTCCTATTTAACAGCTATCACTGATACCATTTATCAAACCATAAAGCACAAACTGTTCGCCAATTTATGGTCAACGGGAGATGTAATCACAACCAACAACAAATTTCACAGCGCAATTTTACAATTGTATATTCGAAATGGTGTTTGGTGGGTGGGGGATGGATGTTAAGAGGATGCGGCCCCAGCCTGGTGGATTGTGGATGGGTTATAGTATGAGAAGGTACGGCACAGCGTATGCCGTATGGATGGCTCATCCCTTTCTCGAATACAGAGCAAATTAGATAAATCACAACAGATAACCAGAATCGAAGTATTATCCTCATTTTTCTCTTGGCTCCTCCACTCCTCAAAGTCAGTGCTTCGATAGCAGCACCAGGAACATTGATAAAACGAAATGGAACCCAGCTGACAAGAATTCCCAATCCCAATCGAACAAACAGAAAAAAAAAATGAAAATAAACACAAAAATAGAATCAGAGCACTGGGAGTCCTTTTAAAGGACAAAAAAAATAAAAAAGATCGAAGACGAACTCTTCGGTGTATCAGTATCATTCTTGTGCGAGAGAAATGTTTTGTTTACCTCAAATCAATTTCAACGTTTTGATTATTAATGGAAATATTATTCAAATTTCAAATTCAATTTCAAAAATTCAACATTTTCCTCTTCAATGCTCTGTGTTCGTTCTCGTCTCGTGCCAGGATTCAGGATCAGACTCTGGGACGTTGTTGTTTTCGTCATTTTTTGAGTTCGTTTTGTGGTGCTCTGCTGGTGTGCGTTCTTTCGTTCGTTCGAGCTTCAGCTCCGCTTATTGGGTGTAATACAAATGTCAGACATTAATGTGACGTGCTATCACGCTTCATGATTTGTTACCAAGGTTGCAGAACGGTTTATCTTCAATTCTCCTTTTTTTGAATACAGTTCACTCGATAAGATAATTCTTATTATTATTGAATGGTTATAATCAAAATAAAAAGAAAAAAAAAAAAAACATCAAGACGCAGTGCTACAGGGGTCTCTTAAGGCACAGACTATGATATGAAGACGATGCCACGCTCTACGGGTTGTGTTAAAAGAATTAATTTTCTGCCAAGATTTACGTGCTTTTTACAAATTTACATACAACTGCAATTGAGTGTATGTAAATTTATCCCACTACCTGGTTGAAAAATGTCCTAACGCAGATTTTTCTTAGAATTTAATTTAATTTTTTTTATTTATCGATAAATGATTTGTTAAACATTGAAAAGAGAATAGGATTTCTTAAAAAAAAAACACTACCGCACTTCATGTCAAGGAGAACAAATTTCTTTCGCTTATTCTTCTGAAGAATGTCTCTAAAAATAGCTTTTAGCTTGAAATACATAATGGCCTGTGTTCTACTCCTTGCTGAAGAACAGTATCACAATAGAAAGCTGGATCAAGCAGTTTGATCATGCGTTCGTTCTAGCCTGAAAACACAATTTCAACAAATTGTTCCGAATTACTAACACTAAACCAAACTAACATACTCTTCAGATTTTTATTCTTGAAATTCTCATTAGACTCTATTTACATCTTATTGCTAAACTTAAGAATTAACCACTTCTTAGACTTCTTCTTTTGTTCTTAGTAAAAGAATAAAACTTCTTTGGTATTAGCAAATGCTTTTATTCTTATAGGAAAACCAAATTTTACAAGTAACATTCTCATAAGAATCTCACTAGTAGTGCTTTAAATATGCATGGTCTTCAACTGTGAAAGTTCTAATCAAAACATTTTCATAACTAGAAAAAAGAGAATGAGTCTCTTCAAATGTAATTCTTACAAGTATTATAGTATTTAAGCAGAAAATGGTCGCCATGCTTAAGAAAAAAGAATAGTTCTACAAGAATACTTTTTATTCTTCAAAATCATTCTTATAACACTCTTGAAAAGGTAGGTATAAGTACGTAGAACTATCTATATTAGTTCTGACAAAGGTGGTGAACAAAATTTGTGAGCTTCAACCAGCAAACTTCCCTAGTCAACTGCCTCCAGTTACGCAATAAAAGTTGGTTTAGGCCCTCGTCGATTTACATCTGATTCTTGGTCCTTCTTTTTTTCCATCTCTGGCGGTTTGTTAAAAAAAAATTAAGGACCTTGTATTGCGATGCAGTAAAGGACAATCACAAATATTTTTGCATTTTACTACCTACCAGTGATTTTTTTCTGCCAGAACTTACAATTTTGGTTATTGGTTTGATGTAAGCGCAAAACTTTGACGTGAGTGCATATAAATGTTCCGAAGTCAAACTCGCAATACATAGAAACATCCTGGATGAATGCTCAATACCATCTCAATAAAGATAATTTAGAGCAAGGTTTTATTGACTTTCCTGATAAACTCGAACTCTGAGGAGTGATTCTTGTGTCGCCCAAAATCAAAAGTAAAAGAATTCAAATGGCTATTATCGCTGTGTAAGAAATTCGCACTCCCGATTTCACGAGAAAATTTTCTCATCAATGAGCTGAACTGAAGCTGAATCTTGTGGTAATGTCAAAGTTGAAAAAATGTAGGTATACAGCGCTACAATGCTAGGTTTGAGCTGAAGTACGATCGTAAGGGGATTGCTATGCTTCATTATTTTGACTTCCCTTTTTTTTAGTTTCCGCTTAATGCCAGTGTGTAAGCAGTTTGATTGATGTCAAATTTGGAAATATGGGTCGGACAAAAAAATTCTAACGATTTTGCATATTATTCTTTGGGGACTACCAAAACTGTAACAAAAACTCCCCAGAACTCCCAACAAAAAATTAGTGACTCCTTTTTTGCCCATAACTTTTGAAATATGTGCCGGAAATTTTTTTTTTATGGTTTTGCTTAGAACTTTTGAAGGGCTATCTAAAAGTCTAACCGGAATTTTAAACAAACATTTTTTTCTTTGTTTTAAATACCTACCTACCTACTAATTTTTTAGAAAACCCATGAAAAACTCCAGAACTTTTCATCGAGAACTGAAATTTTCAATTAAAACAATTATTCATGAAAAAAGGCGTGAAGGGGGGCAACTTCAAACATCGTTTTTTTTTTCGATTTGTGCCCAAGATTACACAAAACTATTCCTATTTTCAGACAAGAACTCTAGAACTCTTTCAATTCTACCCAGAACTATAAGAAAAGTCTACTTTTTGAAAGTTTAGGGAGGGGGGGGGGGTGGGGCGTTTTGTGACTTCACGGGAGAGTACCACACTTGGTTTTTTTCTACAGTGCAAAAAACAACAAAAGTGATTAATAGTTACTAGAATTACGTCGTTGTCATAAGAAAACCAAAAAGCTTTAAGTTGATAAAGAAGAAGAAAGATAAATAGAATAAAAGAAAAGTTTTTTTTTTTAGTAAACTTCTTTGTTTCACTTTTTTATTTTGTTGTATGTGATTGAACTTGAGCCACATGAATTCAGGTTTAGCCGGCTAACATTCTCAAATATTCTTGTACGTGTAGTCGCAAGGAATGGAACGGTCCACAACATCTGCTGATTCCGAAAGGCTTTTCACCACAATATTTTCCACTTTTGAATAAATCAATTCCTTGGAATTGGCAGTATAGGTAAAATTACGGCGGCGCCATAGGCTATCGCTCGAACTCAAACCTCTCTCGTGATAGTTCATCGCACTAACCATTACGTCAAGGGGTTATACTGGTCGATTTGGATCCGTCCACTAGAATAATATGAAATTATTATCAATATAGTTTCTATAGTTGTTGTATATTTCGATAACTTAATGAATTGTGTTATCACCTTTAATTTACTTATTTCCTTAACACATCCTTGACTTTTTTAGTTATGACATTTAAGACATTATTGGATCTCTTTTTGCTCCAACCTCCAACTTATTAACTTGTGTTTTCCTTAGCTTCTAAGATTTATATAATAAATGAATTATTAAGAATTTATAGAGTGTTTTATTAAAATACATAATAGTAGTTAGTAGTTGTATCAATATCCTTGGCTATCGTAGCTCCAATTAAAAATGTACCTATACATTAGGATGGAACACAATTTCATTTTTTTAGGTATTTCTTGGGCTTCTCTTGAAATTGAGGTTCTCTGAGCTGAGGAATATTGCCAGATTTTTATTTCTCAATACAAATTTAAATTTATAGATTTTTTTTTTTTAATTTTTGAAAGTTGGCTTATTGTTTAAATCGATTCATTTACCCTCAAAACTATCATAAAATATTTTTTTTTTTATAATATACAAGATATAAGACTTATAAATCCCAAATGAAAAGAATATAGTTCTTAATATTCAAAATTTTAACTAAAACTGAACAAAATGTTTTTTTTTTTTTGGTAAAAAAAAAAACGTTTTTAGTAATCGAATTGGTAATTTTGTGGATGAAATGTCTTTTTAAGCTGTAATTTTACTTGTGGATGAAATGTCTTTTTTAAGCTGTAATTTTACTAAAAAAACATGTATTTGATCAATCAACGTTGATATAAAATAAATAAACTTCAAATTATGTTGGGGATTATCGTTTATTTATGGCTTTAGACAACAAACTATAAAGGCGAAAGTCTAACAATAAAAACCAAGTACACCATCGTACATTATCTTTAGTAAATATGAGCGCCATCTGTCGTTTTTTTAACCCCGACAGTTTAGTTATTAAACTATTTTCAAGAAAATCATTGCTTAGTTTTTTTATTAATTTTTTTTTAAATAATTTCTTGATGAGAAGAACCTAAGCTCAAAGCAAAAAATATTTTTAACTCTTAAAAAACATATTTAAGGGTAGTTTCGAGGGTAACGATTTTAACAAATTTCAAAAATTAAAAAAAAACTATCAATTTAAAATTATATTGATAAACGAAAAATGCTTTCTTGTATAACATACATATAAAACATTTTTATAACACTTCTTAAAACCCGTTACTTATGTTTTAAAAAAATTAAAAACTCGAAAATGGACTCATTTTGCATAAAATCGATGCTTGCGACCTCTAAATATAATTTATAAAATCCAAAAGAGGCCTAAGAAATACCAAAAAATTGAAATTGTGGTACACCCTTATGTACATATTACCATTCCGCTTACTTCCAAGGTTCCATACAGATAGTTAACTTCTTCTAATTTTTTTTCTTAGTACATTTTTAAGGGCGAAATCCCATAAGATATAAAAATATCATGTACCCAATTGTTGACAACTTACCAGCTGACGAATATTTCCTATTATATTGAGAACTTGGATGCAAGACTTGCTTGCACATCACGGCTAAGTTTTCCGTATCGAAATGAGCGATTTTTTCAAGCACCTAGATTTCACTTGCAATCAATTCTGTCCTGGATAAAGAAAGTAGGTAGTAGGTACACCTACTTCCCCTTTTCTCTTTTTATAAACCAGGGCAATTAAAAAAAATGACAATTTACCTTTCGCTAAGAATTTAATTTATAAATTTTTAATGCTAGAAATACAATTCAGTTGAAATTCCATGCAGACATAACCAACCATCTATATCTTTCACAAGAATCTTGATAACGTAGTCCTTACAAAGTCATTGGAACAGGAAGTGGAACTTAAAAATGAAAGAAAAAATTGCATTTCCATCATTTTAATTCTTCAAGTTTCTTCTTCCAGCTACAGAGTCGAACTTGTTTCCTTAATCCAATTCCTTTGTCTTTCCTGTTTTTGTTCAAATATACACGGACACCTAAAAATGAAATGCAGAAATAAAACTCAAGTGCAATTGTTGTTATTGTTGTTGGCAATTGAGCCGTTGTTGTGTTTCCCGTTGAATTGCTTGTTTGCCACCAAGTGAGCCAGATGGACAGCAGCAGTTGTAGTATAGTTTGGGCTTGTTGTTATAGCTCCTTCACAGGACACTCACTGGCTGATGATCGAGCAAACGTTTCCAGTAATATAATAATAAAAAAGAAGAAAAAAAAATATTCTTTACTTTCAGTTCACTCCGTCCAGTACTAGCTGGACAAGTGCACAAGTTTTCTTCTTCGACTTCCAGTTGTTTTTTTTTTTTTTTTGTTTTTTGTATACTAGCAAGCAAACACTTTAGAAGTTTTTTCTTCATCCCTAATTTCTGCACACCGAACTGCAAGTAAATTGCACACCATAACAATAACGGAAGACAACAGTAGTGCTGCTTTAGATAGATAGATGCATATACACTTATCCATAGGATAAACGTCCGTATTAGTATTCGTGCACTGCAGCTGTAATCCTATGCAAATTGCAATAGAAATGATTTCCTCGAGTTTTAACTCCATGATTTCGCTTTTGTTTTTGCTTTCTTATATCAAGGTCCTTGCTCGATGTGCGCCCTTCCCAAATGTAACTTAAGCTTAAGGATTTTATTTAAAGTTTAATTGCGTTTACATTGAGCAATCAGGATGTAGCCAACAGTACATGACATAGCAACTGCAACATCCATCCGAAGAAAACTGGTGTGATGTGGTGGACGTCAAAACATAGAAACTCTGACTCTGGAGAATGTATGCTTGCATTTATGCTGATTTAGAAACAGGATAGAAAATCAGATGAGCAAAAAACAAAATATTTTATAAAGATTGCCGGATTAAGGATCCTTTATTAAGTCGCAAGAATGAAGATACACTCCAGACTTAAGTGTAATCTGCATTTGAAAATATTAGGTTTGCTGTTTGTTTTTACTATATGGTGGTGTGTACTGATCCCAAACAACAAAATGTTTTTGTGCGTTTTAGATATTATAAAGATTTTCAATCTGGCTATTGAAGGATACTTTGTTGCATTTTTTTTTTTATTTAATTTTTTTTAAGGTTTCAGCACTCGGAAAGCTAATTCAATGTTGTAAAAAAAGTTAACAATTATAATTAAGAAGAAGTTTTGCATGATAAGTTTTTAAACCGATGTTATAAGGTCTGGATCAATTTTTTAGCCCTAAAGTAAAACATTAGGAACTCAAGTTTCCTTTAAGGCAGCACCAATTTCCACCCACGGAACGCGGATATTTTTATTACGGTAGATAAGCACTTTTTAATAATAACTACCACAATTTTGAATGCGAGGCAACATGTATTTTTATGTAATTTTTGAAGTTCTTAAATTTTCACACAAAACGCTCACAAACATGGCTCCTTTTCAGTAAACTACATTTTGTTTTTTTAGTATCTGTATTTTGACATTTCTCTTTCTGTAAGTGTCACCAGATTAGATTATATTTGTGCCATTTTTGGAAATTCTTGATTTTTTTGAAGTTATACTTCTTTACTGGTGTTTATAAAAAAATTACACTGCAAGTGATAGAAAATAACTAAATAATACACCAAAAGATAGGTGGTATAATGTAAGATTCCGATACAACGGGATTTTTAAAAATCCCACCAGGAAAACTGGAGAAATGGGATAAAAGCCCAAAAAACTTCATGTATATCTCGAAAATTATAAGGGTTAGAATTATGAAAAAAATTTAATTCAATGGATAAATAAGAATAAATAATGAGAAAAACGTATAATGGAAGGCAAAATAAATTTTTGTTCTCTTTTTCTTTTTACAAAATGGTATGAAATATTTTTTTAGCCCTAAAAACCATTTTCGGTTGGATGCGCTCTAAATTAAATATTAAAAATAACACAGAACGCATCCTTTACTAAAATTATGAACCCACTCTTAATTTGACATTTGTTGTTTCGAGCTGAGAAAAGTTGTGTGTTTTTGAGATTTCCATTGTTATTTTGGCTAGTGGATAGGAAAATGATTTTATATTGAAAGATTAGTTTTAGGGAATCCAGGTTTAACTTATTTCTTAAATCAATAAATATGGAAGTGGAATTTAACTAAGAAAAAACTTAATTTGAATATGTTACATAAATTTTTTCAAAAAAAAAAATATCATTTTGATGGGGGCACATTCAGCAGGTGCCGAATGTTCCCCGAATTTTCAAAAGCTTCTACTATTTTCAATTTTACCGGTAGGTATTGTTTGAAACGGGCATGCATACCCCCCCCAAACTTACTTCACTGTTAATACGCTCATGGGTGAAGTAAGAAGATAAGAATCCAAATGACATTTTTGAATATCCAGAGACCAATTTATTCTTCAGATTTTTGGTGGGTATTAATTTTACAATAAACATGGTGTAATACATTCTCACTTTTAGGGAGAAGTGGAATAGATTCCCACATAAAGTGGATTAATTTCCCAGGTAGAGCATTTCAATTTTGCCATACTTATCAAAATTGGACCTGCCTTCCTGCTGAACACTTCGTCAGTAATGATACCACTAGTTTTGTGGTGAACAAAATAGGAAACAAAAAAAACTACGGATTCTGGGTGCTACTGTAAATAACTTTGTTTTCGAATTCGTGTATCTCGGTAACAATACAGCGCACTAGTTTGGTGTGAACTTGAGAATGCAGGCTGCTGTTTTGGTTTTCAGGTGTAACAGGGAATATTTTAAAATAAATGAACATTTTGTTTCTTTATTAATTTTTTGTGAACATATGTACTTTTTGTAATATGGCGCAGATACCTACTGTATGGGCATTATGGCGCAATTTCTCACATGATTACTTGATAAGGGTATTATGGCGCGACTTCGTCATAATGCCCTTATCGATTTTGTTATTTTGAAAGTTACACGACAACAACAAATTATGGGGAATGGATTTAAAGTGCCCTTCGTGATAAGTTGTTTCAAGACTCCTATGCTTCATTTATTAACATCTGTGATGGATGTGAAAGTTCTGAATGAAAATGAAAACCTGCGTGAGCCATATTGCCCTCAGAAATTCACCATATTGCCCTCAGGTAGGGCATTATCGATTCTTTAAGCTATTTTTAAATTAATTTATTTTTTATTAAAAACATTGAATTGTTATTTTTATTTAATTTTTGTATGTTTCGTTTTTAACGAATTTAACAAATATTGCTGACTGAAGTTGAAATTGTTGGCCGTAGTAAAGTTATTGAAGTTTAAAATAAGGTGCGCCATATTGCCCCAACCCTAGTATAGATTTTTTAGAAACCGAGTGAACTGATGGGATTGTGCGGGCCAAACTTAAGCATTGTTTTTTTCTATATGCGGGCGGGGGGGGAGGGGAGAATAGAGGGGCATGGCTATTTACGCATATGACACATAGACGAAGAGTAAGAAATCGATTTATTAATTGTGACCGCCCCAAATATACATGTTATAAAGATAGAACTTTGCATTCTGATAAAGAATTTGTCACCCCAAGAAGTAAAGCATGGGGCCTGTTGACTGTAAGACGTAATCAACGGATGTAAGAAATCGATATTCCACGTAATTTCTGACAGCAAGATAATTCTTCTTTTCAGAGCATTTTCTCCTCATTATAAGAAAGGCAAACATTTAATTTAATTTTATTTTAACGCCTTGGACACATTCGTTTTTTTGTGTGCTATATCTATTATCCGTTTGGTCTAAAAGTTTTTGGAGATTTCATCCGATTGAGATTTTTTTTTTGGAGATAGGTAGTGTATATCTCCCGAAAAATGTAGCAAACGCCCGCCCCTTAAAATTTAAGTTTGAGCTATAAATTTAAAATATATTTTACTTTCTTTTTTGAAAAATTATTAAATGCTCCGTCTTCGCTAAACCAAATATAAAAATAATGAAATTATAATACCAAAATTAAGGAGTACAGGTCAGTTTATCCATTTTCTAAAGTGACGTAGGTTTTCATTTTTAAATTTGTGTATACTATTTTCTGATACAAAGAATAAAAAGCGATATGTTCAAACTGCTGGTAGCGTTAAATCGTATGTCTTCTTTTCGTTTAACTTATCTAGCTTCTTTTTTTATAAATGAAAAAATATTTAATTCATGTCAGTGGTGTTTTTTAAGAACTTTTCTGCTTCAATTATTTAAACAATTAACATAATTTGAGTATTTTTCATTTCTTGTTTACTGAATAAAAGTCAGATCTTATGTCAATGTCTTTGGTATAAATTACAAACGATAACAGTAACAAATTAGCTTAACTTAAACAATTGAGTACAATATACAACCAAACTCCTTGTTTTTTCTCAACGAAAACAAAAACGAATTTCCAAAGCAACAACCAACCAAATTCAAAGAAAATAGATTCTACTTTCGGTTCTGGTAAATTAAAATATGCTAATTCCACTGACTAGAATACAAAGTTAAACACAAAACCATTTGTTTACATTAAAAACATGTCAACTCTCAAAATGTGCGCTGTTCTCGCATATGCGTTGGCATGCTACAATCGTACATCAATGTTATATTATAAACATCAGTGAACGAAGGGGAAAGGTTTCATAAGGACATGCGAATGTCCTTGTGTCCTCATATTTGAATGTGATATGTGTTAGACTTGTAAAATCCAGATTTAAGCGACTTAAATTGCAATCACTTTAGAAACAGAATTTCTGAACATTCCACTAAGCCTATGTTGACCACTCTTCTACCATTTAGGATTTGTTTTGTTTTGTTAATACTTGGCACAAGGGGATTTTGATTATCCTTTGGTTTGGATGATGAAATAATGAATACGATGCAAATTTATTTTGAAACCAATCTCGTTGTTGTGTTTATGTCTATGATTGCTAATTTGACTAATGACTGTGAGGGGTTTTTTGAATCGAACGTTTTCGGAATTTGATGGCTTCTATGAGTTTAAGTTGACAATGTCCCAATTTTTCAAATAGTCAGATAATGCTCAGTTAGCGAATAAATGTTTTTACAATATTTAATATATTTACAATATTTAATTTATTCTGCTGATACCTTAACTGATGATTGGAAAATCTAGCCTAAAGGTACAATAATTTTATTTTAAAATTATGTAGTTTAGTCTTGCTATTTTTCCTGCTTATTCTGGGAAGTAAGCCCCGAATCTGTAGATATTTGTACAAAACTCCTTGTCATAAATTATGAAAAACATTAATTTGATGTTAGTTCCTATTTCGAATCTTCTTGAGTAACTCCTACCCATACTAAATAACAGTTACTTCTTGTTGAGCTTCTTATTAGCTGCCCAGGGTTTCTGGAACAGTGGTATCCCAAAGTTGTCCTTAAACTCCTATATTTTAGGACGGGCTTCATGATGGAGATTCATTTAGTCTAGTCTAGATGGAGCCAGCAGTTGCTCTTCATTTTGTGTAGTAAGCACGCCTAACGGGGTTTAATTTGAAGATTATTGTGTATAAGTCAGCAGGTTGGGTGAGAGCTTTGTAGGGACACCTAAGTTGATTCGATATTTTAAGGTTGGTTGGTCCTTGAAGAGCGGAGTTGCAATCTTTCCCTTCGGATCTTGGTTTTTCAGGCTCAAAGGTAAAACTAACACCGATGCGATGGATTTCTTAGGCCAGGATACCAATTTTTATGAGTATAAAATGACGGTTTTGTGTGACCCTTCACTACAGTCTCGGCTGGCATTGTACCGGTACTGTGGTCACCATCAATCGCTGCCCTACTTTTCAAAATCTTCCAGACCAGGACATAGATAAGTGCGAAAGACCTGCAGGGTGGATGTTCATAGTCGTTACTCAAGTCAAGATTTTTCTCAACTCCCGTTAGTTGAGAAAAATCTTAAGCAAATGCTCAATCGAAATCCGTATTCATAAACAAAATGGAAACTCTCTTACTTGAGTGGAGAAAATTTTAGTAAATGCTTAAGGTAGCTTCTGACTTCACTTGGGTTTTGATTTCTCTTGAGGAAATCCTAAGGTGAAGACTTAAGCATTTCCACACAACATCGATTATGAATAGTTCAAGTGTCTTAAAGTCTCCTCAGGCGTAGGTGTACTTGAGAAAAAGCTATAAATTCCGCCCAGAGTCTTTGTTAGATTCTGACCGACATGACGACCCTATGAACTTTCTAGCATGATGTCAAGTTACGTTATTTGTAAGCTTGTAGCTGATTTGATTAGTAATTCCTTCATAATCAGTTTAATGCATTTGAACGCCTATTAACTTTCGGAATGTAAGATTAGGCTGATTTCGATCCTGTTAATGGAAGTAGGTAGTCTCAACCTACTTCCATTAACAGGGTCGAAATCAGCCTAATCTTTGAACCCCTTTTCCGCAATCTTTGTTATGGTTAATCAAGAAAAGCATCTTAGATATACCTCAGCTACTTATCTGATGTACGCATATTGGCTTCAGCAAATAAAACTTTAAATGCGGACAATTACTTGAAGTTGAAGTTAATATCCTTGAATTTCTGTATACAAAAATAATCTTATTTAATTATCATAGTTTTTGCATCAAATTGATATATTTTTTTGTAGCAAAATTCCCTTTCCGCAGCACTCTCACTCAGAAACATTTTTTGCTGATAAAGAGTAGGTTCCTAAGGGAATTTCCCTTTCGCAGATTCTATATTCTCAACCGAACCAAACCACCCTGTATTTTTCTACTACAGCCATTCCTTTTATCAAACTCGAACAGCAAAAATAAAAGAAACACAAAAAATATAAAAACAACCAAGGGTACACCAAGTTTTTATTATTTTGGGATTTGTTTTCAATTTGTTTTTGTTTGCCGCAAAAAACTGCGGCTGTGGCAACATTTCGTTTTCTTTTCAAGAATTTCAAACTTTTTCTATGGCTGGCCTTACAAATACTTTTTTTTTTTACTCATTCAATATCTCTCTAATAAACCCTGGCGGTAGAGAGAGCATATCCTGTGGCACCGCTGTAGAAGTTTTTTTTTTTTTTTAACAAATATATGTATTTCCTGGATAAAAGGAGGCAAAACAGTCATGGGAAAAAATGCGACTGACCGCTATAGAATTCGGGTCCGATTCCGATTACAAGCCTTTTGGTGAAATGAAAGTCATGATCGAGGCTCGTTGTTCTGTTTAATTATTGAAACTTTTTTTTGCGAAAAAAAAATAGAAAGGAAAAGAAAAACAGGAGCCACGAAAAAATGTTTTCTTTTTCGTTTTGTGTTGATTGTTTTGTTTTTTTCTTGTTGCAACCATTCAAGATAGATGAAATAGACGAAATAAAATAACAGCCCCATCTGTGTTTCTTTTAATTATCAAATGGTTTTTATATATATATTTTTTTTTGTTTTCCATTTATGCGGAAGTTCTGTCCATTTGAGAGTTGTACAAAAATAAATTATACATATAAAAGGAAAACCTCAAGAATCTCTCTCTTTAACATTTATTCTCAATGGCTCAAGCGGAAGTAGGTTTTATGTTAAAGATGGAGGATTTGACGAAGAACACATCGAAAGAAAATAATTTATTTATGTTTGTTTTAATGTTTTATTTTATTTTGACTAGCTCAGACATTTAAGATTTAAAAAAGACAAAAACAATTTAAGTAAAATAACACTTATTAAAATATGTATTTGATTTTATTTTTACTGAGATTTTAATCTTTCTATTCAGTCTTTGTTTTTAAATTAATCAATAAACTTTGTATCGCATTTTAAGAGAATAAATACATCTTGAAATTGAGCTAAAAAATAATGAAAATTATCAATTTTTTCCTTTTTTGTTTATTTTTTTGGACCAAAAATAACGGTACCTGTCATATACCGGTTTTAGAAAAACTCATCTTTTCTCAAAAACCGTTATTAATGGTACCTGCCATAGAACCGTTTTTTTAAATTCTGATTTTCTCCTTCATGACTCAATCAATTTGAACCATTTTTTTACATGGATGCTTTTAGGTTGACGTTATAATATTTAATAAAAAAAATTTCGAAAATTATTTTTTTGGATTTTTAAAAAAAGTTTGAAATTTTTTTTTATTCGATATTTTTTTCAAAACTTAGTTTTAAGATGATGATAAATAATATGTTAAGAATGGCGTACCAATTTTTTTTTTATAAAAGTCCTTGCAAAATTTTATTTGGAAAAAATAGTATTTTTTATAAAACGGCTCTAACGCTTTTCAATTTTGTTTTTCTAAAAATGTAAATATAAGAAATCAAATTGCATACTTTGTTTTGAGGTTAAATTCATTTAAGTAGCTGTTTTAGTCATTTGAAAATCGAATTTTATGCTTTTTTAATTTTTTTTTCTAAGACTGGATTTACAAATTTTTAATTAAAACGGCTTAGCATAAATAGTTACTTTATCTACAAGAGGAAGTACGTGCTACCCAGTCGTGCATTTTATTTTTCTTTTAATAATTATTATCAATAAAAATGGCTGACTTCTGTAATTTAATAAATTTACTGGGCCATCGCACACTGAGGTAATTGAACCGGTGTAAGACGAAGCTTGTGATAGAATTAAATGGAATAAAACGAGCAAAATGTACATTCATTCCATTTCTCCAGTAGTAATGGGCTGAAAAAGTCTATGTGTTATTACGCCGGTAACGAAGGGTGAGTTCAAAAACTAATTCTTCAGGGTAATATTAGCTTGAAACTGAATCTGAAAACCTCAGATTTGGATTCGGCACCCCTAAAAACAAAAGTATGAATGAAATCGAAACTACTCCCAAAACCTTTCTCTTTGACCAACCAGGAATGGAAATAAAACTGTTTGAAAAAGAGGGAAACCTTAGACTTCCAGACACAATGTTCTTTAACTGGACTTTGAGTATTACAGTAAATACCAACATACGTACTAAGATCGAAAGATTTTCCAAGCTGCAAACTTGGTCGTACACTGCTGGCATATTTTCTAACAACATCATCCCAAATAATCAGCGATTTTCAATTTTGTGCCACCCAAAGCTCTTTATTTGTTTTTGACTACTGGTCATCTACAAACAAATAAATTTTCAATATGGCTTATTGTTCTGGTGTTCCAAACGTATTCTTATAGTAGAAAGTTTTATGCTGTCTAACATTTTTCAGGCACGTAGTTGAGGTCCTAAGCTTGGATAAATGGTTGCTCTAATTAAGCAGTATGAAATAGGTATTGCGACAGCCATCTTGGAATGGTTTGAAGACACTTTCCAGGAGTCAATTTTAAAAACAAATTCCGAGCGAATAGATTATGAGATTATGTAGGTAGATGTCCAAATTGAAGAAAGAGGCTGGAAGCGACTTTAATTGGTAACTTCCCATCGGAAACCTAGGAAACCAGAGAACCAATATTATTTTAGTTTTGAATATACAAAATTCAAAATCTATAAAAATCTTAGTAAGTGTTCAGCATTAAATGAACCAAAGATGAAAGTAGGGCTGGGTGTTGTTTACGTTTTTGAGTTCTGAAGATTAATTTTTTTTTTCTTTAGAACCAACAGTCAGTTGATTTATGTTGCAAGCCTTATCAGTTGTTTAATACTTCATCATTTTATTGAACAAATTTATCCTGAAGTCAAAACCAGTATCTATTGCAAGCACGATAAAAATATTTTATTAATTTTTTTTTTAAAGAAAAAAAAAACTGGACATTGAGTGTTTTTGAAATTCTTATCAAGTTTTTATAATGTAAAGGGTTTTCCAATAAGAGGTGTTATTATTAGATAAATGATCGGATGTTTATTTCATTATAAAGAGGAAGGTATGCCGTTAATAATGGAACACAACATCAGCCAAATGGCCGCCAAGACCACGCTTACAGGACCATATCCTTTTCATGAAATTTTCCATAACCAAATCGCAAAGTGGCTGCCATATGTCCTCGATAGCCTCACGAATTTCATCTTTGAGGTCTTGAATCGATTCTGGGCTGTTGGCGTAGACCTTATCTTTCACGTGGCCCCAAAGGAAGAAGTCGCAAGGTGTTAAATCACAAGATCTCGGTGGCCAATTGTGATCACCTCTTCGAGAGATAACACGGTCCGGAAACTTTTCCCGTAAAAGATCGATGGTTTCATTGCTTGTGTGGCACGTAGCGCCGTCTTGTTGAAAGTAAACGTTGTCCAGATCAATACCATCCAATTCAGGCCATAAAAAATCATTAATCATCTCTCCATTGACCGTAACTGTTGCTCCAGCCTCATTTTCGAAAAAGTAAGGTCCAATGACCCCGCGGGACCATAAACCGCACCAAACAGTCACGCGTTGAGGATGGAGAGGCTTTTCAACAATAACTCTTGGGTTTTCCGAGCCCCAGATGCGACAGTTTTGCTTGTTGACGTAGCCTCCGAGGTGGAAATGGACCTCATCAGTCAAGATGATTTTTCGATGAAATTCCGGTTCATTTTCATGCATTTCAAGGACCCAATCAGCAAAGACACGACGTTGTTGATGATCAGCCGGCTTGAGTTCTTGTGTTAACTGAACTTTATAAGCCTTAAGACCCAAGTCTTTATGCAAAATACGGTGTAATGACGTTTGTGGAATGCCTAATTCCAAAGAACGACGAGGAATGGACAAACCTGGGTTTTCTTCAACACTTTGGGCTACAACAGCAATATTCTCAGTTGTTCTTGAGCGACGTGCACGGGTTTTATTCTTCACATCACTAACATGTCCCAACAGCTCGAATTTGTCCACCAATTTCTGTATTGCGGTCCGACAAGGTGCTTCATGACGACCCAAAAATGTTTTAGTTTTACGAACCGTCTCTGCCAAATTTTCACCATTTTTATAGTGAATTTTAATAATTTCAATGCGTTGTTGAAGCGTGTATCGTTCCATTTTTATTAATAGCGTAGTTTCTACTTGTCAAATGTCAAAAAATGACAGCTTCAAAAGTGACAGCTACCGAAATAGCGGGCTATTCAAAATAACACCTCTTATTTATTATGATAAATAAAGGCAAATTAGTTTGAAGTCGATAACATTATTTCTCCTCAAGGTATTTGTTTTTTGTAACGAAGATCATTTTACATACGTCCATACAATATACAGTACACACACATGATTGACGGAATCAGATTCTAAAGACCCCAAAACGTGGAGATATGTAGGTCAAAAATTGCAATTTGACAAAAAGCATTTAATAAATCACAGATGCTTTATAATTTCAACTTAGACTTCAGACTTTTGTGGCGTTCGACGACATAATAGTGTCCCAGATGGACACCCTTGATTTGAAGATTTGAAAAAAAAAATCAAAAATTAAAAAAGAAATTATATCTCGAAAACCCCACCCATTCTAATTTCTGCTGAACTACTATTTCAGGTCTATAACCATTTCGTCGTTTGTTTTAATACAGAAAAAAAATTATATCAAAAATGGATAAAATCAATAAATTTCATTATTAATTCATATTACACCACACACAACCGCTTATTTTTAAAACTGAAAATATACATTTTGATTTAAACTAAAATTGCTTAATGGTTTCAATCAATTCTGATAAAATAATCAAATTTCATTCTAAAATTTTCAAATGCCACAGTCAAAGAGTAAATTTTCCACATTTCAAATGTGATGAATGCGGTCGAATTGCAAAATTTGTTATATTTGCTGGTGGGGGGGAGAGAGCACAGTAAAAACCATTGAATTGTTGTTGACCGCTGCGTTCCCTTGTCATTTTATCCTCACCATTTTGTATTCTTCTATGATTATATTGATATAATATACATTATGTGTATTACCTCAGCATAGACATTTAAATTCTAAATTCCCATTGGCGTAGTTAGTTTTATTTTCTAATATACGAGCCAGCAGACTGATAAACCATCACAAGTCACTTTAAAGGCATTTTCAAACAGAGAGCTTTTAGCTTTGTTTGATAAAAAAAAGGACAGATTAGAACAGTTTGACGAGAAACAACAAAACAGACAACAAAAACAAACACATTTGATAGTTCTCACGAATCTATTCTAACCTGTTCCTGTTCTAAACTGTTCCAAGCAGACTCATTCAACGCCAAAAAAAAGTCTGCTCGGAACAGAAATTTTCTCATTAAACACACCAAAAAGTTGGACTTTTCTGTTCCGAAGAGTTCAAAACAGACTCATTAAGCCACCACTTGATCACAGCACCTAAGGTTAGGATCTCCTATGACACCTTGTCCATCGTATCGGTTGGATGCAAAGACTCGTTGCGTCGTCAGTCTAGTGCGTTGGTATCTATTACCCCACGTGAATTTATCGTCTAAATTGCTGTAATTTCAGCTTTTTGACACGAGTCATCGTGGTGTCTTCTTCTACACTCTTTAGTCTACACCGATGCGTGCTGGACCTAATATCACTCAAAGAATAATTTTCTCATGGAAATTCCGACGATTTTCATCCGAACTTGACAGCATATATGGCTCTACCACGTACAATATAGCAGGGCTTGAATGATTAAGGTCTTCTTACATATGGTATCCTTAGTTTTTTTAAAAGGACTTAACTCCAGTTAACACTGATGTTGTGCGTTGTAATAGTGGATTCCAGGGACCTATAACACAAAACTACAAGTACTTCTTGTATTACAAGTAAAATCATATATTTTTCAAAATTATGAAATTTCACTTGTACTACAAGTAGGTACATACATAATAGTTTCAGCACAGGCGAGAAGTTCAATGGACTTCTGAAGAACTTTTGTAGATGGTTCCTTGCTCCATTCAGATGAGAACCGTGTGTTCGCCAGCGATATGCATCCAATCCTGATGAGCCGTCCTAAGCAACAAATGCTCGAATTCACACCATACCTCCCAGTAGAAAAGAGATTATTTCAGCAATTAAAATACTAAAGAATTCTGCAGAGCTCTTACAAGCAGCACCAACGACTGCATCCACTCAGAGAGAGAACCTACAACTCTGAGTGCTTCCAAGAGGAGTGGAAATAGGGAATCATCGTCAAGCTGTCGAAGATCTGATACTGTGTGATAACTGGAGATGGACTTGCGTTCTGTCTGCAATTGCCATGAAAGCAGCAAAAATTGTATTAGAGCGAATAAAGGAACATCTAGCAGACACACTTGACGCCGTACAAGCACTAGTTCATCCTGTGTTGACCACACTAACACATTGCGGATCATTATTGAACAGTGCGTAGAATATCGATCACCACTTCACCTGCTCGATTGATTTTGAAAAGCGTTTGATAGTGTCAACAGAGAATTTATTTGGATTGTCTTACGCAGGAGAGATAAGTTAATTGCTATTATTAAAGCAACTTATGGATGCAAATGTCACGTTTTACATAAAGGAAGGTTGTCAGATGAATTCGAAGTCTAATGTGGAGTCAGACAGGGTTGCATACTGTCGCAAATACTTTTCATGTTATTGATAAGTAATGTGCTGCGTGCAACCCTGTTGGACGACAATGGTAGAACTCAATGGAGTCTGACATCTCAACTAAAACATCTATAGACTACGCGAACGACACGTATGCTTACTCTCTCATAGGATCATGGACCTCCATCAAATGACAACAAGAGTGGAGGGAGAAGCAAAAATCATGGGGCTGAAAAATAACACGGCAGAAACAAAAATGATCAGCCTCGGAAGAAACTCAATATTTCGGAATACCTTACGGAATAATAATTCTATCAGCTAGACCAAGCTAAGACTGTTCTGGCTCCAATGTTGAATTCCTGCTTCTGTATAGCTGCAGCACGTGGTAAATCTTAAATACTGTCACAAGTGAGCTGCAATCATTCGTGAATAGGATAAGGATTTTTTCGCCCAACCGGATTTCTGAATCCGTTTTTTGAAGTTTCATCGTAATTCAGCTAGTGCGTGTTCACTAAGTAGTTCATCCTGACATGAACTAATGGCGGTACTATTGATTCCATTGAGAGAATTCTTCCGCTAAGGTGTACCCTGTTGGGTACGCCTTCTGGGTAACGCTCCTTGGGTCGACTATTGTTTATACCCTTCTGCAGAAACGCAACCATATAGCTCCAAGTTTCATTGTAGTCGTGATCGTAAGTGCCTCCGCCTGTTCAAGGCAGGGGTGTAAGCTGTAAAAGAAGTAAAATTAAAAATTACTGAAATGAAGGGTATCTATTCCGATAGAATTGGCCACCATATAACTAATTTAAACCTCCTGTTTTTTTCCAAATAAAAGGAAAATGTATATATATAAAAAATATTTAGGGAGCTAAACGGTTTAGCAACAAAATTACAACTTTTGATACACACTTTCCAACTGTTACACATATTAAAGTTGACTCTATTTAACTTTAAAAGTACTAGGACTGAAAACTATAATAATATTTAACTATACCACTCACTTCTTTGCCGCGGACGCCCGTGATTTGTGATATTGACTACACCTATGTACATTATTTCCTTGCTCATTCCATGATTTTGAAAAAGCAATTTCAAAAAATTCAAATGCAAGAAACTAAGGCGTTAACTTACGCCACCCAGCAATCGCAAATATTTAGGTGCCAGCTCTACACACAGCCCTCATCACCCTTCTGCTGCCTTCTGCGGGACTGAGGCAACAACTGCGACCTTAATTTCGACCATTAAGACTGATGCAGTATTTTGTAAATGCAAACCATACATAAATATCAGCACTGTGGAATGAAAGTCCAAAAACTATCAAACAACAACAACAATAACGGTTTGACCCGAACCACCACCAGTTCAGCAATAATTAGACAAAGTTTGAGTACTCGTACCTACATTGCCTGCCTGCCGCTATATCCTTATCGTTTCATATCCTTCCTCAACTGCATAGGCATCACACGACACTCATATGCCGTTAGTTTATAAAATATCAACTCCGTCCATCATGATCAGAACTGACTTTATGCACCAGCACTTTTTAGGCACCGAAATAAAATAATAATCGCCTCTGCTGCTACTGCTGTCACTCAGGCAGGGCCTATGGATGGACGGCAATCTAAGGTGGGGGGTAAAATAGCTTGATGTGTTTGAAAATCTGACGATGGAATTTATTGGCATATGTATAGTGTAGGCTTGCGGTTAGTACCGCAGTACTCACCTCAGTATTATGGCCCTGATGGAGACTGGGTCAGTGGTGAACACTGGTGATGATGACGAGAGACGAGAGTTCAAACATCAGCAAGTTATCATTGCCTGGTAATGAGAGGCTGTTGGTGGTTTTTTTTTGTTTTTTTGTTTTTTGGAGTGACATTTTCAATGAGCTCAGCATTAAGTTTTTGAATTAAATTGTTTTCGTAGGAAAATCAATTACCCCATCTGACCACCATCTGGGTACCAAATGCCTCATTGCATGATATGATATACACAAACATTAGTGAGTGTTGAGTACTTCCATATAGAAGCAGATATTTCGGAAATCACCATCGCTGCTGCTATTGTTCGGTTTCAAAGTTCACATGGTGCATAAAATAAATACCATCATCGGCTGGACCCGGTCGGTTGGTCGTATGGTCGTTTTGTTTGACTTTGTTTGTACAAGTGAAAATATTAATTAGTTCATGTCGAGGAAATTGAGGAATACGTATTGCAGAGTGTCGTTGTAGCCCCAAAGTTATTATTTGGTTAACGAAAAGAAAACCAATTTTTAATTTTTGAAAATGTTTTTGACTTTATTTAATTTAGTGCAACTGCATGCAGCCCATACAAATATTGGCAATATTTGATATTTTAGTTTGAAACTTGACTTTAATATGGCCTTGTGCATTGGTATAGGAAAGGAATACTATCCGCCCCGGACGGAATCAAAAGAAGTTGAACATGACAGTCGGTATATAAATGGATTGAACCATCTTCCAGGAATTTCTTGTCTTCCCAGATTAATCTAGAAGGGATAGTTACTTCAAAGTTTTAACCAAACTGTATCTGTGGAATGGTACAATCGATGATACTTATGTCGTTTTCAGTTGGACATCCAGAAGAGTCCGGATGCATCCTAAAGCCTTCTGAAACTCTTTTATTGCGTTATATGTGTCATTTTTGTGCCAATAAAACAGTTTCAGAAGACTTTTGGAGCTGGACTACAAATCGAAAACGACTTTAGAAGTGATCCGAATGAATTCAGTAATCAGAATGATGGACTGGCTAATATCATTATTGATTTTGATCCACTATAAATAGGCTTTGAGAAAAATACTGTGCTTGTTTGTTGGCGAATTTTTCGACGAATATGCACAGAACAGAAATGGATGTTGGACTTTGCTATTTGCTTAGTTTATCACAATTACCTACTGTTTTTGACTAGTAAGGCCTACCATAATGACGCACCGTATGTTTGAATCGCTCTGATTACAACGGTACATAATTAGATATTAATCTGTAACTCTTCACTTTCAGAGATTTTAACAACTCTTTTGGTACAATAGTTCCAGAGTAGACTACTTACAGATCTTCTTGCAGAAAATTCGGCCAGTTTTAAATTAATCATCTGTAGTTAGCATTTGATTAATAAATTTGATTGACAGTGCAGAGCAGATGCGATCGCATTATGTGTCGACACATAATTGTTAAAAGCAACCTGTAGATATATTTAGTAAAGCAACAATCATATTTTGAAGAATTATTCCAATGTTCTTACCAATACCACCGATGTCATGTCAAAAATCATTGAAATTTCACAAAAACGCCTTTGAAAATTACTAATACCTTTATATTGATTCCTAAAATCCCCACAAATAGTCATGAAATACAAGGCTAAAGGCCGATATCACTCTTACCTGTTCGCTCCAACATTGCTTTTAGGAGAAATAGAGGAGTGCAATCACTAGTTCATCTCATGGAGCATAAACTGTCTGATAATCTTTAATCTTCTTAGCATAGTGTTGTTATGTTATTAAATCTGGAAAAAGCGTTTCTAGACATTTAAGACTTGAAAATGGTACACCACAAGGTTCTCCTTTGTCAGTGTATACTTGTATAACGCCCACATAGAAGAACTCATAGCCCAACTGGTCCACTAGGTATATGCAGATAACATCTTCAGAGATGCTTCGGGAGATAGCCAAGATAGCAGCAAAAATTGCATTAGAGCGAATAAAGGAACATCTAGAAGACACACTCGACACCGAACAAGCAGGTTTCCGCACTGGTTCATCCTGTGTTGACCACATTAACACCTTGCGTATCATTATTGAACAGTGCGTTAAATATCGATTACCACTTCACTTGCTGTTGCTGTTCATTGATTTTGAATAAGCGTTTGATAGTATTAACGGAAAATTTATTTGGATTGCCTTACGCAGGAGAGGCATTCCAGATAAGTTAATCGCTATTATTAAAGCAACCTACGATGGATGCAAATGTCACGTTTTACATAGAGGAAGGTTGTCGGATGAATTCGAAGTCTAATGTGGAGTCAGACAAGGTTGCATAGTGTCGCAAATACTTTTCCTGTTAGTGATAAGTGATGTGCTGCGTGCAGTCCTGTTAAACGGAAATGGTGGAATTCAATGGCATCTGAAATCCCAACTAAAACATCTCTACTACTCGGACTTACTCTCCCATAGGATCATGGGTCTCCATCAAGTGATAACAAGGGTGGAGGGAGAGGCAGAAATCGTGGGGCTGAAAACTAACACGGCAAAAACAAAAATGATCAGCCTCGGAAGTAACTCATTCATTCAAGTCAATATTTCTGGACAGCCGGTAGAGAAAGTAGAAGACTTTCGATATCTCACGAGTTTTGTCTCTATTAAAGGTGGAACCGAACAAAACGTCGACAGCCGTATTAAAATGGCAAAGGCTGCTTTCGGAATACTGTCCAAGCTATAAGCTATAAGCTTAAAGACCAATCTGAGACTGTTCCGCTCCAATGTTGAAACCGTGCTTCTGTATGGGTGCTTCGAAAATCGTAACAACTGTCACGAGCAAGCTGCAATCGTTCGTGAATAGGTGTCTACGAAACATCTTAAGGATTTTTTGGCCCAACCGTATTTCTAATGAAGAATTTCACAGAAGAACGGGTCAAGAATCCATAGACAGTACTATTCGCAGACGTAAGTGGCAGTGGAATGGTCATACGCTTCGAAAAGGCAACGATTGCATTGCTGGCCAAGCGATGCAATGGAACCCACTCACACAGGCAAGTAGAGGGTCGGGTCGGCCAAGAAGCATATGGCGCAGGACAGTCGAAAGTGAATCTGCACAGCTGGGGAAGAGTTGGAGAGAACTACGTTATATTTCCAGAAACCGTACACGATGGCGTGTAGGAGTAGTGGAGGCCCTATGCCCCTTAAGGGGATCACAACGGACTTTTCAAGGTGATATTGAATAGGAAGTTGGTTCTCGGGCAACAGCAGTTTGGAATTATGTGCGATACAGGTTTGCACTAAAAATTCAATCTTCCCTGCGAATGCAAGCACTCGTTATAAGTGGCACCTCTGTCAGATCAGCTTACGATTTAAAAAAAGATGAAGCATTGATGTTTCTTGAGACTGATTTTGGAGTAGGGATTCTGACCGGGGTGCCGAATACACGATAGCGCCTCTTAATCAGTCCAATGCTTTAAATCTTGTAAATGTGGCCAATGGCTGACAAAATGCTTTTGGGAGAACAAATATTTGACAGTTCGACTACAACATTCATCTATCACTTTACCACGTTCACCTTAAGCTTAAGGAAGTTGTTGCTTGAATATGTGAATACCCTCTTAAAACCTTTACCACAACTTTAAATAAATTTCTAACTTTGAATGCATCATAATGGATCCATTGTGATGCATTCAATCTTCAATTCATAACGAAAAAATTATGTACGTAATCCTTCTAAGCCACAGAATGGCATTTACCATTGGTAGTTCTTTTCGTTGAGGGGCACCATAAATGTCCAGATTAGTGTAATTTAAGTGTTAATGCTGCGAGTAATCCATCTCCTTTCGGGATTCATTTAATATGTCTTGTGGTCGGTTTTCTCCATGAGGAATATACCCACACACATATTTATCTATCTACTTTATGTTTAATTTGGACGGAAGAATACTTTATGTTAAACTTGCCTTTGCAGCTTATACAGACACTCTCTTCGGAGCCATTTTGCTTGGTCGGGTTTTGTTGTTGGTGATCCTGCGTCTGGTTCATGTCTTGCCAATGAATTACATTTCTACACAAAACTTTCCTCATTAACTTGATAAATTAGTTAAATTGCTTTAGCGAGAATGGGTCTGAGTTTTCGGTGTAGGTACGGTGTTTGCGGGAGTGCGGGTGTTTGTATGGAGTGTGTGTAAAGGAAAATGAAGGAACAGCCAACCGGAACCAAACCACAAGTACCGAAGAACAAATTGTTTTGTTGTATGCCTTCGAGGGGCTTTTAGGATGCATGCCTTAATGCTTGTCGGTGTGATTTTGACCCAAGTTTCGAATAGCTTGTGGTACTTTACTTTACCTTCACTTCTGAATCTAGCTTATAATGATGATGGTGATGATGATGAAGATGATGAAGGCAAATTTATTATGATAAAGGTGATATTTCATTGAAGGATACTTTGATTATAATTGAATTTTATTTCTATTTGTTACTTTGGTTTAGCTTTTGAGCTTCGATAGAGGAGTTTAGAAGACGGATTTTTAATTTACAGAGGGTTGGAATTAGATACGTATGGGTGGTAAGGTTCTTCTAGATGTTGGTCTGATTGACACTCAATTACTAATTATTAAATTTCTTCTAATAGTCTTCTTCTATCCTCTTCCTGATGTGTTTCTTTTTTCAAGTGGCACTTTGTATGTTTTCTCTTATGCTGCATCTGCTTGTTTGCTGTATTCTTCAAACCAGACACTTAGTTGTGGGGGTCTTTTAAAGTCGATGGTTTTCTTCATGTCAATATTACCAACAGTTGTCAACATCAACTCCGAAAAGGACCTGGCGATGTGCACAAAAGCGATTGCAGCCGCCTGATTCTTCACTGTATTTTTTTGTTTTGGCGATGCATGGATTTTGATATCGGCATCCGTACCTGGGAGTGACATAATGATGCTTCTGAGCCGGACAAATGCGGCGGTGAATTCATGATTATTGAGGGCGGAGGAGATGTCTTGATGAAACTTCAGTAGTTAATGCGCTATGCAGAATGTTTTTGGCGAGAACTGAACTGCATGTCTTGGATGACGTTTTTATCGTCCCAAAACTTAGTATCAGCTTTTCCAGAAACTTACAAAGTTTGTTGGGGCTGTTGACTGGAGGATTGGTCTAGTATTTTTATTCATTATAGGCAGCAGAGCCTTTTTGATGGTTGCTTCAACCTCATCTATAATCTAAAAAGACAGGATATGCAGATGGGAGTGGTGTGTAGCTTTCATCGTAATGAGCCGTAAATTGTTCGATTTATATTTAATATAGTTATTGCTTCTCCATTGTTTGGTTTTAATAACTCCCAGCCTTGCAGACATGCGGTCCATGTTTTTTTTTTTTTGATTTCAGCCTCATTTGGAATTGTATGTTACTGTGCTATTAAATGGAGTTCCGGAACAATGTATTGGTGCAATGCAGTTCACTGCAAACTGTCCGATAGCTTATGTTCGATGTGTTTAGCGCTCACTGATGGTGAACCCTTTCCTCAATTGTTACCAATGAATGTACGCATACAGGTCTTAAACATGTTCTGGAAGGTGCTAGTGTTTGGCTTCTTTTGGTTCTCCAGTACGCTTATTATAGCCCACTCCAAGAAATCAATAGCTGCAAAAATTTCGTTGCTCTCCAGATTCCACAAGATCTGTGATGATGGCTTTACTCGTATCCGCGTAGATGTTTTTTCCAGACAAACAATGCTGTCACTAAGAGGATTTCTTTGATTTCTTTTTATCCTGTCGGTTATGAATTGAAAGATGTAGTTGTTGTTGTTCCTTCTTGTTAAATTCATAAACCAGAATAAAAACAATATCGGAATAGTTGTTTTTCAAGAACAAGTTGAATCTCGTCCTCATTTTCAGGCTGTGAGTATTCAACTAATGATAATGGCATTTCTGGATAGAACAAGACGAACATAAATGGAAACATTTTCTCAGCCGCTTGTTTGTCCTCCCGTACATTTCTGTTTCATGGAATTGGAGCCCCATTCTTCAGCATCAGTATTAAAAACAGATGCTAAATAGAAACGATACACCTATAAGTATTTCGAGAAATTTTAAGTTCTCTCAATTGTATCCTGACTCCCTTCAAAAAATCACCACCAGTTTCTAACAAAATTCTATACCATACTGTTACCCTCCCAACAAAGTATCGATTACTAACGCATTCATCAGCTGAAAATTTATGATAATTTTCCTGGAAAAAAAGCTCATTGATTGACCATTTTCGCAGAACATTGAAGTTCGTCAAGGATAAACAGGCACTTAATTATTGATTTCAAAAATGGTAGTCCTCTGAAAAATTTAATCATAATTATAATTGACCAAATGGACCATTTAGGTATCAGCCAGCTTGGGCAGGACATTATGCAGAGAGTAAGTTGTCTACGTAGTTGAAAAGACAATAATTTTGTTAATTAAATGGAATTATGATTGCATATCTGGTTGTCATTATGTGATTACAAATGTGTATATAGATTCCTACCTGCTACACATACAATGAAAAAAATTTAGGTTGATAAATTCATTTTGTGCAATCTGGTGATGTAATTAGAGTAATCTAAAATTAAATGATTAATTGTGTGGTAGGTAAGTGGAATAAAATGTACAGTTGCAGATGGTTGCTCTTTAAGTTAAAGTTTCTTTGAATATTCAAGATTTTTATAGTCCTATTTGTTAAGCGTATAATTTTAATAACGCGATAGTACCTACCTACAAGATCTGTAGAAGAAATATCTATCCTCATCTGTTATTTGAAAATGACCAAAATTATATGAAGGATTATTTTTACGCTGATAAATTGTACATCGGTTGCCTTACTAAAATCTGGCGCTAAATTGGAGAATTCACCCTCATCTGTTATTAATTTAATCGTATTTGGTTTGAAAGGGTACTCAATTCCCTATTCAAAAATATAGGGTTGCCTGAACAAAAGTTGACACCATCCAAGATTGCCTGCATTTAAGATGTTAAGACTGCAGTTAGTGTATTCCAGTTGGGTCAATGATTTGTGTTTTTTCAAAGTTTTATTTTTAGATGTTGATAAATATTCGCCATTTTACCATTTTTTTTAAAATCGTTTGAAAATTTTGTAATAAAAAAATATTTTTCTTAAAAAAACTACTCGATAGATTTTTTTGAAAAAATTTTTAAAAATGTATCGTTATTGAAAAAATCATATCAAAAAGTTTAATCAAAATCGTTAGAGCCGTTTTTGATCAAATTCGAATCACTCAAAAATGATGTGTGGGAGGTACTCGTTCTAGATGAGATATTCAAAAACAAAAAAAAAAAACAACTTTCGAAATTACGTAAAAATCATCTGTACCAAATTTGAAGAAAAACGGTCCACGCGTTTGGGCAGTGGAGAAGTGTACAGATGGACGCACAGACGCACAGCCACTGGTCTGCAACAAAAATCGCCTTTAAACCAAACTATACTTTTCTAAAGGATTATGACACCCTGAACCCGAATCTGAGGTCAAAACTACCCTAGCACGTCACGCTTTCACGCAAAGCCCCGTTTTTTTGGTACATTTAACGTCGAATTTTATTTACTTATAAATTATTAAAAACTATTAATGGGATATGAATGAAGTGCATTTGTCTAAATCGTTTTAAATAATTTAAAAACTCGCTTTCGGCACAAAGATATTGCAAAGTGAAATCTATGATTCGCCCAAAATACTCTCTGTAATAGAATTAACCCTTAACGCCCTACCAGTGATCTCAGAGACCGCCTTTTCAAATCCAAATATTTGTATGTGTGTATTTCGTACGAAAGCACGAAAGCGGACATTCATGTACCTTTTCTATTTTGACCCACCAAACACTATTGAGCATGCACTTGAGGAGTATTAATGCTCTCGTTTAGCCTAGATTAGTAAAAATATTTTACCAGCGGTCTCTGAGACTGCAGATAGGTGGTTACTGGTTATGTGATTTTTTGTATAAGTTTTGCATTCGTTTTTTTAGTGTAAAAATAGATACAAGCTATGCAAATTTGGAGAGAATGCTGCAACATGAGATGTCTAATGAGGCAGACATCAAAACGTAAGAAATTTTACTTATGTTTTATATGCAAAGCACCGATAGGTTGTACGAAAAAAATGTATGCAAACTGCAGAAGAAATGATGAATATTGGTGGGCAGTAGCTTTGTCGAAATGTTTGTTCTAGAAATTTTTTAAATTTTAATTTTATCGTTTGTTTTCTTAATTTATAAGAATCCGAAAAAACATTTTAAAAAATAACTAATTTTCAATTTTTAAAGACCTCATTGAATGATCATAGTCAATTTTTGTGCTAAAAAGAATAATTTATAAAGACTTTAAAAATATTATCAAAAGTTATTTTATTTTATTTTTTCTGATTCTTTAAAATACAGCCCAAGAGTAGGTACTAGCAACAATGTTATTATTTTTTAAATTTTGTAATAGCCAAAATTCCTCCATCTAAGGTCATATTTAGTGAGCGGTCTCTGGGACCGCACGAAGGTGCTTAAGGGACTGAAATATGTGGTATAAGTGGTTAAGAGTTAAACCGTTTTAAGAGATGGAAAGTACTGAAGTACTAATTTTCAATGGCTAACTTTATGTTTTTTGGGATGCTAGGCACGAATCTGGAATTGTTCAACAAAATATATCACGCAGGAAACATGAGAAACCATTAAAAACCGTTTATGTAAAACAAATGCAGACCAAATTATATAGTTTACGTCTGACCACTTTTTTGGACTATTCAAAAAATATGTTGAAAAATCAATCAAAATTAGTCCTTTTGAAAAAGGTTTTCCTCCTTCTTTGCACCCTAATTAAATTGACCATGAGTTGTACAGGAATTCCATACTATCCCAGAGGTTTTAGTTTTTTGTAATGTTCGTACCTATATATAACGTAAATTAATCAAAGGTTGATAAATGCGATAAGAAATAAAATGTGGTTTCAATTCTTTCCAAATATGAAGATTATTTATTGATTGTACAACTTACTTCGCCGATGGTTATTACAAAAAGAAGAAGTTACAAAGTTACAAAGTAGGTATTTTGGTATAGATTCTAAGAAGCGAAATTGGTATAAATTGAGTGGGGGTATATAGTTATCGATTTACAGCGACATCTTTAAGTCAAGATTATGTATTTAGTAGTAGAACAATTAAGAACAAATTTAATACTTAATTCTGCCGTAAACAGTAATGTACATCCCAAAAACTACGGAATTTTGAAATGTATGGTGATTTGTATGTTAATAACGGTTTAATACATTACTACACATTGTTGTATCAAAAAAAAAATCTGGTTTCAGGTCTCCTTATGCTATGTGGAATACCTTCTCCAAATTTCAGCCGAATCGGCTCAATCGGGTCAACCGAATCTAAGCGAGCTATTTTCTGTAATACAATCAAATTTTTCAAAATTCAATTTCAAAAATAATGTACATGATAGAATTTTTCAGAAGCTCAATTCAAGAAGTTCAATCCTACGTATTTTCAAAAAATTATATGAAGGACAAAAAAAAAATATTCTAGATTTTGGAATACCCTGTGTAAACGAACAAAATTAAATGAGCAACGCATCAGAAGGCCTTGGCTCCCAAATCGATTTGTTTAGAAATGTCTTTTGAAATATTTTCTATTTGTTTCTAATTTATTGTTGATTGCTTCAGTTCCTCTCAATTATTTCATTCAAAATATTTGAAACTTTAGTTTTAACACTATGCATATCTCTCAGTATAACAACAAAACTCAGAAGTCACACTCTTTTGTGATTGAAAATTAGGACACTCCAGAGAGATATTTCCCTGCAACCATTTGCACATAATTCATAAATAAAATTTAACTAAAAGTAAGGAATGCCAGGCATTGAAGCATAGTAGATAAACCATGGAGAAGTGGTGCTTTGCATTTCAAGATTTCAATTCAATCAAATTGACACTTCATACAATTGTTCCTTGCCAAAAGAGGCACTCCAGTACCTACTCCAGATGCATAAGCAAATTCATCCAATCTTCAAATGCGAATGTCGATTTATTTGCAAAAAGGGTTGAGTTAAGATGGAAGCACCTATTCTTCGCCTTCTTCGAACTTTGACTATGTACATTTATTCACTCGAAGGCACATAAATCTTTGCAATCACTCTCAGCACGTCGAAAACTTGTCGAAGGGTTTGCTTATAAATATAAATATATGTAGGTACGTTTCATAGAAAGAACTTAGATTGCAACAGCATAAACATTCAATCTTCTCTATCCTTACCCATCCAAGAAGTGGTCAAACAATTTGAAATGATGGACCATTCTGCTTCTGCAAGAGCTTTTGTATACATTTATACTTGAACACAATATTCAAGGACTTATAACGACAAATAGTTACATTTAATCGAGTAAAACGAAATTTCTCAAAAGATTTTGTGCTTCCAAATTTTATATACTTTATGCAAATAGTGTCCATCAAACAGGAGTATGACGATGATGGGTTCTTGTTCTTGCTCTCAACAGGCAGGCAATACTTGGTGTTGTATCACTTGTTTATTAATAGCCAGTCCTACATTTCTAATTGACCTCATGTGGAATTCATGCAAGCAAGATTGTATGAATGAATTATACGGATCATTTAGCAAACTTTCTTCTTGCGTGTAGCTATTTCTCGACAACAAAGCCAGATAATTTTGTTTAATTTTATCGTTTTATTTCGTTAAGTTCTACGACGGTGCAACTGCATCGACTTTTGTTTAGAATTTGGGGCTGGTGAACTTTAACGACCTCAGGTGACAACAGTGCCATTGCCAGACTTTGGGTTCTATCCTCTGCTAACAAATTCCGATCATGACAATGCGTATCAGTATTAGGTACACCTCTTTGTCCCTTGCGGCGGCGCTGCGCTTTAAGGCCATTGTCATCACTTATTGATTTTGTCTTTTCAAGTAAGCTCACTGGATAGGCAGTCACACTTAAGCTAGCATCACACGATTTGTGAAAACACCAAAATTTGTGTATTTTTGACATAAATATGCACAAAACCATCTAAGGCACAAATCGGATGGTAGAAAATGACATTATAAACACGATTTGTATATCATTTGGTGTCATCCGAACTATGATTCAGGTGATTTGTATATTTTAATTGCAAAAATACACAAATTTTTGTGTATACACAAGTCGTATGATCTAAGCTTTAGAAAGCTTCCACTGACACCCAAGCAATACAACGATCCTGAAAAGAACAATCTCTTTACCTCTAAGTGTTGGTGCTGCACAATGAACCGAAGTTTACGGCTTACCAGTCTTAGAAATAAGACCTGCTCTAGCTTTCAAATATCAGTAATTTGCCCACCAGCCAGCGGCGGCGATTACTATAGAGAAATTAAGTTCCATGGATATCGATACTAAATATCCCCAAAGAAGTAGTTTTCCCACCAATCCCCAAGTCACTAGCTCCATACAGGTTTGAATTTTTAGGGAATAACTTATAGTGGCTACTCCGGTATATAAAGGGTGTACCTCTTGTTTTTGAAATTATTAAGGGACTTCGCCCTTCAGGTCCAGATTACGACTTACGAAACGGAAACCTAAAACTCACCAGTATCTATTTAGGAAAGTATTAGCGGGAATGGATGCAACGGTTTTTTAAATGTGGTTTTGTGATAAGAAAAAGACTCTATGCTCAGCAGCGATACCACTTTGCTACAATGGTAGTAGATTTGTTACAAATTGTTTCCGTAAGTGGTAACACTGATACTCAGTCCAGCAATAATTGTCAGTACAGGGAAGATAAGAAGTTTCTCGTACTCTGACTGCAATGAAGTTTCATTAAGCTGTGAGAGAGCGCAAATGTTACAGAGTTTCCGTAGTGCACATTTTAGATTTCGAAAAAAACTCTGATAAATATTTATAGAATCACCAACTATTGATTTTGATTTGAGAAGTGAAAATGAGCTGATCATCAACAAAAATTCAGTTTTCGGGAAAAGCACTCCACACTACAGCCGGTCCTGAAGTTTCATCAAGACATCACCTCTGCCCTTGACAACCGCTTAGTCACCGTTGCATGCTTCCTTGACGTAGAGAAAGCATTTGACAGTGTATGGGTTGAAGTTCAGAAACTCAACATACTGGGCTTTACTGCAGCACTAATAAAAAATAATATTTCCTTTTCTTTCTACCAGAAGCTTCTTTGTGCAACTGGAAAGCTATAAATCAACAGTGAAGTGAATCAGAGCTGGAGTTGCTCAAGGCTCATAACTTAAAACTTGGACAAAGTATAGTAAGATGACATGCACTTTAAATATATAACAAAACTCAAGGTTTTAAGATTATCAAGGGTGGATCCAGGGGGGGGGGGGCATGGGGGAACGTGCCCCCTCCCCAGAATTGGTACATACTTAAAGCAAATCAAATTATAAGAGTTGTTAAAATATATGAATAAAATAACAAAAAGAACTTGAGTGAAACTCTTGTCTATTTCTGGTTGGAAATGCTTTCAGTATATATTCCTTTTCTGGATACGTAATTTGTTTGAAATGTCATCCAGGTTCCCTAGCGCTCCCATGCAATGAATCGGGCAGTTGCAAAAGTTGCTGTCCCATAACTTCAGCGACAAAGATGTAGAGGATGTTTTACAAGGCGCTGACTGAAGCATATAAAGGAGACCTCCCTTGTTTGACAGCTTTAAAGAGCTAAAAATTTGGCAAGAGATGATAGAGAATATCCCAGTATCTCCAACAGATGCCTACAAAAGAGCAACGGTGCTGCCAAATATTAGAACTCTGTCAATTGCTGTGCAAGTTTCCAGTGACTACTAGCACTGCTGAGCGATCTTTCTCTACCTTCCGTCGATTAAAATAATTTCTTCGCAACAAGATGACAGAAGAACGTTTGAATGGTTTGTCTTTAATGCATATCCATCAAGACCTTGCTGCCAAAATGGACGCTAATGAAGTGCTGGACATCTTTGGCAGAAAATATTAAAGAAAACTGTCTTTGATAAACATTTAATTTTTCTATTGGACCCTCCTATACATACTTAAATAAACTTGACTTGACTTGACTTGATACTTCACTTTATTTCTAATTTTGTCAATCCGACCCTTGTGCCCCCCCCCCCCCAAGTAAAAATCCTGGAGCCGCCCTTAAAGATTATTATACTATTTTTCGGAAATTCCAAAAAAATAGTCCATTTTAATGATTTAATAAAAGAATTCAATTTTAATGATTTGACACATAAAATGGTGCAACTTACTAACTTGCTAGCAAGTAAAAAACTGAAGATTGGAAAATAATCATATGGAATTTCAATACATTTTGGAAAATTTCAATGATTTGAAAATATGTAAGGTTTAAATTTACTAATGATTATATTTAAAAAGATATTCGGTTAAATTATTCTGGAACCGAATTCCAAAGGCTAACCCCGATAAAACTGTCGCTCTGATGTAAGACAAGTAAATCTGGGAATTGAAGGGGCCGTTGCGTGCGTTGCGTCGACGTTTTCAACTGACAGCTCGATAAAATACACACGTTCTTATGAGAAGTGACCCATAAGCGACGGATCGGACGGGCACGACGGAAATAGTTGCCTAACTTTTAACTTTTTTGTCCGGCAAATACGTTTGACAACAGATTTCATTTCAGATGTCAATAAAAGGTCTGTTCGATGTTCGTTATCTAAATGCACTCCGGAGAATATGAGAACTAAGAACTGTGCTTTTTTGTCTCCGATTTTATGAATTGTCAACTTTAAACTGATATTTAAAACTTAATGATTCTGAATTCTATTTTACAGTATAATTTTGCAACACCACAGTTACACAACTGATAATCTGTTATTAGGGATATTCATGCAACCGTGGTAAACCTGGTAAATATGGTAAACATCTCAAAATTTGTATGGAAATGACAGTTAGCTTACCAGATATTGTACTTTACCACTTTACCAAGAGTTTATCAGGTTGCCCCTATTATGTCGTTGTCATGTCGCTTTGGGCTTGGGCAAGTCTTAAAATTCACTACCGCGACGAAAATGCACAAAAAAAACAATTTACCGATACAAAAACTAAAAAGAAAGACTTTTCGGTGAGAAAAAGAAGAACATTTATTTATATGAATGAGATATACAAATAATTTAAATGTAGTTTTCAAACTAACACAATAAAACAGGGTCCCCGAATTTTTTTTTATTTTGACACTCAAACGTCAATAAAACCTCGCAATATACTACCTAATTATGTGCACTTTGATTTCTTCTCAAATTCCAACTCGACCACTCGACTTTGCATGTAAACAGTGGTAATTAAGAAACAAAACATCGAACAAACCCAACAAAATTGAAGCTGTCAAAAGCAATCAGTCAAGCAACGTATTGTATGGGTCACCCCTCTCTGTCTCATCCGGTATCGTCGACGGATTCACTGACGAAACGGACGCAACGGATTCTATGGGTTGGTCCCTTAAGATTTGATTAGTTCTATTAGAGGACAAAAACTGGATATTGTTGAAGAGGTCAGGTGGCTGTTTGGTCTGAACAATTTTAAATAACATGGTCAGTGTCTTTAATTTCAAAAGGTTGATAAAACTAATGCCATACAAGCTTGAAGAATAATTTAAAACATGATCGTACCTGCAAAGCTCAAAAATATAACGACCAACATTGTTAAAGACAACGTTGAATTTCCTAAGACACACATAATCCAAATTGCAAAAGAAATTCACATCAATAGGTCAGAATCGGAACAACTAGTGTTTTTGCCAGCATTTTTCTGGTTTCTAAAGGCGTGAACTTTTTTTCTATGGTTAATGTCCTTAAAGTACCTTCCCAATCTCAGCGTTAATGTGGTTATTCCAAGTGAGGGTCCGATTGAATCAAACTCCTAAGCGGTATGGACTAGTTCCACGGGAATATTTTTCAAAAAAATACTACAAGTTATCACCGACTACAGTGCATTTAAGGCATCTGTGCTTCTCATTGAAATAAGTTACATCTTATATGATATTAAATAACTCGGTACATTAAACTATCTTAATGAAACTCTTTCTTTTTTGCATTGATCCTTTGATAAAAGCTCATGCGGATGCGTCGCAAATGGAGCATCTAATCTCTACGTTAAATTATAATTTCAAGTTTCAACACCGTTTTCCATAATTTGCTTACACTCTCGTTGACAAATTGTTCCAAGTAACATTTTAAATCAGAGGATGTTCCTTTATCATAATTGCCAGAGATTTGTATTAACGTATAATTATTAAGTATATCCGTGTGCACATCCTGATAAAGTGGACCAGCCACAAAAGGTCTTTTACTGCTTGTACAGTCGCATTGTGATTTTTGTTTGTCACTTTTTATTTGGTTGAGCCTTCTTTTGTTAAGTAAAATCTGAAACATTATTATGACAGCTTCATTTATATCATATATAGCCACTAGCTGTGTAAAATGTTATATTAAAAACTCAATGTAAGCATACAAAAAAAAAAAAAAAACGCGATTCATTCAGGATAATAGGAATATTCCGAGAATTTGAGTGTTGGTATCCTTCTTTTGCATTTTCCATTCATTCCTCCTCGAAACTGTTTCGTATTGTTATACATTTTTGTTATTGTTGTTGTTTGTTTTTTCATTGCCAGTTCATTTTTTTTTATTGCTGTTAATTCTGTTGTTAATCTTATTATGATTTTTATTGTTATTGTTTCCTTTTTTTTTTGCCCTGATCGGAGATAATAATGGCAAGGTCGTTACTTAAAGGATTATAAAATCTTTTTTTTTTTAATTGCTCACAATAATAGAATAGGGGTATTCACACAATGAAGTGAAATGAAAATCCTTTTAAACTGTATTAAATTAAGTAACTTTATTACTTGGTAAATGAAGTTTTATAAAATTCTCTTGGAATATAATTAGAAATTAGAACACTCAGAAAAAAAAAATGAATGGCAAGAATTTTATTCATTCTATCAACACAACTTGCTTAGGCTAAATTGTACCCAAGTATACTTAAAATTCTAAATAAAACAATGTCAATTGGTAGAAATATAAAATTGTAACCAAAAAAAATCTCAAAATGATTATTTTCTCCAAAAAATTAGAGAATGAAAATGTAACATTTTATATTTGTGTTATTATACTGATGCTCTCCTCCTTTTTCTTTATTGTCCTTTCTTTTTTTCTTTCACTCCTGGAATAAAATACATTAGGGGTATTCATGCAACCTGGTAAACTCTTGGTAAACGTGGTAAAATGGTAAATCTGGTAGACACACTGTCATTTCCATACATATTTTGGCATTTGTTCCCATTTACCATGTTAACCACTTTTACCAGGTTTGCATGAATACCCCTATTGAATACCATAGTGGCTTTATTTTTATCTCTTTCGATTTTTCACTAATTAAGGGAAGCAAAATCTTATTGCGATTAACAGTTTATCTAGTGATTCACACATTTAACCTCGAACTACAACGTGCCTTGAAAATAATGCAAATTCATGTTAATTACACTGTGTGACAAAAACAGGGTAAAAAAAAATATATGCGGGGGAAACCTATCACGTTTTGAAGAGCTTGTTGCACTGATTACAAAACAGTTTGTAACAACTCCGTAAAACCTCCAAAATCTGAAGTTAGGCTCGAAGAACGTTTTTTTTCGACTTTTATTCGTCGAAAAAATACAGATACAGAAATTCGAACGTTAGGAAAAAAATTGTTCTAAACCAAACCCCATATTTTTTACATTGTTAAAAAGTTCTTAATGTCTTCTTTCCAAAACAGTAACAAAAATCCAAAACTGGAGAAAATTTGACTAAGCTAAATTTTTTGCAATGGATAAAGGTCAGAAAAACCGTTTTTTTTACCTTATGTCCAGATTTTGGGGGTGTTTGTAATTTTTACATACCGTTTTGTAATCAGTGCGTTAAGCTCTACAAAATTCTTTTCAATTGGGGAGGTAATCGAAACTAGCAGTTTTTTTCGGTAACTAAAGATTCGATAACGAAAGTGTTTGCTTACAAACAGTTGTCAAATTATAATTTGGGAGTATTTTTTCTTCTGTTTTGATGAATGTTATTTTTTTTTTTCTATTTCTCTTAAATTTTTCATCAAGTTTCTTCAATTAAATGTCTACCCCTCGTTCAGTAATTTGTTTTATAAAAGAAGAATTAAATTTAAATGCAGTGTTTGGCATAATATTGTAGCAAAATAAGAACAAAATAAATAGTTTTCGGGTAAAAAACCAAATGCCTAGTTTTTTATTTAATTCCCTAGTTAAGGGAAATTTATTTCTTTTCTATAATTATTTGTTTTATTGGAGGTTTAATGCAGTATTTGTCAGAGATCATCAAAGCTTTTTAAATTTTATTTTGTTTACATTTAAGAAGTGGCAGGAAATTTTGTTCAAAGCGTTTGGTACTTTTGTGCATTTTTTTTCTGTCTGAGAGCATTTCATACCCACTCCTCACTATTTTCAAGATTGCGAATTTTAGCCCATAAAAGTACCAAAACAGACCTATTTTTTTTCATTCATTTAAAAACACAAGAACAACATTAATAGATGACAATTGACTTAAAGAAACTTTGGTTAAAAAAAAATTACAATTAAATAGTTAGTTTTTGTTTTATTTTCCTGATAGGTACGAAAAAGTATTCGTACCAGGAAAATAAATAGATGCATTTTAAACAAAAAATAATTGTTGAATTGTAAAATTACTTTTCACAATTTACAACTACTTGGATCCGCGACTGGACTACCAACGATGAAAATTTCATGCTTTCTTCTCAAAGCGTACAATTGGCTCTTTTTTCAATATGATAAGCCGCCTCACGAAACAACTTCTTACAATTCCAGGAGATATTCTTAAAAAAAGACTGGGTCGCACGTACTCCCTTTTAGGGTCAAAGTTGCTGAGTTTTTTTAAAATAAATAATTTTAAATTTGAAAATCGTTAGAGCCTTTAAAAAAAAAATAATTTTTCATATACATATAAAAATTCTCAAAGCTTGTTTAAAAATAAAGTTGGTACGCTATTTTTAAGATAATATTTTAGAAAGGTTTTTTAAAAATTCATAAATTACCTTTTTTAAATTTCGAAATCAAATAATTTGGAAGTTGTAAAGAATCTTCCGCATAAATTCATCAAAATTGGTTAAGTCGTTTAAGAGAAAGTCAAAAATGAAAAAAACGGTTCTATTGGAGGTACCGTTTGTGGAATTTTCACAAATATATCTTTTTTTCCATGACCTTTTTTTTATGACCTTACTAACAAAATTAGACATACAAATTTTGATCAAAATCGTTAGAGTCGTTTTTGAAAAAAGTAAATTTTTCCTTAATGGTTATATGAGAGGTACCGTTAGTTTTGGTCCAAGAAAAAAAAATTCCATTTCCCGTCTAGGGAATCACCAAAATCCCTTATATCTTATTTTTTCAGAGCGGGAAGCATTCAACTAAATTGTATGAGTGAAAGATTAAATCGCACGCAACTGGGAGGTAATTAATAACGACAAATTCCTCCACTTCGAACTATCCACAATTATAATTTTCCTGAAAAAACAAATATTGGTTTGTTGTACAAATAAAGAAATCTCTAATCATCTTTTCCTGTTTCAAGTGGTCTACCTAGAATCCTAGATGTCAATTCACAGTCTTTAATTTCAATGTTTCCTAAATAAAATAGCAAAGATTTATTTTTTTTATTTAATAAAAAACCGCATTTTGATGCTTTAGATGCCTTTTAATTCTTTGTTATGTAGGACGTAGGTACCTACAGTGTTTGTATGTACATCATTAGACCCATTGTCCACCCCAAAATGTATTTATCCCCATAATTCAATTTCTTTCTGGACATTTTCTTATATTTCTTCGCTAGCAATGACAGTAAATAGCTCAAAATAGGCTTACTGTCACTTTATGCTTTTAAATCCTATTATTATTATTATTATTTGTAGCATCTCGAATAACGAAAAAGAACTTTTTTTACGGTTGTCACCAAATACAATAGGCTTATTCATTTAAGGCTTTTGAAACATAAATACGAATAAAAAGCCCAGACACTGAACTAATAATAAGAAAAAAAAAAAAAAAGTAATTCAAGGATAACTCAGGCAAGAACCAGCATCAGGAGTATCATAAGACCGACAAAGAACGATAATGGCAACAATAAGCCATTATAAAGTGAAAAAGAAAAAAAGCAACAATGTTAATAAAAATAATTAGAGGCGTTTATTTCTTCTTTGCTGGTATTATGGAAACAGAAAAAGAAAAAGAAAAATAATATTCATTCAGATTTGAATCAAAATGTCCCTGAAACTTTATTGCGGTTTTTGTTTTTGAAAAAAAAAAAAAAAAAAAAAAAAAAAAAAAAAACAATTGTGAAGGTGAAATAGTTTTTAAAAGTTCAAAACAATACGCCAGGACATTATAGGTCGCAAAAAATTGCAAACTAGATACCAGTTGGGTTAGATAATAGTAGTATAAGACCAAGTAAGCAACTTTGAAAGAGCTGTGCTAGCTGCATGGTGCAAAAACAACCTCAAAACTTTTTCACTTTTTTCAGTTTTTGTCTTATTACTTCTAAAATGTGCATTTTATAGAAAGAGCTACCAGACATCAGGTAAAGATTTAAGACAATTTAAAAGCAACTGCAACTCTGTAGGTCCAATAGGTCTTCTAACAATTTGTCAAAAATTGTCAAATTTTCACAAATACATCGAATTTACAAACAGTTTTTGATGTCTTTCGCTAAGAGTATTTGCTTGAATAGTCAAAGTACAGATAAAGTAAATGAAAAGTGACATAATTTCTGCCATGTGAGTCGCATTGTCTTGATATTACTTTATTTGCTTTATAAAATAATTCCAAATAATGTGCCATAAGTTAGTTTATATTCATTTACTGCAATTTTGGATCCTGACAAACGTGTCGTGAAGACAGCAAAAAAATTGCAGCATGCAGTCGACACAGTAAAAGAATGGACCAAACTTTACAAATAAAAAGTTAATCAATGTTCCAATATTCATTAAACAATCAAGCTGTACATTACGGCAATACTGCCAAATACCTTGGAATGAATTTGGATGCAAAGCTAAAGTGGAAAGAGCACATCAAAAAGAAAATAGAAGAACTAAACTTAAAAAATTGAAAAATGCACTGATCGGTCAAAATTCTGATTTATCTATCCAAAACAAAATTATTCTTTATAAACAAGAACTAAAGCCTGTATGGACCTATGGTATCCAATTATGGGGCTGTACAAAGAAAACAAATACCGAAATTATCCAAAAATTCCAAAAGAAAGTCCTTCGTGGAATAGTAAATGCACCATGTTTTATAAGAAATTGCGATTTGAATCGTGACCTACAAATAAATAGAAATGGTTAGAGCAGTTGTTAGAAAACACGCTGCATTACATAATCAGCGACTGCACTGTCATATAAACTTATAAATTGATTCCGTATTAAATACGAGAAGCACTGACTTAGAAGAACCAAGCCACATGAGCTAATGGTCTAAAAGCCATGGAAAGTATTAAAAGTTTAAATATCCCCCAAAGTGATTAAAACATTGAGAAAGAAGAATCTGTTGTCGATCTTTCATAGATTGGTTCAGATTCGAGGTAGTTTTAGTGAGGTAAGAGTCCCCCACTACTTGATGTCGATTACTGCCAAGTGTCTTTTGAAGATTTCCACCTCCTCCCAAAAAAAATTTATTAATTTAACACCGAAATATTCTTTAACTGAACTTTGGGTATTTAATTAAATTACTCTTTTCGAAAGACAACTACATACTTACAATAAATTCGAAATATTTGTGGAAATTTTGCAATTTTTGAACACTGTTTTTCAAGACCTATCGGGTCTACAGAGTTTGCATTTTAATTGTAGAAAATGTTATTTTCTTTATCTGATGGCTTTTAGCTTTTTCTATAAAAAAAGGCAAAATAAGACAAAAATTGAAAAAAAGTGCAAAAGTTTGAAGTTTTAGGTCCACCATGCAGCTACCACAGGTTTTTCAAAGCTGTGTACTTGGTCCACACTGCTGGAATATTTCCTAACAACATCCCAAAAAAAAGCGATCTGCAATTTCTTGCGACCTTAAGCTCTTTACTATACATAGATATGTTTTGTACTACTCTTCTACAATATAATTCTAAATCGCATGTACTTGCTCTTAGGGACAAAGTTAATGTGGATGCTTAGGCATTTTAAAGTCATTTTCAAAAAAAAAAAACATAAAATTCATTACTAAAATGACTCAAACAACTTCTTTAATTTTTTTGAGCCCTAATCTAAGTATGCCATTTGTTTTTTTTTTTTTGAATTTAATTCAATCACTCTGCTTAGAATTAAAAATAAAAATAATTTTTATTATTTATTCAATTTTTTTCTCTTCGTTTGTATTCATTCTGAATTACATTCGGGGAAGGAAAATATACTAAGGCCTATTGTGAGGTACATCCGGAAAACCTTTTACGGGAATTTTTTTGTTTCGCCCGGAATTTAAAAAGCTATTATGAAAAGCAGTCTTCGAAAAAAGATTATAAAAGCATAAAATTCGATTTTCAAATGATTAAAAATTATTAAATGAATTTAACCTCAAAACGAAGCAATTTGATTTCTTCGATTCAAATAGCTATTTTTTTTGCAAGGACTTTTATAAAAAAAATTGATAAGCCATTTTTAAGAAAATACATATTTATCAACATTTAAAAACTAAGTTTTGAAAAATTAAACTAAATTTCGCAAAAAAAAATTTAAAAGTAAGAAAAAAAATTATTTTCAAATTGTTTTTACTAAAAATTATTACGGCAACCTTTCATGTAAAAAAAATGGTTGAAATTGATTGAGTCTTGAAGGAGAAAATCAGAATTTAAAAATACGGTTCTATATCAGGTACCGTCAGTACCGGTTTTTGAAAAAAAAACATGTGTTTTTTTTGGTTTATCGCTTTTATCGTGAAAACTATTGCTCGTACTAAAAAATAATCTTCCACAAAATTAAAGCTTATTAAATTTTCTAAAAAAAGATTGTAATTTTTGTTTTGTACGTGTATTAGTTTATAAAAAAAACTATGTCGGCAGTTAAGGTAACCATGTGTTTTTGTTTCGGTTTTACAATTTATCTGGGAAACGGCTTTTCGTATCAAAAAAGTTTGTTCTAAAAAATTAAGCCTTATTAAATTTTATAAAAAAAAAGCTCGTACACATTTTTTCGTACTTGCAATTCTTTAGCGGCAGTGAAGAAAACATGCGGCCGATATGAAGCGGTTCTATCCTGATCTTCACTTTTGGAGCTAACCAAGAGTCTGGTTCTCCAGGATGGAAGTTGTGCGTGGAGGTATCTTCCCTACCACGGAAATTAAACTTATTCCGAAAAAAATTACAAGCCTCTAAAACGAATGATCACAATTTTGACGCACCCATCAGTAAACGAATCAAGGACAACGAATTTCGGATATGTACGTGGAATTTACTGTCTTTTACACACCACGTGCTGTGTTTTATTTAATTTCTATGGCTTTAAGGTTCATTTATACAATTATGTTCACTTCAGCTTAAAAAAAAATTAAATTAATCGCGTCATACTCTAATTTCTTTAAATAAGTTTTAAAGTTTCATGTTTGGAATTCGCTGAACCCCTTCTTTTAGAGGCGAGGGTATTTTTTTTTAAGAATATGTACCAACTCTGCTTAGGAAAAAAATTGTATTTTTGCCGGTAAGATTGTTGCAAAAGGTTTACAATTGATTACCTTTGGTTATAGGTTTTGGTTGAAAAAAATCAATTTTGGTATTTTCTTATTTTTGGTAAAAAAAAAAAAACAAACAAACTCAAAAAGTTACGATTGAACAATACCCTCAAACGTGACATGGTAAACAAAATCTTATTCAGTGTCCCCTTTTTCCATTACAAAATGACAAGTCCTAAAAGTTAGAACTGTCTGACGTGTGCAGCACCAGAGGACTTTCCGTACCCATAACCATTCTTGAATCATAATGTGCAACCAGTGTGTGTGTTTTTTGCCTTGAATTCTAGTCTTCGTGTTATCCTTTGTTTATTTCTTTTCTTTATTTATGTTTTATGTTCTTCTTCACTCAACTTCTTTCTACTCGAGTCGTACTAGCCCCTTATATAGAAAACCGCATTTTTAATACCACACCACGCAAGACAAAACAACAACAGCAACAATGAGCATGACATTGACGGTTGATGTTGGCTTTCAACGTTTAACCTGGTTCATATGACGATGACGAGTGCTAAAGCTCGTTAGGGAGCAAAGGGGCAGTTGATGAGAGGCTTGGTACCTATGTTTGTTTTTTTTTTTGTTTTGTTTTAGTGCGTATGTGTGCACATTTAAAAATCCTTTATGCAAATTTTGTATCCTTGTACTTGAGAAGATACTTGAAAGAATACTTCACAAAAGATGAGTTCAACTGTTGCTGTCTTATTGTTTCAACTTTTATTGTGAAAATGTTTGTATGCATATTTAAATTGTGAGTGCTGGATGCGGTTTGAATAGAATATTTTTTCTTGAAATTCGTTAGGCTTTCATGGCATGAGTTTTTTATTTTTTATAATTTTTGTTTTATTCAGGGACATTTATGATGTTTTTTTTATTCTTAATTGGCCTTAACCTAATTGTTGTACATAATACAAAACAAAAAAAAAAAAATTTAACAAATTTTTGAAATATAAATGTGGTTTCAAAAAAAAAAAAAAATTGCACGACTGGATCGCACGTATAGATAAAGTGACTTCATTTGCTCAGCCTTTTTAAATGAAAATTTGTAAATGTTTAATAAAAAAAATTAAAAAGCATGAATTTCGATTTTAAAATCACTAAAACAGATTCTTAAATGAATTAAACCTCAAAACACAGTATGCAATTTGATTTTTTTTATACATTTTTTATTATACATTTTTAGAAAAAAAAATTTAAGATCGTTGGAGCTGTTTAAAAAAAAAAACTATTTTTTCTATATAAAATTTTGCAAGGACTTTTATAAGAAAAAAAATTGGTTCGCCCATTTTATGATATTATTTATCAACATCTAAAAACTAAGTTTTGAAAAAAATATTGAATAGTTTTCGAAAAAAAATGATTTTTCAAAAAAAAAAAATTCAAATTTTTTTTTTAAATCCAAAAAAATAATTTTCGAAATTTTTTTTACTAAACATTACTCATATAAAAAAATGGTTGAAATTGATTGAGTCATTAAGGAAAAAAATCAGAATTCAAAAAAACTGTTCTATGGCAGGTACCGTTAATAGACCTTATCAAAAAAGATGGCAATGATTTTTTTTATAAAAATCGAAGACACCGTTTTTGAGAAAAATGTGTTTTTCTAAAACCGGTATATGACAGGTACCTACCGTTATTTTAGGTAAAAAAAAAATCAAAAAATGTCTGGGGATAGTCTCCAAAAAACACCACATACCAAGTTTAAAGTAAATCGAAACATCCGTTTAGGCTGTATTCTCTAATACATTCAGACAGACAGAATTGTCGCACTCACAATTTTCTCATTCTCTATCATCGTAATGTCAGGTTTGATTGCTATTTCAAATTTTTTCTTCGTACGAATGCAGATCTTGATATATGGTACCCATATCGGATATAAAAAAGTCAAACCTGTAACAGACGCACAGACCGACGCGACGGACGGCATGAAGAAACACACTTTTTTGGACTTCTTCATCGTCATAATGTTGGTATTGATTAAAACCTCAAATAGAGCAAGTAAAAACCTTATTGGAAATGTAATTAGAATAACAGAGTGTCAATACTAATCTAAGAAGTATGTACCTAATAGGTTGTCTCACTTATTGTTCGTGTAGGATTTGTTTTTTTTTTTTTGTTAAAATTTAAGACACATATAATATGAATGAAAGAAAATTTGCTCTAAAAATTACAGTGGATTAAATTTACATAAAACACTACCCACTGTGTTATAAATGTATTACACATTGAACATATTTGGCAATCCTTTTTTTGGTGCTATAAAATATAGTCCAATGTAAAAAAGTCCGAAACGAAGTTTTGGATTTTATTGCACAATTTAAAGTGCAATAAGATCCAAAACTAAAGTGAAATAAATTCCAAAGAAGAAGAAGAAGAGAATATTATGAAATTACTACATGATACCTACCATCCATAGCAAATCACATTTGAAGACAAAATAAAATGTCAATTTTGGGAGGAAATTTGCGTTTTCATCAACAACTTATGTATCATTTTTAAATTTCTTACAATTTTCAACCGAAATATTATGATTTCAATTAGGTAAGAGGATCTCATTCAAATAAGGAAGAAATTGCAAAGAGTATGATAACTTGGGTGCCGAAAATTGATAACGTATTTTTGTAGAAGGGTCAAATACAAGCATTTTTTTGCAATAGAAGGAGAGGGTTCTATCGTCCCCCGTTTGGGCGGAAGGGCAATTTCATGGAAAAGTACTTTAAATGAAAAAAAAATTATTAAGGAGTAACGGTAATACATACAATTAGGTATTATAAATACTTTTTTTCTAAAGCCAATACTCTATCCTGCTAGCCAGTTCTTAAATCAAGTTAAATTGCTCTTATTAAATGTTTTCTTTATCCCGTTAACTCCAAATGCATCACCAATAGCCGAAAAGCGGTGAGTCTAGAATACTTTCCTAAATTTCGGCTTACACGAAATTAGCTCGTATTATTCATCACAAACACCTATTCCTGCATTGTGAATAGGTTATAATTTTATTCCGTATGGGAGCAACGGAAATAACTGCATCTAGGATTCTGGGATACAAAGAGGGTTATAAGAAAGAAGAGCTGTCAAACGAAATGAGATAATTAATAATGGAAACACTTTTTATGAGATTTTCTAAATTATCTTATTTGGGTTCTAGTCGAAACAGGATATAAGGTACTCAATCAAATTAAGTGTGGTTTATAACATTTTATATTGCAAACAGCTCTGCGCCCTCAGTACTCTCCAAAAAACTCAAAAACAATAGTTTACCATGATATATTTAAGGACGTTTCCGCTGAAACATAAAGATAATAAATATATTTTTAATACATTTGAAGCAATAGTTTAAGAACTACATGAAGCAATGCAAAAAGTTAAAACAGCCACTGATTTTGACATCTCATAAAACAAAAAAAAACAAACAAGCAAGTTTTTGATTTGATCCCCTCATAATTGAAAATCAAAGAAAAAGTATTACTTTTTCTTTTAAAAGATTATCACGACCATGATTTTCTTTTTGTCGAAAAAATTACTCCACACAAACACTCACTCTCTAAAAAAGGTCTAAAGTGTCTATATTTCAATTTGATTAATCTCATTAGCGAATAAAATTTTCCAATTCAAAATTGACAAAGATGTTTATGAAGTTATGAGGTTGATTTTAAGAATTTCACTAAACATTTGTAAAAAAAATCGATGTTGGTTGTAATTTCTCTTAATTGGATTTCTGCTCCTGATTGCTACTTCATTACGACGACTATAGCCGTCAGCGTCCGTTCGTACATCTGTCCGTTTCTATGTTCGTATACGGTGGGTGGTCGTAGCTATGGTTAATTGTTTTAACCAATTTGTTTATCGAATGTTATGGTTTTGCACTCTGCTGATGACAATTTTACACAAAACACTCAAAGTTCATACCAAACGGAGTTCTTCTTGCAAACGGGAAGTCGGGAATGATAATGAGGATGAGCAAATACAAAGTATACTATAAGTACCTGCTACTGCGGAATGGAGTAGCTCTGGATATAAATTTCAGAAAAACTTTCACCAAACGATACCACTCCACAGCACCATCACATTGTGGAAAGGGTGCCAATGTCAATTGAAATATTCTGAAAAGGTTTTCTCTTAATTGAGAGAGGATTGGCGCAGATGTTCAGCAAAAGCGTTCTATAGATAAATAATCAACATTGGTAATGAGAAAATGGTGAAGCTAAAGTTCAATTTATTGCAAATGTCATATTCTATTAAAAGTGGTTTAGTTTACAGAATATTTAATAATTTTGATTGGTTTTAAAGTAGTATGTACCTATTTATCCTTTGAAGTGTTTTAAAGTTCAATCATGAGCTAGAAATAAGAAATAATCGTTTTCAGTCGATTGAAATTAGGCTATGTTTTAAATTTTCAGTTGGCATTGGAAGTCAATTTTCTCCAAAACATTTGATCAAACTGGTCTAAAAATGAAAGTTGACGTCTAACAAATTGCTTGATGTATTAAAAATCGATGAAATTTATTTATTTATAACGGTCGCTCCGTTTTTTAATGTCTATACTATAAATATCAAGGGTAGATAGCCCCCATCAAATACTCTTGAATTTTTCTGTCCATAGAATTCATATGCATATGAATGAGTAGTATTTTTCTGTCGGTTTTCAGATGCTTCTTTCAAAATACTTTCACATTAAGCCCTAAGCTCTTATTCTAAAATATGCACAGTTTTGCCTCCTATGGTTATTTTTTTAGAAAGAACTACTTCATGGTATTTTACCTGCACTGGATCGATGATCCATTTTAAAAAAATCACGTTGACGTTGAAAAGAAACAAGTCTACAAAATTGTGTTAAAGCTTTTCAGTCTTTTATGTTATCATACAATTGTTTTTACAATTTTTTTCACAATTTCTGTAATTTTTCTACCAAATTTAAGTGCCTGATATTTAAAAAAAAAATTTAAAACCCAAAATGAAAGAATGAATTTTAATGGCAGATTGCACTAGTTTACAAGAAAAAAGTACCTGAACAAAGAAGTATTTTTTTGATAAATTTTGGGTCATTGAACAAGAAAATGACATAAATTTATTTTTCCAAAAAAGCGTTTTCAAGATATCAGCAAAAAACATGTTTTTTTAATCTGTTTTAATATACTAGCATAAACATCAATAACTTTCTAATTTTTAAATATTTAATTTTTTGAAAAAGAATTTGTTTTTCTCTTTCCAACGATATATTGTTTGAGTTAATGGAACCAACAACCATTTAGGAACAGGGTACAAAAACATGATTTTTTGATCTTTTTGGAAATCCATTTGATTTCGATCGTTTCGTTAAAAAAATTAAAAGAGAAAAGAAATATTAAAAGAGAAACTTTAAAGTACTCAAAGAGGTCTTTAAATATTAAAGCATAGAAAATTTAAATTTTAACATTTAATACAAGACTAATTATGTCGAGAATGTTTTTTTTACGTACCCAAAGGGGGTAGACTACCCTCAATGTCAAGTACACAGTGCAAGCATAAGTATAATAGAGTAGGTTTAAAGAGAAGAACCCGATGGACATTAGTTTTGAAGTTCTGAACATGGAATTGGAAGAAAAAATGAAGTCGCTGCATTCCTCAATAGTTTAGTACGACAGATGAAAGAATATCTCTAAAGAAAAATATTTTTTTCACGAAGTTTTTTGTGATTACTTACGAGGTCCTGCACTTAACTGACGATATCTAATCCTTAAAAAAACATAAAAGCCACTGTTCAAAATATAATCAAACCACCACTTTTAGGTTTAAAAACTCTATCCTGAAAAGTTACGTTAATGGCTTATAGGACAAATAGGAACTCACGTGACGTAGTGATATCAGTCGGACTAACAACTATTACAGCAGGGTTGTCCTATTACTTTTTCTTTTATAAACTTGACACATAAGTTTGCCATGAATTCCGTATGACATGGGGAGGATTCATACAGGATATTTAAAAAGTTAATTTGACATCCTTATGATTTTTCAAATAGTAAACTCTATGTTTTAAACATTATATTTTTTCATTAACGATTAAACTTGACCCATTGTTACATTATTTAATTCTGTTTAAAATATTTAACCCAAAGTTTTTGTATAGGGAAATTATTAGATATTAATTTTTGAAATATAACACATGTCAACAAAATTTAATTTTTTGTGATAAACGTTTTTAAAGGTTTTCGATGTCCCGAATTCGAATCCATAGTCGGAGCTTACCCAAAAAAGGTATTTTTCAATATTTTTGTTGCGATGTTTAAGTGAGGTAAAATTTTACAGCAAAAATTGGAACGGATTATGAAAGCACTTGTTTTCTTCTTTTGTATTCAGTTCAAATCATATCGATACCTCATTTCTTCTCATAAGTCATAAGTCGAAGTTAATGTATTTCTCATTTTACATCCTGTCCCATGTTTGACTGTACAAATGCTCCCCAAACATTGCACAATACACCAAAAACGATGTCTTTAACAACTGTGATAAGATTTTAAAATATAAATAGTGGAAACATATAATTAACAGTATTTTTAACAATTCCTCATCACTGTTTAGCCAAAACACGTACAAAACTTACTCACAATATGACCTCGAACTTAAGCAAACAAATTACTCAGAGCACCCAAAAACACAATGGGCCGTATTCATAGATGTTATCTAAGCCGTTTCTAAGAAAGACTGGGGTTTATCCTTTACAAATAACTTCAGTTTTTCTTAATAACGGCTTAGACAACATCTGTGAATACGCCCAATATGTCTTGTCACTACCGAATCTGTTGCATTAACGATTCAAAACTTACTGAGCAACTCAATGCCAATTATGTCTATGCACAATAGTAAGCTCGTGTTTGAATACAGCTTAGTTTCTGTTCTATGCCTTCTGTACGAAGGGTGACCGTGTGCGAAGGGTGACCACTTCCCCCTAACTGATTTCTTTTTTTTTTTGTGGGAACTCTTCCCGAATTAATTTTTTTGCACTATTTGATGTCGCAGTATAAAAGCATTCTTCATTATCGATGGTGTTTTCTACCTTTGAAGTAAGTACTTGGTTATGAGTAATCAAACTGTGAAATGTGGGGTACAGCGTGTGTAAAGTCTTGACCTGTACTACAGAACCAATTAAATGTATGAACCTTAATACTCTTACATCATTATTTGTAAGATATTTGCATGTGAGTCATAATTTAACCATCAAAAATATAAATATAACCATTGTATCATGTTACAATAATTATTAAAAATGGTTCGAAAATATATGTAAACCTATAAATGTGTTCGTTAATAATACAAATATGGTGTTCCTTTATTATTATTTTGATGTACCACCTTTTTATTCGAGTGCCACTTTTCGAAAATATCCAGCGGTAACACTGGTCCGCACACAATTAATGTACTCAGCAATTAGTTGTGTGTAAAAAAAAAGATTGGAGACTTCTCCAAATAAACCGACCTAAACTAATTTCACTGGTCGAAAGCTGCGCACTGCACAAAGGAAAGCAAAACGAAATTTTTCCTTGATTTTTGTATAAAATTTTTTGTTTCGCTTCAGCTGCGTACTAGGCTTAATTTTGAAATTAATAACATACATTATGAACAATGTACATTAGGCTGGAGCGTCAAATCATTTTTATCGATTTTCGTGTTTGGATAGCTTTAAAAGGTTATAATTTGCTATGTATATTTGCTTACTATTTTAAACGATTACATACAAATTTTGAATTAAAGGAAGTATTGAACATTGTTCGTTTTGTATTTCCGCTCGGTCATTCCGGACAATTCTCGTATATATTTTGATTGTCAAGGCACAAATTAATTTCCTCTTACATTTTCAGTCTTAAGCTTGGAATAAAGGCAAGGATTAAAATAATACTTATACCCAAAAATATCGGGTCTTTAAATTTAAAGAAACGAACTGCATATTTCAACTATTATACCCATCAGGTTCGAAACACAATTCTCTTTTTGTAATTTGATTCCATCAAAATATTCACAACAAAATTGACCAAAAATCTTTTTATTCCTACCATTTCTTTATTGACTGAAGTCAAGAATAACAATAGAGATGCACAGGTATCTTATCCAGTATTTCAAAACTGATAAGGTTTTGGTCTATTCATTGTATTTTTGTAGCATGAGTGTGTTGGTATTGAGAATATTCATAGGCAGTCATAATATCATAACATTTTATCGATTCTACAGATACTATCGATGTGAACTCATAGGTAAGTAAGGTATATCTACTAAGAAGAGTATTCTCATCTATATTTTCAACCACATGGATTAAAGCCTTAATCTGGTAAGAAATCTCTTGCAATAGTAAAATGAGGATATGGAATATTCATAATATCGATGCTACTGCTAGACTGCAATACCTAGTCGAAGAATATGTTTGAATAGAAGCAGAGCAGTTTGTTTTCAGTAAAATTGTAAAATGGAAGTTTATATCAAAAGTCCTGCATATCAATATTTTAACCACTTATATGGGAATTATGCTAAAACCTCAACCACCATTTTGCAATTCCTTGTCAAATGTTGGCAAGATGAAGAATTTGCAAAGGAATCTGTAAAACATAGAAAATGGTAGAAATATGTGCTTCGACTTGAATTCCTGTTGTATATGTAAATTTTTGACCAATCAGGTTATCAAAATATTTTATTTTCATCTTCATCATTCTATAAAATGGTTAACCATTATGTAGGTATGATGGTGCTAGTGCTATATAGTGGTTCATTTAAGCGGTATTAAATTGTATTAAAATATATATTCCTACCAATTTAAAGAGCATAAATGAATTTTGCACATGAAATGTCTCGAGGTAGACAATTATATAGAACTCTTTTGGGTAGCTTGTGGTGTAAGGCACGTCTGTTTGGAGAGAAAACCGCTCAAGACAGACGTACAAGTACAAAGTGTTTGTAAGCTATTATATAAGTACCCAAAGATTGTTTTTGAGGACCTCATGCTTAGTTTTAAGTTCTGTTATATTTTGTAGGAGTTAGGAGTATACAGTACAAGCTGAAAAATGCAATTTTGAAGTTAGAACCCTATACAAAAGTTCAATATTACAAACTGTGTACTTGGATTGCAGTACAGTTGCCCAAGCACATTGAAGGAAGAGAGCTTGCATCCTAAAGCATGAAATACACCATACAATTATTGTACCGATTATAGCATAAAAGTTGAATCGCAAGCGATATTTGTATCGTGTGCGTGTGCACCAAAGTAGCCGCTGTACAATATCGCACGGTCAAATGCTTATTAGTAAAGAAAATTATTTACACATTCTGCAGACTCTTCTTCCCGATTTAGTATATAGGAGCCACTATCCTGAGGAGGAAGTAATATTTCAACAGGACGAAGACCCAAAGCAAATGTCCCAAATCGTGAAGAAATAGCTCACCCACCAACATTGTAAACTAATTCAGTGTCCAGCAGAAAGTCCTGACATTAATCAAGTTGAGAATTTGTGGTCAGTAGTGAAAATACGGTTGGGACAGTACAGATCGACCTCAACGAATCTGAACTAGTTTTGCGAGCGAGTACACCCAAAAATATCGGTTCAGCATTTAAACATGCTTATTTTGACATTTAAATGATCACCTATAGCGAAAACTAGAACTGCAATACTGATGTATTTTTTTCAAGATATATAGTGGACAAACCCTAAATGGGATTCGTTTGGGACATTTGGGATATGGGTTAGGACATTACTCCCAACTATTTCCAGCAATAAAAATGTTTTTTTTTTGTATTACCTTTTAATTTGCCTCATTAAAGATCAACTTTACCCACTTGGCGTGGCCATTTTCAAAGGTCTAAAATAATATTTGATCTTAGAAAATAATTTTTAAATAGAAAAGTTGATTTTTTAGATTTTTTTTTAACAAAAACTCATCATCATTTTAGTTTATCTATTTAATAAAATTTATTTCATAATTCTTACTCTTATAGTTTTCGATATGTACAAATTTTTTTTGTCTTTTACCCCATTTTACCCTAACTTCTTGGTGGAATTTAAAATAATCATGTTTTATGGGAATCTTACTTATACCACCTATCTTTTGGTGTATTCACTTTTTTTATCACTTTTAGTGTAGAAAATGAATCAGTCGGATTATCAATAACAATAGCCGACTTCTGTAATTTAATAAATTTATTATGTTGCACACAAAATGTAAAACAAAAAAAAAAAACTAAACCCAGTATAAAATATAATACTACAAAAATATATACTACAGTCTGTCAAAGCTATTCAAATCCAGAAATCTAACCATAACTTCAAAACTGCTGCTGTAGAGGACCATGGTCCTGCCAGTACTCATGTATGGATCCGAGACTTGGGTGCTAAGCAAAAGGCACTGTGACCTCTTAGCCGCGTTCGAGAGAAAAGTCTTACGGAGAATTGTTGGCCCCATATGTGAGGAAGGACGATTCCGGAGACGGTACAATCATGAGTTGTACGCAATCTACCTTGAAGCAGACATAGTGACAAAAATTAAGCTCGGTAGACTCCGGTGGGCAGGGCACCTAGCTCGTATGAGCGAAGAGGAACCTGCTCGGAAAGTCTTTTGTGGTAGATTCTATGGTAGACTGCAGCGTGGTAGACCTTGCTTGCGCTGGAGAGATGGCGTAGACCAGGACGCCCGAAGCCTTGGGGTGCGCAACTGGATGGCGTCGGCTCGAGACCGGGATAGGTGGAGAGACTTGTTGAAAGAGGCCAGGACCGGACCCCGGTTGTCGAGCCGATGATGATGATGAGTATAAAATATAAGTACGAAAAAAGCCAGATATAATGGACTGAAATAGTCTATGTGTTATTACTGGTTAAATATTTTTATAAACGCCGGTAAAGAAGTATAACTTCAAAGGACTTAGACCAAGAAATCTTGTTTTTACCGTAACTCGTAGAAGATTCTTTTAAAAAATCAAATTCTTTCAGACAAGTGAAGACAACAGATAATTCTAAAAGCCTTATACAGTTTATATTTTTCCCGTTATTTCCCGATTTTTAAATTAAAAAAAAACCTTACAAGTAAACGTTCGAAAACGCATTTGTTTTTCATTCTCTATCGATATGTATTATTTATTTTTCTTAAAAAAATTTACTTTACCCACATCAGCATCGTTTTCAAATCTCGTTTTCATGTCTCGAAAACGTGATGTTTTTTTAATTTGCGTTGGAGAACAAATTTTCATCACTTCGAAGTGCCTGTTCTAAACCACACGGTATGCGATTTCTGAGCAGTCGGTTATATAAGTAAAAATCAATGTAGTACGGATGATTGTGGCTTGCTTGTCAACCATTTAGGTATATTGCGCTAATTAGCACTGAGCTTTTCTTGCCACATAATTGCTTCGGATGCGGTGAGGAGCAGTATTGCGGTTGTAAAAAGCATTTTTTTGCAATGCATGGCAGAGCGGCGTATAAGTGTTCTTATAATAACGCAATTTTTCTGGCTATAAGCAAAATACATTTTACCTCCAAAAGTGTCAAGAATCTGTCTGCTAGTAGATATTGCTAGAGTTTAGTGTTTTTCAATTTATGACGTCAATTATTTTTGAAGTACGAAGAACTTTATTCAACATTTACCATGTCTTAGAGATAAATTTGAGTTTTAACTGATAATTATCAAGATTAACCTCAGGCTGGTACTTTTAGTGTAAAAAAATCAATAGATGGCTCCTTAAATTGAAAGTAACCAAAGTAATTTACTTTCTCTTTAAACTTACTTACACAAACAAGAATACCATGCGTTTAAAATGTATACACTGAGGAAAAATGTAAAACTTTATACGGTCATATTATATTTATATGCGAGCTGTAACAACTTAAATCAAACAATTTGATTTAACGTTTAAATTTTTTTGACTTAAATAATGTGATGTAATTTTAAATATAGTCAACCTATTTTAAAAGTGTTCGTATCCTTTTAAATTGAAATCAGTTATTTTCGCGTTCAAAGTGCACGTAGTGTTAAAGTGGACATCACGTAATTTCAAAGTGGAACATTTTAATAATAGCAAACATTTATTTTCAAAGTATAATCCACATCCTTTTTTCAACGAACATTTTCTAACATAAACAATTAAATATTAGCAACAGAGAGATGACATGATAGAAGGTTACTGGATCGGTTACCGAATAGTTTTTTTCGTTTTCTTTTTGCTTTTATATACTGAAAATTAATGACTTTAAAGAGAAAGAACTTTGAATTCACTTCTTTCATTTTTGATTTAAAAATCTCCCTCTTCGAAGCTTAATCAATCCGAAAAATAGTTAAATTAAAGTGGTTTTCCTTGATCATACACTCAGTTTTTTCTCTGGGTGTATTTTATTTGCAAAACATACAACTGCATGAATATATTAAATTTATCTTTTGAAACACCAATTGCAAATAATATTGAAGCAGGTATATTATGTTGTGTTGATGGCTGTGAGCTTAACCCTGGTAGCTGTTGGATGTTTGTTTCTGTTTTATGTGCTTCGAGTATTTTTCGTATTTCCATCACGTAGTCCCCAACTAATTTCCACACTTAAATTATGCCATTATGTTTATTTTAATGAAGCCATTTTGATGCTTAATGTGTTTACGATTCCAAAATAATGTTCAAATCATTTAAATAATGTCATTTTAATCACACCTTTATAGGAAAAGTGTACAGGTAGATGTGCTCGTATCCACAAACACACCTATCAATATAATACTGTTGCTACCGGAGAAATAATTATGTTTTGGGCATTTTATGATGGTGTTTAGATTGGGCAGCAAAAGTTCATCTTAATTCTGTGTAGGTGATTTAACTGATGTTGACTTAATAAGTGCATTTGATTTTCTGATGAATTACATTACAAATTTATTGATTGAGATCAATGGCAGAGTTTTAGTTTATTGATTAATATTGGGATAACAGTCATGGAGCAAAAGTTAATCATGTGATTAATTTTAGGTTTAGGAATCAAATGAAGTGAAGTGAAGTTAAAGTGAATAACATAAATTTAACATACACAGGTTGTACACCTAATGCTACATGGGTTACTGAAATTTTGTTAAAGCTTAAATGTATAGGCAGTCTTGAAATTGCAGTACAAAACTGTTTATTTAGATAAGGAAACAAGCTAATATTTCTTTATCTGTAAGTAATCTGAGAGTGAACGCAATATGTTACTCGTAGACTCCCTAGGCGCAGCAGTCACCTTGGCGTTGTGAGTGGGGATAAGAGATTCATCTGAGCTGCTGGTTTGCGGGGCATCCCGATATCGAAATAGTAGATGATTTACGACCAAGAAGTGCCATCCCTAATCCATGGTGTTCGTAATTTCACCTATAGATGTTTGCACCCAGGGGTAACCGGCTGTTATCTAACGGTGCCTCTTTGAATCAAACAGAAGTCAAGACGTTACTGTATTATGCGGAGCTCTTACATAGCGGATCAACCTTTCTATACTCGTGGGATCAGTTTATATCTGAGAAAAATAAAAACAATAATAATTAAAACAAAAAATCCTCATTCTGTTATGCCATTGTAAATGGAATTGCGGATCAAATGGAGAAAAATCTTCATGGTAACTATCCGAAATGGGATTTAGTAGGAAAAGGAATATGGGGAAAAAGGATGGTCACTTCGACCTCTTCTAAGAGATAATACCTCCCGGACAAAGAGTAGACGTTTCTTAAACCGCATCTTCATCAAGCCAATACAAAACAACTCACTGGCATGCAGGGGCGTACCTATATGTAACCCTTTACTTCTTGTCACACCGAAAAAAATTTAGATCACCAGTATTTCATAAGTGGCCCAAAACCAAATATTATCTCCCCGAACACATAAGGTACCTATGTGGAATTAAAATGAATTTCTCACAATACTGTTTTAGAATTATTCAATTATAGGTACTATTGTTACGAATGTAGGAGCGAACACACCCAGCGAAATGACACATATAGGTCTTTGGTTATGATTAATGACTAAAGCTCTGAACGCTTTCATCCGAACTTCGAACTTTTGAACTTCAATCGGAACGAAATGGAACGGAACAAAATCTGTCTATATCTTTCTCTATCTGTCTGTGTGTATTTGTCTCTTTTGCTTAACGAAACTGGAGATCTCTTGAACCTTCGAGAAGAAATGAGAGGAGTATAAAAACGAGGTCGGAGAAGGAGATCGGAACAGTTTAATTTTGACAGTGATAAGAATAAGTGGTTGTGAAATTGAAATTTGGAAGTGTTATTTCTTGTAAATTATAAAGAGTCATAGTGAAACGATTTGTTTTAGATAAAAGTGTTTATTAATCCGAAAGTAAATAAAAATGTATAGTAAAAATTAGAAATAAGTTTTATTTGAATCCAGAAAAACATTAAACTATTAAAAATCATGAAACGTAGAGAAAACACGTTTTTAAGACATTTTCCATTGTAAATTTTTAACATGTTCACGTCTGTTAGAATCAAGATAATTGGAGCTATAGATCAAGTTTACGTCATATCCAAAAAAACGTCTTGTACTTTTCATATAAAAAAACTACCAAGAACACACTTTTCCATGGAGAGTGCCACTAATTTAGATTTTTAGTTTAAATATTCCAAAGATGTAATTGTTATTTTAAATTTTGTACTTAAGAATTCACAGCAAGGAAACAATTTCAATAAATGTTCTTAATGCAATTTTTTGGGAATTTTTGCTTTTTTCTTGCAACTTCCAAGTTGTATTTGAATCTAAAAATATAGTGCAATAATACATTCAGTTTTGGAGCATTAAATTTTTTGTTATTTTTTACTGTAAATTTGTATGATTAATAAAAATCAAAGAATGAGAGAGTGGATAGAGCTATTTTTGCCTTTTTATGTTTTTAGACTTGGAAGAACAATGATATGCAAAGAAAACTATATTAATCATTTTTATGATTTTTACCTCCAATTTTTCGTTCAGTTTGACTGTAGTATGTGGTCATGCTTGATCGAATTAATTACTGGCCTGTTAATACTGCATTTTTCCACACACAACTCTTGTAAGACCAATTCAGAGAATGGTGAACAAACTTCAACTAGTGTGGTTTATTACTCAAGGATAGAACAATTTGTATTAAATTACGCAAACGCCACAGTGACCCATTAAGCTTAAAGCTAAAATAAATAATTAAAACAAATTTATCAATGGCTAAATAATGCAACCAATTGACGTTTGTTGACCTTTCCCTAATTATTAAAATTATTCAGTAAAGTACCTAGTGCATATTTTTCTATGACATAACGGTCATATTTTCATTTTTTTATTTGAGTCAAAATGTAAAAACTAGATGTAAAGTTAGTAGTTAGTAGTAGTAGTTTGGAAAAACCGCAAAAATATTAGTATTAGTTTTGGCCAATGCCAATTCGAAAAATTGATTTTTCAAAACAAAAATTTGAAAGATTTTTTTTAAAATAGAATTTTTTACTTGCGATAAAATATATCAAGTTATGCATTCGTACAAAAAAAAAAGTTGAGATAGCAATCAAACATAACAATACGATGATAGAGAATGAGAAATAAGTGGGTCCGACAATTCTGTCTGTCTGTCTGTCTGTATGTATCAGAGACCACAGCCTAAACGGATGGGTCATTTTACTTCAAACTTGGTATGTGGCGTTTTTTGGAGACTATCCTCAGATGTTTTTGAGATTTTTTTTTGCACCAAAAATAACGGAACCTGTCATATACCGGTTTTAGAAAAACTCATTTTTCTCAAAAACGGTTGCTACGATTTTGATCAAAAAAAATCATGGTCATTTTTTTGTTTAAAGCCTATCTTTAAATGAAAACCATTTTTTTCAAAAACCGTTATTAACAGTACCTGCCATAGAACCGTTTTTTAAAATTCTGATTATCTCCTTCAGGACTCAATCAATTTCAATCATTTTTTTACATGAAAGCTTTTAAGTTGCCGTAATAGTTTTTAGTAAAAAAATATTCGAAAATTATTTTTTTGGATTTTTAAAAAAAGTTTGAAATATTTTTTTGAAAAATCATTTTTGCAAAAACTACTCAATATTTTTTTTCAAAATTTAATTTTTATATGTTGATTAATAATATCTTAAAAATGACGTACCAATTTGTCTTATATATTATATGGAAAAAATTGTTTTTTAAAAAAACGGCTCCAACGATTTTCAAATTTTTTTTTCTTAAAATGCATCATTAAAGGGGAAATCAAATTGCATACTTTTTCAGGTTAAATTCATTTAAAAAGCTGTTTCAGTCATTTGAAATTTTTTCCAAAACTGCATTTACAAATTTTTAACTAAAAAAGCGTAGCATAAATAGTAACTTTATCTATAAGAGCAGGATTGTAATGTAAGTAGTTATTTCCCCTACCAAAATGTTTCTGATTTTAAATAATAAAAAAGATAAGAACAATTTTGAATCATAATTATCAAAATTGAAGTTGTTTCTGTTTATGTTATGTTCCGAAGAGTGTCTGTTTAATGAAATTTGTACACGTATTTGCTTTGGAAAGTATAACATTTCATAATAATTTCTTGCATGAATTCTGAGTTCTTGGGGGAGGTCATGATCCTGTGACCACCCCCCCTATATACGCCACTAAATATTATTTGAAAAGTTATATTTTACAAATCAAACCAACAGAAATTAATGTTTCACTAACATTGCCACACATCACAAGTTATTGACATAACGATAAAGTTTACTAAATACTACCGAACGGCCTTCTGCATCCTCAATAAGATCGCCTTAATTATAGACAGGGGAGTTCTGCTTGCTGCAACATTAATCAGATTGTTAAAAGTTTAACTGTTTGTAAAAACTCAATTTAAATAAATGGAGCACTGTGCCCCCGAATGAGAAAACAGTAATAGATAATAATTATTATTTTGTGGTGTGGTAACACATTAATGGGATATTATTTGCACAATCCCAACGGATGTCTATTAATTTCAATACAACATATTATAACTTCAGAGTTACGCACATTTGTTAAATTTCTATAGAAGTTCGTCGTCGTCGTCGTGTCGTTTTTGTCGACGACGACGCCGACGCCGACGGTCGTCTATGGTAGTAATCCATTTATCGTAAATTCAATAAACTCTCGGAAGGAACTGACTGCCCTGATGATGGTCTCCTACTCCAATTCCAACCGATTGGCAATCTGAATTCACGAAACTGGGAACACAAAATCTAAACAAAATAAATGATGGAGAAAACTTTTACCGACCCAAATTCATTCTTCTGAAACATGAACAAGTTCACCATTTCCACTTTTTGAGTTGAGAAAATGAAAAAGGTTTTCTCTTCCATATGGGAGCTTCAAGGGGAAGGTTGGGGTAGAGGTGGTTAATTTCATATGAGATTTCCATGCACCCACTGCCAAAGGCCATATCAAATAAGACACAAAATAAGCAAAATAAGGGACGTTATGGAATGGGTATAGGACGTATAGTATAGAATGGCAAATATGCGCACATTTAAGGGCAACAACAGAATCAAAATCCAGTATCCAGACAATTGGTTGCCATAAAACGGTTTCGATAAATAGTTGGAGCTGGAAGAATTGTTGCTCATGCCCAACTTTGTATATGTATATGCAGAGGCAGAGGGTTGTATGTTATGATATGAATATGTAGGAATAATAATACATAAGCATATTCATAAAATATCTTCTCCATAATATAGGTACTCAAATATGACCTAGGGCAATAAGTGGAGAATATTGTTTAGCAGTTGCAGGAAGGAAAAGGGTCACGATGTTACTTTAATGATTAGAGTGGGTTAGTAACGAAAATGCGAACATTTCCTTAAGATCACCTAAGAAATTAAGGGATATTTACATATTTATATGGTTGGAGAACAAAGGAATGGAGTAGAAACAAAAAAACATTTAAATTTTGCAAATAATGATACAGCCATATTATTAATGCAGAGCCTTCGGTCTTTTAAACTTAACTACCATTTAAATAAGTTTTAACTTGAGATATAGGTACTTTAGGGCAAGTTTAGGATTCATGAAAAAATCGAACTAGAGATAACAATCAGACATGCCATTACGATGATAGGTTAGGTTAAAGTGGCTGTCATTTAAAGCAATCTGACACACTTAGACCAATAGAGGTCCATGGTGATACCACGAACTATAGGGAACAAAAAAGTTCCCTACTATTTAATGCCATTTGGAGCTTCTGATGAAGCGAGTGAGACTACAAATGTCTGTGTTTATGAAATCGTTAGGTTCATTGCAGAAGTAGTCTCCTAAATGAAGTTTGCGTCTATAAGAGAGAGCAGGCCATGTACAGAGAAGATGTGAATTTGTTTCTTCTTCTTCTTCGTCTAAACAGCTCCTGCAGAAATCGTTTGATAGTACCCCGAGCCGTACCGCGTGTCTACCTGTAAGACAGTGTCCCGTTATGACTCCTATTACAGAGCTGATTTGAGTTCAACTGAGGCACAGAAGGCAATTCGACCATTTCAAATCTAGTTTGGGCCAGATTCGTTTGGTCGCTATACAAGTAGTAGTGTTAAGCCATTTTGTATTTGATTGTTCCAAAGCGATTCGTTTCAGCAGTTGCTTACTTGTAGCTATGGGAATACCAATATATGACTTGTTGGGGCAGGTTATCCATTTCGGTTCCATTTCGGTTCCAATTCTGGCGAGTTCATCGGCTTTACAATTCCCCGGAATGTTCCGATGTCCCAGCACCCAGATAAGCTGAATTTCAAACTTTTTGGCCATCTCCATCAGAGACGATCGACAGTCTTGGGCTGTGATGGAGTTTGAGGAGACTGATACAAGGGATTTTAAAGCAGCCTGAATATTTAAGAAGATACGGATATCCGAATTGGATATCACGTTTTCTTTAAGCCAATACAAGACTTCCTTTATCGCTAGAATTTCCGTTTGGAATACGTTACAATGGTTTGGTAGGCGGAAGGAGAGACTTAGGTTTAGTCTATCTGAGTACACTCCACCACCCACCCCATTTTTAGTATTCGATCCATCCGTATAGAAATGTATTGATTCATTTTCTAACAAAGCCCCTTCCTCCCAAGCTGACCTTGTTGGAATGGTGACTTCAAATTTCAAATTTTTTTACGATGATAGATAATGCGAAAAAAGTGGGTCTCACAATTCTGTCTGTTCGTCTGTCTGTTTGTCTGGTCTATACCTCGAGCTAGAGCATGAAGGGATTTTCTTAAAATAGCCCGATAATCCTAGACAAAACTTCACTATTTATCGAAGTTAAATGGATGACGGAATTTTTTGACGCAGTTAGCTTTCAATGCTGGAGTAGAGTATAAAACTGCAGTTTTACACCACAATTTGAATTGGAAAATTAGGCCAATCTCCCAATTTTTTCTTCCTTCGCCTTCAAATCGACAAAACACAAACGTAAATGTTTTTTTCTGCAAGATTTGAGAAAACTTTACCAAGTTATATTTTTCATTCAACTTTAAATCCCCCTCCCCTTTTTGTGCATCTTTGTACCCCGTATTAGCCCCTTTGAGTATCATATTATGGTAAAAGACGATCATCATTCGTGTAGTCTTTTAACTATCTTGGTCAAATGAGAAAGTGTACTGTTTATTACTTTGGAGTGTTTTGACCCTCAAAAACCCCTTCCCATATCATACTAAAATTTAATCAAATTGCACTGAAATTACATTTTCCCTACTACCTTGAGGACAGGGGTCATTTTCGGGCACACGCCATTTCAAATTGGTGTAGAACTGTATAAAAATTCCGTCAGTCATTTAACTTCGATAAAATGTAGAGAATGATCGGGCTAAAATTTGGTGGTTAAGGATTTTAGTGATTCTCTAGAGGGGAAATTTTTTTGGGACCAAAACTAAAGTTAACTTTTTTCAAAAACGGCTCTAACGATATTGATTCAAATTTGTGTGTCTACTTTTAGTACTAGCGTCATACTTTTGGAATGAAGGAAATGTTTGTAAAATTTCCACTAACGGTAAATCCTATAGAACGGTTTTTTTTATTTCTGACTTTCTCTTAAACGACTGAACCAATTTTGATGATGATTTTTTTTTTATACGGAAGGTCCTTAACCACCTTAAAATTATTTGATATCAAAAATAAAAAAAATAATTTGGATTTTTAAAAAATCTTTCAATTTTTTTTTTGAAATGAGGGAGGGGTCACGGGTTCTTGACTACCCCCTCCTCCCCTGTTGTATAGCACAAGCTATAATGAAGTATAAATGGCTGGTGTATACTCTCTCTCTCTTGAATTATATATAATGTACATAGGATTAAGTATTAGACTAAGCTTAAATATGAATATGAATAAAATGTCACTTTTGCCTAAACGTGCTTCCAACCAATACCACATGGCGCAGTCGAAAATTCTAACAAAGAAAAAAAAAATTTAATTGAAGTTTGAACAAAGATTATTTTAAATTATAATATACAGAAACTGATAAAAGTAATAAAAGAAGCCTAAAAATAAAAATTTACACAAAAACATGGATTTTACGAGACCAGATGCATTAAATTTGGATGGAAACTTAAAAGAAAATTGGAAACGATTTAAATTACAATTCGACATATATTCAACAGCAACTAAAACAGACAAAGAAGCAGGTGAGGTTCAAGTAGCTCGATTGCTAAGCTGTGCTGGACGAGAAGCTATCGAACTATTCCAGACCTTTAACTTGACTGAAGCTGATAAGAAAGTGCTTGTAAAGGTGGTGGAGCGATTTGAGCAGTACTGTAACCCACGCACCAACGTAGTATACGAACGATACTTGTTCTATAAAAGGGCACAAAAGGAAGGCGAACCATTCGACCATTTTCTAAAAGACGTCGCCACATTGGTGGAGAGCTGTGACTTTGATTGTCAAAAAGAAGCCATGCTAAGGGATAGAATTGTAATTGGGATCAACAGTCAAAGCACCCAGACGCAGCTGCTTAAGATAGATAATCTGACATTACAAAAAGCAATTGAAACATGCCGAATCGCAGAGACAACATTGGAGCAGAGTAAGGTTATGCAGAGAGCAACGGGAGAATCGAAATCGGAGGTCTACGCTGTCAAAGATACCAATAAAAACCATTATAAATTTAAAAATGAGAATAATAATAATTTTAAAAAATTTCAGAATTCAAATTCCAATCAATCTGTACAGAGACGTGTGCAACAGCCATCAGGAAATAATAGAAATAACGCTGGACCAGGAGGCATATGCAAGTACTGTAATTTGAGTCACATGCGAGGTAAATGTCCAGCCTATGGAAAGAAATGTAATTCCTGTGGTAAATACAACCATTATTCAACAGCATGCAAAAACAAGAATCGCCAGGTAAGTGATATTGCTTGTGAAAATTTGGAAGAGAGTGACGATTCTTTATTATATATTGATCACGTGGTAAATTCAATCCACATTGAATTTAAATTAGACAGTGGTGCACAAGTGAATATTCTGCCAAAAAATATTTTCGCAAAATTTAATGATTTAATGAATTTGAAAGCATTTAATAAGAAACTTGAAGCATATGGTGGTTTTAAATTGTGTGTTCTAGGAACGGCGACCTGTAAAACGATTTTTAAGACAAAAAGTTTTGATCTCGATTTTATTATTGTTGATTGCGATTCAAAACCACTTTTAGGTCTTGATTCTTGCATACAGTTAGGACTGATAAACCGCGTTAATTCAGTTGAGTCTAGGAATCCAGAATTACGAGATTTTATTGAAAATAATAAAGATGTTTTTACGGGTCAGGGTCGATTTCCTGACAAATGTTCATTGGAACTAGATAGCTCAACATGTCCGGTTAGTAAGCCGCCTCGTAGAATTCCACTTAGTATAAGAGGGAAGGTTTATGATACTCTTTTGAAAATGGAAGAGAAAAATATTATTACAAAGGTAGAAACTCCTTCTGATTGGTCACATAATATGGTTATAGTAGAAAAGGGTGACAAGTCAATTCGCATCTGCTTAGATCCAAGGGATTTAAATGTAGGGTTAAAACAAGAACATCATTTAATACCTAGAATAGAAGATTTTATGTTTAAAATGCAGGGCATGAAGTTCTTTTCTATATTGGACTTCAAAGAGGGTTTCTGGCAACTCGAACTTAATGAAGAGTCTAAGAAACTAACGGTATTTAGTACGACGTTTGGAACTTACCGTTATGAAGTTTTACCTTTCGGTATAAAAACTGCCCCAGAGAAATTCCAGAAACTCAATGACAAATATTTTATGAACTTACCGGGTGTATTTGGTTATATTGATGATTTGATTATTGGTGGGAAGACTTTAGCAGAGCATGATGAAAATCTAGAACGGGTTTTACAAAGAGCCAGGGAAATCAATATAAAATTTAATGAGACAAAAGTTCAATACAGAGTTGAAAAAGTAAAGTACTTAGGACATACATTTTCTTCAGATGGAATATCGCCGGACCCGGACCGAGTTGAAACTATAAAGCATATTAAAACGCCTTCTAACAAAAATGAACTTCAGAAGATATTAGGAACAATAAACTATTTACGCTCATTTATTCCAAACTTAGCTGAGTTGTCGGCTCCTATGAGGGAATTGCTTAAGAAAGATAGTTTGTTTCGCTGGTCTCCAGCACATCAGAAAACACTCACAGATATCAAAAAAGCCATCGTTAATGCTAGCACTTTACGTAATTTTGAGCCTGATTTGCCTATTACGATACAAACGGATGCTTCGAAGAACGGATTAGGCTGTTGTTTACTTCAAGAAGGAAGGCCAGTCTCTTTTGGGTCAAAAAGTCTTACAGCAACAGAAACTTCTTATGCCCAGATCGAAAAAGAATTTTTAGCGATCGTGTATGCGTGCCAAAAATTTCACGATTACATTTATGGCCGACACATTACAATTCATACGGACCACAAGCCACTTGTGTCCATTATAAATAGGCCGTTAGAAAAGACATATTCTGTTAGATTGCAGCGTATGAAGGTCAAACTTTTTAAATATGACCTTGAAATAATATATGTGCCGGGTAAAGATCTCCATATTGCTGATTTGCTTTCTCGAAACTCTCACCCTGATTCAGAAATAAATTTAGAAAATGTTTTAGCAGATGTTGTTCATAGTGTGAGCATGAGTGACCCTAAGAAAAAACAATACCAAGAACATACAAATCGAGATGAAATTTTAACCAATTTAATAAAACTTTTTAGAGAAGGATGGCCTAACTCTAAAAACAAGTTACCAGACCATATGAAATTTTTCTGGAACATAAAAGATAAAATATTTTTTGAAGATGGGCTAGTTTTCTACGAAAATCGAATATTTGTTCCTAAAACGTTCAAATATGAAACGTTAAGAGCTTTACATGAAAACCATTTTGGTATTACCAAAACAGTTTCACGCGCAAAAACTTTATTTTACTGGCCTATGATGGCCCAGGATATTGAAAATATAATTAACAGGTGTCCAATCTGTGAGAAATTCCGAAGTTCAAATACAAAGCAAAAATTACACCCACATGAAGTCCCAGATTATCCCTACCAAAAAGTCGGTTGTGATATTTTGGAGTTCGGAGGAAAATCATTTTTAGTAGTTATTGATTATTTTTCACGTTGGTTTGATTTACGAAAACTACCTAACAAATCAGCTAAGACCGTTGTAAGAGCATTAGAAGACATTTTCGATACTCATGGCATTCCAGAAATAGTGGTTTGTGATAACCAGCCATTTAATTCGTTCCAATGCCATAAATTTGAAAACGATTGGGGTATAAAGTTTATTTATTCAAGTCCATATCATCCTCGATCTAATGGATTAGCAGAGAAGGCAGTTCACATAGCCAAAACTATGCTGAAAAAATCTAGAGAGAGTAATAAAGATCTTAACATTTTTCTACTTGAATATCGAACCACAATTATTCCAAGTCTAGGTTATACACCTTCTCAGTTATTAAATAGCAAGATACTTAGAACAAAACACCCTGAATCAAAAAGCCTTCTTATACCTAAAACAATACCTCTTGAGGTAAGGGACAAGATGTGTCTATTAAAAGAGAAACAAAAGAACTGGTATAACAAAAATAGTCGACCTTACGAATTAAATCTTCAGAAGGGAAACAATGTTGTATATAGGAGGGATGGAAGATGGGAACCAGCTAGGATCGAAGGAGCAGCAAAATCTCCTAGGTCTTATTTGATACGCAATGAAAACAATAATATTTTACGCAGAAATAGTTTACACTTACGCAAATCGTTTAATGAACCACATTTTAAGCCACCTGATGATTCAGTAACTGAAACTAAAACTCATGTTGAACCAACCTTGCCAGTGCCGCAACAGATTGAAAAGCCAACGACCTTGACAACAAATAATCACAAGCAAGATCACTACATCACCAGGTATGGTCGCAACAGTGTAAAACCTAACTTTTATCAAGCGTAAGAAAAAACAAAAACATTTGCATATGTCTCATCTGTAGCCAGTTGTTGAGGGAGATGTTGTATAGCACAAGCTATAATGAAGTATAAATGGCTGGTGTATACTCTCTCTCTCTTGAATTATATATAATGTACATAGGATTAAGTATTAGACTAAGCTTAAATATGAATATGAATAAAATCTCACTTTTGCCTAAACGTGCATCCAACCAATACCACACCCCCCCTAAGAACTTCACCGTCACCTGTAAAAAAAAACAAAATTTCTTCAAATTTTACAAAAAAACTCATATTTCACTATGGCCAAGCCTTAAACATGAAGAATCCTTTCAGCCTTCACCCTTTAAGCATGCACTGAATTCTAAATTTAATAATAAACTCATCTATTTATGACCATCAATTTAATGCACTCTTATAAGTTTTGAAATTTCCCATTATATTTTAACCTAAGAAACATAAAACAACTAAGCTAAAAGAATTCCATACAGTAAAACTGCAAAAAACAAGAAACTCAACGACCAGATTTTCTTCACCATTTAAGTTATGTTCGCCTCAGGATGGAGTTAGTCTATTATGCAATTGACAGACAAAGTTCAGTTTTGTCACAAACAAAGTTCATGGAAGCAAAGCACAGCACTTAAAGGCGAATTCTAATTAGTCTTTTTAATAAATATTTGCGAGACTTTTCTAGCTGGTTGCTTTTATAAAGTAAAATTCTTCTTCACCGATTCGACAAAGTTTTTGAGTTGAGTTTTGCTGCTGTTTTGCAAGGAAACGAAGTGATGCAACTCATGCTTAGCTCATGTTGCATTTTGAATAGGAAGATGTTAATTTTTATTTTATTTTTTTTTTTTTATTTTGAATGCACGCTACAAACAATGTACCTAACTTTGAAATTTAAGAAATAATTATATTTTACTTTTCCACTTTACCTCTGTGACATCATGTTGAAATTAGTGTTTCTCTTTTTATCTCTTTATTTTTACTTGGAGAAATATAAAGATCTTCTTAAGATTGAAAGCGAACATTTTGTCAAAATTGTTATAAGACTGTATATAGTTTAGTTATGTTCCTATGCATAAATCTAAAGGCATACCATTTGAGCAGTAAGCGTGTAAAGCGAAATAAAGGCTCTTAGGGATAACAGCTGTACAGTAAGTTCTTCTTTGAAATATTAATTTAAAACTTCAAACTGTTTTTTTTTTTTTTCTATAAAGTTTCTCATAATATGTCTTTATTTGCTCATAAATGAACATTTATAAAACAACATGTTTGTGTGTGTAACGAAACAAGTTTGTGATGCCAAAGTCGTATAGTTTAATATAAATATGCATTATGTAAACATAATTCATATAGTATATCCTTAAGTGCTTCTTTTTTTGCTTTTCCTTATAGTTGCTACCCGTTCTCATCACGTCACGCATTGGAAATAAATCCCTTGAATACGTCGCATTTACCATCTTTTTTAGTAATTATTTAAGTTGCTTCAAATATTTCAGCCCTTAAAAAACACTAATATTTCAGTGATAAAAAGGAAGCTCGAGTGAAAACAAGCAAAAACTGAAATTTCGTATGAAGGAAATGCTAAAGGCAAACTCAAAGAAATAAAGAAATAAAGGTCAATAAAAATCCTTTGAATGAAATGAAAATCATTTACTGGAAAGTTAATAGTAAGAGTATAACATTTGATCCAAATTGTAATTTTATTAAGGCAAAAAAAACCATTCGTTAGGAGCTCAATTTAATGGGTTGATTGCGGTAAACGAATATACTTCCTACGTCTAAACACATTTTCGTTTGCTAACAAAATCTATTATTTGCTGCAAACGAATGAATGGCTTACGAAGAACTTCTCCAGAGAGTATAGTTTGTTGCAAAGAACTTCACTTTTGGAAAGAACTTAACTTTTTCCAATTTATTTACAGCAAATGACTGCAGGAAACAAGTTTTCTAAATAATTGACTCTATGAGTGTGGTGTTCATATGTATTCTATGCTACACAAAAGATATCTAGTTCGTGGCACAATAGCAACATCCTTTGTTTGAAATCAAGAGGACACAGGTTCAATCACGGGTGTGTTACGCAAAACATTTATTTGTATTTATTCGTTCGCTTAAATTGTTTCACCGAAACGAATTTAAGAGTTTGCTGCGAATTAAGTTGAAGTCGAAAAATTTCTGTCCGACAAACAAAAAGTCGTTTGACGCAAACGATTTTTTCTCTCATTTTGTTTCTGCGCCTATTATATATTATATAGTCCGTAGCGGTATGACAAGATACTCGGTTCGTAAGCGAGAGGTTGCCGGTGTTTCGCTAAATATTTTTTTTTACCGTTTGCAGAAAGTGTTCAACAAAATGTAGGAACAAAATGCAATAGATCTACTGCAATTGCAACAAAGTGACAACATTGGTGTTAAGTGTTGCGCATCGATGGAGAGTGACCCTACTCTTTTTTAGCTATACACTGCTTGACTTAATACCTGAAGGACTTGAAAATCATAATACATAATATTTTGAAAAATAGTTTTCTATGCTCTGTACTACTAAAATCAGTACTCAGTACCTTTCATTCTGAATGCAGTGAGATCTCTTGAAGCTGTGAAAGAAAGCGCAGTACAAATTATAGATTTCGAAATAGCTTTGATAAATATTTAAAGGCTAACCAACTTTTGATGAAGATTTGTAAATTAAAAATGGGCTGGTATCAAAATCCCGTTTAACAATATTCATAAGTTTTTGACTGTTGTGAAGTTTACATACCGCAAACTTTAAAAAAGCAAGTTTTTTTTATAGTTCCGTATTATCTTGGGCCTATTTTTTCATGAAAAATAGTTCTAATTGGAAATTTGAGTTGTTGAGAAGAGTCCTGAAGTTCATTGGGTTATGCAAAAAGTTCTGAAAAAGTAGTATTAAACAAAGAAATTTAGTTTTTCAAAATTCTGTTAAGACTTTTTAAATAAAATCGTAAGAACTTTTTTGTCTGATTACATTTATTTCAAAAGTTATAGATGAGAAAAATTCCTGATGTGTTGACTTTTGTTATTAGTTGTTTGTTAAAAAAGAAATTCATGATATCCCGTCAATTGTACTTGCACATATACGTGCAAAATTAAGCCCCCAAACTTAATTATCAAACATCAAATAACTAAAGGTATCTATTTCGAACGTCTTTTTTTTAAAGTCACGTTAACATTTTCATCAATTTGCAGAATAGTCTTATTCGTTTAACCTTCTGACAAAAAAAAATACAGAACTAGTTACCAAGCTAATTTTAGCAACATTCAATGGAAAAGTAAATTATGCTAATTGGATATCACCGCACTATACCCTGTTTCCGATGACATGTAAAGTACGGAGCACGAGCAATGCAGATAAAAGTTTTAACTTCATACTACGACAGCTTGCACAATGAATGTGGTATTCCATCATCAAATCATTCTATACAAAGGAGGATGAAAACTCGATTCCCAAAAATACCCAATCCATGTATCTACTTGTACCTACATAAATGTACATTATATTCTATGCAGTTTGTTCTTGAATGTATGAATTATATGGAAATGGAAATTGAGAGGCATCCAATTAAAATGGAAGGAACAATAATAATATTTGCACTCTCTTGCAGCTTAAAAAGATTTGTTTACAGTCAGCGTGAAAGGTAAACATCCGATCTTCCTTGTACTGAAAATTTTATTTGGACAGAGAGGAAATACCTGTCTTGTCCTTCTTTCGTCCTTCCTCCTACAAACTAGCTAGAGGTGGTTGAAAAAACTATATAAATAAGAAAGTAAGAAGAGGTTTTAGGTTTCGTATAGTACCTACGTACTGTCTGCCTGTCTGTCTGTCTGTATGTCTGCCTGTCTGTCTGTCGGTATGCCTGTCTGTAGCACGAGGTATACAGACCTCGTGCTACAGCCTAAACCCCTCAACCGATTTTCTTGAAACTTGGTGGTTAAGGGTCTTTGGTGATTCCCGAGAGGGAAAAGTTAACTTTTTTCAAAAACGGCTTTAACGATTTTGATTAAAATTTGTGTGTCTGGTTTTGTTAGCAGGGTCATACTTTTGGAATAAAACAAATGTTTGTAAAAATTCTACTAACGGTACCTGCTATTAACAGCTGAACTAATTTTGATGATTTTTTTTTATACGAAAGCTCCTTAACAACTTCAAAATTATTTGACATAAAATATTTCAAAAATATAATTCTTGGATTTTTAAAAAATCTTTCAATTTTTTTTTTTCAAAAGTCAAGTTTTCGAAAACGGGTGACTGTATTTTTTGAATAAGCTTTAACGTCCACAGCAACTTTGACCCTGTGTAATTTGTATAAGAAAAGTATTGTTACGAATGTAGGAGCGAACACACCCAGAAGAAAAGACACATGTAGATCTTTGGTTATGATTAATGACTAAAGCTCTGAACGCTTTCATCCGAACTTCGAATTTTCAAACTTCGAATGGAATGAAATGAAACGAAACGAAATCTGTCTCTTCTTTTGCTTAACGAAACTGGAGATTTCTGGAACCTTCGAGAAGAAATTACATTACAGTAAATTGCGCTCGTACTAAACCTTAATTTTAAGAGCCTTGCTCTTTAAAGGTTTATTTTTACACATTCCGGAAGGAAATATATTTTTTGAATCACACTAAGGTACATAGTTCTAAAACTAATCCTTCAGGGTAGGTAAAATTTGCGAAAAATTACAAGCACATTGAAAAATGTCGCGGTTTCTTGCATTTTTAACCATGTTGCGTAACGAAATTTAGTTAGCATACGTCAGATTTTGATTTAGTACTCCAAAAACATAAAGTATGAAAGAATTCAAAACTACCCCAAAACTTTCCTTTCAGGAAGCTTTTTGATCACAAATTTACTGTATTAAAAATTCTATCAGAATTTTAGAGACATTTTTGAGAATTTTTTTTATTTTGTATATTTTTAGTTTAGGTAGGTCCTGTGTGAACCTTCTTGTTATTTTAAGTTTGTGAGTAGAATTCGATTTGAGATAAACCCCTTTGATTAAAATCCTGAGAGCACACGAAAAGGTCAGGTGGTGTCTGTCTCGCATATATTAGTACAGAAATTTCTTAAGATACATCTAAGACCTGCCAACGAACACAAATTTCTTCCGATCCATGAAAAATCAAATATGGCATCAGACAAATTTAACTATGTCTTGATGAGGAGAGTCCAATTAAATAGTGCTTCGTCTTCTACTTGGCTGATTTATTAATTTATTTCAATAGTATATAGAATTTGTATTATAAAACCTTCATTTAAAAAACTAATTTCATTTCAACTCTAAAAAAAAAAAAAACAGTTTTCTGTTATATTTCACAACATAAAATTTAATGATAAGTAAATGATAGTAAATTCACACTTGCAAGCTGTTATACATGCATAATAACTTCTATTTTGTTATCTTCGAGCTATTTTCCATGTTAAAAAATTCCATTGATTTCATGTTAAGGTACATTATGAATCCCCATTGAGTTCTAGAATGGAAATTCATTTGTGGTGTGGCGTTTTATTTTTTACTGCCGATATTTATGCAGGTCATAAACTATTTGTAAGCTTGATTCGGCTTACAACAATGTTAACTAAAGAAGCGAGCATACATTCTTTACAAACGTTGCTATGTCGCTTGCAGCTTCAAGCGTGCATCCTTGTTGTACCAACTGAATATTTTATGCATTTTTGTGTGTTTCATACAAATTCGGCCGTTGCTGAATTGCAGCTTGCAGGCATATTGGCAGAGTATTTTTGCAAGAGTATAGTACCCGAGTGTGTTAAATACACGTGTGGGCTGTATATGGCTACCATTGTTTACACGTGCCATTTTGGCTGAATATTTATTTTTACTCGTACATATACTCGTACTTACCTATGTTCCTACTCTGGATTTATCTGGTTTGCATGTGAAATTTTTCCTACCTCTTTCCGGTCAATTTTTGCCTTAGGCTGTTGGTCAAACAATGGGCTGTATTTTTTTTTTTTTTTTTGTTTTTTGCAATGTAATGTAATTTTTTCTTTTTGCATTTGTAGATATTTTTAAACTTCCCTTGCAGATTATTTTGCAATACTGCTTTTGGCGATAAACTGTGTGCAATAAAATTGAAGCCTCAAAGCAGATTTATTTATATTATATGTACAGAAGAGTTTTCTACTTAAAACAAAAAAAAAAACCTTTTGATATGTTTCCCTAAGATTTTTTTTTTTTTAATTTGACAGAAAGTAAATTAAGTTTCATCGGCAAAGGGGATACATCCAGATTAATTATATCAGATATTTCGAAAGAAAAATATGAAAACAAAGCCAAAAATTTTCTCCAGTATTGATGACCCAATTTATTAACTGCTAAATCCATATACATAAGTAGGTGAGGTATGCTAGTTTCCAGTGACTCCTGGATTTTGGATCTCTACCCAAGCAGTTTTTTCTTTGGTATTTTTGTGTGGATATGCTTTGAGTGACAAAAACCACTAAGTAGGGTGCTTTTGCCAGTTGCAAAGCTACTTCAAGGGATGCCTTTGCCCGTGGCAAAGCCAATTCGTGGGGTGCCTTTGCCATGGTCAAAACTAAAGAGTTTTCCAATAAGAGGTGTTATTTTGAATAGCCCGCTATTTCGGTAGCTGTTACTTTTGAAGCTGTCATTTTTTGACATTTGACAAGTAGAAACTACGAACGAAACACGCTTCAACAACGCATTGAAATTATTAAAATTCACTATAAAAATGGTGAAAATTTGGCAGAGACGGTTCGTAAAACTAAAACATTTTTGGGTCGTCGTGAAGCACCTTGTCGGACCGCAATACAGAAATTGGTGGACAAATTCGAGCTGTTGGGACAAGTTAGTAATGTGAAGAATAAAACCCGTGCACGTCGCTCAAGAACAACTGAGAATATTGCTGTTGTAGCCCAAAGTGTTGAAGAAAACCCAGGTTTGTCCATTCCTCGTCGTTCTTTGGAATTAGGCATTCCACAAACGTCATTACACCGTATTTTGCCTAAAGACTTGGGTCTTAAGGCTTATAAAGTTCAGTTAACACAAGAACTCAAGCCGGCTGATCATCAACAACGTCGTGTCTTTGCTGATTGGGTCTTTGAAATGCATGAAAATGAACCGGAATTTCATCGAAAAATCATCTTGACTGATGAGGCCCATTTCCACCTCGGAGGCTACGTCAACAAGCAAAACTGTCGCATCTGGGGCTCGGAAAACCCAAGAGTTATTGTTGAAAAGCCTCTCCATCCTCAACGCGTGACTGTTTGGTGCGGTTTATGGTCCCGCGGGGTCATTGGACCTTACTTTTTCGAAAATGAGGCTGGAGCAACAGTTACGGTCAATGGAGAGATGATTAATGATTTTTTATGGCCTGAATTGGATCTGGACAACGTTTACTTTCAACAAGACGGCGCTACGTGCCACACAAGCAATGAAACCATCGATCTTTTACGGGAAAAGTTTCCGGACCGTGTTATCTCTCGAAGAGGTGATCACAATTGGCCACCGAGATCTTGTGATTTAACACCTTGCGACTTCTTCCTTTGGGGCCACGTGAAAGATAAGGTCTACGCCAACAGCCCAGCGTCGATTCAAGACCTCAAAGATGAAATTCGTGAGGCTATCGAGGACATAGGGCAGCCACTTTGCGATTTGGTTATGGAAAATTTCATGAAAAGGATATGGTCCTGTAAGCGTGGTCTTGGCGGCCATTTGGCTGATGTTGTATTCCATTATTATTAACGGCATATTTTCCTCTTTATAATGAAATAAACATCCGATCATTTATCTCCACAACTGCCATTTTTCTTTGAATATCAAAATAACACCTCTTATTGGAAAACCTTTACTTCGTAGGGTACCCTTGCCAGTGGCAAAGCCAACGATCCTTATTTTGGCGGACACTTTGTGGCGGAATCAAAAAAATTTATTCTCAGTAATTGTAGCATATTAATTTTATTGTTATTGAATTTTCCACTAAAATAAGTCTGAAGTTAGCGGACAAAATCTTAAATAATTAAAAAAAATATCCAAATTTGTAGCTTTTAAAATGCGCTTTTTAAGTAACATAAACTTTGTTTTTGTAGCTACAAAAGTTTTTTAGCTATTTAAAATCCGCTAAAATAAAACTGAAGTTGGCAGACGAAAGTAAGAAAACATCGCCCCTAGAGTTTTCCGAGTTAAAGCGATTGCCGTACGTTTTACGAAAATCGGATCATCATTACAGTCGTGACGAAAGTCCAAAGATTTATTTTTAAATTTATTTTGACCATTTTTAATCTTTTAGCCAAAACTTTTTTGCTAAGACGAATAAAAAATATCGCTCCTAGAGTTTTTCTAGGCAAAGCGTGAACAGTTTAGTTTTTTTTTTAAATCGGACAAGTTTTACGGCTTTGGTGGCTGTTCAAACTTCAGCGGACAAATTGTCTGCAAAGTTGCGGATCATAAATTTTTAGGTATTTTTTTGATGTCCAAAAATGTAGTTTTTGAAATGGGAAATTTTTGCGCAAAAATTAATTTTGTAGCTTCCATGGGTCATTTTCTGTTCCAATTTCAATCTTAAAAGAGTACTTCCGGTCCGCTGAAGAAGGTTTAAATAAATGACTTGTTTGAATTTTTTGTTTGCCAGCAATTGTAGCTTTTCAGACTAAAATTTTGAATAGATTTCGTAATGGGTGTTCTACACAATGTGCACTACACTCTTACTTTTTCCATTTGAGTAGTGACCTACGATTTTGCAAGAATAGTTTTGGCCCAGCGTCTCCGTCATGTAAATTACCCTTCACCCAACTTACCCGCTATACGAAGTCCGTTACTCTCTTCCTTTTTTTATTTGAATAGTGACCAATGATATTGGTATTGGTCATGTAGTTTCCTATCACCTAAGTCATGGAGTACCTTTCCTTTTCATCCTATTTGCTCGCTTCTTCAGTTTGAATTCCATGATTAGTAGGTTCTCTCCGCGGGATGGGGCCACCCCTTCATTCTGTACGGTCCTTCGTGAGATGCATGTTTTCCAACACAAAATATTTTTTATTTTTACTTTTTAAAGATTGTTAATTTAAGGTCAAGACTTTGCGAAATATCTTTCAAGTGACCAAAAAATTAATATTAATGTATTCTGTTGGCAACAGCATTAACATTCGGGCTATCAAAAGTATCACGTTAAAAAAAAAATCTTAAAATAAAACTGTTTCCAATTTATTGCCAATATGTCGAACTAAGCATACCCAAGTTTACAAAAATAAAAAAAAAAAAAAATCCATTTGACCAACTAGAACATCAAATATTCTATTTGATGGCTTTTCTTTTACACAGTTTTCGTTTTTTGTGTGTGTTTGAAGAATTTGCATTTCCCATAATACTTTACATCACAGAAATCCTTTTTCTTCTTGTGCTTGCGAAATCCCTATCTCTACCGCAGAGTCCTTGTAAGTTATTCATTCTCATAGTATTGAACATATGCCAAGGAGTTCGATAAGATTTGAAAATGTAGGTACTTTTTTTGTTTTATTGTTTTTTTTTTTTTTTTTTGGTCCAAAAGCCATAACGCCCAAAGAACAAAAACAAACATTGGAATCGAACAAAAAAACTCAAAAAAGGCGGAAACGAAAGGAAACAATGGTAATCGGTTCGAAGAAAGAATTACAGGAAATAGATAAAAATGTCACTTAAATGGTGTGGAACGATATTTCTTTTAAGAGTTTGCTTTTCGTTTGGATCGGATGAAGCAACACGAGAGATTTACTTCAAAGTGAATTTTAAATATTTAATGTGGGTCGTTTTCGTTGTTCTTCGACACGATATTCTTGCATTATGCTTTGTTTGCAATAATAATGTTCTTTGTTTAATGACTTTGCTATAGTTAGTTCGTGTATGAATTTATATTTACTTTGGTATTGTTAATGTAACGTGTCTCATTTGAACCTAAAAAAAACATTGCCTTCAAGAGTTTTTTATGGTTAACCTGCATAATACCAGCATAGAAATTCAAATTTTTTTTTTAATTCCTCGTCATAATAGCTAAAAAAAACATTATTTCGGGACCCCGGGCGAAACAGCTTCCGTGTTTTCGTGTCAAAAAAAAGTTTGAGGTCTTAATCAAAACCAAAGGTCTGATTATGGATTACGAAGTGAATCGTTTTGGCAAGTGAATTTGAAGTTTGCTATTATTGTTTTCGCTTTCGCCTCTTTTTGGCGGAGTTATATTCGACTTTCGATAAAATCACAAAAATATTGGAAATACATAATGTTTTCGACTCGTTTCGAATTCGATAATATATCAATTCGAGACGAATTTATTCCAATTTTTCCTCTCAAACTTTTATTGAGTTCTCTTGTCTTTTTTGGTAAATTTAAGTTTTTCTAAATTTATTATAGTAATTTTTTGTTTACTCTTTCTTACTTTGTAGAAATTAATAAGCAGCACAAGAGATTTTCACCTTCATTGTCAATTAAAATCAACACAATTATATTTGAAACTAGTATTTTGTGTTTTTTATCACAGGAAATTTCTTGAAAAATACTTGATTGAAAATACAGTTTTTTGTCATACAGAATTTTACAAAACAGAATTTTGCAAGTCAGTATTTTGTTCACACAGTATTTTGAATTACAGAATTTCGTATTTACAGAAAAAGTCCAGAGTATTACCTGTGATTGAACCAGCGTTCTTCGCCCACGAAGCGAGTATCTTGCCATTCTGCTACGGACTGTATAATTTATGATGAACGAATCCTTTGCGTCAAACGAGTTTTCGTTTGTTGGATAGTTATAATTCAATTTCAACTTCGTTTGCAGCAAACTCTTAAATTCGTTTCGGTGAAACAATTTATGCGAACAAATATCTATATAAAAACAAAAAGTTCAGCGTATTACCGGTGACTAAGCCTGTAACCTCTCAATTTCAAACAAAAGCTGATGTTATTGCACCACGAACTTGATAACTTTTAGTTATCAGCATAGAATGCATATAAACACCACAAACATAAAGTCAATTTTTAAGAGAATTTGATTCCTGCAGTGATTTGCTGTAAATGGATTGCATATTTACAACAAAAGTAAAGTTCCTCGCAAAAAATTACTTTCTGGAGAGGATCTCCGCAAACTATTTGTTCGTTTGCTGCAAACAATAAAATTTTCTAGTAAACGAAAAGGTGTTTAGATCTTGAGACCCCTTGAAGTGAGACAGGCAACAGGCAGGTAATAGTACTTTAAAAAAATTAGTATAACCTAAAAGCGAGAAATTAAAATTTTGTTGGTTAAACAGAGTTTCTCAACATTAATATTGTTAACTCTGTTCTCTTGAGGCCCTTACCTAACTGTTTATATCATTTAAATACAAAAATATGAGCGTGCTTCATTAGGGGCCGGTTTTAGTGATCAAGAAAACGAATTATGAAAAAATTTCTAATGGATTTTTTTGTTGTTGTTTTCACTCGTTTTAAAACACAAATACAACATAAATCGATGAAAATTGATTACAAGAATATTTTGTGAAAAGAAATTTTACAATAATTGAACCTTAACTGTAAAAACTGTATCCATGATGTTCAAAGCAAAGTGTGAGATTCTTGCCGTATAAAAGAAGCTTCAATCACTTCTGCAACCAGAAATCGGAAGTCATCAGTATACCTATGCTTAATATTAAGACCCAAAAGACAATTTTTCTTTGAAAAGAAACATTATGTAGGCAGAAAACTACCCAACTTCTAAATGAGTGCGACTAGAAAACCCTGAACAGTTTTTTTTTAAACTTAAGCTTATAAGTATAGAATGTTATTAATTTTTATCGGAGGGACATTTCTAGAATTGTTACATATTACAGATCAATTAGTTGCCTCTGGCTCGAATTTGTATTCCCATCAGCTCAACCTTCACCTTATGGCCTTTTTCTCGATATGAGAATTATTATTTTTGGATAGATTATGTAGGTAGGTACCAACGCATACTTGGTCGCATTTCAAAAGCAATAGTAAGTTTTATTTTTCATTGAAATCCTCACTTTATTTATTCATATTTTATTTTTTTTTTTTATTTCTTTTCAAAATTCCATTCACGTTCATACTAATCGACACTTATAGTTGCAACCATCATCATCACCATCATTGGTGGCGCACTTCATATAGGTACATCCATACACTCGATAATGGCCACTTGAAATTTTATTCACTAAACTGGCAGTGATCAAGAGCAGCTAACGAACCCCAATTGAACGAATATATTAAAATAAATGGAAATCCGTTCAAGAGGGGCTTTTTCTATAGATATTCTATCTACGTGTGTGCCAGATGCACAAAAAAGCATCTATAGATGAGATGCACTACACACACACACACACACATATACATGGTGCTTTATATGAATGCGAAATCCCTTTTTTATGCGTTGCTTTGGTGAATAAATTATGTGAGCGTGCAATTTTTGTTTGAATGCTTCGAATCGAAAATTGCAATCACGTATTAAAATGTAAAATCAAAAAAATTAAAATAAAAAAAAAAAAAAAAAAAATTAAATCATTGAAAATAAAGATGAATTGGAAATAGGTTGGAGGTCGTTCCACAAAGTGCTGATGGTCGAATGGATAAAAACACAAACGTAATTATATTCCTATGTTTTTATTTTTGAATGTAAAGTTTTGAATCTGATTGATGAACATTATACATTTTTGTCCTTAAATTTTTTTCAACTTTAATGATTAAAAAAATGCAATCAAATATTTAGGTAAGGGTTATTAATATCATTATCAAGTTATTTGACATAATATGTATGTATTTCAGAAAAAGAAACAGAACTTGGGGTGCAAAATCGTATCGTGGCGTCAATTTTAGTTAAGGTTTTCAAAAATATGAACTCATTTTACTGAAGATTTTTGGTACAATAAAAAAAAAAACGCTTTCTAGTTCGCTTTGTTTAAGTTCAATTGAATCTGGGCGAAACGCATTTTAGAACTTTTTCTAAAATCATGTTTCATTGTCGCTCTATTTACAAGAAAGACGCAGACTTAATATGCCCTAACGGTAAATTGCAAGTAAAATATTAAATTCAATTAAAGAAAGAGCATTTCCAATCGGTCAATAGAATTGGTCATCTGCTTCAAAGTTAGTTCCGGTTCAGAATTTTTATAGACCAGTGCGAAGATTTTTATTCAAAATACTTTTTTAATGAAAAATGGGACGAGCAATGTGCCTTAATTCGGAAGATGCTGCTTTAAAAAATTTATTCTAAAATGAAGTTTATTTCCAAATTTCCGATGAGTAAGAAAAAAAAAATGTTTACGATTTCAACCCAGATAAAGAAATTTGAACGTTAAGGTAGTGAAAAATTTTGGTTTAAACCAAACCACATGTTTTTTTTAAATTGTTGAAAAGGTTTAAATGTCTTCTTTCTAAAACAGTAAAAAAAAAACAAATTTGGTGAAAATTTGACGAAACTAGGTTTTTTTCAATGCATCAAGGTCCAAAAAACTGTTTTTAGGCCCTAAGTCAAAATTTTGGGGGTGTTACTAAATTTGTACATACCGGTTTGTAATCAGTGCAACTAGCTGTACAAAATTTCATTCAATCTGGAGGTCATCGAAACTTTAATTTTTTTTTTCGGTACCTAAATGTTCAAATTTCTTTATCATAACATTTTTTTTCTTACCGCCTGATCGCCTGATTTTTATAAAAAGTATCTCGTTTGATTTGGAATTTTTTAAGTTGTTCAGCTTATAAAGTCTAGATAGTTTAACCACACCCCATGTCTTTTACATTGTTGAAAAGGTCTAAGTGTCTAAATTTAATGGGTAAAAAATTATGACCCTGAACTTTGCAGACAATTTAACTGCTAGTCTTTGGCACTCTGCCAGAGCCGTAAAACTGAACCGATTTTAGAAAAAAGTACGGCAATCGCTTTGTACCAATAAATGCTCGGTACGCCATTTTTTAGTTTTTTTTTATTTACCGTTATAACGAAGTAATTGCCAAAAGAGTCAGAATCGCTCTAAAAAAGTGTCGTCTGAAACTTTGGCATTCTGCCACAGCCGTAAAACTGAACCGATTTTAGAAAAAAGTACGGCAATCGCTTTGTACCACTAAATGCTCGGTACGCCATTTTTTAGTTTTTTTTTATTTACCGTTATAACGAAGTAATGGCCGAAAGAGTCAGAATCGCTCTAAAAAAGTGTCGTCTGAAACTTTGGCATTCTGCCACAGCCGTAAAACTGAACCGATTTTAGAAAAAAGTACGGCAATCGCTTTGTACCAATAAATGCTCGGTACGCCATTTTTTAGTTTTTTTTTATTTACCGTTATAACGAAGTAATGGCCAAAAGAGTCAGAATCGCTCTAAAAAAGTGTCGTCTGAAACTTTGGCATTCTGCCACAGCCGTAAAACTGAACCGATTTTAGAAAAAAGTACGGCAATCGCTTTGTACCAATAAATGCTCGGTACGTCATTTTTTAGTTTTTTTTTATTTACCGTTATAACGAAGTAATGACCAAAAGAGTCAGAATCGCTCTAAAAAAGTGTCGTCTGAAACTTTGGCATTCTGCCACAGCCGTAAAACTGAACCGATTTTAGAAAAAAGTACGGCAATCGCTTTGTACCAATAAATGCTCGGTACGCCATTTTTTAGTTTTTTTTTATTTACCGTTATAACGAAGTAATGGCCAAAAGAGTCAGAATCGCTCTAAAAAAGTGTCGTCTGAAACTTTGGCATTCTGCCACAGCCGTAAAACTGAACCGATTTTAGAAAAAAGTACGGCAATCGCTTTGTACCAATAAAAGCTGAAACACAATCACGCTTTAGGGAGACGCTTCGTTGCGTTACGTTGAGAAATCCTCAAAGCGCGCTTCTGTCAGAATGACATACAGCTGATTGAAATATTCTATCTGTTGTCAAAAAAAACATTCAATTGGGCTTTTACCCCAGACGTCACGCAAAAATAAAAAAAAATGATGACAAAAAAAAATATGGCAGCTCTCTAGTTCGAAGAAAGTCAGTAGCTTACAAATAGAAATTAATGAATATTTAGTGCTTAATCAGTTGGCTTTCAACTAAAAATTAACATAATAATACATAATATAAAAAAAAATATACACTTTTTTGCAAAAATACTGAATATGGTATGCGTTGTTTGTTTACATTCTTCGAACAAGATTTACCGTTTTCTTTTTTTTCTATTTTTGTGTGAAAGAGAAGCGACAAAGACAAATGCGTAAAAAGCCTAATAAATTTCAAAGAATTAAAAAGAGGAAAATAAAATAAATAAATAAAATGGAAAAAAATTATTAAGATAGCCAAATTAAGCTGTGTCGCTTATTTATTATAATTTGTTACCAATTAATATATTTTTCTTACCACATTTAAATTTTCCATTTTACGAATTAAAAAGCACCGATTACAAATTAAAACACAACTTAGAAACACAGAAACAGACTTTTTGAAAATTGAAATTCAAATGAAATTATTTATGAATGAGAAACGTCAGAAAGCGCGCAAAAGTTCAACCAAGTTGAACTTTTTTTTGACCGATGGTGGCTTTATTACGTTTTCTTACGTTTCCTTACGTTTGTCAAAAAAAGCGTACGCAAGAAAAGCGTCATTGTGTGAGGTTACACAGATTTCCTATAGTTGAACTTTTCGCAGTTGTCAAAATCGACGGAAAAGCGTGATTGTGTTTCTGCTTTAAATGCTCGGTACGCCATTTTTTAGTTTTTTTTTATTTACCGTTATAACGAAGTAATGGCCAAAAGAGTCAGAATCGCTCTAAAAAAGTGTCGTCTGAAACTTTGGCATTCTGCCACAGCCGTAAAACTGAACCGATTTTAGAAAAAAGTACGGCAATCCCTTTCTCGCAACAAATACTTGAGACGCCATTTCTTCTTTTTTCATGAACCTCTACAAAAAACTTGCAATCAAAAGAGTCGGAAATATTTTGGTTTCCCAGACCTTCCCCTTTTTATTTCGCATATTTTTTTATTTTTTCCATATTATTTCTTTCTCAAATCTCTCTCACTCTCTTGCGAGAATTGCTTTGATTTGGCTGTGTTTTTTTTGGAAGAATTAAAATGAAATTTAATTTGCACGAAGTGGCAAATGCAATAACGCATTGTGCCAAAAATATTGATTTTGAGAATGAAGGTTACATTAATGAACCACATATAACAAAAAAACACAGCCAAATCAAAGCAATTCTCGCAAGAGAGTGAGAGAGATTTGAGAAAGAAATAATATGGAAAAAATAAAAAAATATGCGAAATAAAAAGGGGAAGGTCTGGGAAACCAAAATATTTCCGACTCTTTTGATTGCAAGTTTTTTGTAGAGGTTCATGAAAAAAGAAGAAATGGCGTCTCAAGTATTTGTTGCGAGAAAGGGATTGCCGTACTTTTTTCTAAAATCGGTTCAGTTTTACGGCTGTGGCAGAATGCCAAAGTTTCAGACGACACTTTTTTAGAGCGATTCTGACTCTTTTGGCCATTACTTCGTTATAACGGTAAATAAAAAAAAACTAAAAAATGGCGTACCGAGCATTTATTGGTACAAAGCGATTGCCGTACTTTTTTCTAAAATCGGTTCAGTTTTACGGCTCTGGCAGAGTGCCAAAGACTAGCAGTTAAATTGTCTGCAAAGTTCAGGGTCATAAAAAATTGACAAAGCTAGATTTTTTAAAATGAATGAAAGTCGAAAAAATCGTTTTTTGCCCCTAATCACAATATCGTATTTTGGAAAGATTGAACTAGAATTTCCATCATCACGAATGACGGCAAATGTATACTACAACATTCTTGAAAGAACTTTCCCGAAATTAAGTGAAATGTTTGGATTCATTAAATGGACTTTTCAGAAGGATAACGCCTCAATCCACACCACCAGAGTCGTAGAACCCTGGATAAACCAACAAAATGTTGGATTGTTGGAATGGCCTTCCTTTACTCATAAGACCTAAATATTATTCAAAATGTTTGGGGATAACTCGTCCGTGAAGTTAACATGCCTGGGCAACAATTTGATTAAAAACTGCAACACAACAAGCCTGGACTAAATGAATACTGTTTTGTTTTATTTGTCCCCTTCATTTTTTCTTAATTTTCCCAATTAATACAGGTGAACCTATTGTATTCGCCGATCAAAATGGCAAATTATTTGAATGCATTTCTAGAAAAGTTTAAAATTTAACGTAATAATTTTTTTCATACTAAAAAAACATCTTCTTGAACGGTGTGGGCTCACTCTGCAGCACTTGTTTTCACAATTACTAATTATTATGATCTTTCATATTTATGAACAGAAGCTCTTACCTCGATGAACTTTCACTTTCATTCTAAATGCAATAGTAAAGCTTGACAAACAATTTTTTTATCTGTGTAACAAACGGTTAACGGTGTGGCGATTTTTAAACTTTTATTCTAACCCTTCAATAGTATCATTACTTTCATCTGGCACTAAAAATAGATAGAATAGTAGATACCATGTTGCTCAAGGTTCGTTTAACTCGAGCTGGGTTCATGAGTATCCTAGAAAACTGCTTGAAGTACCTAAGTCCATAAAGTCCATTTTTTTTAATAATAATAACATTTGTAGATTACAACAATATTTAAAACAATATAAGCTTTGCATAGAACGAAAAAAAACATAGCCACTTGGGTACACATATAGACCGATATTTTTTTTTAATTATGTCTCACCCCAAGCACAAAAAAAAAACAAAACGATATCAAAATACCTCCAGGCAGACCATCGTGAAAACCAAAATGCCCTGCTAACAAATGACGAACATCATTTCGAATTAGTTTCACGTCATTTTATTTGGCGCCTCGCGTAGAATTCCTTCATCATCTGCGCCCACAGATTTTTCTGCTCGTGGAAATGTAATTTTTCTACGTTCTCCCGGGAGACATTTTCATCTATCATTTGAATTTGAAACATTGTGTGCGTGTTGCCTTTTGCAGTGCTGGAACTTCTACTGCTTGTTTCTTTCTTTTATGCGGCTGCCTTGGAGCTTATATCAACTTTTTGTTGTTGTTCTGTTCTAAATCATTTCTTTCCCTTTAACCAATGTCTCTTTTTTACTTTATTTGTTGTTTTTTTCTTTTTTTCATCTAATTTTAACTAGTTGATGGATATTAATAATATTCTGTCAGAAACAAATCTGTGCAGAAGAGCAACCATTTTGTGCTGGAAATGTAATAGTGCGGAATGGTCATCGTACTTGGTGTATAAGTGAACTGTATACTTATACTATTTTTACAGCTACTAGTGGAGGTACCTATATAAGTATCAATTTGTTCTTGTAAATTGGCTGCTAAAGAAAATATAATTTGAAACAGGCTTACTTTTGCGATGAAACCATTTTTTAACGGTGTATTACTCCATCAATGACCAAACTTGCAAAATTATGACACTGAACTTTGCAGACAATTTAACTGGTGACTGCTATTTCTGAAAAACTGCAATAACTAACAACTAATGATAACGATAAAAGCGCTTTGTATTATTAAACACTTTTGGCGCCATTTTTTAGTTTTATTTTGTATTTACCGTTATAACAAAGTTTTGTTCAAGAGAGTCAAAAGTGATCTAAACAAGTGTCGTCTGTTGTTATAAATAGATATTATTGCATTCTTGCATTAAATGCGACAATGTGTATGGACGATGTACTTCACAATCGAATTTCAGGTTCTACAATTTGAACCAACATTTTGTATGCATCCATTGATTGATTTGACCTCCAAACCAAGTATGTACATATTTGATTTCGTTAAAAACGATTAATTTTTAGAAAAAAAATTGAAAAACTTAGACCTGTTTTAAAAAAAAAATAAGCCTTATTTGGAAAAAAAATTTGGAATACCGTTTTCAAGAAAATATTAATGAACCACTAAAAACAAAATTTAAAAAAAAAATATAAACACGTATTCGAAAATCGATTTTTCAAAAAAAAATTGAAACTTTTTTTAAAAATCAAAAAAATGTTTTAAAAAATTGTGATAAAATCGTTTACGAGTAAATCAGAGAAATGGATAACGGATCTATGGGAGGTACCGTTTATTAGCCGATGAAAAAATATTTTTTTTATTTCAAAAGTACCTACGTCTTTTATGGTTGCAGACATACAAATTTTAATAAAAATCGTTAGAGTCGTATGTGAAATAAATAAATTATTTGATTTTCGTCATTTGGCAGGTGTCGTTAATTTTGGCCCTGAAAAAAAATTCAATTTCATCTCTAGGGAATCACCAAAAACCGCTTCAGCGACTAAGGCTGCAGCTTGGAATAGACACAGACAGACAGATGTACCCACTTTTAACGCATTCTCTACTATCGTATTTCATGTTTGATTGTTATCTCGATTTCAATTTCTTTTTTAACGAATTCTAAACTTGCACTTTGGTACCTATATCGCAGTATAATATGTAGTGATTGATAATATGCACAAAGCGGTTGCCATACTTTTTTTCAGAATCGTTTCAGTGTAATGGCAGTGGCAGAGTACCAAAGTAGAGCACTTTTGACTCTTTTGGCCATAATTTCGTTATAACGGTAACTAAACAAAAATAACTAACAAAAAAATGAGAATATCCTGGGGAGGGGAATACGCCATTTTCATTTTATATGTATGTTTAAGAATTCTAAGAACAATCCTATTTAAAGAAAACTCTGTAAATAATTTTGTTAATGTCAAATCCTAATTTGACTGCACTATTTTGCGTAAGAATATCATCTCGAAAGAGTCGTCAATCTGATTAACAACAATAAAATGTTTGTAAATATTCACCGTCACCAGTGGTTTGTTCTATTTAATACCAAAGGTATTTAAAACTCAAATTTGCTACTAAAAAACGTTATAAATAAATACAAAAACAAAAAAAAAAAATATTACTGTAGGTATGTCCTTTAAAGAAATTTCAAAGGATTCCATTTGCTACAGTTAACTCCGAAATTCTTAAGGATGATGTCGATGTGACACTTAAATTCTTTGATTAAGTGCTGTAAAAAAAATGGTGGTACGAATGTAAAAGGAGGATTATGGTAGTACAGAGCAGCCGAGCGAAGTACAAATACTACTATAGTAGTTCATTCGGCAACACTGACTGTATTCCATTCTTTTCTGTTCGTTGTGACGTCCATGTCCACAGCCCAGCAATTTCGCAAAAGTAAAAAAAAAAAATGTGTTCATAGTTGTGTTACTAAAGCCGGTTTTTGTGCAAGCTTAGATCCGCTTATTGAAAGTGCCGGTCTGGGGACATAATATGTCCCCAGCCCGGAATAGTGCCCATTCTTGTTTTAGCTTTATCTTTGAATGTAATCTTGCACAAAACTCGGCTTTGGCTGAATAAAATTGTACAAAACTTGTAAAAAATTATGGATGTAACCAAATAAGATAATTTTTCCAATATGTCAAATAGACAAAAATATTATAAACCGTTGCAAGGCCTTGCGGGCCTGTGGTTGATATGGCAGAAATGGCAAATGTTAATAAATGTTCCCTCTTTTTTTTAGTAGATTCAGGGAAAGATTGGAGATTTATTAGTGAAAGGGTACCTACAATTTTGTTTATCGATAGGATTTGGATTAAACTCAACTCTTTATTTCAACGTTGCATTTAAATAATAGCTAACATTACTGTCTGATTATTAGAGTAATGCCCAATAACTAAAAGAATCAAGAGAAAAATTAAGTGGCCTACTCTGTACAGCTTCTATGTGTTTTGAAAAATATGGCATACGTTTATTGTTTATTAAGATATTTGAATTCTTTTTTTAACATCGATCTTTTCATTTAAAATATTAAATACTGTCCTAAAGGATTTTTTATTTAAAAATGTATGGTAAATTGGGGTACATTCATCATCGAGGCACATTCGTCATAGCCTTTTTGGCTTGGATGCGCTCTGAATTAAGAAATGAAAATAACACCGAACGCATCCTCTACTGAAGTTATGAACGCACTCTTAATTTGACGTTTGTAGTTTCACATTCAGCAGGTGCCGAATGTACCCCGAATTTTCAAAAGCTTCCACTATTTTCAATTTTACAGGGGTAGGTATTGTTGTATAAACAATAGGTACCTACAGAATCTCGTACCCCCCATTTCCTTAGTAAAATTCATCATAGAATTTATTAAGATACGGTTGCGTATTTATTGCATTTACTGGGAATTCCTAATATAAATGCTAAATTTTGTCAATAAAATGTCTTTTTATTCTGTCAAAACCACTTTTTAAAATAATTGTAAGAACCGAAAATTGAAATGACAACAATAAATTGAATGAAATGTTTATAAATCGTATGGTTTGCCATATTTAAGAGTTTTCCAATCTCCCAAACTCAACATCTAGTGATGAAGTGACCAGGACAGCATTCATATTCTCTGTCCATTAGTCCAAACATTATTTCGAACAAAACGTGGTCTGTGTTTTTAATTCATCGCCTCCTTAATTTCAGAAAAATGAGTGTATAGCTATCTCTAATATGCCACTATAGCCTTAGATCACTTAAATAGGTTTTCCAATTCCAAGTAACCATGAAGTCTTCTTTCGCATACAAATCGTATATAAATCATTATGCTCTCGAGGAACTCTATTTCCTCTCACTCTCATCATTTTGCGTCTTGTGTTTCAATTTGCGTTGCTTTTTTTTTTGCGTTTCTAGCAAAAGGCTTCGGTAGCGTGCTCATCAGCCATTTGCTGAATTAAGAACGGAAGATCCGCCAGCGAAATGTGATGCATAGACAAGGAATGTGTGCCAATCTGTGAATACATAAGTTTAAAGATACCTATCTTATTTTTTGCACATTTTCACTCTGCAGTCGCCCATCGCTGCCTTCGGTTGGAGGAAAAGGAAATCCATGAAAACGTTACTCCAAGCTGACATGCTTTTAAGCTAATCTAATAATAACCATAGAAGTTAGAAGTCTTGAATGTGAATTTGCTACTCGAAAAAGCTATATGTGCGATTCGGTTCGCCAGCTTCAGTTAGAAGAATGTGGTTGTCTAAGCTTCACACACATAAATGGATGAAAGGAGCAAGGCAAGGCGCCTAGATGGTTGACAAAACAAACCATTAAGACATTTAAGTTGCAAATTAAAATGTGGCATTTAATATCACACAGGAGACACGATATGCTTGCTTTAGAGAATAATTTAATTGTGTAGGAAAAAGCTTGTTAATAGCTGGTTAAGCTGGTTATTCCCGGATATGCTTTTTGATATTGATACTTGCAACATGCGAAATAAAAAACAGACATACCTGCGACCTACGCACATTATGTCCAATATTATAGAGATGAAAAATTTAAGTTCCAGCCTTTATTAATCAAATCCATTTACATTAAAATTTATTAAAGTTTGCTTTACACTGTGTGACACTCAAAATATACGCGGGTGGAGACCTATCACTTTTTGCAGAGCTTGTTGCACTGATTACAAAAAAGTTTTTAAAATTTCCCTAACACTCCCAAAATCGGGCCAAAAATTGGAGTTTACCCATTGCAAAAAATCTAGCTTCCTCAAATTTTCTCCAAATTTAGATTATTTTACTGTTTTGAAACAATGTAAACGTAACGTAACAATGTAAAAACGTGAATTGAAAGAGTTCATAAAACTATACCTAAAAAGTGTATTTCCTTGGAGGAAGGAAATTCTTTCTTTCGAATGCTGAAGTCGCAATGCGGAATGCTCACGTCTACAAGACATTAAGTACTAAGGTACTTCTTCGAAGCCCTGATGAGTCAGAAAAAAACATGATTATCAAAAATAAGAGGAAAACACCTTTACTAATACACAAAAATGCTTTTGTATCACTTCTGGTCGGTGCTGAAGAAGGCAATCGATAGATCTTTTTGAAAATTTGTCTTTTTAAGAGACTGGCTATTCAAATTAGGTTTTTTTTTGTACTCCAGATAGATATCAGTTGAGAATCATGTCTAACTAAATTTTTACTTATTTACTTACTCAGGTCCTCAGACCTTGATTAGTCCGTTGTGATCCCCTTAAGGCATAGGGATTCCACTACTCCTACGCGCCATTCGTGTACGGTTTCTGGAAATATAACGTAGTTCTCTCCAACTCTTCCCCATGCTGTTCAGATTCCCTATCGTTGCCTTTTAGAAGCGTACGACCCATCCACTGCCACTTACGTCTGCGAATAGTACTGTCTATGGATTCTTGACCCGTTCTAATATGAAGTTCTTCATTAGAAATACGATTGGGCCAAAAAATCCTTAAGATTTTTCATAGACACCTATTCACGAACGATTGCAGCTTACTTGTGACAGTTGTTAGGATTTTCCAAGTGCTGAACCCATACAGAAGCACGGATTCAACATAGTAGCGGAACAGTCTCAGCTTGGTCTTTTAGCTGATAAAATTATTTCTCCATATTTTTTACAGCATTCCTTGTTCGGCTCCGCCTTTGGTAGACACAAAAAATCCCAGGATATTGCAAATCTTCTACTTTCTCTACCGGTTGTCCAGAAATATTGACTTGAACGGATGAGTTACTTCCGAGGCTGATCATTTTTGTTTTTGCCGTGTTAATTTTCAGCCCCTGACTTTCTTTTACGGCCTAGGCTATCACTTGCGATATCAGAAGTTTTTAAAGATCTCTATGGTTTCTTGAGAGTATTCCCTAAAAAAAAAAACAAATAACATTTTAAATAACTTCACCAAAATATGAAGGACCACAGGCCCTTATCTTTAGCGGATTGCAATCGGAATCTCTAACCCTGACTTCTTTCCTTCGGTGCTTGCATCGTATAATTTTTGGCGTTTAGGGTCGATCCCATAGTATTGTGGTACGAACATGTGTATTCTTGGTTGCTCGGGTATATATCACGGATGACTCTTAAATGTATCACTAGAAATCTGAGAGGCAGCTTTGTCACAATTTTTCTCAATTAACAATATCGCAGGTGGTAGTACTCCTAGGCATAATGGTGATCCGGTAAACTATTACTCCGGAGGTCTGAGTTTGATTCCGAAATCTAGATTTAGGTGTTTTTACGAGTTCATATTAAAGCTTTTTACAAAATAAAATCAAAAAATTTCCGAAATATTTTCTTCCAAATTTTAAAGATCAACTAACCACAGGTAATTGCACCTAAAGCCATGATTCTTCCGACAGGATATCAAAAACACTAATTTTGTCTTCGGTTTTCTTTAGTCCATCAACAACAACGACCCCAGGTTGGAATATCCAATTTTAACAGCTTTCCGTTGTTGTCTGGCCTAGCATTAGCTCCTGTAACTGTATACTTGTCTGCATTGGATCCGGTAGGGCTGAGTGGCAGAACAAAAACCGTCAGTTAATACTCCTACTCCCTTGTGTTTATAATTATCGTGACTTTGACTCCAACGAATGTACTTTAACCGACATTATAACCGCAAACTAGAAACAGAGTATGAACCCAACATTAAGGACACAACATTCAAACTGGCTCTGGCAAACCAATGTAATTGCAAAACAATATCCTTCTCGGATTGGCCCGACTAAACCCTCGTCGTAGGGAATCCTAACTATACTAGATATACTCATAGACAAACAGACCCGCAATCGGCAATCTTGGTATGCAATGTAACCAACAATCATGGATTCTCTGGTGTCTACGTTCTATGTCCTCAAAAAAGGTACAACGAGAACTTTGTGTGCGATAACAACAAGAGGGTATGGAAATGAATACCTAAGTCTTCTAAATATAGGAACGCTTGACATGGTGGGGTGTACAGTACAACAGTATTCCCCCGAACTTATACGTTACGACAATAATTGTATAGGGTTTCACTGAAAATGCTTGCGAACGAATAAAAGTACCCCTCCTTCTCCGGCCAAACGGTACTCAGGATGTACATAATAATCCTTATCCGACGTTATCCTGTTCGCAGTGAGAAAAAGCATAATTTGGCCTCCGCTAATAGAGGAAATCATTCGAAAATGCTTAGCTCTAGAGAGAGGGGTATTCATCATGGGATATGCACAATTAGGGCTTTAACAACCCAGAATCAGTTGAAGATAGTTTGGTATTAGATGAATGGTTGAGGCTGAGGATGTGTACTTAAAATAGAACGCGCCAGGGTAGTCGACAACCATTGCGGTCGTATTTAACAAATGAGTTTGCTGTAGTGGATGGTTGAAAACATTTCCACTTTTTCTAATCAACAAAAAAAAAAAATGTACAACAGACGCAAAATTCTGGTTACAAAACAGAAAACAATTTTAAACGCTCGTAACCCACACGCTCGTCCTCGTTAAAATTAAGGAATCACGGAAAAGATATTCTGAATGGAAATATAAAATCCTTGTCCTTTGCAGAAAGTGTGTGACGATCTATGGGGGAACAATTAAGGTGTCAACAAAATACCTCAAGATTTCATTACACAAAACAAAGCAAACAAAGAAAGCGACCATTACTAAATAGATGCTAAAATGAAGAAGGTTTACTGGGAGAAATATTTATTAGCATTTCGATTAACTATTTCAAAAGTTAATTTTCTTTGATGTATACAGTGTTGCCAAACAAATAAAAATAAAATCCTGATTTGACAAAAAAAAAATCATGATTTGGATGAAATTAGGAGAAATGATTAATAATTTTTAAGCATATATGTCGGTATATATGTACGGTTAACTGTCTCACAGTGAGCCAAAAGTACCACTCCCACAGCGAACTTTTTCAGTTTTCTCGTTCCCCCTTTTGAGCATTTTGATCCTCTTTGAATTTACTTGTAAGCTGACGCAAGCAAGGGCATACAAAACGGAATTTTAATGTTATGTAAACGAAAAATTATATTTTTTTGATTGTTCTTTAATTAATAAGGCAAAATACAGAGTGATTTTGAAATAAATATTGGCACAGATACACTTTATATGATGGTGCTTTTAACTTATAAATAACAAATTCGCTTGAAAATCAGTGAATAAGAAAGAGAAAACCCAAGAATCCTAAGGAACGTTATCGTATGTATCAGAAGCCACAGCCTAAGTAGATGGATCGATTTACTTTAAATTTGGTATGTGGCGTTTTTTTGGAGAATATCCTCAGATGTTTTTTGAATTATTTTTTTTTACCAAAAATAACGGTACCTGTCATATACCGGTTTTAGAAAAACTCCTACGATTTTGTTAAAAAAAATCATTGTAATTTTTTTAGATGAGGTCTATCTTTAAATGAAAACCATTTTTTTTTCAAAAACCGGTAATTACGGTACCTGCCATAGAACCGTTTTTGTTTTAATTCTGATTTTCTCCTTTATGACTGATTCAATTTCAACCATTTTTCTTACATGGAAGCTCTTAAGTAGCCTTAATAATGTTTATTAAAAAAATTTCAAAAATTGTTTTTTTGGATTTAAAAAAAAATTAATTTTTTCGACATCTACTTGGTATTTTTTTTTTTTTTTCAAAATTTAGTTTTTAGGTGTGGATAAATAATATCTTAAAAATGGCGTACCATTTTTGAAGTTATACTTCTTTACCAGCGATTATAAAAATATTAAACCAGTTATAACAATAACACATAGATTTTTTCAGCCCATTAGTAATGATGAGTTTTTATGAAAAAAAAATATTCTAAAAATTCAACTTTTTAAGTAAAAAAATATTTTTCAATACCAAATATTTTTTTTGACGTTTGAAAATGATGTAATTATGGAAACAGTTGATAATTTCTTGAAAAACTAATTGTGCACATTAAAAGATTAAAAAAAAAAAAAACTAGGCGTCTAATACGGATTTCATGTATAATGCTCCATAACAGGTTTCTTGAGCTTTAAAAAACAAATACGTTTTTGAAAGTTTATATGGGTGGTTTAATTGATTTTAAAAATTAGGGAATAACGAGAAAAATATTTTGTCAAAAATAGAGTTTTAGGCTTACGTGTTGTCTATAAAAGTGTGAAAAAGTTAGATTTTTAAACATTTTTTTCAATGAATAACAGTAAAAACAAGATTTTTCAGTCCAAGGTTTTTGACCGTTTCCAACAGTATTTTATTTTTATCTTTTCTTATTTTTACATTTTTAAACTTGAAATTTACACAGCCATTAGATATTGGGTAAATGCATTTTTGTACAAACTTCCACAATTTGTTTAAGTCTGTGAGCCGACATAACGGTAAAAAGAGTTTAGTTTACGCGGTGCTTAGTTACAATTTACATAAGCCTCATAAAACTATGACCCAACTTTACTGAGCATCGCGATAAAATTACCTTTAATTTGATATATCACACATATTTGTACTGTACATGCTATAAAAGCTTCACAAACTTGAAAAGAGTTTCATCCGAAATTCAACAAAATTCAACAAAATTGTTTGTTATGGTCGTCGGGCTCGACCAGCCACTAGTGGAGAACAGAATTGTTGGCTCACAAATGAATTCGAGATGGTTCGCTTTTGTTGTTTCTTGTCGAATTTTTAAAGACTGAGGTGTCTAAATTTAGCTGAAAAATTAGGCTACAACATGGTGTAATTTTGTATACAGTTGTATATAAAAATAATGAGTAAAAGGTGATTAAGAACAAAATAAATTTTGGTTTTCTTATTCTTTTTCCAATATGCATTGCATTGGATATTAAAATCTGTTACTTGAGTTTTAGTTGCAGGATTTTATTAAATTGAACAGATTAGATAAAATGTTAGTTTATAATCCTGCATAAAAATATTGGATACTTATTGTAATAAACATTGCCATGAATGCAATAAAATTACAAAATTTAATGAAAAAATTGATAATTTTCATAATATTTTTAGCTCAATTTCAAGATGTGTCTGTTTTCTTAAACAATTCCACACAGAGTTTATTGATTAAATTAAAAACAAAGACTGTAAATGATATTTTACAGAAAAAACATCGAACAAAATGAACTTTTTATGCTCCTTTGACCAATTGTACCATTCGTAACATCTGACTATGTCTGCTTAAATAATTTTAATTTTCTTATAAAATGTCAACAATTATTTTGATATACGATTTGTTTCAATAAGACACTCACAAGCACAAGCTTCGCAATATCATTAAATAATATCAAAAATAGTATAAATTCGAAAAAAAATCAAAATATTCCTAAACAAAATATCTGTAAACAAAATAGCTTTTAACTTTAGTAAAACTTAACCGAATTTTGTAATTTGAGGTATCAATAGAAAGATTAAAGTCGCAGTAAAAATAAAATCAAATACATTTTTTATTTAAATTGTGTAAAATAAATAATGATAGGAAGTATAACTTCTGACGCGTGTTCATGAGTACACACACCTTTTTTTTCTTATGAATGTCCTTGCAAATATTTATATAGAATAAATAGTTTTTTTTATTTTTATTAAACGGCTCTAACAATTTTCCAAATTTTTTTTTTTCTAAAAATGTATCATTATCAAATTGCATACTTTGTTTTGAGGTTAAATTCATTTAAAAATATGTTTAAGTCATTTGAAAATCGAATTTTATTCTTTTTAATTTTTTTTCTCAAAATTAAAATACAAAACTGACATTTTAAAACTCATTTAAAAAAAAAAAAAGGACTTTTCGTTTGATACCCATTTTGCGCTATTTTAAGTATCTATATCTTAATTTTGTCTTTTTTTTTTTCTCCCAACAGTACGAATATTAGTTTTGAGTATGTCGTTAAAGGACTCACCTGCATTTTGTGCCATAAAGCATTTTTGTGGGAATTATTTCGACTTTTAGGTCTTTTTTGCTTAAATCTACTTAGCTTAAATTCCAACAGAAACGTAGGCAAAAACTAAATAAAAACATTCATACTTATAACAAAACATTCCGGAAACTTTAATTGAAAACTACAACTTTTTTTTTTTAATTCAAACTTTTTTAACTAACGTTCCAAGATCACTAGGGACAACATCCCACTCAAGTAATCTACGAATATAATATATGAATGTGTATGAATGAGTGTGTGTATGTTTTTTTTTTTCTTTTCTTGATGGCAGGACATTCATGGCACCTCGGCTCAGAAATTACTCATTTTTACATCGAAAATTCAATTAGAAGTGAAAAACTTTTCATACGTTATTATCAGAGAATGGAACAAAAAGCATAAAAGGTTCTGGTTCTTCTGTTGATGTGGGATAAAAAACTTTGACTGGAATTTTGTAAATATAAAATGGTGAGATTCTGTGTTGTTTTTATTATTATTTTTTTTTTTTTTATACTTTATTTTTCGTTTATGTGTATATTCTGCATGTTTATTTGACAAGAAAGTTTTAGTGATGATGAAAGTTTTCACTTTCCATTTTGTTGAATAGTTAAAGTTTGTTAAATCTTTTGAGAAGAAGTAGGTTAGATATTAAAAATGTTTTGAAAGAATTTGAAAACCTTATAAAACCTTTTTTCGGAATGTATTTTGTTGTTTTCTTTGAATAGAAGTTTTGAAAAAATGTCCATAAGACACCTACAAACCTAGATAGAGTTAATTTAGTTTTTTTTTTTTTTGTATGAGTAATGTAAATTCATAATGGAACAATCTATTCTTCTTTCTTTGGCATACAAGCTAATTTGAAAAAAATGTAGCGTGGATCCCAATTAAATTTTAAGATAGCTGTTACTAAAGCAATACGCAAAGCATAGAACACCTATCTTACCTAGATAGGTACTCTATGACGCAAAGTATGAGTACTGAGTACGTTACGACCTTTGAGACAGTTTCAACGGAAAGAATTCGAATATCAAATATTAAATCTAAAAAGATATAGAAGATTGCTTCAAGGAAGTATCACAAGTGACCCACTGGATAAAAGAAATATCCAGGGGCTACGAAATAATAAAAAAAGGAACTACAATAATACGGGTCGACACAAAATAAAGCACAAATGAGAGGTAAACAAGCATCCTCCTAATGTGTCAAGTACTACAAACTGACTTGATCGCTAAAAGTTTTGCTTATTCACGATAGATTTGTCATTTCACGATTTCAACGGATCGCTAATCGATCATGCGATTTAAGAAATCCTTCGGGGGATTGGCAATTTTCACAACATAAACTCTACACCTTGTTAAACTAAAACCTCCCCCCTCCCTACCGACTTACTCTAAAAGCGGTGAATAAATGTCAATAGGCGGACTTTGAACAATGATAAACAGCGATTTTCGAAATAATTGCGATAGCAAGATAATTCTTCTGCCCAATGTTAGATCGGTCTCTCCGTTTTGCGTTCTGCCTGCGGTTGCCAAGATAGCAGCAAAAATTATATTAGAGAGAATTAAAGAACATCTAGAAGACACACTCGACGCCGAACAAGCAGGTTTCCGCACTGGTTCATCCTGTGTTGATCACTTTAACACCTTGCGGATCATTACTAAACGGTTCTTCGAATATCGATCACCACTTCACCTGCTGTTCATTGATTTTGAAAAAGCGTCTGATAGTGTTAACAGAGAATTTATTTGGATTGCCTGACGCAGGAGAGGCATTCCAGATAAGTTAATCGCTATTATTAAAGCAACCTACGATGGATGCAAATGTCACGTTTTACATAGAGGAAGGTTTTCGGATGAATTCGAAGTCTAATGTGGAGTCAGACAGGGTTGCATACTGTCGCCAATACTTTTCCTGTTAGTGATAAGTGATGTGCTACGTGCAGCCCTGTTAAACGGAAATAGTGGAATTCAATGGAGCCTGACCTCCCAACTCAAACATCTGGACTACGCGGACGACGTATGCTTACTCTCTCATAGGATCATGGATCTCCATCAAATGACAACAAGGGTGGAGGGAGAAGCAGAAATCGTGGGGTTGAAAATTAACACGGCAAAAACAAAAATGATCAGCCTCTTAAGTAACTCATCCGTTCAAGTCAATATTTCTGGACAACCGGTAGAGAAAGTAGAAGACTTTCAATATCTTGGGAGTTTTGTCTCTACCAAAGGCGGAACCGATCAAGATGTCGACAGACGTATCAAAAAAGCAAAGGCTGCTTTCGGAATGCTGTCCAAAATATGGAGAAACAACGCTCTAAGCTTAAAGACCAAGCTGAGACTGTTCCGCTCCAATGTTGAATCCTAGCTTCTGTATGGGTGCAGCACTTGGAAAATCTTAACATCTGTCACAAGCAAGCGGCAATCGTTCGTGAATAGGTGTCTACGAAACATCGTATTTCTAATGAAGAACTTTATATGAGAACGGGTCAAGAATCCATTGACAGTACTATTCGCAGACGTAAGTGGCAGTGGATTGGTCATACGCTTCGAAAAGGCAACGATTGCATTGCTGGCCAAGCGATGCAATGGAACCCACTCACACAGGCAGGTAGAGAGTCGGGTCGGCCGAGAAGCACATGGCGCAGGACAGTCAAAAGTGAATCTGCACAGCTGGGGAAGAGTTGGAGAGAACTACGTTATATTTCCAGAAACCGTACACGATAGCGCGTAGGAGTAGTGGAGGCCCTATGCCCCTTAAGGGGATCATAACGGACTTTTTAAGGTCTGAGGACCTAAGTCAGTAAGTAAGTAAGATAGTTCTTCACTGCGTCTTCAACTTTCGTTCCTCTAATAAGTAGAGACCACTATATCATTGGAGGAGAATTATATTGCTTTCGCAATTATTTCGAAAATCAATGAATTTCATTTTTTGAATGCGACTTTCAGGCAGAATGCCCCATACAAAAGGTCTTGGACCCGCTTGTTTCTAATGATCCTCATTACAAAAAAAAAAATTATCTTGCTATCACAAATGAATCGAAAGTTGATTTTTTTTGCACTTTTCTAGTACGTCTTGCAGGCAGAATGTTTCCGTAATCAATATCCTGGGCTTATCGTGGGTAAACAACCCACAGTTCTTAAGTTACGAATTTTACACAAAAAAAAAAAACTTAATTTTAATGTTTTTTGAATTGAAAATTTTGTCGTCGCCTTACTTTTGAACTAAGGGTGGTCTAACGAAAATAAATGTTACCTGGGACAACGAACCACAAACTGACAAAAAAAATCGCATATGGGGTTCCCAATTTTACACAGTCGAACAGACCTTAGTGCTTGTTTATTAAATTTTTTTTTAAGAATATTAAAAGTGCAATAAAGCTTTCACAAAATGGCTGTAGAAAAATATTAAAAGTGGGATTTGTGCCGTTCCTGTTGTTTTTAGAAAATAATTGTCAAAAAATGGTACTAGCAAAACTTCGAAAAATCATATACATATTTTAAATCATTTCCATTGTCAACCACCAGCTCCCATTCATCTTCGATACTAAAAACGCTAGAAGCATTCTCTTTTCAGAACTTAAATACAACGAGAAAAATAAAACTTATGAAATTGAATGTAAAAGAGTTACATGGGTTACTCATTGTCATAGCTGACGAATAGTGTGAACAATTTTAGAAAGGACACACCATGATGAGAAAAAATTCAAATTTATAATCAGACAATTTTTTCCATTTTCTTTCTTTCTCACAAAGAGCTTAACTGTGTTTTCTTCCTTATAAGTAGCTAAAATGTTCTTAAGAAAAATTAATGTTTTTTTTTTAAATGAATTATCGAGGCTTATGGTTTTATAAAATAGTGTGAATGCAAAACGAATGCAATATTTTAACGAATTTTAAGAAATTCTATAGTCCCATCCATAACATCACAAAGAGCAAGAATCATCATAGTAAATAAGTTTTCAATATAAAGAACAAATGGTCACCATAATAATATAATTCCGCATAAAATTCTTGTTGTTGCCATTAACTAAGAACGACGACAATGACGACGACACACATAGTCTTGTTTACGCAAATACCATTATTATACTAGCAACAACAAAAAATGTTTATCTTTGTAACACAAAATCACCATTTACCAACATGAATTAAGGACTGGTCATTAGCTTCCCACAGGACATATGGGTCTCAACGCAAAAGCAACTTATACCTACCTTATACCTACCACAGGTCTTACCGGGAGCTTAATTACAGTTACATTGTAATATAGTGCGACATTTTGGCATAACAAGTACACAGACCTACAATAATGAGCGGTAAGCGTTGAATGACGAAAAGGAGATTTAATGGTTTTATTAGCATTCCGTTTATTTCCCTTAGGGCAGATAAAAAGTACCTACTTACACCCTTATCATATTATATTTTTTTGTCTTCTTTTTTTCGCTTTCTGAAAAAAAAAGGACATTGTGTCGTCCTCACAGCATCAGTGAGTGTAGCAGTAAGCAGCATTTAGAGAGCGACTACCTGCTGTGTTAAAAGGTATTTCCTTTTGGCATTTTTACATTTTACTTTACTTACGACACGATGCGATGGATAGAAGAAGATGGTGTTAGACATGAATTCATGTTTCGAAATTAGGAAAAAAAAAAACATGCGGTAAAAGGGAAACAAGAGGTTTTCGAGATAATCAGTGATGGGACAGAAACATAACTAAATTTTGTTAATAATACAAAAAAAAAAAGGAGAAGGGTCGCCAGAGGGTGAAGAAGTTCTTTAGAAAATATTTTATGACTGGTTGGGAATCTTGGAAGCTCTTGACAAATTTTCAAGATTTTTTCCATTTCTTTTGCTGGCATAAGAAAAAGGTTGATTGTGCTTCAGTGAATTGCCATAGAGCAATTTTAAAGAGTTCATAATAGCATTACATAAATGCCACAAGAAGAAATGTCCCACTTGTTTGCTTTTAATTTTCACCTTAAAAATTTTGAGAATTAATTTCTTTTAAGTCAAATTCTACCAACAATTTTTAATTTCTGGTTTTCTGCTAGTTGCTTTTTCAAAGTTTAGTATGAGTTCCACATCTTATCTTGTTTTTTAAATGCAAGAAGTTAACATCAAATGCTTCTGACATTCAATTAACTTTGAATTCTGTTGTCCAACTGGATAACTGGTCAAAGTTTGATCAGCGGAAATATGCAGTAGCCAGAATTTTTTTTTTTTTTACCTAATTTTAATGTTTTTTGCACGTCAGAACCTATTCTTTTAAGCCACAGAGAGAACAATAGAGGCAATTTCTTGGAACTGATATAAACTTATATCCAAATATGTCTCCGTTTTAAAAAAGCATTTGTGGAGAATCGAGAATTCAATAGGTAATAAGATACGAGTCAGCTTGTATTTTTCGAAGAATATTTAAAATGAATTTATAAGCTTTTTGGGGAAAGAAGCGAGGGCAAAACTCTTAAACGTAAAAGACAGCCACCAGGCGAAGTACTGTGGCATTATATTTGACAGCACACTACATGAATCAGATATCAACTATAAATGAACAAGTTCATTACATTATTTTACGTCCAGAATGCCAAATTTGAAGTGAGAGAAACCTTTCTGTGGCATAGTGGAAAAACTTTACACATTTTCCTCAGCTTCTTCGCATCGTTGGATATTCTCATAAAAACAATTAAGTTCAAGAGGTGCTGAAACCAAACTCTTTTCTGCTGTATCCGACTTTATGTTTTTGTGTTATCTCTAATTCTAATGCGATATTTTGGAAGAAGTTGATGCAGCATAGAAATACTTGCAAAAGCCGGGGATAACTCTGGAAAAAAGTTCAATATAAATCAGTAAATAAGGCACTCGCGAGTTTTCAGGAGCCAGGGTTGCCATGTCCAGAACTAGCTCCACAGCTGAATTTAAAAATTTTGTAGCCCAAAATCGGAGCCGAAAAAGTAGCCCAAATACCCAATTCCTATAAATAAAATCATTTTTGATAACTTCTATCGTAATTTATTTTTATTTTAATAACATAAAATAAATTCTTGCAGTTCAGTTAATAAAAAATGGTGGCAAATTTTAGGTTATATTTAGAGCGAGAAAATTATTTATAGCACAGTTATGATAGGGCGGTCATATTGAAATTGCTGTCAGCAATATTGAAAAGAGATGATTTCCGATAAGTAGCCCAATCTGCCAAGCCTGCATTGATCTTATTCATCGGCCTAAGGCCATAGAAGACATTGCGTCAATTTTCTTGGCTCTTCATCCGAAAATATTGCTGAAGAGAACTGAAGAAGAACTGCGTGCTTTTTTTCAATGATTATCTGGAAATTTAAAGAACTAACAGATAACATTATCATATTGAAAATCGGGCGAATACGGCCAGCGTCACATGGTAGCTGCAAAAATTAATTTGAAATCATTCAGCACTTAGTTTTTTTGCCGACCACGAGCATGACTGCCACTAAAACTGACTTCTACAGTTCTTTTTCAGCAGCAACCTTCACGAGCTGATTGCTGCGGATGACGAGCGGCTTCGGCTGGTCTTTAAATCGACCACTTAGGTAGGTCTTTAAATGTTTCGAAGGCCATTAATGGTTATTAAGATTACTCTTTAGATCATAGATTATTTTGATGCTTGTACTTGGCCATAAGGACTGAATTTCAAAATACTTTTTTCAGTTTTAAGCTAAGAAGACTGCTTTGCTAGTTGAAAATATAGATTCTTGTAAGTAGCCTTTTTAAAGTAGATAATTTGTTTTGTTATAAAAAAACCTCGATATACTTAAGTTTCAACTCTAAAGTACACAAGAGCCATCCTTTGAACAATAAAAAAAAAAAAAAAAATTATGTGCACTCTTAAAAAAGCTGGAACAAAAACAAAATTCTGTAGAAAAATAAAAACTCCATACTGAACAGATGTCTCTATAAGTTAGGGGATCTATTAATCATCTCAGCGTTCTATTCTCATTATTTCATCCCCTTATCAAGCTGTCAACTCGTCTCCCCGAGGAAAGACAAAAAGTAAAAAGAATAAAAGAACAGGAAAAATTGAGGAGCATAGAAGAATATGCTTCCTACGAGCTACCTATACATATACAACAACGCTGACGATCCTATAAATTGGAACACAGGATGAAAATGCTAAAATAGTCCTTAGCATAATAATATTTTAGTTCTTTTATTTTTCCAAACTCGCATTCTCCTCTACCATCGCATCTCATCGGCCTGGCTTATTTCTGCATGAGAAAAATTAGAATGAATTCAGTCGCTTCGTTGGCCACTATTCTCTGGATGATGCTCTTGCTGCTGTTGCTCCTGCTGCTGCTGCTGCTGCTGCTGCTGCTGTTGATTTTGATGGTTCTCCTTCTAGCTGCCTGCTGCTGATGTTGATGATGATACCATGACGTTGATGGAAACTACGCTCAATGTGCATCCCCCATCCGTTCTGATTGTTGGATACAATCATTTGGAACATCGAGGGCAACTATCTACTGCAACTGGGCGACCGACCGACCGACGACGTAGTCGTTGTCGTCCTCATCGTTGGTAAAACTTTTTCTTCCCTGTTCATCAGAGTTGCAATTTTCTAATAAGTCTGGACGAAAGAGCAATTTATCATAAAGAGAAAACAGGAACAGCAAGAAAAAAAAAATAATAATAATAATAATCTGGAATATTTGCAAGTAATGCATAGCATAGGATGCCCGGCCCGCTTTTCAAACAATCTTCCACGATGACATAGAACATTTAAAAAGTGCTCATTTTTTTCTTCTTCTAATTTTACAGGATTGCTTGCAATTTTACGTAAAAAAAAGAGATAAAAATATTATTTGATATGATTTAGCAGTTGAAACAGAACGATTTCTGATGTGCTTCAAAGCGAAATATATATTTGAAAAATTTAGAAGAAAAGAGGTACGTAAAGCTACCACCGCCCATAACAAAAATTCCAAAATGTGAGTATGCAGGAATTTGTTGCTAATTTTTTGCTAATTTGTTACCCCAATCTCGAATTTTGCTCCATGTTTTGACCCTGAAAAGGTCACGTTAGTCATACAAAGGTTTCTGGGAAAAAAAGTGACTGAGCCTTTAGCTTGAATTTGTTGCTTTACGAAAAAGTGCGTTTCACATTTCTGCTCCCACTCCTTCACCCTCAAAAATTCAAAACAAATTTTGATGACGTCACTTAAATGCAGTTACAATTTCGAAAATCTAAGTATGGGGGAATTTGTTGCTCATACATTATCCCAGTCTCGAATTTTTTGCACCACGATTTGACCTTGATGTATTTCAAGGTTGTAGGCTCAGCTTAAGGCGCAGTCACTGTTTATTCCAGAAACCTTTCAATGGCAAACTTGACCTTTTTCAAGGTCAAAACGTAAAACAACAAATTTGAGATAAGGGCAACAAATTAGCAACAAGTTCCTGCATACTTGTATTTTTGAAATTTTGAGTTTTGAATGATGGCGGTGCTTCATTTCACGTAAAGTAAGCACCGCCATGGGTTTGGGGGAGAGGGGGCGGAATACGGCTACAAATTAGCAATACATTTCTACATACTAACATTTTTGAATTTTTGTTATGGCGGTGCTAACTTTACGCACCTGAAAAAAACGCGTTTTCGGAAGCTTCCTTTTTCATTCTCTTATCAGGCTGTGTCCTCTGACCGTCAAACCAAGGAATGCCCTTCTTGCCGATCTGTGCGTTAAAGTCACAAAAAACAATCTTGACGTCGGCGTCGTACTTCGGACACCTATCATTCGTTTTCTTGTGAAGTCCATAGAAAGTTCTTCGGTCGGGTCATCTTTCTCTTCCGTTAGAATGAAATTATCTTTACTGTGATAAGGCTCCCTAAGTCATAAAACAAAAAAAAAATCCCCTCAAAACTTTTTTATTCGTAGCAACTGTTTTGCATTTGACACAAATTGTAATTCTATTACAGCAAATATAATGCAAAACAACCTATTCGTTTGGAGCTCATTTTCATGAGTTGATTGCAGAAAATTGTATTGTTTGCAGCAAACAAATGAATTGTATTTGAAGAACCTCTCCAGAAAGTAGTTTGTGGCAAAGAACTTCACTTCTGGTGTAAATATACAATTAAAAAAAGTTTTTAACACAAACGAATATCTCAATTTGCTGCAAAAGAAGCCGTTAGATTATACTAAGCAAACGGATAAGGCGTTTGGGCATTTGTTTTCGTTTGCTGCAATCGATTTGTTCTCTCAGTTACGGTAGAAGATATCGAAGGATTTTATTTTTAGTAAAAGCTCTCCCTGGTGACACTATAGGAACAGCAGGTAAAAGCTCTGTTAGATCTGCAGGTACTAGTGAAGCCCTTGGTGCCACTTAGAAACAGCAGGCAATAACTCTGGTAGATTATCAGGTTAATTGAGGCCCTCGTTAGTACCTGCTGATCTACCAGAGCTATTGCCTGCTGTTTCTATAGTACCACCAGGGGCTTTACTAGTACCTGCTGATCTACCAGAGCTATTGCCTGCTGTTTCTATAGTACCACCAGGGGCTTTACTAGTACCTGCTGATCTACCAGAGCTATTGCCTGCTGTTTCTATAGTACCACCAGGGGCTTTACTAGTACCTGCTGATCTACCAGAGCTATTGCCTGCTGTTTCTATAGTGCCACCAGGGGCATCACTAGAACCTGCTGATCTACCAAATCTGTTGCCTGCTGTTTCTATAGTGCCACCCGGGGCCTCAATATACCTGCTAATGTACCAGATTGGCTATGGCGCACGTTGTTCCATTAAATGAGAACTGGGTTCCTTAGTGACGTAACGTTAAGAAAATATGGGTTAGAAGCCTTGCTTTGAATGGCCTGAAATAACATAATGTACATCGTTCTTAAATGGATTCTCTAAGATTAAAAAAATTCTCTTAAAAATATATCTTTTAAGTTATAAAGGAAAAAAAAACCTGTTTAGTGGGACACACATTAACATACATGCATGATTGAAAAATGTAATATTATAATGCTCAAGAACTCCTGTACAACAATAATCCCTAGCTGCCTTGTACCTACCTACAACTATTGGTTGCGGTATGAGGTTCTTTCAGCGAATATAATACCATTTTCTCTAATGGTTAGTTGGATACCTATTTTATTTGTAATTTTTCATAAATTTACATTGGTATTGCTTTCAGACCGAACTTGGTAAAAGGAATACATGGGTAGATGAAAAAGAAGATGAAGAACCATCGCTGAAATTGGCTTTCGCCAAAATGGCAGTCCATATTATTTATTCATATGTATTCTCAATAAAGAGATGTAGAGAGGAGCAGCCAGCTATAAACATGTATGTTGGAACTTGCGGAAGGTACCTACCTACCTACTCTTATATGCAAAAAGGAATCTTATTGAAAAATTCCACCAAATTGAAACTTCTTTAGAAAGCGCGTCGTCTAAGATGGAAAATGGAACCATCATGGGACGCCCGCCCGCCCCACGCGGATGATATGGTTTTCGAGAGTATTTATATTTTTTTTTCTCTCTTTCCATCTCTTTCTAAATATAAAAAGGACTACCGCACCACAACCACAAATGAAATATCAAGACCTAAACCGGAAATAAATTTGTATCGCCAACAAGATTCAAGAGATACTATACCTACTATGAGTAGTAATATAAGGGCCATGATGGAAAATGAAGATTGGTAGATGTTTTAGTGTTCAGCAGGCTGGGGCTGAACTGGGAAGAATCAGAAGAAAGACTTTCTTTTGTTGCAAAAAAGGACCAAGTCCTTTTTATATCCCTATTTTACATAAAGAAAACCTTTGATTGTGGCAAGATTAAATTGTTATACTTTATTCCAAGGGAAAGTGTGTATTTTTTTGTACGAGGGAAGATGGTAGTGAACGATATGGTTGCCTTTGTTTTACGAGACCGCTCAGGAATTTATTCGAGCGTGTTGAATTTTCCACTCCCTTTGATTTTTTTTTTTTTTTACATTTCATTTCAAAAGTGGAATGCTGAAATTGAAATCTATACAAATTTAAAGAAATGGGTTGACAACATTCTCTCGATGGAAAAAGTTGATATGGGTAATTGAAAAAGAAAAATGAACGTGTTAATACGGTTTGTTTTTTATTTTGTAAAGAAATAGTTCCGGAGGGTGTCAAAATATCAATATCAGTTTGTTTTATTTCTAACTCAATGCACTCTGTAACCAGTCCATGTCATATTGAAAAATAAAGTAAATTGTAGCTTTTTCGAAGGGATGATCTCTTTTATGTACAAAATATTCAATGATTTTGGAATGTAGACATCTTAAAGGAATTGTTGAAGTGAAATTTACAATTTCTTTTTTTTTTGTTAAAGTTTTTTTTTTATAAAAAATGCAAATTACAGAAATACCAACTTGCTTCAGGAAAAAAGATAAATCGCATAGAATTCTGGTTCGGATGGCCTACCGCTGAACAGGCTGCGGGAGATGACTTGATCAGGAGCAAATAGCAACTTATTTCTAGAATTTGGTCGGAGAAAAGTATGCCCAATAATTGCAAACTTGGCATATTGTGTCCAATCTACAGGAAAGGTCTGGACTGCGCAACTACAGAGGTATTAGTCTCCTCAACATCGCATAAAAAATTCTGTTGGCTATTTTGTGTGTCCGCCTTAAACCATTTACCAACGTCCTGGATCGGATCCTACCTGTGTGGTTTTAGGCCAGGAAAATCAACCAACGATCAGATTTTCACACTCCGGCAGATCCTGAAAAAAAAACAAGAATACCAAATCGATAGACACCATCTCTTTATCGACCTTAAAGTCGCCTATGATAGCGTTAATAGGGACGAGCCATATACAGAGTCATGTTACATCTTGACATCCCTGCCAAACTCGTCAGCTTGTGCGGGATGACAGTAGAGGAATCTCATTGCACCGCCAGGGTCGGTAAGAATATTTCCAACCCCTTTGATGTCGAGAAACGTTTAAAAAAGGGTGATGCGCGTATCGTGCAACCTTTTTAACCTCGTGCTTGAAGCAATCGTGCGCAAGTCAGAAGTCAACACCAGAGCCACTATTTTTCAAAAGTCCGTTCAACTCTTCGCTTTACTGATAACATTGATATCATTGGAAGAACGAATCGAGCTGTCAGTGGAGCATTTGCAAGTATTCAAACGTAGGCGACGAAGATAGGTTTGGCTGTTAATAATACGAAAGCAAAGTATAATGCTGTCATCGAGAAGAGAGACCCAACATGCATCGTTGACTGGGTCAAAATGTCACCATTGGCAGTTATAACTTCGACGTAGTCAAAGACTTTGTTTATCTGGGATCCACTATTACATCGCACAACACCATCAGTGTAGCGAAGAGTCAACCGAAGAGTCATACCTGCCGCTGTTTCTTTGGGCTGAGAAGGCATTCATAAAGTAAAGCCCTCTCCGAAAAGACCAAGGAGACCCAATATAATACTATAATCATCCCAGTCCTGCTGTATGGGGCAGAGGCAAGGACACTGTCAGTTTCAGATGAAAACCAGCTGCGAGTTTCTTTGAAAGAAAGATTCTTCGAGTGATATTTAGAGAATAGAGAAGAAGATACAACCACGAACTGTACGGGCCTTACAGCGATATCGACCATGTCAAAAAGCTGAGAATATAGCGATTGAGATGGTTGGGTCACGTGGAGCGTATAGACACCAACGCACCAGTCCAACGAGTTTTGGCATCAAACCCCTATGGACAGCGTGACAAAGGAAGGCGCTTAGGTGGCGCGATCAAGTGGTGAATGACCTCAAACAACTTGGTGTGAGAAACTGGTGGCAACTAGATAGGGAGAAGCTAGTTGGATAGGTTTATTGGTTTAAACCAACATCCATCCTAGATTGTATGTGCCATCTTTAGTAAGTAACAACCAATTGTTTGTGCTATAAGTAAAAATCAAAATCATTCAGGAAATCAATGTTTTCGGATAAATTAGGCACTTCGTTCTTAAGATGACTTTCAGGGGACCCAAAGCGTAAATTGGTACAATCAACGAATGAAGTCGAGACAATCGAGTACTGGTAGCATTTTTATTTGGTTAAATCAAAGGTTTTCAATGGAGAGCACCTCGATTAAACCAAATTAGGAACTGCCAATGTTAGGTTATATCGACTTGATTAAATTGTTATAAGTTCCGTGCTTAGTACCCAAGAGGAAGCCATCTGATTGCAATAGAATCAATTCTAAACGTCAAACACTTATCTTTTTATGTCTTATAAAATGTTTCCTTGCGAGATGGTGGTAACGTGTTGCCATTATTCGGTAACCCGTTCATCCTACACCAGTAATTCACCTACTCTTTATTGTTGGCGGCTGACTTTTCAACAGCAACCTCATTCTCTTCAGCTACTATAGCCTTTTTATCCTGGTTTTTATGCTCCTAATGAAATGTTGGTATTCAATTTAATTATGCTTACTTTGGGTCGATGTGCACGTTACTAATTTTATGAAATATATATAAAAATCAAAATTAGACCAGTTTTAGGCGTATTTGGTTCATAGTAGATACTGGGTTGTGAACTAAGAACTGGTGCTAAGATGTGAAGAAATCACCAGTCACTAACTTGTATCTAGGACCGACTATCAGACCTAGTACTTGGTTTAGCTGGACTGGGTCCTAGACTGGGTCTAGTTTTCGTATCAGGACATTCTGAGTTTCATTTAGATTCCCATAGAATTTTTCTTAGAGCAACGTTACCAAGTGGTCCTTAGACACAATTGTGAGTTCTGAAAGGTTCCATCACTGGTTTGTGTGCCAGGGACATGCTCGGTTTTCTCGAGATACCAAAATAACTGCAACTGCAACGAGTCAACTGATTTGTATGTCAACTATTTTTTCTCTTGACATTTTGACTGTGCCTTCAAGAACAAGTAGTTTTACCGACATTCAGTTTCATTTCTTAGAGCATTTATTAACTGTAGAAATAGTTGGCACAATAGTCACTGTTGGGCTAACAATTAAAAATAAGTTGTGTTGCTGCAAGATCTTTTTATTGCACTAAAATTGTTTTACTCACAATATTACAACACTGAATAGTTCTCGGGACAAAATGTGCTCTGAACTTAAGACTACAGCTTAATATCCGGCCCAAAATGAAGATCTCTACCGAGAGGCTACAATTCTTTGATTTTCATTAATTCAATTTAAAATTCTGAACTAGCTTTACTGAAATGAGAAAATCAAAAACCCAATTTCAAAACTAAGTATGTCATGCCCGAAAAAAAAGTTCAATCATAAATCATGATGCTTCTGTCTCCTGTATGGTATCGTTTTAATTTTACAGCTTCTCATGTAGGTAATATCATTGTATATTCTATAACAAAATTTATCATTATTTTTGTACCTGCCATTCTATGCGGTAAATATGGAGTAGAAGATAAAAAAAATTATAGGTGATAGATATAAAAAAAAAAAAAAAAAAAAAAATACAAGATATATTATTAAGAAACTCTTCTTTATATACTCTGAAGTCTGAACACAACCGAATTACTGATGATGGCATTTGTGTGTCCTTTTTGTCCTTAATATTCTTTATATTTTGCACCATCTTTCCTGCACTTTCTTGGTTCTTATATCACGGATAACTATAAGATGAAAATATTGCCAAGGAAAACTCCCCCATTTTTCTTACTTTATAAGTTCTTATAAGAGCATAAGGAACAAAATACTTTTTAAGTCCTTTTTCACAATGTCACGTCCCATGGATAAATCGAAACGGGAACGGGAACAAATCATTTAAAGCAGATGTGCTTGACAAACACCATGAATGACAACAAAAGCTGATCGTTATCGATGAGAAATGTTCACTTTTTCTTCTTCTTCTTATTCTTCATCATCGACAAGGATATCCTTGTTTTTTCCTATCAATAAAAAAAAAAAATAAGTAAAAGGAGCAAATAGGTGTGAAGTTGCTGTCGTCGAAGAAGACGACATATCCCAAGAAGCCGGTTGAACATTGAAGCCACAGTCAATTTTCTATACAGCATTTTAAAATTAATTAGAACTTTTGAAAAATTAAAAGAACACAAAAGATGAAGGTCGACGGAGAGCGAGTGCATCTGTCTTAAAAGCCACTTAATGAAAAATGAAATATTTTGACAGATTTAATTTTGAGTTTGGATTTATATTAAAAAAAACAACTGTTTTTTTATTGAATTTTCAATTTCATTGCGGAATAAAACGCATGACGTAGGTTCAGGGTCAAAGTTGCATTGGATGTTAAGGCTCAAAACTAAGTATGTTCTTTGATTTGATTAAGAAAGATAGATTTTTAGAAAAAAAAAAAATTTTTCATTGTTTCTGGGGTGTTCTTTCCTTTTTTTAAGGCTTAAACTGCTTTTAGAAAGTTGACTTCATAAACTTTTTATTCTAATTTGGTAAGTACAAAGTGTAACTACATGAACTGTTCATATATTTCTTTATCAAGTTTTAGGGAGCACAGTGGTTAGAGTTATATAAAAAGTCTGTCTTGAAATAAAGGGTTTTCCAATAAGAGGTGTTATTTTGATGTTCAAAGAAAGATGGCATTTTGGAGATAAATGATCGTATGTTTATTTCATTATAAAGAGGAAGGTATGCCGTTAATAATGGAACACAACATTAGCCAAATGGCCGCCAAGACCACGCTTACAGGACCATATCCTTTTCATGAAATTTTCCATAACCAAATCGCAAAGTGGCTGCCCTATGTCCTCGATAGCCTCACGAATTTCATCTTTGAGGTCTTGAATCGACGCTGGGCTGTTGGCGTAGACCTTATCTTTCACGTGGCCCCAAAGGAAGAAGTCGCAAGGTGTTAAATCACAAGATCTCGGTGTCCAATTGTGATCACCTCTTCGAGAGATAACACGGTCCGGAAACTTTTCCCGTAAAAGATCGATGGTTTCATTGCTTGTGTGGCACGTAGCGCCGTCTTGTTGAAAGTAAACGTTGTCCAGATCAATACCATCCAATTCAGGCCATAAAAAATCATTAATCATCTCTCGATAGCGCAATCCATTAACTGTAACTGTTGCTCCAGCCTCATTTTCGAAAAAGTAAGGTCCAATGACCCCGCGGGACCATAAACCGCACCAAACAGTCACGCGTTGAGGATGGAAAGGCTTTTCAACAATAACTCTTGGGTTTTCCGAGCCCCAGATGCGACAGTTTTGCTTGTTGACGTAGCCTCCGAGGTGGAAATGGGCCTCATCAGTCAAGATGATTTTTCGATGAAATTCCGGTTCATTTTCATGCATTTCAAGGACCCAATCAGCAAAGACACGACGTTGTTGATGATCAGCCGGCTTGAGTTCTTGTGTTAACTGAACTTTATAAGCCTTAAGACCCAAGTCTTTATGCAAAATACGGTGTAATGACGTTTGTGGAATGCCTAATTCCAAAGAACGACGAGGTGATTATAATTTCATAAAACTTTTGCACGTGATTAAGAATAAAATAAAAAAAAACATAATAATATATTTCCGACCCCTGCCACGCCTTCTTTTTAAAAAAGTTGTCCAGCACCATGTTTTGTAAAACAACGTTTGCGTTATTAAAAAAACTTCTAAATTATGTGTTTTCTAATAAATTAAATTAAAATTAGCAAAATAATCTATAAAATGTGTCAGTAAAAAAAACTTCATCAAAACATTCCAGCGAACCCCTATTTTTCTGACCAAATTATCGGACTATATGGCAATTAATTTTTAAAATTCTTCAAAATTGCAGTTTTATACTTTATACACTCTTTAAGATTTCAAAATACTTAAATTGTTTTTGACAAACTGAAAGAATAGAAATTGTTTTGATGCAGGTTATTTTTTTTACTTACTTACTTACTAAGGTCCTCAGACCTTGATGAGTCCTTATGATCCCCTTAAGGGGCATAGGGCCTGCACTAGGAGTGCACTGTGTACGGTTTCTGGAAATATATCTTAGTTCTCTCCAACTCTTCCCTAGCTGTGCAGATTCCTTTTCGACTGTCCTGCGCCATCGGCCTTCTCGTCCGACCCTGTGTGAGTGGGTGCCATTGTATCGCTTGGCCAGCAATGCAATCGTTGACTTTTTGAAGCGTACGACCAATCCACTGCCACTTACGTCTGCGTATAGTACTGTCATTGGATTTTTGACCCCTTCTCCTATGAAGTTCTTCATTAGAATTACGGTTGGGCCAAAAAATCCTCAAGATGTTTCGTAGAACCTGTTCACGAACGATTGCAGCTTACTTTTGAAAGTTTTAAAGATTTTCCACGTGCTGCATCCATACAGAATCACGGATTAAACATTGGAGCGGTACAGTCTCAGCTTGGTCTTTAAGCTTATAGCATTATTTCTCCATATTTTGGACAGCATTCCGGAAGCGGCCTTTGCGTTTTTAATACGGCTGTCGATGTCTTGCTTGGTTCCGTCTTTGGTAGATACAAAACTCCCAAATTATTGAAAGCCTTCTACTTTCTCTAGAAATTTTGACTTAAACGGGAATGGGTTTGGTCGTTTGTAAAATGCCATTTAGCGGTTTTTTGTCGATTTTTTCTACCAATGACCGTTTTCAGGGTTTGATCTTATATTAACTTACTTTTTTTCATTATACGGTCTTAATATGAAGCCTAAAGAATGGTACCTTGAAGCTATATGCCACTTAGTTATCATTATTCTTGAACGAAATTGGCAGAAGTGTAGCGTTAACACTTAACGCACAGTATTTTAAAACATCCATGCCTGCATATCTTGCCAACAATGACAAAATCTGAAGAAAGCTGCGTGACGTCAGTGGTGCTTTTATCAGACCAAGAAGTATCTCTGCCTGTTTATCCCCCGAAGGCAATTAAGTAGCTCGAGACGCCGTCTAAAATATCGTTTTGGTTAAGGCCCAGATCCACTCGCGAATTATTACCCTACCCGCCCGTCAGTAAAAGCATGAGGTGTAACCGCTTTTATCAGATTGCCTTATAGCTCGCCTTTAAATATTTGATTATTTGAAGAAAATCATCAAGATTTAAGCACTTATCAATTACATACCTATGTAAGGTTTAAAAAAAAAATTGAAAGAAAAATCCGAAAAAAAACCCTAAATACAGAATCCATCTTTTTTTATTTTTTTTTTCTCCTAACAAACAAATCTTTTTATCTTAAAGAAGATCAACACAAAAAAAGTCAACATAACATTTTAAAGTGTCAAAAGAAAATCACTCGAATCTCCCCAATTCCTCGGGGTTAAGCTATTATAATATGTGTGTTCAGTAAAAAAAAAAAAAAAAAGGACGCACATCGTTCTGTTTTTTTCCTTTTGAAAATAGAATCCCATGGAAATTGGATGAAATCTATCCTTAAGTCCCAACAGAAGATATCCCTTTCCAGATATTCTATTTAATCCATTAAATGATTCTATATACTTTACTTTCTCTAGGATACACGGATGGCTTATTGTTGAGTGTAATTTGAGGTCACAAAAGGATTCGTTTTTTTTTTGTATTTGTAAAAAAAAAAGGAAATAAGATGAAATTCTAAAAAATCTTCTACACAAGTACCTTACTACGAGTACATACCTACAACATAGCTATATGAGCTGTTAGTATCCTTTTCCTATCGAATAAATAAATATCATTATTTTAAGGCTTCAATCCTAATTCATGAATGACGATGATGAGGATATAATGACACCTCCGTTGACACATAATAATGTGAGAGTGGTTTTAAATAAATATGAGACAAATTCTCCATACAATAATGAAGAAATCAAATGGAAGCTAATTTCCTTTCAACATAAATTTGCTGATATTGATGTGTAATATAATAATCTTGAAATCAAGCAAAGTTGTTTTAGTGTTGATTGGACTGATATTTTTAAATGAACATAATACACTGCAAAACACTCATTTTTGATATTTCAAGCTAATGCGGAGTCTAAACTGATAAGAACAAGAGCCTTCGCAGCAACACCCAATGTTTGTCCCAAAAAACTTGTGATTGCTGTCATTTGGCCATAACAAAAATTCGAAAATCTGAGTATGCAGGAATTTGTTGCTAATTTGTTGCCGCATTCCCGAATTTGTTGGTCCACGTTGTGACCTTGAAAAGACTGGGGTAACATATGAGCAACAAATTAGCAACAAATTCCCTCATACTTAGATTTTCAAAATTGTTGAGTTCTTAGATGCTATGTATTCAACTGCATTTGAGTGACGTCATTAAAATTTCTTTTGGATTTTTAGGGGTGAAGTAGTGGGAGTAGAAATTTGAAATGCACTTTTTTGGAGAGCAACAAATTCAGCCTAAAGGCTTAGTCACTTTGTTTTTACAAAAACTTTTCCTTGACAAAGTTAACTGTTGTTCCTACAACTTTTAAAATGCATTTTCAAGGTCAAATCGTGGAGCAACAAATTCGAGACTGGGGTAACATATGAGCAACAAATTAGCAACAAATTCCTGCATGCTTGTATTTTTGAAGTTTTGTGTTTTAGATGATGGCGGTGTTAACTTCACGTGAAGTTAGCACCGCCATTGTTTTGGGGGGGTTAGGGGAGGAGTAACAAATTCGGGAATGGTGTTATTTTCGAGCAACAAATTAGCAACAAATTCTTACATACTTAGATTTTTGAAATTTCGAGTTTTAAGTGTAGTTCTTAGAAGTGCCCATAGAGATAGCTGTGTGAAATACGTTCCACAAGATCCACAATGCGTTTTGGCCATGAAGGAGTTGGGCTAAAAATTTCATGTGCATTTATTTGAGAAGGTGAGGAGTAGCCCTTGAATTGGTGTTAATCTTTTTACTATATGATCATTTTTGAGCGATTTAGATTTTCCTATGAAACTGTTAAGGTGCATTTCAAGGTCAAAACGTGGAGCAACAAATTCGGGAATGCGGCAACAAATCAGCAACAAATACTCAGACTTCCAATCGTATCGACAATAAGACGAGCTTATTCTTTGGGTCATATGATGTTACTTGAACTTGCGGGACCGCAAGCCGTAGTTGATGTTAGAGCTCAGTTAACTTATTTATAAGAAAAGTATATGTTGTTGTGATTAGAATTATACATATAGTGTCGGCGGAAAGGAAAATTTTTCTAAATCCATACATCCAAAGGACTTAGAACAATTTTACTTTCCGCCGCCGATATTTTACACTTAATAGACCAGTGCCAATCCAGTTTTCAGAGGACAAAAGTTGAAAAAGTTTTTAGCAGGATATGGATGGTGGGAAAAAATAGGATAAATAAATAGTACAGGAAAGGGGAAAAATAAATTAACCAACAGATTGCAGAAATGGGGGTGTTTGAGCGTAAAAGTAAGTTTAGGGTCAAAAATTGTGATTTTTTTTCAATTTCTATCTAAAATTTCTAAAACTTTTGTTTAAATATTTATGCAATAGATATAACCTAAAAAATATTGGAAAAAATTCCAAAAACTATTTTGTTTTTTTTTTTGTATCTTTTAAGAAAATTGTTGGATTTTGATGAAACTTGAAACTTAACAAACAATAATAATTTACTAAAGACATAAAAGATATATTTAAATTCTCACAAAAATCAATTTTTTTGATATCAAAGTTCAACTTATAAAACTATTAGGTAGTAGGTTAGGTTAGGTTGACGTGGCTACCGGCAGGAGTGCCGATACACTCAGACCAAAGTTTGGTCCATTGAGATACCACATTGAATCTAATAATAACTTTCCTCTTAATCGTTGAACCACTTTGAGCTTCTTATGAAGCGAGCGAGATTACCTATATCTGTATTTGAAAGATCACTGGGGTCGTTATAGTAGAAGTCTCCTAAAAAGAGTCTTCGTCTTTGCGATAGAGCAGGGCATGTACAGAGAAAGTGGGGAATCGATTCCTCTTCCTCTTCATCCATGCAGCTTCTGCAGAAATCATTTGAGAGAACTCCAAGACGTGTCGCGTGCCTGGCTATTAGACAGTGTCCAGTTATAACACCTATTACGGAGCTGATTTGCGATCTGTTCAAGGATATTAAACGTTTAGAGCGTTTCAGATCCAGTACTGGCCAGATCTGTTTTGTCGCTAGGCAGGTAGTGATGTTATTCCACCTGAGGTTTGTTTTATGTATAGCATCATATTTGAGCAGTAGTTTACACGTAGTTTAGTAGTTTAGCGAGGGGAATACCTATATTTACCTTAGCTGGTAATAAAGGTATTAGTGTTCCACTTTTGGCGAGTTCGTCAGCTCTACAATTTCCGAAAATGTCCCTATGGCCCAGCACCCAACATTGGTGAATATTGAACTGCTGCGCAATCTCCATCAGAGATGATCGACAGTTAAAGGCTGTTATTGAATTGGTAAAGACAGAATCCAGAGATTTTATAGCTGCTTGGCTGTCCGAGAAAATACGAATATCTTGGTTTGATATCACGTTTTCTTTTAGCCAAGACAGGACTTCTTTTATCGCCAAAAGTTCCGCCTGGAACACGCTACAGTGATTAGGAAGACGAAAGGAGAGACTTAAATTAAGTTTATCTGAGAAAAGACCTCCACCAACCCCATCATCAGTTTTCGATCCATCGGTGTAGAAATCGATTGAATCGCATTCCAGGAATTCCATATCCTCCCAGAATGATCTAGGAGGGATGGTAACATGAAAATTTTTCTCAAACTGCATCTTTGGGATGGTATAATCTATGTTACATGGAATTGATCTGAATAAGTTCAGAATGATCGAGTGGCCAATATTATTGTTTATCCACTGTGAGGAGGCTTTGAGCTGAATAGCTGTGCTTGCAGCCGTTTATTTGCCGAAGGTGTCAAGGGGTGTTAGATGGAGCAGAGTGTTAAGTGCAGCGGAGGGGGTGGTGCGAAGTGCTCCGCTCATTCACATACAAGCTGATCTTTGGACCTTATTTTGTTTTTCTAAATTAATGTTTCTGTCCAGTGCAGTCCACCATACAGACACGCCGTATGTTAGGATCGGTCTGATTACCGAGGTATATAGCCAATAAGTTAAACGGGATTGTAGTCCCCATTTGCTTCCAATGGCTTTTTTTACATGAGAAGAGAGCCACTGTGGCCTTTTTCACTCTTTCTTGAATGTTAGGTTTCCAGCTTAACTTTCTTATCTAAAATAAGAGCCAAATATTTTGCTTCGTCGGAGAATGTTAGTGGAATACCTTTAATGGAAGGGGGGTCTATATGGGGAATTTTGTATTTCCGAGAAAAGAGGACAAGATCCGTTTTGTGCGGGTTGACATCAAGTCCACATCGATCGGCCCAGCTTGTGGGCTTGTTCAAGGCATATTGTAAGAGATCTTTTATGGTGCTAGGATATTTCCCTGATACGGCAATGGCAATGTCATCCGCATAGGCAATCACTTAGTAGTTCATTTACTACTAGGTTCCAGAGAAGGGGAGATAAGACACCGCCTTGCGGCGTCCCTCTACTGACAGATTTTTTTGCAGAAAAATCGCCCAGCTTTGAGTTGATAATCCTTCTAGTTAGCATCTGATTGATCAAATCTCCAAGCGATCTTTCCACCCCCAGATATGACAGTGCAGACGTGATTGCACATGTGTCGACATTGTTGAAAGCGCCCTGTATATCTAGGAAAGCGACTATAGTATACTCTTTATTATGGAGGGAGTATTCGATGGTTCTCACCAGTGTGTGAAGAGCTGTTTCCACCGATTTACCCTTACAGCATGCATGTTGAGCCGTAGACAGAAGTCTGGTGTCCATGCTGGTTCTTAGGTGGATATCAATCATTCGTTCAAAAGTTTTGAGAAGGAATGATGATAGACTAATAGATCTGAGATCTTTCGGTTCTACATGGGAGCATTTTCCCGCTTTAGGTAGTATAAGTTAAGAAAAAAGTCCGTGCGATGCATCCTACACTAAATAAGTTGTATATGTACCCAATTCCCATGCTCTTTGTTCTTCTTCTGATGTTAAAAGATATTTATGTTAATTTTGGTTTTAAGAATATCATCTGATGGTAATAAGCTTACCTACCACATTCCAATGAATATTTTTAATCTCCTTGACCACGATAACAGAAGATTACTCTCAATAATTGTGTCCACCCATCCAACGCTTCTCTTCAAGATATTACATTATCATCCCACCTAAAGCGGTGCAATATTACATTATGCAAAACAGAGCCAGAGCAGATTTTTTACCGATGTCATTTCAATTGATTGCCTGCAGCAAAGGATTGATGGCCACTACCTCTGCTACCGTCACGCGAGTGACGACATGGACTTGTAGTTGATACTCAGAAGAACAAGTGACAAAAAGAATGTCATTGGTATTTCCTGTGGTCTCTCTGCCTCATTTACCACCTCCACCATACACTGAATTTATGTCCATGTTTTTTTTCCATTTTTGTTGTGCTTTCATCTTATACTTGTCGTAATACTCTATTCTACGTTCAAAGAACTACAAAGTGCCAGTGAAAAATTTGTCGGAAACTCGGTTGGGGATAAAAAAAAAGAAAAAAAAATAGAAAAACATAAACCCCTAAGGTGCTCATCCTTGTACTTTGGTTGCTCTTTTTACATCTTCACAACTTTCATCTCCTGTTTTGTGGAATGTCGTATGAAAAACATTTATGTTTCCTCCAGGGTCCTCCGGAGACAACCAACCTTTGTAGTGTATTTTTCTTTTACTCGATGGTTTATTTTTTCGAGCTTTCTATTCATTGTATTCAGTCAGCTCTCCAAACTGATCGCCTCTCCTGGCCAAACTAATACCAGCAGCAGCAGCAATCCCACAGTCCAAGTTCTTCTATTCAGTGGACAGTAAAAAATTGTTTGTCCTTTGGCCATTAACAAAAAAAAAAAAAAAAAAAATATTATCCTACGAATACTATAAATACGGACAAAGCACAAAATTGTCCTCTGATGGTATATAGAAATGTCCTTTTTCGTTAGATTTAATATAAAAGCAATTTTTCATGGTGAACGGTAACGGAAATCACTTTTTGATTGATTTTCTCTGCCTTTGGGTTAATTAGAATGATGGCTGCCGATTTAATTTCTTTTCCTGTTGCTTTTGAGTTTACTATGGATTTCTAATTTTTTTTTTTTTTACGATTTTTTTTTCCTTGAATACTTGAATTGTTCTCAAATGGCTCAATGACCCTCTTGAATAGAAAGAAAGCAAGGAGGGGAGGGGGAGGGGAGTTTTAAAAGTACCTACTGTTTGACTTATTTCTTTCTACAATTCCAGAGAATTGGCAACATAATTTCCATGAAAGTCTGGATCCGACCTGATTTTCTTGTGCTTATTTTGTTTTGTTTCAATAAAATATAGAGAATCAGTTTGGGTTACAATGGAGGATGTGGGGTGAGTATATTCGTCATTGTTCTGCCATTTTGGGATTATTAATGCTTGGAAAAGTTTTTTTTTTTTTTTGTTTTGTTGTATGAATGAATGAACTGTTTTACTTTTTCTGAGGTACCTATAGGTATTATAATACCAACATTGAAGTTTTTTTCCTTTTTTTTATATTTCAAAATGATTATACCTACTTGAAATAAGTGGATATTGAGGGTGAGGATGGAGTTGAATAAACACAAATTCAAAATTAAGAATGGAAAGCTTATGATAAATAATGCAGGCAGAGGTTAAAAGTGAAAGTCGTGCAGGGATGGTAAGTAACTTGACAATAAGTGGATGCAACTATAGGAACTAATTAAATTCAAGTCCTAAGGTACCTTTTAAGGCATTGGTTTTTAATAAGAAAAAGGTCAACTATATTGAGTCTTTTTTTTTTATTGCAAATTGTGTTCCGCACATTATGATTCAAAATGCAATTATAAAAGCATATAAATGCAGTCGTCATTCCCCGATAAAAATGAGTTTATAAGATTTATTTCAACTTTGATGGTTAAGGTATCAAAATTTATCTAATAACTGAGCTGTCAAATTTTCTATAGGAAATCTTTACCAGAGTATATGGTAAACTTTTCCACATAAATTTGTTTAGGAAAAGTTTACCATCTGGAAATGGTAATTTTGGAAAAAATTTAATGTTTAGTTTTGGTCGGTTAAGATGTACCCGGCCACTAATATGTAGCTAGTTGACGAAGACAAGGAAAGAACCATAATTTTCCACAAATAATTCAGGCATCAATACAAATAGTGCCGACTTCATATACCCCTAGTCCGTACGCTACAAAACGATTATGCCAAAACCATTACATGTTCCCATCTTCTGCTAATTCCTTGTATACTTAATAAATCATTGGATAGCCAAAAACCGTCAACTAGACAAACCAACGTACAGAAGAACAGAATGATAACGACAACGAAATGACTACGACATCATCTTTCTTTACCGTTTTTAATATTGTTTGTGTTATTTTTGAATTAACTTTAATGAACTTAAATCAAAGTGTCTGGCACTTTCAAAACCCAGCTTTGGTTTTGAAAACTATAGAATATTTTTATTTTAATTTTGCGAAATTGCCGGGACATGGATGTACAAAAATCGTGGTGAATATAAAATTTTCTTTTTGTTGCAAAAATCGCTCCCACAATGCATAGATTTTTTTTTCTGCGAAGAACTGTATACTTCGCTTGAAACAATAAAAAATAGATTGCATGACTGGATCGCACGTACTTGCTGTTATAGATAAAGTTACTACATAATGGTAAGCCTTTTTAAATAAAAATCTGTAAATGCAATTAAAAAAAAAAATAACAGAGCATAAAATTGGATTTTCAAATGATTAAAACAGCTTCTTAAATGAATTCAACCTCAAAATGAAGTATGCAATTTGATTTCTTCTATAATGATACATTTTTAGAAAAAAAAATGGAAAATCGTTAGAACCGTTTAAAAAAAAAAAACAATTTTTTCTATATAAAATTTTATAAGGACTTTTATAAAAAGAAATTGGTGAGCCATTTTTGAGACATTATTTACCAAAATCTAAAAACAAAATTTTGAAAAAAATATTGAGTAGTTTTCGAAAAAAAAACATTTTCAAAAAAAAAAAATTAAATTTTTTTTTTAATCCAAAAAAATAATTTTCAAAATTTATATTAAACATTTCCGCAAGTTAAAAACTTTCATGAAAAAAAATAGTTGAAATTGATTAAGTCGTGAAGGAGAAAATCAGAATCAAATTAAAAAATACCGGGTTTTGAAAAAAATTGCTTTCATTATAAAGATGACCTTGTCCAAAAAATGATCAGGATTTTTTCATCAAAATCGTATAACCTATTTTTGACAAAAAAAAAATAGTTTTTCTAAAACCGCTATATGAAAGGTACAGATTTTTTTGGAAAAAAAAGTCTCCAAAAAACACCACATTCCAAGTTTGAAGTAAATCAACCCATTTAGGCTGTGGTTTCTGACACATACAGACAGACAGACAGAATTGTCGGACCCACTTTTTTCTCATTCACTATCATCGAAATGTCATGTTTGTCAGCTTTTTTTTTGTACGAATGCATAACTTGATATACAGGGTGATTCAGAAGTAATGTGCCCTGCCAAAAAGCTAGAGCGTGTAGGTTAGGTCGAGATAAGAAAAAAAATCGTATGGGAGACCCCCCCTATTCCCCTCCGTTTAGCCAAGAGGGGTAATTTTCTTAAAAAAAATTCTATAAAATTCTATTAAAATTACCTACAAGTCCTTCCATGTAAAAAAACAAATAAGGTTTTTCTCAGAAAAAAGTCGTGGTTTTATTTTTATTTCTCAAAAACGACAAGACAATCTTGCATCCAGTTTGCTGTTATTGTTTAAAAAAAAATAAGAGCATCGAATTTAAAAAAACGTAACTGGTACTTAATTACATACAATTTTGAGAAAAATTAGTTCAACATTTTTTTTCATTTTTTTTCCAAAATTTTGACTTTGAAAATTAATTTTTCAAAAACTATTTCAAAAAACAGCTTTTAGAAAAAAAATAAAAGAAGAGTTTTTTGGCTTTACAAAAATGTATAGCACGTTATTATAGTTGTAACCGTTTTTTTTTTAATTTTATAGAAAATTGCCCCTCCCGGCTAAACGGGGGGAGGGGATAGACCCCCCTCCCGTCAGATTTTTTTCTTATCTCAACTAAACCTTCACGCTCTAGCTTTTTGGCACATTACTCCTGAATCACCCTGTATAGTATACATAATGTATATCGCATGCAAAAACTAAATACACCAAAAGATGGTATAAAGTTAGATTCCAATAAAACAGGAGTTTTAATATTCCACCGGGAAGTTAGGGTAAAATGGGTAAAAGATAAACAAAACTTTCTGTATATATCGAAAAGTATAAGGGTAAGAATTATGAAATAAATTTTATTGAATAGAGAAATCGAAATGATTATAAGTTTTGGTAAAAAAATTCTAAAAAATCAACTTTTCAAGTTAATAAATATTTTTTTAAATTAAATGTTTTTTTGTATTTTAAATAATGTTGTAAGTGTGGTTGAAGTAGACTATTTTAAAAAATACTAATTATTTACATCGATGGATAATGAAAAAAAAAAAAAAATAGGCGTCTATTACGGATTATATTAAAAATGCTTCATAACGTTTTTTTAAGCTTTAAAAAACACATACGTTTTTGAAAGTTAGAAACATAGATTTTAAAAATCAGGGAATAATAGGACAAATATTTTGTCAAAACGGCTTTTAGATTTATCGGTTGTCTATACATGTATGAAGAAATTATATTTTTATACATTTTTCAATGACTAGGTAACAGTAAAAACAAGAATTCTGAGTCCAAGTGTTTTGATCGTTGCCAACGGTATTTTATTTTTATCTTTTTTAGTTTTTCATTTGAATTTGTGCAGATTTAATTACGGTTCCACTGCCAATTTCAGTTGGAAGTACTTTCTTCGCTTCTTGTCGTATTTTATCTAAAAAAACTGAATCATCGATACTCTACTCAGCATCCCGTCATTGATTCTTTCTGATGTCTATAAAAAAAATTAAAATAAGGATCAATAAATTATGTAGCACTACTGCATAAGAATTGAAAACGAAAAATTAGAAACTCACCATAATTTCGTCAAACCCAATCTCAGCCAAACACCTTCAACAGCCAAAGAAATATGAATCATCCTTATTTCAGAAGGCGTTTTTTTCTTAAACGCCGCGCTGTAGAAACACAATTTTGACGTTTCTGAGAAACGACCGCAACGTTATGGGGAAGGAGAGAGATACGAAACGAAGAGAACTGTCAAGTTTTATTTTTACCTGGACGCGAATTATAGCTTCTAGAGCGGGGGTTTTTGGACAAACGCCCCGAGAATAAGGATGTTAGAAAGAAAGTTCGTTAAAAAGTTATTTTTTTTAATTGAGCATTATTTAACTTCCACAAGGTCTCTCCAATACTTGCGCCACTTCGGTCCATCCTTAAATGTTACGCCTAAATTGTTCAGTTTGACACTGAGTTCTGTCTATTCGTATTTCCTTTAATGTATACCGTCAGTGAATGTATATCCTTAAAATATACATTTGACACATTATTTTAACACTAACTTATCTGTTCTTACTTGTCATTTGCTAAATCTATTCTTTGCTCTTAGATCTAGGTAGGAAATCAATTAAATACCCTTTTTTAGTTCTCTGAAGCAGGGTTACCTCTGAAAACTTTCGAAAAGTGTTCAAAATAACAGTCCGAGAGGAAATAAAGTGTCCCATACTAATTTTAATTAAAACCCAACGACATTCCATACAATTAAAACAAAACAAGTTTTAACTTTTAGCTTGATTTCTATCAGAGTAAGTTTGGAGAATAGTCTTTTAGCTTGCGCACTGATGCGAAAAAATCAAAATTTAACTAAAAAAATCTTACAATGTTGATTAAAGAAATGCATTCAAGTTGTTTTTTGAGCACTTCTAAGTAGCTAATTTTTGAATAATTTCACTCAAACAATCTTTTAAATTATACTTTCACGAGTAAAGTGATTAACATATAAAATACTTCTCAATTTTTACCAACAACATCGTTAAACTTTGTTCATTTTCGTGTCACCTAAACATGTGATGAATTTAATTAAATTTTGGAGGATTTTCATGAAGGTATCCGCACAATATATGTATCTATGTATGTTCAGTTTGGCATTGTTTGCAGGACCCCCTCTAATGAGATTCAACACAGATCCTAGACTAATGAAGTCATTCTTGGTTCTTATTCGTATACCTGCAGGTTGTATGCATGAGATAGTTTAACAAAATGACACCCGAATGTGGCATTTTGCCTTCGCAATTATTATGTGAGTTCAAGCTGAGGTATGCACATCTAAACATGAACAGGAACACCCGCTCATCACGAAATTTAGATAGAGGAAGAGAAAAGGGAAAACCAAATCCGATGATAGACCAGATAATTAACTCACTGAATAAATCAAGTTTTCCACGTCGTTTTTGATGGTGGAAAAGCTTTATTGCTTATGGTTGCCAGGATACTTTTTTTTGTTTTCTTAGATCAAATATTAAATTAGTATCACTTTTGTACCTTTGTCGTCTTTATTGCCTAACAATTATTATTTCTCTTCAAATCCTCAGGTCTTTTCGGAACAAAATTCGAAGATGTTATTAATACTAATTTGAAAAAATATGGTACTCGTAGCTAGCTACCTAAAAACAAAACTTAATAGTTCACTCGTCAAAACACTTGACAACAAACTCCTCTGGAATTCAAGCTTAGAAGTTACGCCGGGAAAGCCACCGAAACGTTTAATAATAGGTAAGCAAAGCACGGGCCTGTAAACCAACGGCCGCAGATAGATCCACTCATGCCATTATTGTGCGGTTAGTTTTAACGAACAAACGCGAACATTGAAAACGTGCGTCGGTGTCCAGGGCGAAGAGGCAAAACCACTATAGGGTAAATTGAGGCAATATGACGCAGTGGGCAGTGGACAGACTTCCAATACTTGTTTAGAAATAAAAACAATGCAAAAAGTTCTATCTTCCCCAAACACTTCGTCAGTAATGATCGCAAGTCGATATTACTAGTTTTGTGGAGAACAAAATAGGATACAAAAAAAATTACAGATTCTGGGTGCTACTATAGTTTACTTTGTTATCACGTTTTGTAGAGCTGGTTTCACTAATTACAGAATGGTATGAAAAAACTCCGTAACACCCCAAAATCTGGAGTTAGGGGCAAAAACCGTTTTTTTCGACCTTCATCTATTGTAAAAAAATCTAGCTTCGTCAAATTTTTACCCATTTTACTGTTTTTGAAAGTCAACATTTAGACCTTTTAAGCAGTGTTGGTGGTAGAACGATTTGAAAAATTTAATTTTTTTAGTCATTCACCCAACTTCGACATCAATTTAAAGTAAATACATGTTTAAAAAAAAACATGCTGTTTTAAAATATATTCTAAAATGATATTTTTTTCCAAACCAATCAAAACATTTTTTTATAAAAATCCGTTGAAAATTGGCTAAGAAAAAAATTTTAACTATTTCAACCCAGATACAAAAATTCTAAAATTTGGGTTAAACCAAACACCATCTCTTTTACATTGTTAAAAAGGTCAAAAAATTCAAATTTGGTGAAAATTTGACGAAGCTAGATTTTTTGCAATGGATAAAGGTCCAAAATACCGTTTTTTTGCCCCTAAGTCTAGATTATGGGGATGTTACGGAATTTTTATATACCGTTTTGTTATCAATGATACAAGCTCTACTAAAATGGGTAAAAATTTGACGAGGCTAGATTTTTTTCCAAAGGTGAAGGTCGAAAATAACGTTTTTTGCCCCTAGCTCCAGATTTTGACTGTGTTACGGAGTTTTTCATACCGTTACGTGATCAGAGCAACCAGCTCTACAAAACATGATAGGTCTCGGCCTGCGTATATTTTTAACCCTGTTTTTGTCACACAGTGTAATATTTTAAAGTCATGTTGTTTCTGAAAACAGTTTTTTGAAAAAAAAAATTCTAGGGTCACATTTTTTTTTCTATTCCTTTTTTTGTATTTAAAACTTAAGTTTTTTTTTAAATTCTACTAAAAATTTCTGTATAATTTTTGGCCTGAATCTGTTATTTTATTCAATGGTTTTACAATTTCTAGTCAATTACTGAAAAACCGATGCTAAAATTTTTAACAAAACAGAAATTTTGTAAGTAGGGGAAGACTATGAGAAGAGCATCCAATGCAAGAGCTCGGGTTTTAGCTGAAGAGATATTCAAATGAATATCTTCTTTTTACAGTTTTCTAGTGTTGAACGCAATATTTTCAAAAAATTCACATGAAGTAGGAAAAAAGATGATTTTTCTGCTTATTTTGTAATTTCAGAATTAAAGGTTAACTACAATGGCCACTTTTTCCTAAAATACAAAAGTAAACATTTTTTTTTTCTTACTAGAACCATTTTTTTTGCCGAAAAAAGGAAATCTGTATTATGACACGTTTTTGAAATTTTTTCCGAGGTAAATAGTTGGGAAAGTGAGTTTTTTGAAATGTTTAGAAATGTTAAATAGTTAGGAAAATGAGCTTTGTGAAAATTTTCACCCAGCAAATTAGCATTTAATAAGCTACAATTTTGGACATCAAAAAAATACCTAATAATTTTCAAATTCAATGCTGTTTTAGTCATTAGAAAATCGAATTATATGCTTTTTAATATTTTTTCTAAAACTACATATACAATTTTTTCATTAAAAAGGCTTAGCATATATATTTACTCTATCTATAAGAGCAAGTACGTGCGATCCAGTCGTGAAATTTATTCGTTTAAGGCTAAGAGTCGGGAGCCGATTTCTTGCGTGAGAAGAATGTTACGGGTAGTCATGGTCATGATGATTAGGAATACCTTAGTCTGCCTGCATGTATTGGGGGTGTTGTCGGCGTTGTTGATTTAGTGAGCGTTACCACTTAGAATTTATTGACAACCAACGCGACAAACTCACTGATAACAAATATAACAAAGGCAGACATTTTAAGTGGGCCCAAACCACCGGCAGAAGGTCCCAAAAATGCGTTTTTTAAGCGTTTTTAGACTTTGATGTAACCACTTAAAAAATAGTCGCATCCTGTAGCCCTGGACTCTAACGAGAACACCTTTATTGCTATATTTTAAAAAGCTGTGTTTTGGAAGCTGTTGAATCTACAGAAATTGTATAGGGCTCAAATTAAAAAAATCGTAGTACAGTATTTATCGCTTATAAGAAACACGCTTATAAGAAAACTTCGCTTAAAAGAAACTCAAACAAAAGCACCGTGTACTTTCTCATATATTTTAATGTTGCATTATGTGTTTATAAGAAACACGTTTATAAGAAAAACACTGACATAAGAAACATTTTTCAAACCACGAGCTTTCTTATTCACACGTAAAGTTGGTTGGATATAAGAAACTTTAAAAAAATCACAAATTTAAAAAAAAAATATGAACAGACCCTTAAGAAAAATTCAAAGCACCCTGTGCTTTGATGTCATTTGACTCAAATGTCATTTGAGTTTGACATTTGTTATATGTGACATAATTGGATTAAATATTTAGGCGAGGATAAGTTTTTGGTACTACTGGTAAGGTATATTTGTATAAGAAACTTGTTTCTTATATCCGTATAAGAAACTTGTTTCTTATATCCGTTCTAAGAATATAAGAAACACTCGGTTATAAGAAACAAATATTGTGCAATTTTTGAGTTTCTTATAAGCGTTATGTACTGTAAACAGTTTATAGTCTTAAACTAGCCCTTCATAGCTAAAAATGCTAATTTCTGAAAAAAAGTGCAACAAAAAACGCGTTTTATTGCGTTTTTACCAATGTTGCGTTCGGCGTTCGACGTCGAAAAATTGGATTTAACTACGGCATAACATTATAAAGAACTTAGCAAAAAATCAGAACTACGGGATTTGACTCAAGGTCTTTTTCCTACGAAACGACAAGGTAACTGGACTATATAGCTAACTCATTATTATTTTATTATAATAGTTATAAAATAGTTTGAAAAATTTTAGCGATTATTTATTTATTTATTTATGTTCAAACTAATAGACTCGGCAGAAAGTTGTAGGGTCCCCTCTACGTGGCATTGGTTCTGCATGAACTTGTAATTAACAGATTTACTTATTTACTGCACAAAATTGGCAACACTTTCCATTATATTTATTTTTGGTTATGAATATGATAACCACCAATTTCAGTTCAATTGGCAACCATAGCCACTTGCCCGCAATAATCTGATCAGGCTAGGTCTGCAAAAGTAGCTAAGCCACGGGTGTTATATCGCTTTTAATTATCAGCAAGTCGGTGTATTTGTGGAGGGGTTTTAGTTTTCTGACAAGCTTATCACTTCTGCTAATCAAAATTGGATTGTAGGGAAGGCATAAAGTGCTTGTGTCTGTGCCATACAGGTATAGGTACACATAAACCATCATCATACAGATAGGGTGGTAAAATAGTTAGATGGTTTGGATTGTTTGAGTTCGTGCGTTTATGATTGGCGCTTGGGTTTTTGGCTGATGATTTAACATCTGAATTAAGTGACTTCTTAAATAGAAACGTTTGCACAACCCAATTGGATTGCATTCATTAGTGTTTGAATGTGGGTGTGTTTCAATTGGTTTTTGAAAGTTCACCTCTAATTAGGAGGATTTTATGACACCGTATGAATTATTTATGTATTCTTGTATGATGCTGACATAAACTGTATGATTGAACATTATTAGATGTATCTTGATTGTCATTTCACACCTATGTATATCTAATAGCTGGGGGTGTAGATACTTGTGAGTGAAACAGTTAAAAATATCCCTTGAGTTAAGCTATGGTTCAATGTTGATTAAATTATTGTCCGTAAGATAAATAATTGGCCTCGTTTAATGATTTCAAGGGCGATTCCTTAGCACGAAGTTAATGCAAGAACATTAGATAGTATTGCTGAATTTGATCTCAAAACACAACAAACTGTGGCTTTTTACGAACCTTTGCAAACCTTTTGAAAATGGAGCAAGACATTTTTAAAAATTTAGGCCGCAAAACTCCTTTCAAAACAAAGCTAACCCAGTAAGGTATTACAGTTTTATGTGACGCCAGGCTGTCTGTTCTAATATGTTTACGTTCCGTTCTGTAAATCTCGGTTGGAGAAAAGTTATCGAGAAACATTAGCACAAATGTAATTATTTTTATAGGTATTTATTTCATTCTGATGCAACATGTTTCTCTAAAATTTATCTCGAAGCGAGCGTTACAGAACGTTGGCACTGATCTAAGCCTACGAAAACGAAAGAAGAAATTCGAAAATGATTAAAATGGCTCAAAGAATATCGAACACAAGAAGTTGCTCAAGACATTTTGAAGATTCCTCTAGAATTTTGAAGGCGTGTGCAACTTTAGCATGTGCCACAAAAGGTATTTAAAACCTTTTTTTTTGAGGACCAACAAAAACCATTAACCTTATAATTTTGCGGCTCCTGAGAAATTTTGAAAAATTGATAGAGATGTCTTAAAAATCCGTTAATTTGACAGTGAGAAAAAACCAGTTTATTGTAATCTTCCCAAGTTTCCCGAGTAGACAGGTAAAGTTAATTCATGTGTTTTTTTGATTGATTTTGACGCGGGATTCCATCCTCTATGGCTGGTCCAAATTCCCCCAAAATCCCCCAATGGGTTTTTTTCAATTGCATTTAAGGACGGGGAGTTAAGGGGGTATGAATGTTTCTCAAGCTGAAGAGTTTATGTTAATACAGTCCAGCCATATGGATATGACCACGTCATTTTTATGCAATGATGAATTATATTTTCGGTGCAACGAGTAAAATATTAGCTTAAACCTTTTTAATATAATGCTAAACATTTAAAAAAAAAATTGATATGAAGCTTTAAATAGTCATGACTTATGAGCAGAGATGGGATTTTGTTAACCTAAAATTAAAAAAAAAATCCTAATATAAAACGTCTTAATATGCAAAATAGCCAAAAAAGGCATAAAAACGAAGGAAAATATTGGATATTTTTCTAAATAATAACTCAATTATAGTAGCTTTGCACAACCATGAGATTAATAAAATTTTCAGGCAATAACCACCTGCAATGATCCCTTAACAGTGCCTTGCCTCTACTTCAGCAGGCGCCCAATTGAAAAATTCGATATAATAGTCAACATCAATACTTTCGGTTACTCAATTTACTTGATTCTTAGTCTCAAATTATATTTGCCGCTAGATAATTTTTGTTTTGATCCAAGATCAATGTTTTCAAATCTTGATTTTCAGAAAGAACACCTACATATTTGCACACGGAAACACTAATTTGTGTTACATATTTTAAGTAAGCATTCGTTTTTGTTAATTTTGAAAAAGAAAAAAAAAAGAAAATTTGGCTCCCATACAATTTCAAATTTGCAAAGAAAAATTGCTAAATCTCGGGCCAACATTTTAAACAATCTCTGTTTCAAAAGTAAATCGATGTATTCTATAGAAATTTGTGTGTTGTTGTACTAATTAGTCAATACTAACCAAAATGCAGATCCGATGTGTGGAAAAATACGTTAATTAAATATATTTACTATTTTTTTTTTTTAATGCATCTTTAAGACTAAAAAGGGGAAAAATTATGAAAAAAGACAAAAATACAAGAAAAGGCAAAAAATGCACAAAAGGCAATAAGGAAGAAAAGTTCATGCCTTTTCTTCCTTATTGCAAAAAATTGGACTAATTTAAGTAAATTTCTGCCACTCATCGTATACTACACACGTACATTTTCCATTTTTACTTGCGATATGGGTACCATATATCAAGTTATGCATTCGTAAGAAAAAAAATAGTTGAGATAACAATCAAACATGACATTACGATGATAGAGAATGAGAAAAAAGTGGGTCCGACAATTCTGTCTGTCTGTCTGTATGTATCAGAGACCACAGCCTAAACGGATGGATCGATTTACTACAAACTTGGTATGTGGCGTTTTTTAGAGAATATCCCCAGACGTTTTTTTAATTTTTTTTTTTTTTACCCCAAATAACGGTACCGGTTTTAGATAGGGACATTCATTTTTCTCAAAAACGGTGCTTACGATTTTGATTAAAAAAATCATGGTTATTTCTATGGGTAAGGTCTATCTTTAAATAAGAACTTTTTCTTTCAAAAACCGTTATAAACGGTACCTGCCATAGAACCGTTTTTTTTTAATTCTGATTTTCTCCTTCATGACTCAATCAATTTCAACCATTTTTTTTACATGGATGCTTTCTAGTTGCCGTAATAATATCTAGTAAAAAAAGTTTCGAAAATTATTTTTTTGGATTTTTAAAAAAAGTTTGAAATTTTTTTTTTGAAAAATCATTTTTTCGAAAACTATTCAATATTTTTTTTTCAAAATTTAGTGTTTAGATGTTAATAAATAATATCTTAAAAATGGCGTTCCAATTTTTGTTTATAAAAGTCCTTGCAAAATTTTATATAGAAAAAATAGTTTTTTTTTTAAAAACGGCTCTAACGATTTTCAAATTTTTTTTTCTAAAAATGTATCATTATAGAAGAAATCAAATTGCGTACTTTGTTTTGAGGTTAAATTCATTTTAGAAGTTGTTTTAGTCATTTGAAAACCGAATTTTATGCTTTTTTAATTGTTTTTTTTTTTCTAAAACTGCATTTACAAATTTTTAATTAAAAGGGCTTAGCATAAAAGTAACTTTATCTTCAAGAGCAAGTACACTTGATACAAAAGCCAGAGAATTGTTTTAAAAATTTTAAGAACTGCCTGATAAGTGAATGGTTTTTTGAGATTTTTGTTGTTCGAGATTTCGCATTTCGATTCCGAGATTTTTGTTTTTCAAGATAAAGAGTATTTTTAATATTGTGACTGACGTAGATTCCACCATCGCACAGTGGTTGGATTCACAAATCTAGTGGAACAAAATGTAATAATCAAGGAAACGGATTCAAAATGTATAGTTGACTTCTCTGGTAAGTGTAACTCGAAATTAGTATTTTATGAAAGTCGTACAATTATTTTCAAGGGCATTTGTCATTAAAAAAATTGATATTTCGAAATTATCTGAAGAATTTCATCCAAACTTACCACTAGATCATGGCGTGGATGGTTTTGAATTGAAACAAATCGACTGTATTGGACCAGAACGAGAGAGTACCGAAAATTTCAGGGTGTTGCCCTCCCTCCCCCAAAAACAATTAAACACATTTTCAACCGGAAAGATACTAAAATTTCAATGTTATACAAATGACTTTGATTAACTCTGCAAACCAATCAACTAACAGCTTGAAATTCGAGATAAAGTTCTATACTATAGTCTCGTATTTTGAGAACTGTGCAGTTTCTATCTTTCTTTTTTTCACAAGTCCTTTGCTTTATGTTACATTTAAAATAAAATAACAAACTAAATATATAATAAATTCTCTTTGAAAAGTTTATTTTCTTTTTAAAAAGGCACAGTTTACAGTCAATTACGCTTAACTTAATATGCAAATTATCATAATTTGATTCACAAACGACACATTTATGTATCAGAGTTGGTCTCATGAGAACGCTGCCGACAGCGCTTATTCTTGCTTTATGGTATCGCATTTGATTGGTGAAAAGGCGGCTTCAAGAGCACTTGTTCAGAAAAAGTGCTGACCAGGGCCAGTATACTCCATTTTTGATATCATATTCTTGCGATGATGATTACTAACTTGATTCACCTTAATTGATTTTGAAGCTTCTAAGTTTACTAATAATAGAATTGACAAGCAAGGATGCTTGTTGTAAGCCATTATCGCCTAAGATAGTTGTCATCTCTACGTGACAGGTTGGTATTTCAGACTCTTGCTCTCATTCAGCATCAAAAAGTCTAAAGCGAGTTTGATCAATGGAAGACCCGAAGGGCAACTCTTTTGCTCAGAAGGGTTTCTGTGAAACCGCGTTATGCTCGCCTATTGGCCAGTGGCTTGTGCTTATAGTTAGCTGTTACCCTGATCATAATATGTAAAGTCTGGATCTAGTTAATAGTTCCTCAGGTCTCTTTTATCGTGAAATATTTTGTCAAGCTTTTCCACCTTCAGTCAGTAGGTACCTAATTTTTAAAATTAATTAATATCTCAACTAAGCGGTGTTAGTGGAAGTAGGAAATGTCAAAAAAAAAATACAGCATGTGTTAAAGTTAAAAGAGACTGTTTTCTAGTAAATCGTAATGCAAATAAATAGATTCGACTGTACCGTAACCGTGTACCCATCAGTATTATGTGAATGCACATATTTGCAAACGAACCATGAACTGCGGTTAATTCAAGAAGAAAATTGCAATTCCATCTGGTTACGTCTTTTTTATTTCTTGTTGTTGTTTTTTTTTTTTTTTTACTTTTCTTTTATTTTTTCTGTCTTTTATATAATGATGATGGTGTGGTTTCGGTTTGCTTTCACTGCGATATGCCATCCATGCCAGTTACCAACTGTCAGATGAATGTTAATGAAGACACCGTAGTGCAAGCAGCATCACTGAGCAGAGCACAGAACAGAAAACCATCAGATGAGCCACGAGCCAGGACGAACAAGGAACAAGCACTGACATGAAGAACGACTTTTAGATCAACGAATGATTCAAAAACAAAATGGAAATAGCAAAAATATATATATACGAATTTTATTTTAATCCCTGATAGAACAGATAAAATATTTAAACGAACGGAAGCTGGGTTGGGGGGTATATGCAGATGAAAATGAATATATATTACACCCAAGGGTAGAGATGGAAACCAAGGAAACCAACTCTGGATTTTTCATTCGTATTTTAATATCTCAGCTTTTTGTAACTGGACCGAACGCTGGTTGAACGTTCATTGAAGACATTTTGGGAAATCAGCTGGAAATCAATCTGTGATGCTTACAGTAGAAGTTGTTTGTGTGTAGTACCAATTTGCAAAAGAAAATATAACCGGATTATTCTTATATCGAAGTTAAATGGATGACGGAATTTGCTGACGCAGTTTTACCTACACCAAAATTTGATATAGCGTGAGCCCCAAAATGACACCGGTTCTGAAGGTAGTAGGGAAAAAGTGTTCTCAGTGCAATTTGATTTAAAATTTTGGTATAGAGTAGAGTTGGCACCCATCGACAGAGGGGCATATCCGACAGTCCTTATTTTGTGTGTGTGCAGACCTTTCTGTACAAAATTGTGAACGTGCCCCTAGTGATAGTAAGAATTATGCCAATAAATACAGCATTCTGTCAGCAAATGCCACCAATTTGGGATCGAAAATAGATTTGAGACAGTTTTGTTATAATTTTCACCTTAATTTGTTATTATAATTTTTTTTTAATTTGTTTTCCAAGTAAAATTATTATAAGTATTTATTTATGTTATAATTGTTTTATTTGAAACATCTTTTTCCTTGTTAAATAATTAAAAATAAAAACATGGAAAAATATCCACGGGGCACCGTGGAATCCGTAATCTCCGAATTTCAGCCAAGAAGAAAGTGATTAAGAAATGTTTTTTTATAAGATCGTCTCTCCCAATTATTTAAACAAAAAATCTAAGCTCAACTCTATCAAAATAATTGGAAATTTTTTGAAAAATAATAAAAGTTCTTCTAAGATTTTATAACAATACAGTCTTAGCCAAATGTATTAGGCACCTTCATAAAGTTGTTATATTTTTATTACGATGAAAATTTAAAAAAAAACAAAGTATGCACAAATGTTGGAAATCTTTTTTTATTAAAGAAAAATTAGTATTTAGTGTTGCCACCCTTCATTTTTATGACAGCTGCTATCCTTTTAGGCATTGACCTTACCAGCTTATGGCACTCATCTGAACTTATTTTGTCCCATTCTTGTTGTAAAACCTTTTTGAGCATCTCTTTTGATGTTGTTGGGTACTTTCGAATGTTCCGTTTTAAAATTTCAAAAAAATTAAAATGTTTAAGAGAATAATAAAGGGTGCCTAATACTTTTGGCCAAGGCTGTATATTTCAGCAATAGTTTAAAAAGGAATAATAAATATTTTCAACGAAACATCAAACATAAAACATACTATACACAATTTGATGAGGTGCTAAGTAATATTAAACAAGTAAATTCTTTAATTTATACATAACTTCAACAAAATGCCCTTTTTTTAATTATGCACAAAAAAAAATATTTTAATGACTTTTATTTAAAAAAAAAAACTTAAATATAAATTAATTCGTAATCATTTGTGTTATTGTTGAAGGTGCCCCACCCACTGTCGGAGGTGCCCCGTGGTTGGGGTACATTCGACACTTATCCACTTTTTTCAAAACCCTAAAATAAATATAAATAATTGTTCAATATGTTAAAAATACCAATTTTTAAAATCACGTTTAAAAATAATTGAAAAAAAACGAAAACATCGGAGCTTTGCAACGTTTACTCTTAAGGTGTCGAAGGGTGCCGCCTCTACCCTATTTAGTTGGAACTCAAAAAAATTTCAAAAATTGTTTGTAGAATAGAATAGAATATTATTTTTTTTACATTCACCCTTATTCCGCAAACCGCAAGGCGTTTGTCATACGATGCGGAACAAAGATATCTATAAATTTTTATTTGTAATTGGACGTGAATTTTAGCTTCTAGAGCGTGGCGTTTTATAACAAACGCCTTGCGGAATACGGTCCATGTTTGAACACAAATGTGTTATATCTGCAAATTTCTCGTGCCAACAAAATCCAGTTAAAGAGAAAAATCCTAACAGAACCGTTTGGCAATACGAGAAAGCCAACTGGGATGGTCAAAATTTTTTCTTCAGGTCACTGGTCACTGGTCACTATGCTTCCTTGATAGTTACGTAGACTCCAGTGCAGATATGATAACTAATTTAATTCTTTTCGGTATGAGAAACTTTATCCCAAATAGGGCTAAAACTATCAAACCGAAAGAAAATGCATGGTTTGATTCGAACTGTAAAGAGGCTATGAGGGTTAGAGAAGTAAGCTTCGGATGTTATAAAGTCAATTCCACCTAGGAAAACCGGAAAAAGTTTAAAGAAGCTAGAAAGACCAGCAACGCCCTTATGCGACGAAACAAATTTTTGCATGACCAAAAACTAAGGCAAAAAATAGTAGTAAAAATGTTTGGTCATTTGTAAAAAAAATATCTGAAATTCCATGTCGTCTTCGGTTCCAACGCTTGTTTTCAATGAAATATTTCGAAGAACGAAAACTTCTTACTGACAGGCAATACGGTTTTAGTAGCAATAGGTTCACTGGTGATCCGAACAGTGGAACAAATCCTTACAAAATTTTGGAGAAAGTAAGGTTGTTGCACTTGATATTTCAAAGGCGTTTGATACAGTTTGGCATGAAGTCTTAAACCATAAAAATAAATGCCCCTTGTCTCCGACTCTCTTCCTCGTTTTTATAAATGATCTTCTGTCTAAAACTTCTAGTCCACTAAATTGTTTCGCTGATGATAGTTGGTACTCTCAGCTTTTCAGTTTTGTTTATTGAATTACATCCATGTTCTTCGGATGTCGAACTTCAACGGCGAAATTTGGTAGACTCATTAAAGTCTGACCTTAATTTAATGCTTCTAAACACAATGCTGCTTACTATCATTAAAGCGGAACCTATCCCCCATGCCACTATTCATGAGTGGCAACCGCATCGAGGAAACCGAACAGCTTTCCATTCTCGGTATGTGCGTTACAAACCACCTTCTGTGGAACGAACATATATTCGATGATGATATAAATGCTGCTAAATGCTTAGGTTTCCTCCGGAGATGTAAGAAATTTTTCTCCCCTCTGATAAAGCTTTTATTCGTCCAAGGCTCGAGTACAATTCTCACTTGAGCTTCATGGACAGAATACAAAATAGAGCTCTGAAAATTATAGGTGGGTACGGTTCAATAACAAACACAATTACGCCTCTCGAGCACCGACGTAATGTATCATGTATGTCCTTATTTATCGCTATTTTTACAGTCAGTGTTCTGAAGAAATAGCTAGTTTCATTCCTCCCCTCAAACAATTCCACCATAATGCTCGCACTTCGAGGAACGCTCATCAGTACACCCTTGAGCCAAATTTCGGACGTACCATCAAATACAGAGATTCTTTCATTAGCCGTACTACGCGAATGTGGAGTGCATTACCTGTACCTGCCTCTGTTTTTCCCTCCCATTTCAATATTCAGAATTTCAAAACTAATGTGCATCGGTGTCTCCTTTTAAATCCTTCCCTATTTTCCTAACGCTCGCACTGTGTAGTGTATATCATATTAAGGGTAGTCTAACCCCTTTTGTGCCCTCGAATTATCAAAACAAATTTCTTATAAAATTATTTATTTAAAAAAAAACCTTAGGTATATAAGAAGCTTTAACGTCCACAGCAATTTTGACCCTCAGAGCAAGTATACGTGCGACCCATTCGTGCATTCTATTTTCTTTATTAATAAGAACTTACTACATCCAGTTTAACCATGAGTTAACTATTTTAAAATTTAGATACTCTAAATAATTACATATTTGATTTAGAACACTATGTGTGGTGTTAGTGTGACATCAAAAAGCAAATTCATTATTTTTATCGATTGAGACCCAATTAGTAGAGTGTGTATAATTAAAAGCTTGCGTTTTATCCCTTTTAACCGTCGTTCGATCCCATAACTCAGCCTTCTATTCCACTTAGGTATACATAAAGTTACTTTAACATCATGTGTAATTGATTTAAATGAGTTGCATATTATCTCCACGGTGATTTAATTCAATAAACATGAAAGGATAAACCAACTCGACAGACGCACTCACATAGCGGTATCTATAGTATAGGTAAGGTAGGTATAGATATCGGAGAAGGCATTCCAAAGATAAGGCATGATGCTGTGCTCATCAGAACGTTGCTCATTTCACACGGTGCTGTACCCCTATTCATATTTAATGGAACAACAAGATAATGTCAAAGTTGATGAAATTATGTCTAACCGCTTACATGGGTATCGGGAAATGGGTTAACGATTAAGGCATTTCCCCATTATCTGACAGGCTAAAGAAATTAATTTCGGTAATACATTTTCACGAGCCGCACCGCAAATATAACCTGCACCCCTCCACCCATTCTTGTGCATGCATGATAGGCATACAAAAAGGGCTACGTAATGGCTGTGAGGGTTTTTGGTGTTTCCAGCCTAACCCCACCCCATTCAAATCTGCCCCTCGAACACAACCCCCCTCATTATTAATTATATGTTAATTAATTTAGTTTGCTAATCCTGAAGCATATTTGCTGGGCGAATCCTGCCTGGCAGTGATATTGGTATGATGATTAATGTATTTGGTGTGCCTGTGCACATACACTACACACCTATACATATAAGTCTATACATACATTTATTCTTTTATGCATAGACATACATTTTATATGCTTAAAGGATCTTTTTACTCGTTTTTATATGTTCGTTTGTTCGTCCTGTGTGCTGGAGGAGAATTTAATTTCAGCTAAATGACGTAAACGGAAATTTCGCGTCTGTTTTGCAAAGTGCATTTAAGAGCATGTCATTTATTATGCATGAATTCGTAAAGCGTTTTTGTGAATATGTGTTTCATTATCTTTGTATAAGCCAGGATTTAATCATCGTCTTAGGATGACATGAAAGTGTGGTTTGTATATGAATTTGTACTTCTGGAGTATATAGATGGATTAAGTGAAGTAATTTTGTGAATTGCTTCATAATTTGTCTAATAAATTTCTAAAATGTTTCATAAAAGTTGGGGAAACAGGGCAAGAAGCAAAGATAACTGTAATTAATTTAAATTTGTTTAGCTGTAGGAGAAGTATTATAAATATGTAGGTACTTTTTTCATTGACAAATAAAATGAAGTTTGATGATTGAATCAAGGCTTACATTACGATGATGAAAAAGTTCATCGTTGTAACTCGAAAACAAAGCTCTTATTATGATACAAAAAAAAAACCTGATAATGTTTTTTAGCTTTTGGTTTTTATCGATGTTACAACTTACGAAATTACTTTAATCATTTGCACCAAATTTGAAGAAAATCCGTCCACACGTTCGGGCAGGTAAATGTATGAGATGTTGAGTTCTTGCAGTTCGTAGCTTAGGTTTTTGGTTTTTGACTGATAAAATATGCAATTTAAAATATAAAAAATCGATTTTATTAAGCATTAAAAGTCAGAAAATAATTTAATTCAAGAATTGTTTTTACTCCATGTGGATTTGTAAGGATTCGTTTATAATCCCGATTCACAAAAAGGGTTATAAAGCAGATTTTTTTAACTATAGGCCAATCGCTAAATTTATTCGAGAGTATTATCTTTGACACGGTATAATTTCATTGCAAGTCTATATTTTCTAACAAACAACATGGGTTCCTTAAAGTCAAATCATCGACATACAAAAACTACCTTAACCGAATTCGTCTCTTATATGCTAAATTCAATTGAAAATAAAAAGGAAGTTGATGTTAGGCGTGCTGATAAAATCTCCCATAAAATTATCTATTTCAAATTAAAGGCTCTTGGATTTCCTCTTGGTTTTATTCAGTGGATGGAATCATACTTATCTGACCGTAAATATCGTGTCGTATTTAGATCTTCAATATTAGAACCATTTACTGCCAAATCTCGCATCCCTCAAAGCAGTCATCTAGGTCCTATTATTTTTATTCTGTCAATCAACGATTCGGAATCTATGATTTAGCATTCGGAAGTTGCACCGTACGCAGATGACATGAACATTACTAGAACGATTTCTTCACCAAGCGATCCTTTTTTTGTTTGGTGTCAAAAAACAATTAAGAACTTAATGTTGCTAAGTGCCAAACTAATGCATATTCCCGCAATCGTGAGTGCCAGCTACAGCAAGACTATTATATCAATGAAAGTATTGTTCCCAGAGTAACAATTGTTATTTGCGATAGTGAGCTTAACTTCAGGTCTCACTACGACAATATATTAGCAACAGCTAATTCTGTTCTGGGTTTCATCAAAAGATGGGCGAAGGAGTTATTTGATCTTTACTGGAATATCCTAGCCAAGTATGGTCCCCCTACCACCAAACACATATAAAAAGAGTTGAAGCAATACAACGTAGATTCTTCCGCTTCGCCTTAAGAGGACTTCCCTGGGTTAATAATTTCAGGATCGGTTGCGTCTTATTAACTTGCAATCTCTTGAAAAACGTGGTGAAGTTGCTGATGGTATTTTTGCCCACCAAATTTGATCAGGTGAAACATGTTCACCATCCCTTCTTCAGGCAATGAGTACCTAGATAGTAGCATTAATTCTCACTCTCTTAGATCAGTACTCCAATTTCATCAAGCACCTCACAGAATTGATTAGTTTCGAAATGAACCAGTAACGAGGATGTTAAAAAGAGTAAATGATAATAATTCTAATATCTTTGATTACAGTCATAGCAAGATCACACAAAAATATCTTTTATGCAGTAATTCCTAGCCTACCTAAATTAGAAACAAAACAATATAAAAAAACGAAAGAACAAGAGAGAAAAAGAAAGAAACTGAAACTGAAATTTTTGTTTTTTACTTACTTAACAAATGTCTTGAACATGAAAATGCTTATGTAATTATTTTGTATTAATTTTACAACTTTTTTTTAAAATTTTTAACTTATTTTAATTTTTTTTTTTTTAATTTATTTTTTGTTCTCGTATTTAATTGCTTTATTTTACTTTTTGTAACTGCTTGTATTAAGCAGTCCAGAAAATAGTTTCAAACGTGATTTTAAAAAATTGGTATTTTTCCAACATATTGAAGAAGTTTGAGTTTTTTAATACAATTATTTATATTAGTATCGAAGAGCGGTAAAAATTTAACCGCAGAATTATGATATAATTCTTAGGAGGAAGGCTGCCTGTACCTTTCAAAAATGACCAAAACCATTAAAATCAGTAGCCGGAAAGTTAGTTAAAAAGCGAAAAATAGAAATCGTGTTTACGAATTTATATGATTTTTTTTTTAAATACTTTGCGAAGTCTTGCTTCTATTTTGCTGTGAACACTTGGCCAGACGCTTTATAAGAATAGATAGATAGAGAAATATTTCTTTATCGCTTTCTTCTTGGCTGAAATCATAAACTGCAGAACCGGATTCCACTGTCAGAGGCTAAATATTTTTCTAATTTTTATTAATTATTTAACAAAAAAAAAAAGATGATTCAAATTAACAATCGAGTCGTAGCGAACATAAATACTAATTATTGTGCATGAAAAATAAATTCTTTGGAAAAAAAAATTATTAATAGGAACACAAAAGTCTTAAGAACTTACCCTGAAAATTATAACACAACTGTTTCAAATCTATTTACGATATAAAATTGGTGGCATTTGCTGACAAAATGCTGTATTTATTGACATATGCTAACTATCACTAAGGGTATCTACGTTCACAAATTCTAACAGAATTTTTAAAGGTCTACACACACAAAAAATAAGGAATGTCGGAGGTGTCCCGCTGTCGAAGGGTGCTGACTGTACCCTACATCATTTGATGCGACTAAGAAAGATACATTTTTAGAAAATATTTAGAGTACTTTTGAAAAAACTTAATTTTTTATATATAAAAATTCTCTTTGTATGCTATTTTCAAAAAAAAAGAATAATTACTAAAATTTCAAAAAAATATTTAGAAAAAAATTTCATCAAAGTCAAAAATAAAGGTTCAATGGGAGGAGCCATTCGTAGAATTTTTACAAACAATTCTTTCTAACAATACTCATCTAACAGTACATTAACTATAGGCATCAGACCTTGCGTCAAATCCGGTAGATCTGATTGTTTGCTGAGTTGTTTGTGATGTTAAGCCGACTTTAATTCAATTTTTCGACCTCAAGCCCCGAACGCAATATTGGTAAAAATGCAGAAAACCTCGATTTAATTTGAGTCTTATACAATTACTGTAGATTCCCGCTCATTTTTTCATCACTTCCCATGCAGTATTTCGTGATCATTCCCGTGCAAAAAGCGTAAAATTTCTTTCACCACTTTATCAGTTTTCCACGTCTTGTCGACGTTATTCCGCAATTTTTGCCGTGCATATTTTTCCACAACTTTTCAGGTTTTTTTCTGTGACTTTCCAGGCTTTTAACTGTGACTTTCTTCGCTTTTCTCCGTGATATTTAACGCTTTGCCCCTTGTTATTACACATCTTTTTTGTGACTCATCTATCTATTCGCAGAGGTATTCCACGATCTTCCACCAGTATTCCGCGATATTTCCCATGGTATTCTGCGCATTTTAATGCTGAAGGCCGCGGTATTTCATATATTTTCCCTCGACTTTTCGAATTTTACACAAGTTTTTTTTCTGTGACGTTTTTTTGTTGTTGCGCCATATTTAACGCTTTTCTCTCGGCAAAAAGTTCTTTTTCATGATCTTCTATGCGGTATTTTTCCACGGTATTCTGCAATTCTTACAACGGTATGTCTCATATTTTTCCGCGAATGTTCACACTATCTTGTGCGGCTCCACAATTTTTTTTTTGTGACTTTGTTTGGTTTTTTCCGCAGTATTTTACGCTCTTTCTCGCGGTAGTAAGCGCTTTTTTCATGACTTCCCATGCGGTATTTCGCAATCATTTACGTGGTGTCCAAAAGTTCTTTCACCACTCAACCGCGCTTTTATCTACGATATTCCGCGCCATTTGCATGCATGTTTTTCCACAACTTTTCAGACGTTTTCCGGGACTTTTCAAGCTTCTCTTAACTTTTTTTTCTTTTCTCCGCGATATCTTACGCTTTTTTTCATGGTATTAAATGCCTTTTTCGTGACCTATCCTACCATTCTCCAAAGTTTTCAAAGATCTTCTACCAGTATTCCGTATTCAGTATTGAAAACAAGCCTCCAATCCTAAAACCCCAAGTATTTGTTGGAACTCAGTGTACAAAAAATACGAAACAGAATTTATCGAAAAATAAAAAAATCCAAAAGTTTCACTTAAGTTACATCAAATGAGAGTTGAGTTTCAAGCATAAGCCCAGTAAAGTAATAAAATACAAAATAAAACATACAAAGTAAGTGCTTCATAACGCAACAACGCCCCAATTGCAAATATTAAATGATTAAAAAAAATGATAAAAGCGAACTTAACTGAACTCCAACACCACCCATTCAATATATTGACAGAAACACAACTCCGATATAAATCTTGATTCATAGGTATTCGTATATTATGCCCGAAACGATCTGTAAAGTTCAATAAAACCAAACTTGATGGTTTAATATTATAAGTAGATACGTTTTTTTTTTTTTTTTTTAAACCGAAAATTTACTGCCATTTTTCTGTGTAAAAGTAACTGTTGCTTTTAGCAACAATCTTTTTATTCCTCTGAAAAATGTCATTTATATGCATTGAAATGAAAGCGCATTCACATTAATAAGTAAACAAAAAAAAAAATTAATTTTAAGAGATAATTCCTTAATTAAAAAATAAAATAAAAACAAAAAGAGAAATAAAACTTCATTGGAAAATTTATTATCACGATGGCAGTTCTTTAATGAATGCACAATTGCACATTGCTTTATGCCATGAGCCATGCTTTTTATAACTAGTATAGGTAGGTAGTTTTTTTTGTATTCAGAAGAATACATAGGTAAATCCACAAGTACACAGAGTATACGTCGGTCGCCGTCGTTTTAATTTCACGCCATTAATTCTTTAAATTTACTGCTGCATTATGGTTAAAACATTAAAATTATACTCGCACTTATTCATAATGTCATATGATGTAGGTAGGTATATTTAAATTGGAACTTTATACTCATATTCATAATGTGAACCTTCATGACTTTGGATCCTGTTGTGTTCTGCAAATGTAAATTACCATACCACCAAACGATAAGTACAAAGTTTAATTTCCCAATTCCACTTTTGTTCTTTCTTTCAGAGATTTCATTTTTAATTAATATAATAAGAAATACAAATATTTAAAGTTCATGAGGCTGGTACTTGATCTTAGAGTTCAAGGTCATAAATCACATAAGCTCTTAAGATAAAGAGAAAAGTGAACATAATAGTTGCGTTTCAGTAAGATTTTGAAGTTCAGTTAATCAAAATCTAACACAGAGCCTAACATCAAAAGCTCATTGAGAATTATTTTATTTGTTTTCTAACAGTTAAAACTCAATAACTTAACATTATATCTGTGCATATGCTTGCGATATACTATAGTACTTTAGGGCAAGTTTAGGATTCGTAAAAAAAATCGAACTCGAGATATAAATCAGATATGTCATTACGATGACAGAGAATGCGAAAAGAGTGAGTCTCGCAATTCTGTCTGTCCGTCTGTCTGTCTGTCTGTCTGTCTGTGTATACCTCGAGCTACATCCTAAACCTTTAAATCTGGTTAAGGATGTTTGGTAATTTCCTAGAGGGGAAATTGAATTTTTTTTTTAGGAACTAAGTTATTTTTTTTTTTTCAAAAACGGCTCAAACGATTTTGATTAAAATTTTTGTGTCTGCTTTTGTTAGTATGGCCATAGTTTTGAAATGAATGTTATGTTTGTTTTTTTTTTCATTTTTGACTTTCACTTAAACGACTGAAGCAATTTTGATGATTTTTTTTATGCGGGAGCTCCTTAATAATTTAAAAATTATATGATATAAAATGTTAAAAAAAAATAATTTTTGTATTTTAAAAAAAATCTTTCAAAATATTCTTTTGAAAAATCAATTTTCCGAAAACGGGTCACTGTATTTTTACTTGCCATATAGGTAGGTACTATATAGGGCAAGTTAAGGATTCGTAAAAAAAAATCGAACTCGAGATAACAATCAGACATGACATTACGATGATAGAGAAAGCTAAAAAAGTGGGTCTCGCAATTCTTTCTGTCTGACTGACAGACAGTCTTCCAGTCTGTGTGTTTTTTTCTTTTTCTGATTTTCTCGTAAATGACTGCATGGATTTCGATGACAATTATTACACAAGAGGATCCCAACAATTTTCAAATTATTTCATATCAAAATTTTCAAAAAAATTTTTTGGATTTTTAAAAAAAGTTTAACAATTTTTTTTTCAAAAATCAATTATTCGAAAACTCGTGAATGATTTTTTTTTGAAATTTTGGTTTTAGATTTCCATTAACATTTTCTTAAAATTAGCATTCAATTTTTTAGCTTTAGAATTTTTGTACAACGATTTTCAAAATAAAAAAAAAAATGTATCTTTTTTAACAAAATCAAATGGCATACTTAGTTTTGAAATCAGAACAATTTAAGAAGTTGTTTAAGTCATTTTAGTAATAAATTTTATGTTTATTTTTTAGTTTCTTATAAAATTAAATACTTTATATATGAAGCTTTAGCATCCACAGCAACTTTTACGGCTCTAACGATTTTGTTTTGTGTAGGTATTGTGTTTAGTGATGGCAACAAAACTACATTTTTAGTTTTTCTCAAAAAACTCAAGCAAGGGAGAAAAATTAGCGAAACAGCGTTGCCGTTTTATTCAAAAAATTAATTTTTTTTGTTTTTTTGTGAATATTTTGTAAACGGCTTACGCAATTTTGACTTGTGCACAGATATTTCACACATTCTTAAACAATCTAATGAAGTTTTAAAAAAAATATGTATTTATTAAAAAACTAAAAATAAAAAAATAAAAAGTTAAAATTAGTTTTATTCTTTTTACACATGTTCCACTTTTCTTGTAAATAGATGCATAACTTAAGTAAAAGCCTATATTTTTTAATTTCTAACATAATTATTTTTTTTTTTTATAAATTTTAACGTCTTTAGCAACATTAACCCAAAGAGCAAGTACGTGGGATCCAGACGTGCATTTTATTTTTATTTCGAAAGTATTATTTTGCTCAAAATCGTTTAGGCCGTTTTAAACTAAAACCTTCTACTTCTACATACATATAATGCTCATACCGTTAATTTTTGTTCTAAGAACATAAATCGATTTCCCCTCCTCAAAACCCAACTATACCGAGTATGAAGAAAGCCGCTAAAACTTAGATGGTAGAGACTGCAGGCAGAATTGTTGGACCCACTTTTTCACATTTTCTATCATCATAATGTGGCGTTGATTGTTATTTCGGGATAAATATTTTGACGAATCATTAACTTGCCCGGTACTGCCGAATTGTCATAGGAAAGTATACTTTTTAGAATTAGAACCAGTTTTGACATCTAGGGTATGTTGTATATAGCGCTAATTTACTTGAAGACTCGATTTTGAAATCTGTTTAATGTTTTCAAATCGGTACATTTATCAATGAAATAACGGCATATTGTCGATTCTAACGGGGTAGGTAGACAAGATTATTACTAGAAATCCTTTTCACAATGTGAAGAATGATAAAACGAATAATTCTGTATAATTAACTCAAAAATCCCATTTTTTTAGTTATGACAGCCTTCAAGTAAATGATGGATATGTAGGGTAAAGTCGGCACCCTTCGACACCTTATGAGTAAATGTTGCATTGCTCCGATAATTTTCTTATTTTTTTCAATTATTTTTAAACATTATTTTGAAAACTGGTATTTTTCCAACATGTTGAACAAGTTTGAGTTTTTAAAACAATTATTTATATTTATTTTAAGGTTTTGAAAAAAAAGTGGAAAGCTGTCAAATGTAACCCAACCAAAATAGAACAATGTTATACTAAAGAGAACAATGTGTTATAAATGTGTCAAAGTCAAGTAGATTTTGAAGGGGATTCGAAAACTGAAAATGTTTTAGAAATCTAGTAGATTTCGATGAGATTTTGTACTTTTTGCAAGAAATCTAGATTATGGTTCGGTGTAAAAGCCATATTTAGAACTCAACTTACCCTTAAAATTATAACAAAACTGTTTCAAATTTATTTTCGATCCCAAATTGGTGACATTTGCTGACAGAATGCTGTATTTATTGACATAATGCTTACTATCACTAAGGGTATGTTCACAATTTTTTAAAGAATTTTTAAAGATCTGCACACACAAAAAATAAGGACTGCCGGAGGTGCCCCGCCGTCGAAGGGTGTCGACTCTACCCTAGGTACTGTACATAGTATATAATGTCATAGTGATATAATTTTCCTTCATTATCTGTTCACAATGTTCTAAGCATTTCGCGACCAAAAGAACTGTATTCATAATAGCAGTTCAAAGTATCCTATTAGTAGAACATCTCGCAAACAAAAAAAAAAACATAAAGAAAACTGTTTCGATTTCACATCACTGTCCAGTCTATTCTCAGTCCGTTTCTATGCCTTCTAGGGTACCTATTGCTATGTTTTTTAATTACTTAGCAGTTGAAACAAGTCTCACCGAAAATTTAATTGAGAGTCACCTAAAGTAGTGCAGCGATATCAACGATTCTATGCCAAAATCAAACCAAAATATTGTAAATTTCAAACCAGTTAAATATGCCGCCAGTGTTTTTTTCGGCTCAAATCCGCATCGGTTTAGTGTGGATATGAACAACACATACTCATCGGGATCGGATTCGTGATGGCAATACAGTGCGCTTCCAAAAACTGTTTTATGATGCTGCACAAGAGGACTTGTATAAATTTTGTATATTTTTATGTCGACTCTCAGCTGCTAGCTATATAGAATTGAGTCCTGCCTGATTCCTGGTATTGCTTCTGCTCACAGTCATTGGCCCTTTTTCCTGCGATTTTATTTCATTTGTTTGGAGTCCATTTTTTCTGCATATTGCTCCCCGCTTAGCCAAGGGTTGAATATTTGTGCATTTTGAATAAAACTGGTGAAAAACTCTAACCTTTTAAATCCAACCATCTGATGAGGACGAAACTACGCGGCGCGCGGAGTGATGCACCATAGTGTTTGTTGTATTCTGTATAATGGGAAAATATTTATTTTCGAGAACAGCAAACGGTTTATCTCGTTTGCATGCACAAAAATGTTCTTTTCAGCCAGTGCCAGTGCTGCCAGCAAGTTTTACACAAAACACCATGAGCAGTAACAGCAATTTTTCGGGTGGCAGAAATAATGGGGCACCATGGAACCATGCACCTTACTCCAAATCCTTAAACATTTGCTTGTGCTTGTGGGCTGAATAAGGGTGAGGTTCATCCTTGTGTTTTTTTTCCCCCTTTTTGCATGCGATTTTGTATAAATAAACCTCAAATAAAGTAAAAGCTTGGAGCTTATTTATGAGCGAGTTGATTGCAATCGCTGAATTATATGCGATGCGAATGCCGCTGACCTATGGTGGTTGGTATAGTTTCATGCCAAGGGAGAGGGGATTATTTGTAATCAGTCGAGCTCTGCTGTGCAGAGTGGCAGCTTCCTTTAATAGGGCTTTTCATTTCCCTTTAGGGGATCATCATTTTTGAGATAAGAATTTTTTTTTCTGTAATAAAATCGAGAGAAATGCGGTATGCAGAATCAGAATGCATCCTAAGAGAAAAATCAAAGCAATTCATAAGCCCATTTGTACCTTGTTTACTTTGCTTTTTTTTTTGTTGATGCATTTTGTTGATGATATGCGATTTGGGAATTGAAAAGCTCATTTTATGAATTTGATTCAATGGAAAAATGGGTGTGCCAGTTTTTTGACAAAATAAAAAAAAAAGGATTTTGGACTCTTGTCTAGTTTAAATCGGACGGAAATGGCTATTAAAGTTGAAAAATATGATTTTCTCTAATTTTTGAAGATATTGTGCAAACTTGCATGCACGATTAATTTTGAAGGTATGAACGTGAAGTTCTTTATTTCGGTACAGAACAAAACTTTTGAGGAAGCAACATTTTTTGAACTTTCGATTTATGGGTGATTTTCAGCAAATTCAACTTTATTGCATTGATTTTGTTTCTAGTTTTGTTCAAAGTCAAAGATTAGCTTCTTTTTATATAAACGGAAAGTTTCAAAAATTTGTTGCAACGGTATTCTGCGTGAAATCCTCGATTTCCTCGTGTGTTTGCTTGTTTTCTGGCAACAACAACAACAAAAACCAACACCTGCTTGATTATAGAAAATAACAAATGACATTGCAATTGCAGTATAGTACATGCTGCGTTTTACCAGATTTGGGTGCGATTTAACAGGCCCACCTATCATTAACCAGTATCAGCTGCGATTTACCAGCTTCGGCTGCAATTTACCTGCTTCGGCTGCTATTTACCAGCCTTGGCTGCGATTTACCAGCTTCGGTTGCGATTTACCAGCTGCAGCTGCGATTTACTAGTTTCAGCTGTGATTTACCAGCTTCGGCTGCGATTTACCAGTTTCGGCTGCAATTAACCAAGTCCACCTGCGATTCACCAGTTTCATATCCAATTTATCAGGTCCCCCTGCGATTTATTAGCTCACAGTCTTCGAGTTTTTTTGATAGAACTTTAATAGATTACCACTGTTTTCATTGTGCCTCTTTTTTTTCTTCTGAGAAGTCAGTGTTCCTCTTTTCTTTTTTTGAGCTCCTGAAATATTCACCCCTATTATAGAATCCGACGAATCCGTTGCGGCGGGTCTCGACTTATTTCAGCCATATTTTCTCCTGTAGAACTCGGAGGTGAGGAAATGTTTTGAGTGGAATGGTAAGGTAGTTCATCGTATTGATAATATAGTTCAACCGGCAAGTTCATAATAGCTTTAAATGCGAACGCTAACCCTGCGAATAACGCTGACTCCCCGGGAGTAAAGTATTGCAAGTTCCATAATAGGCATGATTTTCTCAACAGTTGCGTTTCTAATCTGCAGAATCGACTCATAGCCCTCGTCCTTGGTTAATAATTACATGAGCCCACCTGCATTCTTGATGTATAATTTTGAGGGAGAAGTAGTACATATGTAAGTGGCGACAGTTTGGACGTTTCCTTGATAGTTTCTATAGGGGTTCTCTAGGCTCTACTCTTGGTACTGCTCATGGGTCCTCCGAGAGATTATAGCAAACGCGCAAAATTTCTTGTCAACAGCAAAACGAATCAGTGGAATAGAACGATATGCTTCGTTTTAGTTCTTATATCTTAAATATATGTATAAAGTTTGTTGCATAGTTTTGGGTCCTTGAAATTTTTCTGCAAACTTAAATTAGTTTGGACTTTATAACCTAGTAGATCCTTGGTACAATCACATCTTTGTCATTTATTCACAATTTTCAAGCCTTTTCGAGAAATCACATTGAAGGGCAACAAAGTTGCTAAAAACATTTGTATAAATATTCCCGTGACAGAAGTTCTCAAAATTATCAAGTTTCTTCCGCTTTGATGATTTCTTCCGATATAATATTTTCTTCCGACAAACAACAGAGGAAATATCCCCTAAGATTTAAAATAAAATCACCTTGAAAAAATAAAACGTTAAACATCCCCTCGAAGAAAATATCTACAATACCTCTACCTTACCACTAAAAAAATGTAATTGCATTACACTTTAGGAACGCAGCCATAAAGTAAACCTTGTAACAAATTGCAAAATGTAGGCCAAGCCACAATACGTCAAGTAAAAGTAATACGCAAACTTGTGTACAGAGCTACAAAAATGATATCCTTTCTTGTCCTGAGCCTGCCTGAGCTCACATTAAGTAAGCTTTTCGAGTGCTAGATACATTTACCATTCACTTTATTTTTTTTTTTTTAATATTTTCATCATCATCTTCATCGTCTACAATCTACATGAGGAGTTTTTATTATTGTTGTAGTTCCCGTGTGACAGTTTCCTTCAACACGTCATTGTGCGACGACAACGAAAACTATACACGGTGAAACATTTGCAAGTAACTACTGCATTGGCAGTGAACTCATTCATATGTTTAACCATGGCTACCCACCTAGTTCCGGAATAAACCAAGGAATTCAAATTCAACAACAACAACAACAAAAATAACAGAAAGCTACCGCAATACACAAAATGGAAATGCTCAGCGCGCATAATGTCGCAGCTCGCAGATGATGTACAATACGAGAGTTGTTGACAGAACTTCTTGTAAACACATCCAACGACGTTGTTCTTATTCATTCAATCAAGTTGAGTGGTTTTAAGGTAACAGCAGCTGCTTGAGCCCTTTCTCCACTTACCCCCCCCCCCACTCCGCACACATATCCACCAAAAGCATAAGTTAATATTTCAGGAAATAAAGTTGCATTGTTGGTAAAGCGGTGTTGTACTTCCTGACGGGGAAATAGGAGTTAGCTAGCCCAGTCTAGGGATTCGTCCCTGCGCTATCTTGAGGATGAATTAGGTTTGGAACGAACATTTTTTTAAAACAGGAAACAGAAGATTCCAAATTCTACCATGCAGTCATGTCGATATCCAGTCAACTGCTTCCAACTTCACACCTCAAGACTTCGGAGATCAGAATATCACTTAAAAATATTCTCTGTTTCGCTATACACATGGAATAGCTGATTCCAACGCAACCGTTAAAGCTAACTAATGGCTCTACAGTTGGCACAGAGGAAAGCTCTATCAGTAACCCACCAGCTTCAGCTGCTTTATTTGATTTTAGCCTCGACCGTGATAATTTCTTTGATAACATTTTTGTTGGAATGATAGTTAGTCTCCATATTGACTTTCTGCAACTGCTGCAATTTTACTATTTACCTATAATATTGTGTTACGAACGAAGATGGTACAAGCGAACATCGGATTCATTTCTCAAAATATCTCAAGGCCTTCTTGGGTGCCTGTGCAGGCCTTACAACTCGGCAATGTAAATAAAATGCACGACTGGATCGCACGTACTTGGTCTTATAAATAAAGCTACCTAACCTACTAATGTGACCGGGATAGGTGGAGAGACTTGTTGAAAGAGGCCAGGACCGGACCCCGGTTGTCGAGCCGATGATGATGAACCTACTAATGTAAGCCTTTTTTATTAAAGTTTTGTAAATGCAGTTTTAGACAAAAAGCGTAAAATTTGATTTTCGACTGACTTCTTAAATGATTTTGACCTCAAAACCAAATAATAAACTATTCTATGGCTGAAAACAAAAATGGTTGTCATAGAAAGATAGAATTTATCCAAGAAAATTACTGTGATATTTTTAACCGAAATCGTAGGAGCCATTTTTGAGTAAAATCAGTTTGGAGTAAATCAACCCATCCGTTTAGGCTGTGGCTTCTGATACATCCAGACAGACAGAGTTGTTGGACCCACTTTTTTCGCCTTTATTTTGCCAGGTTCACGTGTCGATTTTTCGAATTCATCCATTGATATGCTGGTTTCGGCCTTTGAGTTGCCAGATTTGTCCGTTAATTTACGCGATTCGTTCGTTGATATGCCGGGTTGGCCTGTCAGTTTGTCAGGTTCGCATAATGTTTTGCTAGAGTCATCTGTAGATTTGAAGAATTCGTGCTTTGATTTGTTCGGCTCAGCCGTACATTTGTTAAGTTCAACTGCTGATTTGTCGGATTCTTCCGTTAATTTTCCGGATTCGCACATTGATTTGTAAGGTTTGCCTGTTGATCGGCCGGATTCATTTGTTGATGTGCTGGGTTGGCCCGTTGATTTATTGAGTCCACCAGTTGATTGACCGACGCGTACCGAAGAAGTCTACCTACAAGAGGAGCGATTGAAAAAAATACAAACTAAATAACCCGATTTCTGTTATAAACTGACTGAGCAAACTATTATATTTATTACATCAATCACTACCAGAAATCGTAGAGAAGAACAGAGAAATTAACACTAGGGGCTAGTTTGTTCACACTTGATGATGGATTTGAGCATTTATCAGCCAATTTTGCTGGCCCTTAAACTAACCTCCTTATCATCGCTTTCGTAACTACTAGTGCGTGTCTAGTTTTTGTTATCCCTGTCAATTTAAATCGATTTCTCAGGACCCTACAGTCGGTTCGTTGCTTTATGAAAACTGGAGGAAATGTTACAGAAATATTCAAAATCAGCAGACAATTGGGTATTGGGTTATTTTAAACCGCTGCGCTGCTAAGTAGCTCCCCTAACACTGTTCTCGCGAAGGTACTGCGCAATACACAATAGCACTCAATGTGTGGAATTTGTTCATGACATAGACGAGGTGGCAAGCACCTAGTGAAGTGATCTCCAACAACTTGATGAGCCTAATTATAGATTCGGTTGGTACTTTACTGAAAAGCTAGCTTGTTGTCTAGAAAAGGGTTCTTAAAATGAATTTCCTACATTATCATTGTTATTCTTGTTTTATACGAACAATGACGACTTTTTCTTAAATTTTTCTTATTTTTTCGTCAAAATTTGACGCCGGACATCTAAACATCTATTCGTTTTAGACCTAACTTTCTGTTCGGAACCGGCAGAATATTTTAATATCTCTCCATTCTTGCATTCTAACTACATGCACACAGGAAATGGTTGAAACCATCAGTCACCATAGCAGGCCTTGGTTCTTCGTGAGCTAGACGTGGGAAAAATATATTTATTTATTTAACATCAACATTTGCAGAAAAATACAATGCAAACTAAGATGTGCAACTGTACTTCATAGAGTACAAAATTTGATAGAATATTATATTCACAGACGTTACTAGGTAGGTAATAGATTACAAGATACACTGACAATTTCCTTAAAATTTCCAACCAAAGATGCCAACCAATACCAACAAAAAAGCAATAACAACAACATCAGGGTAGACACACGTATGTATGTATTGCTATTGCTAATCCTTTTGCAGGATGTCTTAGAGTTTATTCCACTTGATAGCGCACATTGAAGGGAATCAATTTTGAATTTTGTGTGCATTTTGTTTCCTTTTTTTTTTGCTTTGTTTTTCGGGCCTCTGGCTCAGTTAGGATGTTTAAGGACACTCTTAGGTGTACTCAATATTTTGGTAGATTTATATTACTTTCAAAAGGGGAGCAAGGCTCAGGAAAATTTAGAGAGGATTTAAATGTAAATGCAGATAAATCGATTTACTGAAAAGCGGTTTTTTCTTCAAGATACTGCATAATCGGTTCATTTTAAAGGTATGACGAGTTAGATTTTAAATTTGCTTTTAGGATTTGTCAATATTTTATTTTCAAATAAAATTAAATCGGAGTGGGATTTTGTGAAAAATGTGTACCTACCATCTCTTTGACACTTTATCACACTAGTGAGGTAATAAAACTCTCAAAAAAGTTTCTGTTATGAGAGTAGATCTACGCTATAAGCCTAGTACGCAGCTGAACGAAATTTTTCGTTGGTGTCTACGAAGACAACGAAATGCTTGCAAAACTTCAGACGAAAATATTCAGGTAGATTTTTACAAATTGTAAAAGAAAAAACAACGACAAACGCAAAAAAAAAACAAAATTTCGAGACATGGTCAAAAATGCAAAATATTGCGAAATTTTCAACGATTTTGCAGTTTTGGGAAAATTAGTTAGTTTAGTTAGTTTTTGGTTACAACTTTGTACCTAAGAGTTCAAGAATACTGAATTTTCCTAAATTTGATCCCAAAATTATCTACGTAGGAGAAATAATTTCTCAATTGCACCTCTTCAGACTTTATATGTTTTTGAGACCTCAAAAATGTTTAGTAAGATACACTGCTAATCATCAGGTTAGCACAACTGCTATAAGTTTTATATATTTTATTTTATTTTTGTTCTTGTAAAAGTGAAGCTTATTTTATGAAAGCTACATATTTTTCTCATCTTTGTATACACTATCACTGGGCAAAAGAACGATGTCTTTGAATTATTTTTACTATTGTTTTAAATTTTGAAAGTAAAAGTATACTTTTTTTGAATCATCAGGTTAGCACATGCAAGTTGTTTTTGGTTTATTTTCAAAATTTGAAGGCGAATGACTGTTAAATTTGATTTATTTGTTCATACGGTCTTTTTAAATCAATAAGGACAAAGAAAAATCCTTATCTGTGGAAGAAAAAAATCAAAAAAAAATCGAAAAAAAATCGGTAGAAGTCGAAAACTAATATCCGTGTTTCCAAACAAAAAGTCGGGCTATGTTAAAAAAGTCGGGCTATGTTATAAAATTATAAAGTTATTTCGAGTGCTGACAGAAGAGCAATACTAAAAGAAGCATCAAATTGGCATCACTCGGCTGCAAAAATCAGGGATAATGTTGGTCTACAGGCGAGTCTTCCCACAATTAGAAGAGTTATTAAAAGTGCTGCACATTAAAAAAGTTTAAAATTGAAGAAAAAATCTCCCCTCAACGATGTTCGTAAAGAAAAACGCTTGAATTTTGCGAGAAAGCACATTACATGGAACTCAGTCTGACTGGCGATAAGTGATCTTTCGAATGAAAAGAACATTAATTTGGAAGGCCCAGATGGATTTAACTACTATTTTCCTGATATTCGTAAAAAGGAAAATTACTTGGATAGACTTCATAGTCGGGTTGGAGTAGTAATGGTGTGGTGTGGGGAGCCACCTCCTGCTGCGAAACTTGCGAATGTACCTAAAACTGCATTTCCCCATTTTAAAAATTTGTTCGGCAACTTGCAATGGCATTTTTAACACGACAATGCTTCCATTCACACTGCCAGGATGGTAAAATCAAGGATTGAAGGCCAAAATGCAGTGATCGCCCTACTCACCTGACATCAATATAATAGAAAACAGGATGGCACGTTCGTACGGTCTACTAGTCTAAGAAGCAATATTCTACCAAAGCGGAACTGATAGAAGCCATCAAATGCGCTTGGTTTGCCATTTGTTTGGATTATATTGGAAAACTGAACGAATCACTTCCAAATCAATTTTGTGAAGTTATTCTCAAAAAGGGAGGATTGACACAGTATTAAATTATTTTCAAAAATTAATAAACTTCTTGATTTTTAAGATTTGATATGAATTTGTGACTTAAATGCTTAAAATAAACTTTAAAAAACGAAATGTAGGTACTAACCTGATTATTCATTTTGTGTGTTTTACTAAATTTATTATTAGAAAAAAATAAAATAAAGGATGGTAAACAAAATGTGTTCTTTTATTTTACTTAGAATTGCATCAGCTATTTAAACCATTTATTTAAAAATCCGTGATCACCTCCAAAATCTGGACTCAGAGCCAAAGAACGACTTTTTCGACCTCAATCCATTGCAAAATATCCAGCACTATTAAATTGTTGAAAAAGTCTAAATGTCTTCTTTCCAAAACATTAAAAAAAGAAAACAATTTTGGTGAAAATTTTACGAATCCAGATATTTTGCAATGGATAAAGGTAAAAAAATAAAACGGTTTTTTGCCCCTAACTCCTGATTTTGGGGGTTTTACAGAATTTTTACACAACATTTGGTAATCTAATCAGTACAACAAGCTCTACAAAATGTTAGAGGTCTCCGCCCGCGTTTCAGTGTCATTAAATTGTTCACTTTCTTCTTCTATAGGACAGGTTGAAAGTTTATTTGGAATCTACTCGTATCACAAACTTTTTATGATCTCTCAGATATTCTGCACACAAAAACATTTGTAAGAAAAAAACTAAAGAAACCACCTTAAACAACAATACTTTAAGAATCCATATGGGAAATTCATAATCCAACTATTCAATGGCCTCATGTGCGTTTGTGGCTTCTCTAGTTCTCGCCTCATCGCATCACATAATAATGGAAAACCATTTTCGTATAATAAATTTTTCATCTAAACTCAATTTTCAGTAACAGTGCAGACAGCAGGGAATATTATACCAAGCTCATATGCGAGTATGTACGATACAAGTATGAAGAACTAAAAAACTTTTTGAAATTTTGTCCATTCAGGATGCATACTATTCGAACGAAAAGAATAAAGTTCCCAAACTAATACGAAATTCAATATTATGGCTCAGTTTCTGCTCCCTCTCTCTGTGTTTCTCCCGCCCCTAGTCTATATGATGGCTAACAGGATTTAAATTCGAGCAAATTTCAATCAAAAGGACATTGAATAGCATTGCAGTTTAGCTTTATAGCAAAACCAGTCGAGTAATTCCACCCTAACTGCCCGCAGCACAACCAAACCATTCTCCATCTCTCCAAAGTCATGTCGTGTCGTTTACATCATCATTTGGGAGTCCTACTATATGTCTTTAATTCCAAAGGATCTAACTGGATAGTGGGTGTGTGGACGTGCATGGCCATGGAAGAGTGATGGATAGGTATAGGAGAGGTGCATTTGCCATAGATTTTGCAACAGAATATGTACATCCTTATTGTGTTTCTCGCTCAGGCGGAAAGATCTCTTTTCATTTTAACAGGAAAAGCTTAGAGCATTGCATAGAACTGCACTTGTGTGTTGTGGAATGTGTGCTCTGTGCAGACAACAGTCCACAATTGCATATAGTGAGACAAAAATAGTTTTGAAATTGTTTCATGATGCGCATTACGATAGGTAGTTGAGAACTTACCAAACTTGAATTATTGTGTTCATTGATGTTGCGCGATGCTTATCATCAATTTCTAAAATTCCATCATAGCTAATTGTTGCTAGTTTGGCTGTCAGTTAAGGGAGATATGTATAACAAAAGCCGTAGGGAACGTAGGTACCGTACAAAGTGTATTTCGGGTATCATGTCTATCTGTAAAGTTTTTGGTTGTTCAAGTGCCCGATATAACTTTAATTCTATTTGTAATTGCAAATATTTACATAATATTCCACATCATTTCTAACACCTATTTAAGTTCTTCCATACTATCACAAGAAATACAAAAGCTTGTCTAAAATGTTTCAAGAAAGTCATAATAGAGACTTTTGGCCCTCAAACATAAAATGGGAATTCAGATACTCATTTCACATCAGATTTTGTCCGCCGATTTACCTATACAAGAAATGTTTGTAAGATCTGGTTCTCATATCATCTGCATTTTAGTTTCTGAATTACTGAATCAAATCGAAGCACGGCCATTAATTAAAATGGCATTTAGAATCCAGGGTGGTTCCGGCTGCCCCTTCCCTTTGACAATCATTAGATGAAACATGGAAACATAAAATGCACTACTGGGTCGTTCTCAGGGTAAAACTCGATGGTGGGGGCGTGAAGCCGCCAATTTAATAAGAAAATATAAGAAAAATATAAAATTAAATACTAAAATGACTCACGTCATTCTTAAATGATTTCGACTCCACACTAGGTATGCCAGTTTTGAAAAATCTAAAAATTAATTTTCGAAAATTTTGATAGGAAATAATATTTAAACCATGAAAAAGCTTCATCAAAATGAGTTAAGTCGTTTAAAAGAAAATCAAGAATGAAAAAACGGTTCTATGGGAGGTATTGTTATAAACATTTCTACAAAATATACTTTTCCTTTCAAAAGTACGACCTTCCTAACAAAAGAAGGTACCTGAAAACTTTTCTACCAAAATCGTTAGAGCCGTTTTTGATAAAAATTCATATTTCCCTAAATGGCATATGGCAGGTACTAACTAAAGCGTTAGTTATGGTTCTAAAAACAATTTCACTATCCCTTCTAGGGAATCACCAAAGACCTTTACTCACCAAATTTGAAAAAAATAAAATGCACAACTGGGTCGCACATACTCGCTCTTAGGGTCAAAGTTGCTGTGGATGCTAAAGCTTCATATATAAAGTTTTTTAATTTTATAAGAAATTAAAAAATAAACATACAATTAATTACTAATAAAACTTAAACAATAGTGACCGACCGAAGGTCGATTTTCAGCCAAAGCCGAAGCCGAATTATTAGGCTGAAAGAAAATCTTCGGCCGAAGCTGAAGCCTAAGGTTGAAAAAAGTCAAGAATTCTCCTTTCCAAAAATGAACAACACAAACCAAACCGAAACCACGATTTCACAAAACAAAACACAAACGATGTGCAAAAGGTGTCAGGCAAAATTCAAAAATTGAAATTTTATTCGGCGCCTACTATGATGGCACACATGTGTTTTGAAATTTTTGAGTACCTACCGAAGAAAAGATTGCAATCTAGAACGATGCTCGATATAATAGACAGATTCTTCGGCTTTGGCCAAAACTTCGGCCTAAAATGGCCGAAACCGAAGGTTTGGCCGAATGTTGTTTTTTTGGCCGAATTCGGCCGAAGCCGAAGCTTCGGCCAAACACTATTAAACAACTTCTTTAATTGTTTTTAAAAAAAATTTAAAAATCGTTGGAGACGTTTTTAAAAGAACGAATTTTTTAAGTACAAAAATTCTTAAACAAAAAGTTTGAATGGAAATTTTAAGAAAATATAAATGGACATCTTAAAAAAAAATTTCAAAAAAAATTATTAAAGCGTTTTGGAAAAAATGATTTTTTGAAAAAAAAAAAAATTTCAAACTTTTTATAAAAATCCAAAAAAAATTTTTTTTTAAATTTTGATATGCAATAACTTGAAAACTGTTGAGAGTCGCTTACGAGAAAATCAGAAAAGAGATACCATTTTTATTTCAAAACTAAGACCTTGCCTGTTGTATTACACATAAAAATTTTAATCAAAATCGTTAGAGCCGTTTTTGAAGAAATCAAGTTTTTCCATATTGGTTGTAAAGCAGGTACCGTTAATTTTTGGTTTTATGTCTAATACAACAGGCAAGGTCGTACTTTTGAAATAAAAAAAATATTTTTTCATGGGTTAAAAACGGTACCTCCCATAGAGCCGTTTTTCTCTTTTCTGATTTTCTCGTAAGCAACTCCACTGATTTCGATGACAATTTTTGCACAATAGGTTCTCAACAATTTTCAAATTATTTCATATCAAAATTTTGAAAATTTTTAAAAAAGTTTCAAGTATTTTTTTTTCAAAAATCAATTTTTTGAAAACGCGTGAATAATTTTTTTTGAAATTTTGGTTTTAGATGTCCATTAATATTTTCTTAAAATTGGCATTCAAAATTTTTAAGAATTTTTGTACATAAAAAATAATTTTTTTTAAAAACGTTTTTAACAAAATCAAATGGCATACTTAATTTTGAGATAAAAACAATTTAAGAAGTTGTTAAAGTCATTTTAGTAATAAATTTTATATTTATTTTTTAATTTCTTATAAAATTAAAATTACATCCACAGCAACTTTGACCCTAAGAGCAAGTACGTGCGACCCAGTCGTGCATTTTATTTTATTTTGCACACACACAATAAATTTAATTAATTACAGAAGTCAGCCATTATTATTTTGGAAATTTGATTGATTCATTTTCTACACTATACGTGATAGAAAAAAAACTAAATACACCAAAAGACAGGTATAATGTAAAGTTCTGACACAACGGGATTTTTTGAAATTACACCGAGAAATCAGGACAAAATGGGGTAAGAGACTAAAAAAAGTAATAGAAGATTCCGGTAAAACGGAATTTTTTGAAATTCCACCAGGAAGTTATGGTAAAGTGGAGTAATGTTGAAAAAAAAAATTGAAAAATATTTCGACTTCTTCGTGGGTCCTCTTCTTCTCCAGGTCTTTTTTTTTGAATTTAAAAGGTCACGAAACAGGAATACAAAAATTTTTGTACATCTCGAAAAGTGTGAAGGTTAGAGTTTTGAAATTAATTTTGGTAGATAGATTTACCGAAATGATGAATACACACAATGAAAGATACCCTTTGACAAAATAAAATATCTACCTTTTTAATTAAGGCAATTATAACAACATACATACTTTTTTATTTATTTTTTCATACAGCAGTTAGTAGTAACCATAGATTCTTACGATCCTATAGAGCTATTTTTCTTTCTATTGAATACAATTTCAAGCGCTTCTTTATCCTCACTTCCATAAATAAAATCCTTTTTAATGCCTTGATAATAGAAAAACCGATCAAGTGCTTCAATGCTTTTGCTCTATAGAAGCAAATAGTGCTACCCTGCCATTTGCAAGAGTGTTATTACAAAATGAATTTATATATAAAAGCACTTTTTTGTTTTTTTGTTTTTGTATAATTTTATCTCATTCGTGAGAAATGTGGAAACCTCAACAGAAAATATAAAAATGGGTAAAAACAACACAAACGAACGAGGTCCTTTGCCGCTAAGTTTTTGCTTTTGCCAACATTTCCACTTCAATCAGGCATTCAAGCGTCAGTAGGGCCCTCCCACGTAATTACAGAAATAGTTTTCCGCCACACAGCCTTATATTCCTACCTAAATACAAATCTCTCTACTCTATATATTCTCGTCATATTTCTCCCTCTCAGAATAGCTAGGGGATTAGAGTAAAGGGCTTGAGTTGAGTTGGAGTTTAAGTCCTGGCCTGGCCTGGCCTGGAGTTCTTCTCCTCTCTGCTTGTGCCTGCCTCTTCCATACCTCTATGATGATGATGATGATGATGATGATGTAAGTTTCGTTTGTCTTTTTCTCGTGTCGTTTTCTATTAACATTTCCCGCCGAAGAGAACCTTCATGCTCATAACCAGCCCATATACCCATCGCCATCATACCCACGCTCACCACACGTCCTTCGCATCCGCTGAGTACCAGCCAGCACCGACATGGCAAAGGTATTTTACAATGCGAGCGAACATCCATCTTGAATTTTTAATTATTCTAAAAGCAACAACCTGAGACCAATGAGATTATTCACAATGTCTTTTGTGGCAGCGACATGGATTTTTTCTGCTTTAGTTTGTTCCTTGTTCATTTGGGTTATGGATGTTCTACTTGGAAGTGAAGTAGGTACCTACACAAGAGCAGTGTGTTTTTCTATTTTTTTATTTTGTTTTATTTAACCAAAGGACATTTAATGTAAGTTTTTCTGTTTTTTTTTTTTTATACGCCAACGCAATTATTATGTTGAGAAATAATAAATAAATGAAATATAACTCTTTCTTTCCTTACAATGTTGGGTGGCTTTCAATCAGAGTTTTGATAAGCATAAAATAAAATTTTAAATAGTTGTGGAATGTTTGACAGCGATGATATCAAACTCAGAATTTAAAAAAAAAAACTCACTCGGAACATGGTTGCTGAGAGACATCAATGCAATGCATCCCCTTCATGTGGTTACTGGGTACTCCTTGATGTGGTGGAGGGGCTTACGACGACTTCTACTATGAAATTAAAAGCTAGCAGCCAGATATGTGGTTGCCCTTCTAGGCCAAAGCCACTCCAGTTTTTAGAGGGGAAACGTTGAAAAAAATTATTAGCAGAATAAGGCACAGTGGGACCATTTAGGAAAAGGGGAAACATAAATTGCCCACCAACAGATTGGGGGTAAAAGAGCTGTGTAGGTGGTAAGAAGATCTACAGTTTTTGAATTGAAAGCGCATCGAAAGTTTTGCCAAAAATATGGTCTTGTATCTCAAAAATTAGATCTCACTTTGCAAAAGTTTATTTTGGACTAATAAAAAAACCATCTATTTTTGAAGTTATACTTCTTTTCCGGCGCGGCGATTATAAAAAATATTAAACCAGTAATAACACATATTTAGATTTTTTCAGCCGATTACAACTGTTTTTTTCCACCCACACACTATAAGTAAGTAAAGAGTAAACACACACTTTAATTTAATTCTAAAAATTCAACTTTTCAATTTAAAAATTATTGAATGAAGGTTTTATAATACAAATTCTATATACTACTGAAATAAATAAATAAATCAGCCAAGTAGAAGACTAAGCACTATTTAATTGGACTTGTTAAATTATTGATTTAATATAGCTTTTTTAACGGCTTATCATATTAGACTTTTGCTAAAAAGTTTATGTAAGCTGAACTGAATATAAACAAAATTTGCGTATTGGCAAGGTGCCTCACTAACAGTGTCAACTGATGAGTCCTAGTGAGACCTACCTGGACGAAACGCCAAAATTTTGTATTTTTTGGACTAAAGGCCGTTAAAAAAGCTATTTTAAATCGTTAAAAATTATTTTCCAATATCAAATATTTTTTTAAGACGTTTGAAAATGATGTAATTATGGATACAGTTGATAATTTCTTGAAAAACTAATTATTAACATTGAAAGATAAAAAAAAAAATTAGGCGTCTAATACGGATTTCATATAAAATGCTCCACAACGGTTTTTTTGAGCTTTAAAAAAAATACGTTTTTGAAAGTTTATTTGGGTAGTTTAATTGATTTTAAAAATCAGAGAATAACGGGAAAAATATTTTGTCAAAACTACTTTTAGGCTTATGTCTTATCTATAAACGTGTGAAGAAATTAGATTTTCAAACATTTTTTTTTCAATGAATAACAGTACAAACAAAATTTTTCAGTCCAAGTTTTTTGGCCGTTTCCAACTGTATTTTATTTTTATCTTTTTTATTTTTATATTTTTAAACTTGAAATTTACACAGCCATTAGATATAAGGTAAATACATTTTTGTACAAACTTTGACAATTTTCTGTAGTCTGTGAGCTGACATAACGGTAAAAAGAGTTTAGTTTACGCGGTTCTTAATTACTATTTACATAAGCAGCATAAAACTCTAATTCAACTTTATTGAGCACATCAGGATAAAATTACCTTTAATTTGATATATCACACATACATGCTATAAAAGCTTCACAAACTTGAAAAGAGTTTGACCGAAAATCAACAGAATTCAACAAAATTGTCTGCTTTGGTCGTCAGACTCTACCAGCCACCAGTGGAGAATGGTACCGTTGGCTCACAAATGAATTCGAGATGGTTCGCTTATAAAATTTGTAATTCTGTTGTTTCTTGTCGGATTTTAAGGATTGAGGTGTCTAAATTTAGCTTAAATATCAGGCTACAACATAATCTAATTTTTTTAATACAGTTACATATAAAAATAATGAGTAAAAAATAAATTTTTGTTTTCTTATTCTCTTTGCAATATGATATGAAATTTGTTCGAGTTTCATAAAGCAATGTACTAAGATATTGTTGGTTCAAGTATTTTTGATAGGCAGTAAATGTTTTTAAACATAAAAGTGCACATTTACAGATTTTAGAGAGAAAAATAAAAAAACAAAAAATATTTCATTGGATATTAAAATCTGTTACTTGAGTTTTTGTTGCAGGATTTTAGCAAATTCAACAGATTCAATTAGATAAAATGTTGGTCTATTTTTCAGCATTAAAATATTCTACATTTGTTTTAAATAATTGTTGTTTTTTTATTGGCACAGAGGTCGTTAAGTAAAAATATGTTTTTAATGAATACGTTAAAATTATAAAATTTAATGAAAAATTTGATAATTTTGAATATAATTTTAGCTCAATTTCAAGATGTGACTGTTCTCTTAAACAAAGTTTATTGATTAAGTTCAAAACGAAGCCTGTAAATGATATAGTACAGAAAAAACATCAGTTGTGTTCATAACATCTGACAATGTCTGCTTCAATAATTTTAATTTCTTTATAAAATGTTTTTTTTTTTGACATACAATTTGTTTCAATAAGACACTCACAAGCTTCGCAATATCATTAAGTAGGTGATCAAAAATAGTATAAATTCGAAAGCAAATTCAAAATATCCCTTTCACGTAAACAAAATAGCTTTTAACTTTAGTAAAACTTAACTGATTTTTTAAGTTGATGTGTAAATAAATAATAATAGAAGTATAACTTCTGGCGGGCGTACATAATATTTGATTTACTAAAAAAAAATCATATCTCGATTTTTTTTTAATTTCATGGTCAGCCAGAAATATTAATCAGTTCATACTTGTAACCCTCATACTTTTCGAGATGTACAAAAACATTTTTTAACATTACCCCACTTTACCCTTATTTTCCGATGGAATTTCAAAAAATCCCGTTTGCAAATCTCTGTATGCAAAAACAGAGAAAATATATTTGTAATGTTGCTGCTACCCTTTCATCCTGTAAGGACTCAAAAACGTTTTGGTCGAAGGTGAGGCTGTTAGGTGGTTGTAAAACTTCATCAACCTCGGTTATTGAAGTGGATAAACTTGCAAACTACTTCAAAGAGCTCCTAAACCCTGTAGCAACTCATTTACCATTCCAGTATGCTCTACATTTAGTTTAAGTCCCTGAACTTGATGGGTCAATTACAATAAGAGAGTTACAAGAAACGCTGAAATCAATGAAAAAAGACAAAGCAGCAGAGATTGATGGCATACCTGCTGAATTTTATAAGAATTCAACACCGAATTTCTTGCATGTAATAAACTCTCTTTCTAACAGACTTCTAGAAGAAGAAAAAATTCCAAAAGCGTTTCTACAAGCATGGATTTGCGCAATTTTTAAAAAAGATGATTCGCAGCTTCCAAACAATTATAGGGGTATATCGATGCTACCTTGTCTTAGAAAAATATGCACCCATCTTTTATACCATAGGTTGACGAGATGGGTTGAAGAGCATAGACTCCTTAGTAATTTTCAAGCCGGTTTTCGCACGGGACTATCCACTGTGGATCATAGATTTGCTCTAACAAATATATTAAAAATATTTTTAGAAAAGAAAACTAAATTGTATGCTTTTTTTGTCGTCGATTTTAGGGCAGCTTTTGATACTGTTAATAGGGCCTCTTTGATCTATAAGCTTTCAACCTTAGGTTTATCAACAAAGTTTCTCAATTTATATAAGCTACTCATAACAGATACCTCCGATTTTTTCAAAACAGGTTCTGGTGTTCCGCAAGGTTGTCGGTTAAGTCCGATTATGTTTGCATTATTTATTGATGATATATCAAAGGACTTCCCAGAAAAAGTTAAGTGTGGTGATATCATAGTAAAGATGCTTCTGTACGTGGACGATATTGTCATATTGGCAGAGATAACCTCACAACCTTGCAGCTTCAAATAAATAAGCTTAAACGATTTAGCGATTTATGGGAGCTTTCAATTAATGTCACAAAGTCTAAAATAATGATTTTTGAAAGAATTCACTCACTCACCGAAAAAGACTTCCTCACGAAAAATGGTTTTTAGAACGTCAACCATTAGAAATTGTTAGCGAATACAAATACTTAGGATTTTTGATAACATACCTCCGCCCACATGTTAAAAAAAAAATGTGCTGTAGCAAAAACAGCAATAAATCTTATGTGGAGTAAATTTTATTGCACCAAATACGTCGATGCTGCTGCCAAGTTCAAGGTGTTTGATGCAACCATAAGAACATGTCTTTGTTATGCAAATCAAGTTTTTGGCTATTAAAATATTGAACGTTTGAAGTAGTTCAACGGTTTTTCTTCAAACCCATTTTTGAATTACCTAGTTTTACACCCTCTTATGCAATTCACGTCGAATCCGGTGTACCACAAATATTTTTGAAGAATTTAAAATCCAATGCTGATTTTATAATAAAAGTAATGAATAGGCACGACTCGAACCTTCAAAAACACATCATGAAATACGCCCTTCGGTGTCAGTTATGGCCTTTTAAAGAGTGGAACGAGTTGGCTAGTCAATACAGCTTGAATCTAAATCTCAATAACACCGCTCCTACAGATTGGCAGGATACGTTCTATAGATGTATTGCTGAGGTAGATGATTCTCTTTATCTTCAATGTTTGAATAGAGCTGAAACGTCTACAACTAGACTTATATACAAAGATTTAAACCACATACTCTATAAAAACAATTACTTTAATGAAGAACTCTGAAGTTCGTTAGTGCTGATACCTGAAGATAGCGTTAGGAACATGTAATGCCCATTGAGTGCTTATAACGTTGGGTCCACACTTGAAGTTTTAACGATCACTGTTAGAATCTCTCTTCTTCCTAACCATACCAGTATGGTTTTAATTTTGGCTTTGGTTGTCTAGTGCGGGGACAAGGGCTTTTGCCTTCGTTTCGCATGGAAAAAAAATGTTCCTTTATGAAAATGGCGTTCCTTCTTTGATTTTAATTTTTATCCTGATGGATATTTTTGAATCCATATTCATGTTGTTGGACTTTGTCACATTGGTATTACTGATGATGATTAGGATGTTTTCAAGATTGGTGTTCTTCATTATCATAAGAGTTCATTATGTTCTTCAGGCCGTATACTGATTTAAAATTCATATAAAAAATGTCCTTGCCACAAGTTTTTATCCATCGTAAGGATTTGAGAGTTACGGTGACGCTCCAGGGTTTTGCGAAAATTTTAAAAAACTGATGGACTTCGCTGTTGAAGTTCGTGGATTCAGTTGTTTCAACGTATTGTGTTGGCAAAATGACTAAGAATATTTTATTGCTAGCCGAACGGGGTCTCTTTTATAATGGAGGGTTTGGTTTTGTTTTTGTATCCATTTACCGTTCTTGTCAAGTTGCCTTTGGACATAAGTGAGTGTAAACTGGATTGCAACATAACAAGAGTTCAAAATGTCTGGAAACTTACCTTATTTCAACATGCTGTCCTTAATTTTTCTGCTGATTAAACTAAACACTATCGTTCGGAGTTCTATTTATTTTTGAAATTTTAAAACTTTTTCTTTCTGTATCCTATTTCCCATTTAAAATACAAGAAAATAAACATGAAAAAAAATTTCTTTTTAACCCTTAAGATTTTTTTTTTATTTTTGTTTTTATTTCAATTTAATTTTTCTTGTGTTTTTTTTTTTTTTTTATTTTTATTTTCTTTTGTGCAAGGAGAATGACAAATGCATCCGGCGGAAGAAACATTACACAGTGCACAATCCAAGGAAAGAAATATAATATAAAATGAGAATGAGAATCAACAAGAAAAGAATGAAATTTAACTGAAATCATAACGAATGACACTGAGGACAAAATTTATTATAATTCATCTCCTGGTGCCATCAACCGATACGGATGTATCCTTTCCGCAATCTCAACATCCGATGTGTTTTTACAAGAAAAATATAAAAATAATAAAAAAAAAAAAATATGCTTCGTTGTCTTTGGTTTAAGTTTTTTTTTTTTTTTTTTTATATAATTTTTAGTTTTATGTTTTATCTTTCTGTTATTTTTTTTTTTGTTTTTATGCGCAGAAGAAAAACGTTCTCAATCATTTTTCATTGAAGACAAGTAAAATATTTGCATTGAGGAGGACAATCCTTGAGACCGATTGTAATCATGCTTGGTTAAGGTAACGAGTTTTGAAATTACAAATGAGATTGTGCGGTACCTAGCCTCGTTTTTGTGGAAAGCTTTCAAGAGGAATTTTTGCATATATACCTTGGAAAAAAAAAAAAACAAAATACAAAACTTTTTGAGTGAAAGAAAAATTTCAAGAAAAACTGAGAAAAAAATATTTAAGTAAAATATTTTCAGGTGGGTAGCTTGGCCAGGAAAGAGGATTTTTTTTTTCAGTTTGTATATAAAATGAAACGCAAAAGAGATCCAGACTAAGTAATGTGGCCTCATTCAGATTCACTTGTTAAAAAAAGAAAGCTACTTCTCTCATTAAGGCGCACAGTGTTTATATAAAATTCGTTTTTTATTTTTTTGAGTTGAGGTCTTTTTCCACCACGTTTAAGGTACATTGATGTTGTAATCGAAAAATCCTCTTTAAAGTATCTCAGACATCTCAGACACTGCGTATTTTCAGCATTTTTACCTAATCGATATCACTGTAAGACCCGTAGATGTTACTGGATCCAACATCACTCGATAAATCCTACTTGCTAAACAAACAACCCAATAGTTTTTCATGATCTTGAAATAGTACCCGCACGACTAAGGTCCTATACTTATAGTAAAAGCGAAGACTTCAGTGACCAGGGTACTGTACTAAATGTCATCTTAGACGAAGAAACAGCGGTTGGAGAGGGTGATTGTGACGTTTCGCTCTATATTGCTTAGAAATGCCCCAGCTATTTCAGTGATTTCAAGCTATCACTCACACCGACAAATTGCTATGGACTCTTAGTCTAGTAGTGAGTTTTTCCACCTGATAACCGGAAGGTCTCTTAGTTTACATGTAAAAACTTAAATAAACGAATGAATTAAATAAATTTTGTGGCACCTAGTCGTGCCACAAATTTTTTGAACGTAGATCCATGTCCTAGTGACTGACTGGCATGAAAGACGGGAAACAGAGCCTACACAACATTCCTTCTAGGAAACGGACTTAGGCTTTGTGACTTCGAAGCAGTGAAGAAAATGGTGCTTCTTTTCTGGTGATCTAACCTGAACCAAACAATCCAGCACACAAAAATCTACTACTACCTGCTTAGTGCTACAAATTCAAAAATATTGAGTAAAAATTGAAGAAGTAAAGAACTGGATAAAAACAGCTCCTTTTAGTTCTGAGCTCCGAATAATTCGTAGTTCCCGGTAATGGTGTTTATCAAGTAGTTTTAGCCTAACTGGAACCGTTGATTTCATCTAGGAAATCCCTTCGCTGCATTACCTTAGTGTTCACACTCTACTCCTCTTTTTCTGGTTTGCTGCCCTCAACAACCTAAAAAAGGAGGTTTGGCTCTTCAGTTGAGATACTATAGGCATCCGATGTTCACCACGGTGAGGTGAGGAGTAGAATTTCGTAGTCATAGACGGATTTTGAGAAAAAATCTGTTGACCTCTTGGGTGTATATAACACCATCGGCAACGGTATGCACTGTCACTAAAGACATCAGTACAAAGTTGAAGCTTGGGACCACACATTCTTTGTTCGGAGAAAGCAATAAAACCATACCGTGAAGAACCAAGGAAATACTGAAAAAAAAACCTCATCATTCCAGTCTTGATATGATACAGATGCAAGGTCATTCGTACTACGTTAATAGCAAAACGACATTTGGTGAAGCGAATACAATGATGAACTATGCGACATGTTTAAAGAAGTGTCACTGGACATTTTAAGTATTCGGTATAGCTGAAATATGTAGAGCGAACAAACAATAATCCTCCAGGCACTAGTCCACTCGTAAGGTCTTTAACGCCAGCCTCAGAGTGTGCGATAATCAGATAAATACCTCATCTACAGTGAAGTGATGAGGTCCCCAACTTCTTGCGATACGAAATTGAAGACAGTTGGCTTAAGATCGAGCTGACTAGAAGAGACTCTGAATGCAACCTTTACAGCACGTTGACATGCAAGTCTGAAGCGAGCTCGAACTATCCTTCAACCGCTCTTTAAGCCTTGATCATGGTTAATTGGGTTCTATTCGAATCGATCCTACTCGCTCAGTGGTGCAAAGTCCACATTAACACCTTGCGGATTATTATTGAACAGTGCGTCGAACATCGATTACCACTTCACCTGCTGTTCATTGATTTTGAAAAAGCATTTTATAGTGTCAACAGAGAATTTATTTGGATTGCCTTACGCAGGAGAGGCATTCCAGATAAGTTAATCGCTATAATTAAAGCAACCTACGATGGATGCAAATGTCACGTTTTACATAGAGGAAGGTTGTCGGATGAATTCGAAGTCCAATGTGGAGTCAGACAGGGTTATGATAAGTGATGTTAGTGATAAGTGATGTGCTGCGTGCAGCCCTGTTAAACGGAAATGGAAGAATTCAATGGAGTCTCAACATCCCAACTAAAACATCTCTGTCACGGATCTCCATCAAATGACAACAAGGGTGGAGGGAAAGCAGAAATCGTTTGGCTAAAAATTAACACGGCAAAAACAAAAATGATCAGCCTCGGTAGCAACTCATCCGTTCAAGTCAATATTTCCGGACAACCGGTAGAGAAAGTAGAAGACTTTCAATATCTTGGAAGTTTTGTCAATACCAAAGGCGGAACCGAACAAGACAGCCGTATTAAAAAGGCAAAGTCTGCTTTCGGAATGCTGTCCAAAATATGGAGAAACAACGCTATAAGCTTAAAGACTAAGCTGAGACTGTTCCGCTCCAATCCGTGCTTCTGTATGGGTGCAGCACTTTCAAAATCTTAACAACTTTCACAAGTAAGCTGCAATCGTTCGTGAATAGGTGTCTACGAAATATCTTGAGGATTTTTTGGCCCAACTGTATTTCTTATGAAGAACTTCATAGGAGAACGGGTCAAGAATCCATAGACAGTACTATACGCAGACGTAAGTGGCAGTAAATTGGTCATACGCTTTGAAAAGGCATACGATTGCATTGCTGGCCAAGCGATGCAATGGAACCCACTCACACAGCTGGGGAAGAGTTGGAGAGAACTACGTTATATTTCCAGAAACCGTACACGATGGCGCGTAGGAGTAGTGGAGGCCCTATGCCCCTTAAGGGAATCACAACGGACTTTTTAAGGTCTGAGGATCTAAGTAAGTAAGTAAGTAAGTAAACGGCGTATTTGATGCACTCAGCGCCAGTAAGCTTAGGCTTATCCAACCTAGGTTTGGATGTCGCTGTTCTATTTTCACTATTTGCACCATTATCGAGATCGTTTTGCCTAGCAGCGGATGGTTGTTTGCCTTCAAAATTCAATAATATTGCAAAAAAGCTCTTTCCAGCCAGATACTCAGTAGCATTACTAAATGCGTATCTCTAACTGTATTTCCGTTGCCATCGTCCGATCGTTATCTTTTTATGGAATCATGCATCAGGGCTTTCTTAATGGTTGGCGTGTTATACCCAAAAAATATCAGTCCTGGCACTTCTGATGGCTAGTTCGCAGTGCTTTAATTTTTCGTCTACACTAATTAACTTTCTGAACTTTTTCCACATGCTTTTAATTGATAGCTTCCTTTCTTTAACATACAATTGTGAAGCTAAAGAAATCCGTTACGGATTATGCTATCTTAAGTACTATCCATGGGTATTGAGATAATGCTAAGGGACTCTTATCCTGCTTAAAACATCTTTTACCTGATTCTACCTAAAAGATACGAGTAACGAGTATAGCTTAACTTATTTAATATTCAACTAGTGAATAGTGATCAAGGGAGTCAGTTGTTGTTGTTTTTTTTTCAACTATAGAATAGTGGAATTTGAATATCCCATTTAAAGACCTAAAAGCTACTTATCAAAATGTCCTTGCACAAAAACAACCCCATTTACAGGAGCAAGCATAGACCTGCTGACAATGACTACGACTACGACTACGACGACGATGATAATGATGACGACGACGTTGACTAAAAATGAAGTAAACGATAATACCCTGCTGTGCACAATTGGTTCACTTCGATTATAATCATTTGCCTCAAAATGTCGAACGAAGCATTTCTCGTAGTGAAATCGCGTACAAAAAGATGTTTTTCCAGCCTTAAAAGCGAAAACCCATTTACATCCATTTCTTACCTTAACCATCATGTTAAGGTACCCTACGTATATCCAATCCAATCTCCTTCGGCCTCTACTCTCCTCTGACTCTGAAATAATGGTTTACAAAATCGAAAAGCAAAACATTGCCTATTACCAGTAACGGTACCTATACAATACAATACAATGCCTACAACGAAACCAAGTAACGGCTGTTAGAAAGCATGTCATTTGCAACACAACGGATACGGCTCAGCAATTGAATGAGAGTACGGTTGAAATCCTTTTTTCCTACAAATGGATGGTAGAGGGGGGGGGGGGGGGTTGGAAAGGTGTGGTGCGCCTATACGCTAGTTGAATATGTAGGTACCTGCCTCCTTAAGCTTTCTGGGCTAAGTCAAATCGTTTTAAGGATCGTTTGGTTCCTAATCCATGTGACAGTCTTTTGTTAGAAAATTGGAATACACACAAAGAAACAAAAGGACACTTCGACTACAGTCGCGTCGCCCAAGGGGAGAAGATGAAAACAATACTTTCAGCAAGCACAAGTCAAGGAGTGGGATGTGAGAACACAATTTCAGGTACTTGTCACCGTTGTAACGAGGCTTACGGTTCGTTTATGTAATCAAACACAGGTTGGTATCCAACTTTTAGAATTGCTGTTGAGAGAGCCTAAGAAGTCTTTTGAAAGCTATGGCTTCCCTCAAGCCCAACGAAACGAGCTCAATATTTTCGCCTTGAATGCATAAAAAGATATCAGGCATTAGAGAGCGTGAGTAGTGTTTGAAGTGGACGAGATTCTTAAGTGGAAAAATAGAATTTTAAGCGTGATGGTTTTTTTGTTTTTTTTTTAGGGAAAGGGAAAGAAAAGAAAGGTAAAAGTATCATGGAACGTTTTGTGTTGCGATGGCTTTTCGATATTAATATGCATGTGATTTCTAGCTGAATTCATCGCTGACCATAAAATAGTAATTATATTAAGAAAAAGATAAACTCAAAGGTGCGGAGGCAACTTTGAACAAAAAATCTTAACTGAAGCTTTGGAGTTACTTAATGTAATGGTTTCTGAACAATTTAAGTTCGCTCAATATTTCTTAACAGAGTAAGAAATATTGGTGACTATTAGGATTAACGTTCAAGATTTCTCTGGATGGAACTGATGATGGAAAAGACCGGCAATCTCAAAAAGAGCAAGCCCCAAAGGCCTTTAATCTCAATCAGTGCAGGAAAGGTGCTGGTCATCGAAAGACTCTTGATCGCAAAGTGAGCAGGGGAACTCGGAAGGAGTTGGGGGATCAGAAAAGTCTTCAATCTTCAAGATAGAACTTGGAAGGTGTTGGTGATTGAAAAGCCCTTCAATCTCAAAGCGAGCAGGAAACGGAAAGACACTTAAAGTCAAAATAAGCAGGACGAGCCGGTAATAGGAAAGGCCCTCAATTTCAAAGTATTTAAGCACTGAGAGCTCGGAAGGAACTGGTGGGAATTTCACTGATATAGTATACGAAACTCATGTGCGAGGAAAGTTAGATTTCAGAATGAAATACAATGAAAGCAGCAAAATGTTTAACACTTTTTGGATTGAAATATAAAGGTTACCCCAGTGTACGATGGGCCAACGCAGGCATATCTCGGAAGGGGTTAATTTTTGTCCATACAGTTTTGACGTAGCTCAAAGAAGAGCAACACTCAGAGAAATAATTTTTTTTTTTTCGTTTGGGGCTAGTGAATATCATTTGCTTGAAAGTTTATTCAATCCCCACAAAAGTTTTTCATTCGAAAAAACTGTCGAAAAAGGCTGTCGGCGTCTTTTTAGGTTCCGCATTTAGTAGAGACAAAACTCCCAACATTTTGAAAGTCTTCGAATTTCTCTACCGGTTGTCCAGAAATACTGACTTGAACGGATGAGTCATTTGAAGGAGATCCATGATCCTATGAAGGTGTAAGCATATACGTCGTCCACATATAGTCCAGATGTTTCAGTTAGAACGCAAGACTACATTGAATTCCACCATTTCTGTTCCACAGGGCTCCATGGACATGCAGCATATCACTTATCACTAACAAGAAAAGACGATAGTTGTATGCAACCCTGCCTGACTCCACATTCTACTTCGAATTCATCTGACAACCTTCCTTTATGCAGAACGTGACATTTGCATCCATCATAGGTTGCTTTAATAATAGCGATTAACTTATCTGGAATGCCTCTCCTGCGTAAGGCAATCCAAATAAATTCTCTGTTAACACTATCAAACGCTTTTTCAAAACCAATGAACAGCAGGTGAAGTGGTGATCGATATTCGACGCACTGTTCAATAATGATCCGCAAGGTGTTAATGTGGTCAACACAAGATGAACCAGTGCGGAAACCAGCTTGTTCTGCGTCGAATGTGTCTTCAGATATTCCTTTATTTGCTCTCATACAATTTTTGATGCTATCTTGGCAACCGCAGGCAGAACGCAAATCCCTCTCCAGTTTTCACACAGCATCAAATCTCCTTTCTCCGGGTGCTTGACGGTCATTTACCTTTCCAACCTTCTGGGAGGTACTTAGAGTTTCATGCTCTCTCTATGAGTGGATGCAGTACCTCACTCGATGTCTGTGCTGCTCTGTAGGAATTCCGTCCAGTCCTACCGCCTTGTTGTTCTTTAGTGTTTTGATTGCGGTAATGATCTCTTCTCTACTGGAAAGTGTGGTGCGCATTCGGACATTTGTTGCTTCGACCGGGTCAAATGACCCGTGCAAATGCACAGTTCAATACCGAAGAAAAGTGTTCCTTCCTCCTTTTAAGCTGGTCGTCATCCGAATGAGGCAGAGAACCATGTAAATCTTTCACGGGGTGTTGTTTTGAGCTTTGTACACCTGTTAGCTCTTTAGTAATTCTATATAAACAGTTCGGCTGTCACACTGATTTGCGGCCTTTTTTGCTTCTTCAGCCAATGCGATGATGTAGTTACGCTTGTCACGTCTCACGCTATGGTAAACTTCTCTCATCTTCATACGATACGTAGATTCTAGCTCGTTTCACTCTGCTGCTTGAGAAGCTGCGAGCTCGAAGTTTTTTTCTTTCGTCGATCTTTTTTCTGGTTTCTGCGGATAGCCAAGCACTATTTCTTCGTTGTGCCCGGCCGACTATTCTTTCACCACCGTTTATAAACACATTTTTCGCAGCACATAGACCAATGTCTTCGATGGAGGCAGGTTCACTGCTGCCGATTCTTCTCAGTGCTTGGGAAAGATGGTCCCCTAGTTCTTGACGAGCTACGGGGTCCTTTAGTCTGTCGGTATTAAAACTGGACTTACGAGATCTACCATCAGATGGTGGTCCCGGGTCATTCCCATAAAATCACTAATTCGGGCAAATCGCTAAAGACTTAAGTAGAATTTATTACCTCTTCGTGAGAAGAACGTAAGTTCCTTGGTGGATTGAATTCTTAGTGGGACTTAGTTTCCTGTGACTTTTCGACAAATATTTTGACAGGTTTCAGCTCTACTTACGTCCTTTTCTTTACCTCCTTTCTCCAAAGTCGATACTAACAGATTCTTTTTCTCTTACACATTTTTTGCGTTAAACGCATCCATCTTTAAATTTGTATTTTATACAGGAGGTCCTCAGAAACGATAATACTTTACATAATTTCACCTTCCTCACTTCGGTATCCATTAAATCCTATTTTCTAAAAATTGAATTTAATAAAACTTGCATTATGACCGTTCGCTGTCCGGTGATTGTACACTATCTTCATCTCACTCTGCCAGCAATGACATTCAAAAACTGGACACCATCAGCCATTAATTAACTCACATCAACAGAAGGAAATCCTTACCTACAATCAGGCGAACAAAACAAAAAAGATGTTTGCTGGGTAAATCTTCCAGACCATTAATTTTCGTCCACAGAAGCATTTGTGCGGTCCAGTATCATGGTGTGATTTGAGGGCGTCCAAAAAAAAAAAACACACCGCACATATTCGATTTCTTCTTTTATTTTATATTTTTTTTTAACCGAGAATAGTGTTGGCCATCGTAATGCTTTACCCAAGTTACATGGCAACCCCAACTTGTTTTTTGTTAAGTTAAGGTCCTTATGAGGAAGATTTGGGGTTAGACATTCCATTCCAGAGCAGAGCGCACATTCACTCTGCTACAGCAGCGATAAGAGTTCACCAAAAACCTAATGAACTGATGATTTCTTTTGTTGATGAGATGAGATTCTTGTTAGTTTTGTGCTTGCTCCTCTTTGGATGCCAACAAACAGAGTTTCATCGTTCATATTATATATAGTTGGGGGTGTGCCCATAAAGAAGATAGCTACTTGCTTTTTTTTTTGTGCTTCGCAGTCTTTTGACCAAGTAAACAAAAAAATAAAAAAATGAAAGACAAATCGAAGAGCATAGCATATAGATGAGCTAGAGGGGCAGTACGAAAAAGGATGATGGTGATTTCCAAAAGGACGCACCAAACCAGGCCAAGATAAAATATATACGAAAACCAACTAACCAGAATGGGTGGCTAATACCAACTTTTACTGCTCCCCTAATGGCACAATGCAGACAATCGAAGAAGATGTTGGAGAATTAAAAAAAGGAGAATAAAAAAAAGGAGTGAAAAATAATGAAAACTTGGCAGTGTTCTTTATAGATCTTCCAAGTATCCTTTTTTTGCCTGGGAACGCGATAAAAATTTGAAACGCTGCTGAGCCCCCAATGCTTGCGGTGTAGGTCGGTTGGTGCATAGTATATGAGGTGGATCGGAACTGTCTTCCTTTCCGTTCAATGAAATCGTTAAAATGGTATTTTTCAGTTTTTTTCTTTAGTTTTTAAACTGCACTGTATAGAAAAACAGTGCTGTGCATTAAAATCCTTCAAACATAATTTTTTTTTTATTTAGGAATTAATATTCTTTCACTAATAAGGCCTCTAAATATCCTGTTTAAGAGGATTGTTTCTGTTTGAAAAGGATAAATGAAGTAATCAATCAATGTGTGAATGAATGAATGTATGAAGGTATGAGGGTATGAATGTTTGAATGTATGAATGAATGAATGAATGAATCAATGAATGCATGCGTGATGGAATGAATCAATGAAGAGATGATTAAATTAGTAGAAATTAGAAAGATTTCCCTTATTTAAATCGAATTTAAGGCCAGCATTTCCGCAACATGATGCACAGCACTGTAAAACAAAGACTTAAACTGAGGGTGAAGATGATGACGTTGAAAGTGCCTCACTATAGGTATGTAAGAGATCTGAAACTAAGCGGGAAGTGTGAGTTTTTTTATGGTTTTTTTTTCACTCTTATCCCTCGGGGGTTGCCTAGTGCAATGCATTGTGTGGAATTCAACTGTAAAACGTTTGCGATTACAAATAAATTATCTCTAATGGTATAATTTTTTGTTTTTTTTTTGCACTGAAGTGTCCTATATCCTATATATTCCAACCAAACTGTGGTATGGTCACACAGTTTAGAAAATCGACAAGAAAAGTGCTCTAAGGACTTCGTGACACTGAAAAACGGAAATAATGGCTGGCCAGAGTGCCGAAGCGAAGCAGCCATGGCCACCGCCACACACAGCGACAGTATACAGCCATCGACGAGCGCAATGTGAGAGAAGAAATTAAAGAAAATTTAATGTTTATGTCCCCGAGTGGCACTTGCCGTTACCGTTTTTATCTCCCTCTGGAAAATAAGATATTGCTGACGGACGGTTGTGTCTTAAGAACACAATTTTATTTGAATAAAGTTTTTACAAAAGAGATTTGTTTGGAATTTCAAAACGACGACTAGCGAGGGGATGAATGTTGTTTTTTTGTTTTTGTTGTTGTTGTCAGTATGGCTGGGCTGCGGGTGTAATGCAATCTTAATGATGGGGGTGGTCCTTGATTTTTCGTCGAATTTTGATTGTGCCAAAAGAGGTGGATTAACTTTGATTTCTTTACTTTGTTTTTTTTTTTAAAATAAAAGTCCGAAATGATTGTTGCAAAAGTTATTTTACTTGAAGAAATTAACTAAGATAGCAAAGTTATGATTTTTGAAATTATTTTTTACTTTTTATTTCCAGACGAAAATTAAGAAAATAATTAAAAATTTACGAGGACTTAGAAAACTTTAATAAAAGTCAAAATGTTGTTTTCGTAATGAAAAATTATTGTAGATACTGTGGGGATAGCGCACTGAGGAGCTTATAGGGTATTTATTGAGTTAATACTTTTGGAACATGTCTTGGGATTAGGTTTTTAGAAATGCATTACTTTTGGAAGGTATAGGTATACCTAAAGGAACGACAAGAAACTTTTTAGATGTTGGGATAAGTATCTACGAATTTTTGTTTTTAAAGTTTCCAACCTTGCAACTTGTATAAGTTCAAAGAAATCATTAATAATGGAAGAATTTTAACATGCATAATTTGACTGTTATTTCTTTGAAATAGAAGAAATTCCGTTAAATTTTACGTTAGTTGGTGTGTCGTAAGATTCATATAGTTTCCATAAATTGGTTATAATTGTTGTTATTATTTAGTTTTATTTTTCTTTTAGATCCTATGAAGCTCATTTAAGTAAATAAAATTTGATGGTGCTCCAATAGACAATTTGTAATATTTACTTGCGATAGAGGTACTAAAGGGCAAGTTTAGGATTCGTAAAAAAAAATCGAACTCGAGATTTCAATCAGACATGACATTACGATGATAGAGAAAGCTAAAAAAAGTGGGTCTCGCAATTCTGTCTGTCTGTCTGTTAGTCTGTCAGTCTGTCTGTATCTATCTTGAGCTAGAGCGTAAAGTACTTTAGCTATTATCATCAAACTTTTTAGTTAAGGGTTTTTTGTGATTCTCTAGTGGAAAACTTGGATTTTATTTTTTTTAGGACCAAAATTAACGGTACCTGCCATACAACCAATATGGAAAAACTTGATTTTTATATGTAATTCAACAGGCAAGGTCATACTTTTGAAGTAAAAAAAATACTTTTTCATCGGTTAAAAACGGTACATCCCATTGAGACGTTTTTTCTTTTCTGATTTTCTCGTAAACGACTCCACAGATTTCGGTAAAAATTTTTACACAAGAGTATCTCAACAGTTTCCAAATTATTTCATATCAAAATTTTGAAAAAAAAAAAAATTTGGATTTTTAAAAAGAGTTTCAACATTTTTTTTTCAAAAATCAATTTTTCGAAAACGCGTTAATGATTTTTTTTTAAATTTTGGTTTTAGATGTCCATTAATATTTTCTTAAAATTGGCATTCAAACTTTTTTTTAAACAAAGCTTTAGAATTTTTGTAAATAAAAATTTTTTTTTTAAAAAACGGCTCCAACGATTTTCAAATTTGTTTTCTAAAAATTAATCGTTATCAACAGAATCAAATGGCATACTTAATTTTGAGATCAAGACAATTTAAGAAGTAATTTAAGTCATTTTAGTAATAAATTTTATGTTTATTTTTTAATTTCGTATAAAATTAAAAACTTTGACCCTAAGAGCAAGTACGTGCGGCCCAGTCATGCATTTTATTTTTATTAGTCTTATAAGTTGCTTGTTGTAAATCATAGGGTAAGTTACTCGTGTTTTCCAATTTAAACATTGAGGTTTTAAAAAATTGTATTGTTTTGTATTTGCAAGTGTTTATGCCTCAGAATTGAAATGAAATGTGAAGTTTTAAGTTTTTAGTGTATAAAATGTTTGTTAAAACTGTGTTTTCTTCATTTCTTATGAATTCGGTCATATTTGTTTACTTTTTTTTTTTCATTTGAGTGAAAATCAAGTAAATTTTTATGAAAATATGGTGTTCCTTCTTTATTATTTTTAAGAGCCACCTATTTTTTCAAGTTCATTTTCTAACCAACATTTCACAAATACGGTAATACTAGTTGAGTATTGAATAAATACAAAAAAATCACCTGTCTCGCGTCGTAAAAGTCAAAATGCTTCAAATCACAATTCTCAACAACCATATAGTAATCTTTGTTTTTTAATTTCCTCAGACAAAAAATCTTGTCGAAAAATATGTGGTTACTTATTTTAAGAGCCCAATTTTATTTTCCCTTCGCATAACGAAATAAATTCTTCGGGGTTTTTTTGAATCCATTTTTGGCGATTGCAGCGACACTCACCGTTTTCATTAGTATCACCTTCTATGTATTTGTATTTATTAGATGGTTCTAAGGATTTCTTGGTTTGCTGCTCCTGGTGGTTGGAGGCAAGCATCGGAATATTTACATTTTTCTCTAGCATTTTTATAAATCCCATGTATATCAATGAGTTCATTGTCTTATCTTTCGAAAAAAATTATTTGTCTATAAGATAAAATAAATCCTCCAGTGTTCCAGTACCTACATAGTGTTCTTATGAGAACTGCACAGACGATTAAAGTTCTGATATGTTCTTTAAAACGGAAATATTTATTTTATTTTTCGACCAACATTTACCTTATTCCGAAAGGCGTTTGTTCTAAAACTTTTCTAAATGGTGTTCTGCTAAGAAATAGAAGAGTTGTAAAAATGTGATATTAGACTGCTTTTATAATAATGAATTTTGTAGAAAACCAATTTTTCTATCAAACAGTGGTATAAATTTTTGATGCACAGCTAATAGTTTTTGTGATAAATGGAATTGGAAATGCTGAAACTTTAAGTATCTGTGTTAAAATCGGTTTGGAAGAGAGCCGAGCATTAGACAAAAAAAAAAAAAAAACCCAATGAACTACCAATACAAAATGTATGGAAAAACTAGAAAATCATTTAGCGAGTTCTAAATATTGAAATATAAAGCTTAAATTTGGTGAGAAATTAGCATCTTATGTCTAGAAAAATATTCCGTCTGTTGCATTAGAATAAAAATAAAATCGTTTTCAAAAAAGCAGTCTAATGAAATTTGCGGAGCATTATAGAGCTAAGATCAGAACAGAATTATTAGGTATAAACTAAACGCAACACTCTTTAATCTGTGTTTTGGAGAAAAAATTCATTTTTGAATCACACTAATGGTGAAATTCTGTTTAACGTCCATTGTCCATATCGAACTGTTGAAAGTTAAGCTCAATTCTACCTATTTCCATTGGAAATCAATATCTTCTATCAGAATTAATATTTCCCAACTTTAATCCTTGGCCAATTCATAAATCATTTGTACCCTAGCTAGCAAGCGTCAGTTTAAAATTACTACATTCAAAAGGATTATTTATTATATATCTCGAGGCCTTATCCAAAAATCTTTGGTGTTTCAGGAATTTATGTTCGTCCATATTACAAGTTCGAATAAATAAAATTATTAATAGCAACATGTAGACTGTATAGAGAGGTAGACAAGGCAAGGTCCGGGTTCGGGTGTCGGGTGTCGGGTCCATCGTTCAACTTCCAACCTTTCGATTGATTTCCTGAAGCGATTTAAATTTAATAAATAAACCATTATCATCTGCAGGAAGGATATTTCGTTAGCTGTATCATGGATTTGAGTTTCGAGAGTGAATTCTCTAGGTTTGCTTGCGGGCAATCAAGCGTCATCCATCAAATTAACGTGCTCAAGATAAATTTTGTGAAAAAGTAGCAGGCTTACTTTCTGACAATTACCCTGTCGAACATACATAGAAAGAATATAGCCCATCAGACCTACCCCTACTTATATGTATAACAGGAGGGCCTACACCAGGAATGTTTCTATCTATGGCGTTAATCTTTTGATCCCATAAAATATATTGAGGATATAGCAATAAACGGTTTATACGTTCGCATACAGATAACTGCAGAATCGTCTCCATATTGGATTTATTTTATCTGGATGTTTTGACCATTTTTTTTTTCGTATCTATGTGAAGCTGTTGCTGTTGCTGTTTTTTTTTTTTTGAATTCCTTTCCTCTTCACTTCGCACTTTTGTGCAATATGCGATGTCGATCTAAGGATTTCACTACTCTGAGTTCAGACTATGTTGAGGAGAGTTCAATTAAAATATTGCCCAATCCCAGAGGATTGGAGTCTCTTGCCGAGGCTAAATTCCAAATGATTGTATCCTTGGAAGTTGATGGTATCATTAGGCACATAGAGCAAGGTCGTTAAGTACTCTTAATCGATTGTGTCTTTGTGTTAATCTATTAATTATTGGAATAAATCTAACTGTGTGTTTTCCTTCGCTTATCGTATTCCTATCCTATCCCATATGCATGCATGTCATTTAGCCAAAGGTAAGGAAAGGATGTTCTTTAGATCGATAAAATATTGTTGCTCGTTTATTTAGGAAAGGTTAAATATGCGCTCGGGGCCTTGGGCATATATATCGAAGTTCATAAATTAATCAGTAAGCTGAATAAGGTTTTTCTTTAATTGAAGAACATTTTCTTGACAAACCGATTTAATCGTTTGAATTTGTATAAAACACCAAAAGCATCAGTACCTACCTACCCAGCTTGTGGAAATTCGAAATCAATTTTATTAATAAACGTGATATGTTTGGTAGCTTACTGTACTTACTACCTACTTGTTTTATTATATGCTGACGTGAGAGAGGGCCAAAGCGGATGAAGACCAAATTTCAAATATGACCTTATTACGCTTTTAAAATGGAGCTAAGGACAAATTGACTTTATTTTCATTTTCAAAGCGAAATATGTCGAAATTTTGGCACACTACAAGATTTGGGGTAGGTTTCTGTTATCAAACATCAATATCTTTGCAACCAATAACTGTAACTAAAATGTAAAGGTAATTTTGAGAAGAAAAACAATTTTCTTGTACACTGAAAGAAGAAATCTATTGCGGAAAAACTAAAAAAAATTGCCCAAACAACTTTTTCGTTAGCTAGACAATTTTTCGAGTTCGTTTGCAGCAAATTGGTAAATTCGTTTGGGTTAAACATTTTCTGGGAACGAAAAAAAAAAATTTAGCGTTACACCTCTCGCTTATAACGAAGCGAGTATCTTATCATTCTGCAACCGGACTGTATATGCTATGATTGGCGTGGAATACATATAAATAAAATGAGACAGCGAATCCCTTGCGTCAAACGACTTTTTGTTTATTAGACCGCCGTTGGTAGAAAGATGGGGGACCATCAAATACCAACTGCGTGCTGTTGTCATGTGTTAATGTCTTGTGTTGTATCAGCCTATGGTCTTAGTTACCCAGTGCTGCAGTGTTTCTAGTCCGTAAGATTTATCTTCGGAGTAGATTTGATGTAAATGTAAAATTGTTTATTAGACAGTAATTTTTCGATTTCAACTTCATTTGAAGCAAATTCTTAAATTCGTTTGGTGAAACAATTTATACGAACGAAAAAATTTTAGAAAAAAGTAACACCTGTGATTGAACCTGTGACCTCTCGATTTCAAACAAAGGCTGTTGTTATTGCGCCACGAGCTTGATAACTTTAATGTAGCATAGAATGCATATGAACACCAAAATCACAGAGTCAATAATAAGAAAATTTTTTCCTGCAGTCATTTAATGTAAATGAATTGTATATTTACACCAAAAGTGAAGTTCTTTGCAACAAACTAGTTTTAGAAGAGGTTCTTTGCAAACTATTCATTCGTTTACTGCAAACAGTAGAATTTTTTAGTAAACAAATAGGTTTTTAGGTGTGGGTGGCATTTTCGTACCGCAATCAACTCATAAAAATGAGCTCCTAACGAATGGGTTGTCTTGCATTATGTTTGTTGTAATAAAATTTCTATTTGTGTCAAATGTAATAGGTACAGTTGCTACGAATGAAAAACATTTGCGGTGATTGAGATCCTGAGAATGTCAAGCGAGGAACTTGTAAGCACAATGGAACGATGTACTCGACGAAATTGAGCGGTGCATTCTATAGCAAGGTGCATCTCAGTCGATACAGCATTGGCCAAAAGCTTACTCCGCTTTTTAAAAATAAAGCGTGCCGCGAGGTACTCGGAGCCCTACTATTAAAGTCTATGACGGAAGTAGTACACAGTACATTGAAGAATGTGAATTACCCTATATGGAGCATTGCGGTGGTTGTGGTTATATCCATCAAGCGGATAACTGCTGAACTGATAACTCAATAGCATAGAAAGGATACATTATCAATGTCTTACTGCTCCTGACACAGCAAGAAGTGTAAAGATGCAGTATAATTAGGAACTGACGGTTGGTTGTTCTTGAGTTGTGAGCTTTTGCGGGCAAACTTCTCTTGATCTAACGTTCTTAAGATGCGTGTCATGCCTGGCGAACAGTTTTTGAAACCAAGAGCTAATCTTTCCAAAGTTCGAATCTACCTGTAACGGACCTGAGTTAGCATTAGTACTAGCTCCCGGTGATGACATTATTGGGTATGTCCACCGAGGGCCTAACGGTTATTAGTTTTATCATTACTTAAATAAGCATACCTAATTACGTTGTAGTCAATATTGAAGAACCTATTTTGCATAAACTAAGCCATAATTTTTTCATTGCTTGTTCCATATTTTAAATCAAAAGTTAGCAGACATTTTGTATTTCCATAATGAAATATGTAAGTGTACCAAATTTCATCAAAAAGAAATGGCCGCGGAAATGATTTTTGTCGCTAAGACTCCTAAAAAACTATCACTGTGCGTCGTCGCAATGTTTCTAGCTTAAGTAGCAGAATATAATTTCTACGGCATTAAATCGATATCGACTTATCTGAAGTGGCGCGATCAAGTGATAACCCACCTTAACCAATTTGGTATTCGAAACAGGAAGCATATACTAGCTTCTAGCTGGCTAGTGAAGTACAGAGACCGAAATCCATCATGGATTGTACGATGCACACTCCGTTCCGCATATTTTAAAACTGGTTGATCCTATTTCGATATTAGCTTCCAACCACGTCTTATTTATTAAAGGTCCGCCATTATTGATATTATTATTGTAAACTACTTATTCCCTTGTACTTTTTTTTCATTACTTCTAATATCTATAATTAAAGAAATTGTAGGTACGTGCTTTGAAAAATAGTAGGCAGAACTTTGTCAAATTGTCTGAGAAAAATGCCACCTCGACAGACGACAGAAGTTCCTAGTTCCTGACATGGACTTGACTCTCAAAAGAATCGGATAAATCGATAAGTAAAAGTGATTTTTGATGAATTTGTATGATTTATTATTATTCAAATAGGTATACAAGGTCTCGTTGTGTGCATTTAACTGAATGAAGGTAGTAAAAGTTAATTTCATTACCGAATCGATTTATTCATTTATTATTATTCAATAGGATAAGGGGGCCGAATACAAAAAAAAAAAAAAAATAGTAGGCGTGAGTGGGTTGTTGTATCGTTGGTGTTGTGTGCATCTATTAAGCCAATGAAATACTTAAAGTTCTATTGTTTTCTATGGTTCAGTGGCTGGAGCTTATAACAATAAAATTATATCTTGATTTCGGCTATGATTGTACCAATTTATGTATGAATTGGATTGTATACTTATACAGGGTGTAATGTGTAGTACAAAGTACACCAGATAATGGCATTCATTGTCATAAAATTTAACTATTGGAATGAGTTTTTGTGTCTCTGATTATTATTAGCATACCACACGATGTGAATTGAAATTAATTTCTGGAATGTATGCAGAAATGTTTTTCCTGGTTATCTTGGGGTTTGGAAAGTGGAAAAAGTATGTCCTTTTTGTGGCTTTCGTAAGGTCTGTTAAGGAATTAATTTTTTTTTGTGTCAATGTGAATAAAAAACACTTTTTATTTGAAATTATTTGATTTGATATGATATTCGTGTATTGTTTTGCTTTACCTTATTGAAAACACGTCTTATACTCGAAGTCTGAGGATAATCATCATCGGCTCGACAACCGGGGTCCGGTCCTGGCTTCTTTCAACAAGTCTCTCCACCTATCCCGGTCTCGAACCGACGCCATCCAGTTGCGCACCCCAAGGCTTCGGGCGTCCTGGTTTACGCCATCTTTCCAACGCAAGCATGGTCTACCACGCTGCCGTCTACCATAGAATGTACCACAAAAGACTTTCCGAGCAGGTTCCTCTTCGCTCATACGAGCTAGGTGCCCTGCCGACCGGAGTCTATCGAGCTTAATTTTTGTCACTATGTCTGCTTCAAGGTAGATTGCGTACAACTCATGATTGTACCGTCCCCGGAATCGTCCTTCCTCACATATGGGGCCAACAATTCTCCGTAAGAGTTTTCTCTCGAACGCGGCTAAGAGGTCACAGTGCAATTTGCTAAGCACCCAAGTCTCGGATCCATACATGAGTACTGGCAAGACCATGGTCGTGTACAGCAGCAGTTTTGAAGTTATGGTTAGATTTCTGGATTTGAAAAGCTTTGACAGGCTGTAGTAGGAGGATAATATGAGCTGCAAAGAAAGAGCTAGCAGTAAAAATAGTCCAGTCAAACCGCCATACTTTTTCTGATAAAATGAATACTTTAAAACAGCCTTGGAACTTTTTTTTCTTTCATAAAATTGGTTCCAATATGAAGGTTCAAACCGTTCGCATTTCTCCTACCAAGTTTTTTTATTCTAAATAAAATCACAGTCTTGGTTGTGGCTGTTTGAAAATCTGACTAATTACAATTTTATTGTATGAAGGAATGCTTTTTTGCATTTTCTGTCTGTTTCAACATAATTTTAACTTCAAACGATGAAAACATATACAAAATTTGTTATAATTTGAGAAAAAATCTTAGATTGTTTGGGGATTGCTAAAATGCGTGTAGGAACATATAGTCCGTAACACTGGAATAGCCCCACTTATCAAGGGCGGATCCATGGTGTGGATGGCACGGGGGCACGTGCCCCCCCCCCCTAGAATTGGTTCATACTTAAAGCAAATCAAATTATAAGAGTTGTTAAAATATATGAATAAAATAACAGAAAGAACTTGAGTGAAACTCTTGTCTATTTCTGGCTGGAAATACGAATTTTATTGTTTAAGAAAAAAGAAAACAATTGAGCCCTTAAACTAATAAATCAATACCGTTCTTCAAAGTAATCAGTAATCACCAATTATATCTGGAAAAAAAATTCGAGCACACTGGCAAATGAAATTGGTGCAGTAATCACGGTCCGCAGAATCACCGGTCGTCAAACAAATCGGCCGAACATTCAGACTCAGTCAGTTGAAGAATATTACCGACTTTTAGTATATATTCCTTTTCTGGATTATATGTAAACTGAAATGTCATCCAGGTTAACTAGCGCTCCCATGGAAAGAATCGGCCAGTTGCAAAAGTTGCAATCCCATAACTTCAGCAACGAAGATGTAGAGGATGTTTTGCAAATATTAGAACTCTTGTCAATTACTGTGCACGTTTCGAGTGACTGCTAGCACTGCTAAGCGATCTTTCTCTAAATTACGTCGATTGACATCATTTCTTCGCAACAGGATGACAGAAGAGCGTTTAAATAGATTGGTTTTAATGCATATCCATCAAGACCTTGCGGGCGAAATGGACGCTAATGAAGTGCTGGAGGTCTTTGGCAGGAAATATAAAAGAAAACTGTCTTTGATAAATTTTTCCGCCCCTTGTGCCCCCCCCAGAAAAAAAATCTTGGATCCGCCCTTGCCACTTATAGTTCATTCCTAAATCATTGTCTTTTATACCTCTTTGGAATTATTAATGCAACTGATCCTTTTTCACTGCCATACTGCTTTTTCCCTTTGTTAGCTCGGGGTAAAAGTCAATCTTTAAAGCTAGAAAAGCCTACTGAAAAACTGCGTCTATTAGTTCGCTTATTATTTTATTTTTAATACGATCAAATATTTACCAATTTATTCAATTTCCATTCTTGCCATTTAACAAGATTATAAACTTTTTAATCAAATTATGCTATATGATGATGATAAATAACGAATCCGAACAAAAATATTTTTCTCTCACTATTTGGAGGAACTTTTGTGAACTTTTTTGTCATTTATCCTGTTATCATTTTGTATTTAAGGACGCGTTGATATTAACGTGAATTAAATGTATTTCTACTTGTACAGTCAACACACATCAGGACCGAGACATTTATATTCATTTTTAAGTTTAGTTCGTTGGCCTTTCTCTGGGGATGACCGGGATTCAGGATCCATGGCAGGATATAGGGTATACTACGATTTATTTTCATGTGTGAGAGTGAGTGTGTACGACGACAATGAACATTTTCAATGAACACATTAAATTTAATGCCCCAACATGAGAAGTACATTAAAAAATATTATATGTTCTTATGTGTGCAGGGAAAGGGGTAGGTACACCTTCACATTATGTAGGTTGTAAGGCAAGTTTATTTGTTTTGTATAAACAATTAAATTCTATATGAAAAAAAAAATAAAGGGTATGTATGGTGCAGAAAGGACATCGCGTTGTTAACTTCTGTACAACCATAAAATTTCCCTGAATGCTTAACTGATCATTCTAAAGGGTTTTCCAATAAGAGGTGTTATTTTGAATAGCCCGCTATTTCGGTAGCTGTCACTTTTGAAGCTGTCATTTTTTGACATTTGACAAGTAGGAACTACGCTATTAATAAAAATGGAACGATACACGCTTCAACAACGCATTGAAATTATTAAAATTCACTATAAAAATGGTGAAAATTTGGCAGAGACGGTTCGTAAAACTAAAACATTTTTGGGTCATCGTGAAGCACCTTGTCGGGCCGCAATACAGAAATTGGTGGACAAATTCGAGCTGTTGGGACAAGTTAGTGATGTGAAGAATAAAACTCGTGCACGTCGCTCAAGAACAACTGAGAATATTGCTGTTGTAGCCCAAAGTGTTGAAGAAAACCCAGGTTTGTCCATTCCTCGTCGTTCTTTGGAATTAGGCATTCCACAAACGTCATTACACCGTATTTTGCATAAAGACTTGGGTCTTAAGGCTTATAAAGTTCAGTTAACACAAGAGCTCAAGCCGGCTGATCATCAACAACGTCGTGTCTTTGCTGATTGGGTCCTTGAAATGCATGAAAATGAACCGGAATTTCATCGAAAAATCATCTTGACTGATGAGGCCCATTTCCACCTCGGAGGCTACGTCAACAAGCAAAACTGTCGCATCTGGGGCTCGGAAAACCCAAGAGTTATTGTTGAAAAGCCTCTCCATCCTCAACGCGTGACTGTTTGGTGCGGTTTATGGTCCCGCGGGGTCATTGGACCTTACTTTTTCGAAAATGAGGCTGGAGCAACAGTTACGGTCAATGGATTGCGCTATCGAGAGATGATTAATGATTTTTTATGGCCTGAATTGGATGGTATTGATCTGGACAACGTTTACTTTCAACAAGATGGCGCTACGTGCCACACAAGCAATGAAACCATCGATCTTTTACGGGAAAAGTTTCCGGACCGTGTTATCTCTCGAAGAGGTGATCACAATTGGCCACCGAGATCTTGTGATTTAACACCTTGCGACTTCTTCCTTTGGGGCCACGTGAAAGATAAGGTCTACGCCAACAGCCCAGCGTCGATTCAAGACCTCAAAGATGAAATTCGTGAGGCTATCGAGGACATAGGGCAGCCACTTTGCGATTTGGTTATGGAAAATTTCATGAAAAGGATATGGTCCTGTAAGCGTGGTCTTGGCGGCCATTTGGCTGATGTTGTGTTCCATTATTAACGGCATACCTTCCTCTTTATAATGAAATAAACATCCGATCATTTATCTCCAAAAATGCCATTTTTCTTTGAATATCAAAATAACACCTCTTATTGGAAAACCCTTTATTAATAATTTGTTACCCAAATTAAGGAGGATAATTTTTAAAAGAGCCAGTAGATGCGACCCAGTTGGACATTTAATTTTTGAGAGGTGTGGAAAAGATTCTCAACTCGCATCCTTTTTATATATTTGTGCTTACATCATACATATGTACAACTTACATATATCTATCTTCGTGACCGTTGTACTTACGTTTTCCGTTTTAATGCTGATGGTGGATGTCAGAACTCAGAAGTATCATGACCCTGCAGAACTGCAGCTAGCTGGGAAATAAGTTACATTTCGCACTCGGCAAATATCCCCAGTTGGTTGTTGTTGTTGTTGTTTATTTTATTTTTAACATATAAAATGAAAATTAAATCATTTTTTGTCTAGGAATGAGATTGCTCGGACTACATTTTGTATCCTTATCATTATCGAATTTATAGAGGAATGTATATTCATAGGTAAGTCCTTTCACTGATGGCACTTTATGAACTCTTAATGGTTGTCAATTTACGATGTCCATCATACACAAACTGAGTGTGTAAAATATAATTATTATTTATTACTTCTTCTTTATTAAGAGTGTTCACAAAGTTGCAATCTTATTAAGAATAAAGTAGGTATTACTTTAGGCGAATTAAAAAAGGTTCTTGTATAAAAAAAACATTCTCTGTAAAGTTATATAATTTTTTTTAGCTCATTTTTGGTTGAAAAACTTGAGCTGGCAGCACTTGATCTACGGCAAACCATTTATTTGGACAATATGTTATTTATGACTTAAATTAGTAATAGACTTGTAGATCATTATTCCCCAGAAAAAAAAGGGAAAAATTATTTGTAAAGTATAATATAATTCTTTCTCAGCTAATTTTTGGTTAAAAAAAACTGAGATGGCAGCACTTGAGCTCCGGCAGACCATTTATTTTTGCAATGCTTCCATGTAATCTACCAGTTATATCGGTATCAGACTTATAGATTCGCATTCCCAACAAAAAATGGAAATACTCTCGGTATGAAAATTGAGGTGGCAACACTTTTGCAATAGTACCAAAAGATAAAAACAATTGAGAAATATTGTTATTTTATGTAGTCAATTTTTCTTTGTTGGACGAAATATTGCAATTTCATATGAAAATGATAGCAAAATAGGTGTCACCAGAAAAAGTCACAAAAATATGATAGTCAAATATAACAATCATTTTGACTGTCAACTATCAGCAATCATCTTACACGATTCCACCCCAGAATTCCGCGCCAAAAAATATCAAAATAGTAGGTAGAGTAAAAATATGGGATTTTTCCAACATTTTCCATTGGTTAGAAACGTCAGATGGCAACACTTATGTTGTGGTAGACTATTATGTATTTTGAATGTATTTTTATGTCATCTGCAGATTATTAACATCAGCTTCGTAAATAAAAATTCCATGACCAAAAATACCGAAATTCTCGGTAAACTCCATTTTCTTTGTAGTTCTGGTTTTGAGTGGGTCCCCAGGGAAAAATGGAGGGAAGGGGGTGATTAACGGTACCTGCCATATGACGAAAATAGAAAAACTTATTTTTTTTTTTCAAAAACCACTGTAACGATTTTGATTAAAATTTTTGTGGGTACTACAATTATAAAGGTCGTACTTTTTAAATACAAATTTCCATCGGTTATTAATGGTACCTATTGTAACGAGCTGTCTGCCTTACAGTCCTTGCTGGCACGCCTTCGCCCTAACAACTAGCTCAGTCATGGGTTCTTGGACCGAATCTCATTACAAAAAAATGTTGACTTGTGCCAGTCTTGCATCCTAGTTGTTGTGGATGCGCGAGGATGTTTCCTCAACCTTCCCTACCTTGGTTGCTTCTCTCGCCAGAGCAACCCCTTTACTAGGCTTCTTCTCTTCAAGTGTTCATCTCTCTCTCATTTCCCCCCTCATCCCCCTCTTTCAACTAAATATCGTTTACTCCATTATCTTATTTAATGAAATTTTCAAAAACATGACGAAATGTAAAATTGCATTTTTATGATGGTTTATTTATAATTATTCTAATTCATAAATGTAATTCAATTTTAAATTATTATTAACAAAAAAAGTTTTAGGTTTTAATTTAATTTTGTTTAAGTGGCAACACTAGTATCAAATAATTAAATTTCAATTAAAAGATATATCTACGTCTTCGACTTATTAATTAATTTGTGATTTTCAATCCTCTTTTTGTGTGTGTTTAGTACTTTAATTATTTCAATTATTCCCCAATCAAACCCCCCTTCAAATCGCGTAATTTAGTTTTAAGTATATATATATTAAATATGTATATAAATATGTATGGCTTTAAAACATAAAAAAAACTCACCCTCTTCCAATCCTCGTAGTAGTGGCCACTGCTGTATCGGATTAATTGGGAGTATATACACAAAAAAATATTATTCCACTGAAATATATGTATATGTATGTAGTCGCCCTTCGAATCCAGATTCCCGAAGTCAATCTTTGATTTCAAAATGTCGTTTAAATGTGTCCAATTCACTGCATATAATCTCATGTGGTGAGTCCCCAAAGTAACTAAGCGGTATTGGTTTTGTACACCAACGGAATTATCCTAACAACTCTTAGGCAGTCGTTTTTGTTTTGCTTATGAACTGCAGAAATTGAAGCTAACGATAAAAAAAAAATCATATGAAAATTTTCTGACAAAGGAAATCCTCGTTTTGGGATCGATCCTTACCTTTAGTTCGTCTTTTAAATTCTTCACCTTCTTTTTCTATCTATTTCTACTCGTCACAGCTTTCTAAAACAAATTTAATTTAATTTTAATTTTAACTCAAACTAAATCAAAGTCACGTTATACTTATTTATTGCAATCAAACTGCACAGTAGGATGAATAAAAAAAATTTTATTTAATTTCCTTCTTCTAGGTAGAGTAAGATTTGAAAGTTTGAACTTATCAAATACAAAAATCGTAATGACTAACGATTCCTATTTTCTAATGCTTTGCTGCCAAAGCTTTTCCCTTCATTTACGCCAACAATAGAAAACATCTGTAAAATTTCCCCTCTTTCCAGGAGCATTGAACCTTTTAAATTCTTTAACTTCAATTTCGAATCAAAGCTTTCTTATATAACTCTGATTTACGAAATCCCCTCTTGAAACTTACAAGAGAAGAATTCTGCAAATCTCATCTCTTGCGTCTGGCCTCACCCCAAAACAAATCTATTACACGAATCCATCTCGATCAACTACTTTGAAGGAAAGAAATCTAGTACAATTTCTTTCCTTCTGAGTTCCTCTTTGATCCGACATTCTCTATTAAAAAGAAGTCTTATCAAAACAAAATGTGGAAATTTCGTTTGTGCCGGTCGTGATTTATTTTCGTAAAAAGAACATTTTTGAAGTAAAATTATTAAATTCGGTTACACTATCACAGACCCGTTTTTCTCTTCTCTGATTTTCTCATAAGCGACAAAAGTTCGTTAGCAATATTCAAATAACTGTTTTATAAAATTTTCAAAAACATTTGTTTGGATTTTTAAAAAATGTTTCAATTTTTTTTTTTCAAAACTCGATTTTTCGAAAATTGGTAAAACATTTTTTTTTTTTAATTTTTTAGATGTCTATTTTTTTTACTATTTCATTTTTTCCACTACTGTTTATACAAAATTAGCTATATTTCTTAAAAACAGTTTTTAATTAATCTTCCTCAACCAAAACAATTGGCATAGTTAACATAGTTTAGAGTTTAAAACAATTTAAGAAGTTCAAGAAGTATCAGGAGTTTCTCCCGTAAGTATTATGGATTTTTCCAGATATGATAGTGAAATTTCCCGAAAAGTATCACAAATTCCTCCGGGATATATCATAGATTTTTACTACAAAGTAAGTATCACGGATTTCACTGGATAGCACTACGAATTTTAACGGTAAATATCACGGATTTTTCCCGTAAATTTCAAGAATTTCTCTGAAAACTGTCATGATTTCTCCGGCAAGTATCACTAATTTCTCCGATAAGACCCCACTGATGGGGGAAGTCTTTTGTTTTTGGTCAGCGCTATCTCACTTTTAGTTATCAGTTATAAAAAGCTGGTTTTAACGCTTGGATAGTGGGTTCGATTGTTCAGCTTTACTACAATTTCCTCTGAAAAACCAAATGTTGTCTCAGGTATTTGGCGTTGTAATACCGGAGGTTGGTTATAAATTATATCCACAAATGGATCATCTGGAATCTATCCATCGTGTGGTCGTAGTTGTAGTCGGCTGTTTCGGGATATATCAGCCATTGCGTTAACAGCATAAGGTATTGTCTCGCGTATTCAAGCGTACGTGATTTTGTTCACCGGAGCCCAAACATTTTCAAAATGTTATATTACCATATGCGGTAGAGAAAAAACTGGAGTTAAACACTGTTAAAACTTGCCTAAAATTATTAAAACAGAGTTTCCATCTAACCGAATTCAATAGATTGAAATTTTAGATTGGCTATTGGAGTCCCCTGAATTTATACAGTAGAGAAAACCTCCATCAAAAGGTTAAAACGTAAAATTAGACGAGTTTTATCAGAAACAAAGATTGCCTTTACTTAAGATCCCAGGATGCCTAAAGAACTATTCTCACCAATAATTTTACAGCCTTGGACTCAGTCTAGTACAAGGAGGTGGATAGCAGTTAGCGACCACAATGGTTTTTATAACCAAATATTAAAGAAATGTCTTCCAAGAAAAAAAATTGTTTAGAAAAACATGTTTTTTTTTCAAAATTTACCCCGTAAAAACGAATAGCTGTGTCACCGATTTAAAAAAAAATCATTCATTATATTGTTAAGACCTTCGGTTTGGCCGTCTTCAAACGACCCGTGCGGTTTTTATAAGACTTTAACCGTCTCAAATATGTTTCCCTAATAATATCATCTTTCTATAATACGTGCAGAAAGATTCTTCCACATTTTCAGTACATATACCTAAAACAACCCGTAAAAAATTGGAATTTCATCTATTGCTATCATCTAACCTATTTTGTACGAATATTATGATATCATTTGGCAATACGAAACATTGAATGTACACAAACATTATACATATTTATGTTAAAAGTTTTTCGAGTTTTGTGTGTGTGGGGAGGGAAAATGTATAGAAACTTTTCAAGAAATATGCAAATTGAATTTTCCGCTTGAACTTCTTCATATGAATATACGGATACGAAGAGTAAAGTTTATGTTGAATTTAAAAATTGTTCAATATGTGTGTGTTATTTTTTTTTTCATCTCATCCTTATTGTTTTCATGTGGAAATACAGAAAACGAAAGGCATCGGTCGGTTTTCGTTGTTTAAGTTTGTATTTTTAGATACGAGATGCTTAATGCTAGCGGAAAATGGATGCATTAATTGACATTTTGAGCTTTAAGGAAATATTTTATTGGTTGGCATTGTAAGAAATAATTTCTCATCCAACTTTGAATTAAAATTTTACGATTGTAAAACCCCATCATAATAATACTTATCGTCAAATATAACCTTCAACTGCATCTCCATTGTTGTCTTCCAGTGACACTCGTATAGGTACAACACATTCTATACCAACTACCAACACACTGACCTTTTTAATCTGGGGTAGTGCAGCTAATTCTGCTAAAACCTTGTAACTCCAGATAAATAATATTCACTAATGAATACATTTTCAGCAGGAATTCTATAAAAATAAACACAAAATAAACCTTTCTGCATAGCAATGATAGATGATATGCTACGCACCTGCATTATACGACTTTAATACCTTTGTGCTATTTCTGTGTTGCAAAAAGTTCCACCAGAACTTTTTCCCGGCACCGACATACGTTCGTAGTATAAAAGCTACATATACTGATCCTGGTCATGCTTACTCGTTATCTACAAACTACAAGCAAATTCTACGAAACGAAGAACTCTTACACAATGCCTTTTGTTTCAGTCTAATTGAATCAAGTCCCAAGTGAATAATTAGACGAGAATCTTAAATTTAATCAGGGTTGTATAGGTACTGTTACTGTATGGCGTGGATTGTTTATCCTTACATAGAAGTTTACATTGTATCCAGGGAAACTAACAGCGGTTGTGAATTAACTCCTTCAAAATGCTCATTCCTGATGGTTATGGAAATGGAACGAACCCCTTTCAGTTTGGAGCTTGTAGGTAGATTAGCAACAGACATATATGTACGCTTCTACATGTGGATAAGCATTGTTAACGAGAGCTCCTGATGTTATTGTCAGGCAGGGCGCAACAAATAATGTAGGCCAGGTAAAACAGAGCTGAAAGGGGATGTAGGAGAAAGGTACATACATATCAGTGCGATGCAGAACATTACGAGTATTTGGTTTATGACACCATATCGTACTCCAAACACACGATGCCAAATGTTTACAGCACCATTGTTATTTTATGTAGGTTAAACTTGTATCTCCAAAAGAAAAATCAATCTGAAATATTGCATTTCTGATGTATTAATACAATTCTGTGTGTTTCAATCAGGTTGCCCAAAAAAGTTTTGACAGGTATGACTGTTATTAAACGTTCCAATATTTGCTAGATATTTTTCACGACTAGATGGAGAGGAATGAGGCCAACATCTTCTGGATGATAACGATATTCTTCATAGACAGCGACAGTACCGTGAGTGTCTTAAATAAACAGATTCTTAGGCTAATCTATATTAAATAGAGTTTCTCCCAACTGCTTCGTTGCTTGCAGTTAGAAGAAGTTAATGTAGGGGTGAAAAACTTTAAAAAAATATGAATTACATTGGTAAAATGGTTGTCCCAAACATTTCCGTAGCGTTTTTTTTTTTAACAAAAAAGTTTAAAAAATAATTTTATCATAACTTTTGAGAACTAAGTATTACGGTGTTTGGATACCTCAATTATTTTGAAAATCAGTACCTACCATTGTTTATTAAAACATTAAAAATAAATATGTGATACTCTCCATACAGTTAATACATTTTTGTGAAGGTTTTTGTATAAAAAGTACATGAAAGTAGTATTTTAAATGGCTTTATTTCGAACTTAACCTAAGTTTAGCTAATCCTCAACTTTCGGCGTTTACAGACCCCAACTATCATGATTCAAAGTAAAAAAAGTTAAAAGTTATCGTGTTTACTAATTTCAAACGCCAAAGACGAGGACGACGACACAACGACGACGTACAGTGGTGCTTTCTATGAATTTCAGCGACAAAATTCATTTCCGTGGCGGAAATTGAGGAAATTTGGTTCACTAAGATATTTAAAAACAAAATTTCCAGGTTTTAATCAAAACCAATATTATGATGATGGAAAAGGCTAAAAAAGTAGTTTTTGTTATGCGGTCCCTCGGTATGTACGTCTGTGCGTTTGTGCGTATGTACTATGTGCGTCTGTGCGTCTGTGCGTCCGTGCGTCCATCTGTACACATCTTTACTGCCCAAACGCGTAAACGAATTGTCTTCAAATTTAATAGAGATGATTTTTTTGTAATTTCAAAACTTTGTTTTTGTTTTGTTCTTGAATATCTCATCTAGAAGAAGTACCCCCCATACAACATTTTTCAGTTATTCGAATTTTCTCGAAAACGACTCTAACGATTTCGATTACACTTTTTGATATGATTTCTTCTATAACGATACATTTTTAGATTTTTTTTTTCAGAAAAATCCATAGAGCCGTTTTAAAAAAAAATATTTGTTTGTTAAAAATGTTTCAAACGATGTAAAAACTCCGTAACACCCCCAAAATCTGGAGTTAGGGGCAAAAAATGGTTTTTTCGACTCTCATTTATTGTTAAAAAATCTAGCTTCGTGAATTTTTTACCCATTTTAGATTTTTTAATTGATTTTTTAAATTTAGAAAGTAGACACTTAGACCTTTGCAACAATGTACAAAAACATGTGGTGTGGTTAAACCATCTAGATTGATTCCATTTTGTCGTCATTTACCCAACATCGATATCAATTTAAAGCATATGTTTCTAAGACAACTTTAAAAATATATTCTAAGAAATTGTTTATTTCCAAATCAAACGAGATACTCTATATAAAAATCAGTTGGAAATTCGCTAAGATAAAAAAATTTTACGATTTCAAACCAGTTACAGATATTCGAACTTTTAGGAACCGGAAAATTTTGGTTTAAACCAAACCACATGTTTTTTACATTGTTGGAAAGGTCTAAATGTCTTCTTTCCAAAAAAAATCCAAATTGGATACAAATTTGGCGAAGTTAGATTTTTTTTTTCAATGGATTAAGGTCCAAAAAACTGTTTTCAGGACCTAATTCAAGATTTTGGGGGTGTAACAAAATTTATGCATACCGTTTTGTAATCAGTGCAACAAGCTCTACAAAATTACATTTCATTGGAGAGGTAATCGAAATTACATTTTTTTTACTTGCTCTAGTATTGGTTTAGTATCAAAAAAAAATATTGAGGTTTTAATCAAAACCAACATTTCGATGATCTAGAAGTTCGAAAAAGTGGTTTTCGTCATGCCGTCCGTCGGTCTGTGCGTCTGTACGTCCATCTGTACACTTCTCCACTGCCCAAACTCGTGGACGTATTTTCTTCGAATTTGTTACAGATGATTTTTACGTAATTTCGAAAGTTGTTTTTTTTTTGTTTTTGAATATCTCATCTAGAACGAGTACCTCCCATACAACAATTTTTGAGTTATTCGATTTTTTTCGAAAACGGCTCTAACGATTTTGATTAAACTTTTTGATATGATTTCTTCAATAACGATAAATTTTTAGAATTTTTTTCAAAAAAATCTATCGAGCCGTTTTTTCTTAAACAAAATATTTTTTTATTAAAAAAATTTTAAAAGATTTAAAAAAAAAATTGGTATGCCATTTTGAAGATGACTAATATTTATCAATATCTAAAAATAAAATTTTGAAAAAAACACAAATCAATGACCAAAAGCTAAAATACATAAAATAGCTTTGCACTACATGAGCAAGTTCGTGCGATCCAGTCGAGCATTTTTTTTACACTAAACCAATACTTGCCCTATAGAGCAAGTTAACAAAATAAACCCAGTATAAAATTAAATGTGTTGTTACTGTTTACCTACTAATAGTGTCGGTGTGAAGAAACGAGTAATAATGGGCTGAAAAAGTCTATATGTTACTACTTGTTGAAGATTTTTTTTTTACTTTTATGCATCACTGTGACTTTATTTGACTTTAAGGCACCCAGTTCTTACTTCAGTTATTTACTGTTGGCATTTTTTGAGGTAAAATATTAAGTGCATTTCCTATTGGGAGAAAGTCGTATTTCAGCAGAAAATTCTGAAACACCCTGTAAATATTTGTTCTTTAAATTTATAGCTTTGGAATTTTCCTTCAATCTGAAAAAAAAATTATCTCGATATCTTTATTTGTTTACGAGCTATGATTTTTGCAACCAAAAAAGTCAATATGCACCACTGTGCGCCGGTAAGAAAGTATAACTTCATAAAGTTGGCAGACTTTTTTGTACTTATTTTAAATCTCTGAGAGCCATTAGTTGAAACGAAGCTTAAGCATTTATGTTTAGAATTTTTGCAATGTTAAATAGGTAAAGGCAAAATATATTTGGTGTGCATCAGGGAAGTGTCTTTACTCCCTTGCGCTTTATTACAATCCTTGGGTGTCAATTTAAAGATAACAAAATGGCTGTACAAATTGATCTTTGCTAATTTAATAGTGAAAATTCCATACATGCATGCAACAGCCCTTAATGTCTGGGTTTCCAGAACTTTTGTTCCTAGAGTTGAATGTCCTTTTAAATAACTGACTATTTATGAAATAACTGACAAAAATGCTTAATTCATCATCCATGTTTGTTATATTAAAACCTAGAATTCAATTAATTTAATGATGGCAATTAATGATAATCAGGCGTAGGTACCTAATTACAAATCGTTAAGTCACTCCATAAATTGCTATACCAAATGCATCACTGATGGTTGGTCTATCTAATAGATTCGTTCGGTACAAATTTGTGGGCCGAAAACACGCGAGTCACCAGTCACGAATACTTGTTTTGATTTGATTTTCCGTTTGCCTCATTTTGTGCTGGGCCTTTTCGTCCTCGTGTTAACCATAACATGTCCGGTGGTTTGGGTAAGGATATCCGTTTACTGGGTATCATCATCATGAAGCTCAATCTGATTTCTCCGCACCTTATTTTTATTTTATTTTTTTTTTCTTGTTGTGCTTTGGGTTTCCTATTCCTTGTATATTGATCTACAAGATAAGGATTCCAATTGAATGGAAAGAGTATTCATTGGATGGCAAGTTAGGAGGATTTTTTTCATTCCTTGAAATCATACCCATTGCCATACTTTCCGTCCGTTATATACCTTTGGGGAAATCTGAATGCTCATTGAAATGAAAAAAAAAAAAAATCTGGTTCCATACCGTATGGTATTTCTGTTTTCGTGTTTTCTTTTTTTGGGTTCATTGGTATAAACAGATTTTCTTACTTTTCTGAATAGAAGTCCTTTTTTTATATTTTGTGGTCTGATTTTGAGGCGAAATGAAGCAAATAGGTGGGTGTTGATGGAAATGAGATGGCTTCTAAAATGTTTGTCAATGTGAAAAGGGTTTTTTCTGTTGTGTTTTGTTTTGTTTTAGTCATGTGATTGACATTTGTTTTGTCAAGTGAAACTCAACAGTGTGTATTGAGTGGTTTCGACCGGATTTTCTATAGCAGAAAGAATGTATAAAAAGGTTATCAATAATTTGCAGAAAAAATAAATGCAAATTAGTTCTTATGTCTTTCTCGAAAATATAAGTTTTCACAGAATGTAAATTCTCAAATAGATAAGCTTACAAATAGACTCATATTGCACTTTAAAAATTTAAACTAGACTTTTTCAAAAAGCTGGAGTAAAAAACAAACGAGTCAGTATCCCCTTTTTAACTCTAGAAAACTCTAAACCAATGCAACCTTGGTGTGGAGAGACGCCCGCCCTTACGTTTGATTCTTCAGCAAGCCAGCTGTTGAGGGGCCAACCCATAGAATCCGTCGCTTTCGTTCCGCCAACGAATCTGTTTTCAATGAAGTTGAAAGTTCGGCTACTTTTTCCGTAGCGTCCGTTCTTATGGGTCGCTTTTCATAAGAAAGTGTGTATTTTATCAAGCTGTTAGTTGAAAAAGTCGACGTAACGCACGCGACAGATTCTATGGGTTGGCCCCTTAATATCTTAGTAATTAAGAAAGCTCAACCAAAAACAATTATGGAAAAAGGAAAAAAGAAAAATTAAAACAAAGTGTGGTTATACATCAGTCATAACCGTCAGCAGAAGTCACGACTGTTGGCCAGGAATTGCCATTAAATTAGGAGAGGGTACCAATTGAAAACATTGTCTGGAGCAACGTTTCCTGAAGAGACCAATGGGGTGTTTCCAAAATACCACACAAAGCTCACATAATACCTACCAAAGACGATGCCCTTCGAGGTGGAGGGAGAATGAAGCGTCAGATGAAAAGGCTTTTAATATTAAAGGGTTACGACTACTTTTAATCTATCAATCTATCTTTCGTCTGACAGCTCGGATGCAGACGTCACAGTGGCCCAGGAGCCCAGGACGAAAAGCTTGATCTTCAACTTCTTATAAGAGATCTGGTGATGCAAATCCTGAGTCTATGAAGATCACCCAGGGACTTCTTAAATCTTGATTGTAACCATTTCTTAGGGGAGGGTGTTCTAAACCTAAGACCGCTTGCTATTATGTGTGCACAGCTATCATAAGGCCAATCCTGATATTCCTATACTCGTTTTTTTCTACAGTCTTAGACAAATCACGGCAATCAATCCAAAAACCACGACAAAGATTCAAAGACAAGCATGTGTATTGTTACAAGTGCCATAAGGACTAAACCTACCGCATCCTATGAAACATTCCTTTCACAAGCAACACTCGAACATTTCTGAAAGGAATTGGCGATAAATGCTACTTTAGTAACTACTCAGCAGTGTAAAAACTGAAAAAAGTGTAGATTAGGAAAACCAAACAGATGATCCAACAAGAATTTTCTGTGAGGAAAATTGGATATTGAACAAAAGTAATTTTGCAGTCTAAACGGATGGTCCAAGGAGAGTACAGGAGTAGAGGGTATGGTAAATTCACAAAAAATGAATCAATAAAACTTTCAAGATGTAATAGCGTTTTCCAGTTTACAAAGCTGGAAAGCTGAACATTGATATTTCCATAGAAAGGCAGATGGCAATCCAAACCATAACTCCATTAGCTATAAAGTCTAAACTGGCTGTGTGAATCGAACATGGTACAGTGACACATACGGTAATAAAATGGCAGATACCTACTGGGCCAACAAAACAACAGTTCAACCTTTGATAGCGATGCACTTCAAAAGATAGATGGTCATTAATTGATATTTTTCAGGTTTCGATAAATTTTTGGCTGAATATTTCTCAAAAAACCCAAAATACTTACTCAAGCTAAGTAGGCCTTAACTGTCCTTCTTGGTTGAAGAACGATCAGGGCACAACGCACCACTCAATGCGAACCGGAACAAATATATGTAGCATTGGCATAATTACATTGCACATCCGACTTATCAATGTTTTTGTTAAAATGGAACGAAAATCCTTGGCTGTTTTGTAAGTTTTACCCGAAATTTCAAAAGTTATTGTTAATTTCGCTCGACTAAAATTCCACTTCAAGGCATATAACTCGAAATGATTTTCGACCTTGGAAATTTCGTAGGTTAACATTTGTACATTTTTTAAACGACATTAAACTTTTTTGACCCTCTTCATTTTGTCTTGACTGCTAACAAACCAACACTCATTTTCAACATACAAAAAAAAAATCGTACAATACAAATATTTATTGACTCAAAGCGCCAAACAAAACCCTGAATATACATTCTTTTTCCTTATGTCTGTTTTAACTCAACTGTTTTTCCTCTTAATCCATCTTATAATAAACTATTTGGGAAACTTCTCAAACTCATTTATTTCTTCAACAAGAACAAGTCAACCATACGCAGCCTTTATAATCTTTCTGCAGGGCCCAGTCACTGCCCTTACTCATAATAAACTTATTTTAAAGGACATTACTTTTGACTTCTATCACCCTATTCTTCACTCACTCACTCCCGCTCTCTCTCTCTCTCTATGAAATAGTGCTGTGAAAAAAATTGTATACAAGCTTTATTTTTGCAGTAAATAAAATACAATGCTCAAATTTGGTTCGAGTTGTATCTATGTTATAGTGTGAACTGTCTCTCACAGTCACAGTCTTAAGATTAAAATTTAAAAAGAAACACTTTGTTGTCTTTTAAAAACGGCAACGCTCCAAATCATCATCCAGAGAAAAAACTATGTAAAGAAAGAAGACCACTTTAAAGAAAGAAAACCACTTTAATTTAACTATTTTGCGGAGTGATTTAACTTTGAAAATGGAAATTTTAAAATAAAAGTTAAAAGAAGTGAATTTAAAGTAATTTACCTAAAAAAAAAAGTGAATCCGACAGGATACGAACTTGTGTCCCCTGATTTACCGAGTGCCTTACCCATCATGCTATTTCTCTGTTGTAAAAAACATTTTGTCCCGCTTCTACTTAATCCTCGTAACTACATTATCTTAAACGTTAAACACCACTAGAAAACTATAAATAAAGAAGAAGAAAAAATAAAAATTGTGAAGTATCCTCAATTAAAATGTTTTCCTTTAATTCGGTTTCATTTTATTCAATCCTAATATTGGAACGCCATTTTTAAGATATTATTTATCAACATCTAAATACTAAATTTAAAAAAAAAAATATTAAGTAGTTTTCGAAAAAATGATAAAAAAAAAAAATTCAAATATTTTTTTAAAATCCAAAATAAATATTTTCGAAGTTTTTTTTACTAAAAATTATTACGGCAACTTAAAAGCTTTCATGTAAAAAAATGATTGAATTGATTGTCATGAAGGAGAAAATCAGAATTAAAAAAAAAAACGGTTCCATTAATAACAGTTTAAAAAAAAAAATGATTTTGGTTGAAAGATAAGACCTTATTCAAAAAATTACCATGATTTTTTTAATCAAAATCGTAGGTACCGTTTTTGAGAAAAATGAGTTTTTCTAAAACCGGTATATGACAGGTACCGTTATTTTTGGTAAAAAAAAAATTGAAAAAAAGTATGGGGTTAGTTTTCAAAAAACGCCACCTACAATGTTTGAAGTAAATCGACCCATCCGTATGGGCTGTGGTCTCTGATATATAGTTCAGCTTTTGCTGACCTCTTCTCCGTTAAACTCTCAGACGACCCAGCAGTATCTGGGTCTTTAATGAGCCCCGGAGTGCCTACACTGATGTGCTGGGTTTTACAAAGCGACAAATACGAAATTCCAGTATCACAGAAGAATAAAGCTTAACGGTGGCCCCACGCACTAAGGCAAGGACAAGGTCTTTTAGTTAATGCTGCAGATTACTAACAGTACACCCATTTCTCAGACAGAAGAAGAGAAAACACGAAAATGAAGTGTTCAAACGAGCTTTCCAAGGACATGAGATCAGAAGAGAAAATCACGATGATTTTTTTAGGACCTCGGGCCTGGGCTCAAACTGTCGGGGGTCATGAAACCTATCTGCCAATACCTCATATTGGTTGCTCAGCAGCCGGTGTTTGGAATGAAACAGTTAACAACACCATCTCCGATACATAATAGAAACACAACATGCCAGCAGATGGCGTTGTGCGCATTAACCTATCAGCATTTTTTGGGTTTTCGAAAGTTATTTTATTTCACTTGAATTCGATTTGAATGAATAAGGGTTGGAGATCGCGAAATACTGCATGGAAGGTCATAAAAAAAAGATTATTACAGAGAGAAATACGTAAAATACAGTGCAAAGAAACAAAAGAAGTCATAGAAAAAGCGAGAAAAGTCGTTTAAAGAAGTGTTAAAAATCGTGGAAAAATATTTGAAATACCACAGCCTACACCGTTAAAAAGCTCGAAATACTATGACAAAAATCGCGGAATACTGGTGGAAGATCGTTGAAAACCTTGGAGAAGAGTAGCAAATTTGGTCACGAAAAAGGCGTTTAACATCACGAGAAAAAGCGTAAGATATCGCGGAGAAAAGCGAAAAAAGTCACAAAAACTTCGTGAAAAAAGACAGAAAATTCGTGGAAAAATATGCACGGAAAAAAGCGGATAAAGGCGCGGATTACTGATGAAGAACACTTGAATTAAAGATTTAAAATGCTTAAAAATGAGGGTCAGTAGCTAGCCAATTTAATAAATGATCAATGTTCTGCAGAGCAGGACAACGTCTGTTGGGTCAGCTAGTCTATCATTTAAAAACAAAGCACTATTTGATTAATTTTGAAGTTTATTCCTGATATAGGTAAACACTTTTATTTTTACCATACCGTCAAAAACGAACTGGAACATAATTGCTTCAGTTGAAATTAGCCTTATTTTACCATTGGCTATAAATTATTTGTAGTTTTTCCTTTTTATTTTATCACTCAAATGTATTTTCTTTCAACAACGAACATAATTACCAACAATAAACTTAATCGCTTTAATTATGTCTGTGTGAGTGCTTTTGGTTTCGATTCTGAATTTAAATCGGAGGTGGATAAAACACTTTCAGAAGCGTCAAGAAGCATTTCGGATCACCAATCAAAAACGTCATTAAAAGGGCTTGCTTTGGCAGTTATATTAATTTTTTTGCACATCACTGTAATTTCCTTATGTGCTTTTAATGTCAACTTACATCTTCTTCATAACATTGATTAGAAAAGTTATAACACTCATTAAGAAAATCTGATAACTCTAACTTTTGTTTTAATTGTAACGTCATGTCATGACATTTAGAAGGAGTTGGTTGTTATTTCTTTTGCTTTTGAGTAAAGTTTGACTTTTTGTCGTTGTAATTTTTGTATGTGTATTTGATTAGAGGCGTTGGTTGTTCTATTTTGTTTCGTGTGAATGCGTCCTTTGTATTTAATTTTAACAATAGTTTTTATTTTTAACTGTCTTTTGATAATGGTTAATGGTTTTTTTTATTTCTTTAGCATAACAAGTTAACGGAGGTCCAATCAGAAGAAGTCGGCTTTTATATGAGATTGAACCTACAGTGAACTTCGACATTCTAAAGAAGTTGAGTTTGAAAATAAAAAGTTATCCTGTAATGGCCATCTTTCAGAGGAAAAATAGTACGTACCAACCAACTATATTTTGTCAACCAGCGCAGTGATATTCATTTGCAATTCTGGCAAATGGCATCAACGGGCCTAATGGCTAATAGCATAAGTCAACTATTGTCTTCAATTCAGTAAATAATCCAGGCAAATTGCCTCATTTCACGGTCAACTTCCTATACATACCGAAGATTTACTGGCGACAAATTGTATATAACCAGGAATTTGCAGAATATGTCAACAGAAGAAAGCGCAGTTGGCGAGGGAGTTCCCTTGGCGTAATGGTTAGTGCGATGGACTATCACTTTAGAGGTCTGGGCTTGAGTCTCAGCATCGGGCATCTCGTTTTAGGGGTACTACGACAATATATTGACAAACTTGTATAACAAAAGCTGCCTCTAAACCATTTGGATTCGTCACAAAATTGAAGGTCCCTTCAAATCGTGAAGACTTTTAGTCACACACTTAGTTGTGGAAACATCCAAAATCCTCCTGCAAAACCTTAATCGGCACATGCAAGTGTGATCTATCGACCAAGGAGATCACTAATAAATAGCATCTTCACATTGAGGAGAATGAGGAAGTACCAATGAAGTCCCACCACCTTTTGCTCAGAAATTAATAGCTGGGTTTCGGCAAGAAGATGCAGTGTCTTCAATTTTTTTTTTTAATCTTGTTCTAAATTAATTTAAATGCGAAGAGCAGGTGTTTACAGAAAAGGCACAATCAACTATACAGATCGTTGGGATTAATCGGAAATGCGGATGACGTCAAATTAATGTCAAGCAATATTGAAGAACAGACAAAAATAGTTAAACTTGAAGTAAATAAGGGCAACACTATGTACAATATACATGCTATCAGCTAACAAACAATCATCTATCTCTGCGTCATTGTCGTGTCGTGCCTATTAAAAAACTTCAGTGTTAAAATCCGACGAAGAACTACTCGTGCAAACCATTGCTGCTTCGGTTCGGTTTAATACAAATAGGTTCAAAACTCTTTACTTGGAAGCACAAGAACTTGCTGTACAGAAAAAACCATATTCCGCCAGTTTGACTTTATGGCACCGAATTTCCATGGAGAAAAGGTGAGATGGTGCCGAAAGAAGGGGGTGAGATATGAAGAACAATATACGAGATACGACATCTTCATGCGGATAAAGTATAAAAAAGCTGAAACATTTAGAAAATGGGCGACAACGATCTAATATTTTGAAGTCCTACCCTCAGGTTCAAGGGGAACCGACCAAGTCAAAACAGAAGTCAGAACCTACCTACAACTGACAGGAGCATGCTAGGAATCGTGAATGATGGAAAGCCGATGCCTCTCAAACATCAGGATGATTCATGGGTCGGCAAGTAAAAAAACTGAAGCAAAGAGAACCACATGCCTGAAACTGAAACGCATCTCAATGTTGCCAGTCACTGTGTAATATTTCACCTTACAATGCATTTCTTGAAATAAAATCAACATACAGCTTACCTAGCCCATAGGTAAGGAGCGGTGAAGTTTCCTAATGTTTTTTTTTGTTTTTTTTTTCTTCTCGCGCTGAATACTTTTTGTTCTTTTTTTTTCTTCGAACTGTCTATCAAAATACACTTTTAAATTGATAAAGTTTGGGAGAGACTGCCCTCAGCAAGCTGTGCTGGCTTCAAGCTTAATGTAATTTGAGTTTTCGAACAAAAAAAAAAAAAAAAATATAGCAATCTAGCACTATACTCACTTAATCTCGTATCCTTCAAAAGTTCGCCAGTAATTTCTTTTTCGAAGTTCATCAATATTTTTTATATTTTTTTTTCTCTTCTCTCATGAACCGCATACATATACATTTTTGTAACATGCCTGAGAATCGGATATTTAAAGGTAAAACAGAAAGCAGCTTAATCACGTTTTTAGCCAAAAATACTAGCATATGTATGGAATGTTACACAAAAGATTTCACAAGCAGGAACGAAGAGGGGAGCATCATCAGCATCAGCATGGGCAAGAAAATAATGTTTTCGTAAAAGGGGATGTTAACTCGAGATACGATAATGTCGAACAAAAATCGATGAGGGAATAGCAAAAAAGTAAGAAACAAAAAAACAACAAAAAAAAACAAACTAAGGAAATAGAAAAAGTAAACTTCGACTCTTTCTGTCGAAACCAACATAATGAGTTTTTGTGCATCAAAACTTCTTGAGATAGGTTTCCGGTCGAAATTGAAGCTGAGTTAAGAATTTTCTTTTTCTGTTTGGGAGTTTTTCCGCACGTTGTTGTTTCTTTTTTGATTTCGTGATAACTTCTCTGATTATTCATTCCACGGGATGTCTTCTCTTCTGCGTTTCCTTTTATCCATATTGCATCCGACTGTGATGTTGGTGGACACGTTTGGATTGTACGTGCCAGAAACAGACACTTAATTGCTTTTCAATAGTCTGAAAGTTTACGCCGCGTCGGCGTCCGTCGTCGTCGAGAAAAAAAAGAATAAAGTTTTCTTTACTTAAAAAAGAAAATGTTTGAGGAATTTGAGTCCAAGTTCCTTAAGTTAACAGATGATGTCAAAAAAAAAGTAATTTTGTGGTTTCATTAATGTTGGTTTATAAATAAGAAACCGGAAGGGATATGTAGGAATGTCTATAGCTGATGTAGAATTAAACTTGGGAAACTGCAAAAAGAAGTTAAAAATAAATTTCGAAACTAAATAACATGCAGAAAGTACAAAAGGTAAACAGTTAACTGGGACTGTTCGTGACTTCCTACCAACCATAAGGTGATAATGATATCATACCAACATATTTTTGTACCTAAGCCCAATCTGGAATGGAAACTTACATTTTCCAAAATTTTGTGACAGAACTGCGATTTCTTCTACGAAAGTCTTAGCTATGCAAATGAGGATTTATACGTAAGGACCTCCTATGTCACCACTATAAATACCTGAACTTCCACAAACACTCATACCTCGGGAATCAATTTGAGCAGTCTGGGTCGCCTTGTTTTTCTTCAATTCAGGTATGAAGGTCTCTTTTTAGGGGCACTTTTTGGACGAGAATTTACTTGCACAGCTTCTAACTTTTTTTTAAGTTCATCAAAATGTCACTTAAGTTTGCCTGATAGTCTTGTCAGTCGGGCTATGTTAAGGCAAACACTTTGCCTACCAGTTCAGCTGTTTTTTTTAAATTAGCTCGAACCCCTTCTATAGACCATTGTTTTGCTCTCCCCATCCATAATTGACATCCCATTGTGAGTTATTGTGATTGGTGCGATTTGTCGGAGCAAAAATTTTGATATTTCTACACGTCTTGAGGTCATCAGAGTCTGAATCCATCGGTTTTAGAAAGGTGTAAGTGCGTGTGTATGAGTTCATACGTTCGTGACACTTTTTTTTGTTCACCATATATCCTGAGAACGAATGAAGATATAAACTTCGGCGGGTCATAACCCGACTCACGACAACTCGACTCAGGTGAGGCTATATCCAACCTACCCCAGAACTGTTCAAAACTTAAATAAAGGGCACCTAGTTTCTTAGGCTATCAGTGTGGGTCGCACCCAGCCACTTTTTTAAATTTTTACACTTAAACATTGATCAGTAATCAAGGGCGTACGCTTAATTTTGACCAGAGGGGGGGTAGGCAAACTCACTCAAAAACAAAAAAAACAAATATTATTGAATTAAGAAATAAATACATGGTATGGGCATAGAAAATTTAGGGGTAATGGGGGATGCACAAGTCATGCACAAGATTTTTCTCCACTCAAGTAAGAGAATTTTAATTTTTTATATGAATACGGATTTCACTTGAGCAATCTTTGAAAGAGCATCTAAAAAAAATCGTATGACTCAATAATTCTTACTTTAAACAAATTGCCTTGCCTTTGAAATTTCGAAAAAGGAATAATTCTTACCAATTCAAACTCTAGATCAAAAGTCATAATCATTTAAGCACAGTTTGTTTGTTTTTTTATTTTATTTTTTTTAAACAAGTTCGAAATTCTGAAAGGCCCTGGCCTATCACCATATCTAGTGTTGACCATCTTTTACGGGACACCTTGTAAATGTATGCAGAAAACATGTCAAAGTTCTGAATTTTCACTACCAGTAGGTACCTACATAGTTAAAAATTTTAAACTTTTTGGAATATGTTTATGAGGTCAACAGTTAATTCTGATGCATATTTCCCAGGATAGCCCACCATTTTTGAAATGTTATAACAGAAAATATTTGATTCAGTACCTTTTTTTCAGTGTAAAATTCGTAACTTTAAAACTGTAGTTCGTTTGCCCACGATGAGCCCAGGGCGGCCCAATGTTATTTAACGTTAGTCCACCTTTATTTCTGAAGTAACGGAGAAAATATTTTTTTTCTCTTCAGAGAATTTCGTTCAGTGTACATATGTCATTTTTTTACTTATTTCAAATTAAACAAACTAAACTAAAAAATTCCAAACCTCGTTTTTCGTTAGACCAAGCTAGGTTTAAAAGTTGTAACAAAAAAACATTTTTCAGAACAACAACCACTTAAAAATCGAAATAATTTTTTTCAGTGTAGATTTTGTCATTTTTTTAATTTCATCCAAACTAAACTGAACCATCGAAAAACGAGGTTGGGATTTCTTCAGTTCAGTTTGTTTAATAGGATGAAAGTCAACAAATAATGACAGAATGTACACTGAAAAAAGAAATTTGGATTTTTAAGTGGTTGCTATTTTGGATAAAGTTTTCTTGGTTTAATTTTTAAGCTGTGCGTTTTTTAACGAAAAAATAATATTGGGCTAAGCTAGGATTTTCTTTGGCAAACGAACAACAAATTTTGAATTACTATTCCTACACATTAAAAAAAAAATTGTATTTTTTGTTATCTTTGAGGGGAAAAAATATATTTTGGTCGTTTCTTCGGAAATAAAGGTGGACTAACGAAAAATAATATTACGTTATTCTGGGCTTTGGGCAAACGAACCACAGTTTTAAAGTTGCGAATTTTACACTAAAAAAACAACTCAATTTTAATATCTTCTGAAGTGAAAAAGATTGTCTTCGCCTAACTATCGAACTAAGGGTGGGCTATTGAAAATAATACTTTGGGCAAACGAACCTTAATGTAAAATCATCAATTTTTACATTGGGACAAAAAACAATGTTTTTTTTTGTAATTCTTGTGGTGAATAAAATACTGTTCGTTATAACTTCAAAAGTAAGTTTAGGCTAACGAAAATAAGGTGGACTATTATGGGATCTTTTTTTCAAAAAAAATGCACATGGGGGGGGGCAATTTCGTATAGCCACTAAGAACGGTAGAACTTAGAAGAATTCTTCTTAACAGAATTCACTATGAAATGCAACGAAAACAAAATTGCAAATTTTTAAGTTAAGTTATATGCACTTATTAACGGTTTCAGGTTAATTTTTCCATTTAATTTTTGCAAAAATTGTCTAGCAAAATGAATAACAAAAATTACACAATTACAAATTTTGGGGTACTTTTTAATATTTTTTGGGTTTCATATTGTCCCGTTTGTGGGTGAACATCGTAACTATTTACATTTTCTTAAAAGATTTTGGTTAACATTAGACATCGCTAGAAACCTATGAGTAAGGAAGATGAAAAAGTATAAATGGTGAAATAACCTTAATTAATATGTCCTAGAGTTAATTCGATTTCTTTTTATTCAATCCAATTATTCAATTTCGAGAAAAAATTAAATTTCTTAAAAAAACTAAACAAAATTGGCTTTGTAGTTACGTGATTCAGGCAGAAACGGGACGATATATGCAGGTCTACACCACAAATATATTGAAATTCAATACATGGCAAATATTAAAATTTTTGAGTTAATACAAAATTTATTAAAATTTAATATATTGGAAGGATATTTTATAATTCAATAAATTGTATTACTTTTCAATACAAAATTTATTAAAAGATTTTTATTGAATTTAATTTTTTGTGAAGTCAAATCTTATGGCAATTTCAATTTTATCAGTAATTCCTACATTGTACTTCGAAAAAAACAAAAAGCACCTTCAAAATAGTGCAAATTTAGATCATTTGTTCTTCAAATTTGATCAGGTAAGGGGTACCAAAAACCATAGATAAGACATTTTTAAAAATGGCTCCTGTTACGTCTACATCTGGCTTGCTGTTTTATTACAGCTTGATTAAAATGTAATATTAAAGTATTAAATTGTAATCCTTTGGATTACATTCTAATCTTTTTCGTATTGAGAATATCAATTTTAATAGAAAACTATTAGAATGTAATACATAATAGTTTAAAAAATAAAATGCACGACTAGGTCGCACGTACTTGCTTTTATAGCTCTTAAAGTTACTATTTATGCAAAGTCTTTTTAATTAAAAAATTGTAAATACAGTTTTAGAAACAAAAATTAAATAAAATGCACGACTTTATCAAATTATTATTATATTTTGTATTAACTTAGCTTGAAAATGTTCGCTTTTGGTCATCTGATGTGAGTAGGTAAAGAGAGATATGCACAAATAAGCAAAAATAAATATTTTTTTTTAAAACGGGAACACTTTTTGGATTTTTTTTTATTGAAAAATAATTTTTTTTCCATATTGGGTCAATGATTTGTGTTTTTCAAAATTTTATTTTCAGATGTTGATAAATATTAGCCATCTGCAAAATGGCATACCAAATTTTTTTTTAATCGTTTGAAATTTTTTTAATAAAACAATATTTTTTTTTAAAAAACGGCTCGTTAGATTTTTTTGAAAAAAATTCTAAAAATTTATCGTTATTGAAGAATCATATCAAAAAGTTTAATTAAAATCGTTAGAGCCGTTTTCGATAAAATTCGAATAACTCAAAAATGTTATATGGGAGCTACTCGTTCTAGATGAGATATTCAAAAACAAAAAGAAAAAAAACTTTCGAAATTACGTAAAAATCATCTGTACCAAATTTGAACAAAATGATTCCACGCGTGGAGAAGTGTACAGATGGACGCACAAACGCACAGACGCAAAGACGCACAGGCGCACAGACCGACGGACATACGGCATAACGAAAACCACTTTTTCGGACTTCTCCATCATCGTAATGTTGGTTTTGATTTAAACCTCAAATTTTTTTTTGAAACGAAACCAATACTTCCCCTATAAAGCAAGTAAGAATTCTAATATTTACAGAATATTCAAAAATTAATATTCACTGAATTGCATATACGGCTGTAATGCAAAGGCTGTATTAAAAAGTAAGACAAATTCTTTAACCGTATTATGTCTCTCCAATATGATGTAAGATGCATTTTTTTCTAATCTAATTTTTCTCTAAGACCAAAACAAACTGCACAAATATCACTTTTCAATTTTTTCTCAGATCCACCTATTTATGGCAGCCATCTTGAATTTTTAATATCTTCTGAAAACCCCATGTGTAAATACCAAGTCCTTAAAACTTAACTCTTAAATAAATATCTACCTCAGTGTCATATAAAATAGTGAACAGTTAATTAAATAAAAGAAGACTTAATTATTGCAACAAAAAATGGTGTTTGCGTCAGAGGATAGTCAAAAATTAGCTTCACTTATTCAGAGATGGAAAGCTTTTCATAATTTAGAACAAAAAAATCCTGGGAACTAATTCCATATGGGTCGACTTTTTTTTACATACTCGTACATCACAAAAAAATAATAAAAACAAAAAAAAAAAACTCTGTGTAGCTGTAAGAATAAGAAAAAAATATTGTTTTGTTAATGAACATTGAAATAGACTTGTGTATTGTGTAGAAACAACACTGATGTAATTTTATCTAAAGCCATTCTTCATTCTTCCAAACTCTAACCTGTGTATCCTATCCTGCCGCGCGCCGCGCTCCGCCGCCGCCGCTCCGATTTCCCTTAACAATATCTTTTTCTATTTGGTTATATGGAAAATACGGCACAAGAGCGGAAACGGAAAAGAGTATTCACAATGCATAACAATTTGTGTATGTAAAACATTTGTTTGTGTTATCTCTATGTTTTGTAGAAAACATTAACATAAGTAAATAAATTGAAATTTGTTTTGTAAATTTTCCATTCGGGACATGATAGCTGATGCTTGTATTGTTGGTTGGTTGGTTGGTTGTTCCTTCTTCGTTTTCAATGTGATGACGACAACAAGGACGAACGACCACGACCACGAATACGAATACGACTACGACGATGATGTTGATGATGGTGTGGAGGGACGAGGAAGATGATGGGCGAAGGGGCAAAGCGAAATTAAACAAACCGACCGTTGAAATTGTAGAATTGCTAAATATTCTGTTTTCGAATTTTTAAGGGGCTGTGTGGGGGAAGGTGCACAGGTTTTGAGCAGGGGGTGGTTAGGGAGTCGTGTCCTCGTCCTTCGTAGTATAAATTAACAAACAGTTTTGATAAATATGCAAACATTCAAGGATTTTCACCAAACGTACTCGGGGTGAATTTTAATTTTTATTGAACATCGTCCTTGTCGTAGTCGTTGAAGAGTCATCCCTAACCCCTCCCTCCCCCCCGCATTTCTATAACTATAAGCTCTTAGACTATGGAGGGATATAATCTTCATTATTTGCTAAGGCCTCACTGAATACCTACTGGCTCCCACACTGCAATACCCTATGCTATCAAGGGACCTTTCTACATATTCTTATTCTAAGGACGAGCGCTGCACGGAAGATGTAACACTAACACTAACAATAATAACATTTAAGCTACCTGCCTATTTAGTTTAATGATAACAATTTAAGTTAATTACACTTACCTACTTTATGGGTTTCGGTTGTTCCTTTATTATTGTTGGATGTGTTGGTACCTATAGAGTACATATTACACTTGGCGCAGTTTGTGTCTGTATATAGGATATTTAAAAGGGACGTTAAAGTGGGGACCACTTGATGGAAAGTCGAAGCTTGAGCAAGCACGAGTAAGACTGCTCACGCGTTTGACTTTAATACACTTACGAGTCTGTTATTAAAATATCCTCTTTAGACATATCCCCTGACCTGAGGTTTGTTTAATGTTTATATTCTGTTTAAGGGATTTATGTTTCTTATAATTGGTCTTTCAGAGAAATGTTGATTTCTGTGTTTATATTTTTGGGAAGACGTCCAGTGGACATACCTAATCAAAAAGTGTACATAATGTTGTGTTTTTCTGTAAAAATATATCAAGTCAATTAAGCTTAATTTACTTGAAATTAAAAAAAGAGCATTTCCGTGATTTTTGAACGGATTGTGTTTGTTTTGCAATTTTATAAAACTCTATTCTCAGATTATATTGGTTATCACTCCGCTAGTAAAATTTGCTTTCTACTAGTCTAATAACTTTTTGCTAACATTTTAATAGTAAAGTATTGTTATCAAAATAGTTATTGCAGTTTTTCAGAAAAATAAGGTTATGTGACAGGTACCTTTTATAGAATTGGTTATGATTTTGAATCAGCTCACTTCTTCAATGACACCCCTTTTATTAGAAAGAAAGCTAACCTCCTCGCAAGGCAGTTTGCTGCCAGATCTATGTTATACCAGAAAGTATCTTGACTCCTCCTATTCTTAATAATGTAAATGATTTCGTGGGACAAATAATTTTTCGCACTAGTACCTACCTACAGTATAGCAAGACAAGTCCACTGCTTCGGATATAATCCCTCCCATTTTTTTCAAACTCTTCCTATACGCTGGCAAAATTACAGAGTAAGCTTTTTCATCTGTTCTACTTAACTTCAGTGAAAAACTGAATTTAACCAGCCAGTTCTATCGACCTATTGCACTCACGTGTTTCGTCTTTTTTTTTATGGTCATAGAAACAAGGATAAATTATCAGCTCAAGAATTAGCAACAAAATCTTATTGATGACCGGCATCAGTACGGATTTCGTAGCAATAAGCCCACTGGTTATCTGATGGTATATCTCACCGGGCAGTGGAACATCTATTGGAAGAACGTAAGGTTATTGCACTATTGCACTTGATATAAATATCAAAAGCGTTTGACCGAGTTTGGCAAAAATTTCTCTTATCAAAAAATGCGTGCATTCTAATTGGCTTCGGTGATCTTCTTCTTCGTTGGATAAGTAGCTGCCTTTCGGTTTGTTCAATAAAAGTCATTTTGGACGGATAAAAGTCTGAAACCTGATAGAGCCTGCGAAATTCTGAAATATGTTTTTTTTTTAATCCCATGGCTCTTTTTCCGCATATATTTCCACAACACGAGTTTACTTACTTACTTACTTAGGTCCTCAGACCTTAAAAAGTCCGTTGTGATCCCCTTAAGGGGCATAGGGCCTCCACTACTCCTACGCGCCATCGTGTACGGTTTCTGGAAATATAACGTAGTTCTCTCCAACTCTTCCCCAGCTGTGCAAATTCACTTTCGACTGTCCTGAGCCATGTGCTTCTCGGCCGACCTGACCCTCTACCTGCCTGTGTGAGTCGGTTGCATTGCATAGCTTGGCCAGCAATGCAATCGTTGCCTTTTCGAAGCGTATGACCAATCCACTGCCACTTACGTCTGCGAATAGTACTGTCAATGGATTCTTGACCCGTTCTTCTATAAAGTTCTTCATTGGAAATACGGTTGGGAAAAAAAATCCTCAAGATGTTTCGCAGACACCTATTCACGAACGATTGCAGCTTACTTGTGACAGTTGTTAAGATTTTCCAAGTGATGCACCCACACAGGAGCACGGATATAACATTTGAGCGGAACAGTCTCAGCCTGGTCTTTAAGCTTATACCGTTGTTTCTCCATATTTTGGACAGCATTCCGAAAGCAGCTTTTGCTTTTTTGATACGGCTGTTGACATCTTGTTCGGTTCCGCCTTTGGTACAGACAAAACTCCGAAGATATTGAAAGTTTTCTACTTTCTCTACCGGTTGTCCAGAAATATTGACTTGAACGGATGAGTTACTTCCGAGACTGATCATTTTTGTTTTTGCTGTGTTAATTTTCAGCCCCACGATTTCTGCTTCTACCTCCACCCTTGTTGTCATTTGATGGAGATCCATGATCCTATGAGAAAGTAAGCATACGTCGTCCGCGTAGTCCAGATGTTTTAGCTGGGATGTCAGGCTCCATTGAATTCCACTATTTCCGTTTAACAGGGCTGCACGTAGCACATCACTTATCACTAACAGGAAAAGTATTGGCGACAGTATGCAACCTTGTCTGACTCCACAATGGACTTCCAATTCATCCGACAACCTCTTCCTCTATGTAAAACTCCACGAGATTGGCAATACTAAATAGTACTTTTATAATACAATACTTTTCGTACTTTGTTTTTTTTGTTCTTGATTCATTTTTTGTGGGTTGAAGAGAATTTAAGGAACTTACGGTTTGGAAAAAATATCAATCGTGTTTAGAATCCTGGATTAAAACCTTATTTTTTTAAGATGGAAAAACATTTTTGCCAGTTGTTTTTGAACATTTAACCAACATTTTTGACGATTTTTTTGGACATTTAGCCAAACTGTTCTTGGACAACATCAAAAATATTATGTAATATTTATTTATCTTTTAACGGGCCCTAAAGTGACCCCCATTTCATTCACATTCGTGTTCTTGGGAGTGTCACCTTTCAATCGACGCCAACGCCCGGCGCGCGTATCTGTTTTTTGTTTGCTAAATTTAATTTTTTTTTTTTTTTTTTAATTTGTAGTTAATATAATTGTCATTTCTTGGTCGTTCCTCAAAGGACGGATTGGAAATCGTCAAGTGGGTAGTAAGCATGCCTTCTTTAAAATATTCGACCATTTGGAATTGTGTGCAATATTTATAAGGAATTGCACCTTTGCTGTTCCACTTCTTTTTGACAGAACTTTTTAGACTCTTAAGACGTATAAGCCAAGCTGACACTATTTTGTGTCCTTGGGAAATTTGCACCACTTGTCGTGTCGTACAAAATGCTGGGTCATAGGCAGCCGATGTCGCACCACCTCCGACGTAATTAATTTTAAACCATCTTGCAAGGTGCTTTGCCTCAAGGTGCCTTAGGTTAGCATAGTATGCAGCAAAGTTTTCCTTTAATTTTGGTCGCTAGCACAAAAGCAAGAGCCTTTAGCATTCTAACTTCTAGTGAGAAGCTTTCATTCTGTCCATATTTGACAACAAAGCCTAGGTTTTGTACACGGTTAAAAATTTTGGGGTACTTTTTAATATTTTTTTGGGTTGTATATAGGTCCACACCAGAAATGTATTGAAATCTAATACATGACAGATATTAAAATTTTTGAGTTAATACAAAATATATTAAAATTTAATATATTGGAAGGATATTTTATAATTCAATTTTATTACTTTTCAATACAAAATTTATTAAAAAATTTTTATAATATTATTCTTTCCTTTTCTCTCCTTATTATTCTATCTTCTCTCTTAATTCTTTAAAATGAAGCACAACGTGTGTTACTTTGTAATATTAAAATTGGGATATTATTATCTTTATTATTTTTTTTCGCAAATTATGTGAAGTCAAATCTTATGGCAATTTAAATTTTATCAATATTTCATGCATTGAACTTCGAAAAAAACCCAAAGCGTCTTCAAAATAGTGCAAATTTATATCATTTGTTCTTCAAATTTGATCAGGTAAGGGGTACCAAAACCATACATAAGACATTTTTAAAAATGGCTTCTGTTATCGTCTACGTCTTGTTTCCTCTTTTAATACACTTTGATTAAAACAATAAAGTATTAAATTCGTATCGAGAATATCAATTTTAATACAAAATTATAAGAATGTAATATAAAATAGTTTAAAAAAAATTCCAACATTTACGGAATATTAAAAAGTAATGTTCAATGTATTGCATATGCGGTAATACAAAGTCTGTATTAAAAAGTAAGACAACATTTTTAACTGTGTACTCTTCTATAGATTAGTTGACCAAAGTGGAACAAACAACATCTAGGGAATGCTGCAGTTGCAGTACCAATTATTGCTTTTTCAAAGTCTGATATTATGACATCTGGGTCTAACGGTAGGTTGCACTTTGCTGAATATTCTTTTAACTGCCGCGTACAAAAAATAACCATCTTTTTCCAAGTTTGGTTTTCCACGTTTTGAAAATGTCACGTGTTCGCATTTTCTTTTGGTCGCTTTGAAACTTACCTTTTGCACCAATTTTAATGTTATTAATTTTTTGGAGTAAGATTTGGTAAAAATCGACTCGGATTAGATAAAAACCGATATATTTCACAAATGTGAAACGTAAAATATCTAAGTTCTTGCCTAAGACTAGCTAGTTGCGTTCCTTGTCTGTTATCTTAAACAATTCAACCGTAAACGTTATATTCGCACTTTCAGGAATAAGCATCAGTTCACTCTTCACGCCGATTGCGGAGGTATCTTCTGCCTATTTTTAGCACTTAGCAGATTCGCACTAATTTAAATATCTGAAAATTAAAATAGAACAAACTAAGCAACCACTTAAGTTCACCACTTAAGTTAACCACTTAAGATCGCACTTCACACCATTGCAAACAAATATTTTTATCCTCTGAAATTCCAAAAAAAAAAAAAAACTAATATTTCTTTAAAATGAATAATCCTCAAAATTGAAGTACTCTTTTGTGAGATTAAAGATAAACATCCTATAAAAGGAAAAACAAAAAATGTTTAACGAAAACATTTCCGTTTGTATTTGCGTAGCTTTTCGAGTTGCGGAACTGCTAGCTAAATAATAACAAACAACATAGAAAAAGTATACGGTAACTTCTATTTGACCAATTTGTTGGTTCTAATTAAACTTTTACACAATTAAACGAGAAAACATTACTTAGCTGTTTCTCAACTCATGCTTCCCAAATTTATATTCCATTTCCACTCCCTATCCCAATCCCTATCCTATTCCTATGCCCCATTCCCATCTGTGTAAATTTTGAGTTATAAATTGCCCAAGATAAGCAAAATGAATTTAGTGAATTTTTAAATATTACAAAAACACAAGAACCGTATTTAGTTATTTGGCAACATTTACCAAGGACTTGTGTTCTATAATACCAACAGAAGAGAAACACAGAGTAGAAAGGAACAGGCAACAGGAAATAGGAAACATAAACACCCATACACCCGCCATTATTTATGATTATAATTGGGTTATTCCATGGACATTAATCTAAATATTAACTAAGTTGAATTCTGATAACAATAAAACAACGCGCATAGGGATTATGCAAATCATGAGAAATTCGCCGGATGATGGAATTCGATTAATGTACTTGAAAAATATTCTTCAGCTTTTGGTAAATAAAATGCTACAGCTCAGCTACAACAATATCCTTGGGCTTTGTTTTTGAAATTCACATCTTCACGAATTATGGATGAAAAAAGCCGCCCCGAAGGTCCTTGGGCTCATAACTTAAATCCTATATTGGCTGGGCTGCGAGATGGATTTTATGATATTTATATTGATTCGAAGCAATTGAAAATTAAAATCCATTTAAAGGAAGGCAGGAGCTGGATAGGATAGGCATTAATTAATAATGCGCCTACTTAGGAAACTCTTATCCCTTTTAGTGAGTCTTGCGTGGTGAATGTTTCGTTCGAAGTGTATAATATTATACAAGGTGCTTCTAAGTATACTGTTTTGTTCTCTTCTTAACTCTACCGCCCGCCGCGCCGCCGCCGCGGAAAGCCGCCTCTTGTTCGTTTGTGCGCTGTGCTACTGTGAATTGTATTGATATTTCGGGCATCCGCTTATACCGAAGTTCATATACCACCGCTTCAGAATTATGTTGACCCAATAATCGTATTGGAGTGTTTGCTCTAATTGGGATGTTGACACAGGATGTTTGAGGACCTAACATTATTATTGCCAATGCGAACATGAACAAGCATATTAAATGGATTAGGATAGTTGAAATTTTGTGTAAGGGCACTTGTTCGGGATGCTTGTGTTTTTTTTTTTTTTGTTGGTTTCAAAATTAATTTTACATCATGATTATGTAACCATATGAAGTGGGATTTTAAGTAAATATTTTAGTTTAGCTGGAGTCAAATTGTCATATTTCCTTCCATTAACCTACTTAATATTTTGGACTTCATCTGTTCATCTGACACTAAACTCAAGAAACTGATAAGTGAGGTTTGCTGTTGGCAAGTGTCCGTTTGTCTATTTATTTCACTAAGAGCTTAAAATACTTAACCGATTTTGATGAAATTTTGTGGAGATAAAATTCGGGATATAAACATTTTCTATGACTTTTTTTGCTGCATTAGATACAAATAAGTTTTACCTGTTACCTGGTTTTTAGATAAATTTTGGGTCGCTGAATAAGAAAATGTCATTCAAAAAGGTCGAAAAATCATGTTTTTATATCCTTTGAACGGCTGTTACTCGTTGGTAACGCGGACAATTTTATGTAGTTGCAAAGTTACATAGAGGAAGGTTGTCGGATGAATTGGAAGTCCATTGTGGAGTCAGACAGGGTTGCATACTGTCGCCAATACTTTTTCTGTTAGTGATAAGTGATGTGCTACGTGCAGCCCTGTTAAACGGAAATAGTGGAATTCAATGGAGCCTGACATCCCAACTAAAACATTTGGACTACGCGGACGACGTATGCTTACTCTCTCATAGGATCATGGATCTCCATCAAATGACAACAAGGGTGGAGGGAGAAGCAGAAATCGTGGGGCTGAAAATTAACACGGCAAAAACAAAAATGATCAGCCTCGGAAATAACTCATTTGTTCAAGTCTATATTTCTGGACAACCGGTAGAGAAAGTAGAAGACTTTCAATATCTTGGGAGTTTTGTCTCTACCAAAGGCGGAACCGAACAAGATGTCGACAGCCGTATCAAAAAAGCAAAGGCTGCTTTCGGAATGCTGTCCAAAATATTAAGAAACAACGCTATAAGCTTAAAGACCAAGCTGAGACTGTTCCGCTCAAATGTTATATCCGTGCTCCTGTGTGGGTGCATCACTTGGAAAATCTTAACAACTGTCACAAGTAAGCTGCAATCGTTCGTGAATAGGTGTCTGCGAAACATCTTGAGGATTTTTTTTCCCAACCGTATTTCCAATGAAGAACTTTATAGAAGAACGGGTCAAGAATCCATTGACAGTACTATTCGCAGACGTAAGTGGCAGTGGATTGGTCATACGCTTCGAAAAGGCAACGATTGCATTGCTGGCCAAGCGATGCAATGGAACCCACTCACACAGGCAGGTACAGGGTCGGGTCGGCCGGGAAGCACATGGCGCAGGACAGTCGGAAGTGAATCTGCACAGCTGGGGAAGAGTTGGAGAGAACTACGTTATATTTCCAGAAACCGTACAGTGGGGTAGTGGAGGCCCTATGCCCCTTAAGGGGATCACAACGGACTTTTCAAGGTCTGAGGACCTAAATAGTAGTAGTAGTAGCAGAGAAGAGAAATAGGACAAAGCCCAGAAACGTGCGTCGGTCATTGCGGTTGTTCTTCCTCGGAAAAGCGACAATTTTTGCCCGTTTCGATTTGCTAGTAAAATTATTTCATTGAAACCTAGGTTTGGTATTTTTTTTTTAATACTTCAAGAGCAGAGGACACATCTGATGGATTAACTTTCTTCCCAACTCTTCTTAAAGCGTGTCAGAAAGGTTAGGTATATAGTAAAAAAGAAGAGGTGTTTGAAGTTTGTGGTAAAATTTACTCCAACACCATGCCTAGGAGAGGTTCCATACACCTTTGATAATATTATGTAGCATACCATAAAAGGTGTTTATCAGTTCCATCATATGGCTGGAAAATACAGAGGAAATATAGCTTTAATTTTAAGGCATTTTGAAGCTCTATAGAGATCGATATCGAATCCGTTCTGAAGTGGAACTATTTATTCAATATATTTTTGATGCAACAAAGTTTCGAAAATATCTACGTATTTTGTAGGAGATATTGATGTCATCTCTTGACACAAGACACAATATTTGTGATATCTAAACTCTAATATACATCAAGATGTTGTCGATAGCAAATTCGTATGCATGCATACAACGAATGTTCAGCTCTTATAGTTTCACCCAAAGATTTTGTCATTTAAATGGGTAAAAGAAAAAACTTTTAGATATCATCACATGTTTTCCTGTCGAATTTCCTGAGTTGTTGACATTTACTTTTTGGAAAACACAAAGTTCTTGATGCTTCTCTATTCAAACTATCCAAACTTCAAGCTGTACAACAACCATCTCTTTTCGCTCTCAATCAATGATTTGGTTAAGTGTTTCGAAATCATTATTTCGCCCTGTTCTTCTTGCACAGATTTCTGATGTTCTAAAGACCAGATTCGTGAATGTATTTATATTTTTGCAAGCAATTCAAGTGTGTTTCCTTAGTTCATCGGTTTGCAGGTTGCCATTGATATGTGATCCTTGTTTCCTTTCAGTAGTTCAAGTCAACTGCAGACTCTCGGTATCGGTTAAAAACAAATTCTCTAGTTCTTGTATCTTGTTGACCTGTTTTTATATTCTGCCATCTTCAATAAGTAGTTGTAGGTAGTATAGAGACATTATGAACCTCCCCACTCCACCTTTATTATATGTAGGTACAAGAGTATATGTATGCTGATGATTCTGATATAGCGAGACATCCTGCATCGTGATGCATCCTGGCATCCTATACTAGATTGCCATCGATGTACAGGTACACACAGAAATAATATATAAATTGTGAATGTACAAATGTATACTCGTTCTCGTAGCTACACTACATATCTGTACTTTATATAGTTTAGGGGGAATTTTTTCTATAAATTCGTAAACACACACCTGTGATAGAATAATTGATGTGTTTTAGAGTTGCAATTGAGTGCACTTGGATTTTATTTCAGGCTCCAGTTCGGAGTCCTTTTTCCTCTCTCTGTGCTCGGTTCGTATACGGATGGGTCCTTTTTATAGGTATATATTTACAATACATGCATATATCAGTTTCTGTTGCTGTTTCTACTTTTTTTTTGTTTTTGTTTTGTGTTTTAAGTGAGCACATGTGTAAACAAATTCAAAGGGATTTATTGATTTCATATATATATTTCGTTTTCGATTGCCCATTCAAGTATGATGCAATTCCAATTTTATTCAATTGAAATTGAATTATTCTTGCCGATTGAAGGTCCTTGTCAAATGCTTGAATATTAGTGTTGAAGGTATGGGGAGCAGCAGGCTTGGCATAGATTCAGATTGCACCATTGGCATTGCATCACATTGAATTTGGAAAGGGTATGATGACACCACGATTCGTGCAACAGACGCATGCAGAGTGCTTGAGTGCTAAACAATTGCTTTCCTAGTACGGATGATTAAAACCTAATGTCGTTGCATTGATATAATTCATCATTCAATTCAATCAATTGTTTGTTTCATCAGTTTGGTTTGCTGTTTTAAGGGTTTTAAATGTGTTCTGATGTTGAAAGGACCAAACAGGTGTGAGCTTCAACTTGGGACGTGATGATGTTTTGGTTTTCGATATATCGTTTTGGCATTGATTGGCATTGGCAATATCTTAAACTTTAAATTTAGAATCAAATGTTTTTATGATTCAATTGAACAGTTATTTAATATTGCAAAAAGTCCCTTCTATGGCTTTTCTTTGAAGTATAATATGTAGTTGTTTTCAAACAAAACTGTTGAAGTCTTCTGTTAGGTTAGGTTAATGGGCTGACAGTTGCTTTGTTTAGTTTATATTTATTGTGATTCCCTGGATATTCTGACTCCCATATAGGTTATAAAGCATTTGAAAGATCCTGTGTCATTCCAGATTTCTAAAGGAGTTTATAAGTTTTGTCAGGCAATAGCTTAAATTTTGTTATTGATTCAGATCAATTCAATGACGTGTTAAGAAAAGGAATGCCACCTAATGGAAATGAAAAGATTTGTCTCCGGAGGCTTTTATGAGAGTGTTTCTTCCCATTAAATACTCTACAGATCGGAAGCTGTCCTTCCAGACCTTTAGAAATATGTGAATCCATGCAACGAACGGCGGGAAAATAAATTCCAAGGTATCGCTATTTTTTCCATTTCTGATTTTAATTCAAAATGAATTTCGAATTCAAAAAATATTTGTGTTTGACTTTAAAAACAAAAACAAAAAAATTGGAAATAATGATCACTTGACTGCGGGGTTTATTGGTTTTTTTCTGAAAAAAAAAAAAGAAATCCCCCGTGGACCTTCTATTCCCATATAAGCTCCATAGAATAACCTGTTTTCATTAATGTTTTATGACTACAATTTTGAAGTTCCAGACATGAAATTGATGCAGTTTGAAGATTATGAATTAAACTTATGGTGGTACGAATAACTCAAATTTGATGTTTAGTGCTCCTGTCGAATTGTCCGAGAGATTCAGGAACATGTAGTAAGAAAAGCAGTATCTTGCAATAACAGTTTGACGACGTCATAATAGGTATCCGCTCCTTGCTGCAGTACTATGGCAGTCATAGTCCGTTTTCGTACGTGTCGTTATGCAGGCTTTGTCCTAGCCCTATCGAACCAAAGAGACTTTCCTTTCCAACCTTAGCGTTGATTTTTAAAGCTGCCAAGAACAAATCTTAAAGTCTTACTTCAAGCACTTATCATACGTCTTCTTGAGAAGGCCGACAAGAGTCTTTTGGAGAGCTAGGTTCTTTAATGATTCCAAGGGCAAGAAGCTGCATTAGCCGCTCCTTATAAGCTTGTGCAATTATTACGTCAGAGTAGCCCATATACCTATCTATTAGGTGAAAGAAGGTTGAGAGAATTTTTCCGCTACTGTCGTAGCTGTAGGAATACCTTGTTGGCGCTTCTTCGTTGGGGGGTACTTAATCAGCAGCGACAACCTATTCCACTTCAACCTTCTCCAAATATAAGTTTGACAATCGAATACTTTAGAAATCTGTAAGGCTTTCAGGAAAATATCGTCAGCAAATATAAATACCAAAAGTAAAAATGTCTTGAAAATGAAGAATAAAGAGTATCTGTACAAACAAATACAAAATGAGAAAATTCAACCTTAAGCAAGAAGAGTTTTCTGTCGTTCGTTCTATCCCTAGGTAAATTTTCAAGGTGAGAAAAAGAACTTATGCAGTGTTAAAGTCCATTGAATGACATATTGAATTTACATACAACTAAAATTGAGTTAAATTTTCTCGAGCAGACGTTTTAAATTATTACGGATTATCAGCAATTAAAGGTTGTCCTTATTAAATGAATGATTTGCATAAATAACCATTCGCCAAATTATTTATTTATTGTATTACATACATATCCTGGTTATGAATTGAAGTTTCAGTGGCCTTTAAGCGAAATGTAGATTCGAATAGTAGGTGGCTGCTGAATTGATGCTTTTCAGCACCATTATGCAAATAATAATGACAATTATTATTATGAAAATTTCTGTTCCATCTATGAACATAATATAATGGCAATGGGCACTGGGCAGCACATATTAATTGGGGAAATGTTATTTACATAACATTATTGGCAAAATCATATTCCATTTAAATAATATCATTATAGAATAGAAAATCATAAAGGAAATCGCATTGTTTCTAACAATTCCATTTGATTGGAAGCGATTGTATTATGTGGTCGCTATACCTATTCAATCTGCTTGTTCATAAAAAGTGGTTTCAGTTTAAATGAAGTGACTCGAATAAAGCATTGTCTTAAATATTGTGCTTTTATGTAACATTTTATCGAGATTTTGAATAAAATGTAGTCCAAAGCTATGATGTACTAACTTAGCTTGAAAATTTTAGCTTTTGGCTATCTAATATGTGTAGGTATTGAGAAATGTGCACAAATAAGCAAAAATAAATATTTTTTTTTCAAACGCGACCTTTTGATATTTTTTTTTGCAGTTTAAAAAAAATGAAAAAAAACATAAAATTCGATTTTCAAATGACTAAAACAGCTTCTTTAATGAATGTTAACTCAAAACGAAGTATGCAATCTGCTTTCTTCTAAAATGATACATTTTTAGAAAAAAAAAATTGAAAATCGTTAGAGCCGTTTTTTAAATAAACTATTTTTTCTATATAAAATTTTGCAAGGACTTTAAGAAAAAAAAATTGGTACGCCATTTTAATGATATTATTTATGAATATCTAAAAACTAAATTTTGAAAAAAAATATTGAGTAGTTTTCGAAAAAATGATTTTTCAAAAAAAAAATTTCAAACTTTTTTTAAAAATCCAAAAAAATATTTTCGGTTTTTTTTTATTAAATATTATGACTGCAACTTAAAAGCATTTATGTAAAAAATGGTTGAAATTGATAGAGTCATGAAGGAGAAAATCAGAATTTAAAAAAAACGGTTCTATGGCAGGTACCGTTAATAACGGTTTTTGAAAAAAATGGTTCCCATTTAAAGATAGACCTTACCCAAAAAAATGACAATGGTTTTTTTAATCAAAATAGTAGGCACCGTTTTTGAGAAAATTGAGTTTTTCTAAAGCCGGTATATGACAGGTACCGTTATTTTTGATCCAAAAAAATCAAAAAACGTCTGGGGATAGTCTCCAAAAAACGCCACATACCAAGTTTGAAGTAAATCAACAGATCCGTTTAGGCTGTGGTGTCTGATACATACAGACAGACAGACAAACAGACAGACAGACAGAATTGTCGGACCCACTTTTTTCTTATTCTCTATCATCGTAATGTCATGTTTGATTTTTATTTATTTTTTTTTTGTACGAATGCATAACTTGATATATGGTACCCATATCGCAAGTAAAAAGCTTCACAAACTTGAAAAGAGTTTCATCAAAATTCAACAAAATTGTCTGTTTCGCCTTCGGATTCGACCAGCCATGAGTGTAGAACGGTACCGTATACAATTTATTACATTTTTGTTTACAGTCGGATTTTTAAGAATGAGGTGTTTAAATTTATCTAAAATATCAGACTACAACATGGTGTAAAAGGTGATCAAGAGCAAAATCAATTTTTGTTTTCTTATTCTTTTTGCAAAATGGTATGAAATTTGTTTGAATTTTACAAAATGATGTACTACAATATTCTTGGTTCAAGTGTTCTTGATAGGCAATAAACATTTATAAACATATTAATGTATATTTACAGATTTTAAAGAGAAAAATTAAAAGAAAAACATAAACAGTTAATTTCAATGGAAACTCAAATCTGGAACTCTAATTTTAGTTGCAGGATTTTTAAAAAATTGAACAGATTCTTTTAGATTAATTGTTAGCCTATAGATCTGCATAAAAATATTGAACAATTATTTTATTAAACATTGCCACAGAGGTCGTTAATTGAAAAAATGTTTTCATTGAATGCGTTAAAATTACAAAATTTAATGAAAGATTTGATAATTTTGAATATTTTTTAAGTTCAATTTCAAGATGTGTCTGTTCTTTTAAACAGAATTGTAAATGATATATTTAAGAAAAAACTCGAAACGAAATGCACTTTTCTTGCTCTTTGACCAATTGTACCATTTATAACATCTACTTAAATAATTTCAAGTTTCTATAAAACTACGCTGATTATTTTGATACACAATTTGTTTTAAAAACACACTCAAAAACTGCGAAATATTATTAAATATGTAATATCGAAAATAGAATAAATTCGATTTCCCACATAAATCTATTAAGAAATTCAAAATTTTTCACGTAAGCAAAATAACCTTAGCAAAACTTAACCGATTTTTAAAGTTCAGGTATCAATGGAAAGATTGAAGCCTCCGTTAAAATACCCAAAAAAATCTTATACAATATTAAGAAAATAACTAGAAATTATGGGAAATTTCACGGCACTTAGGGTGCAAAACACTTTTGTAAACTAGGGTTATTAATGACACTTTTTTACTAAGTTTTTCATCCCAGGCAGACATTGAGTGAAATGCTCTTATTTATTAATTTCCATTAAAGTTAAATGAAATGATTAATCCAAACTTAAATTTATCTTAAAACAACCCGCATCTGAATTTACATTCCACATCATTTAATTAGGGTTAATTTTGTTTTACATTTTAACTGTTTCTCTATTGAATTTTATCATTTAATTGATATAAATAAAACAAAATAAGTGAAAATAATAAAAAAAAGCATCCTATCTCAAAACACCTCCTTTCGTAGGAACGAAAATATTTATGTAAGGGCTGATAACTCAGATAAAATGGATTAAATCAATTGATACAGAGTCCATATCATGAGAAAAAAAAAATGAGAACATTTCAAAGAATATTGACGAAAAACACACGCAGCAAAGTGATAAAATATTTATTGGAAAATAAATTTGTTGCCAAACATTTTGATTTATATTGGCCAGTAAATATTTGTGGCACACACAGTGCAAAAGGATATACGCATTAACTCATTGATATAAGAGAGGCCAAGAACAACATACAGGATATAGTATAGAAGACCTTCGGCTTCGGCTATAGCTATATAAAATGTATAAATATGACCAAGTAGAATCTCCAATATGTTTGTGAATTATTGAGTTCGAAGTTATAGAAAGTTTCAACAGGAATATTATTTATTAGTTGGAGATTGATTGAATATATCAATATCTCACCCCATATTTCATTCTGACACTCCTCTCAACAAGGTTTTTTATTTTATTTTTTTTTATTATTATTTTTTTTGATAAATGAATAAGGACATGAGAGCATTTTTACTTATATGATGATGAAAATAATTTTGTCAAGTTGTCTACACATTTTTAAATTTGTTTTTATTTTTCAGCATTTACAATATTCTTATGACATTTCTTGGTACCTACATTGTGAAAATACTATTTTTGAAAATCATTAAAAATAAAAAGTTTAGAATAGGTAATAATTAATACTGATCTCGATCTGCAAAAATAAAATTTTTTTTGTCCCTCAAATACCTTTTTGAAATTATACAAAATTATACTTTTCTAAATCTAAATTTGGTTTTAGAGAAATTCTATCACGTTCAGACACTCACAATTGACCAAATATCAATCGAAGAACCATTCTCTCAAAGCAATCCGGCTGGTTTTCATTTGATATTGACAAATTCCATCCTTCTGCCCTACACAGTAGGACTGGGAGTCGAGTACATAGCCGTAATTAGTGGAAGTGGTCATTGGTTTTAACCCTCCCACCGAAATTTATTTGTGAAATTATCAAATTTACAGTCATTTCTTTATAGAGTCTTATCCTAGCACTATGCTGCTAATAGACCTCAAGCAAATGCACTATTCGTGCGTGCGTACTTCCTCTTGTATTTAGATCGAAGCTGTATAATGCTAGTTTACCATTTTACGAGTAAGCTTCAGGTTAATTTATTGAAACAATGAAACTCAAAAAGAGAATTGGAAGAAAAAGTAAAAATTGAATTCGATTTTTTTTTAAACTTTTTTGGATAAAGGTTCTTTATTTTTAATATAAATGCACGAAAGTTTTAACAGACTTCTAAAATTGTACTAACTGTATTTTTTTACTTTCTCTATAGGGCAAGTATTGGTTTCGTGTCAAACAAAAAATTCGTGGTTTTAATCATAACCAACATTACGATGATCGAGAAGTCAAAAAAATGGTTTTCTGTTCGTTTGTGCGTCCATCGTACAGAGAGCCATAGTCTTGACGAGTTAACGGATTTGCTTGAAATTTGGTACAGATTCCTTTTTTGTAATTTCGAAGGTAGTTTTTTTTTTGTTTTTGAATATCTTGATTAGAACGAATACCTCCCATACAATGGTTTGGAGTTATTGGATTTTTCTCGAAAACGGCTGTAACGATTTTGATTAAACTTGATGTATCTTATGGTATGAGTGATTGTGACAATACTGCATTTTTAGTTTTTCTCAAAAAAATCGAATAACGGAAATATAATTTAGTAACTTTTTTTATAATATGTATCTTTACTGCTTCAACTGATTTTTTTTTTTTAACAGCAGGTTCTTCTTATCATTTCAAAACGTATTGTGTACAACATCCAGTCTGGTCATTGGAGTCTGAATATTTTACGTGGATCAAAATCCTTTCATCAGAACGTTGAATGTAGTCTGTAGTGTCTATTTATTCCATAGACTTTTTGACTTATGTACAAATAGTCCAATCAATGAGTTAAACAAAATTGCTTTCACCTTAAAAAAAAAACATTTTTGAGAAATTAAATCAGGGTCAGGGTCAGCGGCTGTTTGGGTGTGGTTTTGTAATAAGGAGAAGACTTAGGCAAGAAGTTTTAGGCTTTAATGTGATAATCAAAACCCCCAGAAAAAGAGAAGACCCACTCATTTACACTCATTTTATCATTTTTTCGCATGGTGTATGAAACGTTACCTACTAAACTGCCTTGGTCTTTAAAAAGTTCGATTTTCTGATGTTTTTTTATTCCGTCTGCATAAATAATAAGTGTAAGAAGGCTTAAAAAGATTCAACTGTACGCATCAACCTGGCAAGCGAGTAAATTTGGCAAAACTGATAATGGGTTTTCCAATAAGAGGTGTTGTTTTGATATTCAAAGAAAGATGGCATTTTTGGAGATAAATGATCAGATGTTTATTTCATTATAAAGAAAAAGCTATGCCGTTAATAATGGAACACAACATCAGCCAAATGGCCGCCAAGACCACGCATACAGGACCATATCCTTTTCATGAAATTTTCCATAACCAAATCGCAAAGTGCCTGCCCTATGTCCTCGATAGCCTCACGAATTTCATCTTTGAGGTCTTGAATCGACGCTGGGCTGTTGGCGTAGACCTTATCTTTCACGTGGCCCCAAAGGAAGAAGTCGCAAGGTGTTAAATCACAAGATCTCGGTGGCCAATTGTGATCACCTCTTCGAGAGATAACACGGTCCGGAAACTTTTCCCGTAAAAGATCGATGGTTTCATTGCTTGTGTTGCACGTAGCGCTGTCTTGTTGAAAATAAACGTTGTCCAGATCAATACCATCCAATTCAGGCCATAAAAAATCATTAATCATCTCTCGATAGCGCAATCCATTGACCGTAACTGTTGCTCCAGCCTCATTTTCGAAAAAGTAAGGTCCAATGACCCCGCGGGACCATAAACCGCACCAAACAGTCACGCGTTGAGGATGGAGAGGCTTTTCAACAATAACTCTTGGGTTTTCCGAGCCCCAGATGCGACAGTTTTGCTTGTTGACGTAGCCTCCGGGGTGGAAATGGGCCTCATCAGTCAAGATGATTTTTCGATGAAATTCCGGTTCATTTTCATGCATTTCAAGGACCCAATCAGCAAAAACACGACGTTGTTGATGATCAGCCGGCTTGAGTTCTTGTGTTAACTGAACTTTATAAGCCTTAAGACCCAAGTCTTTATGCAAAATACGGTGTAATGACGTTTTTGGAATGCCTAATTCCAAAGAACGACGAGGAATGGACAAACCTTGGTTTTCTTCAACACTTTGGGCTACAACAGCAATATTCTCAGTTGTTCTTGAGCGACGTGCACGGGTTTTATTCTTCACATCACTAACTTGTCCCAACAGCTCGAATTTGTCCACCAATTTCTGTATTGCGGTCCGAAATAACACCTCTTATTGGAAAACCCTTTATAACTTGGTGCTGAATCTGCGTCATGTGGACAACACTGCACCAGATTGGAGAGTTTTCGATTCCATGCTCCCAAAGCGATGGTGTAGTATAGGAAGCCGATGACGCAGGTGACGGAAGGGAACTTCCAAAAACTTCGCACTCAATAAGTAAGTAAGCTGTAAAAAAAGTTAAACATTTATATTTATTCTACAGGTATAGTGTACATATTCAGGTGTTCAAATTAGAGAAAACTAACTACAATTCACATGCAATGCTTCAACATTTTTAGCTTCAAGCCCGGCAAGTGCATGCGACCTACTAGTATTCTCCAATTTTGTATACATCAAAAAAATAAATTTTGTTGGGTGCATATTTTTTTGTTGGTACCAAAAAAAATTCATTGCCTAACCACATGAGGTGTGATTAGAAATTTTACACGAAACATTCGACAAATAAAACATAATAGCCATTCCTTAATTATTCTGATATGACCAGAGTCTATATACCCAAAAACTAGATTTTTAATTTTTATTTATCATCCTAGAGTCATTCCTTTGTTGAAAATCAATAAAAAAGTGTTTGTGTGTGCTTAATGAAAAAGAACAAACCGGAGGGGGCGCTATTATGGCGTTGAAATTTATTTATAGGAAAATGTGAATATATCCTGTCTGAGCCCCAAGCTGTAGGCAAATTGAAAATCTGTCACACGAACCCAAACCGAAAACTCGACCCAATCCATAAAGCCTTGCGTTTCTGCCAGTCATCACTGTGGCATGCCACCGCCGATATCCCCGCGTAACAGTCTCAAGCTCATACATTATATCAGCGAGGGGAGGTTTGCAGCAAATTTCGTTGAAAATATTCGCGCACAAACATCAGCCATCAGCACTTTGTCGGTGTCGGTGTCGTTGTCCCGCTTTTCAGTCCTTTTATTTTTGATTGATTGATATTCAATTAAGACACTTGTCAGATGCATTAAATATTTAGTGCTTGAATGAACAAAAAGCCATGTATTTAACTGACTCACTTTTAAATGATTTTTGTTTTGCTGCGGGCGCGGCCGGAGCATGCGATGCGAGAGGACCACCAATCCGCCACGAACCAACCGAAGCCGACACGGGACGACGAACGACGAGGATAACGACCGAACGTGAGAGATGCTGACGGTGAAAAGTTGTTCAAATGATTTATGTGAATTTGCATAATTCCTCGGGGTTAAGGTGTGGATAGGTGATTAAGAAAAAAGCATCCTTTAATTTATCAAAGTAAATTTATGATAATGGAATGAATTCTGTTTTTTTTTTTTCTTTTATTTTTTTCATTAAACATTTCAAAAATTTGTTTGAGTTGCCATTAAAATGCTTCTTGGGAAATACTTAAAAGACACTCAACCGCACCTGAGGCTTTGTAAATATTTATTTATTCTTCATCATTTTTTTTTGTAACAAAAAGTTTTGTCCAAGATGACCAAAGTGTCACCAAAACTGAGTTATGAATAAAATTAAGCTCATTTATATGCGCATCCTTTTGGTATGAAAGTGAAGTTCGAAAAGAATTTAACAAAATTTAGTTTGTGGAAATGGTTTTATTGTTGTTTTTTGTGGTAAATGTCCCTTTTTGGAAGTCACACAGATCCCAACCATTAGAAATAAATTAGTGGTAAAATAAAAAAGGGGGAACAGGGATGAAACAACATGAAATTTAAAGTGCTATTATCAATTCCATATCCTGGGGTTATAACTCATAGATGACAACCAGATAATTATATTCATTTTGAGTTGTTTTAATTTTAATTGTGTCGTGAATATCCAGTTAAACATGAAAACGTCATTAAAAACGGTCGGTTCAAATTCAGATGGGTAGAGTTTTGTACCAACAAGTTGTAAACTTCATACGCGGTGGTCACACAGCTGCCTTGCCCCTAAACTGAAAGAAACAAGATGTCAGCCAAAAAAAGGCACAGCGGGAATTTATATCAAAATAAACACCCTCTAGTGAGCTAAGCAGCAATGGTCCAGAAAATTTTAGCAACGAAACCAGCAGTAGTAAGTAAAGCCTTGAACCAACAGAATAGCAGCAGCAGCTGCAACAGCAAAAAAAAAAAACCAGCAAGGATATCCAAACAAGCCAGATCAATACCCACTCCAACTGCAATGAATCTCAACCCAAAGCTTAGCATATCTTTTGAAGTAATCTCCTATTCATGACGAAGAGGGCTTGGAGCGCCTTACCTCCAAGCGGTCAACTTGGGGAAAATTTCATGCTGTTGGTCATGTTCCACTTTTGCAATTGAGATCAGTGCTCAAAACATGAAGTAGTGAAGTTAAATATCAAGCTCCATCAACCAATACGGCTACTGACTATAGAATACTGAATTTCGGCAAGCTACAGAATGATGCTGAAGAAACTATTATACTGATACAACAAAACAAAAATCTTCAGAGCTCCAAATTGATGCAGCTATTGATTCTTTTGGATTTGGCGATTACAATATGCACCAGAGAACCAAGACTATACAGGAATGATACCCCGTACCTTGCAGAATATGATCAAGGACTGGTGCAGTCATCGGGAACCATCGAGAGCTGAACAAATCCAACATCAATCATGAGTGTTGAACCCCAGAGCATCAATATAAAGTTGCTTCACCAAATACAATTCCAAAGCCAACTGCAGTAAATAAAACTTGACCTGATGCCTTCACGAAGATAACTCGGATTATTGGATTGAAGTCAACAATGCCGGAACTCATAATTACCAACAAAAGATGATCAACAGCGGCACGGAACAAAGCAGAACAATTTATTCCGATCGAACCTGCACACCAAACTCAATGAACTCTGTTAACATGGATACAGCATACATTTAGAGACACTAATTCTGCAAATAATCTAGTTGACAGCCCGTATCTGAGCACCCTCAGAAGAGAAACCCGAAGTAATTGACTACTCAAAGCTAAAGAAATCAACTGGTATGGATTAAATATGAAAATATTCATGAAAAGTGCATCTCAGCTAGTCATTTGGAACCGGATTAAGCCAGCTTCTCTGACCAGTTATCAGCTATACCTTTCCAGTACTATATCAAACTATCTCAACAACACTCATAAAGGAACATCAGTTGTTTGAAAGGAGAAAAAAACAGCAACCCAACGGCTGTATGAAGAAGTCAAAATCAACCCACTTACTGATCAGGTATTTTTTATTATCAACAATGAAAATTTTCAACAGCATCGCAAAACAAATTGATTGGAAAGGATTATCTTACAACAAAGACATTCCTAACTGACTGAGGATAATGTTCGAGCGATCAAAGACCCGCTGGATCATGGTTAAACGTGGCTGCCTTAAAACCTCCCAGCAACTTTACAATAGAAAAGGAATACCCCGAGACGAGAAACAAACCATTTCTAGGCACCAACTGCGTATCTCTAAGTGCATGTAATTCATTTGACAGAGTAGTCTACCTTAAGCTTCTGTTCTTGGCATACATTCTTCATTGAAGTATTCAACATTATCGTGGAAATGGCATTTTTTCCTCTTCATCGAAGCAAGGGTTTTGTTTTACTTACTTCCTGAAAATCAGCACATCTGCTGAAGGTATGCTTCTTATTGCATCTTGTCAATAATTCTAATGGTAGGCAACACACGAAGAACGAACTTATGGTCAGTATAAATTTTGGCGGTCACTGCTTTAGACCTTGCCAAAGTGTCCCATAATATTTGATCTTCGGTTTGCATCCGCAACTGATCTCTAGGCACTACCATCTGAGAACTGAGTCTCGGAACGTTCGGTCATCCAGGATACTGGAAGGATGCGTACCTACTATCACAACATGATCAATTTTGTTGAGGTTTGTTGTCTTGAGACTGCTAAAGTCTCAATGTTAATATTGCAGTGTGGCAATAGATTTCGCCTTGTCGCAACGTCGATCAGCCTGAATCTGTTGTTAAAGGTATTTTCATATGTCAGCCATGTCTTTCGACTGTCGCTTTAAAGTTGGCAAGAACAATTTTGGAGTGTATCGTACTTGCGCCACTTACTAAATTTCTTCTCTAGAAGGCCGTCGAATGCTTGGTTAAGTCATTTTTCTCCTATGTTGGGGTCATCTTTCTCCTCTGTGGGCTCCGATCAGCGGCATCATATTGGTTAGTTTGGTCCTCTTTTGGATTGTGGCAAGGCACTCGCTTACATATTCTGATTGAATGATTTCTTGCCCATGTCTTCCTCTTATCCACAAAAGCAATATGCAAACAACATCTTTAACTTCTTTTTGCGAAGTAAAGATAAATACAATAGGTTTATAAGCGTGTGCTCTAATTGTGTATAGGCTAGCCCATAATAAGGTGTTTAGCAAGCAGTCCAATCTTACTGGAACTAATGACGATACCTTTAATTTTGAAAGATTTTTCCACCTGCCACCTGATCTGAAGAGAGTGCCTTTTGAAGCACTCCACTTATTTCTCGACTTCGAGCTGTACACCATGGGTGTCCCTTTTGTAGAAACAAGTTCCACAATCTCACTTAATCCTTGTGTCACGTCAAGGATTACTCCCATTAATTCCTGATTTAATTCTAATTTTATTTTAGACTATACATAGATTGAGCAGTTAAATCAAATGAGAAGCTACTTTAGCGGGAAATTGAGTATCTGTTTGTTTTTGTTTGTGAAGAAATTATTTGAAGATTATAACCCCCGATGGCTCCGATTTTCCCATGATGGCAAATAAACAACGACAATGTACTATCAACACAATGTTTGAAGTCAAATGATAGTACTTTTCTGTCATAATCTTAAATCAACTACATAATTTACGAAAGCATTAGTTGATAATGTATGTCTACCTCACTCCATCCATATCGATGCCATTCCTAAATTGTCCACAAAATATTGATCATAAAAAAATACAGCATGATCCTGACACAACGATAACATGAAAGACTTTCCAAAAACTGAAGGCACCATAGTATCAACCCAAACGGTAGGTAGATAATTCTTCTGCTATGACTAAACCTTCTGACGAAAGAGGTATTTTTTTTTTCTGGTTGTTTTTATATTTCTTGCCATTACCTCAGCACTGATGTCTCAGGACGACCAACATTTTGTTGGCTCAAGAAAAACTCTATGGATAAACAAGAATTCAACTTTCATCAACATTCTTATCATGAAAGCTTTCATTACATCAAAACCTCTTTAAAAATATATAACCACACTCACTCATCCAATATGAAGACCGTAGAAAAATCATAAAGACTCCCCAGCAAAGGCAGAAGAAGAAGAAGAACTACATATATCTCATTCCAGGCAAGGACGAAAAACAAAAATGGGAATAACAAGTCAGTCAGTCGGTCCATTAAACGAAGTCATTCATTTTCGAGCAAATAAGCAGAAAACACGCTGCCAAAATTTACTCTTGTAATCCGAACAAAAAAAAAAACACACAAAAACAAAAACAACAACAAAAAAAGAAACTATTTAAGATGGAAGAAGACTAAGGATCATACAATGTCTATCTTTTTGTGTTATCAAAAAAATAGAGACCAAAAAAAAACAACAAGAAAATAATATAGGAAGAAAAAGATAGTTGGTTGCCGGCCAAATGGAGGCTTGATTCCCAACCTCCATTTGTGTAGAAATGTGCTCATTATTTTGCAATTCCAAAAGTTATTGTGAATGGATGTTTGAGTGCTTTAAGGACTTACGGAGTAGAAGAAGAAGTCGTCCTGTCTCTTGTCCTGGATCCAGCCCAGGTCCACGATGTGATGATGGTGATGGTATGGTGGTGTGTGCGGATGATGACTCTGCGTCCACACCGCAAGCCTGCGGTCATACGAACTTATTAAAATTACGAATAAGAATATTTTGTTGGTTGCCAAAAATTTTAAATGAAGTGAGATGCGGTTTGATGTGGAAGTATTGTGGATGGTTCATTATTTTCTTCACTTAATTTTTAAGCAAATAATTATTGTTTTCAATTTGATGATTCTTTTTTTTTTTTTTATTTTGAACCTTCAAATATAGGTTGTGAAAAAGATTGTTGGGCTTACTAAGGATTGGGCATAAACTACTTAGGTATTACAAGAGTCTTATAAGATTCAAACAAAGTGAATGCACCTAAATCACATGGAGGGGTGTGGGATCGAATGTTTCTTATGGGCCATGGGTCATCTTTCCACTACTAGGCTAGTGGCCCCAAATAACGTCTGGTAGGTGAGTTTGATAGTCCGGTGGTTAGTACTTGGTGCAATTCTATGTTAATGTCTACCAAAATTGAAAAACAATAATTAACGATCACTCCGTAATTTTTGTAAGCATTACCTATATTAATAAAAAAATATTAAATTGTTAAGACAACAATGCAATGGTCAATTGTAGTGTAAATCACAGAACAAATATAAATGGAGCATGGAAACAAATTATTTTGCTACTTAACAGAATTCATAACATGATGCCTACATCAAAAGTTTATTATCTTTATTTATAATTTATATATTACTTCAAACATTGTTGTGGTGTAAGTCACATAAAAACGTATTACTTATTCATTTTTATGAGATATGGCTTAAACAGTAGTAAAGAGAAGATAAAACCAGCTGTAGAAACTAATATTTTGTGAATTATTTGAAGAATTTAGGGAAAAAAACTAAAACCTTTCTGTATAAATCCTCATCTCTTCTTCTTTTTCTTTAACGAAAAACTTAAAGAATATCAATCGATACTTAATGGTTTGTCATAATATCGTCGCTGATTTCTTGAATATAAGTTTTCTCAGAGACTTGATATAATTGTTAAATTAATGTTAAAAATTATTTAGTTTTTGAAGAAAATTAAAGTATTTACATGCTTTCCTTACCTACATTAGTTTTGAAGTTTTCTTTGAAAGAAATACTACAATATTGAAATCTAAAGTGACAGTAGTGTAAATCACGTTTCGGACTGTAGTATTAATAACAATTTTTTGTGTGCATAACTAGCCACCTTCTGTGGTATGATTACAATAGGTACTCGAGGATGCAAGAAATTTGTCTACACCTCTGATCTGATCGTGTCCAAGGCTGAGTGCAATTCCCATATCTAGACAGGTCCTTCTACCTTCTTCAACACACTTTAATCGTTTAGATGGAATTCTTAGAAGAGCTTTTTAAATGATAGGAGATAGAAAACAGAAAGTATTACGTCTCTCTTTCTTGCCTCCCGGGGTAGAGCCAAATCTTCCAACCTACAAACGTTTTTCTAATGTCTTTAAATACAAAAAAAAAAAAACAGCACGATCACAGACTTAAGATCGGCTTAATTATTTTAATCTAAAATTCGAAAAAAATTAAGAAAAAGTTAAAGCATCTGTAGTATAAAAAATCGTATGGAAACCCTAGTGCAAACTTTTTTTTTACTGTATCTTGATTGAATAAGTTATAATTAGTGCAAATGCAAATGAATGCAAAAAAAGTGGGTCCCCAAATTCTGTCTGTCCGTCCGTCTGTCTGCCTGTCTGTCTGTCTGTGTATACCTCGAGCTACAGCCTAAGCCGTTGATTCGATTTTCTTGAAACTTGGTGGTTAAGGGTCTTTGGTGATTCCCTAGAGGAGTTGAATTTTTTTTTCAGGACCAAAACTAATGGTACCTGTCATATAACCATTACGGAAAAGTTAACTTTTTTCGAAAACGGCTCTAACGATTTTGATAAAAAAAATTTTGTGTATGCTTTTGTTAGTAGGGTCATACTTTTTAAATGAACGAATCTTTGTAAAAATTCTACAAACGGTACCTCCCGTAGAACGGTTTTTTGTCATTTTTGATTTCCTCTTAAACGACTGAACCAATTTTAATGAATTTTTTTATACGGCTTTGCTTATAAAATTATTTATTTCTAAAAACTTTATATAAGAAGCCTTAACGTCCACAGGAACTTAAACCTTTGAGCAAGTCCGTGCGACCCAGGGCACCTAGCTCGTATGAGCGAAGTAGACGGCAGCGTGGTAGACCATGCTTGCTCTGGAGAGATGGCGTAGACCAGGACGCCCGAAGCCTTGGGGTGCGCAACTGGATGGCGTCGGCTCGAGACCGGGATAGGTGGAGAGACTTGTTGAAGGAGGCCAGGACCGGACCCCGGTTGTCGAGCGGATGATGATGATGATGACTTAAGGTGACCGCCTTTGAGGGTATCCAGGATTTTAAGCGTGTTTTATTGCTCATTTGAAAAGCTAATAAACTCAATGCTTCTACATTCCTTTTGGTGTGGGAAATAACACCCGTGGGCCTTATTACCCATGGGTGTCATTGCACTGCACCGGTCTAAAGCTCCCCACCATCAACCATACATTGCCATTGAGGGTGTCACTTCATTAATTTATTGTCGCATCACAAACCCTTTGATAGATTACAAGTCACACCATTTGCAACAACTTACCACACTTAATTACATAAAATAAAGACAAACATAACTCCGGCATATAATATTGCTAATAATCTAATTATACATCAAGAGATTAGAATCAATTAATAAGCGAAATACATTTATAAGCTTTTACCTTCTTATCCAATGAAGGTGTCACTTCTCATGAGATTTATCTCCATCCATATTTAATGAAGGAGATAACGTTAAAGTTTGTGATACTGCATCGCACAGTTAGGTATGTTCTATACAAGAAATATATGGCTTTAAGCGTAATATGAAAGTAGATACTTTTACTTTATACTTCAACTTGAGAATATTGATTGTTACTTCAAGGATTACCCGAGGCACTTTGTCGTGTCTCAGAAACTAATTCCGTTTATGGTTGTTTCTCTATGACACGACACGACACACACAAGTATTATCGGAGCATGTGTATGCTTGTCTTGTGTATATAGCTTTAGGTTTATTGTGTCCAAAAATTGAACAATGTTCCTTTGAAGGTATTCACTCAACTTGGGGATAGATGAGAGTTGCCATTTCCCATTCATCCATCTATCCTTTTTCATTCTTCTTCACTTCCCTTCCCTTCACTCCAAGCAATCATATTATGTTTCTTAATTTGATTTTCTAATCTTCCGGTAGAACGAGAAGCCTTTTTTCTCAGACATATTAGTTTACCCGACTCGTCTCAACTACAAAAAGACACATATGACACTGGAAATTAAAGACTGAAATTCCAAGAACTAACTTATCTGTTTCTTGTCCTCCTCGTTGTCGTCGTTCTCCTCATCATTCTCATTGTGTATGAATGTTCAAAGAAGGAGATTTATTTTTTAAGGCAAGATTAAATCACATATAAAGAGGTAAGATAAAATTCTGTGCCATGCTATGTCATGGAAACCCCTAGCCTTTACGTAGCGAGAAGAAGAAGATGTAAAATGAACTATTTAATATGCATGACTCCACGTTGGGCGCCAGACGTTAGCGAGGGATTTTTTTTGCTCGTTGAAGGGGTATTTCATTTTTGTGCCATTCTCACTCATCTCTCTTCTCTCATACTCCTTTCGCTTTCATTAATTACTATGTAAATTGGGATGGTTAGTTCTTTGAGAATTTTTTTTTATTTTTATTTTGTCTATTTTTTGAATTTCTGAAAAAATCTTGTTTCTTCGTCTTCTTCTTTTTCGTCTTGTGGAAAATTTGAAATGTTAATTTCATAAATGAAAATTCCCTCTCATTTTTTTTTTTTTCTTTTTTACTTCTTCTCAACGTGTGACAGAAGTGTTTTGTAGAGAATTTGAAAGAGTGTTACACCATTCATTAACAGGTGAAGGAGATAAATCATATATGTGTGGATAAGAATATGCTTAGATTAGCATATTATTAGCATACTGTCTGCATTATGTCATGCAGAAATAGAATTTTTGGGAGTGGTGGAGGGTGACATTTTATGTAAGACAATTTTGAAAGGTTTTGCAAAGAGTGTGTGACATTATGTCCTTGATTAATGTAAATCTTGTGAGAACACATTTGAAGGATGTTTACTTTTGGAAGAAAGTTTTATTTTCAGCTTTTTTTTTTAAATTCTTATAAGAAGTCTAACAGAATGCACACGTGTAGGATGTATTATACAGCATATACTTGCAGATGTACCAGCGTAAATGTCCAAAACAATTTATTTTTAATTTCATAATTTTGCAAAAGAATAAAAGTTTTTTCTAGTTTCAACAATTTTTTGCTAAAATATTTCATGATTCATTTTTTAGCCAAATATTGAAAATTAGGGTGATGCACAAATGTCTTTTAGTTTTTGAAAAAAAAACTGAAAATAACGAAAACTTAACTGGCCAAGCATTGTGTAATCTAGCCAGTGGCGTATTTACTAGTTAGGGGTGGGCTCAGGAAGCTCAAGCCCCCCCTTCCCAAACCTTCGAATCATGTTTTTATTTAGGTGATTTCATTTTAATGTTCATATCATTAACTGAAACTTTTTCGTTTATCTTAAAGGGAACTCAGATACTCAATCCCCGTTCGAAATATTTGGCTCGATACTCCCTGAATCATCCACAAAAAGGATACGCTCTGACATGCACCAACTACAGAGGAATTTGCCTCCTAAACGCCGCATACAAAATCCTGTCATCGATACTGTGTGATCGCCTAAAACCTCTTGTCAACGATCTGATTGGCCCCTATGAGTGTGGTTTTAGGCCAGGCAAGTCAACAGTCGATCAAATGTTCACACTCCGACAGATTTTGGAAAAAACCGGGAATTCCAGATCGATACACACCACCTCTTCATCGATTTTAAAGTCACGTACGATAGCGTGAATGGAGACGAGTTATACAGAGCCATGTCATGTCTCGGCATCCCTGCCAAACTCGACCGCTTGTGCAGGATGACAATGAAGAAATCTCGCTGCTCCGTCAAAGTCGGTAGGAACACTACTGAACCGTTTGATTTTGAGAAAGGTCTAAGACAAGGCGACGGACGCGTTATCATGCAACCTATTTAACATCGTTCTTAAAGCAGTTGTACGCAGATCACAAGTCAACACCACTGGTACAATTTATCAAAAGTCCGTTCAACTACTTGCATATGCAGATGACATAGACATAATAGGCAGAACAAACCGAGCTGTGGTTGGTGCATTTGCCAGTATTGAATCGGAGGCGGAAAAAATGGGATTATCTGTTAATATGAAGAATTGAGTAGTAAAGCCCTCTCTCATAGAACCAAGGAAACGCTATACAAGACATTAATCATCCTGGTCCTTCTGTATGGGGCAGAAGCATGAGCGTTAAAAGATTCGATTTGTGTGTATCGAAGGAGTATGGAGAAGAAGATTCAACTACAATCTTAACGGGCTGTACAGCGACTTTGAACTGGTCAAGAAGCTGAAAATACAGCGGCTGAGATGGCTGGGACACATGGAGCGTATAGACATCTACGCACCAGCCCGACGAGTCTTCGAATCCATCCCTGATGGTGTACGCAGCAGACGGAAGCAGCGTGACAGGTGGCACACACAAGTGGAGAACGATCTAAGCCAACTTGGCGTGCGTAACTGGAGGCTGCTAGCTAAGAACAGAGCTGACTGGAGAGGCATATTAGTTGAGGCCGTTATCCATCTGGATTCTAAGTGCCACCTTAAGAAAGTAAAGCTTTAGTTCGGAAAAAATGCAAATTAAAGGTTTTTTTGGAAGTTGTTAGAATAAAGGCAGCTTCGAAAAACCTGTGCTAACTGCATGGTGCACCAAAAACCTCAAAACTTTTGCACTTTTGCACTTTTTTAAGTTTTTATCTTATAACTTCTAAAATGTGCATTTCTAAGAAAAAACATACTTTCAGTGTTCAAGTACCTAAATGCTCTGTTCGAAAGACAACTACAATTAAGAACCCAAAATATAGTCACGTAATCAAAATTTGTTTTGGATTTTTAAGCGTAAAGGAGGGGGAGCAGAAATTTGAAATAAAATTTTTTGGAGAGCCACAAATTCAAGCTAAAACCTCCTTAAATTTTTTTTTTTTTTGAAAGAACCTTTTCTTGGATAAAGTAAACTTTTGTTCCTACAACCTTGCAAATGTATTTTGGAGCAACCAATTCGAGACTGGGGTAACATATGAGCAACAAATTAGCAACAAATTCCTTCATACTTAGGTTTATGAAATTTTTGAGTTCTTAGAAGTTATGTATCCAACTGCCATTTTAGTGACGTCATCAAAATTTGATTTGGATTTTTAGGGGTGAAGGAGTATGAGTAGAAATTTGAAATGCATTTTTTTGGAGAGCAACAAATTCAAGCTAAAGGCTCAGTTTCTTTGTTTTTACCAAAACTTTTCCTTGAAAAAGTTAACGTGGTTCCTACAACTTTGAGAATGCATTTTCAAGGTCAAATCGTGGAGCAACATATTCGAGACTGGGGTAACATATGTGCAACAAATTAGCAAAAAATTCCTGCATACTTATATTTTTGAAATTTTGTGTTCAGATGGTCTCGGTGCTAACTTCACATGAATTTAGAACAGCGCTTGTTTTTGGGGGTAAGGGTAGGAGCAACAAATTCGGGAGGGAATGGTGTTATACACGAGCAACAAATTCTTACATACTTAGATTTTTGAAATTTCGAGTGTTAAGTGTAGTTCTTAGAAGTGCCCTCAGAGATAGCTGAGTGGAATACGTTTCACAAGATCCACAATGCGTTTTGGCCATGAAGGAGTTGGGCCGGAAGAAGTGGGGCTAGAGAAGTGCCCTCAAAGATAGCTGAGTGGAATACGTTCCACAAGATATACAATGCGTTATGGCCATGAAGGAGTTGGGCTAAAATCATTTAATATGCACTTTTTTGAGAAAGTGAGGAGTAGCCCTTGAATTGGTGTTAATCTTTTCACTATATTATCATTTTTGAGCGATTAAGATTTTTCTATGAAACTGTTAAAGTGCATTTCAAGGTCAAAACGTGGAGCAACAAATTCAAGATTGGGGTAACAAATTAGCAAGAAATATCTGCATGCTTATATTTTTAAAATTTTGAGTTTTGGATGATGGAGGTGCTAACTTCACGTGAAGTTAGCACCGCAATGGATTTGGGGGGGGGGGGGTAAGGGTAGGGGTAACAAATTCGGCAATGCGGCAAAAAATTATCAACAAATTCCTGCATACTCAGATTTTTGAATTTTTCTTATGGCGGTGCTAACTTCACACACCTAACCCTGGAAGAGATTCCGTTAAATCAAACTCATCAGAATCGATTTATTTCAGGCGAATCTGAAAACTTTTGAAGCAATCATTAAACTCAACATTAAAGAATGGGTAAGTAACAGCACCAATATTCTTCGATAGTATAGCGATAGTATGACCAGTCCTCATTTATCGTTCGACAGATTGGAGGCCTGCACTGATTAAATCAACAAATTAAAGAGGATTACAGATAAAGCTTGTGTTATGGCACCACAGGAGCACTTATTCTGTCTTGGCCCGTTCATTTGAGCCATAAATGATATTTATAGGACTGAAAAAAAAACAAAAACGACACAGTTCACCAATATGTTTATTCCATGGTAAAAGATGGAAGTTCTGAGATTTCTCCTTACATCCCCCTACCTAAAAAAAATTGTACCTAGAGAGTGCCCCTTGCAGATATCTTGAATTGTGATTTAGGAATTATATTTCAAAATTTGATAAATAACCGAGTGTCAAGAAAATCTTAAAACTACCAAAACCAACAACAACTATACAAAAAAAACTGGTTAAAATGACATAAATTCTAATATAATTACAGTCACATGTCCTTGTCACACTGTCGACATTGTCATGTCATTATTCTTGCTCCAGAATCCCCATATATTCTTCATCCACTAGCAAAAGCAATGCAATATAACTTTTGTTTAAGTAATCTTTTTATGTTTCTCCACTTAAACTTTCTCGCTCTTCTTCTATCTCCAGCTGATCCAAGTTCATATGAGCTTACAGATAAGAAGAAAACATACATAAATACTGTATACGAGAAATTGCTGCCAGCATACAAAACCGAAAATAATCAAACATTCATTTTCATTCTCTGCGTAATTACAGAATGTCAGGACGAAATTACACGCCTATCTTATATCATAAAATAAAATTTATCGTACCTACTTCAGGACATTGTCTGGTTCCATACCCAAAAACACAAAGCAACACAACAAAGAGAAGTAAAATAAAAAAAAAAAAAAATCAACAACTAGATAAAAAAAAAAAACAAACAAAACAATATCAACTCTATAAGTATATTAATTTCGCACATATCCTTTTTGTCGGACAGACACACACACACACACACACACAAAAACTGACACAAGCCCCCACCACCCACAGAGAGTCCTAGAAAAAAAAAATATTTCGGGAAATAAAAGAGATTCCTATATTATATATTCTCCTTCCATTCGTCTATTCGTAATTTTAGCCGAAGAATCGGGATGCTGGCTGTGAAGGGAATTATCATCTCCAGGGAGAAATAAAGTATGAAACTATAACGCGAGACTATGAATCAAAAAGGACAAGCAAAAAACAATCAACACTGAAACAAAAGCAGAGTAGAATAAAAAAAAAAAGAAAAAACAAACAAAAACGAGAAAAGAAAAAAAAAACAAACAGCTGGATAAAAAAAGGAAGAAAATAAGGATAAACTATAAATTTAGTGTTCGCAATGAAATATTATGTAGGTGTGGCTGGATGATGTCCAGAGAGAATTATGTGTATGTTAGATGTGTGCACAAAGTTTGTGTGCAGTAAATGCTTTCACATGTATCAAACAAAGTAAAAAAAAAAAATAAAGAGGGAGATAATAATAGACAGAGGAGATGCGGTGCATAGTGGGACAAAGCTGATCCATAATTAGATTAATATCGATCAATAATAACATTAACTTAACAAATAATGATTAGTTACCCCAATAAACAACTATTCCCACCACTTCTCTTTATCATATGCATTTATATACTTAAGATGGCTCTTACATTCCAATAAAGATTTCGACCTCAACCAATAGGAGTTTTTCTTTTTTCGTTCCGAACAGAACCTCTAGGGGGTCATTCCGTAATTCGATTATCGCTGAATGATATCGTTTTTGGGGATAGCATTCCAAAAGACAAATAAGGACAGCAATCCTCAAACAATATCATTCGATCGTTTTCTTTTTGCGGAATCAGGCCCCTGAACTGTACCTCACTTGCTGAAATAAAGAAAGCTTTTTATAACCAGCTGAATTCTGGTTACAAAAATACAACACGCGGTGACATCATAATGTTATGGGAGATCTGAATGCCAGAGTTGGCAATAACAACGAAGCCTCGGAAGTAACTCATCCGTTGAAGTCAATATTTCTGGACACCCTGTAGAGAAAGTAGAAGACTTTTAATATCTTGGGAGTTTTGTCTCTACCAAAGGCAGAACCAAACAAGACGTCTAGAGCCGTATTAAAAACACAAAAGCTGCTTTCGGAATGCTGTCCAAAATATGGAGAAATAATGCTTTAACTACCGTCAGAAGTAAGCTGTAATTGTTCGTGAATAGGTGTCTACGAAACATCTTTAGGATTTTCTGGCCCAACCGTATTTCATATGAAGAATTCATAGGAGAACGGGTCAAGAATCCATAGACAGTACTATACGCAGACGTAAGTGGCAGTGGATTGGTCATAGGCTTCGAAAAAGCTACGATTGCATTGCTGGCCAAGCGATGCAATGGAACCCACTCACATAGGCAGGCAGAGGGTCGGGTCAGACGAGAAGCACATGGCGCAGCAAAGTCGAAAAGCTGGGGAAGAGTTGAAGAGAACAACGAAATATTCCCAGAAACCGTACACGGTGGCGGGAAGGAAAAGTGGAACCCCTATGCCCCTTAAGGGAATCACAGTGGACTAATCAAGGGGTCGACAAGTCACAACACCTTAAAACAAAGACTAAACTTCACTTTGGAGTGATCAAATTAAAAAAAAAATTAAGTTTCGTTTATTTTAAATGTAATTTTCAAATTTCTGTTTAATTTCCAAAATTTCTCCTGAAGAAGGCAGAAATCTTTGCCGAAACATTGGGAAAGAGCTAATGTAAACCTTTCTTTCATTACTACATCTATCGTGACCAAAAAAGCCAACGGAAAAAGTTTTTACCTTTTCCACCCATCAGTTAACTCCCAATAATTCGATAGTATTCCATTCATTGAGCAATTTTTTTCGATCAACTGGTTTAAATGAGTAGATGTGTAATTAATTGGTCAGGACATTTCATTTGCCACTGCAAGGACTTTCTACCATAAAATCTCTGCAAGAGAAACCTTCAATTACTAATTGTTCTTCGCGCTTGTTCTCCGTGTCTTTTCCTTTTTTCGCGGGCTACCGTTCGTCAAGTCACTGCAGTTCTTATTCTAATCTGCAGAATCGACTTATGCTGAACGTCCTTCGCTGTAAGATCCGCTTACATTCTTCATGGAACTAGGGGTTTTGCTTCCGTCATCTTGTGTAACCAAGAATATTTTTAGCGGTGGCAATCCTGTTGGATTTTTATCAGTGCTTTTTGACTGATTTTCTGTGCTTGTTGATGGTGTTGCGCCCTCTGACGCGACCAGCAAAAGATCTCGGACTCTGTAGCGATGCAGGCTTATTGATGTCTTCAAAAAATTGATTGATCTTCATCAAAGCTGATATGACAACACATTCCTTTTCATCAGTAAAAATAATATTGGTAACTGTTTGCAGCATTCTGGGCCTTTCCTTCAAAATTTCTTTCTAAATATAACAAGTCCAAGCGGTCATTTCACTATTTTATTTGGTTTTCATTCAAACCTGAGAAGTTATTATTTTCATTTAAATTTATTCCAATCATATTATATAAACTGCCCCACTGTGTGGTGGTAGTGGGGAGAAAAGTTAACAATATGACTTTTTTATTTGCTAAAAGGACAATAAATCATGACTCTATGAGTCCACTTAAATGTCCCTGAAGGGAATATGCTAGCAAATGTGTGATGTCTTGCTTCTGCTGGCCGACTTGATGGATTAGAAATTATTCTTCGTATATAGTTTGAGGCTGACAGAGGTGAATAAAAATGACAGAATGAGGTTATGAGATTTTTTTTTTATTTATTTTTTTTTTTGTTAAAATAAAAAGAAAACTCTTGCAAAAAGATGGATATAATTATAATTTTTTGTTTTAAAATTTTATATAAATTCTATAACAAGTATGGATGAACAATGATGGATAAATCTTGAAAATTCAAGTACTTGCACTCTGCATCAAAAAATTCATGTCACTTACAGAAAGTTCTTGGTAAGAATGTTTATTTTTCACAAAAAAAAAAACTGAGAATAATTTTGAAGAAAACGATTATAACACCAAAACACGTTTACTGATACGATTTTATGATTCTCTTGCTTCTTCTTCTGTTCGCATCTTCAATTCTTGGGTAGAATGTCTTGATCTCTGAGAAACCTATTGAACTCCTACTTTCTGGTATTAATGAAGAGCACTCTTTTGTAAGAAGGGTAATTAGCAGCGACAACCAACTTCACTTCGACCAGTCGATCATGGATGACTTTTCTGCAGAAACAAGCAAAATAATACCTCGATATATCATGTCAAGGTCATAAAGAAGATTTGGAGTTTTAACCTTCTCTTAATCTTAATTCCGCTACAGAGTATAGGTTTTGTTTGAATTCGGAGATCAAACAAGAAAAGACAAAAAGTACATTTTCATCTTCATCATAAAAATTTAATCAGAAAATAAACATACAAAATTCATCGTATAAAAGCCATCCCGCATGGTAATCGAATGTAGAAGCATGATTTGCTGCTCTTTCCCATAAAGTTCAGATTCACTTAAAAAGATATACAAATAAATGCATTGCACTGAATTTGTTCAGTGAACTGAGTGAAAGAGAATGCATTTTACCTATTTTTATGACTTTTTCATCAGTGCAAAATAGTAAATTGAAAATGTTAAAAGAAATCGATGCAGTCGTTGACTTCAAGTTGGAATATAGAATTTTTGTTTAGCTACTTTCATGGAAACTAATATAAAATGTACATATAAACACTTGATACAGATGATCTCTGTAAACGGAATTTGTCTTTTCGAAGAAGTGCATTCATTACGAAGTAAAGACATGCATCTCTCAAAATGTTTTACTTAAAGAGTATGACATTTGGTTTGATTGAAAATTGTGTTACAAACCTTTTGTTCAATTTCTCTTAGAGACATTATTTATGTAAGTACCTACATTATTCTTGTTCCATAAACGTTTTAATTTATAATGATGATTGAAAGTTTGAGCTAGAATAGATGGGGAGCCAACTTACGAGTTGTAAATCATGCCACTTGATAAAGCTTTTAAGTACATAGGTACTTTTACAAGAAATGAAAGTAGATTTTTCAACGAAAATTTTATTAACTAACAATTTCTTCAACAAACTAGTATTATTTCTAAATTATTCTATTTAGTCAAAGAAAGTTAGGGAATTTAGTACGGAAAATGTTAACAAAATGTATTCACATTTTTTTGATTGGTATCGATGCAGAAACTGCATTTAAATATTGAAATTAGAATGGGATTTGATTTGATCGTTTATTAAACTGAACGCTGAAGTATTGCTGCATCGAATTAGACTCGATATAACCACCCTAACAAAAGTTATTATTTAATGTTTGAACAATAACAACAACTTAAAAGCGCTACCACTCTTGTTTGGCTGGAGATATAGCTATTTCGTGCTTTGCCACTTATGCACTCATCAGTCTCTTTTTTTGTGGTGCTGAGCTTTAATCCAATTTTATTATGAAAAACTTTCTATGTACACCATGGGAATCGAACCCACGCTATCAGATCTTAGCTCAGTCTTAGAAGTCGTGTGCACTACGCACTCCACCACTTTAGACCACTGACGTCACAGGTCGAGATGTGTTTCTTGTTTATCCAATGCATTTGGAGTCACAGCATTTTTATTAAAAAAAGGAGACTGATGACTGCATAAGTGGCAAAGCACGAAATAGCTATATCTCCAGCCAAACAAGAGTGGTAGCGCCTTTAAGTTGTTGTTGTTGTTCAAACATTCAATGAAATTGACGGAATAAAGAATGGTCAAGTCTAATAAGCTGACATTCTAGTACGAATAGTACAATAATATCAATAATAATAAGTTATTATATTTTAATTCAATGATGAAAGTATTTTCTACAACAACAGCAACAAGTAAAATATTCGCGTACACCTCTTTAAAATTAAATAGTACACTTTAAATAAGTTAGTTTCCAATTCGTCCCGTTTCTGCGTGAACCACGTATCTACAAAGCCAATTTTGTTTAGTTTTTTTAAGAAATTTTAGTTTTTCTCGAAATTGAATTGGGTTGCCACACATTGAATAAAAAATAATCGATTTAACTATAAAACATATTATTATTGAGGTTATTTCACCATTTATACTATTTCATTTTCCTTATACTCATGGTTTTCCAGCGATGTCTAATGTTTAGCAAAATCTTTTAAGAAAATGTAGTTAAGAGGTTCACGCAGAAACGGGACGAATTATCTATTATTGGGTAAAAGGGTATTTTTTTTATAAAAAAACGGCTCCATAGATTTTTTGAAAAAAGATTCGAAAAATGTATCTTTATTGAAGAAATCATATCAAAAAGTTTAATCAAAATCGTTACAGCCATTTTCAAGAAAACTCGAATAACTTAAAAATGTGTGACGCACAGACGCACACGACGATGGACGGCATGACAAAATACCAGTTTTTCAGTCTTCTGCATCATCGTTGTTGGTTTTGATTAAAACATATTTTTTTTTTCTACGAAACCACCAGAAGACCACTTGCATATCATGTGGAAAATGATGTTTTTATCCATTACATTGATCTTCTTATATAATGAATTTAATGGATGTTAGCTATAATTTAGGAAATTTTGGTAATTGCAAATTGAAGAATTTTAACTTGATATGTAATTCCGTGATATCTTTGTCTAAATTCTTTAATTTAACATTTAAATAGGGTTGCCACACACTTATACCTTTTTAAGAGTTGACAACCGATATTACAGATTTAAGGCTAAAATTAAATGAACGTTTAAGCCTTTTGGTAAATCGACAAACAAATTATTTCAGCGTGGTTTTTTTTAAGTGCACAGGGTTACCACATTCTCAGCTTTATAATCTTAACTTTATTTTTTTAATTTTAACATGTTTTGGATTTTTGTGCGTGGCAAAAATTTTAATAAACTTATGATGCAAAAATTGATGTAGCTTCTTTTTGTTCAAAGAGGATTTCCATTTTTAAAACTGCTCTTATAGATGAAGTTACTGAATATGCTAAGCCTTTTAACATGCTCTTCGGGGCAAGTAACCAATACTTGCCATAAAATTTTAATTTTCAAAAGACTAAAACAGCTTTTTTAATATTTTTGACCTCAAAAAGAAGTATGCCTTTTGATTTCTTCTATAAAGATACATTTTTAGAAAAATAATTTTGAAAATCGTTAGAGCCGTTTTTTTTTTTTTTTTAAACTAACATAAAATTTTGAAAGAACTTTAAAAAAAAAAAACTGGTACGCCATTTTTAAGATATTATTTATCAGCATCTAAAAACTAAATTTTGAAAAAAAAAAATATTTAGTAGTTTTCGAAAAAAAAGATTTTTCAAAAACTAAAATTCAAAATGTTTTTAAATGTCCAGAAAACAATTTTCGAACATTTTGTTGCTGAACTGTATTGCGGTGTTAAAATAGAGTGAGTCATAAAGAAGAAAACAAGAATTTAAAATAAACGGTTTTGTGGCAGGTACCGTTAATAACGGTTGCACAAAAAAGTTGTTTCCACCCAAAAAAATGATTATGATTTCTTAGTCGAAGTCGTAGGAGGCATTTTTGAGAAAAAAAGTTTTGTTAAAACTAAAATTATGACAGGTACCGTTATTTTTATTCCAAAAAGTTTATTCAAAAAACGTCTGGGGATATGCCCCAAAAAACGCTATATACCAAGTTTAAAGTTAACTGGCCCATCCGTTCAGGCTGTGGCCTCTGATATATCCAGACAGACAGACAAAACCCACCTTTTTCGCTTGTTTTGTTCTCACCAATTTGTTGAATAAGAAGGTGTTCGAACTATAAGTAGGTCCTGTAGTCGGATGTTAGAGTAGTGTCTGCTGTGATCAGAAATCATGGTTGGAAGTGTCGTCTTGTACCACTATAGCTTGCCAGAATTCCATAGGCGTTCATCGATGGCTACATGATAATAACTTTTGGGGTCATTTAAATGTGCAGATATTCATGATGAGTATTAAAAACCATAACCATAAAAGCCTACCTTTGCATACAATACCATATATGGTGTTTAAGTAAAAGCTCTTAAAGGGGTCATTAATTATTTATCATATAATCAAAAAAAAAAGTTTAGTATGTTAAAAAGATACAAAAGGACATTGGAGGATTTTGTTTTATTTGGATGAATTGAATCTGCTTATAGTAAGGAAATACATTTAAAAACTGGTATTCCATGTGCGGTTGGGAAATAAAGGTTATTGGAAGATTGTGACTTATTTACTGGTAGCAAAAATCTTTTTCTTGTAATAAGAAAGTACTTTTTTAAATTTCATTTTATTCCAACTTTTTTTTTATTTAATGGTTTTAAATCATTTCCAACTTAGTAAACCAGGTATGAGGTAGTAGATATGCGGTAGAGGGTAAACTATTATCTAAGTACTCTGAATGATGCAAAATAGTTTGATGAATTGACCATCAATTGAAACAAAACAATTTGTATAATTTAAAAATTCCCGAGAAAAATTTGATTTAAACTCTTCCCAACATTCAAAATGTATAACACTCGATTGATAACAGTTGTATTATTTCAATAAAATTAATTAAAGTATTGATTTCTGTTCGGTAAAGTATGGGGAATTAATAAATTTTAAACCGCTTTCACGGCTTATTTAATGGCCAAAGTGTGAATTAAATTGTTTGGCACTTTTGACATTGAATAAGCCCTTAGAGAAGTTTAAAATTGTATCTATTCAAAGATCGGGTTGATTTTAATCTAGTGTCTAGTCTACCTTCAGGATAGTAGAGACAATAATGGCAAAAAATAAGACATATTAGTAATTGTTTTTTGTTCTTTTTTCTGTGGGAAATTTTGACATAAAACTACTGTTATTTACAGGAATTAATCAATTAAACCCCCATTTATCTTCGATTCTACAAACTCCAGAAGGATACATTTTTGCAGTATTACGAATATGAAATACGACGAAAAAAATAATTGCAAAAATGTAATTTACAACTGTAATTAATGCAAAAAATTTGTAAGAGGACACGCCCCGGGGCTGTTATTAATCAGTTCTTGTAATAATAATGAATTATATATTTTTTTATTTATTATTATTTCGTAATTATAATTTACGCCTTAAGGTCTCTATGTAAATTTAATTAAGTTAACTTTAAAAAGGAACGAGTTATAAAATAAGGGAATTTTCTGTCCCTCTGGGAGGGTGTCTGCCACTATGCAACAAAATAGAATATTAGCCTTATTTTTCAATAGGTTTTTACGTTTCTATCTTTTGGTATAAAAAACTCAGACCTCAATGCAATAAGTACTATAAGCCCTTTATAAAATTCCATTTTTTACTTGCTATATAGGTACCTACCATAGGACAAGTTTGGGATTCGTAAAAAAAATGGAACTAGAGATAACAATCAGACGTGTCATTACGATGATAGAAATGCTAAAAAAGTGGGTCTTGCAATTCTGTCTGTCCGTCTGTCTGTCTGTTTGTGTGTTCCTAAAGCTGCAACCTAAGCCGCTAAATCGATTTTCTTCAAATTTGGTGGTTAAGGATTTTTTGGGTTATTCCTTCTAAAACGACTGAACCTATTCTGATGATTTTGTTTATACGGAAACTTCTTAACATTTTCAAAATTATTGGATTCAAAAAAATAGTTGTTCAATTTTTAAAAAATCTTTCAATTTTTATTTTTTTGAAAAATCAATTTTTCAAAAACTGGGTGACTGTATTTTTTTTTTAATTTTTTTTTTTTCTAAACAAGAGTCCAGTTCGCGAATTTTTACATATAAAAAATTTTTTTTTTAAAAGCGGCTCTAACGATTTTCAATTTTTTTTTTCTAAAAATCTATATTTCTTAATCAAATCAAATGTCATACATAGTTTGGAGCTCAAAACTACTCCTACGCGCCATCGTGTACGGTTTGTGGAAATATAACGTAGTTCTCTCCAACTCTTCCCCAGCTGTGCAGATTCACTTTCGACTGTCCTGCGCCATGTGCTTCCCGGCCGACCCGACCCTCTACCTGCCTTGTGACAGTTGTTAAGATTTTCCAAGAGCGGAACAGTCTCAGCTTGGTCTTTAAGCTTATAGCGTTGTTTCTCCATATTTTGGACAGCGTTCGGCTGTCGACATCTTGTTCAGTTCTGCCTTTGGTAGAGACAAAACTATCATGATATTGAAAGTCTTCTACTTTCACTACCGGTTGTCCAGAAATATTGACTTGAACGGATGAGTTACTTAAAAGGCTGATCATTTTTATTCTTGCCGTGTTAATTTTCAACCCTACGATTTCTGCTTCTCGCTCCACCCTTGTTGTCATTTGATGAAGATCCATGATCCTATAAGAGAGTAAGCATACGTCCGTCTTCCGAGTAGTTCAGATGTTTTAGTTTTGATGTCAGACTCCATTGAATTCCACCATTTCCGTTTAACAGGGCTGCACGCAGCACATCACTTATCACTAACAGGAAAAGTATTGGCGACATTATGCAACCTTGTCTGACTCCACAATGGAAAATGTGACATGACAACGACAAAATTTATTTACACAGCGTCATATATGAGAGTACCCACACTAGCGTAAAAATCACTTGCGGTGGCCACACTCACTCTTCACTCACCAAAATTCAATCAGCCTGGGTGTAAACAAACAGTCATAGTCAATTGATGACCATTTTACCTGCGGCTGGCAAAGTTGAACATGTTTTGCTTTCGCTGGCACAAACAGAATATCTTCAATGGAAAAATCGTCGAATGTAAATGCTGGCAAAGATTTAGGCTGGTATTAACCAACCGTTCATAACTTTAAGTGGCACCGTAGCCCCTAACTGTGATTACCATCCTCAAAGTTATAAGCTCGGTGAATACCAGCCTTAATGCTTAATTGCCAAAAGTGCAAAAGTGAAAATCTTTTTCTCCTTCTGGTGGGGATTTTTTGCGGAGAAAACACATTTTTGTTAGTATTTTTGTGAAATTTTTTAGTCTTTAAAATGAGTTTACTTTGGTCTGCAATTATTTATATTCAACGATTTTTTCACGACGATTATTCCAATTATTGTCCGAAATGTACGCACGCAAAAAATCGAAATGTGTAAAATGTAGTCGGGGTCTGACTAGATGAACCAAAACAGAAAACGAGACATTTTAAAAGAATTGTTGTTTCATTTCAACATTTCAAGACATGTTCATAATCACCCTTATTCCGATAGGCGTTTGTGCTAAACGTCATGCTCTAGAAGCGACAATTGACAAATACGGAGAGAAGAGAACTGTAAAGTTTTTTTTTTAACTTTTACGCGAACTATGGCTTCTAGAGCGTGGCATGGTTTTGAGCAAACGCCTTCCGTAATAAGAGTGATTGTTCATGAACCGGGCATCGTTCATGTCCAGTGGAGGCGGCCTGTAACTTACCTGTCGACGAGCTCTCAAAATGGCCAGATTGACATGGTTTTCAAATGATTTTGATAATGTCAAAGGGAGAGAGCTGTCGTTTGGTCGTCTGGTGAGTTTGTCAGTTAGACCCGGCAACGCCGGTTTTTTTTCCGGCTGTTTTTTTTATGAAATTATTTATTTTTAATAACTTTATATAAGCAACTTTGACCCTGAGAGCAAGTACTTGCGACCCAGTAGTGGATTTTATTAAGTGAAGAGAGAAACAGAATTTTGAAATGAAAAATTTATTAAATATGTATTTTGAACTCATAATTTTCCAAGGATCATATTGCATATGACGAAGGACTAAGCTTTCAGATTTATATTTGTCTACCTCTCTATCAATAAACTGGTACACAGGGCGCGCCCTAGCCCCAAATTTTCAAATAAGAAAAAAGAAAAAAAAACTTCCATCAAAATGAAAGTCTCTTCAATTCTCCCAATCCACAAAAAAAGCTCTATTTTACTCAAAAAAAAAACTCTTGCTCTCCATTCAGCATCATTGAAAACCTGCGTGCACGAAGAAAACGAACAAACTCCGAAACCAGAGCAAAAGCTTAAAAAATTCCTCAGCAGTCTCCATGAAACTTTCATCTTTACATGTAAAACATACAAATCCTAGATAGCATCCACAATATTGCAAAAGAATTCATCTGCTCTCGCCAAACAACAAGAGAGAGTGAGAGTGTATCACCAGTATATCCCACCACTTGTGATTATTTTGAAACACTCAGAGGATATACTCTGCCTCGCAGAAAATCATGGCCAGAAAACATCGAAGGAGCATCAACGAAAGTAAATTTAAGAACTCAGCGATAATGCATACGGTCCATGGTACTTCAGTCAGATTGTAAGGTTCAATCAGAATAGCTGGTGTGAAAGGCTTTTTTTTACAGTTGTTGTTCTCTTGTCTATATTCCCGTTTCTCTCGTGTGGTGTGCCAACTACTACCATAATAGTGATAGTTCAAAACAAATTCCATACCCACACCAACCCTTAAATCCAGATTCAACGGAAGCCGGATAAAGTTGCAATTTATTATAGATCCGTTAATTACCGTGATAAATATGACTTTGTACGCGTGGGTAGCAACTCAATGACAAGGAAACACAACAAAACAACAAAAAAATATCATGAATCTTGAATTCTTCGCCATGAATTCTTGAAAGGACTCTAATCCCTCTTAATAGATCCCTAATTGTCCCAAGGCAAATTGTCCTTACACACTCATGACAATATATCGGATTAATTTTACGCCATCCGATCCGTTGTTCGCCTCATGGTTGTTTTTATTTTTTTTTTTTTTACTTCGGTTCATGTTTCCGTTGCGAGAGGGGGGACTTAACTCGTCCTTGCGTGGGTGAGAGCTCTTCTGCTTCAGTTACTACTATACCATAAGGATAACAATAAGCTTTTGTGTCATTCAATTGCGTACAGAAAAAATCATCCATGCTAATCGGAATAAAATTAATCTGACGTCAAAAAAAAAAATAACGTCTATATTCTCTTGCTCGTCGCGGGAAGCACGACAACGGTGTTTTTTTTTTTGTTTTCTTTTTTCATTCAGTGAGAGGTTTTAATTAGTTTTTTTTTGTTGTAATTTTTGAAACCTTGACAGTGATTTAGTTTGGAGAAGTCCTTTAATTAATTTGTTGAAAGGATAAAGTGAGAGACATATACTACCTAACTGTCTATGTGTTTTTTTTTTCTCTAATTAAATTTAAATAAGCATCGAGGGAAGGTATAAAATAGAAAGAAGAAATTTAACAAAAAAAAAAAAAAAATAATAATAACGGTGGCCGTGACAGCCGTAAGTGAATTAATTGCGAATTTATAATTTCCTGTGATTACGGTTTAATGTGCGTCCCAATTAAAGTTTAATAACTTTCTTAAGTCCATAATTTTTTTTTTGCTCTTTCTCTCGGTTTGAAAGTTTGTTTTTTTTTTTTTTGCTGTTTCCGTATTATTTTCACGAAGGAACAAAGTTTGTGGATTATCGGTTTTTTTTTTGGCGCAAAATGTCGGTGTTTTTGGTGCTGTTGCTGGCCTTTGTTCATGGTAAGAGAAACGAGATAAAAAAACGTTGTTTTTTTTTTTAATTCTGAGAAATATTTTGTATTTTTTTTAGCAGATTTATTTTTTGTGCTCCATCTTCGTCGTTGTTGGCGTCGTCGTTCGTAGTCGTCTAACTTTTTGACTTTGACATCTGAAAAGTGGAATTAAAATTTGCTAAAACTATACTCTGTGCTTTGGTTGTTTGTTCTTTTTGGAGATGTTTAGAGGGAATGTCGGTAGTAGAGGATACCTACCCCAATATAAGAGTGTTATTTACCCAACTTGACAGTTTAATGCTATTTGCCTTACCAAGTTTAGCATTTAGAATTTAAATAAAGTTTTTTTCTCATATTTTTTTTTTTGTTTGTTCGCAAAGTTGAATTTGAATTTGTATAATGTCTAGGAAGAGGAAAATTTGACAGTTTAATTAAATTAATTTGTGGGATTTTTTCGGGCAAACATTTTAGGTCTTGTTTGGGGGTTATATACTGCTGAGAATGTCTGGTCTTGTAAAGCAGGTTAACTGAATTGAATTGAAATTTTTGAAATTTCTAAAATGTTTTGATTTTGAAGAAATAGCAGTACCTATGTATACATCTAGACAGGAGGAAATTTAAGAACTTTTTTTATCACCTAAAGTGTAGGAAAGGTTAATATATTTCATACCAACAAACAACGTTTTAAAGACTCGGGGACTCACAATTTGTATGTTGAAGAAAATCATCAAATGACGGAAAATGGTTACTGCTGCACCATTTCCAAAGTATCTGTCCCCTCGAATATTTTCAGGAATTGGTACCTTAACGACAGTCTCTCTTTTAAGGATTTAAGTTTTTGCTTGTTTACGAAGCAAGACCGTAGCGAGGGGGGATCCCAGGGTCTGATCTTCAATATTTCCCAATGATTTGGAAAACACGCGAAGGTTATACCTATTTTACTAAGTTGCCTTAGTAAACTACTGGAAAAGGTCATTAAGGACACAATATTACTTATTGTTGACCAAAATAATATTCTTCCAAAAGAACAGTTTGGGTTCAGAAAGTTTCACTACCACTTTCCATCAAGTTCTAAGAGTTTTTGATCATGTTAGAAAAAACCGTTTAATTTTCAAATCAACTTGCCTTATTCTACTAGACATAGAAAATGCATTTGACACAGTGTGACATGATGGGAACGTGAATAAAATGGTTTGTTTTGGGTTTCCCTTGTACTTAGTTAAAATAAGTATTATGTTTAACCGATGTTTCAGTGTTTTTGTAAATAATATCGCATTACCAAATTGTTATGAAGATTTGCAAAGGTGTTCTACAAGGTTCAGTAGTTGGTCCTTTTCTGTACAATATTTATACATCTGATATCCCTATGTTGCCAGAATGCGAACTGGCTAAATTACAAGCTATCTTCTTTAGCAGAAAAAGAAAGCCATGTTATCTTCCTTGCAATTCGCATAACGTAAATGGTGTAAATATTAAATGGGAATCAAGTGTCAAATATTTAGGGGTTTACTCAGATCAAAAACTTACTTTTAAGGAACTTAAAATTAAAACACTGAAAAAAGTTAGCATAGCGATAAATATACTGTATCTTTTTTATAAATCGAAATTCACTTCTTAGCAACGATAATAAAATCATAGTACATAAAGTTATCGTTCAGGCAATCCTTTTATATGGATTCCATGTCACCTTAGTGAATTGTAAGTTTCTCAAAACAAGTTACTTAAAATGTTGCTTAAACTTTTTCGATATCACTCTACTAGCGATTAACATGAAGAAGCAAATGTTGAAATTATTTGTGATAGAATCAATAATTAAAATAACTCTTTTCTAATTAAATGCGAATTTTCAGATAATCCGTTAATAAGTTTAATGTTTGCTTAGCCATATTTCTGATTTTGTTCTCTCTTTTTCTGTAGTGTATTTTATATATCGTTATTAAGTTATCTGTATTTTATTTTTATATGTTAAATTATCTATAATTCTGTAAATTTTTTATTCATTAAGTTGTTTACTTAATTAGTTTTTGTATCCATATTTTTCATTGTTATTTATCTAATTTATTAATTAGTAAATGTTTAAATTCTGTTATTTCTATTGGTTGTAACCTTTTTGCATTTAATCATGTTATTATTTATTCTCCTTTGTTCAATATGTTTTATCTGTTATTTATTATTCACATTATATTTATATTGATAGTAACCATTGATTTGTTATTTATTTATTCCTTATAAATAAATTCTTTATTTATTTATTTAGTTATTTGTTTATTTGTTTATTTATTAATTTATTATTTATCTTTCTTCTTCTTCTTCTTCTCCATTATCGACGATAGTCATGATCTCGGATGGGGTCACAACTCTCCCACTCTACTGCTTCACACTACGGCTCCGCATGTGGGGTTCGCCGGGTTGACCTCAGGAAACGTCGGCAGGCTTCTCGATTTTGAATTGTTCCATGTCTAAGGCCAACTGAATGCAGTTGTCGTTGCATTTGTCTTCTCCATGAGTTCTTGGGCCTGCCTCTTCTTCGCGATTGCATTGGAACGTCGTAAGCGATCGCCTTTTGAACTGGGTTCTCAGGGTTTCGTCTTTGTACATGACAGTACCAGCTTAAACGGTCATGCTGTATTTTATCCAAGATGGTGTTTTTGACGTGAAGGCTTCCTCGGATTTTCTTGCTTCTGATTCGATCAAGCTTTGTTACTCCTGCTGTCATACGAAGCATCTTCATCTCAGCTGCTGTCAGCTTATTCTCATACGTTCTGTACATTGTCCAACATTGTGAACCGTATGTAAGTGCTGGGCGAACAACTGCAGTATAGAGCTTTCCTTTCAGTTTAGGGGGCATTTTTCGGTCACAGAAGATGGCAGAGTTTTCGCGCCACTTCATCCACCCTACACTTATTCGGTGGTTGATGTCGTCATCACAAGAAGCTTGGTTGTTGATCATAGATCCAAGATATTTGAATTTTTCGCACTTGGGAAGTGTTGTTCCATTCAGGTAAATGTCCGGAATAGGGCCGTCTGGGTCAGAAAATGGACAGCAGAGATATTCTGTCTTTTTCGCGCTTATCCGGTACCCACTTCCCTCCAGAACATCCACCCACACATCAAGTGCTCGTTGCAAGGATGTTGGATCTTCACTTATGATGGCTCCATCATCAGCAAAGAATAACTGATTCACTTTCGGATCCGTCACTTTTCCTTCAAGCAGAAATTCAAGGACTGTGATAAAGAGCAAAGGACTCAGGACGCTTCCCTGGTGCACACCGACTTTGATTGGGAACTCTTCGGTGACTCCTGCGGGGCATTTTACCTTCGTTTTTACTTCCTCGTACATGTCCATGATCATCCGCACGTAGGTTTCCGGAACCCCTCGCTGTCTCAAGGACACCCATATCAGATCTCGTGGTTGTCTATCGAATGCCTTTTCGAAATCAACTAGCACAATATGCAAATCCTTTGAGGAATCACGGTGTTTTTCCATTCGGATTCTTAAACTCTGTATGGCATCTGTGGTTGATTTACCCGAGACAAACCCGCACTGGTCATCAGACAGCCGTATTATTTTTCGCAGTCGGCCGTCCAAAATCCGCTCTACGATCTTCATGGTGTGTGACATCAGCTTAATCGATCGGTAGTTATCACAGTTTCGTGTGTCCCCCTTTCCTTTGTAGATTGGGAGAAGGAAACTTTCCCTCCACTGATTTGGCATTTGGTCACCGCTTATGAGTTTGGAGATGAGAATCGTAAGCCATTTACACCCAATGTCTCCCATCTTCTTCCAGAACTCAGAGGGTATTTCGTCTGGACCAATCGCCTTTCCTTTCTTGGAGTTTTTCACCGCCACGCTAACTTCTTCGACTGTAAGGTCGGGTACTTCTTCTAAATTAGGTTCGGCTGTTGGAAAGTATATCCTGGGAAATTGTTCATTTAGGAGTTCGTCACAATACTGTCGCCACCTGTGAAGAATTTTGTCGTCATTTACAAGTAGTAGGCCTTGAGCATCGTTAATGAACTTTGGTGAGCGAATTTCCTGGGCATTCCTTCTCCTTTGTGCGGCAATTTTGAAGATGGCTGCACCCTTGTTCAGCTTAGCATGTCGCAGTTCCTGGAGAGCCTGGTTGGCATCAGCAGCTGGATCAGATATTTCCCCAAGCTCGCGATACATGCTTTCCGTACTCTCTGCTTTATGCTGGGCACATTTCTTCTTGGCTTCCTTCTTGTATCGCTTGTAGTCCACTTCGAGTCGTGCTTTCTCATCTCTATTATGAGAGGGGCATTTGGACCAAGCTTGGAAAGCGGTCTTTTTCCTTGATATCACTGCCTTGACTTCATCGCTCCACCACCATGTTTCTTTTTCCCTTTGGTAGTTTCCTTTTGATGTTCCTAGGAGTGACCTCGCCTTCGACAAGCAAGTTCGTTGCAGAGAGTCCCACATATTTTGTACTCTGCACTCTTCGTTTTGTAGTCTGCTGATGGTTTCGCACAGATAATTTCTCATAACAGAGATGAATGCATTGCCTTTTCCTTTGTCCAGGTTGTACCACTTGATTCCTCCGGTAGCCTCTCTTTGTTTGTTTGCCGTCTTCGTCTCCATAAAAAATTCTGTCAGTAGGAGACGGTGTTGCTGGGCGATCGCTTCTCCCAATATCACTTTGCAGTCTTTCACTAGCGGCTTCATGGAACTAGATACCAGATGATAGTCGATCTGTGTTTCATTTCCACCGCTGCTATAAGTGATAAGGTGTCGGCTTTGTTTAATGAACATGGTATTCAACACTATAAGACCATGTGACCTGCACATGCTTAGAATTTCTTCACCAGGAGGGTTTCTAGTTCCGAATCCAAGGCCACCATGGCAGTCCTCATAGTCTTCGTTGCCGTTCCCTACATGTCCATTTAAATCTCCACCCACAAACAAAAGCTCTTCCTTTGGGATGTCTTTAATGAGGTTGTGGAAGTCTAGCCAGAATGCATCTTTTTCCACCTGCTCACATCCAATTTGGGGAGCATATGCACTGACTATATTCCACACCTTTCCTTCCATCACCAGTTTTAGAGACATCAATCGGTCACTGGACTTCGAAATAGCCAAAACGTTTCCAAGAAGCTTTTCCGCAAGGATTACACCGATTCCGTTTCTACCTTGCTCTGTTCCGTAGTAGAACATCTTGTATTGCTTTGTCTTGACGTCTAAGAAGCGGGCTCTGTTTCCAGTGTTTCGCCACTTGGTTTCTTGGACGCACAAGATGTCCACTCGCCTCCTCTTCATCACCTCTTCTAATTCACAGCTTCGGCCGTTCATACTACCCACGTTCCAACTCGCGACTCTTAATTTTCTTCTCACCTCGTGCATTACTTTGCTAGCCCCCGGAATCCGTATAGCTCTGACCCGATTATTACTAATCGGTCCAGGATCAGTACTGTGCGTAGCATCTGTACTGCCTGGCGGGGTAGTGCCGCTCGTATTAGCAAGATTGTCCATAATGCTCGAAATTTTCCGAAAATTTCGCGAAACGTTATCGCATATTTTGTCGACACTGGCATGCTCCTATTTGTGTAATTTGATCGTCTTTTACTACGCCGGTGATCTCCAGTCGCCTAACCCAAGGAATTGCATGCACGCTTAATGGAAAGCTCTTAGATGTTGGTGTGTGTCGCTAGGCTCACCTTGATGTTATTTTGCCTAGATGTGATTTGCACCTTATAGACCTGTGCTCTGAATATGTCGGAGTAGCTCATATAAGGGGGGTTCACCAAGTAATTCGACCTAACTGGAACTGCTGACGCTACCGTTGATTCTATAAATGAATTCTTCCGCTACCGTCAATTGTTGGGAGTGCCTTGGTGGGAACACTCCATCGTTGGGGGGGGGGTAATTAGTAGCAACAGCCTACTCCGCTTCGACCTGTCGACCATGGGAGGCCCTTCTGCGAGAACAAGTTTCGCGATCGCATAGCTCTTAGCTTCATAGTAGTAGTCACCGTAAGCCCATCCGCCACGACAAGGCTTACCCCCATGGATGGGAATTTATTATTTATCTTTCTATTAATTATTAATTATTAATTATTATTTATTTACTTATATACTAATTAACTTGTACTTATAAATCTAATAACATATTTAATCTTTTATTATCTATTAACTATCACTGAAATAACTCTACTAACCCAAGTGCTTCAAAACATTTCAAGTTTTGAAGTTCGGCTTATTTATTTCTATTCACAATGTACCCTTCAAAATTAACATTGAAATCTATCTTATTTTATTTAAAATTTATTTCATAATTCTAACCCTCATACTTTTCGAGATGTATAAAAAGTTTTTTTTTGTCTTTTTGCCCTAAATACCTAATGGAATTTCAAAAAATCCCATTTTATCGGTATCTTACACCTATCTTTTGCTGTATTAATTTTTTTTTCTATTACTTGTAGTTTTGAAAATGAATCAGTCAGATTATCAATAGCAATGGCTGACTTCTGTAATTGAATAAATTTATTGTGTGTGCAAAATCAGAAAATTGCAAAATGACAAAAAAAAAAACAGTAATAGCGTAAAGTGTACAATGGTTGGCACCCCCGATTTTTGTACTAATTATTGGCACCTTTCATGCAATAAGGAATTTCACAAAAACTACTAGTCTCTGGAACAGAAAATAATTTTTTTTCATAATCTGTACCTATTCTCCACAATTTTGCATTTTTGTTTTTGTTTATTTCATTCCCAGTTCGTTTTTGTCAGTTATCTGAATTCGTAAAAAAGTGCATAAAATACAGTGTTCCCGCTAAGGAGACTAAATTTGGTAAATGTTCGTTTTTGATTATTTTTTGATTTTTAAGATGAAGATTTAGTTTTTTTAATATAACAATTTAATAAATTAAATATTTTTAACTGTTTTTTTGTAAAAAAAGTTGTTTAATTTGTGCCAACAATTGGTCCCATATAAAGTAGTGGTTCAATTATTGGCAGGGGGGTGCCAACAATTCGTGCACTGGGATTTCAATTATTGGCACTGCCAATAATTGTACTTTTAAGACTGCCAATAATTGTACCCTGTATCCGTTATAATTTTCAGATTAAAAAATGGGGGAAAAAGGTAGATTTATGGAGAAGAAAACATCCGGAAATAGGAAAAGGGTTGATATCCAAAAAAGCAGCTTCTTTAAAGTTTAATTAAATTAATTTAACTTTAATATTTTGTTGCTCAGTTAAACAAACACTTTAAATAAAAAATGTGATTTTTAATGCATTTAATTGTACGAGATTTTTAAATTTATTATATAATTTTTTTTGTATTTACAACTTTTTTATTAATATTTTTTTTATTACGTCGAAGGAAGTGTTTTTGTTACAATAAACTTTTGTTTTTTATTAAACTTTGATAAAAATTTACACGAAAAACCATTGTTTTTCTTTCAATTTTAAGGGTGCTAATAATTGTACCCTTGGGTGCCAACAATTGTACCTGGGTGCCAATGATTGTACTTTTTGGCTGGCTTTTCCTATTTAGATGTTTTTATAAAATTCTTTGTTTATTAAACATTTTTATATAATAACTTTCAAGTAATAAATTCTTTAAATTTTAATTTGACATATTAATCTTATTCCTAACTCTTTAAATGCGAGAGCAATTTGCAATTTAATGTGAAAAAATGCTTAGGGGTGCCAACCATTGTACCCGTTACGCTAATGGGCTGAAGTAGTCTATGTGTTGAATATACGCCTGTAAAGAATTATTACTTAAAAAAAATGTATGTATTAAACCGTTTTCGAAAAAAATTATAAATTCTATTTTTATAAAAAAAAAAAAATTGATAATTGTTCTTTTCAACAATATTAAATGTTATCCAAAATGTGTCGAATACCAAGAATTATGACCTCAGAGAATGTTGTTTTCCTTGAAAACTAACGGTTTTTGAAATTTGCGAAAATACCTACCATTGCTTTGAATCAAAACCATCAAGATTCGAGATAAAGATTTAAAAAATAAATTGTACGACTGGATCGCACGTACTTGCTCTTATAGATAAAATTACTATACATGCTAGCTAAGCCTTTGTAATTAAATTTTATAAATGCAGTTTTAGAAAAAAAAAATAAAGAAAAACATAAAATTCGATTTCTTAAATAAATTTAACCTCAAAATGAAGTATGCAATTTGATTTCTTTTATAATGATACATTTTTAGAAAAAAAAATTGAAAATCGTTAGAGCCGTTTTTTAAAATAAACTATTTTTTCTATATAAAATTTTGCAAGGACTTTTATAAGAAAAAATTGGTACGCCATTTTTAAGATATTACTTCTCAATATCTAAAAACTAAATTAAAAAAAAAAAAAAAAATATTAAGTAGTTTTCGAAAAAATGATTTTTCAAAAAAAAAACTTAACAATTTTTAAAAATCCAAAAAAATAATTTACAATTTTTTTTTTTACTAAAAACTATTTCAACAACCTAAAAGCGTTCATGTAAGAAAAATGGTTGAAATTTATTGATTTATGAAGGAGATAATCAGAATTTAAAAAAAAACGGTTCAATTGCAGGTACCGTTCATAACGGGTTTTGAAAAAAATTGATTCCATTTAAAGATAGACCTTATTCAAAAAAATTACCATGATTTTTTTAATCAAAATCGTAGGAAGCGTTTTTGAGAATAATGAGTGTATCTTAAACCAGTATATGACAGGTACCTACCGTTATTTTTGGTCCAAAAAAAATAATTCAAAAAACATCTGGGGATAGTCTCCAAAAAACGCCACATACCAAGTTTGAAGTAAATCGACCCATCCGTTTGCGGCTGTGGCCTCTGATACATACAGACAGACCTAAAGACAGACAGACAGACATCGTAATGTCATGTTTGATTGTTATCTCAACTTTTTTTTTTGTACGAATGGATAACTTGATAATGGATCGCAAGTAAAAAGAAGTAACGACTTGAACTCCAAACATTTTTAGTTTGTTTGTACCACATTACTTTTGGGACGCCCTGTATTCCTGTATACCTCCAATTGAATACAAACAAAAAATGAATCGACTTTTTTGCAACTTTAATCAATGTTTGATTCTTATCCCGAGATCAGTTTGCACGCATTTCTTACTAAAAAATATCAAAGTTAAAATCCACCTATAAATTGATGGAAACCAAAACTCCTTCAAGCCTCGCTCCTACCTGAGAGATGTTCTTTCTTATATACCTTCTATACGCTGTACATACGATGTAGGTAATGCTGCTGAATCAAGTCCTTAACACATTTTATGTTCAGCCGCTAGCTCAAGGCCAAACTGGGTAAAGAAACAAGTCGGATAATGCTCTTATGTATATGCATACAGGAGGTACTTGCCTACATACACCTCAAATATTGTTCTGATGTGTAAAAGCTACCTCCCTCACTTTATTATCTGGGTCTGGCTGGGTTCTGGATATCATGAATACCTATCTTCTTTATTTTTTGCTTGGGTCCACTTGCAAATGTGTTTTTGTTATTTTTCATTTAATTTAAACAAACACATGTGAACACCACCACCGAACGACTTTGTAGCTTTTGTTATTCCCTACAATGGCTTTTTCGCATTCACTCCCAGATACCCCACTATACTACCTCCGACCACCACTTCTTCCGCCCACTGATGCCATTACGAATCGGGCTATAAAATTTCAAAAAAAAAAAGGAACAAACCCTTAAAGAAATAAATAAAAATAACTTGAAGCAGCTTCAAGGACACGATGTGATGAAGATGGTTAACAAGAAAAAAAAAAAAAAAAAACACTCACTCAATGGGAGGAAAAACCATTCAAATCGACAGAACTGTCCCGTTTCCGGCAGGAAGAATCAGTGAGAACAGTGGGAGCGATTTGAATAAAAATGACAACGGGCGGGCGGTTGGTAGAAGAAGCAAGTGGGGTCTGGTGGTTAGGCATTAGTATCATGTCACATAAACTTGTTATTCCTTTTCCAGATTTGTTATTCTCAGCAGCATCCTTCCCCTGCATGATGGTGGTGTTCGTATTGATGTTGAAGTGGCAAAACAAGGTTCGTCGCTACTAGGCTGTACGATGCGCGTTCGTTAGTTCATCCTTTACCGGTTTCTTCGTACTGCACTTCGGCACTTCAGCTCTCTATCGACAGAGTTAAAGAATCATACTTCCTTTAAGTCTTGCAAATGAAAAAAAAAAAACCTGCCCTTTTTGATGACCTTGCCTCACTGTTGACGCTCTGTCAATTTTATTCATGCTCGCGTTTACCCATCATAACATAAACATCGCCCCATTCGCCTTGGGCTGGCTCGAGCTGCTGTATGATGTGGCCGGAAATGGTGTGAAATTTCGAGCTGAATTCCTCCATTATACTTTCTTCGGCATCAAAGTGTCATTTATGTAAGTGCTTTGTGTTTTGATGGATAAGAGCTGGTTGGCTTGGCTAAGGCAGGCTGGAGGTTCGTCGTCTTGTAGAGCTGTTAAAACCTTACGTCATTCGAATTTCGGTACACAAAAGGTCGTCGAGGGGTTGAGTTTGAGTGAGAGAGACTTTTACAACTATCATTTCATCACATGAACAAACTCATATGATACTCCTCGACTCGTACATATGCATATATATTTTATTTCGGGTCGTATATGTCGTACAGACGTCTTTTTCTCGGAATGACGTACTTTTGCAAAATGTTTTATGGACACCAGGGCAATATATTCATTTTTATGCCTGAAGGCAATTTGAAAAAAAAAAAAAAATAATAAAGGATTGTTGCCTTCAAAAAGGAAAAGGCTGGATGGGTGTTATCATCAGGTTGAGTAAGTGAGCCGTATCGTCATAGAATATTTGTTGTTGGGTAAATCCTTGGCTACTATATAGGGGAGATTATGCGGAACCATTGAATGTGTCCATTTTTATATGCCAAAGAACTATTCCGAAGAGTGAAATAAATGGAAATCGTTTACGATGTGACCTGAAATAAGGCTTTATTTTGACCTCTATTCTTTCATAATATCCGAAACAAACTTTGGTTGTTTTTTTTTTTTTTCTTTTACCTCATAAATATGAATTGGAACCTTCTTTGAGGGACAGTCTTTTTAACATTTCAGTCACAACTTGATTTGTTAAATATTTTGATTTAAAATTATTAAAGTTCACAGTTTTTTTTTTTTTGCAGTGAAATTTAAACCGAATTTCGGTCACTAAGAAAAATTTCATTCTACTCTCAATTTCTCCTACGAAAAAGTTTTTAGTTTTCTACTTAAGGTATTAACTTTTTTTTAAAGTAGGATGCTTGTAGCTGCATTGAAGTTCCCAGGTACTTTACTTTGACTTTTTCAGCTCTATAACTCGGTATGAAAGTTTCAGGGAAATGATTCTGCTTTGCGACTATTTCTATATCAGTAGAGGGTCTACTGAACTGAAACTTTCAAATTTGTTGTGTTAGAATAGGATGATAATCAATTTCTTATGGAATCTTCTAATAAAACGGCAAACACTATTAAAAATAAATTACATATCAAACGAAACCATTTTTTTGCATAGATTGGCAGTGGCTATAAATTATTTAAATATTTTACACTGAAATTGTTTAAAACAATGAATAATAATTGCAAGGAAAATAAAAAAAATTTCAAAATGCCAAATTCACTGACACATGAAATGTCAAATCCATAAGCCGAAGACCAGAACCCAAAACATTAAGGTGGATTCAAATTATGGTTTGTTCACATTACACATAACCGCCAACAGGACAGAAGTTGATGAACTGAACATTTTGTTGAATCTGAAACCCCCAAATTTTTTTCAGTATTTCAGCTCTTACAATAAAATTTTGAAACATTAAGCGTTGGGTACAATCGGCATACACACATACACAAGCGACATCTGTTGCTGAAAAGAGCACTTAATTTACACCATATAAATTTCAGTTCAGACATCTATCGGTGATAACCGCCGTAATAAGAGAATCACTGGAAAATGCGACAGAAAGAAGGTTCTCATACTCAGTTTATGGTATCCAGTTGTCAAAAAGGTGCAAATAAACGGGCCTAGCTTCGAAACTGGGTGACTCTGACTTTGAGACTCTTTGCTGATGATTTGCGTTTTCCAATAATTAGACGTAGGAGTTTTAGAAGATAACAAAAGTACAGAGACATTTTATCTTTTTTGAAGATAGTTTTAGAAAATATGGAAAAGTGGTTCGATCCGTTTACATTGTCGAATGGCTTCTTAACATTCAGAAATGATTCAACAGTAACATAATGATTATGTTGGACCGCTCCGCTGTACTGTCGTGCTAAGGTCATAGCTCGGTCTAAGATGCAGTTTTTTTCATAAAACCAAACTAAATGTAGAATCATTGCACTTTTGGTGGAGAACCTATTCAGTCTTCTAAATGTCACTTCATTATTAAGAAGGAATAATGGCCTCTTGTTTACTATTGGGGAATGTAGCAATTTTTAACGCAGTTAATAAACTACTTTTACTTTACTTTGGCGCTTACAATTCAGGATGGACTATGGCCGCGACCAACATAGCTCTCCAGCCAACTCTGTCCCTAGCTAGCCACCTCGAACCCAAGCATCGTCTGGCAGGTCATGGTATCTTCGAAGAGAAGAAACAGACCCGCAAGCAGCGTAAGGAACGCAGAAACAGTATGAAGAAGGTACGTGGTACCGAGAGGGCAAAGGTTGGCCAATCTGGCAAGGAGTAGACTTCGTAGCCTGAAGAAACAGCGATTTGGCAAGAATAATTCTCCATTTTATCTATGAACTGATTTCGTTGTTTGAGTTCATAGTGGATCGCAATTAGAAAAAGTCCTTGACTGCTTCAAAGTTATTACTGAAATGAGATTGAGATGTTGAATTGTTGATATTCTCTTCTCCTTGATAGCATATTACTTTGTTTTGCTATCATTCATTCTTTGCTTCATTAACAGCCAGTCCAGTCCACAGCTCGCAAGTAGTTCACCGAACTTTTGATAGACTGTTTCAGTAGTGTTGACTCGTGATCTGCGTGCAACTACTTCAAGAATGATGTTAAATAGGTTGCATGATAACGCGTCGCCTTGTCTTAGACCTTTCTCAACATAAAACGGTTCAGTAGTGTTCCTACCGACTTTGACGGATTAGCGAAATTTCTCCATTTCATCCTGCACAAGCGGACGAGTTTGGAATGGTTGCCGACAATGTTGGCTACCTTTGCCGTTTAGAAGTCTAGAAAAATATTCTTTTCAGATCCTCAGCACTGAATGTGTTTCTACTACCAGCTTTTCCTTTGCATCTTGGCAGGCTTCCGTTCTATCATCATAGCATTAGATATATCTTCTTCCTCTTTGGTAGAAGTTTCGAACATCCTCTCTGCCGGTTCAACGTCAAAAACCTCAATAGACTCGAGTGTCCTCTTCTCGTACTTCTTTTTTTTATTCCTAAAAATTCCTGCTCTCTTCTTTTTTGTTCGTAGATCTCACTGATTGCTCTCTCAGCGGCTCTGGTTCGTGTTTGCAGCATTGCATGAAAGGCCTCGTTCTTTGTTGCATGCACCAGCCAACTTTCTTCGTCGAACCAGGAGTTTCGTTGTGATCGCCAAGTAAAATGTATCAGCTTAAAACAAGAAGATCGCCTTATTGAGCTGTTTTACTCAGAAATCTTATTACAATAAGGGAATAATAGGATATATTTCCATTAAGACCGAGAACCGACCTCAAATTTTGGGAATGAAGTGATAACCAAAATCTGAGTTATGCCCTGATTTCAACTTCGAAAGTCTGGCAGGTCTCTTTCACGTCATTCTTTTCTTTCCGGGGGGGTTCAAATTTTTGGAATTATTGCGAATTTTAAACCCCCGAAAACAATAGAAAGCCGTGACAGAAAACTGCAAACTCAGATTTTGGTTATCACTTCATTCCCAAAATTTGGTCTTGGATCAAGACTAATAGAGAAACCTTCTTTCATAAAGAACTTTACTGATGGCTTGTTGACAGTTTCTCCACTGATCATCTGTGCTTGCTGCTGATGGCTTGCTGGCCAATATAGATTAAGAGAAACACGGTAAGCAAAAGTTTGTACGGTCTCTTGCGATTTGAGTTTCATGACATCAATTTTTTTTATAGCATCGGCTGTGGCGTCATATATATCCGCATCCGTATATTCTAGACACTACCAAGTAGTGGAGTCTGAGTCAAGGTTTGCTTCTTGGAATGTTTGGACAGCCATGTGTCGCGATGTGATTTATCTGGTATACGTTTTTTTTTACCACTAAGCCCCTTTGTATAGAATGGCGTGGGTATTGGGTGCTTGCAATGATGACATTTCACCCTTTTTGGAAAGTCAACCATCCTAAGTCCGTTATGGGACGTTTTCACACTATCGACCTATATACCTCCTGCTAACCAAATCTGGCGTTAAAGTCACCAAGAATAATATTGATCTCGTACTTCGGGCAAAACTTTAATTGACAACCGATCAAACAAATTAATCTTTGAAAAAATGCCTCTCAGTTTGGACTCCACAAGAAATTGTAGGTCCTACCCTTCATTCCTTTCCTGCAGCCTTAAACTCTCTGTCATCCGTCCTTGGTTCGCTGTTACATAAACGGTCACTGTGGCGTATGCGCAACATTTTCTTCTATTGAAACAATAAAATGTTTAAACTTTGTGGTACATACTCCGATTTCTTAAAGCTTTAAAATGTCATTTAAATTTCGACATATGGATGCCAGGATTTCAAATCCTTCAATAATAACTTCTTTCTGTGTCTATTTGTTCCATAAAAAATTTAAAAAAGAATTAATTTTAGCTTTTGAAAGATATGCCACCATGAAAATTGGGTTTTTAATACTGACAATCTTGAATGTGATATTTAAAGTGAACAAGTTACAGTTAACCTATTACTTTTAAAGAGATACAGTTCTTTGATTTTCCTCACATTAGATACTTTCAACTATACAGCATACCTATACTTATACCTACATCAAGCAAAATCTGTCAGAAAATAAAGTGAACCTATCACTCTTTCACGTGATGTAGGACATCAAGCATAAAAGTCTCTGCAATCAGACATCAATTCATCAATATTCCTCAAAGTACCTACATATTTTTTGTTTTCCTCTTTTTTGTCACAAAAGTCAAAGCCTAAAACACTTTTCAAAAATGAGTCTTTATCGATTTGGCATTACTTACACATGAAACCTACCATACCTACCTAAACTCACACACATATGTGTCAAAACGCATTTTGTCATAAAGGCATAAACATAAACACCTCTCATCAGAGCTCACATGAGGGGATATGCTTCTTTTTTCTTCTGATGGCAAATAATAATATAAATGTGCCTCCAAGGCTTTCCTACATTATTCCAACACAAATACACTTCTTCTCTTGTATATATAGCTTTTATAACTTCACGCTCGATTACGCTTACGCACTGCGCCTTTGCATTCTTTATCCACTCAAGTGCCAAAATGGAATAAGCAGTGCTCTTAAAGCCTCTTAAAGCCATCACCCTCCCACCAAAAAAGGTAGATTTGAGTAACCATCCAGGATCCGATATAAAATGTATGTAGTATGGCAAACTGCTGCGGAGTGCTGCTGGATTCTAGGGAATGGAGAAATGAGAATGAGAAAACAAATGAAGTGACGGGATATGGTATTCCCCTAACATGTGACAAAATGCTGTCAGAGTAACATGTCAGTTAGATTTATGCAAATATCGTTACCGAATCCCTTGCTACTTCCTATTCATGATATGCACACCATTCACAAAGTTTTATCCTTTTCACTCTTATGTAGGCGAGATATAGTTACGAGTCTACTGTAATACTTTTTTGCCTTATTTTTTTCCAGATTGTCAACGTGGAGGTGGTGGCAGGGGCGCCAGTGGTGTGTACGGCCTCTTTGTGACTGACATCAATGTTCCAGAAATTGTTGACTTTCGGGATAATGTGACTTTGTCGTGCAGCTATGATATGAGTGGGCACACATTAAACTCCGTGAAATGGTACAAAGATGAAATGGAGTTTTTCAGGTGAGTAGCGATATGAGATGATAACGGAATTTGACAAATTAAGCAGGGTATAGAAATTTAATGATATGTTAAGGTGACCGTTTGGGTTTTTTTTACTTGCGATATGTAGGTACTATAGGGCAAGCTTAGGATTCGTAAAAATTGAACTCGAGATGACAATCAGACATGCCCTTACGATGATAGAGAATCCTAAAAAATTGGGTCCCGCAATCCTGTATGTATGTCTGTCTGTCTGTTATACCTTGAGCTACAGCCTAAGCTGCTGAACCGATATTTTGCTGATTCCCTAGAGAGGAAATTGAACTTTTTTTTAGGACCAAACTAACGGTAGGTACCTGCCATAGAACCATTGTGTTCATTTTTGACTTTCGCTTAAACGACTGGACAAATTTTGATGAATTTTTTTATACAGCTTCTTAACAATTATAAAATTATTTGATATTAATATTTTCAAAAACGTAGTTTTTGGATTTTTTTGAAATTTGTTTTTAAATAATTAATTTTTCGAAAACGGGTCACTGTAATTGAATCTTGAAAATGTAATACCAATTTTATTTTTAAACAAGGTTTGAGAAATTAAAAAAAATTTTTTTTTTTTTAAATGGGCTGAAACGATTTTCAAATTTTGTTTCTAAAAATGTATCTTTCTTAATCGAACTAAATGGCATAATTTGTTTGGAGCTCAAAATAATATACAACGTCCACAGCAACTTTGAGCCTAAGAGTAAGTCCGTGCGACCCGGTTGTGCATTTTATTTTTATTAGATTTCTTTTTAGTCCAGTAACCTTGTCGTTTCCTAGGAAGGAGACCTTACGTCAAATCCGCTAGAACTGATTTTTTGCTGAATTGTTTCCAATTTCTCGACCTCGAGCCGCAATTTTTTTGAGCTGTTTTCAATAGTCAACATTTTTAGCCATTAAGGGATAACTTTTGACTATAAACTATGTTCTACGGTTTCAAAATGTACCAATAAAAAATGTATACATAAAGTACTAGAAATTAAAAGTATATTTTGAGATTCTGAACGTTACCCATAACATTAATTAAACTATTAGAAGGGGTTGGTTATGTCAAAAAAAGAAAAAAATTGTGAAGGGTGGGGTGTCTTTACACCCTCGTTCTTTATTTTCAGTTTTTTTTTTTTTTTTAAACTAACTGGCTTTTTCGCATCCGGTTTTCAGTATTGGACTACAAATTGATGTGGAAATTTAAAATTTAAAACAAAAAGGAACGAGATAATGTAAATTTTTATGTAAATAATAGTTTAAACCGATTAAAATTAATATAGTTTTGCAAAATGCTTAAAAATGAATTCTTCAAAAACTATCACTTAAAATTACTTTATTTTAAAATAAAATTCAAGGATAGGTTTCTGGATCTAAAGTTACCTTTAGGATTTTCATCTATATGTTACCGTTGTCTTTGAATAGTGAAGTAATATTCTGGAAAATTGCACCTACTACCTGAAGTAGGGGATATAGACTCCCCACCCCTAACAATTTTTTTCTTTTTTACCTAATCAACACGTTCTAGTAGTTTTATTATGGTGATGGGTAACATTTAGAATCGTTTAATACACTTTAAATTCTTCTACTTTCTGTTATAAATTTATTATTGCTATATTTTGAAAAGCTGTGTCTTGGAATCTGTTGAATCTACAAAATGGTATTGGGCTCAAATTAAAGAATATTTTGTTAGGGTGAAATTGTAGAGCATAGTTTATAGTCTAAAACTACCCTTTCATGTCTGAAAATGACATTTACCGAAAACAGCGCAAAAAATCGCGTTTTTCGTCATCAACAACTCAGCAAAAAATCAGAACTACCAGACTTGACGCAAGTTCGGATGTACATATATGTATATATATTTAGTTACTGTACTATTTTACTTTCTAAAACTTACTTTCAAGAATGGTATTTTTAATTTCTGGATTGTTAGTGTTGCCGCTGTTACTTAATAAATTTATTTTCATTTAGAGGGGATCCATATTTATTTTGCAGTGTCAAAGTTATTGCCTATTGTTCCTAGCCGAAAAAACATTCTTTCACCCAAAATAATTTTATGGACTCTTTAGATTCTTGGCTTCAAGGCCAAATGTACCATTCTTACCAGATTTCAATTAGGTTCCAATTTTGTAAGAGATGATAGGAATAAACTCCGTATTTTTCCTTAACCTAAAAAAAACACCCTTTCATTAAAAACAATATGAGGGACTCATTTGGTTTTTGGTAACCATGACAAAGGAAATGTTTTCACTGATTTTGTGAAATTATTATTTAAATTATTGTTTTCTTGGGACTAAACACAGATTTCCATTACTCTTCAAAAAAAAAACACCCTTTCACTAAAAATATTTCTATGTACTCTTTAGATTCATGATTCCAATGGCAAGTTAAATATTTTTACCAATTTTCATAAAGGTAAAATTTTTACTCTACCTGCTTATCCGTTCCTCTTGAAAAAAGCACCATTTTACAAAAAAAAAATATTTGTATGGACTCTTCATGTTCTTGGTTTATAGGTTAAATGTAACATTTTTACCAAGTTTCATAAGTTTATCATTTTTAAGACAGCATCTGAAACCTTTTTCACGATAAATTTCCCACAGAAAAAAAACACCCTTTAGCCAAAAATATTTTAAAGGATTATTTAGATTCCTTGTTTCTGTTTCAAATGAAACCCTCTTACCGAATTTCACGAGTTCATCATCTTTTTTCATGGGTTTTGGTATTTTACCCGTACTTTTTTAATTAAATTTTTTATAAAAAAAATCCACCAGCAGTTCAGTCACGCATTTTATTTTTTATAATGATGGGAGTTTTCAAAAGCCTTTAGATCTGTAGAGGTTTTTAGCTCTCACAAGATAAAAAATATATATATTCTTTTTTTTTATTCGTACAAAATTCAAATTCGCAACAATTTTTTCACACAAGATCCTTGTTTGCAAAAGAAGTTTTTGGCAATTCCTGGCCCCTGGAAGTCGGAAAACTACCTGTTAGTTTTTTTTACAATTTTACCAATCACCATTCACCAGCCAAAAATTTGCTGATCAAACCACAGTTTAAGAGCATTTTGTGGATAATATTTCATAAATACTTTTCTACTTCTTCTTCTACTACTTAGCTACACTTTCGTAATTTTTGTCCTTTTGTCCTTTTGTATTAAAAAGATTACCTAATAGTTTGTATCTGTTTTATCTCCTATCTCTCGGGGCTCAATGCAATTAATTTGCTCTAAAACCATCAAGATGGATTTTTTATTTCTCCGAAATTGTAAACATAAAATTACTCATTCTTTCGATTTTCTTCGGCAAACATTTTTTCATTAAAAACTTTACAAAAACAAAAGTATTGGTTTGAGGTTGTCACGTGCCGTTCAAAATGTATGAAAAAAAAAACTTTTTGACCAATCATGTCACCCTAGAGCCTAGACTCCTGTCCTTTTAGTAATTATTTGGTCTCATTTTTTTTCCCACAATATGCGGGTTGTATAGGTGATTGTGATATCATTTTTGTCTGAGTGTATATGTCATGTTGAGTAATAAATAATAATGTTAGTGAGAGGATAGCTACAAAGAACAATTTTTTGTTGTTGTTGTTACCTTCCAGCATCCACAACCAAAGATTCTGTAGACGCACTCATTTTAGGACACTCTTGTCGGAGGTACCTATGCCTATATCTATACTCGTTCATAAAACCCCAACAGAACACGCAATTTATTTACCCGTTCACTCTTGAGGGCAAGTGAAAAAAGATGCTCAAAGGGACACATACTATACCCAGACACACACACACACAAGGATTTAAGCACCAAAGAAGCTGTGTAACTAAAGCCGTAGCTTGTGTACACATTAATGTTCCCGACATGAGAACCACATTAGAATTATTTAGATTTTGTTCTCCTTTTGTCATAACATAAAACAATGCGGTACGCTCTTTGGTTAAGGATTTAAAAAAAAAGGATCAAAAATGTAAAGTAGAGAAGTCTCTTGTTCGTGTTCGTGTATCCTTAGTTCCTTTTTTTGTTGTTGTTTTTGTTGTTATTTTACAAATACAACGTATTATGTTAGGACGAACATAAAAATTAGATCCTTTTTTCATGGAGTACCTAACTTTTTGCGTGTCTTCCGAGGCTGATAAATTATTTTAGCAACATTTGCCTATTAATTCTGTGTTTTTTTTTTTTTGTTTTTTTCCTTCTGCCATCTTGATTGTATTTTCTATTTTTTTTTTTTTTATTTATAATGTTGACAAATACTTGCTTATGGGAACTCTCAATTTATTATAATTAAGTCTGTGAATTATTTGCAATAAAAAAGTATTTACCTTAGTTTTTGACTTTGGAGAGTGGAGTAGGATAGGAAAACCGATAAATTCATCGCACGTGCGGTGTCCCTTTAGGATTCAAGATTTAAAATTGCTTTAGGCGTCGCATGTTGGTCGGGAGAATACCTATAATGTTCGTAGGTGGTGTAATTTACCTTTGTGTGTATATCTTGTCATGCCAAAAGCTATTACATCGTTGAATGAATTTCAGATAAAATCTTATCGTTAAAAAAAGTTTGTTTTTTTTTGTCCACATTTGGTTTCAATTCTACATTATATTTGGAGTCTCAATTAGCGTTGTTGTGTCTCGTTTTGATGCAATAAATTAAAACAATTTTGGATAATGCTGAAAACACAGGAATTTAGACTTTTTATTCAAAAAGAAACACAATGGGTTGGTATTTTTCAGTACTGGAAGAAATGATAAAAGAGTGGTTTTAATTAGTATTTATTAATGGATAAATTTAAGCTTAAAGACCAAGCTGAGACTGATCTGCTCCAATGTTGAATTAGTGCTTCTGTATGGGTGCAGCACTTTGAAAATCTTAACAACTGTCACAAGTAAGCTGGAATCGTTCGTTAATAGGTGTCTACGCAACATCTCAAGGATTTTTTGGCCAAACCGTATTTCTAATGATGAACTTCATAGAAGAACGGGTCAAGAATCCATAGACAGTACTATACGCAGACGAAAGTGGCAGTGGATTGGTCATACGCTTCGAAAAGTTAACGATTGTATTGCTGGCTGGAACCCACTCACACAGGCAGGTAGAGGGTCAGGTCGGCCGGGAAGAACATGGCGCAGGACAGTCGAAAGTGATTATACACAGCTGGGAAAGAGTTGGAGAGAACTAAGTTATATTTCCAGAAACCGTACACGATGGCGCGTAGGAGTAGTGGAGGCTCTATGTCCCTTGATGGGCATAGGTCTGAGGACCTAAGTGGTAAGTAAGTAATGGATAAATTAATGTTCATTCAAAAAACAATATTGTCCGTTCATCCTCTTTCGTTTTCTTTCCAATAATTGATTATGATGTTTAATATTGTTTTTCAAAACAGTTTTGCTATCAACTACTATTATTAATTTCATTTTTTCATAAAGCGTTCCTCTAGTATAAACGCTCTTGGTTCCATTTCAATAATAGTTATTCATTCTAATGGATGTATCTAACAGTACCTACTTGTTCATACAAAAACCCGCAAATTACATAATATTCCGTAGCCTCCTTTACCTGAACCTGAGTTTGAGGTTTTGCTCATCGCTATGCCATAAGCTTCAATGTCTTTTCCTGCCGTCCAATAGCTTTCACCAGAAATCAATGGTTTTCACTGTCAATCAAAATCTTTGTTGTGCCGGCAATTAGTTTGCACTGGGCAAATAACATTACGTTTCAATTAAATGACCCTTTACTGCTGCTTATGGGGGAAGTCAATTAATTTAGATTTTGGTCGAAGTCTTCATATTTCTTGGAGTAGAGCTTCTGCTTATGGGTTGAGTCTGAACTAACTTTTTGTCATACATGTACTGTACATATTTACAGCGGATTTTCAAAATTTTATTTGAATCGATAATATGGTATGATAAGCAAGTCATGTTATATTGAAAAATAAAAGCGAAGAATACATCAATGGTCTTTACAAAGACTGAGATTTTGACATTGAGATTTCGATAAAATTACTTTTACAAGTGGTTCAAAAATGGCGGATGGTGTTTTGGTGTGGACCTTTTCTTAAAAACACAAATTTTACCCATTCTAACCTAATCGACTTTCCAATTTCGTTATTGTGTTCAAAGTAGAAGTACTGGTAACAATAGAGGCATACAAAATACTTAAATACAATTCTGATCAGAAACAATATATCGCGTTTCTAATAGATCGTCCTTTAACATTAAAGGTTTGAATGAAACAATAACAACGTGTGTGTGTTACCACCAAGTTCATAGGCTGGAATTATTGCTATTTCCCAGGCTGTCACACCCAATCATCAGATTGTTTTCCTTTTTAGTGGTGTTAAGTCGTTGTATGTTCGAATTATTTGTAAAACTGATGCCCGAACTGGGCTCGAACCATCGACCTTGCGATTGAAAAGTACTTCCGCTACGCATTGCGCCAAGCTGCCACATGATAAATCTAAACCCATATAAATTATTTTAGCAATAGCTAGCTATATACCTGAAGGTAGCTCTTTTCTGACACTCTAGTAATTGTAGATTATATGGCAATGAACAAGTGATGAGTGTGAACTTAGCGAAATAACTTTCGTAGATCAAAATGGAACTAGTTTCGTTATTTTGTAAAATTACCGTAATTGATTAGCAACAAATTAGCAACATAGTTCCATTTTGATATGCGAAAGTTGCTTCGCTAAATTCACACTCATGAACAAATAGACGAAGTGGTCCAACCAAGAGCAGAACTCAATAACTTACTTGCGGAGATAGTTATAAAACGCAACAAATTTTAGCTGTACCTCACAGTGTAAAATCGCAGGTGAATCAGGCTGAGTAACTGCATTACTTCTAAGGGGTTTTCCAATGGGGAGTTGACAACTTTGAATTTAATTTGTGAACGCACCCTTTCACAAATCAACGAACTGCCATTGTCAATTTATTCAGTATACTTAACATTTTCATCATGACAAAGCACACTGTTAAGCAACGTCTGCAAATTACAAAAAAAAATCTACCGAAATTCGGAGTCCGCGACTTTAAGAGCATTAACTCCAATTTTCGGTCATAATACTCGCCCTATTAGACAGGCAATAACAAGTTTAGTGCAAAAAATTGAGTCTACATATTCGTTGTGTGATGTTGCCGTACCAGTGGGACAACGGGTTGGACGAAGTGTGGAAAATATCACTGCCGTTCAGGCGTTCGTAAAAAACGAACCAAAACAGTCAATTCCAAGGCGTTCTCAAGAATTGGGCAACGCTCAGGCCACATTATGGCGTATTTTGCGTAAGGATCTTGGTTTAAACCCATACAAGATCAAGCTGACTAAAGCCGATGGACCATTTGAAGCGACCTGCGTTCTCCGATTGGGCTCTGGAGAAGATGCTCCAAGATGATGAATTTCATCGCAAAATCATCTTCAGTAACGAAGCTCAATTTTGGCTCAATGGGTTCGTCAATAAACAAAATATGCGTCACGAATTGGAATTCAGACAGACACTTGAAATGGGAGCATGCAATGGAGAGCGGGCAATTGTACTCCATAACATTTTCTGTCGATTACTACTTTTACTGCTTAAGTTGACATCTACGAGCTTTCGGCTTCAAGAACTATTGACGTGGTAGTTTGAAATAACTCTCTCTAGGCTTTAATTCTTCCATCGCTTTCTGAACAGTTTACCGTGCAAAGGTTTTAAGTGATGAATTATACCGTTTTAGGATTTTTGACAGAGAATGTGTAATATGTATAATGCACTGGTCTGCAACAAAAATCGCCTTCTAACCGAAATATACTTTTCTAAAGGATTTTGGCCAGCTGAACTCAAATCTGAAGTCAAAACTTCTCTTGCACGTTACGTTTTCGAGATATTCTAATATAAACATGTAACAAAAAAACCGTTTTTTATTTGGTGTTGTCTGTTAAACCTTGTTTCAAAACTATTAAATAGATGTGAAAGAACTGCATTTTCTCTTTCGTAATTATTTTAAATCCTTTTGAAATTCGTTTTCTGTCCAAGGATATTGAAAAGTGAAAATTGTGATTTGTCCAACATATTATCTTTAGTCCAGGAAAAAGCGTTTTTAAAGGTGGAAAGTTCTAAAGTAATAATTTTAAATGACTTCTGGATTCTTCACAAAAAAACGTTTAAAAACACATAAAAATGAGTTCATTTTAAGAATCCAAACAAATTTTTAAATGATTTTCCTTGGGTAAATGTCTTTTTCAATTCATATTCAACCTGCCTAATATCCAGAGTATAGAAATTCCACTATTCTGCAAAAACTACGGAATTTTGACATTTAGGGGTATGGTTATTATTGGTGAAATAAGTTGTACTAGTTTTGTAGCACCAAATTCCAAGAAGTACCAGATTTTCTCGTTTAAAAATTATCATCGTCATCGTGTGTTATTGCCAGTTAGCCATTATCTCTGATAAAGTAAGATTTGTTATAATGTTTCATTTATTTCTAGATATATCTATTTTGTTAAGCTTTAATTTCAATCGTCCCATAATCTTTATACTAGTTTTTATTCCGTGCATAATTGAGTCCTCCTTGCCCTTATACTACTTGAGAAACATTCATCTGAGGAGAGAAATGAGAAAGGGGAACTTGTAACAAAACCAAAAAGTGAAAGACAGCTACTTACGTATGCAATTAATTTCATGTCACAACTCAATCGGGCACTCTACTAATTATAGCCTTTTAATTAAATGATTTATTTCCCTTTCTTCCCACGATGTTTGCTTTTTTTTTTGTGGCAAAGGAAGAGAAATAAACATCCATCCTTCAATTGGTTTTAATTCGTAAAACCAACATCGTGTATTTACAAAAAAAAAAAAACATACCCACCCAAATTTGAACAATGGAATACATCACGTCATGCAACAATGTTGTTTATTTTTGCAGTCTGCTCATTATCCAGCATCTTTTTCATATATTCTACTCGTACTCGGAGATATATTTGTTGATGATGGGAGTATTTGCTCCACCGCACCGCTCCTCACCGAGCCGAGGACTTGTGCTCCAATTATTAAGTTTTTAATTAGCTTCACCACGCGCGTGTAATATAATATCCTTAATTCTTCTGCTTGCCAAATAAAATCCCAATGCCATGTTGTTGTAAAGTGGTTCTTCTCTTCTTGATGCTAAAGCCTGATGGTATGAAGATCTGAGTCAAGTATTTGCTGTTTTTCAGTACCCACTCAGCATAAACCAACTCATTATTCCATGCATGCATCGTATAGTGTTTGCTTGCGACCGCTACACGAACAACCCTTCTCCTTCTCCTTCTCCTTCTTTTACTCGTTCTCAGCCAGCTAGCAGCTGCCACATAAATCTTGATCCGTTTTGATATAGCTACCTTTTAAAGACGAGGTCATGAGTGTGTGCTCTCGAGAAATGTCATAATCAAGGAAAAGGATTAAAATAATGAAAATAGAAATAAAAAAAAAAACAAGCAAAGGATTTATCCTCCCACATTCTCTCTCTTACACTCACGAACGAACAAACTTTAAAACAGGGGCTTTACCTTGTGGTTTCAAAATATTATGATGATCTTCTTTAGACCTCCTCTTAATCATTTTGTGTTTAACCAAACACATGGCTGCAACATTTTTCAATTAAATATAGAAACTACACAGCGTATTTTAAGGGGTAAATAGGGGGATGATTAGGGGGGTATTATAAAAAGAACAAAAAAGATTGTCTCCCTAATATGAGTTTGCTTAAAGCATTAGGGGTACATCTTCATGGAAAACACCGACAACATATTCTTCAGTGTAGTGATTCTGATTTTCTTAATCCGATCTTATTTGTCAAGAGTTTTCTCTCCCCCCCCCCCCCAATTCCTCTCTGAGCCACCCTGTTATTTACATAGATTTATTTCGAAAATTTTAATTAATACAAGCGTCCTTCGTTTAAACGAAGAATTGAAGTACAAAGAATTGTGTGACGTACGTACGGGATGGATAATTTAAATTATCATCCTCCTAACACAACTTCATTAGGCAATAAAAGTGTCACAGCTGGATTTGGTAAGTTTTGTGGGCCATGAATGAAGTAGGAAAATATTTGCTCTACGAGTATCAGGGGAATTCCATATGTGAGCTACACTACATTTCACATTGCCGGCGCTCTATTTTTTCTTATTTTACGAATACTACCATGTTCACAGTTTTATTTTAAGGATATATAAGATTTTTTCATTATCTTTATGTTGTAAGGATCCGGTCTTGCAATGTTGTAAAATATGATAAATTTAATGAAAAGTAAATGTGAGCTACACTAAGTCAGTTGTAAAGGTGTTTTTTAACTTCAAAAATCTTCCTCTTTACGTAGGCTTTCGTGTGTTACACTACTGGCAGCAACGTTAGCCACACTACCGTCACTTTCAATCATGCTGTTATTTCAAAGAAAACCTTAAAACTAAAACTACAGATCATAACATAGGAACTTAAAAACTACTATTTATTCGAAAAATACTTTAAATTTTCTTCAAGTAATTCTTCACATTATTCAATTAAAACGAGTCTTCTAGAAAATTTATAATAATTTCTATTTCACCTAAAAATCAAATTGGGAATAGGATATGCAATTTATAAAATGGCTAAAACAGCAACAGAGTTATTATAGAGAAAGGAGATAAAATTGAATGGATCATTTGAAAAATGTTAGGAAAAAACAATTCGAAAAAACAAATAGCGACGACATTTGACAAAACAAAATGCATCCATTGATACTTACGTTAATAAAAAGGCAAAAGAGATGGGGAGCTCTTCAAAGAAGATACAAGAACAAAACTGAAGTTAGAACCCTCCGAATCCTGCAATTGGTGCAATCTTGAAAATTCGAGGAAAAAACGTAAAAAGAAGCGGAAAAGTGTTAAACACCTTTAAAAAAAAACATCTAAAGTCACGAATAAATGCGCGAAAAAGGCGTGCAAAATCGTGAAAAAAGCCCGGTATTTCAAAGTTCTTTCACTAGCATTTCGAGTTTCTTTTCCCGGTTTTTTTCATATATATTTTCCGCGACTTTTCACGCATTTTACCGAGACTCTCCGCGAATTCTTTTGATGTTTTCCGCGGTATACTGTGCTCACGACTTTTAATAATTTTTTCCGCAATATTTTCCGATCTCTCATCGTTATTAATTTTATGAAAATTTGTCAAATCTATCTATTCAGGATGGAGGCAAATCCAGTAAATCAAAACAAAATAAACCGGTCCAGTCGTTTTTGAACTTAAAGTGGTGAGATTAACACGAATTTGTCTGATATATATGTACACACAGTGGTGGCCAAAATAATAAGAGTGGATCATTTTGTTTTCTTATCATAATTAAATCAATGCCTTAATCCTTTTTCATTGAAACAAAAATCTACCAAGAAAACTGACCGCTGCTGATGGACAAGAGAAAAGTTAGACAGGACCTTCCTTAGAAATCCATTTACAACTTCTAATGGTATAAAAATAAATCTATGAATAAATATCAGCTTTCGTACTTCGTACAATCCGCAGACGTTTGCAAGATACAAATTTATATGGACTAATTGCCAGAAAGGTTATTTCTTTTGTATTATCTAAGAGCATTTTCTTCCGATGCTATTTTTCGCGTTAATCCAATACATTTTACCTTTTTTTCCAAAGTATTCTGTGCTTTTTTTGCACTTTCCAATCTTTTCACCGCGATTTTCTTCGCCATACTTTACGTTTCTTTTTCTTTTCCAAGCTATTTTCCACTGGATTCAACCATCTTTCATAAATGTTCCGTGATTTCCGTGCTCTTCATTCTATACTCGCGGTATTTGTGTTTAATATATCTCATCTAAGCCTAGTACATCTCTAGTTATTGGTTTGAAGCTCGGATAAATCCACCCCTGGTAAATTAACCGAGATACCATAAACATTTTATCCCCTACAAAGATAAAATATGTTTTCCTTTTTCCCGTTTGCTTGTAATCCGCTAAGGATAATGTTGTTGAAACAATTCTACGTCCTTTGCGATGATACGGGGGTTTAGATTGAGACAGTCTCGCCTGTCTTGATATAAGAAGAAAGTGAAAAGCGGTATAGTCTATTAGCAAATACTTCCACCCACACACACATACCCCGGTTTATGCCTCTTAGCTCCCTTGTGAGTGCACAAGGGTACGTAATTAAAACGATGTGAGGAGTTGTTCTTCTGCTTGTTATTAACGTGGTAATTATGGCTGCTTAATGGTTAAGATACACGATAAGATACATACACTGAACTGAGTGAAAAAGCGAACATATGATTGAATCACAATCATAAAATGTCTGTCATCAGTGTATGTGTGTGTGTGTGTGTGTGTGTATTTGAAAACATGATTATAGAATGTCACCAGACCAGAATTGCTCGAAGGCTGCATTGCAAAAGCTCTGTGTTTCGGTTGAAGCTGGAGGAACTAATTGTACGTTTTCAACTTGTTCAATGCCAACGTTTGGCTTTCCCTCTGTCATTATAACCCGAGGGTTGTCATAAGGAAATCATGTGTTTTAATGGAAATGGAAAGATACATGATACGACGACGCCGACGACGTTTGTTGTAGGTACTCGTACTCGTATACGAAGGTGAAGTAGCTCCTAGATAGGTACTTGTCAAATGCTTATGATATGCCTGAGAATATTATTGACATTAAAAAAGATGAGGAGCTTGAGGCTTACCTTTATGTTTATATTAATTTGTACGCGTTCAGAGATTAAAAGATTCTTAACGATTGTTAAGAGAAGCAACAAGTAGGTACATTATAAGCTTTCACATAAAAATATTCATATCCTAGATGAGTATAGAAAGATAATTAGTGCGTATAACCGGAGATTTAATGCATTCCATGTATAATTTTTTGGGTTAAATTTCTTAAGATGCTTGATTGAATTTTATTCAGTAAACATCCATCTTTGAAGTTTATTGCTTTCAATCATCGAGTATGAATTCAAAAAATTAAATACAAGAATAAATGCAAACAAAAATATTTCATGAGTCCTTGTTTTCGAGATATTTGCATCCAAAAGTTTTATTTCTTGGCGAAAATCATAAGAAATCGGAAAAATCAGTTTTTTGCTCACAATTTGGCAGCAAGGACCCGAAATAACTTTTTGTTTCTGGTTATCAATAGGGATTGAAAAACCTTTTCTGTGCAAAACTAGTGGATTAGATTCGCATGGTAACATACAAGAAAGATCTATCTTGGTGGCACCAATTTCTGTTGGTATCAAAATTATTTTATTTAGATAACTGTACTTTTTTGCACTGCAACTTTTAAACACCCCAGCATTCCATGGTCAATCATCATCATCATCATCGGCTCGACAACCGGGGTCCGGTCCTGGCCTCTTTCAACAAGTCTCTCCACCTATCCCGGTCTCGAGCAGACGCCATCCAGTTGCGCACCCCAAGGCTTCGGGCGTCCTGGTCTACGCCATCTCTCCAGCGCAAGCATGGTCTACCAAAGAATGTACCACAAGAGACTTTCCGAGCAGGTTCCTCTTCGCTCATACGAGCTAGGTGCCCTGCCCACCGGAGTCTACCGAGCTTAATTTTTGTCACTATGTCTGCTTCAAGGTAGATTGCGTACAACTCATGATTGTACCGTCTCCGGAATCGTCCTTCCTCACATATGGGGCCAACAATTCTCCGTAAGACTTTTCTCTCGAACGCGGCTAAGAGGTCACAGTGCCGTTTGCTAAGCACCCAAGTCTCGGATCCATACATGAGTACTGGCAGGACCATGGTCCTGTACAGCAGCAGTTTTGAAGTTATGGTTAGATTTCTGGATTTGAATAGCTTTGACAGACTGTAGTAGGCTCTGTTGGATTTGAGAAGTCGCCCGCGTATTTCTTCTTCTATGTTGTTATCGGTTGCTACTGTGGCTGCTTACATGGTCAATGCCATGTAAAAATCTACCAAAATGAAATGAAATATATTATTTTTTTTTGGTGTAAAAGTACTTAAGCAATACTTACATAAGTATTCACAATAGCAACACAATTTAATTATTTTTTTTTTTTAATACAATCATTTAAAAAAGTGCTGCCTTCATAATCATCTAAAGAAAGTGAATTTTAAGGGGGATTTTAATTTAATTTTACAGAGTAAGTATTTTGAATTATTATTATTATTTGGTACATTATGCTTAGTTAAGTATCGACTTACCGGTATACAATCCATAATTTATGTAAGCATTATGTTAATAAGAAATATTCAACTAATAACACTACAATGTCCTGTCCAGTTTGTCTAGTGTTGCTCACAAAATAAACTGAAATGTTTCTTTAACTTTAGCGAACAATCTATTAGAGCTTGGAAACAAATAGCTTTGAGAATTATGAGATTAAGTTTCATAACGCCGACCTCAAAAATTATCTTAGTTAATAATTATAAAATTGTCTTAAACATTGTTGTAGTGTAAGTCACGAAGAAAAGCCGGTCACATTAAACATATTCAGTCACGGAATGTAATCGGTTTTATTGTGCTTTTTTCTTGGACATGTCTTAAATATTAGTAAAAAGAAAGCAAATAGAGCCAGATAGAGAAAATAAAATTGATTGACCTCTGTTGCAGTTTAGGCAATTTTATCCTTTTTCCATTTTTATTCTTAAGTGTAAAAACTATTATGAATTTTCTCAAAATTGAAAAATGTTAAGAACTATTCAGTACTTGAAGAACATTTAAAGTATTTTTTATAAAAATAGTAGATAAGTTCCTATGTTATATTCTGTTCTTTTAGTTTTTAGGTTTTCTATAAAATAACAGTATGATTCTACAATCGAAAGTCACGGTAGTGTACCATTATTTAAAATCAATTTTAAATAATGGTACTCACTATCATGCTTGAAAATTTCAACAAAATCGGTCAAGTGGTTTAGATTTTATGGAGTTTTTTCCGCTTAAATAATTTTATTTTTAAATAGAATTCAAAATTAGGTTTCTAGCTCTAAGATAAGCCAAGGAATTTTTTTCTAGGTGTTTCCGTAGTCTTTGAATAGTTATTTAAACATGTGAAGTAATTTTTTTTTAGAAAATTGCACCTCCTGTTTGAACGAGGAGATATAGACGCCCCACCCCTTATATTTTTTCTTTTTTTGACCTAATCAACACGATCTAATAGTTTGATTAATGTTATGGGTAACATTCAGTTTTAATTTCTATACTACTTTCTGTTATACATTTTTCATTGCTTTATTTTGAAAAGCTGTGTCTTGGAAACTGTCAGGCTCAAATTACAGAAAATTTTGTACGGGTGAAACCGTAGAATATTTGTTTAGTCAGAAACTAGCCCTTCGTAGCTAAAATTTTCATTTACTGAAAAAAACACACAAAAAGGTTACCAATGTTGTGTTCGGCGCTCGAGGTCAAAAAAATATTTTTAACATCAATTTAACATCATAAACAACTCAGCAAAAACTCAGCACAACCGGAGCTTACGCAAGGTCTGATGTACATAGGTACTGTACTAACTTCCGAGGCCTTGAAACGATTCCGACAGCTGGAGTTGTCTTTTTTGGCCTCACTGAGTAATTTTTTCAGCTGGTAGTGCCACTTTCACGATATTTCCTTAAATTTCATGCCACAGCAAGATTATATCTTCTAGAAATTTCACAAGTTGTTAAATTGAGACGTGACAGCCACGAAATATTAGCTTTGCATTCCGAACTGATTTTTCACATTTCTTTTTGGTTCTTCTTCTTTTTCATAATAACATCGATTTTTATGCACTATATGAACAATATTTTAGCTACCGAAAACGATAAGAAAATGTTTGACCAAATTTTTTCGAACAGCAGTATACAATCAAAAGACCATTTCAAAAACACCAACTATTTTATGCTATCACCCAAACCCAAAATCTGCTGTGGGCTCTCGGTCTACATAGGGTTCTATACTTTAATCGAGACAGAAAATTTACGCTCTTCTATAAAATCAATGCACCAACTGCCATAGCAGGAATTTGTACATGTTCTTACATCAATGGAAATTCTTACAAACAATTGATATCAAGCTATGTAGCTCAACTCCCCAAAAATAAAGTAATTTTATTAAATTTTCTTTCAGATACTCCCCCATGATGCATCCAGTCTACATGAAATTTCCAGTTGCGGGTGTCCTCGTGGGCGAAGACAAAAATATCTGCAACGAATTTTCGTGTCAAATTGAATTGAGTTTGCAAGGACAAAAATCATCAGGTGTATATCGATGTGAAGTATCCGGTGATGCGCCACATTTTAAGCTGACAACCAAAGCTGCCAATATGACTGTTGCAGGTAAGTGACTTTAATTTTGTTGACTTACATCTTAACTTTAATAAGTCAAATATTACTAAAACAGTTGCAAGAATCAAAGGTCTTATGATTCTGATTTTTGACAGGACACTATCTTATTGTGATATCTTATTTCTCGAATTTAATGTTTCAATGATGGTTAAGCCTTCATTCCTCTGCAAACTTATACATCAAACATCGATCATTAAGATAATGAAGTAAACGAGGCGAGGTAGCATTGTATCATCATTTATAGCCATAATCTGAATGGAAAAGATTAACGAGGCCTCATAAATCAAGGATTTTCGTGTTTTACGAGCTCTTATTGTGTGCAGCAGTTCAACTGCATTCAAGCGCAGAGTGAATCCACTCAATCTTCACCCTATTCATTCATTCATTCATCCAGTTCGTGCAAATGTCGGTCGGTCGTCGTCGTTGGTTCAAAGTATCTTGGTCCTTGGTCCTCAGTTTTTGAAATATTACTTTGCTGTAGCGCAACACCAACTATGGACCATGGATATCCACTTTTTCTCCAGCATATACTCGTACCACTTCATCTTTTATATTTAACGTATACTCATGCAAGTGTATAGTTCCAACGAAAAGCCCTTTGCCATCATGCAAGTGCATATGCTTTTCTTGCAAGAAGTGCAAGCTCAAGAGGATATCTCTTATCATTCATGTCAAATGCATTATGGTATGTTTCGTTTGCACTTTTGTGTCTTTTCTTTTCTCTTCATAGTTTTTTTTTTTTTTTTTTGCATTCTAATGTAAAATTTTATACAAAAAAAATAAGAAAATGTCATAAAATCTCACATGAATCTCACATGACAAGCAGATAGATTTATTTGAAATTGTGTTTCTTTTAAAGGAACATTTTTTCACTGTGCTTCGGAAGAGAAGGATGAGTTTCAGTATTTTTTTTTTTTTGTTTCATTCATCTACAATTCGCAGAACAATTCTTTAGCAAATTTTATTTTAAATATGAATTTTATTTTTAAACATTCCTAGAATGATGATGTTGGCAAAATATAAAAGGAAGGTTGTAGATTCCAATAACTCGACAATATTACATAAAATAATTTTAGGTAATAATAATTGTTCCAGAGAATTTTCGCTTTTGATTGAAGACCTGCCAATCGAATTGGTTAACAACTTTTTTTCTTTTGTTTAGTCGTGTTTTACTGGTAAACTACATATATTTAGCGCAGTGACACGAGTACCAATAAAATGCTTTGTTCACTCATTTATATATTCACTTTTTCGTCATGTCAAAATCAGCTGTGACCAAAAAAAAGAAACTAAACTAATCACTTGTATTTGTGTTATTTATTTATTTATTTATTTTTTGGTTAAAACTTAACTTTACTTGTGCATATTTAGAGCAATTACATAGGTTTTGTATAAGACAAAATAATATATAGTAACTTAACAGCATTTTTTTGGTAGGATTGTTGCGAGGCATTCCCTTACTCATATTCAAAACTCCCATAACCAATTCCGTAACTGAGTTTTCGCTACCATCTTGAAAATAGAGCATCAATATTGCATTTTTTGGTTTCGCTAGATCAAAACCAGGTGGTATGACTGCTCTTTGTGACTACAATAGTTCTTTTTTATGAAAATTCCTATTTTCCATGCGTCAAGGGTTATTTTCCAGAAAATAGTCTTTTAAAAATGGTACAGCGATAAGATTCAGCATAAAAGGTTCAATAAGAACCATGAATCAAAAGAGTGCATTGACGTATTTTGGTTGAAAGGATGTGTTTTTACTTGCTCTATAGGGCAAGAATTAGTTTCGTGTCAAAAACCAACATTATGATGGTGGAGAAGTCCGAAAAAGCGGTTTTATCATGCCGTCCGACGGTCTGTGCGTCTGTGCGTCTGTACGACTATGTTTCCATCTGTACACTTATCCACTACCCTAACGCGCGGACGGATTTGAGAAAAATTTGGTACAGATGATTTTAACGTAATTTCAAAAGTTGTTTTTTTTTTTTGTTTTTGAATATCTCGTCTAGAACTAATACCTCCCATATAACGGTTTTGAGTTATTGGGTTTTTCTCGAAAACGGCTCTAATGATTTTGTTAAAAATTTGTGTGTGTATTATGTTGAGTGACTACAAAAAAACTGTATTTTAAGTTTTTCTAAAAAAAACTCGAACATCGGTGAAACAGCGTTGCCGTTTTTATTGTTTTTTTTGCAATTGTTCTTTATTTTGTTTTTTTTTTTTGTGAATATCTCGTAACTGGTTACAGCGATTTTGACTAAAACTTTTGCACATATATTTCATAAAATGATCTAAGTAAGTTTAAAAAAAATATTTGTATTAATTAAAAAACTAAAAAGTTAAAATTAGTTGTTTTCTTTTTACACATATTCCACTTTTCTTGTAAAAATATATAACTAAAGCAAAGCCCTATATTTTGTTAATTTCATATTTATTTTTCTAAACTTTATATAAAAGGCTTTAACGTCTACATATAATAACTTTAACCCAAAGAGCAAGTACTTGCGATCCAGTCGTGCATTTTATTTTTAAAGGAGAAAGAAATGTGTGCAACAGGTACCAAAACACCCTGTGAAAATGATGGTAGACTTCAAATAAAACAGGATTATTAAAATTGGTTCACCCAGTTGAAAGTTCTAAAGTAAACAAAAATAAAATGCACGACTGGGTCGCACGTACTCTTAGGGTCAAAGTTGCTATGGATGCTAAAGCTTCATATATAAAGTTTTAAATTTTATAAGAAATTAAAAAATAAACATAAAATTTATTAGTAAAATGACTTAAACAACTTCTTAAATTGTTTTGATCTCAAAACTAAGTATTCCATTTGATTTTGTTAAAAACGATTAGTTTTTAGAAAAAAACATTGTGAAAATCATTAGAGCCGTTTTTAAAAAAAAAACTAATTTTTTATGTACAAAAATTCTAAAGCTTTGTTTAAAAAAAAAAAAATTGAATGCCAATTTTAAGAAAATATTAATGGACATTTAAATCTAAAATTTCAAAAAAATACAGCTACCCGTTTTCGAAAAATTGATTTTTCAAAAAAAAAAAGCAAAAAAAGCTGTAAACATAAAGTGTGCCAAATCATGGAGGTGGAAAATTTGATGTCCAGGCTTAGTTTTAAATCAAAATTACATTAAATTAAAATATACTGCTGACGTATCGGTTAAAATAATTGAGATGAATCCCCGAATGTTTCAACTTTGTTTGAAACAGAGTTAGTTTTTATTATTGTTATTATTGTACTATTCGTACTAGAATGTCAGCTTGTTAGACTTGACCATTCTTTATTCCGTCAATTTTATTGAATTTTTGAACAACAACAACAACTTAAAGGCACTACCACTCTTGTTTGGCTGGAGATATAGCTATTTCGTGCTTTGCCACTTATGCACTCATCAGTCTCCTTTTTGTGGTGCTGAGCTTTAATCCAATTTTATTATGAAAAACTTTCTATGCACACCATGGGAATCGAACCCACGCTATCAGATCTTAGCTCAGTCTTAGAAGTCGTGTGCACTACGCACTCCACCACTTTAGACCACTGACGTCACAGGTCGAGATGTGTTTCTTGTTTATCTAATGCATTTGGAGTCACAGCATTTTTATTAGCGCCTTTAAGTATGCTGTCTTGTTCCGTTCCGTTAGTTTTTGTTTTATTCCAAAAATTGTTAACATTACTTAAGCAAAACATTTTTCAAGACTTCTTTCCTGTCCTACAAAAAAAAATGAGAAAATTCATTATTTATATTTAAATAAAAGTTGTCTTGAGAAATATGTCTGACTGTTACAGTGTTACAGTGACAAAATATCAAATTTGTATTCATCTAACGTGCAGATTGCACTACAAATGGTCTTTTCGGTATGTCATGGAATTGGTTTATCGTTACTTAAATAGTTTTCTGCATGAATAAATTAAATTAAAGATGTAATTGAAATTACTTTTGATATTATAAGGAGCGTACATCAATTAAGCATCATTCCGGGAACGCCTTTTTGGTTTGAATAATGATTGAATTTATAAATTTTTGACGATGCTATGATGCAAAATCAAGACCACTACAATAAAACTACAAAAATATTTCGTTTGTTTTTTTTTTTGAAAGAAAATAAACGATAATAATGATCAAAAACATCATTTTCGGGAACGTCATTTCCGGGAACGCCGTTGGACTATGATAGTTATATACAGTATTCTCGAAACAAATCTGCAAATTTTTGGTATTTAAGATCAGAATTTAATGCAAATATGGCTTGAATATGGAGCTTTTTTATAAAGTTTGTAAGTTTTTTATAAAGTTTGTTTGGAAAATTTATCTTTTTTTAGGTATTCTGGAAATTTAGTAAAACGGGTATTTGGAAGAAATAAAAAGAAATATTTCCATAGATAAACTGAAACGAAGTCATATTTGATTATAGAGTTATATAATAATATATAATTCAGACCAACAAAGTTTTGTAGTTACACATAACTTCTTTGAACATAAAAAACGAAAATAAGCAAAAAAATACATAAAAATCAACGAGTCACAGCCTAATTTATTATTTAAAATTTAGTTAAATTAAGACAATCGGTTAATAATTGTAAGGGTAGTGGAGATACCAACTCTGAGTTCTTAGAAAAATCAACGTTTTTCCTACCAGAACTTTATCTTACGATACGACTGGCATGGCTGAATCTAATCGTAGATCAAAAATATTTAATAGGAATTTTTTAGGCCATTTGGAGATGATTAACTTAGGTCCTCAAACCTTAAAAAGTCCGTTGTGATCCCCTTAAGGGGCATAGGGCCTCCACTACTCCTACGCGCCATCGTGTACGGTTTCTGGAAATATAACGTAGTTCTCTTTAACTCTTCCCCAGCTGTGCAGATTCACTTTCGACTGTCCTGCGCCATGTGCTTCTCGGCCGACCCGACCCTCTACCTGCCTGTGTAAGTGGGTCTATTGCATCGCCTGGCCAGCAATGCAATTGTTTTGCTTTTTCGAAGCGAATGACCAATCCACTGAAAATTACGTCTGCGTATAGTACTGTCTGGATTCTTGACCCGTTCTTCTATGAAGTTCTTCATTGGAAATACGGTTGGGCCAAAAAATCCTTAAGATATTTCGTAGACACCTATTCACGAACGATTGCAGCTTGCTTGTGACAGTTGTTAAGATTTTCCAAGTGCTGCACCCATACAGAAGCACGGATTCAGTATTGGATCGGAACAGTCTCAGCTTGGTCTTTAAGCTTATAGCGTTGTTTCTCCATATTTTGGACAGCATTCCGAAAGCAACCTTTGCTTTTTTAATACGGCTGTCGACATCTTGTTCGGTTCCACCTTTGGTAGAGACAAAACTCCCAAGATATTGAAAGTCTTCTACTTTCTCTACCGGTTGTCCAGAAATATTGACTTGAACGGATGAGTTACTTCCGAGGCTGATCATTTTTGTTTTTGCTGTGTTAATTTTCAGCCCCACGATTTCTGCTTCTCCCTCTACCCTTGTTGTCATTTGATGGAGATCCATGATCCTATGAGAGAGTAAGCATACGTGCGTCGTCCGCGTAGTCCAGATGTTTTAGTTGGGATGTCAGTCTATTGAATTCCACTATTTCCGTTTAAAAAATAAAATAGTAAAATCTTGTACCAACATTGTTTTATTCAATTCAAACAAAATTCATATCATTTTGCAGTAAGAAAAAGACAACAAAAATTTATTTGCCTTCCATTTATTCATTTTTTGTATGTGTATACTGTATAGTGTAGCGTGTAGGTGTATAATAAGAATTACACCATGTTGTAGCTAGTTTTACACACCTTTATCTTTAAAATTCGACAGATAGTTAAAAAGTTTTTTAGCGAACTACCTCGACCCATTTTTGAGATTTTGGATGCTTCCTCCACTGGTGGCTGTTTGAGTTCTGTAGAAGAAAGCATACATTCTTGCTAGATTTTGATGAAACTAAATGTAAGGTAAAACGAAAAATTAATGAAAATACCTATAAAAAAGACTAAAAATGCAACAACAAAAACTTGGACCGAAAAGACTTGTTGAATTTTGTTTTTACTCCAATATTTTCATACATGTATTTAACAACGTAATCATCTCAAAGTCATTTTGATTTTATATTTTTTCGCTACTCTTCGATTTTTAAAGTAATAAAAACCACTCAAGTAAACGTTCCGAAACATATGTTGTATACAAAACCGAAATAACCCTTATTGAGCAGTTAAAAAAAAAATCGTTAGACCCCTTAAATTTTTTACATTATCCATCGATTAGAATAATTAGTTTTTCAAACAAAAAAAATTATAACCACAATAACATCATTTTGGAAGGTCTGAAAAATAATGATTTTTGAAGAAAATCGTATCTCAAAAACGATATTTTTTAGAATTTTTTTTTGTTAAAAAAATTTTATCATTTTGATTAATCTATTTTAAAAAATGTATTTAATTATTCTATCCCCTTTACTTTTGAAAATGTATAAATACTTTTTTACTACATTACCCCACTTTACCCTAACTTCCGTTGGAATTTAAAACAAATATTTATTGTATGTGCAAAATAAAAATAAAATAAACCCAGTACAAAAGGGCTGAAAATGTCAGTGTGTTATTACTGGTTGGATTTATTTTGAAACCCCAGTAAAGAAGTATAACTTCAAAAAATAAATAGTTAAAGATGCAACCAAAATATTGAAAACTACTGATTTAGTATTTATTAAGTCCTTCAAATTTGTTTCAGCAATTCTGGTTTAATAAACCAACAACTGCCCGTATAACCAAATATTGAAAAATTGCTATCTTTTCCCGTTTGTAATGTTGAGTTGAAAAATGTTATGTACAAAATGAGGGCTTAAAACTTTCAAACAATTCCTGAGAGTTTTCTAAGAATACATTTGATTCAAATTTCACAACACAATACAAAACGTAATCCTCATCTTTTTCTCAAATTCAAAAATGTATTTATTTTAATTTTTGAAGAATTCTAATTGGAGAGCTTCATTAACTTGTTGGCAAAACAATAACATGGTATTTTACTCGCATACCAAAATATTGACTTTCAGTCTCCTCGCTTATATTATTTTGCAATCAAACACTTTTCCACAAGCCAATTTAAGTCTTCTATATTGCCATCAAGTAGGTACCTTCCTTACATATACCGCTAAAGGTAACAAAAGGAGACGGAAAAACAATGTAGTTAAAGGTTTTCCTCGGAAAATCTTCTTAACTGCTTATAACTTTTAACAGAGAAAAAGCTATCGTAGTGAAAGTGTTTGTTTCCTTGGAAACAAATTAAGTATTGCTTTGTGTGTGTCGCATTAAAAGCACCTCAACGTTTGCGTTTTCATCCCTAAACATCCTGCGACAACTGACAACCTATCCCACACAAATTGAGTCTGGTGTATGCCTATATTGCTGTTTTATTCAAATATACCGAGAATTTTCGATGGGTGTTGACTCCCTCTTTGTTGATTCGTTACAGCTCTGCCGCAAAATAATCCGCTTATAAGCAGCTTTCACTCAATGTACCGGCTTGATGAATTCGTCACAGCAAACTGCTCATCCGATTATTCAAGTCCACCAGCAACACTGACGTGGTTCATAAATGGCGAGAGGGTGAGTTTTTAATTGTTGTGGGAGAGGGGAGGGTGAAAAAAAGAGAATTAAATTTCTCATTGTTGTTACTTATTGGGGTTTTGAATTCATTCTAGGCATTTCCGGGTGAACTACAACCAAGAATGGAACAGACGATACCTGCGCACGACTACAACTTGAGAAGGCAGACCTTGCAAGTGCATTTCTATCTTAATGGACCGAGGTACTTTAATTCTGGAAGGAGTTTGCAGTTGAAGTGTGTTGCAGAAATTGACAAATATCCTAATCTTAAGCGAGAGTCAACATTGAGTGCCGTCCTAATGCATGATGAAAATTTAAACAATCAAATGCTTCTTAGTTCGGGTAAGTTTTTGATTTGTATGATTTATCAATTTCTAGATGGATAGCTTAGGTTTTTTTAAGGAAGGATAGCGACATTGATGAGTATTGATGCCTTTCAAATACAAATCGATCCTTGGATGCTGAGACCTCATACCATTTTAAACAACAAATTAAATCCAGGGAGCTGGAAGGTCTCTGTTTTTTTTATAACTTTTTAAAAGGTTACAATATTTCTGTACTTGCTGGCGTAGGTGAATTCGATTCTTTATCTTGTTGTATGCAAGATTTCTTCAAGAACTCCTTTCGCAGCTTTGTCTTTCGCATATTGTTGGCATTCGGTTGGACGGGTGGAGCACCGGTCTGTTGAATTTTCAGGGAACAGATTAACATTCTGTTTTTAAAATATTGCTTTTCATAATAATTCTACATTTTTTTTTTTTTAAATAAGTTTTTTAAAAATTTTCCTTATACTCCAATAAAATCAGGATTCATCTGCGGAATGGATGCTAACGGGCAAATTTTTATTTTTTAAATCTTTCTTTTGGTGTTCTATCGCATGTCCGCAAGTCGCGTTTTTCAAGGCCAAAACGGAAGTTAAAGGCTTATAGAATTAAAAAAAACAAAAATGTTGGTGTAAAATGAACCTATGGCACATCATTAAATCTAAGGAAAAAAAATATTGTAATTTTATGTTATTTGTCCTCTATTGGGTTCCAAATTTAAAATTCGTATTCAAATATCAAAAGAATATTCTGAAAAAAATTCAATATTTTGTAAGAAATAGTTTTTACTTGCGATATGGGTAAAATAATTACATGAAATTACGATAATAATAGAGAATGAGAAAAAAGTGGGTCCGACAATTCTGTCTGTCTGTCTGTCTGTATGTATCAGAGACCACAGCCCAAACGGATGGGTCGATTTACTTCAAACTTGGTATGTGGGGATTTTTGGAGAATATTCCCAGACCTTTTTTTTAATTTTTATTTTTTTTGGACAGCAAATAACGGTACCTGTACAGCAAATACCGGTTTTAGAAAAGCTCATTTTTCTCAAAAATGGTTCCTACGAATTTTATTAAAAAAATCATGGACATTTTTTTGGATAAGGTCTTTCTTAAAATGAAAACCACTTTTTAAAAAACCGTTATTATCGGTACCATATAACCGTTTTTTTTTTTTTTTGTTAATTCTGATTTTCTCCTTCATGACTCAATCAATTTCAACCATTTACCAACCATCTACCAACCATTTTACATAAATGATTTTAATTTGCCGTAATAATATTTAGTAAAAAAATTTCGAAAATTATTTTTTTGGATTTTAAAAAAAAAATTTGAAATTTTTTTTTTTTGAAAAATCATTTTTTCGAAAACTAATCAATATTTTTTAAAAAAAAATAGTTTTCAGTTGTTGCAAAATTTTATAAAGAAAAAATAGTTTTTTTTTAAAAACGGCTTTAACGATTTTCATTTTTTTTTTCTAAAAAGTATCATTATAAAAGAAATCAGATTGCATACTGCGTTTTGAGGTAAATTTCATTTTAGAAGCTGTTTTGTCCTTTGAAAATCGAATTTTATGCTTTTTTAATTTTTTTTTTTCTAAAACTGCATTTACAAATTTTTAATTAAAAACGCTTAGCATACATAGTAACTTTATCTATTAGATCAAGTACGTGCGACCCAGTCGTGCATTTTATTTTTTGTTTGTTTATGTTTTGTCTCACAAAAAAATGTTTAATGTTTTGTTTATTACTCTGTTCGCAAATTTTATGGCCCCTTTTTTAACTCGGGCCCCTTTTTTTGGACCCCTTTTGAATTCTGTTCAACGGCAACACTGGTGGTAGGTATAGTATTTGTATTTTTTGGCAAAGCCATCTGCTGCAGAAGGATAAAAAATTAAAAATAAAATTTGTAACACTAATAGCTCACTTAGAACAAAGGGCCTAGTGACTGACTCTCTAAAGTCAAAACCATTTCCGGTGGGAGTGTAGTTAAGAGGAATGTTGGGGACCTACAATTTTCTGCCGCTTGCGAATGGCAAGTTAAGATGCACGTTTAAATTCAAAATAGGAAAATTATCTCCTATAAATGCTTATACTGGGTATGTTCATAAAAGTTACTGTTGATACGAGTATATCAAAAAAATTTGAATTTTGATTTTCAAAGAGTTGTTTCATTTTCTTAAGGAGTACCACCTGTTGAGAGTCTAAAACTTCGTTATCTTTGTCTTGTACCTTAACCTGTTTACAATAACTTTGAATTAAATTTAAAACAATGAAATATTAATAATAATATAAATTAAAATTTCTTCTTTTCTTCCAGGAATGTCTGGTTCAGTGTCAAACAATCGAATAAGTGTACTTTTATTACTTACACTTTTAGCATCGATATATGTTCATCACAACAAATTACCGACTGCCATTCATAGATAGTAAAGTAACATTTTTAATTAATAATTTAAATTTAAAATAAAACAAATCAAAACCTCTATATTCTTTATACAAACTCTTCTCTTCATAAACAAACAAAAACAAAAAATTCTTTAGAAACAAAAAAAAAAATAACTACAAAAATTAAGTTAAACTTAAACTTTAAAGCACATAAAGAATTCATTAAAAAAAATAAAATCACAACACTACACAATATTGTACAAAGTAGGCATATGGTATTTATAAATTTATTTTATTTTAATTTACTTAAAAAAACATTAAAAAAAAAGGAAAATTCATTTCCCAATGTACTTTCTTTTTTTTTGATTTCAATTTATTGTGTATATATTGTAAATTTTTCTAGATATCAATCAAAAAATGTAAATTTAAATTACAAAAATGCATACGGGATTTTTATGGTAGATTTCAAGCGATTAAATATATAAAATTTTTGTTTCTTTTTGGGTATAAATTAATATCCTTCATGAAATTTACAAATATCTATAAGTACAACACAAAATAATAAAAAAGTCGCAGACATAAACAATGAAATAAAAATGTGAAAAAAATAAATCCTCATTCTCATTAGTAACAAGTTTTCATTATTTTGTGTGTATTTTTTTTTTGTTTTATCCTTTTTTTAAATCAAAACTACGATACAGGGTGTAGAAAATCAAATTTAATTATTTGTTATTTATTTTTATTATAGGATCACGCCAAATATCGAACTTCTCCCAATGTGTTACACAATACAATTTGCTTATGGGTATAATTAAATTATTAACGAAATTAGCAAAATGTGCTAGGGTTGCCGCTTTACATCCCTTCTTTATTTAATGAACTGTGAGGAGCACTATGTTTTATTCTCATCACAAAATGCACTCTTTGACAGATAAAATTTGCGTATCGGAAAGATTTTTCTCAAATAACTGCTTGTAGGCCAAATAAAGAAGTCGGAGCAGCAGCCATATTTATTTGAAATAAACATTCTTTTACACATCTTCTCTCACAAAGCGACGATTTTTAAAGCATATCGTCCCGTTTATGCGTAAACCACGTATTTGCACAGCAAATTCTGTTTAGTTTTTTAATAAATTTTAGTTTTTCTGAAAATTGAATGTTTGGATTATATAAAAAGAAATCAAATTGAGTTTATTTTACAATTTCTAGCGATGTTTAATGTTAAACCAATTCTCTTAAAAAAATGTAGTTACGAGGTTCACACAGAAACACGACGATATGTACAGCGAAAATCAATATCAATGAGTATATTATAAAAGTTATGTGTGTTTTACAACAGCCGTACCAAATCATTCATCAGAAAGAAAAATTTCTCCTAACCTTAGAAAAATGTTATTTGTTATTCTTTTATATCTGGTGATTTCAATATCGACATATTACGAAAAGGTGATTTTGAGCAAAAATGCTTAATTTATTGAGAATGCCTGTTTTTTAAGAAGGGGTTTTCCAATGGGGACTTGACAACTTTTTAACTAGTGAACGCACCCTTTCACAAATCATCGAACTGTCATTGTCATTTTTTTCAGTAAACTAAACATTATCATGATGACAAAGTACACGGTTGAGAAACGTCTGCAAACTATAAAAAATTTCTACCGAGATTCGAAGTCGGTGACCGCGACTTTAAGAGCGTTAACTCCAATTTTCGGTCGTAATTCTCGCCCTAGTAGACAGAATAACAAGTTTAGTGCAAAAATTTGAGTGTACATATTCGTTGTGTGATGTTACCGTGCCAGTGAGACAACGGGTTGGTCTTGTGTCGAAAATATCGCTGTTGTTCAGGCGTCCATAAAAAAACAAACCAAAACAGACAATTAAAAGGGGTTCTCAAGAATTAGGCATCGCTCAGACCACATTATGGCGTATACTGCGTAGGCATCTTGGTTTACACCCATACAATATCAACCTGACTCAATACTCAAGTATTGAAGCCGATGGACCATTTAAAGCGACAGACGCGACGTACGTTCTTCGATTGGGCTCTGGAGACGTTGCGCCAAGTTGATGAATTTCATCGCAAAATCATCTTCAGTGACGAAGCTCATTTTTGACTCAATGGGTTCGTCAATAAAAAAAATATGCGTTATTGTACTGGTTGCTTCAAGAATAAACCCTTCTGTTTGGTGAGGTTTGCATGCTAGCGGCGTTATTGGGCCATATTTTTTCGTCGACAATAACGATCGTCACGTTATACGACCGCTGTGGTTTTAACAGGATGGTACCACAAGGCACACATCACATCTTACAATGAATTATTGAAGAATTAGTTTGCAGAGCGTGTTATTTCCAGAAATTGCCCAGTCGATTGGCCGCCTTGTTCGTGCGATTTAACTCCTCTAGACTATTTTCTTTTGGGCTACGTTAAGTCATTGGCTTATCCCAATAAGCTGACGACGTTGGAAGAGCTCAGAGCCAACATTGAAAGCGAAATAGCCGCCGTTTCGTCCGAAATGTGTGGCCGAGTCGTCGAAAATTGGGCCCGACCACTGCAAATGGTTTGCGTTTTATTTAAAAAAAAAAAAAGTTGTCAAGTCCTTATTGGAAAATCCTTTATAAACAAAAGTACACATAAAAACACGAACATCGACCATTTCTTTGTAAATGCGATCCAAAACAATTTATATGTGCGCATGGGCATAATACAAAACGTGATCATAATTGGAGTTAAGATATCGAATGTTTGATGGATATCTCAACTGCCAATAGTAAATGAACCATCATTATTTTTTTTAATACAAAAAACGTCAAAAAAAAATCAAAATTTCAAACAAAAATTTAAAAATTCCCTTGCTGATTGATGACACCATAAACTTATTAAAAGAAAAAAATCACTGGAATGGTAAATTGTGTAAGGATCCTTGAAACATTCATATTGAGAAATAGAGTTGGGGCAAGTATGCTTCCTTGTGGCACTCTTAAATGAATATTTTGCTCGTCACTTCTATATCCCTCTGAAGTAACATATTGCCTCCTGTTGCTAAGGTAAAAGACCACTTGTACGAAGTTCCTCTTATGGCTTATGGATATCCTTTGAATTAAATGAAAATCATGTACTGAAAAGTTAATTCAATCCCCGGCCCCGAAAAAGTTTTGTATTCATAGCAACTGTATTACATTTGATCAAAATTGTAATTATATCACAGCAAACATAATGCAAAACAACGAATTCGTTTTGAATTCATTTTAATGAGTTTATTGCAGCAAACGAAAGTGCTTCCCACATCTAAACATCTTTTCGTTTTCTAGAAAATTCTAGTAATTCTAGTTGCTTGCAGCTAACTAATAAATAGTTTGAGAAGAAACTCTCCAAAAAGTAGTTTGTTCCAAAGCACTTCCCTTTTGTTGTAAATATACAATTCATTTACAGCAAATGACTGCAGTCAACAGTCAAATTGACTCTATGTCTGTGGTGTTCATAATGCATTCTATGCTACCACGAAAGTTATCTAGTTTGTGGCGCAATAGCAACAGCCTTTGTTCGAAATCGAGAGGTCGCCGCTTCAAATATTCGTTCGCATACATTTTTATACGAAAACGAATTTAAGAGTTTGCTGCAAACGAAGTTGAAGTCAAACAATTACTATACAACGAAAGGAAAAGTCGTTTGACGCAAACGATTCGTTCTCTCATTTTGTTTATATGAATTCTACGCCACTCATAAATTATACAGTCTATATAGAGGAATGAATGAATCGCTTCGTAAGCGAGAGGTCACCGGTTCAATCACAGGTGTTACGCTGTTTGACCCAACGGAATTTACCAATTTGCTGCAAACGAAGCTGAAAAATTGTCCAGCAAACGAAAAAGTTGTTTGGGCATTTTTTTCGTTTGCCCCAATCAATTTATTCTGTCAGTGTGTTTATGTAAATCTGATACTTCGCCCTGAATGCATATATTTTATTGTAATTCTATTAATTTCGCAACAGGTTTCTGCTCTGAAATTGTATTTTTTAGGATCAAACCGGTCAAAACTGGGATCTTATTTACATCGTTGGAGAAATTGGCGTTATCCTCTCTTCGTGCACGTTAGGCTCGTGAGTTGTTGCTCTGATTGCTCAAGACTTTTGGGTAGATTATCGCCTTAAAACTCTCTCAAGACATTTTATCTTCGTTGGGTTACTAAAAACAGACATTTGTGAAGTCAATGAATGGTCAAAAGTCAAGAGACAACTGAATAACTCTTTTACTCTTTTCCGTTTTCGATCACTCATTGAATATTTTTTATGCAGGGTCACTGTGGCGTATGTGGAACATTTTGATTTTTTTTTGCAAATATAACGAGTAGGTAATACAAAATGTTTTGTCTCTGACCTCTCCAATTTCAAAGGTAAGATTTTATTTCCCTTAGTAACTTTGGTAACCTAAAGTCATTTTGACTTGAAAAAAAAGGAAAAATCACAATTTCCTTAAACACCCTGTTTAAATTCACTACCATTGTTGTTTTGAGTAAAATAAATTTTTAAGGATATTTGTTTTTTAAACATGAACGCTAACATTTTTTTTCTGTTCGTCCTTCCTTTTTTTTATATCGTTAATCAAGGGCCGATGGAGTAGACACAATATTTAGTGCTAAACTGAAATCCATTAAAACACTCGCCTGTCGTGTCCCATATCCCAAACAAACCCAAGCCATACCAATCCAACAGCAACAAACACACATACACACAGTCAATATGCTTAAAATGTGTCCGGCGAGAGAGGAATAACAAACAAAAAAAAAAATAGCTCGAGCAAGATTGATGAATGTGAAATAACTGGACAGGACTTTTTTCCGGCATGATACAGGAATATAACAAACGAAAAAAAAAATTGGAAATATTTTTTTGTTAAACACATTACACATGATGTAGGAACTTCCCTACGGCAACTAACCTCTATCTGGATTCTGGTCGTTAGTAGTTAAAATATGCACATATATCAAGTCCTTGGTGTTGAACTTTTTTTTTTCTTTCGTTGTATTTTTTCGATTTTGTTGGTTTGTTGATATGTGAAGGGCATATAGGAGGGGGATAGATATAAAGGCCAATTGCGGTATATAGACATGTTGTTGACGCTGACATACTAATGGTGATGAGAGATGACATGCGGGTGGTTTTTGCTATTAAGGGATTATAAGCTCACCATCAGATGGATTTATAGGTACTTTAGACTCCAGCTATTCTCATTGCACAATTACCTATTGGCTGGATGAATTTTTATTTCAGCAAAAACATTGTTGGGAGAAATTTTGTGTTAAATATATTTTGATGAATTTAACCAAAAAATTAAATGAATGAGATTGAAATTTTGTATAGCTCTGCACTTAGCTTAAGTACATGAAATGTTTTTTTGAAATTTTTTTTTTGTATGATTTTGATAATTTTTTTAGTAAATTGTCTTCTATATGAAAGAGCATCAGAAACATAGTAGAAAAGTGTTTCTAATTGGCTCCGTTCAGAATTTCCACTACTTTTTCCATTGAAAAACAAGATTTATTTTCCAATGCAGTCTTCTAATTTCTTGATTTCACCTATTAAATGGTAGACATCTTCCTTTTCTATAAGGCTGCCGAGATTGCAAAGGGATGTGAGATCGCTCTTGTGAGGCCTGAAGTAGAGAGGTAACAATCCTCCACTTGTTTTGAAAATCATGATTATTTGTTGAGCATTGAGGTCTTCATGGAAATAGTTCCGTTCTGATCAACTAATTGTTAAGTTCCTTGTTCTTAACTGCACTTTCCTGAAATCGATTATCTTAAGCGAATATCAAACGAACGCCACTGACCTGAATCACTAAATTTACAAGAACAGTGAGCAAATTTGATAAGGTAGATCCATGTTTAAACTTCTTTATTGTGAGTCGGAAAATCCTGTAGTTGATGAAATGGGCGTAATTTTTCTTGGCTTTGTTAATGAGGCCGATTTTATACCAATATTTCTCCAGTAATAGGCTCAAATCGGTCTTTTTTTGTCACGGTACTGTTCTGACACAGGGTCAGCATGAAACCGGATATCTTCGGGCTATTAGTGTTGATAAGGTCCTGATCAAATATATGCTTAGCTGCCAGGTATCGAGGGTGGAGGTGACTAGGGCTTGGGCTGGACTGGTCTCAAGATTTTAGAGATGCCAATGCCTTTTAAAGGAGTCAATTTGTTTCGTCGTAAAGCCCATATTATATTTTCTCCGCATTCTGTCGTATTCTACCACGATGCAGACTCAGAAGGTCAGAAGATCTTTCTTTGCTTGCCGTGAAAAAAAATAAGAAGCTGTAGTTGATGATATACTTATAAACTGTTTATAAAGTAACAGCTTCATTAGTCTACTGGGTAAACTTGATTCATTTCAGCATCAAAGTATGTATACGGTTGAAAAAGTTGTTGGTTTTCTCCAGAATGGCTATTGCATGAGGATTGATCCAGTATTGCACGTTAAAGTTTATTCCCATTTTCATTTGATCCCACATTTGATTGATAGCTACTTTTGGAAAGGTTTATTGTGGCGCTTCTGATGCAATGCATGACTTTACCTTTTTTTTAATCTGCTTGGTCTTCTAAACTCTTAAGCACACTTGTTTCCGATTTGGTGGAGTTTATGCTAAAGAGTTCGAACGCTAGTAAAACGGATAGAGCCATACTATTTAAGGTTTGACTCTCATGGTAGTTAGAATTGGAGCGTATGTCGGAAATTCATGGATAAACAGGAGAATCTCTGCATTTTTGAGACTGGGGCCTGCTTCTCTTCAGATATGATAGAGATATCTATACTCAAAACAATATCGTTCGGCGATAATCGAATTATGGAAAATGACCCCCTTCAGTTTCTAGCCGTTCGAGGAGAAGTTCTTCCAGTATTTCGCTCAGGTTACACTTCGGGGTCTTCAAATGTAGTACTGATTTCTTCGCCTAGCCATACAGAAATAAAAAGTAAGTGGGAATTATGAGAGGTGAAATGTAAGATCATGTGAGAACTTTGAATGTTTATTTATTTGTAATGTTGTGTATAAGTATTATTTACTTATTACTAGCTGACCCTGCAGACGTTGTCCCACCCTGCACAATGGTTTTTATTTTGTATAGATACTTACATTTTTTGTCTCAAACACAAAGGCATTAGCAAATAAATTTGAAGTTTTTCTGACGCGTAAGCATCCACATACAGCTGTTCTACGCTATTCCTCGCATTTACTGCAGTAGTTCGCAGAATTTCCCAAATTTCCTACTTTCTAAGCTTTTCTCTGTGTTTTTTTCTTCGCGGTATTTTACGCATTTTCCTTAGGTACATTTTTTTCTGACTTCTAATGCTATTTTCCACGCATTCCGCTGTCTTTCACCAGTATTACCCGCAATTTCTGTACTTTCTACGCTTTTCTAGGTGACTTTCTTCCCTTGTACCACGGAGTTTTAAGCTTTTTTCGCGATACTTTGTGCTTGTTTCATAACTTCATATGCTATTTTCCTTGATATTTCACGATATTTCACCAGTATTCTGAGCCTTTTTCCACAAAACTCCACGCATATTTTCAGTGACATTTTACGCTTTATTTCTGAATTTTCCACGCTTTTCTTCTCTTTTTCCGTGCTATTTTATGGTACTTTTTCACTATATTTTTCACTATTTACGCGACTTTCTGGCCTTTTTGAAATGGTATCTTACGATTTTTAACCTGGCACCACCAAAGGTTTTTTATAACTTCCCGTGGTATTCCGCGATCGTTCACCAGTATTTCCCGTTTTTTACGGTGGTACTAAACTTTTTTTCACAACTTCACATTTTATTTACGATATATCACAATCAAATTTCAGAATAATGGAATCAGAAATATATGTATACATTCGAACCTGTTTATACAAAATTCCTATAAAAAAAGCTAAATTAAATGTTTTTAATTTTCCTGGGGTTCCTTAAAGTTTTCGAATTTTGTTTTCTACCTAAACCACCCCTGATTTAAAACTAACAAATCATGAAAGTTATTATTCCAATCGGTCCAGCCGTTCTTGAGCTTTTTTTAGACTAACGCACGGCTATTGATTTTTATAGAATATAGAATTACTCATTATAAGTATAAGTTATAAGTACAATTGCCAAACCGCAAAACGAAAACTTATGCTAATGAAACCAATTTAAATTTGTTTGCAATTAAACAGCCAAATTGTTTAATTTTTGAAAACGTTCAAACCGTTCCTGTTTGAAGTTTTTCCTTTAGATATTCATTATAACCCAAATGTTTGTAAAATATTATATTTCCCATAAAATTTCACTTAACTTTTAACTTAAAACCCCTCAACCATAAAATTTAGCAATATGCAATGAAAATATCAATTTCGTCATTCATATTCCACTCTGCAAACATTAATTTTGATTTTAAATATCCCCAACAACAACAACAATCACAAAAATACAACAACAACAAAAAAAATCAGAAAAAAAACCCATACGTTAAACTAATTTCGAAAATTGTGTGCTCATTCATCTATGTAACAATCTCAAATCATGCGTTCGTGCCTCGTGTCGTCATCAGAACAACAATATCGACATCTTCTTCGTTGTCGTTGGCACCAGCAGAAGTACGACTATACCCAACGAGCGTTGGCGGCGGCGGCGGCGGCGGCGGCAACGACGACGATTCAATATCAATCAATCGAAATTATACCTCAGAAATATATCGCATTAGCATATTTCGTCAATTCCCCGGCCATTATATTGGCGCACAATAAAAGCTGATAACCAGATTTATACAAACGTACACGATATAAAATATAAAAAAGAAGCTCAAATCGAATATAAATTTTAAAGTCTTTTCTCTCTCCGCCCCCATTTTCATTCCCATCCCACCTCAACCAGATTTTCTATTCCCACTTTTAGAATAATAATACCAAAAAAAAAAAAAAAATCCCAGTCAAATAATTTTATTGAACTCTCCCGTGATGAATTCTGCCTTCCCCCCCCATCTGCATCCGGCGGAAAGAGACTCCCATCGTTATATATTAGCTTTCAATAGTAATAATCAGCTTGGTTCTTCGATGAGAAGGAGAGAGTTTTCCTCAAGGGATATCCTTTTGCGGCATGTATATAGTCCCTCATCCTATATAGTCCTTTTCAACTGTCTTATACGAGCACGAGTATTATGTGAGATACAAGATACGCCAAAAACCAATAGAATTTAGACGTTTGCTCTTTTGCGCCCATCGTTTCCATAGAGCCAGAGCGTTATACGAACTCAGTCTCAGTCCCCAAAGGACCTCTGAGAGAGAAAGAGGAAAAAATTCTTGAATTTTGAAATCCAATTGAAATTTGAATAATATTGCCATTAATAATCGAAACGATGAAATTGATTTGAAGTAAACAAACGAACATGGCAATCCTGAATGTTTTGTCCTTTTTTTTTTTTATTATTTTATTATTGGATGATTGTTTCTTTGAGATTTTGTCCTTTGTATATAGGATATCTATTTTTTTTTTTTTTTTTCTTTTTGTCCTTGACTGTTTGTTTTTTTGTTGGGTGGCTTATTGTGTGTTTGTCATTTTATTTTGTAGTTCTAAATTTTTGTTCTATTTTTCTTTCTTTTTTTTTTGTGTAATTTTTTTGTTATGATTTCTGTAGGGAATTTAACTTTGTTTTGTTGTTGTTGTTCTCATTGTTGTTGTTCGATATAGTTAATGGATTTTGAAGATGACAAATGATGTTTGATTGACATGAAATGTTTATAATTCGAATCCAAAGATCAAGTTAAATCAACGAAGGAAGGAAACTAATTTAACGTATGGGAAGTGAATAAGATTGTAAATTTTCAATTAGCTTCTCATTTATATAATTAAAACAAGTTTATTAGTTTTGAAATAAGACTTTTTCATGCACGAATTTGTTCCATTGAAAAAAGTTTCAAGACATTAACGATAGGTAGGTATCTAGTTTTACTTTTATTATTTAAAACAGTTATCTTGATTGACAATTGAATACTTATTAGACTATGTAAGGTACAAAAAGTGTTAGTTATGACTTATGACTTATGAATTCTGTGAGGTTTCTTTAACGTTTTCTTGGAAATCAGTTGTTTTTATAGGCTTATAAATAATGAATACATAAGTTTGTCGGCCGAACAATTGTGTTTGTGTCAAATCTGAGCATAACTATACTTAAAGCACACGATTCTACTCAATTCAACCATTTTTTTGTTCATAGTGTGTAGATGTTCGGGTTAAAAATAAATGATAAAACAATTCGTATACTAAAATTTATTAAGTTAATTATTTAAGTCAAGTTAAATAAAAAGACAAAGTTTGTTTTTAAATAAAAATTTAAATCGTTGCCTTTTAATTAACGAGAACAAGAGAGCAACGATAAAACCTTCTCCTTTTTTGAGTCGGTTGAAAAATGGTTACACTGGGAATTTTTAAATATTTTCGATATAACTCGAAAACTAAGTTGAATTTGAGAATTAAACATGAAAAACTTTTTGTAGGAAATAAAACCTTCTATCAGAATAGTTTTTAAAAAAATTTACATAATTTAAATATATAAGCACGAAAAACTAATCTAAACAAATCTGAAAAATCACGGATTTCTAATTTGTTTACTAAATTACAGGGAATACAATTTTTTGTAATGATAAATGCAAGATATATTTCAATATATGTATGGTCTGCTTGGGTACTTCCCAAAACAACGAATTTCTACGAATTTTTGAGTCCAAAATTTGTCAAAACTTCTCTCATGAGAGTGAGAATATAGTATATTTTTTTTTTCGTTTGCCTGTAATGAATATCCTTTGAATTTAATAAAAATCATTTGCTGAAAAGCTAATGCAATCCCCGCAAAAGTTTTTCATTCGTTGCAACTGTATTACATTTGACGCAAATTGTTATTCTATTACAACAAACATAATGCAAAACAAGCAATTTGTTTGGAGCTCATTTTCAAAGGTTGATTGCGTCAAACAAAAATGTTTCGCTCATCTAAACGACTTCTTGTTTACGAAAATCTATTGTTTGCAGCAAACGAATGAGCAGAACTCCTGAAAGAAGTTTGTTCCAAAAAACTTTACTTTTAGTGAATACACAAATTTACAACAGATGACACATTTTATTTACATTTGAGTAGTGAATAATTTGTTTATAATCAGTAAATTTTTAAGTTATTTAAAATTCTCATTTTTCTTTTTTCAGTTTAAAATATTTTGCCTAGAGTAAAGGAAATTTTAACCTAAATTTTCTAGCTTCATTGTGTGACTTAATACCATTGTATATACTTTTGCTACTTCAAAGATTTAACGATCTCATGTAAAACATTTGAAGTAAATTTCTTAATAATTGACTATATTTTTGTGGTATTCAAGCATTCTATGTTACACGAAAGTTATCTAGTTCGTGGTGCAATTGTAACAGCCTTGGTTCTAAACCGATAGGTAGAAGGTTCGACTGCCGCCGGTGTAAAGCTGATTTTTTTTTTTTGTTTAGTCGTTCGCATAAATTGTTTCACAAAAACGAATATAAGAGTTTGCTGCAAACTAAGTTGAAGTCAAAAAATTATTGTCCAATAAACAAAAAGTCGTTTGACGCAAACGATTCGTTCTCCCGTTTTGTTTACATATACATATGTATTCTACGCTAATCATAAATTACCAAGTCCGTGGTGGAATGGCAAGATACACGCTTCTTAAGCGAGAGGTCGCCAGTTCAATGACGGTGTTACGCTAAACATTTTTTTTTGTAATCTTTCTCAAAAAGTGTTTACCCAAACGAATTTACCAGTTTGCTGCAAACGAAACCTTAAAATTGTCCAGAAAACGCTCGCGTGCAATCGATTTGTTTTCTCATTCAATCTATTTCATTCCTCCCATCTTTTTTGTTAAGTTGAGTATCAAAGATTATACATGCTTTCATATCATTAGTTTTTTACTTGATATATGGTACCCATGCATTCGTACAAAAAAAAAAATTGAAATAACAATCAAACATGACATTACGATGATAGAGAATGACATAAAAGTGGGTCCGACAATTCTGTCTGTCTGTCTGTCTGTCTGTCTGTATGTATCAGAGACCACAGCCTAAACGGATGGGTCGATTTATTTCAAACTTGGTATGTGGCGTTTTTTGGAGACTATCCCCAGATATTTTTTTGATTTTTTTTTTTACCCCAAATAACGGTACCTGTCATATACCGGTTTTAGAAAAACTCATTTTTCTCAAAAACGGTCATTTCTTTAGGTAAGGTCTATCTTCTAAATCTAAATGAGAACCATTTTTTTAAAAAACCCTTATTAACGGTACCTGCCATAGAACCGTTTTTTTTTAATTCTGATTTTCTCCTTCATGACTCAATCAATTCCAACCCAAAAATTTCGAAAATTATGTTTTTTGGATTTTTAAAAAAAGTTTGAAATTTTTTTTTGAAAAATCATTTTTCCGAAAACTATTCAATATTTTTTTTCAAATTTTAGTTTTTAGATGTTGATAAATCATATCTTAAAAATGGCGTACCAATTTTTTTTTATAAAAGTCCTTGCAAAATTTTATATGGAAAAAATAGTTTTTTATAAAAAACGGCTCTAACGATTTTCCATTTAAATTATTGGTTACTTGGGACTAAACACAGGTTTGCAGTACTCTTAAAAATAAACACCCTTTCACCTAAAAAACACCCTTTCACTCAAAATATTTTTATAGACTCCTAATACTCTTTGTTTCTATGTTAAATATAACATCTTTTCCAAGTGTTACAAATTTTCCATTTTTCAGTTAGATGCTATGGTAACTTTTTCACCGATAACTTTCCCCTAAAAAAAAAACACCCTTTTACCAAAAATATTTTTCTTGTTCTTGTTCTTGTTTAAAATAAATCGCTCTTACCGAATTTCACGAGTGTATCTTTTTTTTCATGGGTTTTGGTTCCATTTTACCTCTTATTTTTTTTTTACATTGTTTTTGTGTACAATTTTACTCGTACTTATCTTTCATTTTGCTTTTTTGGTTAAATATGTTTGTTCAAAAACTAAACAGAAAACTTGAAGAAGAAAACTGCGAAAACCGAATTTTTGGTGCAAGATTTCAGATTTGTTTTTATTTTCGATCGATTCTGCAAAACACCCAAAAAGTTCTTACTAGTAAGTAGGTCCTTTCATAGAAAGAACCATCGAATCCAAGATTAGTGCTATGCATTAAAATATGGCCCGTTTACAAAAGGTCTAAAGGAACCACTGTGTTTGCCTCGTTTTTAAAGTTCTTTAGTTATCTTAAAGCTTTTGTGTGTCTTTTTCCTTAGTTCACAGGATGCTGATTCTGAAATAGTGTGTTCTAATTTATTGGTGAACGAACACATCCTTACTTTCTTAGTGCTTTCCTATAGACTGGTCATCGATGCTCATTTACAACTCCGGTTTTGTAAGTTCTTAGGAGGCATTCTGTCCAGTTTTTTATATAACATTCTGTAGTCTTCGATCATGGTCATGAAGATTACTCTCCATAGTACTCGTATAAATTAGGCCTTGAGTACCATAGTGACTTAGCTCATTTCTGTAATTTTTTTTTTTTTAAGTCAAAAACTTACGTTAAAAATATAAATTTTTGCTTCTTTTTGGAATATATATTTCTTAGAATATGTTACAATTAATATTAATTTTTGGCTTTATAAAGTGTAAATATTCCGCCTAGTAGCTAGAAAAAGGTCGGTTCGATATATGTAATACTGGGCATTGGATATTGTATAAGGTTTAAGTTAGATACTCTTTAAAAAGACGGTGGCGTTAGAATGAACAAACATATTGGTTTAGGGTTGGTAGATTAGATGGCAGTTTTTAGCTGAAACCGAAACTCCTTAAAATGCATTTATTTGACTTACTTTAAATACTTTAATTCAATACATTATATCAGTTTGAAGCACACTATCGTTGACATTCCACACAGTTCTTATACGAAAGATCCTCTCATGGAACCATCAATATCAAACACATATTTTATTCAGTTTTGTTTTCAAACATATCATACACATTTCTTAAAATTTATTCTTAAAATGCACACGATAAAACTAAATACAAAATCATAAATATATTCAACGATAATACTTGATAGCAATACTTAAATCTAAACTAATGTAGGTTATTGTACATAAAAAAAAAATTGTTATTTAAACAAAAAACATGAAACTACCTTAAATAAAATGAAATTGTAAATGATTATAAATAAATTAAACATACATCTAATGTATATTAAAAAATAAAATTAAAAAAACAGAAAAACAAATTTAGAATTTAAAATAATAAATTATTAAATAAAATTTATTAAGTTTTATATTATAGCTGCACCCATATTGTAATATTAGAATAAAAAAATTATTTTTTAAATGAAAATAAAAAAAAATTGATGTAGGTCTCTTTATAATCATTCAAAATGCACATACAAATCAAACAAATTGTAAATTTATAAAATTCATTAACAAGGAAAAATATAAATTATTGTATTTTTTTTAATTTCGTCTTGATTTTAAGTATAGGTCAGCTTGTTTATTATTCTACAAATAATAATGTCATTATTCATAAAATCATAAGAAATGAAAACAAAAATGATAATAATGGTTGATGTTACTTTTTGTTATTAAACTTAAATAAATAAAACTATGATCCTCAAAATTTGTTTCTATTTGACGATGAAATGGAACTTATATGAACCAAACTGAGAGGGTAAGTAAAGTACCTATTTTTTTTTTTTTTATTTTTAATCTAAATTTTATACTAAAAGATTTTAACTAAACATATTAAAAGTATTAGCCACGGAGTTGGCGGCAGATCGGCTGAGCGATAATCCTGAGTGGCTAGGTGGCCACGTTCTTAGCAAAAATAAGCACTATTCAGTGTTTTATCAGCAACTACCATTATAAGCAAAAACCGAATTTTGGGTACCTACCTATTGTTAGAATGTTTTTTATTCCAAAAATTCTATTTTAATGTAATGTTTTTAAATCGACACAAACGGGGAAAGAAAAATCTTGAATATTTTTATAATTAGTATTTGTATTTTTTTTTTTTTTTTAAGTTTGATAAAAAAAGGTAAGGGATGTTAGGCAAAATGGGCGTAGATCCAACAGAATTGAAATGTATCTCAAATTAAAACTTTTTACAAGTCTTGGCTTTCTTAATATGGGGACAAGTTCCCAAAAACGCCGGAGACCAGAGAATGCACCAATATGTCTCCACTGAGTATTGTAACGTTTAAAAAAAAACTTTGTAAGGCTCGACAATGGTTTATGTTTACGAAAACTTTCACTATGTTTGCAGTTTCCAAAAAGTTATACCTTAAACATTCGAAAATCATGTTCAGTCCACAAGATATTGTCATTTGAACTCACACAAAAGGGAGAAAAAACAAACAAAAAGTAAAACGATTTTGTTCTAAATAGAATTTAATTCTGTCATTTAAGCAAAATCGTTTGATATTGTCATTCAAATGGTCATATCTCGTAAACCGAGCATGGCTTGCAAAGTTTTATATCATTTTGGAAACTGCAAACACAGTGCAGTGTCGAGTCATGTAAAGTTTTACTGAGATTTGATTTTTTTATTCCGTCACAAAGTGTCCGCCAAAGTAAGGGACGTAAAATAAACAAAAACAACAAAATAAGAAGTATGAATTTAGTGAAGTAAAGAAAATCCAAAAAATGAACCAGTTAGTAAATTAAACAATTAAACAACAAAAAATGCGAAAAAAACATGAAAGCAAAAAAAAATTGGCGAAACAACAGTTTATATAAGTAGTTAGTATTCTAGTGGTAAATCAATTTATTTAAACTTTGTTACTCGATGCATTTTAACAACTTATCGTAATTCGGTACTGTTAATGTTTCCTGCGGTGCACCTTATATTTTTGAGACAATATCCGCATGCAAATTAGAATTTCAACTTAAGGGAATCTGTAATTTTTGCCAAAAACTCCGAACAAAAAGTATACTTATACATCTCCAAGAGATGCCATGGTCAAAAAATATAACTTTGTGAAAATGGTAAGTGAATCCGAAAACTACTCACTAAAAGAAAACACCATCAATTGGTACACAGACGAAACGAGAACAGCGAAAGCTACAGGTGCTGGAATTTTTGGGCCTATCAGTACAAATAGGCCAATCTTCAAATATATTTCAAGCTGAAGTTAACACCATTGTAAAATGTGCAGAACTTAACATCGAAGGGAATCACCGGAGCAAAACATCACTATTATGTCTGACAGTCTAGCTGCCCTAAAAGCACTCAGCTCATGTACAATCCAAGCTAGTATTGGAATGTATAGAAAAATTTAACTCCAGGGAAACGAGGGGGCGTACTCCTTAGCAAAGGAGCAAGGGCTCCTCTAATGGTACCCAAGCCTTACTGCGGAATACTAGGATACCAGACGAAGAAAGGACTGGGCAAAACTATCTAAACTGAGGCAGGCCAAAATGCTTCTCAGGAATTACAGCCAAGAGCGTTTCAAGACTTGTATCAGATTGAGTAGGAATAACCCCTGGATAGTTACAGGTCTCCTCATGGGCCATTGCAAATAAAGAAGGCATCTAAGCATTCTAGGCCTAGTAAGAAGTGCCACATGCAGACTCTGCAACGAACACGAAGAACACCAGACCCCATCATGAGCAGCTGCAGTGCACTAATGCACCAAAGACTCAAACACCTAGGATGCCACCAGGCCTAAGAAGGACAATTACATTCTATGAAGATACTCCAAATATTAAATTTTCTGAAGGAAATTGGGTTAGAACAGGAACTGTAGTAAACCAACTGACCCAGCTAAAATGGCGGAGCACAATATGAGTCGCAGTGCAATGCTATACCTCTAAAACCAATCAATCAATCGAGGCCCACCTAGATAAAACGCCAAAATTTTGTATGGACTAAAGGCCGTTAAAAAACCTATATACGACCTTCAGAACGAAATACGCTTTTTCGAAATATAGATCATCGTCGATCTGTCAAATTATATTAGAGGATATCTATAATGTTGATGGATTAAAAAAACATTAAAAAAATTTAAATTTTTATTTTAGAAAAAGGTGATTTCAGGGCAATTGGGTAGCATTTAAAAAGGAATATACATTCTCAGAACTCAGGTGGGAAAATCTTTGGTTTGAGACATCGCTAATATAAAAACAAAAACTGGTGGCAAACATTTCACAATGCCACCAACTTGTTGCAATACTGTTAAGTAACGCACGTCATAAGGCTCGCCCCACTAATAAGAAATCTATGATTTTTCATTTTCAAAAAACTTCACAAAGTCAATAAGTGTGACAGCTGAGACTGGTGTATGAATGATTTACTTTATTCATAGCATTGAACTTTTTGAATGCAGCTTTAAGTATTTTTCAGTAAATATTGCAACCCAAGGGAACACATTAAATGAGCATAAATATTGTGTAGTGAGCTTAAAATTGAATGAAAATGGTAAGGTAGTTTCTCATACCGATACTAGGTATAATTCATCCGACGAATTCTATAAACACTCAGTTTTCATTTACTTGAAGACCAACACTTTTTTATTCAATCACTGATAACGACAATGTCGTCCATTTTCAATTAGTTAGATGGATCTGTTAAACATAGGGTCCTCCCAACTATCCACTCCAGAACAACATTGAAGAAATCACATGTTAGCTTATTCCCTTGATAAGATCCTGTACGTCATGTTTGAAATAGTTCGAATGAGCTATTTCCCAGTTGCTTTCTACACATCAGGTGTATCTTGTGATACACCCGAGTGTTTGTCGGCATTAAGTGCTACTAACGTCCTGAAGATGTATTGAATGAATTAATTTGTTGGTCTTTTCGTGTATTTGCCTTAAACAAAAATAAATATTCTGAAGCCATAGGTTAAGATGTTCACACAGTAAGATAAGTTGGATACGGTCTTATATTCGACAATTAGCAGCGATATGCCCCTGAAAGAATGAAGCTGACAGGCACACTGAGGGAAGAACATCGTAGAATCAAAAAATAAAATACTTTAAATCAAAGTTAAACGTTAACACGGATATTTTAAAATCAAAAGCAAACGAAAAAAGGGAACAAAAAAAAGCATGGTTACCACCGCAGTATACGAACCAGCGGTGCTTCAGTTATCAGTCTTACCATTTGTTGACAGAGTCTTACTCTCTGTTGAAAATAACTTGTATTTTGAAGAAGTTATACTTAAACATGAAAATAAAGAGACGAAACAACCTTGAATTCAATACGAGTGATTTACATTTTACGTTGCGTTTTTCCCTGAGTGTATATTTCCATCCATCCATATGAATGATGTGACTCATGCGGCTTACCAATTCAACACCACCGTAGAGTACTTATAACGGAACCGAGGTGTTGTCGGCAAGGACTCATGACAGGATGTTCCATTTTCTCTCATAGACGGGAGGTGCTATAACCCAGGAACATCAAACACGTCAGCACATTGTTGAAACATCTCCATCTGTGAGTCCAAAACCTTTCCTTCCCTTACCACCATTACAACCCCCTGCTTATAGGTACAGTGGGCTGATCCTGGCAGCAGGAAGGAAAGGGTGTTTAGGCTACGTCGGCGTGGCATGCTAGCATGAGCACGTCCTAGCTCGTCGGTGGGGGGGGGTTCTTGCCAATGTAGCGCTAAACGGTCGTTACGTATAGTTACATGCCGGAGGAAAATATAAAAAAAATTCGGGTTCAAAAAAAGTCGAGCCCGATATCGTCCTGATTCAAAAGAAATCACACCCAAAATAACCCATACAAATACTCAAGTGAGGAGAGAGCGAGATGGTAGTGCCTCTCAGAGTGTTTTTCCCACCCACGTATCACACGGATACAACCTTGGCTGTTATGTCCTCGTTTTTATAACAGCCCCTAAATCGCGTCGATAACCTCACTATTGGTTGTTGTAAAAAGCCATCAACCTAGATAACTTACTTACTTTCTTTTCGATAACCAAAACTTCACCTTAAGGTTATCGATAATCATCTTCATTAAGGTCTTCAGATTTTCGTTCATCACTGTCACATCCACCTATGACGTCACTTATTAGACGTTCATGCTAAAAATCTAAAATTCATAGAAACAAAATCTTCCCAGGAAGGAATCAAATCCATCAGCGGAAACAATGAAAGGTACGAAAAGTATTTTTGTTTACAATCGTAAACATTCAATTTATTGAATAAAAACTTATTCTAACAAAATTCTTAAGAAAAATCCTAATATAAGAAAAATATGAGATGTCAAATGAAGTAGGTATATAATAATTTCAATTCAAATCAAAATCGTTAAATTACTTAAAAATTATAAAAAAAAAACAGATACCAACAGTCGATTACAGTTAAGGATAATTTCAATAATACAAAATTTTTCTTGTATCTTTCTTTCTTCAACTCAGCTAAAATTAATAAAGTAAAGGTATCAATAATTTACAAAAATAGTTGGTTTTATAAGAAAAAAAAATCGGATTAATTAAAGAACACCCCTTCTTCACAATATTCTAAAAATAAGAATATAAAAATGTACATGAAAAAGAAAATTGAATCAATTTTAAGAAAAAGTCTACATTTAGGCTGAATCAGATATTTGAATTATCCATTCACACACATCAAATTTTATTTTTATATCTAATAAACTCAACTCAATCTTAATTTGGTTCTTATAGTAATACTATTTTATAGAATTAAATTAAGGTGACAATTAAAAATATATTTTCAATATCATGCATTAATTTTTTTTCACAGACAATAATCTTCCGTCGTTCACCACAGTACAGTGCGTTATTAAATTTCTTTAATAAAAAATAATCTCTTTTTCGCCACGATATGCAAAGTATTGCATACCCGTAGGCTCGCTTTAAAATTTTATATTTGTATATGTCTGTATTAGTGCATTTGTAATTTAAATGATTTGTGTATGTATATAATTAAAGATGTATTGTTTTTTTGTGTTCAAAGATTTAAAAAAAGTAACTTACCACAGCTTTATGAACTCCTCTGAGGTGGTGCACCGCTTCATAGGTTGGTATTGCTGCCTGCAAATTCAAACACTTATTGAACAGACAAACAAAAAAAAATTCACTACACCTTTTTTTTAAAATGTAACTGATTTGCTGCTTATTCACTTGCAGATTTAAAAAAAATGTCTATACTTTTTTTTTCTTTTTTTTTTATTATCGCACTTTTTTTTTGTTAGGCGTGGTGAAAAAGGAAGATATGTGGGGAATTAATTTAAGTAAATGGTAGGTATAAAGGAAAATGAAATTAGTGATAAGATTATGAATAACAACAAAATTACACTTTAATAAAAAAAACTAATAATATGGTAGACATAATGATGATGCGGGGAATGTCTTCGGTGAGAATGCTGGGATGATGACGTAGCGGTGCTCTTAGCTTGGCTGGCTAGTACGATCGTTCGCTGGCGGCAAGATCAAACGAATCCGATGATCTCGTTAACAAGTAAAGAGAATAGAATAATGTTTTTTTTTTTTTTCTTTTTTGGTGTTTTAAGCACTATACACTACACCTGAGATACCTTCGGGATGGTGCGGGTGCTCCTTTGGTAGTTTTTTTTTTTTTGTTCTTGGAAGATTATGGTTTTTTATAGGTTAGGTTTTGGGGGTGGGTTTTTTTTTTGTTTTTTTGTTCTGTTTGTTTTTTTTATAGGGTTTCGGAGTCGGTTTAGCGTGGTTAGGGTTAACTTTTTTTTATTTTAAGGGCTTTTTAGTGTATGTTAGCGTGGTCACATTTGCAAGTTTTTTTTTTTTTTGTTACTGGTTTTACATTTATATATACATATGTATGTTAGCGAGCTCACTTTTTTTTCGTTTTTTGCTACGTTTTACATATAATATATGTATGTTGGTGTGGTCACTTTTTGCACGTTTTTTTTGTTACTGACCATTTTTTTTTTTTTTATGCATGTATCTATAGATATAAGAACGCACGTTATTTAAGTTTTCAGTTAAGTTTATATTTTTTCGTATTGTTTTATTAACTTTTAAGCAAGATCTTTTAATGATCTTTTAGATTTTAAAAATGGTACAATACTCGTACACAAATTTATACTAAAATAAAACTTAGACTAACAAAAACCCGAAAAAAATATGTTTTTTTTTTTAACACCTGACCGACTTACACGTCCGAAACGACCCGTCTAAAATTTGTTACAGCAAAGAGAGCGAATCTGGGGCAACCACCGCCTTTTATAGCCCGACGGCAACCCTCACCAAGTATGATGGCGTCATCGGTGGAAAGATGGTGGTAGGAGTGATTCCGGAGGTCTTTTTCCTGGCCGTATTTTTAATCTAAAAAATTAACTTTTTACCTTAAAAATTATTTCTAATTTTATTGAAAATAGGTGTGATAAAAGTTTTTATTTCCAGTCAAAAACAGCCAAGAAAATTAACCCGGAAGCACTTCCATGTCGAAAAAAACCATAAATTTTAAAGAGGTGTGTGTTATTCGATGATTTCCGCGTAGCATAATATTTTCTCTTAAATAATTTCTAATTTTCGCTTAAAATGCAAAAAGATCTTGTCACCCGCTTCTCTTTATCGTTTTCGGGCAGCCAAGCATGAAACTCACCACACCTTCAAAGACATTCACCCCCATCATCAGCACTACCTTACCATAACTTAAAAAAAATAATGATTTGAGTTTTTGCTAAACTCATACCAGATACTCTCAAACTGTATCGACTGTTGGTTTTGAATATTTATAATTTTCTAATAACTGACACAACTGTAACCATAGAACTCTTCGTTTCCTACAACACTTATCCATTTCCGAGTCAACGATGGAAATTGAAAAGAAATGAAACGCTTCATTGCTTATTGCTTAGTATGAATATCGCTAATCGACCCACGCCCGAGAAGAAGTCTCGTGTTCAGACTGAAGCTAGCCAGCACAAACACAAAAAAATGCTATCATCCTACTTTTTTATGTCTTTCGAATGAAAAACTCCTAACACCTTACCGTTCGCATCTACCAATTCGTAGAGATTATTCCCTATGATCTTAGAGATTTTCGCTTTAATAAATTTAGGACATAATTTAGCGTTTATCCTTTTTGTGGCATCACTCAGCACGAAATTTCTTTTGAAGACGATATCGCCAACATTATACGTTATATTTTTGCTTCTTGTGTTGTACATATGCTCGTACGTAAGATGGGCTTTCTGTAAAGAATCTTTTATGGCTGAATGGATAATGTTCATTTTTGATGGTTTTGGAATCAGGTTAATTTCCGAGTTATTGACACAGTCAAGTTTTCGTAGCAGCTCAAAATCTGAACCATGTTCAACCATTTTCTGGCCAAACAAGGCTTCGTATGGTGTCATACCGATGGCAGAATGTATAGCTGTCCTAAGCGCACAAGTAATGGCCGAGAGGTTAACGTCCCAATCTCTCTGGTCTTTTCCAATGTACGACCTAATAGCCGCAAGGATGGAACGGTTAACCCGCTCACTGGCATTAGCTTGTGGAGCATACGAAGCGGTTTTAATATGTTTAATACCATACGTTGATAACAAACCAGAAAACACGGAGCTGGTAAACTGTTTACCGTTATCGGTTAGAATAGACTCCGGAACACCAAACATGCATAGAATCTCTTCATATAAAAATTTACGTGCGGTTTCAGCTGTAGCTTTTCTTAACGCTTTAATGACCACAAATTTCGTTAGCTGATCGAGGGCAATGATGATGTAAATGTTACCATTTTTAGATCGAGGATACGGTCCAAGATAATCCATGTAGATGTGTTGGAATGGACGTTCCACCACAAACGGTTTACCCATGGGCTGTCGTAAGATTTGGTTGGACGCTTTGGACATCTTACATACCTCGCAACTACCTACAAATGCTTTCACCTGTGAAGCCATGTTTGGCCAAAAGAATTGCTGTCGTAGCCTATGTAGAGTTTTACCTAAACCTCCATGCGAAGCCCTAGGTGGTTGATGTGCCAGAGTAATCAGATGATCGGTCAGCTGCGATGGAATCCATAACTTCCATCCTAGGTCATCCTCTAAAGGATTCCCTGTGCTGTGCTTGACCTTCTTGTACACAAAATTTTCCGAGACTTGAAGGTCTGGCAGCTGGTCTTTTTGTTTTGTGATGTTGTCAATGATCTTAACATATTCCTCAGATTGAAAACTGGGATCTGTTAGATCTATGTGCAGCACATCAGAAGGAAATTCAACCGATAAGGCCTCTATGTTCAATGCGTCTGCTGCAAAAACTCGTGACAGAGCGTCTGGCACGACATGCTGTGAACCTTTACGATGCTCTATATCAAAGTCATAACCTTGAAGTTTGAGACTCCACCGAGCTAATCTACCACTGAGGTCCTTTTGACCCATCAACCACTTTAAACTAGCATGGTCGGTCACTACTTTAAAATGGTATCCCTCTACGTAAGGGCGGAACTGAGCAATACTCATAACTGCAGCTAAGCACTCACGTTCAGTGACGCTAAAATTACATTGAGCCTTGTTCAATTTTTGTGAATAGAAAAAGATGGGACGTTCATTGTCTTCATCGTCTTTTTGACATAGTACGCCACCAATTCCTGTCGACGATGCATCACACAAAATGACAAAAGGCTTGCTGTAATCCGGATTCACTAAAACGGGTGCGGAAGTTAATATGTCCTTAATTTTTTGAAAGGATTCTAATGCTTCATCATTAAATTCAAACTTAGTGTTCTTTTTTAGGGTGTTAGTTATAGGGGCAGCTAAAGTACTATAATCTCGTACGAACCGGCGATACCACCCAGACATACCAAGAAACCTTCGTACCTGTCGTTGATTTTGTGGAACCGGGAAATCTCTAATACCAGAGACTTTCGCAGGGTCAGTCTTAAGACAACCATCGCCAATGATGTAGCCTAAGTATTTAAGTTCCTTGAAACAGAATTTCGATTTTTCCAGGTTAATTGTTAGACCTGCAGCTGTCAATCTTTCGGCGACGATGTTTAGGTAACGAATATGTTCCTCAAAGGTGCGAGTGACTATCAGGAGATCGTCCAAGTAAACAAAAACATTTTCTTTTAATTCGTGACGTACCACTTTGTCCATTAGCTTGCAAAGACGTTGAGGTGCATTGCAGAGGCCAAAGGGCATGACTTTGAATTGGTACAGAGGCTTACCGGGAACCGTAAACGCTGTCTTTTCCCGTGATGACTTCTCCAACGGTATTTGCAGAAAAGCGTCTTTCAGATCCACACTAGAAATATAGTGTGTATCTGAAATACGACTTAACAACGCTTGTATATGAGGCAAAGGATAGGCACTTTTCTTGGTCTTTGCGTTAACCTTCCGGTAGTCAAGACACATCCGGTTTTTCCCGGGTTTTCGTATCAAGACTACTGGAGAGCTCCATGGGCTGTTACTCTCTTCAATTATGCCCATGTCAAGTAATCTATTCAATTCCTCATCTAGTAGCGATTGCACTGCCGGAGAAACAGGATAGTGTCGTTGTTTTATGGGCTCGGCATCCCCTGTGTCTATCTCATGTTCCTCCAGCGTAGTTTTTCCTAAACCAAGAGTGGCAAAGGATGGAAACTTGCTAATGGCTGTCTGAAGTTTGTTGGATTCTGCTCCTGATAACTCACGCATCTCAGAAGACATACTGTTAAACGTGGCGTTTGAAATTTCTGATATTAAATTTGGTGCGAGTCTAAAAGCTATCCAGAAATTGATTCCTAAATACAATTTACGTTGTAGGGAAGGAACTAGGTACATCTCTATCTTTTTCGTTTCATTTTTATAAGTGACATCTACTATGAATCTTGCTGTCATAGGCTGACTACGACCATCTGCTGTTTTGACGTTGGATGAACAACGAGTGTAAGCAATGTTGTGTTTCTTCAGATAATCATCACCCTCTCCGCCCAAGCAACTAATGTTGGCACCACTGTCTAGCAAACCTAGCATGCTTTCGCCAAACATTTTTACATTGGCATAGGGACGAGGATCATCTGAGCAACACAACGTTGTTGCTTCAATACTTTTTATAGGGCTGTAGGGCTTCAACCGAATCTGTGGCTAGCGGTGGTAACTCTTGAGATACCTCGATTTCACTCACGTTTCTACGAAAAGGTTGAGCATCGGGTTTTCTAAATTTGTTTTGATTTTGCTCCTTCATGTATTTTTCCATATTGCGGCAAACATAAGCCATCTCATTAAGATTCTGAGCCTTAAAAGTAAGCAATAACTCACCCATATGACTGTTTATATTTTGTTTGATAAGGGTTATCAACTCGTGATTAGGCTTTGGAGAAAGCAAACGTGTATTTAATTTTTGAAGAGCCATATAAAACTCATCAAAACTTTCATTAGGTTTTTGGCGTCGGTCGTATAGCTGTTTTGAAAGCTCCGCTTGAGTCTCAAGGGATCGAAACTGCTCTAACAACGCAAAACGAAGTCCAGGCCAGTCTACTGTCGGATTGGATTTGAGGTAAACCCAAAACCAATTTTCAACTTGCCCACTAATGAACTGGTGAAAATTCATCACAATCTCTTGCCATGTGGCACCGTAACCATCTTTCAATCTCTCCAATCTGAAAATGAACTCATCAACGGTCATATTAAGATGGTCATATTTCAGACCCCATTTGTAGAAGCTATGAACTTTGGAGCTAGAAGGATTTGCTCGGAAATGAGTATCAACCGATGGTCGAGAAAAAGTTTCATCAAGGTTCCTGTTTCTTATTCGAGATAAAAAATCATCAGCATTAGGATTGAGATGAGATTGGGTTACATTCGGTGCTGCTTCACTTAAACCAAATTGAGGTTGGTTATGCACTGGAGGATCGGGAATGATAGGTGGAGGCTGTCGCCGGCGGACTTCATACTCACTTTCTACTGAAGGAGTTGCTTTCGATAGAGTTTCACGAATGATCTCTGCCATCTGCTTTTTCAGTTCGGCCCTATTCGATTCTAATTCTCTTCGAATTACCTGCATATCTTCAGACCTGCTTACACCTATAGAAGCCGTGACCACGTCCTGAATATAGGTGCTAAAATGTTTATCATTCTGGTAGTTCATTGTAGCTTGAGTAAAAGTTGCTTGCGATCCTGATGCTAAGTCGGGGATGACGGGATTTGCAGGAGGGTTTTGTTCTCCGTCAACTTGATTTGAAGGACCTTCAGTTGGTAAACCAGGGTCTACACCAGGATTGATGTTAGCCATTTTGTCTTCTGTCTGAGGAGTTCGACCGGATTGGTTATAAACAAAACCCCTACCGCGTCTTCTGGTGCTACTTCCTCGACCACGAATGCTATCGGTAAAAACTCTACCACAAATGCTATTGCTAGTTGTTCGTCCGCGATTGCTATCGGTAAGACTTCTACCGTGGTAGCTATCGCTAGTTCCTTGACCGCGACTACTATTATAGCTTAAACCTCTACCGCGACTTCTGGTCCTAGTTGCTCGACTGCGACTACTATCGCTACTATTAAGGCCGTAACCTCTACCTGAACGTAGTAAATGCCTTTGATCAGCGGAAGACATACGTCGATAAATCTAATATAGATTTTAATATTTTTTTTTTAGAGCGTAGAAATTATCAGAGAAAAAAAAATGTACGTAATTATAAAAAAAAATTGAAATTTAAAAACGAAAATTCAAAACTAAAAATGATATAAGAAAAAATTGAAAAAGATTTTTGAAACAAAATTTTCAAATTTAATTGTAAAAAAAAATTTAAATAATCAATATTTACTTTTAAATATAATTTATTAATATGTATATTCTAAATTGATTGTAAATTTATCATAAAAATGTCTGGTGGATGTGACGAATGATTTATGAAAATATCTGAAGACTAAAGACGTTGTGTACTCACTTGACATATTCAATGGTAGTTGGAAAATTTGAAAGCTGAGAATCATAACTAAATTTGATTTTTGTGCAGATGTCAATTGTTTGGTGGAAAAATTGGAAAAATAAATCAACTCGCAGCGGGCATAATACGTTGCTTCCAGAGCTCATATTATCGGTCGACATTGATTGTTTTCCGCAAAGGTAACACTCCAAACAATATTCTGAACAACTATATATTCGGCTGAGCCAAAAGTACGGATTCAAATAAAAATTGCTTGCAAAGTTAAATTTGTTATTGGTTTTGGTTGAAGTGGATGATTGTCGCAACAGACTAAACAGGGAACAATTTCAGACCTATTTACTGGACGTCCGCTCATTACTTTAATCCTCACAATATAATAAAAAAAAATTTAAAAGACTGATCTGCGCAAAAGAAAAAAAAATCAAATAAGGTTTTTAGACGGAAAGTAAAAAAATTTTCCTCAACAGTAAGATTGAAATTTTTTTCCGTATAATTTTCGAAAATTTTTCACATCAAAATTATGAAACTCAACTACCTTTCGGGATTTATCAAGGACGAATCGGGCCCCACGTTGGGCGCCACCTATAACGGAACCGAGGTGTTGTCGGCAAGGACTCATGACAGGATGTTCCATTTTCTCTCATAGACGGGAGGTGCTATAACCCAGGAACATCAAACACGTCAGCACATTGTTGAAACATCTCCATCTGTGAGTCCAAAACCTTTCCTTCCCTTACCACCATTACAACCCCCTGCTTATAGGTACAGTGGGCTGATCCTGGCAGCAGGAAGGAAAGGGTGTTTAGGCTACGTCGGCGTGGCATGCTAGCATGAGCACGTCCTAGCTCGTCGGTGGGGGGGGGTTCTTGCCAATGTAGCGCTAAACGGTCGTTACGTATAGTTACATGCCGGAGGAAAATATAAAAAAAATTCGGGTTCAAAAAAAGTCGAGCCCGATATCGTCCTGATTCAAAAGAAATCACACCCAAAATAACCCATACAAATACTCAAGTGAGGAGAGAGCGAGATGGTAGTGCCTCTCAGAGTGTTTTTCCCACCCACGTATCACACGGATACAACCTTGGCTGTTATGTCCTCGTTTTTATAACAGCCCCTAAATCGCGTCGATAACCTCACTATTGGTTGTTGTAAAAAGCCATCAACCTAGATAACTTACTTACTTTCTTTTCGATAACCAAAACTTCACCTTAAGGTTATCGATAATCATCTTCATTAAGGTCTTCAGATTTTCGTTCATCACTGTCACATCCACCTATGACGTCACTTATTAGACGTTCATGCTAAAAATCTAAAATTCATAGAAACAAAATCTTCCCAGGAAGGAATCAAATCCATCAGCGGAAACAATGAAAGGTACGAAAAGTATTTTTGTTTACAATCGTAAACATTCAATTTATTGAATAAAAACTTATTCTAACAAAATTCTTAAGAAAAATCCTAATATAAGAAAAATATGAGATGTCAAATGAAGTAGGTATATAATAATTTCAATTCAAATCAAAATCGTTAAATTACTTAAAAATTATAAAAAAAAAACAGATACCAACAGTCGATTACAGTTAAGGATAATTTCAATAATACAAAATTTTTCTTGTATCTTTCTTTCTTCAACTCAGCTAAAATTAATAAAGTAAAGGTATCAATAATTTACAAAAATAGTTGGTTTTATAAGAAAAAAAAATCGGATTAATTAAAGAACACCCCTTCTTCACAATATTCTAAAAATAAGAATATAAAAATGTACATGAAAAAGAAAATTGAATCAATTTTAAGAAAAAGTCTACATTTAGGCTGAATCAGATATTTGAATTATCCATTCACACACATCAAATTTTATTTTTATATCTAATAAACTCAACTCAATCTTAATTTGGTTCTTATAGTAATACTATTTTATAGAATTAAATTAAGGTGACAATTAAAAATATATTTTCAATATCATGCATTAATTTTTTTTCACAGACAATAATCTTCCGTCGTTCACCACAGTACAGTGCGTTATTAAATTTCTTTAATAAAAAATAATCTCTTTTTCGCCACGATATGCAAAGTATTGCATACCCGTAGGCTCGCTTTAAAATTTTATATTTGTATATGTCTGTATTAGTGCATTTGTAATTTAAATGATTTGTGTATGTATATAATTAAAGATGTATTGTTTTTTTGTGTTCAAAGATTTAAAAAAAGTAACTTACCACAGCTTTATGAACTCCTCTGAGGTGGTGCACCGCTTCATAGGTTGGTATTGCTGCCTGCAAATTCAAACACTTATTGAACAGACAAACAAAAAAAAATTCACTACACCTTTTTTTTAAAATGTAACTGATTTGCTGCTTATTCACTTGCAGATTTAAAAAAAATGTCTATACTTTTTTTTTCTTTTTTTTTTATTATCGCACTTTTTTTTTGTTAGGCGTGGTGAAAAAGGAAGATATGTGGGGAATTAATTTAAGTAAATGGTAGGTATAAAGGAAAATGAAATTAGTGATAAGATTATGAATAACAACAAAATTACACTTTAATAAAAAAAACTAATAATATGGTAGACATAATGATGATGCGGGGAATGTCTTCGGTGAGAATGCTGGGATGATGACGTAGCGGTGCTCTTAGCTTGGCTGGCTAGTACGATCGTTCGCTGGCGGCAAGATCAAACGAATCCGATGATCTCGTTAACAAGTAAAGAGAATAGAATAATGTTTTTTTTTTTTTTCTTTTTTGGTGTTTTAAGCACTATACACTACACCTGGGATACCTTCGGGATGGTGCGGGTGCTCCTTTGGTAGTTTTTTTTTTTTTGTTCTTGGAAGATTATGGTTTTTTATAGGTTAGGTTTTGGGGGTGGGTTTTTTTTTTGTTTTTTTGTTCTGTTTGTTTTTTTTATAGGGTTTCGGAGTCGGTTTAGCGTGGTTAGGGTTAACTTTTTTTTATTTTAACACTTTTAAGGGCTTTTTAGTGTATGTTAGCGTGGTCACATTTGCAAGTTTTTTTTTTTTTTGTTACTGGTTTTACATTTATATATACATATGTATGTTAGCGAGCTCACTTTTTTTTCGTTTTTTGCTACGTTTTACATATAATATATGTATGTTGGTGTGGTCACTTTTTGCACGTTTTTTTTTGTTACTGACCATTTTTTTTTTTTTATGCATGTATCTATAGATATAAGAACGCACGTTATTTAAGTTTTCAGTTAAGTTTATATTTTTTCGTATTGTTTTATTAACTTTTAAGCAAGATCTTTTAATGATCTTTTAGATTTTAAAAATGGTACAATACTCGTACACAAATTTATACTAAAATAAAACTTAGACTAACAAAAACCCGAAAAAAATATGTTTTTTTTTTTAACACCTGACCGACTTACACGTCCGAAACGACCCGTCTAAAATTTGTTACAGCAAAGAGAGCGAATCTGGGGCAACCACCGCCTTTTATAGCCCGACGGCAACCCTCACCAAGTATGATGGCGTCATCGGTGGAAAGATGGTGGTAGGAGTGATTCCGGAGGTCTTTTTCCTGGCCGTATTTTTAATCTAAAAAATTAACTTTTTACCTTAAAAATTATTTCTAATTTTATTGAAAATAGGTGTGATAAAAGTTTTTATTTCCAGTCAAAAACAGCCAAGAAAATTAACCCGGAAACACTTCCATGTCGAAAAAAACCATAAATTTTAAAGAGGTGTGTGTTATTCGATGATTTCCGCGTAGCATAATATTTTCTCTTAAATAATTTCTAATTTTCGCTTAAAATGCAAAAAGATCTTGTCACCCGCTTCTCTTTATCGTTTTCGGGCAGCCAAGCATGAAACTCACCACACCTTCAAAGACATTCACCCCCATCATCAGCACTACCTTACCATAACTTAAAAAAAATAATGATTTGAGTTTTTGCTAAACTCATACCAGATACTCTCAAACTGTATCGACTGTTGGTTTTGAATATTTATAATTTTCTAATAACTGACACAACTGTAACCATAGAACTCTTCGTTTCCTACATACTTAGGGCTAGTTTGTTAACAGTCGAATTAGCTTTTAGCATTATTTTCATATGTTTTAGTTCGAAGGCGCTAATCAACCAAAATCGGTTGATTAGCTTAATCCATGATTAAGAACTCAGAATTCTCAGAAAAAAAATTAGTTTAAGTTGACATTCGACAGTTTACAGTTGGCAGTAATCATGGATTAAAGATGATCAAAGTTGAACAAATTGGCCCTTACAATCTAATCGTTATCGTACTCCGAACCACAGGCTAGATCCAAGAGGTCATAATACTTCTAATTGATAAATTTTTCAGCCTTGCCGGTATGGATGCACCTACAAGAATGTTAAGTATTCTCACGTTCCAGTTGCATATTGTCAATTGGTAGCCGACTAGCGTTTCGGGGTTGTTTACTATTTAGAGCATCCATTCTGTAGAAACAATACAAAATTATAGATTTCCCCACTTGCTTTAATGAGTTTATCAAGTTAAGTCCGGTTGGATAAGACCCAGTATGCGCCAGTTACTAACTTTAGCCCAATTTTCCAGTGCGAGGTGAAAGTTTTACAGGGAACAGGTCAAAAGTCTGGTTCCAAAAATAATGCTTTTCATAATTCTGCTTTTTTGAAAAAATAAATCAGTTTTTCAAAATTCTGCTTATTTTTATTTCTACCTGTCAAAAGTTTTTTTTAATTCTTTTCAGAATTTTGAAATTCAGAAATTTGAAAAACAGAATTTTGAAAACAGAATTTTTAATACAGAATTTTGATAACAAATTTTTTTCGCTGGCAAAATTTCGACCCCAACCCAGTCTTACAACGGTTAAATGATCATAATTCCGGAATTAACACTCCTTTTCTCTCAGACCGTTCCGCAAATGTAAGAAGGTACATTAGATATCCACTGAAAAAAATTTTCTTACGTAAACTGTTATTAAATTTGTTTTCCAGGATAAATAACTTTGAATTAATTCACCCATCAGAAATTGGCCCTCAGTACTCAGTTTGATAAAACAAAATTTAAAACAAATACAATTTAATCTTTCAAAGTAAACTTTTGTCTAAATTGTATCAAGATCTTTAGTTTTTTGACTTTATCGTAAGGTACTCGTTCCTTAAAAAAAAAATAATTTTAAATTCTTTGTTTAAAATTCATTCATAAACTTTCCATAAATGAGAACATAAAAAACACTTTGTATCCATAACCACAATTATTACTTTCCAATCTGCATGTTTTGTTAAACAGATTAAACTTTTTCCAACACACACGTCCCCAAGAGTTCTGAAAACTTAATATTACAACAACAACAACAAAACTTACTAAAGCTACCAGAGTTTATGCAAACTATATAAAAGTCAAACTATGGATACTTGCATGGAAATTTATTGACCCGGTGATATCAAAAGTTAATTCCCCTTCTGCGAAACTCTATCCATATGCATGTCTAGAGTAGGGAGTTCAGTCTATGTTCCAAGTATACTCTCAATTTTCAAGACAAAGTTCAAAAGAAAACCCCTAAAATTGATCCCAACTATACTTCAGACCGCCAAAATAATTATTGCCAAGAATGTATTTCCCTATGTACCGTTACCCAGTGCCAAGAGTCAAAATAAAAAAAAACCCAAAACACCATGCTTCCACTTATATACTCTCACACACCATACCACATCCACAAGTGACTGTGCTTCGAGAGGTTTAAATTTTTGGAAATAGGACATGATGTGAGCTGCTATTATGCAACACAAGAGGACAAGACAATGTGCAGCACTATGGTGGATGGAAGTTATTCTCAAGAGTCGCCCTCAGATAAAGGCAACCATGTTGCAAATTGGCTTGATAGTCAGTGTTGCCATTATATGCTTTTTTTTTTTGTTGGAATATTTGAATAAGAGTACCTGCAGTCTAGAGCAGAATGCAGCAGTGCAGAGCGTGACAGGAATTATAATAGCTGATGGGTTCTGCAATTAGTTATTACTTGAAGTCTGAAACATTGTCCATCAATTCTATTTTGTTTTTAAACATGTAGTTTTGAATATTTCAATTTGTCTAGCCGTACTCTATTTAAATGATCATGAAGTTAGCCTTGAGTCTTGCGTTAAGTTACGTCAGTGCCACTGAAAAGAAGGTTAGCCTAACCAATAAAGTATGCCTGGGAAGATTTGACGTCAAGATTGTACTTCGAGATTGTGCTTATTGCAAAAGTAGGGAAGAAAGGGTTATTTGGTGGTTGGGTGTGTAGAAATCGGATAGGCAATGGCCGGGGCGAACTTGGTGGCTCACAGTGATCCGCAACTTTTTCAACACATAAATTGAGCTTTAGAACAGGCATTTAATTACCCCGGACCACTCTGATGGTAGCTTTATTAAGATTATGCACAGCTGCAGTTTGGAGATCCCAAGCAAACACTTGAATGCCCAGGTTTTACACCGACAGGCTAAAGGATTCCGCAGTTCGCCAACAACTAGGGGACAATCTTTCCCAAGGACTGAGAATCAGCAGCAGTGAACCTTTCTCCATCGAACACCAATGGTGCACTGTGAAAAATGTTTTTATAACCGGTGGTGAAAGAATAGTCGGTTGGGCACAAAAAAGAAATAGTGCTTGGCTATCTGCGAAAAACTGGGAAGAGATCGACGAAAGAAAACTACTTCGAGCTCGCATCGCAGCTACTCAAGCAGCAAAGAGAAACGAGCTAGAGTCTACGTATCGTATGAAGTTGAGAGAAGTTTACCGTAGCGTGAGACGTGACAAGCATTACTACATCAACGTATTAGCTGAAGAAGCAGAAGATGCCGCATATCAAATCACAAAAGACCTTACAGGTGTACAAAGCTCAAAACAACACCTGGTGAAGGTTTCCTGCTCATGCCCAGAAAGTGGACGAAACACTTCGCTTCGGTGTTAAACTGTGTGTTCGCCAGCGATGCGCACCCAATACCTGATGACTCGTCTGAAACAACAAATTCCAGAATACTTACAGCACCTCACAGTGGAAAAGAGATCATTGCCGCCATTAAAACACTGAAGAACACGTGCTAGGACTCGACGGTTTTCCCGCAGAGCTCTTACAATTAGCAGCACCAACGACATCGATTAAGCTTCTGCATCCACTCATAGACAGAGCTTGAAAATCTGAGTCCGATTGCTTCCCGAAGGAGAGGAAAAACGGAATGATCTTCAATTTCCGGAAGAACGAAGATTTGATGCAGTGAGAACACTGATATAGCAGCAAAATTTGTGTAAGAATGAAAAGAATAGGAGACACACTAGACCGGTTGGACGAGACCAGTATCCGGTGGTTACCACGAGGAGGTAAAATAAGCACAATTGAAGTGTAGAAAAAGTTGCGGATCACTGGGAGCCACCAAGTTAGCCCCGAAAAGTGCGTACCCGCTTTCTTCTAGAAACCGTACATGATGGTACATGGGATTAGTTTAGGCTCACAAGGAGGGGATCACAACGGATTCATCAAGTTCTGAAGACATATGTTAGTTAGAACCATACTATAGAGTGCCTTGGTTGAGTTATCCTTCTCTTCTTGGAGGAGCACAAATCAGAGTCACCTTATTAAATTTTTCTACGAAACGGATGGTGACCCGGCGCTAAAGGCCCACGCTCACATTATCAAGGCCTACCTAAGTAGTTTTTGAGAGTCGATTTTATCAACTATCAACTAGCAAGTGAAATAAAATGATTAAAATCTATTTTGTTGGTAAAAGCTGATAAATCTTCCAGAAACAAATACCTTATATATTATTTTAATAAACTTTATTCTTTAAAATTAATAAAATTTTTACCTTTTAACTAAATACATACATATAAGCGATTAATAAAAATAAAACGAACTGGCAACACCATTTTTAAAAATTGCACTTCGATTTTACAAGCACTTAGTTGATAGTGGTTCTCATTTTTCAAAGGATAGAACAAACATCTCCCCAACGAACGTAATTCGGGTGACTTTTTCCTCTAAAAAATAACTTTCGGATTTGGTTACGGTCATAGTATCTGTACGTCATCTGTTTTACTATATCGCTCTTTAAGTAGTCATCTAAGTAGGTGGAGATGGAAAGGGCTTGGGTTGATAGGTTCTCTTTAAACACGAACACAAATTTGAAGTTAAAAAAGGTCATCCTTGGTTTTTGATAAAATTTTAAATCCTCTACCATCGAGTTTCCCTCACCAAAGCAGACAGTTCAACTTAAACATACGAAGCAGTTTTTAAACCATAAAAATTAAACCAAATTAATTAAATTATGAAAGTTTGGTCTAATTAATTTTTTCATTTTCTAAATTCTAAACAGTTTTCTTCTTGCTGTTTTGTTGCTGAATTTTGCACCCATGACAATGAATAAGTTTGAGGTTTCAGAGGGTTGGGTAGAGGTAAGTCAGGCATAGTATAGCACAAGTATAAGCATAGAATTTCACTTGGCTCGCTCAACTCTGTGAAGTGCTATTAATGGATGCATCACAGCTTTCCCTGGTCCAGACTAAACCAAACCAAACTAAACTAAACCAGACCAGACCAGTTGGAATTCTATGGAAACTATTTTAACAACTTTTTGATTGAAATTATAAACGAAAGTTTTTCGACAACCACATGCTGATTGCATTAAGTAAAAAGTTCATTGTTAAAACATCACACATATGCGAGAGTGTTGTGTGTGTTTAGATAGGTAAAAGGTCAAATATTTTAGGAACATTCAATAACATTTATCTTCTCTCTTAAAGTACCTAATGGAAATTATGGAGCACGTAAGGAGAGGTTTGAAACTTTGACCTATTGTGGTGTCAGGGCTGATGAATCCCACAATATTGAAATATTGAAATATTTGGAATTTGCATTCAACTTTAATCTTTGTTGTACTAAACTCTCAAGGTCTAAATAATTTTGTTTTTGTTTTTGAAAGGGAGCAATAGCAGTATTTGAGATTGCTTTTCAATAGAAATCTGTATTTTGTTCTCAACATTGATTGCAAGTGTATTAAAGTAAAAAACAGGACCAAAAATACCTACCTACGGAATGGGAGACGGACAGTATCCCCGAAATTCAAAATCGAGAAAATCCAAAATCTTAAAAACACAGAATTCCGAAAGTACAAATTAAATTATAAAACAAAAGTTAGTACTGAACAAATAAATAAAACATAAACCAAACTTCGAATGAGCCACTGATGTCAAAAATGTCCATAAATGATCAATATTCGTAATTTTAGGTTTGAATTTTCTGGATTTTGGGTTTTCGAGATTCCGGATTTTCGGAAATTTTGGTTTTCTGTTTTTTGCATCTTTGGGATTCCTGTTTTCGGGATTCTGACCCCAACTCCTGCGGAATACCAGATGAATCATTAACTTATTAAACGGTAATAGGTATGTTAATTAGGTATGTATACTGAAGTATGATAGCAATACTATTATATTTGAAGTATTCAATAGCAACACAATTTTTTTTTTTTTTCTTTTTTCAATACAGTCGATATAAAAATAGGCTTGTGAGCATCAAAAGAAAGTGAATTTTAAGAGGATTTTAATTTAATTTTACCGAGTTAGTATTTTGGAAAATTATTATTATTTTATACATTCACCCCTATCGGGAACGAAATTTCCCGGGGAATTTATTTTTGGGAAAAGGGTTCCCCATCGAAATGTGCCAGGATTCTTGTTCCGTTTTCGCTTTTATTTTGTTTCTCTGGTATTAAGAATAACGTAAAAGTGAAAATGGAGCGATTTACCCAGCAGTTTTTCGATTAAGAGCCTTTTTCCCAAAAATAAATTCCCCGGGAAATTTTGTTCCCGATAGGGGTGAATATGCTTAGTTAAGTATTGTCTTACTGGTATGCAGTCCGTAATTTATGTAAGCATTAAGCTACTAAGAAATATTCAATTGAAGCGTTTAGAAGATGAAGGTGTTAAGCGACATTATCAAACACTTGACTAATTAAGCTTTAAAGTTTTTCTTCTTCATACAAAGTGTTTAAAACCTCGGACCTATCGTGATCTTCAAAAGATACTAAATTGACATAAAAATTATTCTGATGAAACAGAAATTTAAGTTAACAAAAGGACCTTCATCTCTGAGAAAAAAGTCAAATTTCACAAAAATGTCACTTAACTCCTTCATCTTCTAAACACTTCAATTGATAACACAACAATGTGCAGTTGTAGTATAGTTCACAAAATAAACAGAATTATTTCTTTAACTTTAGCGAAAGTTCTACTACATCTTGAAAAAATTTACATTGATAATAATAATATTGATTACATGATGCAGTCCACAATTTTCATCCCTATTATGGATTTCGCCAAATGCTTTGTGGCGGGATTCGCACTTATTTCATATTTTCTCCTGTAGAACTCACAGGGGAGGAAGTGTGTTAATGGAAATAGTAAGATAGTTCGTCGTATAATAAAGTTCGACCGGAAATTGCTTTAAATGCGAACGCGAACCCTGCGAATCACGTTGGCTTCCCGGGAGTAAAGTATTGCGAATTCTATAATAGGCATGATTATCTTAATTAAAATTCTACAATTGCCTTAAATATTTCTGTAGTGTAACTAACCTTTTCTTGGATACCGGTAGAACAGTAGTAAATTTAAAGCAAATTCAGATAGAGAACCTAAAATTCATTAAATTATTTGTAGAATTTTGATTCAAAAACTTAAATAGACTTTGACGTTTAATTAAACGAACAGCATCTGTTGATTCGCTTCGATCTTAATGAAAAACTTCCGGTAGACTTGATAAAATCAAAGACTTATGACTTATGTCAGGGATAATATATAAGTCGCTAAAGTTCTACCATCAAACACACAATAATATATTACTTTTTTTAAGTGAGTGAGCATTTTTTTTTTTTTCCATAAAGGCAATATTTTGTCAGGAGCTACTTCTTTTCCTAATGCATATGCATTTACAACTTCTCTACGCTTTATAAGACTAAAAAGAAGATTCAATTTGGCTTTTGTAATAGCTGTTGGGGTGATAAGCTTACCAGACACAATCTGCAGTGATGGCAGTGATGCCAAAAATCCTCGTTCAATTGTGGCGGCCGGGCTGTGTTCATTAATGTTAAATATTGGGAGTGGAGACTTTTTTATCATGAGTGCATGTGTGCACCGGCAGAGTACTTTATGACCAAAAATTACTTGGTGAAAGTCCCTGCCAGTGCACAAATGCACAAATGCATGAACAATAGCTTTTCTAAGTAGACAGGCTCTCAAAAATGTAACAGATTGCACCCTGTCACGTGAATTATTAAACGTGAATTATTCCAGGATGTGGATGAAAAGAACCTGAGCATCTTCTTTATTGTGGATAGAACACACTGTTCTGAATCTTTATTTATTGGACATAATTCTCTCCGACCAAACTGTTCAAATTAAGTATCCGCCCTACCAAAAGTCATTTTCTGCGGTTTTAAAAACTTCCGTCACGTCGTCAGAAGACCATCTGTGCGATCAGCCTAGTGCGGCTCCACGAAATTATGCCCCAGGAAATAAGGCCCCTAAAAAAAATTAAATATAGACCCAAATTGGGGTATTTTTTTCATGACGAAAAATGCTCCAAAAATTGGTAAAGGGAAAATACTCCACGGAAATGTGCTCCACACGGGAAACTATTCCACTCTAAGTGGGAAACTATTCCACTTTGAAATGTGGAATTATTTCCCATTTAAAGTGGGAAATAATTGAATTCTTGTTTTTTTTTAGTGGAAAATTCGCGCGAATTTTCCAATATAAACTAATTTTTTCTTAAGCTAGTAAAAAAAAAAACTTTAAACTCATTTTTTTAATATCTGGTCTTGGTTTTCCTATTTTCAATTTTATCCTTTTTCATATATATTCTGACAACTTACAATTCATTTATTCCAATTTTTGGATAAAAACATATTTGTGTTTCGTCCAACATCCTTCATGACCGATTTTGAACCTGCTTTGGGAAATGATTTAAAAAAAAAGTTTTTCCTGAAGCTGCATTGAAAGGATGTTAGTTCCACTAAACACGAGCCATACGAAGAAGACCCTCAAAAATTTAGCAGTTTATTCCGACGATGAGACTGCCGCTCTTGAACCCAGGATACATAAGGAAAGCTTTTGGTCTACTACAAGCTGAGGCAGCTACCATGGAGTTTGACTGTCTTAATTTACTGCTTGTTTATTTTAAAAAGCAGTGGATATTAAGGGTAAAAATCTTAAGTAATAACTCTTTTAAAAATAAATAAAGATTGCTCCAATATCTCTCTTTCTCATAGGAATCTCCGAAAAATTTTTCTGTCTTCAATGAAAATATGAGAACAACCAGCTCTTTAGAAGGATACAATAGTCGACTTAGAAAGAAACAACAAAAACACGGACATTTTTTAAAAATTTGTGGACTGTCTTGATGAGGAACACAATATTTCTGGTTTCTGGAGATTTATTTCAGCTCAGTATGGACTCACATTTTTGAAAAATTATATGCATAGAAAAATTGTCTCGAATATTAACAAGAAATAAAATATGCTTGACGGAATTCCTTCCGCAAATCGTCCACATTTTCAACAATAGCTCAGATTTGCCGTCTCATAATTAGGACACATTTTCAGATGAGGACGACTTTTCAGGGCAAACAGATGTGAATATCTGCATAATAAGTTTTGACAAAAATAGAAATATATTGTTGCAACGATGCAATCACTTAAAAATTTGTGAAGATTGCTATTCTGTTACTCCGTGATGGTTTGCAGCACGATTTTTTCTAATGATTTTCGATGCAAAGAACGTTCTGCAAAACCATCATCAGGGAGTTACATAACAGCTGCAAGAAATAGCACAATTTTCACATTATCTTTATATTAAAAAGCATTAATTATGTCGTCCAGAAGAGTCCGGAAACATCCAGAAATCTTCTGAAATATTTAATTTTTGGCCAAGTTTCAGAAGACTTCTGGATGCTTCAGCACTTCCAATCTAAAACGACATAAATAACAGAATATCAATTCTGGGTCCCTGATAAGCGGATTTTCACATGAATTTTTGTGAAACTGAATGTTATTGTTGCATGTAAATTATGAAAAATTAAATAAAGCCTAAGTGCTTTTTTTTCATTGGAGTCTCAAATCTCACATATGGCCCCAAAAAATAAGTTACATCCCAGAAAATTGAGAAATTTCGTTGTTGTTTTGTGTGCTTTTTATTTGGGCCTTATTTCCTGGGACCTACTTTTAAGTTTTGATATCGGTGTTGCAGCTACTTCTGGGACAGGTGAATGAAATATTTTACCCAAATCTTCATAACCGACACAGCATAATTTCTTACCGAATTCCCATTATATCGCACATTTTCCTTAAACATTATTCCTGCAATTTCATACTGAACAGCTTATTATTTATGGTGTGGTCCTTCTTCTTCTTTCTGAGAAGTTGTGATTTCGAATTCATGATCTGCTCTCTCAGAAGTTCTGATCGAAATCTTCAACATCGGCCATTGCGTTATGGCTGTATGCATCCGCTTGCATTCTTCATCAAACCAGGAGTTTTGTATTGATCGACTTTTGAAACAAAGACATCAGTGTCAGTGCTTCTAATATCAAGCTGGTAATGTTTCCACTGTTCATCAACACTTGATGTTGGTGACGTGGTCTACGAGAGATTGAAAGGGACCTGATCAGAGCACTGGAAGAACGCCTGGTGTTAGTAAAAATATTATCCCGGTTGATCATAATACCACCATATCAGTCTGTGTCAATTCTGTGATTGACTACTGCTGAGAATGCTGTCTTTTTTAGTTGTATTAATTGGGCACAGTACATCACAAATTAGAATTATGTTATGTTTTATGTCTCTGACACAAATACAAAAAAAAATGAAGAGCTTTGCTTGGAAATCCCGCACAGGTTACAAAATTTCCAGAAATTTTTGAGGTCTCAAAGTCATAAACTGACTCACTTCTGAATACCAGTGTTTTAAATTTACAATACATTTTGAAAATAATTTTACTATCCGTATATTAGAAATGAGGAGGAAATCACCATTTACTGTAATATTGTTCCAGGTTTTTGAAGTCTGTGAATTCCGGTTCCCGTTAATCGTGTTACTTCCAATGAGAAAATTTTAGTTTAGAAGTTTTTGTGTAAAGCTGCTTTATGTAAGTTTGAACAGATTGTCATTACAAAGAACACCGAAGACAATAAATTCTATTTCTCAGTTAGATATTGTGGTCCCCAAGGATAGTGTCACTAATTAACACTCGTATAGTCAACACCCCGTATCTCAGCGAAGTCTCTTGTTTTTGGATGATGAAGCCGCTTTGCACCATTCCAACTGCCTCACAATTTATTTGTCCATTTTGAGAACTTTAGTCTTGATGTGTTTGTGTGTGTGTGTGTGAGTGTGAGAATTTGTCCAAAAACTCTGTGTGTGTCTCTTAATACGCGTTTATAAGATGACCGTTGGGTATAATTTAAAACTTACTAACCTCCAAGTTCTCCTTTTCGTTGACTCCCAGTGCAACCCTCTATGGTATGTTTTTTTCTTTTTTTTTTACTATTTTCAGTTGGAAAGGGTGAAGTCAAACAAAAAAACACGAGTATAAAAAAACAAAATAAACAAACAAACCAACTTGCCCAAAAAACAACACTAGGGAACACTCTGGCGAATGGTGATGGCCAATTTCTCATGCGGCCGAGATCACACGACAGCAGCGTCCGTGTTGACTTTCAAAGTTTGTTCTCCTTTGATCCTGTAGAAATGTGTAAATTGACACTCAAGCGAAACAACTTCCCAATGACGACGAGGACGTTTGCCGCCGTTTATTCCAGATGGAGAACACAGGAATTCTCTTAACCTCTTCAAAAGAGGAACGAGCAAGAGCTCATGATGGCCAGAGAGGGGTATTGAGCGGGTGAAAAATGTTTTAAACTTTTTTGCCAAAAAAAAAAAAAACAAACACCAAGAGAAAAAAAAATCCATAAAAAAGTAGAAAAGTTTGGAACGCAAAGGGAGTTGGGTTTGTATAACTTTTGGGACAACGAATGTGGTAGTGAAACACGTTCACCGTTGTGTCGCAGTTGTGTTCTGCCTTTCTCCTTCCAGTTTCTATCTCTCTTATTCTCTCTTCTTCACATCACAGTCAGTTGTTCCCATGGAAATGATGAGCTAGAAAGATAATTAATTTCTCGTTTATCCTTTTTGCAGTTAATTTCCCAGGGCAGTAATGGGGAACTTTTGGTAGAAATATTAACAAAAAGACAACAAAAAAAACACCTACAATTTACTTATGCCAAAAATCTGAACTGATTCAGAAGTAAATCCCAAGTCGATAAAAGTTTACTCAGCCAGGATTTGAATAATATGGTAAATTTGTTTTGAGCTTTTGAATCTCGGTAAGTACTTAGAGTTGATTATGAAGCAATCAATTCATTGAATACAATGGGGTCGGGTCCTTCAAATCGACAGAAATTTGCTATTGTAAAAATGAAGAATAATATTTGTTTTGAATAGAGTTCTGCAAATTGTAACATTAAAATTTAAATTAATTTATAATAAAGTTACAAAAAAGTAAGTATACGCCGTAGTGTACATTTTCAAAAGGAAGTTTTTTTCATACACAGAGAAAAATCGACCACAAAAATTACAAATGGTACCAACTAAAAACAATAAGAATTCTCTATGGTTTTTATCCAAGAAGAAATATTCTAATTTTTAGTAGGAAAACTTTGTTATAACAAAATTTTAAAAATAAGCTGGGTGGGTCTCACCCCAAGTAGCACAGAATTCGATTTTTAACAAGAATTCTGTTGTATTTGTGTTTTGTTGAAGTAACTCAGTTTCTCAATTGTTCATTGTAAAAAATTTGTAATTTTGTAAAATGAAATGATACAAATTGGTTTCAAAAAAATTTGAACTTGTTTCCAAAAAAACTGAAATTATTCTTAAGAGATTATAAAGAAGTTTAACATTTGAACAATTAGTGGAGAACCTGGATAGACTAAAGGCTAGCGTAACAGCTATCCAGGAGGTGCGATTGGATGGAGAGGGCATGTGACGGATGAAATCGTGTGGCATCTACCATGAGAAGTGCTTCAAGGAGGGTCAGGGTCAGCGGCTGTTTGGGTGCGGTTTTGTGATAAGAGGAAGACTTAAGAGGAAGACCAAGACCAAGATGTCTTGGGCTTTAATGCGGTTAGCGAGCGCCTGGTCACAATCCGCATCAAGGCAAAATTTAAAATTTCAGAACGTGACGATGATCTGTGTTCACGCACCCCCCCCCCCCCCCCACGAACAGAAGGATGCTCCAATTATTGACGAGTTTTACGACCCCAGTAAGCTGCTTTTCAAATCCAACAGAGCCTACTACAGTCTGTCAAAGCTATTCAAATCCAGAAATCTAACCATAACTTCAAAACTGCTGCTGTACAGGACAATGGTCCTGCCAGTACCTACTCATGTATGGATCCGAGACTTGGGTGCTAAGCAAAAGGCACTGTGACCTCTTAGCCGCGTTCGAGAGAAAAGTCTTACGGAGAATTGTTGGCCCCATATGTGAGGAAGGACGATTCCGGAGACGGTACAATCATGAGTTGTACGCAATCTACCTTGAAGCAGACATAGTGACAAAAATTAAGCTTGGTAGACTCCAGTGGGCAGGGCACCTAGCTCGTATGAGCGAAGAGGAACCTGCTCGGAAAGTCTTTTGTGGTACATTCTATGGTAGACGGCAGCGTGGTAGACCATGCTTGCGCTGGAGAGATGGCGTAGACCAGGACGCCTGAAGCCTTGGGGTGCGCAACTGGATGGCGTCGGCTCGAGACCGGGATAGGTGGAGAGACTTGTTGAAAGAGGCCAGGACCGGATCCCGGTTGTCGAGCCGATGATGATGATGATGAGTAAGGAGAAGGTATATAGGTCGATAATTGGAAAGCACAGTCTACATGCCGAAACGTCCAAACGTTGACTCAGACCACTATTTGGTAGTGTCTCGAGTACGGATGCGGATATCTATGACGCCACAACGCCGCCGAGCAGATGCTGTGAAAAAGTTTGATGTCGTGTTTGTGTGTGTGTTTCACAAAGCGAACACAACGAAACTCCTGGTTTGACGAAGAATGCCGTCTGGCGCATGCAGCTATGCTGCAATGCAATGCTGCAAACAAGAACCAGACCCGCTGAGAGACAAGCCCGACAGCTCTATGGGCAAAAAAGAAGAGAGGAACGCCGACTTTTCAGGAAGAAAAAGAGAGAGCACGAGAAGCAGGTGGTCGAGTCTATTGTGGATTGTACCGGCAGAGGGGATGTTCGAAAATTCTACCAAAGGGTACGAAGATCTACCTTAGGCTACAAGGCCAGAATTGAAGCCTGTCGAGATGAGAGGGGGAATATGGTAGTAGACACACAGTCAGTGCTGAGGATCTGGAAGGAACATTTTTCTAGACTCTTGAACGGCGAAGATAGCCAACATTCCGCTGTCATTCCATTTAATTTCGACAAAGATGGCCAACAATTCCGTTCACCTGACCTAGATGAAGCGCGCTTAGCGCCACGCACGTACTTGCTTTTTGGGTAAGAGTTGCTGTAGATGAAAAGTTTATACAGGCTGTAAATTCGGTAAAGAATGGATAACCTTGAAAGCTCACTTCATGACCTTTAAAAAAAAAATAGAAGAAAGCTCTTTTCCAAATAATACCTTAGATATGACCTGTTTTTCGTTCAGTGTATTTTTTAAAGTCGTTTCATTGATTTTTTTCAATGATATTCTGAAATAATTGCACTAATGGACAAGTTAAACAAAATTTTGAATAGCTGTCAGACTTTCTTTTAACAAAAGTTTTAAATTTATTTTTTAATTCAAAGAAAAATCGTTTGTAAGAACAAATCTGTTTCTCCGTAAGTCGAGTTTTCTTGAGGTAATAAACCGAATACGTTTAAGATAAGAGATATACAAGTTACTAAATTCTGATAGGTCATCGTCGGCAATTTCACCATTTTCATATTAAGCCATTAATTTTGGAATGCCGCATTATAACTCAGTGCTATTCGGTTTTGACCCGGATAAAATGTTTAAGTAAAAACAGTTTGTTATGAGATTCAGGAATCAGAAGATTACACTCAAATATTTTTAGTGAATGATTGGGTGCATTCAAAACGCCAACAAAAAGCTATCGGATACCGGTTTTTTGTTGTTTACGATGCTGTACAACCATTTTCTGTAAATCTAAAGGTATTCGAATATTTTTTATATAACTCAGATATCCAAGTAATAATTCGGGCATCAGTTTTCCAAATAATTCGAATATACATATATTCAAACCTATGATTTAAAAAGCAAAAGTCATTTTAGTAATGATTTTTTTTTAACTTTTTTTATGTAATTATTTATTTCGGTTTAACACCCACAGCAACATCGATCCTTAAAGCTAGTACGTGTGACCCAGTCGTGCATTTTCTTTTTCTTTTTTTCTTTTCACAAATTATATTTTGATTGCAAATAAAATATCTAGTTAAAACCATGTATTCTTAATTTTATGAACATCATTCCTGCCATTGCATACATTCTCACAATTCTCTTGTTTTCATTTTATGCTTAATTGCATTGATTGCATAGTTGGAACTTTTCTAAGAAGAGTCAAGCGTTAGGAGTTCTTTGAGATGATTTTGATCAGGAAATTTCATTTTGTTCATTTTCCTCATTGCTATGAAAATTCATTACCTCAACACCATAATTTAAATGAGTTAATGCTGCTCTAGGCAGAAAATTATTAATTATGTGGATCAATTTCATTGGAATTATATACAATTTTGTTTGAAAATATAATTAAATTAAAAAGCATTTCAAGTCTGATTTTGATTGGAAATAAAATATGAAAATCCAATTTAATTTTATATTTAACCACTAAAAGAACTTATCTGTTTCTGGTTGAAAATACATTTATTGATGTTGTTTTTCTTTTCAGAGATATGAGAATTTAAAAAAAATTCAAATTTGAATGGTGGCTTTTTAGAAACTGGCTTTGTTAAATTTTTTTTGAATCTTAATGTTACAAAAGGCCAGAATGTGAAGATAGTTTGGGTAAAAAAAGGGGTATATTGATCTCATTTTCGCTGCAAAATTGTCTTTATATAGGAAAAAAATACACGACTGGTTCGCAGGTACTTGCTCTTAGGGTTAGGGTCAAAGTTGCTGCTTAAGCTTCTTATATAAAACGTTGAAAATTTTGGGGTACTTTTTAATATTTTTTGGGTTTCATATTCACACCAGAAATGTATTGAAATTCAATACATGATAAATATTAAATTTTTTGAGTTAATACAAAATGTATTAAAATTTAATATATTGGAAGGATATTTTATAATTCAATTTTATTACTTTTCAATACAAGTTTTACTAAAAGTTTTTATAATATTATTCTTTCCTTTTTTCTCTTCATTATTGTATCTTCTCTTTAAATTCATTAAAATAAAGCCCATTTTTTTGTAATATTAAAATGGTGATATTATTATCTTTCTTATTTTTGCAAATTATGTGAAGTCAAATCTTATGGCTATTGAAATTTTACAAGTAAGTGTAAGCCAACTGCGTTTGCGGATGATGTTGGCACAAATAGTCGATTGGATTTGGTCTCAAATATAAATTAGGACCTTGAGTTATTGAGAATATGGTTTTCGGTACATAATTTTGTTATTAGTTCAAAAACGAAGATAATGCTGTTCAGCTTATCATCCTTCCAAAACTTTAAAGTTGATTTTCAGTACCATGCTCAGAATGTCAAAAGTTCAAGCTTCCTAACTGTAACTTTTTAACCGGGACCAAGACTTACTTAACTTATACTGACCAAAACTATGCGTCTAATTGTTTTTTAATAGAAAAAGTGAATGATTTTAAATACTTAGGCCTTGTAATTGATTCCATAATTAAATTCTCAATTCATACGGATAACTTGGGAAAGTACTTAAGGTGTACAATGAGGCACTTTAACTTTTTGCAAAATTTAGTTTCAACTGAGCTTTTAAAAACCATTTACTATGGCATTTTCCAGTCTAAGCAACAATATGGAATTTTTTGTTGGAGTGGTATCAACTTCAACAAAATTCAGCCTTTGTTATTTTTGCAAAAATATGTTATTAGAAAAATTTGCCGTAAACCAAGTAGATATCCGAGTTTTCCTCTTTTGTGTGACCTGAAAATTCTTCCAGTGCGTCATTTGTATTGTTTTAAAGTGCTTAAATCCTTTTTTATGAAGTCTGGTAATCGTAATTTATTTTTAATTTCAAATTAAAGTTTACGTGGAAACTCTTCGAACATCTTTACGGTACCCATATTTCGTACAACTGCGTTTCGAAATTTGTATTCTATTTCATCTTTTCGGTTATTTATAACAAGTTTCCACTTTCTTTAAGAACAGTTATAGATCCTAGTATGTTTGCAAGTCATTTAAAACTATGGGTTTTAGATTTTGATTATTCAAACTTGGAATTAATTGTTTCTGGTACTCTGGTTTAGTTTCATGATTTGTTCTTTATTTTCTCTATGTAATGTATTTCATTTTGTATAAAAAAGTTTATTATTGTAATTTAATAAAATCTTATTTTTCTGTGTATTCTCAAAAGGATTCGATTAAAACTTTTTCTAAACTTTAATGTAAAGGGTCACCCCACCCATATATATTTTAATTTCTTTGTAAATTGAATACAGAATGTCACTAATTTTTAATTTTTTTTCATTTTATTATATTTAAATTTACATTCTTTATTAAAATCAGTGTGAATATTTACTTTAAGTTTATACGAAAATGAAAATAATAAAATAAAAAAAAAAAAGCCTATTTGCATCCTGTAACCCCCTGCTTGGGCTCAGTATAGGTTGTGGGGCAAGCTTTTCCAACCCAGTTCAATTGTTTAAGATCCTCAAATTACAGGTGGGAAAAAATTCTAACAAACAGATGAAACTATTTCTTATATCTTAAGTGGAAAACAACTTCACCAGAAAAAAGTGATGTTATTTCCCACTAGAGGTGAATTCGATAGAATCCTTCGGCTACCCTCTAATAAAAATTATTCATCGTAGAAAAAAGTTATTAGAATTTCAGCTTAAAATTGCACCTTTCCCTCAAGTTGTTTCAATGTTCGCTTTATGTTTAATTTCTGCGAAAAACTGTTGCCTGTTACTGGGTGCGAACACATGCCCAATCGATTATCGAGCCAATGCACTACACATTGCACCAAGCTGCTTCATGATCAATCTAAACCCAGAACATATTTTATTGTTTATTGAACCGACTAGCATTTTTATTTCCCCTCACAAGTTGTTTTATTGGTTTCTCTATTTATAAGCGAACAAGAAATTATCGTTATTCAATAAAAAATAAAATCCAAGAACTTACATTAGATACGAAAAGTCAGACAAAAAAAGTTGTCTTGAGAATTTTTGACTTCAACGTGGGTAACACCTAAGTAAAATTTATTATTTCGTCTTGTGGTTATTTTCTTAACCCTTTATGGAATTATGATTCTATTTATGGAAATTCTTTCAAACAACCATTCATTTTGTAGGTAACTTTCTCAGTTTCAGAAATGAAATTCATTGTTTTTGTTTTTGAATTTCAATTCCAAAAAGTAGAGCGAAAAACTTATCATTTCTCAACACAAAACACAAAAGGTTGGAAATCCCTTAACTCCTCCGCAATGCGAAGCAAACATTAACCGTTACCACTATTCCATTATTGATGTTTACGTGAAAAGAGAATACCAAGCCCCAAGGCACACATTCCACATTTCGCCCACCCTCCTATACCTACGCATATCTTTGAAATCCGAAGACGCGAAAGCTTCGATCTTAAAAGAAGATGACGACGTCGACGACGACGATTCCTTTGTCGTGTATAGCGTTGGCTGTCTAATGAAAACAAATCGCCCATTTATTAATATTTACCGCAATAAATAATAAATTAGCTTCTGTCACTCGATGTTTGTTTGGCGTTTGTCCTCCTTCACCATTCCAACGACAGCAACAAAAAAATTAATGCCATGGGAGGCAGACGAGTGTCGGGAAAGTGTGAATCTTCCAAAAACTCCCATTCGTTGAAGATGTGCTTCGAATTTCAAAAAACGTGTAACGTTCTTTATTGGTGTCTTGTTGATGATAAAAAGTTGTGAAGCCATTTCGCGAAGACGATGACGACGACGCACGCGACGACGCGACGACTGAGACGTCAATGGCCCAAAGGAGCGAGGCAGGGATGCAATAGTGCCATTAAAGGCCTTTAATGCAATTATCAGGCATTAGGAGATCGAGATTAGAATGATAACAAAAATGAATGTTGCTGAATATACTCAAGTTCATAGTCGCACTTTGGGAATGTAATAAAGTATTAGGTTGCTTTTGCTTGTGAATTTATATTTCAGTTATTACGAGTTTGGTTCTATTTTTAGCTGCTATGAGTTGCATATAGGATTTTTAAGGATATTTAACGTAAGAAAAATTAAAAAATCATAACGTCAATAATATTTTACAACAATTTGTTACAGCCCAGCCTTAAGACATTCCCTCTTTAGTTGAATTTAGCTCGTAAGTTTACCCAGGGTGTTACAAAGGGCCGTAAACGAAGTTTTTGGCTCAGGTAATGCCAATAGGTGGCATTGTGGGTATTATCTTTTGAGAGTTGATTCAGTTGCGAAGTCCTTTCGTGTGTAGTCGTGAACGACGATTTACCAGCATACCGCGGAGAACAGCAATGGCGGTCATGAAAAAAGCGTTTAGTATCCACCACGAAAAAAAACTTTAAATACCGCGGAGAAATTTTGAAGAAAGGTCACAGAGACAAGCAGACAAAGGCGAGAAAAGTTGCGAAAAATATGAGAAATACCGAAAACTAGAGCAATGAAAACCGCGAAATATTATGGATATAAGCGGGGAATACTGTGAATAACACCACTCTTTTTTTCGTGATATCCAACGTATATATTCACAACTTCATACATTTTTTTCCGAGATATTCCACAATTTTTCCATGATTCTTACATGTACAACTGTATGTGGCCTGCTCTACGTGAAATATGGTTAGTATTTTGTTTCTAAATTATATTAACCACATTTTTATTTGCGATATAGGTACTATAGGGCAAGTTTATGATTCTAAAAAAATCAGACATGTCATTACGATGATAGAGAATACAAAAAGAGTGGGTCTTACAATTCTGTCTGTCTGTCTGTCTGTCTGTCTGTCTGTGTGTCTGTCTGTCTGTCTGACTGTCTGTCTGTCTGTCTGCGTATATCTCGTGCTACCGCTCAACCGATTTTCTTGAAACTTGGTGGTGCCTTTGGTGATTCCCTAGAGGGGAAATTGAATTTTTTTTTAGAACTAAAACTAACCGTACCTGCCAGATACCAATTAAGGAAAAGTTAACTTTTTTCAAAAACGGCTTTAACGATTTTGATTGAAATTTTTGTGTCTCCTTTTTTTAGTAGGGCCATACTTTTGGAATGAAAGAAATGTTTGTAAAAATTCCACTATCGGTACCTCCCATAGAACCGTTTTCTTCATTTTTGACATTCACTTAAAGGACTGAACAAATTTTGATGAATATTTGAACAATTTTAAAATTATTTGATAGGTATACAAAATTTCAAAAAAATGATTTTGGAATTTTAAAAAATCTTTTAACAGTATTTTTTGAAAAATCAATTTTTCGAAAACAGGTCACTGTACATTTTTGAAATTTTGGTTTTAGAGGTGCAATAATTTTATATGGAAAATGGCATACCAACTTTATTTTTTAACAAGATTTGAGCATTTCTATACATAAAACAAAATATTTTTTTTTAAAACGGCTCTAACGTCAACCTAACCTAACCTAACCTAACCTACCTAGTTGAAAACATTTCTTCGTTACATTAAAATGAATTTACCAAAAAAAAACAAGAATAAATTATTTTTTTCTCAGTAGGTACTGTAATAAAATATAAATTGAGGTAACCGACCAGGGACGGCTAACAAAAATAGAAAAAAAAAAGAACAAAAAACAAAACGCGTTATTTATGCATGATGCTTGCTAACATTAAACCATCAGACAAAATACACAAATGCACACCATCCCACTGTTCCATACTCATATACCATATGGCTGTTCTGTGTTCTGTTCTGATTCTCGATCTTCTGAGCTGAAAGCTGACTCTAACTCAATCTCCATTCGTTATCCTTTTTCATCAGTTTTGTGTCTGATTTTTGCTTGCTTTCCTAATTAAGAGCATCAGAATCAGAATAGCAAATAAAAACGAATAACAAGCTGATAGCAAACAAGTGTGTGAGTGAGTGTGTGTAAGTTTTCATATATGCGCATTCGAAGGATATTAGCAACAAAAATGCACAAGGACCAAGCATCGAGGACGAAGAACTGGAACGAACGACGAAGATGTTGCCACCGACCGCCTGCCACGCTGCGCTGCTGTGCTGCCTGTCATCGTCAACAACGTCGATGTGCCAATGTTGGCACAGCCACATGTTCTAAATAGCTTCTTTCTTTTTTTTGTTGTTGTCTCAAGCTCTGTCGTATTCGTTTTTTTTTTGTTGTTGCTATTTTTCTGCTTTACTTCAGCTATAAGTTCGTTTTGTGAATTGTTTGACTATGTTTTTTTCTGAAACACACATAAAAACTGGTACAGAAATAGAAAAAAAAGTTAACAAAAGGATACGTGTACACGTTTAAACAATATCAAAGGAAAGAAACGCACCTTCCCTTCATTTATGTGTACATAAGGGACCTGTGTAGTATCCAAGTTCTTGTTAGAATAGAAGGATTAAAGTTGTCTGTATTTCGTTTTTTTTTCTATTTTGCTCGCACAAAAACAACAAAAGAATCATCTAGTTTCGCACTCGTTTAATTCAGAATTGAATAAGATTACAATTTTCTTAAGTGTCCTTCACACAAGAAACATTGTTGCAGAATTCAATGCTTCAAATGAAAACATAGAAAAAGAAATTTATTACATCAGCTGTAACAAAGCGATTGTTGTTACTTCCTATTCTTTTCACTTCCATGTAAGACGTCTCTGGATAGTACTGAAATGTCGACTAAGAGCCAGCAGCCACTTTTACACTAACTTTCTCGTCGCAAGGCTACAATTTTGTTTTCAGTTATGAACAAAAACCCAATGGCAGGACTGAAATGGGCCCGGGGTTGCCAATCGATTTTTCAAAATGCAAAATAATTGTCAAAAGGCTGAAATTTTGTTTATCTACCTACAGCTGCTTAGGTAATAGTAAAGTTAAAAAAAACACGGTCTGGCAGGTTTGCCGTGGGCCGAAGTATTTCTAGCGTTGTGTTTTTGATGTAAAAAAAATCCAGCACATATTTTAAGAAATTCGCTACAATTATTGCTCAATCTTGGTGTTTTTCTTACAGTTTTATCAGATTTTTATAATATATGAGAGTATCCTCAGTTTTAGGGTTGCCATACCTCTTTTTACTAAATAATAATTGTACTACCTAATAATTTCATTTGATTTCAAATATTATGACGGGTGGGTTTTCAGTGAAAAGTTCTTATCATAAGTTTGATAAAAAACCCTTTTTTAAAAAATTTGTTTGTTACAACGCCTTTACTTGACATGTGTATTTCCATGGTATAAAGTACACAGCAATTAAGATATAGGATGGCAACTCTGCCAGTGTGGCAAATACTTCAACTCATGGCAACCCCGTCATGTAAAAAAAAAACAACCCAAGATTAAGCAATAATCTCGCCAATTAGCCAATTTTTTTAAAATATGTGCTGGATTTTCCTTATGTTAAAAACGCTAGGCTCGTCTGGCGACCCTTCGAACCACGGCAACCCTGTCAGACCGTGTTATTTTTTTAGCTTAACTAGTACCTAAGCAGCTGTAGGTGCACACAATTTCAGCCTTGCGAAAGAAGGTTAGTTTTGGCAATTTGTTCGCATTTTGAAAAATCGATTGGCAATCCCGTGCAAACGGCAACCCTGCCAGACTTGGATTTTTGTTCATAACTAGTTCCAAATCAACTGTAAATTTAATTTCAGTCTTGCAACTAGTAGGCTAGTCAAAGTTTCTGCTGATGGGCTTTTAAACTATCACCCCTATCGGGAACGAATTTTCCCGGGGAATATTTTTTTTTCGGAAAAGGGTTCTCAATCGAAATATGCCAAGAACTTTGTTCAGTTTTTGCTTTTATTATTTTTCTCTTGTATTAAGAATAACGTAAAAGTGAATAAGGAACAACTTACAGCTTACAACAGTAATTTGTAGATTGAGAGTCCTGTTCCCTGGGAAATTTCATTCCCGATAGGGTGGAATTAGAGAACCCGAATTGACCAAGCAAAAAGCTCCACTGAGTATAACACTACAAATACAAAAATACAAAAGGATTCACTCTCAACACTCTCATTGGTTTAGCTGGTCATTTTGAAAATCAGACTTGGATCCAATAACTTAAAGAAGATAAACAGAAGCACCATTGCAAAAAGATGATGGCTATCTCTGAAACCTTTAAAGATAAAATTCAAAATTCACTCCAGCAGAAAAGGTCAAAGTACTTTCATTTCATTTTGAGAAAAATTTCTTTGATCGACGCAGAATTTGTTGGTAAAAGTCGAGAAAAGCTTGTATAAGTTGATGATGTGTTCAACAATCCTGCACAATTGATTGTCACAATCAAAAGCAAAATGAAAAATTCCAAAGATTTTCCATTACATCAGATGAACAGATATAAATGGAAGGATGCAGACATGTTTTGTACCATTGCTTAGCTGCAAATGCAAAATTCTGAATGGGGTAAAATATTTCTACCGTAAGAAATATCATATCAAACTTCCAGAATGGATTCCAGGAAAAGCATTTGCTAATAAATCCTCCTCTGCGACTACAAAGCAAATGACTTAACAAGAACAAATTCAATGTTGCATGTCCGATGGACATTGAAAGTCCTTCGATAGATGTGAATCCAGGAAATTAATTACAAGCTGCTTTAAATCAGCTTCCTAGACTATCTGGTACAGATAAATTGAAAGCATCCTAAAAAGCTTCTCCTTCCATTTACTTCAATTGAAACTTATAAGACAAAATTTACATCTTCATCAGATTTTAGAGCAGACTATTTACATGAAAGTTCTTCCGCTAATCAGTACTACTGAAGCTAAAAAAGTAGGATGGTTGCCTTTTGCTCTACTTATCTGGCCTCTAATTCTTGCCAAAAAAAAAATACAAAATCTTACTATGGGAGTCTTTATTATTTTTGTTTTGTAATTGCCTTTGAAGATATTAAATTCCAATATGTTATTTTACGTGTAACTCTACCTGTATATTTCGAATAACACCCTGTAATAATTTAATAATATTAATATTATTTAACTACAACTTATTATCAGTAAGAAAGTTTATAAACTTAAACGGTCACTGTGGCGTATACGTAACATAATTTTCGATTGGAAAAAATGTCTTATAGCATTTATTTCGTTTGTTTCAGACTTGAACTAATCTAATACAACTCTTATTGATCGTAATATCTAATCCAACGAAGAGGTGAAACTGATCAAAACTAAAAGCACGCATTCTCGAAATAAGAGCTTCATAATTAACTCAATTAAATGCTTTTGAAATATCAAGTACCTACAATAATCTTACTTTCTTCAAAATCAATTCAAGATTTGATGCACTGTTCAGTGAGATATTATACATTATTGCTATGAAAACGGTACTGTCATTAGGAAGCTCATTTTTTCCAGATATTTCTTCAGCTGATAATTTAATCAGCGTTTTCAAGACCTTAGTACGTAAATACAATCGGAATATTTGAATATTTGAGACTATCCCTAGAAGTTTTTTGACGTTTTTTTTACCAAAAATAACGGTACCAGTCATATACCGGTTTAAGAAAAACTCATTTTTCTCAAAAATGGTTCCTACGTTCTTACGACTTTGATTAAAAAAATCAAAATCATTTTTTTGGATAAGGTCTATCTTTAAATGAAAACCGTTTTTTTTTTTTAACCGTTTTAATAACGGTGCCTGCCATAGAACCGTTTTATTTAATTCAGATTTTCTCCTTCATGACTCAATCAATTTCAACCATTTTTTGCATGCTTTTAAGTTGCCGTAGTAATATTTAGTAAAAAAAATCGAAAATTATTTTTTTGGATTAAAAAAAAAAATGATTTTTTTTTTTTTTTTAAATCATTTTTTCGAAAACTATTAAATATTTTTTTCAAAATTTAGTTTTTAGATGTTGATAAATAATATATTACAAATGGCGTTCCAATTTTTTTTTATAAAAGACCTTGCATAAATAGTAACTTTATGAGTGCTCAAAATACAAAATTGAAATTAACGGTTTTTGAAAAGAGAAGTATTTGGGTGCAAAGTTGACATAATTGTTTATCGGAATATAAAGTTTTAAACGTCTGAGGGGAGGTATTAGTCCAAAAGAGAATACGCGGTAAAAGTTGCGGTTTCTTATAAAAATGAGGTCTATTTTTCATTTTTCGGACATACAAAAGTTTTTTAAAAAAATATTTGAACATAAATTAAAAAAAGGAAAAAATATGTCAGGTTAATTCAAAAAAAGTGTTTTTTTATCAGAATAAAACAAATATTTCTCAATTATGTTAATAAAAACTAAAATTATTTTTTAAAAAGTTTAAAATATTTTTTCTGCAATTCACGCGATAACTAAATCTGCTTTTTAAAATGTATTTAAAATAGTTTAAGTAAGTCAAACCAAAAATCAGAAACACTTTGGAAAGTAAGATAAAGACGGGACTTTCAAAAACAAATTTCAATGCTGTTGTTATGTTTGACATACTATGCCTGGTTTTGCATTCGACGGTTTTGTCAGTAGGTACCTCGAAAATAAACAAACGTTTTTGTATTTGAGAACTGTTTGATTCATATAACTTGACAGATGAAACACGTTTTACATGCATACGATCATTTTTAATACTAGTATTAAAACTTAATCACTATGATTTTTAATCAATTGTACACTTTGAATAGATATTAATCTTAATAAAACATGAAACCCGATTATCACTAACAGCTAATTAAAACAACGTGTACAGTAACCTTTAGAAATGCTCTATACGATATACTACCATACTCGTAGTGTACCATAAGTTCATTCGCGATTGTCATAATTCCTTTTAATGCAATAAATGGAAATCATTCAACCTTTTCAGACACATCCCTAACATTTGTGTGTTTTTTTTTTTTGTGTGTTAGCTGCTCCAGTTTTGATTTGAGCAAATATAAATGTAAAAAAAAAAACATAAACGCTTCAGCGGATGATGTCTTGTTAATAGTTTGCCAGAGGAATTCCTGCGTATAGAGATGAGATGCTTCTGACATATATTTCTATTTGACTGAATAACAGATACATTTTTTGTTTGGTTTTACGAACCACCCATAAATTAAGCTTTGAAGTAATGAAAGTATGCAGCAGCCAAACAGCTTACACCGTAGTTTGTTTCCGGTTTTTTTTTTTTTGCAACCGATAAAACCTCATTTTGTTGGAAAATATTAAACTCAACTCTTTAAAAGTGTTTAAAAAAATAAGTTTTAAGATTATTTATTAGCACTGTGCGGTGTTTACGTAGGAAAATAGCATTTTTAGGTTTCAATAAAAAGATTTGTATTTGTAGAAACGTTTTTAATTCATAAATGCTATCAGTTGCATCGTACCACTGAAATTGTACGCCTCAGATTACGAAAAAATCCTCTTACATGCATTAAAAAAAAAAAATTGTTAATCTATAACTAAATTGTGAGGTGATTTGTATTTTCAGTGAATTCCCTCATAACTAGAAAATGATGGTACGGAGAAATTTGTCCCGATACGAGGGGACACACATCAAGCGAAAGGAGAAACAATTAAACTGATACCCTACATAAAATAAACTGATGCAGAAAAAAAAAACAAGTAAAACAAAATTAGTGTAAATGAATTAATTTTGAATCCTATTACCCTATTAACAATAGTATTTTTTATATTTTTATACCACTCAATATATTAAGTAATATGCATTATTAAATGAGACCAAAAAAATTTAATGTCAAAAGACAAAAACATTTAAAATAAAAGAAATTACACTACAAAAAAGTTTTTTTTTATTTACTCAGACTCAGGGTCCTTATGCAATTCGATGCTACTTTCGGATCTTTTTGAAAGTTGGTTTTGACTGTAGATTCCACCCAGCTTTTCAATTCTTCTTAATATAACCCAGCGAAGAATTTAACACGGCTAGAGCTTTTAAAATTTCGTTTGGTGCGGAATTACTGAGATGCGATTTTGCGAATTCGAAGGCTTTCTTTTGTAGAATCGAATTACATAGTTGGGCCCAAGCTCCCTTTATGTAGTTCCTATTTGCAGGGAATGTTTTTCCGAAAATAATGACCCATGTGAAAGTGTGTTTCTAAAGAGATGGTTAATATTATTAAAAACAAAAATATAAAGAGATTACATGCATATCATGGGTGAAAGACCGTTTTTTGCTTATTTTTTTTAAGCTACATAAATATTGGGACATTTTGGAAAATTTTCATAGAAAGTCAAACTGGTGGATTTAGGCTTCCATTTTAAGAAAATACAAATTTTAAGAGAAACATATTGTTCACTTAACAAAATGCAAGCAAAAATGCTTAGAAATCGTAGCAACCATATTTTTAAGGAAAATAAGCTACAAAAGGTCTTCAAAAAACGTCATGCACCAAGTTTGAAGTAAATCGGTCCATCCGTTTAGGCTATTGCTTTCTGATACAGACAACAGACAGACAGACCAAAGTACAATTCCCCCTTTTTTTGCATTATCTATCATCGTAATGTCATGTTTAATTGTACGAATGCATAACTTCATATAAAGTAACAATATCGCAAGCGACAACATTGATTAAAACATTCCGAAATTGAAAAAGAAAACCATGGGTAAAAGCGGGTCTTATTATATTATATAAATAAATTATATTATATAATTATTATAAAATTTGCATTTAACACCTTATCTAATTGTCAAATTTACTTTTCTAAACTTGTATTTTCCTAAAATGTTAGCCTTAATACACCAGTTTGATACTCAATAAAACTGCTTTGGAAATTTTCGAAATTTCTCATGAAACTGCTAAAACTTAGAACAACCAAAAAAAAGGCTTCTTATATGAAGTTCTTAAAAATAAATAATTTTATAAGAAATTTAAAAAAAGAAACATAAAACTCATTATTAAAATGACTTAAACAACTTCTTAAATTGTTTTGAATTCAGAACTAAGTACGCCAGTTGATTTTGTTGATTTTTTTTTTAAACGATTTTTTACAAATAAAAAAATATTCAAGCCTCTTATTTTTTTTTTTTTACTATTTTTTAATATATAAAAATATATATAAGCCTTGTTTCAATAAAAAGTTGGTATTCCATTTTCAAGAAAATATTAATCCGTCTAAAACCAAAATTTAAAAGTAAAAATATTAACACGTCTCAAAATTTAGTTTAAAAATCGTGTTTTTTTTTAATTTCTGTCCTCGTAGTGAAAAAATGACAGAGTTGTAGGTGGTACAAATAATATCTACAACTTTTGATCAGATAATTATTTTTCTATATACCCCCCCAAAATATATTGTGATTTTTTTTATTTTTATCCTTTTCAAAAATAGTAAGATTTTGATGTAGATTAGCTCGAACGTACATTGCTATATTTTTTAATCATACACATTTTTTTTAGCAAAATATAAATTTTTGTGTTTTGGACGAATTTATTTTCAATTTAATAGCCTATTTTTCATTAAAAAAAGCTGACACAAAAAATTTGAAAATTTTGAGATGGATTCTTTTTTTTTTTTAATCCTCTTTTTTAAGACTAAGTAAGAAAACAACACAGTTATTTTAGAAAATATTATCAAAAATTTAAAAAAAAATTGCATTTTTAAGATCGATTTTTCCTTGAATGAAATTGATATCAGCCAGTTAAGATTGGGCATAGAAACCAAATTAAAATAAAAAATAAAAGATTTTGTTTCTTTAGAATTGCTCTACCATTCAAAGTTTTGTCAAAAATTGAGTCTTATTTACTTTAGATAGAAACCACAATTTTCGACACCCACCCTACTTTTTGGCCCACCTAACCCCTTTCCCTTAATCTGTTGGTGGGCAATTTATTTTTTCCCTTTACCATTTATCCAAAATTTCTCTTATCCTGATAATAACTTTTCCAACTTTTGCCCTCTGAAAACTGGATTGGCACTGGTCTTTAACTACTTAGTTTTAAGAAAATCGATTAAGCCACTCGAGATAGAGACAGACAGAGAGACGGACAGAATTAACGGACCCCCTTTTTTCGCGTTCTCTACCATCGTAATGTCATGTTTGATTGTTATTTCAAGTTCAATTTTTTACGAATCCGAAAAAAGTGGGTCTCACAATTCTGTATGACTGTCTGTCCGTCTGTCTGTCTGTGTATACCTCGAGCTACAGCCTAAACCGCTTAAACGATTTTCTTGAAACTTGGTGGTTAATGGCCCTTGGTGATTCGGTAGATAACGATATGGAAAATTTAACTTTTTTTCAAAAACGGCTTTAACGATTTTGAATAAAATTTTTGTGTCTTCTTTTGTTAGTAGGGTCATACTTTTGGAAGGAAAGAAATGTTTTTTTTTGACATTCACTTAAATGACTGAACCAATTTTGATAAATTTTTTTAAACGGAACTCCTTAACAACTTTAAGATTATTTGATATAAAAAATTAAAAAAAAATTATTTTTGGATTTTTAAAAAATCTTTCTAATTTTTTTTTTAAAACGGGTAACTGTATTTTTTTGACATTTTAGTTTGAGATTTGAAAATGACATATCAATTTTATTTTTGAACAAGCTTTGAGCATTTTTATATATACATATGTAAAAAATTATTTTTTTAAAAACGGCTCTACGATTCTCAAATTTTTTTTTCTAAAAATCAAATCAAATAGCATACTTAGTTTGGAGCTCAAAACAATTTAAGACGTTATTTATGTCATTTTAGTGATGAATTTTATTTTTTTTTACTTTTCTTATTTAATTATATATTTTTAAAAAACTTTATATAAGAAGCTAGAACGTCCACATCAACTTTGACCCTGAGAGCAAGTACGTGCGACCCAGTCGTGCATTTTATTTTCTGTATGATAGATATCTGCATACGCAAATGCTGAAGACACTACCAAGTAGTGGTTCGAGTCAATATTTGCTCTTCGAAATGTTCAGACACCCACGATATTGAAAATATTCGTTTGTGGTCACACTCTTCCCCCGCCCTCTGTCGTATGCTGCCACTAACAACCTTCCACAAGGGTTGAGAGTTGGGACCCATTCTTTTTGAGGTACTGGGTACCCGATGTTCACCACAGGGAGGTGAGAGTAGGAGTTAAAAGTCTGAGCTCAAAGGCTGGTTTTGAGAAAAACTTGTGAACGATTGCGCCCTCTTGAATTCACATTGCACATAAACTGAAAATACAGCAGCCGATGTTGCTGGGACACTTGAGACATCAACGCACCAGCCCAACAAGTATTCGAATCCAACCCTGATGGTGTATGCAGCATAATAAGATAACGCAACAGATAGGGACGAGCTCCGTCAACTTGTTGTGCTACTACTTCAGGCCACAGCTTGCAGAAGTGTCATCTTTATTGAGGTCATAATCCAATGTGGATTGTAAGCACCATCAAAAGTAAAGTAAATACATATTTCAGCAAATTTGGTTACTTTGACTAAATTGAAATTTTGCTTAAAATTGATTTGGTACTAGCTATGAACAAAAACCCAAGTCTGCCAGGGTTGCCATGGGCCCGTGGTTGCCAATCGATTTTTCAAAATGCGAAAAAATTGTCGAAACTTACCTTCTTTCGCAAGGCTGAAGTATTGTATATAGCAGCTTAAAAACACGGTCTGGCGGGGTTGCTGCAGGCCGAAGGGTTGCCAGCCGAGGCTAAAGTATTAAAAAAAAAAATCTGCACATATTTTAAGACATTGGCTACAGTTGTTGCTCAATCTTGATGTTTTTTTTATATAATTAGTTTAACAAGACCTTTATAATGGTTTTTAAAGTTTTAGAGCTGCCACCCCTTTTTTAAATTAGATTTAAAATGGGTATAAAATATGAAAATAACGTACTTTCAGAGGACTGTATTGTTGATATGCACAACCTTATACTTTTTCGTACTTTGGGAATATTTTCTTTAGTTTTAGTTTAATACAAAAAATAAAGTCTTATAGTGTTGCCGCAGCTCGAAGTACTTGCCAGACGAGCCTAAAGCTTTCGTTAGTATAAGAAAATTTATCATGTTATTTTATGGCTTAAACTTGTTTTTTTTTTACATGGACAGTTTAATCAGAGTCTTATAACATATTAGGGTTGTCGTAGTGCTAGGGTTGTCATCTTTTTTTTTTCATAAAATTTCAAATAGATATAAATCACAAATTAACGTACTTTTACTGTTGATAAGGTTGTTATCCTTTCTTAAACTCATATTTTCTTTAGTTAAGTACAAGAAAAAAAAATCTGGCGGGGATGCCATGAGCTGAAGTGCTTGCCAAAATAGCTTGCAGTTGTTGTTAGTATAAGAAAATTCATCACATAATTTTAGAAATGCACTCGATTTATTGCTAAGACTTGGTGTGTATTTTTGCCATAATCAATTTAATTAGAGTCTTATAATGCATTAGTGTTGCCGTAGTTCTAGGGTTGCCATACTTTTTTTTAAATTACTGTAAAATAGGTAAAAGGTAGTGACAGTACCTAAGTTAATTTCTGAATTTATACCTATTTTATATTTCATTAAAAAAAAGTTGATTGAATTACTCTGCACCTCAGCTAAAATAAAATTCCTTAATATTTGGATATACAATACATATTTTGTTTTCTCTCAAGCTTCAATCTGCTGTCGCTGGATTTAATTGAACATTTTAGAAAATCGTCCGCTTCTATTGCTGCGACCAGGACGCACATATCCCAATGTAAAAATGAGACTGGCATTACCTACCTTACCAATTCCAGTTATCTATGCCACCAAAGCCACCTTCGCTTCTATTAAAAAAAACTTAAGTAATAAAACCTTTAAAATCTAACAAAAAATATACTAAAACAAATTTGTTCCTCTGATGTCTCTTGCAATCAATTCCAACAGATCCCTGATTGCGAACCCCATCAGTTTTTTTTTTCAGTTTATATGATCCCCAAGCCGTCATCATCAGTTTTTGGGGCGTAGTGTTTCTTTATTTTAAGCCGCCATCCACCGCCACATATCGGTTTGAATTGTTTACCCAAAAACCAAACTAGGGAAAGGGTATCATAAAGATGAGAGCCTTTAAGAATGTTCAAACTAAATCACGCACACAATTTCGTGCAAGCACATCAAAACATAATCTACTCTTCGATTCAAATACCCTACGTTCCATCGCATCGATTTGTGTCCTTTTTTGCGTTCGCTCTGTCATCGCGTCATCATCGACTACGACTTCGTCGTCCCAAAGTCGTTCGGCGGTTGGTATTTCAATCGTTTTCAGTTAACATGTTATGCGTTCAGGTCTAGAGATGTGGATTCCAGATTCCAGGTTCAAAAGCCTTTCAATGTTGTATACGAATATGTGACAAAGACGAAAGCCTTTTTCTCATTACATCCGAAGGACGACAACCAACAACACGACACGACATTTTTTTTTTTTTTTTTTGTTTGTTTCTTGAGAACTTGCGAGTCTGATAGAGCACGTGCGATTATTTTCTAACATCAAACCTAAAAATCAGGCTATGTATTTTGCATAAATTGGGAATTGTTTCTGAAAGGGGTTTCGTATCGTCCTTTGCGTTCAAATGACTAAAACGATAGCTTGGAGGCGGGGTGGCATGGGGGTGGGGAATTCATGATAGAACGAAATCAATTACGTTTAAAAGATACGACAAGCATATGGAAGGCGGAAGGGGTATAATGAAAGTGTTTCTTCAATTCCCTGGAGGCTCGCTTTGCACGATTTTTTTTTTTTTTTTTTTTTTGTTAAAAGAAAATTGAAAATTGAAAGCTGTTATGGCGATGGCGATGGCGCTGGCGCTGGCGCTGGCGCCCAACATTCAAGACACGTGAAATTATCATTGAAAATACGAAATAACGAAGATAAAGTCTGAATGGCAAATATTAAATGGAATTGTATGGATTTTCTTTGTGGAAATGTTTAAAGATTTGTCAAAGGGATCGTGTGCAGTGTGAGAAGTCGTTTAAGCATGTCACAAACAATAATTGAAAATTGCGACAGTTGATTGAAGTGCCTATACCTACTATACATAATGTATGTATATCGAACTTTCAAATAATATCTTTTCAATTTTCAAAACACGAATTATTTATTTTATTTAAATGTTCCACCAAGGACAATTTTGCTTGAAAAGTTTTTAAAGGCCGTTGCTTGTTATGCAATTATACTGTTTTGATTTTTCAAAAAAGGTCAAAAAAGTTCCCGAAAATCATTTTTTTTGGTTTAATATTTCGATGTATCCTTTTGCGAAGATGCGTTAAACAAGGCCGTAGACATGGGAGGGGGGTCACAGGGGTCTGATCTAATGTTTATTTTGCTTTATGACTTATTATCAAAATAGACCAGTGCTAATCCAGTTTTTAGTTGGAACAATTATTAGCAAACTTAGAATGGAAGGGTATAAATAAATTGCCCACCAACAGATAGGGGGGAAAGGGGGTGGGAGAGATAAAAAGTTGGGTTGTCTCGGATCGGTTTCTGTCAAAAGCAGACCTTCTCTCGAAAAAAAAGTTAAATGCAACTTAACGAGTTGATAAATTAAGAGAGCATTTATGAAAAATAAATCTCTCTTTACCCAAAACATCACAAAAACTGTGTTTCATGTTTGGAAATTCAAAATTCCATGTGTCAAAAGTCTTTCCATCACCTATGTATCATGCTATTTTTTTATTTTTTGTTTTTATTTATTGGCAATGGTCAAATATCTGTCTGACACAATTTTCAAAAGCTTGGGCTTATTTTCTAGATTGATTTTTTTAATGTCCAGTTTTTTGTAACTAATAGAAAATTATTGATGCATGTTTTGCGTCATATCCAGAAACCCAAAGCAAATTATACCAAATGTTAAAACACAACAGATCCTGAAACCATTGTAAGGGTCATTATTATTATGAATCAAATCAGACAATTCAATTATGTACATGTAGGTGTAGGTAGGTACTTAGGTTTTTAATTGGATTTGATAACTAGAATTCTTTACATTCTTGTCTTTTACACTGAAGGAAAAAATAAAGAAGAATAAAAAAAAACTTTAAATCCAAGTGAAACTTAAGCAATTAAAGCCCAAACACGGACATTTTAAAATCAAAGACGTTACCACTTTGAATACCCAAAAAGTGAATAAAAAACAAAAATCATGCCCACCCCCAGCATACGAATCAGCGGTGCTTGAGTTACCAGTCGGCAGAGGCATTTTTTTTTTTGTGACTTAGGTCATAGAGTAGCAAAGCATGATAAAATGCCGGCGCGCAGCGAAATCGGTTTTTTGATATACTTGTGTATTCGATTTCATGTTAGATTTTCTCGGATATTGTTTTTCTATGGAAGAATTTAAAATAAAATGCACGAGGCACGACTGGATCGCACGAGCTTGCTCATGTAGTGCAAAGCTATTTTATGAAAAAAATTCTAAAAATTTATCGTTATTGAAGAAATCATATCAAATAGTTTAATCAAAATCGTTAGAGTCGTTTTCGATAAAATTCGAATAACTCAAAAATGTTGTATGGGAGGTACTCGTTCTAGATGATATTTAAAAAAAAAAAAAAAAAAAAAATCGAAAATACGTAAAAATCTTCTGTACCAAATTTGAAGAAAATCCGTCCACGCGTTTGGGCAGTGGAGAAGTGTACAGATGGACCAACAGACGTACAGACGCACAGACGCAAAGACGCATAGACCGACGGACGGAATGACGAAAACCACTTTTTCGGACTTCTCCATCATCGTAATGTTGGTTTCGATTAAAACTTCAATTTTTTTTTTTGACACGAAACCAATACTTGCCCTATAGAGCAAGTAAAAACGAAACCCAGAGCTTATTTCACACGTATCCGGTTACATTCGGTTCAGTCTGTTATTGGTTCGTAGGCAGAACAAAGTAAGTCCATCTTTAGCAAAACTTAGTTTTTGATAGATTATAAATTTCTAATTGTACTCTATTACATGAGTTAGATAAGTTGAACCAGATCATTATAGTATTTTTTTATTGGAAAATGTTTTATTGCCAACAAAAAGAAGAACAACAATTTAACCCAAACCTTAATTCTTTTGCAGAAGTTCTTCGCGAAGGTTTTAATATTAATTTTAATATAATATAAATTAATAATATAAATTAAGTTTTAATATTAATAATTTATTAATATTAATTTAAGAATTTAATAATTATTAATAACTTAATTTGCTAAGAACGAAACAACGCACTTAATGTATTTTGCCTATTTGCCACAGATTTGTTTTGGGTAACACAAATCATATTATTTGTTTGGCAGCTACACTTAATTTATTTTTTTGAGGCCAATGCAGTAATATTTGTTCGTTTGTTTTTTGGGGAATCTTAATGGAAGAGGTTATACAAAATCGTCTACCAGACACGGGGTAATTACACTTTACTGAAGCAATATCGGTTTAGCAGGTCCATTTACACACAGTGTACCCATACACTATTTATTTATATTCTGGGGAATATTTGTTTGCCGTTAACAAACCAAGTTTATTTTTTGGGGTTCCTAAATCAAAGGAGCAACAGAAAATTGTCTGCCTAACCTATAATAGCTACGTCATTAAAATAATATATTTTTGGGATTTATGTACATACCCAAGCTCTTTTTATTTGTCTGGGTCCCCTAAAGTAATATTTGTTTGCCATCTACACGCAGTAGTTATTTTCTTTGGGGCCCATTAAAAAAAGTCCCATAGGAAATCTATTCTATTTTTCTATGGGGTTTCTGACTGCGACAGACTTTTTGTCTGTATAATCTCCAGAAGGGGCCCCAGTTGCACCAATGGTATGTACACCTCTGCCAGTCGGCAGTCTTACTATTATGCTATAATCTCTGTGGAAATAACTAGTATTTGAACAAAGTTATACTTCAACGTGAAAAAAAGCATCACGAAACAACATGGAATTTATTATGAGCCATTTACATTTTACGTTGCGTTCTTCCCTGAATGAAGTTAAGTATGCATTAAAATTAAAAAAAAAAAATAATAAAAATAAAAATAAAAATAAAAATTACTTTTATTCCTGTTAGACATGTTTTCACTTTTCTCGTAAATACATATCGTCCTCTCGTGCCAGAAACATGAATAGGCAAAAATTAAAATGTTGGGAAAACGTGTTAAAAGGTTTGTCTGTGTCGTAAAATTAGAGAAAATTTTTGTATTAGAGAAATTTTCTCAAAAAGATTAATTGCATGGTAAATTATGTTCTTATTTTGCTTATTAAGCTGGACATAGTAGTCACCCTTATTACGATAGTCGTTTTAACAAAAACGCCAGTAAAACGAGAACGTTTAATAGCGACATTTGACAAATTGTTAAGAAATAACCGTCAGCATTCCCTCCGCTATTCACATTTCTTCCGATTACATTGGGAATTGTTTTTTTTTTGAAACGTCAAATGTCGCTGTTGGAGTGAGTCATTGGCGACAATCGTAATAGGGGTGAGTTTATATTTTCCCACCCCTACCCTTCCGCGATATATTGCACATTGAGCTTTTTGACACAGCTGAAAAACAAAAAAATCGGACCTTTTCAAATACAAAGTATATGCTAGGTCAACAAATGTTGTGTTCTTTACATCCATTAGTTATTACATCCATGTTTTCGGCTGAAATTAATGAGAATAAAATAAAATAAATTAACTCGAAACTCGAAAATTTGCACATTCATGCTTCTGGCCTGAGGAGGCTGTATATAACTTAACCAAAATGTACTGGTTCTCCACTAATTGTTCGATTGGCGCATTGTCTATATAAAGTACCTTAAGGGTACCCGATCCCGAGTCAACTCACCAAATTTAGTTATTCGGAGTGTTTTTCAATCGAAAAATTTGGAACACAGTTCTTCAGAATAGTAGGGTCCAATGGGCCACTGTATGTAAAATCTTTCTATTAATTACGTTTCTTGTCCTTCATGGAGAATGCCTACAAAGTGGTTCGAAAATTAAAAGAAAATTTCTTAAATACGTATTACGTGTGTATGTAAAGATACTAGATATAAGAAGAACAAAATTCTAATTATTTCTTTGGACGTTGTTAACGTATTTCATTTCATTTAATTTTTTTTTTTTACTAAGAAATGGACGACTGATTCACGAGATTCCTTTTTTTTAGCAAAAAGTCCTTCAAAAGAAAACAAAACATGCAGTCTTCTCTCCTGGTACCACATAAAAAAGCCACAAGCTACAATGCTGTTCAACTTAATTTTAAATTCAACCATTTTTACCTTTTTTTTTTGTACACCATCATGTTCCACTTGGAACATTTGAGAAGAAATATATAAAAAAAAAAAAAAAAAAACTGAATTCAAAAGCAACAAAGATAAAAGCAATTGGAAGAGCTCTGGCTCCTTAAAAGATCTGCAAAACGTATTTCGTACTTGCTAAATTGTAAGGCCCCCTAGAGGGAGAGATGAGAAATTATGCTTTCGGGATGTATTCCATTGTCCAGCTGATATTACAATGTGATTCTGAAGTTGCCTGCTGGCGATGGGGTACATCATCTCTCTTCGTCATTTTGGCTACCCCATCATTAAAATGTGCACGACAGATGAAATCTGGGAAATCTTCCTTTCCTTAGCTGTAACAGAATACAGATGTGATGGTAATGGTGATGGCAACTGGGAACTGAGAACTGAGAACTCGCAACCAGAATTGCAAAAGCAAAATAGCCCCCGACAATTGATAGGAGATGAGATTGAGGGGGTAAAAAGATGAAACCAAAAGGTAGTTGCATAGCAAGCAATAAATTAAAAAGCAACAAAAAGAGAGAAAAAAAAAAAGAATAAATGAAGAAAAAAAAATAACAACTCTGTGCATCGTTTCATTTCGTTTTTCGTTGCAAAACTCCAAAAGAGTGAAATTGATTTAATTTCGTAAACTTTACAGTGATGAACGAAGTTAATGAATTATTAATCACGACAGATGCGCTTCGATGGTGGCTCATATTCTGCAGGAGCAACGGATTGCAGCATGGGGCAATTTGTATGGTTTCCGAACAGGGCCAGCAGCAGGGCTACACCATAGCCAGTCGCTCGTTCGCCCTGTAAAGTATAAAGAGTAAAGCAACATGATAATGTTATTAATTAATTAATGGAATTAGAGAAGATTTTTACTCACGCAATGAACTGGAGTTGCCATATCTACGTGCATCCATACACCGGGGAAATCAAATCCAATGTGCGCTGCAACAAAAAGACCAGCACATGATGATTGTGCATTATTTCGATCCTGGAAAACAAAAAACAAGAATATTTAATGAAGTGAAATAGAAATAAATTGATGCTTGTAGTTTATTTTACGTTTCTACATTAATATTAAGTAAATGAAATGAAAATAATTCGCATGAGATAACAAAAAAAAAAAAAAAAAAACATAATAATTGACGACCTTCCACTTTGGGAACGTTACTTTTGACCAAATCACGATTGACCGAAAAGTCTTTTAGATTTCAAGGATTTCGTGCAATGAAAATAATGCCAGAGTAACGATTGACCGCAAATTGTTGATCCTGTTCGAGACAGGCACTTTTTTATCCAAAAAGTACTTAAAACTAAAAATATTTTCAATTTTTTCAGAACATATATGTTTCTGGCTTAACTTTATAAAAATATTTAAAAAAAATTTAAAAAAAAAATAATTTTTTGATCTAAATATTGAAAAATTACAAGTTTTGTAGGGTCAAGGGAAAGGGGGCTAATTGTGAACAGGGATAATTGTAAACACACGTATTTGCTCTAAATCCGTTTTCAAATCTGAGCATTACATGGCATTTTTATTTGCTCTATAGGGCAAATATTGGTTTCGTGTAAAAAAAGCTGAGGTTTTTTTACGATGATGGAGAAGTCCGAAAAAGTGGTTTTCGTCATACCGCACAGTGGTGCCATTTGTATGGAAGAGCGGAAATAAATCCGTAAAATCTGAACTACGTAACATAAATCAATTCATGTTTGGACTGGGCTTACACACAACTCGACAAAATTTGGCTAAAAAATCATTGGGAGAAAAATTATTGACATTTTTTGGATTTGCAGGTTTATTGTTTTGTTCTTAAGCTAAATAATCAAGTATTTATTTAAGTGTATTAAATTCCAACAAATCGATCCCTTCAAACAAAACTTCACTCAAAACGTTATAACCAAAAAACAAGACATTTTTAACTTTTTTCTTTTAATAACACAAACGTTGAGCAATTTTTTTAAACTGACTTCGAATTTGATTGGGTTTGTGTTTTATTCAAAATTAATTAATCTTTTTTTATGACCCTACTAATTCTGAAAAGCTTTTCAGGCCATACCGTTATAAAAAATTGTACAAAACTCTTCAAAATCTGTTTTCGATCATAAAAAAGCAATATAATTTCTAGAAATTGTTTCTTGTTTTATTTGGAGACAAAAACTCGTATTCATGTAATAACCCAAAAAAAAATCCTTTTTTATTTATAACCTGTCTCTACTTATTGGAGCATAAAATGTTGGACTAAAATATTAAGGTACACCTTTTTTTAAAAGTACTTTTAGTACTATTAGTTCGTTTAAATAAAATCATAAAAATATATATGCTTACCACATATTTCCAAGGAAAATAAGTTTTAATTTGGAAAAAAAAATTGGGGCAAGAAAAATTTATTGAGTTTAAAATTGATAATATCAGATATCCGTCAAAGGATTACATTTATTTTATATTTTAATGAAAGATATATAATTTTCGCAAAAAATTAAATCTGAGTTGCATTCTTTCCAACCATTATTTACCATGAAATTACAACTTTTGCAACATGGCCAAAGTCAAAACCGTGTTTTTTTTTTAAATGGAATACTGTGAAACTAATTTGTACACTGCGTTCCAAATCGGATCAGGACGGATAAAAGTCTTTCGAAAATAGTTACTTGAATATTGTAGCTTTCTTAAAACTGTAGTCACTAGACGTAGCTTAATGTAGCTAAAACTGTAGCTCTAAGGAAAGAACAATAAAATATTAATTCTAGGTCACCGTGGATTAACCCAACTGAAAGACGAAAACAAAAATTTCTTACACATTCCTCCATATAAATTTCCCAAATTTTGGGAAAACATAGAACAGTTATAATACATATATCTGTGAAAAAATAAATGAAAAAAATCCAAATTCCAAAATTCATATTTAGCATTTATTTCCGCAAAAGCACCACTGTGTGTCGTCCGTCGGTCTGTGCGTCTGTTCGTCTGTTGATTTGTGCGCCCATCTGTACAGAGAGCCACTTCCTAAACGGGTCGACAGATTTGCTTAAAATTTGATAATAATTTTTTTTTTTAATTTTCAAGGTCAGTTTTTCTTTTTAATTTTGAATATCTGGATTAAAACGAATACCTCCTATATAACGGTTTTGAGATGTTAAAATTTGGCCAAAACAGTTCTAACGATTTCCATTTAACTTGGTGATTGTTACAATACTGCATTTTTGGATTTTCATGAAAAAAATCGAATAACGGAAATATGATGAACACGTTTTTTTCTGAAACATGTCATAATTTTTAGTTATCTTTTAATATCTTTACTGGCTCAACTGATTTCGATCAAAACTTGTCAACTGGTTCTTCTAATGATTTCAAAAAGTATTGTTTATTGTATTAAATAAAAATATATTTTGTTGATATTTTTTTTTTCCAATATACCTACATAATTTACCAAAACTTGAATTGTTCAATGACTAATAGTTTGAGAGCTAGCGACGGAAAATCAACGTCATAAGGTGCAAGGATAAATGTTTCGGGAATCGACACCTCTATTTATAAAAAAGTAAGAAAAAATCCCTCTAGCGGATGTCGAAAGTGGGGGCGGAAGAAGGGGGCGGGGATTTGAACATGCAAATTTTTAATATGTGTTCTGGTCACTGCCATCTTCGGAGCAAAACTTTAACTCTTCCTGAAGCATAGGGAAGCAAAAGATTCTCTCCATCTGTCTAGCTCCGTAGCATGGTACCTTAACTGTGCCCACGTATGCAAGTCACTTGACTGAGCTTCATTAATTACAGTTGAGTCCAATACCATAGGTCAACATTTCTTATGTTTTGTGGCCATCGAATCTTGAGAATGTATGGAAGACAGCGATTGATAAAAGCCTGTAGTTTGCTCAAGATGACGGTGGAGCATTTCCAGTTTTCAAAGGCGTATAGAAGGACGAATTTCTCATTTGACTCGAAAAGTTTCAGTTATACGTAATTACACAGGAGAAAGCATTCCAAAGGCGCTACGAGCTTTGTTTATCCTGCAAAATTTTTAAGTACAGCAACAAAGCTAAAAATTTGGGATAACACAGTTTATTTGATTGTATGGAGGGAAACAAATTGACAGAAGCGTAAGTAGGGGCAAAGGGTTGCCAGGTGTCATCAAAAACAAAAACAAAAAACGTGATTAAAAATAAACCTAATGAGACACAAGACTGAAAATTGGTAATGTAAGAAAGTAAGCAAATCTGCCGAGAGTGGGTGGTTGTAAAAGGGTTGCCAGAACTTATATATTAAAATCGAAAATTAGAGAAATTAATTTAAAAAAAAACTTGGGATGACACAGACCTGAAAATTGGTAAAACTAGAGTTGGTATAAAAAAAATCGGCAGAAGTATAGGTGGATCCAAAGAGTTGCCAGAAGACAATTAATTTGAAATCTTTAAAAAATTGTATAACAAAAACTTGAAAAGGTACAAAGATGAAAATTAATACTCACATAGTTGTTGCCAATATAATAAAGAAAGAAAAAAAACAAAAATTGGATGTAATAGGGTTGCCAATTCCACTCATAATTTGAATCTTTCTGTTTTGTCCCACCAACGCAATTTCGTTGATCCGCTTAGGGCATGTAAAGATAACAGCCAACTTTTTTTTCAAAATTATCAGTTTAATGTTTATAAACTTTTACTTTCAAAGACCTAATCTTGTCTACCTTAATCCGCCACCTTTTAAAAAATCACAAATAAAACTAAAAAAACATGAAAACATGATTTATTTATCATTCGTTGTAAAGAACTCTATTTTTGTTTTGATTTGCTAACATTTTCCCCACACAATTTTCACCATTATGACAGAATACAAAAAAAAAAATAAATAAAATATCTTAAATTATTTGAAAAATATTGCTGCATCTTTGCTTGTTTGACTTCATTCCAAAGCATTTAACTCCTTCATTTGTATTCTTCTGTATAAAGATTCATGCTGAGTATTAGCGCGCACTTTCTCGCGTTCAGCATCGCACTTGGAGCTTAGCTTATCGTTTCTAACATTCGCTCTCTCTCTGCTGGATAAACGAATAATAACACTATAGCTCAGTGAGCAGCAGAAGCAGCAGCAGCAGCAAAAGCAGAAGAAGACATCTACGAATAGCTATACTCGTAACATTCAGTTTACGGAAATTGCTTCTATAAAACACCCATCATAAAATTGGAATACATCTCTATAATAAAGGCTTTGGTCGTAACTTATAATGCGACCATGCAAGGATATACAAAAGCCATGTTTTGCTGTATTTCCTTAAGAAATCGTGCTGTGCACAGCATCTTCTTCTTCTTCTTCTTCTTCTTCGTCTGCAAGTTTCTATCACTTCTTCGCAAAGAGTTTTTCTAATGCCACAACCGCACAACACACAGTATCTACCTTCAATGAATAGGGTGCAATAGGATAAAAAGGTCATAACTTGGAGTTGGTAAGAAAGTTAATGGTATAGAAATATGGCACTATCCAGCTTAGGCAAATTCATAATTAAAGGAGAATGGGCATTTTTGTATAGGTAGCGTCCCATTGGTGTCACATATAATGTAGTGACCTACATCGTTGTTAAGGTCTCGACTGGGGCATTGATTTGGGCAAAAGTCTGTATTTCGTGAGGGCTTCTTTGCCAAAATGAAAGTGCAATTTAAAAACGTTAATAAAATGACGTGGAACATACTATATGCGGTCAGTAAGGTGAATTGCAATCGATGTCCAAACACCCCTCTCCCCTATTCCCCTATAGTGTTGTAACACATTGTGACCTACAGTGCTTTGTGAAACATTTGCAACTTAAGCCATCAGTGCTCTTTTGTCAAAAAAAAAGTTTAAAAAAGCAAACAGCTGTACTATTTTAAAAGCTTTTTTCAATATAACAAGTTATCACTTTAGATTAGAAAAATTCTAATTGGGATGAGTTTGTGCGAAATTTAGAAGGTATTTTAAAGTTTTTTTGTGGAAATAAATGGCTTTTTAATATTGGAAATCAATTTGATGAGTCAATGGATAACTGTAGTTCGACTTTGGATTTCCTTAGAAGATGCTATAGATTTTTTTCGAAAGAAATTAATAATTTTTCTATCTTCTCTTGCTATGGTACAATGTGATCTTCTATGATGAGATACCAACTTTCTACTAATTATCTGACAGATGGTAGATTTATGTATGGAATAATTGGTATAATTTTTATTTGCTACATTTTCATTCTGGAATACTTATTTTTAGAAGTCACTCAAAATAATTGATTTTATTTTGAAAGAATACTTGTATCCTGCCATTTTAATGAAAAAATCCTTTTTTGTTCGTTTTTTTTTTTTTTTGTATCCTTGTCCCGATCAAATGCGGCTAATGATTACTAAGATATATAATATCCTTAAATTCTCATCAAATTGCACTTGGGATTTTGTCACCATCTCGAAATAAAAATTTTAGAGTAATTGTTTTTTAAAGTAGAATTAAAAGTCAAGAAAAACTTATTTTTTTGCCGAATTTATTGAAATCAAAAGGAAGGTAATACGACTACATTTTATACGGTTTATGTTTTCCCCTATTTCGGAAACCTCCTTTCCAATAATGGTACAAGCAGCCATTAACTTTGGCATGAACGTATCATTTCTCAGGAGAAGCAATAACCAAAATATTGCATCACAATATTTTGGGTGAAAGGCTTTTGCGAAACAAAAATGTTTGTTCTTTGTTGCCTAACGTATGTATGTTTATCCTTTCACCGAATGTATGTCGATATTGTGGTTCTTTGTTTTCCTTACAAATAGAACATTTTGTTCATGCCTGTGTTTTGAAAAAAATGAAAAAATGAGTAGCTAATCAGTGTTGCATATGTTCGCATATTCTTCCATGAAGTTTCACGTTTTTTCCGCGACTTTCCATGTTATATAAAGAGATAAATAAACTAAACTTGCTCTGTGACTTTTTTCACTTTTCTCTGTGGTATTTTACGCTTTTTCTGGTGGTACTTAGCATTTACCTTTATTTGTTGCTATTCTCTGCGGTATTCCGAGATCTTTCATAAGTTTCCGCGTTTTTTCCATGGTATTCCGCGCTTTTTATCACGGTTTTCTCATATTTTTACGCGACTTTTCACACTCTCTTGATGACTCCATGCTTTGCTCTGTGCGCAGTACTTTACGCTTTTTCTCGCAGTAGTAAGAGAAGAAAACTTAAATACACTCTCGAAATCTCAACTTATTGTAAAAAAACAGTTTTTGAAGTTTTCTGCGTTTCAAAATATTTTTAATAGGTCATTTTTTATCCAATCTTAGATTTGTTAACAGTTTTGAAAAGAAAAAAAAAACATGCACTTTTTAAAAGTATACATTTTTGCAATTACACTTCAAAACTTCTTGTTGAATTAAATCTCAAAATAATATATTTTTTCCAATTTTTTAAGCATTGAAGACCTTTTTAAACAATATTCTGATTAAAAAAAAAATGTATTTTTAACTTTACTTTTACTGTCCTACTTTCAACAAATTGAATGAGATATCATTTTTTAAAATCTGATAAAAATTATGGACGATACGATTTTTTTAAATATGTCAATTTTTAATTTTAGAATAAAATACATGTTCTTTACCTACTATTCCAAGCAGCAACCGTCAGATTACTTAGCTCATTAGAGGTTAAGTATATGGATTTAAATTGTCAAATGAAAGATAAGTTGATACTAAAAATGAACACATAGGGTTGCCACTTTTAAAAAGGATGCATCAACGTGGCAACCCTGTTCGAACGAAAAAAAAGTTTATTGAAAAAGGGAAATATTAGTTAGGCCAAACAAAAGTTAAAAATATGTACAAAATAAAAAAATAATGTTAAGAGCGTAAAGCTGAGAGTGTGGCAACCCTGTTCCAACCCAAAAAATTCTTATTTAAACAAAAGAGTATCAATTTTTGTAGAGTTAAAAGCTTAAATACACATTAATTTTAGCCCGAACTCTTCTCTATCTAAAAGATGTCGGGTGCCATCTCTTAAATGGGCGTAAAATACACCTCACTCTATTTTAATGCAAAAAAATAACAATTAACACTCGTTTTCAGTTAAAATGCGCATTTTTGGATTGAACTTTTAACTCTGTCAAATATGGTGCATTGCATTTTAACTGAAAACGAGTGTATATAACCTCCCGGTTTTCTTTTTTTATATACATCATAGTAAAAAAAACTAAAAGGATTTTGATGAAATTTTTTGAACAAAAGGTTTGTAGTAACTTAAATATTTTATTCATAACAAACATTTAAAATATTTTTTTTTTTTATTGTTAAAAAAAGTTTAATTTTTTTTTTGAAAATTCAATTTTTCGAAAACATGTTAGTGTCTTATAATTTCGGGAAAAGGAAGGTTGGTTTCAGGATTTTTATATACAAATTAAAAATTATTTCTTTTAAAAAAGACGATTTTAATTATCTAAACGAAAATTCTATTCTAAAACAAAAATTCCCGGGGATATGTTTTCGGTATAGTAAAGTTTTTTTTTAAGTATTTGTAAGTGATGTAGTTACTCAAATAAACTTCTATAATATTAATCATATCGAAAGTTCAAAAGTCACTGAAGCACAGTATTATTACTAATTTCAAAAATATATTCGAAATATTCCACTCTTACCCGACTTTACCCTATATTCATATTTTATGGTGTTAAATCGATTCTATATCGTTTGCAGCACGTTGTTCTCTACTCACGTTGAATAAAACACACAATATTACTTTACATTATTTATGGGATGAGTGTAGGAATAACGGTTGTATTGCACACCAATATTTGTACGTAATATAAAGAGAAGAATCCCTGATCCCCCCAGCAGCGAGGAATCCCATATTACTCGACTAAGAGTGCTTCGCCTCCTAATGTCAGTTACTATCATTTTCGCACTGCTAAACAGGACCAGGACCTCATTCACAATAATAACAAAAAAAGGAAAAAAAAATGTCTGCAAGTTTACCCCAAACTTACGAACTGTATCAGTAGCATCCTCTTTTGCTTTTGCGGATTAAATGAATCTGGAATATGTGTGTGGCTTGAAACTGGGATGCTGTTGCAGCAACAGCAACACATCCTTTTGCCCAATCTTTGGGTGAAATCTCAACCACGTTAGCTAGACAGTGGAGCAAATATTATTATTTAGAATAATCGTTTATCAAGAAGATATGGGTGGTGGGGTAATATACTGATGATGGGCGGATGCAATAGAAAGACGATGATGGGTGTGTTGTCTTGGATGTGGAAAATAATGATATGAATACTTTGTGCAATTTACTGCGGTGCTAATAGCAATCTCTTCGTCGGATAACATTTTCGGTGATGAGGTCAATCCGACAATCCGTAGGTGGTATTTAGGGAACCATCAGGAAGTTGCGTACATAATAATTTCTGGCTATCAATTTAAAGTGCTTCATGAAAATTTAGTATCTTACCTTTTTTTTTTTTGGGTGAGTTCTTTTATGAGATAAACAAACGAGTAAGCAAGACATGAGATATAAAAATTGTTGGTCATTATATGATTTTATGGTTCAATGTTCAATGGTCATAATATGTGATGTTCAAATAAAACAAAAAAAACGAAAATAACATTCTTCCGGCTTAAAGGTAGAGAGAGAGCTGTCTATATTTATGTTAAGTACGATGTTAAGATCTGATGTTGTAGATACTTATTGGATATGGATATTTACTCTTGAAATGTGATTACTGATTTCTAACTGATAATCAAAATTTGTTCATATAATTTTGTACCCACATATAATTTTTTTATGATGATTGATTTTGGAGGTTTCATTTTTATGTAGCGGGATTTTGATTTTTCTTTTAAATATGAAATTTTTGAAATAGTAAAACTTGGTATTAGATTCCTCAGATTTTATTTTATAGTTCATTAATCGAAAAAATGCAGACGTATTCGTTATATATTTCAAACTATTAACTAAGAGAAGAAAATCAACTTAAAACTTGAGTTTTTAATCCTGGAATGACGTTCAGATACTAACGTAAAAAGAAAGCCAAGTTAATGAAAAACAAGAAACAAAAGATTTGTTTGTATTCACTCATTTTCAACACTGCATGCCAGCCGTGAGCTCGCAAGTATTGTAGTTTTACATGTAACGTGACTTACACTCAAAACGCGACTATTGTCTGGTATCTCACTTTTTTGTTCATTGTTCCGAGACATCTATCTCCGGTTTTGCGTTGGTTCGGAAGAGGTTCTCCACATAAAAAATAACTTCGATATCTGAACGCATCTAATCTTTCACACAAATTTGACGTTTATTACACAGAATTTATCCAAATGAATAAAACTTATCTTTTTACACAAAATATAAACTTATCTCGTTGCATGAATACCCTTATAGATTTTTTTAGTTTATTTAGATATGGATATTTTTGTTTCGCAATTTTTCAAAGTTGTTTGAAAACTAGTCAAGCTAAATTAACCAAATTTTAATTAAGTCAGTGAGTTGGCGATTTTGACGACTCATAAACTACTTATATTAAGTAGTTGAAATTTACTGAAGTATTTGTTTGTATTTGTTTAGTCAGCAAAAGAAATATTGCGAAAATTTAAGTTCCTTGCCCTAACGGTATAAAGAATTCAAGAGGTTGGTCGAATTAATTCTGAGTTGAATACAACATTACAACATTGCGTTAAAGAATTCTCGTGAATTCTTTTGATCCACGTGCCAGATGAAACTAGCATACCAAATTGTTTGTTAAAATACCGAACGGGAATAGTTAAGAATTTTCGAATATGGGTAGGTAGAGTTTTTGTTGTGAACAATTTTTACGTAATATGTATTTTTAACCTGTTCAATATTTTGTTGTAAGTGAACTGAACTTATTCTGAACTGTAGCTAAATTATTAATGAATGTTTTACTTGCCAATAGAACTGAATACAAACAGAACAGAATAAATAGAGTTCAGTTCAATTTAACTATATCATATGTATCTTGGCTCCTGGCAGAAAAATATTTGCATATACAAAAGTCTTGTAAAATTTTACTTTACAATTTTTTCATCGAGATTATGAATTTTTCAAGTCATAAGGCCAAATGCACTTTTTTGCATCTTAAATTCAAAATGGAGGATCAGGCGATGCATCACCTTCAACTCGAGGTCGAAAATGTGCAGTTTTCTTTTTCTTAAGGAGCAGTACCCATTTACCATTTTTTTTTATAAATAATCATGGTAGAAATTAAAAAAATATATGGTTTTGTTTAAGTTATATATTTATTTACAAGAAAAGTGGAAAATGTCTTAAAAATAATAAAGCTAATTTTAATTAAATTTTTTTTTTAATTGATAAATTTTTTTTTTTTTTTTTGAAAATTAAATAAATTAATAATTTAAATTGGGTTTATATGAAACATCTGTGCACAAGTCTTAACTAAAAATGCAGTTTTATTGCAATTAATTAATACAATATATACCTACACGAATTTTAAACAAAATCGTTGGAGCCGTTTTCGTGAAATATCCGTTAACTCAAAACAGTTATTCGTTTTAATCGAGATATTGAAAAACAAAAAAAAACAACCTCTAAAAAAGTAACATGTACCAAATTTCTAAAAAATATGTCAAACTGTTTCTCTGTACAGATGGACCCACAAATCAACAAAAAAAAACACTGTTTTTGTAATTTGAGTTCGTTGAAAAAAAAAAATCGATTAACGATTTAAATTCTTCTCAAAAGTTTTTCTTTCAAAAACTGAAAAACATTTAACGTTTGGTTTTTAACTTTTGACAAAAAATTTCATAATTCTAAAAGATTGTTTTGTTCATAAAAATAAATTAATCGATTTTTTTTTTATTTTTGGGAATTTTGAAAGTAGTTGCTTTTTTATAAATTTGAACCAAATCTATTGGGAAACTGCGGAAAAAATCAAGTGATATTATTATGTATAATGATAACAGGTCCATGATGTTCAGAAGCAGAGAAATGTTAGTTTTATTTTTCTCAACAGTTTGACAGAAAAGTTCGATAAGTCAACTTGAAAATTTAAAGAATTATAAAAATTACCTACAGTAGGGAGCAACAAAAATGCTAACGGAATTGTCTTACAGGCAAGAACTAAGCTATTTTACGTGGTAATGGCTTGAAACTTTGCATACATTTCTGAAATTTATAGTGTTTTTTAAACAGAGTCGATTTTTACTGAATCCCGCTCAAAAAAATAAATAATATATAAATTAGTGCAAAAGGTAAGTTTAAATGCGGGCAAATGCAAACACGTTATTGTATTTCTTTGAGCAAAATCTGCTGTTAGTGTTTAGTTAGGAACCTTTTACTAGCAATAACGACTTAAATTCGAGCCAATAAAAGACAAGAATAAATTTGGAGACATTTGGTCTAATTCTGTTCCTATTTGTTCCCTTAGCTTATTAATTTGAAATTTTCAGCTTACTGGTGCTGAATCATAATCGTGTTTGAATAAACTGTTTTTAGAGACATTGGATGTGGATTCATATGGTTTCCGGAATATCTCTACACAAAATGAACAATAATCCAGGTGCTAACTTGGATTACTGAAGCACTTGTTGACGGGTGAGTGAGAAACACAAGCTATATACACATATCATAACTTTGATTAGAGACATCATACAATCATGATTTTGGTCGTATTCGATTCAGTAGATAACAAAGCTTGCATGGTTATAGTATGACCTCTCTGAGATAATTGAGTCCAAAAATATAGGCAAATTCAAAATATTCAATATGACTGCGGTTTTTTCTAAGATGACAGCCAAACAGCCTTAAAATTTTTAATATTTTCAGGTTTACCCGATTTATTTTCAAATGGAATGTTTTAATTTAAATTTAAAATAAAGTTCAAATAGCATACTGCTATTCGATCTGACACTGATGCATATTTTATCCTCAAAAAATATTTTTTTTCGATTTGAGGCCCTTTATAAAAAAATCCATCTCACTTCAGTATACGATGTAGATTCATAAATTGATAAGTCCAATAAAGTCTTTTCTATCTACCTTCCCTTTTTTTTCATCATATCCTACAAGTACCCACCTCATAGATACAAACTTAATTAAAAGAAGACACCCAGCACCACCATAAGTCCCATATTGATGGCCAACACTTTAGTGCTCCATTTTATTTAGCCACTCAAAACGTTAATGTTGGATCGTAATAAAGCGCAATAAATTCGACTTCTCTCAGCATCCGGAACGGTATCCCAGTATCCTTCTATTCAATATTAAGGTGCAATGAATTGAATATGAAAGAACTCACCAACCATTGGAATCGGGGTGGCGTCTTTGTCGGTCGTCGTCGCCTTGTGGAGTGTATTCCACTTAAACCAAAATTATGAATCATTTATTGTGTCCCGGACTAGTTGTTTACACCAATGTTATGAGGCAATTAATTAAGATTAGAGCAATCAATCTGTTATTTTGTGATTTTTTGCGCAACAAAAATAAATCATAAAAATACCAAGTTGATTGGCAATTTCTCGGGCTCAAAGGATTGAAGACTGCAGATGGTGATGGAAAGGAAGATTGAGATGGAGAAATGGAAATGGAAATGGAGAGAGAGAGAGAGTTAAAATGTTGAGAAATCAAAGACCAAATGAACCCAATTTTTATTACACATCCAAGTGCCCATCAAAATGAAAGAAGCAAGGTTGGTCGACGACGACGACTACGACGACGACGGATAGGTCGGTCGGTTAGTTGGTTGGGTTCACGTTCACATTCACGTTTAGGTTCAGGTTCATATTCGGGTAAGGGTTAGGGTTTAGAAGATGCTTCTTGAATTTGATGTTTGGAATGTGTGATGGTAATAATATTTCTGGAAACCGAACGATATGATTCATTCACACAGCATTTTATTTGATGCAATAAAAATACAAGTATTGCCCATAAATATGGCATCCACATTCGAAATGGGTTTTTATGGCTTCTTTTTGGTTTGAAAAGACGAAGAAAAAGATGAACGGAAGTGTGGCATGAGGAATCATTCTGTTTTTTTTTTTGTTTTTTTTTTTTTCCTTATTTTTATTTGTATTTTATTTTATCTCTAAGCAGAAGTGTATGTCTATTTGCTGTGCATCTAGGTCAATTTCAATAAAATATTTATTATTTCAATCCGCTTTGATGTGGTTCTGTGAAATCGAAAAAAAAATATATCCAAAACAGGCAAATAGTTCTATCCAAATGGGTTTTTTTCTTATATTGATTGTACCCAGGAGACAGTTTTAGTAGTCCATTTTTAAAACTTACTACATGATGGGGTTTTTGTAAGAGTATACATTTTTTTGTGAAACAAGCCTTTAGGAAGCTAAACAAAATAAAAACGAAGAACATTTTGGAAATTTTGGAAAGTTTTTAAAAGATTCTATAAGTTTTCAACCGATCCGTTAAATTTGTTCGAAAAGATACTCTAGAGGGACCCTAGGGTTTTCATGCAAAACTAAACTGTTTAAAAAAAACCGAAACTTTACCCTTCCCATGCTAATTTTTTTGCAGTGGGCATTCTAATATCAAAATTAGGTGTATCTATGACCTCGCAATACATTGTAGTATAAGATCCCGCCATAGGACGACCTATACCAGTTGACGCTATACCAGTTGAGTTGAGACCTATGTATTCATATTGGTAGTGTATGAAGAAATAGTTTCCACGTGGGTTGCCTAGCAATATCCTGTCAAGGTATATAAGGTTGCCACGCGTTAAAGTTCACGCAGGTTTTAGAGCTGTGTAAAAATATTTTATCAAAAAAATTTAATTTAAAAATTTGGATATTTTGTATTTTTTTTTTAATTTAGAATTCCAATAGGGTAAATAAGGGTGAACTTCGAAAAAGTTCGAAAAGCTATTTTCTGAACTAGATCCAAAAGAGACATAGATTATATAAACGTCACGTATAAAAATACAAAATGTAAAAAATCTACAACTTGAGATATGGACGTTAAAAAGTAATAAACGTAAAAATAGATACTTGAGAAATAATTCACCAAAAATCAGGGTACAATTGGTTTTAAATAAATTTTATGTTGTTGGAAAGAAAACTTAAAATTATTTGACAGATAACCGCCGAATTTTTAATTTAAGCTTTGGTTTTGAATCACTGATTTTTTAAAGGCTGCACATTTTTTTTTGTTTTTCAATTATTATAGTCTTATATCCAGCCATAGTGTTACCCTCCCGCATCGACGAACAACATAAGAGGTATGCAATTATTTAGGTGGTGTTAAAAAAAACACAATCTGCGCTAGGTTTCCTAGCTATTTCGCGTCAAGACAGGGTTTCCACGCCTTAAAGTAATTTTTTTTATTTTTTTCAATAACCTAACCCACCTATGTATCTGGCAAGCCTTAAAGATATAAAAAAAATATAATGTTAAAGAATATTCAATTTAAAAATTTAGTATTAAGGGATTTTTAGATAGTCGTAGTTTAAGTAGGGTAAATTGGGGTAATCTGAGAAAAAGGTTGACAGGCATAGTTGACATGAGAATTATGTGTGTCAGGTTATTGAAAAAAAAACAAAAATTTCACTTAAAGGCGTGACAACCCTATGTCTTGGCTCTTTTACCCATTTAAGAGTTGGCAGCCGCCATTTTTTTTTTTTAGATAAAAGAGACCGCGATCTAAAATTTTTATATGTTTTTAACTTTTAACTCTGTCAAATATGGTAAATTTTGACAGAAAAATTAGTGTTTTCAGTGTTTTTTTGCATTCAAATAGAGTTACCGAATACTTAAAACCTTTTTAGAGCTGGCATCTGATTTTTACTTGCGACGTAAATAGGTACTACTGGAGAAGTTTAAGATTCTTATTAAGATGATAGAGAAAGCGAAAAAAGTGGGTCTCGCAATTCTGTCTGTCAGTCTGTTAGTCCGTCCGTGTGTCTGTTTCTATCCTAAGCCACAGCCTATGGTATGGAAGTGATTTCCTTCAAACTTGGTAGTTATAAGTTTTAGGTGATTCTCTAGAAGGGAAATTGCAATTTTTTTTTAAAGTACCAAAATACAACCAATATGGGAAAACTTAATTTTCTCAAAAAGGGCTCTAACAATTTTGATTAAAATTTTTTTGTGTAGAACAACAAACAAGGGCGTACTTTTGAAATAAAAAAAATATATGTTCATCGGTTAACAACGGCACCTCCAATCAAGCCGTTTTTATTTTTTCTGATTGTCTCGTAAGCGAGGAAATCGTAATGAAATCAATGAAAATTTTCACACAAGAGGATCTTAACAATTTTTTATTAGAATTAATTTAAATTGCATCAAAATTTTCAAAAAAAAAAAATTGTGTGGATTTTTAATTTTACTAATATTTTCTTAAAAACAGCATACCAACTTTATTTTAAACAAGGTTTAAGGATTTTTATATACAGGGTGTGTCGTAATTAGTCAAGGAAAACTTAGTGGGTGCATCTGCGGTATATTCTAAGCTCTATTTTAAAAGTTGATATCACTTATCGATGATTTAAGAAAACACTAGCCTTGGTTTATCTTGGTGCTTGTTAACGATAATTTCTCTGTTAATACTAATGGTAAAAAAATTGCTGAGCTGAGCACTCTAAATTTAGAAAAAAATACTCCTCTTTAAAATGATATTTTTATCATTTTCAAAGGTGTTTCATTTTTTCTGCCCGGCTATTTTTTGATTTTGATGTCAATTTTCTTGGAAAAATGAGTAATAAACATATCTTTTTATTTTTTTCTTATTGTGAAGGAAACAAAAAATAAGTAAAAAGTCAATGACAAAGTTCCCAAAACAACTGTGCATTTTATGATAAATCAGAAAACGTGCAACAGGTAAAATCAAAAAAAAGTTTTTTTGTTGTCTAAGTCTCAAAAGGCTCTGAATAAAAAAATTAATTATTGTTTTTTAAGGTAAATTTTCCTTGACTAATATATAAAAATTTGGAATGTTTTTAACTTCTAACCTTGTCAAATATAATAAATTTTCACTGAAAAATTAGTGCTTTTAATGATTTGTTTGCATTAAAATAGAGTTGCCGTATAATTCTACCCATTTTAGAGTTCCCAGCCGACTCTTTTTGGATAGAAGAGAGTTAAGGCTAAAATTTGATGTACAGTTTAGGCTTAAACTGCTCTAAAATGCATACTATTTTCTTTAAATAAGAATTATTTGAGTGTGGTTTTCAGTTGAACAGGCTTACATTTACATTTTCAGCTTTACAGTGTTAAATTTGTTGTTTGATATTTGCTCATACTTTTGACTTTTGTTTGACAATAATAATATTTTCCGTCTTTTAATAAACTAAATAGTTATGATGCATAGCGTGATGTGGCTTTTTTGTTGTTCAAATAGGGTTGCCACGTTGATATATAATTTTTTTTTTTTTAATATAATTTTTTTACATAGAGGAAGGTTGTCGGATGAATTCGAAATCCGATGTGGAGTCAGACAGGTTTGCATAGTGTTGCCAATACTTTTCATGTTAGCGATAAGTGATGTGCTGCGTGCAGCCCTGTTAAACTGAAATGGTGGAATTCAATGGAGTCTGACATCACAACTAAAACATCTGGACTATGCTCTCTCATAGGATCATGGATCTCCATCAAATGACAACAAGGGTGGAGTGAGAAGCAGAAATCGTGGGGGCTGAAAATTAACCCGGCAAAAACAAAAATGATCAGCCTCGGAAGTAACTTATCCGTTCAAATCAATATTTCTGGACAACCGGTAGAGAAAGTAGAAGACTTTCAATGTCTTGGGAGTTTTGTCTCTACCAAAAACGGAACCGAACAAGACGTCAACAGCCGTATTAAAAAGACAAAGGCTACTTTCGGAATGCTGTCCAAAATATGGAGAAATAACGCTATAAGCTTAAAGATAAAGCTGAGACTGTTACGCTCCAATGTTGAATCCGTACTTGGATAATCTTAACAACTGTCACAAGTAAGCTGCAATCGTTCGTGAATAGGTGTCTACGAAACATCTTAAGGATTTTTTGGTACAACCGTATTTCTAATGAAGAACTGCATAGAAGAACGGGTCAAGAATCCAGACAGTACCATACGCAGACGTAATTGGCAGTGGATTGGTCATACACTTCGAAAAGGTAACGATTGCATTGCTGGCTAAGCGATGCAATGGAACCCACTTACACAGGCAAGTAGAGAATCGGGTCGGCCGAGAAGCACATGGCGCAGGACAGTCGAAAGTGAATCTGCACAGCTGGGGAAGAGTTGGAGAGAACTACGTTATATTTCCAGAAACCGTACACGATGGTGCGTAGCAGTAGTGGAAGCGCTATGCCCCTTAAGGGGATCACAATTTACCTAAGTAAGTAAGTACGTTGATATAACTATTTTACAAGTGTCAACTCTATATTTTTATTTTCAGTTTCAGTAGTATAAACAAAAAAAAAAAGTTAAACTGATGCAATGGGTTAGAAGTAGAAGATTAAAGATGATTGCCGTACAATTTACGTCTGTACCAGATAAGTTCAAACTATGGACCGACGCAAAACTGTTTTCAATCATAACAAAGTTTCTTAATAGAAATGATATTTTTTTTAAAGATTGTTCATAAAAAAAATAGTGGCTGTTCCTGTTCCACATTTTTTAAGACCAGTTAAAACACAAATTCAAAATGTCAGAACTATTGCTTAAAGGATTCAATATCCTCATAATATTTCCAATCAAATCAGAAAGTATTTAAAAGTATAAAAATGTACTTACATACTCGTAGGTATATGCCCTCTTGTATCACACTATTGTCATTGTTCAATATTAAATTACATTTTATTAAAACCATCGCAAAAAGAATAACAAATTGCATGATACTTGATAGTAAAGACATCAGAATGTACCTACTACATAAATATACACAAAGTTACTGATTCATCATTTTGAAAATGCATAAAATATTCTTTAAAACAAGGCACTTTCAAGCTTTGTTTGTTAAATCATATATTTCTCTCTTTAAATTATGGATTTTAAATCATTCGATGCAGAGGGTAAACTTTTATCCTTTCATGCATTTTAATTTTTTTTTTTATTGTTGTTTTTGTTTGTGTTTGTGTGTGTCCTCATTCTTTACTACCATGCTCTGTCCGTCATGTTCAGAGTGTAATTTTCTCTCTTCACTCGGACAATAGAATTGCAGTACTAGCAACAGCAACAGCAGCAGAAGCACTACAGCCACTACTACATCATTCGACCTAATCGATCAAAAATCCCATCGGGTTAAATGACTGTCGCATGCATAACGTCCGGCTAGCTCTCCATCATCTCTATACACCATGTCGCCATCAAATAGCCTCGAGTTATCATCTCTGACATTGTCATGCATCACTATAAAGATCAACACAAAAAAACTAAAAAAAAAAAAAGAACGGAGCTTAAAATAAAACAACAATTCGCCACTATGGGGTTGAGCATAGCACACAAAATAAAATAAATCACCGACCGTAACCAGACAACAACCGAAGCCACTCGAAAGGTGGATCTCACTCTATAACCCAACCCGGGGGGTGTGTGTTGTGTTTGATTCTGGACGCGCTGGACTTCTAGACTTAAAATCTAATCCCAAACAAGTACCACATAGACTGTACTGGTCCTCGCTTCTCTTCATCTAACACGCGTCCATAAAAAAAATCAACCTCATATATGCAAAAAAAAACGTATGGCCCGTAAAAAAAGGGATAAAGTACCTTTACCAAATATAAAAAAAAACAACAACAACAAAAAAACACACATAAGGCTCTTTTATACTTACAGCGACGGAATTTTTCATGTCAGCTATCGCCGATGTAAATTCAGGAAACTGCAATTCAGGACAATAAATTATTGGTGCTAATAAATCTCCAGATTTGCGTCCAGCTTCAAGTGATTTCACCTCCCAATCCTCTGAGTTTGTCAAAATGGCACCATGATACTTGCCTGTTGCTATTCCCTGCAAACACACAAAAAAAAATACAAATAAAAAAAGGGTTAGTGGTGGAGTTTGGAGTACCGTTATATGGCTTATACAAGATACAATCTAAGCAAGCAAGCTAGCTAGCAAGCAAACAGGGTATTGTAAAGTTGCTATAAATTATTGTTAATTTATTGAACCATTACAGGATGCTTGGCGCGCTGTGTATTCGGCCCTAACCTATGGAATATAAGGAGAAACTTATTCCAGCCACTGATATAGGTATACTTCGTACTAATACATCCCACCCCACACCACCGTACCGCCTGCAAAACGCAGCTCAACGTTTTGTTTTTTATCCAAGCGTATCCGCCGTGTTTATTTGTCTAAAGAAAATTCTATTCGTATAGAAAAATCCAGGGTGAAGTATTCGCTCGTGTGTGTTATAACATTTTTTCGCCCTCTTGACGTGCTTTAGAATTTTTACTTTTCGAACAGCGTTGTTATTAGTGTTTTTCAATTGATGATAGAGTAGTTGAGCTTTTACATTATTGGCAACATTTAAAGCATTAGACCTTTTCATGTTGAGAAATCTTACATTTGATACTTGTGATCTCGAGAACAAAAAGCAGAAGGCAATGTAAACATTTTAACGCCTTCTATTCTACCTAATTCACCGAATTGATTAGATATAGAACTAAAATACATCCTAGAAGAATATAACATTTTATGAAAAAAGACTTCAAAAAGGATTTCGATTTAAAAGAAATTGCCATGATGGACTGAATGAACGTGGCAACTTTAGAAAAGAACAGAGAAGTGAAAATTATTGCCAGCAGAAATTTAATTTGGAAACAAAATGAGAAAACCGCCGCATGGATAGTTTCTCTAGCGAAGTTGATCAATGAATAAGCCAGACTCAGATTAAGGAACCCAACAGAAAGGTATTACGGAATGCGGAAGCTCTTTTCTAATGCTGACTTTCCTGAGGGTAACTCTACATTATCAACCCACAAGCTCACCTTTGCATAGAGCACACATTCTGCAGTCAAATCATACAAATAAATCGGGAGTGCATCACACAAATTTAATAGGATATTCTTTGCATATTATTGTTTTTTGAAGTCTAAAACATAAACACAAAGAGACTATGTGCGACCCACAATGGTAACTTTCCATCCACCCTTTAGAAATAAGATACTCTTTGTAACTAGAGAACTATAGAGACCTTAAAGCCTCACGAGAGCTCGATTTTGGTGCAAAGTTGCGATATGTTTGGGGCTATAAAGATATTATTTATCAACATCTAAAAACTAAATTTTGAAAAAAAATATTGAGTAGTTTTCGAAAAAAATGATTTTTCAAAAAAAAAAAATCAATTTTTTTTTTAAAGTCCAAAAAATAAATTTTCGAATTTTTTATAAAGGCAACTTAAAAGCATTCATGTTAAGAAAATGGTTGAAATTGATTGAGTCATGAAGGAGAAAATCAGAATTTAAAAAAAACGGTTAAATGGCAGGTACCGTTAATAACGGTTTAAAAAAAAATGGTTTGCATTTAAAGATAGACCTTATTTAAAAAACTGACCATGATTTTTTTAATCGAAATCGTAGGCACCGTTTTTGAGAAAAATGAGTTTTTCTAAAACCGGTATATGACAGGTACCGTTATTTGCAGTAAAAAAAAAAACAAAAAAACGTCTGGGGATATTCTCCAAAAAACGGCAAGTTTGAAGTAAATCGACCCATCCGTTTCGGCTGTGGTCTCTGATACATACAGACAGACAGACAGAATTGTCGGACCCACTTTTTTCTCATTCTCTATCATAATGTCATGTTTGATTGTTATCTCAACTTTTTTTTTTTTTGTATCGCAAGTAAAAAGTTGTCAAGTCCTTTGTTGCGAGGCAAAATGAAAGGAGGATGGGTAGGAGCGGGCTAGGTAGGAAAAGGTAGGAACGGGGGAACGGATGGGCATAGAACGGAATGTTTAGCCCGTCCGTTCCCCCTATCCTGTCTCCTCCTTTCCTCTTGCCTCGCAACACTTTATTGGAAAACCCTTTATAAAGGGCCACAAACCACAACTTAAAAAAGTATTGGACGTTGTTTTGTCACAAGATCCATAAACATCTCAAAGTTTTATTTAAAAAAAATCACATCAAATAACAACACTGCCTTGTCGATGGAGCAAGTATTTCTACTTTGCACACCTTGAACGGATATCGACATCGAGTTGGTACACAGATGGTAATTTGTTGCAGGATGGTAGGTACAAAAAAAAAGTAGAATGCATATACGAAAAAGTAAACCAGGATACACAAGCAGTAAAGTGTAGAAAATTGAGAATGCAATGGAAGAGACACACACACGCCCACGCCCACTCTCACTTATAGAGAAAAAAAAGTAGACGAAAGAGAGCCGGCAGAAGGAAGACAATCGAATTAGAGGAAGGAAACAAATTTGTGAAACAGGAAATTTCCGTTAAATTTCTTTTTCCACCTTTTATTGTTTCTTTGGTAAAGCATATTGGTAAAAGGGAGGCGGCAGCAAGGTGGCAAGAAGTTATTGCCCGTGCCGGTTTGTGCCCGTGATATACGAAAAGATAGAAGAGGCGACGGAGCAGATCACTTAAATCATTTTAAAATCATCTCATTGCAGATATATATGTACGAGTATGTATATGGATGTTGAACACACACAGCTAAATGGTGGTATGGGTATATTTCACTTATTTTCAAGCAGTGCAGTGTGGTGAGATGCGATTCAATGGCTTCGGAATAAGATTCCCTCGATTTATGAGCAGATTGGGTGGTGTAGGTGGTTTTTTCTGGGGTGGATAATGTAAATTTTAAGCTTCAAGGAGCAATATAATTTATTTGGTTAACAAAGATAGTGTAGAGGGAATGTAGGGAATGATGGGGTGGTTCACCATGGGTTGGAAGTTGGAAGAAATTTCGCAGCCGATTGCGATCGTCATTTAGGAAATTGGAAAAGAGGATAGTAAATTAAATGCATTTTGTGGATTGGGGGAGGGGCGAACAATATAGAGATGTGGTTTTGATAGAAAATAACAGCAACAACGGTATTCAAATAAGAACACATTTTCTTGACATGATTGATTGGATTTTATTGGGTAAGATCAAGAATGGCATCAATCAGAGTGGTTAATCAAGGGCAGGATGTTTTAGAAGGTAATTTATGTGACTTTCATAAATAAATTGAATTCTCTCTCTAATTAGAGAATATTTTTAATTCTGACAGGTTAATTTAAACAATGTCAAATATGAGACAGAATTAAGGATGAGATTTTGTATAGCAAGGATTGTATTACAAGTTTTTCACTTTAAATTCACCTTTTTGCAAGTCAAATTCATGCTTTTCCAATTGAATTTCATGAAAATGAAATGTACTCTTTAGCAGTAAACTTCTACACTGACCCCGGGTCAGGTCACTATCATGGCTAAGCGTCACCACCATCCTTACTATCTCTAAACATCACTGCCATTTGACAACCGGGAAGGAACACCCCGAGAAGAACTAAGTCAACCGTCCAGTATTTTGGTAGTTTTACCTGGAAAGTTCTGGTGGTTTTTTTTTTATTTTTCTATCTTAAAACTGAAACACAATCACGCTTTAGGGAGACGCTTCGTTGCGTTACGTTGAGAAATCCTCAAAGCGCGCTTCTGTCAGAATGACAAACAGCTGATTGAAATATTCTATCTGTTGTCAAAAGAAACATTCAATAAATTTCAAAGAATTAAAAAGAGGAAAATAAAATAAATAAATAAAATGGAACATAGTATTGAAAAAGCGGAAAAAATTATTAAGATAGCCAAATTAAGCTGTGCCGCTTATTTATTATAATTTGTTACCAATTAATATATTTTTCTTACCACATTTAAATTTTCCATTTTACAAATTAAAAAGCACCGATTACAAATTAAAACACAAATTAGAAACACAGAAACAGACTTTTTGAAAATTGAAATTTAAATGAAATTATGAATGAGAAACGTCAGAAAGCGCGCAAAAGTTCAACCAAGTTGAACTTTTTTTTGACAGATTTTGGCTTTATTACGTTTTCTTACGTTTCCTTACGTTTGTCAAAAAAAAGCGTACGTAAGAAAAGCGTCATTGTGTGAGGTTACACAGATTTCCTATAGTTGAACTTTTCGCAGTTGTCAAAATCGACGGCAAAGCGTGATTGTGTTTCTGCTTTTATAGCTTTTGAGGTGCTCTTTCACTTTGCCACTTCGTTTCTCTCCGGAGCGCGGCGTAACACAGCATTTGAAAAATGGCAGCCAAGAACTGCTCTACGGAAAAATCCCACTTCTATTTTTAAGAACAGAAAGCATGATATTAAATTTCTGCTCCCTGACACGCCTACTTTTTAAAAAAGTTGTCTTTACACACTTTTTTTTTATAAAACAACTATTGCGTTATTAACAAAACTTGCAAACTATGTGTTTTCTAAAAGAATTTTTTGCCACGCCAACCTTTTGGGGGCGTTTTTTACATAATATAATATAATGTTGTTTTTTGGATCAAATTTCATGAAAATAGATATTCAAATTTAGGTATAAACTAACTAAAAGTTAAGCACTCTCATTTCTTGTTTTTGACTCAATTGATACAAAAAGGATTTGTAAAATAAGATATATGAAATATTAATCATGTTTTCCACAAATACCTGCATTGACAAAATACTAATTTTCACACCACCATGAGGTAGAGTCGCTATCTTGTAAAAAAAAAAAAAGTTATACCACCGAAATAGAAATCGACAAAAATCACCGTTTTCAACCCTTATATCTCAGTTCATGAAATTTGTTGTCGATTCTTGGTCTAAAACGATTGTTCGCACAGTGGCCGACAAAAGTCTACAGACGACTGCTTTTTTGCAGTGTGGAGAATTTGAAAAAAATCAAGAACAAAATTAATGAACGTTAGAATGTGAGTATGCAAAATTTAAGAATAAAATTGAAAAAAAAATACTGCACCATTATTTTAATATAAAATGAAGCTTCCAGGGGAAAAACGGCATAAGTCCATTCTAACCTAATCCGAGAAAAATGCTTAAAAATTTTGCTTTTCATACAACTTACCTAGTACTCATGGTGACCACTATTTTGAAAAATAAAATTCCCTGACTTTTCCTGACCTTCTCTGACCATTTTTAGAATTTTCCCTGACCAAAAAATGATTGTTCGATAAGTTCGCTACGAAATCATACCTCAACGGACTTATTTCTTCTATTTGGAGACTACAGCAATAATTAGCTTGCAGAATTCGAGTTTAAACTTTAAAATTTTTTTTAGTGCTGTAGTACCTTTTATTTTCTTTGTAATCAACTTATTGGCCTTAGAACCAATCTCAACGTCGCTTACAGACAATGCCTTTCGTTTCATCGAAGTAATGAAGGTCCAAATCCATTTGGCCTTTTTGAGCTACTTAAAGTGCTTCGAAATAAATAACATATTCTTCAGACTTCTTTATAGCTTCAAATAGTTTTTTGCTGTGATTGATAACATATGAACAATTTGCCAGCAATTTTGCTGTCAATTTCTATTGACGAGTTCAATGATGATCTTGTGGAGACAACCGTAAAGAAACCATCAGATCTCAGCTTCAATTGAGTCTGATTTGTGGAAAGTATAATTAGTTAGAAGTCATCTTAACGAAATGTTCGTCAGGAAAAAGTTTCTTATATGTTCAAAAGTAAAAAAGAATTTCAGCAAATTTAATAAAAAAAAATTAAACAGACAAAAATCCCTAGCCGCTTTCAAAATTCTCTGACTTTCCTTGTCCAAAATTGTGTTCCCTGACTTTTCTCAGACAGTGTTCAAACAATACTACGAGACCTAATGTTTAATTTTGACAAAAAGTAGACATGTGCCGTTTTCCCACTAGACCCTTCCAATGGACCAACACCATAGTATGAAAAACATCACAAATTTTTGCGAAGTAGGACATTATTGAACCACGAGCATTGACGGTATGTTCTCCCAGGCGTCTTCTAACAGTGTGCATACCACATGATAAATTTAACTTATCCACAATAATTTATGTAGTTGATAAAAGGGGATGCCTCTTACAGTTCCTAATAACCTGCTTTACCATTGCCCAATGCTACCGTTATTCCCCCGTTATTCTACCATTTCTTCGTATTTAATGGCTTAATTTGTCGTTGTAGTAGAACATTTTAATAGTTCTACTATTTCATTGCATGTTTTCTACAGTTTTCAAGTGATTTAATCAATTAGCACTTCTCTGATGTGTGGTGCATTCCTTGATCCACTTTTGTAAACAAAATACTTAACATTTTTGAAAAAGTTGGTTAAAACATAAAATTCTAACTTTTCTGTATCTAAAGTATAAACATTCAATCTAACAAACACTGCTATCATTTTGCTTCCTTGAAATCTAATATTTTTACCAAATTTTGTGATTTCAAAGTAAAAGAGAAGTCCTAATTAAAAAAAAAAAAAAAAACCATAATGATCCACTTATTTTATTGATGAATATAGTACTGCAGTACAATTCACCAAAAAAAAAACTTTGGTATACAAATTTTAAGACATTATCTTTATAACATAGTGGCACTGCTATTATTTTGACCGCCATTATATGTACACAAGTCGTGTTGTACCAGCTTAATACACCTAAAGCCATATTATTGACTATTTTCAAAACATGTATTGAATAAGTTTAAATATGTAGATTTTCCACAATATAGCCATCGTCTTGGAGAGTTTGGATATCCAAGACTCCGAATCTCGAAATTATTTTTCGTTAATATTACAATTCGTTGACATCTTCCAACTTTTAAAACATGTTTTTGAAAAAACATACTAGGTCTATAAACATGGTCGAAAAAGAAAAGTAGCTAAACGAACTGAGCGACAAATTATGTTATTTTCATAGGAGCATATTTTAATAGGCTTCGAAATTCAAAACTGTCTTTACCACTCTGTCAGTGATGTGAATGTAACAAGAAGCCTGCTGAAGGTTATACTACAAGCTCGAACTCCGCGCAGAGTACAACTTTTGAGAAAAAAATATGTGGGAAAACAAATTTCAGAACTATTGGTTTTAGCAGACTAAAGTTGTAGTAAAAGAATTGTTTGTGTTTTTAGAAGTTATAACATTTTATCTAGATTTTTTTTTTTTTTGTTAACACAAGAAACTTACGTAATATGATTTAAGGACACAAATTTAAGAGCACAAAATTTTAATAGTAGATGATGAAATGTCGCAGTTAAAAGTTATAGCCAACAATTTAATTCTTTCGACAAAAATATATAGTATTTTATATTTCGTTTTTCTCGAAATGGGTTTGAGCCGTTTTTCCCCTAGAGCCTAGACCAGTGGTGGGCAAAGTACGGCCCGTGGGCCAACTCCGCCCACGAAAGCATTTAATCCGGCAAACCGGCGGTCCTTCGATAATTATCGGCCCGCGATAATTATATTTTGACGGTCCAGAAGTATGAAGTATGTAACTGTATGCTACTAAATTCTAAGAACAAACAGATTGGAGCAGAGAGCAAAGAGCAAACCAGCGAACCAAACACATGTAGTTATAGTTGTAGTTGTACTATGTAACATAACTACAGATGGAGCCCCAAATATGGTTGGAAAAAACGCGGGATTTTTTAGGTATTTTTCGGAATCAGAATCCTAATAACATTGTTGTATTTTTACATTGTATAATTCACCAGAGATAATTCAACAAAGTACATGGTGGCGTCGAATGCGAGAAGAACAGTTGGTCAAACAATCAAGGTAGAGGAGCACGAATTTGAAGTGGTGCAATCCTTTAAATACCTTGGGTCAACAGTAGCAGCCGATAACAACATAGAAGAAGAAATACGCTTCTCAAATCCAACAGAGCCTACTACAGTCTGTCAAAGCTATTCAAATCCAGAAATCTAACCATAACTTCAAAACTGCTGCTGTACAGGACCATGGTCCTGCCAGTACTCATGTATGGATCCGAGACTTGGGTGCTTAGCAAAAGGCACTGTGACCTCTTAGCCGCGTTCGAGAGAAAAGTCTTACGGAGAATTGTTGGCCCCATATGTAAGGAAGGACGATTCCGGAGACGGTACAATCATGAGTTGTACGCAATCTACCTTGAAGCAGACATAGTGACAAAAATTAAGCTCGGTAGACTCCGGTGGGGAGGGCACCTAGCTCGTATGAGCGAAGAGGAACCTACTCGGAAAGTCTTTTGCGGTACATTTTATTTGGTAGACGGCAGCGTGGTAGACCATGCTTGCGCTGGAGAGATGGCGTAGACCAGGACGCCCAAAGCCTTGGGGTGCGCAACTGGATGGCGTTGGCTCGAGACCGGGATAGGTGAAGAGACTTGTTGAAAGAGGCCAGGACCGGAGCCCGGTTGTCGAGCCGATGATGATGATGATGATAATTCACCAGGACGTGCTTTGTAAATCTGCAATAGATAATACCCATGTTATAAAACTAATTAATACTATTCGATCCCGGGGCTTGGTACACCGGCAATTCCAAGAATTTCTTATTGAAGTCGACGCAGATTATTCGGACCTTCTTTACCACACGAAAGTTAGATGGTTAAGTTGTGCGTTTGTATTTGAACGGATCTGGAATTTAAAAGAGGAAATACAAGATTTTTTAAAGAAAAAAACAGACAAAAAGTCTGATTTTCAAATCTTCAAAGTATCGATTTTGCATTTTTTACCCATTTACTAGAACACTACAACAAATTAAATAAAAAATTGCAAGGAAAGAACCAATTTATAGATTAGACTTGGGGTTGTCTAAAATCATTTAAAACTCAGTTTTTTCTGTTTTACAACTGCATGAATAAGAACGATTTAACTCACTTTCCACGTTTGAAATCCGTGTCACCAGTGAGTGAGAACAAACTGAAAGAATTCAGTCAGGCGTTGAAAAACTGCACACAAAAATCGAAACTAGTTTTCAAGATTTTAAGAACATTCAGTCGTCGCTGGATGTTTTTTCGATGCCGTTTAATGTAGATCCGGAAAATGTCTCTGCAGAATTGCAGTTGGAAATCATTGAAATGCAGTGCAGCACCCATTTAAAACAACTGTTCTTAAATTCCACAAAATTAGAATTTTATAGAACACTGCCGAAAGCTGAATTCCCGAAGATGATTTCTCACGCCCAGAAAATTATGGCGATGTTTGCGTCATCGTACGTGTGCGAACACAGTTTTTTGACCATAAAATTGCGGAAAAACTCAATCAGAAACCGACTAACTGACGAACACCCTTTCGCGCTGCTAAAAGTTACTTCGTCAAAGCTTGAACCTGCATTCGAAAATATTTTGGCAAAACAAAAGCAATTTCATACATCTCACACGCCTACCATGGCAGGGCCTTCGAATAAAGTTTAAATTGTAATTTTGAACATTTGCAATGCTGTAATGTTTTAATATGATTAAAATTTTCAATACAAAATGCATTTTTCAAATAACTCTGGCCCTCCTCTGCGATTTCTTAAATTTTCTGGCCCCCATTAAGAAAGATTGCACAGCACTGACCTAGACCCTCCATTTATATTCAGTTAATTATTTTCTTTTGTGTGCCTCTATTTCAAAACTACACATCTTTTTAAAAGTTCCGATTATATGCATGCTCTTAAAGCTAGTATGTATCACATGATTTGTCTATACACACAAATTTATGTATTTTTGTAACAAAAATCCACAATACCATCGTTCACATGGATGACGTTTGTATGGGTTCAGATGGTTTTTGTGTGTTTTCATGAAAAAAAAAAAAAATACCCAAATTTGTATACAAATTTTTCTCTTTACACAAATTGTACTCGATACTTAAATCATACATCAATTGACAACTCTAGAAATACTCACAGTCCTCACAAACATAATATTATACATCCGAGTAACTTCGCTATGAGATTACCACATATTGTGTTTTGCATGCATTCTACGAAATAATTATCACAAAGAACTTTACAAAATCCAACGATTGTTGCAGCTAAGCAAAAACTCGCTAATGAACTTTACAAGCACAATAGACCCAACCATCCATGGCTAGGCCAGTTTAAACCGAGGGATGAGGAAAACTACGAAACAATAGACACGGAACCTTCGCAATATTGAATAATTGCCTAGCCTACTCTCTCTCTCTCTCTCTCTCTCTCTCTTTCTCTGCTATAGAATTGCAACTATAGCAACCAGAGGTATATTTACCTGAGCACCGGTGAGTGTTGCCATATCCAATATGATGTTTGCCTTCAGATCCTTTTGTGCATAGGTTACACCGTCGGCCAGGACCAGACGTCCCTCGGCATCCGTATTGTTAATTTCCACCGTACGACCAGAGTACAATGTATGAACATCATCTGGGCTGTAGATTTTCAACAAAACAATAACAAGCAGAGTACATAGAGCAAAGGCAGAAACAGGAGCAGCAACAGCAGCAAACCCAAATGCCATGTGAATAAAAGAAGAAGACAAAACAAGAGGATAGTAATAATTAAAATCGTTATTATTCATTGCCAGCGACTTCGCCGTGGTTTTCGTTGTCATCGTCGTCATCATCATCATCGTTATCATCATCAACGATGACTACAAAAACGCTAGCGTTTCAATTAGCTCACTCACCGTGTGGCATTCGGTCCGACAGAGTTTTCAGCCAAACAAAAGACTGCATGCAAATTCTCTTTGAATCCACACTTAACAGCCGCATAAAATGCACCAAGAATAGCTGCAGCACCGCCGCAATCCCTTTTCATACCAGGCATTGCAGTCTTGCCTTTGATGCTCAAGCCACCAGTGTCGTAGACAATTCCTTTGCCCACCAACGCAATTGTTTCGTTTGCCCCCTTTGGCTCGTGCGAGAGAACAACGAGAGCTGGTGGCACAGCCGCTGCCTTACCCACACCATAAATGCCTCCGAATCCGAGCTCTTGTAACTTCTCGCCGCGAATGATGTGCGGAGTGAGCGAGAGCTCCCCAGCAATGACTTTAACCTCTTCAATGAAGTGGCTGACATTCATTTCGTTACAAGGCATATCGACTATTTTGGCAGCCAACCGGATACCTCGTGCGGCTTCTTCCATGCAGGCAATATCATCGGCCGACAATCCAGATGTGGCAAGTTGGCCATCTTTTTCAATGACAACAAACTCAATACTAACGGTGTTGTTTGATTTTTCGCTGTTCGCGTTCGAGCCATTGTTTGAAGTTTTTCGCGAGTACAATGGAAAGGCCCGAACAACGGCACATCCACTTGCAAATACATCCGCCCGTTCACAAACAATTACAACATTATCGTTGACGTTCATGGTTTTGTTCTTTACCAAGTGAGTGATTGCATGAGCACGGGAGCTAGTATTGTGGCGCGAACTTTTCAGAGGAAGTGCAGCAATTGTTGCCATATCCAAATAAAGTGAACAGGAATCCGTTGGCGATGGATGAAGGCACGAGACGGCATGCTTGAATGTTTCTTCGGTGACACGCGGCGCAAGCTTACATTCAATTACGGGAAACTTGAGGAGATTAAGATGACGCAACTGGCCGATGATAAGGACTGGTGTTACATGCGGATCGCTGGTGGTTAAAGATGAATTGAATTTGATATCAGTACTCATCTGAAATGATTTATAAAATAAAAACAAATGAAAATCAGAAATAAATATGAAAATTATGAAACCAGAAAATGAAGACTTTTTTCAAGTTTAATTGTTTCGCTCTTAATAGAAAGTTAAAATTCTCTGAAAGTGGTACATATTACAAAATATTACTAAATTTGAAAATAAAAGACGCTTAAATACTTCATGCAACTGGGATTTCTTGGAAACTTTTCGAGCAATTTTTTAAATTGAATGATATAAATTATTTTTTTTTTAGATTAGAAAAATTGAGTGCCTTTAATCAATAGAATTTCATAGCTGCAAGGAGGTTGGATATTGGGGTGGATTTACCTGTTTTTACTTGCAATATAGGTACTATATATTAATTCATGCATTCGTACAACAATAAAACACGATAACAATTAAACACGACATTGCGATGATAGAGAATGAGAAAAAAGTGGGTCCAACATCCAACAATTATGTCTGTCTGTCAGTCTGTCTGTCCGTCTGTCTGTCCGTCTGTCTGTGCGTCTGTCTGTCCGTCTGTCTGTCCGTCTGTCTGTCCATCTGTCTGTCCGTCTGTCTGTCCGTCCGTCTGTCTGTCCGTCTGTCTGTCTGTCCGTCTGTCTGTCCGTCTGTCTGTCCGTCTGTCTGTCCGTCTGTCAGTCTGCCTGTCTGTCTATCAGTCCGTCTGTCTGTCTGTCTGTATGTATTTAAAGCCACAGCCTAAAGGGTTTTTAGAAAAAACTCATTTTTCTCAAAAATGGTTCCTACGATCTTCATTAAAATTATCATGGTTATTTTGTTGAATAAGGTCTATCTTTAAATGAAAACCATTAAAAAAACAAAACGGTTATTAACTGTACCTGCCATAGAACCATTTTTTTTTAAATTCTGATTTCCTCCTTCATGACTCAATCAAAAAATGCATTTTTATCATTGCTGGTGCCACACTTATGAATTTATTTCAATTTTGACCCAACGTGCATTAAATGCATTTTTAACCATTTCTCAATTTAATTTCAATTTTGAGTGAAAGTGTGAAAAAATGGATTTTTACCATTACTGTTACAACACTTATGAATTTCTTTCAATTTTGACCCGAAGTGCATCAAATGCATTTTTAACCATTTCTGGTGCAACGCCAATGAATTTTCTCAATTTTGACCGAAAGTGCGAAATAAATGCATTTTTACCATTGCTGGTGCAACACTTATGCATAAATTTCTTTGAATTTTGACCCGAAGTGCATTAAATTCATTTTTAACCATTTCTGGTGCAACGCCAATGAATTTCGTTCAATTTTGACCGAAAGTGCGTTTAATGTATTTTTTACCATTTCTTGTGCAACCCTGATAAATTTCGTTAATTTTTTACCGAAAATGCATTAAATGCATTTTTAACCATTTCTGGTGCAACGCCAATGAATTTCGTTCAATTTTGACCACCGAAAGTGCGTTTAATGTATTTTTTACCATTTCTTGTGCAACCCTGATAAATTTCGTTAATTTTTTACCGAAAATGCATTAAATGCATTTTTAACCATTTCTGGTGCAACGCCAATGAATTTCGTTCGGTTTTGACCGAAAGTGCATTTTTAACCATTTCTGGTGCAACGTCAATGAATTTCGTCCAATTTTGACCCAAAAAGCATTTAATGTATTTTTTTAACATTTCTGTTGCAACTCCGATAAATTCCGTCAAATTTTTACCCAAAGTGCAAGAAATGCATTTTTACCATTACTGACGCAACACATTCGCAATGCAGCTGACTGCATAAAGCAAAGCAATCATATGCAAATCTTTTCACACTTTCAACTGACGACAAAGTTACTGCGTTTTCGAAATCAATCAAATAATGCACTGTGGCTTTTCTAATTTTTAATAATCAATCGAAGCAACCGTTGAAATATTTTTCTCTATAAATAGAGAAAAATCAAAATAAAAAATCATTTGAAATAAAAATATAAAAGCGATCACAACAATGAGCTCCCTGATCAACTGCCACTATTTTCACCGAAAATAGGACATTTAAAAATGTAAAAAAATTATATTTCAATTTATTAAAACATTTTTAACATGAATTTCATTTTAGTTTTGGAAAATCGTAATGGCCAAACCCAGCCAGGAAGAAATTGATGAAAACAAGAGGAGAAAAGAAATAAAATACAAGTCTTGAAGAAAGAATACGGAAGAAATATAACATCGGCCCAATTAAAATTTGGTCATGCCTTCTAGTTCCAAGGGCTAACGAAGAACACTTTTATTTATTCCCCCATCTCGGACTGACATACAGGCTGCATGGTCATGGTCATGGTCATGGTCAATACGGAGCAAATTAGACTCTTTAGAAGAGCCAGAAGAGTTCATTTCAATGAGGTTCTTGAGGTTCTTGAGGTCCTTCCCGCCGAAGACGGTTTCTAGGTTCATTTTTATTATATTAATATTTATTTACTTTTCTTTATTTGTCGGTGGTTTAAACGTAAAACTCATTAGAATTTAATTTTCTAAATTATTTTCTATCTTTTATCTTTTCCTTAACTAATGATTTTTACTTTTATGCCATTGGCAATGTTATTTACTAATTTTTACTTACATATTTTAGCTTTTTCTATTTTATTCTTGTAATTCATTTTATTTCTTTTTCAATAAATGCATATATATTTCCCGAGTTTCATTCATCACAAATATGTCTTTTATTTGTGGCTGAGAAGGCTGGTTAATATCCAGGAACTCCAGAGGAGTTTTTTTCAGGAAAGATGCGTCATGAAGATTATTTTTCAAAACTTAATTTTTTTCAGCGCTTTTAAATATTTTCAGGGTTGACATCTTCTTTATAAATCTTGAAATAGTGAAAAATGTCTTGACCATTGAGTTGCAGTATTCTTGGTGGTCAAGTCATTCAATTTTTTTGAACGTTTTAGGAATTTTCAATATTTTCAACGAAACTTTAATTGAAAAAAAAAATTATTTTAAATTGAAAATAAAATCCCTCACACATTGACTGACAAAAACTTACAAGTTATTCGAAATTAAAACTTAATTTCCGACAAAAGTTCTTTTAGGTTCCAGTGGCAGCGTGTCATTGGACTCCTACTCTTTGTCAAAGGTCATTGCGTAGTCAAAACGACAAAGGATTAAAATTGATTTAGAGTTGTTTTCGGTTTTTTATTGATGTTTTTTTCGGCCCAAGACCAGACGGAATTAGTTTATTTCAAATTAATTTATATTACGAATACGTATTAAAAAAATTTGAATATAAAATCACATCCATTTCCAAGAATTATTATCCATATTCATTGTTTTCGAGCTATGTATTTGAAAGATGAAGTTGGAAGTTGAAAAAACACCTAAGTTGACAATTCAGATTTGGGATACATCACGCCGCGTCGCTACTCAAATCAAATCTTTATCCTTTTTTGGCTTTTTTAAATCCTTTGACTCGGTCATGTGGATTGTGGTGGGTTTGGGTTATATGTTATTTTTATTATATTTTTATCTTTTTTAACATTCTGCAACACGTTTCTTTTCTGGTATTTTTTTTATTCTTGAGTTTTGAAATTCATTTTTTTGTTGAAACTTCCAATTATCTGCATTGAAATACAAATGTAAAAGCGATCACAACAATGAGCTCCCTGATCAATTGCATTTTCGCCGAAAAAAGGATATTTAAAAATGTAAAAAAATTATATTTCAATTTATTAAAACATTTTTAACATGAATTTCATTTTAGTTTTGGAAAATCATGGCCAAACCCAGCCAGGAAGAAATAGAAGAAAACAACAGGAAGAAAGAATAAAATACGAGCCTCGAAGGAAGAATGAGGAAAAAATACAACATTGGTCCTATAAAAAATTGGTCTGCCTTCCAGTTCCACGGGATGACGAAGAACACTTTTATTTATTTCCCCACCTCGGACTGACCTACAGGCTGCATGGTCATGGTCATGGTCACACGATCGCGACACCCACAGAGCAAATAAGACTCTTTAGAAGAGTTCATTTCAATGAATATGAACTATTCAGGCGGCTGTATAGGAGGTTCTTGAGGTTCGTGAGGTCCTTCCCGCCGAAGACGGTTTCTAGGTTTTTTTTTATTAATATTTATTTACTTTTCTTCATTTGTCGGTGGTTTAAAGTTTCATTCATCACAAACATGTCTTTCATTTGTGGCTGAGAAGGCTGGTTAATATCCAGGAACTCCAGAGGAGTTTTTTTCAGGAAAGATGCGTCATGAAGATTATTTTTCAAAACTTAATTTTTTTGAGCGCCTTTAAATATTTTCAGGGTTGATATCTTCTTTCTAAATCTTGAAATAGTGAAAAATGTCTTGACCATTGAGTTGCAGTATTCTTGGTGGTCAAGTCATTCAATTTTTTTGAACGTTTTAGAATTTTCAATATTTTCAACGAAACTTCTATTGAAAAAAAAATTATTTTAAATTGAAAATAAAATCCCTCACACATTGACTAACAAAAACTAACAAGTTATTCGAAATAAAAACTTAACAGATTACCATCAAAATCTATAGTCAGAACACCTTTTGAATTGTTTTTTCAAAGACAACCTGCAATGACTCATATAAGAACTTTCAGATGTTTGGCTTATCATTATGTCAACAAGAAACTTCGACATAAGCTGGAGATGCATCAAAGAAATATGTATTGGTAGGGTTCTGTGATAAGTGGAAGGCATACAATGAAGTAATGAATACCGATTTCAAGAAATTATGATATTATTCACATTAATCTTTTTACCAGCAAAGACCAATGAAATGACAACTTAAGAAGCAATACAACTGGAAATGAAGAAAACGTTGAAGACGTTAACAACAACATAGAAGAAAGCGGCTCGGACACTGGAGATATGCACATAATAGGTACAGAAGAATTTGAAAATGCTGAAAATTCTGAAGATAATGTAAGGGCATCAACAAGAATAAACAAAGGTTTACCTCCAAAGAGGTATGGCTATAAGACAATTTACCCGGATGAACCAACAACTTATAAGGAAGCATTAGAAAGCTCTGACAGTGTGCAATGGAAGAAGAACTACCGGCTATGTATGCAAACAATGCTTGGAACTTGTCGAACTACCAAAGGGAAGAAAGGCGATAAGTTTTAAATGGATATTCAAAATCAAAACATTCGCTGATGAATCGAAAAGGTATAAGGCAAGACTTGTTGCAAAAGGATTTTCGCAGAAATATGGTCAGGACTTCGATCAGGTGTTTGCCCCAGTGGTGAAGCAGACGACTCTACGAACCCTTTTGGTGTTTGCATCAATGAATGACATGATGGTTCAACACATTGACGTGAAAACTGCATTCTTAAACGGTGAACTTGAAAATGAAATTTATTTGAAACAAACTACAGGATTTGTACAAAAAGGAAAAGAAAATTTGGTATGTAAATTGAACAAAAGTATATACGGTCTTAAACAATCAGCGAGATGTTGGAATCAAAAGATTAATACGATTCTAATTAATTTTGGATTCCGAAGGGGTAAAGCTGATAATTGTTTGTGTGTTAAGGACAAAGGAAACAAAATTATTTATATACTTGTTTATGTTGATGATATCCTGGTTATTTCAAAAGAACAGAATTTGGTTTTAGAAATGACTGACATGGGGAAATTCGAAGTTGTACCTTGGAATTCAAATTGAAAAGAAAAATGGAATATATTATATGCACCAAGAAAAATACATTGATACATTCAACATGTCAAATCCAAAATACCATTGGATACGGGATATTTCAAGATTTCAACAAAAGATGACAAACCTTTAGACGACAATGAAATTTATCGAAAAGCCATTGGTTCACTTTTACATCTATCGGGAAATACAAGGCCAGACATAGCAGCAGCTGTTTCAATTCTAAGTAGAAAAGTATCGTGTCCTACTCAGCGTGATTGGAACGAAGTAAAACGAGTTTTCAGACATTTGAAAGGAAGTCAGCAGATACAGCTTTGTGTTGGATGTAGAAAAGAAGACAAGAAACTCGTCGGACATGCTGATGCAGATTGGGCTACAGACGTTAAAGGACGAAAATCCACAAGTGGATATATATTCAAATTGGGAGGGGTTACTATCAGTTATGCAAGCAAGAAGCAAGGGCTTATTGCACTTTCATCATGTGAAGCAGAACTTGTCGCTTTAGCGGAAGCAACTCAAGAACTTATCTGGCTAAGAACATTATTTCAAGACCTTCAAATTGATATAGAAAATATAACAATGTTTGAGAATAATCAAAGTTGCTTAAAATTGCTGGATTCAGAGAAAATAAATCCGCGAACAAAACATATAGATGTCAAGTACTACTTTCTTCGCGACGTTAAGGAATCAAAAGAAGTGCAATACATTTACTGTCCAACGGAAGAAATGATTACAGACATTCTCACGAAGCCATTACAGAATATCAAAATATCAAGGTTCAGAAATTTGACTGGTCTTAAACAAAATGATTAAGGAATTATTTAAGAAGTGTTAATTAAGGAGGGGTGTAAGTATATAATATAACTCTTTGTATTATATACTTTGCTATAAAAACACTTTTGTAATAATTATGATCATCATCATTTTAATATCGAACAAAATTGAAGTTTGATATTTTTATTATTAATTTACTTTATTCTTCTCTTGTTTAATAAATTATTTGCTTGAATTGAATAGTTTTTTTATTTAATTATTATTGGCCTTATTGGAATAGCCGCATTTTGACCAAAAGAACATTAAGTGCATTTTTAACCATTTCTGTTGTAACTACAATGAATTTCAATCAATTTTGAACCAAAGTGCATTAGATGCATTTTTAACCACTTCTGTAGCATCGACAATGAGGTTAGTTCAATTTTGACCCAAAAAGCATTTAATGTATTTTTTTACCATTTCTGTTGCAACTCCGATAAATTTCGTTAAATTTTTACCCAAATCTTTTCACACTTTCAACTGAAGACAAAGTTACTGTGTTTTCGAAATCAATCAAATAATGCACTGTGGCTTTTCTAATTTTTAATAATCAATCGAAGCAACCGTCGAAATATTTTTCTCTATAAATAGAGAAAAATCAAAATAAAAAATCATTTGAAATAAAAATATAAAAGCGATCACGACAATGAGCTCCCTGATCAATTGCATTTTCACCGAAAATAGGATATTTAAAAATGTAAAAAAATTATATTTCAATTTATTAAAACATTTTTAACATGAATTTCATTTTAGTTTTGGAAAATCATGGCCAAACCCAGCCAGGAAGAAATAGAAGAAAACAACAGGAAGAAAGAATAAAATACGAGCCTCGAAGAAAGAATGAGGAAAAAATACAACATTGGTCCTATAAAAAATGGTCTGCCTTCCAGTTCCATGGGGTTGACGAAGAACACTTTAATTTATTTCCCCACCTCGGACTGGCCTACAGGCTGCATGATCATGGTCATGGTCACACCATCGCGACCAATACAGAGCAAATTAGACTCTTTAGAAGAGCCAGAAGAGTTCATTTCAATGAATATGAACTCTTCAGGCATAAGTTGTGGCTGCTGTATAGGAGGTTCTTGAAGTTCTTAAGGTCCTTCCCGCCGAAGACGGTTTCTAGGTTCATTTTTATTAATATTTATTTAAGAAACGCGAATGCGGAAGAAAAACAACATTGGTCCTATAAAAATTTGGTCATGCCTTCCAGTTCCACGGACTCATTAGAATTTAATTTAAAATTAATTAATAAATAAATTTAATTCTAAATTATTTTCTATCTTTTATCTTTTCCTTAACTAATGAGTTTTACTTTTATGCCATTGGCAATGTTATTTACTAATTTTTACTTACATATTTTTCTATTTTATATTATTTTTTTTATATTTTTCTATTTTATTCTTGTAATTCATTTTATTTCTTTTTCAATAAATGCATATATGTATATTTCCCGAGTTTTATTCATCACAAACATGTCTTTTATTTGTGGCTGAGAAGGCTGGTTAATATCCAGGAACTCCAGAGGAGTTTTTTTCAGGAAAGATGCGTCATGAAGATTATTTTTCAAAACTTAATTTTTTTCAGCGCTTTTAAATATTTTCAGGGTTGACATATTCTTTATAAATCTTGAAATAGTGAAAAATGTCTTGACCATTGAGTTGCAGTATTCTTGGTGGTCAAGTCATTCAATTTTTTTGAACGTTTTAGGAATTTTCAATATTTTCAACGAAACTTCTATTGAAAAAAAAAAATTATTTTAAATTGAAAATAAAATCCCTGGCACATTGACTGACAAAAGCTAACAAGTTATTCGAATTTAAACTTAATTTTCGACAAAAGTTCTTTTAGGTTCCAGTCCAGTTATTCGAAATTAAAACTTAATTTCCGACAAAAGTTCTTTTAGGTACCATTGGCAGCGTGTCATTGGACTCCTTCTCTTTGCAAAGGTCATTACGTAGCCAAAACGACAAAGGATTAAAATTGATTTAGAGTTGTTTACGGTTTTTTATTGATGTTTTTTTTCGGCCCAAGACCAGACGGAATTAGTTTATTTCAAATTAATTTATATTACGAATACGTATTAAAAAAAAATAAATATAAAATCACATCCATTTCCAAGAATTATTATCCATATACATTGTCTTCGAGCTATGTATTTGAAAGATGAAGTTGGAAGTTGAAAAAACACCTAAGTTGACAACTCAGATTTGGGATACATAACGCCACACAATGGGCCCAAAATGCCTTTTGCGTCTCATAAATGTTTTTTCCGAAAGTACTTTTCCAGCCTGGATTTCTATGAAATATTTTTAAGAAAATATCAAATTTTGTTAAACAACAAAAATTTTATAAAAAACATTGGCCCAATTTCTTATATGGCCACCTAAAGTGCACGCAAGGGTTAATCTTAAAAAATTGGCGAAATTGAGGTCGATTATAATTGTTGTTTTTTTTTTAAATTTCCTTTGAACAAGACCTCTAAGTGTTATATATCGTTGGAAAGGTAATGTTGTAAGGCTTCTAAAAAAATAAAAATTAAATTTTAAAAAAGTTGTTTTATTTACTAAATTTAATAATTTTTGTCAACATATTTTTTTTACCTGTTTCCTATATTCGATTAAGGTTTTAAATAGTTGCGCTGTCTTGCGCTGTTTTCTTTCATGTCGCATTTTATTCCTTTGCATATTGGTAGTTTTCAGCAGAAAAAAAAATCTTGCCCCTTTTTCCCCCTTTTTGAGAAATGTAAATTTTCATAGTGTAGGTGCATGGTGAAAAAAATTGAAATAGCTTTACATTGTTTTTTTTTTTTCTTTCTTTCTTATAAGTTTTGTTTTTACAGTCGCAATTGATATTGCCGTTATAATCCGCATGTTTTTCAAATAAATATATGTTAAGAAGAAACCAGTGGCGTAGGTGATGGAAATGGGGTCTTGCTTCCCTTTCTACCACATCATATGTAATGATGTGTTTTTTGGGGTTTTTATTGTTAATTTCACACTACATCAATTATTTAATTTTTCTGTAGATCTGTCTTGCATTGTATTATTCTATTTCCTATTTTTTTTAAATTTCATTTTAGTTTACCTTTGTTTGCTTTAAAAAAAAATAGTCCGCCAATGCTTTCAGAAAAAAAAAACAGAACTTTATGTAATAACAAAAAAAAAGTGTTTTGTTAAGTCAAGTTCTGTGAAAAGTGCAAACAAAATTAAAATATGAGCGAATTTAAAATTTCAAAATTAATGTTGAGTGATTTTCTTATAAGCAATGGGAACGATAGTTCAGAAAACAACTTCCAGTTAACAGGTATGATATCTAATTGTAACTTGGGAATTAAGATTTGCAGTGAAAGAAATGATAGAGAAAATGAAATTATGAAAAATAACAAAACAATATGTTTTTCAACAGGATGCAAACTTCAAATGGTTGTGAGAAAAATAAATCAAAACTTTTTTTCGAAATTTAACGATCACTGGATTAAGGCAAACCGAATGCAGTTCCGGTTTGAGAGAATGAATAGGCAGTGGCTTAATAGTGAGTTCAAGGTCGTATTTGCTGAAGAAGAAGATCAATCATCAACATCTGGACAGCGAGGGCGACCGTTAAAAATGATGAGGGATCAGCGGAAAAAACTAAAAAAAAAATATGGAATTGCTACAGGAATACGGTTTTGAACACATTCAAGGTGCATATATCCAAACCCTAAGGGCTATGGGTGAGGCAGAAGAAGCATCAAATATTGCCATGGTCAGGAATTCAAGTAGAGAAGAAAAGCGAATATTTTTAAAGGAATTATCAGCAGAGCCTAGAGCTTTAAATCATTGTTCCATGGAAGATACTATGAGGCTCTTCATTGATTTAGATTTGTCCAAATATCAATTTAAATATTTAAGATCTTTTTTAACTGAAAGAAATGTTACAATTTTTGATTCATATAAGAGTTTAGCATAAGCAAAACAATTGTGTTACCCATCAGAGGGCATCACTGTTTCGGATACTGGAGCTAAAGTTCGTTTACAAGAACTACTCGATCACACTGTTAGAAGAATAATGCAAATTGAATCAATTAATATAACGGAGTCCCAGCCTTTAAAACTTTATACGAAATGGGGCTGTGACGGACCTTCAGGACAGAGTGAGTATAAACAAAGGTTATCGGGAGAAAATGAAAACGTCTCAGATTCCAATTTGTTCATTGATTCATTAGTACCAATTAAACTTGTTAGCGAACATACCAATACAGTTTTGTGGCAAAATCCAACCTGCTCTTCTGTCCGTTATTGCCGTCCGATTTTGATTGAGTTTTCAAAAGAAACACCTCAAAAAACTAAAGAAGTTGTAAATGGCATAGAAAATCAAATTAATGAATTACATGTTACTATTTTTGATGAAAATGAAAAAGTTTTTCATATACAACATGAATTGTTTTTAACAATGATCGACGGAAAAGTTGGGCAAGTCTTAACGGCCACAAGTTCGAGTGCTGTTGCACAGTATGTGGAGCAAAACCAAGCGAAATGAATGACTTGAATAAGGTGAAAGCAAATCCTCCAAATGAAAACAAATTCAAGTACGGTTTATCTACCCTTCACGCTTGGATCCGTTATATGGAGTTGATACTTCATATGTATATCTTACAGGCTTTCATTTTCTAAGTGGTCTGCAAATACTCCTGATCATAAAAAAAGCAAGGAGGAAAAGAAAAAATACGTTCAAACCCGTTTTCGAGCTGAATTAGGTTTGATGTTGGATAAACCTCGGCAAGGTTCTGGTAATAGCAACGTTACCATCGTTGCACCGATGATTTTTTTTAAATTTCCAAGCTACACCCAATATCACTGGAGTGGATTTAGATCTTATAAAGAGGTTTTACATAATTTTACAAACACTGTCATCTGGTTTGACCGTTGATCATAAGAAGATTGGTGAGTATGCTTTGCATACTGCACGTTTATATGTTGATAAATATAAATGGTATCACATGCCATCTTCGGTGCATAAATTACTTATGCATGGTGAAGCCATAATACTACATTTTGGGATTTTACCAATAGGTCAACTATCCGAAGATGCGCAAGAAGCTCGCAATAAGATTATAAAAAAATAAGGCTTTCACATGCAAGAAAAGATCCACTGTTATCAAGTAAAAGGAAGCAGAAAGTGGAATCCAAAGACCTTTCTCAAGAAGCTTTACTCCTGCTTAAGATTTAAAAAAAAATCTTACTTTAGTAAACTATTGATTATTAACTATGTATTATATTAAAAATAAAAAAAACAGAATAATTAATGATGAAAAAATGAGTTTTGAGTATGAATTTAAAGATATAAGTTGAAAAATTAAAAAAAAAAATAGAACAAGATATTTACAGAATTTATAGGTAACATTTTAGTACTAAAATGTTGGTACTATAAGCTTATTATTTGAAAAAAGAGGTTTAAATGATTAAATCAATCAGAGATGATATATTTAAAATTTGACTAAATTATTCGACGATACAAAAAAGTTACAGTAGTTTGAAATGTTCAGATCAAGCCAAAATCGCTTATTTCATGACTTTAGGTAAGGTTTTAGTACTTAGAACCAACTTAATTAAAAAAGAAAAGATGTTCAAATGATTAAGTGAACATCAGAAGTAAAATATTTCAAATTTGACTTAAATATTCAAAGAAACAAAAAAGTTACAGAAGTTTTAAATGTGCAAATCATGCCAAAAACGTGTATTTCTTAACTTTGGAATAAATTTTAGTACTAAAAACAAACCTTGTTTAAAAAAAAAGTTATTCAAATGATAGCGTAGATATCAAAGATAATGTATTCAAAATTTGACTTAATTATTCCAAGAAACAAAAAAGTTACAGATTTTTGATTGTGCGCCGCACAGTGGTTTAAAAGCGGCGAAAATACCTTCGGAACAATTATTTTTTAGCCATTTAAATTTTATGTCTAGGTATTGTTGAATAGCCCTGGCCCATGATTATGTATATATGTATCATATGTACATATGTACAAGCCCTCAAAGTTGAAAAATATTCTTATTCAAGTCGCGGGCCAAATTTTCAACGAACTTTAAGATGTGTTTTTCCGAAGTTCCTAAAAATATATTATAGAACTTCTTACATCATTTTATTGGTCTACTCTTGAATATATAAAATTGAAAAAGAAAAAATTAAAATATAAAAAGAAGGCATCTATAAGTAGCCTCAAACATAGGTACTAAGAAAAAACGTGTTTTTTTCAAAACTTGTTGAGCTGTAAAAGCGTAGTCACATTTAGTCAAAAATTTAGTATGCCAATGTGTGCTCCATGCTTTCCAAAAGACAGGACTGAAGAATTTACCGACAGATACCGACAGACCTGGAAGTTATGGTCAAATTAGTGTCGCAGGATCGGTTTTCAAAAAACTCGATTTTGATGGTGGTATATACGAAAAAGTTTTAATTTCTCAGAAACTATTTGTCAGAACGAAATTTTCGAGCCCTCTATTTTTAGGTGTACCTTTATTTTAAAAATAAAACAATGTTCATGTGTTGGCCCAGGTCAGGGATATTCGATATTTTACGCAACCCTTTATTCTGGACCCAACATTTTTTTCAACTTTCAACTTAATTTTCTTGGAAAAAATACATCAGGTAAACAATTATTTTACTATAGTTTAAATTATATGAAAGTACAGAATGAAAAATAAGCAAAAGAATTAGGGATAATCCCACAATTTTATTGGTTACACGAAAAATGCATGACAGGTAAAAATTAAGAAAAACGGTTTTTTTCTGTATGTGGGTTTTTCCATGTACCTGTTGCGTTTTTCATATCAATTAGAAACAAACAATTTTTATTGTTGTTTAAAGTTTTATTGCTTTGTCTTTGTTGTGTGTTACCTAATTTTTTATTACCTTTAATCCATTATTAGAATTTTTAAACTCTTTTTTAAAAATATATAATTAAAGGATTAATGAAAAAATATAAGCCAGTGTTGAGCAATTGTGGAGTTGTGAAAGGTGTCATTAATAAATTCTATCTCTGTGATTAACCAATAAGCTAAAAAATCTCAGCATATTAAAATGGATTTAATTCAAATTCCGTATTCAGTGCTGTGTAGTGAGTTATTAAGTAGTGCTGACGCTACTATTGCTGAAAATCTACGACCATTTTTTGAAAGGGAATACCCAAATCATTTTTGAATAGTTTAAGTAGTAGAAATATTGTTTTTATATTATTTTTTAAGTATTTGTTTTTTTTAATGTTTACAATATATATTTATACATTACTTATAATATTTATTTAAAATACAAAATTTTTAATTTACAAAAACAAAAAAAATGCATTTCCTTACTCTCGAATTTTTGAAAAATGTCAATAACTTAGTTAACCGGATCTTAACGTGTGTGCCAAATTTCATTGAAATCCATTCACTAGTTCAGATTTTACAATATTTGTCTTAGTTCAGTGTACTACATTTTTTAAACAAATGTCAATAACTTTGTTAAAAATTATTATTTCTTAACCAAATTTAGACCACGTATGTATAAGCCGGATTTTAACATGGGTGCCAAATTTCATTAAAATCCGTTCACTAGTTCAGATTTTACAGAATTTCTGCCGCTCTCCCATACAAGTTGAACCACTGTGCGCCGCGTCGCTACTCAAATCAAATCTTTATCCTTTTTTGGCTTTTTTAAATCCGTTGACTCGGTCATGTGGATTGTGGTGGGTTTGGGTTATATGTTATTTTTATTATATTTTTATCTTTTTTAACATTCTGTAACTTTCTTCCTTTCTTGATATTCTTTTTTTTTAACTTCCAATTATCTGCATTGAAATAAAAATATAAAAGCGATCACAACAATGAGCTCCCTGATCAATTGCATTTTCGCCGAAAAAAGGATATTTAAAAATGTAAAAAAATTATATTTCAATTTATTAAAACATTTTTAACATGAATTTCATTTTAGTTTTGGAAAATCGTAATGGCCAAACCCAGCCAGGAAGAAATTGATGAAAACAAGAGAAGAAAAAAAAAATACAAGTCTTGAAGAAAGAATGCGGAAGAAATATAACATCGGCCGAATTAAAATTTGGTCATGCCTTCTAGTTCCAAGGGCTAACGAAGAACACTTTTATTTATTCCCCCATCTCGGACTGACGTACAGCCTGCATGATCATGGTCATGGTCACACCATCGCGACCAATACAGAGCAAATTAGACTCCTTAGAAGAGCCAGAAGAGTTCATTTGAATGAATATGAACTCTTCAGGCATAAGTTGTGGCTGCTGTATAGGAGGTTCTTGAGGTTCGTGAGGTCCTTCCCGCCGAAGACGGTTTCTAGGTTCATTTTTATTATATTAATATTCATTTACTTTTCTTTATTTGTCGGTGGTTTAAACGTAAAACTCATTAGAATTTAATTTTCTAAATTATTTTCTATCTTTTATCTTTTCCTTAACTAATGAGTTTTACTTTTAAGCCATTGGAAATGTTATTTACTAATTTTTACTTACATATTTTAGCTTTTTCTATTTTATTCTTGTAATTCATTTTATTTCTTTTTCAATAAATGCATATATGTATATTTCCCGAGTTTCATTCATCACAAACATGTCTTTTATTTGTGGCTGAGAAGGCTGGTTAATATCCAGGAACTCCAGAGGAGTTTTTTTCAGGAAAGATGCGTCATGAAGATTATTTTTCAAAACTTAATTTTTTTCAGCGCTTTTAAATATTTTCAGGGTTGACATATTCTTTATAAATCTTGAAATAGTGAAAAATGTCTTGACCATTGAGTTGCAGTATTCTTGGTGGTCAAGTCATTCAATTTTTTTGAACGTTTTAGGAATTTTCAATATTTTCAACGAAACTTTAATTGAAAAAAAAAATTATTTTAAATTGAAAATAAAATCCCTCACACATTGACTGACAAAAACTTACAAGTTATTCGAAATAAAAACTTAATTTTCGACAAAAGTTCTTTTAGGTACCAGTGGCAGCGTGTCATTGGACTCCTACTCTTTGCAAAGGTCATTACGTAGCCAAAACGACAAAGGATTAAAATTGATTTAGAGTTGTTTTCGGTTTTTTATTGATGTTTTTTTCGGCCCAAGACCAAACGGAATTAGTTTATTTCAAATTAATTTATGTTACGAATACGTATTAAAAAAATTTGAATATAAAATCACATCCATTTCCAAGAATTATTATCCATATTCATTGTTTTCGAGCTATGTATTTGAAAGATGAAGTTGGAAGTTGAAAAAACACCTAAGTTGACAATTCAGATTTGGGATACATCACGCCGCGTCGCTACTCAAATCAAATCTTTATCCTTTTTTGGCTTTTTTAAATCCGTTGACTCGGTCATGTGGATTGTGGTGGGTTTGGGTTATATGTTATTTTTATTATATTTTTATCTTTTTTAACATTCTGCAACACGTTTCTTTTCTGGTATTTTTTTTTATTCTTGAGTTTTGAAATTCATTTTTTTGTTGAAACTTCCAATTATCTGCATTGAAATAAAAATATAAAAGCGATCACAACAATGAGCTCCCTGATCAATTGCATTTTCACCGAAAATAGGATATTTAAAAATGTAAAAAAATTATATTTCAATTTATTAAAACATTTTTAACATGAATTTCATTTTAGTTTTGGAAAATCATGGCCAAACCCAGCCAGGAAGAAATAGAAGAAAACAACAGGAAGAAAGAATAAAATACGAGCCTCGAAGGAAGAATGAGGAAAAAATACAACATTGGTCCTATAAAAATTGGTCTGCCTTCCAGTTCCACGGGATGACGAAGAACACTTTTATTTATTTCCCCACCTCGGACTGACCTACAGTCTGCATGGTCATGGTAACACGATCGCGACACCCACAGAGCAAATAAGACTCTTTAGAAGAGTTCATTTCAATGAATATGAACTCTTCAGGCGGCTGTATAGGAGGTTCTTGAGGTTCGTGAGGTCCTTCCCGCCGAAGACGGTTTCTAGGTTTTTTTTATATTAATATTTATTTACTGTTCTTCATTTGTTTGTGGTTTAAAGTTTCATTCATCACAAACATGCCTTTCATTTGTGGCTGAGAAGGCTGGTTAATATCCAGGAACTTCAGAGGAGTTTTTTCAGGAAAGATGCGTCATGAAGATTATTTTTCAAAACTTAATTTTTTTTCAGCGCTTTTCAATATTTTCAGGGTTGACATCTTCTTTATAAATCTTGAAATAGTGAAAAATGTCTTGACCATTGAGTTGCAGTATTCTTGGTGGTCAAGTCATTCAATTTTTTTGAACGTTTTAGGAATTTTCAATATTTTCAACGAAACTTTAATTGAAAAAAAAAAATTATTTTAAATTGAAAATAAAATCCCTCACACATTGACTGACAAAAACTAACAAGTTATTCGAAATTAAAACTTAATTTTCGACAAAAGTTCTTTTAGGTTCGAGCTATGTATTTGAAAGATGAAGTTGGAAGTTGAAAAAACACCTAAGTTGACAATTCGGATTTGGGATACATCACGCCGCGTCGCTACTCAAATCAAATCTTTATCCTTTTTTTTGCTTTTTTAAATCCATTGACTCGGTCATGTGGATTGTGGTGGGTTGAATGAATGAATGAATTAATATTAGGGGAATTGCACTGCGACCTATAGGTCTATTGTACCCCCTACTTGGTTGAAGGAGATTTTCCTTTACAACTCTGTCTCCAAATTAATTCCTTTAAGGAATTTAAGAATTTGGAGTACGTCGAGAGATGGGAATTCTCTCTCTGTAATCTGGTGTTGTCCCAGATACTTGTGGCGTTGGTGCATGAGTGCCCCACAGTTACCGAGTATGTGATTCGGTGTTTCGGCATGTTCGTTGCAGAATCTGCAGGTGGTGCTGTTTGACAGTACAATGTTGTTGAGGTGTTTTCTCAATTTACAGTGGCCCGTAAGGAAGCCAGTTAGTATTCTAAGATTGTTCCTGCCCAAACTAATGCAAGCTTTGAAACGCTTTTGGTTGTAGTTCCCAAGTAGCGTTTTTGCCTGCCTTAATTCAAGAGTATCTTCCCAGATTTTGTTTCTATTGGCTTCCTCTTCATTCTTGATCCTATTTTTGATCATGTTTTCTCCTATGCCGCAGTAGGGCTCAGGGCCTATAAGGGGTGCTGAGGCTCCTGCTTTTGCTAGAGAGTCTGCCTCTTCGTTTCCCTGTACACCAACGTGTCCAGGAACCCAGTATAGTGTTACTATGTTCTTTTTACCCAGTTCATTAAGCCTATCCACGCAATCCCATACTAACCTAGAGTTAATGGTGAAGGAGTTTATTGCCTTTAACGCGGCTTGGCTATCTGACATAATGGCAATGTTTAAGTTTTTATATTTTCTTTCGAGATTTCGTTCTGCACACTTGCCTATAGCGTTTATCTCCGCTTGGAATATGCTAGGGGACTTCCCCATCGGAATGGAAATTTTGGTTCTTGGCCCAAAAATTCCTGCCCCAGTCCCGTCGGAAGTTCTCGATCCATCAGTGTACCACTTGATGGCGTTTGCATTGAGAGTGTAATTCGTAGATTCCCCTACCCACTCTGCCTTGCTACTAAACTTTGTTTGGAAGTTTTTCTCGAAGTTGTATTTCTTGATCATGCAATCTCTAGGTATGTCAAGAAGGTTTTTAATTGTGGAGTTGGAAAGTGCGTCCCTCTCTCTGAGCTTAATGCATTTACCAGTCCCAATTCCCTCCTTGGCGAACCTCATTATTGATCCTTTAGCTGCACTTTGTATGACCACGTGTAGTGGTGTCATGTGGAGAATGACCTCCATTGCCGCTGTAGGACAAGTTCTCATTGCACCAGTGATGCAAACACAGGCTAGCCTTTGAACTTTGTTTAGTACCTTTTTTGTCGTAACTAGCTCGGTTCTTTTGTGCCACGCAACCGCACCATAGGTGATGATGGGTCTCACCATCATGGTGTACATCCATCTGAGGATGTTTGGTCTACAGCCCCATGATTTGCTGGCCAATCGTCTGCATATCATTAATGCTTTTGTGGCTTTCCCGACTGTTATTTCTAAGTGTTTGTTCCAGAGGAGTTTGCTGTCTAGTGTAATGCCTAGATATTTTACCTCCTTTCTGGTTTCTATGACCTTACCTGCTAATCGAATAGGTTTTATATGAGGTAGGAGTCTTTTCCTAGTAAATGGTATAATTGTTGTTTTTGATGGGTTGACGTTTAGCCCCACTGATATACACCATTTAGTAGTGACTGTCAGTCCCTTTTGGATTATATCGCAAAGAGTTTCTTCAAACTTCCCGTAAGCGGTTATGACTATGTCGTCAGCAAAGCCGATACATCGAATGCCGAGGGATGTAAGATGTTCTAATAGTTCATCAACTACAAGACTCCACAGTAAGGGTGATAGTACCCCTCCCTGTGGACAGCCTCTTGTTGTGATGATTTTCTGAGTTATATGCCCTGTAACTGCCTCTGCTGTGCGCGTACCAAGCATTTCACCAATCCATCTGGTAATGGTGGTGGGAACACACTGGGTTATATGTTATTTTTATTATATTTTTGTCTTTTTTAACATTCTGCAGCAGTGAAGGTTTCTTTTCTGGTATTTTTTTTTTTTTATTCTTGAATTTTGGAATTCATGTTTGTGTTAAAACTTCCAATTATATGCATTGGATCATTTTGTTTTTAAAGAGTTGGGTCATAAATGCTTGAGAAGAAAAAAAAATAATTAGTTGGATGGAATTTGCATTTGTAATGAAAACATTAAGAAAATTAAAAATCTTTTCTAAACCTTTCACAGATTGGATTACTCAGCATAGGTGATTTACCAACAAAAATTCTTTTGTGCCTTATCACAAACTAAGTCTGAATGGAGACAAACTAAATTGTTCACATCGTTGAAAAAAAAACTAATTTAGTAAAAGGGAAGTGTGGAACCCAGTTTTAGGGAACCTTTAGGTATGTTTTTTTTCTATATAGTTTTGTGCACCAAATAGTAGCTAATTTAATAAGAATAGCATAGCATCATTATTCGTTTATATCCAGTTCGGTGAGATTCGTCTTAAAGGCACACCTACTCGTATACCTACTTAAATTCATGTTTGCATGATCTACTGTTTAAAATTTTAATAATGCATCCTTCATGATGTGATTTCAAAATAATCGAGTTCAAATCATCGCTGAGTCTAATAGAAACTCCCATTTGAATCTAGTCCACAGGATCCTAATCATAGATTAATTTTGCCCTATCAATTTTTTTTTAATGAAAGTACATAGTTCCTTTATTCACGTAAGAATGCTGATTGTTTTTAAATGCGTTATCAAAGTTGAAGTTTGGTAGGTTAGACCTGCATGCAGCCTGTTGAATTGTTTATGTTTTACGAAGTGAGGCAATTCGTCAGAAGCTAACACGCGGTTGTATCGAAAATAAAAAAAAACTTAAGCATTTAGATTTTTGAATTATGTTAATGAAATACATTATTGAGATATATTGCTAAATTGCAACTATAAATGCTGTCGCTTAAGGTTTACATTCATGAAGCCCGATAACAAAACAATATTCCAGAACTGTCCAGACTGATTTTCTGATAATTTTATTGATAATGTCTAATTTAGAAGGTGTGGAACCGAATTTGATTTTGAAATAGTTTGAAGGCTCAAAATTAGTGGAAAATTCAATTGGAACTAGAGAAAAAATTCAGAAAAAATAACTTCATACATTTTATCATATTGTAGTAAACTTACCTTGCGAAGCCCTTGAAGGCAGTTCGTGATGTTAATAAATGCGTTTGAATGGCTTGATCTTTTTGTGAGAATTAAAGCCAACAATCGCATGGAAATAAATTAAATTTCCTAAAATTTAAAACAAAAAACTTTAAAAAGCCGATGGCAAAAACCTTGAATTACCGGTGTAGAGTGATTTTCTATTTCTATGCAAATGACAGGCGACATATGCAATCATGGTATGAATGAAATGCGATGTTTTTTTATTTTTGTGTTGTGCTTTTTTTTGTTGTTCGTGGAACGGAATGGAAAGAAAAAACGTATACGATTGTAATAGATCTTAATTTTATAAGAGTATTCATGTAACGATATAATTTTCCACTTAGCTGAAAAATATAAATTTCCGCACAAGGCTTACATGAACACCCCATTAGAAATATTTGAAATATTTGCGTGAACGTACAGCTGTTTATTAAACGTCAAAGCGAACTTAAAAAATTAATAGTCAAAAAGTTTATCAGGTTTGTTTCTACGGTTTCTGCATCAAATTTGTGAGATAAAATTTTATGTTTTGCATGGTTTCTAAGGTTTCTATGGGTTTTCCGCGTTTAAATAAATACACCTTATTTCTTAATCCGTGTCCGGTTCTTGTCGGAATTTGTTACAAAACGGTTTTTTTGTTAAATAATCATGCTTATTTGGAATTTGCAATGATCTGAGGAGTCAGCTTGATTCACAGTACTAGCATTCACAAGTGCGACAGTGCGACACGATCTTTCTTTGAAAAACGCTTTGCGCTTTGTCGCATTTGGTGTGGGTACTTCCATATGACGCTGTGTAAATAAACACTGCCGCACTTTCATGTCACACTGTCGCACTTTTGTTTGGCAAGCCTTTAAACGTATAAATAAATATATCGAATCGAATAGCTGTTGTCAGAGTGTAGCTCTGTCACACTACAGTCCAAAAGAATGCATCTAATCTGAATTGGGCTTTTACCCAGAAGTCAGGCAAAAATACAAAAAAAAATGATGACAAAAAAAAAGTTAGAAGTAAGTTAGTGGCTTAAAAATTGGCTATCAACTAAAAATTAACTCAATAATAAATTTAAACTATTAAGGCTAGCCCAAACCAAAGTGCGACAGTGCAACACGACAACGGCAAAATTTTTTTACATAGCGTCATATGAGAGTATCCACACCAAATGCGACATAGCGCAATGGGCCGTATTCATAGATGTTGTCTAAGCCGTTACTAAGAAAGACTCGGGTTTTTCCTATGCAAATGACATAGGATAAACCCGAGTTTTTCTAGTAACGGCTTAGAAAACATCTATGAATATGGCCCAATGCGTTTTTCATTGTTTGGTTTGAGCAAGACTTTATTGTTAACAAAATATACACTTTTTTGCAAAAATACTGGACTTGATATGCGTTGTTTGTTTATATTCTTCTAACAAGATTTAGAGTTTTCTTTTTGTTTCTATTTTTGTGTGAAAGAGAAGCTACAAAGACAAATGCGTAAAAAGCCCAATATTAAAGGAGGGGCCAACCACTGATCTCTATAATACACCGGATAGTGGATTCCCTTCTAAGTATGACATTTTTACTGAGTCCAATTGAAGATGACATTTTATGGTACCAAAGCAGAGTTCTATCCCACTCTATACAGGTGAAAGAGAGAGATAAATTGGTTTTGCTTGTCACTTTGACAAATAAAACTGTTCTACAGCAAAAAAATGTTATACTGACAAGGTCAGCAGAGTTCTATCTCTCTCGGACTGATTATAATAATTTATAACAGTCTTTCAATTGGGCTTTTTACACATTTTTCTTTGTCGCTTCTCTTTCACACAAAAATAGAAAAAAAAAAAAGAAAACGGTTAATCTTGTTCGAAGAATGAAAACAAACAACGCATACCATATTCAGTATTTTTACAAAAAAGTATAAATTTTCTTTGTATTAACAGTTTAAATTTATCATTATGTTAATTTTTTGTTCATAGCCAAATGATTTAGCGCTAAATATTCCTTAATTTCAATTTTTAAGTTACTATCTTTCTTCGTACTAGAGAGCTGCCATTTTTTTTGCCATCAATTTTTTTTTTTATATTTGCTTGACGTCTTGGGTAAAAGCCCAATTGTAGTAATTTTTTTATATGAATCCACTATCCAGTGTTCTATAGAGATCAGTGGGGCCAACCCATAAAATCCGTCGCGTGCGTTAAGTCGACATTTTCAACTGACAGCTCGATTAAATACACACGTTCTTATGGGAAGCGAGCCAAAACAATGGATGTGACGGAAAAAGTAGCTGAACTTTTAACTTCATCGACAACGGATTCGTTCGTTCCATTTTACAAAAAAAAAAAATACTAGAACAGGAACAGCAATTTTTGACATTTCATTATACACTGACATTCCTTAACATCATTGTGTGCGTGTAAAATACTCAAGCTAGTGAATCAATTTGGAACTGGAATGTCTACCCTCCAACACGGACATTAAACGATCGAAAATATTTATTGTTTATAATTAGTTTTTTTTCATAATTAATATTAATAAAAATTGTAAGTAAATAGTGTTAAAGTAATTATAAACAATATGTGCATCGAATTCAATAAAATTGTCTTTCAATTTCTTAATGCATTTAGTGAAAAACTTGAAAATTCTTTCAGTCGAAAAAGTCAATAGAATATTCAATGAGTGAAGAAAAAAAAATAGAAAAAAAACTAGACCCACCCATTAAAGCCCAAAAGACGCACTTGATTAGTTAATTAAAAGCGGAATTTTATCTGCAGTTTTCTATTAACTAAAATCAAACACCTATTTATCTGTTAATTTTTGTTTTTTTTTCTACTTGCAGCAAAACACCATGACGGAAAAGATCACCCTTGCGGATGCTCTATCCAACGTGGAAGTTCTGGATGAGCTGTCGCTTCCCGACGAGCAGCCATGCATTGAAGCCCAACCTTGTTCCATTATTTACAAAGCAAATTTCGACACCAATTTCGAAGACCGCAATGGATTTGTCACCGGAGTTGCTAAATATATTGAAGAGGCTACAACTCATGCCAATTTGGTTTGTTGTTTTGTTATTCATGGCTCTGAAAAATAGAAATTCCAAACTTTAAATTGCAATTTCTTTTTTAGAACGTCCTTTTGGACGAAGGCCAGAAACATGCTGTAATGTTGTACACTTGGAGATGTTGTTCGCGTGCAATTCCACAACCGAAATCCAATGAACAACCTAATAGAGTCGAGATTTATGAGAAAACAGTAGAAGTTCTTGCCCCAGAAGTCAACAAGCTCTTGAATTTTATGTATTTTCAGGTAAGAATACTCAAAGCATTTTTTTTTATCACCAAAAATCGTTCAAAGTTTAGAAGTTATATGGTTGGTTGATGAGTGAAGCATAAGAAATGTATTATCTCTAAAGTGAATGAGAACACATCCGGTTTGGTTCCAGAGTGACCTTCAATTTTTTGTTTACGTAATTGCGTTGGATAAATATTATTTGTATAAACAATGATTCATGGAATGTAGGGAGCAGCCCGAACTTACACCCATTTAATTGCAATGGCGACACTTCAAATAATTGATTGATTGTTCATCAGGCTCATATATAACATTTGAACATCAATTTTCTGCAGCAGTAGGTAGGGTACTTTGGTTGAAATGACTTATAGGGAGAATAGAAATTTGGGTTAGCCAAAAACAACAAATTTTCTTAAATCTTATAAATCTAGAATGGATAGTTTGGAATGAAAAGGAAATATAGAATTCATAATGATTCTTTCAATCTGAGTTGTGCAAAACACTGAAATTGACTTGGAAATTATAATTAGACGGGAGCACTAAAAAAAAAAAAAACAACAAATAATAGATCACGCTAAAAAACCTTGCATGTAGTTGCAATTTGCAAAAATGACGATTAGATTGTGGTCTGGTTTATTTTTCTCTTAAAATTACAAAAAATACAGACTTTGGTTTTATTTCATATAAAATAAACTAAATCCGTGTGGTCTTGGGGTGAAAATGAATCGAATTAAATATAAAACTTGTAATTCCTTGTTGCCTGAGGTCTCTCTTTCTAGAAATGATCGATTTTGTGAAGCATTGTCTCCATTGAGATATGTCCCACGATTCTTGAATTAGAAAACGCTGAAAATATACAAAAACATCAATAAAAAACCGAAAACAACTCAAATTCAATTTTAATTCTTCACACGCTGCCGCTGGTACCTAAAAGAACTTTTGTCGAAAATTAAGTTTTTATTTCGAATAACTTGTTGGTTTTTGTCAGTCAATGTGTCAGGGATTTTATTTTCAATTTAAAATCATTTTTTTTTCAATTGAAGTTTCGTTGAAAATATTGAAAATTCCTAAAACGTTCAAAAAAATTGAATGTGACCACCAACCATACTGCAACTCAATGGTCAAGACATTTTTCACTATTTCAAGATTTAGAAAGAAGATGTAAACCCTGAAAATATTTAAAAGCGCTGAAAGAAAAATTTATGTTTTGAAAACTTGTCTTCATGACGCATCTTTCCTGAAAAAACTCCTTTGGAGTTCCTGGATATTAACCAGCCTTCTCAGCCACAAATAAAAGACATGTTTGTGATGAATGAAACTCGGGAAATATATATGTATTTATTGAAAAAGAAATACAATGAATTACATGAATAAAATAGAAAAAGCTGAAATAAATAAAAATTAGTTAAAAACCATCGCCAATGGCTTAAAAGTAAAACTCATTAGTTAAAGAAAAGATAAAAGATAGAAAATAATTTAGAAAATTAAATTCTAATGAGTTTTACGTTTAAACCACCGACAAATGAAAAAAAGTAAATAAATATTAATAAAAATAAACCTAGAAACCGTCTTCGGCGGGAAGGACCTCACGAACCTCAAGAACCTCCTATACAACCGCCACAACTTATGCCTGAAGAGTTCATATTCATTGAAATGAACTCTTCTGGCTCTTCTAAAGAGTCTTATTTGCTCTGTGGGGGTCGCGATCGTGTTACCATGACCATGACCATGCAGCCTGTAGGTTAGTCCGAGGTGGGGAAACAAATAATAGTGTTCTTTCTCAGCCCGTGGAACTGGAAGGCATGACCAAATTTTTATAGGACCAATGTTGTATTTTTTCCTCATTCTTTCTTCGAGACTCGTATTTTTTTCTTTTCTCCTCTTGTTTTCATCAATTTCTTCCTGGCTTGGTTTTTCCATTACGATTTTCCAAAACTAAAATGAAATTCATGTTAAAAATGTTTTAATAAATTGAAATATAATTTTTTTACATTTTTAAATATCCTATTTTCGGTGAAAATGCAGTTGATCAGGGAGCTCATTGTTGTGATCGCTTTTATATTTTTATTTCAAATGATTTTTTATTTTGATTTTTCTCTATTTATAGAGAAAAATATTTCGACGGTTGCTTCGATTGATTATTAAAAATTAGAAAAGCCACAGTGCATTATTTGATTGATTTCGAAAACACAGTAACTTTGTCTTCAGTTGAAAGTGTGAAAAGATTTGCATATGATTGCTTTGCTTTATGCAGTCAGCTGCATTACGAATGTGTTGCATCAGTAAAGGTAAAAATGCATTTCTTGCACTTTGGGTAAAAATTTAACGAAATTTATCGGTGTTGCAAAAGAAATGGTAAAAAAAAACATTAAAGCTTTTTGGGTCAAAATTGGACGAAATTCATTGGCGTTGCACCAGAAATGGTTAAAAATGCATTTAATGCACTTTGGGTCAAAATCGAATGAAATTCATTGGCGTTGCACCAGAAATGGTTAAAAATGCATTTAATGCACTTTCGGTCAAAATCGAATGAAATTCATTGGAGTTGCACCAGAAATGGTTAAAAATGCATTTGATGCACTTTGGGTCTAAATCGAATGAAATTCATTGGAGTTGCACCAGAAATGGTTAAAAATGCATGTAATGCACTTTAGGTCAAAATCGAACGAAATTCATTGGCGTTGCACCAGAAGTGGTTAAAAATGCATTTGATGCACTTTGGGTCAAAATCGAACGAAATTCATTGGCGTTGCACCAGAAATGGTTAAAAATGCATTTCTTGCACTTTGGGTAAAAATTTAACGAAATTTATCGGTGTTGTAACATAAATGGTAAAAAAATACATTAAAGCTTTTTGGGTCAAAATTGGACGAAATTCATTGGCGTTGCACCAGAAGTGGTTAAAATGCACTTTCGGTCAAAATCGAACGAAATTCATTGGCGTTGCACCAGAAGTGGTTAAAAATGCATTTAATGCACTTTGGGTCAAAATCGAATGAAATTCATTGGCGTTGCACCAGAAATGGTTAGCAATGCATGTAATGCACTTTAGGTCAAAATGGTTAGCAATGCATGTAATGCACTTTAGGTCAAAATCGAACGAAATTCATTGGCGTTGCACCAGAAGTGGTTAAAAATGCATTTGATGCACTTTGGGTCAAAATCGAACGAAATTCATTGGCGTTGCGCCAGAAGTGGTAAAAATGCATTTAATGCTTTTCGGTAAAAATTACACTAAATTAATTGGCGTTGCACCAGAAATGGTAAAAAATGAGTTTACCAGTCAAAATTGAACGAAAGTGTTTGGTGTTGCACCAAAAATGGTAGAAATGCATTTATTGCTCTTTCGACTCAGAATGACCCTATAGAATCCATGGTTTTCGTCTGCGGCGTTGACTATGGGGCACCCTGTATGTACATATATAAAAACTTTCAAACCTTGTTTAAAAAAAAAGTTTATATTCCATTTCAATTCAGTTACCCGTTTTCGAAAAAAAAATAATTATAGATTTTTTAAAAATCCAAAAAAAAATGTATTTAATTTGATATCAAATAATTCCAAAGTTTTTAAGGAGTTTCCGTACAAAAAAATTCATTAATTTTTTTTAAATTTTTATAAAGAGAGAGAGAGTCAAAAATGAAGAAAACGGTTCTATTGGAGCTACCATTAGTAGAATTTTTACAAACGTTTTTTTTTTTATTTCAAAAGTATGACCTTAATTACAAAAGTAGATACAAAAATTTTAATCAAAATCGTTAGAGCCGTGTTTGAAAAAAATTAACTTTCCCTTAATGGTAGATACGGTTAGTTTTGGTCCTAAAACAAAAAATTAATTTCACCTCTAGGGAAAAACCAAAACCCAAATTTGAAGAAAATCGCTTAGGCGGTTTATGCTGTAGTTCGAGGTTTACATAGACAGTCAGACGGACAGGCAAAATTGCCAGACCCACTTTTTTTGCATTCATTATCCTCGTAATGTCGTGTCTGATTTTACGTCGAGATCGATTTTTGTACGAATCCTAAACTTTCCTTCTAGTACCTTATATCGCATGTAAAAATAACCAATGTTTTCTATTTCATTTGTAGCGCAAAGCTATTGATGCATTCTCCGGTGAAGTGAAACGCTTATGTCACGCAGAGAAACGCAAAGATTTCGTCTCCGAGGCATATCTTCTGACATTGGGAAAATTCATCAATATGTTTGCAGTTCTAGACGAATTGAAAAACATGAAATCGAGTGTGAAAAATGACTACAGTACATATCGGCGGGCGGCCCAATTCCTAAAAGTCATGTCCGATTCTCATACATTGCAGGAATCTCAAAATCTATCAATGTTCTTGGCAACGCAAAATAAAATTCGCGACACTGTCAAAGACACACTCGAAAAAATACCCGGCTATGAAGATTTACTCTCGGATGTGGTGAACATCTGTGTGCATATGTTCGAGACAAAAATGTATTTGACCCCAGAAGAGAAACACATGCTGGTTAAGGTCATGGGCTTCGGTCTGTTTCTGATGGATTCGGATGGCTGCAATATCAATAAGCTGGATCAGAAGAAGAAGATCCGCTTGGATAGAATTGATCGTATTTTCAAAAATCTAGAAGTTGTCCCACTGTTTGGGGATATGCAAATTGCTCCATTTAATTACATTAAGCGCAGCAAACACTTTGATGCCAGTAAATGGCCGCTTTCAAGTTCCACAGCAACTAGCCCCCAAGCAGACTTGATGGTGCATTTGCCTCAAATTCGAGAAGACCATGTTAAGTATATATCCGAGCTGGCTCGATACACAAATGAGGTGACAACTACAGTGAAAGAGAATCCTTCTGATGCCGAAAATCGCTGCACATCGGATTTGGCTCTGCGGGGATTGCAACTGCTATCAGAATGGACAAGTGTCGTCACGGAGTTGTACTCATGGAAGTTGCTTCATCCAACCGATCATCATCAGAATAAGGAATGCCCCGTTGAGGCAGAAGAGTATGAACGAGCTACTCGCTACAATTACACATCCGAGGAGAAGTTTGCTCTGATTGAAGTGATTGCCATGATAAAAGGACTTCAAGTGCTTATGGCTCGCATAGAGACTGTTCTGTGTGAAGCTATACGCCGAAATATCTATTCGGAGCTTCAAGACTTTGTTCAGCTGACACTGCGAGAACCACTACGAAAAGCGGTAAAAAACAAAAAGGATCTCATCAGAAGTATCATAATGTCGGTGAGAGAGACTTCTTCCGATTGGCAGAAAGGCTATGAACCATCTGATGACCCTGCTTCCAAAGGAAAGAAAGATCCCGATGGAGGTTTTCGCATCCATGTGCCACGTTTAAACGTCGGCCCATCGTCTACACAACTCTACATGGTGCGAACGATGTTAGAGTCCCTTATCGCTGATAAAAGTGGTGGCAAGCGGACCCTTCGCAAAGACATTGATGGCAATTGTTTGATGCAAATTGATTCGTTCCACAAGACCTCGTTCTACTGGAGTTATCTGCTAAATTTCAGTGACACATTGCAAAAGTGTTGCGATCTATCACAGCTGTGGTATCGAGAGTTCTATCTGGAAATGACCATGGGAAGGAAAGTGAACAAATGTCTGGTTCGTCATCAACACAACGAGGAATGCAAAGATTTGATAACAATGGAAAAGCGTATTCAGTTCCCAATCGAAATGTCGATGCCTTGGATTTTAACGGATCATATTTTGCAAACAAAGGAACCATCTATGATGGAGTGAGTTAAAAAAGCGCTACATATTTGTTTTCTTAAAATTCAATAATAAATTCTTTATTTTAGATTTGTTTTATATCCATTGGATTTGTACAACGATTCAGCACACTATGCGCTGACTGTCTTCCGTAAACAGTTTTTATACGATGAAGTCGAGGCTGAAGTAAACTTGTGCTTCGATCAATTTGTGTACAAACTTAGTGAACAAATATTTGCTCATTACAAACAATTAGCTGGAAGGTTTGTTATAAATTATAGTAGTAGAAAAAAAATCAATAATTAACTTTAATTTTTCTTTTTGGTAGTATGTTTTTGGATAAGCGATTCCGTTTGGAATGTGAAGTTCTTGGATTTAATTTTCAATCGTATCCGAGGAATAATCGATATGAGACTTTACTGAAACAAAGACATGTGCAGTTGCTTGGTTTGTAGAATTATTATGGAATTATAATCAAAGAGTAGATGATAATTGTTTTTTTTTTTTTAATATTTTTATTTTAGGACGCTCAATTGATTTGAATAAACTCATAACACAACGTATAAATGCAAATATGCATAAGAGCATCGAGCTGGCTATTAGTCGTTTCGAAGCAAATGATATAACTGGAATTGTTGTAAGTTTATTATTTTGTGATGGAAGAAGTAGTCTTTTAGAATATGATAAATGTTTTAATCAGTTAGCAATTCTTTTTTTTACGATTTTACAATTTTTATTCTGCCGTGTTACGACAATACATACAAATACATACAAAAGAGACAAATGCGTTAATAAAATACTTGACATATCCAAGATGTCAATAATGGTCTTAACTCAAAAATTTTTAGCACGGCAGTATTGTACCATTACATTGACGGTCAAGAACATTATATTTTTATTTTTAATTTTTATTTTATGAGTCGTTAGAAGTAAAAGTGGTATAATTCCATAAACCAAAAATGCACGACTGGATCGCACGTACTTACTCTTATAGATAAAGTTACTATATATGCTAAATCTTTTTAATTCAAAATTTTGCAAGTTTTAGAACTAAAATTAAAAAGCATAAAATTCGATTTTCAAATGACTACAACAGCTTTTTAATTTTTCTACAATGACCCATTTTTAGAAAAAATTTTTTTAAAATCGTAAGAGCCTAATTTTAAAAACACTATTTTTTCTAGACAAAATTTTGCGGGCACTTTTTTTAAATTTGGTACGCTATTTTAAAGATAATATTTATGAACATCTAAAAACTAAATTAAAAAAAGAACATTGAGTAGTTTTCGAAAGATTTTGTTACTCAACTGTATTACGACGACTTAAAAGCTTTTATATAAAAAAAAATCGTTAAAATCGAGTGAGTCATAAGGAAGAAAATCAGACCCGTTAATAACGGTTGAAAACAGTTTTTTTTCTATAAAAAATAGACCTTAGCCAAAAAAATGATTATATGATTTTTTTTTCGTCAAAATCGTAGGAACCAATTTTGAGAAAAATAAGTTTTTCTAAAATTGATACATGTATGGCAGGTACAGTAATTTTTAGGCAATAAAAAAATTAATTCAAAAAACGTCTTAATACGATCACATTTAACTGTAAGTTGTAAAAACTTACCTTAAAAATATTTGATTTCAGGTTGAAACTTATTTGATTTGAAAATTAAATGTCATTTCAAATATGGTCACTCAATTTTTAAAGCATTTTGTACTAATTTTTACGTTAAAATCAACTTTTTTTGCAATTGAAATGCACTCAACGTAGAATCAAGTGCACCTCACGTTGTTTTAAATAAAAACATTTAAATATTGTCAAAAATGTAGTTTCAAAGTATAATATACCTACATAAAAAAAAGCTTTTCAGCGTAAATTTGAAAATTATTGCGAATTTTGGGGTTCATATTTCAACAGACACATGTCGATGTCAAAAGAGAGAGAGCATAATGGGTGATGCACTTGATCGGTAAGTCAAGGGACATAAGTTCGTATCCTGTCGGATGCACTTTATTTTATTTTACATTGAAGATGAACTACTTTGATTCAATGGTGTTTTTTTTTAAGGGAAAGTACTTTAAGTTCACTTCTTTCAGCTTTGATTTTAAAATTTAAATATCCGATACTAACATTCCGAAAAATATTTATTTTCTTTTCGTTTTTTTTTCTCTGGATGTATGCTCCAAAAAACGCTATATACTAAGCTTGAAGTTAATCCATCCGTTTAGGCTGGACTTCTGATAAATCCAGACAGACAGATAGGATTATCTGACATACTTTTTCGCATTCTCTATCATCGTGATGTCATGTTTGATTGTTATCTCAACTTTTTTTTTCACGAATGCATAACTTGATATGGAACCCATATTGCAATTAAAAAAACATAAAGTTTATATTAAAATTAAACACAATTTAACGGTTTCACATTGTGCACCAAAATATTGAAATCAACATGTGTGTTGTTGTCTTCTCTGTTATTCTTGATCACAAAATCTTTTAAATTGTTGATTCAACTATGAAAATAATATCAAATGTGACTTATACCATTTTAACTTAGAACGACTCATATTTTTCTGAATGGTGTTGGTAAGCTGAACTCGAATTCGGACTTTCGGAGTCTGAGACTTTCTATCACATCACGTCTTTTAAAGCAAAGTTTTTAACGCGATGTGATTTGCTAACGCATAATTTCATACGGTTTCTGAAAGCACTAGTGTTCTTCCTCTGAGAAACAGTTTTTTAAATCTTTCTCATAGATGGTTTCTTTATTAGATATATATTTACTTGAAGTAAATGTGTTATACATGTGTTTTATATCATATTAAACGTATTCATTCAACGATGTAAACCACTGAGTAAATATACCATTTGTGTAATTTTACATTATCGGTTTCAAGGGGCGTTCATGCAAACTTTTGTGTAAACTTACAAATGAAAAATTTACGCCATTGCACGAATACCCTTATTATGTTTTCTCGTTAACAAATAGACAATGGGCTGTTTCGTTACAAGGATCATAACATTTATTGACTTATATCTCGGCTCGGGACCTCATCTCTTGCTAAAGGAGCATGGGCATTTTGGTCTACCTAGCGTCTACTTTGTTTATTCGATTTTACATTGTTTTTTTGTAATTTTATTTTATTCTGAGATCCTACACCCACTAGAGGGTGTAGGATCTCAGAATAAAGTACTAGAACCTAATTTTTTTCCTCGGTGGAATTTCTTTTGAGTTGTAATGACATCTCCTAAGCCCAGATACGATATTTTAGTTTAGAAAAGGATTCTAGTTTGCAGTTTATTGATTTATTACTAGGCAAAACGTAATCCAAAGTAAGCAAAGCACAAAATTTCGATTTTTGTTTTTAGTTGTGCATTTAACGGATCCTTTCTTAGCTGCGTTCCAATCAGCTACTTTGAAGTACTCTAAAGTGCTTCAAACGGCTTAAACAATGTATGAATTCGATATGGCACTATATGTAAGTGTACAATGTACTTGTTTTCGTCGCATCACCGGTATTTGTGCATCATGTCACCGTGTTCATTCGTAACAACGCATTTTTCGATTTTAAAGCACTTTTGTATGGGTCTTGGCTCATTGTTGTAACATATTGTGATATATGTTTTAAGTTTTATGGTCTCGATGAGTGTATTAATTGTTTGTATGGGCACAGGACTGTATCTCGTTTCTTTTTTTTTTTTTTTTTGAAAATTCTAGGACGATAACTTTATGAAGTGCCATCAACACCCACCAAGTTTCAAGAAAAAATATTACTTCTTCGATGTGATAAACGGCATTGCAAGCGTTTGTTTGTCCTCTCCGTTACTTTGGAATGGCCGATATATTTTAATAAATAAATAAATTCTTTTAAGGGGTCAGAAAATTTCATTTTCGAATTTTTAATAACAGCAGCGTTATTCCTAATTATCTTCTGTCTAAAATATTAGGTAGATACTGTTTAGAATTGATCTTTTCTTGTTAAGGGCAATATACTCATACTCCATAAGGCGGATTTTTTCAAAAACTTTTGTGAACTCAAAACATTACGAAATTTTAACATTATTAAAAAAAAATAACCAAAACAAATTAAAAACAAAAAGACTAAATGTTAAATGCCACATTTGATTATAATTTCAGGAACTAGACGGTCTACTTGAAGCCAATCGTATATGCCATAAACTTTTAAGTAAATGGTTAGCTATGGATAATTTTGATGGAATGGTTAAAGAAGCGAATCATAATGTCCTCGCCCCATACGGCCGAATAACGTTGCATGTCTTTGTCGAATTAAATTACGACTTCTTATCAAATTATTGTTACAACGCCGCAACCAACAGGTTAGCCATTGTATATATATTCAGCCCATCACCCCATATTAAACCCATTTCAGATTTGTACGCAGCAAAGTGAATTTATCTTCCTCTCAAGCTATTCAGCGTGAGAAACCACCACAAATGTCACACTATTACTTGTGGGGTTCGAAACAGCTGAATGCTGCTTACTCAACACAATACGGCCAATATGCTGGTTTTGTTGGTGCACCTCACTTCCATGGAATGTGTCGCCTACTTGGCTACCAAGGCATTGCTGTTGTAATGGACATTATCCTTAAAGACATTGTTAAACCTCTCATACAGGGAAGTCTATTGCAATTTACCAAAACCCTTATGAGTGCAATGCCAAAGTCATGTAAATTGCCACGATGTGAATATGGTTCGCCGGGTGTGCTTAGCTATTACCAGGCCCATCTAACAGATATTGTGCAATATCCTGACACAAAAACTGAACTCTTCCAATCATTCCGAGAATTTGGAAATTGCGTTATATTTTGCCTGCTAATTGAACAAGCTCTATCACAAGAAGAAGTCTGTGATTTGTTACATGCCGCTCTCTTCCAAAATATTTTCCCAAGACCATTTTGTAAAGGTTTGTTCTTAAAACACATTTATTTGTCTAAAATATTTTGATGAAATGATTTTTTTTTTTTTTTCCAGAAAATGAAAAACCCGAAGCCAAGCAAAAACGATTAGAAGCTCAATTTGCAAATTTGCAAATTGTTTCAAATGTTGAAAAACTTGGATCAGCTAAAGTAAGTTTAACATAAGGAAACTTAATTTTGATTAGACTCATTATCAATATTTTACTTTTTCAGCAAGCAATGATTGCCAGGGAAGGTGACCTTCTAACCAGAGAGCGACTTTGCTGTGGCTTGAGCATTTTTGAAGTAATCCTTAATCGTATCAAAAGTTACTTAGACGATCCTGTATGGGTGGGGCCACCGCCAGCCAATGGAATTATTCATGTTGATGAATGCTCGGAATTCCATCGTTTGTGGTCAGCTTTGCAATTTGTCTATTGCATTCCAGTGAGAGGAACCGAATACACAATTGAAGAGCTATTCGGAGAAGGTCTGAACTGGGCTGGATGCGCTATGATTGTTCTCCTTGGACAACAGAGACGTTTCGAGGCTTTAGATTTTTGTTATCACATTTTAAGGATACAACGTGTGGATGGAAAAGATCAAGACGTCAATGGAATTGTATATATTAAAACCAGTTTTTATTATTGTGCATATTAAACAAATGTTTACTTTTCAGAAATTAAAACGAATGGTTGACCGCATTCGTCGTTTCCAAGTTCTCAACTCACAAGTTTTTGCTGTTCTCAATAAATATCTTAAAAGTGGCGATGGTGAAGGTTCGAATGTTGAACATGTTCGTTGTTTTCCACCACCTCAGCATCCATCGATGGTTTCGTCACACTATCAAGATCCAAATAAACTCCGCCAGAGTCTGAATAATTAAAAATTCTTCTACAAATGTATATCATCCTTGGTCTTCTTCGTCTTCTTATCAACTCTATCTATCTTATTCTACCTTGCAGATGTGCATTTTTTCTTATAATGACAACTTTTTATTATATACAAATATTATATATATTTATATGAATTTATTTTAAGATCAAAACTTTGATTTACATAAATAATATATTCGAGATTTTTTTTTTGTATTATTCTAATTTGTTAAGAGAAAGTTATATTAGATGTTAAGTAAAAAATTACTAGATACCTACCTACATTTTTTTTATTATATACATATTTTGATTTTGCTTTCCTATTTTCAGTTCAGTATTTTCATGCTAATTTTTTTGTTTTTGTTTTTTTACTCTCAATTTATCTATAAATCTATCGAAAGTATGTTAGAATAAAGAGTAATAGAATGAATAATAATAAATTATACACCAATAATTATTGTATAACATATTAATTTTAGTATTTATAAGTGAGGGTGCGGCGTTATAAAACTGCCGTTTGTATGACTCATTGTGGAAAGTTTGTTTTTCTAAAAACAAATGGACTTACATGTACGACACAATAATTATATTAATAAAAATATTTATTACTATTTAGAAAAAAAAACACTATTTTTTATTTCTTTTATAGAAAATCTTGCTTATAATACGTTCACATTTCAGTGACTTAACTTCATACGGTTCAGGAAAAATGAACGCAGAAATTGATCGCTCTACTAACACGGAGAATTATCTGCAAAATTTTGTGTTGAGTGATAACTAAAATCTGAGTTTTATAGGTATAAGCATCCGAATTTCGTGTGGCAGTTATGATTTCAGAGTGATTGAAATCGAAAAAAATCAATTTTAAGTTAAGAATCTGTTGAAAAAATATCTTTTTGTGTGTTTTTTTAACATTGAAATCGGTCGAAGAGTTGGCCCGATGCAGATAGTCATAATATCAAAGAAGAAAGATTTTTAATGAAAATTTGAAGAGTTTCGATGTTTATTATGTGTCCGAATTTATTTTTTCTTATACGTGTATTAAGTTTAATTTGTTTTTGTTTAAATTGATCGTTATTTAGTATGTAGCAGTTTTGTTTTAAATATTTATTTAATGCCTTTATCAGCTTTTAGTTAAACGTTATAAACGAAACGCTTAAATGTATTTTAGTTTTCGTATTTTCCAATTTTTGAGCATTTTGTATGTTCTTATTTTGCGCAAAACTCTAGATTTGTTTTAAATCATGGAAAAGCTTACAAAAATTGATAAAATATTTGTTTTATTTTTCAACCAAGTGGGTTCCATTTCAAATTAATTATGATTTACTTCTATTCATTTAATTATTAACTTCCCATTGGAAGTTATTGTGTTGGTGAGATTTGTCAAAGTGAACATTTTGACATTTCTCTACGTTTTGTGGTCACTAGAGTCTGAATCCGTCGTTTTTAGAAAGATGTCTGTGTGTGTGTGCATGTACGTTCGTACGTTCGTGACACTTTTTTTCGTTCACCATGTCTCGAGAACGGGTCAAGATAGCTCGACTCACGACAACTCGACTCAGGAGAGCATAAATATAGAATTATGATAGATAGAACTTTGCATACACTCAACCTCGCACCTACCCCAAATCCTATAGTCATCCCAATCCCAAGCATTTGGGTTGCAGGGGGTCAGCATGCTCCCCCAAACATATCTCAACTTGGCACCAGGGTCGAGTTGTCTTCAGTCAGGCTATACCCTACCCTTTAATAAATTATTTAATTAGTTTATTTAAGAAGTTATTATTTTGTATATTCCTACAAAAAACAATATACGAATTCAACAATTTTTTATGAAAGTTGTTCTTAAATTCAATGATTTTTGAACGAATTTAAATTGAAACAAAGCAAAAGGTCTGTACATAATTGAGTTTATAGAATTTAGACCGATGTCATTAGGGTGTCGAATGCATTATCATTCTTTTGTCAATAAGTTATAGGAAAATTTCACTAAAGACACAAAGTATTCACCTATAAAATTGCATCATCCCATTTGGCTACATTTATCTAATCTTGATGTTAACGTTGCTTTGCCAAAAACTTACTGGTACTTGTTACTTGATATTAATTGAAGCGATTTAATTTGTATGTTTCATTTCACCATGCGGAAGTCAGGTCGCAAGACAAAAAGATCTCACAATCTAGATTGTAACTGAAATAAAGTACCTAGCGATTACGTATGCTTTGCTAATTTTTTATTTAAATTGTTTGATTAAGATTATTCCATTATATCGGAGAGTAGGCATAGATACCAATGCCTCGTGATGATGAAGCAGGTGATGCCTATTAAAAAAATTTATCTACGTATTAATACCTACTTTATTTAATTCTTATCACTTTGTAATTAGATTGTTCTATCATGTTTTAGATCATGTTCAAATCTGACAAAAACAAAAAAAAATAATCTGCAAAACAAAAACCTTAACACCAAAACACTGAGAAGATTTGCGTTTCGCGTTATATTTTGAAATACTTAGGTCTTTTTGTTCTTGTTAACCCTTTTAATTTGATACCCAACACGAAACTATGTTTTTTTTATTCAAGGCTTCATATGTCCTCTAGAGGGAGTCATATTCAACTATAAGTGACGTTTTATATGAAGCCTATGCTCAGCGGATAACCAATATGCTTCCAACGATACCTCATTTTTTTAAATTACGCTAAATAGTTTTCAAGTTATGTGTTCCGTACACATGAACATGCATTAGGTAGGTACATACAGTTAAAAACATATACCTTCCTCAAATGACAGTTTATTGTCGTTTTCTATTAGGCTTCCGAAAGAGTCCGGAATAATCGAGAAGTCTTCTGAAACGGTTTTATTGTGTCATATGTTACATTTTTGTGCCAATAAAACAGTTTCTTCTGGACGTCCATTCGAAAACGACATAAGGTTACTCGTTGTTCTCCAATCTTGTTTTTGTTGCTAACTTTAAATTAATATACTCCAGTGCCTATACCTAGATGAAATCAGCCATTAGTGAGTTATCAATCATCAGGTAGCGTAGCTGAAATAGGTACATATGTACTAAACATAAAAATTTTCCAATCGGTATTTAAAATCTTATCGCACAACAAACTTCAAGTTGTATTTTTTTTTAAGTTTAATTATTTATCGATAATACTGGTACTTAATCAAATACCTCCTTAATAGCAGCAAGTGCGTGTAAAAAAAGTTATGTAAGAAAATAGTTTAGGCCTGTTTTATCAAGAACGGTAACAATGTACCATTAAACTTTTAATCATGGTATGTTGGGAAGCTCTGCTCTTGGTATTTTAATGAAAAAGTAATATAAAAATTACGCAGCTGACGATCAGGCATTGATTACGTCGAAATACTGGTAACTATAAACTGATAAAGACCTGAGCAGGATCATTCTTTATAATTTTTGTGAAATTATAGACAGCTAGAACCAGTGTGCTTCCCAACGTACGGTCCAGGGGCCACGACCCTTAGGGGACCCAATTTAATGGACAATATTCATAGACGCATACTCAGCCGTTACTAAGCAAGGAAGTAGTTTATCGTTTATCATATTCAAAGCTAAACTGGAGTTTAAAAATTAGGAACTTCAAGGCAAAAAAAATCTCTTGTAGAAGCTATAATCATGACATTTGGTTTCGTTATATTTATTGAATAACAGATTTTGAAAAGTTGCATTGGCTCCAAACTAAAATTACGTGACCGATACCGTTGAATATCTAATTTATCGACAGTCTGAATATTTTTCAGACTGTTGATAAATTAGATATTGTCGGCTGATTTAAAGAAGAAAGATTTTCTGATTTGGAAAATATTGATTTCCAACATGGATGTTACAGCAAATGTTAGTAAATCTGTCTTGTTTTTCAAATGTATGCTGAATTACTAAATGCTGTAATGTCTATCAAAAAACGAATTTCGGATAACCAGCCAAAATGATTTTATAAAAACAATTTAAATTTTTCTAAGAAATGTAAAAAACATAAAATTCATTACTAAAATGACACAAACAGCTTCTTGAATTGTTTGAGCTCCAAACAAAGTATGCCAATTGATTTGATTAAGGAAGATACATTTTTAGAAAAAAATTTGATAATAGTTAGAGCCGTTTTAAAAAAAAAAAGTTATTTTCTTATATATAAAAATTCTCAAACCTTGTATAAAAATAAGTTGGCATGCCATTTTCAAGAAAATATTAATGCACATCTAAAATCAAATTTTCAGAAAAATACTGTGACCCGTTTTCGAAAAATTGATTTTTCACAAGAAATTTTTAAAGATTTTTTAAAAATCTAAATATTATTTTTTGAAAACTTTGATTTTAAATAATTTTAAGGTTACTAAAAAAAATCATCAAAATTGGTTGAGTCGTTTAAAAGAAAGTAAAAATTAAAAAAAAAAAAATTCTATGGGAGGAACCGTTAGTAGAATTTTTACAACATTCCTTTCGTTTAAAAGAAAGTAAAAATTAAAAAAAAAAATCTATGGGACATTCCTTTCATTTCAAAAGTATGACCTTACAAGTTTTTAGCCACAAAAGTACCTTTTTACTAATTTTCATAGACTAAACTGTTTACTTTTTGATCTTTAGACTCTTTTTATTTTGTATACATTCCAATTTACTCGTAGACACCAAATTTATGGGTGTCAGTTTTCCCTAAAAGTATGAAAAGTATATGAAAAGTAGTAAAAAGGTACTTAAAGGCTAAAAACTTAAGGAAAACTGATTTTGTTATAAGTTTTTGACATCTACGAGTTGTCTAGAGTGTATGTAAAATTAAAATAATTATAAGATCAAAAGATAGTGGTTGAATGGTCGTCAGCTGCGCGATTTTTAAAAAGACCTTCACTCAGTATATGAAAAGTAGTGAAAAGGTTATTTCAAGACTAAAAACTTAAGGAAAACTGATTTAGACCCAGTAATTTTTGGTATCAACGAGTAGTTTGGAGTTGATATAAATTTAAAAAAAATATATGATCCAAGGTAGTGGTGGAATGATCGTCAGCTGTGCCAGTTTAAATAGATCGACTCAAAATGTGAAAAGTACTAAAAAAGTACTTTTGTGGCTAAAAACTTGTAGGATTATACTTTTGAAATGAAAGGGATGTTGTAAAAATTGAGGGTCAAGACTGATTTTTCACCAAATATTTTTAATGCGTTTGAGTAGCTGGGAGCGTATATAATAAAAAATAATCATAACATAAAAATATAATGGTCTATAATGATCGTCAACTACGAAAGTTTCAACAGGGCCAACACTGTGTATATGTAAAAAGGTACTTTTGAGTACCAAAACTTAAAGAGAACTGATTTTAATTCACATATTTTTGGTGTCTTTGAGTAGCTTAAAGTATATGCAGTCACAGACTTTCCATATAGTGGTGGGATGTGCGTTATTTAAACATTAGTTTGAATTGTGAGAGTCTAATATTCGATGTTCGCCCCCAAACTTCAAGCCCCCACCACTGGCCTTACAGCTGACTGGTGACTTTGAAAAACACTTTTTTTATCGTTCGCAAAGTGTTTAGCACAAACGAATTTACAAAATTTGCTGCAAACGAAGCCGAAAAATAATCCAGCAAACGAAAAAGTATTTGGGCAATTTTTTCGTTTGCCGCTATCGATTTGATCTCTCACTTTAGGTATATTTTTCTTTTGAAAAGGTAGGGAAATATATTGTCAAAACTATAAACTATCATGTCTGTAATGGAATCCGCAATACATTACTCCCGAGAAGTCAGCGTGATAGAGCAATTAGGAACTTAACTGTGAACTATATTATCAATACAAGACACTACCTTACCATTTCCATTAACACACTTCCTCACCTGCGAGTTCTACAGGAAAAATATGGCTAAAATAAGTGCTAATCCCGCCACAACGCATTCGTCGTATTCTATAATAAGGGTGAATATCTTTATATCGTTTTCATTTTACGCGATGGGTCTGACCTCAGATTCCTTCTGATGGTGTACATTATCACCAGATTACAGTTCTTCAATTGGAGTCCGAAAATTGCTATCGATCCTCTATTCATTCACTATTCATAATTGGCTTAAACCATTGATTAAATAATCAATGGTTTCAGCCAATTATTATTTTAGTCACATCTTCTCCTCAATTACTGAAAGATGGACCGATCTTTTCCATATCTTTTCCAATTTGAGTGAAAAATCATGAACGCTTGAAATCTAACTGCTACGAGTCCGATAAAACTCCCTTAATTGAAAATAAAAACTTTCAATATGTAGTATTTTTATTTTTCTTATATTTTAACGATATGATTTACATATACTCGTGCATATGTACAATATAATACGTACATAGCTATACGTAATAGGATTTTCGTATCAAAATTTATATTTTATAAGCATAACCAATATTAGTTAAGATTATTCTCATTTATAATAATCAACAACTATTTAACTATACAACTTAATTAAAGTTAATTTAAAAGAAACTAACAAAAAAAAATAACAAAAAAAATATATATAATATAGAAAAATTGGCCTTTATCACATCGGGCTTAGTCGGTCAATTGCCTTTAGAGAAAAAAACTTAATGCAACACAGGTCTAGGAATAGAGCTTTCATAAATTAGAATGACCATTTGTCAAGCCGTTCTTCATAGGTGGCGAGTTAGTATAATGGAACATAACCTTATAGTTGTCCAAATAGTTCCGTGGAAGGTCAAAATTAATGCCATCTGCGCCAATATAAACAGCTCCATAAGCCATCGATTTAGTTATGTTGATTAATTTCACTCCATAGTTGATGGGAATCTTACGAAGCTCATGCAGGAATCCTTCACGCATTAAATGCCAACTATTCCAAACCGATCCTACACAAACAATATGTAGATCTCCACTCTCGACCAGCTCCGCTGCAACTTTTGGAAGTAAGGAAATTGTGGCTCGGGCCAGATGATGACCAGCTTCTTGGAAGAGGAAAAGGCATAAGCCATCACCATCATCGGCTGCTTTAGATAGCTTCTGGCACAAACTTGCAAAGAATGGTTTGTCGAATTTGGCATAACAATGGTCCAATAGATCCAAGCGAGTTTTTACATTGAAGTGTTGTTGGATTAATTCCCATACTCTGTTGGTGGGGTACTTTGATTTCTCAAAATTATCAACATCATCGAATACTATTTTCATGGCTCTGTGGGCGATGTACCAGGCTATAAGTAAAATAAAAAAAGTATTAATTAATATCTTAAATTTTATTATCCGAAAAAACATAGAACAAAAATTAATGTTACAAGTAGCTACAACGGTCAGTGGCGTATACAGGGGAGGGGTCACACGGTCATGACCCCCCATCTCTTTCAAGAACTGAGAATTTATATAAGAAATTATTATAAAATGTAAGACTCAGTGCAAAAAATTAATTTTTGCTTATACTACTTTCCAAAACAAACATGAAAAATTTCTGTAAGCTAAAAACAAATTCAATTTTTGGGAATTGAAAATAATACCAAATAATGCAGAAATAGGCAATAGTTTACTTCAAAATCATGATGTATCTCAAAATAGCGCTTCCAATATCAAATTATAACTTTTTTTTTTTAAGTTTTGCTATCAAATAAAGTTTTAAGTTAAATTTTTGGAAAATTGCCCTCTCACCTAAACGAGGGAAAAACGCATTATATTTCGTATATATTTTTTGAAACACGAGAACCCTGACAGGTTAACGTTTAATGATAGACCAGGGTATTTAAGTTTTGACCCGGACAAAATACGTTAAGCATTTTTGGTAAATTTAAAAAAAATTTGTCGATATGTTCCGAGGTTTATTAGAATCAAGAATAAAAAAACACTACATGCATATCATTGGTCAAAGGGTACTTTTTTTTAATTATACTGATTATACATTCAATTTTTTCAGGTTCTAGTTATAACATGGTAAATTTTAAGAAATTGCTTTAGACCTTTTATAAAAGCCAGAACTCTGTTTTTGATAAAATCGTTTTTGAAAAAATTATTTTAAATGCAAAATTTAGGCAAAGAAAACTTTAAAGCAACATTCAATACTATATTATTTGAGGTTATGAAATGAAATTTAAAATTTTATTTATAATGTTAACTGTCCCTATCGATTCTTAATCGAAAATTGAAAACCAAATGATTTTATATATCATAGTTTTTAAGAAAATTTAGAATAAGAAATGCCATTTTTTTGTGAGATTTGTACTTTTTGGATGTTTTCGTGATCTAACTTTCAGATTTATGAATAAATTACATACACAGGAATCTTTATAGACAACTTTCTTTATATGGATTGTATGGATGGACTGTTTTGGGCGGTCTTATTTGTTGGATGTCCCTATAAATTCTTAATCGGACACGGAAAACTAGATAGCTTTATGTCTTCTAGTTATAAAGTTTCTTTCGCATTTAAAAAATCTGGATTTTATGGAACTTTTAATTCTCTATATAACTTATAACTTGCCAAAGAAAATCTAAAAGATGTTTTTCCTCACAACTATACAGAAATCTAACGATCAACGACGAACTTTACGAACTCTACAAAAAAAAAGCAACACACGATGACTTCATTAACGAAACTGACTAACATTTTTAAACACTTGGCCACGTACTTCACAAAACTTTATTAACTGACTGACTAAGTAATTAACTAACTGACTTGAAAGTGTAATGCAATGTAAATCTACCTCCTAGTCTTACATTCTGGGTGACGCAAAATGACTTAATTTGTTGATATACAGAGTTCACTGTATATCAAACAAATTTAAAAAAATCTATTAAATACTAGTTTTGTAATTTTCTCAAAAATACAAACTTTTTTAAGTATTTTTTTTCCAAATTTTGAGCTTAAAATTATTTTTTTCAAAAACTACTTGCAGATACTACTTAATTTAAAAACAAAACAAAGGAACAGATTACTGAAAAACCGTATTAAACTTAATTGTAAGTGTTGCCATTATTTTTTAATATTTTTTTTTTTAATTTTAATTCAATTTTGTTTCAATCGCATCTCCTGCCTAAACGGGGGAAGATAGACCCCCCCCCCCCCTCTACTTCAGTAAAATATGCTTATGGAAAATTGATCAATTGTATTTTAAGTCAAGTTTTGAGTGTTTTGAATTTGGGCTTTTTTGATCGTTGGCTTTTTTATGCAATTAATAAATTACTAATCCATTTTAAAAATTATTCCCGACGTTTCGTTGGTTATTTTCCAACTTCTTCAGGGGTATTTTTATTGGACCTATAGTAACAATATAATGGATTTCTTATTCATACATTTTACAAATTTTAGTTTTACTTACTATTGTCAATTTACTTTAGTTTCATTTTAATTTAAAAAGTTGTCAATTTATAAATATAATATTGCACTGATTTTATAATTTTAACAGAAATAACTAATACAAAATTAATAAATTAAAACAAACCAGACAAAACATAAAAAACAACTAGTTATCACAGACTTTGTTTACTTTATGACCGTACTGTAGCTTGCACTTAAATTGTCTTTGTCTTCTTGGAAATTCATTGTTCTCTTAATATTTCGTTGTATTCGTAGGCTCTCCAATGTGAATCTCTTATTCATGTTTCTTTCCTTGTCAAGAATCTTTACGTCATCAAAGTCCGCGGTGTGTCCATGTTCTATCATATGTTGTGAGAGTCCAGTTGATGATCTACTTTTTCTGACGTCTGCTTTGTGTTCTGCTATTCTTGTAGCAAGTATGCGTTTAGTTGTGACAATGTATACAAGATCGCACACTTCATTCGTCTTGCCTTTGCATTTTATTTCGTATACCACGTCATGTTGTTGTTCTCTTTTTAATTGTGTCTTAGTTCGTGTGAATATTTTGCTCAGAGTGTGATTTGATTTGTGAGCGAAAAAAGTTCTCTCTTTGTTGACTTTTATTATTTCGTGTAAGTATTTGTTATTTGTTAGCTTGGGAATGAATGTTATGCTATGGAATGTGATGTTGTCGGTGTTGCCACTTTTTTCGTTTTGATTTTGTTTATTATTTTTGAATTGGATTTGAATATTCTTGTCATTTATTAAATTATTTATTATTGTATGTGGAAAATTGTTCATAAGGAGTATTGTTCTTATTTTGTTGATGTTTTCTTTGTGGAATTTTTCGTTTGAGATATCTAGAACTTTATTAATAAAATTTTTAGCAGTGCTTATTTTGTATTTTTGTGGTTGAGTTGATAGAAAATTGATCATTCTTCCTGACGCTATGGGTTTTTGGTACCAGTTAAAAATTAGTTTATCATCTGTTCTATGAATTATAGTGTCCAAATATGGTAGGTATACACTTTTTACTCTCTGTCTCTATTGTAAATTGAAGTTTTTCATGATATTGATTTAGGTTGTTAAGAATTATGTCCTTATGTTGTTTTTTAATTATTGCAAAAATGTCATCCACATATTTCGCAATGAATTTAATTGTTATGTTTGATTTTTGTAGTCTCTCTATTGTGGCGTCCAGAAGATTGTCCAAAACAATGTCAGCTATGGTTGGTGAGAGGGGGCTACCCATTGGCATCCCGAACGTCTGGTTATAAGTTTTATTTTCAAAATTGAAATAGTTATTATCTTTAAGGCAGAATTGTAGTATTTTTAGAAATTGTGGCTTTGGTATAGTTGTGTGTTCTTTCAATGTTTCCCATTTTTGCATGATGTTCTTAATTGCGATATATGTTGGTATGTTGGTGAAGAGCGATATTACGTCAAAGGAAACTAAGATGTCATCTTCTTCTATTGTTAAGTCCTTGAGTTTTTCTTTAAGGCGCATTGCATTTCGGATATTGTAGTTTTCAGATACAATGTGTTGAAGTTTTTGTCCAATAAATTTCGCTAAGTGATAACATGGGACATTTGTCATTTTTAAAATGGATTAGTAATTTATTAATTGCATAAAAAAGCCAACGATCAAAAAAAAGCCCAAATTCAAAACACTCAAAATATGCTTGTATTTAGTCCCTCTTCAGGAATCCGTTACTATTTTAAGGCGCCAAAGTTATCGTACTCTCAAATTTGCTTCCTCAGCTTCTGTCAAGAAAAATATCTGAGATCTCCAGAAACTGTGGAATCAAAGTTCCATAGATTAGTTTTTAAAAAGCCATATAGAATAAATATAACCAAATCTTAAACCACTTCAAAATTCAAGAACAAGAACGAGCCCCTCGACCATGCAAAACTAGCCGTTTTGGTACCATCCAATCAAAGATCTAATAAATACATGCAGCAGCTAATGCAGCAGCCAAGATGGTTATTTGCTATCAGACGTTACATAATATTTCTTATCTCCCTCTCCGAGAAAAATAATTCTAAAATTTTATAAACAGAAGACCAGCCTTGAAATCAAATCAAAACAAAATGAAAAAAAAAAAACAATTCAATCACTTTGAATGTTATCAAAATAACAATGAACTCGTAAAGTTAGAAACATACTTTATCTATATGTATTGTATACGCAAAATCTCAAAAACATTGCGTAAAATATGGGGCACGCAATTAAAAGGTTATCTGCGTTCATACTAGCCACACACTCCTTGGCATACACTGGTCTGTATTCTACACTAACGCCACCCGCATGAAAGTTGATGGAAAACTTATTTTAATACATCCTAGGTTACATGATTAGGGCTAGAAAAAAAGTATTTTGTTAATCCTATAAGTTGCTATAGTGCGCATTATACTGCTGGAACCATTGCAACAGTGACACCTAACACATTAAGTTTTATTAATGTATTGCAACTATTAAACTAAAAATATGCTGATAGAAGTTGTAACGGTCGTTACGTTGTTACGTTAGGATCGAAAAATATAGCAAATCTTTCCAACCCGTTACAATAAAAATACCCTTTGAAAAAATTAAAAAGCGAAGTGCTAGTTCGAATCTCCAATTAGATTTTCTTGTGTTATGCTTGTCAAAAAGTGTGGTCATAGATATGCCAGAAATATCAAACAACGTCTATCATTTTTTGTTAGTTCTAACGCTTTATTTTAAAGACTTGTTTCAGATTAAAGAGTAGAATAATAACCCTTGTGTCACCCTGGCTTTGATCAAATGATATTGATTACCCACTTATTGATAGCTCTTCAGAACTTTTATTTCTGTGTACATCACTCTGACTACATAGTGTTTTATAAAGCTGTTCGTTAAAGGTTCTTTAGCTTCTACGAATAAGTTAGAGGGAAAGATTGTCAGCGAAACATTTCAATACTGCGACGTCTTCGCAATGAAAGTTTCTTCAGCCAAAATTCTTCTTTAAAGAATGAAGTTTTTAATTTTAAATCCATTATCTGTAGTTGCTCATACAAAATTATAAAAAATTTAGTAAAAAACTGTACAAATCAGCTGTGCTTAAATTATTTTTGTAAACCTATTATTTTTAAAAACTACTAATTTCGATAGGAAATTAAACTTCCTACAAAAAATTACTTACGTTAAATTTTCATATTCAGCTTAGTTTTCTCGTTGTATACAAAACAATGAAAAGTTACTAAAAAATGGCGAACTAAACTATATTCACAAAAAAGGTCTTTAATGAAAAACCTAACCATAGTTTTCTTGAAAGATTAGCTTATTTTCTTTGCCAGAGATAAAACTTTAAGGCCAAAACTATGGAGGTGGGAAATTTTACTGTCCAAACCATTAAAAAATCAAAATGGTAGATATATTCCTTTCAAAAATGTGTTTTTCTACTATTCCAGAATACCTACGAAATAGATAACTTTTTCGAATTTTATTTTCACAAATTTTATGATAAGACTCCATATTCAAGCCACATTTGCATTAGATTCTGACTTAAAATACCCAGAGATTTGCAAATTTGGTTCGAGAACATTGTATAACTCATTCATTGCCCAAAAGCGTTCCCGGAAATGACGTTCCCGAAATTGACGTTTTAATAAATATCGTTTTTTTTCTTTCTAAAAAAAAGCAAACGAAATATTTTTTTAGGTTTTATTGTAGTGGTCTTAATTTTGCGTCATAACATCGGCAACAAATTATAATTTTAATCTTTATTCTTTATTATATCAAAACAAGCGTTCCCATAATGACGCTTAATTGATGTGCGCTCCTTAAGTATCAAATTTAATTTCAATAAACACTTTAATTTTATTTATTTATGCAGAAAACTATGTATGCAACAATGAAGCTATGACATACCGAAAACAACATTTGTAGCGCCATCTGCAAGTTAGATGAATAAAAAATTGATATTTTGTCATTGAAACTACTGTCAGATAATACTCCTTCGGACAACTTTTATTTAAATAGAAATTATGAATGTTCTCATTTTTTTTGTAAGGCACTTGAGAATTTCAGAAGAAAGTTTTGCCTTAGAAATTTTAAGAATGCAGGTAGCTAAATTTAATTTAATTGAATAAAACAACAACTAACTTAATTTCAAATAAAGTTAATACATTCGGAGATTCATCTCAATTATTTTTCTGAACGAAAAAAGAAAACCCCCTTTTAAGATTATTTTGTATTTAGTGTCAAAAATAAATGATCCATCTTGTACAAGAAAATTACAAGAATTAAACCATTTTTCGGGTGTGTATAACCAAGAAAGTCGTACTGTACGTGTACATATCTACATTCTACAAATTTGCTGCCTTGCTATTTAGTCAGAAATACAAATGCAATGCAGCTTACGTCATAAATTTGTAAATTCTATCCCCTCGTATTCTCGTATATCATTTATTAAGTAAAGACAAACATTACAAAATAAATAACCTCATTCAAGTGATTCGGGGTGTTTGTTTTAATTGCAATGATTTTCTCAAAATAACAAATACTAGTGAAATTCACTCGTACTTACCACTGCCTTCATCACCAAGAAAATTGCCCCATCCACCGCACGAATATGATTTTCCATCTGGATTGCGTAGCAAAGCATTTGACCCGGTTCCGGATATTAAAACTAAGCCACCAATAGGAGAAGCCGTAAACACACTGCCGACGGTGTCACTGCAAACAACATAGCTATCAGCAAGGTCGGGGAATGACTCCCTCAATTCTTTTTCAAGTTGTCGGTTTGTGGCTTCCTGGCAACAAAAAAATCGATAGAAAATAATTAACGGTTAGTAAAAATACAACTTGTTACAATTAAAATTTTATATTTTAACTATAAATTTATGTTTTCAAGATTTGAATTGATTTGGAAGATTTGGTTGTAAATGCTTATGAATGATTTCTTACCTGTTCGCAACCGCTCAAGCTCAAACCCAAACTAGTCAAACGTGTATCAATTGGTATTTGAGCTTCTGATTTAGCTCGATGGACCATGTCAGCTATTCGTCGAGCGCATTCCGGAATTCCAACCATCCAGTGATTTGTACTCAGACCAGTTGTTTGGGCTATGCACTCACCTTCAGCATTGCAAATTACCAAGCGTGAGTGGGTTGCACCACTGAAAGTAAAAGTTAAAATGTTAAAATCCTGTTATTACCTTTATAGATACTTTTTAGTTTGATACGATACGAGTAGTATGGTTTAAGATGGTGAACATAAATGTGGTATATGTTAATAACTTCATTGTGGATCGATTATGGACGGTATAGATCAGTGGGTCATTGACTTAATGGATGCGATGGTTTTTAACGGAAATTAAAATTTGCATAATGGTATTAAAAATGATTGTTATTGAAGATCAAGTTTTGACAGTTTCGGGCTATTTATGAAACGAGTTAAAGCTATATTACCAAAACACCTTGAAAGGCCTTGAAGTTTTGAGGGTTGCCTGGTTTTGAATAATAAGAATGGCAGCCTTGCAGAGTTTTGTATGGATTATTTAAAATAATAAAGACTTACGCGAAAAGAAAAAAATTGAGTAGTTTTTTTTTGTTATTAATACCTACCCATGCATTGTGTTTGATCGACTTGTTATATTATTTTTTATAACGAAGATGGAATTATGAACACATTGGGGCGTATTCATAGTCATTTTTAGGCTCGGGTTTATCTTAGGCTGGGGTTTATCCTATGTTATTTTAATAGGATAAACCCCAGCTTTTCTTAGAAATAGCTTAAACAACGTCTATGAATTTGCCCCATTAAGGTCTTAGGTTAATTTTGTTCAGTTATCAATGGTTTGAAGAACTTTGGTTAAAAAAAATAGACTTGGATACGATTTTTTGTGACTTTTCTCAAAAATTAATTTTAGTTGGAACTTGAAATTTTGCAATTTTGTTTTCTTTGTATTTCATAATGAGCTCCGAAAAAAAAATTCTTCTTACATTTTTAGTATCCAAGATGAATGGGGGTGAAGATAACATGGTTTTGCAAAAAAATCATATGCTTATGAAAAAAAAAAATATTATGTCTCTCTAATATGATGTGAAATGGCATTTAAAACATTTTTTTTCTTAGTAATTTTTTCTATAAGACCAACGGAAATGGTATTTTTCAATTGTTTCATTGATCTGCCATTTTGTGGTAGCCATTTTGAATTTTCAATTTTTTTTAATGGGGTCTCTTCTCTGCAAATTTCATCAAATTAACTTTAAAAACAAACAAGTCTTTAAAAAAAAGAAAAACTATTTGTAGTAAAAATTCAAAACTTTCACCTATTTTCTGCAATGAATGACTCTACTAACCTTGTCAAATATGTTACATTTTGACTGAAAAACTAGTGTTTTTAATTTTTTTTTGCATCCAAATAGGGTTACCGTATACTTATACCCTTTTTGGAGTTGGCACCCGATATTTTTTAGGTAGAAGAGATCTCAATCTAAAATTTGGTATGTTTTTATCTTTTAACCTTGTTAAATATGGTGCATTTTAACTGAAAAATTAGTGTTTTTAATGGTTTTTTGCATTCTAATAGGGTTTCCGTACTTTTTTTCCATTTTGGAGTTAGAACCGGACAGTTTTTAGATATGTAGAAGAGAGCCCAATCTAAAATATGGTATGTGTTTTTTACTTTTAACCTTGTCAAATATGGTACATTTTGACTGAAAAATTAGTGTTTTTTTGCATTTAAATAGTATACTTATACCCATTTTGTAGTTGGCACTTGATATTTTTTTGCTTAAAGAGACCTCAGACAAAAATTTGATAAACAATTTAGCCATTAACTCCATCAAAATTTATACCATTTTGTTTAAATAAGAATTATTTAATTGTGTTTATCAAGCGAATACTGTAACCACATTCCGAGCTTTACAGTCTTAACTATATTTTTTTGAATTTTGTCCATATTTCGGACTTTTTTTTTTAATTTTGTCCATGTTTTGGACTTTTGTTTTGCAATATTTATATTTTCGTATCTTAAAATCCCAAAAGTTATGATGCATAAAGTGATGTAGCTTTTATTATTTTCATACAGGGTTGTCACGTTGATGGTCCCCTTTTCCAGTGCTATCATCTACTAGCACTGGAGCAATTATAAAGACGGAACTTCGATTTTTTAAGCTGATAAAATTGAGTGCAGAGTTCAAAACCACTAAACCGATTTAGCTTAAATATCCTAAGCTAAGGGTTGACGCAGTAGAAGATGAAAGGGGTCCAATTAGTACTAGCTACCAGACCTCATAGAAGTCATATGATCTCAATATACATACATACATGTGTAGTGTGTAAAATTTTAAATGCCAAGCTGAGTATGTGACAAAATAATAGGACCTGTACTCAAACAAATAATGCTTTGAGTACTCATAGTCTTTTTTATGAGACATAAAAGACTCGAGCTTAATTAAATGTTAATTGAAAATATACACATTTCACTTAAGGCCCCATGAGTAATCAGTTCCTTAACTAGCTAGCGCCATCATATAAGTAAATAAGTGATCTATTTATAATTTTTTGAAAACAAATAACTTTCTTTGCAAATAAACAAAACCAAATAAATTTTAAAGTGGCTGCTTTTCATTTTGTGGTTTTTCAATTAGGAGATGTTTTATGAATAAATGATTTCGAGCCTCTTTCAAAATTAATTGGAGGTATATAGAAATAATTGTAAACTTTACAAAAATAGTTAAACTTATCCTCATTTTCTGCATCTATTATTATGAAAGTTCTAAAGTTCATTCTTTAATGCAGATGAAAATTAGTTCTTTCATATAGGGGCACGTTCCACATCACTTTAAATTGATGGTTAAAAAAAAACTCATAACAATAAAGGAGAACTAATCAACGACTGACTACCATCAATTGGGTGAGTCCAATTCAATTCTATATTTATCCATACAATCCGTGAGGACAGACGATTGTGATGGCTACATAGCAGGTCTTAATTGAATTATGCCTGAAAGAAGCAGTTATTTGGTTGTTATTTTAATAGATACAAAAGCTCAATATTCCCCTTTTTTATGAAAATGATAAATGCTTGAATTTAAAACCAATTTCATAACATAAAAGGGAGAGAGAGAGTTAAATGACATTTTATGACGATCATGAAAGCAATTTAAAAAAAAATATTGTCAACTCTTGAAGAAGAAATTTAACAATATGTTGCTCTGTTTTCTAATCGTGTAGGGTGCAGCCAATTTAAAATAATGTCATTGATCTAACAATAAATTCTGACCATATTTACATACATGGTATTGAATAAATGCTGGGCGAGTGTAGTGCACTGCACCCTATAGACATTTACTGTGCACCTTTCTAGATCTGGATGATAATTTTCGTAAGTAATAGTGGAGAAACCAAAGCAAATTATCTCGGAACCGGTCGAAACTGCTCTGATTTGGATGATTTTTTTTTTTCAAATGTTAGTATTTAAAAATACTTTAAGAATTACCGGTAAAAAAATTCCGCTCTTATTTGATCTTTTTTTTAAACTTAACAATAAGATTTTTGTGAAAAAAAAAACTTAAAAAAGTAATCAATGTTATAAGATCAGTTTTTTTTTCAAATATTATTTTTTTCCTGAATTTCTATTTTAAATAACAGTTTTTCGAAAGCAAAAAAAAAACAAAGACCATTTACTTTTCTTGAGTCAGAAAAAATTATATTTAGGTACTAACGTAAAATATCCAAAATTCTGACTAATTCATGCCTATTATGAAATTCGCTGTACCTCACTCCCGGGGACTCAATGTGATTTGCAGGGTTCGCGTTCCTGGTGAACTTTATTTACAACTAGCCGAAAGAAACCCAGCGTTGCCGGATCTAATTAACTAACTAACTTACTCACCGGAACCAAATGACAGCTCTCTCCCTTGGCCAATATCAAAATTATTTGAAAACCATCCGACCGATGTCAATCCGGCAATTTTGAGAGCTCGTCGGCCGCTAAGTTACAGGCTGCCTCCACTGGGGCACTATCGCACTTTGGTTTGGCAAGCCTTAATGCTGACCAAAGGAAACTCATTCTAAGGCTTGCCCAGTGAGAAAGAAGTGAGAAAAGGATTTTCACTTTTGCACTTTTTGCAACAATTGTCTTATGTAATTAAGCATTAAGGCTGTTATTCACCGAGCTTATAATTTTGAGGCCGGTAATCATCGAGCTCTCATAAGTGAGGGGCTTAAGAGCCACTTAAAGTTATGAGCGGTTGGTGAATATCAGCCTAAATCTTTGTCAGCATTTACATTCGACGATATTTCAATGACGATCTTCTGTTTTTGCCAGTGACAGCCCTGTTGCTTGAAATTTAAGTTACACAGCCTCTTATGGGAATTCCTACACCAGCGCTACCAGACAAACTACCGACGACAACGACAAAATTGCAGCGTCGAGCTAGTTTTTGAACTCTCAAAGACGCTGTGTAACTTAAATTTCACACCTAAACTCGACGAACAAAATAAATCGTTGGTAAATGTTAAGGAACTTGCGTGTATCAGAGAAAAAACTGTTAGTTCACACCAAGTTGATTGAATTTTGGTGAGTGAAGAGTGAAGAATGAGTATGGCCACCGCACGTGATTTATACGCTGGTGGGGTACTCTCATATATGAAGCTGTGTGAATAAATTTTGTCGTGCAACAGAGCGACACTTCGGTTTGAGCAAGCCTTAAACGGTGTATTAGTCGAACAGCATAAGTAAGTGTTCAGCCTTAATTAAACAGACAAACATGAAACAAAATGAAATAAAATGCAACAAAAATTAGACTGTCAGACTCACAGCCGTGAGTCACTTTTAAAATTTAAAAAAAAATTGTGATTGTTGAGGTAAGTTGAAAAAGTTTACTTTTTATCAAAAAAATATGTATTATTATTCTTTTCAGGACATTTAAGAAGATTTATTGGATATTAAGGTAAGTATTTAAAGAATTTGTAAAGAGAGATTTTTGTTGATTTGTCTGTTTTAATCTCATATACAGGAGGTCACTGCAAAAACCAACAAGTCTTTCTTTACATAATAGTATAGATATCATTAAGTGATATATTATGTATGTATCTCTTATTAAACCTCTACGATTGTAAATTTAACGAAACTTTTGTTTACAAAAGTGTAATTACCTAACTAGCTCATATTTGACAAGTGTCACTCTGACGATTCAGAGAATATAGATACCTAATAATAATATCAATCGAGTGGCCTCATAAAATACACCATAAAATCAAAGATTAAAATATAAGATAAACACCTTAACAAACAAAAAAATCAATACCTCAACTCAAGGATTTGTTGCAATTCAATTGAATGCATAAAGTATAACCTTCCAGTAAGAACAACTGAGTTCATATGTTCAACTTATACTATACTGAAGTTCATTTTAAACTAACATCCCTTATCAAATTTCACAGAACCAAACCAATTGATATTTGATGTGTAGCTACACAGCTACTACATTTTAAAATTCAATTTTTCAGCGTGAGTATTCTCTGGGTTTAGTCAGAGTAAATTAAGATAATCCAGGATTTGGAGCAGAAGATTAAAAATTTATCTGGATTAAGCGATCGAAGATTTAGAATTAATCCAAGAAAAAGAGATTTTGGCAGTCGAACTATCCAAATAAGTATAAGTATAGCACTTCGATTTTCATTTACTTACAAGTTTCTTTCAAATCGACTGATAAACATGTTTCAAAAATTAACCCAGTGGTACTCAAAAGAAAGACAAATAAAACTAACGAGGTGGTCGTACGCACCTGATCTTGTGGTAAAAGTTGCTGAGGGCGTTAAAACCGCTTATATAAAGTTTTTAAAAACAAATATTAAAAAAAAAAAATTAAAAAAAAACATAAAATTCAGTACTAAAATCACTTAAAGTACTTTTAAAATGGTTTTGACTTCAAAACAAAGCATACCATTTTACTTCTTTTATGTATAAAAACTATCACAACTTGTTTATAAAAGAATGGTAAGACATATTTAAAAAAATATTAATAGACATCTAAAACCAAAATTAAAAAACAAAGTCACTAAAAGACCAGGGTATTGAAGTGTTGACCTGAACTAAATACTTTACAGAATTTTTATTCGTAGAAATTGTTGGCAGTAATGACCTTTCTCATATCTCATAAAGTCACAACGACTCTTATTTGGGGTTTAGCCACTGTCTTGAAAAAACTGCATCAATATTGGACTTTTGGGTTAGCTATATATTATGAACTAATATGGTTCTTGTGTGATCATTTAAATGTGTTGTTTTAATGCTGAACCTATTGAGAATAAAACAAAAGTAATACGACTACTCTAAGTGGATATAATAGTCTTTTTTATGTTAATTCCTATTTTCAGTGCAACAGGGCCAGGGGTAATTATTCAGAAATCCCCTTTTCCAATAGTGGGACAGCGATAAAATTTGATATGGACGTTTCAATTACAATGAAAACCAAGAACCAAAAGAGCGAATTGAAATATTTTGGTTAAAAGGGTGTTTTTTTTTTTAAAGAAAAACGTTGTGCAACGAGTTACAAATGACCCAGGGAAAACAATGGTAGATTTCAAACAAAATTAGAAGATACATTCCGATATTCATCAGAACCAAGAATAAAAAAAAACAACGAATGCATATCATTGGTCAAAGGGTACATGTTTTTAACTACACTGATTCTACATTCCATTTTAGGAAATTCCATAGACGGTTTTTTTAGTGTCTAATTGTCATTTTAACAAACTTTTGATAAAAGTACAAATAAAGTTAAAATGAGACTATTTGACACTTAGAGAAACATCGGTGGCAATTTCCCGAAATTAACTACAGTAAAGTTACAGTAAAGACCCGAAAAGATCGAATATAGAATCAGTGCAATCGAGAAAGCTTGGCTTTTACTAATGATATGCATGTGGTGTTCTCTATTCTTGATTCTAATGAACATCGGAATATATCTACGATATTTTTTTTTTAAATCTACCATTGTATTCACTGGGTCTTTCCCTTCCTTCCCTTAAAAAAACACCCTATCAACCCAAATATGTCGATGCACTCTTTGGCTTCTGGGTTCTATTGTAAATGAAACGTCCATGCATGTCCATTATTGTAAGTGTGTTTTCTAAAAAAACTCCCCTTGTTGCACTGAAATTAGGAATTTACATAAAAAAGGACTATAATACCCACTTAGAGCTGTTGTCTTGGTTTTTGGCTCAATAGATTGAACATACAAATAAACTTATTTAGACATTTAAATGATCTCCCAAGGACAATCAGTTTAATAGATATAGCTTAACCAAAAATTGCGTTATTGATGCAGTTTTTTTCAAGATAGTGGCCAGACCCCAAATGGTATTCGTTGGGACTTTTGAGATATGAGTAATTGAGTTAGGACATTACTTCCAACAATTTCCCTAAGTAAAAATGCTGTAAAGTATTTTGTCCGGGCCAGGTCTCTAATTTGTTTAAAAAATCGATTTAAAAAAAAAATGTAATAATTGAAAAATAATTGAAATCCGTCTGAGAAACTCCGAAAAAAAATCGTAACCTATAAAAGAAACATATTTCAAAAGTATTATCTTGCTTGATGTAGTACACACCAAAGTCTTAATCAATATCGTTTGAGCCGTTTTTGGGAAAACTAAATTGTTCCATATGGGATTTGGTTGGAACATATTTATAACGTTAATTTTCACCAAAAATCCATAACTATAAAGTTTGGAGATAATCGCTTTTGGAAATTTAGGCTGTAGTTCAAGTAAAAACAAACAGAGGGACAGACAAACATACAAATTTACAAGACCCACTTTTTTCGCTTATTCTATCATCGTTAAGTCTGACTGTTACCTCGAGTTAATTATTTTTACAAATTCTAAGCTTGAAAAATTTATTTCTCTAATGCACTTTAAGAAAACGTTGGTGGTTGAAAACCCTTTTAAAATCGTCGCATAAAACCCAAGCATGAGCAAAAAAAACTAAGCCCACCAAAACAAGCCGCATCATTCAACCCAAAGCCACATGTGCAACCCTTTTGAAGTAATATCTTAGTTGTAAAACCACGACAGCAAAAGTCTCAAATCCAAAAAAAAAAACATAATATCTACATTCTACATAATGCATGTATCATATTATTCTACTACGCCAACAAAGATAAAAAAGTCCAACCCTCTGTTAAGAAGAAAATACATCATGCATAATATACTTTGACAAATCAAATACATGCATAACATTAAGTTCATTAAAATATAAATTTATAGCGATGTATGTATATAAACGATAGTAGAGAAAGAAAACATTTGGTTCACTGTGGCGTATACGTACTATTTAGTATATTAATCAAAATATCGACTTTAATTTTCCTGACAAATAAAATCATTGCTCGTATGCATGCAAAGTACATATATTCTGTTAATTGCTCAATTACTTCAAATCATTTCGAAGTTTTTTTTATTGAACGATGCACAGGCACACATTAATGCTTTAGTTGATGCTTTTAGCTTGGTATGGCCACAAAATTATCGTGTCTGATGTCGTCAGCCCAATGGTAAACCGAATTAATTAATTATATTTTGAGAAATTTCCAAACAATTTTTGCACTTATTTTAATTAAGGACTGTGAATAATTTTCGAAGTGCTAGTCTTCATCTGATTTTTATAACCTGAGTGAATTAAACATGATTTTACTAGAATTTATTGGTTCCAAGCTTTTTCCTAATCTTCTCTTCTTCTCTTAAATATATAAAACAGAGTCGGGTTAGTTACACCATTTTGACTCAAGAACTGCTAGACCAATTTTAATGATCTCTGATAAGTTGGATTCGTTTCCCTTCCGAATAAAAGAATAACTTTTAAGACTTCGGAAAATCATGGAAAAAATAGCGGAATATTGGTGAAAGATCGTGGTTTGTGAAATACCTCGGTAAATAGCAAGATTGGTCACGAAGAAGGGGTTTAATACTACAGGAAAAAGCGTAAAATATCGCGAAAGAATGTCACAGTGAAAAGCCTGGAGAGTCATGGAAAAAGCCTGAAAAGTCGTGGAAAAATATGCACGGCAAAAAAGCGCGCAATACTGGTGAAATGGTGAAAGAAGTTTTAAAAACCAGTTGATATCGCGAAATACCGCATGGGAAGTTTAAAAAAAACGCTACCTTTCCCCCGATAAAATACTGCGGAAAAAACAAACAAAGTCACAGAGTAAAGCATGGGAGTCACGGAAAAGAGTCTGAAAAGTCACGGAAAAATATGAGACATACCGTGATAAAGAGCGTGGAATACCGAGGAAAAAACCGCAGAATACTAATGAAAGATTACGTAGTATTGCGAGAATAGCAAGGAAGGTCATGACAAAACTGTTAAGTACCTCCGGAAAAAGCGTAAAAACCGCGGTGAAAAGCGAAAAAAGTCACAGAGAGAAACGTTTAAAATGTATAATTTAGTTTATTTATCTCTTTAAATAACATAGAAAACCGTAAAACTCCGCGGAAGAATATGCTTAACGCGTCGGAAAAACTCCAAACTAATCTGTCTATGGTCCAAATGTAAAAACCTAAAATGTTGTGTATTCAAGAGCAATTGAATAAATAGATTTAAAATACTAAAAGAATGAAGCCAGTAAAAAATCTTGCGGGTCAGTGGCTATACAATTTTATAAACGACCATAAATGTGATTATAAAATATAAATCAATGTGCAGGGCAGCACAATGTCTGCTGGGTCAACAAGTTATTATTATTAGCCGAGCAAAACATTGATTTTGCGAAGGGAATTAGATTTGTACAAAATGGCAGCCATACGGTTTCTATTGTGGGATTTCTGTTATTATGCATGAATTTCCTTTTTTTTTAAATCAAAACCAAAAATTTAGGTAGTGTTTCATAGTTATACATATAAAACAGGGATGGCACAAAATAACCTCAGTGTCACAAAGAGGAAGCAGTCAGAATCTCGAAATTAAAAATCCAGAAAACCCGTAATAAGAATGGAAAATTTACTAGACAAAAAGTGTAATTTATAAAACAAGTATTGAACAAATAAAAAAAGCAAAAACCAAGCGATCTTGAAAATGTCCATCATCAATTGAGTCAAACAAGGTTAAAAACAATTAAGTTAATGGTAAAATTATTTTTGACTTAGCGAATGCTTTTACGTAATTTAATAATATTGAGAGCACAACAATTTTGGGTTTTTCGATTTTTTCGATATGTCTGTTTTTTTCGAATTGGGTGTCCAAAAAAAGTCATCCAATAACAAAAAAACCGTTGCTAGAAAAAAAAATGTTCTACCAGCCATTGGATCTGTTTGATTCATATTTTCCAAAAAAATGATCAGTTCCATATGCACCTGAGTGCATGAATTAAATAATTTTCATAAGCTCAAAGGGTTGGTTGCAGTAATTGAAACGGGTGAGTTAAACAGAAGCTTCTCCTGCTAATATACCACCTAGAGGTACGTTTGCTTATATATCTCATACACTTTATTATACCTAACTCGCACATTAAAAAGGTTAACAATTATTGTTTACACAAGATGTTGTTTGCAAACGAACCTATAGAATATTGTCGTAAATCAACTTCTCAATTGACTTCTATGAAAATACTGTAAATTCCATGGTTTTATCACGTTTTGATTTACTGGGTTTTAAATAAGTACACACGGAGTAGAAGTATAGTAGGATATTAATTTAGCGATTTGAACATTTATTAATGTCAAATTAATGTTATTGTGGAAAAGAGGAAGATACCTTACTTGAATGTTTTGAAGGTTAAAAAAAGCAAAGAATTCTAAAATATTTAAACTTGACCATAAACTAGTATTATAGACACAAAGCCAATTAAGTGTTCATGGAAAATTGTATTATTTGCAGAAAAGCCCCAATACTAATGATGGTTTACGTATTTTTTTTAATTTAAGGTTTAAAAAGCAGGCGACAACAAAATTGTATGGTGAATGTGACTTTTAAGGTCTTCATCTTACAAAATGGTTTTTAATAAAGGGTTTTCCAATAAGAGGTGTTATTTTGATATTCAAAGAAAAATGGCATTTTTGGAGATAAATGATCGGATGTTTATTTCATTATAAGGTATGCCGTTAATAATGGAATACAACATCAGCCAAATGGCCGCCAAGACCACGCTTACAGGACCATATCCTTTTCATGAAATTTTCCATAACCAAATCGCAAAGTGGCTGCCCTATGTCCTCGATAGCCTCACGAATTTCATCTTTGAGGTCTTGAATCGACGCTGGGCTGTTGGCGTAGACCTTATCTTTCACGTGCCCCAAAGGAAGAAGTCTCAAGGTGTTAAATCACAAGATCTCGGTGGCCAATTGTGATCACCTCTACGAGAGATAACACGGTCCGGAAACTTTTCCCGTAAAAGATCGATGGTTTCATTGCTTGTGTGGCACGTAGCGCCGTCTTGTTGAAAGTAAACGTTGTCCAGATCAATTCCATCCAATTCAGGCCATAAAAAATCATTAATCATCTCTCGATAGCGCAATCCATTGACCGTAACTGTTGCTCCAGCCTCATTTTCGAAAAAGTAAGGTCCAATGACCACGCGGGACCATAAACCGCACCAAACAGTCACGCGTTGAGGATGGAGAGGCTTTTCAACAATAACTCTTGGGTTTTCCGAGCCCCAGATGCGACAGTTTTGCTTGTTGACGTAGCCTCCGAGGTGGAAATGGGCCTCATCAGTCAAGATGATTTTTGAATTTTAATAATTTCAATGCGTTGTTGAAGCGTGTATCGTTCCATTTTTATTAATAGCGTAGTTTCTACTTGTCAAATGTCAAAAAATTACAGCTTCAAAAGTTACAGCTACCGAAATAGCGGGCTATTCAAAATAACACCTCTTATTGGAAATAGTTATCTTAGGCTATGCTATAATTTATTTTGTATTTTTGTTTCAAAAAATCTCTTCTAATTATAATCTTGTTAATCTGTCTATTAACGTTTAGTTAATGCGTATAAACAACACAATCTTAACAATTGCCCTCAGTAAGATTTGAAAAAAGTTTAAGATAAAAAGATTGCCAAAAAAAAAGTTAAGTACCCAAACTTTTTGAGCAAATAACTTAAGTAGCAAAATTGTTATCAACTTATCGCTACCCTTTATCTTAAACTATTTAATAACTTTCTAACGCGTGTGTTGGTTGATTTTTTGTCTAATCTTAACTTTAAATTTCTTCAAGTAGGTAGGTACATACTAAAAACACATCAAAATATTTAAAAAAAACACGCAAATATACCTAATAATGTTCCTTATTTTATGATAAGGTGTACTTATGATCTCCAGATAACTGGAAATTTAATTTGTTTATGGAAAAATGTAAATAATTGCTTTAATCTTACAATTTTTATCGTACAATTTTTTTTTTACGAAAAAGCCACCAAAATATTTAACTCGTGATTATTATTATCATATTTTATGTCTAACTCCTATCAACTTGGAAAATAAATATAAGCGCTGAGATGAAACGAAATCTTGCCAATTTATAATTTGCTGTGCTAAAAGGCAATAAAAATAGTAAAGCGCAATTTTTAAGGTTTTCTTTAAAAGGAGCCTTTTCCTAGTCCTGCCCATACTGTGTGGTGCTAGTGCAGTGACATGCAGTATATCAAATGTGAAATAGGATGCTTTAGGCCAGTGTTTTCCAACGTAGGGCCCACTCCCCACAGGGGAGCATTTTAAAACTAAGGGGGGGGGGGAATTGTACATACTGCTGTAGGTATTAAACTTTCTTTCTTCTTTGAAAAACTAAATCAAGCTATTAAACATAAAAACTCTTGTCGACAGTATTGTTTTGCATCAAAACAAATTTCAAGCAATGACCTTTATGCTTTGCAGGTAATGTAGTGTTTCGAGTCATAAAAACAAAGCAGTGCATATACTGCTATAAGAAATTTAGCCATACATTCTTGAAAAGAAATAACAGAAATGAAAAATGATGAATCAATTAAAACGTTATTCGACATAAAAAGCGTAAGGCATGGCTCTGTGAGGAAACCGAAATCAAATATCCAAATGTAATCAAATATGATTCCATCTTTATATTTAACTGAATTCCGATTTAGTGCCAAAAGTGACCTGCTACTTACAAAAAATCGGCTGAAAATAACAAAACGTTATGACTTCAGATTGAAGTTAACTAAACCTTATTTGCAAATGGCATCAACCGGAACAGCAACGGTCTTAATTAATTAAAACAATAAATAGAACTTAATTGCTAAATTATTTTTAACTTGCATTACAGTTCTACAATACATGTATTAAACATTCTGTATTTCCAAGTGATTTCTTCAGTTAATTGTTATTCAAGTTTTGTTTATTGAACGTTTAAATTTTTGAAAATTAACAAAAAAGGTTGGGAAACACTGCTTTAGGCAGTTTGAAGGAGAAAAATAATGGCGTGATGTATATTTTCGTCTGCATCAAGACAAAGAGAGAAGCGCCGCGGCGGCGGGCACACCTTCGAGGCAAGGAAATTAAAGGGCCCATGTGCTTGAAAAACTTAAAAAAAATATTTGATTCCGACGAAATTAGCAATTTTTTAAAGCAATATTTTTTAAACTACTCGCTTCACGAAGACATTTTCTGGCTCAATATGTACAAATTTTTTTTGACTTAAACGTCTTTTTTTTAAACTAGGGTTTTATTTCCAAAATAACTAAAATACCATAAAAATCGTTTTTCTTTCAGGTTTTATGGATTTTTGAAAATGTCGCGTTCAAAACTTTAAAACTGTCAAAAAAAGCTTAATTTTACTAGGGGGCGACTTTCCTTTAAGGAAGCACGAATTTAGAGTTGATTTTTTTTTTACGGGTAGGTAGGGGTCTCAATAGAACAGGATTAAAATATTTAAGTGAGGAAACACCGTTAAATGTGAAAAAAAATATTTTCTTCTTCGGTTTTAATCGCGCGGTTTTTTAATTATTATTTTATCAGTTTTTCAAAATTTCAATTAAATTATATTTGCTAAATACATGTGTTGAATAAAAATACTTCTTAACTACGCTTACGTACAAGCAAGTACAAGGGTGGTTTGTGCGATAATCTCTTTAAAAACTTAAAGAAAACAAGAAGGTTCAGAATTCATAGTAAACAAAATATTTCCCTACAAAATCAACAAAAAACGCGATAATTTATAAAAATTACCTACTCTAGTATTAATTACAAAAGAGAAATGTCAAAAAACAAGAAAAAAATGTTGTTCAGTGAAATGCAGCCATGTTTGTGAGCATTTTGTATGCAAATTTAAGAGCTTCAAAAATTAATTAAAAATAGTTATAATTGTTTCCTCACTTTAAAATTGTGATATTTGTTAATAAAAAGTACTAATCTACAGAATAAAAGTATCCGCGTGTGGAAATTCGTGCTTCCTTAAAGGAAAGTTGAGCTTTTGTATTTTTTGTTAAATGAATTACTCGAACAAAAAACATATCGTTTTATGTATATCATTTGCCGTCATCCAATTTATCGTTCAGATGGTGTTGTGCATTTTTATGACCAAAATACACAAATTTTTGGTGTTAACACAAATCGTGTGATACCTACTACCTTAACTGTTAAAAAAAACTTTTCTTCAAAATCTGTAAAAATTCTTATCAATTACTTATGAACCACCTTGTTTTGGCTGAAGGACAGACAAAATAAGTTGTTTCTAAAAACTATTTTAGATTACAATAATTGTATGTATGTTGAAATAAAATAGAGTTTCTACAAATAGCCCTAATTTATATGAATGTTATGAGCGAATTTTACTGATGTCGAATTTCCCAATCAATCTATGCACTAAGAACTTGATATTTGGGAGATAATATCACCTTAACATGTTCATGAGTTTTGGCATGAGCTAGACCCTATAATTATTGAATTCTCAAAATAGACACATTACATTACTCTGTTAAGTCCTTCTTATAAACAAGTAGTGATCTACCTACTTTCTGTTTCCTCATTATTACTAATTTGGCATTTAATTCTTATCAGTAGATGTAGGTATATATATTAATTCTAATACTTATAGTATTTTCATACTGAATTCCTCTGTTTAATTCTGACCGTGATTATTTCTAATCTTAAATCATAGAGCATTTCAAAATACCATTCGACGTAATCTCACAACGCAACGCGACTACGGGGGTGTCCGTTTGAAATAATAAAACGACAACCAAAGAACATTGTTGCGTCAGCACATTTTTTTTTTTTCAATTTTAAACAAAGTCTAGGTTTAGGAATGCAGAACAAGTTTAATACCCCGAATGATAAAAAAAAACAAAATCAAAAATCGTGCTTACCCTTCGATTCCGCCAAAAAGCTGCATTTCTTGTTTATAAATTACTGTCACAAATAAATAACAAAACTCTCACTCTCTCTCTCACAAAAAAGCAATTACAAAAAATTAAAAAAAAGAGAGAAAAACGGTATTTCTCAAAATTACAATCACTTTTTTTTCGTTTCAAATTTCGCTCAGGTATCGAACTGACGAACTCCAACAGAAACCGATGCAAGAATGAATAAAAATCGTAAACGTAAACAAAAATAATGTTCAAGACAACACAATTTGCGTGGAATCTAAAATTGAAGCAATAATTATTACGATAGCCTAGCGTTATAACAAGCGGAAATGATACCACAGAGCTATTATTTTTTGTAATTACAAAACTATTGATATCTTTTTCAACAAAGGTGGGTGTTTGTCAAGCGAAAGCAAAGACAAACGCAAAAAAATATATTTCGCACGATTGGAACAACTAAAAGATAGCTTCAGCTTGCACACAGCACACACAACACACGGCTTGTTCCTAAAGTGTTCGCGACGCGAATGAATGATTTGGCTGGCGTTTATTTTGTGTGAACCTAAATCGACCGATAGTCAGCGAAGACTTTATTCAAACGAGCCCCCTACTTCTTTGCACAGTGAATGACACATGTTGCAATCCCCCCATGTTGAAACCCCCTCTGGCCATGATATTTTTTCTCTATTTGGAAAATCGAAAATAAACGTCATAGTGAATTGGTTGTACATTTCTTTTTTTTGTTTATTATTTTACTGCAAGAGAATTAATTTCTTTAAATAATAATATGTAGCTAGTAATTTATGTTTAATTAACTGTATAAACAGGCGTTTTTGACGGAATTTCTTTCCGAAGTATGTGCTCTTAAACGATATATACAAGAAGACAGCACACAAAACACAACAATTAATTTATTAAAGTTATTTTAGATTAATTTTTCTTGCAAATTCAAGAGAATTTAGTTTGAAGCTTTTTCAAAAGCTTTTTCTTCTATACCTTCAACCTAACCTATAGAAAAGCACGAAAGACAGAATATTCAATAACATTCGACCAGTTTTAGACCAATAGAATATTTTGTTAATTTAAAAAATAATTGTTTGACTAAATTTGTCTTACTTCCGGCTTCTTACGAAAAATAAATCCGATTAGTCTGGACTAACTTTACGAAAAGTGTGAAATTATCAATTTTTACATTGAAATAAACAAAAATAGGTGTATTTTCTGATTTGTTTAGGTGAACAAAATGTTTACCGTTATATCCTTTGAGGGTAACCTATTTTAGTCAAAAGAACATTTTTTTTTTTTTAAGATTCAATTTGTGAGTGACAATTTCACACAGCCCCTAAAGAGCACAGTTCCGATTTTGACTATTTTTTTGTATACATAAGTATTTTTTAAAATCAGAAACCGTCATTTTTTAATAGTTTGTATTTTCTGTAAATTTTTTTTTTCAATTTCCCCTCACGCCTAACTGAGTGGAACCCTCCTAAACGATTTTTGTCTGGTTTTGACACAACTCCAACGCTCCAGCCTTATGCAAATCATCCTGTTTGATTTTTAATTCTCAACACCTCGGGCCGTATTCGTAGGTGTTGTCTAATTAGTAAGAAAGATTGGGGTTTATCTTATGTTATTAGTATAGGATAAACCCCAGTCTTTCATAGTTCTTAGTAACGGCTTAGATACCATCTATGAATACGGCCTCCATTGTTTGCAGAGGATTTGAGAATGTATTTGAATATAAACTGATTAGGTGACCGTCGTGTCAGATTACTTAGCTTATAAGTTTAGAGAATCAAGATTCAGATGATACTGAAAATTAAAAACGCAGAACACTTTTAAAGTCGGGGAATCAACCAACATGGCAATGTGGGTTTAAAATACACGAAACCGTTACTACTTGAATGCAGAAAACACTAAGAACACTCGTTTTTCAGTCGAAGGACAGGTTATCAGGAAATGTTGGGGACTAAATCGGTGAATTTTTTTTGTTTTGATTATTTTTACGTAACTTCGAAAATGGATTTTTTTGTTTTTCTTCCAGAACGAATACCTCCTATGTAACGTTTTTTAGTTATGCGAGGTTTCTCAAAAACGGCTCTAAGGATTTTGATTTGTGCATGTACAACCCAGGAAGAATCTACATAAATAAGGCCAATCTGCAGAAAAATTCTAAGTGAAAATCTTTAAATGCGATTACCATTATTTTAATCTAAGGAATACACGGGAAGAGAAAAGTTATAGGGGTTCAAAAGTTATTCAGGGTCAAATGTCAAAAATATTGTTTTTTTTTTTCATATTACTAATATATGCAGGGTGTCCCATAGTCACCGCCGCAGACGAAAACCATAAAGCAATTTTCTCGTTTTCGCTTCGTTTTTGAGTTATAACGTATCTTTGTGTGCTTGTTTGCTTGTTTTTAAGTTGGTTAATGGTAAAAATAGCCTATTAAAAAAGAAAACTGAGATTACTCACGTGTCTTGAAAACTTTAGTGAACAAATTTTAATAAATGCATACTATGAGGTACCTTTTATCTTGAATTTTAAAGTGTTTGAGAAAGAAGATTGGAGTTTTTTTTTCAAGATTTAGATAATATATTATAATCCTTTTTCACCTGATTCAAATATTTTGTCATAAAAAATATACTTGGTAAAAAAAATACACGACTTTGTCGTTTTAATGTAATTTTTAAATTTTAAAAGAAATGTTGTTATCTGCATTCGTTATTAAATTGACTAAACAAAGTTCCAAAATGGTTTGGGGTTGCGAACGAAGTATGCTATTTGATTTCACGTCCATATGTCCCCAGCCCGGAACTTATAGAACTTATTCCAGCTTGAAATCTATATATTTTTTTTTATTGTTTTAAATTTGCTCTGGGGTTTTGATTTCCTATAGGTGTATGAATTTTAAGAAAACAATAACTATAAATCGATGGAGGCAGTCCGTAACACATGAATAGCCTGTCTTACAGTGCATCTTTAAATAATTTTTCGTTCGTTTTCGCCATATAGAACTCACCCCTGGTTTTTTTCTGCTTCGTTTTGTAGATAAAAGTATTTCACAAAAGAGATCCCATGACAAGTTACAAAAAAAAAAATTGTTAAAGAAAAGGAATTCTAGAAAATTGAACAATTTTTCACCCAGATTTCATTTTGTTCACGTGAAACTCACGATAGGGCTAATTGAGATTCCCTTCTCGTTGATAGCATATATTTACTTCGTTTTGTCTTCATTAACAACCAGTCCTATTTCTGACACCTCCAATTCACTAATGACAAATGCACCGACCACAGCTTGCTTTGTTCTGCCAATTATGTCTATGAACGGACTATTGATAGATTGTACCAATCACCTTCATTCCGCAACGCGTTTATACTTAAATGGTATGCTATAGAAACGACAATTAACGTTTCTGGGAAACAACTTCGCTTTTATAGGAAGACAGATACACAACGAAGAGAACTGTAAAGTTTTATTTTAACTTGGACACGAATTAGGGCTTCTAGAGCGTGGCGTTTATGAGCAAACGCCTTGCGGAATAAGGGTAAATGATGTTGACTTGACTGCATGACAACAAGTCACCTTGTCTTAGACCTTTCTCAACATCAAACAACTAGCAATAGTTCAATCGTCCTACGCGATTATCAGAACTGTGTGCGATTTTGCTTTGTTTTGGAAGTGACACCCTTTGATATATGATCGTTTTACTTCTTTGTGTTTAATTTTGTTTTTTTAATAATAAATTTTAAACTAATTATCTTAAAACTAAACTAATTTTCACATCGACTTTATCTTAAAAGGCCTTAAGAGATTTTGCTACCACTTATAAATAGCTTTAATTATTCGACTGATTTCTTTTCAAAATTTGTATCCTTCTTTTAAAAATAACACGCTGGAGCTCCTCCATAGTCTCTAACGCTGATAGCTTATCCATTACTCTCAGTTGAGTGGCTAAGTATCCAGCAAATACATCAAACTCGTCAGCTTCAACATTTTTTGGGATTTTGCACTCTTCTTCAATTTCTATTTCTTCAATTGGATATTCTTCAGAATTTGCAGTTTCTACATTTACAGGTACATCTTCTTTACTCTTTATGGGTGCCATACTTGGTGCTTGTTCCGAATGATTAGAATCATTGCCAGAAAGTTGAAATTCCTCCATAGGCGCTTCCATGGAATAATCCTCTTCTAGGGACTCTATTGGTAATCTACAAAAATATGAAAACAAACAGATTATTGAAATAACAATAATTTTATTTAAAAAAATTACTCTTCATCAGTATCATCAGATTTATTGCCGGAATGGACCCCATCCGAACCTGATCTAGAAGACGAATTATGCTTGCCCAGAGATCGGTGCCTCACTCGGTCACGCAGAAATTCCATTTCGTCAAAATAAAACAGATTCGTGTGAGATTTTTTCTTCTGATGCATATTCTTCAGCTCTTGAATGTAGCAATCACGGTATCGTCGATATTTTCGACTTACATCATCTGTCGTTAATTGAAAATAGCTTCCAATTTTTTTGAAAGCATCATAACGTGCATGGCGCTTTCGAAAATCTGGATGATTCTCGTCCCAAATACATTTGTATTTTTTAATTAAGCGAATAATAAGTATAGTTTGTTCGGCGGTTATTTTTTTGGTTATTGTTGATAGTTTATTGTTTTGCGATGTTTTTGACATGATTTATTTACTTTTTTATGTTATAAAATTTAGCAGTGTTTATAATTTTGTATAAACAAATTAGATGTGAAAAATTTTCAGTGCACTTTTTCTTTAAATGAGGTATCTAATTTGGCTTTTGTCGTTGAAAAGAGAAAATGCACGAGAAATGTGTTCAATGAAACACCTGAATTGAATGGCTACGTTCAGTGTTAACGCTTAACTACAATGGCCACTTTTTATATTTATATTTTTTTTTTCTTTATATTTCCATTTTTTTTTTAGGAAAAAAGTATACTACTTGTTTGAGAATCCAAAATCTAAGGTTTTTGATACTATTTTGAAATTTTTCCGAAGTTAAATAGTCAGGAAAAATTAGTTCAAAAATTTGAACTTTTGTACTTTTTTACAAAAAATGGCAGTATTGTAATTCGCTTGCCCAAACTAAAGTGCCGTTCTGTCACTCGACAGCGTCCTATGAGAGAACCCACGTTTTTCATATGGTGTCACAATGTGGTGCGACAGTGCGACACGAAAACGTGACAGCGTCATATGAGAGTACCCACACCAAATGCGACAAGCGATAAAGCATTTTTCATATGAAAGCCCTTGTCGCGCAGCAGTACGACACTTTGGTTCGGGCAAGACTCGAAAGCCGTTGTCGCACTGTTTCGTGATTGAGCAATATTTTGGTTTGGGGAAGCATTAAACAATCAAATTACTTAACCTAACCTCTCCTAACCTTTAGCCTCAGCAGCATACCGGGCTTTAAAACGAATTTAGCACTATTATTCTCAATAGCTGCGTTCACATTCGCATAGGATAGCCTATCCAAGATACCTTCGCTACCTGTATATTTGCGAATCTTTTTCAGTCAACTGTTAAGGCTTGCGCAAACCAAAGTGCGACAGTGCGACACGACAGTCCTACACGACAATTCCAAAATTTATTTACACAGAGTTATATGAGAGTACCCGCACCAAATGCGATTAAGCGCAAAACGTTTCTCATAAAAATCGTGTCTCACATGTCGTGACGCACTGTCGCACTTTGGTTTGGGCAAGCCTTTGGAATGTTTTCATTCTAAATATGCTCTGAACTTCTTCATTTTGCAACCCATCCCATCTTTGAACCAACTTTCTGGCTGTCAGCAGCTGTCACTGAAGAACAGTTTTATAAAATATGGCGTCAAAACAAAGTATCTGTATGTCTACGTGATGAGTTGTTACTTTCCAAAATATTTTTCCATATCAAAATAAAAACTTAAAAATAAAATGGATATTCAAAAATACACTTTACCTGAAATTCGTCAGGATCTTATTGATAACAATTTGCAAGCTAAAGCCATTATACAAGTAAGAATGCAAAACAACAAAAAAAAAATGAAAAATTTTCAATCATTGTTTTTTTTTCCGACAAAACAAACAAAAGTGTTAATTTTATTTTCATTCTTTTTGGAATAGGATATCTTATCTTATCGTGGTTCCATAAGTGACCTAGAAACACTGAATGAAGTAGGACGTTCAAAGCTTGCTGCTTTAAGAAAATGCATTGAAAAACTCGATGACTGGGCTCGCGATGTTGGTGATCCGGAACTCTCCAAGGAAGTTGACACCCACCGGGATCAATTCTCAAAGACATTGCAGGCTTTTAGAAAGGCTAATGTGGCCACTATGTTGGAAATAGAGAAGGCAAATCGCGAAGAACTAATGGCCATCACCGGAGAAACAGATTTGCGCAAACGTACTGGCACCAGCAGTCGCCATAATCGCTCCAGTTTGATATCGCAAGAAAACAACGTCACCGAAAAGATGCTGTCCATTTCAAGGCATTTGTCCGAAACCACTCAAAAGAGTGCCACAACCCTAGACACATTAGTTATGTCCTCGCAGAACGTCGATGCGACGCGTGACGAACTACAGAGCACTCATGGCACCATCCACCAGTCGGGCAAGTTGCTCCAGAAGTATGGCCGGCGAGAATGCACCGATAAGATCCTTCTTTTCTTTGCATTTGTCTTCTTTCTTGCCTGTGTTTTCTATATCGTTCAGAAAAGACTTTTCTAGTTAAAAATCGTTATCAATGTGCAAAACGATCTATTCCTATTATATTGAATTTATCTATTTTCAAACTTTAACTACAACAAAACTGAAACACAATTACATATTATTATTATTATGAGAATGTTACAAGAACTTCAGTCTTTGTATGTATAAGAGATAACCTGCTGCACCAGCAATTAGATAAAGCTCTATATAAACCAACAAATAATTCCTGTTAAACTAAAGCAAAAAAAAAAAAAAAACAAAACTTAGTACCATTACAAAATAGTTGTTAGGCAATTTAAATTAATTAAATTCTTTGACAAAGAGTGTAAATATATAAAATATTTATCCACTTTAAAGTAAAATGTTAAATAATATATGAAATTATTTTTAGGATCTTTTGTTTTATCTTTTTAATTCTAAAATTTGTTTGTTTTGTTTTGCTTAAAAGAAACTTGCATATTATTTATTATAAGTAAAATACACTCTGTTTCCAAAACTAGTAATTTAATTTGTTTTATTTGATGGCAAGTTCATTCTTGGGGTAGGTATTATATTGGAATAGTTTGGAGAACAAATTTGTTTGCTTATTAGCATTATAAAAGAAATTACAGAAAGGACCTGAATCTTTGCTAAATAAAACAGCCTTGTCTGGAGTATTTTCTTTGCAGTTTCAATGTAGTTTTTATTAAATTTTGTCGAGTAGTCACCCTGAAAAAGGGCTACAGTTAACTACCAATCAATAATTTTTCTTTCTGAAAGTTCAAATGAATAGCAGACTAATTGCACACACATTTCTCTTAAGAGTAGAAATACTAAAATAATTGTTGCAGATCTTGCTTTTTTTTAAAGGATGTGCAAATGTACCATACCATACTCCAACTTTGTACTTGTACATTAAAACGCATTTATTACAAAAATGGATATACGCTCTTTTTGCTTAGCACGCAAAATGCAGTGCAATTTTCTAAAATCTCGGTAGAGATGTTGCTTATGAGCCACAACTTAGTAAGCCGTTGTTGATGAAAAAGTTGCAGTGTAGCTTAAGTGGCTCTTATCGGAGTAAGCGCTCAAAGTTACTAATAGCCTGTTTCGAGTAGATCCCAGATGAAATAATTTAATCATTACTGACGTTAACATTGCTAACGCATGAAGCGTATTTTAAATTAGATAACCACGAGGTTTCTACCATTTACCTTTTACTGCAAATCTGATAAAAAGTGTTTTCATTATAGCCTGTTTCGACTAGGGCAAATGAGATGATTTCGATCAAATTTGCCAAATGAGCTTCCAAGTGAGATAATTTCCTATACAAATTTCAAATCTTAAATGAAACAATCAATTTCCACCTCGTTTGCACGAAATTAGTTAGAATTATCCTTGACACAAATCTATTTCTTCAATTTTTGCATTGTGAATCGGTCACAATTTTTTTCTTTATAGGAGAAAGGAAACAAACAGCATTGCAGATACAAAGAAGTTTGTAAGAAAGAAGAGTCAGATATAAAAAACAGCAAATGAGCTGTCAAACGATATGATATAATTTGCAATGAAAACACTTTTTATCAGATTTGGTAAACTATCTTATTTGGGCTCTAGTCGAAACAGGCTATTACAAATTATCTCATTTCGTTTAACAGCTCATTTGCTGTTTTCTATATCTGACTCTTTTTTCTTACAAAACTCTTTGTTAATGTCGTGCAAAGTCTCTGATAACAAAAAAAATATTTGTCGCCTTGTCTCGTTTGGTTCTTTGACTTATACCAGACTTCGCGTTACAATACTGCTTTGTTTCCTAATGAATAAAATCAAAGGACATGGCGATATTATGAGAGTACTCACATAATCAATGTGACAAAAAGTGCAACAGTTTTCTTACCAATTTTTTTGTTTTGTCGTGTTGCGTTGTTTTGAGAGAACCAAAATGTTTAGTGGATGCAAAGATTTATAAAAAGTGTGAGCAAACCATCAGTTTATTGCCATCAGTAGCACCAACCTACAGACTATATAAAAAAAAATAATGAAAGTACACCAACCTTTTAAACTCAAACCGGTATAAGAACCGCTCAAATTGAAAATTCAAAACAACAACGAACAACGGAATTATTTTTGTACAGCACAAAGCAAAAGAAGAGCGTTCTTAGAATCTGCAGAAAATTTCCAATTTGTATTTTATTTTGTCTTTTATTCAATTTGTGTTTTTATAAAAAATATTTGTAATGGAAAATAATGGTCCGTATAATTAGACAAATTTATATTTAAAGCGAAAAAATATTGAATACATTTGATTTACAGAAATAGACGCCAGCTCGAAAACACCGAAGCGCACTAGGCGAACTTCAGTAAAGGAATCGCCTGAAAATAAACATGTTGCAGTTCTGAAAACACCAAAGCGTACTAGAAGAACATCAGTTAAGGAACCGCAACAATCCTTATCCGAATTGCCTGAAATAGGCGAATATGATGGCGAATCATTGAGTAGAAAAGATCCCATCACACCCGGTCGATCTACCCGAACGCTAGACTTTCGTACTCCCAGTCGATCCGAGAGTCTTGCTGCAGGACAAACACCTCGTCGTAGTTGCCGAAAATCAATAAAACCAATCCAAGAATACGAGAGTATAGTTGCACAGAAAGGCCTTAGCGCTAAAGTCAAACGCCTTATAACAGAACAAACGACAAGTGAAGAAGGCGATGAAGCTTCTTCCACTGCAGCTGATATACGTGAAAGTAAATGGGATCCTGCCGACATCGGTCGTGTATCGACCAAAAGAAGCAAGAAAAAACGCAACAAGAACAAGCGTTTGCAACGCCAGAATCAAATAGACGATGAAAATGGAGGAGATAATAAACATCAAATCATCCAGCAGAGTGCTGATACGCATGAAGATTTGGATCACAATAATAAGTTGCAGGAGAAAAATGGAAAAGATAAGATTTGCGTTGAGAAGGAAATAAAAATAATAGATCAACATTTGGACCATACCGATAGGGTGGAAGAGGAACTCGAAGGAGAGGCAACTAAAATTGAAGATTTGAATCCCAGCAATGAGTTGAAAGAGAAAAAAGATGAAGAAGTTAGTGTTGAGAAGGCAAATGATCCCAATAATGAGTTGGAGGAAAAAAACAAAAAAGATGTTAGTGTTGAGAAGACCGTTTCCGTAGAAGACCAAAACGATAAGTTTGAGGAGAGTAACGAAATATATATTAGCGTTGAAAAGACATCTAAAGCTGGTGAACATATAGTCGAAGAGGAAACGGATGTCAAAGAGGAAGAGGATGTCGAAGTTAAGGTATATGAATTTTTTAATATTTTGTTTCAAAACGTTTTTCTACATATTTTGGTAAAGTTGCAGTTTGTTGCATTTTTGGGTGATTCGACTTATACTTAATAATGAGATTTGAAACTTTCGGGGGAAGAAGAAATGTAATTTTTTCTCAGGAAGGTCCTTTTTTGTTAACTTACATTTCTGTCTCATAAGCATAATTCTCGTAACACTTCTAAAATCTTTTTCAGATCAGGTTTAAGTTCAGGGATGTTATACACTTTGTATGAAGAACTTTGATTACTCAAATGTTTAAAATTGTTACTTATCCCCTTCTTCTTCTCAACCCTTCATTTGTAACCTTTGTTGTACAACACATTGGGTCTTTTAACAAGCTAATTCATTCTGGGGTAAGTGCATTGTTCTCGCTCTTCCACTTAAATCTTGGAAGTACAATTTTATGCTGTCATAAGAACCCAGAAAGAACTGATTTCTGTGTATCGGTCTTGGTTTGGTTTTGTTATATGTCCGCAAGTGACATAAACAAAAATTGTTAATCGATTTAGATTATTACAAGAGCAGTTTTATTATAAATTATTAAATATAAGAAAATCAAAGTAGTTAGAATTATGACTTGTTAGCAGTTAAAATACAAAATTTGAGAGCGATAAGATACAGAGTAGCCAACTGAAATGCAGGGTTGGTTTTTGTATAGACATCTAGTTGTCGAATAATGTAATTCTCATTGCTCCAACAGGTTTATTAGAAAAATATGGATAAATTCATAATTCATACATTCGTAGTTTCTAGTCGGTTTAAGTCATGACTATCGTTTTCCTTGGTTATAGTTTTGTTGCCTTTCGTTTCATTATTCATTTCCCACAGTCACCATTACAAATGAAAACTATGGGTTTTGGAGTTTTAACAACTTGTAACAGTAACATATAAAGCTAAAAGTTTAAGATTTGCTTGCTTTGGCAAAGTAATTTAATAGAATCCCATTAATTGGTACTCATACATCGTATTTATTTGCGTTCATGCGGGTTGCGAAAGTTTCGCTTGTTTACTAAACTTTCAACACAATCAAAATTAAAATAGAAAATAGTATTGAACCCTTTTAGAGCAATATCGTGTTATCCATTTTATTTTTGCAAGCATTCAACCAATAGTAATGCACACACCGCATTGTCCGTGCTTAAACATTACGGTTGCTGATGAACCTCCTGAACATATTCGAAAATTTCGAAAAATTGATTTAAAAAACTAAAACATAAAGCCAATTTCTTCGCAGATTCCTAACGCTAGAACCGGCCCTAGTCCTAAAGTTAATACTCAAATCGGTATCAACTCATTACTTCACCCAAGAACTAGGACAAGTTCTGTCAATTTAGTACCGAGTATTAGTTAGGACTCTATGCCAGATAGATCCTCAAAATCAGCTAGTACTTGGTTATTACAGATGTATACCAATAGCTAGTACTCAAATCGGTACAAAGTGATTTCTTCACAGAAGTACTAGGTCCTAATTCTCTCAAATTGATACCTAATATTAGTAAGGACCCGGTTTTAGCTGGAACTTCGAAATCGGCAGTCTCGTCACAGCAATTTATTTAAAAAGATTTTATTCGTTGCACGGAAAATATATTATTTAATATCAATATCATATAGAGTTAGTGTTAATCTTATTCGATCCAGCATACAAAAAATACTCTTAGACCATGTCGCATGTGGTTGGATTGCATTAACATAAATTCTTCAGCTCGATAAACCTTCACATCTTCCACTACTTCCCCGTCTTTAAATGTAATTTTAAAAAAAGCCAATTTGGGGCATTTGGGGGACTTTGGACCAGCTGTAGAAGATGACATTCTGCGTCAATACCAATCAAAAAAACTCATTAATTAATTATTATTTTTACCTTATACCGTATATTTCCTGGTCTATTTTGTTTTGCAAATAAAATGAAAAACTGAGTAGCTTTTTAGTGTTGAAAAAAAAAACACAGCTTACATACATTATATTAAGGTTACCTAAAATCACACGAAACACCCAAATACCAAGTTTGAGGCAAATCACTTAGCGGCTTGGGCTGTAGCTCGAGATAGAGACAGAAGACAGAATTGCCGGATCCACATTTTTCGCATTCTATATTAGATATTGTCATGTTTCATGGTTATCTTGTTAACTTGCCCTATATGACCTACACTAAATACATATACATATCTTTAAAAAATAGTGCTCTTCACTGTAGGTTTTACTTTTTCAAATCACTTCAAAACTTTTCTTCTATCTTTACTTTTAAGCCGTATTGAAATCCTAAAACCTGTTTAAGGTTAACGAGAATTGCCAAAATTATCATTTTAAATTTCTATTTTCTTATTTATTTAGAATTTGGCAACAGAAATTGTATCCCCTCCTGTTCTTCAAATTCAGGAACCTAATGAAATTGAATCGGATGATTCAATGGACGAAGGGGACGTTATTCTAAATGCAATGCCAATAACTGGAGATGATTACATTTTAGATGAAGGAGACGTTATTCTAAACGAAATGCCAGTAACAGGAGATGATTGCATGCAGAGTCCTGAAAAAGCTCTTCAACCAGATCACAAAAATTCTTTATCAGTAACTCCTATTGAAGAATCGGCCAACAAATCCAACGACAGTGATTGCATTATGTTATCTTTGAATGATAGTTCACAATCAAGGCCAAGTACTTCACAAAAGCCATCTTCTGTTGTTGATGAGTCACCCAAGTATAATGCCAATGATTCTTCTGATTGCCCACCAATGCCACCTTTGATAGTGTGTTCCGATGACGACGAAGAAGATGATGAAGACTTTTTCGATGCCCCTACAAGCCCTGTGGGTGCAAAAAATAAATCTGCTCCCAAGACAGATCTTTGCGAAGATAACCAGCTTGAAGTGCTGGATGGAACTTTTAACCTAAATGATGAAAATGAAAACAAAGAAGAAAAATGCATTGAAACTGAAATGTGCGACGAAGAAGAAAAAATCATTGACACTGTAATGTGTCCTGAAGAAATCAGGAAAATTGTTCATGGATTTGAAGAAAATCCTAAGGATATTTGCATTCCATCTACGCCAGCGGATGCACAAAAGTCCCCTTTGAATGAAACATTTGACGCTGATGAATCTCCGGCAAAAACTATTACCCAAGAAGCTGCTACCCCAAAAGCTCATATTGCTCGATCGACTGTGACTCGGCATCTTACCCCATTTAAGACAGATAAAAAAATATTACCAGATATAATCATTGAACCCGAAGAAGACTTGGAGGAACCTATTCAAGTCATCATTGAATCGAGAGGAAACAAATTGAAAGGCAGTCGCAAGAGGTCCTTTTCATTCTGTGTGGATAGACCAAAGAAGAATGTTACATTCCACAGTCCATCAAACACAACCGTGAATATCTACCACGGAGATTTAATTAAAAGTTCTATTAGAAAAACTCCTACAAGTAAGTGATTGTTAAACAAAAAACATAATTTGTGTGATATTCTATATTTGTTTTTTTTTTTTTTTTTTTTTAAATTAAGATATAACAAAACGTCGCAAGCGATCACTATCAGTAACTGAAACAGACAGAGATTTAATGGATTATATACAACAAAAGAAACCAACTAGTAAGTTAACTGTTTTTTGACGTTAAGTTTCATTTAAATGTTATTTTTTGTTTAATTCATGTTCACAGAAGGAACTACTACACCACAAAAGAAAACGATTCATCAGTCAAAAATTAAAATGCCAAACTTTTCTGACATTCATCAAAAACAATTCCAACGTATGGAATCAATTACGGATCATGTTGCTAGAAGAGCTGAACGTGCTTATAATTTAATTAATTCCAATTCAAAAGTTAAACCAGGTAAATTGATTTTATTAGAAAATATATTCTATTACATTATATTACATTACATGCATTTCCATGCCATTTAGAACAATGAAAATGCTAAATAAATGTAATAGCAAACCGCAATTTGACATTTGTGAAGTATGCAAAAAGTATTTTTTGAAGAATTTTGGTTTTTATTTGTGTGACGACAAATTAAACTCTATTCAGAATTTGAGGCGAGACTTTTTTGAAATTGATTTTGAACAAGATACCACTCTTACGTACTAAAATAGTAAGGTGCCCTAACTATGCTTGCCTGGGCCCTGGCTAACTGTATCTTGGTACGCACACCAGGTTGATCGAGTTGGTCTCGACTTGTGTGCGCCAACTATGAAAAGGCTGTCCTTTTACGTTGTCCATTGAGATTGCATTGGAAGAACCGTCGAGCTATTTGGTTCATGCCATATCCTATCCATCTCAGTCTCAGTATTTTCGGCTTTTTGTCCACTCTCCACCGATCTGCACCGGATCGAACATCACTCAAAGAATCTTTCCTGAAATCAGACTGGAAGTGTTAAATGCATTTTTAGTAATTGGCTTTATATTTTTACCATTTTTGAGTACACAATATTTTTGTTTTTTTTTTTCCACTTGGAGTTCTAATTGGTGTGAAGTTTCTCCGATGTAACGGAAAAAAGTCACGTAAAGAGTGTGGAACTTCTCAGAAAGAGATGTTTTAGGGCGTGAACAAATGGGTAGGATATCGCGGAAAAAGCGTTGTGTTTAAAAGTTCTTTCATCAGTATTCTGCGCATATATCCGCATTTCCACGCTTCTTAATGTGCTATTTCGCATATTTTTCCACTATTTTTATGCTTTTTTCTCCGTGGTGTTTTTCGTCCTTTTTCGTGGTACTAAGCGCTTTTTTTATGACCTGCCTATGACCCTTTCTGTTCTCCGCAGTATTCTGCTTTTATTTGTTGTACTAAGCGCTTTCTTCATGATATGTCTTGCTAATTTTCGAGGTATTTCGCAATCTTTCACCAGTATTTCATTCTTTTTTCATGCTATTCCGCGCTGTTTTCACTATATTCCGCTTTTAACCGCAGTATTTCCCATATTTGTCGCTGACTTTTCACACTTTTACCATGACGGTCTATGTTTTTCTCTGTGGCTTTATGTGTTTCTTTTTTTGTGCAGTATTTCCCGCTGTCGAGCCCCTATCTGGCCTCATGATTGGCTGCATGCACCCGCTTGCATTCTTCAACAGTGGTTTTGTTTTGTCTGCCTCGGGAAACCTAGCATGTCAGTGGCGGTACTATTGACAATCATCCTTTCTCCACAAGGCGTTAGTGCTTAAACTCTACGCTCTAGAAACGACATTTGAGGTTTCTCGGAAACGATATTTGAGGTTTCTCGGAAACGACATTTGAGGTTTCTCGGAAACGACATTTGAGGTTTCTCGGAAACGACTACACTGGAGATACGCAAAGAAGGGAACTGTACAGTTTTATTTTAACTCGGGCGCGAATTATAGTTTTTAAAGCGTGGTGTTTGAAAACACACGCCTTCCAAAATAAGGGCAATTCACCCTTCCTTCGGGCACTTTTATAAGAAGGCATACCAAGTTTTTCCCCTTCTATTCTATTGCACATCATAAAATCCTGTAATATATGCTTTTCCTTATCTATCTCCACTAATTTTTCGACTGCACGTGGATAGTCAATATTTCTGAAACATCAGCTGTCAGTTGCTTCAAAACTATATAATATTTTTACATTTGGCAATTAGCCCGTCGAAAAAAGCTCAAAAAATAATCTTTTTACCACCTAAAACTCTTGCATTGAACTTTTTCCGCTACGAGGTCTACTTTAGATAGAACGATTTTCGACACCAACCCCACCTTTTCGCCCACCCACCCCCTTTCCCACAATCTGTTGGTGTGAAATTTATTTTCTCCGTTTCATATACTATTTTACCTAATTTGTCCCACCGCTTTTATGCTTCTCTTAATTTTTTTAATTTTTGCCCTCTGAAAACTAGTCTATTAGGATAATAGGAAATGCGAATAAAATTGAAATTTTGGTTTTAGATTTGCATTGAAAACAAAATTGAAATATCAGCTTTATATGCTCTCTTTGTGAAAAACGGATACATTTCACTAAATTTCATATGGATGCATCAATTTACTTTTTCAATTGTCTTTAAATCATTTCTTTTTTTTCAGCTTCGGTGCAGAAAGGCCTTCCTGTTAAAAATTCAGTGCTTCGAGATCAAAATAAAGATGCCAACAAAACACACATCCCCAAGCCCAAAGCACGACAGAGAATTGATATGGGTGGCCCAGAAAATAAAGCCAAAATCGACAGCACTTACAACTCTTTTAATACTGGATTGAAATCCCGAACCAAATCAAAACAAGACATTCGACTGTTAGATGATTTACCAATGCTTGGCAAGACTCCGACCAAAGTAAGTGCGAATAGCACATGTTTGTTCAAACAAACAAACACCAATAAGCTTCCAAAACAACCTCGTTTTAATTTCAACTTTAATTCAACAACATTGTCAACATGTGGAAATACCACAGTCGCATCTGTGCCACCTCAGAAAGTTCATTTGCCAAATCCAAGGGAAAACTTTAACCTGAGCACAAATATTAATAGCACTGCTACCAGTCACGCACCTAAGCCAGAAAAACTAGAAGATCGTCGCAAACGAATGATGGAGATGTTCAAGTCCAAGAGTACACACAGGGTTGTAGAAAATAAAAAGGAGATTTTGAAAGGAGTTCGTACAAATCGAAGGTTCGAACTGCAAATGATGTGTCGAAATCGTCAAAACTAAGTAAATGTTAAAAAAGGGAGGTTTTTTTTATGTTTGCTGTATCAACGAGTGTATTTAGTGTTTATTGTTTTAAGTTAATTGAATTTAACACCCAGTGCTGGAGTTCAATAGCATATATGTATTAGCATTTTTATTATTAATTAATAATTATTTTATTTATAATGAGTGGGAATTTTTACTTTCAGCTTACTTTATTTTATTTTTTGTTTGTTTTTTTTTTTAACATGTAAAAAATTCCACAATGGTTATAAAATATATATTTTTTCTTAAATCATAGTAAAAACTGTGTTTCACTCTTTACAAAGGTAAACTTATTCTTGGTACGACATTTTTTTATAATCCTCAATGCACTTTTATTGTTGAATTTTCTTTCAATACTTTACAAAGTTCATTCATTTTGTTCTCGATTTTTTTAAAGTGTCGACACTGCAACAAAAAAAAAGCAGTCGTGCGGAAACTTTATCGGCCAGTGTATGTACCACAAACAGACCAAAAGAGCCTAATTATTGCAGTGGGAAACTGATATTTGTGTCACTTTCCATATTCATTCATATTCAGCGCTATTGTGAGTTTCACGAGAACAAGATTCCAGCCAGAAATGGAAGCAATTGTAAGCTCTTTTTTCACTTAAATTTTGGAGGGGAACAAATGTATATTTCATTCAGGCGAAACGCATAATCAACTCAATTGTGAGTTTCGTCCGGAAAACTATTCACGTGAAATATTTTTGTTCGCCCGGAATTTGAAAAGCTATTATGAGTTTCGTTATCTTTTGTAATAGCTTTCATGAATGTATGTATTATTTTCAGATTTTTTTTTTTGACGCGTGAGCATGCCGGGCATTCATGTCATGGAACAACAGAAGTCGTTTTTTATTTACCAGCATGCCGCTTTTTTTTTCAACGCTATTCATCGCATTTTTCCCTGTAGTCCGCAAAATTTTGCGTATTTTCCGCAATTCTCCAAGATTTTCTCTATAATTTTTTTCTATGCATTTTCCTCAGGTTCGTTTTTTCATGATTTCTTATGATATTTTCCACGTTATTCCGCGGTCTTTCACCAGTATTACGTGCATTTTACCTCAGTAGTCAGAGGTATTTCGTATATTTTTAACTCAATTCCGTTACTGTCCTCGCTTTTCTAGGTGCATTTCCTCGCTTTTTCCACGGTATTTTAAGCTTCTATTTTCCGCGATATTTCACGATATTCTACCAGTATTCCGAGCCTTTTCACGAAATTCCGCGCATGTTTTCAGTGACTTTTTACGCTTTATTCCGCAACTATCCGCGCTTTTCTTCCCTTTTTTCGTGCTAATTTATGTTTCTCACCTTTTCCTTTGAAAAGCCATCTGCGTATCAAATAATGAAGTAATTTTTGGTTCATTAAAATAGATTCTGATAGAAAGAAGGATCACTTTTTGTTTTACATGTTGTAGTTGTGTTTTTTTTTACCGGGCAAAATGCGTCTTGTCATTTAGTTCATTGCATATGGAATAGATAGTATCCCACCCACTACATTCAACATTATAAGACATCCGATGACAGGATTTTGATCCACGCGAAAAAGCCAGACTGCGATGACCGGATCATGGATTAAATGTTGGATTGTTGGGCTCCATAAGATTATCTGATGTCAAGCCGATAGTCCTGTAATCGGAAATGTTCCTTGAACGTTTCCGATGGCAGGACTATATCGGCTTGTCATCAGATAATCCTATGGGGGCCAACAATCCAGCATCTGGTAAGATATTCAATAACAAAAAATTAAAAAAAAAAAAAATTATTAAGAAAAACCCTACCCCATTGAATACTTTTAGTGCTTTACGTTATACAAATCCAACTGAAATATCCCATTGGATTTTACTCCAACTTGGGATATTTTTCTCCATGCGACAAAGGTTCCCATGAGAAAATCCCATTTTTCCCACGCTCATAGGAATTTTCCCACGATTCGGTTAGTCTTAGGCTCTCAACACACTTGGCATATGCAACATCCCCAGAAAATTTTTTTAAGGCTTCGAGTTCACGGAACATCATTTAATGTAGAAATAAATTTTCAATCAACGATTTCTACATTAGAGTATTAGTAGGGATTTATTAGCAAACATGTTGTTTCTATTTCCAAACTGATCTGTGTTTTTTAGCTGTAAAGGCTAGTTCAGCGTGCATCGACAAAAAAAGAAGAAAACAAATTGAATTCTAGGCCCTTTGCTTTGATTGGTTACAAAAGAAAATTGTATACTTATTCTCTGAGATATGACAAAGAAGTTTGCTTAGGTATATAATAAAAACGATAGACAATTTTTTTTTCGTACTGAACCATTAACTAGGGGGTAAAAACCGATTTATTAAATACGATGTGTAACTTACGAATTGGAAGAAAAGAAGAGAGTATTACTTTTGCACTGAAAAAAGATAAACTAACTGAGTTTCTTGGTTTGGTAAGTTGGCAACAGAGTTTTTTTTTTAATAGGTACTTCTACTAAAATTTTCTTTTCGTTGAATCATTAGGCGTGTTTTATATTGTCTTTTATCGGAATTGCCCAAGTATCAATTTAGCTTATAAGGTTCAATTTTTTCTATTCGGCAAGCTATAGTTTGCATAAAGTGAATTAAAATGCCTTGGATCGAAGCCCAGCCGGGCATTGAGGTAAAGTGAGTTCTTTTTCAAATTAAATAAAGTTCTTATCATTTCAGAATAACAACAAAAGCAGTGAAAGACACATAGGAGACAAAAATGTACGCACAAAAAATAAATAAAATAATTAACTTAATAAATTTCTTTTTAACTCACAAATTCAACATCTTATAACAACCTGTATAAGGCCTTATCAGCCCATCATACGCAAGTTATTACTTCCATAGCAAAGCTATTAGCTTGATTTCTATAAGGAGGTCTTTATATTACCTTGCTTATCTGTTTTTTACAGGCTATTTGCTTGTGAAGAAAGGTTTTAAGGAACTTCGCAAATGTGCCCCAAAATGATTTGCATAAAGACCTATTCTTGTTCCTATGGAATTCAGAAAATAGCTTCTTTAAAAACAAATGGAAGCTAAACTGTTACTTGGGCTGGAACCTGGGGTCATATTATCGCACACAAAAACGATTAACGTATTGACGTAATGACTATTGCTGTCTCTATATAATCTGTACAAAAATATAGAGAGACAAATAATAAATACGTTTACGGTCGCTCGTTCACGTAAGCGACGATTCGACCCCTTGACTTAATACACCTAAAGCAAAAACAATTTTGGGAACTTCCCATTATTTTGTTTTACATGTCAAATTGATCTGGATACCAACGCAAATCCAATCCGGATCAGATCTGGGGGAAAATAAACACAGCTATTATCTCGATTAGTATTACTTTCTTTGACCTTTTTTGTTCTTTTTACAAATCATAAAACATTGAATGAAAGAACAGTACAACAAATGTAGAAAAGAATTGTTTCAATTTTTAAGGAGAAAAAGAGTTGAAACAGGCTATACCAGATTTTTACTTTTAATTCAAGTAACAAAGAAGCAATTACAAATATAAACCATTTTCGTTTTAACTAAAATGACAAGAAAACGACTCTCTCTATAACTGACACATGAAGTTTTAGTAAAACAAAAATCGTTATAGGGTGAATAACTTGAAACTTAAACTTTATATTTCTAAACCATAAAGTTATTTTCCAAAACTACATTAACTCACAATTAAAAATTACCCAAAATATACTTACACCATTGAGCACTGTCATTTATCATTTCCAACTATCCCAATAAAAAATCCTACAAATTGGGATATTTCCTCCATTTAAATAAGACATTGCACCAGCTTCCCATGGGAAAATCCCAATTTTCCCACGCTCCAAGGTATTTTCCCACGATATACGAGCACCGCATTTACGTGATTAAACTTTCTTCAATGAACGCTAGACAGAGACCAAAATACATATTACAACCGCCAATAAACTATCTACTTCTGCTTTATAGAAAAGGACCAATTTGAAAAATGGAACCATAACACATACATCCGTATAATATATTAATATATGGCCCCGTATATGTTCCATCTTTCTTATCCCGAGTTAATTTTTTTTAGTATAATTTTTCTATGTGCTGCATTCTTGGGTCTTTTCGTGCGGGCACTTTTTCTATAAATTTTAACACCAATTTGTTTAACCAATCGCCCCAAAAAGTTACATTTTACTTATTTGAATGCCCAATTAACTATTGTAATTGTTTTTCGTGTGTCTTTTGCACCCCGGACATAAACAATTTTGGAATTTTTTGTTCTAATAAAATACATAAATTTCCCCATAGTACAAAATTTCGCTGAAGAAGACGAAGGCGACAGCGACAGTATACAATAAAAAAAAGTCTTGGAAGAAATGAAAAATAAATTCTCCCCTTAAGTGTAGTTTTACTCAGTTTTGTATATTTCACTAATCCCATAAAAGAAATTGAGTGTTCGAATAAAAATTGTAACGAATTTTCCCTTTAAATTGTTTATAATTATAAATTTTATCATAAAAAAAATTACCCCAAGTAATTAAAGTGAATTGAAAGAAAAAAAATGTGTGGTTGAGAAGGAAATACAAAAAAAAAACACCCGCAAGAGGGAAAAAAGGAAATTTTCAGTGTCGTGCTCATTGGATGCAGAAAATCGGTTTGTCTCCCTCTATTCGCCCGTTTGTGAAATTGTCATAGCTATCGCGTATTCGCTTACTCTTATTTGACAGATAAAAGCATAATTATTTTGTTTTGCTTTCGAGTAGGTAGTGTAAAACTGTAAATTATTGAAAAGTCGGAAAATACTGTTAATAAATTTAATTAATGTTCCCGCTACAGCTCGGAGAAACTACGTGATTATTTTGAAAACATCCTTGTAGTGAATTGAATATTTTCCCTGAAACAACGTCTAATTAAATCTTCAGAAAAAGGGTTGAATCGTAGGAAAGTAGATTGAAGAAGGGGCTGAGGAAGTACAGAGAGAGGAAGTATCGAGAGTTTATTCTACATTCAATTCAATTCATTTACGACAAGACAACCGCACTCATCTCGTATAAAACAAAATGGCAGTTGAATTGACTTGGACTTGGGGACCTGGGTGTGAATGAACTAGTAGAAGAGGCGAACTACTGTCGTGCACGGAGAACACCGTGAAATCGGGACACGTTCGTGTTTCAATCGCCTTGCCGTCAACACCGATGGTTACCTACAATTTTTTTTTTTTTTTGTAATTTCCAACTTGCTACTGCTCTTTTTTGAAGCCTTGTTTCGTAGGTTGTTGGCTTAGAAAAAAATATCATTCCCTTTCCTATTGTGGGGTGTGCATTTATTTATGTGTACCCATCTTCATACACCATCTGGAATAGCCATTAGTTATCTTGTGCAAAACCAGGTGACGGAAAGAGGAGAATAATAGAAATTAGTCGTATCATATGGATCGTGCCAACTAAAAATCAACCAACCACAATTCAAATGTGCACCTACTTGAGAGTAAATCCCCTGGAAACCTAGAAAGGAAGTAAAAGAAGAAGTAGAAGGTGTAATAAAAGCAGCGGAAACGAACGAGGACAATCGGTCGACACTACCTATACAATTTGTTCCTAAACGATACATGGAAGTTGTGCTTCTCACTTTCGATTATTGATGATGATGGTCCCTATGTTGTTGGTGGATCCTAGAATCTGATCTAACAAACATGAAACTGAGAAATGAAAATTGAAGATTTTATTCAACGTCGTCATCGTCAACATCATCTTGCTGCTATTACTTCTACTGCTGCTGCACAGCACTAGTTTCCACTTCATCGTCCTCTTCGTCGTTTTCATTGTCAGGAACGACAACTAAACGATCGTCATCATCATCATCATCATCAGTAGCAGCATCTCTTTCAGCAATTAATGCACCATCATCAAAAAAGAATCATAAAAATGATGAAACAATATGTTCTACGAAAATGAGCAATGAGAACAATTCAATTATAAATGCAACAACAGCACAACAAGCGATTAAGAATGGCTTAAATGGTTCTTCTTCTATTACTACTACTTGCATTACTCCCATTATTAGTACATCATCATCATCTTCATTATCATCATTCAATAATAGTTCTTCTTCGTCGTCTTCATCATCTTTGTTGTCGTTGTCGTCGTCATCAATTATTGCAGCTACAACTGCAACTTTATCATCTTCGTCGTCATCAGGAACAAATATAGTGGCGGCTGTAACTGATAGTAGAATACACGTTAGCCGAGCTAATCCAATTCATTCGAATAGCAGCAATCAACAACATCATTATCACAATAATAATAATAATGGAACGACGATATCAGCATCGGGGGCGACGACGACAACAACAATATCGAGCAGACATGGCAGCGGTAGTGCAATTTCACGGATAAAGGTCGAACCGGTTGAAAATAATGGAGGAGTGGATTATTCGGCGTGTAATAAAGGTGGAAGTGGTGGCGGTGGAATGGATAATGAAGTTGTTGGCAGGATACAAACTACTTCATCAGCATCATCGTCGTTGTCAATGGCAGCAAGCATAGGAACGGGTAGTGGTGATAGCAGTAGATCAGGCATCGGTGGAAGGTTGCAATTTTTTAAAGGTAAGCTGATGTAAATCATAGTAATCCAGCAATCAAGTCATTAATAGAGGATCTCTCTAAATTATACTAAAAGTTAAACTGTAATCAAAGAATTGTTCCATAGTTACCTATCTGTTACCTACATAAATTATGTGAATATCTGCCTTTATGTTTGATTATTATGATTTAGTTTAAAGCTCAGTTTCTTGAAAGTTCAATAATACTACACTTAACAAAGAATTAAAATAGTTAATACAGCATTAAACCGAGCGAAAATAATTTATATCCAATTTTAGAATTGTCAGCTATTTTAGATAGTTTTTGTACAGATAAATTTGTACTATACCTACCATCGCCGAAAAAAAAAACGCTCTGGACCCCATTGCACCAAATTACAAATTACAATTACAAAGAAGAATGGACGTTCAACGGCCATTATAAAATTGGTGTCAAATGAAAGATCTGCTACTTCAGATAAATTTTTGATATGGGCGTTATAGTGAATTTAATTGATGGAATAAGTTATAGTGGAATAACATTGCATTTTGTTAAATAATGATGATACCAACAAAATTGTTGGAAGTAAGATAAATCTTCATTGCTGGTAGGTATGCTGCCAAAAAGTTTGTTTCAGACGATTTTCTTTTATACAACTCCCCGTAATATGCACACAAAGTTTGAGTTTTCGAGTGCATCTATCTGGCATATGGGAACGATAAGACTGTTTTGACACAAACTTTTTGACCACATACAATGAAGCTTTATCTTGCTACCAACTTTTATTTTTATTGTTATCATCATTACCTATTGGTATCATCATTATTGAACAAAATGCATTGTTATTGCAACTTTTAAACCCCCTTACTAAGGTCTGCAAGGACTCTACATCTCATACATACAATCAAAAGACCTATCCAATAATACCAATCACTTGATGCTATCACCCATGCTTAATATCTGCAGCGGGCTCTTGTTCTAGATACAATAATATAATTCAGTATGAGATAAATTTGTTTGAAATGATCAAGATTTATTGTTTCATTTGTCCTTTTCCATTCTTAATTGGATAAGACTTGGTGCAAAAGAACTCGCTATATTTATCACAATTTTTGTGAAAAAGTGATTGTTAATTGTAATTTGTAACTTGGTCCAATGGACTCCTGTTCGTTTTTGACAATAGCTTCTAGCCACATTCGATCATAGTTATTACTTCATTCAAAACTTGGAATTAAACATATATAAATTTTCTTGTAAAACCTTAAAACTACTAATAGCAAAAGCCGACAGCAAATTTTCGTTTACGCGTATGTTTTGATATGCACGATAACATCAAATCAAAAAGTCTGGCAGAGATTCTTTTCAGCCCGGGCTGCCGGCAGCCGTAGGTTTTTACCGTTTGTGTGTTTGTGCAGTTTTCGAACGGCCGTCTACAACCCCGGCTGGAAAGGATCTCTGCCAGACTGCTTTTTTTTTAAACCAAATTTTCTGGATTTTAAGTGAACAGACGGAATATTGTTCTCGACATTAAATACAAATTTCTCACCAAATTTGAGCATTTTATTTCAATATTTAGAACTCGCTAAATGAATTTCAATTTTTTTGTTACATTTTGTTTGGGAAATTCTTAATACAAGAAAAATAGAATTTTTCGTGGGTCGAAATACAGGAAAGCTGATTTTTTCAAATCTGAATGAAGGGTTTTTGGTAAAGCTTTAGTTGTAGTTTTCGGGACGCCACACCCTGGCGAAATCTGCCATTTTGAAAAATGCGAATTGATCTATATATATACATATCTCCAAATCATTGGTTTTAGTAAATGAGTTGTCAGACCAAAACTGTAAATAATATATTTATCTTTTATTTGAACCTACAACTGTAGTAGTTTTGAGGTTATTAACATTTTACTTTGATTTTTAAATTTTTTTGTATAAGTTTGTGCATTTTTCTCTATCCTCAAAAAACTAACGTTGATTGTTTTTATGATAAAATGTGAAGAAGACCATTTTCAACATTTTGTTTTATTTTTGAACTTAATCTTCTGTCGCAGTCAAAAGTTATAGCTATGAATACTCGACAAATAAAACATGTAAAATTTTAATATAAGTCCTCCGCTCCATAATTTTCATCGATATGGGTGTTTTTGAAATATATTGCACTTGGTCAATCGTATAAAAGTAACTGCCCATTTTCAGAAATATTTTAAATTATGATATCATTATTATATTTAAATTAATTTGATAATCTGACCATATGGGTGCCTGGACGATATTTTGACTGGCCCTGTGTTCAAATTTTACACCCGTGTCGGATCTTTTTTCCCAAAAAAGTCATTACGAAAGATCTATGGATATGATCAGATATGTTTTTTTTTCGATTTTTTTTTTCCAAAGTTTAACAAAATATGCAACAAATTGTATTTAATATTTGTCGCATCCTTTTTAGATTAAAAAAAAAAAATTAAAAGATTTTAAACATATCTCGGAAAACCTATCCATAAGTCTTTCTTTCGATGCGAGTTCTACAGACTAAAATCAATATGATTGGCGTTTTTCTTTTTTGCCTCTGAGCAGTTTTCCTCGTTTTTTTTTTAGCTCAGATATATCAGAGCTCAAAATGTATGTTCCTTTTTTCCATCTGAGCTTGCTCGGAGATATATCGATTTGTTTAGAATAAAATGACCGAGCAAATAGAGCCAAATGCTGAGCTTAGTTTTTTTTATGTGGCAGATGAAAATAAAAAAAACATGAAATCAAAAATGAGTTCGACGGGTATTAAGTCCTGAACAGAATGCATCGCTCGTAGCTGAGCGACGAATCTGACATATGTCAGATTCGATATGGATCAATCGTCAAGATCTGATTGTTAGAACTCAAGAAATAAGCTTTTAAAGTCACACATATCAGGTCTTTTATTGGAGAGTTTTTAGATCTGGTTGTTTCTTAGGATGTACAGCTGCAATTCAGATACCGTAGTAAGGTTTCTTCTAAGCATGATGGCATCAGTCGCCGTTTACTTGTTAATACAAATTTATTACTAGTGAACAAATAATAGCTATGAGGAAAATGTTTGATCGGAACAGGACAGATCACAACAGTTTCGTGAGTACAGAAAACAACAACAACAAACACATTTGACAGTTCTCACGAATCTGTTCTGACCCAAAAGCAAGTACAAAAAATTCTGTTCTAAACTGCTCTAAACACCGTCTTTGAACAGCAAACTAAAACAAACAAAAAAACTCATTTAACAGCAAAAAGTTGTACTTTTCTGTTCCGATCAGTCTAGAACAACGTCATTGAACACATTTAATGTAAATGTTAATGTTACCCTGCGTGTGGCCGCAGGGTAACAAGTACTGGCGTGCAAGTAGCCTTCATGTACAATTCGTCAAATTAGTATTTGTGTAATTGACGAGACGTAGGCGCACGCAACTTGCAAGTCAATCGCTTGCAAGTTCAAATTTCAGAACGATGTTGTTTTTGTATTTGAATAGTTTTATAGAAGCTGTCAAATTACTTGCGCCTGAACTTGCAAGTCGTGGCTTGCAAACGTTTGAATGTGTAAGTAAAAATGTTTGAATGTATGACAACTTGAAAGCCAGAACTTGCACGTGTGGCCTCGGGGTTAGTGCGAACAAATTACGGCTTGAATTAGTTCAGCGCTCAAGTTTGTTTATTAAAGGCTTGTGCGACACGATAACGCCAAAATTTATTTACACAGCGTCATATGAGAGTACCCACACCAAATGCGATTAATCGCAAAAATTTTTCATATAAAAATCGCGTCGCACATGTCGTGAGCACTGTTGCACTTTGTTTTGGGCAAGCCTTAATTGAATATATGAGTGCTCTGTTATAAACTCCACAGAGCTCTTGGTGATGTCTTAAATTTGTCCGGCTCTGACCTATCAGAAATGTCTGGTTATCTGAATTTAAGCTTCTGAAATGAACACAATAAAAAAAAATTAGCCATTAGAAAATGAGTGTAAAAATCTTTTTATAACCGTTATTTGCGTCATTCTCACGGGATACTACCCTAGCAGCTAGCTTCCAGACTGCCTGTAATAGGTAAAATATATCCAAAAATCAGCTATTAAAATATGAATGTTCCCAAACGTTGCTAGCTCTTAGACTAATAGGTCTGACCCTCTGAAGTTAACGCCAAAAAATATAGATGGCCGTAAGTTTCAAAATAATACTTTTTTCAAGCAATCAAAACAACAACAAAAATTTAATCTTTTTAGTCGTAAAGAACGTTTTGCAACAAGAACCCAAACACCCTATGAAAATAATGTTAGATTGATAAAACCTTCTTAAAATAATCCGATGTTCATTGTAATCAAGATTTGAAAAATTACACTTCAAACATTTTTTAAATATTTTTTTTTCCCAAATTTTGAGTTTGAAACACGCAATTCCGTCTGCCTGTGTAAATCTCGAACTACTGTCTAACCGCTGAAGCGATTTTCTTCAAATTTAGCAGTTAAAGGTTTTTGGTATTTCACTAAAGCGGAAATTGAACATTTTTTTTATGATCTAAACTAAAGCTACCTGCCATATAACCCTCGAGGAAAATTTAACTTTTTTCGAAAACGGCTCTAAAGAATTGGATTAAAATTGTTGTGTTAACTTTTGTTGGTAAGGTCATACTCTTGAAATGGAAGAAATCTTTGCAAAAATGTTACTAACGGTACCTCCCATAGAACCGTTTTTTCATTTTTGACTTTCTTTAAAACGACTCAACCAATTTTGATGATTTTTTTTTTAAATACGGAAGCCTCTAAACAGCTTTCAAATTATTTGATATCAAAAAAATTATTTTTAGCTTAAAAAAAAATTTAATTTTTTGTTTTTAAATCAATTTTTCCAAAATTGTTTTTTTTTTTTTTTAATTTTGGTTTATATGTATATTTTACATTTTGTATACCTTTTCTCATTATGATGAATATAAATTTTAATCAAATCATCACTTTTTTTTCAGATGGAAAATTTATTCTTGAGTTGGCTCGTGCCAAAGAAGGTGAAAAATCCGGTTGGATATCTGTTCCGCGAAAACAGTTTCGCTCGCCTTCGGCCACATCTTCGACCGTTACGCCCACATATCCCAAAAACGAAAGTTCAACATCATTAAGTTGTAAGCTCGCTTTAAATCAATCTTCGTCTTCTTTACTTAATCATTTGTTTTATTTTCACAGTTTCGGATGATAACAGTTCCATACAGTCATCGCCATGGCAACGTGATCATTGCTGGAAGCAATCAACACCGCGCCGTGGCATCTCAAAGGAAATGTGTTTTCATTTCAAGCGTTCGAAACAATTCTTAGTCTCGCTGGATGGCTTCAAAAGCGCTCGAATAAAACGTCGACGGCCCTTAGATAATTCTGTGTGTAAAACACCATTTAGGCTCGCGAAGAATGGAAGTAGCATAGCTGCTGAAGTTGTTGATATAAAAGTCAAAAAAGAAAATTTTCATGATAAAAATGATGACAGTGTGGATGGTGAAGACGAGCAAAGTACAGCTATGGAAGAAGAGAAGAGTTCTGATGATTCGAGTACCGAAAAAGAGGGCTCCGTGCGGGATACATCGAAGACCCCTACCCCGGAATCACAATCTTCTGATACTGTAGATGCTGCGTCTTCTTCATCACCGGCATCATCTAAAACTGAATCGATAGATAACCAACAACAGCTACAAAAAACAACGAAAGAAACAAACAGAATAATGAATGGAGAAAAAAGACTTAAATCCCGAGCTAAGCTCTCAACGATTATACAGAAACTTCTTGACCGACTGCCGACAGGCCTCTATTACTTGTCAAAAACGCAAATTATTGGAGGCGGTGGAGGCACCGGCTCACAGCATTCACACAGTCATCATCAGACCCATTCATCGCACCAAATGCCATCGACATCGTCTAGACTAGCATCCGAGTTGCACTACCATCAGCAGCATGTCTCGCCGCGAAAAAGAATACTCAGAGAGTTCGAAAAAGTGTCGCTGGAGGACTCGCCAGCCGTAAATAGCAAACGCAGCCGTGCGAAAGGCAACTCCCCGGCTTCAGGGACGATGCCCCTAACACCAATTCCAACTGGTCGAGGTGTGGCAGTACCGTCCTCTAACAGCAACAATTATGTTACAAATGGCAACCGTATAGAACCAACGGTAACCACCAATAACAACAGCAATATTACTCCGAACAACACCCCAACTCGATTGTATAGCAGCTACAGCATCCACTCGTTACTCAGCGGCAACAATAGTAACTCCAGCAACAGTAACAATAATGCGAACAACAACAGCAGGGTAAAAGCGGAACATACGGTGAATAATCAAAGCGGTAGCGGGGGATATAACGATCCGTCGTACCTGCGAGCGATGCTGGCATCACCTAAGTCACCAGAAGGCTGTACAAATAGCAAACCATCGCCGTATTCATCTTCAACGAGTGGCAGTGCCAAAAAACGATCTCCTCCATATTCGCCGCTAAGTGAAATCCATCATCAGCATCATTCAAGAAATCGGAGTCCAAACGTGGAGTACGGAAGCATGCGCTCACCACCCGAAGCGCACAGCAATAGATCATATATCAACAATGCAGCTAGCTCCTCCTCCCGGCTGACACCCCCTCATGGGTACCTCACTTCTCCGAAAAATTCTAACTCCTCTACGGGAAGTGATGGGTACAAGTTGAAGTCAGAGAATTTAACTAATTCCTCACCCAACCATCATTTCTATTCACCGTACATGATGTCGCCAAAATATGTGCCGCCACCGAGTGCGATGTCACCCAACAATGCTGGCGAAACATACCATCCCAAGCTAAAAGGTGCGAGGTCGCCTAGCAGTCAGCAACAACAGAACTTGCGGGGAGGAATTTTTCGCACCCATTCGCCGCATGCAAATACAAATCACAGTGGCATACCTAGGGAATCATCTCCCATTGGAATGCAATCGTCGCCGTCTCCTGGCGGAGGTGGGTCAGGAGGAGGCATGACATCTTCATCGTCAACGTCCACTCCAAGAACTGTACCAAAAAAGACTGTCTCCATACGTAGACAATTTGCGTCGCCATCATCTTTATCGCCCAGTCCCGGATTGAGTGACCATTTGAAAAATTCCGGCAACAGCAGTAGTAAAGGAGAAGAGCGAACAGCGATGTCACCGGACAACAGGCGAACGCCAACTCAAGACTCAGCTGCTGCCGCCGCAGCCGTAGCGGTAAGTAAATACCATCAGCAAGCGGCAGCAGCAATGATGCAACGCTCATCGCCGCTTGGTGGTGGGAGTGCTTCATCACTTTACTACATGTACCCGCCACCAAATGGATCACCGAGTCCGCATCATTCCTCTTCGTCACCATCGCCGTCACCATCATCGTCATACATTCCGCAATTGAATCCATACTATCATCCATATGTATCGACATTGGCTGCACTACGCAATCCTATGTGGATGCATCATTATCCGGCAGCAGCGGCGGCAGCAGCAGCCGCTGCTGGTGCTGCTGCAGTAATGATGCCTTCATCGGCTGCCGGACCAGTGCCACAACAAGGAGTGCCCTTCTTTCCATATAATGGAGCTGCGGCAACTACACCATCGCATTTGCACCACTCACCGTATGCACAAATGCATTTAGCAGCGGCGGGCCAGCTGGGACTGCAGCCTCCACCACCTCCCGCATCAATGAATCGATCACCACCAACGACTGACGATAGATTATCAACTAGTAGTATTAAAGAAGAACATAGTTCAGGTAAGAGTGCTCTTAATTTTTAAATTTTTATTGTAAAGTTATTTTTGGTTTAAATTTAATACGAAATTTATAAAAAAGGCATAGTTGTGCTGGAGCCTTTGAAATTCTTTGTCCTTATTTTAATTTGGCAGAAGCTAACATGTAGTCGTTTACCTTTTTAGGTGAGATGAATGCTATAGTTCCGTTTTTGGGAAGTTCACCATTTTTTTTTCCTTCAAGAATATGTTCTATATAGCGGACTACTTTTTGCCAGTTTTGGTCACATAGTAGCATCTTCAAGATTATGTTTGCGCCAATGGTTCTCTGCAGGTCTTGGGGAGTGAGTCTCCGTACTGGCAGGACGCTGTGTTTGATTTGCCGATCTTATAGAGAAAGGGGTTGAAATATCCCTGTCCGGTCAGGAACTGGGTGAGGTAGTGGTTAACCTCACCGTGTTTCCATTCGTTCCACTGCGCCTCTTCGTGCTGCATTCCCACCGATTTCCTATTTTTTTACTTTTTTTCTTCTGCTAGGAGATCGAAGCCGCCAACAGTTTCCTGTACTTTTCTTGTCGAAGTGCATATGCCCAAATCTCACATCCATAAAGGAGCATGAAGTGTGTTGTTGACATCAGCCGCCTTCTTTTGCTTGACTTTGGACCACAAACGTTGGCCATTAACTGCTCAGTGACGTTGGCACTTTGGAGGCTCGTTCGGCAGCATTCTTTAGCTGTTGCCAGAAAGTGAGTTTCTTGTTTATTGCTTATCCAAGATATTTCACGGGTTCTTTGCTTCTAATGACTTCGGGGCCCACTTGAAAGTCGATGATTGTCGGTGTTCTCTTCTCAGTGAGGAGGACTATTTCCGCTTTTTCATTGTTCGTCCATCCACGAATTTTAATCGTCGAATGATCTGGTTCAGCAGCATTTGTGCTATGTCAAAGTTTTTTTCAGTTGTTATCGCGGCAATGTTATCTGCAAATTCTACAAAGAAGGAATCTTCTGGCATGTCTAAGCGAAGGATACCAGCTGCTACGGTTCTAATTTCCCTTCTTCGTGGTCTCGTAAATAAACTCTCGGTCTTTGTGGTAGACTTCCACCATTTGCAAAATGTAGTTTGGAACGTTGAAATTTTATTGAAGTGCATGTAGCATGTCACACCACCTAGCTCAGTTGAAGGCATTTCTGACATCAATGGTTGCCGATACGCTACGATCTTCCTTGATTAGTAGCTTCCCTGATTTCACAGCTAAACAATGGTATTTCCTGTGTCTGGGCCAATTGGTATCGGAGGGCCTAACAGGGTGAGTTGGAAAAAGCGTGTCAACTATACGCTCCATCTTGTGTTGTTTGGGGGGATGGTTTGTCATCTGAGCTCCAAGTTGCTGCATAATACTCTGTAGCCTAGTCCCCAGGGATAACCGTTGACATCAACGCGGAGGTCTTCCCACTTTTGAATTTTGCTCAGATTAATGGCCCTCTTGAGCTCTAGTATTTTGCTTCGGAGCTCCGCTAGATCAATCTCTGTTGGCTCAGCGTGTCTACTTTTACGCCTGGTGACTTTGCGTCTGAGTTGCTATATTATCTATCCATCAGTACGTCGTATCTCCTTTTCTGTTTCTGTAAGACTCTTGGGGCATCGCAGCATCACATGCAAGTCGTTGTATGAGTTGTTACAGCTTTGTTTTTTACAAGTCCCTACACCTGAAGGAAATCGGCTATTCCTTCTTCTATCGTGGATGATAGAGGAGCTTCATTGTCCTGTTCCTACTTTAAATTGTTATCTCAACTTTTGTACGAATGCATAACTTAATTTATGTAGTAATTTAGTAGTACAACAATAAAAGAAAGGGTCAAAACAGGACTGTTTCCGATACAATGGTCTTTTTTACTTACTCCATTAAATAAGTGTTTCAAAACCTAAAATATTGCTCTTTCCTAGACTCTACTATTTTTTATTTATTATTTTCAGATGTCCCTTTGAACCTTTCAAAACATTAAAAAAAATAAAAGATCGATACATTGGGTCCATTTTTAGCAACGTAAGTCAAACAAACAATTCACTCTATTTTTATTAATATTTAACACATAAACGAAAAACGACTATTTTATTATAATAAACAACATATTTATACTTGATATATATATATACACATTTATATATGTATGTATGTATAGTTATACACTAAGAACGAAAAGCAAAAGCAAACAAAAGAGCACACAAAAAAAATAAAATTATTTTGTATTAAAAATATAAAACGATTTCAATAATAATTGCGAAATGAAACATTTTTTTTTTAAGAAAACATAATTCAATTTGTCACGTGTAAATTACAATAATAATACATAATTATATATATTTTTTACTAAACATGTATTTGCTAAAAAAAAATTAAATATTTTTTAACAACAAAAAAAAAAACATATATTCTATAAATGTGAGGAGAATGTTTTTCTTAAAAGAATCTCAGCCGTTCATGGTTTTTTTTTATATAGACTGAATGAATTTTATTTAAAACGAAAGAAATTTAAAGAAACAAAACAAATTAGATTGAAACTACAATTTTTTTAAGATCTTTATAGTATATTTAAAATTAAATATTTTGTAAATGCTTTTCATACAAACAAAAACAAAATAAACAAAAATCAAAGTATTTCCTAATCAAATAATGAATTAAGGAAATTAAAAACAAAACTAAAATAGTTAAACTTGGCAAAACAAAAAAAAAAAAAAAAAGAATGAAAAATAATAATGCATATACATACTAACACTTTACGAAAAAACAAAAACAAAAAAATTCAGGTTAAACAAAATTAAAGAATTAACAAAACACAATGATGTGCCTTTGAGAGGATTTAAACAAAATATAAAACAAAACAGAAAGAATTTATACTATTTACGGAGTAAGAGTAACAAGAAAATACATTTTTATTATGACCACTATAAAAATGGAATGAAATATTTTAGAGTTTGATGTCTAGTATGAGGGAGTATGACCAAGTATTTTTTTTTTCAACTTTAACCCCGCTCTCTTTATTGTTTTATTTAACCAGTTCCTTGTCCTTTGCTGTTGATGGTGCTTTTTTAATCCCAGTGAGAATTTTCCGCACTATGACAACCACTGAGGTCTCTAATGCAATTAGGAAAAACTGAAAATAAAACAACATTATCATTCTGTTTTTTAAACATTCCAGTGAGCAACAAGGTAAAGGTCAACAGATAGTTGTTTTCATTTTAAGAACATAATATTTTCTAATTCTATTCATGAACTACAAAACTTTTAAGTCTTTTTATTTCTATTGGGCTTACATGAGTATTTGGATGCTATTTAAAAAAAAAAAACTTATTCATCGACAAGAAGCATTTAAAATTTTAAGGGCATTAAACATTTCATTATTTGTATCTGCAAAAACATATGATCCTAAAATTGAGCGTTAGATAAAGGTAGGGAAGTTTTAGTGTTACGTTTAGCCACACTCTTGGAGATGGTGGTTCCAAAAATACAAGTTTCTTAAAAACAAATTAAACCTGCAAACATCAATATTTGAAGATATTGGCCGTCATTATGAATAGCAAATCGAGCGTTTTCACCTACATATATGCGAGTTTTTAAATTCGCGAACCTTCGCTATTTGTAATACAACGATAGTGAAATTTGCTTGGGTTTTGACACTTAAAGCGAACTTAATTTAAGAGAATCGCTCGCTATTCATAATACGTAACTAGAGAATTCGCTTCTTAGATCGATTCGCTATTCATAATGAGGGCCATTAACTTCAAATTGGATAATTGACCAAAACGAGGCGAGTCAAAAATGTGATATCGAATTGTAAACGATCAAGAACGACTTTCTACTCCATAATCTGGGTTGGCTGCCTCTATTAATTACACTGGCCGATAAATATTTTTGAACAAGAAAACAAATTGTTATACGCAAATGTTATAGTCAAAATGCTCTATCACAGGTCACGTTTTTGAGGTATTACATTATAAAAAAAAAAAAGATATTATCTATTATATATATTAGATATTATTATCTATGATAATTTTTTTTTTTTTTATTAAAACAACTTTGAATCAATTTTAAACTTCTCATATTTTGCTTTGAGATTGAAAATAATTCTAATAATCCTGTCATATAAGTAGAATCTTAAAATTAATGAGGAGTCATGTGAAATTTTTTAACTCGCTAGGATTTCTTAGATTGAATTAAGCTTTTATTTCAAAAGTTTCAAATGTTAAAGCATTTCTGTGCTCAATATGTTGTAGGTATATAAAAAAAATAATATAAATTATAATTTTTGAACGACTCTTTACAGATTTGTTTAAATTCAGTCCTAAACTAATTTAAACACTTATTATCTATTTAATACACACAAAAATTGATTGAAACAAAAACTTAAGGCTGATTAATTTATCTGGATACAAAATTTTAAAATTTCTAATGTTATTAAAGACTTTCTTTGACAAATAACAAACATGGCTTTGGAACCGAATATTTTATTTATATACATTTTATATTCGTTCTTTAAAAGCCATCTTAGTTATTTGTCACAATTTATATTAGTAAAACTCATTTTTATTTACAAAAAAATATCATTTAACTTTTCTCTAAACTTTGAGCTGTCTTAACTTAGCTTAAAGTTTACAAGAAAATATGCCCATACAAAAAATTTAAGTTTTTTAAATATTTGGCATTTATTTTGGTTTTTGATATAATGAAAAAAGATTATCAAAAACCTATACAATTTTTTAATCAAATATGTATTAAAAGAATTTTAAAATAGTACAAATAGTAGTAAAACTTATTATACGTCAATGGTTACGTTTTCCATACATACATAAATGTTTTTGATTTTTAGGGACCCAATAAGTTTTATGCAAACAAATATTCATCCTGAGTGGTTTTTTGACAGCGAAATTAAAAAAACGCAGCAGAGAATTTGGTTCTGTATTCCAAGAAATGCAATTAGACTATTAGCTGCCAAAAGCATTCGCAGAAATTTTTTTAGTTTTATAGAAAGTAAATTTCATTCTGAATTAGCAGTTTTGTATTTCCAATGGAAATTGTTTTTTTTAACTCTTAATTCACCGTGAAATAATGGCAATCTATTGTTAAAAGATTCTTGAATAAACTGCTGAATATTGGTTAGATTATTTTATTGTGAATGTGTACATGCAGGTTCATAACAAACCGATATCTATGCTCGCATATGCTATGTCAATTGATACTATTCTTGGAAAACTCAAATGTCGTTTTTCTTTTTTAACTCTAACCAGATCACGAAACTGTTAAAAAATGCAATGTTTTTTATGTAGCTCAGACATATAATAGCACAAAAAGTGTTTCATCGGAACTAGCTCAGAGCTTCATCGGCTTGTTGATAATAAAATGTCTGAGCAAATGGAGCGAAATGCTGAGCTTATTTTTTTACCCGTCTATTTGTAACCAAAAATGTATTATCGGTGACCAAAAATGTTGCTTAGTGCGAATTAATTACAGCTTGATTCAATTCAGTACTCAAGTGTGTTTATTGATGAGGTCTCTGAAATAATCATCTCAGAACTCAGCCTCTACTCTGAGCCAAAAAAAAAGCGCCTAAAGTAAAATTTTAATATGCTCATTACCTAAGCAATGCAACTTATGGACGTTTTTTGATATGATACTTAAATATTTATGTTGAACATAGACGCTTATGTTTTACTTTTTCCTCTGCATAAATTGTCATATAAGACCATATTACGTTGAACATAACTGCTTAGGTTTCGTTTCAACAAACGGCTCTTTGTGTCATACCAACTCCTGAATTGGTTAGGGAATCAAATTAATTCCTCTACCTAAATGATAATGATTTTTGATGTTTTATTTGAGCGTTTTATTCTAGTAAACTCAACTACTACTTGGCTTTTAAACGACAATATTGAGATATCTTGTTTAAAAACCAAACTGAAAACGTCAAACCATGTCAAAATTAAAGTGGAATGCGACACTACTGTCTTATTTGTGTGATTGAAAATTATTTTCGATCAGAACAAAAAAGAAAAGTGTTCGAAACCGTTCGAAACGGCGAAACGTTATTTGGTTAGGGTAAAGGGTTCTCAATTAAACAATTTTTGAAATTTCTTTCCTTTTTTGCTTGAGTTTTTTTGTTTCTTTTCGTCAAGAATAACAGAAAACCAAAAACTGAATGAAATTTCCAGGAATTTCTTCTCCCAAACACAATTCCCCGAAAGTTTTCCCTCCAGAATAAGGCTTTTTATATTTTGCTTGTAAGAGCCAATCAGATACTTTTAAGAAGGTTTAAACTTAAAATCTTATTAAGACTATAAAAAGATTGGGATCTTATTGATATTTCGGCGAATCCCAATCAGATGTTTGTTTTGATCTTCTGAAGTTGGCAGTATACGTACATTATATTTTGTTCGCACATATTCTGTTTTCTTCCCTTCTCTTGACTCGATGTTCTCCTTTTGCTGGCCTTGTTTTCTGCTACAACATTTAGTGTCACCTTTTTTTTCGTTTCTTATTCAGCCCAATGAAAATGCTCGAGTTTAAAGGAGAAGGTCCTCTAATTGAAAAATTGCCAGGAGTTTCGTTCCATTTTCGCTTTTTCGTTATTTTGAACACGACGAACCAATTATAAAACGATAAAACGAAAATAAATTCCTCAAATATTTCGATATTCCTTCATCCCCTCGGGTTGTTTCTATATCAGACAGGACTAATTTATTATCATACAACGGGCTTTGATGTTTCTGGTAGCCAAAGGTAGTTGCGCTTGCATTTAAATACGAAAGGTGTAAAGCTGGTGATGATAATCTTTCCAGCCCAAAAAAAAAATTAAAGGTTCCCTTCTCAACCCCGGTTCCCTCATACTACTGACATATTTACCAATCTTGTTGTCATAAAAGAAATAAAAAAGAAAAACTATTTTTTGATAAAATTATAATAAAAAAAAAAAACATGTGTTAATTCTATTCCATACTGAAAACAAACAAACAAAAAAAATATACATATATCAAAACGGTAAAGCATACCATACAAATTTTATTTTTCTCTACAAAACATACAAAACTTGAAACAAAAATTTAAAGATCAAAATAATTTAAAATCAAAGAAATCAATCACACAGTTTGAGCTTAGCTGGGCTAATAGCCAAAATTCCTATTCAGAAAAGACATTACTAGTTAATATTATTATTATTATTATATTAAACATACATATATATTCGAAGCATAAACAAAAAAAAAAAACATATTTAACAATAAAAAAGAGAAAAACAAATAAAAGCTAAGGTAATTTTGATTAGACCTTAAGAATATTATTTATAGTGTACAGTATTTGATATAGTTTGCATGCTTATATATTTTTAAAGAACATTTAATAAAAAAAATATTATAAATATGTCCGCACAAGTAAACAAGTAAAAATAAATGAAAAAAACTATTTTTATATTGTTTTTTTTTTTGACATTTTGACTGCAAAGTATAGAAGAATGAAACAAACAAACAAAAAAAAAAAACAAAAGAAAATCTTTTCTTGAATTCTCTTAGCACACATGCATAAATTATAAAATTAAGTTTATGTGTTTTATTCGTTTTTTTTTATATACATATATATAAATATTATATATAAAAAATAGAATATAGTTACAGAATAAGAGATGCTCTCTAGTTTTGCTACAAGTAATTTATTCAAAGAACCAATAAAACTGACCACAGATCAGGACAAACAAATAAAATTAAACAAACAAAATATAAAAAAGCTACATTTATTATATAGAAATATATATATATATATATTTAGCTAGTTTTTAAGTTCTAAACAAAAGAAAATAATGTAAAATATTTTATTTAATTATCTTAAACAAAAAAAAAAGAAAAAGAAATGAAAACAAAACAAAAAAAAACATATTCCGTATTTTTATTGGTAATACTTTTATACAAGTGTATGTATATTTTTGTATACATATATATATATTATATATATATATAAATATATATCTATACAGATACCTAATGTATGTATAAACAAACAAAAAAAAAATAAAATATTTAAATTTAATAAATATATACTATATATTTTGGAAGAGAAAATATACCAAGTTAATAAAAATTATTCGTTTTATTGTTGCAGTATTACTTTATTACTTAGGTTCACAGACCTTTTACATTCGTGGTAATCCCCCGCCTAAAAGGACACAAGGTCTCCAATTGGAGATGTTTGAGAAACTGTAATTTATTGTAATTTAACTGTAATTACAATTTCTCAATCATCTCTAACTAATTATAAACTTGGACGCACTAATCCTACGCGCCAACGCACCGTATACGATTCCTGGGAATATACTTAAACTCTTCTTCAGTTGTACACTGTTCTGCGCCATGTGTTTCTCGCTGACCCACTCCTGTGTGTGTGTGTGCAACTACATTGCTTGGCTTGCAATAAAATCGTTCATTTTCGAAGCGTGTGACTAATGCACTTCCATCTATGTCTTTAATTGGAACCGTTCTCTGATGGAGTTCATTATTAATTATGCGATTGGGTAAGAAAATCCTTAACAATTTATTAACGTTTGCAGATTCCTACTGTCATACCGATATTAGGCCTCTTTTGCTTCAGCTAATACGTTGAAGTAGTTGCGCTTATCATGTCGCACTACGCACGCTGCACTTAACTTCTCTCAACTTTATGCGATACCCAGACTCCAACGCGTTTCTTTCTGCTGCTCGAGTTGGTTTGATGCAAGCTTTTAGTTGTTTTCTTTCGTCAATCTTTGTCCAAGTTTCTTTGGTTATGAAAACGTTTTTCACAGCACACACACGATAGCTAAATATGGGGACTTTAAGGAACTCTATATTGAATTAAAGTAACTCACTGTAATTTAACACTTGTCTAATGTCTAAATTCTCCAAAACTCACCAAAACTTTTTGCACATTTATTTTCGAGAAAATGAAAATTCGATAAACAATTACAAACAATTTAAATGCGTACGCAATCAAAAAAAATATTTTAATTAAAGGAGAATGTGCACTTTTGTATGGGCAGCGTCCCTTTGGTGTAACACATAGTGACCTATATGGCTAAAAAGGTCTCAATTAGTGCATAATTTTTTTTTGTATGGACATAAGTCCGTATCTCTTGGGAGAAAAAATTTATTGCGCCTTCTCTGCCAAAATGAAACTGCAATTTATTAATTTGTTAATGGTCAAAAACTTGAAAAATGTCAACAAAATTTAGTGGAACATGCTAGGCGGTCAATCAATTTTCAAAAACAATTAGTTTCACAGATATAGCCAATCCTAAAATTGCAATATTTATGCATTTTTTTCAAGATGGTGGCTTATGCCGGCCTTACACGACACAATATTATTGCACAATACTCAGTATTGTGCAATAATATTGATCGTGTAAGGGCTGTATTGCACAATATTTTCGCTTTGCACAATATATTGAGTGATATTAAAAAAGCTTAATATTTTCTGAATTTTTACTCAATATTTTTCGTTTCCATAACGAGGCAGATACAGAATAAGCAAAGAGACGTAGAAATATTGCGCAGTAATATTGAGTCGTGTATGGACTACCCTTTATCGCACAATATTTTTGGACAATATTATTGCGCAAAAATATTGTGTCGTGTAAGGCGGGCATTAGTCTCAAATGAGATTCATTGCAACTTTTAGAATATGAGTATGGGTATTACTGCCTAGCAATACCGACCAATAAAAGGTCACTATGTGTTACACCAATGAGGCGGAACCGCCCAATCTCCTTTGTATTGTTGAGCCACAGACACAAAAAAAAAAGAACAATGCAAAATGGTATTTTTGATAGCCCGATGACATTTCAAACATAGTTAAAGAGAGTGACTCGCTCTAAAAGCACAAGAAGGTCATGATAGTATGTCTGTTTTGGTACATTTGTGGGCTAAAATTCACAATCTAAAAAAATTGGAGGAGTGGGGATGCAATGCTGTCAGAGAGGGAAAAATGCACAAAAGTACCCATATGCGTTGAACAAAATTTTCTGCCACTTTTTTAATGTAAAATTCCCTCAACTAAGGAATCAGCGAAATCTACAAAAAAAAAATCTTGCTAGACTGGACAATAGTTAGAGAGGTGCTAAGAAATCCGTTTACAACAAATTATTATGCGGATAAGGGCGGTGGGAAAATTTAAGATAAATGGTATATGAGAGGGAAAATATAAATTGCCCACCAACAGATTGGGGGGAATGTGGTGGGTGTCGAAAATTGTGTTTTTTTTTACGATTTCTATCAAAAGTAGACCTCCTATCGAAGTTTTACACAAGAGGTGGAAAAACTCTGGTTCGGATAGTTTTTTTTTTGTACAGCCTCAAAAATATTGTAGAAAATGGTACAACAACATCTAACTGATGAGCCCATTGTTGTACCTTGGCGAAACGCATTTTGGAGTAGAGGTCACTTGAGCTTTTAAATTGAATTTAATTCAATCACTCCGCTTAGAATTGAAAATAAAAATAATTTTTATTATTTATTATTTTTTTCTCTTCGTTTTTATTATTGTAGAAAAATGCCAAAAACGTTCATTTTTGTTTTATATTTTTATCTGTTTTAATAAATAGTAAGATTTTGATAAAAATTGGCTTTAACTTTGCTGTCTTTTACTTATACATTTTTTTTTTGCAAAATATTAACTTTTGTGGTTTTGACGAATTTATTTTGAATAATACCTTAAAAAGAAAAAAACAACCGCCTTCGAGACTTAATATATTTATATTATATATACTTATGATATTTTCTAATGGATGCCATTGTCAGAACCAAACCAAACCTAAATGTGACCCAATGCAGACCATCATCTTTCAAATATAAACAAAATCCATAAACCCAGTCAAAAGTTCTGAGGTAACAAACATAAAAAAAAAACATACAGACGAATAATTCCTTCTCCTTTGTTCAAGTCTGTTAAAAAAATAGCCTTATTTTCAACCAAATTAGTTGACCAAAAAATGTTTAATTTTTCAAAATATTGAGATGGATTCTATTGGTTAAATCCTCTTTTTTAAGATGAAGTAGGAAAACAACACAATTATTGTGAAAAACATAGTCGAAAACTCATTTTTAAAGTCGATTTTTCCGTAAATGACAGTAATGATGCCAGCCAGGATTTTGACTCTCAGTACCCAAATCTAGTATCAGAATTGCTCTATCGTGCAAAAGTTTAGAGATATAGAATTTTGAATTTCCCAAAAACACTTTTTTTTGTCATGTTTTGGGTAAAGAAAGAAAGAGAGGTTTCACTTTATGAAACAAGAACAATTTTTAAGCCCGAATAATTAATTTCAGTTTAAAAAAAATCAGACTAGTGAAGGGCATGGAAAGTTTTGCCAAAAATATGGTCTTGTTTCTGAAAATACATATAAACGCGCCTGGGAACTTCAAAATTCGTTATCTCAAAATGTTTGCATAAAAGAGCAATTCTGATACTATTGTCGAGTTCAGAGCCAATTTTTTTGCAAAAGTTTAATTTCTTTTCTAGGACCACTCTTCGCTGGCTGATATTACTGTCATTTACGAGAAAATCGATCTTAAAAATGCCATTTTTGTTTGTTCCGATTTTTTACAATGAGTTTCACAACAACTGTGTTGTTTTCCGCTACTCGGTCTAAAAATGATTTCTAATTAAAACTTAGATATGGAAAATGAAAAGAATACACAAAATTGAGTTCTAGTAATTTTATTAATTTTTTTCTTAATAAAATTTATGTAAAAAAAAAATATTTTATTGTTACAACACAATTATTAGAAATTGTCAAACATGAATTATTCAGTTATATCTTCAATTATTACTCGTCATTATTTTCTTCTCGTCGTTTTTCAAATATAGCAATAAATATTCCATCTGTTAAGTCTTCCTTCGGTACAGAGTAAATACAATTTTTTCCGATCTTCTTAAACTTTGAATTTCCAACTTGAAGCCACTTATTACGCAATGCCTTCTTTCCACTGAGCAATTTGAATTGAGGACACAATTGTAGACACCGTTCGACGACCTAAAAATAATATTTTGTAAGTTATTTGTTGATCACTCTTGCTATTATATCAAAACAAATAATAAACTCATACCTCTTCGTTTTCTTCTTCGTATAATGAACAAGTAGAGTAAGCAATACGTTTGACATTTGGAAATGCTGTCATTGCATGTGAAAGCATTTTAATTTGAAGTCCAGCCAATTTGATCAATCTTGCAGGATCTTTTTCCTCAGCTTGTAAAAGCATTCGATTTTGCATTCCAGATCCAGAACATGAGGGATCTACTAAAATATATTCAACTGACTTGTATGAAGTGGGATCTGCAATGAAAAGTAGATAAATATGGAATAAGTTTACAATTTTTTTTTTATGTGAACAACATACCCAAGGCAAGAACATCGGCATTAATAGGCTCAACAATTGTTGCTTTAGCCGATTCGACCATCTCACATAGAACCCGATATCTGTTGAAGTTCTGCTCTACGGCATAGATTTTCCCAGTATTCTTCATGACATTTGAAATTTGTATTGTTTTCATTCCAGGAGCAGCACACATATCTAAAACTTTTGACCCAGCTTCTGGTTGCAGGAGTTCGGCTACCAGAGAAGTGCCCTGCAAAAAACACAAATTGGCTTGAATACCTTTTTTTATAATAATTTATTCATAATTTATTTTCCAAAAATTGTCTGCCTATTTTTGAATATCGTGTCAAAAAATTTACCCCAGCTTAACATTCTATTTGAAGAGGACTGTTCCCAATAAGACAATTCTCCTAGATACTTAAGGCAGCGGGAGAATTTCCCAGAGGAAATCGAGGAGGAATAAGTCTTGACGAACCGTGGAAACAAAACGAGAACAACGAATTTCAAGTCCCTTAATAGAACATGTGCAGCATTACAACTAGCGGATGCTCAGATTTAAGACTGCGACGAACAGCTGAGCTTATTTAGAAGTGGATTCATTATTAGAAGTAGACTTTAGCAGCTTGTGCTGTGTTTGAACTCCGTAAGCCCAAATGTTCCCATTAAGGGGAATCGCGATGCTCCAAAACCAGTTCCTACGAGTTTTTAGAAAAACCGAAATTGTCTTTGAAAATGCAGTCGAAAAGAATAGTCTGCACGACATAATATGTTACAAAGGATTCAGGCTAAGCGTTTTGGGGGAGGGGAATGGGGGAGATGGGGGATTGCCATACTTTAACATTAACAAGATGACATAGAAATTTCAGACAAATATGATTTTTTCGAATTAGTTTCGAGTAACCTCTTAATAAGACTCATTCCATTACCAAAAAAGTATTAAGAAGAGACACTTCCAACAATGCCAAGAAGTCATCAGGGATTCAAAGCCGCCACAACGAAATCCTTGGTTTGATGACGAGTGCCAGGAAGTATATGCACACCAAGCCTTGCTATATAGAAATAACATAGCAGCTCATGAGATCTACAGAAGCGGGCAGAAAGACGCTGGCTTCTCAAAACTATCGAGGAAATACTGGAAAAAGGTTCAGAAATGTTACTAGAAAGTAAAATGAACCTCACAAAACGGACCCTGAACTTAAGTCTACAAAGACGACAAACGGAGTAACGTAGTCCAGTTCAAGTCTGTAACTTTAAAATGGCGATGACATATCGCACTCCGGCAGACTGAATTTAGACGATGTAGATATAAACTGATAGCGCAGCGCAAAGAACAAAAATGGATATACATTTTCTTCATAGACTTTGGTGGTAACATAAAAATTAAAAATTCTTTGGTGGTAAGTTATCACTAACGCATTAATGAAAAGAATCCTTCACTAAAGTGTTGCAAGAAGAAATGAAAATAAACAATGAAGAAATTGAAGAAATTAATCGAGAGTACCTACTGATCATCATGAAAAATAAGGCGTCATTCTAGATCCCGGATTGAACTCGCAGTTATTAACTTCCAATTGGAAGTTATTGTGATTGGTGCAATTTGTAGAAGTGAAAATTTTGACATTTCTCGACATTTTAAGGTCACTAGTCTGAATCCGTAATTTTTAGAAAGATATCTGTGTATGTGTATGTACGTTTGTACGTTCGTGACACTTTTTTTCATTCGCCATATCTCCAGAACGATTCTACCCCCAAACTGTTCAAAACTCAAATAGCTCAACAACAAACGGCTACGCTTTTTTTTTAATACAGAACCCTTACTGAATATCTTGAATTTGAGATTTCTACAGTTACTAAGGGCACCTAGTTTCTAAGTTCACCAATGGAAAGTTACCAGTGTGGGTCGCACCTAGTCTCTTTTTGAAAATTGAAGAAAGGGGGCCTCCAATCGAACATGATTATGTGGATGTACACAGCATTAGTATGGTGGTCCGCATTCAGAAAACGTATAATATCAATAAATTAAAAAAACGTCAAGGGACAGCTAGCTGTGGCACCACAGGGCCACTCGGTCTTGCCCAACGGATGCACTGAGCGCAATTTTGCACTTTCTACTTCTTGACTTACACATACAGAACTTTCGTATGCGGAACATTAACTTTTCAGTATTCCTTTTTTGTTTGCAGGTATTATCGGAAGAGAAATCCGGTTTCGTCGGTTGATCAGTAATTGCCGGGCGTCACTGGCCAATATCGGTTAAAGTGAGGTATACGCATTCCCTGCAAAACAACTCATTCACCGTGGACGATCATGACCAAAATATCCATCCCCCCCATTTAGAAGAAGTTAGAACAGCGATATCCAAACTAAAATCGCATAAGCCTGCTGGATCGGATGGCCTACCGGCCGAACTATTCAAGGCAGCGGGAGATGACATCTCCCTAGAATTTGGTCGGAGGAAAGTATGCCCAATGAATGGAAGCTTGGAATAGTGTGCCCAATATACAAAAAAAGAGATGTTTTCGACTGCGCCAGACAGAGGTATGAGTATCCGTAATATCGCATATAAAATTCTGTCGGCTATTTTGTGTGTCCGCCTGGAACCTTTTACCAACGACCCGAGGAAAAAAACCAACCAACCAACGTTCCGATTTTTTCACTCCGTAAGATCCTGTAAAAAACTAAAGAATACCAAATCGATACACAACCATCTGTTTATCGACTTTAAAATCGCCTATGATAGCTATACAGAGCTATGTCACATAACGACATTTTGCCAAAACTCGTCCGCTTGACAATGGAGGAATCGGAGATTCGGTAAGTATATCATCGACCCCTTTGATGTCGAGAAAAGTTTGAGGCAGGGTGATGCGCTATCATGCAACCTTTTTAACATCGTGCTTCAAGCAATTGTGCGCAAGTCACCAGAGGTACAATTTTTCAAAAGTATTATGGAGTATTTCCAAATATTCAAACGGCGGCGGCGGCCAGATGGGTTTGGCTGATAATGAGACGAAAACAAAGTATATGCTGTCATCAAGAGACCCAACACCGTCGACTGGATCAAAATGTCACCATGGGCAGTTATAACTTCGTAGTCAAAGGCTTTGTTTATCTGGGATCCACTATTACATCGTACAACATCAGTGTAGAGATCAAGCGAACTGTCACACTTGCCAAAGAACAAAGGAGACCCTATAGAAGATTTTAATCATCCCAATCCTGCTTTATGGGGCAGAGGCATGGACACCATCAGTTTTGGATGAAAACCAGCTGGGTTTTTTTGAGAGAAAGATTCTTAGAGTGATATTTGGTCCAGCGTGCATAACTATACGGTCTCAACAGCGACATCTACCTTGTGAAAAAGCTGAGAATACAGCGAGCGTATAGCACCAACGCATCAGCCCGACGAGTCTTCACATCCAACCCCGACGAACAACGTGACAGAAGAAGACTTCATCTAAGGTGGCGCGATCGAGTGGTGGACGACCTTAACCAACTTGGCGTGCGAAACTGGTGGCAACTAGCTAGGGACCGGGGTAGTTGGGAAGGTTTGTTGGATGAGCCGCCTAAAAATCCGTGCTGGTTGGGTCCCGAATCCTTGCAGTAAACAGGAAGTAAAGTTACCTTTAAAAAAATGGGAAATTAAATATCCTGGCGGCTCTGTCGCCAAACTAAGTCGTCTGTCCATTCATTCAAAGTTCATAAATAAAGTATCAAGGATGTTTTAATTAGCTTGGAGTGGAATCGGCTAAGCTGATTTTAGAAAACAAATTTCGTTTGCGTAGGTGAATTTTCGCACACCAAATCTCTTATTTGTGGCTATCTTCAATCACCATAAACGATTCCACCAGTTTAGTTTTTTTTTTATTAGATAATCAAGTTTTACTCACCTTATCTTGCAGCATGAATTTCCTCTCTTTTACATAAGCATGACTTGCCCAGAAGGACTTCTGTTTTGGATGAAACACCAACATCTCACTCACATGCATGTCAACCAAATATTCATCTTCCTCTAAGGCACGAACAGCCTCCAAATATTCGGGATATGTCTCGAAAATAGCATCCTTCTTCCGCCATTCTTCGGCTGCAAGCATTGCAAATGCCTTTTCCATCGACAAAATATTTGTATTGACCCGAACATATCGCGGCTTTAAAGAACCTGCAAGAAAAAAAACAAACGCCCAAGAGAGAATCAACAACACCGGCAATGTAAGTGAATTAAGTAAGAAATTATTATATTTTGGCACAAAACAGACAAGTAGTGTGCAATTTTTTATTTATTCTTCTTTCGTACAACTACAGGCTGTGTATCCTCACGGAAGGCCTTAATTACATATAAACAAATTATAAGATTAACGACAATCACTGCAGAGAATACTGAGATGCAATTGTTCTCGAAGCCTATTACGCCAAAGGTGTTCTCGAGCGAACGCTTCACCGAATAGAAGGTAAAGAAGGGCAACGTGAACATCAAAGTGCTGAAGAACAATAACCACATATAAGCTGACCCACTAGTGTCTGGGCCTTCATACACCTCTTCGGTATCATCGTCATCTTGTTGCGGCATCGACGACGTCTGTTGGACGACGAGACTTTGGGTCTGCTCTTCGAGGAGTCGTTTGTATTCATGCTTAGCATTTAGTTTGCTCTTCTTAGATGCCATAATTTATTGATATTGAAACAAAGAGCTGTGATTGTGTACCTTTTTCCGATTTGTCACCAGAGGCTGCTTGTTTTTCAGTCAATGCGGCCTGCAATTTATCTTTATATTCTCGGACAATGCAGACAGGTTTGCAATCGCTGATAAGTTTTTTTTGTCCAAGGAGTAACTCAGTTGCAAGGATAATACACAATTCCCGACCAAGGCGAGGATTCTCTTCGAGGATGTTGGTCTTTTCAATGGCGTAATCGATGTCTGGGCGGTTTTCAATGTAGAGTTTTAGAATAATTTGCTTGCTACGATCACGCTGGATAAAAGATGAAAGGGGTTTTATATATTTTGTTTGCTTGTTGATTGCAAAACAACACTTACGCTATGTTTGTCTTCGTAGATGATTGATCTTAAGGATTTTCCACTTTGCTTGTCTAATGATGTTTTAAGGACAGACACAAGGCGCCTGTACGGCGTTGGAACTTTTACAGAATGTTTGAAGCCACTCATTTTTATTCAGATAAAGAGGGAGGTAAAGCAATGTGCACGCACGTGATAAAAAAAAATATTAGTGCGGTGAAAAATTACTTTTGAGTTTTGACAGTTCCGTATCTTCTTTAAATCGTTACTTGTTTTATTCGTTTGTTTCAGTTGGTCGATGTAATGATTTGAATAAAAAGAGTTGCATAATTTTAGGCTTATTTAAGTCATGGGTGGAAACGCATTATTGTGAAAAATCATTTTTTTCTGTTTATATTTTTATTCCATTCATAAACATGGGCGTTGGGCAAGATTTAGAATAAAAAAAGAAAAACAAAAAGTGTCAACAGCCAGATTATATAAAAAATATGCGAAAACTACAAAATAAATTCTTTCGTTTTTCAAGTTACATACAATATGAGGGTAAAATGGACTACCTGGTCCATATTAGCCACATCACGAAAATAAACATAATAAGGGGCACTCATACAACCGTGGTAAACGGGGCAAACCTGGTAAATGTGGTAAACATGTCAACATTTGTATGGAAATGACAGTTAGTTTACCAGATATTATACTTTACAACGGTTACAAAGAGTTTACCAGGTTGCATGAATACCCCTAATTATTTGCTTATGATGTACAAAACTCACAAATAAGTTGTAGGTTTTCACACCCAGCAGAAAGTTCATGGCCTTAAGAAGAAAGAAGAAATGCAATGTCAGACTTGATATAATAAAAATGGCGTGTAATATAAACCACTAGTCCAACTTATCTTCCCTTGCCATTGTCCATATTACCAGCAAAGTGTGGTTTTTATAGAGACCAATCTTACAACAAAACAGCACCTTTTCACATTAGTTGGTTAAAACAAACTTTAAAACATATATATTCACTTTTTATGTTTAAAAAAGAAATAGTAAAAAAGTTTTATAGATCTACAAAAAAAAAACACTTACGAAAAAAAAATTAAAAAATTATCAGTGTCTTCGATTTTCTTCTTCTTCTCACAACTCCGAAACACGTTCCACACTCGACTGCTGAAACTTCACTGAGGTACATTTTAACTTATTTTGCTGAGTAGTTCAGATAAACTTTACCTCGATAAAATTTGTGTGGGGTGAGAAAAGCTGTGGTCCAAATTATCCGAGTGGTCCACAATACCCAACTTTACTCGCTAGTAAGGAATTCTATTAAAACAAATGTTAAATGTCCGTTCAAAAAACGTCTGATAAAATCATATGAGAATGGCTACGATTAAAGAAACACCAACAAATCAGAGATTTTCAGTGTTTTTCCTGCTCCGGAAACAGGTGATTTTAAAGCAACTGGATGACAGGATGGCTACGAATTCGATGGATAAAAAAAACACTAAAAAATCAAAATAAAAAAAAAAGTTCTGCTCCGGAAACATGTGATTTTAGAATAACTGAGTGACATTTGGAACGAAATATACATTTTACGTCAAAATATAGTTTATCTCCGGTGCACCAAATGAACATTTATAGTGTGTGGGGAATGTGTGCACTACTGCGTATACGTACTATGTTGTGTAAAAAATTTACTTATTCCTTAGCTTGCGTAATTCCAGGCTCAGAAATGGAATAAAAGAACATAAGAACAAAAAAAAAAACAAAACATGTAAAAACTCATATACTTACCTAGGCCAGTATACAAGACATTTATTGGTAGTAAACAATTGCAGCTCGTTAATATTTTAGGATGCTGTTAGGAAATATGCCAGAAGTGTACGACTAAGCTTGCAGCTTCGAAAAAGCTGTGCTAACTTCATGGTGCACCAAAAACCTCGAAACTTTCACACTATTTTCAGTTTTTATCTTATAACTTCTAAAATGTGCATTTTATAGAAAAAGTTACCAGGCAGCAGGTAGAGAAGATAAAATTATAGCTGCAATTAAAGCCTAACCTACACCTCTTCAAAAATTGACAAATTTTCACAGATATTTCGAATTTATAGTTTATGTAGTCTTTTTTAAAGTCCAAGTAAGAAAGATTTTGATGTACAATTAACATATTAACCCACATTAATGTGATTTAGAAGTATTTTTTAATGAAAATAGTCCGAAAGTTTCGAGGTTTTTGGTGCACCATGCAGATAGCACATGTTTCTCAAAGCTGCAAACTTGGTCGTACACCCCCAACTAACATATTCTTCAGATTTTTACTCTTAAAATTCTCATTAGACTCTACTACATCTTATTGCAATACTTAAGAATGAACCCCTTCTTAAAAAACTGAGATTTGTCTTGTATCGTTTTAAGTAAAAGAATAAAGCTCTTTGTAATTTGCAAATACCTTTATTTATTATTTTTTCAGGTAGAATGTAAATAATAGCAGAATTTTAGCCGCATTCAGATTAAAAAAAAAATATTATTATTATTATTATTATTTATTGACATAAAATTACAAATTATATGTTAATATTTAAAGAGCACTAGCAACAAAAGCTTTCCACTCGACTAAAACTAAACTAAATAATTATATTGTTTGTGTTGAGATATTTTTCGATCTTTAAAATATTTTCAGTTGTAATATTCTTTAGAAATGTGAAGATATTTTGATTATGAGGTAGAATGGAATTAATTTTTTTTGATATACTACATATTGAAAGGCCAAGCAAATGTGAAATATTCAAGTTGTTGTTGCATACCGGACATAGTGGTGGGTTCTCCTTCCGTAAAATGTGTTGGTGGGTCAGGGTAGTGTGTCCTAACCGAAGTCGGATGAAGTTAGACGCGGCTGATCTGGATATGGTGGGCGGGTAGGTAGGGGAGAGGCGATCAATGTTTATTTTTGAATAATGATTTTCATAAACGCTCCAGTCGAATATTCTTTTCTTTTTTATGATTTGGTCGATGTATCTTTGAAGGTCTTTCTTTGTAAATATGTCAAAGGTGAAGACGGGTGATATATTGCAAGACTTTGCTGCTTTATCGGCATACTCGTTGCCCTTTATGCCTATATGGCTAGGCACCCACATTAGTTTAATTCTGTTGGGATTCCTTACAAAGAGGTCTCGTATGTTATTAATCAGTTTGCTATTATGGTTTGAGTTGTTGACGGCGCGGATAACTGATAGGCTGTCGGTGCATATCACTAGTTTAGAGTTTAGCTGCGGAAGTATTTTGGCAGCTTCTTGAATGGCAAAAGCTTCAGCAGTAAAGACCGATGAGTATTCCCACAAAGTCCCTGTCTTCAGCAATCTGCCATTTTCTTCAACTACGGCAAAGGATGTATTGTGAGCTGATTTTGATCCGTCTGTGAACAAAGGAGACCAACCTTCGTGTTTAAGATTGTCCACTATTTCTGTATATGTTGAAAAGTAAACTCTGCTATGTGTATTGTCTTTGTTGAATTGTGTTAGCTTTAGTTCAAAAGATTGTTGGCTTATGTTCCAGGATGGAAGGTTAGTTGTGTGCCCTTTGACACGTTTGAAAGGTAAACCCAATTCTTTGGCCTTTAATATTGCCATGTTAATTGTGGATGGGAGTCGCTTATTGATTTTTGAATTTCCTGTTGCGTCTATGTCTTTGTCGATGATAGAGCCGTAGGAGAAAACAAGTTTTGTGATGATTTTTAAAAGGATTTCAGATTGCCGCTGTTCCAAAGTGGGAAGTCCAGCTTCTACCATGATGTTGACGATTCTGGTTGTGCGGTATGCGTTTACACTTCTTCTGGCACATTGGTGGTATGTTGATCTTAGTATGTTTAACGTACTGCTTGAACATTTACCATAAATAGAAAGGCCATAATCAATGTGTTGACATGAACATTGAGTTTTTTACTAGAAAAATAATAATTTTGTTGCCATTCAAATACAAGCATTAATTAATCGAGCCAACAAGACATATACTCAAAATTTTTTTGACATGACAAACACAAACATTTCTTTGTTATTTATTATTATTATTATTATTCTCTTTCGTTTATTCGTTTCTTTTTAGCCACGCCCCACTCACTCTTTTCACTCTTGAAAATCATTCTTGTAACACACTTGAAAAGTTTTATAAGTATAAAAATGTTACTTGGGCTGTTGGCATACAGCATCCCAAAAAAAACAGCGATATGCAATTTTTTCCTACTACTGATGGTCTAAAAAGAATAATAATAAGATCAATAAAAATGAATTAAAAAAATAATAGTTTTTTATAAACAGAATGTCGCATGTTAAAAGTCTTGGATTCTCGTTTCTCGTTTTTCTCTCTCCTAGATCAGAAAATTTAATTTGCTATCACAATTATTTCGAAAATCGGTTTTTTGCTTTTTTTATTTAATTTCGTCTTGCAGGCAGAATGCCTCATGTAAAAGGTCTTGCGCTATCGTTGCAAAAAAGAATTATTTTGTTATCACAATTATTTCGCATTTTAATAATGAGGAGAAACTGGGTCTATTTGCAAAGAAGAATCATCTTGCTATCACAAATAAACAGTTTTGCACTTTTTGATTTCGTCTTGGAGCCAGACGGCCGGCCGGCCCTATGCGTAACGTTTTGGGACCATATATTCGTTATCATAAGAAAAAGTTATATCTTAAGTTGAATATTTTTTTTACCACGATTAAATGAAAATTCTTTTTTTTTTTTACTCTTCTTTGAGTGCTTCTTGAATACAAAAAGCTCCATGAAAAAGGTCGAGACCGCAAAAATAAGAACTCTATATTTGATTATAGAAAGTAGGGATCAATCTTAAAGTGACAGTGATTTTGTTGAACACTTTTTGTATGAAAAATTTTAGAACACATTTTTTACTGACAAAAAACAACATGTGCATGTTTAAGAAAAAAATCATTTTTCCCTAAAAACAGTTCTTAAGTTTTCGATGAAAAAAACATATTTCTAAGTTCTATTTTCATATGAAACATTTTTTTTTAGAAAATCTACATGGGTCAATAGAACCGTTTTACTAATTTCTGGTTTTGTCCTTAATGGCTCGCTTCTTTTGAAAAACCATTTTTTCGAAAACGAGTTAGTAAATTTGTGTTTTGTTTTAATTTTTGTATTTAGGTGCTTTTAAATATTATTTTAACAATATGGTATACCTACCAATGGAAATAAATTTGCATACATATATTAGTTTACAGTAGAATTTTTTTCTTATTTGCTTTAAAATGCATTTACAAAACTTGAAGTCGAAAGTCTTATAGCTGATTAAAAAAAACCTTTTTAGATACTTAGCCTGTTAAGCATAAAATAACGGTTGTTCCATAAGAAAATCGTCATTTTCAAATTTAAAAGACTGTTAAATGTTTACAAAACTGACCATTAGCAACCAAAGTAGGGGAACGTAGTCTAAAATAGGACCCTAGTTAGAAATTGTAGAATCGAACAGAATTAAAAGGGTTTTTTGAACACGAATCTTAAGTTTATTTACCATCACCGACACATACGAAATGTAAGCAACTTCATAGCTATTATTTAAAATTTTACATGTCAAAATGTGTCTACCTGACTCTAAAACTAGACAGTTTACTGACAGAAAGTCCTGGAGGAAGGATAATTATCAAAAGGTCAGTTTTGATCAGTTAAGTTTGAAGGCGTTTTCAAAATTTAAAATTTTGAAAACTTTTTGCAACTTCTTAAACTTGTAAAGCTAAAAAGTGTTCGCGTTATTTATTAAACTTTAAAGAGAATATAAAATTTCAAGTGAAATGCAATTTCTTACCCAGCAATAAGACATTTTCCTTAGGGGGACCATTTTTGGCCATTCTCCCCTAACTTTATCTAGAAAATCAAGAACGTGGATCCAGTCGTGCATTTTATTTCGTATAGGTTTGAAACTGCCTAACTCCAAAAGTGCATAGAAAAAATATATGTACCTAAATACCTTCGTTTCTGAGCTAAAATTAAAAAAAAAACTCTCCAAAACGTATCTTTAGACATGTATGGTTCGACAAAAAAAGTACCTTAATAAATTCCGCACATCTAACTTTTCTATTCATAACACTTCCTTCCAAATACAATCCATAAAATATCCATCAAATATTTCGTTAAGTTTGACAGAATTTTCATCCACATCCACTAAAAATACTATATCCATCTATCTTTTCCTAATACAAAATATCTTCTCTAAAAAAAAAAACAAAAGAAAATTACAAATTTTCTCCCATGTCTATCTCTATGCATAATTTTGTATCTTAAAAATATCCCCCAAAATAATATGCATGCGCAAACTCCACTTAAATTAATACACAATACAAAAGTGTTATTTTTGTGAGATAATCTATGTTTTTCCCTGTGTGTATCCGTGCCATTCTACCCCCCACAGAGAGAGAAGAGAGAGAGAGAGATAAAAACGCTACTAAAAAAAACAATTATTTCCCTTAATACTCTTGCCGACTACGTTTCGGCCCATAAGTTAATCCAGCAAGAAACTTAAAAACACATACAAATTATAGTCACTTAATAAATATCCACCGTGAAAGTGCATAACACCAACATCCCCCACAGCCCACAACTAAAATAAAAGTAAATTCAAAAAAAAAAAAAAAAAAAATATTTTTTACAATTTTCTCAATATTGATACATTCCAATACACACTTTTTTGGAAAAACAATAAAAAAAATTGAAAAACCGACAAGAGTCTGTGCGTGAAGTCCATATATAAAAATTACCAATATATGAACACAACATGTGTGTATCTGTGTGAACATTTTCTTTTTTTTTTTGTATTTTCATTGTATCCAAATTTTCCCTTCTTATTTGAGGAAAATATAGAAAGAAAATATAGATCACCAGGCAAAAAGGTGTGCTCTCTCTTGGCACAACCAGAAGAAAAACGATTTTTCTCTACCAGATGAAAAACTAGTCGAACATTTTCCACAATATAAAACACACAGTTTTCTTAAAACAAAATACAAAAAAAAAATAAATTAAATTAAATTTTTAAATTTTATTGGAAAATATATTAAAAGAAAAATCGTTTTTCACGTTTACCGAAAATAAAATTAAAAAAAAAATAATTCTCACAAAACGGAAAAGTTAGTTCAAAATTATATATCTATCTACTTGATATTCTACACATTCGTACATATATATATCCGCGAAATCAATTTTTACTTGTGAAATACCAATTTTTTTTAAGAAAAATGAAGAAATTTTCATGAGAATTAAGGATTTACAGTTAAACAAAAATCATTTCTACTAAAATTCTTCATTTTCTAATTTGGAAAAAATCTCCTGAAAATATATATCTACCTAATAGTTCAATACAACAAAAAAAAGTTACTGTGCCGAAAAAAAAATCACTAGATACAATGTGTATCTATATATCTGTAGAAATTTTTTGCATATATTTTTAATGAGTGCTAAAGTGTAATATTTTTCTTTATAGTGTGCTCGTTGAATATAAAATACAAAAATGAAAGTGAAAAAAAGCCAAATTAAATAAAATGTTTAATCAAAATTACCTATTTTAGCAACATATTTTAATTAAATTAATATAAATTTAAAAAAAATAATCAAAAACGATTTCCAAGGATACAAACAATAATTTTAACATAAAACAAAAAAAAAAATCTTAGTAAAATTTAAAATTTACTCATCGTAAAAAAATAGGAATAATTTTTGAAACATTGTCACACAGACATAGATTTACAAAAAAAAATCCTTTTCTCTCACATTCTCATCATATTGGAAGGAAAATTTCCCAAAAATGAAAGCTCGTCCTGCCTTGACTCAGTAATAATAACAACAACAACAAAAAACAGGAGTATTTTTAAAGTAGCGCGTTTTGGACTTTCTTAAGTTGAGTTGGTAAAAAATAAGAACTCTACCACTTGCCTTTTGATTTCAGAGAGAGAGAGAGAGAGAGTATAAGAGTGTGAGATTGATTGAGATTTGAGAGAGAAAGAAATTGTGATAGAAAAGATGCTATAAAGAGAGAGCTCTCTGGAATAGCACCTAACGATTTCTCACCAATTCTCGATTCTGACCTGACTCTACCGCGAGAAAATTCGGGACAAATCGGGAGCAAAAGAACAGAAGAAACACACAGAACCAACGGAGACGAGTTTTCCTTACTTCGGTGTGTCGGTCAAAAATTTTGGGGGCGCGGTGTGTGAGGGTTAAAATTTTCTTTCGCTTTTCTATACACACATTTGGCACTTAAACAGAAAAAGAAAATATATAAATTCTTTCATTAATTTCTAAGTTTTTTCTTTTTTATTTAATGATTTCACACGCAGTCAATCATTCTTGATTTTATAATTCATTTTATTATTTTAATTTAATTTTTTCTTATAGGAGTGTTTAACATTAATAAAAAAATAAAATCTCGTGCAAACTAAACAAAAAAAAAAAGAGGAAAATAAAAAACAAACAGCACAAAAGTGATAAAATTTCAATATTTTCTATATTCAACAAAAAAAAAGAAGCCTTTTTATTTAAAAAAAAAAAAATAAAGAGAACGGGTAATACGAAAATAACCAAAACCAATAACAACAAATCGAAATAAAACCAAAAAAAAAAATATAAAATCCCCAACAAGAAAAAAAACAAAAACTATCCCAAATGAGTTGTTCTCCTTAAACTACGCAAACCATAATAGAAATAGTGTTGCTCTGGCCAAATGATAAAATGATGAAAAATGGATGAAGATGTCGTATCACCAACATCAGCAACATCATCATCTTCATCATTTACTACATCATCATCAACATCATTGTCGAGGAGCTGCTGCTGCTGTTGTTGTCGTGGTCATCAGCACCTGATCAGCCCATTCCGAGGAGCGTGAAGTTTCTTCGTCGTCTTCGTTGTCGTCGTCGTCGTCGTCGTCATTGTCGTGTCTCTATTATTTATTCGTGGTCGTCGTCGTTTTCTTCCGCTGCAAAATCTCGGGTGGCACATCAGCCAGCAGGCCCTGGCCAGATATCCCCATCAGTCATCAGGGGCAGGCAGCAAGTACCTACCATCACAGGAATTATTTGCAGCCAGCACAAAGTGTGGAATCGTGGAATCCGCAAACACGAAATTAGCTTAAGCACAAAATGGCGGATGGTGGACACTCATTTGGGAAGAAGACATTTCATAAGCCAACTTATTGCCACCATTGTTCGGATTTGCTGTGGGGTCTAATCGGACAAGGATATATATGCGAAGGTAAACTTCTTACACAAAAAAAAAATGTATCTTTTCATATTTCGCATCTAGATACATTTGATTTATATTTTTTTATTTTTTTTTTTTTCAACTTTCATTGAATAAGATTTGGTATCCAAATGAATTTAGATATTGTTTATAGAAAAGTTGATGGTATAAGAGACGGATAAGAGGATGATGGGGGTGGGAGATAGATTTTGGTTGATTTACCTCCTTTCTCTATATGGGTACATCAAGTAGAGTTGTCTTTTTGGAAGTTTTCTCTTCTTTTTTTTTTATTTTTTTCGTGTTACTTTTTTACTTACTCACCTACAATACCACCCCCGGAAATTTTCATTGCTGATGGTTTTTGTGAGAAAATATAATATTGGTATACCAAACTTTTCACTAGACATAGACACACACACATATACACAACACATACAATTTCCAATCGCAAGCAAACAAACATACCTACAACAAAAACAACCAACAACTCAAAAAAAAAATAAATACAAAATACAATAAAAGAAACAAAAAAAAAAAACAACAAAAAATTTGTAACCTCTTGTGAGTTTAGGAAGAACTAACGAATAAACGTACCAACGAACGAACGAACGAGACAAGTGTACACACTCCTCTCAATTTACACGAGAAAATGATCGATAATCAGGAAAAGTTAATTCTTATCTGGAAAATTGTACACATGTACAGAAAAATAACCCTCGTTCTGGAGCGGCGCGCATATACCCGCACAAATCTATATATCTCTATAAAGTGGATTTTCCAAAAAAAAAATATGTACATACATATATAGGAATATGCAAAATAAAAAAAAAAAAAAAAAAAAATTGCTAACCAAATTATATCGCGCATCAAAAATATTGTGTGTGAGATAAAGTTGGAGTATTTAAGAATCGGTTAAATATTTTTGTGTTTTTATGGATTTCTTTAAGTTTTTTTTTGTCATCTAAAAAAAAAAACGAATTATTTGATGATTATGTTTATGATGTTTTTTTTTGTTTTTCAAAAAAAAAAAAAAAAACAACCTCATACCTTTACTTAAAGAATATAAAAATTTCACAAAATATATAAGGACTTACTTCTTTTCTATGTTACTGTTATAGATCTCGTATTAAGGCAGATTTAAGAAAAAAAAATACAGTCATAAAGAAGAAGGATTGCTTATCTTTCGTCTTTTAGTTTTTGAAAATAATCGTTCATTCCAAAGTTTCGATGCAAATAAAACACAACTTTTAGTTTTAATTTTCAGCAAAATTTTGATTTAAACTTAAAAAGTTTCGTCTTAGGGTTGAACTGTAAAAAAAAAAATTCAGCAGGAGAACAAACAAAATAGTATAAAAGTTAACACCTAATAGCAACTTTTAAGCGTTGCCTTTTTAATCGATTTAAACCAAACATTTGACACTTTGTTTCTAATAGAATTGCACAATATTGACAATAAGAATAGAGGGGGAGACATGAACCCCCTCTCCCAAGAACTTAAGAGTTACGTAAGAAATTAAGTAGACTCATTGTCAAAAGCATGTTTTTTCTTTATAACATGACGCGATATACGAAATAAAATAGAGGCCACATTGGGAACTTCCCATTAATAAATTATCCTGAAGTCAAAATCGGTATATTTTTTTATCGACATATTTGAAACGCAAAACACAATGCAAGAGTTTTATTAGGCTGATATTCTTATTGATTTCTGATATATTTGAGAGAAACATAGTTTTTCAGCGATTTTTGACTCCCGTGAAGTTGACCCCCAAATTTTCAAAAATTCTGTGTAAATTTGAAAAAGTTCTAGAGTTCTTGCCCCAAAAATAGCAATAGTTTCGTGTAATCTTGGGCAAACATTTTTTTGGACCAAAAATAATAGTGGGTATACCTGCCATATCCGATTTTAGAAAAACTTATTTTTCTCAAAAATAGCTCCAACGATTTAGACTAAAATAATCGCAATCTTTTAAATGGGTAAAATCTATCTCTTTATGAAAAGCATTTTTTTTTTAAATCGTGATTAAAGGTACCTACCATAAAACCGTTTTTTTTTTAAATCCGTATTTTCTTCTACATGACTCACTTATTTTTCAGAAAATTTTCCAAACCCTATATAGAGCTCTAGAACACTTCATTAAGAACTGAAATTTCAAATCAAAACAATTTTTCATGAAAAAAATGGGCTGCTTGAAGTTGGCCCAAGATTACACGGAACTATTGCTATTTTCGGGCAAGAGCTCTAGAACTCTTTCAAATCTATCCAGAACTATAAATTTAATTATTTTAAAGACTTTGATGACTGAAACGTCTTTTTAAAGGCTTCATTAATACATTTTTGAGATAATTTAAAGCTGATTAAAAAGAGTTAGATATATTAACAATTTTGGGAGAAATCTTAAAATTCACGTACTAAACTATATTAGTAGTCTTGAAAAAGAGTGTAATCACACTCGAAACGTCGACTATTTTTCAAATACTTAATAAAAAAAAGTAAAAAGACCTGAAGCCCACAATGAAGTCGAAATATTTTTTGAATTCAAAACAGGATTAATTAAATTTCATAGCCCGTTTTCTTTATATTTTATAAAAATCTCATTTTTGAACAATTTTTCGTAGTTTTTTTTTTTTTTAACAAACAAAAGTGGTTTTCATTATTTGTTCTCACGGCTACCTTTATGTTTTTTTGGATTGCTGAATATGAATATGAATTTCTCCAACTCGGCAAGCGGTCATTTAACCGGGCGGCAAAATTAAGTTTTGCTTATCATTTTGCCGCCCCTATTATGTCCTGTTTATGTTAAATAAAGTATTTTTTGAAAAACTACTCAACCGGACAAATAAAGTCCATTACTTACATTCGTTTATACATTTCCCGGGGGATTCCCCATCCAGAGAATGACGACTGAAATGCAACCATCTCACCGATTTAATAACATTATGGTTTGTTCCGGTTGTAAAAACATTTTTCAAAATTTTATATTACCATTTATCTACATATTTGAAAGAGAAAATGTCGTTAAAATAAAATTACATCCGGGTGAAGACTCTTAAAATGGTCGCTTGATTAATAATTGAGGAGCTTAGGAACAAAAAGTGACATTTAAACTTTTTCATTTTGCTCAGAAATTGAGAAAAAAGAAATTAAGATATGCCTGCGCAATTTTTAAAATTTCTGTTTTGCTTATACGGGGCACATAAACAGCCTCTATTTTTAAACATTTATTAGTTTTTCAGTAGATTTTAAAATAGGTTTTATATTCCATTTAATGTTTTGTAAATGTCACCTCATAACTCAACACCAAGGAAATGTTACCTTTTGAAAATCAAGCAACGATCAACTCGTTCAATACCAAGTCTATAAAATACTATGAGTGAAAACTACGATGGTAATATTTGCTATTTAGATATTTAAGCTTTAAAAACCGCAATAACATGCTAAATTAGGTATGGCTTTTAAGATAAGCGCCGGCAAATTATACGACATAATTATACAACATAAAAGAGAAAGCAACCCATGACATGGAATGGAAAGCTAAATAGTTAAAAGTTTCTTATTTTGTCACAAATCATAGTTAATAGGGGTGTTCACATTGACTCACATACCGGACGACCAAATGACAGCTCTCTCGGTTGGCCAATATCAAAATCATTTTAAAACCATCTGACCGATGTCAATCCGGCCATTTTGACAGCTCGTGTTCCGGTAAGTTACTCAATATAAACCCCCTACCACAGACTAGGCTTTCTTTTCCTCTTTATTTTTTATAAGATTCACTTATTCACTAAACAATTTCAACAAGATTTTTAAATTTTTTTATTTTAGAGTCTTAGAGAGTCTTAGAGTCTTTAGAATCTTATGTTAGACTTTTGAGCGACAGTCGTCTATAATGGACCACAAGGTCTTTTCTCCTTCTCTCATAATTTGGAAACTGTAACACAAGGCGTGATTGAACTTTAGATTGCAATCAATAAATTATCACTCAATTACGTATTACAATTTTTTTTTTTGTACTTCTATTCACGATCGTTTGAACTTTTCCCAATCAAATTTCATGAGGCAAAGAGGGTTGCCTCTAGTGCAGGAAAATAGAGGAAAACAAATTTTTGAAGAATCTCTGATGATGAACACTCTGCGCGTCTGGCATAAATATAGAATCTGTGATTTGTCTCCACTTGAGAATAAATAAAAACAAAAATAAGCAAACAAGAAAAAAAAAGTCAAATTTAATAAATTAAATATTCACGGTAACACAATTTGCAAAATGTAATTTTGTAAATCTATTTAGAAATATGCAATTAATTTCACTTTTAATTTTAATTTTAAAAATGTTCATAAAACTAAAAAAAAAATAATATATAAATAGAACAGATACAGATACTTAAGACAAGATGTTTCCTCCTTGAATTGAATCGAGGAATTGAAAATGAGTTTGTATTTTTTTGTTTATTATTTTTTTGTTGTTGTATTTTATTATTGTTTTACTTTTATTCACCTTTGTGAACATATAGAGTTGTTTTTTTATTTTTAATTTTAATTTACTAGTATTTTCATTTGTGAAAATATTTTGTACAAAATTTTTGTTCAAAAATAAATCTGTGTGCTGCGTATTTATTTTTGTCTGTCGGTCCACTTTAAAACTGAAAACGTAGGTTGTTTGTCGTTGATGCATAGTATATGTCACAGAGGTGTGACAATGTTTGTAGGTATTTTATATGAAGACGTTTTGTTTTTATAGGCATTGTGCTAGCTGCAGAAAAATTAAGTATTGAAATGAAGTGTCGAAAATGTTTTGGAATGTTGTTTTTTCCTTAGAGGCGAGGCGTGGTTATACTTTTTCTTTCATGTATTTTTGTTTTTTTTTTATTTTTTAACAAAATTCCGTGATTGTATAAATTTTGTTGCGTTTATTGAACAGAAATTTGAAGAAAGTCCCTGGAATGCACATTTTTGTAAAAACATAAATGTTTAAATCATCTATAAGTCTCTTTTAACCAAGGTTTTGCTTTTGCTTATCAAACTACACTATTTTTATGCTTAATGCCACGAGTATCAGGGTTTTGCCATTAGTTTGTTTGAAAAACTTTCTGATTGTTTTTTTTAACTTTTCATCGAAACTAAAAAAATAAACGGTAGATAAATAGTGAAGAGCTTCAAAATTCGATGCTCATTTCATGTTTTATTTGATTACACCAAAACTAACTAAAACGTTTTTCAACTACAGCAAATTTTCCTTAAAGATTGCAATAAAAACAGCAATTTATAATTTATTCTTTTTATTTATTATATAGTTATTTGTTATTTGTCATTTTGTCATTCCAAGGTATTTAACAAATGGAGAGATTTAAACTTTTAAAGTTGGTTTTTAGAGAGGATTACAATGGTAACCGGCAAACGAAAACTAGCGAACGTAAACTTCCATTATTTTGGCCCATACCACCTTTTTGTCAGGGGTACTGCCTCTTGTCAGGAATTTACCAAACCTCCAAAAAGAGTAGGTACATACTTGCCAACAGAAAATTGTAGGTCCAGTATGTTCCTGCTTACTACATCTACACAGGAAATGGTTGAGAGTGTCAGTCACTAGGCTTTGGTTTTTCGTAAGTTAGTCGTGTCACAAAATAAATTTATGGGCTTGACACGATAACCTCATTGGTGTTGTCTATCTACACTTGGAGTTAATCACTTCAACAAGTGTCCACGAAAACTCGGATAACAACCACTGCCATCGTGATACTCCCGAAGGGCCATTCCCAATGAACTGGGCTATGCCTCGATCAATTGTGTTTTACCATCCATATTATTATTCGCATAATTCTACTTTATGGTAAAAAATGACTTAAAGAATATTTTGGGGAAAAATTCCAATTGAAAACTAGTTTTCGTTAAAAATTTTTTTAATTTTTTTTCCTGACACAAAATTTTGTTTGGTATTGGAAAATAAAGTTTAAAGTTAACTTTTTTTTGAGCCATTTGTCATCGATTTATGCTATATTCGCAGTTTCGCACATCGATTTTAAAAAAACTTTCGAAAACTTTAAGATAAAATTAATCCTGCACTCAAAAATTGATTCGAAGATAACTAGGAAGTTACTTTGTTTATTTGGCTTAATTAGCACTAAAAATTGTTTATTTAAAGACCCAAACGGTGGGACTCATCAGTCGCTCATTTTATTTACTTAAGGAAATAAGTACAAGTACGTACCCACATACTTGCTCTTAGGGCCAAAAATACTGTGAGCCTTGAAGCTTCTCATATAAAAATTTGAAAAAAAGTAATTTTATAAGAAACTAGCTGTTTGGCCTTGCACATTGATTTTTGTTTTTGTAATTGCATTTACTGTCTTATATCATTTATAAAATTGGCTGGCCTGCATTTTTTAACATTTTAAATCCATACTCCAGTGCTCTTGATTACACAACATTTTTTGTTTTTCCACGTGGACCATAGAAAAATTAGTTTGAAGTTTTTCCGACGCATTAGCAGGCTAAATAATACAGTCCATGTCCAAGTGAGAAACATTTAACATTACGGAAGACCGAGGAAAAAGTGTGGAGTACCTGAGAAAAAAACATGTGAGATCGTAAACAAAACTTGGAGTTCAAAAGTTCATTTACCGGTATTCCGTGATGTTTACCGTCCTAGTTTTTGGTATTTTTTCCACCGCGAATTTTCATATTCTCTTCCGCGATTCTACGTTTTTCACGAATTTCCTTGCGGTATTTCGCGATCACTTACGTGACTTTGTTTTACATATTTAAGATAGAAAAACGTAAAATTCATTACAAAAATGACTTAACAACTTCTGAAACTGCTGTCGGCTCTAAACTTAGTATGCCGTTTGATTTAATTAATAAAGATACATTTTTAGAAAAAAAAAAAAAAAATCAAATCGTTAGAGCTGTTTATAAATAATTTTTTTCTAGATAAAAATTCTCAAAAATAAATTTTATATGAAATTTGTAAGAAAATATTAGTGCACATCTAAATCCAAAAACTCTAAAAAAACACTGACCTTTTGTCTCAAAATTGTCATCGAAATCAGTTCAGTTGCTCACGAGAAAATCAGAAAAAAGAAAAACGATTCTATGGAAAGTACCGTTATTAACTAAAAAAAAAATATTTTTTTTATTAGGAAAGTACGACCTTGCATGTCGTCCAAATCCAAATCGTTCGTTATTGAAAAATTAAGTTTTTCTATCTTTGTCATGTGGCAGTTACCGTTAATTATGGCCCCCTCTAGACTCTTAACTACGAAGTTTGAAGAAAATAGCTTCAGTGGTTTGGACCGCAGACAGATAGAATTGCCGGACCCAATTTGTCTGCATTCTCTATCATCGTTATGCCATCTTTGATTGTGATCTCAAGATCAATTACAAGTGTAGGAATTGATTTTTATCCTTCCATGCACAAATCCTATTTACCTACTTAATTTTAACTATTCACTATCGGACACTAGCTAAAATACTTACCTACAGATTTATTCACAAACAAACTATCAACTAATTTTAAAAACTACAATTAGATAAACAGTCTTCGCCTCAAACGTACAAAATCAAAAAATATTAAAAAAAAGGTTACGTATACGCCACAGTGAACGTCTTTTTCGTTTTTTTTTTTTTTAATTTCTATTATCATTTTTGTTTGTTTGAAATAAAACAACAAGATTTAAGTCAAAACGCAATCGAAAGTTAAAGCTTACTGGTCCGCTATAATTCTAATTTTATATTTAAGATTTTAACTTAAATTAGTAGTCTGAATTATTTTCTTACGGTCTGTGTATTTTGCTTCCCCTTTTAAGCTTAAAATCTATGAACCTATGTAATTATTGATGTGATGCTTATAATTTTTGAAGTATAGGGATCAGTTAAAGCGGTTTACTTTAAAAATCAAGAACATTTTTGTTTAACGAAATAAGAGTTCATTACGACTTAAGTTTAAGTCCTTAGTTTGAAGATTTATTTATGATAAACATTCTCATCAATATCAAGATTGACATTAATTTACATGAAAGTATCAACTTTTCGTCTGGACCAGTTTTTTTTTTTTTTTTGATTGTAAAATTTAACAATCTTGTCAAAATGTACAAAAAAAAAAAACAACAAAGTTTGCATGTGAACACAAACAAGGACTCAACTTCACAAGTTGTAATATTGATTTTCTTACAAAACATTTAAATGTTTATTTTCACTGACGCACCACGGCACCGTCCGTGCACCAGTAGTCGCCGCTCCGCGCCGTGCCGTGCATCAGCTCAACCGTACTCAACCGAAATAATCAACCTCGTCAATAAGTTAATATGGTCGCGGTCATTAATGACGCACAATTAGCCCTTCATTTAATATTTTTGGCTTTTGCTTACTCTCGTTGATGTTTTCATTTCCATCGTTTTTCTTGCCTGCACCCCCCCACAATATAGTCGACAGAGTATTATAATATAGCCTTTCACTTACTTTCAATCTGGCATCTACGACGTACTACCTATTTGCGTGTGTTTTCTCATGCGATGATGGACGATGCGTTCTTTGTTGAGTTTCACTCTTTTATACTATGCCCTGAATCTGGATCTTGTAGTGTTTTATTTAATTTTTTTTTTTTTTTTTTTTTTTGTTTTCTATACATGAGAAATTCATTCAATTATTTATTTCGTATTCAAAAATAGAACTCTTGTTTTCTAGTTTTTGTTTAAAAAAATATACTCTTTTAGATTTTTAAATATGATCTTTTAATTAGCTGAGATTTTAAAAATGAATAAATGGTATTTCTTTACCCACTTTTCAAACGACTTTTTATTTATGATTACTCAGAGTTTATTCTTATTTCAAATCCGAGTCTTACTGAACTTTGGCGACGAGTTAGCAAATAATATAAAAAAACTTAAAACTTCTGAATACATAAAAATCTGAATTTCGATTTTTTTTCCAGTACAAAACTCAAAATAAAAGCATCTAGAAATGTAGTCCTTTTGGCGTCAGCTCATTTACTAAAGGATATCTCTTAGGGTCTGCTATTTATATATACACCACGAATTGGCTTTGCCACTGGAAAAAAGTAATGCACTAAGTTGCTTTGCCAGGCAATGCATCCCCACGTTAAAATGGCAAAGGCCTCCTACAAGCAGTTTTTTTAAATGATTGGTAACTTTTTTCTTTGATAAAAACTAAATAAAAATCAACTCTACTGTACTGTAGGAAATATAATTTACAAACGATTTTAATAAAGAAAAGTTATTTTAAAAGAAAAACGCTACACATTTACGACAATTTTGTACCTTGCCTTTTTAGATTCCGGGAAAGAAAAAAACCAACAACAACAAAACAGGCAGAGAACTGTGAACATTTTGGGAAGTTTGCAAGTGGAAATGTGCAACCAAAATCAATTTTTCGATTCTTACAATTTGGTTTAACCAAAAAATCGATTAGCAAATGATCCCCCTTACTTCTACCCTATATATATACGTTCTTTACTCTTCAACATATAACAGAGCAATTATTAGATAAATACCCGCCAATCTTCAGATTGATTTAAAAAAAAAATACAAAAATGAAGTGAAATTAACTTCATTTTTGTATTTTTTTTTAACTAAATCTTCTTGGCAATCGATAGAATTTATGGCGGAGAACAATATTCCAAAAAAAAATTAAAATACAAAAAGTGTAACTCTCACCTTTTGTTCCTAAGCTCCTCAGTTAATATGCTTACTGCAAAAAATAAATAAAAAGTGTTTTTACAAAAAAAAAAACGATCAATTAACTGTCATTTTAACTACTTTAAATGCGGTGAGAGGCTATTCTAATGTGACAAGAAAAATGCTTATTTAAGCAATTTTAAACAAAATTATCCCAGAAAATGCCGTTAACTTTAAGAATTCTAGCAACACTTCTCCAAAAGAGTGATAGTAGTGTTGCTTTTACGGTCATAAAAAGTTACCTTATAATTAACCAAAGACGTACGAAACATCATGAGTTAAGAATATGCTCCAAGTGAGGCTTTTCAAGTGTTACGGACTGTATATTAATATTTGTTTTCTGAAATTAAAGGAGAATGGGCTACACATAGTAGCCTGTATCGTTGGAAAGGTCTCGACTGGTGCATCAATTTTTTGAATGTGCACAAGTCTGTATCTCGAGGGGGAAAAGAGTTTTTAGGTCTTCTTTGTCAAACTGAGTATTCAATTTATTAATTTGTTCTTGGTCAAAAACTTAAAAACGTTGATAAAATCAAGTGCAATAAAATTAGGCAGTCAATGAGGTGAATTGCAATCGATGTCCCAGCTTCCCTTCTCCCCTTACCCCCAAGGAAAAAAATACAATGTTATTACTATACTAGTGGAAAAAATGGAAAGATAAAAAAATATTGATTGTTTTTAATAGTTTTCGAGAGGCTGTATTTAAGTAAAAAATTCCTCATTTTTGAAATTTTGATACTTTTTTTTTTCATGACTAAAATAAAAAATTAAAAAAAAAATTTACTTCTTTTCACATTTTTACCGCTTCCAACATTTAAATGTATGAACAAAATTATAATACAAAATATTTTAAATATTTGTTTTTCATAAATTTAAAGGTTGAAAGCAGTAAAAACGTAAAAACTTATACGAAAATAACTAAAAATTATGGCAAACTTCCGTTATTCGATTTTTTTGAGAAAAACTAAAACCGCAGTATTGTGATCATCACTCATTAAATAACATACACCAAGTTTAATTGAAATCGTTAGAGCGGTTTTTGAGAAAAAGCCAATGACTCGAAACCGTTATATGAGAGGTAATCGTTCTAATCGACATATTCAAAAACAAAACAAAAAAAAAAAAAAATCAACCTTGCAAATTACCAAAATGTAATCTGTAAGAAATTTCATGCAAATCCGTCGACCCGTTTGGGGTTAGGCTTTCTGTACAGATGAACGCACAGGCGAAAAGACGCACAGACACACAGACCGACACGGACGGCATGACGAAAACCACTTTTTTGGACTTCTCGATCGTCGTAATGGTTGTTTTGATTAAAACCTCGATTTTTTTTGACACTAAACCAATACTTGCCCATATAGAGCAAAATATAATGATAAACATCATTGGTTTGTCATTTTCAAGACAATACTAATGGGCATCTATAAACAAAATTAAAAAAAAAAACACAGCTTTCAAGAAAATCAGAAAAAATAAAAACGGCTGTATGGGAGGTACAGTAGTTAACCGATGAAAAAATATTTTTGTACACACAAAAACTTTAATAAAAAGCGTTACAGCCGTTTTTGAGGAAATCAATTTTTTTCCATATTGGTTGTATGACAAGCACCTACCCTTAATTTTGGCCCTAAGGAAAATTACAATTTCTCCTCTAGGGAATCACTAAAAACCGAAGGGAATCGCTTCAGTAATTTAGGCTGTAGCTCAAGATAGAAACAGACAGACGGACCGACGCACGGACAGACTAACAGACTTACAGACTAACTGCCAGAGAATTGTGAGACCCATAATTTCATGTCTGATTGTTATCTCGAGTTCGATTTTTTTACGAATCCTAAACTTGCCTTGTAGTACCTGCATATATCGTAAGTAAAAAAGGTAGATACATCGCTTTCTCCCCATTACTTTTTAGATTATTGAAATAGAGAAATATTAAGTATGCCAAACAAAAGTCAAGATCTGATCTTTTAAATTTAAAGAACATTCTTAGGAACGTACCTATTTAGTACGTTTGCTAAAGAAATAAAAAATATAGTTCAAATTTTTCATAACAATATACTGCTGTGGGCATCGGGATCCAATTAATTTCAAAGGGTTACTCCTATTATTTAAAAACAGTAAAACTTAAAACTGTTTCTCATGTGCATAAGCTTAATCCGAAATCAAGAAAGTAACTACTGTTGGGATGCCCAACATTATATAAAAATTAGTTGCTTTCAACACTTAATCGTTTTTCAGAGAAATATGTACTTTTGATGCAAATTTTCTTGTTAACTTACCCCATACGCCAAGGTAGATGAAACTATTCAATTTCCTTGTGACTTGGGTATATCTTAACATTCATATAATTTTATTTGATTTCACGCGTAAAATCTGTTTTATACTTTTAAACTAACGCAATACTACACATACTTACTCTGAACTTCTTATTATTACTCACCAGAAGATAAATGAATCATCGTCAATTTATCCTACCCTCCCTCTGTTTCAGGAGTTATGCATCCACAATATCTGTTCAATACAGCGATTTTTTATTTCTTCTATTTCTTTTATTATTCGAAATTAAAGTATTGAATTAACGCGTTTGTTGGTTTGTCGTTTGCTGTTTCATTGTCAAAGTTTGTAAGCCCTTCCCTCTGCATCATCAACTAAAAATCTGCTTATTGATTTCCCTGGATGTAGGTACATTTATTTGCAAGATTTACTAACTCTGAGTTAGCTCAGGACTGAAAACCTTAAGAAACTAATTGAACTGATTAACTTCTAGTTAATAAAAATTAGACTTCTTCAAAAAACTTCGCAAAAGTTTTCGCAGAAAATTCCAATCCGATGCACTAATCCAATACATCTCGTCAATCGTCTTATTCAAAATAATTTTTTCTTCAGCCAAGTATTTGAAAATGTGTATGTGTATTCAAAACGCAAACAATAATAACCAAAAAGATGACATTCCATAATATAAAACAAAAAAAAAAAAAAATTATGGAAATAGTATTTGACGGGAAACAAAAATTACAAAAACAAAAAAAACATCCTAGAAATTTCCAGGAGAATAATTTCTTACGACCAAACGACGACGTCATAGAAAACCTATTTTCCAAAGTGTTTTTACCATAAAATATATATATAAAAAGGAAAAATAAGAACCAAGAAGAAAACTAAGTTATTCCATCCATAAACTTGAGTTTATTTATACGCATTCTCTGGAATTCCCTGTTTCTCTCTTTCTATCTCTCACTCTTGGTCCATAAAATTGGTTCTTTCTATAAAATGTGTATTTTATATGGGAATGCGCAGAAAAATTTTCAACGTTTCCATTTAATGGAAGTGATTTTTTTTATTCGTATAAATGTGTTGGTATTTTGCAGAATAATATCCTTTTTTTTTTCTTTGCATAAATCTTAGGTTATGTTTTCGATAATACAACACACAAATACCTACAATTAAAAGGGATATTTTGTACATATGACTGAAGGGAAATTATTATATTTTCACCAAAAACTAATCTTGCTATTGGGTTTTTGAAAGGAAATCTCGAAAGAAATATTTTTGTTTGTTAATTTTCAATTATTTTTGTTTGATTTATTAAAAATGTCCCATATTTTTGTTCTATAATATCCTAAGAGTCATTTAGAAGTTTAAAAGAGTTCTTTAAGTTCCTGCGCCTAATGTGACTTCTGAAATGTTATGTGAAAGATTGTTACAAACTTTCTTTAAAGTTTCTGTTAAGCCATACAAAAGTAAGTAATAACATTGGTAATCCCAAACATATTGTTTTTTTTTATAAAAAAATATTTAAGGACGCGCGCTACAATCCTATATGGAACTGGGCCTCAAGTTAGAAGCTTCCCTTATAAGCTTTGTTGATAGCCAGCTAGCTTAGATACGCAAGTTAATTGAGATCCCAATCTACCGCCTAAGTGGCGGCTCCTCTGCGGTGCAGTCGTTAGCTTTTCGGGCTGTACCACTGTTGATGTCCATGGGTTCCACATGGCCCAGAGGCGGACGCAGGTGAAGGTCTTGGGAGTTATAACACCCCCCAAAATTTCTCGAATAAAAGAAAAAGGATTCATTTTCTAAAATAAAAAAAAAAACATATTGTTATTTTCGTGCCAGAAATTCTTTTCAAAAATAGGTTCCAAATTACGAAAATAGGAATTCTTTTAAATATAAATTGGACCAATTTTCATTGAAATTTGCAAAAAAAAAATTAAACGGTTGGGCCTTATTGCGAGTGTCTTTTCGCAAAAAGTCTAGTCGACTTCTTCCAATTCTATTGAGCTTCAAATAGCAACCGAAACTTGCAATAAATACATTTTTTTTCTATTCGACTTCAATTCTTTGAATACAAACTCGCAATAAGGCCCTTTGGTCACAATTTTTTTAAATTTCTAGTAAATTAGACAATAAGTAACTCTTATTTATAAAAAAATGCCATATTGAACATTTTAATGTCACGTTGCCACAAGGAAATTGGCGTGGCAAAAAAACATGATCTTACCACATCGGCCATATTGATGCAACCGAAAAAATATTCTTAGAATGTTTATCAAGAGAAGTATGTGCTAATTGTTATTTTTTTCAAGATTCTTCAGGCTTTTTCCGCGGTGTTCGGTAAGAATCAACGTATTTTTCTGTTGATGGCAAAGGTATTCCAAGATTATTTATGTGCTACTATTTCGTTAGTTATTTTGGTTTAATAATTTTTTCGATAAACCTAATATCATGAATACAGAAATTTATTGAAAATTTGCATAAAACTTGACTATAGCACCACCTACTTCAAATTTTGTATCGCAAGAATGTTTATCAACATCAGACTTTCGGTATTTCGAGCCCATTGAGTAAAAAACAAACAAACATTAATTTTTTTTATAGAGATTCCCATACAAAAATCTAATTTATATTTTTTAAAGAATTTTTTCAATGTCTACTCTCTCGGTCGATCCGTCCTTGAGGGTTTGCTAGATTAACGCACAGTGATTAATATTTATGATGATTTTTATTATTATGAACTTGCCAGGTGAACTATATTACCACTACGAGTATAACTACCTTACCATTTCCATTAACACTTTTCCTCACTTGCGACTTCCTCAATAGAAAGTATTGCTGAAATAAGTGCGAATCCCGCCGCAAAGCATTCGTCGGATTCTATAATACGGGTGAATATATTTTTTGATCCACTACAATGCTGAGGTTTCAGTTCTGGGTCTATAGTCTTATGAGATTCTTTTCATCATTTGGTAAAACTTCCGAATCATGTACGCCTCCTTATCTTGGCTATAACGAGGAAGTAGTCCGCGTCAATGTTGTAATGTCCAGACATTCATAGTGTCTTGCTTTGATTCCAATAATAATCAATTTGGTTGACATTTGATTGATCTGGAGATATCTATGTCCACTTGATGTTGAGAGGTGTGAATTGCATACTAGCAGTGACAACAAATAAGTACCCTCTCATTAACGTAAATAAGTGCTATGTCGGTGTCTGGGGTTGTATCGGGCAGGCTATATTTTCCGACTGCATTTCCCAGGATCATCAGTCGAAAGGCACTTGTTCACGCAGTTACAGCTCAAAACTTGCTGTTTAGGTCTGCTTTCAACGATACATCCAAATAAGCGAAGCTGGCAGTAACAGTCACCCTAGTATCTCTGTTTTTAATTTTTCTCTAGCCGCTAGTTTTTCAATAACATGAAGACATAGTAGGTATACCACGAGAAAATCGTTTCTTATTTAGTTTGCAAGGTTTGTCATCAATCAAATCCGCCCGCATGCCAGGCTTTTCGTGATGACAGAACTCGTTCATACTTTTGTTGTGCAGTTACCCCAGCGCAGGAGTCTCCAATCTTTTTTTTTTGCCAAGGTGATGTGTCTTATTAGAAACACTCTTCCCCCTCTCCGTTTGGTTTGAAAAATAATCAACCGAAATCTTCAATTCAGGTCAGAACAAAATTTAGCTCCAAAGTATCAGCAGTTCCCTAAGCCTGTTGGTAACCAAAACATTTGTTTTTGCAAGCAAAAACCCATTACAAAAATTGAAAGAAATCAATGAGTTGTTTTCTACTACCCTAAAGGGGCCAATCCATAGAATCCGTCTCGACCGTTCTGTCAACGAATACGTTGTCGATGAAGTTAAGAGTTCGGCTACTTTTTTCGTTGCTTTTCATAACAACGTGTGTATTTTATCGAGCTGTCAGTTGAAAATGTCGACGTAACGCACGTGACGGATTCTAGTTGGCCCCTTATTTTATGTTTGACACTCTTTAACTCTAACTATAGTAGACAACATACTTAGGGACTTTTTGAAAGATCGTGTTCGCCAGGGAAGTCATTGAGCCTAATTCCGTAAAAAAAAAACGATCGAACGATATCAATTCGAGGATAGCTGTCTTCAATTGTTTCTTGATATGTGTTATCAAAAGAAAATTGTCTGACGATAATCGCATAACAGACTGACCCCCTGAACTCCTTCAAGCACGAAGTAACAGGAGAACAGTTTTTTTGACATTGATGAAGCAGGGTTGTCTCTCGAAGCTTTGGCATACGCAGCTCATAATCTCTAAATTAACTAACTCTATTGTAAAACTAACAGATTGCTGCTAATTGGCGGCAATTCGAAAAATCTGCACTTATATCGATCCAGTAAATTAATGGTAAGGTTTCATTCATCCATTTCCTTCTGATGAGCTATTGTCCATCTTTCATGAAGATCATGAAGACCAAAAACAAAAGGCCATCTTATGTCTTTTATCCTATGTTTAATAAGGCAGTACCGCAAGTCAGTACTATTGATTTTCTTTTGACTACAATATTGGACTCTTCTATCTGAGGTCGAAGAATACTTGAGAGGAAAACTAATTAAAACAAAAAATCAAACTGCATAAAACTGCAGTATAATGCTCTTTTTTTTAATAAACCACTCTATGTTGTTAATTTAGATAAGAACTTTTTCATTTTACTCTCGCCCAACGATGGAGTTCCACTCTCAAAAGTGTCACATCTTTTTTTTTTATATATTTTGTCACACAAAAGCAGAAGCTATGTTGCTTCTTCTTCAACAACTCATTGAATCAAAAATGAACGTGACGAGTGCTTTGTCGGCCCTTGGCGTGTCGGTCGTCGGGTGTAGGCTTGAAAATGTAAACCCCACTTTAACCCTTTCCATCAACAGCGATACCCAACATTGCAAAACCGGATAAAAGGCAGCAATCAGAGCCACCTACACTTGAAAGCTGACACAAACTTGCTCGGTTTTGGTAACGTTACGTGTGTTTGGTTGACATCCTTTTAGCGCCGATAAGTAAAAATAATAGATTATAATGAACAATGGCCTGCCACTTGTATTCCTTTTGCCTTTCCAAGCAACTACGACGACGACGACGCGACAAACGCACGGTGGTGCCCGTATGATGGAGGCAGCAACAGCAGCAGCAGCAGCGGTAGTGGGCAGGCATATAGGGGGTGTCGGGCTGACTGAGTCGTTTAAGGAAGCGCAAGAACAATGCAAATAAGTTGAAGCATAAGCTTGAACATGAGGTTCAAAAAGTACGTCATCGTGTTATTTAATGTCAATATGACGGAACAGTTCAATAGAATGTAGTTTTTGTCTTTTTTTCTTATTCTAAACTTTTTTTTTTTGTGTGTGCTGCAAGTTGATCCCATGGAATATCGATATAGAGTGGGTACTTGAGTATGTTTTCTAAAGAACTACGAGTGCACATCATTGTAAGGTACCTACATTGTATTGTTGCTTGCTTTCATATTGTTGATAGAAATCGTTAAACGACATTTGAGATAATGCAACAAAAGAAAAATCCAAATATAGAAAAGACTGTGATATTTTAGGAATTTATACATAAGTTTTATTATCAAGACATTTTTTGTCAGCTTTAAGAAAATAGTGTTACTTTATAATAACTATTTTAATGATACCTATTTAAAACAGTCAGGTGTTAAATCACAAGATCCCGGGGGTCACTTTATAAAAGATGATTTTTCGGTGAAAATCCAGGTCAACAAAATATGCATTTCAAGGACTCAATAAGCGAAGATAGGACGTTGCCGTTGATCGACCGGCTTGAGTTCTTGTGTTAAGACCTACGTCTGTATGTATAATATGGTGCAATATCGTTTGTGGAATGTCTGATTTTAAAGATCTACGAGGAGTCGATAAACCTGGGTTTTCTTCAACACGGCTACAGCAGCAATATTCTCAGTTGTTTTTGAGCGACGCACATGGTTTAGATTCTTCACATCACTTACTTGTCCCGACAGTTCAATTTGTTTCACCAGTTTAATTATTACCGGTCGAAAAAGTGCGACGGCGATAACTCAAAAGTGCTCTAGTTTTGTGAACTGTGACTGCAAAAATTTTTACTATTTTTGTAATGAATTTAAACAATTTCAATGCGTTGTTGAAACGTGTATCGTTGCATTTTTAAAAACGGATTAAATTTTACTTGTCAAATGTACTACGAAATATGAAAAAAATGTATTTCTTTTTAGTAAACCGTGGAAAATGTCCATTTCTAACTTTGATATAACAATTTCTTTAATGTATAATCTCAAAAAACCACTGTTTTTTAGTTTAGTTTTGACTTTTTTTTCTGTTCTAGTTAAGGTTTGAAAGGTATTCGAATTACTAATCGAAAAACTTTTTGATAGCCACCCAAATACCGCAAAATTGTTAGCAGTAATAAATTTTGAAAATTTTTATATAAAATTATTGAAATCTCATAAATTTATAAGAAATTGTTACTATTTAATAATTCTTTACTATTACAAATGCTAAAAATTTGCAACCCGTTTCAAGAGCTTCTGCTTAATATCGTTAAGTTGTTTCAGAGAAAGTTATTAACTAAAAAAACGGTTCTGTGATATTTGCCGTTAATAACTTTTTTTTTAATATATTTCTTTTTTCTTTCAAAAATGTTTAAACAAAATCTTTACAGCTATTTTTTTTAAAGAAAAAATAAGGATTTCCTTAATATTTATACGGCAGGTAACATTTTGTTTGAAAAAAATCGCTTCAGCTAGCACACAGTGTAGTATTCGGCTATAAAACTTGGCCAAAAATCTGTTTTTTGTTTGCAAATTACCATCCCTGATTTGTTACTTGCTGCAAAGCTAAATGGTAAGTGCACCAAAATGCAAAAAACCGGAAAGCTCTAGCTCTCCACATAGGACAACGCGATCGGTGAGAGGTTACAATTCGTCCCGTTTCTGCGTGAACCTCGTATGAAAAACTTTGCTGGAAAACTATGTGTAAGGAAGATGAAAAAGTATAAATGGTGAAATAACCTCAATTAATAAGATTTTATAGTTAGTTCGATTACTTTGAATTCAATCCAATTATTCAATTTCGAGAAAAAACTAAGATTTCTTACAAAAACTACACAATTTTTGTTTGTGGTTCAAGCAGAAACAGGACGAATTGAATTATACAATAGTGCGTTTTTGTAAAAAGCAATGATTTTATTGTTTAATTAAGAAGCTGTGTAATTATTTTATAAACTTTTTTTTATCGTTTTTCATACATTATTGAAGGCTTTATTTAAAGGTTTTTTTACTGATACATCGAATTTTTGCAGTAAATTGCAGTTTCTCTGTCTAAATGGCAACGAAAATATTTTGGATAAGCTCCTGTTCTCAATGAAAAAGTGACATTGTAAACATTAATATACTCGTAGATGAAAGTAGCAGTTTTGAATAAATTAATATTTTTATCTGTTTTACGATTTTTAACTAGTAAATTAATATAAAACTTGTACAAGTAGGTACTAGTTAGAGGCATAAAATATTTTTGGCTAGGTTTTTGGACCAAATATCACACTGTGCAGTGGTTTAATCTTTAGCTGACTTTGAAAATGAAAACCGCTTTCATCTATCAGCTTTTGTTTTTGAGATATTGCATATTTTCAATTTTGTAGAAAAAATGCAAGAAAAAATTGGGAGACATACTCTAACTCCAAATAAAAAAAATCTCAATCGGATACAATCTCCAGAAAAGGGGGCCAATGGACGAATTTTTTTTCTCCCACAATCACCAAAATCCCCACATACCCAAAAAAATTTATTACTAAGCCAACGAAAATAATAATACCTAAACATAATAATTAGATTACCTTATTGAACTATTTAACTTATAAATCCTATTATTTTTATGAAGAAGTTTAATATATTTTTGTACCTACTTGACACTAAAACAAAAATTATAACTCATTTTTTTGTGATGTGATGGTCTAGTGGTAAGGTGTTAGACTAATTAACTTAAGCTTCAGGGTTCGGTTGAATTTTGTCGTTTTCCGTTAGGAGTTCGTAAACCATCTTATTCTTTCACTTTAAACTTTGATTTATTTGAAATAATTTCTTCATTTAGAAAGTGCGTAGTTGATTGAAAATTAAAATTCCATATATCCACTTTAAGGACCCAAAATACTCAAAAACGGAATAAAAAAAAATTATAGCGGTTATTCTGAGGTCTGTGGAATGGAACCAATTCACTGATTTCATTGTGTAAATAAGATTTTTCAAAACGTTATATTGCCGTTTGCGGAAGAGAAAATGCCGTTTTAATGAAGTAACAGTAGGTTAAAAACCTTTAAAACTCATCAAAAGTGGTTAAAAACTGTTTTTCATCTAACCGAATTTAATGGGTTTAAATTTAAGACTGTCCATTGGAGTTTCCTTTGTAAAAATACTAAAGAAAATCTTCCAAAAAAGGTTAATATGGAAAATAAGACGATGTTTCCGAACAAACGAATAGCTAAGCGAATGATTTAAAAAAAAAGTATTTATTATATTACTAAAACCTCTAGAAACACTTTTGCATTCAAAAATCAGAAGTGTAAGATCCTTCGAGTTTGGCCGCGTTCAAACATAGTGCATAGTATAGTTTAAGGCAACAAGTACGTCAAGAACTGGCAGACCTGTGAAAATTAGTTACTAGAGCTATTGGTTCATTTTATTATATAAACATTTCGATCTTTTACATTCAATGGCCTTACCATATCAGCTCACTCTGTACACTAAATTATGAAAATATATAACATCCCGAAATCGATTTTAATTGATTTTTCTATGATAGGTACTTCACCCAAAGGCCTTATCGATTATTTGGAGAGAACAGATCATAATATTATCAGAGGTCAGAGTGGAATATGGTTGTTTCTGTCAAAAATAAAACCTACAGAAATTAAGATACTACTGATTTTAAACTTAAAAATGATCTATCTCTTAAACATCTAAACTGATTATTATATTCAAAATTAATTACTCTTTCAAAAAGTATTTTGTATTCAAAAAAATAAATTAAACCAATTTGTTTGTTGTACTTTTGACTTCTTACCACTTTCCTCAAAAAAAATGTCAACTTAATCAAAAGCTTGTATCTTCCTTCAATGAATAACCGTTATAGTATTTAACACTTGAACTTAAAGAGCAAATACGTGCGACCACGTGGTGCATCACATCATAGTGTTACTCATTTTATTTTTATGGAACCGAGAAAAAAAAACTGCATATATTTTCAATTCTATTATTTTGAACCCTTATCTATTCTTAAAAAATCCACACAACACCTGCTGACATTTATACACGATTTCTAAAATTTCCTACCTTTTCTTTTATGTATTGGTTTTTTTGGTATCAAAAATACACTTTATTCCTTATTTTTAAATATTTTGTAGATGTATCTACCTACCAAAGGTATATTAATTGTTATTTAAAATCCCTTGAGCTTTTTTTCTAAAAAAACTTGATTTTCTATGGAAAATATTCTCTGTATACTCTTTGCATTACTCTCTCTCCTGGAAAATAACACAAAAAAGAAGAACAATAACAACAACAACAACAAAAAAAAAAAGTTCAACAGGAAGGAGAAATTTTTCTAGTGCGCAACTCTTATTTTCAAAAAAAAAAAAAAAAAATAATACGCCAGGCAATAAAAATAGAAATGTGTGTTTCGCTCTCACACACAATTGTTACAATGAATCACCTTTTCACGAATAAAAAATAACAAATAAAAAAGCTATTCCTGCATATGTTCATTTTAGTAGTTTTCTACTATTAATATAACTTCAGTTTTTCATATGCGGGTACCTATAAGTAGATTGTTTAACCAAAATCCCGTCCCGCAATGCTGAGTGATTAATAATATCTCACCACTCGTGTACAGATACTGTTAAGTACATTTTTTTTTAAATATTTGTGGTGAGTTGCTTTTTTTATAGGTAGATAGGTATTTTAAATTTAAGTGTTATTGTGCTTGTTGCAACATTGGAAAATCATACTCATGACGTCACTGTCAGGTCAGAGGCCTAGTTTATATTTTTCAACGTCCTCCATCAGTATTCCCGCAATCAACACCGCTCTACTTCTTTGGTGCTCTTCTTCATGAGTCGCAATGCCACAGCTCAGCCCTTTCTGCTGATGGTAGTGTTTTGTCCTCATTTTCATTGTGCAATGCTGCATGCATATAATAGCATACTGCATGCACAGAAGCAACATATAGTTGTATTTTAGCTGATGGTATTATGTAGTGGTAGTATGGCTGGTCTGAATTTTTGAAAAAAAAGACATAAAAGCTACAAGGTGATGTAGATATTTTCATTCAGGAATTCACATAGGTATAGCCTTTTTGCCAATGAGCATTAAGTTTTGTTTTTTTTTTTTTTGTATGTATGGCAGCCTTTTCGTTTTTCTTTAGGCCGTGAACTAGAAAAATTAAAGATTTTAACATTGGCTGGCTTCTGTTCTTTAGATTTTCTTTTTTTGCTTTATTTTTACCGAAGAATAAAATGGTTGTTTCAATGGAATACAATAAATTGACTCAGAGAATCATAATCGTTATAGAAATATATTTCAACTGTTAGGCTATAAGGACTTACCTCTATTTTTCTGCACTTAAATTAGCCAAAACAAGATTTGCATACTTGCTTAGGAGCTCAGACCTTTTCCGTTCATCGGTGACCTTTCAGGAACAAATTGTTACTGTGTTTGGTCTCTGGAGATGTCCTCTTCGAATGTTCTATTCAATACCATGTGGTCCTTGATCGACCGAATCTTAAAAATTAGTTCTTACTCTGAAATGCAGATGGCTTTTAAAGGTCGGTAAGGAGAAAAATACGAGATGGAAGATTATTTCAAAATAAACAAATACTAGGAAAAAAGAGATAGATATACAATAAAGCCTCCATTTTGATCCGCATCGTTTTATTTTCATGATCTAATCCACATCAAATCATGAGGATAGTAAAACTTGGCTATTATTCGGAACGAAGTTTGTGGTGGCATTGACTTAGAAGTCTAAAGCTATCCCAGATACCTTTCTATAGTTGTAATCCTATGTTGAATAACAGCTGACGGAAAAAGATTCGCAAATATACTAATAACGAAGGTATCTTGGATGGCGCTTTTCGAAGACTCGTCGAGCTGGTGCGTTGATGTCCATACGCTCTTGCCCTACGTGTCCCAGCCATCTTATGCGCTGTATTTTCAGCTTCTTGACCAGGTCAACATCGCTGTACAACCCGTAAACCTCGTCGTTAAATCCTCTTCTCCATACTCCATCGATATACACAGGACCAAAAATCACTCGAAGAATCTTTCTCTTAACGCCCATGCTTCTGCCGCATTCAGTAGGACAAGTAGTTGAACGGACTTTTGATAAATTGTACCAGTTGTGTTGACTTTTGATCTGCGTACAACTGCTTCAAGAACGATGTTAAAAAGGTTGCATGATAACGCGTCGCCTTGTCTTAGACCATTCTCAACATGAAACTGTTCAGTAATGTTCCTACCGAATTTGACGGAGCAGCGAGATTTCTCCATTGTCATCCTGCACAAGCTGACGAGTTATGCAGGGATGCCGAGATATGACATATCTCTGTATAACTCGTCTCTATTCACGCTATCATACGCTACTTTAAAATCGATAAAGAGGTGATGTGTATCGACCTTGAATTCCCGGGTTCTTTCCAAAATCTGTCGGAGTGTAGTTGATACATGCTTCTCCTTTTTTTGTGGATGGAGCACACTATGCCAAGGTTCCATCCATCGGGCATGCTTCCATTTAACCAGATTTTACAGATGATTTGGCCATATCAAACCATCTCCTGCTACTTAAAAGTTTAAACAATTCAGCTGGTAAGCTGATTCAAGTTTTGGCAATCGCTAAGACTACATCATCTGGGTCAGATGTATGGAATTGTTGGCCATTGTCGTCCAAATTAAATGGAATAACAGCGGAATGTTGGCTATCTTTACCGCTCAAGAATCTAGAAAAATGTTCCTTCCAGATTCTCAGCACTGACTGTGTTTCTACTTTCTACTACAATATTCTCCCTCTTATCTCGGTAGGCTTCCGTTCTGGCCTTGGGACCTTTCGTATGTCTTCTTACACTTTGGTAGAATTTTTGAACATCGCCTCTGCCGGTATAAAGTACAATCTTCAAAGTACAATCTTCTTCCTGAGAAGTCGGCGTTCCTCTTTTCTTTTTTGCCCGTAGAGCTCTCGGGCTGCTGTCTCAGCAGCTCTGGTTCTTGTTTGCACCATTGCCTTATAGGCCTCGTTCTAAGCTGCATGCGCCAGCTCGCGTTCGTCGAACGAGGAGTTTCGTTGTGGTCAGCAGCGCCAGCACATCAGTGGCGGAACTTCACAACTGATGGCTTGTTGACAATATCTCAACTGGTCGTCGTCTAAGTCGTTTTAACAATTGATTGGAATTTCTTCTTTTAGACATCATAATGATGAAATTGATACCATATGTTCAAGGGTTTTTTACGACTTTGTCCTTATTTTTACATGGAAGCTGCTCATCAGCAGAAAGCGAATTACTTAAACGTTTTTCAATCTTTAAAAAAATTTGTTGAACACTTTCATAAACTGTTTAAAATTATAATAAAGACCGTTTTCCAGAATATTCGAATACATAGTTCAAAAATTTTATATGTGTCCAAGGTGAACTTATCTATCTAGTTCTTAATAGATAATTCAACTACTTGAAAACTATCTGTGGCAAACCTTTACTACAAACCTAGTTTCGTAAAAAAAAATGATTGTGTTTTTTTTTCATATTTATTATAATAAGGGATGATTACTTGTTTTTTTTTTCTCACAAACTTTATTTTGTTTTTATCTCAAATAATATTTTTATAGTTTAATTGAAAGTTTTAAGTCTAATACAAAATGTAACCCTATTTTAATTGATACAAACATTTAACATTTGTTTTCTTTTAACAGTTTGTAACTTCATTATCCACGAGAGATGCGTAACGAGTGTTGTAACTCCTTGTTCTGGTATAGCTCCATGTATTATAAAGGTAAATATTCTGAACCAAACAATAAAATTAAAAACAAACAAAAAATACACAATTTTCAACAATTTAAAATCTTTTCATATTCCTAGAATCCTGTCGCCCATTGCTGGTCCGAGCCAACACATCACAAAAGAAAATTTTGCACTGTTTGCCGAAAGCGTTTGGATGAAACACCCGCAGTTCATTGTTTAGGTAATAAATAACATTTTTAATTTGATTTTTTTAAAGTAAAAAACTAAAAAAAAAATTAATATAAATTTCTTGTTTAAAAAATTAAAAAAAAAAAAAAAACAGTTTGCGAATATTTCGCCCATATTGAGTGCCAAGATTTTGCTGTTCCCGATTGCACAGAAAATGCAACCTATGTTCCTGGCAAGGAATTATTAAATGTTAAACATCAGGTATTATTTTGAATAAATTTTAATTTTAAACTAATTTTAATAATATAAAATTTTAATTAGCATCACTGGCGAGAAGGAAATCTTCCACCAACATCAAAATGCGCCTACTGCAAGAAAACTTGCTGGTCATCGGAGTGCCTTACAGGTAAGTTTTATTTGTATTCTTTTAAATCTGATTTCTTTTCAAAAAACCGTTTAGTCTTAAAGTGATTTTTCCTCGGTAGATCTTTATATGAATATTTTTCGCTGATTTAAAACATATAGGTGCAGAAATTTCAATTCGCCTCATATTATTACATAAAAAAACTTAATGAAAATAAAATAAATATATTTTTAGTAATGAATGATCCTTTCAATAATTTACAAGCTAACAACTTCAAACTGAAGATAAAATATAGAGTACTAAAAAAAAGTAGATCTTCTAATGAAGCAACAACAATTCCGTGTCACAATTATTTTGACCCAACCACTTAATCGGTTATCAGGCTAACTTTCAAAATAGAACTCAGCAGGTCAAAGCTGAGTTGTGAGTAGTGTACTTCGGAGGTTGACGAACAAGAGGTTCCAGCTGTAGGTCTCAGGAACCATGTTAGGTCTTATTTTACACGTTAACCAATCCGGTCGTTCCACACTTTTTAGATTGGTTTTGGAACCAGAAAGAATAATGCATAACATGTACTGAATTCAGAAGAGCTTCATTTCCTTGCAATATAGCACAAATTGTGCTTAACAATTTTTAACGGAACCTTCCATAGAACATTTGGTTTTATTTACGATTTTCTCGTATGTATTCATAAATTTTCTATATATGATGTATATAAAACAAAGTCGGGTTAGTTACACCATCTTAACTCAAGAACTGCTGAACCGATTTTAATGATCTCTGATTAGTTGTATTCGCCTTCCTTGGAAATAACAGAATAACTTTTAAGACTTCGGAAAATCATTGTTTAGAGGGGTTTTCCCATGCATTGAATAAATGGAAGAAAATTAGAAAAAAATTAAATCCCTGCACAACACCATCTCTGATTCACGATATTCTGGATTCAAAAATGCCAGCAGATGGCGTTGTGTGCATTATACTTTGAGAGTTAATTCAAGTCCTTTCATTGCATATAACATAACTTATCAGAATTTTTTCGGGTTTTACATACCTAGTTATTTTATTTCATTTGAATTCGATTTAAATGAATACGGGGTTAAGATTGCGAAATACTGCGTGGAAGGTAACAAAAAAGAGATTACTCCAAAGAGAAATGCGTAAAATACAGCGCCAAAAAAATAAAAGTCATAGAAAGATGCCAAAATAGCAAGATAAATCACGAAAAAGGCGTTTATTACCAGAAAAAGCTTAAAATATCGTGGAGAAAAGCCAAGAAAGTCACAGAGAAGCCTAAAAATTCCCGCAAAAAACCTGATAAGTCGTCGAAAAATATGCACAAAAAAAAAAGCACTTACTACCGCGAGAAAGTGTAAAATACAGCGGAAAAAACAAAATAAGGTCACAGAGAAAAGCGTGGAATCGCGGAAGAGAATATGAAAATTCGCGAAAAAATATGAAACATACCGTGGTCAAAATCATGGAATACCGTACGCGGAATACTGTGTGAAAAATCATGGAAAAATATGGTACATACCAAAGACTAGTATGGTAAGAATCGCAGAATACCACGAATGAAAGGGGGGAATACTGGTGAATGAACTCTTAAACCCCAAGTTTTTTTCACGATCTCCACACTTTTTTGCGATTTTTCACATATTTTCTTTGATTTTCAACACTTTTTTACAACGATTATTTCATATAAAATTCCTTGTCACCTTGTCCGTCGGACGACAGCCTTAAAATTATATTTTTTTGTCGATATTAGTTCTCGCCAAAACAACGAATTTCTACTATTTTTGAGTCCAAGACCTGTCAAACCTGTCAAGAGAGAGCGTACGGAGAAAGAAAATCATTTCCCCTCTTTTGAAAATTTGCACGTAAAAAGAAAAAAAGTCATCAAAATATTTGTGAATGTCGGGAATTTTGAATAAATTAACACAAAATTGAAATACAATCAAAAAGTGAATTAATTAATAAATAAAACAAAAAGTGGTAGATATTTTTAATCATCGTGTTCCCCTGTGTTTGAGCAGTTTCGGCAGTATTTGTGAGAATTTTATCCCCGCTCTAAGAAAAATGACCGATTTCATATTTCAGCTCAAAAAGTTCCCAAACGGACCTATTATGATACAAAATCGATACCACTACAACAAAACGTCAAAAATATTTCGTTTGACATTGTTAGAAAGAAAGTAGGTAAACCGTATTCTTTCGACATGAATCTGTATATTTTTGGTATTTTAAGTCAGAAAGCAGTGCAAATATATGGCTTGAATATGGAGGTTAATCATAAAGATATAAGATGGTTCTGACAAAAAACACAAAAACGGATGGCCCTGAACTTTACATACAATTAAACTGAACACTAGTATGCTTATGAATTCTGGCCCAAATTCATTTTGTCTATGCATTCCGTCACGTATTTATTTGAGATAGTTTTTGATGAAAATAAAAAAGTGACGACATAGATTTTTCTGCCTTAAAATTTGGTATAACGGTTATTAAATATTTAACTAAACAAAATGGAATATCGAGTATTTATTTCCTTATTTTTGCTAGCACGTATGTGAAAAGGATTCGATTTTTTAGGCGTATCCTTAAATTCAAGAATTTGTTACAAGATACCGTACCGTAATTTAAATAAGAGCCGAAAGAATTAGTGAAAAAAAGTTTTGAAATATTAAAAATAAAATAAGATTCCGATTCCCTGCAGTGCTGACCACTTACACAGTACCAAACTGAATACAAAATAGATTTCTGTTTTTCTTTCAAATACATATAATGTACAAATAAAAAACTAAAACTGAAAATAACTCAACACAAAAATGTATTTTTCTATATAGGCTACCGTTGCGAATGGTGCGGAATGACAACACACGGAGGATGTCGCATGTACCTGTCAACTGAATGTAATTTTGGAATACTGCAACCAATCTATTTGCCACCACATTCTGTTTCAATACCAAGAACAGAAGTTCCAATCGAAGCTATAATTGGAGTGCAAGTCAAGTCGAAGAATACATTAGTTCGAGATTATTCTTGTCGTAAGTATAAAAAAAACATACAAAAAATATACAAAGTTTATTACATAAAAAAAAAAAACAAAAAAAAATATCTAAATTTATATTTTGCACATTTGATGTTTAACTTAAAAAAAAAATAATATTTAAGTTTATGAAAAAAGTTTTTAAAACGTTGCAAATTTCAATGTTGTTTGTTTGCATTAATTTTCAAAAGAAAAAAAAAAAAGTTCATTATTGTGTTTGTTTTAAATGTTGTGGAAATTGTATTTGTTTTTACTTCTTTTTGTTGAAATTACTATTATTATTTTGTTTCGATGTGCGTAGAAAAAAAAATATTATTTTTAACATTTTATGACAAAAAAGCTATGGAAGAAATAGAATGCAAAATTTTAACAAACAAAATATTCCTTTTTTTTTTAATTTTCAGGGCTATGCAATGCACAGCTTTGTTGTTCTTTCATTCATGTTTATTATATTAAATTGGTTAAAATCACTGCAAAACACACAAAAATATTATTTTAAATAAATGAGCTAATACATTTTTTTCACACTTTTTCGACCTCTGATTACAAATTTTCTAGTCCAAATTCGTATTTGAATTTTGGAAAAAAAACCTCATATTTCAAATAAATAATCTATATGTTTGTAAATATGTATGCAAAACAATTAAAATATTGTTTTTTGATAACTTTTCTTAAAAAAATATAAAAATAAAAAAAAAAAACAGTTCGATTAAAAAACTTAAGGAAATTTTTAATATCAATTTTTATTTCTGCACTAAAAATCTAAGCTCATTGAAGTATTGTGTTCTAATAAGAGCTAACCGCAACCTGACAAGTACTTACATATTGTTCTTTACAACTTCTTCTACATCATTTCAATTAGCCGAACTTTTACTTAAATCAAAATAAACAAAGTTGGCCATATCTGTAGCGTTGGAGCCAGTGTATTGCAGTCCTTAAAAAGGAGCTCGAACGAGTTAGAAGCCTATTAAAATCATTAAACAGTATCTTGTTTCTGATTACATATAAATTGTATTTAAATGTCCTAATGTCTTACATGTATATAGTTATAGTTTTTGAAAGTCAGTTGACTTGGTTCTTCTCGGGATGTTCCTTCCCAGTTGTCAGATGGGGATAACAGTGATGGTACGAATGGATGCGACACTAAGTCATGACAGTGAGCTGAGCCAAGGTCAGTTTAGAAGTTAACTGATTCGTTGCTGCTTGCTGTTACTATCAGTGGCTTATACAGGGGGGGGGGGGTCACAAAGGTGACATGAATTATTTTTCCTAATCTTACACTTCTCTCCTTTACGGATCCAATTATTTTGATCCTAACAGAAGTGATTATAATACAAATTTTCAAAAGAAAATGTTTCAAAAACGTGTTTTCTCTACGTTTCATGTTTTTTTTTGTTTGTTAAATCGAATAATTCTAATAAAACAACCACCCTTATTATAGAACCCGACGAATGCGTTGCGGCGGGATTCGCACTTGTTTCAGCCATATTTTCCTGTAGGTATAACTCTCAGGTGAGGAAGTGTGTTAATGGAATGTTAAAATATGCTCAACTAGAGTACCTAGCCGTTAGCCCATAAGCTCTAGGTGGACATATCCACATCAGGATCTTAAAGTGAGCTATGTACGCCTTAACAACAAGAACTTGCACTAAACTTTCTAAACTTGCCTAAACATTCTCAGGACCCTGGTTTTTTTCAGCAATTTAAACATTTGTGGTGCGGCATACCCAATAAATCCTTGAATTTTGTGTATGTCTTCACAAGCAAATTCACAGGACTAGCAGTCACACTTCGCAAGAGTTATGGCTTTGATACGTAAGCAAACGATCCTGAAAAGGACATTCTACCCATCGTATTAGATCTTCTCTTGTCAGCGGGCACCACGAGAAGGTAGTGATTTGTACTTTCTCATCTTCATGGGTTACCCCTCGAACACAGATTTGCCCCCCTGTGTTAATGAAAACGATAAGGTAGTTCCTCGTATTGATAATATAGTTCACTTGGCAAGTTCATAATTTAAATACGAACGCGAACCATGTGAATCACGCTGGCTCCCCGGGAGTAAAGTATTGCGGATTCCATAATAGGCATGAATACTTAGAAAGCCGCTTTCATTCCACTATACCCTATGTGTATGGAGAAATAATATTTGTTTTATGGGCCACCTATAAAATATAATTTTTTTTCGGTATCAATCAATCACGGAAACTGCCTTGTTTCCTTGTGAATATTTGTATTTGAATCGAAACGCGTCAAAAATAAAAAAATTCATACGTCTCCTCGAAAAGGTCTTAGAATGCTATAACCTTGGTTATCTTTCTATTACAAATTCAGTCCGAAACATCCAGTTGCTCTGTTCCATTCGTGCTTGTAGATATCCAACATGATGGACATCCTAGCCCGTAAAAGGTGTTCCCTAAGTATTTCTGGAGAACTCTTCCGTAGTCGCATTGATGAATGGAGATGTGCCTATAAGTGGTCACACTCTTACCTTCCTCCCTCCCTCTTTCGTTTGCTGCCCCAAATCTATTTTTACCACGGATAGGTAAGATTGGGAGTTGGAAGTAAGAGAGACGGATTTTGAGATACAACCTTTAGCCTTTAAACATACACATTCCAAGCAAATATACGAAGTTCGTTGTCATTATTTCATTTGTAGAGTTCTGATTATCCATCCACTTCGAGGCTTGTCGTTACTTCATAACTTTAGAATACTATCATGGCTTGAAACCCCAGCAGCGATCAGAATCACTATCAAGGTAGAGGGTCAAGGGACGAGAGAACCGCTTCTGGTAGGCCTAAGTTCTTAATATTTCAGAGGAAGTAGCCTTTGATGAGAACAAATTGTGTAAACTTAGCATTTCTAAATTTATCCGAAATTCTTGAACACTCGTGTTGTCTCAGCATCTAACATTAAAAAATAAACTACAAGTCTACAGGAAAGAATTACAAATATTTTGCAGTGATTTTAACCAATATTGTCACCTTCATTTGTTTTTTTATTGTATTTGTTTATAGGAGCAGCAACATAAAATTTATTCTTCAGTTAAAAAAAAAAATTAATTCTAACAACAAAAATCCGTTTCCTGGTCTATAAAAAAAATACTTATCTTTTTCCATACATAACACAATTGACTTAACCTAAGTTTACTATTCTTTTTTTCTTTGTGTAAATATATTTGTTTTTTTTTTATTCTTCTTAACTTTCTTATTTCTTTACTTTCATTTAATTTGTCTTAAATATTATTTTCAAACAAACAAAAACCTACAAATTCTTTTATTTAGCGGAATTAAGAACAATAGGTTTATGTGAGGCCACCACAGATAGTGATTTATCAATAAGACAAGAATTGCAACGTCGAAAACGCCCCAAAAACAGTTCGAATTTTCATCTACTTTTACATTCGTCAGATGCTAAGAAAAAATCCTCAGATCACAAGAAATCACGACACAAAAAATCAACCAATAATGATGATGGTTTTGCAGCTGATCCTAGTCTCTCAAGCGGTACTTCTCGAAGCTATACGAATATTTTTCGAAAGATCAATGTGATAAATCGAAAAAGTTGGCAGAAATTAAATCGCAACTCGAATACGACTGAAGATGATATCGATGATATTGATGAGGAGTACCATAATGGCAATGCAACTGCAACTGCAACAGCAATAGCAACAGCAGCAGCAGCAGCATCCGGTTCCGCTGATGAACTCGATCCGGTGTTTAATGAGAGTTTCTATGAAACTTCAGATACCGGTGGTGATCTGACAGCGGATGACATAGACTCTAGTACGAATTTAGTTAGTAGTAATATAAGCTATAATAGTAGTAATGCATCGATTGATAATAATCGAAATAGTAACGACAATAACTGGCATGATGCTCGTAGTGTGAAACTACATGACAGCGGAGTTGTTGGCAACTATCTATCGACAACAAATTCCAGTGGACGGCAGGGAGGAACGACTACTTCTAGTTACTCGCCCAATTCAAGTGAGTCATCGTCCGTGGGGCGAAGTAAGTCGTTTCAAGAACCCGGTCATGCCAAAGTGCCCGCGTGTAAGCGATATGCTAGATTCTTCACTAAACGAAAAAACTCCAATAATGGAAACAGCAACAATAATTGCAAAAGTGAATTAAATCTAGACACTGTTTCGCAGAACATCGAGATTACTATTCAGGATGAAGATGGTAATTATCAGCCGTATGATGATAATTTCTATGCGATAAGTGATAACCATCGATTGCAAAATGGATGTCATGATGGAAAGATCGATAATGATCATTTGTTTAGTCGGTTGATGAAGAGGATGCGGCGAATATCATTTGGATTGCGAAGACCACGTAATCGAGAACGGAGAGGTGATGACGGATAAAATATATATTTTATTTAATTTCTTTTTTTTTTATTTTTGACATGCAAACTTTTTTTCTTTAATGGATTTGTTTTCTTTTTTTTCGTTTTATATTTTTTTTTATTGTCTCTATTGTTTGATATTTTGATATTAACTTTAATTTTTAGTTTATTGGAATTTTCTTGTAAATTAACATTTGAGTGCTGTTTTATTGTTTAGTAAAGTGAAAGAAAATGAATTTTTTTTAAATTTTTGAAATAGGTTTGTCACAGACAAATATGGATAGTTAAGTCACTTCGGTATTTTCCTATTTTTGTAAACTGAAAGCTCGGTTAAATTTTTAAAAGCTTTTGGAGTAGGTGTTTTTTCCGCAATGAGGACGAAATTACTGCAAACATCGAATACCCATTCATTTAGTTATTATTTTTTTGTTTCCCTTTAATTTACCTAATTGTTAAAAAAAAACTTTTCAAGCTATACATCTTTTGAGTCATTTTTCCTTTTGTGTTCAATAAGCGGAATCTGAAAATTAGTTCTAAATTTTTCGCGGCCTATCGGCTGTCATATAACATTAGATGACTTTCAATTACGTTAAGTTTAAGATTCGTTGTCATCACCCGATGTAACGGAAAAAGATGACCTGAAGAAAAACCTAGATAACTATAGGTGTGTTCGATGCTCCCTCACCCCAAAAAGAGGTTAATTTTGTCTTCTATTTAAACAATTTTAATACCCTAATGAAGGAATCCTTACAAAAAGTAACTTCATGGCGTCCTAGTTTCGCTTCTGAATAAGCCTAACCAGTATTGGGCAGACGGCAGAGAAAAAAAAATAAGTTTCATAAAGCAAAATGGGGCCCATGGGCTAGGCAATTAAATTATCTCTATAATAAAAGTCTTTTCTTGGATTTATACTGTTAGACAGAGTAACAGCGGCATATGAGACAAAAAGTAAAAGCAGCATACTATTTCGAGCTGAAACTCGAAAAGCATAAATCCAATAAAAAAATTTTATGTAAACCAATGAGAGATAATTTAATTACCTACGAAAAAGACTCTTAAAATGTATTCCTACGACGATTCAATTTCTATCAAAAAATTTAACGGGACCATTTTCAAAAAGAAAAAAAAAAACAATCGACGGGTCTAGTAAGGAGTTACAGTGGATGTCCAGTATAACCATAGCTATAGTGTTCAATCAATCCTTTATATCGAAAAATTCGTTATACCAAAACCAGGGCCCATATCACGTAAAATGAAAATGATGTAGATGTAGATGCAGTTTGAATTTCTTTTTTATTTAAAAGTTGCGTTGGCAGTGCAAAATTAAGTTTTTTTAAAGACAGTGAAAACTGGACAGGGATCACGTAAAATGGAAAGGATACTACGTTATCGTTGCGACGCACTATGGAAAATGTCCCTACAAGACTTGATCAACAACACAAGTTTCTTGACAAAGTTCTAGCTCATAAAACTCGGTTTAAGGACAAATTAAAACTCAATTTGTTTCATTTTTATTTTTTCACCAAGTTCTAACGCTTTAGAACTCAAATTTAGAAAAATGGTGTACCTACAGCACTATATTAAAATTATCAGTGCAGTCATTGTCAATATTTCGGAAAACGATGTTAAATCAACGTTTTGAAAAATACCATTGAAAGTTTTGAAAGAATTCGGCAATTAGTTGCCAAATGCAATCAATAAAATGAATCTAAGCCAGTTAAAAGGTAACCATAAAAGTTTTTCAATTTCAATACTTCAATAGTGAATTCACTGTATAAATAAGGGTGTGCATTTGCTGATAAATCTCCAATTTGTCCTGCATTCTGTCCGGCAGCTGTGATTTGTATTTTTTTACTTGGTCCGTTACAGCTGTGGAACCTCTATATATAAAACAACAAAACAAAATTGTCAGTGCCATTGGACATTTAACGCAAATGAATTGTATTTCATCCTATTTTTAAGGGTATTTGTTGCTCCATTTGTCTCCTTTTCCGATTTGTTGCTTCCTTAATTTTTATATTATAGTAAGACACATCATATCCATTCTATCTTTATAACATTTCTTTTTGGGCTATTAAGTTAATTAAAAATTGATTTTTTACTCTACTGGATGGCGTCGGCTCGAGACCGGGATAGGTGGAGAGACTTGTTGAAAGAGGCCAGGACCGGACCCCGGTTGTCGAGCCGATGATGATGATGACTCTACTTTTTGGTCGCCTGGCTTGCACAAACAAAATTGCGCTCTTACCTTAGTCTATATGTCATATGCGTAAATAACATCAATCTTAAAATATCAGTTTAATAAACAATCACCTGCCTTCTGCGCAGTTTAAAAAAAAACTGCTACCAAAACAAAACAATTTTTATGTTTCGCGATGCACAATCCCATCAGTTCACTAGTTTTTCTGAGAGAAGTGACCAAAACAACTCTTGCTAGTTACAACTGTACTCAGCTACCCGTTTTGAACGGTCCAGATTTCAATGAGGTCAGGCCGAACATAAGGGCCAAACTGACCATGTATGCTAAGCCTTAAACTACATAAATGTACTTGTTTATTAAATAATATTTCTATTAAAATCAAATGTAATAGAAAATATTTGTCAAAACAGAAACCGGGGGCTTCGAAAATACAAAAGAATACATTAGTACTCCGTTTCACTAAAATGAGATCTAAGTCCTCAAAACTCAGAAATAATTGTAGATCGAGTTTTAAAGATGTGAAGAAATGCCTGAGTTCTAAATATATTTTAAGCAAAGATCCAAGCGCTTTGAGAATTAAACGTATTAAGATAGTAAAAAATCATGTTAACATTTAAAAATTGTGACTTACCTTAAGGTATCTGCAACAAGCTTCGAACTTTTCTTATCCCAAAACTCATATCTGAGTGACTATTTACATAATAATTGCTAGATATTGCCAAATAAATTTAATTAATAAATTTAAATTTAACAGCAATTAAATATATGTATTTGTAAAAAAAATAAATTTTTCGTTTTAAATTTTTGATTTTCTGTTTATAAATTTTAGTACAAAATAAATTTATTTTACAACTATGACACCAAACACACACCATTTTTTTCTGCTTTTTTTATATAAGAAATAACTTTGCACCGCATATAAGTTATATAAATTTTGTTTAAATCTTAACTTTAATACTTTTCTTCTCTTTTCATAACTTTCTTGTTTTTGGTTCTTACTCACTTCAAAAAAAAAAATAATAAAAAAAAAACAAACAAAAAACTTAAAAATTAAAAAAAAAAATAAAAAACTGCACTTTAATAATGCTGGCATGAATGAATTTTGCATGCAGAAATAATGTTTTATGTAAGTGTTTTGCTTTTGTGTTACGTTTATGTGTATATGTATATGTAAATACAAAATTATTTTTGGATTAAATATAAAATACAATGTGAAATATTATACCTATACTGTTATAAATTAACCTATCGCAAAAAAAAAAATTCATAATATTATGCAGTCAAATCCCTATTTTAGAAGTGCAATTCCTTCGAAGACATAATTTTTTTTTAACTATCGAGTTAAAAAATCTATCACACGCAGCCCATTAAAAAAACTTACGTGGAATTATTTTACCTTATTACCTTCAGTAAAAGAGTGAGTTCAGGTAAAGGCTTGCAACGAATTTAAAAATATTGACTCCGAATCTGACTCCGAAAATTTACATATGCTGCATATGCTTGGCTACGGTTTCGTTGGTTTTTCGTAAATATTTTTAGAACTAATCGTGTTTCGGTAATTTTATTTCCTACAAAAAATGCATTATGCAATTTTTTTTGTTGTCTAATTCCTTGCAAGTTCTGGAAGGTGAAAATATAATAAAATCTGAAAAATTCGCAATATTCTACTTCCGGGGAAAAAGCTCATTTCGCGATTGATTTGCATTCGCAATAAAAAGGAATTATAGAATTCGTCGGATAAACTATATTACCGGTATGAGCAACTACCTTGCCATTTTCATTTAAGACACATGCGCAGAGTAAAATTTCACCAACTTTAAGCTCCGTACACACCATCAATGTTCATTTGGTGCATCGGGGATGAACTATATTTTGACGCAAAATGTATGTTTCGCTCCAAATGTCATCCAATTGCTCTAAAATCACCTGTTTACGGAGCGATAAAAAAAAGTGAAAATTTCGTATTTGTTGGCGTTTTTAATGCATCAAAATCATATTTAAACTAACAACGTAATTTGATAGTTCATAGCTTGACAGATTTTACTTGATTGAAGCAAAAAGTATATTTCGTTCCAAATGTCACCCATTTGTTCTAAACTCACCTGTATCTGAAACAAATTTGACTGGATTTGTTTGGTGTTTATTAATCCATCAACATCGTGGGCATCGTGAGCAGAATTTGAAACTTCATAGCTTGACAGATCAAGGATGAACTATATTTTGACGCAAAAAGTATATTTTGTTTCCAATATTACCCAATTGATCTAAAATCACCTGTTTCCGGAGAAAAAACAAACTCTGAAAATCTCGGATTTTTTGGTGTTTCTCTAATCGTAGCCATTAGGTTCACATTGACTTACTTACCAGACGACTAAATGACAGCTCTTTCCCTAGGCAAATATCAAAACCATTTGAAAACCATCCGACCGATGGCCGCATCCGGCCATTTTGAAAGCTCATCGTCCGGTAAGTTAGTCAATGTGATCCTAGAAGCCATATAATTCGAGTCTAAGTTAAAGTAAATCTTTACAGTTCTCTTCGTTCTGTATCTCTCTCTCCATAACGCAGAAACATCAATTGTCGTTTCTAGAGCATGGCGTTTTAGCACGAACGCCTTGCGGGATAAGGGTGATTATTTTCCTAGTTTTGACAGACGTTTCTTGAACTAGCCTTTAACAATCAAAAATAAATTTTGTTTGTCAATTGAAAACTCCATTGACAGAATTTTTTAGAACCACTCATGAAAGAGTGTATTTAAACAAATTGTATGATCACTTTCCATATGCGAATTCCACAATACAAAATTATTCTATTTTGTGAAACGAGTACGAATCCCTCCGTATTCTGTAATAGGAGTAAATAGTTCTCAAAATATTAACGAAAAACCAAAAGAGAAACTTTATTCCTCTTTATTCCTCTTTTATTTTATTTTCTTAAACATTTTAAGAAATCTTTGGTGAGAAGGGGTAATTCCATAAAAAACATCATCTCTTTGGGACATATGCGTTATCTTTATTCCATTCAAAAAGGGTTATCTGCTTCATTCCATTTCATTCCGAAATATTCACTTCCCTTGAAAATGAGTAAACAGTTAACTTTAAAAATGGCAGTGTTCACCTAAAAATCTAAAGTTATTCTGATACCATTCTGTTGTTGTAACCCTATGTTAAATAACAGCTGACGGAAAAAGTTTCGCAAATATACTAGTAGCGAAGGTATCTTGGATAGGATATCCTATATGAATGGGAACGCGGCTTAAGTTTTTTGTCTAAAACCATCTATTTTTGAAAACTCATGCCATTATTAAGGGTAAGGTCTTGGAATTCATATTTGTATCTTCTCTGAAACGCTTAAGACCGTTGAAAAAAGCTATGAATGGGGGTGTGCACTGACAAAATTTAAAAAAAATTACGGAAAAACCTTAACTTAACAAAAGAAAGTGCATAAATTAGATAAGCTGATGTCCATTCTCCCATTCTTCTCGTGTGCATTGTCATTGATTTGTTTCCCCTTAGAGTTAAGACTAAGGAATAAGTGTCATGCATCGTTTGCAGTTTTCAGGAAATTTGTGGTACATACGTGTCTACCCATGGTTTACTATTCATTGTTTATTTGGACGTCATAACACAGCCATCTCACCGGCACATCCTGCAGATGCAACGCAACCTTATCTGATAAGCCATCAATGCAGGGGCCGATATATTCACTTTGTTTTGTACATAGGACCGCTTAAACATACGCCACTTATAGTTCTAGCCGTAAAGTTGTTGAAGATCACCTTCAACCTGAGGTCTTTCTATTTATGTTTGTCGTATCTTTTGGCTTGACGATGAAGACATAAAGGACTGCAATCTCGCTATACGTATTCTAAGTATTTCCACCTGTTAAAACCTTGCTTCCTTATCAGCGATATGTAGTTCTTTCTTCTTCGCTTGATGTGGTTTTGTTTACTCCCATAAATCGTACCATAAATCGTACGTGAGGGCTTCGTTTTTAATACGCCAAGAAAGCCTTAACCAGCCTGAGAAAGGCTCATGATTCTTGAATGTACAGCAGGATCGGGTTAATGAGTATCTTATACCGCATCGCATTTCTGTTCTTTGTCGTAAGCCTGTATATCTCAATTGAATTATCAGTACCGATAAACAACGAGTTATACTACGATCGCTTCCGGTGTGATGTTGTTTTCTGAGTTTATGAATTGTTTCTTCACATTAAGTCAATGTCATCAGAAGACCTCATATTTTTTATGTATTTTTTGAAGATTGTGCCGGTTTTGTTAAATTAATGTCGTTTTCCATTGGACGTCCAGAAGAGTCCGGAATTATCCAGAAGTCTTCTGAATTTGTTTAATTGCTAAAAAAATGACAGATATGACACAATAAAACAGTTTCAGGCGACTTCTGGATTCTTCTGAAAGTCCAATCGAAAGTGACATAAGTATCCAAGACGGAGCAAGAAGCCTTCTTCTACGTCAACGTAATAAGTCGTATCCATTTCTTACCAGGCATGTCACTGTATAATAATTCCACTCCACTAAAAAAGGATTTGCACTGTAAGTTTTATAGAAATAAAAACATGATGTAATATATCAAAAAGTATACCTACTGCATCAGAAGATAAATCAATCCCATTACTTTTTCAAAATTATTTTCTAACTAATATCAACATTTTTTGAAATACAAAAAAACAAACTTAACAATTAATAAATGTTTTGTTCTTAATCCAATTTTTAGCTCGAAGTATATCTGAAGAGTTTAGTAGTGGCGACGCACCTAAGTCAAAGGAGGATGAAGCATTCAGTAAAACTGATCCAGCAGCCAGTGGCAGTGGTTCAACTGGGGGCGGTAGTGGCGTTGGACCCACACACTATCGTGCTGACTCTCAATCGCACAAATCCGACAAGGATAAAGAAAAGAAAGAAAAAGAAAGAGAAGAACGTGATCAGGGTAAGGATATTTTCGTTTCATTGATTTTGTGATCAAAACATTAAATTATTATCGATTGCATTTATCTTTTGCTCGAAAGATAATCCCCCAGGCGTGTTTTGTTGAGCCAAGTTATGTGTGTTTGTTGGCTCTTCAGTGACATAGTACAGCTTGCTGTAGGTCAATTCGGAATGTGCACAGTAATGAGCTCAACAAAATACGCTAAACTTATGCAGATATCATGAATGTCGGTAAGGAAGATGCATAGGTCTGTTCTTTGGTATACGACGGACGGCATGCTGCGGTGAGGTGGCGGAAGAACTTCCTTACCAACTTTGAAAAATCTTATACTGCAATGCACGAAATATTTGTAGCCCGATAATATCTCCATAATTCCTAAACAATATTTTTTTTTTTAGAAATGATAAAAGTGTTCGATGGAAATAGTTCCTTGAGACGGCAGCTTTACCGTGTCATTACAATTGCTAGGACATGTACATTACAACATTTATTAACGACTTCATTGAGAGCATTTCACATTACTAGGGATCCAAGTGTAAGGATAAAACTCAAGATATCTTTTTACCTACTTCTTGCAAATCTTTGTTTTTGTATTTATTTAGGCATTTTACCTTACCGATTTATATGCCGCGGCTGGAAATGAAGACACACCACTGGCTGATCCATCACCAGTACTTAATTTGACACACCTCGAAGGCAAACGACCAGCTATTTATCTTCGGTTTCATGATAAGGATAATGGTTTTGTGCGTGTTTATCCTGGCAAATTGCAGTCATCACTCGAAGATCCATACGTTAGTGTTCCTGTAGATAATTCAACAACCATTAAGGATTTGATCCGTGATGCACTTGATAAATTCGGTTTGCAGGATAATCAAATTCAGGATTATAGGTAAGGATTCTACATAAATGAATAAAATGATACATTTTACATTTTCTATTTAATTATTAATATTTGTTTTTTTTTGTAGATGTTCCGAGGTGCTACTGGATCGTGGTGTCTCTGAGAGAATTCTCTCATGGAACGAACGTCCATGGGATATTATGAAACAATTAGGAAATGACTCAATACGACAAATGGAATTAATGCGCTTTTATATGCAACACAAGCAGGATCCACATGGACCAAATATTGCATTGTTTGTGGGTAATCTTCCACCAGGCTTGTCCCAAAGGAATTACGAACAAATTTTGGGAAGATACCTTACCGAGGAGAATAAATTTATGACTATTGGTCCGATTTACTATGAGTATGGATCGGTTGTGTTGACATTTGAGGATTCACAAAGAGCTGTAAGTAAAAGCTTGATATTTTTGTTTTTATTTATTTGAACTTACCTATAAATACGTTTAAGAATTACGTTTTGGTTGATTTCACAAGACTCTATAAAAATGTTAGATAATTCTGAACTTTTTTAAAAATTATTTTAGAGGAATCCAACATTGTAGGTTATTAAACAAATAAAATATGTAACATACAAATTTAGGAGTTTAGGGGTTTATTCACGCCAAAGTGTAAGGCTTAGTATTTTGAATTTGATGTACATATATGTTTCTATTAGGAAAGTAACGACAGTAGTTTTTTTTGTTACGATTAAATGGTTGCAGTTAACTGCAACCATTCTAAACACGTCTAAAACACGTTAAAACGAAAAGTTAGCCTTTTTTTCAAAATCTTGAGCTAGAAGTTAATTTTTTTCAAAAACTGTTGGCAATTTTGTTTGGCAACAAAACTGAAGAACAGATATCTGGCTTAAGAAAAAGTTATTTATCCCTTATCTGCTACAGCATATCTCAAAAACCATAAAATTTGAGTAGTTGATACTACCAGAAATTTAATTCATAATATTCAAAATGCATTAATTTCATGTCTGTAACTTCAAAATTGTACTTATTATTATTTCCTCCAACCAAAGCGAGGGGAAATAAACCCCCATTCTAAAACTTTTTACTTGCCATATAGGTAGGTACTAGTGAAGAGCGAAAAATGTATACTTGCGATTTCATACCTGCGGCGAAAAAGTCACGTTCACGACCTGTGAAGTTTTTCAAAATAAACTGTGAAATCACGATTTCGCACATTTCACGATTTCACGCATTTCGCGGTTTCGCGCATTTCACGATTTCAAACATTTCACGATTTGAAATCAACTAACAAGCCAATGAGAGAAAGAAGAACGACAAGAAAAAGGCACAACTCATGCCAATTGTGAAAAAAAAACAAATGAATAGTGAAGTTGTTGGCTACAATACGTTCTGCTTTGTTGATTTGTAGGATAAAAATTAAATATTCACTTGAAACGTGTTTCTAATTACATGAAAAAAAAATAAATATATTCTTACATTTAATATTGTTCTTTCTTTAAAGGTTCGTGCATTTTATAACCTTCGGGAGACTATTATCGAAGATAAGAAACTACTTGTATTATTACTTCCAAATATCGAACCAAGTATGGTGCCATCCGATGTAAGACCCTTACTTGTGTTTGTCAATGTAAAATCAGGTGGATGTCAAGGCTTGGAATTGATATCGAGCTTTAGAAAATTATTGAATCCTTACCAAGTATTTGATCTTGATAATGGTGGTCCTTTGCCAGGGTAATTTTATAATGCAATCATCAATGATTCTTTGTTTTTAACATTAAAATACTTTTTATGTACATATCTTAATAGGTTGTATGTATTCCGCCAAATTAAACATTACAAGATTTTAGTTTGTGGAGGTGATGGAACTATTGGCTGGGTATTGCAATGCTTGGACAATGTTGGTCAGGATTCGGAATGCTCAAGTCCACCTTGTGCAATTGTACCATTAGGAACAGGTAATTTCATTAACAAAAAAAAATTACAAATCAAATAGCAACCTAAGGCTTGTCGAAATCAATATCAGTATTTTGAAAAAAAAAATCAATTTTAAAAATGCAAATTTTGTTTCATGCAGGAAACGATTTAGCTCGTGTTCTTTGCTGGGGCTCTGGCTACACTGGCGGTGAAGATCCTTTAAATTTACTCCGAGATGTTATTGAAGCCGAAGAAATTCGCCTAGATCGATGGACCGTTGTGTTTCATTCGGATGATAAGCCCGATGAGACAGCGCTAAAAGCGCCTTCAAATTCCACTGGTAAGAAGAAGAAGGCACATCAGACACATCTATCGCAACAGCATCATCTATTACTTGCCAGTGATATATCAGGTCATTTGATTTTCTAAATTTTGTTTTCTTTTTGAAAAACACACATAAACTGCAAACTTAATAATAATTCAATATATACCTATATATAATATATATACATAAAAAAAATTGCTAACGTCTTAAACTGCATAAAATAAAAAAAAAAAAACAATATTAATAAAAAAAGAATATTTTCATTTTCTTTTTATAATATTAACGAAAATCTAAATGTTATGTGTGTAGAAGTTTTGCTATGCAGTTTTATTGTTGTATATTTTGTGTATAAAAATAAATTTAATATTTAAACAAAAAAAAAAAAATTATTAAAATTAACAGCAAAACTTTTTTGCGCAATTTTACAATAAAATTTATATAATTTGATATTTCAAAAGTTCTACATACATGTAGCACTTAGTTTTCCCAAAATTAAAACAAAAAAAAATAACCAACAACTTCTTTGAACAATGTTGGTTACAAATAAAAATTATATAAAAAATAGAATAAATTTTGTAAAGTAAAAATAATGTATAATTTAAATAATGAAGAAAAAAAAAAGAAAGGAATCGGAGAGAAAACGTTCAAGTTTGATATATGATTATGCTGCAAGTTCGATGTGAAAAGATGATTTGCTATATATAATAATTTGCATGATCATACAAAAAAACGTGTTGTCATTATTGTATTTTTTATGTTTTATTATTTCACTGTGGTATTTATCAACTAAAAAAAAATGTAAAGGTAAGATGTGTATCTAATTGTAAAATATTAATATATTTGAGTTTAGCTTGAAAAAAAAAAAAACATAACTTTGTAGTTGCATGTTGTTTAGTTTTTTTTTACAATAACATTGCTTTTTGATTGCGACATTATAATATTATTTTTTTAAATCAGCTTTTGTAAATAACATGCTTACATACTTACTCATTTAAACTATAACACAATACATTCCAACAAATTTACAAAGTACGTAGATCACAAAAAGTGATCTTAGTCTATAAGTTTTAGACTTTAGTAGCAAAACAATTAGTGAATATTTATCGAGTCCAACAGATCGATATAATATATTACTATAAATGATTATGGATAATTTTTATAATCTTTTTTTTTTATAATGCAAAATACAAATTTGTTGTAATGGATAATATCAATAGTTTTCGATTATAGATAGTATGGATAGTTGATCATAATCGATTATATCGACATTTTTTTTACGGTTGATACTATCGATAGTTTTTGACTTTATACTTCTTTACCAGCACTTTCTTTATTTATGTTTACACTATGTAATGGGATTTTTTGCCCTTTTTACTAAGATTTTTAGTGTTTATTTAATTATATTGGGTTTTTTTTCACACACACACTAAGCACAAATTTATTGGTGACAAGCTTCTTTTAGAGAGAAGAGAACGTTTGTCTTCACTTGCAAAGAAAACTTGTTGTCTTCTTTAGTCTTTCCAATAGAAGAGAAAAAACCCACTCCCTCGACCATTGAAATGATAAGTTTTTGACGAAGTCATTTTTGACGAAGTCATTTTTGTTTTCAGCCGCTTAGTCTGGTCTAGTTACCGGACACAACACTATAAACCAGTGCCAATACACTTTTCAGAGGGTAAAAGTTAAAAAAAAATATTATCAGGATAAGGGTGGTAGGAAAATCTTTAGGATAAATCAAAGGGACAACATAAATTGCCACCAACAGATTGGGGGAAAGGGGATGGGTGGGCGAGAAAGTAGGATGGGTGTCGAAAATCGTGTTTTTTACGATTTCTATGGAAAAAAATTATTAGAAGAATTGTAGTTGGTAAAAAGATCTACAACTTTTGTTCAAATTATGTTTCTAAATAACCTTAATAATATTGTGAAAAATGCAAAAAAACAATTTTTTTTTGTTTTTTATTTTTATCTTTTTCAAACAATTTTTTTTTCAGCAAAATTTTAGTTTTTGTGTTTTTAACGAATTTATTTTGAAAATATAGCCTAATTTTTAATCAAAAAAGTTTTTCTTTGATTTTTGAAAAATTTTGAGATGGATTTTTTGTTGGTTAAATTCTCTTTTTTAAGACTAAGTAAGAAACACAGTTACAGTAAAAAAACATTGTAAAAAATTAAAAAAAGACAAGAAACGCATTTTTAAGATAAATTTTTACGTAAATCACAGTAATATTAGCCAGCAAGGAGTGGTCATAGAAACCAAATTAAACTTTTGCAAAAGATTTTGACACTTTGAACCCGAATCTAGTAATAGAATTGCTCTAGCATGCAAAGTTTTAGAGATATCGAATTTTGAAATTCCCAAAAACACAGGTTTTGTGATGTGTTGGGTAAAGTGAGATTTGATTCTCAAAAACAAGAACATTTTTTTTTGAAAGACTTTCGATGCGCTGAACACAAGTATAAATTTTTTAAAGTGTAATTAATTAGTCGGGCTTGAAAAACACTGGGAAAAAAACATGTTCTTATTCTAATTTTAAAAGAAATCGTAAAAAAACACAATTTTCGACACCCACCCCACTTTTTCACCCACCCACCTCCTTTCCACCGAACTGTTGGTGGGCAATTTATTTTTCCCCTTTCATATACAATTTTTTCTAATTCTTTTTTTTTTGTTTTAAAAAATTATTGGCACTGGTCTCGGAGATATTAGAGATTAGAGCTCTAGCATGTCGAAAATGTACCGATGAACCGATCTACCGATCTACTGATGGATGTATTCTGGGTTTTTAGATAAATTTTGAGTACATTGAAAAGAAAATCAAGCGCATATTATCTAAAAATATTAATTTTTTCAACCCCCCATACACTGTAGAATGTCGCGTAAAAAAGCTACCATACATTCGAATTTGAAATACATGCATAAGAACTCCGATTTTGTTTATAACTCCTTTCCCAAAATTTGATCTTGACTCTTAATATGCGTTTCGAAAATGGATTTGCAAATCCAGAAGGATTTTAGGTCTGTGCTAGCAAATCATTTGTTTGTTAAACTATCGATAGTTGGTATGAAAACATAAAAATTATGAATTAATTGTATGAAAGTCCAAAGATGGCGATTGGTTTGGAAATAAATACTTTTACTTTTACTTACTATAAGGCAAAAGTACTGGTTTCGTGTCAAAAAAAATTAACATTGTAATCGCAACCATTAATACGATGATGGAGACGTCCAAAAAAGTGGTTTTCTTCATGCTGTCCGTTGCCGTCGTCGTCGGTATGCGTCTGTACGTCCATCTGCACACATTGCCACCTCCACCCCGCCAAACGCGTGAATCGATTTTCATAAAATTCGGTACAGCAGATTTTTATATAATTTCGAAACTTGTTTTTTTTTTTATATCTCGTCCCATATAACATTTAGGAGTTATTCGAGTTTCCTCGAAAAGGACTCTAACTATTTTTGATAAAATTTTTGTGAGTATTATTCAAAGTGATTGCAACAAAACTGCGTTCTTAACTTTTCTCGGATAACGGAAAAACAGTGTTGCCGTGTTATTATTTTTGTTGTTGTTTTTGTTAATTTGTGTACATACATATACAGTATATTTACATATCTCGAAAAAAAGTTACAACCGATGGTGATGTGTTTTCAATGCACGAAACCCTATTTTGCGACTTATTTCTTAGAGACTCATTAGTATGTGTTATTTAAATCACTTGTAATTTTAGTAATAGTTGGCCAATCAGACCCTCAAAAAATTCAAAACTCGACGAATGTCATTTTATTCGCAATGCAGCCAAGTATTTTCGATAAGCTCCAAGGTTTTTTTATCAGGCCGAACGTAAAACAAAAGCACCACTACCAGTGTTGTGACAGTAGTAAATTACACCCGTAACATCTAGACTAGTGGTTACACGTCCATAAATTCGAAATTTTACAAAACGTATATATTTTGTATAATCCTGATCCCCTTGTAATTGATTGACGAATTAAAGACACCTGTGTTATTTTAGTTTGTAAAGGAATGTCATTTTAATATAACAAAAAAAACACTAATTTGCATGTAGATTGTATATTTTTAAAAAGCAAGACTCTCTAGGTAGCAAGAAAAAACAATTTTGGTCTCACACAATCATCAAAAAAAAAAAATCTTTTATTTTTTGTTACCACTTATTTTGATTGAGCTAAAACTGAACTAATACTTTAATTGCTTTACTATATATAACTTAAGCAACACAATACTTAAATTTGTTTTAAAACTATTTTTTAAGGTGGCGGTGCACAAAGTGAAGATAATTCTCAAATCTATGTTATGAATAATTATTTTGGAATTGGACTGGATGCAGATCTTTGTTTAGATTTCCATAATGCACGCGAAGAGAATCCTAATAAATTTAATTCACGATTACATAATAAAGGTTATTATGTCAAAATGGGACTTCGAAAAATTGTTGGTCGTAAAACGGTAAAGGAACTGCATAAGGAATTGCGTTTGGAAGTTGATGGAAAAGTTGTTGAGCTGCCACCAGTCGAGGGAATAATTATTTTAAATATTTTAAGGTAAATTATATCAACAAAAAAATTTCGTTATTATTTTTTATTATTTAGTTGTAAATTTTAATCATGGGTTATTTTATTTTTAAGCTGGGGAAGTGGAGCCAATCCATGGGGACCCGATAAAGATGATCAATTTACAACGCCCAATCATTATGATGGGTGTCTTGAGATTGTAGGCGTGACAGGTGTTGTGCATTTAGGTCAAATACAATCGGGTATCCGAACAGCAATGAGAATAGCACAGGTATGTTTTCATTTTATTTGTGTATGTAACAAAGAAAATATTTGGGCAATTTAAATCAAAATTAATGGTTTTTGTGTTATGCCCACAGAAATTTAAACCCCAAAATTTTTCCTTATTGAAAAAAAAAACAATAAATAAATTAATTTAACAGGGTGGGCACATTAAAATACACATACACTCCGATATGCCCGTTCAAGTCGATGGTGAACCCTGGATACAGCAACCCGGGGAGGTTGTTGTGTTGAAATCTGCCCTCAAGGTGAGTTAATTTTCTTTTAATTTATTCACTCCATAAAAAATTGTATTATGCTGAAATATTTACTACTTACATTTTCACATTGTACAATTGAATTTTCTTTAAATATATCAGCAATTTCAAATTATATTCCTACTTCATTAAAAACAAAAAAAAAACTAAACTTAAATTTAGAAAAATTCAATAATACATTTCTATGCATGAGTATACCACGTTGAAATTGTTAAAAACCTTTTTCTATTTTTTTTTTTTTTTTTGCATGTAACAAAAACAAATTTTAGTTCTTTGGTATTATTGTTAATATTATTTAAATTATCATTATTTAAACAATTGAGTTATTTTATTATTATTTTTAACCACAATTATACCACCCCCAAGACCCCTTCCCAAAAACCCTGTGCACCGAAACGTAAGAATAATTAATTTTAATTTGAAGGGAAATTTTCTTAAATTGATTGGAGAGAAAAACCTACAGAAAAAAAACATAAACTATCACAAATGTATTTTAAAAATACAAAAAGAAAATTTCCCAATTAAACAAAAAAAAAAAAATATTATATCCTATGTATTTGTATTTATTGAATGTCTCCTTGTGATAAATAAATAATTAAAGAAACAATTCTAGGCGCATTACGTTTTTGAAACAAAAATTAAAAGAAGAAAACCAAATTTAAACTGCTTTATCAACTAGTTAAGTTATTAGATTTAAGATGCTTGTAGTTCAAACGGTTGGTTACTGGGCAACTTATACCTCATAAAATCATAGGTTAAAATAAGAGGGCTACTACGTAGCAGTCCTGTTAAAACGAAACGGTTGGTACTTAATAACTGTAGTATAAATAACTTTTTTCTTTAATTTTTCAAATGAAAACTAAGGGCGGAATTCATAATCGTCATTTAAATTGGAATTTTTCTTAAGTCTACGCTTGAGGAGACTTTTGGCCAGATTGTGCGGTAGTGCTTGAGTTTTTACTTAAGAATTGCCTCAAAGTGAAATCGAAACTCAAGTACGGTCGGGAGCCACTTTTGAGCATTTGCTTGATACGTTTTTAATGTCAATGTTTCCTTGGGTTTACTCACTCTCTTCATCTCTGATGTCCACTATTTTCACAAAAGACGAGCACTTAGAGCAAAGAGTGTCGTGGAATATAATCAATAACACATGTAAAAAATAATCGTAAGTTTTGCTTGGTAAGCAAAAAAAAAAAGCGTAACGAAATCCCGCCGTTTCCTACTATTTGGCGGGATTTTTGGTACGTTTCAAAAATTATTGTCTGGTACATTTTAATTTATAATAATAAGTGACGAGGAATAATATAGAACGAGGAAAAATATTTAAGTAGTTCTTGGTAGGCCTCAGAGTGTTAACTTTTTTCACACAATTTTTATTATTTTAAATTTTACCGAAAAAAATTATTTCTGGAAAATATTTTTCGACAATCGGCAAATATATTTTGGATTTTTTTTTTTTCGAAAATTTTTCATTATTTTTGGACATTTAGCCGAAATATTTTTGGAATGTTATCAAAATATACTTTGGATTTTTTTTACCATTTTTCATACCATTTTCCCAATTATTTTAGGACATTTAGCTAAAAAAACATGGACACCTTTTTTGTCTTTAAACAAAAAAAACCCAACCTCGCACCCACCCCAAATCCTATAGTGGACATTAAAAAACTGAACGTAATAGAAACCTTCGTTCTTGTTGATTCTCATGAAATTGAGTGACTAAACAGAAAAATAAAAAGGTATTGAAATGGCGGGATTTCGTACCTTAACGGTTTTGCTTGTCAGTTATCTCTAATCAGGGCTAAGAATTTATTTGTCAGCTTGATTGAGAAATATTTTTTTTTATTTCTATGAATATGGACTTTGCTCGAGCAATTGCTTAAGACTTTTCTCAACTTTAAAGAGTTGAGTAAAATCTCGACTTGAGTAACGACTATGAAGAACTTTTGTGACTGAGAAAATAGAGTTTAAGGCTAAAATTAATATCTAGCTCAGAATCATTTATATCTAAAAAATAAAATAGGGAAACGATGTATGTATATATTTGCAAACAAAAAAATATGTATTCTGTTTTTTTCAAGATTTTTTGAAAGATTTGTGTATTAATGATTTAATTTTTCTTATGTAAATAGTATTAACGTTAGAAAAACGTTAAATCGATGCCTGCAGGTTCATCCATGGCGTATTAATTTACAGTTAATGTTCGAAGATGCAAAATTGGATTTTTCTAAATAATTATGAAATAAATGTGATACCAACAAAAATTGATGGCACTAAGATATCATGCTAGGAAGATCTATCTTAGTGGCATAATTTTTTTTTTTGGTGTCACCATTATTTAAGAAACTGCAGTGTTATTGCACTTTAACTTCCAAACGCCCCATAGCTACGGACTGCAAGAACTTCGAAATCGCTTACATACAATCAAAAGAACTTTCCAAAAGTACCCATCATTTATGCTATCACTCGCACCAAAAATCTACTGCTGATTTTTTTTTACAACTTTAGGTCAGCGGCTTAATTACTTCGCCCCACTGCACAGGTGGCAGGCATCGATTGTGTTGATTACCTATGTTGAATGTACAGATACAAAAATAATTCAAGTATTAAAATCACTCTTTTGGCAGCTGGCTTCTAACTTCTAAGCTAAAATTGTATCCATAGTTTACTTTCCTTTTGACAGCACCGTTTTTTCTCAAATTTCCAGGTTTTCCCACTTTTTTGTGGCAAATGGAAGATGAAATCGAGTTTTTTTTGTAAAAGAGTGTGTGTTCGAATGACATAAACAGTGTTAATAGACGTAAGAAAAATATCCTCGAAGACACAAATTTTTGTTACACTGTGACATTAGAGAGTACCCTATCCAACGCGACAAAACATTTTTCTTAAGATCTGTACAGAGTGGCACCATACTCGTTGCTGAATGACGTCACTGGAATTTATGTCAAATTAGTCGAACGGCAAAGGTGAAAACATTTAAACTTACCTATCGGAGATTCAACAGAACGACTGCATTCTGTTGCTGAAAAGCGACTTCAAACAAACTTTATTTATCAGCGACACGATGAGGTTGCTCAGCGACAAGCGAGCCATTTTGTTCTGTTTCTTTTCGTCGTGTCGTGCTTTGGTTTGGGGGAAAAACACTGTGCTATTTTTGGCATGGTAAAAGCAGTTCGCTAGAGATATGTAATTCAGCAGCAAAGGCTCTCTCAAACCAACGCAACCCGACATAGTAACAGCGACAAGAAATGTATCGCTTTGAGCCTTCAGATGTTAGTACAACAGCGAAGTAACAACTATGAAAGTACCCACACCGAAGCGACAAGTATTTTTCATAAAAATCCTTTTTGCTGTGTCGCTCTGCAATGCCGAGTTCGATGGGAGAGGCTTCGCTTAAAAGATTAACCAACCAAAGTGTCGCTCTGTCGCGCAACAGGGTGACAAGGGCTTTCATATGAACAACGCTTTGTCGCGTTTAGTATGGGTACATGAGGCTATGTAAATAAATTTTTTGTCGTCGTCTCACACTGTCGCTTGACGACGCCAAACTTTGGTTTGAATTTCGAAACGTCTACAAAAAGTAGCATTTTGCTGCCATTTTTGAACTTCAGATCCAGTTTTTATTCAGTGTTCAGGAGGGATCAACCATTATGAGATATGAAAACTTCGTACGTTTCACGTTTTTTTGACAAGGCTATCGGCAGTAAGTACAGTAGGATCTAACACGTATAACACAAACAACATTGAACTGCCGATAAAATAAAATTTTAAAACCAGCCAAGAAAAACATTTTTATAATTAATTCAAAAAATGTCAAAAAACTATTTTCAGTTAGATTTAACTTTTCCTTTAATCGGCATTTCGATGTACTGCGAAAAGCTTCGCAGTTGTTATTTTTCGGGAAGAGTGTATGCGGAAGAGCTTTTGTTTTCCATAAAGCTATGTATGTTTTTGTCAATGTTTTTCTTCGGTTAATTGTTGCTTAGGGTTTTCAAATTCTTTTTTGTGATGAAACAGTTCATGCCCATCAATAAACCAGAAGATTCAAAGCTGAAAATCTCTTGCTACAAACCTCCACTTCTATAAAACTTGAAATATTGACCCTTAGCCACTTTGTTTTAGTTTTGCTTTATGAATACGGCCCAATGTTTTCATATTAAATTTCCGCATCTCACTGCAATAGTCGTTTCCTTCTTTCTAGACTTATGGATTTTATTGAAGGTATGAGGAGTACCAGTAGGTACATATTTGGGATTTCAAGAGGTAGTAACCATTTTTAGTAGGGTTTGCATTCCATTAACGGCTCGAACCGTTATTTTCACTTATAGGTACCTAAGGTTTTACACAACAGAAATAATAGGTATCACATATTTGTTGTAAGAAGAAATCCATTCAGAACTAAAAACTGAGTTTATTTTGGATATTTAAGTAAAATAAATTGAAAAATATTTAAAAAAGAAAAACTGTAATGCGCCTATTAAATGAATATTTTTAGTTGTACCCCCGTAAAAAAATACACTTTGTAAGTTTTTAAATGGAGCATCTCATGTGTGGTTGTGCTTTCAACAAAAATAAATTAAATAAAAATAATAAATTATTACAAAATTTAGAAGAAATAGGAATGTGTATAACTTAAATATTTTAGTAAAAAAAAAACCAACACATCAAAAAATCAGTTAGATATCTTTAAAAAAAAGTTAGATTAAAAAAAGTAAAAACAAGCAAAAAAAAACTACTCATTCACTACCTTTACACCCCAGGCAACAATGCTGAAGAAATCAAAAAGTAAACGCCGCCTCACAGAACCGCATATTTCTCCAGCAATCCTCGCTATTGCAACATCATCGGCACAAGCATCAACTTCTGCACAACAACAACAACAACCACCACCTGAAAATGGGGATCGTGATAAGGAGCCCTATGGCACATAGAGATCCCGTCCGTCCGGTCCCAGTTTTTTATTTTCCTGTTTTCTTTAAAAAAAAGTTGAACAAAAAAAAAAAACAAAAATAGTAACTTAGTTTACACACAAAAAAAAAAACAATATAAAAGCTAAAAAAAAAAAAACATACACAAAAAATAACAATAAGCTAAATACACAGAACCTTTTACACCAAGATAATAAATCAAAAATGTTTTAATTTTATTTATATAGTTTCTTAACTTTAGTTTAATTTATAATAAATTATATTTTTTGTTTTTAAGTTATAAAAAGAGTGTATACACATACAGTAATGAAAAGCATTTGAAAGTTTTTTTTTATGATTTTTTTGAAGTTCTATTCTACGATGTAAATATAACCGAAGCAGCTACTAAAATAGATTATTATTATTATTCATGGCCTAAATTAATATATCATATAAATTTATTCGTAATCGGAATTTTATTACGAATCCCGAAAAAAATATCAAAATCCGATCGTAATGGTAATTTCTGATAGTTATTTCTGGACTCGCTACAAAACTCCAGTAACGATGCAATGGGGATAGAAATAATTTATAAATAACAAACTTAAACAGTTCAAATTAAATAAAAAATATAAATATTATGGAATATAGTTAAAATTAAAATAAGCAAAATATAAATTAATAAATTACAAACAAAATCGATTCCTATATAACATAAAATAAAATAGAAAGTAATTTATTGTGTCATTTTCCAATTCCATTCTCAACATTCAAATATAATAATTCTTACACACCACACCACATAAAAATACTTGATTTTCTTACCTCCAACAATTAAACAAAATAATATTAATCCCTGCATTTGTTTTTGTAATTTTACTTTCGAATTTTAATTTATATTTTTATTAATTTTGTTTAAGTTAAAATGATATTTAGTAACAGCGTAGTTTCAAATTAAAGTTTGATTTGTTTAACTTTTTATCACCTCAATAATGTAAACAATTCGCATTTGCTCTATATTTTGTTTAATTAATTTCTTTTAAATCTATATATACATATTTAATGAATTTTTTTGTTTGCTATACCTAATCTAAAATTTTTGAGCATTTTTGTTGTTTTTTATAAATTCCAATAATTAGCTTAAGACGATATTAATATTTAAATTCATTTAACACTAAAGTTATGTTATCTCTTTTTTAATTAAACAAAAATAACCCTTGCTTTGTTTATTTTGAAAAATTCTAATGGTATCCAAATGTTTATTAATATTCAAAATTATTATAACCGCACCGTATACATTTTTTTTATTTTTTTCATTTACTTCGAAAAGAAAAAAAAATTATATAAATAAAAACTATATATTAAAGAGGAATATTAAAAACAAAATATTTAATAAAATCCTTTTTATATTTTTCTCGTTTCATTTTCACGCTGACATTTAAAAAAAAAAATAAACAAACAAACTATCAATCCAAACACACGTTACATCAATACAAAAAAAAAACAAACAAATACTTCATATTAATCAAACATCTTTTATAAACAACACACACAACAATATTTTTTAACTGACATATTTTTACACTTTAAAAATTGAAAAAAAAAAAATAATATATACATTTAATTGTATATATTTAAATGAATATATATATATGTGTATGTATTAACCCTTTCGGACCGGACGGGTAGGCGACCATGCTTAAAAAGAACAAAAGCAAAATGAAGCGTCGCAACACTGAACCAACAATGGTCGTGGCTGGAACTGCTGCACCACAAATGTCTTTGGCCATACAACCAGCGGAAGATAATAATTCAGATCAAGCTAATAATACGGATTTCTGAATATGGTATAGCGAGCGACTAATTTAACGACCTATTAGATAATGAAAAACAAAAAGCAAACAAAATTTAAAAACACACAAAAACAAAATGTAAGACCTATTTTTTACACACCAAGAAAGTAAATTAAAACAAAAAGAAAAAACAATCCGCTAGGGCGCCCCCGAAAAAAATATATTTAAAAAAATTTATTGATTTTGTTATTCGTTTAACCAATTTGTGAAAACTGAACATCATAATTGGTATCCCATATAAAACTTTTAAAACAGCTTTTTTCAAAAGCTTCAGTATTATAAATTTAAACTCGTTGATGCAAACATCAAAAAAATAATCCAAGATCGATCAACTTCAAGAAAAAAACTTTCAATAAAAAAAAATAAAAAAAAGCGAATAGTGAAAATTTAGATGTATTTCTACTTTTAACAAGAGATGAAAGAATTTATGAAAGCTCTTTCAATTTCAACAGGAAACACTAAAGCTTTATAAAATTTTATAATATCTCCTTTGTGAACAATTTTAAGCTAAAAAAATGAAAAGCTTTAAAAAAGCTTAAATATAATATCATTCAAAGGAAGTTTAGTCTATAATACTCTGTCCAATACAGTTTGTCAGTAGACACCTTATAGAAAAGCTTTTATCAAGCTTTTTAAATGCGATGGACTTATGTTATACACTGCAACCAAGCTGAGATGTAAATGTCCTATTTTATATTCTCTTTGTTGGACAGAGTATAGTATAGAATTTTCAAAACATTCAAAGCTTTTTATAAAAAGCTTTCCCACTATTCCTTACTCAAATAAAATCAAATTTTTGAAACGAACTAAACTTTTAATATTTTTGTTACCCTTCTATTGCGCCCATCTTATACCACAAATATGAACGAAAAAAATAATAAAAAATAAAAATGAATCCTATTTCAATAACAAAATATAAGAAAAAAATATATATTGGCATAACAACTTACAACAATTTTATTAATATTTTTTTTGTATGTTTTCCCATAATTATTTTATTCATTTATTCAATCGTTAACAAAAAAATCCACAAAAACAAAACTGTTGTTTTAGACCGTTAAAATAGTTGCTCTCTATTGTAAAAACCAAAAAGAAAAAAAGAAAAATAACAAAATTAACATATTTTTTTAATTATTATAAAAATGTAGAGTCATCTACAGAAGACATAATTTTTTTTTTATTGAAATTTAATTTTAATGCACAAAATATTCATTTTTCAAAAATATATTGTAAAAAAAATAGTTTTAAAATCAAAATCTAATCAATTCCACCGAAAGCAAATAAGTGTATAAATAAAAAAAAGTAAAAGGTAATAAGAAAAAAAAAATATAGCAAAAACATAAAAAAAACTATATAATTAAAATAGTGTCTTAGAGGAAAGAAAACCAAATTAATAAATCAAACCACAGCCATATGCACAACTTTCGTAATGACATTTACTTATATTTGTTTTGAAAAAATAACAAATTTAAGAAAAATATAATAAAACATTCAGGTTTTTGTTTTTGAAGAGGTTTAAATAATGAAGATGTGAAGCTCACTTACACTTGGAAGCTCAAAATTAAATCAAAACACTATTTTGAAAGATTACAGAAATACATTTTTTTTTTTTAACATGTAACTCTTGTAAAACCTGCTATACGCATAAATACCTCAAATCTGTTTTCTTTGGGCTTCAATATTTACTGCCAAGTACTTCTGGCTCCAGTCAACTTTTTTGTTACAGAGAAAAAATCGTTGAATGCTGTCAGAAGTACTTCAAAGTACATTGCAAAGCTTAAATCACTTTCTATTAAAAAACAAACTATCGTTCACGACTTCATACGACTAGATACTTCCACCACTTGTTTTTATTGGGTAGGTTCTATTAATCCAACGGTCTTCAAAGAAAGCAAAGGTTATTATCTCTGATTTCCTAGCTGTGAGAAGTTCCCTTCATTAGGTGCATTCCATTGGGCCTTGCAGAGTACTTTTGTTATTGCATTCAACGATTTTTATTTACTTAAAGAAGTTATATGCGGCACAAAGTACTTAGCAGTTCAAATCAGAGTCCAAATGATTACACCTGTAATGAAGTACATTTCAGCGCCTTATATTCTGTAGAAAAAAAGCGTTGAGTGCAACTAGAAGTACTTGACAGTGCATGCTGCCAATCAGAAATCAAAACCTTGCTTTCTTTTTATGTGCCTTCTTTTTACTGAACGTACCCATTCAATTGCGTACTTGATGTGTTGATTAAGTTTGTCTTCTTTTTTGTATAGAAATAGAAAAAGTCGCTGAATGGAGTTAGAAGTTCTTAACAGTATTTATAGCAAGGCTCACATGACTCTGAGTGGTTGTGGTGTTGGTGTAAATTTTATTCACATGACAGCTTGTCACTTTAAGAACTAATTCAATGAGCTTTGTTCATTGATTTATCTTTATATCCAGCTGGTAACCTAAATTTAACAATTCGTTGCCTCTGAGAATTGGTTTGACGTTGTCTATGGGAAAAACATACCTTTACGTTAAATCAATTCTCAGGTAATCAGTGTATGCGCTTTAAGTCATGGATATTATTAGAGCTCATGTAGTTCCACCGCAATGCCTATATTTGTTCATGTAATTTTTCTTGATGTTCATAAACTCTCTTTTTGTTCAGATTTACATTTTTTTTTTGTTTGTGCGATGCAAATCAAATGACAGAAGAACTCATTTAAACGTCATTCGTTGTGCCACTTTTCAAAACTACACAAATCGTTAATTTTGTATAGATTCTAAAAAAAAAAATCAATGGAGATACAACATTTAAATGCTAGGGATCTGTAAATTTTATTAATTGTATATGCTTTTATGCTGTTAAAAATCGTATTTTTTTTTTATTTAACAAAATATGTGTCAAAATAAATAAAAAAAATAAAAGAAACAAAAAATCACTTGTTAATACATAAATTTTACTTTATGAAGAAAGCCACTATTGTTAAAGCAAACAAAAACAATTAAAATTAGAAAACAAAGAAACTATTACCTACTCAACAAAATAAATATTTTTTTAAATGTTTTTTTTTTTATTTAAACATTTATATATACTCTTATTATGCTTTAATGTAAAAAAAATAAAAGAAAAAAAAAAGAAAAAAACTTCAATGCAAATCAAACCAAAACTAGTTTGTAATATTAAAAAAAAAAAAAACATACTTCAATTTATACGCTTAGCAAATATCACAAGATATTTCTTAAGGATACCAACTTAAAAGATACAAAAAAAAAAAAACAAAAAACAAATATGTGTTTAAAGGTTTTATAATGTATAAGACAGTAAAATCTGTCCCATAAACTTCCAAGGAATTAGAAAATTACAAAGAAACTATAAACGAGTACATTGGAATGTAAAATTAAATAGAAAATAGAAAAAAAAAAAAAAAATGATGATGGACAAAGAAAATTGAAAAAAAAATTCAAAAAATAAAAACCAAATGATTCAACAGAACTAAAATGTGAGTTCTAATAACAACAACCAAAAAAAAAATACCAAACATGAACAACATTCATTTGAATATGTGTACTCAAAAAATAAAAAAAAAATAATAATTGTTTTAAAGAAAAAAAAACATTGCATAGTTTTTGGATATAAAAATAACTCTGCGGGACGAATACACTACTTCTACAAATATTCTCTTTGAATAAGAAAGACAAGGATAGTATTAGAAAATGTTATATAACAAATGAAAAATAAAAAATAAATAAATAAAAACAAATGGTCGGATTGTGCAATTAGTATAAATATTCTCTGTTGTTGTTCTAAAAGAATATAAACAATATAAGATTAAAAAAAAAAAAAAAACAAATTTCTTTGTTAAGGATATTTGTTTATACCATACAAATAATTGGAATGGTTGTAAAATGATATGGAAAGAAAAACCCTTCCAAGCAATGAAATAATTGAATCTAAATTATTAAATTAAGATAAATAAAATTAAGAAATATTTATTTCCTTTATAAAATATAATAAAAAAAAACAAAAAACAATTAGCTATATATTTATCAATATTCATTACTTGGAATTCGTTTTTTTTTAAGGACTGTAAGAAAAAGCTTAGGTATTAGTTTTTAAAGTTGAAAAGATGTTTGTATGATAAAAGCAGGTTATTCTTAACAAAGAATTAAATTTACTCCTTTCAATAATGAAGAGTAAACAGAAAAAAAATCAAGTAATGTATAAATGCCACTCCAACCCTTACCCGGAATAAGGTTTGGAGTGCATTTTATACTTAAAAACAAGTTAAACAATAATAAAAAACGATAGATTCTACTCAACCAGCTATTGATAAGGGGCTCGGTGAGATTAATTCAAATTATTTCCGGAAATATTATATGTTGAGCAAGAATTTTTATTTCAATTTTTTATTTATGTATAGAATTTTTGTCTCAACATTAGCTTTTGATTGATCTCACTATATATATTAATAGCTGGGTGGATACAACAAAAATCACAAAAAAAAATAAAAGTTTTTATTTAAAGTTTATTAAAAATATTTCAAATATTTAAAGAAATCCAAAACTAAATTTAATTAAAAAAATAAAAACATTCATACATAATTACCAATACTATATATATATATATATATATATATATATAAATAAATATATATATTAAACTTGATGTAGTAATTAATTTTAAGGATACAAACAAATATATAAATATATATATAAATAAATAAAAAATAAATTAAATCTAACTTAATAATACTAAGTTCAAATAAAAACAAAACAAAAAATCTCTTTTTTCAAAAAATAAAAGTCATTATAGTAAACTATGATACAGAGCAAAAGAAATAAAATAAAATCATTCGAAAATCTTATGCAAGATAAGCTAATAAAAATAAATCGAATGATATAAGAACCATTCCAACTTTTATTAAAACCAAAAAAAATAAACAAATACTAAGAAAATACAAAAAAGGAAAATTCACGAGATAGAAAAAAGAAGGAAAATAAGAAAGAACATTCAAAAATTACCAACAACAATCTTTGAAATCTGAACTAGATAGAAACTTAAAAGGTCAACTACTTATTCAACTAGTTCAATCTTAAAAAGAATTAAAATGTTATAGCTAGAAAGCAAATGAACCAAGAATATTATTGAAACCCAAAAAAAAAATTGAAAGAGAATTAGCGACAAAATTTAAATAAATAAATATTCATTTTAATCAAAAAAAAAAGTCCAAAGTTTAAGGAACAAATTTCCCATTTTACTACCACAAAAGAAAAAAAATGTGAAGCAAAGCAAAATACCTATACCCCTAACTATAAATTCAATGTGAAAATATTGTATAGACTTATACAGCCTATATATTTATAAATGTTATAACAATTTAACATTATAACAAAAAAAAAAAAACTAAATTAAAACAAAATTTCCTCGAAGGAAGAAAAATACCTACAGCGTTAAGTGTTTTATTTTTGTTTGTATAAAGTATTTTATATAAAGTTAAAAAAGAAAATTATTAAAAAAAAAACAATGCTTGTTTGGTGGAATCATTAATTCAATTTACCACATCTTTATGCATACTATAATATAGATGTATGTTTGAAATAAATAAGTCAAAAAATGTAAAACAGAACTCAAATAAAAAAAAAAAAAACAAAAAAAAAATATTCATAAAGGCGCATTTACGCACTTATTCCATATAAATGTTGTTATTCAAACACAATATTTTAAAATAGAAAAATTAAAAACAAACAAACAAAAAATAAAGCAGCAGAAACAATCTTTAGTTTTTTTATTTGATTAAAATGAATATATATGAAAAATTTAACACTTAACTAAAAAACAAAGAAAAGAAACAAAAAGGTCAAATGCTAATAATAATATAGATGGAAAAAGTAAACTGATGAAATGACACAAAACAACAAAATATATTACCTATGTATTAAAAAAAAAAAATAAAGAAAACAAAAATAAATAGCTAAATATTTAATGGCAAATGACGCATTATTTAGCCCATTTACAAATTAAAATAATAATAAAAATAAAAACAAAACATAATTTATGTGATTATTAATAAAAAAACAAAACTGATAGTGGGTCTTGAAATACTAAATGAAAGAAAACAAAACAAAAAAATATAATAAGCGTCTCAGAAATATTCAATGTCAAAATATATAGTACTTCAAAATAAATAAAATAAATGTAAATTTAAAAAAACGCTAACAATGTTTTTTATTAATTTGTTGCTTTTTGAAGGGGATTGTGTGGGATACCTACTAGCAGTTAGACTTTTACCCCTTGAAAGTACGTCCCACGTTGGGCTCCAGTTGGTGTTTTTTTTTTCAGAGGTTGGTAGTTCATATGTAAATATTAATTGTTTATATATGTACATATGTACATATGTAAAAATCGAAACTTAAAACTGCTAAATCACGTAAAATGAAGACGATGGGATGATATTGTTTCCAAAATATGTTTCTCTATCATTCTGTCCTATCCTTCTCATTTTACGTAATTTGTGCCCCGGAAGACACACATGAATGTGAGAAAATAGTTTTCACACTATTTTTGTTGCAATTCGCGTTTTTCATGCGAAAAATTTCTTGATGTGAGAGTTACAGAACGTAGCATGTGTAGGCACTGGAATTAAAAAAAAAAAGGAAATTAATTTGAGATTATGTTTTCAAGCGTTAAACTACCATTTCAAGAGCAGAAATAAAATCAAGTAATTTTTTATTTGTCTACATAATTTTATCCTGTTCAAAGAGCTTAGTCCGAAATCTTTTTGGGCTTATATAAGGAGAATGGGCAAAAATGTATGTTATTTGTTCCAAATGTCCACCACGAATGCGGCCTATATTGCTGATTACACCAGCGGCAAGAAAAAGAAAAACTATGGGAGTCAAAAGTTGCAGTAAAAAAAAAATAAAAAAAGAATACATGCATATATTCGTGGGCTAAGGGATGAGTGGATGCATTGGTTTATGGACGCACACAAATGTATGGACATGTAATGCACGCGTGGAAAGATAAATCCATGGAAACGGAGAAGTATCACTTCACATATATGCGCATTCATAAGTACAAACACTCTTTTTTCTTAATTTGCCTTTAACTTTTGACTCCCATTGTTTTTTTTACCACTATAGTAAAAATTATAGTAAAAATTACTATACGAGACCTATATTCAGCGATATAGGTCTCGTTCGTGGTGGACATTTGGACCAATTTCGCCCATGCTCATTTAAAAAAATGACATAAACAAATTCTAAGATTGGTTTTAGCTCCAAACAAGAAGTATGCTATTTGATTTGATTAAGAAAGATACATTTAAAAAAAAAATTGAAAATCGTTACAGCCGTTTATAAAAGTAATTAACAAAGGCTTTTAACTACCGAATTTGAAGAAAATCGCTTTAGCGGTTTATATGCTGTAGTTCCAGGTATACCTAGACAGACGGACAGACAGACCCACTTTTTTTGCATTGCCTGATCCATAGATAAACCAATACCAAGATATGAAACCAAGCTGTCAAATGAATTTTGCCACCAAGCTGAAAAACAGATGATTTCCATCAAAAACAGATGATTTGCTACAAGGTTTGCTATGGGTTGCGTGTTTTTCGTACACATATAAACTCCCCGTAGCAAATCAGCTGTTTCTCACCTTATAATTTTGTTGTTGGTTTTCACATTTATTCACAGACATAAAATCGAATTACAAATCAACAATGTAAGCAATCGGGTTTTGGTGGGTGCAAAGAATAAGAAGATAAGGAATGGGTGTATATCACATCTACAGTGCATAGCAGTGCGGCATCAATTTGTTTGGGTTGGCTGTCAACATTAGATATTAAGACGCCTTTTTGCCGAGTGCACAATTAACTATATTTTCCACAGTTCCGTACTGTTTTATTTGCAATATTAAGTTATGCAAAGTGATGTTAAAAACATAAAGTAAATATCTTAGAACCATTTAAAATTGTTTTCTTATAAGTATTAACAACCAAAATAATATTTTTCTTCAAAATAAAAGTATACTTTTTCATCAAATCAACCAATCACATTTTAGATATTAACATGTCAAATTACGAATTTCAGGTTCAGGGGCGCACTAATTTTTGTTTGGTTATGTAATTTTTAACAGTTTTTTTGATTTAATTTTAAATATTTTGGGAATGTTATTTTTGTGCATCTACAAAATACTTTTAAGGGTTGCATTTGCAAACTTTTATTAAATTTCAAGATTCAAATCAGGTGAGTGTTTCTGACAAAAACCATAAAAATCGTTTTGACACGGAGTGGGCGCATTTCGTGAAAATACGCGAACTTATCAAAAAGAGAATTGAGAGGGATCGAACGTGTAGTAAACATGTTAAGTTAAAACAAAATAAAATGAATCTTGGAGCCTTGCGAGTTGCCATACAACTGCACTACGGCCCTGTGTAAATGCATTTGTGTTTGTGCAACTCACACTACTTTGTGAAGTGCCGCACTTTGTTCGCCAAACACCCGTTCCTGTATTTTTTATTCTTAGGGGGGATGTAACGTACGAAGTTTTCGTATCTTTCGGGGATTGGTTTATCTATGGCCTGATCATTCCTTACGTTCAATGGACATTAAGTACTTACTTTTTCGAGGCCGTGATTGGTCAGTTGTCACACTGGGTGTGTTTTGTTTTACGCCCGGGTTTAATTAAAACGGTCTCGGGGCTAAGCACAATATATGTAAAATACAAAAATAACTTAGCCCTGTGGGCTTAGGAGCAAAGTCCCGAGAATTCTCGGAGCTAAAGCTAAGTAAATAGAATGCCCTAAAAGGGTTTTTTTGTGTTCATTTAAGCCCGGTCGATAGAATTGAGTTTTGGCATCACTTTTGACTCTCAATTCGTTTCTTTCTGAAACCAACGAGTTCGATTTGACATTTAATTGACAGTCATGATAAACAGAAAACAAGGTATGCTTATTATGAATGCCATGTCGCCATTTTGGATAACTGATGACGTAGAAGTCATCTCCGATGCTGCCAACCCAATTTTTTACAGTTTTATTGTTGTTGTTTTCAATTAAAAAAATGTATCCTCCAAATCCATAACTGACGTTCCGGCGAACTGCCCATGAGAAAGATGACTATGACGTCACAGAAAACCTGCCAAAAATCAAATGAGCATACCTTGTTTTCTGTTTATCATGATTGACAGTTTTCTGACAGCACTTCTTCAGTCGAAAGTTTTTTGTTCCAAAACAAAGTGCATCATCCCTATTTTTTCTTGTTTGTAATAAAAGAAATAAAATTAAATTTTCAAAACAATCAATCAATTCTATATAACATAAATAATCAAAATGGCTTTGGCAAATGTCCTAGTTCTGAGTCAAATTGCTGGTCATGTTATTCTTTTCATTCTATCGCTTTGTATGATTTTCCCACTGAGCATGAATCTCAATGAATTTAAGTACGTATTTTATGTTAATATGAAAATTCTTTAAATCTACACCACCTCCATCCCCCTTAAGCAATTCTGTTTATAAAAAATGCATAATTTCATTGCTTATCTTTTCACAGTGGACATTGTCTATTGTTTGCGTCAGGCAAATGGCGAGAGGAAGATGGTTTATTCAACGTAGAATGGGCCTCACCTGGATTTTGTAGATTTCCACTTGCAACTGGAATTGTTTTATTTTTTGTTTCAAGCATTCAAATCTACCGGTGAGTACGATAATTGATATGTAATACTCCTTTTCGAGAAAACACACTATTGGTGATAAATTTAGGTTTGCACGTCTTCGTGAAGAAAGCTCATTTCTAGCACTCTTCATTGATGTTGTCCTCGGCATTCAAATGCTTGCAATGTCAATATTATCTGCTATCATTATAACTCTCGGCTTCATTGTCTGGTGTTCAGAAATGACTGAACGTTTCCCATCGTGCGAAATTGCTGCTGGTCAGAATATCACGCCTGGTGGTGAGAAAATTGATACATCGGGATTCTATATTGAAATGGGTACAGCTCAGGTATGTAATTTAACTATTTATCCTTATAAAGGAATATACAAAATCAATTTTTTTGCAGTTTGGTGCATGGGGAAGCTTTGCCATATCTGTTGGTGTCGCTGTAATTGCCCTCCTAAAACTCATAAACAATCACCAAATTCGTAACATCAAAGTTTCAATGTATTTGGAACGACAGCGTCTTGTTAACGAAGACGCAATGAATGTGAATAATCAAAGAGATGGAAGATCAACTCCGCCAATTGAAGCTGCTCAATAAATCGGGTTGAATCATCGTTTCCCATTTCACAATTTATTTTCTGTTTTAGTAAATCCATTTGTGTGAAACTTATAAACGAAAATTATACCCAGCTCTACTAGATTTAGGTATATATATTCTATAACTCATGATTATTATATTTTTTTAGTTGTTATTTTATAGCGAATTATTCTGAGTTCGTTTAGTTGTAATTTCAAATCATACGATTTCATACATTTATGTATTATGTGCACTTATATTGGTATTCGATAATTTAACTAAACATTTTTTCAATTATTTCTTTTTCTATGTGATATTTTGAATTAAACTTTAATACAAATAAGTAATTGTCTTAAGAGAGTTATTGCGTTTTATAAAATCTAATCAGTCCTATTGTGGGTTATAAGGTATAAGGATAATATTCCAACCGAAAAACTTCCAATTTGCTTTTTCTCTATTTCGAGACTTCCTTTTATTTGGAAGTTGGAACTTCTTTTTTGTTTAAAATTTATATAGCCTGCTTCGACTAGAGCAAATGGGATGATTTCGATAAAATTTGCTAAATGAGATTTCAAATAAGATAATTTTCTATACAAATTTCAAATCTAAAATGAGACAATTTCCTGCTCATATGCAGGAAACTAGCTCGCATTATCCATGACACACCTATTTCGGCGTTGTGAATAGGTCACAAACTTGTTCTGTAAGGCATAGAATGAAACACTGCATCGAAGACACAAAGAGGTGTGTTTAAGAAAGAAGAATATGATATACAAAACAGCAACTGAAGTGTCAAACGAAGTGAGATAATCAGCCCTATCGATGTATCCGTTCGGAGAATTTTTTTTTCCGATTTGTTCGAAATCCTAGAACCCTTTGATAAAATGTGATGCTCATAAACGCATAGCGATTTAGCAAATTATTTTGAACAGTAATAGAACATAAAATTTCATCCGTAATTCTCCGACAGAAAATAGTTGCGGATTATTTTAAGAAAAATTGAGTCTTCAAAAAATTAAGTAAAGTTTTTTGTTTGTTTATGTTTTGTCTCACTAAAAAAAAGTTTAATGTTTTATTTATTTCTCTGTTCTTATACGAAATTTAATGGAGGGCCTTTTTTTTGAAACGGGACTCTTTTTTGGACCCCTTTTAATTTTTTGCATCGTCAACACTGTCGAACGAAATAAGTTCTAATCGAAAAGGACTATCGTTTCGGAACATCTTCCGAACGGATACCTCGAAAGGGCTGAATAGTTCTGTTTGGGTACTGCTGAAAAGAAGAAATTTAAACTATTTTTGAGTTCAAGTACAACAACTGGCAAGTCTATTGAATTTACATGAATTAACTATACTCGAAAATAACTATACTTTTTGTTTTTGACTTTACCCAAACAGATTTAATTTGTAATGAAAACATACTAAAAGACAGGGTTTTTCATATAAAAGCCCCTGTTGCGCGACACAGCGACCCTTTGGTTTGAGGCAGTCTGAAGACCCTCGGAAACCAACGTGTCGCATTGTCCTGTGAAAGAGCAGTACATTTTTCGTAATACCTGAAAAAGCGACCCGTCAAAAAAAAGTTATTTATACAGCGTCATACGAGCGTCATTGAAAACCGTTGTTTTCGTACCGCGTAGGCTTGCGAAAACCTAACCGCGACTGAACAACAAGGCCTTTCATAAGAAAAAATCTGTGTCGCATTTGGTGTGGGAAGGAACTCTCATATAACGCTCTGTCGCTTTGACTTTTATTTCAGTTAGTGTGAACTACCCATTTAATATGGTCGTTGTGTTTTCAACAATATGTTTGACAATGGATGAACGCAATTCGTAAATCGTAATGTAATGTAAAACGTTAATAAACGCCAAATATCTGTATTTTTTTTTCAAATCAAAACAAATCAAATAAACAAAAACATAAATCGAAAATATTTAAAAACCCTCGAAAATTAAATACATATTAAGAATGTTTAGTATTTTTCCTAGTATATATTTCTTCCTAAGTAGCTCCGACGAAAGTGAATGTGATGAAAGAGTTGAAAGGAAGTGGCTCAGAGATAAAAGCGATCCATTCTCATTGCCAGAAAAATTGTAAGTTCTTCAGCTTCACCTTAATTATTTAACAGCAAAAGAAAACTTCATTACTTTTAAATTATTTCAAATAAATCGTAGGTTTATACAGAGATTTCGGCTTAATAAGGAAGCTTTTAGATATGTTCTTGAAAAATTAGACATAGCCCATAAGTCAGCTAATGCAGTTCCTCCAACACTCCAACTTGCATGCACACTTACTTTGCTAGGCAGTGGCAACTACCTGCAAAAAATTGGCAACGACTATTTATTTCCTTTAGCCCAGAGCACAATGTCCAAAGCGACCACTGCAACTTTGGAGAAAATGGAAGAAATTTTGTGCTTTGAGCATATTAAATTCGACATCGAAAACAATTTCTCCGCCTCCAAGCAGTTCTTCTCAAAAAAATATGGACTGCCAGGAGGTCTGGTTTTGACAAATAAAACTCATTCCACTGCTTTAACTTGAAATTCTTTTTTGTAGTTATTGGATGCGTCGATTCTACTCACGTTTCTATGCAGAAGCCATTAAAGGATGATAAATTGTATCTTAACAAAAATGGAATACACAGTTTAAATGCTATGATAGTAAGATTCATTTTGAAAAAAAAAATTGCTATCTATGTTTCAATGAACAAATTCCTTAACAGATTTGTGATCATGAGCAAAAAATCAATGCAATTAACTGTCGATATGGAGGATCTGCAACCGATGCATTTGTATGGAACCATTGCGATGAGCGTGAATACCTTGAGGAACAATTTGTTATAAACGAAAATCAAGATCAAGATTGTTGGTTACTAGGTGATGCTGCTTATTCTCTTGAGCCATGGTGTATCACACCATATCGAAATCCTGCACCTAATTCTCAAGAGAAACGTTTTAATAGAGTCCATTCCAAAGCATATTCTACAGTAGAAAAAACTATATACAAATTAAAAAACCGATGGCAAATTCTACTTGGACAACATGAGAAAAAGTCCCGATACGATCCAGAGAGAATGGCTAGATTTCTGAATGTATGTGCAGCTTTGCATAATATTTGTATTATATTCAAAGTTCCACTTCTTAACAACAAAGAGACAAGGGAAATGGCAAATATTACAGAAAACGCTGAAGAACAATACAATAATTATATTGAAGTTGCAAAAGCTATACGAGATCAAATTTGTTCAAATTTGAAATAATTTTTTTAACTCTTAAATAATATTGTTATTTATTATTATTATATTATAAAAATTAATTGGATTAGTATCTAATCTTATGAGAAAAACAATACATGAGTTCTTTATTTTTGCAGATCAAAGCGAGCCATGGTTGGTTCATTTGCCCGTATTGCATCGGAGGCGGCAAAAATGGGATTGGCTGCTAATGAATCACAAACGAAGTGTATGTTATCGTCGATAAAGGAATCTCAACACAATCGAGTCGGCCAAAACGTCACGATGGATAGTTATTCATGACAATAAGAAGTCAATGGCATTATTGTCTACCTGGGATACACTATCAACACGAATAATGACATAAGCGAAGAGATCATACGGAGAATTACAGTTTCCGATTGCTGCTTCTTTGGGCTCAGAAGGCATTTATGTCGTAAATCCCTCCTTAATATATAGGGCCGAAGCATAGGCGTTAAAAGATTCGTATGAAAAATTGCTGAAATGCTTTGAGAGAAAGATTCTTTGAGTAACTTTTGGTTCTATGTGTATCGATGAAGTATGTAGAACAAGGTTCTAAGGCTCGCTTTACAGGGTGTACAACGATGTTAACGTTACAAATTTCTGCTAAATTTAAAAGTTTTTTAATAAAAAAAAGTGTTCCACAAACACCACCAGGATCGTTTAGGCGAAAATTCTAAGGTCCAGATTTTCAGGGTGTGGTTAACGTGTACAGCCAGCTTCTATGGTTATCTGAGGTGAAATTTATTTGGAGGATTGATTAAGTCTCAGTTAGCTCCGCAGTCAGCACTTGAAACTGGCTGACTCATTAAATAAATTTTATTCCTTATCAAATAATGAAACCAGTTGACCTTAAAAATTATAAAGTGGGTTACTCGAAACATTGCTTATCGGGGCTAACTTATATAAATAGTTTTGCAACGTTGACGTTGTTACATACTTAGCTCCTCAGACCTTATTATATTCGTGGTGATTACTCCTACACGACATCGTGTTGGCTTTCTGGCAATGTACCTACTTCGTTTCATTTCTTCCCCAGCTCGTCAGAATTCCGTTCCACTGTCCTGCGCCATGCCAACCCCTACTTACTTAATAGTTACTTTAAATAGTAGATATGATTTTCCACTCGCTACAGCCATAAAGAAGCACAGATTCAACATTGAAACGTAACTGTCGCAGTTTGATCTTAAATCTGAAAAAAGTTCCTCCATATTTTCGACAGCATTTCGAACGGACCCTTCAATTTCTTAATGGGAATGTTTCCCTCGTAAGAAATTTGGAAACGTATATACCGAGAAAATGTTTCCCTCGGAATTTATTGCTATCGGCAACATAATTTCCAGAGAAACTTGTGTTCCCTGCAAAATAATTCCAGGGAAGATTCATGATCGCTAAAAAAGTTCCGTGAGAAAAAAATATTTCCCATAATCGCTGTTGATTTCTTGTTTAGTTCCGCCTTTGGTAGAGACAAATGTACTTTCGTACCGGGTGTCCTGAAATATTGACTTGATTAGATCAGTTACTTCCGAGGTCGATTATTATTAATTTATCCGTGTTTATTTTCAGCCCCACGATTTCTAATTCTCATCCACCTTGAACTCAATTGATATAGGTCCATGAACATAATCCTTTGAGGGAGTAAGCATACATAGTACGCGTAGTCCAGACTTCTCATTTGTATATTGAATTCACCAAATTCGAGGTAGAATATTACTTTCAACTAAATAACTTTTAATAATTGTACTTTTAATTGTTGTTTATAATTGTTTATGGTTAGAAAACAAATAAGAAAAACTTAAAGAAAACATAAAGAGACAAATAATAAAACTGGATAATCTTTGCATACTTAATTGTCATTAAATAAGAAAAACAATATCATCAGCAAGCATAATCTGGTTATCTTCAGTCATCTTGTTTACGGCAGCTTCAATTTCACCCGATGTAAACGCTTCATCGTTATTCTTATTTACTGCGGCTGTTATTCTAGCCAGCGGCAAGCTCTGTTCCCTCGCCTCACGGAACATTTTCTGAAGGCTATTCTTGAAGATATTCAATCGTTCCTCAGATATGAATGCAGGTGTCGCTACGACCGTTGATTCGCTGTTGCCATTTGTCGCAGTTGTAGCCTGAGATCTGCGGGTATCGCGAAGAGTCAAATCACCGGCATCAGGTTGAGGTTGCACAAAACCATCATCCTCATCGGCATCAATTGGTTCTGATTGTGTTTCTGCTCTTGGACGCTTGCTGCGTCGCGATGGAGTCGTTTCTTGGCTACCATTTTCGACTTCTTCTTCATCCGTATCACCGTCACCATCACGACGACGTTTCTTCTTCTCTTTTTCGAGGACTTTCTTGAAGTAAGCAAACTGTACCAACTCGATAGCAGCCTGTGCATCATCGACTGTTACTGTGGCCGACATACGTGCACGAGCATGGGCTGTGGAGAGACGAATCAGAGTTTCCAAACTACGTGCTGTTACTGGTTGTGTTCGAGCTACATCTGATTCAACGTTGTCTTGCGAACGAAGACGAGAATATTCATTTGCTATGGCTTCACATGCTTGTTCAGTTAATTTGGGCTTCATGCATTTAGCGGCTTGAATGTATTTGCGCATAAAGTCAACAGAAAGAATTTTATCTTGACGCTTACGTGACTTTCCATGCAGAAGAGCGTCATATTTTTCGTAAAGTTCTGTTTCTTTTTTATTCTGCAATACGAAACAGAAAACAAAATTAAAAATAATGAAATTTAGGTGGTACTAAAAGTTGATGTTCTTACTTCTTCTTTGTTGCTCACAAATGCAAGGGAATCGGCGTAGCTGCTTCCCATAGATAAAACTTCACCATCAGACTCTTTGGGATTTCTAAACAGTTAAGGAACAAATTAATAAATACATTTTTAAAAAGAAAAGGAATAAAAAAGAGTGGGTACAAAAAGCTCATGAACTAGGATTGGACACGCATCGTAAAATATACGGAGCAGGTAAACTTAGGTTTAGCAGGTAGCCAAATATATTTGGATACAATGGGCCGTATTCATAGATGCTGTCTAAGCCTTGGGTTTTTCCTATGCAAATGACATAGGATAAACCCGAGTCTTTCTTAGTAACGGCTTAGACAACATCTATGAATATGGCCCAATGTATTTAAGATATAAATCTTTACTCCTGGAAATTAACCCCAACTACACAGTAAATCATTTTAAATACTATCTTACTATTAAATTGCAAAATAAGTTATCGAACACATATGGTGGTAAAATAGTTAAATGTAATTCAAATGAAAACAACCATAAAAAAGTGATTTTCTTTCTAAAAAAAACTTACAGATGCAACAAAACTAAATTTTCTTATCTTCTTGCAGATGATTTTGAAAAATGTAAAGTTATTTTATTAATTTTCTACAGATTCCCAGCTTTCATTTGGTATACACAACATAAGAAAAGAAAAACAAAATCAACCAAATTAGGATGTTATAAAGTAGAATGCGTTTAGCACATTTTTTTCATTATAATAAGGCTGCCGAGTGTTTTGGTCCATTTTAAATATGGCAACCCAATATTTTCATTATCAGTGCATTCAGCCCTTGAGTTTGACAACAAAATGAGCCATTAACTCGATGGTCTAACTTATAGTCGAAAAATGTGCTGTTAAAAAGATGGCTGCCAACCCGTTCGTCCCACTTTTAATAAGGCAACACTACATATTTCGTTCTATCTCGTCGAGCTCTATAATTTGGAACTAGTTTCAGCCATTAATTGGATGGGCTAAGTCATGGTAGTTTTGCACACTTTTGGTCCCAAATCTGATGGGCAACCCGGGTGCGCTGTCTTTTTCTCGAGTAATCGTATTGACTAAGAGTCATAAAATTCATTGATTGAGAAATCTCCCTTTGGTCCGACCCTTTTGCCTTATCCTCCTATGAGGATCGTCTACAACTAATTTGTCTGCACACACTTGAAAAACGTCGTGCGATTGCAGACATTCTCTTTATTTATCAGCTCACCATAAGTGCCATCGAATCTCTTTCGCTTCTTGAATTAGTTTCCTTAATATCAATTTTCGTAACGTCAGATCTGTTCCTTTCTTCCACCTTTCTACTCACCGCACCAACTACGGTCATTATATTCCAATCACTCGAATGTTGCGTTTGACTAAAGGTGCTAAACTCATTCTTGATTTCAATTCAAGTATTTACTCCCTTCGAAAAGACCTTTACATCCATTATCCTTAGTTTCCAAACCCCATAGTTCTTAAGCTCGACTAAGTTTATATTGTTTAAGTATAGCTTTTTGTATATTACTAAGAATTTGTTATAATTATTAATTAATAATAATTAAATAATAAATTAAAATTAAAAAGATGCCTTAGCCCGTTTAGTTCCCATAACTTAATAATAACTTGAGTTTATAAATAAATTGAAAAATGTATTCCAAGAATATTTCTTACCTGTAACGATGCATGCGTACTACATGGTCGGCAATCATGTTATCCGTGTCAGGGTTAATTACATCCAGCATAACAAACAGCAAGTCAAAACGAGACAACAGCGAATCCTGCAATCCGATGTTCTCCATTGGAGTCTTATATTGATCATACTTTAAAAAAGAGGCAAAATTCAAAAATCATTATTTTCAAACAACTTTCATTAAATATGTTACCCTTCCGTAGACAGGATTAGCTGCAGCTAAGACAGAGCATCGTGCATTCAAGGATGCATGAATTCCAGCCTTGGAAATTGTAACTCTTCCCTGTTCCATGACTTCGTGAATGGCCGTACGATCCATGTCACTCATCTTATCAAATTCATCAATGCAAACGACACCTCGATCAGCCAAGACCATGGCACCGGCTTCAAGACGCCGCTCGCCAGTCTCCTGATCGGTTGTTACAGCTGCTGTCAGACCGACACCAGTCGAACCTCGACCAGTTGTTGGAATGGCCCTTGGAGCAGTGTTCAAAACATACCGCAGCAGCTGCGACTTAGCCACACTGGGATCTCCGATGAGTAGAACATTAATATCACCCCTTAGACGTGTCCCATTCGCAAGATTCTTCTCAACACCTCCCAGCAAAAGACAGAGAATGGCTTTCTTTACGTATTCATGTCCATGAATGGATGGAGCCAGACTCTTAGATAGCAACTCAAAGACTTCTCGATCCTTTGAGATTTTCTTGAAAGTCAAGTAATCCTTTCGAGTGATTCCCAGATCATTGTCCTTTTTCAAATGTGATATATTATTGGCGAGAAGGACTGTTCTAAATGTCCCAGATGTGTATCCACCTTGTTTGCCCGGCAGGCATCGATAGTTTCCTGTGAACTGTACTCTGTCGCCAGGTTTGCATTTGTCCACTAAATCATCGTCGCAAATAATATCTACGGAGCGTGGCAACTGGCCAGCAGGTGCCTTCTCTGGCATTTCTTGAATTGTTAAACTCTGATGATCTTTGTAGATGGACAGACCGAATTCGGTCTCAAGGAGATTGCCATCGTCATCTTTGGTTGGATAGACCGCACTGGATGGGACTGCTTCGTGCGAAGTCAAGTCTGTGTATTTCCTTTCCATGACTTTCTTGGTTGCTGGGCAATAATGAACGCTTCGTACAACTTTTGGTCGGATGAGCGACACTTTTGTAACAATACCTTCAACACAAACCAAGTTACCTAGATAGCTATATGGGGAGAAGATATTCGCTAGGAACAAGGAACAAACTCAAAACAAAAAGAAAACCTACGCAGAAGTTAGACCCCTTGGCGTGAAATGATTGTTTCCGAAGCAACCCTCAAAACCAACGAAAAAATCTTCGTAGGTCTTGGCATAAGATGGATCAATGGACGAAACATATTCCTTGACTGCGCGTCCAAATGCTAGTAGCTCATCGGAGGCGTTCTTCAATATCCCGAGGGCACGTTGTGGATTCTTTCGTTTCAAGTCATTAATGTTGACAATGAGGCGCTTTTTCTTTTCTGCTATCATTTCTTTCACATGTCCAGTGTAGGCACCTTGGTCTTCCTACAGAAACGAGTGTGATAAGCATCGAGAAATAAATGAGGATGGATTGATTCTTCCTGTACTAACCTCATCATCCAAGAAATCCAAGTATTCTCGCTGGATATCTCTCACAAATTGCTCTGCATCGGTCATGATGTTATTTTTTTAAGTTTATAAAACTCTTGAATGCTTGAAAAATCAATTTTATTAATTGCTAAATATAAACAGAATAATATCGCTGAATTAAACTAAATTTTAAATTTCTTGTAAAATAGCGCAAGCAAACAACAAAAATTTACAAATTTTAATTTGTGTTTGGCGCGAAAATTACAAGCATGAAGTTGGGCTTACTTGCTTGTGTCTGCATTTTGACAGATACAGTAGTGACCCTAAATTATGTACATCCGTTTATGGTCAATCCACAAGTTCCTAAAAACGTTGACAACAGCGTTTTATAAGAAAAACGATGCAATTTTTTGACGCCTTGGATGGTGTTCAACCCTCAAAATGTCACTTTGTAAATCAGACCTGTATTCACCGAGCGACCGATCGCTTATAACTTATGAGCGATCATTAACCTATTTCTGAAGGAAAAATTCTGAATTAGGAGTGGTTTCGACCTGTTGATAGCGCTGACTCCAAAAATCGCCGATAAAAGGGACTTAAAGGCTTGCCCAAACCAAAGTGTGACAGTGCGACACGACAGTGCGACACAACAACGCCAACATTTATTTACACAGCATCATATGAGAGTACCCACACCAAATGCTATTAAGCGCAAAACGTTTTTCATATAAAAATCGTGTCGCACATGTCGTGTCGCACTGTCGCACTTTGGTTTATTGGGCAAACAACAAAGCTTACAATAGGGTAATCTTATAGATCGCTGGTTTGTGTAAATATTTAAGGTGTTGCAACACTGGTTCTGGCAGACCCTCCTGGAACAACTTGTCGACAATGCAACACAACAACAAAAGTTTTCATAAGAAAATTCCTTTGGTACTTTGTCGCGGTTGTGTGGGTACTGTCGTGTTACCTTTGGTTTTGGGGGACCTTAACTATTTTTTCTTTCTGAAGGCTTGCCCAAACCAAAGTGCGACAGTGCGACAAGAACTTTTATGTTAAAAACGCTATCAGCTTTGTCGCATTTGGTGTGGGTTCTGACATATGACGCTGTGTAAATAAATTTTGCCGTTGTCGTGTTGCACTGTTGCACTGTGGTTTGGGCAAGCCATAAATCGATGTCGCGTTGTCGTGTAGCATTAGTTTGGGAGAACTCCATACAAGTAAGTTGTTGATTGGCGATTGAATTGCTTGTATTAATTTTACATGTTGCACATATTTATCATTTGCAGCCCTGCCTCACAAAAAATCGGAGCTCGAGAACAAATCTTTAAATTTTTCTGTTTAATTCCATCGAAAAGGAACTATAAAGTGTAAACCCAAGCCCGTAAACATCCCTGAATAATTTTGACAGTCCACTGACTCATGTTTTTTTTTTGTGTGTTTTCCCATTTTCTACCACTGACGAATGAAAATGAAACAAGTGACATTTGCATTTTATCAGAAAAAGAACAGAAAAGAAATAAGGGAGAGAGGAAAAAAGAATTAAATTAAATTCTTTTCATCTTTTTTCAATAAATAAATAAATTTTATTGAAATAAATGTTAATTTTTCGACCAAAGTTCTAATACAATTTTATTCAAAATGTCTTATAATTACGAAGAAATGAGTTGGGCCGGTGAGTTGTTACTTTTTTGGGCAGTACGAAAGAAATGTATTGGAGGAAAAAAGTTTCCAATTTTTTTTTCACTCGTTTTTTTTTTTATAATTTTCAATAGAAAAAAAATTAATTATTTTTTTTAAATTTTTTTGGTGAATTTCATTCAAAGATGTTCGTGATCTATTTCGTAAATGGCGCGAAGATAATGAACGAAGAAGCGACGAAGTCATCCAACTCTGGATTGCAATTCTCGAGGATAAAATCCGTAAAGTTGGCAATGAGAGGCATTTAATTTTGGAACAGGTCATCATTGCTGCCCTGGATGTGGCACGTTTCGATATTGCGGTCGAATGTACCAAACGACTTTCGCTCGAATTCCCTGGCAGTTTAAGGGTACAAAAGTTCAAGGCGATGCGATTGGAGGCATTGGAGCAATATGATGAAGCTCTAGATGTTCTCGATGCCATAATTAAGAAGGACGAAACAAATGCAGCACCAAGGAAGAGAAAAATTGCAATTTTAAAAGCGAAAGGGAAGCGCACAGAGGCTATTCGAGAATTATGTGAATATTTAAAAAAGTAAGTCATGCTAATTTCTTGGAAATTTGCGTTTAAATCGATTTGGAAGGGCAGGCAATTTATTGATGCATAACTAATAGGTAGAATTTGAATTGAATTGAGTTGAAGCCTTGCTCCATTTACGGTGGAAATCATTCATACGAAGAACGTTTGATGTTTTTTTTTCTTTTACTACTTCTACCCTCATGAAATTTATCACAGAACGGAAACGGATATTGCAATTAACTTATTTAATTTATTAACATAATTTGGGAGCCATGCATGTTTGTTTACTGCCTGGCTTTGAATGAAATGAACAATAATTTCCGAAATCTCCTTTCCAAGTTGAAGATGCCTCTCAGGTTATGACATCTAAGAAAACCGATATTTGAAAGGGTTTCATAAAAGAGATTTTCCGTTGTTTTTTTTTGGTTCATGTTATAAATATATAAAACAAAGTAGGGTTAGTTCCACCATTTATAACTCATTAACGGCTGGGACGATTTTATTGATCTCTTATTTGTTGGTTTAATCTCCCTTCCGAATAACAGAATTACTCTTGAAACTTCGTAAAATCGTCGTAAAAAAAGTGTTACTATTAAGAAAGTCGGGAGAAAATACGTGACAAGTCACGGAAAAAAATTTGGAACATCATGCCTTTTTCGCATTTTTTCACGACCTCATACGTTTCTTTCTGAGGTATTTCCTTCATGGAACAACTTCCATGATTCTCACATGGACAACAGCTGTATGTGGCCTGCCCACGCCTCGGAAAAATCTTTAAACTAATTTTTATATATTCCAAATGAAAAAAAAGAAAACAAAAATATTGTGTATCCAAGAGCACTTGAATGCAAAGATTTAAAATACTAAAATTAGCCAATTACTGAACATTAAAAGATAAAAAGTCTTGAGGGCAATAAGCTACTGTAGTTTAGTTGTGGTCCAATAACTAATAAATTTTATAAACGTGTTGTTAAGACGGGGATTACACGGCGCATGTTTAGCTGCGCATGTATGAAGTGCAAAAGAAAAAGGTAAAAAAACATTCATACAGTTTTATTTTCTTTCTCTTTTGCACTTCATACATGCGCAGCTAAACATGAGGCTGTGTAACAGCAGTCTAAGACAACAAAATAAAAAATCACCCTGCAGGACAGGACAACGTCTGCCGGGTCAGCTAGTAAAAATATAAAACTATAACAGGCCAGTAAAACAAGATATTCTAGGTAGCAAAAAATTGTAGATCGCTGATTTTTTGTTGTTATAAAATATGCCAGCAAGCAGTTTTACCAAGTTTGCAGCTCCGAAAAATCTGTGCTAACTGCATAGTGCACTAAAAACCTTGAAACTTTCGCACTTTCTTCAGTTTTTATCTTATAAATTCTAAAATATGCATTTTATAGAAATATGATGACGAAAATCGACTACCATGACGAAAGTAATGGCAATCTTTAGCAGAAATTAACCCGTTTGTACTGAAATTTAAGACAATACATGAATAAGTGACATAACATCCACCATATCAGTAACATTGTCTTGATATTAGTCTAATTGAACTGTGCTTTATAAAATACTTCCAAATGTTAATACACCAAAATGGACTTTCAGTTTTTAAGTTGATATAATGTTCTTAAAGCAAAACAATTTATAAATTCTAAATATTTGTTTAAATTTGGCAGTTTTTCAAAAGCTGTGTTTCAAGACCTCTTGGACGTACAGAGTTGCTGTTGCACTTTAATTGTTACTGATTTCGTCGTCTTTACCTGAAGCGTTTTTTCTATCAAATTCACATTTAAGAACTTTTAAGTTTTTTTCTGCAAAAAAAGTGCTAAAGTTTCGAGGTTTTTGGTGCACCATGCAGTTAGCACAGGTTTTTCGAATCTGCAAACTTGGTGGTATACTGCTGGCATGTTTCCTAACAACATCCCAAAAAAATCAGCGATCTACAATTTTGTTCGACCTAAAGCTCTTTATTTGTTTTGTACTACTGGTATATAAAGCTTAAAGCCAAGGCTGATTACGTTATGATTGGTTAAAGAAGTGTCAGAGGCGCCCATAATGTTGTAGAATTATTATTAATAGCTTTACTTAGAAAATATGCAGTAAAAATAAATTTTATTTGACATTTTATGGACTTAGTGAAGGTAATTATTTGATAACGAATATACTAACACGTAGTCTATCTATCTGTCGTGCCAGTATCTCAAGCTACAGCCTAAACGTCTCTAGTAGACTGTTTACCTATCCCATTATTTGTAATGCAACCCAATTCGTTTCTTTTTCTGATTTTGTATTTTATTATTTTCACAATAAGGGCGGAATTTTTAAGAGTTTCTCAAGTCGAGATTTTTCTCAACTCCTGTAAGTTGTGAAAAATCTTAAGCATTTGCTGAAGCGAAGTCCGTATTTAAAGAAAAAAAATGGAGGCTCTCTTACCTAACGGAAGCTGACGACGAACTTCGTAGCACTGATTTGTAATAACTGTTAGACAAAAATTACGATTAAATAAAAAAAAATTATTGATTTTCTTTGTTTGTTGCTCTTGATTTATTAAGAAAATTACAAAAATAAGAATGCCCTTCGTGAAAGAGTGCATTTAAGTGATGAGAAGAGAGCTCCCGTGATTTTAAACAAGGCAAAAGTTACATTAGAAGCAAATTCTTAAGGTAGCTTCTGACCACACTTGAGTTTTTATTTTACTTGAGTGAATAAAACCAAAGCGCTTCCTTAAGTTTTGTTTTACCTGACAGTTATTTCAAATCGGGCTACGAATATCGTTGTCAGCTTGATTGAAAAATAATTATACTCAAGTCAACTTTCTTAAGTAGGATTTTCTTACTTTTTTTTTTGTTTTCTTAATACGGATTTCGCTTGAGCATTTCCTTAAGATTTTTGTGAACTTACGGGATTTGAGAAAAAACTTGACTATAGATTCCTTAAATCGATTAGGAATAGCTAGAGCGGCCAAAAGTCTCTTCAAGTGTAGGCACTTAAGAAAAATCTTGTCTTGAGTGATACAAAACCTCTGAACGAACTTTTTAGTAAATCGATAATAAATATTTTTAAACATATGTATTCCTTGGAAAACACAATACAGTAAACATAATTTAGTGTAGGGTTGGTTACTGCATATTTGACTTTTTTTATCTCATCTCATATTGCATGTATTTAATATCCTGATCGCTAGTGCCCAACAAAAAGCAAACGTTGGCATATCGTTACAAATTGTAAACGATTGTAAAAATTGTTTTTTTGTTTTATAGTTATTTTTAAAATTTCTTTCTTTAATTTGTAGATTTATGTCTGATCAAGAGGCTTGGCATGAATTGTGCAATTTGTATTTGGCCGAAGGCGAATATGCAAAAGCCGTTTTCTGCATGGAAGAAGTTCTCCTGCACAATCCACATAGTCATTTGATTCATCAGAGAATAGCTGAAATTCGTTATACAATGGTAAAATGAAATATTTAAAAATTTAATCAATATTAATATAACAAACAAACATACAAATGCTTTACAGGGAGGAATGGAAAATATTGAAATAGCTAAGACTTATTATGCGCAGGCTGTTAAACTTAATGCAAACAACTTGAGAGCGTTATACGGACTCTACCTAGTGAGTAGTTATTTTAAATTGTTATTTAATTTCTTATAAAAAATAAAAATTTTATTTTCAGTGCTACAATTTCATTGCAAATTCTAGAGCTGTAGTCGCAAAGCGAAAGGATGCACAAAAAATGGCCCAATGGGCACTGGAACAAGCCACAAAAAAGACGACGCAAACATCGAAGATTACAAACAATGACAAGTATATTGCCGCATTGGAAAGTGCTTTCGGCAGCATGGATTTAAAATCCAATTGACATGAATTTGTCAGAATTTGCCAAAAAACTTGCTTTGCATAGTTTTCATTTTATATATAATTCCAAAATACACCTACACACCTATAATCTATCTGTGTCTTTATTGTTTCTTAAAAAAAAAATCACACATCTATAATTTTTTCCATTAAATCATTTCTCAAAGAAAACTAGAATGGCAACTTGGCAACCATTAAAAAAAAAAACAAACAATACTACATAAATAAACCAAAGGGTCCTTATTTCTCTAAAAAAAAATATCAACTAAAAAATGGATGTATTCTTCTTCATTATCTCGCAGGACGGTCTTGAAAATTGCATTTTTCTTTGTAAAGTGAAACCTATTCGTTGGGTTTGAAAATATTTTTGTTTTTCGATTTAGTTTAATTGAATTTATTTAATTTTTGTATGTAAAAAATTGTGAAGTAGACGTTTTAATTAAAGAAAAATAAAACAAAACATGTATTAAACATACGAAACACATTAAGATAAATAAATAATTTTCCATATGGTAAATAGTTGGTAAAATAAACAACATTTTTGTTTTATTTTGAAAATAAATAAAATCTAAAAATACGCCATGGTGTAGTAGAGAAGGCAAGTGAAGAAAATTAGTGCTTTGAGAAACCTCTACATATTATGCGGTACGAAATCAGCTAGCATAAGATTTGCTTTGAAAACCGTTTTTTTTCGATTTTCAAACGGGAATATCTTCAAAACTTGATGTGATATAAAATTTCTTAAAACTCTGAATTCCAGCTCAGCACAGAAAAACCTTTAGAAAAGTAAATTTTGTTTTTTTGTAATAAAAAAAAATTTTTGACCAGTGTTATATTTTCAAGCATTCCATTGTAGTTGAAAGTATTTTTGAAATCTTTTTAATATGCCAAAAATGTAGCGAAGTATCACTATTGAATATCTGTTATATTATCATAATGTTCGTCAGTCTGTGTGTCATCTTTGTTTGTGTCTTTGGATAAATCGAATCTGTTTGAATTTCGATACAGATAATTTTTTACATAATTTTCGAGGTTGTTTTTGAAGTTCTCATTTAGAACGGCTTACCTACCATATAACATTTTTGAGCTATTAAAATTTTCTTCAGCATATCTTTTGTAGGCAAGGTCAATTTTTTGAAAATCTCATAGAAATAATAAAATAAACAACTGTGTCACACGGACTTGTTTTAATATAGCTTACTTGGCTGGGAACTTTTAAATGGAATAAGTTAAGCAAATTATATCGGAACAGGTCCGAATAGCTCAGATCTGGGTGATTTTGTTTTGAAATCCAAAAATACTTACCGTTCTTCTGAATATTTTTTTTTAATGAACAGAACATTCAATGTTGTATGATCAAACATTTTTTTATTAAAGATTTTGGCTAAAATTTTATAAAAAAAATTGTGCTAAGAATTTTCCAAGATCGTTTAAGAAAGACAACTAGGAAAGATAGGGGTCTATTTTCGCCCGTTTAATCACCGATTTCACCAAGCCCTTGGAAAATTTTACATGCGTTTGCTTCATACAGCTTCTATTTTGAATTAAAATTGTTTGTTTGGTAAATGTTAAGTTCGGATATGCTACCTTAGAATTACCTACAATTATTAACAAAAAATCAGCTAAAAATTTTTGATGATTTTTTCTTTTTTTTTGCAAAATTCTGAGTTTGAAAATATAATAATTTTTTTTTTTTAACTTTTCATTAGAATAACTATAACCAATAGCAACGGTTTGTAATAAAAGTCAGTACCTAGTTGAAGAGGTGTTTTTGAAAAAAAATATAACATTGCAGTTCTCCGAAAGTTAGGAGCAGATCTAGGAAACCGAACTTTAACTATACTGGGTGATTTGCTTTAAATATGAAGGTAAGAAGGTGTAAGTAAACTCACAACATTATATTTTAACTTTATTATATTTTAACGGATATTAGTTCTTGTTTAAATAAAACTAACATTTTAAGAATGTATTGTCCATTTCGCTGAAAATGATAATTTTGTGAAATTTTGCTAACCTGGACACGACAAGCTTTTCATAGTCAGGCCACTATAATTATATATGTTTCCCTTACATATATGGACCCTTGATGTGGACCAACAAAAAAATTTGATCACATTCCAAAATGGCAAAAACAAACAAATAAAAGCACAAAAATGACTGCAAGTAAATGTCATTAAATGCAGAATAAAGAACTGCTTGTAACTGCACAACCAGCAGAAAGTTAAGTTTATTTGAAAATATATCACTGCACAAGAAGCCAAATATGGCAAAAGTAGGGCAGTAGACGGTTGGTTAAAAGAAACTGCAACCAAAATCATAAAAACCCTTATAACTCTAAAACGGATCGAAACTGTGAAAGCTACCTCATAAGTTTTTCGATTTATAATTACCTCAGGAACCCAAGCCAGCGTTTTCATCTTCTGCGGAGTGGGGGCGTGGCGTGGGACAAACTATATAAATGTATAAAACGATCTTACTAGATGTAAGATTGAAAGTTTAAGTCATATTTGGTAATTTTTAAGACTAGTTTGTTCACTTCTTAGCATAATTTTCAGATGTTCTAGATGTAATCGGTTGATTATCTAAATCCATGATTAACAACTCAAACTATGAATTAAAAGACAAAAAAAAAGTTTAAATAGATGTTCGACTATTTACAGTTGCCAATAATCATCGATTAAAGATGAACAAATCAGGCTTTTTTTAAAATTTGAATTCTAGTTTTCGTATGGACATGCAACTTTTAATCAACAGACTAAACATGAAATTCTGGGAGTTTTTGTTTTTTAGTTTTATGTTTACCGAAATTCGATTAGTTTCCAATAATTTATAATTAATAATTTAAAAAAAAAATAAGGTTATTTAGTAGACAGAGAACAGACAGTCGACAATTCGAACATCGCTTTCAAATTGTTGCTATGATGATTCAATCGACCAATCTACTAGTCCATCGATCTTCAAATAGTCAGAGTTGATAAATTCATAATAAATTAATGTAGGTATATTTTCTTTTGTTCGCGTTCGTGTCACCAAGTCTATTAAAAAAGTGCGAATAGACTTTGTGGTGATAACAAATAATATGTTTCTTATTTTTTTTTTATTACAAAGTATGTACATAATGCACATTCTGTAATTTTATATATGTAACTCCATAATCTACATATATACATACATGAATGTAAGTGCACATTATGTAGTATATACCGACATACGTATATTGCTTACATTTTGTGTTGTGGTGAAATGCGCTTCTTTTTTTGTTGTTGTTTGATAACATTGTGGCTTTGGGACAAACGAATGGACATAAGGACGAGCTAATTTATCTTCCTATACTATTTGAATCACATTGGTAGTTGTGTCAATGTACTCAGGGACGGATTAAATTTATGAAGGCGCTCCCCTTGTTAATGCAATTGACTAACACAATAATTCTTTTGGTTGATTTCTTTGTACATGTGAGTCGAGCTTCACTCTAACTCCAACTAAAAATTTCATACAAAATAAACACAATTATTATAAAAAATGAAAATTGTGCCTTTTGACTAGGGTAAAAAAAAAACGCATTCATGAATTTATTTGATTGGTATCGACGAAGAATGTCACTCTCTATAGCTGGTCCAAAGTCCCCACAAATCTCCCTAATGGACTTTTTTAAAACTGCATTTAAAAAGGGGTAAGTAGTTGGGGATGTGTACGTTTACAAAGCTGAAGAATTTTTGTAAATACAATTCGGCTTTATGATACCTATATGATTTAAATTTTATGAAGCTTTCTAGTGTCGTGAGAATTCAGGACCAGAAGAGTCCATTAAAAGATTTTGGGTGAAAGGCTGTTTTTTTTTTAGTTGTAAAGAACTTTGTGCAACAAGGAACAAATCACTCTTCAAGAATAATGTTAGATTGATAAAAATTCCTTAAAATAATCAAATGTTCATTAGAATTAAGATTACATGTTTAGCATGAGTGAAAAAGTGTTTTTTAACCATTACACTGACCTTATATTCGATTTTTTTCAGAATTACTACTACGAGTAGGTACTTACCTCTTGAAATGTTTTTTTGTGGTGGCATAAGTTTTTGGTTCGTATAAGTTTTTGATCCGTAGAGGTTGAATGGGTAACAATGATGAGCAGGTTCTGAAACGTTAGAAGAGTTAGATCTGTGATTTCCCCTAATCACAGACCCTGTAACCCTCCTGTTCACATTGACTAAGAAAACCATCTGACCGATGCCAATCCGGCCATTTTGACCAGCTCGTCATCCGGTAAGTTAGTCAATGCGAAGCCCCTATTGTCAAAAAAGATCCTTCTAATTTGTTAGCCATCACTTCTTCTTCTTTACCGGCGTTTATAAAAATATTCAACCAGTAATAACACATAGACTTTTTCAGCCCATTATTACTGTTTTTTCACACAGACACTATAATTAGGAAAAGAGTGATAGGAAAAACTAAAAACACCAAAATATAGGTGATATAATGTTAGATTCCGATAAAACAGTATTTTTTAAAATTCCACCGAAAAGTTAGGGTAAAAGACAAAAAAACTTTTTGTACATCTCGAAAAATAAAGGTAAGAATTATAAAAAAAAGTTTATTGAAATCAAGAAAAAAATCTAAAAATTCAACTTTTCAAGTTAAAAATTATTTTCCAATATCAAATATTTTTTAGACATTTGAAAATAATGTTGGTGTGGGTAAAAATGATGTTTTATTGAAAACACAAAAAAAAATAATGCACATTGATAGATAATGAAAAAAAAAACTAGGCGTCTAATACGGATTATATTCAAAATGCTCCATAACGGTTGTTGGAGCTTTAAAAAACAAATGAGTTTTTGAAGGTTTATGTGGGTTGTTTAATTGATTTTAAAAAAACATGGAATAACGGAAAATATATTTTGTCAAAACGACTTTTAGATATTTTATGTGTTGTCTATATACGTGTGAAGAAATTAGATTTTAAGACATTTTTTCAATAAATAACAGTAAAAATAAGATTTTCCAGTCCAAGTTTTTTTTAACCGTTTCCAACGGTATTTCATTTTTATCCTTTTATTTTTACGTTTTTAAACTTGTAATTTACACAGCCATTAGATATTAGATATTATTAATACATTTTTGTGCAACAAAATGGCTTTTACCTTTAGTAAAACTTAACTGATTTTAAAAGTTTTTTAAAGTTGAGATATCTATGAATAGACTAAAGCCTTTGTAAAAATACAAAAATAAAATCTTATACAATTGTTCATTAAATTGTATAAATATAGGCTTTACAAGAGAAAAATTATCAATTTTCAAATTATCTATCGTAATTTTTACATTTTTTCGTTTATTATTTTGATTTAAATTTATTATAATAACAGAGTGGGCAGCGCTGATTTTGAAGTATCAGACATTAATGTGGGTCACCTACAAAGCTTCAAAAAGACCATTTAAAATTCCGAACGCAAAAATAAACCATATTACAGGTCGATAAAATATCATATTTGAATTAACCTCACAAAAACGCGCATTATGCTTCTTTGAAAAAAATTCCCTTCTAGAAATTTTCACTAAATTTCTTAAATAATTTTACATATCCAAAAAAACTATCCAAAAATATATAATGATTGGAAGTATAACTTCTGGCTCGCGTACATGAGTACAAACAACTTTTTTTTTGCTAAGGAATATTGACAAAACAATTAAAATGTTGTCTTTTCAAAATGCAACTTTATTGTATTTAACTTAACAATTTATACCACCATTCCAAGTTGGTTTAAATTGATAATTTTAATTTTTCTCAATTTGAAAAATAAGATTATGTTACTATCTTTCACTTAATAAACTTTTGCACACTTTTTCGTTCAGTGCATGGCCCTTAACGCAGTTGAATAGTTTTTAACCCCCACAATGATAATCCGCCACTGAACTCATCATCTTATAACTGTCGTTCTAGGAACTCCATTTCTTCGTTTCTTTGGCCGTCAGTCATTTCAAAGAAAAACAATATATTTATTATCAAAACAGAAACAAGAAAAAAATATAACATGTGCGTTCGTCAACGAATACCTAAATAATTAGAAAAATAAAAATAAAATGGGGTTTTTGAAAAGATTTTGTTTTTGTTCCTTTTTCCGCATTCGAATTGTATAAAAAGCCGGATGAAAACAATTTTAAAATTTAGTTGGATTTCATATTTAAGTGTGGCAGGCAATATTATTATCTAGTACCAATTTAGCTAGACAAAGAGTGGTTTTGTTCCTTGGAGATACCTTTATCTCCTATTGAGCTATATATCTTTAAAAAATTGTTCGTTTTTTTTTTTTTGTAACAAGAAATGCAAAAGATTATTATATCAAAAAGGTAAGTTAGTAGGGCTTGATAGAAATCCACTTAGACTGAGGTAAGTTCGAAAAACTTCAACTAGATCTAGACTTTATGGAGATTTGAAGAGGTTATGTTGATTTTTTTGTTGCTATATTTTGCTAGATATTTATATTTTATTTATAAAACTTACGATGTGATTATTTTTTTCTGCGTTTGAAAAAGGACTAACTGGCCAAGGACAACAAGTCTCCTTCAGGTGCCGCCAAGAAATTTCAAAGGCAACAAGCTTCTTCCTCCTTCTGAGTTGCATCGCTCAGTCAAAGAAGTTTCCGGCCGTAGAAGATTCAATACGTAAGTTGAAAATGTTCATTAAAGTCAATAAAGATTTTTTTAAACTATACCTAAATCCGTCTCGTATAATTTTTTCCAGTTCTACTAATGAACCGCTTTGTGAGCAAGAAATTTCATTGCTAATGCATCATGAAAACCGCCTATCACTCGCTTATGGTGCTCTGGAGGAGGTTCCTTCACTTATCCTCAAATATATGGCTGATAAAATAAAAATACTCGATCTAAGTCATAATCGATTTCGAAATCTCTCATTTCTTCAAAATTTTGTAAATCTTCAAACTTTAATTTTGGACAAGAATTCGAATTTGGATTGCCAGTCCCTGCCCGCAATGAAAAGCCTTGAAATTCTTTGGTAAGTTTTGAAAAAAAAATACTTTCTTTGATTTTTCGTAACGTTAGGAATATTAAATTGTTTTTAGGCTTAACAATTGCAATCTTATAAATGTCTCTGATTGGCTAAGAACACTGCAGGTCCAGTGTCCAGCTCTAAGGCAACTTTCTATGATGTGCAATCCAGTTGGCTGGACCGTACTTAATGGAGTGAGCGAGCACGACGAGAGGGAATACTTAACGCAAATACTTAAAATTTTACCTAATTTGGAATATTTTGACGGTATCCGAATAAATGATGAACACAGACAACTTGCCATTGGAAGAAAAAAGCTTTCTTTTGCACTTCTCGAAGAGATTTTTCATAAAAAATTGATGATGTTTTTAAATTTTTCAACAAAATTGCATAATATGTCAATGGACAAATTAAATGCACATTTTGTTAAAAATAAGAGTCTTATTGATAAAAACAACAAAAATTTTAAGAACTAAAATAGGTGTATTTTTTATTTAATTAAGTATTTAATAAGACATGTTACCCATATTATTAATAATTTATGAAATGTTAAATGATTTTATTTACGGAAATTAAAAGTTTAAAAAAAAATGCAATTAGGTACTTACATGTTTTTTTTTTGTCAGTTAATTTTACACTTAAGACTATTTTCATCAACTATTTTAGGTACCTACTCAACCAATTTAATCAAACAAAATCGATTTTGAAGGTCACGATTATTCATTAAGAGTGGAAATTAGCATTTGATTATTTATTATAAAGAAAGAAGTGCATTTTTTGTCTGATTTAATAATATTTGTTACTTTTTTAAGATAATTAATAATAAACTCAAAGGTGAAAGTAATATGAGAAAAAAAAATAAACACTCATTTCGTTGAGTAATTTTGATTAGCATTCAACAGTAAATTGAATTATTTAAACATTTAATTAAAACTTGAAAGCATTTTTTCCAAAACCAATTTGAAAACTGTTAAGTGCTGACAAAAAATTAAAATACATACTTTTTACAAAATATTTTTGGTTTCCAAGCTTCATAATAATTATTTTTGTCTTTGTAATAATATTTGCTAGTTAATTTTGTTGTATTAGACAACTTTAACCATATTTGTTTAATATGGAAATTGGAAATGGTAAAGAAGTCCTTAATCGCGATAATATAGTTCCCCCGGCTCTTAATGCGAATTCAAAGCCTGTGTTTCAAGTTGACTCCCCGGGAAATAGTTTAGCATACAAATTTTACTTTTATTCAACTCAAAAGTTTGATCATTCATAACAGTAAAATGGTTCAATGAATTAACTTTTAAATTTAATGAATTATTAAAATTAGATTAAGCTATAATAAGTTGTACAAGTTGCAAAAAGTTATTTACCACTAAGAAAACACCCTTCTGGTGCTGGATTCTTATAACATTTGAAAGCATCATACCAAATTTTACAAATGTTACCATCATTTTAAGAAGGTTTACGCTAATATTTTACTAGTTGTTGCATCGAAAACATATTTATCACTGTAAAAAATGATAATTAACTTTTTTAAACGTTGTAGTGCCGAGTTACTTTTGATTCTATTAGATCCAACATTAATAAAATATCCTTAAATCATATTTTATAATCTCGGATAGTATTAACATAATTTCTTCAGCTTGGTAAACCTTAACATCCCCCACTACTCCCCGTCTGTAAATGCAGTTTTTAAAAAAGCCAGTAGGGGGATTTTGGCGGATTTTGACTTTGGACCAGCTGTAGAGGGTGACATTTTGCTTCGATACCAATCAAATTCATTATTTAACTAGTTTTACATTCTCCATACTAAATTTCCTATCTTTTCTGGTCTTAATTCTTAATTTTAAAAACAAACAAATATAAAAGAATTTTATAGAAAAACTAGAAACATTTTGAAAAAAAAAAAATTGATTGCTTATTTGTGTACCAGACGACATGCATCTTTTGACATGTCCTATATAATGACGACCGTCGTCGATTTTTTTTCCAAAATTTAAAAGTATCCTATACATCACTTTGTTGGTGCGAAATGCACATCATAGGCGTCACCGTGTGTCGTCGATGACTTCCATAATATGTGCATGCCATGAAGTGCAACAACATAAGTAATTCTTATTTGTTCGTGAATGAGACAATCAGCGAAGATCAATGACATTATTTTAAAGTAAAAGAATACACGATTTTTGGAATATAAAACATAAAATATTTTATATGGTGAAGAATCGAAGTTCTAACTCAAATAAAGTTCTAAATTCGACTTAGAAGGCGTTAGAACTTTGTGAAGGAATGAAATTGAAACAATTTTAGTTCTAATTTTTCCTTAATCCGAGTATAAGGTATAGAACTATTTTAAGAAATTGGCCGTAAGACTAAAAAATATTTTGATCTCTTTTCACATCACATAATCAGAGATGGCTTAAAACAAAAAATCATACCAACAATAATGGAAGAAGACTCTAATACTTGAAAGGTCTCACTTTAGTACATTTTCTTAACCCTAGAAGGTTAACCATATTTTTGTAGTAGGAACTTTCAAGTTATGAAGATGGAGTATTAAAATGCCATTTGTAGGTCAAGTTATTAACAAATTCGTTTTAGTGTTAGTAATTTATTTTACTCAACGTTTTTATATTTATTTTTTCCTTTTTTTTAATTTTCTGCATACCACAAGTCATTTCCAGTTTGGTTTTATAAGATTTGGCTTCTACTTTACAGTTAACAAAACCTAAATAAATGTTTAAGAATGTACTATAGGCAAAAGAGGCTATTCAAGTGTTATTTTGTATATATCGCTCATTTGCTGCAACAATGTCATATCTCAAAAATGTTCAAACACAGGAAAATGAGTTTAAAGATTTGTATTCCCATATGAGCTCCATAGAAGAACCTGTTTTCAATAATGAAAATATTTTGGAATATGTAATTGTACAAACGATTATCTATCAGATGGCGTTTTCAAAAGTTCCGGGGTCGGGCGGCTAACTGACACTTTATTTTTTGAAGTGGCTATATTTAAAAAACGGTGAGTGTAGAAATAAATCTAAAAGCCGTATAAACGTGTACAAACGATTGAAATTACCACTTTTGCTGAAATCGAAAGTCGGGCGGCCAGCTGCATGCAAGCCATTTTATAGCATAATTAATTTTTTGAGGTCCATTTTTCTACCAAAATTTAATGGTCTTATTTCATTTTAATTGAATAAAAAGAGGTTAATGTTAATATGTCTTCTAGTTTTGGAGAAATTAAAAAAAACACGAAATTGAATGCTATTTTTATTTAAATTTTTTCCTTTAAAATTATGTAACTTTTTAGTTTTTTGTAAGATTTTTTCCTTTAAAATTATGTAACTTTTTAGTTTTTTTGTAAGAAACTATAATTGCTAGGAAATAAGGCCATTGAATTTTAAAAGAAAATTTTATTTTATAACGAATCAGTTAAACATTTTGATGATTGAAATTTTTTTTTTAAATTCTGAGCTTGGAAATCTTTTTTCTTAAACAATTTATTTGACTAACTTTACTTAAAATGTTAATAAAAAAAGGTTTTTCTGGCTATAAAGTTAAGTTAAAACAAAAATCCGATTAAGGCGGCAATTTTAAACCGGAAACTTTTAAAAAATCATCCAAATCGGAGCTCTCTGGTTCCGAGATAATTCTATATATTGAGCTTTAGCTACACCACTATTTAATAATAACAGATTTTTGTTCGTTGTCATAGAATTTGAATTTGTGTTGTGCAATTTAAAAAATTAGAATACATGGCAATAATGAAATATTCGTTTTTTAACCAGTTATTAAATATAAGAACCAGAAAATGTTTTAATGAAGTAAAAATATTGCTTTAACACAAAAATAAACTATTGATGTTTAAAAATGGGGAACATTTACGTCCCCCTTTTAATTTTTCAGTTTTAAGTGACATAATAGTTCTTGAGATCTTTTGCAGGTTTCAAGTTAGTTATATTTTGATTACTTATTTTTTTTTATTTTTTTTTTTTTAGTTTAGTAAAGACAAGAACAGAACTATATTTTTCATCATTTGTAGAATATGTGCAAATGTTTATAGAATGTTTGCCCATTTTGTACCTAAAACCTAAAAGTAACTAATTTGCATGGGTATACGTTCGTAATTTGCATGGGTAAACGTATACGTTTTTCGCATCAAAAACTTGAACTTGAAAGTACAAAAGGAGATATTTTTGTAAATACAAAATTTCCATAATTTTTATAAAAATGCAAGTTTAAAAAAGTGTTCAACTGATGATTAATTTTTCCAACGAATTCAAAACTCACCATTTAATAAAAGTTAATGCCATTCCATCATCGCAATTAAAAACAAAACCATTTCTTATCATAATAATTTGTTTATTTATTAAAAAGTCATGTTGAGTTTTGAAAACATCTCCTTCTTCGCTTGAATTTAAATAGCTCGCTTAACTTAAACGATGATAATGATAAGGACGAATGACCATTGCGACGGATGCCATTACAACTTAAATTCGTTCTCGTAGAATCCGTTGTTGCTGTTGAAGACTTTGATGGAATTCTCAAAAGACTTCTACTCAGTGGTTCATTTGCTATTCCATCCAAATACTTAAGACTTGGTAATTTATTGAAAATATAATCTCTATAGTCATTGTTTGCTTGTGCATTCATTAATGTCATTGTTCCTGGGTTTCCCATTATGGACAACTGTTGAATATGCGGGCATTGATCTTCAATCCGATAGAGCCATGTCTCGATATTTGAGATATTGCAATTGTTGATCCTTGAATGAAATGTTTTGAGAAAAGAAATGTTATGAAAAAGAAAAAAAAACGAATAAAAATGTCCTCACCAAAGGATCCTTAAATTCGGCAAATATGGCAAAGTATTAACATCCAGGTGCATATTTCGATCCAGGATTAGTGTATGTAATCTGTCAAAGAACATCAAAAACGACAAATTCGAAAAGTCATTGTACCCCAAATCGAGAAACTTTGTTTTCGATGCAAATTTTTCGGCGATCCTTTTTGGAATTGATCGCAGATTCTCATATGCCAATGATATTCGACCGTTTTCTTCGAGAATATTATCACCAAAGGAATCGGTCATCGAGACCATTTTGTAGCAATCGAACGTGGAATATTCCTGAACGGAGGCACTGCAGTCCGAATCATCGGTTAAACTGTCGATCGATCGTCGATTTACGCAGTCCTTCAGTATCGAATACAGACTATCGCTGAAGGTGTTGAATAAAAAAAAAACAAAATTAACAAAAAAAAAAAAACAAAGTAAATATAGAAAACAGAAAGAACCCATTAGCTTCGGGATTATTGATTGGAAAGAGTATCAATGAAGATGACCCCCATCGTGATAAATGTTTCCGTCGTCGGTATTTTTTTTATTTTTATTTATGTCCATTTAAAGTGACTCACCTATTGTCAAAGTTGGAAAAACTGATCTTATCTGACATTTTTTTATGATTTTGGGTTCTTTGGGTTCTAATAAAGTCAATGAACATGGGTTTTATTTTTTTTTTACCTATGCATGGAAAAATAGTTATTTTTTTATTTGTTTAAGTTTTTGTTTTTTTAGTTTAAATCAAATTTATTTTGGAATAGACGTTTGACGCAGATCTGTTCAAACTGAGTACGTGAGTAAACTCCTACTGACTAACAACAACACCGTTATCATACTGATGCTTTGTTGTCTTTTAAAGATGATTGTCAACGCTCTGAAATGGGTATCGGTATCGGTAGTCAAAAAAAGGCCACGATCGTTCTCTAAGGAAAATTGTTGCAGCCAAAAGTGCGACCATGGTTGCCAATTTTTTTTTCAAAGATGATTACTTCTTGGTATGAGTTTTTTTTCAATTACCGAAATGTTTGCTCAGAAATTGTTGGCACGCAATCCATACATTTTTATTTCATCAAAACACTTTGAAAATTTTGATTTCTTGAATGTGTTTATATTCAGATTCCTTATGTTCTGAAAAAAGAAAAATTGATAGAAAACCAATTTTCAAAATGCATGGAACGTGTTCTAGAACACCATGTTGTGGGCTGTTTTACAGATTTAATAGAATGTAACTGTGAGGGAAAAATTCTTAAGTGGCATTTCAAAACCTTACATTTATTAATTTAACAATTTTAGCTCAAAATAGAAGCTGTGGAATCCTAACAACAAAAAATTACTAACAATAAGATTTTTTGTAAGGAAATTTCATTTCTAACCGACCGAAGCAGGTATTAAAAGCAAAGTTTTAACTTAAAATAAATAACAATATTCTTACCTTAACGCGGAGTTTGTTTTCAATCGAAAGAAAAATATGTCTGACATTAAAAAAAAACTTTTAAAACTTTTGCTATGATCAAAAATGTGGAACTCAGAACAGTTTTGTGACTTGTAAGTGACTGATGGATGTTATACAAAAATTCGTAGCTAAACAATTAATAACTCAAATAAGCATGTGAATGTAGTAACTATATTGACCGTGAGAAGTCCTTAAAACGGGTCAACATCAACAGTATTCAGCAAAAGAGTAATTAAAATGTAATTAGGTACCTACATAAATATGCTTCTATTTTAAATGAGCCGCAATTAAGTTTTCTGAAAAATTGTATGAATTCGTTACTCTACCGTCACTTCCAAAAGTATCAGAAGGTAATCTTCAACAAATTTTGTTTGTAATTTAAACTAATGATGCTTAGGTTTTATATGAAACTGATGAGCCACTAATTAGCTAGTTTTCAACTAAGACCATTTGTATCGGTCTCAATTAAAAGTAATAATAATCTTTAATATAACAGAAGTGCAGCTATAAGAAACTATGAAGTTGCTTTAGAACTTCATAAAAACACCTCTGGTGCAACTCAGATGTACATACCTAAAACATTGATCCAAAAAAAAAAAATGCAATAAGCAAGATTGTTCTACTATATTCAATCAATAAGTGTAATAAAATACATTAAAGAAAAACACCCACACCCACATGGCAACAAGAAGTTCAACTTAATTCAGTGTAATAGTTATATTTTTGACAAAAATCCGTTTTTTTTAATAATTGAACAGTTATAGATTTTGATCACAATACAATTTTTTTTAAATGGATTTTTAGTAATAGTAACTGTTGAATAGAAATACAATACACCCACAAAAACGATCACAAATTTACTTTGATATTTCATACGGTTAAAATTTTAAGACAGAGATAGCAACATTTAGACTCGCCTGCATTGAGCTAGCGGAATCGAGCCAAAACAAGCTCATTTGCTAGGTTTACAAATGAGTCGAGATGTAGTTCAAGCTCACTTCAGAGTAGCTTGCTTCATCATGTTTAAGAAAAATAAAATCCATTGGATCCACTTTTTCAATTTGTGATTTATTTTGAGTACTTGTACAAGACTTCAACTAACCAAACAGTTCGAATACCAACATTTTATCCATACAGAATTATTTTCAAGCTTTATATGTATGTATAAGTGTCGGAACATCACTTGAGTGGTGGTATGTAACTGAGTAATACAAAAAGTGAATTTTTACTATTCGTCCAGTTTTTGTTCACTTTAGCTCTGCTAAGAAGCTAACTCCTTTCACCAACAGATCACTTAAATGTGACAACTGCGTGAAATTGCTGTTTAAAGAATCAAATTAAACTCCTCCCACTCGGTGAACTAAATTTCTAAACGATTTCGAATGCTTCTTTGATTCTATATTGAAATTATCTTCTGACAAATTCCGTTAATTATAGGCTCTACATTTGGAATATTTAAACAGTGAATTTGAATTACTCGCCAAGTTAAACTCAATCGAAAAGTAAAGCAAAATGAAAATCTTTTTACATTTGCTTCGTTTGCGCCTTAATGCGCTCGAATTCATAAGCAAATATAGTATTTAAAGATCAAAGACCCCGCACGTAGTCACTAAAATGTAAATTATAGATTCATATTCACCATTACACTATTTTGCACCTTTAGGTTAATATCAAAAGAGTGCAGTAGACTTTAGAAAAATAAGGTTTAGATAAGACTGACTGTTAAATATTGATTAGTGTGGGAAAATCTGTGAACCGTTTGGAATAAATTGCACAAAATTATTAGTAACTCGAGTTAATATTATTTTTTGTTCGCAAAATAAGAACAAATTCGATTTAAATCAACAATAACTAAACACTAACAATTTGATATAAGACTGACGTACGTAAAAATCTCATTTCGCAAAACACATATGAATTCTGTCAGAGTCATTTGATACAGAAAAAAAATCAGTACATTTTTTAATATTGAATTTCTAATAAAAAAAAAATGAATAAATAGAAAAGAATTTTATAATAAAAACAGAAATATCATCAAAACTGTATTATTTAAGAAATAGTAATGCATTTTAAAAGAAAACAAAAAACGGCTTCAAATTTTGGACTTACCTATATGGTTTTCACACGGATGCCATCAGAACTGGATCAAATTAAAATGGACCATATGGGGACCACCAGCTTTCAAAAATTAAATTAAATTAAAATCAGTTCACAGAACCAAAAGTTCTGAGGTGAAAAAAACAGTTGAATTGATAACAGTTGAATTGATAAATAAAGTGCAAGATATTTTTGAACATCGCGTTTGTGTGCCTTTGGACAGTTTGTGAAGTTTTTAAGAGAACCCACTCTTAAAATTTATGTACATATTCAGAAAGTACCCAAACCGACATTCTGTCTAGAAAATTTGTTTGCCCCCTCAATTTGTCAGTGAGGAGAACATCTGCTTTGTTTTGCAAGAAAAAGGGCCAATTTTTGAAGTTACACAGCATCAGTCCTAAAATTAGCAAATATGACTGAATTCGACATATTGATCAGATCAATAATAACCGACAATCGCGTCATCAACGGTATAACTAAGTGATGTTACTTGTGCTCCAGGCTCAATTACAAGGATAGGTATTTGTACCGTTGCGTTGAGCATTTTTCTAATATTGCTTGATGAAATATCCACTTTTTACTTTTTACCATTATTTGTAAAAAATAATTTAAAAAAAAAATTATAAAATATTCAAACTAGAATAAGTACCAAAAAAGTCTGACAATTTCTTCCATGGTCTTCGTTCACAAATTTACCTAAGTTGGCAATAATGTTGAAAGGCCCCGTGGTTAAATTTTTTTTTGTTTCTCAAAAATTGATAAGCCACTTACTTACTTACATGCTAGAGAGGAAGGTGTACATGAACAAGTACATACATATTTATTGTTATTAAATTATTTTGTTGTTTACCCATGAGAGTATATTTCTGGTAGCAGATAGGGATGTTCTGTACCAAGCTCATGACAATTTTGATAATAAATGTAAGAAAGAGAATAATACAATAGTTTTTTTTTTTCATTTCAATCATAACAATAAATTGAGAAGAAGATAAGAAATAAGATTTTGGTTTGTAATTGTTTTGAGATGAAGAGTGCTAATATACTCGTGTGTACAAGGCAGTAGCTTAGTCAACAAAATATTTCATAGGGGCAATACAATTTGCCCTAGAGGAAGGGACATTTATAAACGCCATACAAAATGTATCTTTTTGAGACTAAAAAAAAATCTGAATGGAAAGTTTTAGGATTGGTGTAATGGATTTTTTTTTTCAAAACTGGTTTTCATTCGTAGTTTGTTCAACATGCTCATACTCAACTCTGAGTTTGAGTAATAAAAATACATGTAGGAAATCTAGTAATTTTTCGGTGAAAATAAACTAACAGGTATACACATTTTGTTTAGGTTTTGTTGATGATGATATGGATGAAATTAGTTGCCGAGTTTCGATACCACTCTGGAAACATCGAGCTAGAGCGTTAATGGTTGTTAATGGATTAGTTTGAAATTTGGTAATCATGTTTTTTAAGCAATGTTTTGAATTTATCTCATTGGCAAAAAAATGCTGCAATCAAACTGAGAAAAATAATCATTATTAATTTTCAATAAAAATTAAATAAACTGAAAAACACTACGCAACTGTGTTGAAAGTTTAGTTGGACTACTATTTCCATTGCCCTCCTCATTTGCAAAACAATGCATTTTTCCACTTTTAGGGCACTTTTGTATAAGACGTGGCCCATTGCTGAATTTTCAGAATTGCAGGGGCAATTCGGAGGCAGTAGGTAACATCTGATTAGTATGAAACGTTCTAGACAAGTTTTTGTAACCATGTGGCATATTTTGAATGCTATTAGATTGATTTTCAAAATGGTGTACCTATCTGATTTTTTTTGAAATTTTGGTTTAAGATGTCCATTAATATTTTCTTGAAATAAACAAACCACCAACGTTTTTTGTTCAACAACGCTTGAGACTTTCGAATTTTTTTTTTTCTTAAATGTATCTTTTTTAAAGAACTCGAAATCAAATGGCATACTTAGTTTGGTCCTCAAAACAATTTAAGAATATGTTAAGTTCTTTTTAGTCATGAATTTGATGTTTTTGTAAATTTCTTTTAATTTTTTTTTTATTTTTAAGAACTTTATTATAGATACCATCGTCTTAGCATTCACAGCAGCTTTGACCTTAATAGCAAGTACGTGCGACCCAGTCGTGCATTGTCTTTTTTTTAGAACCAAAATTAAATGTTGCTGCCATAAAGGGAATATGGAAAAACTTATTTTTTACTTGCTTTATAGGATAAGTATTCGTTTCCTGTCAAAAAAATTGAGGTTTTAATCAAAATGGAGAAGGCTATAAAAGTGGTCCGTCGGTCTGTGCGTCTTTGTGGCTGTTCGTCCATCTATACACATTTTCAGTGCCCAAACGCGTTTACAGATTTGCTTCAAATTTGGTACAGATGATTTTAAAGTAATTTCAAAAGTTTTTTTTCAATATCTCTTCGAACACCTCCCATATAACGGTTTTGAGTTATTAGATTTTCCTCAAAAACGGCGCATAACTTTTTTGTTTAAGATTTTTGTATGTATTGTGTTAAGTGATTGCAAAAAAACAGCATTTTTAGTTTTTCTTCTTTAAATTCAAACAACGGAGAAACAGTGTTTTTGCTAAAATGTTTTTTTTTGTGAATACCACGTAAAACTCGTAGTTTTGCAATGAAAAAAATATTTTTTTATTGGTTAATAACTTTACCTCCAATTAGAACCGTTTTTCTTTTTTTCTGATTTTCTCGTAAATGACTAAACGGATTTTGATCAATATTTGTATACAAAAGATTTTTAATTTTCATATTATTTCATATCAAAAGTTTCCAAATGAAAGTATCCGTGAAATAGATATAACTCCAGCCATACACTTGAAGGTAGTACCTTCAAATTGTTCAAAAATTTATTATTTCATTTACTCATATTATAAGGATTTATTTGTAATTCTTTTGTTAAAGAACAAATAAATACCAATTCAGCAATTTAACAGAAATTAATTTTCTTGTGCAATATGACAAAAACCAAGTTTTATTTGTGCTGATGGTTGTGTACCTTTTTTTTTTGTTGATATAAAACAATATTTGAAAAATAAAACTCTAGAAATAATATATTTTTAACACTATTTGCCTTGAGTAAACAAACTTAATGTTATTACATACTTAACACTTAGTTTCATACGAAATGTTGTTCAAAATATAAAGGTTAATATACCTACAATTAAATCTTGACCTATGATATGAGTCATATTATAATGTTTTAATTTCACTCGTTGTGTTAAAAAAAATGGTGAATATGAGATAACAATTCAGTATAATCTTGACCACAAGTGCACATCATGACTAGGAATGGCTAATAAAATAACAAAATAAATTCTTTGATGTGATAACATCAGAAGCACTTTTAGTGATCGTGATTTTGTATGATTTTTCCATAAATAAAGAAACGTGCTTTTTATAATGAAGGAAACATTATCCAGCAATGTTGGGTGATGCTGATGATGATAGTCTGCTTGGCTAGTTTCGGTCAACTCTGGTCTATGTACTTTTTTATTTTAATTTACTTCTCAATTTCATGAAATTAATTTAAACAAAAGAACAAAATAAAATAAAATAGTGCAAGCTGTGACCGTCGGATCGGAGTACTTAGCTCATAAGGTTAGAGATTTTAATTAGTGTCAAACGAAAGATAAGTAAGTACCTAAAATAAGAAAATAGGGCTCCCATTTTCCAAATTGGTGCATCAATGTGGTAACCCTGTTTGAACGTAAAAAAGGCTACATCACTTTATACATCATAACTTTCTGGCTTATTAAAAAAACGAAAGTATTAATATTTCTAAACAAAATTAAAAAAACATGGAAAAAAAATAAAAAAAAATACCAAAGAATGGTCAAGTCTTACAAGCTGACATTCTAGTACGAATAGTACAATAATAACAATACAAAAAAATACTGTTTGGACTGTAGAGTTCAGACTGTGGTAATCCTGTTCGGGTGCTAACTCTAAAATAGGTAAAAGTATACGGCAACCCTATTTAAATACAAAAAAAAAAACACTAGAAACACTAATTTTTCAGTCAAAATGTACCATATTTGACAAGGTTAAAAGCTGGGCTCTCTTCTATCTAAAAAATGCCGAGGGGCAACCCCAAAATGGGTAGAAGTATACGGCAACCCTATTTGAATGCATACAAATATTGAAAACAATAATTTTTCAGTGGAAAAGTACCATATTTGATAAGGTAAAAAGCTAAAAATATATACCAAATTTAAGATTGGGCTCTCTTCTATTTTAAAAATTTCAGGTGCCAACTTCAAAATGGGTTTAAGTATGCGGCAACCCCATTTGTATGCAAAAAAAAAACACTTAAACACACTTTCTTCTTCAAAATGCCGTGTACATACTTTGGAGATGACACCCACCTTTTCACTGAAAAATAAGTGTTTTATGTCTATTTTTGCAATCAAATAGAGTTACCACATTCTTATACCCAATTTGTAGTTGGCACCCCATATTTTTAGATAGAACAATGTTAAGACTAAGATTTGACATACATTTTAACTTTTAACTTTCCCAAAACTTATATGTTTAAATATAAATTATTTGAGTGTGTTTTTTAGTCAAACAGGGTAACCATATCATCAGCTTTACACTCTTAAAATTATGTTTGATTTTTTTATTTTTTTAACTAATTTTGCCTTTTGTTAGGCAATATCAATATTTTACTTTTTCAATAAACTAAAGTTATTATGCATAAAGTGATGTAGCTTTTTTTTCGTTCAAACAGGGTTGCCACGTTGATGCAGCCATTTCGAAATTAACAACCCTATGTTTTTATTTTCAGTACCAACTTATCTTTCATTTGACACCAATTTAAATTTCTAACCTTATGTGCTAACTAATCCGACGACGGTCACCTCCCCGACTAAAAGATTAAGGGCCGTTTGCTCATACGATACATAAAATATTTATGTCAAATGGGGGGGGGGGGGGAATCGGCCCCTTTCTATAAGTTTTTTTTCTACATTTGACCCACCACATGCACGCTTTAGCCTTGTATATGTAAATCGACTGTTTCGCAGAAAATGTTAGCCCCACGCTGGGCGCCAATTAATGAGTCACAGTTTTAACCGTTAAACAGCGTTAAAATCCATTTAATAAGAATGGTCCTTTGACTTAAATAGTGAATTTATATTCTCTTGCATCATTTGAAGACTCTCCCGTTTCTGCGTGAACCTCGTAACTACATTTTTTTAAAAGATTTTGCTTAACATTAGACATCGCTGGAAAACTATAACTAAGGAAGATGAAAAATTATAAATGGTGAAATATGTTTTACAGTTAATTTGATTTCTTTTTTTTCAATCCAATAATTCAATTTCGAGAAAAACTAAAATTTCTTAAAAAAACTTAACAATATTGTCTTTGTAGATACGCGGTTCACGTAGAAACGGGACGATATAGTATTTTCCAATATCTTAACCTAAATCAACTGATACGCAGTGTATGAAATGCCATATCAACAACCTCAAGAAAATAACAAAAGGAAATTATGTTTTATTTTTTGTTTTTCCAGCCCAGCTGACTGACAACGACAACCACTACGACTACTGTTTTGCTGCCGTCTCTCAATTCAACTCAATCATCAACAAAAACAACAACAACAACAACAGTAACGAAGCTAAAACAAAGGCAATACACGAGTGGGTACATAGTTGGATTTCTGATGGTATTCTGCTATCCGCTGAATACTCTAGGGCTGTAGTAGAGTCTAGAGACTGGATCTAGACAAAGTGAGAACACAACCGACTACGGTAGTATGCAACCACAATTCAAATTGAAATGTCGAGTAGGTCGATGTGCTCCACTGCTTTATTAAATCGGTCGTAATCGTCTTCGAATTAAATCCAATAAATAAACTAGCTATTACGTATTTTGATTTTAATTCTTTATTATTGTTTTGCGTTTGATTTTGATTTTGATTTTGTGGAATAAATAAATTCATTCAAAGATTCGATTAAAATATTCAAGTAAAGTGTAAAATATAACCTTTGGTTGATCTGAGAACGAAAAGTTATCATAAATAGAAGCTGGGAAGTCGTCATCAGCTAATTAGTTGTAGTTCCAACGAAGTGAGTGTGTGATAATTGTTATTATTTTTGGCGTGTTAACTAAGAAAAAGGCAAAGTCGCTAAAGTGATAAATACTGCCCTTAGGTAAGGGTGCTATTAAACTTCAACCCCTAGACGCATTCCCAACAGCTGCATACCTACACTTTTGCAGGTAGGTTGGTGCATTAGCACAAAAACCCAGTTAATTATGTAACCTTGGCATTGTTGCCGAGTTGCCTTCGTGTTTTTTTTTGTGTGTTTTCATTTTTGTGTGGTTTGTTGCAGAGAAGAAAAAAAACTAATTGCATTTTTCTTGGTATTGAAAAAGAGGTATAACCATCTTTGTGTGAACTTGGTTATTCTTTCCGTACACACGTTAACATTGAGTAATATCTAAAATTGGTCATAGTCATATTTTAAGATACTTTAAACTAGACATAGCTTGCAGTTCAAGTTGAAATTCCGATAGACCTAATGAGGAAAAGAATAATTTCAATTGAAAACGGCTTTCAATGGAATTAAGACTCATTCAGTGGCTTTTGGAATAAATTTATACCTATATTTGCCGGTTAAATAGACATTGCATTTAAGTTTATATTATGTTTTTTTTTTTAATTAGATGCTGATACAAATATTTATCAGTATTTTAGATATCTAATCTGTGATATGTCGTTTTAATTGTCAACCCACTTTAAAAGGTATTTATTGTGTTCAAAACAGTTTTTAACTTACCAAAGGTCACAATTTTTATTGTTGTTTAACATTTAAGACAGTTTCTACATTGTTTCTTTAATTTTGTATCGAATGTTGATTAATTGCGTAAATGCAAATTTATTTCTGTTGATATTTTTTTTTGGCATAAAATCCAAGGTGGCAATCGTGACTGTGATATATAAAAAAAAGATATCAATAAGTAGCCTCTTTATCTATTTAAGTGACGAGTGTGGACCTTGCAATATAATTAAAATTCGTAATATGGCTTTTAAGACATTTTATTTTTAAATTTGTTTCAAATAATTTCCAAAAGAGTCAATAACCTTGATGCATATTTGTCAATATCTGCATACCTATATTAGCTTCGGATCATGATAAATGTTGAGCACTTCTTTTGATGTAATTTATTCATTGTTTGTGTTTTTTTTTTTGTTTCTAAACAAAAGGTGAAGGTTATCTTACTAAAAAGACTCCAGCCATTGATTGTACTTATAGTATAAAGCAAGACGTTCATTCAATTTAAAGGGTCAAGAAGTTTTTTTTTAAGGTGCTTTTAAGGTGCCAGCATTTTACAAGAAATCTTTTTCACCAAACATGCAATTACTAAGCAGTGTGCCTTTAAAGTCAGCGTCTAAACGAAAAAGGGTGATAGGGTAGAAGGTGACAAATCTAAATTTTTTCTCAATGTTGTTAGTTGTTTTGGAACGTTGAATAACCCTGCTAACAGGTGAACGGTTCAGGGGAAAAACGGCACATATCCACTTTTTGTCAAAGTTAAACTAATGATGACGTCTCGTAGTATTTAATGAGTACTGTCTGAGGGTATCCTAACTTTTCGAAATTCAATTTAATTCTTTCTTTACAAATAAAAACAAGATCTACCCATTCTTCTCGGAATGGGTTTGGATGTACTTATGCCGTTTTTCCCCTGGACCTCTCAATTGCCTTCAAAAATTTAAAACACAACTCCACTAGTTTTTAAGAAATTATAACCAACTAAGTGCTCAAAAAGTTTAAATGACCCTAATTCAATAGACTGTAGTGTAAAAAAAAATATGTACTTCGAAATTTTACATTACTCAATTACCGAAAGAAGTGCAAAAATGTCGTTCCTTTTTGTGAATGTTTCGTCTGGCAGTAGAGGTCGAAATATTAGATTCAAAAATTACAAGCCAAAAAAGTTAGAAAATTAATTTTTTCCAAGTCTTTTTATTTTAACGAAGAATATTTTGTCATTCATAAATAAAAGATTCCGTGGATGAACTAATTGATTTGCAAAATTATGTCAGGTATTATATTGAGCTACAATAACTAAGCCTCACATTAGTGTTGCCAATCATCTAAAGTTATAAAATATCCCTAAAATTTCCATTTTTTTGACACTGAACAAAAAAAAAAAAAAAAAATTGGAATTTTGTCTTTCGGTACTTTTTTTAGTTTAGCCATGATCAAATAAGAAATTCACGACTGTGTTGGACGTACTTGCTCTTAGGGCAAAAGTTGCTGTCTATGCTAAAGCTTTCTTATATAAAGTTCTTAAAAATAAATAATTTTATAAGTTAATATTTCATAAAAAAATAAAATTCGTTATTAAAATCACTTAAAAAACTTCTTAAATAGTTTTCAACTCAAAATTAAGTACGCCAGTTGATTCCGTTTAAAAATATGAGTTTTTCGAATAAAAATTTTAAAAATTGTTAACCCCTTTTAAAAAATAAATAATTTTTTACTGTCGAAAATTCTCAAACAAAAAAAACAAAAAAAAAAAAAAAAATAAAATGCACGACTGGGTCGCACGTGCTTGCTCTTAAAAAAAAGTTACTATATATGCTAAGCCTTTTTAATTAAAAATTTGTAAATGCAGTTTTAGAAAATAAATGAAAAAAGCATAAAATTCGATTTTTAAACTACTAAAACAGCTTCTTTAATGAATTTTAACTCAAAACGAAGTATGCAGTCTGATTTCTTCTGCAATGATACATTAAAAAAATTGAAAATCTTAGAGCCGTTTTTTAAAAAAACTCTTTTTTCTATATAAAATTTTGCAAATACTTTTATGAAAAAAAATTGCCTATGCCATTTTTAAGACATTATTTATCTAAATTTTGAAAAAAAATATTGAGTAATTTTTGAAAAAATGATTTGTCAAATGTTATTAAAAATCCAAAAAAAAAATTTTCGAATTTTTTTAATAAATATTATTGCGGCAACTTAAAAGCATTCATGTAAAAAAAATGGTTGAAATTGATTGAGTCATGAAGAAGAAAATCTGAATTAAAAAAAACGGTTCCTTCGCAAGTATCGTTAATAACGTTTTTACAAAAAAATGGTTTCCATTTAAAGATAGACCTTATCTAAAAAACTCACCATGATTTTTTTAATCAAAATCGTAGGCACCGTTTTTGAGAAAAATGAGTTTTTCTAAAACTGGTATATGACAGGTACCGTTATTTAGGGTCCAAAAAACAAAAATCAAAAAAACGTCTGGGGATAGTCTCCAAAAAACGCCACATACCAAGTTTGAAGTAAAACGACCCATCCGTTTAGGCTGTGGTCTCTGATACATACAGACAGACAGAATTGTCGGACCCACTTTTTTCTCATTCTCTATCATCGTAATTTCATGTTTGATTGTTATCACAACTTTTTTTTTTGAACATGCATAACTTGATATATGGTACCCATATCGCAAGAAAAAATATTAACACGTTTTCGAAAAGTCCATTTTTAAAAAAAATATTAGAAATTTTTTTTAATTGCATGTAAGAAAACTGAACGGTGCTTAAAACGTTGAACTATTCTCCAAAATTTATTTATAAACTTATAATACATTTTTATGCGATGAAACCCGAAAGGAAGTATTTCGCAGTCTTCTGAAAACATAGATATTTTTAAAACTTTGATTTTATATGCAAAGGGGTGAGAACTCTGAAACGGCAGCGCATGTTTTCAACATTTGCAACTAGGGTTTATAAACTTGAGGCTCTGATAAATCTTATCTGCTTATCGGATGAGGAACACCCAACACATAACAATTTTAACCTCGAATAATACCGATTCGTATGTATGTATGTACGAGTATATGCATGAAATAAATTAATTCTAGGCAATAAAAACTATTCCAAAAACTATTTAATTGCATGTAAAACGTCATAGCTCATAAATATAAGAATAATTAAAATGCAGTTCGTGTTTACGTATATTTTAAATACAAACGCTTGTGCCTTGCTTGATAACCTAATACGACCTTGCAAATCTTATCAATGAATAGTGTTTTTTTTTTATTTTGCTTTGGTTGCTTATAAAGGGGACAATAAATGAATAGATAATAAAGATTGAAATACAAAAGTTAAAAGCACTAAAAAAATATATACAAAAAAGTAGAATGAAATCATGTTATAATCGTGTGTGACTAACTTATTGTTCAATAGTTTATTCTTATAAATAAGAACATGGCTACTTTTTTAATAATTTAGAACTTACTAATCGTCCACGTGTATGATATTCAACAACCTAAAAACGCAACCAAACCCAACTCATGTCCTTTCTTCGACCAAATACAGAAAGTAGGTAATGTTTATTTTAAGGGTTTGGTTTTCCACACAGTGCTCTACCAATTAGTGTAGAACGGTCATAACACACACATAAAGGACTTGAGGAATTAAAAACTAGGTTTTCATGTCAAGCACTAATTTTTGTTATTTTTCCATAAATGCACCTACATATTTAAAAATTAAGGTAGGTATAGTACAAGTCTGATACCCACGCTAGAAAAATACCTATTCAATTCAATACATAGCATTTTAAATATTTAACCCTTAATAAGGTTGACTCATTAAATGCCAACACACCTCAATTTATGTTTATTACTTTTTCGTCAAAATGTGGAATCCAATATTTATTAAGTAGGTATAGAATATTTGTTTAATAGTCCATGGGAAGGTAGTGGCCTAAATGAGAAGACTATAGAATGACAGGTTTTCGTGTTAATCAAAACATAAATGAGGTTAAAACTATTTAGAAGACAATCCCTTCTAAGATAGGAACTCATAAGAATGGTAAGAAATCAATTGTATAGTTTATTTCTGACAGGACTATGTCACCAACTAAAACTGGAAACATTGGGGTCAGCAAATATATACTAATCAATCAAATTAGAATTGAATTACTGATGCGGTAGATATTATAAATATTCGACTTTGTCCTGGAAGGTAATATGTATTTATAATTTTAGAAAATAGGCCGACATATTATACATATACTTATTAAGGTAGGTCTTTCAAAGGTTAGAAGGTGAAATTTTCAAAAACTAAAAAACGTTTTCGGCCCCATGTTTTGGCAAAAAAATTAATTGGTAACAGGCCAAGAGCCGACAGCAAATTTTAGGAACGAAGATTGGCATAACCATAATCCATGAACATGTTATCCATAGTCAAAGAGTGCAATAAGTTAGATGCGTTTGGTTGGGAGTGGCAACACTTTAATCGTCTGGGGCCCATATATTTATAATAAGGGGATTTTATAGGATTTTTTGTATATCATTTGTATGGTTATGCCCCCTATAGTGGAGTATCTAAAGCTCAAAATATAACATTATCTCGGAACCGGGCAAAACCGCTCCGATTTGGATGATTTGTTTTGTAAATGTTGGATTCACAAATACTTTAATAGTTACCGGATATCAGATTTTTTTTCAAAGATTTTTGATAAGATTTTTGTGAACAAATTTTTTTTATGAAAAGATTATTATTGAAATACAACCGATTTTACAAGATCAAATAATATGTGTCTTGGTAGCCAGAAAAATGTTGTTTCATTTCTTTTATTAACACTTTAAAAAAAATTAATCCAATAAATAGTTTAAGAAAGAATGATTTTCAAACTCAGAATATTAAAACAAAATTTCAAAGTTTTACAAGATAATATATAACTTTTTCTTTTTAAGTTCAATGGCCTAATTTATAAGCAACCAATGCAGAAAATTAAAATGTGTTATGTATTACAGTTTCTTAAAAAACGTAAAAGGTTACTCAATTTTAAGAAAAAATTTAAATAAAAATAACATTCAGATTTTTATTTTTTTTATTTCTCCAAAATTAGGAGACATATTAACGTTAATGCTTTTGTTTTCAACTAAAATGAAATAAGACCAATAAGTTTTGGTAGAAAAATGGACCTGCAAAAGCAATAAATGTTATAAAATCAGTTCAAATTTAAATCACAGTTTTTCAAAAACCAAAAAACGTAGACCATTCACTTTTCTTGAGTCAGTTGAATTCAAATAATGCCATTGAATTTTATAAGAAAAAACTACATTTTATAACGGTCTTGAGAAATAATAAGTTAAAATTTTTTATTGATTTTTTTCAAAATTCTGAGTTTGAAAATCATTTTTTCTTAAACTAATTATGGGATAAATATTATTTAAAATGTTAATAAAAGAAGGTTTTTCTGGTTATCAAAAAACATATAATTTGATCTCTTATTTAACTCCTATATATTTTAATAATTTTCTTCATAAAAAAATGTTTGCTCACAAAAATCTTAATGTTAAGTTAAAAAAAAAATCCGATTAGAACGGCAATTTTAAACCGGTAACTGTTAAAGTATTTTTGAATACCAACATTTGACAAAAAAAAAAAATCATCGAAATCGGAGCTGTTTTGTCCGATTCCGAGATAATTTGTTCAGTTACTCCACTACAAAAAAAAAAAAAAACAAAACAGAAACTGGTTTTGTACCACGTTTTGGATGCATCTGGCTGAGAGTGGCGACATTTAAAACGCTTCAGACCCCAAAATTCTTGATCAGGACGTACGTTACAATAGTTTAAATGTTTGATAAAGTGACTATATCATCGAAATAAGTATTCACTAAATTAAACTTAATCTGATAAGAAAGTCAAAGATTCGGTTTATCGTCAAAAAAAAAAAAAAATTTAAAAAATTTTTTTTTGGATTTATAAAAAGTTCAATTTTTATTTTCGAATACGGGTATACGATATTTTTTGATATTTTGGATTTTTTTTCTAAAAATGTATCCTTCTTAATAAAAACAAAAAGCATAACAAGTTTGAAGTTCAAAATAATTTAAGAAGTTGTTCAAGTCATTTTAGTAATGAAGTCTGTGTTTGTTGAAAATTTCTTATTAAATTATTTATTTTTAAAAACTTTATTCATAAGAAGCCTAAGCATCGACAGCAACTTTTAACCAAGTACGTGCGACCCATTCGCCCATTTCATTTTTGTTTAGAAAATTTGCAATTCTAAGACCTATTAAATCAGGAATCCCCTTAAAGGGCATATTATATAGGACCTCTACTTTTTCTAGGCGTCATCATGTGCGGTTTCTGGAAATGTACCGTATCGCTTGGCTTGCAATGGAAACATTGACTTTCAAAGCGTATGACCAATGAACTATCCACTGCAACTTAAGCCTTCCTATACCTAATACTGCCAAAGGTTTCCTGCCGTTCTCCTATGACGAAAGGTTTCGCCATTTTCTAGCTTAAGATGATTCACGATTTAGATTTTTTTGTGACAGCGTGCTAAGGCCTCAGCTATAAAGAAGAACGTATTTTAAATTGGAACAAAACAGTCGCAGCTAGGTCTTTAAATTTTTTTTACCGGATATCCTAAAATATTGGCTTGAGCAGATGAGTAACTTTCGAGGTTGATCGATCACATTAGTTCTTGCCGTGTTAATTTCAAGCCTCCCACGATTTCTGTTTCTCTCTTCATGTTTGTTGCCATTTAATGCTGATCCATGATCCTGGGACAGAGTAAGCATATCCATTATACATACGCGGTCAGCAAAGTCTAAGTGCTTGAGTTTAGATGTCAAAGTCCATTAAAGTCGTTCATCTCTGTTTCGGTTTATTAGGGCTGCGTGCACTTACACGAAAAGTATAGGTGTCAGTGTGCTGCCCTGCCTGACTCCACATTGGTGTTTAAATTTATCTGACAACCTGCCTCTATGCAGAACGTTACATTTGCATCCAACGTAAATAAGTAGATTGTATATTTTAATTATCTAGAATGCGCCTCTTGTGTTAGGTTAGCCAGAAAAATTCTTTATTGACACTATCGATCGACTTTTCTTAGTCAGTGAAAGTAACCGTGATCGATATATGCACTGCTCAATATTGTTCTGCAAGGTATTAATGTGGTCAATACAGGAGGATCCAGTGTGGAAACCAGTTTATTCGGCGCGCGTCGATTGTATTGTCTAAGTGATCTTTTATTCACTATATAGATCTCCATTTTTCAGGAGTCTGACGATCATTCCTTTTTGCACTCCTTGGGAAAGTACTCACAGTTTGGAGCTCTTTCTATTAGTGAATGTAGTAGTTGACAAGATGTGTTTGGTGCTGGCGCTGCTAGCGAGGGCTCTGGTGTGGGAATACTGCCGAGCCCCAGTCCCTTAGTCTTGTTGTTCTTGCGTGTTTTAATACTCTCATCTTTGCTTGGAGCAACTATATGCTCCTGTACGCTTATTAGTGGTGGTTGGCTACTATGTACGGACCTTTGATCAGCTTGCATGATAATTCACGCCAGGTATTCTTCAAGTAACCTACAAAAACTGGATCACTATTGAGTAGTAGCAAGTCAGGATGCGGATATCTATAGGTAGAACAATAATAAAGATGGAATATTTTGAAAAGAGCTGAGGTGTACAAGATTTTAATTCAAGAGAAATCCAGAACTTTTTGTGAAAGTATGAATCTTAATCTTGCAGAGAACCCATTACTAGCACCAAGTTCAACCGTATACTAAAGCTGGTCATAAACGACGACCATGCTCGCCGAACATGCTGATGTACTTATTTTCATCAAGGCAGCCCAAACGAGACTAATATAGAACAAGAATTTCTGAAGAATGCTGTACCTGATCTTTACACTCAAGTAGGTACTAAGGTACTTATATACTTTCCAGGAAACAGTCATTATCAAGCTTTGAATTATATTTTTATTCAATGTTATGGAAACTGAAAACACAAAACAAAAATATTTTCCAATAATATAGCAAAAGCAAACAATAATTCCTAAGAAAATAAATTTTTTCCAATAATAACAATTTGACGTCAATTTTAGGTCAATAAATCTAATTTGCAAACAATCACTCACCAAGTAATGCCTTTTTTAAAATTTAATTTATCTTCAATAAAATTTCGTTAGGTGAATCTCAAAACACTTCGTTAAGGCAATTGAAATGTCAAGCAAAATGTCAATTTTATTTTATTATTAACTTTCTAATTGAGAACAAACAAATCTCATTATAAATGCTTCGTTCACAATCAGTGTTGTTTATTTACAAATACGTTTTTGTGAACTTAAAATAAATTTATTTATTATTATATGCAAATCACCTTCACCCTGACAGTGCTGGAAGAGGAGGAGGCCAAACCGAGCACTTCTATTCACTACTAAGTGGCTATAAAATGTAAAAACGTACGAGTGTAATGTGGGAAAATTGCAAATTAAACATGACAGCAAAGAGCTCATGAAAATTACATTTATTAATATATCGTAATTTATTCGCAAATTATAGCGGGTTGTAGGGCTGGTAGGGAATTTTGATTCAATTATAATGGGTTCTTATTAATCAATTATAGGTATGTTGATGGTGAGTTTGTTGAAATTGCTTTACTAAACTTTTGATCATAAATTTAAAGTCCAACAACACTAAAATATTAAAATAATAATTACTTAAATAGTTTGACTCATTGAAGGCATAATCCAGTGTTGCCGTAGTACAAATGTTCTTACCAATAGAAATTATAGTCGGTTTAGATTTTTAAAAATAAAACAAAACTTTTTGCTAAATGTATTGAGAAATTGTGAAAAAAGACAAAAATAATTCTATTTTTTAAAGTGAATATTACCTAACTTCTTTAAATTAAAATTATGTAAGTAAATAAATATAAATATAAATATAAAACGACATTTTAGAAATGTTCAGGAAACGAAAAAAAAAAAAAAAAATTGCCTTGATGTCTTGTGGCATACAACAATGATCTTTGAAAATATGTCGCTCAATATAATTATTTTGGCGGATAATGCTAATTTCAGGCGACAACATTTTTAGAGAGAGCAATCTTGGAAGTTACTGCAATCTTATTTTCTCTCTGGTTCCCTTTATATGCGTGATAGGGCAACGAAACCTGGATCATATGGCTAATGATGCCATTAGCAGACAGTATAGGTTTGCATCAAAAAGTAATTCTCGAAAAAAGTGTCGCTAATAAATTCTTAAATACCTTCAAATTATCAATTTGAACACATTTCAGTTACAACTATTGACTAAAGATATACATACTTACAAACAATTTGTTAACGCGATCTGAAAGATAACTAATTTCAGAGTTATTATAGTTTGCCTATGCATATTAAGATATATATCTAATAAATAATCTTATGAAAAATTAACATGGAAAATACAAAGTAGTTTACGTTTTATTAATAAAATAAATTTTTAGACCTTTGCTTTGATTGGTTACAAAAAAAAAGTATTATACAGTAGCGCGCAAAAAAATTGCAAACGAAATGGTATGGTCCTGTCTTATGTAAGAACTAAGCTATTTTAGGAGGTAATGGCTTTAAATTTTGAACATACTTGTCGTTTTTCTGTAAACCGAGTTGAATTTTTACCAAAACCTACTCCAAAAAATTATTAATATTAAAATTGTTCCAAAAGGTAAAAATTAACAGATTATTTCATTTCTTTGAACAAAATATTGTATTTAAACAAGTAAATGTTCTGTTTGGACCCATTATTGGCAATAGCGGCACTTAACAAAATAACTTTAGAGCCATTCAAATGCACTTATTAGTTTGGTCCCATACTGTTCTATTTGTCCCATAAGCAAAATAGTTTAAAAGGTCGGTAGCTTCCATTATCAATCCCAAGATTTTCCTCTTCTTAAAAGTTTTTTTACGAGCTGTCTGGTGTGTTCTATGTCATGATCGTGTTGGATTATGCTGTTTTCAGGGATTTTGGACCCTAAATTTGGAATAATATGGTTTCCAGAATTAATTTATACAAATGAGCAATCATCTGGACGCTTATTTGACTAACTGAACAACTTGCTGACGAAAAGGTGAACCATTAAAAAAAGCCTTAGAAAAAAATTTTCGATCAATATTTTAAATTGAGTACCCTTTCCTAAATTTCCTACTAGGTCACATTCGTTATGTGAAAAACATCGCGGGATAAATTTTGTAACGTTTTGCAGCAGTTAAACATGAGGGAGATTGAGAGGAGAGCAAGGAAATCAAAAAACTAATTGAATCAAATTCTTGATAAGGTTTTTTAATATGACACCAAATTTGGGGTCCAAAATCCCTGAAAACAGATTATTCCAACTAGATCATGACCCATAACACACCATACAGCACGTAAAAAACTTTTTAGAAGAGGAAAATCTCACCTCAAATTGTGTAAAAAATGAATAGGAGCCTGTATTCTGAGAGATTAGTTAGCTGCAATTTTTAAACTATTAGTTCTTGCTTACAGAAGCATACCATTTTTTTTGCTCACTACTGTACGTGTTCTTTGAGATATATGACAAAGAAGTTTGCTTTGGTAGAGGAAAAACGATGGACAAAAAAGACAGAAAATGAACTATAAAATAGGCTTTAAATACCAAACTGAGGTTGAATATTGCACAATAAAAAAAAAAAAAAAAATGAGTTTGAAAAAAAAAACTTTTTTCTCAAAGGTTATATATTTATTTATAATTTTTTAGTTTTTTTTTAAACTGCTTCTTTTGAGTAATTATTAGAAGTTAACATTGATTATTATTTTCCATTTTAAATTTTCAAAAACGGAACACAAAAAGCAATTTTTTTTTATTATTTGTCAAAGTCCACATTTTTGAAAATTACCCTCCTCTCGAAAAGGGAATAAAATTGACACCCTCTCTTTTTGTTGCTTCAATCCAACCCATATCGACTAGACTTTTGTCGCATAGTTTGAAAATTACTCTGTATTCAGAAAAAGAGTACGTATACGCCCCTGTGTACTTACACCAGCTTATTAAAATCTGAGATTGAACCATTGATCAATTTTACTATTTTGCGTTTTAGTACGTTGATACCTACTCTAAAATAACCAATAAAAAATCATTAGATTTTAAATACCTAAAAAAAATCGGTTATCTTGCTTTCATTGTTTATACTTTTTTCCTTTTGGTCTTTGAATTTTTATATTTTTAATAAAACATAAACCTAACCTTTTGTCATTGTACAAATATCACGTGCTAAAATCTGTGGTAGAAAGGTAGAAGAAAATGACGCCATTTCTCGCAAAATTGAGAATTTGAATCCTAAATGTATTCTCTATATATATAATTATTATTTAGCTGTAATTAACACATTTCATAATAACATAAGTCTATTTTTTCACAATTTATTAGGGCACAAAATCTTAAGTCCACAAATGTCCACCAAATTAGTTTTTTCCACTGAATTTGTTAAATGCCAATGGGAAGAACAAAAACAATTTAATAAATTGTGCTTAAAAGGGAACGTTAATTCTTTTTCAAAAGTTCTGTGCGAAAGTTTAAATATTAAAAAATTAATTTACGCAAACGAAAAAAATGGACTTAGACTGTTCTGCCTATTTGCCACAGAAAAGTCAATTGGTCCAAAAGTGGACCGACTTTTTTAATGACAATAATGAATTTTGGGGATTTTTTTTAATATTTGTAAATTGTTGAAATTTTATAAATAATGTGATGTTGAATGTTTTCTTTGTATACATAACAAAAAAAATAACAATCTTTGGAGTATTGTGGTCGTTCTCCCTCATTAAGGCGGAAGATGTGATTTTACAAAAAAATGTGTAAACCTAAGTTTTGTGTCTGCTAATTTTTTTCCAAATGTTTTAACTTTTAAACTCCAAAAATTATTAATTTCATATATTTTGTATGCATGTTGTATTTATTTATGAAACGGAAAACGCAGGTGACATTTTGAGTACCTAATGTATTAAAATACTTGCTTCAATCAATATTGTACAAATCCTTTGAAAGTGTTCTCTACAAAATAATATATCAACTACTTAGTATATCTATCATAAAAATAGCGATAAAGTTCTTAAAACCTGTTGAAAGGCTTGTCATAATTTAGGACGTGTGAACTTTATCAACAACTTTAATAATTACGTAATACTAAAAAGTATTTTTTTTTTGTTTTTACTAATAAAGAGTTGACAATATTGATACAGCTGACTTAGTATTTAGATAAACTTTTTGTTATCAAAAAAGACAAAAATGTTGATTAAACTTGAACTAGAGTATAAATGTAGAAATACAAACATAAATAAAAGCACTTGACAAAAATAAAAAACCGTTTTTGTTTTGTTACTCTTTTGTGGCTACTTTTGTCAGTAAGTATTTTGATCTTTGAATCATCATCATATGCGGCTTTAATACGTCGTGAATTAAAAGAAACTTTGTACCTTAATTTTAATGTCAGTGTACTCTGCACTCAACTTTATCGGGTGCTGGCAATTGTAAGTTAAAAAGAAAATAAAAAAATTATATACAATACATAGGTACAAATATAAGAATGTATTTAAATCTAGAAAATACAAGAAATAAATTACCGCGAACTCACAAAAACTGAATCAAATAGAAATAGCCTTTGCACTATGAATTAAGTGACGTATAACACAACATTTCAATTCAATTCAAAATAAACTTTCAAAGATCAGCAACTTAAAAAAGTACTTGCCTGCAAATTGATGATGTGTATCAATAAAGTAGCAAGTTGACTAAAATTTATATCAACTGATAATAATATTTTTAATCAATCAATTCGACATTGTATATGATTTAAATTTAAAAGCTCAGTCTTTTGTCAAAGTTCAACCATTTTCAAAAGAACAAAAGAATAACAACACTTACAATGACCTGCTACACTATAGCCAGTATTTCAGTGCTGATTTATCTCCGCTTTATCATTGGCGTTAAATAATCATGGGAATTTATTAAGCATAAAAATTGACTGAAAAATACATTTGAGCAATTAACTCAATTTTAATCTAGAAATCAGGATGATCTCGGACTGAAAAATTGGGTTAAATGTACATCACCCTAAATTTATCATGAAAACAACTATAAGCAGTACACCTACACCAACAGTACAAATTAATTTAAACATTACTTTATTTACCTAAATACGTCATGAAAACATTAATTTTTGATTTTTTTCAAATTTATTTTCAGATCAATTGCAAACATTCAGCTGATTTATCGAGAATGACTGGAACAGGTAATTATAAAGAAATCAAATTGTCTATAAACTTTATAGTTTTTGTTAGAATAACTTTTAGATTCGAAAAATGTGTTTTTATTTTCGTCAGAACCTGTTTGTTATAACAAATGTATTTTTATATTTAATTATCAACCTGAAAAATTCATTTTTAAATGGGAGCGGGGTAACAGGTTCCTTATGAACACTTCGTTTTTCGAAGTATGAGTTTTTATAATTAGCCCTCTACTGCACACTATGATACAATGAACAAAAAAAATTTTAAATTATTGTTTTTGTTCTTCATTTTGTACAATTAAAAGACTACAGTCAAAAAGTTATTGACTTTTGCCATATATGGCTACTTGTGCAGTTACATATTTTCAAAGAAACTTAACTTTGGCCATACATGGCTGGTTGTGAAGTTACACATGAATGAAGGGAAGCGATCCTCATTTAAGGACAGATTTATTCTGAATTTAATGACCTGTATTTTCAGTAATTATTGGCATTGCTAATTTGTTTTTTGCTGTTAAGGAATGTGTCCATTTTATTATTGGTCCACTGCAAGGTCTTTCGCTTATATTATTTTGGAGTGGGCCGATTTTAAACATTTTATCGTGTCCGGAATGGCAAAAATTTCACAAAATTCTCATTATCATCGAAGGGGCATTTTATTTCTTCTCAACTCCTACATGACATGGAATCATTCACAAAATGCTGTCTAGTTGAGTCTTTTAATACCGTTTTGTAGAAAGCAACTTGATGAAAGACGTGAATATAGAATACAATCGAATTGTTCCATTTTACTTCGATTAATGTTGCATTGAATTTTTTTCCGTTGGATTCCTTAAAAAAACATGCCTAATACCTTTCCAACTAAAAGAAAACCAAAGAAAAAAAGTCAGTGGGGGTCTCAAATCCTTTGAATCGAGGATTTTATACTCACTCGGCAGCACAAACATTTTGTTCTGTAAAAATAATATGATGAGATGGTTTTTTTTCTCCTCCAAAAACAATGAAAAGTTCGAATACCAAGTTGTTGTGAATGCACAATCAGCCACATATTCCACATCTTTATATTTTATCAATGAAAAGGGAGCCATATACGGACGTATACTTAAAGTTTAATTGTGTCTCACGCCAAACATCATGTTAAGGTTTTTCCTTAAAATTGCAAAAAAAAATCGTTTTTCTATCCTTCATCAGCCGTTGACAATTTTAACTCTGAAAAACAAGTTTTCGATTATGAAAATTTACACATGTTTCAAAAATTACCAAATTTTCTACAAATGGGGTCCAAAATCTACAAAGAGACTCAATAGGCACTAGTCTAAGAGCCGAAGAACATATTTCTTGAATCGATGCGTATTTAAAGTTGGGGCCGTATCATAACAAATGTGCAATAACAAAGCAGCTTTTTAAATAATTATGTTACAAAAAATATTGTTTCCAATACAATAGAACTCAAAAAGTCATACTTCGAGTGCATATTGTAAGCGCATATGTCTCCATATTTAACGGTACCAAACTAAAGGCTTCGTCATCACTAATAAGAATCGATTACCTCTTGCGCAAGAAATCTGCAACCGGCTCTCGGTCTATTTCCAAAATAAAAATCTTTTTATAATTTTTTTTCGAAATTGCCTCAGTTATATTTTATACTTAATTCAGCTTTCAAACTATTATGTTTAAAACAAAGATCTGATGAAAAATTTCATGACAATTTCCTTGCTGATGTTTGAAGCAAACGCCCCTTATGGTTGCTATCGTCCTGCTCATAGAACTGTTTTTAATTTTTGACATGATTTCAAATAACTCAACCGATTTTGATGAATTTTTTTATAAGGAAGTTCTTAATTGCCTCAAGATTATTTGCAATCAAAATTTCAAGAAAAAAAAATGGATTTAAAAATTAAAACTTTCAAAGTTTGTTTTTGAAAAATCCATTTTTTGTTTTTTTAATTTTCTTGCATTTGGCTCATCACATTTTTTTAAATTAGAGAGTATAAAAAAGAATATTATTTTGTCTATTTTTTCAAATTAGTATCCAGATTTAAAGTCTTCTGTCCTCTATTGAGATGTCAGGAAACGTCAAAATTTATTTCTCTATTTATTTCTTCTGAGGAGACAAGAAATAAATACAAAAATTTATATAGGGAAATAAAAAAAAATTGAGACATAAGGGGACTCCACAAGAAATATTGGCTACATGACACTTTTCTTGCAATCATTTATTTCAAATGGGGGCCCAAGCAAAATTATCGTATATCATGGTTAGTTAAAATGTCAAATGATCGCCATATTTGTTGGATGTTGAACCATAAATCTCCTCAACCGTCATCCTCATCATTTAGTGTGACATACAAAAATAATATAACCAGTGATATGCACAATTTGTTTTTTTTTTTTGCGTTGCATTATTCGGCTGGAAATGAAAGAAATGAAAGTACTATGGACGTAGTAAGGAGCATGCACAACATACAAGCTCAATAGAGCTTTGGGTCGAAAACCTAATGAACCTATTTATGAAAGAAGAATCGATTTTGTAGTCACCTCATTTAAAAATCAATAAGATTGTGAGTAAAAGTGACTAAAAATAGCCGGTCTTTTCCGTGTTGTTTTTTATCAACGTCCAACACATCATTAGAAGTAAAATTAGACATGTAAGCTCTTTAAAATCTGCCTGTCACTTGTCATATTTTGTATATTTGTTTACCTACATAAATGTGGCTTTTATGCATAACTATGCATATTGTAAACAAATGTATATTCCGCTTTCCAAGTCTCAATTAATGTCAGTAGGTACTTTTCTGATCTATTTTATGCAAGATCTATATATATTTTCATCTGAACCGAAAAAGTTAAAAAGTTTATGACAAAGGTGTTGGTTCTCATCTTCTTTGCTCTTTGAAGAAAGAGTCAGCCCAGCGCATTAACTAAAACCAAAACCAATCAAAAATAGTAATAGGTTATAAAGACCTATTTCTTTGAACTTCTTGTTCAAAGAATGAGCCAAAGTCAAGAGACTATTGTGTAATGCCCTGGGTTATAAAATTCGATCACTTAACAGTACTTATAGTGCCATATCCAAACTTCCAAAGCTGTCAGTTATAGCAATATTTGGCTACAAAACTGTAGGAACCTACTGCGTACTGAAGAAGTACTATATATAACGAAAACAATTTCTTGTTTTGAATATCTATACCAAGTCGTAAAATTACGATTGAAAAAACTATCAAAATTCTTATTTATAAGAAAAAATTGGGTTACCTGAACATATGTATGTGTACATTTATGTATTTATCTACTATTCATTAAAATTACCTATTCTTATTATTGTGTTGATAACGATAACCCCCAGCAATGTGCCACGATTTCATAATTTGGAATCTTTTTAATAAATTTGCAAAAAAAAAGAAATACAATCATTAAAAATAATTTTATATTTTGATAAATAAAATTAAACTACATACATAAGTGCGTACTGACATATTTTTTTTCAATAGTAATTTGTTATTTCAAGTGCTAACAAATGTACATTTGTTTGAAAATCCACGCTTACGCAGTTTATAACAAAGAAGTATGGAAATAATAATAACTACCGTTGATGAAAACATTTTTTTTTTCAAATAAAATAAACTACGTCGATGGCTTAAAATAATCATCATCATCATCATCGGCTCGACAACCGGGGTCCGGTCCTGGCCTCTTTCAACAAGTCTCTCCACCTATCCCGGTCTCGAGCCAACGCCATCCAGTTGCGCACCCCAAGGCTTTGGGCGTCCTGGTCTACGCCATCTCTCCAGCGCAAGCATGGTCTACCACGCTGCCGTCTACCATAGAATGTACCGCAAAAGACTTTCCGAGCAGGTTCCTCTTCGCTCATACGAGCTAGGTGCCCTCCCCACCGGAGTCTACCGAGCTTAATTTTTGTCACTATGTCTGCTTCAAGGTAGATTGCGTACAACTCATGATTGTACCGTCTCCGGAATCGTCCTTCCTCACATATGGGGCCAACAATTCTCCGTAAGACTTTTCTCTCGAACGCGGCTAAGAGGTCACAGTGCCTTTTGCTAAGCACCCAAGTCTCGGATCCATACATGAGTACTGGCAGGACCATGGTCCTGTACAGCAGCAGTTTTGAAGTTATGGTTAGATTTCTGGATTTGAATAGCTTTGACAGACTGTAGTAGGCTCTGTTGGATTTGAGAAGCCGCCCGCGTATTTCTTCTTCTATGTTGTTATCGGCTGCTACTGTCGACCCAAGGTATTTAAAGGATTGCACCACTTCAAATTCGTGCTCCGCTACCTTGATTGTTTGACCAACTGTTCTTCTCGCATTCGACGCCACCATGTACTTTGTTTTACCTTCACTAATGTGCAGCCCCAGATTTTGTGCCGCCTGCTCGATCTGGATGAAGGAATCGTGTACAGCTTGTTCGGTTCTTCCGATGATGTCGATGTCGTCTGCGTAAGCCAGTATCTGGCTGGACCTGTTGACGATGGTCCCTCTTGTTGCCGTGCCAGAGTCACGGATTGCTTTCTCCAACGCCAGGTTGAAGAGGAGGCAGGCCAAACCATCCCCTTGTCGGAGTCCATTAAAGATGTTAATTGGTCTGGATAGCAATCCGGCTATTTTAACTTGGCTTGTTACGTTGGTCATGGTCAACCTACATAGTCGTGTCAATTTATTTGGGATGCCGAATTCTCTCATGGCTTTGTAAAGTTCTACCCTGGCTATGCTATCATAGGCGGCTTTAAAGTCTATAAACAGATGGTATGTTGGGATGTTAAATTCTAGACATTTTTCCATCGCCTGCCTAAGGGTAAAAATCTGATCAGTTGTTGATTTGCCTGGAATGAAACCACACTGATAGTGTCCGATGATGGTTTTAGCGTATGGGGTTATCCGGTCTTGTAGGATAGAGGAGAGTATATTATAGGCGGTACTCAACAACGTGATACCTCTATAATTGCTGCACGTCGTGACATCTCCCTTCTTATGTATGGGGCATATGATACCTTTTCGCCAGTCTTCTGGCATTTCTTCATGCTCCCATACGTGCACTATGATATCATGAATTGCTTGACGTAAGGCTGGCCCGCCGTGGTGGAATAATTCGGCTGGTATGCCATCGGCTCCCGGGGCTTTGTTTTTCTTGAGCCGTCCTATAGCCTTCTCAACGTCTTCTATGCTTGGTGGCGGTAGCATAGGGTGTTCATCTTGAAGTAGTGGAGCCTCCACTTCTGCTGTGAGCTGACCATTTAGCAATTCATTAAAGTACACTTCCCATCGCTCCAGTATGCTTTGTGGATCGGTGATCAGATTTCCCTCTCCGTCCTTGCAGTATGTGCAGCGTGGTGTGTACTGCGTCATGTTTCGGACGGATTGGTAGAACTTCCGCGCCTGGTGCGGACCTCGCTCTCGGCTGCTCTCTATTTCACAGATTAGGTTCTTCTCCCAGGCTGATTTTTTCTGTCTGTGAAGCCGTTTTTCTATTCTTCTGAGCTCTTTATATTCCTCTTCGCGTGCCCGCGTTCTATGAGATTGCTAGCTTGCATTCATCATCAAACCAGTCGTTCCGATTTCTACGACTGCTGCCTAAGATGGAGTTGGCAGTACTAATGACAGTGTTCTTAAGGCGTGTCCACTTCTCATTTACGCCCAGCATACTGGCTCCAGGACTTACTCTCCCTAAATCAAGTGATTCTAGGGCGAGTCCTAACGCATTACCAAAGGTGTTACTGGTGTTTTCGTTGCGTAGGGCAGCCGTGTTGATTCGAACCTGATCGGCGGATGCAATGCGTCTCCGCAAGGCAATCCGCCCTCGGAAAACCATACCAACAAGATAGTGATCCGAGTCGATATTGGCACCTCGGCACGTTCGTACCGTCATCAAGTTCGAGTAGTGGCGACGATCTATCAACACGTGGTCTATTTGGTTACGAGTGACTCCATCAGGTGATACCCAGGTGGCTTTGTAGATATCTTTACGCGGGAACCTGGTACTCGCAACGACCATGTTTTTCGATGCTGCCAATTCTAAGACTCGAAGTCCATTGTCATTAGTGTTCTCATGCAAACTATGGGTGCCTGCGTAATGCCTGAATACCGGCTCCCGACCTATTTTTGCGTTCAAATCCCCAAGGATGATTTTGACGTCATACCTTGGGCAGGCATTGAGGGCCCTCTCGACTTGTTCGTAGTAAGTCTCTTTTTCTTCGTCTGAGGACTCCTCCGTAGGTCCGTGAACGTTAATGAGGCTGATGTTTGTAAATTTGCCTCGCACGCGAAGGGTGCATAGCCTTTCGCTTATAGCGTTAAAGCCGATGATGGTAGACTTCATTTTTTCGCTGACTAGGAAGCCTACCCCGAGCACATGGTGTTTTGTATGACAGCTGTAATATAAGTCATATTCTTTCTTCTGTAAAACACCATTCCCTGTCCATCTTATTTCTTGAAGCGCTGTTATGTCAGCTTTATATTTTGACAGGGCATCGGCTAGCTGCTGAGCAGCTCGAGCTCTATAGAGCGATCGTACGTTCCACAAGAAAATTCGTAAATCGTTTTGCCGTTTTCGTTGCATGGGTTGTCGTCGTAAAATCCGTCCGTTTCCGAGGCTTGTTGTCGGTCTCGTAATTCTTTTAGTTTTACGGGACAGGGAATTAACCTGTCGCCAACCTGTGGAAGCAGCCTGATCATATTAGCCAAACCTTTTTTTAAAAGGCTTGTTTCTAGCGGCCGCCGCGGAGAGGCTATGATCACACTTCCACCAGTCCCGAATAGTTACGGCACGTGCATGTTTTCGTATGCTACATGTTATTCCCCCTATTCGTCTGATGGCTGACCGCCATCTACATTTATTGTACCTATAAATTTACTTTTTAACTTACGATAGAAGACTCGTTGGGGGGGGGGGGGGGGTGTCCCTCTACGGGACACCCTGTATGCATTTGTTTTCAGCTTTTTGACAACGTCGATGTTCCCGCAAAATCATCATAAGCGACATTTTTAACGAATTCGTTTTTATTATATCATTTGAAAGCCTATAAAGGGTTGTTCAATAATAGCGCTACAAATAAAACAAACACGGTTTTGAATATCAATGAAATTCTTTATTCCTGTAAAAGTACTTTCGATGACATTATGTATGGAACTCGATTTCTTTTGCTTGGCCACAATGGGCACGCTTGCAGAAGTCCAGACGCTGAACCCAATTTTCGACGGTTTTACGGGCGATACTGCTGCAATTTCACGTTCGATATTCGTACGAAGTTCATCAATCGTCGCTGGTTTGTTGGCATAAACCGTAGCCTTGACGTAGCCTTACAGGAAATAGTCTAACGGCATCAAATCGCACGACCGAGGCAGCCAAGCGACTGGACCATTTCGTGAGATAACACGTTCTTCAAACTTGGTTTCCAATAAATTGATTGTGACCACACCAAACCGTAATTTTGTCGGGATGCAATGATGGCTCATGGAGTACGTGTGAATCGCTGCCTCACCAACACCACATATTTTGTTTATTGACGAAGCCATTCAGCCAGAAATGAGCCTCATCGCTGAAGATGATTTTTCGATGAAAATCCGAATCATTTTCAAGTTGTTGCTCAGCCCAATTCACGAACATACGACGCTTCTGGTGGTCAAGCGGCTTCAAATCTTGCGTCAATTTAATCTTGTATGGATGTTTTTCTCAAAATTCGCCACAACGACGTCACAAAGATGCCCATCGCTTGAGAACGACGTGTGAGAGACACATTTGGGCTTTCTGCAACTGAAGCCTCAGCGGCAGCAATATTCTCGACACTACGGGCACTTCTTGTCTCACTGGCACGGTAACATTTTGTACTGTGCCTGTAGATTCAAATTTTTCCACTAGACGGTCAATTGTTGATCTGCTAGGACGATTATGACGACCATAAATTGGACGTAGCGCTCTTAACTTTGAGGCCGAATTTAGGGAGTAAATTTTAATAATTTCGACTCGTTGTTGGCTCGTACATATGTCTTTCCATCATAAAATTGCAAACCTTACGTCGATTGCGTCGTTTGCTGTCCCTGTCGCTCCAATTTTTTAGCGTTCCTGCTGAAAAACCCTTTATAAGAGCAAGTCCATACGGACCAGTCGTGGATTTTATTATTTCTAATTGGTCATTACTTTCTTAAGTCGATCAGTCGAGCTATAGCGATCAGGAAAACGCATCTTAAAAAATTTGTTAATGTGTTTTTTTTAGATCATTTTCATTCGTTTACACAAAAACAACACCAGTCGATGACAAAATGACTGAAAGAATTTTTTGTGTAATGAAATTTTACAATTGCATAAGTATTTTTTTGCTAAAAATGTATGTATTATCCTGATCCAATGCTCTATTTCAGTTAAAAAAAAAACTAATGAAAATGACAAAAAATACATTAAAAATGGTTTCATGATCGCTATAACCAGTCCATTAAAAGTTATAATTTCATGATTTCATGTTGATATACTACAGCCCTTACACTGTCAATACTCTACTGAGCATTGCGCAACAATATTGTGTAGAGTAAGGCCGGCATAAGATCCAGGGTCAGAAAATGCTGCTTGCCCACTATGGTGTTTGTTTTTAACAGTTTGGCCTGTTAAGAACTAGTTGATGTACCTTTTATTCTAGTATGTTGTTAATTTAATTCTGAAGTTCTGAATAGAAGCAGTCAAGAATAGAAATTTTAATTTGTATTTTGGCAGCACGCTGGAGAGTCCAGAGAAAAGCAATTTCGTTCCACCATGAAAGTCTGTAAAAATTTTCTTGCAAAGCTTGTAGTTATATTGTATGGGCCCTTTTCTGGGCCAGTATTTTTTTTGTCTTTGTCTTCCCGGCTTTGATTAAACGCCATGCCATTCCCATCAGTCGGAGCTTATGAGATATTTACTATCTCTATTTTGATCCATTATACCGGCAATGTTCTTTCATATTTTCTATTCTCTTTAAGTATAGAGCAGTGCCAGTTGCATTTAAAAAACGTAGGGTCCTACAGGTAATATAGATAAAATTATTATTATTAATTCCGTCGACTATTTTGTGGAAATTTTTGAATCATTCATTCCGGTATACAAAAAAACATTCTACATTCTCTATTAAAAAAATATATTCAAGAAATATTATATTATTATTTTATTTTTAATTTTTTTTTTAATTTTATATTTTAGTACTCGAAGATCCCCAGTGGAGTCTGGAGCGAAGAGCATCATCAGGTCACCTGGTCTGGCGAAAAGATACACCCAGCTCAAAAGTTCGGTTTCGTTTCGATGTGGAAGTCTTAGAATTTGAAAAAGATCCTGCCGAAGATTTTATCGATGATACCAATGATGATTTCTCTGTCTCCAATATATCATCAACAGTTGCAATATGTGTGACGTGTATGGCTGCAGCAGCTGTTAGTGTTCTTCTTCCATGGTATCTTATGCACTCGACGACATAAGGATCTTATAAAAATAATAAATTGAAACCTTCTGATATAGATTAAGTTTAAAATAATTAAAACAAAAAATATTTGAAACAACAATTAAAAAAAAAAATTCAAATTAAAATCTTTATAGTGATTATGCTGTGATGTTAAGGTATTTTACTAGAAATATGTACAATACATAAAAAAAAACCTAAAAATAAGAATACATATTTGGTACTCAAAAACATTGAGTATAATTTAAAAAAAAACATGTTTTTAAAACGAATAAAATAAAATGTGCCTTAAATTAGAAACAACAAGGTTGTAGGTAGCATATTCGAGAGATATTGTTAACATGTATAAATGCTGCCTACAAAAATTGTATAAAGTCTGTTATAAATTTAATTGAGTCCATTAATTTTTAAGATTATTAAAAAATAAACAATGTACGAAAAAATTATTAAATAAAACGAAAAAAACAACAAATAAAAAAGAGATGAAGTAAAGTAAATGTCTTAGTAAAATATTTAATGAAAACTAAAGCCTAATATTAGATGTGCTTTTTTGATGATTTGGATAGATTGAATAAATTTACCGTAAAAATAGCTAAGAAAAGCTTTGGGACTATGCGGGCATATCCTAAAAAAATGAAAATGCAAATCTGATCCACGAGTTTTATACATTCAAGGGACATGGGCATGATAACAAAAAAAAAAAAAAAAACACCCTGATATTAGTTTTGATAGCATGTCAGTACATTAGAAGATAGAAAATATGGGTTTCACCCCCGTTGTAGTGAAAAAAATGCAGTTCTGTTATTGGTCTCTTATAAAGGGAACAATTCTTTTTTTTCAGATTCGCAACCTCAAAGATGATGGTGGATGCTGATGGCTGTAGGTATATGCGCAAATAGTCGTATGCAATGTATCTACACCATATGAGGCGGAGTTTCGATACCATAAACATTGAAATAATGCGTCATCAAATCCGTTAGCAGCCATTGCGTTTACCACGAAACACAAGAGACAAGTTTTGTTGCTTACTAAATATGGTTACCTACTAAGGAAAACAAATTCGACAAGAAAAAGGAGCCACTCTTTAGATTTTGGCAGAAAGACAAAAAAAAAAAAGGAGGCAATAGAGGATATTGCAAGGATATTTCAATTCCAATGAATTTTAATAAGGCATCAATTTTTTGACACATTTTTCTTGTAAAAAGTTACATAATGTCGAAAAACTGTCAAATTTGTTGTAAAAACGTGGATTTTAAAGTTTATTCCAACCAATGTCCATCCGAATCGAAAACCATCCGAAACATTTTTTTTACAGCATTTAATTCCCTACATTTTTTTTTTGATTACCAGGCCTGGCTGTACGATAAGCGATATAAGAAAATTATGTTAGAAAACATCAAATTTTAGAAATAAGACATCACGAATTTTAAGAAATTTTAAGAAATTAAGGTTCACTTAATAAAGATCGAAAAATTAATTTATAAACAAAAACAGCCGAAAAAAAATAAACTTAAATTAGAAATTTTCAAACGTTAGTTTATTTTTCTAAAAAAATCACTGCCAATAATTTCGGTACAAAAAAAATAAACATATTTCGAAGTAAAATCTTGGCGCCTGGAAACGATAACGTCGAAGATACCGTATTTAAAAACAAGGTGTGATAGTGCCGATGACATTAGGCCGCTCGTTCATTTTGTAATTTTTCCAGCAACTAATGTAGGTACCGTTGCCACTTTTAAGCGCAAATGAATGTTAGGTAAGCAGGCATACCCTTTTTTTACAACATGATAATGAATTTAATGAATTAAATTAACAAATAGCTTTTCACAAATAAAACAAAATAGTGCTAAGTATTCAACTTGGCTGATTTGTTCATTAGTATATACACTTTGTATTATTTAACCTTCATTATAAAACAAAGATTCGTTTTTAAAATTTTGTTTAGTCAAAATACATTTTTACCTCCGGAAATATGGAAGTTTTTCCAAAATAACTTTTTATTGGAAAGAGCTATCAAAAAAGTTGTGCAGACAAAAAAGTTTTAGAGAATTTGTTTTCCTATAAAAGTACATAAGATAACTACTATAAGATCAATAATAGCCAAGAAATCAAAAAAACGTTTTAAAGGATTTTTTCAAAACGGCGGACGACGCAGAGGGTTTTTTATTCGAGTTTTGTGATTTTAGAATCTCCAAAAAATACTCTTTAAAATAAAACAATAAGATTCTGATTAGCAATTTTTGTAGATATGTTTTACTAATTTTATTGGACTATAATGCTTTTTACTTTAAATATCGTGACGCAAACCATCAGGGAGCAACAAAGCAGCTGCAAAAATATCAAGTGATTGTCTTGCAGTTATTCTGTTACTTTACATCGATCTTTACATCGAAAAGCATTATTAAAGACCGTGTAGCATTGTTGAAAACCGTTGAGTGAGTAGGGCAATTTCCTTATCGCTGGTGCAAAATTTTAATTCATTTGCTGCCTTTTGCTAATATTTTTCTGAATGAAGATGATGATTCTCTTAAAAGGCCTAAATTTTTGCTTCTTCTTTCTGACTCATGTTCAAAATTTTGAATTAAATGTTCAATATCAACACAGGAAGAAATAAAGTGACATTGCGGGTGCAATACAATCGGTCTTACAAAATCACAACTATCTGCTATTTGTGAACCATTTTTTGTACATCTTTCGAAAGATACCATATCAATCAAAACTAAGCCATATAAAATTTATGAAATCAATTAGCTATTTATTTTTATAACTATCGCTGGTGCAACATTTTTTCAGATCATCTTGCCGATGTCCAAAATCGTATCCAGTGGAATCGCCTAGTAACAGAATAGCTGCAAGAAATCGCCTGAGGCGTTGTGCAGTATCCGTGTCTTCAAAAGGCACGGCAGTGCCCAGCCAACTTCTGGCAGTCCATTTTCGAGCCCTCTCTGTACAAATTAGGCCATAAATTTAAATTTTCAATATTTGTTGAGCTGGTCAAGAACACCTAACTCAGTTCTACTATATTCAGTAAGCCTTGCGCAATAAGGTGTGATACATTAAAGGACACCAAGTTCGTAGTTCCCTTAACATTAGTTTATTTCAAGTTTTAAAACAACTTTGCAAATGGAGGTACAAGGTATATAAAAAAATTGACAAGCAAAATAAATGAATTTTAAGGGAACTACGAACTTGGTATCCTCTTATATGTATATATCACACCCTTTTGTGCAAGACTTAATGGATAATGAAAAGAGTCAGAAATATTTTGGTTTCCCAGACCTTTCCCTTTTTATTTTGCATATTTTTTTTATTTTTTACATATTATTTCTTTCTCAAATCTCTCTCACTCTCTTGCGAGACTTGCTTTGATTTGGCTGTGTTTTTTTTTTTGGAAGAATTAAAATGAAATTTAATTTGCTTGACGTGGCAAATGCAATAACGCATTGTGCCAAAAATATTGATTTTAAGAATGAACTTTACATTAATGAAATAATATAATAAATATATGTAAATATCTTCTTATCAGAAAAAAAGATACAAGAAAGTTTCGAACTTGGCTGGATTTTATGGTAAGGAAAAACCAAAATACATAATTCTGTTGACAAAAATTCTATGACAGATAACAAAGAAATTAGAACTGAACTTTTGCAGGAACCGCGTTGCTTATCTTGGTGTTTAGAAAACAAAGAGTTTAATAATGCAAATGATTTTAATGACAATGATGCTTTCAATAATTATAACGAATGGTGACATGATGCATAGTCACGAAAACAATTTGTATTTTTAGTTTTTAATCCAGAAAACAGTCAAACACAAAAAATCTCAAGCTGGATTGGTGAAATTAATCTCAGCTGTGTATGCAATAAATCGCTTGAAATAGAACAGTTTTTAGTTATAAGACCTGACTCAACTTAAATTGATTTAATCAACAGATAAGAAGAAATTATTCGATTCCGACTCTTTTGGCCATTACTTCGTTATAACGGTAAATTAAAAAAATAAACTAAATAATGGCGTACCAAGCATTTATTGGTACAAAGCGATTGCCGTACTTTTTTCTAAAATCGGTTCATTTTTACGGCTGTGGCAGAATACCAAAGGCTAGCAGTTAAATTGTCTGCAAAGTTCAAGGTCGTTGAAATTTTGGTATTACGATTCTCAATTAATAAATTTAAAGAGCATTGTAAATTTTGATTGCTATGTAACGATTGTGAATTGGTATTTGATTTGACATTTCAGTTTTCGGGAATCGATTTTTGTTTTTTGTTATTCTTTTGCTTAGAAGAAACTTGATTTTTTATATTATTATCTATATTTTTATTTCTAGTAATTTGTATGCTTATTAAAACAACAATAAAGAAACGTTAATCTCTTCAGGTGTTTTAATGGGACATACAAAGTCTAGACGCAATAAAATTAAATCTGCTTTGTTTATATGACTTATGATGGTTTGAGACATTGGTTATAAAGGGTTTTTCAATAAGAGCGCTACAAAAGTTTTTTTTTAAATTCTTTATTCCTGTGAAGAGTGCCATTATGTATGGAACTCGATTTCTTTTGCTTGCTTGTTGGCATAGACCATAGACTTGACGTAGCCCAACAGGAAATAGTCTAATGGCGTCAAATCGCACGACCAAGGCGGCCAAATGACTGGACCATGAACGTGAGATAACACGTTCTTCAAACTTGGTTTCCAATAAATTGATTGTGACATTCGCTATGTGGCTATGTGGCTTATGGCGCTGTCCATAAACCACACCAAACCGTAATTTTGTCGGGATGCAATGATGACTAATGGAGTACGTGTGAATCGCTGCTTGACCAATACCTCATATTTTGTTTATTGACGAAGCCATTCAGCCAGAAATGAGCCTCATCGCTGAAGATGATTTTTCGATGAAAATCCGAATCATTTTCAAGTTGTTGCTCAGACCAATTCACGCAAATACGACGCTTCTGGTGGTCAAGCGGCTTCAATTCTTGCGTCAATTGAATCTTGTAAGGATGTTTTTCTCAAAATTCGTCACAACGACGTCTCAAAGATGCCCAACGCTTAAGAACGACGTGTGAGAGACACATTTGGGCTTTCTGCAACTGAAGCCTCAGCGGCAGCAATATTCTCGACACTACGGACACTTCTTTGTCTCACTGGCACGGGAACATTTTGTACTGTGCCTGTAGATTCAAATTTTTCCACTAGACGCTAAATTGTTGATCTGCTAGGACGACTATGACGACCATAAATTTGACGTAGAGCTTTTAAAGTTGAGGCCGAATTTCGGTAGTAAATTTTAATAATTTCGACTCGTTGTTGGCTCGTTTATGTTTCCATCATGAAATGGCAAACCTTACTGAGTGGCAAACCTTACGGAGTACCGAAATAATTGTACGAATTTTCTTAAAATAAATTAAATATTTAAAACATAAACAGTTTTTATTTTTTATTTGCGTAACGTTGAGTTCTTAAATTAATCATAAACATATCATAAAAATATAAATAATACTTAGTTATTTTGAAACTAATTATTATATAAAAACAACAAATCTTCAAGATACTTTTCTATTATATCGGGACAATATGAGCCGAATATCTTGGCTAGAGTATGGCTGCTATAAAATTGCTTAAGAGACCCGACCAGAAGTAAAAAAAGTGCTTAGAACATAGTGACAATTTTACATCAAGGTATAAGCATTACAACACTTTTAAAGTGCCATCCTAGGTAATTCACAAGAAATTTGCAAGCTACTTTTGATTTCTGCTTTGTTTTAAAGCCTGGAAAGTGTTTTGGATCTAATAACATGATTTTGATTAGATAAAAATTGCACTATACGTTTCGTTTTGCAAAACTTCATCATGTTTTCATGTCAGAGTTGCAATTTTTGCAATACTTTATTTTCCGGTTTGCATTTGGTTTATGAGTACATATCTCCATGTTACTGATGTAATATCCGATACATATTTTTTTTCCAGTACAACTTCCATACCTCAAACTACAGCTAGTAACCAAATCCTGAATATTTTGAATAGATTGTTTTTTTTATGACAGAAGTGCGTTCATGTGTTTGGTGAACGATAAAGTTATGGAATGATATTGAAACGTCGAAATATGTATCAATATTCTCCTTTTTCAATCAATGTTTACAGAATTAAAAGGAAAAAAAGAACAGATGGAAAAATCCTTAGAATTAGAAAATCTGATAGTAGTGCCATAATTTAATTAGATAGTCCATAAAACATATCCTTATTACGGTAGCTGTTTATGCGGTACATACCACTGAATGTTTTGATGTTGGAACAATGTTTTGGTCACGTTTTCAATTTATTTGCAGCAAATAACCCAATGGGTTTTAGTTTTTTTTTTCGAATTTCCAAGTATAAACATATAATTTAAGGATTCACAATATGGCTGTCTGGGTTTCGTATAATAAATTCAGTCTCTAAACATAAAATGAAGGAACTGCGTCTATAATGAACCAATATAATCTTCAATAAAAGGATTTTCACCCCCGCCCTCGCATTTTATATTACATTTGATGTCATTCTTGTATTATCTCTTAAGGGGGAAAGGAATATAAATTTTATGCACCAGACGGATTGGTTCGTTATCTGGTGGATGGAATTTAATGTTAGAAACTTTGAATTTAATACTGCAGTTTAATGATTGAAAAGAACATCACCATTTTGATTAAGAATGGGTGGGCGTTTTTTAATTAACATTTTTGATGAATTCGCATACCCTCGCCATTTGCTTATATCCAATAAGGAAGCAAGGAGAGAAATCCATGTTTAGAAGTTGAGGAATTTGGATTTTAGATCGAACATTCATTTAGTTTTCTAGCAAATATTAAGTGGAGCAACGTCTAATTTCTTGACAAAGTTCTAGCTCTTAAAATTTAAACTCAAATTGTTTCATTTTTATTTTTTTTTTCTTCAGAAAAACTGAGAACTAAAAATAATAGTTTTAAACTGATTTTAGAATTTTGTCAAGAAATTGGCCGTAATTTGCTTTACAAATTAACCCGGAACCGGGCGAAACTGCTCAAAATAAACTTTGCCAAAAATTTTACAGTTCTTTTTAAAGAAAACAAATGTGTAGAGTAGTAACAATAAGGGTCTCACCTGTTCAGATGGAAAAAGGAATTTTCTCAAAATTAACTCATAGCTAAAAAAAAATTATTAAAATACCACGAACTTGAATACAAGATCAATTTATACATTTTAAATAAAGTTAATCAAAAATATTGCTTAAGAAAAAATGACATTCAAACTCCTAATTTTGGAAAATAAAATTTCATTCAAAATTTTTAACTGATTTTTTTTTTATTTCAAGTTATAAAATAATATTTTTTTCTTCAAAAAATTCAATGAACTTTTTTTTAGCAACCAAATGCAGAGAATTAAAATTTCCAATGTATTATAGTTTCATAAAAATTCAAAAGTTACTTGATTTTTTTTGGAAAAATTTAAATTGAAATAGCATTTGGTTTTGCATTTTATTTTTAATTTCTCCAAAACTAGAAGACATAATTAGCATTAACCTATTTGTATTCAATTAAAATTAAATAAAACCAATAAGCCTTAGTAGAACAATAGACCTCAAAATGTAATTAATGTTATAAAATCAGTGTTTGATTTATTTTTACATATTATTTTTTCCTAAATTTTAAGTTTGTATCACAGTTTTTTTAATACCAAAAAAAAAACATAGATTATTTACTTTTCTTGAGTCAGTTGACTAATTGCAAAAAACTAAAAGATTAAACTTAAACAAGCAACTAATATACAGACTTGGCGCTCCTTATTTTTGTTGCGAAAAAATCAAAAACTTACCAAAAGTTTAGCTTCTGGGGTAATGCAAATAACTACACTTGGTTCCATTACTTGGATTATTTGATAGAAAAAAGAAGGGGTATCCAGAAACTGAACCATGATGACGTCCAGGTCCCCCAGCCCGGTAATTTTGCAATTTTGCAAAATTAAAAAACACAATTTCTATAGTATTGTAGGTACTAGTTTTGTACAGTAAGTTCAAAAGTCGGGTTTTGTACAAACTTAGATTCCTGGCATTTCCTTTATCGAAATATTGAAAAAAAACAGATCTGATCCACGTTTTGAACAAGAAAAAAAGTTTAAAAATGTTAATTGCTTAAACAATTAAAGCCGAACATGTCCCCAGCCCGCACACCCAGCCCGCCAATATAGCAAAATTAAAAAAAAATGCTTTAATTTTCTGCAAGTTGTACCTACAGTTAATACAACCAAAGCCAAAATTGTACAAGCTTACGTTCTGAGACATAGCTTAGACAAGATTTCGGACTTTGGCGTGCTGGGGACATAATATGTTCTCAGCCCGCTAATTGCCAAATCAAAAAAATTAAAAATTTAAAAATAATTCTCAAAATTTTGAGCGCCTAAGGCGAGATATATGAAAAAACGAGCCTATTATGGAATTTGCAATACCGTTTTGCCAGGTCAACTTTATTACCACTACGATGAACTACCTTACCATTTCCACTAACACACTTCCGCACCTGCGAGTTGCACAATAGAAAATATAGCTGAAATAAGTGTGAATCCCGCCGCAAGGAATTGATTAAAATGATTAGTCAGAAAGTAATCGATGTACCTATGAATTCATACATTTTTGGTCACCAGGACAATGACTTGTCCTGGTGACTGACCCTTTCAACTATTCCTTATTATAATTTATGAAACTAAAAAAATGCTAGTATTGAGTGGTTTTGTATTAAGAAAAACACCCTTTTGGATAAAAGCAAATATTAAAACCATTTTTCTATGTATATAGAATGGTGAGGATTTCTACTAAGACAAGTTGTAATCAAAGACTTACACCTATTATATTCTATGTTTGTTCAGAACGATGATTCTACATCAGGGTGTCATTTTAAAGGAGAATTTCTCATAGAACATAGATTGTACATTTGTTAATTTTTCACTTTATGTTTTTATTACGATAACTGAGTGATGGAAATAGTAGTTCAATTTATTACTAGCAGTTTGAATGAAAATAAAAAAGATTGGATGTAAGAAATGCTACAGCCAGGTTTATAGGAGTGACAAAATGCTATTATTTTTTATCATTTTCTTGACTTTAATGAAATAATCGTTGTTCAAAAAATCTTCATTATAAAAAAATAAAAAAAAAGAGTGACAAAATTTTGAAAATTATGTAATGAACATGTTTGGCATTATTCGTATAAACCCGGCAGGAGCTAGCACGGAACCTCCTCATAAAACCCATAAAAATAGAAAAAAATTACAAATACTATGTTTTTTTATTGTGATACTCAATCGATGTGTTCGGGATACGACACTGGGGACTTTCAGCCGCCTTACGCAGGAGAGGAACCCCAGATAAGTTAATTGCTATTATTAAAGCAACCTACGATGGATGCAAATGTCACGTTTTACATAGAGTAAGGTTGTCGGATGAAGTCGAAGTCGAATGTGGAGTCAGACATCGTTGCATACTATCGCCAACACTTTTCCTGTTAGTGATAAGTGATGTGCTGCGTGCAGCCCTGTTAAACGGAAATGGAGGAATTCAATGGAGTCTGATATCCCAACTTAAACATCTCGACTACGCGGACTTACTGTCTCATAGGATCATGAATCTCCATCAAAGCGGAGGGAGAAGCAGAAATCGTGGAGCTGAAAATTAACACGGCAAAAACAAAAATGATCAGCCTCGGAAGTAACTCGTCCGTTCAAGTCAATATTTCTGGACATTCGGTAGAGAAAGAAGAAGACTTTCAATATCTTGGGAGTTTTTTCTTTACAAAGGTGGAACCGAACAAGGCTGCTTTCGGAATGCTGTCCAAAATATGGGGAAGTAATGCTATCAACTTAGAGACCAAGCTGAGACTGTTCCGCTCCAATGTTGAATCCGTGCTTCTGTATGCAGCACTTGGAAAATCTTAACAACTGTCAAAAGTAAGCTGCAATCGTTCGTCAATAGGTGTCCATGAAACATCTTATGGATTTTTTGACCCAACCGTATTTCTAATCAAGAACTTCATAGGAGATCGGGTCAAGAATCCATATACAGTAGGTACTATACGCAGAAGTAAGTGACAGTGGATTGGTCATACGCTTCGAAAAGGCAACGATGGCATTGCTGGCCAAGCGATGCAATGGAACCCACTCACACAGGCAGGTAGAGGGTCGGGTCGGCCGAGAAGAACATGGCGCAGAAAATTTTACCCTTCCTAATTAGTTTTTGGTAGCTACTATGTACTTAAGTGTTCAAGAAAACTGAATTAGCTAAAATTTGAGCCAAAAATTGTCTACGTAGCCATATTATTATCACACTCAGAAAAAAAAAACTCATTGTTATCCAAAGAACTTTCTATTGTTGTAAGATTGCGAATTAAAAAAATTATTGACTCAACAAAAAGTTCTTATAGCAACAACTAATTCTTAATTTTTAAGGAACCAAAGTGTCAGTTTAACAATCAAGTTCATATTAAAACAATTTTTACATTGTTAATCATTTTTAAGAAAAGAAAACTGTTAGCCCAACAATGAAATTGTTGTGTCAACTATTTTTTTTTGTCCAAAAATTCTTTCAAAAATTACATTGTTGTTAAAATGCACAATCTATCAAGTTTTGAGGAGTGGTAATGAAATGCTCTCAGAGAGAGAAAAAATGCACAAAAGTACCCAAACGCTTTGAACAAAATTTGCTGCCACTTTTTAAATGTAAACAAAATAAAACTTATAAAGTTTTAATAATTTCTATCAATACTGCATTAAACCTCCAACAAAACAAATAATTATAGAAAAGAAATAAATTTCCCTTAACTAAGGAATTAAATAAAAACTACGCATATGGTTTTTATCTGAAAACTATTAATTTTGTTGTTTTTTTCCTCCAATATTATGCCAAACACTGCATTTAAATTTAATTCATCTTTAATAAAACAATTAACTGAACGAGGTACACATTTAATTGAAGAAACTTGAAAAAAAAAATACAAAAGAAATTGTAGAAAAGACACTTTCATCAAAACAGAAGAAAAACTATACCTACGCAAATTATAATTTGACAACTGTTTGTAAATAAACACTTTCATTATTTTGTTTTTGTACATACGCTTTTGATAAAACTCAGTTTTCTGCCGTAAGAAATTCTGTGGGCTGAAATTCGCAGGAAGGGGAACTGATTTACGCTCTCAAGAGCGCTCTCTTTTGTAGACAGCTACGAATTTTTTGGATACCCAAACAGGATTTGGGTGAAAATTCTTACGAATTCTTAAAAATTTTCAATTTTAGTCAGTAACCAAACAGACCTAATAATTTAAATGTGCATTAAAGGGACTTCCTATTTTGCGAGGTAAAATGAGTTATTTAGTAGATACAATTTTGAACGCAGTAAGATTTTGCTTTAAATAATATTCGAAAAATAAAAATAGATAATAATAATAATGAATAGTTAAAGTCCAAGACATTTTTTTTGTGAGGAGAGAAAGAAAAAAAAAGTAATAATAAAGAGAAAGCAGAAAAGTATAATAATAGAAATGAATTTGTTAATAATTTGGTAGGTACTTGGGTTTATTTTAACTACGAAAGTTGTTGGACCAAAGAATAAGATTCTTAACCTTACAATTTTTTTTCTGAGTGCAATTTCTGATATACCTGTGAAATATTTAGTAGGTGGTATGCATTAATATAGTTCAAAGTAGTTTGATTTTGTTTGCACCGGAAGCATTTTTTCGATCTGAAATGTATAGAAAATGTTCACATTACTGAAAACTTGTGCAAGAATGTGAGACTCAGTCGTCAATTTTATTTAATTAGGTAGGTATTAAGTACTTATACATTTTTGTTCTTGCAAAATGTGAGTATAATTTATACATGTCGTTTATCTAACAAAACTGCAGTAACTTACGTAGATATACCATATCTACCATTAATATTTTTGATCCATTCTTATTTTTTAACAATACGAAAGAGTAACTATTGACCTTAAATAAATACAAATTTTGCTACAGATATATTATGTAGGTAAGATAAAAGACATTAAAGAGGTTATAATTCATACTCATACACTTATTCGCGTGCCTTTCGTTAAACCAATTAACATAATTTTACTCCATAATCAGGAAGAATAAATCCATTATAATGTGCAAAGTGATATGACAAACATAACTCTATGGAAATTTTGCCTTGTTAGGAATACATACAAAAATGATGAAGAAATCAAATTCTTTTTCCCGTGTTTTTACTTACTAAAAGGGCAAGTCTTGGATTTCTAAAACAATGTGTTGCCGTTGTTTTCTTTTTCTGATAAATGCCACCTAACTATAACCCGATTTTGGCTTGAAGTTGAGTTTTTGAACACCATCATATAAAGAAATTCAATTCAAATAGTTTTGAAGAATTTTAAAAGAAATTAATAGATAAAAAAATAAGGACCTTGCAAGGGAGGGAGGAAAAATTTTGAGGAGTTGTAACGTACGTAGACAACCCATATCATTAATACATATGTAGTTGAAAAATACATTAGTTGTTTGATGTAAAACTAAGTCAGTTCTTCCAAAAAAATAAAGGGAGCTATAGCAAAAATTACTTCTACCATAACCCATATGCAATAAATAAATTTATAAATTCCAATTCTCGTTTTTACTACGGCTTTTCAAAATTGGACCTTTTTGATATAAGCATCTCATGTATCAAATCATTAACATATATACATTTAAAAACATAAAATTCAAGTAAGTACATACGACCCCCAGTATTGGATTTATTTTCGATATAGGCGCATCGTTGAAGTCTGTTTACATTTTATTTAACAAGTCTCACTTATAAGTACCTAACCTTATTCAGCATCTTTCTTTGTCGTTAAATCCCGTTATGCAATGTTTGAGTTAAGGTGTTAAAATGTTAACACCTGTGATAGTTTTCATTTTACATATTAGATCTGTTTGTTCAATTTGTTATCAATTTGATCACATAGAATATTGATAAATATACTTACAATAGTACCTAAGAGGAAAATAAAAGTATGTAAATATTATTAGATCAGTATAACATAACCTTTTTTCTGATATAAGTTTTTAATTGAGTGTGTACTAACGAAAAGCGAAGCTTTCTGAATCTAATTTTTGAATTTTTGAAGTTATACTGCTTTACCGGCATTTATAAAAAGTAAAGGCATTTATATAAAGTAATAACACATACACTATAAGTAGGTAAGCAGTAACAACACACTTAGATTTTATACTGTTTTTTTTTTTTATTTTGCATTTTGTGTGCAACACAATAAATTTATTAAATTATAGAAGTCGGCCATTGTTATTGATAATCTGACTGATTAATTTTCTACACTATAAGTGAAAGAAAAAAAATAAATACGATAATAAAGATTCCGCTAAGACGGGATTTTTTGAAATTCCACCGGGGAGTTAGGGTAAAATGGGGTAAAAGACAGAACAAAATTTTTGTGTATTTTGAAAAGTATAAGGGTATGAATTATGACATATATTTTATTAAATAGATAGTTTGAAATAATTATGAGTTAAGAAAAACATTCTAAAAACTCAACTTTTAAAGTTAAAAAATTATTTTTCAAAATCAAGCATTTTTTAGACTTTTGAAAATGATGTTGGTGTGTTTAAAGTTGATGTTTTATCGTAAAATTAATTATGTACATTGAAAGAAAATGGTTTAATTGATTTTATAAATCAGGGATCAACTGGAAAAATATTTTGTCAAAATAACTTTTAGATTCGTGTGTTGTCTATACTTGTGTGAAGAAATTAGATTTTTAAACATTTTTTTTTTCAATGAATAGTAAAAACCAAGTTTTTACTTTTTTCAACGGTATCTTATTTTTTATCTTTTTTACTTTTACATTTTCAATCTTGAAATTTACACAGCCATTAGACACATACATTTTTGTACAAAATTTCACAATTTGATATAGTCTGCGAGTCGAGATAACGGTAAAAAGAGTTTTTTTTAATGCGTTGCTATTTGCTATTTACCCAAGCCTCATAAAACTATGATTCAAAAATTTTGAATATATTGTTAGCTCAATTTCAAGATGTATCGGTTCTTTTAATCAACGTTTTACAAAGTTTATTGATTCAACTGAAAACAAAGACTGGTAAATGATATATTATAGAAAAAACATCAAACAAAATGCACTTTTTATGCTCCTTTGACCAATTGTACCACTCATAACATGTGACTATGTCTACTTAAATATTTTTAAATTTCTTTAAAACTACACGAAAAAAGTCAACAATTTGTTTCAATAAGACACTGACAAGTTTCACAATATGATTAAATAATATGTTCGTTTGTTAACTTTTTGGACTGAAATATGAAATCATTCAATTTTTTTTAGAGTGGGAATGAAATACTCTCAATTACAGTCGAAACTGCTCAAATACTCGGGAACACGATGATCTTAAATATCTGACACTTTTTGTTTTATTTATAAAATAATTCACTTTTTTATTGCATTTTAATTTTTTGTTAGATTTAAAATTCTCGACACTGAAAAACTATTTTCATGTTTTTTTTTTTTTATTTCTAATTTGTTCTTTTTTTTTTATTCTGCACTATCAAATGATATTAACAGAATTCATATTTCAGCAACAATAAATTCTTTGGGCATAAATTTTCAACAGAGGGGAAATGATTTTCTCTGTCAGTACCTACGCTCTCTCTTGACAGGTTTGACAGGAGTTGGGCGCAAAAATAGTAGAAATTCGTTGTTTTGGCGAGTACCCAAACAGACCTACTATCGAAAATAGTATATATTCGATTTCTCACATGAATCTGTTAAAAAATTCAAAATATACTCTTCACGTAAACAAAACAGCAAAAACTTAGTCGATTTTCAAAGTCGGGTATCAATACAAAAATAAAATCTTATACAATTGTTTATTGAATTGTATTTAATAAACAAAGGAAAAATGATCAATTTTCACATCATCTACCGTAATTTTTACATTTTTTAATTTATTATTTTGATTTAAACTAATTATAATAACAAGTCATTTTGAAGTATCAAACATTAATTTGGGTCAGCTACAAGCTTCAAAAAGACCATTTGAAATTGGCGGAAAGCAAAAATTACAGGGTCTATAAAATATCAATTACCTGTATGAAATATTTGAATTAATTTCACAAAAAGCACTTTTCACTACATTTCTTATAAAATTTTACATATACAAAAATAAATAATGATAATGAAGTATAACTTCTGGCGCGCGTACATGAGTAGGTACACACACCTTTTTTTACTTGCACGACTGGATTGCACGAACTTGGTCTTATAGATACAATTTACTGTATGTGCTAAGCCTTTTTAATTAAAAATATGTAAATGAAGTTTTAGAATAAAAATTTAAAAAAAAAAACATAAAATTTGATTTTCAAATGACTAAAGCAGCTTTTAAAATGAATTTAACCCCAAAATGAAGTATGCAATTTGATAAAACCGGGATGACAGGTACCGTTATTTTTGGTGAAAAAAAAATAATTCTATAAATGTCTGGGGATAGTCTCCAAGCGTAACATACCAAGTTTGAAATAAATCGACCCATCCGTTTAGGCTGTGGCTTCTGATGAATACAAACAGACAGACAGACAGAATTGTCGGACAACCTTCTTTCTCATTCTCTATCATCGTAATGTCATATTTGATTGTTATCGCAAGTAAAAAGATATAAACAAAGAATTTTATGAATTCAGAGCCAGTATTTTTCGTATTGCGTCAGAAGAGAAACGATGATGCTAAGATTAATCATAAAATAGGTAGGTAATTGGTAGAAAATGATTGATCAAAACTAAAGCTCTTCAACAAAAGTGCAAGAAGAAGTGATGTTTTAATCTTAAAATTGAAATAATTTTTGTTTTTTAAGTGCATTCAATACTCATTAGTTTCGTAAAGAAATTATTAAAGCACCAAAGGAACGTATACCTACGTATACATTAGGGTGGACCATAATTTCAAATTTTTGTTATTTCTTGGGCTTCTCTTGGAATTTACATAGATCCTTTGAGCTAATTTTTAAAAATTATAAATACCGGGTTTTAAAAAATATTATATGCATAAAAAATAATCTTTAGAGAAACCGTTCCAAAAAAAAAAAAATTTTTGTTTCTCAATAAAATTTTAAATTGACAGTTTTTAAAATTTTTGAAAGTTAGCTTATTGTTAAAATCGATTAACCCTCAATATTACCGTTACGATCTGTTAACTTTGATTTTAGGTTTTTCTCATCCAGAATTTATATTTAAGAAAATTAATAAAAAAACAAACAGTGATTTTCTTGAAAAGTGTGTAGGAGAGAGTGGGTACGAAAGTAACGTGGAACGGTTGTAACATTGAGTTTTAACAAAAACCTGGGAACGTATGCTTTCATTTTTAAATGTAGAATTCTTCTCAATTTAGTCGTAAATGCACCCACAAAAATTCAAATGTCAAAGTACTGAATTGTGCCACATAACGTTTAAAATGTAAAATTTGTATGAAAAAGTTATTTTTTTTTTGCGAGTTTTGCAATTAATTTTTGTCGAACAATTATTTTTTAATAAAGTGGTAGCGGTCTAACTAAAGTTGATTTTGTCCTGAACGTAATGGAGTAAATCTTCCTATTATCGACTCAATAGTTTTTTTTCAATCGAATCTTTTATACAAAAACAAGGGATGTGGACGTTTGTAACGAAAACTGCATCAGCAGGGTCAGTGAATTTCAGTCACAAGATATATTTAGCATCGATTAAACGGGTCTTACAACTACTGTTTATAAACCAATAAAGATCATTACAAAAATCGTAAAAAAATCAACTCGGAGCCATTTATCCGGAGATTCAAAATAAGGATCAAACGTCAGTATTGAAGCTGCTAATAAATCAAAATGGATGCAATCGGAGTTCATGAACCTAATGGAACACCTCGTAAAACATTTTTAATTTTGGATTTGTACAGTAAACGTGAAGTTAAACCAATATTTCTCGTTTATTCTATTACATTTATATGGTGTTACAACCGTCATTTCATCGTGTTACAATTGGTACACCGGAAAGGACGATTGTAACATTCGACTTTCACCTCTTTTACATAGCATGGTTTCGTAGAACATAGAAAGTCAAAAGACAAATTAGTATTTAACTATAGCCAAATGTCCACTCATCAATATACGCGTTGTTTTGTTTGGCTATGAATTTTGGTTTAAAAGTTATGGCACAAAATATACAAATTGTTACTTTTGTACCCACTCTCCCCTATAAACTTCACTGCTCTGGTTGAAAAAACCGGGAATCGACTCTCATATCCAGACGATGGTGAACTTAGTTTTTCTAGGTAAGGTCAAATAAGAAAGATTTTCGCCTTTGAAATTTTATTGTTAAAAGCCAAAACTAAATGACAACCCCAGTTAAAAGTTTGTGTTAATTAATTGTATATCTTACGTTAATTGAACAAAAAATTTTTTTTCAATAGAATTTCAGCTTAAAGAAGATATTTTATTCACAAAATTATCAATTTAATACTTTGAAAAAACGTTTAATATAAAAAAAAAATCATATTTTCTCTTGTTTTTCTTCAAATTTTTAATAATAAGAACTTTATTCATTTCATTGGGAATTTATTAGTTCTCATATGTATTGTTTCAATAAAACAAAAATATTTTGAAGTTATTTCCTATAAAATATCATCAATTTTGAGCAAAATTAAATGTTTTTAGTCAGTTATTCTGCAGAGACAAAAGGGCCTTTTTGTATGGCTGCAGCTCATATGGTGTAAAACTCAAAGTGAGCTAAATTTATCATTATTTGAGATGTCTCAATGAGTTGTTTCTTTTGCTGAAGCCATAAAATCTAAGAAGAAAAACTGAAAACTGAAATAAAAATTAAATTTTGATCAAAATTAATGATTTGTATTTTGTAGGAAATAGCTACACCGCAAGTTATGCTTTTATCTATTAAAAGATAAAAATGTCCTTAACATAATTTGAATTACAATATAAAATTGTATAATATTTTCCAAACATTTAATCTCTTTCATGATAAATAATAGTAAATTTAAATATTTTTAATTTCAGAAACATTGTCTGACAAACAAGAAGGAAAAGACAAAAAAAACTTATAACATCAAAACGTAGAAAATAAAAATGAAAGTCATCGCGTCCAGGACATTAATTCTCATAACTTCCTACCCCTAAAAACTTCAGGCTATCAAAATGATGAAGGAAAATTACTATTGTAGCCGATGGAATGGAACATAAAATGGCTGGAGATTTTTCCAATAAAAAAAAAAAGAACTGTATCAAATGATATGAACCATCTTGGGGGACGTTGTCGAAAGATGCTATAAAGAAATAGCCGACCAAACAAAAATATTATGCTCCCTGTGGTATTGGCTCTGCATTACCGGCACGAATTTAGGAATGAAGTGCAATAAATTATTTTATCACTTTCTGCCATTATAACGTTCGATTTTATTTTGAGTGCCTTTAATGGCGGCGACGTCCGTCGTCGTCATCCTTGCCTTCATCTTCATGGACCGGCATGTTGGGTTATGGATACAAGCACCCCTAAATTTTTGCGTTGGAAAATCCTTATTTTGTGAAATATTTATATATCTGCACACATAACTGTAATTTAACGATAAAATTTATTATTAGGCAACCTTCCCTTGTGTATACCTACAAGCGAACTGCAAACATACATATCTACACACATATACTGCATATATATATAAGAAAATAAATTACTGTTAATGTTAAGAAGGACCATATCGAAATTGGAGTGCTTCCCATCTTTCTTATGTTTATGCGCGCGCTGGGTTGGAAGGACTTTTTATATTTTGTGTCCGGAAAACTCATAAAACTGGAGAAAATTCCATCTTCTTTTGGTATATTGCTGTTTTTGGCAAATGAGTTTTTCAAACTTTTATGTTGACGTCCTCTTGTGTGTTGTGCTAAAGTAATTTAATATTTTATGATCTACCCTATTTCCTGCCCTCTTCAGAGCACATTTCCAATATAATGGAGAAAATTTATGGATGCAAAATTCCATACAAAAAAATTAAATCTTCAATCTTAAAGGGATTTTCTTCTGTTTTCATCTTGGAATTAGTCCCAGTGGAAAATACCTCAAACAGGAAATGAACATCTTAGCACTGTGATTTTTTTACAAAAAGTTATTCTAGAATAATGTGCTTTAGCAGCTTTGAATTTTGAAATAAAATCTCCTTATGGCAGAACAAAAAACGATTTTTAAGAATTGACAAAAAACAAATGATTACGTATTTCAAAATACATTTATCAAAACTCGAACGTTCGTTATAAGACTTACATCACCCATCAATACTTATTGAAAGGAAAAGTTCAACAAGGAAATTCCATTACCAATACATTTAACCGCTGATTCTTCAATAATTTCGACGACTATGTAATGTGTCCATAAGAGGTAAATCTTTTATCTAGACTTTATTTGCATTCGAAATCGTTCTTATAGGTTCATTCATCGATGAGCTTCAGGAAATTGTTGAAAAGTTATAAAAAGAATGTCAAAAAGTATTTATTTTGAGGCAATAAAATGTCCAATGGGTTACCAACAACTTTTTCACTTCCGTACAAAAAGCTCTGCAGTAGATCCCTTAAAATAAATTGCACGATTGGATCGCACGTACTTGCTCTTACAGATAAAGTTACTATGCTAAGCTTTTTTAATTATAAATTTGTTAATGCAGTATTAGAATAAAAACTAAAAAAAGCATAAAATTCGATTTTCTAAAACACACAAATTTTCCAAGGACTTTTATAAAAAAAATTGGTGCGCCATTTTTATCATATTATTTATCAAAATCTAAAAACTAAATTTAAAAAAAGAATATTGATTATTAAAAAAAAATCATATTTTTTTAATCTAAAAAAATGGTTGAAATTGATTGAATCATGAAGGAGAAAATCAGAATTAAAAAAAAAAAGGTTCTATGGCAGGTACTATTAATACCACTACTAGATTGTTATCTCAACTTTTTTTTTTTGTACGAATTCATAACTTGATATATAGTAGGTACCTATATCGCAAGGAAAAAGGTGTGTTACTCATGTACGTGCACCAGTAGTTTTACTGCCTTATCACATATCATTATGTAAAACTAAAAATTCTCTTTTTAACACTCAGAGAAATAATATATTTGTTTTCGTTTGCGACTAATGAATATACTTTGAATTAAATGAAAATCATTTGCTGGAAAGTTAATAGAATCTCCGCAAATGTTTTTCATTTGTAGCAGATGTATTTGACCCAAATTGTAATTCTATTACAGCAAACATAATGTAAAACAACCCATCCGTTTGGAGTTCAATTTTATGAGTTGATTGTGGCAATTGCAAATGCTTCTTAAAAACCTTTTCGTTTACTAGAAAATTCTATTGTTTGCAGCAAACGAATGAATAGTTCGGGAAGAACATCCCCAGAAAGTAGTTTGTTGCAAAGAACTTCACTTTTGGTGAAAATATACAATTCATTTACAGCAAATGACTGCAGGAAACAAATTTTCTAAATAATTTACTCTATTTTTGTGGTGTTTATGTGAATTCTATGCTACACGAAAGTTATCAATCACCGGTGTTACGCATCAGCAGCGTACTAGGCTTTAAGCGTTAGTCATGTTTTAGGTAGAAGTATAGTACTCGCGAGAGTTCACAACGTTTTTCGCCATACAATTATTGTTTTTTACTTCTCTGAAATCTGAGATATTTAATGTAATCATATACCTAGGTATCACAACACGCCTAGTTCTAAAAGTCACAATAACGTTAAGATAAGCTTATACAAATAAATTTGGTAATTGTCCACAACAAAGCCCTTGGATAAGTTTATCCAATTTGTAAAATATTTCCATACAAAATTTGACAGTTCATTTATCAATGGATAAAGTTAAAGTTATCAAGTGTTTGACGAAGTTGCATGAGAAGGTACCCTTTGTAGCGAAATCTTAAATCCTATACCTAGATTTATTAATATGAGATGGGTGAACATCCTAAACTTCTTGTTATTACACTTTGAATGTGCGAAGTATAGAATTAGACATGTTACATTTATAAAAGTGCCTATACATATGCAATGCATACATATTTGCCTTTCTACTCCTTACTCCGATTTACTTATTTTCAATAGATGCCTTTATTGTATGTAATTTGAATGACTTGCGCGTAAAAGTATCCAATCGTATCTAAAATACTTATATATAATATTTCTTTCAATGGACCATCATTGATTTTATGACGCTAGTTCGTCAGTAAAATACTTCTGTGGAAGAAGTGACTTCGAAGTTATTTCGACCAAAATAGTATTATGTTTTTGGCTTTTTAAACAGAGAAAATAAATTTAATTAGCTTGGTATTTAAATTTCCTTTTAATTATAATAAAAATGTCCAGCTGTGCTGAAACCTTGTTTTCCGTGATAGACTGTCTGATCTCCAGATTTTGTTCGATCATAGACCGAAATCAAGAAAGTTCTTAGAAATCGAACCCAAAACCCAAGACATCACACTTCTATCACTTGTTCTACTTGCATGTTAAATCAGAAACCAATTGGGCATGAAACATGTGAGTCAATATATTTACAGTCATCGTCCGGTTGCGTGTAGGTCAACTTCTCGTAAATCTTTAAAGAGTTTTATGACCCCTTGTAAACAAACTTTCAATTTCTTTTTCTTTTTTTCATGTTCACCGGCTTGTCAAATTGCTGTCTATTTTGCTGAAAGACTAATTGGAAGACGAAACAAAATATTTTCGAATTTTGTTTACAAATATCACCACAATGAATGCTTCATGCCTCATTTCCATATCGCCGGCAGTTATTTTGATGTGATTTGTTATCTCACTCGCTCTTTGAAAACGAATTTTTAGGTATAGGTGCACATTCACCCTTATTCCGCAGGGCGTTTGTGTTGAAACGCCATGCTCTAGAAGCGACAATTGACGATTCTGGGAAACGACTTCGCTGTTTTGGAGAGGGAGATACAGAACGAAGAGGACTGTACAGTTTTATTTTAACTTGGACTCGAATTATGGCTTCTAGAGCGTGGTGTTTTTGAGCAAACTTCTTCCGGAATAAGGGTGATTGTTTAACTTTGTATTTAGCGTTACTGGAAAACACCACGGATATCAATACGGTTTTTAGAATTCGGTTTTAGAATTGCAGTCATGGAATGATCTTATATAGTCAATTATATCTGACTCAATAGACCATGTATTTTTGCCCAATTTAACTATATAGAACTTTGTCCATTATTAATTTAGATTGGAATCTTATACGAGCTATTTGGATGATACGATGATGTATATGTGTGGTATAGTTTTAATTGTAGAAAAAAAAAATTGCTGTAGATGAGTTCGCTTCTACTTCAGTTTACTCATTTACCGCTTTTTACATTAGATTATGGAATATTCAACATAATATGAGATATTTGTAATTATTTTTATATTATTTTTAATATTTTTTAATGATATTGCGAAGTTTGTGAGTGTCCCATTGAAACAAATTGTATTTTAACCCATCCGGTATTTTATGCTTTACTGAAACTCTACCGATGTCGACGACATTACCTCTGCATATTTTCGGTAAGTACATAATTATATAGATAAATTGATTCTTATCTTTTTAAAAATGTCGTCGTCTGAAAAAGATATAATTGGAAGCGATTTTTAAATTCTTTTACGCAAACAAAAAATAAAAAGAAGTACTGGCGTAAAAAATACTATCTATCAGCTTTTTGTTTGGGCAAAAGAACTTTCAAATAACGAATCATACCGAGCAGTAAATACCGAAACAGTAGGTACTGCTTGCTCTTACTGAGGCTCGGTATACCTACCGATTGCATGCGGTACCGATACCGCACGTACCGCACCAATTAGAACGATTCATTTAAATGTACGCGGTCAGTAACAAATCGGTACCGAGCCGGTAGGTATACCGAAACGATACCGTACCGACAAGTAAGTAAGCGGCCTTAAAGTCCCATTTAATTAGGTAATATAATCTGTTCATTTTATTAAGACCCTGCAACTAAAACTAAAATTACAGATTTTAATATCCAATGAAATTCACTTTTTTTGTTTTTTTGTTTTTATATTTTTCTCACTAAAATCTGTAAATATGCATTTATATGTTTAAAAATGTTTATTACTTATCAAGGATACTTGTGCCAACAATATTGTACTACATTGTTTTATGAAATTCAAAAATATTTCATACCAATTTGTACAAAGCAAAACAAAACAAAAATTGATTTTGCCTTCTTTTTCGTATTTCTCATTATTACAATATGTTGTAGCCTGATATTTAAGCTAAATTTTAACATCTTCATCATCATCAACATCATCGGCTCGACAACCGGGGTCCGGTCCTGGCCTCTTTCAACAAGTCTCTCCACCTATCCCGGTCGCGAGCCAACGCCATCTCCAGTTGCGCACCCCAAGGCTTCGGGCGTCCTGGTCTACGCCATCTCTCCAGCGCAAGCATGGTCTACCACGCAGCCGTCTACCATAGAATGTACCACAAAAGGATTCGGTTCGCTTATAAATTTTGTAAATTTTGTTTGTTTATTATCGGATTTTAAAGATTAAGATGTTTTAATTTGTGTTGTGGTAAATTTAAACATCGTAATCTTTAAAATCCGATAATGAACAAAGAAAATTTACAAAAATTATAAGCGAATTTATAAAGTGTCTGTGTGAAAAAAAACAGTGATGATGGACTGAAGAAGTCTATGTTATTACCGGTTGAATATTTATAAACGCCGGTAAAGAAGTATAACTTCAAAAACAATTCAATTTTTTCAAAATTCTCTTTTTGAAACTACGGTTTAAAAAAAAATATTTCCGAATTATTATTTTCTTTTAATAAAAAAACAATGAAAGGGACTTTTGACTATCCCGGGTTTCAATGTGAGAGCTGCAATGTGAAATAACGCCGAACGAAATAACGCCGAATTTTAAAATTCGGCGTTATTGCACTTTACCGAAGTGAAATATAGAATTTAATTTGAGAAATAAGGCCGGTCCCCCTAAAAGAGAAATCAAGTTTTCGTGTTAGAAAATCAACTGAAATTTACAATGATGGTAATTCCATAATTATATACTTATGACCCATCTTGGGACAAAAGTCCATTAAAAAAAATATGGTTTTATGTCAAACTCATTTTTTTTTTTAAGAGAACAACTAGGTACCTATCAATAAAAAACAAACAACACTGACAATTACTATTTACGCAGGGCCAGGGCCCCCATCAAAATAGCGTATAAACATTAGAATATGTATAGGGGGCATGCTGCTTCCCTGCAATCCACCTTCTTGGGATCACTACCTATAAGATTTGGGTCGGGTACGAGGCTGGGCGTATGCGAAGTTTCTTTCACATTTAAAGAATCAAAATTACTTTAAATCCAGATTCTTTAAATGCGGAAGAACTTTCTTATTTGTATTTTTTTTTTTGCTTATAACCATAAACCCAAAACAATGGACTTATGTCTCGTCTTATTGAAAAAAAATTATGGATTTATGTCCCTCTTAGGTTGGACAGCAGTTTATAATTGAATTATAGAGTTATGTCTCAACATGGTGCGACATTAGTCCACTATGAACTTTTGTCGCATTGGCTAATTTCCTTGCGCCTATTAAAGACTCCTAAATAACTGAAGAAATAAAACTGAAAAAGTGCAATATGGCCGAGTTTATTTCACGGCACCCTGTAATATCAATAATTTTAATTTCCAATCAGAAATGGCCATAAGAAGGTACAATCGATGATGCTTTAAAATTACCATCTTTTTAATAGAAGATCCTGATTATAGTGAAAATATTTGTTATAAGTACACGACAATAATTTTTCTCTAGTGTTGCACAGTAAAAGACTATTTACATAAGTAAATAATCTTTTCCTACACAAACACATACTGATCAAAAATATCTATGAATACCTTATTGAAATTAATTAAGAACAATGAAATAAATCAACAGGAAAAAAGTAAAAGAAACATGTAAGTTTTGCAATACTTAAATAAGCTAAATTAATGCAAATTATTCTATTCTCAGCTGTAATCTGTATAAATATTCACCTGCCCACCATAGTTAAAGAAAATTTATGCTGTTTCATGTTCCTTTGCAAATCTACGGCAGTAAAATTTTGTATAGTTTATTTGGTTTCGTTTTTCTTTTGTGGATAACATTTCTAATTTCATGCTAAAATTCAATATAAATTCGAAGTAAATAAACAAATCGTATCTATAAATTGTCTGCAATCTATAAACAGGTATCTATCTTATCTATAGTATTGCATACACTAAAGGTATAAGAAAAAAAATAAATAAAACGAAAACGTTGCCAATTCAGACATGGCCGTCATAAATAAAACTTGTCAAACCTTTTTCTATCAAAATATAGGGAGCATGACAGAGAGTCAGTACCAACTCCAATATGGCACAAAAACTGAACCTTTATGTATCTATATTCTGTACCTATACTGACAGAAGACATACCCATCAGCACGATTTTTGTTTCGGTTTTCCTCCATATAAGTAGAGGTATAGATACAATATCTAAGTTCGATGTACAATGGCATTGACTCCATTGCGTGCGCATCCGATATAGCAAAATATTTCTGCCATATGTGTTCTATATTTACTTACACGTATATACTACAAAAATGAACAAAAAAAAAGTTATATAAAACCAAGCCGACAATATTGCTTCGACTCCAATAAAGTATCTATAGAATCAGCTTTAGGGTTTTTTGTTGGTGTGTTAAGATTATGGATAGGTCGAACATAGCGTGGAGAAACTGCGCCACACCGCACAGACATCTATCTGTCTATGAGTCAGTTCCAGGAATCTAACAATTCACACCCTGGAGGAAGATACAACGCTTCATTCACTATCCGTACGTATTCGGAACAACGACGTCCGAAGAATTGTTAAACAGTTTTTACAACCCAGAACGGGCCAAGAGCACTTTTTTTTACCATTATTGCCATTCGGTTTGTTAGTATTATTGTTATCGTTTCACACATATCTCGATGTCGATGTGTTAAATAATAAAAAGTAAAAAAAAAACTAATAAACCAACAACAACAAAAAACTGAGTTCAATAAAGTTAATAAGTATTCACCAACACTTTTCTATTGGTCGAATAGGTTATCCATCAATCCGATCCGTTTTCAATTATCAAACTGAAAGTGAAAGTTCGTATCTTTTTCTTGTTTTGTTTGAGAATTCAAATTTATGAGTAGCCATATCGTTGTGGCTTAGCTAAAGATACTTAAGATACAGTCGTACATTTTAAAATCCTATACCCCTCTCTTATATTGTGAGTAATTTAGACGTTTTTTATATTTTTTTTTGTATTATTATCGCCATAAACGACTTTTGTGTGTGGTGTGTTGAATAAAAGTGTATAGCCGCGTCATTAACAAATTAACGCAAGTACCTTCCTATAACTACATGTTTGCTTAATCATAAAATATGAATATTAAATGAATGTTTATGATTTGTTTTGTATACATTTTGCTGATACTTTAATTTAATTGCACTTCTGTGTGTGATTTGGAAGCTACCGCTTAAATTTTTATTAACTCGCGAACAGTTTTAAAGGCAATTAACATTGAATATTTCGGAAGACTCACTTAAATTGGTTGTAATTGATTAAGACTACATTTTATGTGATCTTTGAATAAAAAGAAATTAAAGTGTGCTGTCAACTATTGATTTGGATTAGACTTTTGAAAGTTTTAAATTAGTTAAGAAAACGCTGCGTACTTCTGTACTTATGTCATCTTTTCATGGAGATTTTATACAAAAACTGGCTGGAATCAAACAAGGTAAGTCAGTATTTATTGATTGTATGCACAAATGATACTAAATTGTTAAGGTCTTTTGTGCTTTTAGGTTTAATGCGTGAGCCTTTTAAATTTCTTCAATGAATTGATCGAATAAGCCGATCTATCGATTAACGAAATATTGCTCAAATGCCGTCGCTAAATTTTTGTAGGCTTCTATGTTCCACTATTTAACATATTACACGATTGTAAATCGAATAAAATAAGACTCAAAACTAAGTTTTGACTAAGCTTACTTTTGAAGAAAAATTAATTAAAAGTTAGTTCTTACTCTAAATTTTGTTGGATTTAACAGTTTCACGAATTCAATATTAGTGGAGTTTTTGATTTGTGACTTTGAAAGGTTTTTGAACAAACAAAATTAAAAATTATGTGAAAAGAGCTAGGTATTCCTTTAATCGTAGGTATATGCTTCGTCGAAATCGTTTCAATTATACTTATTTTTGTTCAAAATTCTTTGTATTTTCAATATTCATTATAGGTTGCTATTAACTCTTCAATGTCCTTGTGAGTAGTAACTTAATATTTTGGCTGAACAACTTGAAAATAATATTGCACTAAATTCATCTATTGTAGAGGGTCTTTTCTGGTACTTTTGAGTAGGTATATCGATTTATGTATATACATACATTCCTATTGAACTCCAATCTACAAACTTTTTTTTTGTATATAGTTAAGCTAACACCTTTGGCCTGTACCTACCTAACTTTTTAATCTACAATGACTCCATTAACCTTATGTCTTATGAAATGTTTTTTGAAGCCGAAAATTTTCAGTGGTACCTAAAACCTTAAAGTACACTCAGAGAATAATCGCAGGCTAGAATCAACTCCGATCGAGCTTATCTCAACATTTTCTTGTTTTTTAAGGGTTCAGTCTTAAAATAATACCCATTAAGGCTTGCCTTAACCAAAGTGTGACACTATCTTGTGACAGAGCGACAAGGGCTTTCATATGACACTGTGTATGTAAATAAATTATCTCGTTGTCGTGTCGCACTGTCACTATAAGTGCTATATTTTTTGAGTTTGAATAGTTTTGACTTAATAAACTTAATACCATCCCCGCAAAAGTTTTTCATTCGTAGCAACTGTATTAAATTTTACCCAAATTGTAATTCTTTATTACTGTAAATATAATGCAAACAATGATTGGGGCAGATAAAAATGCTTCGCAAATCAAAACGCCTTTTCGTTTACTAGAAAATTCTATTGCCTGCAGCAAATGAATGAATAGTTTGCGAAGAACCTCTCAAGAAAGTAGTTTTGTGCAAATAATTTCACTTTTGGTCAAATTATACAACTCATTTACAGCAAATGACGCACGAAAAAAAACTTAATAATTGACTCTACACTCAGAGAATTAATATATCCTTTGAATTAAATGAAAAACATTTGATGGAAAGTTAATATAATCTGTACTACATTTGACTCAAACTGTAATTCTTTAATGCAAAACAAGCCATTCGTTTGCAGCTCATTTTCAAGAGTTGATTGCTGTAAACGAAAATGCTTCCCTCATCCAAATACCTTTTCGTTTACTAGAAAATTCTATCGTTTACTGCAAACGAATGTAAAGTTTGTGAAGAACCTCTCCAGAAAGTCGTTTTTTGCAAAAAAAATTCACTATTGGTGTAAATATACAATTCATTTACAGCAAATAACTACAGGAAACAAATATTCCAAGCAATTAACTATATATGTTTGTGGTGTTTATATGCATTAGTGTTTTATTCAAAACTGAGTAGCTACTCAGCGTTTCATTTTATTCCCATTATTTATTCGGTCGCATAAATTGTTTCACAGAAACGAATTTTAGAGTTTGCTGCAAACGAAGTTGAACTCCAAAAATTACTATCCAACAAATGAAAAGTCGTTAATGCAAACGATTCGTTCTCTCATAATGTTTATATGCATTCTACGCCAATCATAAATTATAGAGTCCTTAGCGGAATTACAAGATATACTCGCTTCGTTAGTGAGAGGTCGCTGGATTAATCTAAGGTGTTACACTTAACTTTTTTTTTTTAATCATTTGCAGATAGTGTTTAACACAAACGAATTTTCAAAATTGATGCAAACAAAAAAGCAAAATTTTTCAGCAAACGAAAAAGTCGTTGAGCAATTTTTTCGTTTGTCGCAATCTATTTGTGCTCTCAGTATACGTGGGCGGTTGAGTTTTACTATTTTCTAAAAAAAGTACTCATACGCCATACATGTTTTTATTTAAATTTTGGTTTCAAGTCAATTAAATAAATTCTTTCAAGAGTTTTTATTGCTGAACATGGTTCCTTGCCACCAAAAAATATCTCAAACAAAAATTCTATTCGTGTGCTTCTAAGAAATTGCCAACAGTGGTCGCTTTTCTTTTTAAGCAGGAACAAAAGTTGGCTTAAAAACATTTTTCAAATTATTTTTAGGAATCAGAAATTCTAACTTAAATAAGAAAATAAGTAAAGAAAAATTAAGATTTAAATTTAAAAAAATACTTGAAATTTTGTGTCCAGGCACGAGCAAAATAAGTATTTATCTGGTGCTAATAAAATTAAAAAAAAGTTAAATTATCTATCAATTATTATTTTGTTATGTTATGCTTTATGTAATAAATAATTAGTACACTGCCGGTCACTTGAATATATCCTATCCAGGACTTTGTTAAAAAGTTCAAGTTCAAAAATTGAGTTTAAGGATTGCCAAAGTCATACAACCTTTAAACTCAATTTACAATTTTGCCGATTTGTACTCATTAATATGCTTATAAAAGCATATTACACCGGTATTCTTACTTGTTTTACCTATAGGTAGGTATGAGGTTTTGAAAGTGGTTTTCAGGTTTAATCATGCCATCCGTCTGTCTGTGCGGCTGTTAGTCTGTGAATTTTTGTACACAGAGCCACAGCTTAAACGGTATGATCGATTTTTAGCCCATTATTACGGTTTTTTCACACCTATACTTTATTTATTTTTTTTATGTTGCACACACAATAAATTTATTAGGTAAATTATAGAAGCCAGCCATTGCTATTGATAAATCTGACTGATTAATTTTCTATACTATAAGTGATAGAAAAAATCTAATTAAACCAAAATAAAGGTGGTATAGTGTAAAGTTCTGCCAAAATAGGATTTTTTGAAATTTCACGTAGAAGTTAGGGTAAAGTGGGGAACTGTCAAAAAAAAAAGTTTTTGTACACCTCAAAAATTATGAGGGGAAGAATAATGAAATAAATTTGAGTGTAAAGATAAATCGAAATGATGAATATTTGTTACATAACAAAAAAAAAAAAACGTTTCGAGACATTATTTTTTTTTTGTAAAATCAATTTTTTTAACAAACTTTTGAAAACGATGTTGGTGTGGGTAAAGTAGATTTTTTTTAAGAAAAATAAATTTATACATATCGATAGACAATGAAAACAAAAAATAAGGTGACCAATACGGATTATTTTTAAATCACATGTGTAAAAGAGTGCGATTAAAAAAAAAAAAAACTATACGAGTTACGAGGTCCAATTTTTTTTTTGCAACGGCTTTTTATTTTTTATGCCATTTAATTATTTCATTTTTAAACTTGAAATTTATACAGTAATTCAATTTTATAAATACCAAATTTCAGAATTTTCTGTAGTCTGTGAGCGGATATAACGGTAAAAAGAGTTTGTTTACACGACGCGTCATAACTTTTTATTAAAGCCACATAAAATAATGATTCAACTTTACTGAACATCACAACCTTTAATTTGATGTATCAAACTTAACGCTATATGCTAAGAAAGTCTTAAATTGAGATTCTTCAATATCTACCAAAGTATGACTGCTTTAGTCATCGGAACTCGATCAGCCACCAGTGGAGAACGGTACCCTTGGCTGACAAATGAATCGAGGTGGTTCGCTGAAAAAAATTATAACATAAAAAAATTACACTTCGTTGGAACTATAGAAAATGTCCAACGTGGTGTAATTTTTTTTTATACACTTGCATATTCTATTTACAAAAAAATGAGTGAAACGTAATGGAAGGACAAATCAATTTTTTTTTTCTTTTTATTTTTACAAAATGGTATGAAATTTGCTTGAATTTCATACAACTCCCAATTACAACATTGTTGGTACAAGTGTTCTTGATAGGCGATACAAAATTTTAAATAAATTAATTCATTTTTGTACATTTTAGAAATAGTAAATTTGCGATCAAAAAGGTTTTTAGAAGGAAAGTTTTGGAGCAGTTTTGATTTCTTTCATACTTTATGCTTTTGGGGTCGCTGAATCTAAATATGAGGTTTGTCAACAAAGTTTCGTGACACAACATGGTCAAAAATGCAAAAAAACCACGAAATTTTCAATATTTTTGCAGTTTTTGGAAAATTTTACTATAGAGAATTAGTTTTTGGTTTTTCGCCCAGATCCAAATGTTTTAAGAGGTGGTTTTTGCCATTTTATTATGTTAATAATAACAGATCTTGGAATATGATGATATTCCTCCAGCCTGTTAAATTGTTTACAGCATCAAATACTTCTTTTTTAAGGTCGATAATGTCGTGCATGACCAGCACGTTTCCATTTACCCTACATTCATATTTTCATTTACCCCCTATGTTAATAAGAAAACGTTAAATATAAGAAACTAACTAGTTAAACGAGAAACTGTTAAAAAAGGTTAGACTATGCTATTCACTACACTTAAAAAAAAATACAATAATATCTACTCAATTCAATATTTAAACTAACAATAAACAAAATATTAAGGACTTAAATAATTTATTTTCACTTAGGTATTCGAGACACATTTTTTTGAAACAGAAATTTTAATCAAAAACTGAAAGAAAGGATGTTGCATCGGTTACACGAAAATTGAAAATGTAGGTACATATATGATTTCATTGCTTCTTGTAGGTATTTGAATAATGATTTTAAAGGCAATAATAACTGATGTTTTTATTTGCAGCATCTTTCCATTTATCTAACCCAACTGACTCTATACTTATTGTTGTAGTTGTAATAAATACATACTTACTTTTATGAATAAAAATAATTAGGCCAAATTTTGTATCATTACAACTTCCTATAGGTAGTCCCGGCCTTTCTTTGAAATAGACGAAGAAAAATTAATTTGGTTTCTTTAAAATTGTCAACAAAGAAAACACTTAACACAATAGTCCTTTCAATACAACTTCCGTTTTTTTGTTGCTGCCATTGCTATCCTCCATTTACATTTTAACCCATTTTACTGCCGAACGTGTTCCCATCAAAATTATACAGCTTCCCATCTTTGGAAACTTCCCACGTAAAAGGAATTCCTTTTTATGTGCCAGATCCGAGATGGCGTTATAAAAAATGGAGAACGACAAAAAAAATGTGTAAAATGTCACTTAACTTCAATTACGCACAAACATTGTAACATTTTTACACGAAACCATTTCATCCGGTCGCATTGTATGTCAGTCGGTTTGGGTTGCTTTTGTCATTTTTCAACCCCCTCAAAAGATTTATCTTACGATGAACCAACGTACAGGGAATTATGTATCATGTATGACTTATTACGGTTGTGTATGAGTAGCCCTGAAAAGATACTCGAATAACGCCATGACAGAAATATAGAAGGGAAGGAAGTAAAATGATACTACCTGCCCTCCTACTTACAAATGGCCGACTTATCCCATAATGGTATTATGGGCGGAGCATGTAAGTATAAAAGAGTGAGATAAAATCCATTGAATGTGTTATACAGTGTGTCCAGGAAGAAAAATTATATTTTTTTTGTTAGCTGGACAAAATTACATTCAAGTGAAAAGTTGTTTAATTTGAAATAAATTTGGGTGCTTTTCATTATTTTGTTAGCTTTATTGCACCTAAGCACAAGTTCAACATTTATAAAAGGGACAGCTCCTTCTATAGGCATAGGAATAAAAAGGTATCTAGGTACGTTTAAGTATTTGGAGGTGCCTACTTATTCTTTTCATTCAAGTTAGATGGTGTTCGAAGCTGTTCGGAAGCTAATGTCAAAAAAGAAAAAATGTTAGATTTTCGAAGCAACAGAACACAGATCATGTGCTTTAAGCTTAAACTAAGCATTTTGAGGTCAAATATTAATTTGTATACTTGTTCGTATATATTTAGGTAGGTGTAAGAAATTATTTTTTTTTTAACGACTCTAATTTTCAATAATTTTTTTTCAAAAATTCATTAATAGAATAAAACAAATGGTATAGGTACTCCATTTGAAGGTACAATTAATTTAAAAAGCTGTTTTAGGGCTTCAATTCTTTAATGAAAGCTCAAAAATCTCGATTATGAATAGTTCAAGTGGCCAAAAGTCTCCTCCTTGAGAAAAATCTCGACTAATTGAGTAACGACTATGAATTCCGCCCTCATTTAAAAATGGATTTTTCTCATATTTTTTTAAAGCTAGGTAAACATTTTCAAAAATGTTAAATCAAATGTGTTAACAATAATGTAAACAACTTAAGTTAAAAGAGCATGTACACATGCGATCTAGTCTAGGCAAAAAAAATGTTGTCTATTAATATTTTGTTTAGTTTTGATTTTTAAAACAGACCTTTCCAAACGAACCTATCTTGGTAAATTTTGAATTTTCACTGTTATATTATGATAAACATCAATGCACCAGTCCGGCGAGTCTGCAAATCCAACCCTGATGGTGTACGTAGCAGAGAAATGTAACGTAAGAGGTAGCGGGAACAAGTGGAGGAAAACCTCTACCAACTTGGTGTGCGTAACAGTAACTGAAAGCGGCTATCTATGGACAAAGCTAGCTGGAAAGGCATGTTTGGTTGAAGCCATAGTCTATTCTAAATTGAAATGCCATCCAAAGCATTAATAACCGACTTTCATGCAAACTCGTCAAACTGTTTATGCTGCTGGACGGCATGTCCAGTCCTACTTTTTTGGAGTTCTCCATTATCGTAATGTAAGTTTTGATGTAGTTTTCGTTTTAAGGAATTTTAAAATATTAGAACAAATTGATGAATGTATACAAATCTAAATTCATGACAATAAGAATATCTTTCGGATTAAAGGCTTGTCCAAACCAAAGTACGACAGTGCGACACAACAAGGGCAACATTTATTTACACAGCGTCACACCAAATGCGACAAAGCGGAAAGCGTTTTTCATATAAAAGATCTTATCGCACTGTCGCACTTTGGTTTGGGCAAGGCTTAAGTCATTCAAGTTAACGAAGGATCGACCTAAGAGTTTTCGACGAAATATTTTTCTTTTCCAAAATCAATAAAACAATTTGTACGTGATTGATTTTTATTAAACCTAGATTGAAATTCATAGTCAAAAAAAAAAAACTTATCTGATAAATTCTTTCTAAGGCAAAAAAAAAAGAGAGACATATAGTTTCTATAAAAGCATAACTGCGCTCTGAATGTTTTCATTATTGAGGATTTCGTAGATGTTCAACCAAAAACTATAATTTCTTAACAAATTCTTTATGTCAAATCACATATGTGTTTGGTTTGTACAGACTTATTCACTTCTAGACACATAAGGATTTAGGATTACATTTTTCAAATCTTTGGTTTTTCGTACTTAATGAACCAATGAGAAAAAAAGTTCAGCTAAAACGGAATTTTGTACTGAAACATAACTTATACTTGGGTAAGATTCAATTAAAGGAAATTTTGCTCCTTTTTACTAAATCATCCAATATTTTATGGATTTTTTGGTTCTTTTGATATTGTATTTTCACTTTTTACTATACATTTTTATTTACTTTCCAAAATAACAAACACTTTTATCTATAACAAACTGTTTCACTATTACTCTTTACAATTTACAAGAACTAACACTTCCAAATCACTTGTTTTTATCACTGTCAAAATTAAACTGTCTCGATCTCCTTCTCAGACCTCGTATTTATACTCCTCTCATTTCTTCTCGAAGGATCCAGAGATCTCCAGTTTCGTTAAGCAAAAGAGACAAATAAACACAGACAGATAGAGACATATATAGACAGATTTCGTTCCGTTCCATTTCGTTCCATTCGAAGTTCGAAAGTTTCGAAGTTCGGATGAAAGCGTTCAGAGTTTTAGTCATTCATCATAACCAAAGACCTACATGTGTCATTTAGTCTGCATGTGTTCGCTCCTACATTCGTAACAATATTTTTATATGCACTTCCAAAAAAGCTGAACAATAATAAACATCAAAGTTGTTTGCAATAATTTGACTTTATTTGTATAACTTTATACATTTCGCACCATTTAAATAATATGCACCGTCCGTAATCCTTGAATTTCATATTAAAATAGTTTTTGTCAATTTTAAACAACCATGATCTAACGATTGCTTAAACATTTTTCCAGTAATTCATTTAACATAAAATACAAAACCATACCTGGAAAAATGTTTGTACTCTTTATCGATTCTGTAGAGGAAGACCGTGCAATAATAAATGAATAAGCTTTTTTGGCACTTTTAAGGTGTTGAATGCAACATTTTCCAAAGTCCATAAAAATTAAAAAAAAATATATTTTTATAATCTTTTAGTTTTAAAAAAAGACGTTTAAGCCAAATAAATTTTGTAAATATTGAGTCAGAAAATGTCTTTGTGAAGCGAGTAGTTTAAAAAATAATGCTTCTCAAAAATTGCTAATTTCGTCGGGATCAAATATTTTTTTTAAGTTGATTGAGTATGGTCCCTTTAATTTTCTTGCCTTGAGGGTGCGCCTGTTGCCGCCGTGGCTCAATTTTTCATTTACAACTAAAGGTGTACAAATTTCCACGAAATAATTTCGAAAAAAATTAATTTTAAAGCTAAATTGATTTTTTTTTCTATAGGCTAAAATACCTTTTTTTTAAATAAAGTTCATGAATACGTTCTGGCAAGAATAAAGGTTTTTTTGTTACAAATAAAAAACAGAATAAGCTGATTTTTTTTCTTTAAATATCGATTGCCAGAATTTTGAAAAGCAGAATTCTATAAGACAGAACTGAAAAAAAGCAGAATTTTCGTTTGAAAAGTAGGATTTCCGTTTAAAAAGCAGAATTTTGAAAAAAAAAATTTGAAGCCAGAATTTTGACCCTCTTCCCAGCAGGTAAGTTTTTTCTTCATACATACTTACTGACTTAAGGTTGCGCTTACAATCCAGGATGGATTACGGCCTCAACCAACATGCCTCACCAGCCAGCTCTGTCCTTAGCTAGCCGCCTCCAGTTATGCACGCCAAGTTGGTTGAGGTCATTCTCCACTTGTGTGCGCCACTGGTTACGGTGCTTTCCTCTGTTGCATACACCATCAGGTTGGATTCGAAGACTCGTCAGGCTGGTGCGTTGATGTCCATATGCTCCACTTGTACCAGCCATTTCAGCCGCTGAACTTTTAGCTTCTTGACCAGGTCAACGTCGCTGTACAGCCCGTGAAGCTCGTCGTTGAATCTTTTTCTTCATACTCCCTCGATACACACAGGACCAAAAATCACTCGAAGAATCTTTCTCTCAAAGCAACCAAGCAAATTTTCATCCGAATCTTTTAACGCCCATGCTTCTGCCCCATAAAGCAGTGCTGGGAAGATTATGATTAAGGTCTTGTATAGCGTTTCCTTGGTTCTATGAGAGTGGCCCTTACTACTTAAATGCCTTGGCAAGAGTAATTCTCCGTTCGATCTGTGAACTGATGTCGTTGTTCTTCATAGATCAATCTAATTCCAAAAATAGTCAAGGTTTAAAACGAAATTGTAATGCGTCTGACTTAATGAACCGCACTGTTTCAATCGAAATTCCCTTTTTTTTTAATTTTGTTTTTGTTGTGATTCATAGAATGTGGAGATTAAGGGCTTGACCAAACCAAAGTGCGACAGTGCGACACGATAACGCAAAAATTTATTTATGCAACTACAAATTCAAGCAGTTTATGAAAACTTTGAACTGGCATAATTATTTCTGGGTGCACCCTTAAACTCTACAGAACCTACAAGCTATTGGTTTTTATACCACTTAAAATAACATGGTTGCTGAACATGCTATACAACCATTTTAGTGTTATACAGGGAATTCTTAGGAAATTTCTGGCATAAATTGCCCTGAACAGAATTCCACTATTTCAGGTTTGTGTATGTGATAAAATCCCTTACGATATAATTTAATGTACTAATACTCTTCGAACAATGTTAGCGAATGCAGACCCTAGATGTCGCACTTCTATACTTGATGTGCGCAAGTCTGGGCGTGGCTTCATAAAAAAATAATGGCCGCCAAACAAATCTACACACACTACGGTAAAAGTTTGTTTTTTTTTAAAAGCACTCGGGTAAATGAGGCAGGTATAATTTTGTTGATAAATTTACCTCTATTCCATAAGATAATAGAAAAAAATGAGGTAAATATTGAAGTTGAAGGAGATATTCATTCCATTAGCTTATTTCTGCTAAAAGTTGATAAGTTTTAATGAGAAAACTTGAACAAATGAATGTTGTTTGTTTTGTTTTTTTTTGTCACTTGGAATGGGCTCCTTAAACTTTGTATCTTGAAATAATTATCAATTTTATTATAAGGCAGGTATGTCAGGATGAATAGGTAGATATCTAAGCAAGTAAGAGTTTCAAAGTGATTTTTTTTTTTATTGTTCTGTATTACCTATTAAAAGTCAAATCTTGTTTTGAGAAAGAGTTCGAGGGACACATGTCTTACGTCCGAGGTATAAGTTTATTTTTAACTAAACATTATTTTATCAATTAAGTAGGTACCTAGGTAGGTCATACTTTATAAATTAAATCGGAAATAAAAAAGGATAGGCTGGTAGATCTGGGGGGAAACGAAAAACTTGAAAATAAGTATATGGCTAATCGACATTACACCTACAAATACAGTAAGTATACCTACGTAACTGCAGTTACGTTCATGAAAAATATTAAAACTTAGTACTTATAAAATACTTTTACTTAGACATAGGTAAAACAAAATCATTAGGTAGGTAGATGTTTATTTTAGTCCCAAACAATTTAAAACTAATGCAACTATTAGTTGCATTGTGTGAAAGGAGTTTTAAGACTTTCACAATGCAACTGATAAACAAATTGTTATGAAGGTACCTATAGGAATCTGAATTTCAACTATAAGATTAGGAAACTAAGTATTCTGTAAAATCCTATTCTGCAATGAATTTTAAAATTTTGAAATATCCAATAAGATCTTCACAACTGAAAAGTAAAAATTTTTGTTTCTGATACCTCACCATAAAAACCAGTCAAATTTGGTAAAGGTATGAACGCTTGAATTTTTGTTTAGTCTAAAGCAAAGCAATTGGCTGCACAACCTTAAACAATAAAACCACCTCTTGTATAGACTCCGACCTAGTTCAGATTTCAACTTCAACGCTGAATCGGTCAAGACACTGCAACATATCCGTTTGGAGTTCAGTGCGAGTACCTAGGAACTATATCTGTTGCCTAATTTAAACCGACTTCAAAAAAGGAGGAGGTTATCAATTCGTCTGTAGTTATGTTTTTTTTTTGTTTTTTGTTTATGTTTGTTAACTCGGAACTTTTGACTGGGTGGATCGATTTTAATGATTCTTTTTGAAAGCTGGTGGTATCCATTGGGTCTCATTTGAATTTGGTTCAGTTTCGATAACGGCATCCATGAGAAAATATTAAAAAGTTGAAGTTGGTTGTTTTTATTTTCTTACAAAAACTTACCTTTCTATTAAAATTTCGTAGTTATATAACTTTTTCTACAGGAAGACCTAAAATCAAATTTCAATCCATTTTTAACCAACTTCAAACGTAGGAAATATGACAGAAATAAGAGCTAATCCCGCCGCAACGCATTCGTTCGTATGCTTTTTAGGAGTGATTAGTATCTAAGTATAATTTTAATTCTCCAATAGTTGTGCTATTTGCAAAAAAAAAAAAAAACAAAAGTTAAAGTAAAAAAAACTGACTGGAGTTTAGATATAATTTATTTGTTTAACCAAGCAATTGAATTTTGCCAATGCAACATGTTTAAGCAGAGATATTCGCAAAAAAAGAAAAGTTGCATGTGTTTTCGCTACGACATGACATGCCTAGCCTACGCCTGTGTTCATTCATGGGGCATCTCGGCCAGGTACCTACCTACTATTATCTTTTCTAAAAATTCAGCTTTATAAATATTAAAAAAAAAGAATACATTTAAGAAATAATAATGAAAAAGACTCATATTTTTATTCAGCACATGTATTTAGCAAATATGAGTCTTTTGAAATTTTGTAATACTGATAAAATAAGACCGCGCGACTTTTTAAATTTTTCTTATCAGTTTTTCATATTTTCGAAAAATTCATTATTTTCTAAATACATGTGTTGAATAAAAATACTTGTTGGCCAAGCTACACTACTTTGTCTTGGTGCCAAAACCACGTCAGAATAAGGTGTGCACTGTTGCGCAGGCGTGATTCAAACACCAAAATATTTAGGGGATTATGGCCTACTTGTTTGTTTCAAGTGAAATATTATACAATGGACATTATGTCTGTTTGGGTTTTGTATTGAACGGTCATTGAGTCCAATTGGACATTATGACTTTTCCGAATGGACTTTCTGTCTTTTGTTAAAGGGAATAATGTCCAATTGGACAATATGTCAAGTAGAAACAGATAGTAAGTCCAAATAATTCTTATGTCTTAATTGAACTGATATAATGTCAAATTGGACAGAATGCCTTCCTAAAAGTGATATAAGATCCAATTGCAAAAACCATTTGGTCAAAATGTCCATGGCCATTATAACTGTTTCATGTTGGATGTAATGTTTTGACATTGAGTCCATTGACTTTATGTCCGTTTAGAACAGAAAAAACGTCCATGGACCTTGGTTCCGCTGACATTGTGTCATTCCACTTTCGTTCGTTTTCGTATGCGACGATTCAGCCCCTGCATTTGAAAAACTTAAATTAAAAAGTCTAAAGCAACTTAAGATACTTAATCTATAAGAGCAAGCACGTGCCATCCAGTCGGGCATTTCCAGATAAAAAAAAGGTATACAGCGTACCTCCAGTAACCGACGCAAACGAAAACCATGGCTCCTGAGGTCATTCTGAGGCGAAAAGCTTAAGAGGTAATTTTCTCGTTTTTGCTTCGCTTTCGAACGACGGACCTCCGATTCGTAAGATTTACTCAATCAAGAATTTATAATACTCATAATTGTTTTACTATGATTAAAAATCTGTTTTATTACAGATAACGGTTTTTCGCAATATTTTATCAAACCTTTTTACTAAGGGTATTCATGTAAACATATAATTTTCCACTTTGCAGAAAAATATAAAATTCCACAGAACACCCCATTAAAAATATTTGTGTAAACGTGGCAAACAATCATTGTTAAACGTCAAAGAGAACTTATAAAATTAAACTTCACAAAGTTTATCAGGTTTTTTTTCTACGGTTTCTGCTACAAATTTGTAAAATAAAATTCTATAGTTTGCGGGATATTTTTCTCATATAGTTCATTTCTAACGTTAGGAACTTCTATGGTTTTTAATGTTTTGTATGATTTTATTAAAAAAAAAAACACGTTAATGAGGAATACACAATTTTTACTGCTTTTTCGTGAAAGTCCAGTTTAATTTTTTTACGAAGCTTAAATTTTGTTGCATAAAAAAGTCAAAAATTATTAATTATCCTAAAAAAATAAAATGAGAAAATATTAAAACAAATCAAAAATTTTAAAATAAAATTATTAAAAATGCAATTTTAAAGTTCAAGTGACCTCAACTACAAAATGCGTTTAGCCCAGGTACAACAACAAGTACAAAACAGCCCACTGTTTACTTGGGGGCTGATTCTGGTTCTGTGAAAAAGTGAAACGAATAGTTTTTCTATTTTTTACGCAGAGTTTTTCACTTTTTCACTCATAAAATCGATTCTCGTTCTGTGTCTAAATTCTTCATAATGAATAATTTTCTTTCACAGAAAAAATTGGGAGCAAATTTCAAGGTGAAAAAATGAAAATATCTTCTACCTGATCTAGAAATATAGAAAGAAAAATTAAATATGAAACCAATTTAATACTTAAAATGTGAAATATGATTTATTCGATTCATTTACCTTACCAGAATCGGCCCCTGGGCGAAAAGCATTTTGGACGTTAACGATAACGATAACGATAACGATAACGATAACGATAACGATAACGATAACGATAACGATAACGATAACGATAACGATAACGATAACGATAACGATAACGATAACGATAACGATAAAGATAACGATAACGATTACGATAACGATAACGATAACGATAACGATAACGATAACGATAACGATAACGATAACGATAACGATAACGATAACGATAACGATAACGATAACGATAACGATAACGATAACGATAACGATAACGATAACGATAACGATAACGATAAAGATAACGATAACGATAACGATAACGATAACGATAACGATAACGATAACGATAACGATAACGATAACGATAACGATAACGATAACGATAACGATAACGATAACGATAACGATAACGATAACGATAACGATAACGATAACGATAACGATAACGATAACGATAACGATAACGATAACGATAACGATAACGATAACGATAACGATAACGATAACGATAACGATAACGATAACGATAACGATAACGATAACGATAACGATAATGATAACGATAACGATAACGATAATGATAACAATTACGATTACGATTACGATTACGATTACGATTACGATTACGATTACGATTACGATGATGATAACGATAACTATTACGATTACGATTGCGATTACGATTACGATTACGATTACGATTACGATTACGATGATTGTAACTATTAAAACTCGAAAGCAAATAGAATACTAGGAAATTGCTTGCATGCAGGTGGTCGCTTGACTTTCGAGTTAACTGACTCCAACGGTTTTGTTTGAATTTGTGTACTTATGTATCGAAGAACGGAGAAAAGCGTTGCCGTTTTTTTGGAAAAAAATTTTTATTTTGTTTTTTGTGAATAAGTACGTATCTTTTAAACGGTTTAAGAATTTTGACGAAAACTTGTGCACACATATTTCATATAACCTTAGGTATTAAATACAAAACTAAAAAATAAAAAGTTAAAGTTAGTTTTTTTACAAATGTTCCACTTTTCTTGTAAATATATATGTATATATTACTTAAGCAAAACCCTATATTTTTTTATATTTAACATAATTATTTATTTTTATAAACCTTATAACCTGTAGGTATTAATGGAATGCATAAAGAAATTTGTAAAATATGGTATTTAAAAATACCAACCGTAATCTACAATAAAAACCCGTGAACACCTGTCTTCCTGTCTTTCCTCCATATTCCGGGAGGTGTTTCTTTAAAGCTCAGGTCAAATAGATATAACAAGAAAAGTACAAGACAAAGTCCACATATAGAGTCGAAAATTGGTATAGACTAATGAATCGTGAATACAAATAAAATTTAAGGGCATTTTTTAATATAAAAACATTTGAAAAAAAAAACATTTATGGAAATCGTAGTTGTTCGAACTGGTTAGTTCCGTGATAAGCTTTAATTAATCCACTATTTGTGTTCATGAAAAACTTGAATCAGTGATATTTCTTTTTCAAAGATTTGAATTCTAAAGTTGGTACCATCAATTTTCCACTGAAGGAAGAAATCTGTTAATGTATTCTTTAATCGTATACCTCAAAGCAAAGAATGAAATTTGGCAGTATCTGTTTACTTTAATAATAACAAAACGAAAAAAAAACTAAGTAAAACTCCAAATGACACGTCCTTCAAGGTCAAACACATTTCCTGAAATACCACTAACGAATGTAGTTTCAATAAAAAAAAGGATTTCACACATCCATAAAGTTTAATGGAGTCCCATTAAAATTACGTTTTCCTCTTTACAGTTCGATATTCAAATTTACAAATTGTCTTTGTCCGATGCACATCTTGCCACCCTGAAGACGAAAAAAAATCATCCAATTATATACAAATTTTTCTCTCAAGGACAATGATGTAATAACAGAAATTCTTGCGGCACTCAATCCTTTTAACAATCGTTTTCACAATTATTGATCCTTTACTTTATTCTAATTTTGTGTGTTGAATTTTTACGATAATTATGAAGTAATCGTTGCTGTTATGTAAGGTTTCCGCAGTTTAGGTAAGGTAGCTCTCACCAAAATGTCCTTGAGTGAGTATAGATATGTCCTTGTCAGGAGTTGGGTAACGCCAACATTTAATTATACTTTTGGATGTTGAATGTTTCCTATTATCGATTGATTGAAATCAGTTTTTCGACAATTTTCCGGCGGCAAGGATGCAAACGCGATAAGTGCATCATCAAATCGAATTGAAAATGTGGGTGATTACATAAAAGTGATATGAGATAGTGAATTTGTGCATATTCTGTGAGACATCCGTCTTTATCCTTCTATACCTAATTTTAATACTCGATTCCTTGCATTCAATTTTAAATCGAAATAATCCAATTTCAAAAGCTTAAAGAGAAAATAAAAATGAAAAAAAAAAATCAAATCCATTTTATGGAATAGGGATTTTCTATTCGTGTATTATTTTTCGTTCCCATTCGTGATTCGTTTTGTTTGTATTATTACCCAAGATAGCGCGCTATAAAGCTCCGAGTGTAGTAAAAATAAATCGTTTCGCTCGACTCAACGATGATGGACACTTGGATACGTGATGTCATTAAAATGTTCAACGGTTTTTCAAAACAACAAACTTTTTTCGCTCTTGCTTACTCGTATATTTGGGAATTGAGTGGGGTTTTGAATTACATCAAAAGTATCAAAACTAAGCTACAATTTCTTTTTATATTTTGTATTTTTATCTTTTTTGTTGCTACGATGATATTTGGATTCGGTATGTACTTTCAATGGTATATCCACATTGAATTTATTGTTTTCTTTACGGAGTAGAAGCTAGACCTACATTTTTTTAAATGACAGTTATTTTATAAGAGTTTAGTTTTGGGAGATAAACTTTATTTTAGTAGAGTTTATGGGCAGAAATCATGGTGGTGGAAAATTTAATGTCCAGGCTTTTTTTAAATTAAAATTACATTAAATTAAAATTGACTTCTGACGTACCGGTTAAATTAATTGAGATGAATCTCCGAATGTACCTATTAACTTTGTTTGAATAAGAGTTAGTTTTTGTTTTATTTCATCTTTTATAGCAGAAAAATCATTCCGGGAACGCTTCCATATTTCAGAATGTCAAATCTTCAATGATTCTCACTTGTCCTGGAAAAAATGAGAAGATTAATTCCATTTGAATAAAAGTTTTCCGAAGGAATAATATCTCTCACTGCAGCTAAAGTGACTAAATATTAAACTTGTATTCATCGAACGTGCAGGTGGCCCTACATATGATCTTTCCGGTAGGTATGTAATGGAATTGGTTTATCGTTGCATAATAGTTTTCTGCATGAATAAATAAAATAAATGTGGTAATTGAAATTAATTTTATATACCTACATATAAGCATATAAGCGTCATTTCGGATACGCCTATTTTGGTATGAAAAGAGATTAAAATTAAAATTTTTGACGATGTTATGATGCAATATCAAGACCATTACAATATAACCTCAAAAATAAATCGTTTGCTTAAAAAAAAACCGTAATAATGATAAAAACTTTATTTTCGGGAACGTTATTTCCGGGAACGACTTTGGGCTGTGAATGAGTTTTACTTTATTCTCAAAACAGCCATTGGCCGAAAAAAATTACCAAACCCCGTAATAGCATTTCGCAAACGACCAAACCCCTACCGAATTAAAAGCAAACACAAATTGATGGAAATCAAGAACTCCGCGGGGGCACGTTATTCGGGCAACTGAGCCACAGCAAATTAAACCAAACCACGAGTTCTTGGTTTGGTCTTTTGTGGCATTCCAGTTCGCCATTTGGTCGTTTTAAGAATGACAAAACCCCGAGCTTCGGTTTGATAATTTGTGAAATGCCATTTCGGAGTTTGATCGTTTTTTTCGGCCAATGACTGTTTTCGGGGTTTGATCTAAACAAATATACTCTATGGCTTTGAGAAAAATAAGTAAGTAAAATGACCAGTTAAGGATGTGGAATTGGGCCTCTTGAAGGTTAGGAAATCATTTTTTGCATTGTGCAAAGAAGTGTTATTTTGCATTAAAAAGTAGCATTTGCTTTGAGTAACCGGAAAACAAATTTGTTCTAAAAGTTTTTTTTAACATATTCACCCCATTGCTAAAAAGTCATTGTCTACCTCACCCAGCTAAATGACATGTCTTTGCAAAAAAAAAAATGTATCATACGTCATTTTCGAAGCTCTTTCATAAATCACTCGTGGAAGTGGATGCGTATAAGTAACTGTCCTCGAATTTTGCCTTAACATAGAACATTAATAATGAAATCAAAATGTAACACAGCTAACAAAGTATGACTCTATAAGGTACTATTTCCGATTGGAAATTAAGGAGAATATGATCTAAAGTAGATTTTAAGTATTTTGTTTACTCTTTTAGCGCTAAAAACTACTGTCATCCGCTGATAAAATATTAGCCATAAGACTGACCCAATCAATTTTGATTGGTATTTCCAATATGAATTGTTGGTCAGATCTGAAAAAAATAAAGATTATAAAAAAAATCATTGAAGATATCATAAACAACATAGAAATATAGTCAAATCATAAAATCATCCCGAAAAAACTGTTTCTATAAAAGATTATTAGATTAAAATCTTATTTGGTAGCAGAATTTAATATAATTTAATATTAAAACTCTCTCACAAATATTATGACGACCTTTATAAAATAACTAAATTATGATAGGTAGGTACCTACTTATTTCTCTTTTTTTTCGATTTCTTTGCGCATCGGTAGGTGTGGGATGTTTCATATTGTAAGGGTGTGGCAGCATACATTTTCATCTACATACATACATTTGAAAATGAAATACATTATAATTATCTAAAGTAGGTTTCTGAAGTTTTTTTATTATTATTAATATTTCTAATGCACAAGCCGATAGCACCTTTAATCTGTGTTTTCGTTTTATTATCATTCCGAGAAAAGCTATAAAATATTTTTTTATATTCATGAAATTTGATAAGAACGTGATGAAGGGTCTTCGGTCTTCAATTCAAACAAAAATAATGATAGGAGTGTCTTTTTGTTGCTTTCATTTGAAATTATATTAAAAAAAAAAAAAAATCATGTTTCGTTAGCACACCCTTATTGGTGTTTCAGTGTTATTGAATGAAAGTCTAAAACGAACTATATTTTTATATGAATAGGCAACATTATGCCCTTTACCAGTAACACCCAAAGTGCATGACCAAAAAACTAAAATTCTGGTCATTTACAAAAAAAAGCATCGTAATACAAAGCTTGTACAATTACACTTTTTTAGTTAGCTCGAAAGCTTACCTTCTTGGTAAGTAATTCGCTTTAAATTCCTTAGTTTCACAATAGAGCCTGTATTTGTACCATTTTAAGTCTTAAAAGATCTTGACATATAATAAAACGGCAAACACTATTTTTGTGGTACACTTTACGCGGCGTACACAAACTAATTTTAATTTACACCGAAATTGCTTAAAACAATGAATTAAAACTGCAGAAAAATACTAGGAAAACAAAAACAATTTTTTCCAAAAATTTAAATAGAACACACACACATACTAGCACTACACCATAAAAAAATTTCAGTTCAGACATATATCAGTGGTTTTCTGAAATAATAAAATAAAAGAAATAATTGGCACTTCGAGAATTTGAAGAGCTGGTTCGGCTGGTATACATTAATCTGCTGGTTGGTGTATTATTCTCACTGTTGTTCTCCCCGCTGGCAAAACTACTGCATAGGTTTTTCCATCTATCCTAATCTACTAGACTTTTTGGAAAATGGAAAAAGAAAATTTTCCAGCTGATTCAAAAAATAAAGGCGAATCTACCCCACTTTCCTACGAGCAACCGACCACACCAACGCAACGTCCCAACGTCTTTGCTCTATTATGGCAAGTATTGATTTTGTGTCAAAAAAAAAACAAAGTTTTAATCAAAACAAACATTACGATGATGGAGAAATCGAAAAAAAAAAATGGTTTTCGTCATGCCGTCCGTCAGTCTGTGGGTCTGTTCGTCCATCTGTACACAGAGCCAAAGCCTAAACGGGTTGATGGATTTGCTTAAAGTTTGGTACAGATTACTTTTTTTGTAATTTCGAAGGTTGTTTTTTTTATTTGTTTTTGAATATCTCCATTAAAACGAATGCGATCGCAAAAGTTGATAAATATATGTAATTTAATTTCCACGTCTAAATTTGCGTGATTATAGATATCGTCTTCTCATGCCAGATTTGGGTTGAAGTTTACTATGACTGATTTGATCGAGTTTCTGATCTTTTTCAAGTTTTTTTTTTTGAGCTTACTTGAGCTCATGTGACGGAAAAATATAGTAATTAATTAAAACTAAAGGTCTTAGTGTGCCTCACGCCCAACATCATATTTAGGTTTTTCATGCAAATTGCAAAAAAAAAAAAAAAAAATGACTTTTCCACCTTTCTTCAGCCTTTGACAATTTTAACCCTGAAAACAAGTTTTCGATCATAACTATGTACAAACGTTTACAAACTTACCACTGTCCTTGCCCTTGCCACTGCCATTCGAGGAAATCGAAAAACTTTTAAAACCTAGGTATGAACAGCACCAAAAACTTGGGGATACAACTTAAACACCGTCGTAATGACTCGTGTCTGTTCTTATTTTATCAATATTTTTAAAGACAGTGCTGTGAAATACATTATGTAGTAATTAGTGGAAAGGTAATTAGTAATGGATGGGATAAACAATGAAACCGTAATACTTGCTTTTCTAGGAATGCCCTAACCCTTGAGCCAATATTTTGGATGTTCTGTAAGGCATAGGATTCGTTTTTATAGTAGCCGCACAGCAAAAATGTACTTCCTTAGTTTGGATTCTAGAAACGTCCGAGATTATGTCAAATTTTTTAATGCAATAACAATACAATTACTCTAACTTCTAATAAGAAGTAAATTAATGACATTATTAGATCAAATATTTATTTTAGTTGTTCCACTGAAGAAAATTTTTAAGCATATTAGGTTATTACTAGCGCAAATGTTAAAAAGGTTGAACTGTACATCAGCCTTAGCATAAATGAATATTTTATGCATAAATTAATTCTATGCAAAATTCAATCGAAATAGCCTAATGCGCTATTCACACTTAATATTTATTAAATAAACTAACATTAAAACTGACTTTTATTTATATAAGTTTTCCCTTTCTACCAAGCTCATTAATGAAATTGTAGATTTGTAAATAAATAAGTATCAATAAATCACAACACCTTCTTTATTTTATAAGGTTGTTAGCACCATTAACTTTAATATTTTTTTTTTGTTTCAATTCTGTTACTGTTTGTAAGGTACTAACTATTTATTGACATTTCATTTTTACTGCAGACGAAATGTTATAAAAATTTTGTTTTATTTCCCTCTGTGACACAGTCTTCTGTGATGTATATTTATTATAACCTAACCCGGGCATATTAGTGACACGCGGTATTGTCTGCGCACATCAAATTCAACGACCAACTAATTGACATCAATAAAGCCATGCTAATTTTATTTGTTCATCTTTATAGACACATTTTATATACATATACAAAAAAAAATCCCAGTTATCAAAACTATCGATAAAATTTATTTTTATAACCAAGTTAAATGATGTATATACACAAATATTGATACAAATAGGTTTATGTGAAGTCTGCCATCAATGGCAGCCTCTTACCCGCCTTCAGATATTTTTATAAACGCATTCACGCATGCCGGCTGGCATGCCAATACATTAAATTCGCTAAGTGTCAGAAACGTCAAAATGTCTAGCTGTAGACTTTGTATAGAGTATACGAGTGCCTCCTCACACTTTTCCATTAAACGAAGAAAATGGCTCTTAGCGACGCAAGACTGCTTGAGTATTAAATTTACTCCATTCCAAAGCTATTGACGATGACACGATGGTAGATGACGACGTTGCATAATTAGACAGCTCGGAGTTATTCATGCAGCACAGTAAAAATGACACATCTTGTCGTTCAGAAATGTCATCGCCATGAGGATGAGTAGGTACTAGCACTGGGTACTACCTATACCTTCATTCACTTTTAGGTTGTTTTCTAAAATTTGCAACAACGAACGTTTGCAACAAAATGGATGTTCACTTCATATTATAATGTATACGGCATGCGCCATTGTTCAATTGTTGTTTTTGTTAAAATTGTTTTGCATGATGTAAATTTAGTACCCTCGTTCTGCAGCAGTCAACAACACAAAGGAGTAAAATATTCATTCAAGTTGAATGAGTTTATGTGCGCTGGAAGTTTTGCCCTTATTGGTTGCAAGGCGCACATCCACACAGAAAGGAATTATTTGCCCAGAAAGTAATTCCTTCTTTTTGCACCCGCTCGCACTCCCGCAGATTGTGTATGTGATGGCTTTACCAAGGAAAAAGTCGTAAAACTCCTAGCAAGGATAATACATATTTGCATGTAAATTATCCTGGAGTTTTTATGACACTTTTCTTACTTTGGGGTCGTCGTCGTCGTCATTGGTCTACATATAAATTCTATACCCACAAGGTTCTTTTTTCTCTCCGACAAAAATATATAGGTACCCTAATACATATAGTTGACTAGCACAAGTTTGAAAGTCCTTTGTAATAAAACGTGAGGACTTTGAAAACATATCGTGCCAGAGATAGTATTGCCAGATTCACAAAATAGCCCATCAAAAATTAAGCAAATTTTGCTAACGAAACTGAAACTACTCCTCGGATAAAGACTAAAAAAACGTAAGCTGAGTAAAGATAAAATTTTTCGTCTTCCACGCTTAGGAGTTTTTCTTACTTTCTCCCTCCGTTTCTCAACCGAAAAAGATCTCGGCCTAAGCCCAACAAGCACCCCTCCCCCAGTGCAGTTCCTACACTGAGAGAACTAATCGATTGCGGCAAACGAAAAAAATGTCCAAACGACTTTCTATAGTTTGCTGGACAATTTTCCGGTTTTGTTTGTAGCAAATTGGTAAATTCGTTTGGTTTAAACACTTTCTGCGGACGATTACAAAAAAAAAGCTAAGCGTAACATCTGTGATTGAACCGGCGACCTCTCGCTTACGAAGCAAGTATCTTGTCAATCCGCTACGGACTGTACAATTTTTAATTGGCTTAGAATGCAGGCTGTTGCTATATTGAGGCACGAACTAGATAATTTTCGTGTAGCATAGAATGCATATGCACATGAACACCACAAACATAGAGTCAACTATTGAGAAAATTTGATTCCTGAAGTCATTTGGTGTATAAATGTATTGTATATTTACACGAAAAGTGAAGTTCTTTCCAAAAAACTATGTACTTTCTGGAGAGGTTTTTCGCAAACTATTCATTAGTTTGCTGCAAACAAAAGAATTTTTAGTAACCGAAAAGCTGTTTAAATGTGAGAAGCATTGATTTTCATTCAATTCAAAGGATATTCATTAGCAGCAAACGAAAAGAAAAATAATATTTTTCTGAGTATAGGCGAAGTTAGGTTAAAGTGCTTGTCATTTAAGGCATCTGACACACTTAAACCAGTGGAGGTCCATTGTGATACCACGAACTATAGGGAACAAAGTGCTCCCTACTAGTTAAACCATTTGTAGCTTCTGATGAAGCGAAGGAGACTATTGATGTCTGTGTTCATGAGATCGCTAGGTTCATTATTGAACTGTTCTGAAGTTTAAATCTGTAAGAGAGAGGGCAGGGCATGTACAAAAAACATGTTGAAATTGTTTCTTCTTTTCTTTCGTCTTTAAGCAACTCCTGTAGAAATCATTTGATAGAACACCGAGCCGTTCGGAGTGTGACTATCTACAAGACAGTGTCCCTTTATAATAATTTTATGGAGCTGATCTGAGATGTACTAAGTTTCAAATCTGTTTTGGGCCAGATTCGTTTGGTCGCTATACAAGTATATTAGTACTAAGCCATCTTGTATAAGATTGTTATAAATCAATTAGCTATGGGCAGTTCGTCCCAATTCTAGCGAGTTCCCGGAATATCCCTATGTCCTGGCACCCAGAACAGGTGAATATGAAACTGTTTGGTCATCTTCATTAGAGACGATCGACAGTCCTGGGCTGGGATGGAGTTTGAGGAGACTGGTACAAGGGATGGTAGAAAGACTAAGGTTTAGTCTGTCTGAGTATACACCACCCCCCACTTCGTTTTCAGTTTTCGATCCATCCGTATAAAGATGTATTGATTCAATTGCTATCAAAGCCCCTTGCTCCCAAGCAGAACTTGAGAGTTTGGTGACTTCAAAGTATTTTTTTGTCGAGAACCAGTAGGTATAGGAGTGATGTAGTTTTTGCTTAGTTTGTCGCAATTTGTCACTTTATCTAAGGCAGCCAAACAGTCACCCCATAAGTGAGTATCGGTCAAATGACAGCAGTATATAGCCAGTGATTGATTTGTGACGACAAGCCGCATTTTTCCCCTGCGGCTTTCTTACTCTTTCCTGTATATTATTGCAGCCCTAGATTGCAGAAATTTTGAAGTAAGGGAATCATGTGCTTATGAGGCCCCAAATGATTGAATTTCACCTTCTATAATTCTCAGGAAAGCTTAAAGCTTTTGTCTTCATCTGACTGCCTACCACCAAGTCAGTGTGGTTCTTACCGACGAGCTGGCATTCCCCAGTAAAAGTCTTGCAGTCTTTCACTCCAAGTGTTCCTATTTCACCTCCTCGACAATCTGTTTTGTTTTGCAAGTTTGGTATATAGTGTAGCTGCATTCTAGGTGCATATGTACCTACATGTTAATAGTTATCAGCTATACTAGAATTTTCCTTTCATAGCTGGTTTGTGGGAACATGAAAAAGCTCTTAAGATCTTTTGGGAAACTGGTTCTTCAGAGCAATATAGTACCATGGTTGAGAAGGCAGCTTGGGTGTTAGGTGGCACAGTTCCTAGTTGCGATGAACCCAAAGAAAATGTTTTCGTTAGCTGGACAATTTATTGGTTTCGTTTGCAACAAATTCGGAAATTCGTTTTGGTTAAACACTTTCTGCGAACGATTAAAAAAAAAGTTTAGCGTAGCACCTCTCGCTTGCAATGTAATAATTTTTTTTATTAATTTTTATTTTTCTTCAACTTACTGCTGTCTTAAAGCTTGTTAAAGCGAGTATCTTGTCATTGCGTAGAATGCATATAAGCAAAATGAGAGAATAAATCGTTTGCGTCAAACGACTTTTCATCTTTTTAGATAGTAATTTTTCAATTTCAGCTTTGTTTGCAGCAAACTCTTAAATTGTTTCGGTGGAATAATTTATACAACCTAATAAATACAAAAAAAAAAATCAGCGTAAGATCGTAGATTGAACCTGTGGCCTCTCGATTTCATGAACACCACAAACAGAGAGTCAATTATTAAGAAAATTTGTTCCCTGCAATCATTTATTGTAAATGAATTGTATATTTACACCGAAAGTGAAGTTCTTTGCAACAAACTTCTTTCTAGAGAATTTCTTCACAAATTGTTTATTCATTTGCTGCAAACAATAGCAATCAACTGTTGAAAATGAGCTCCAAACGAATAGGTTGTTTTGCATTACCTATGTTTTCTGTTAATAGAATTACAATTTGGGTCAAATGTAATACAGTTGCTACGAATGAAAAACTTTTGTGGGTATTGTATTAATTTTCCAGCAAATGATTTTCATTTAATTCAAAGGAGAATATCCTAGCCGCAAACGATAACAAAAATATTATTTCTCTGAGAGTACTGCAGGTTTCGCGTGGAATTCTGCAATGCTAACCGTCTAGTAAATGGTGATTCCATGCTTGGGTGTCGATCCACAGACATGCAAGCAAAATCCAACCAAATTGACCATAATCAGCCGAGACTACATTTAAAAAGTAGTCTCCTGGACGTCAGAAACAGGAGAGGGTGAATAAAGGCATGGCCAAGGACTACCATCTGTTGGTAAATACCGTTAAATTTCGCACAGCTGCTGTTCGGAGATCCAAAGCTTGCAAATTCACTCATATTTTCAGGTTTAACTTGTTGTCGTACACGCGATACTATGTCTGTCTTTTATTTTTCTTACAATAACCAGTTGGGAATATAGTTGAGGAATTCTGCCGAGGTTTCCATAGAAAATCCTCAGATAGTGTAAATTACCTGAAATTTCTGAAAATTCTTAGAAATTCCATATGTAGGTATTAAACAAGCGTGATCAAAATGTTTGATTTTCTTAAACATTTATCCCTTAATGGAAAAATCAGCTATAAAAATGAAATATTGACGAAATTTCTTATATCGTCAGTATTTCATCAAAATGAAATAATGCCTGACAACACCTCACTTACTTACTTACTTTGTAATCTGATTCCATGTTACACGTGCACAGGATAACTCAAAGGAATATTCCACAAGCACAACGCATTTTTTATAACATAGCAAAAGTATAGGTACACAAGTATATAGATTATCTTTATCTTGAAAACAGAGGATTCAAGATACTTTATAGCACTTGCTATACAAAAGTTTAATCTAAAATTCAAATTTGAATTTTTTTGTATACACTGGTTATTGCCCTGTGTGACTTGGTATTTTATCTTCAGACAACTTCTTCAATTTTAAATTAAAAAAAAAAGCTTTCATTATGGGTGGTTGTCATAAAATTCACTCTGATTTTACGACTCAAAAAGACATAATTTGATTTTTTTTTTCTCTCTGTCACCAAATTTACAGGATATGGAGTTGATTTTAAATTAAAAAGAAAAAAAAAACCTCATCATCCATTAATCCAATTTAGCTTGAGATTTTACTCTCAGATACAACACAAACCTGATTTTCAGCTCACCGATGAATCTAAAATCGATTAAAAGCCAGAAAAGAGGTGGGTTTTCGAAGGAATTCTTTAAGTCTCTTATACATCAGGTTTTCGGTTTTCCATTAACTTTATTTTTAATTTAATCTTTTTTTTTTTTGTTCGTTGTCCATAATATCGATGGCAGCCATTGTGGGGCAAGAAAACAAAATCAACCAATTTTGAGTTGGGTTCAGATTAAAAAAAAAAAAAAAAAAAAAAAAAAAAAAAAAAAGAAGACAACAAAAACAGAAAAAGATATTTATGTATCTTCAAGAGTTTTAATGGCTCTTTCTTTGAATCGCTATCCGACTACAATGTCGAAGGGAAGTAATTTGATCGGACTTTGCCTGACACGAAAAGGAGATGCTTTGAGGTCTGATGCAATGCACTCTGTGTTTTTTTTTCCTGTTGTATATCGCTTGACGTTTATTGGTTGGTGCGTATAGAACACGCTTGGGTCCATCAGCAAGTGAGTCGCTCCTTGTTTGAGCGACTGAGAGAGTATATTATGGACAACGGGGTATAATTTATGTAAATGCATTTCTTGTGCTTGGTTAACTTGCGGCAAAGATTACGATGACGACGACCAACGACACGGCTAAGTCAACGGCATCGCATGGTGGGTTGTTAAGAAATGGACGTGACATGGGTCCACTCTGTGATTACAAAAGAATAAATTTTACTTCCATCTGACAGATGACATTAAATGAAAAAAAAACCTAAAAAGATAAAGTCCAAAATAAATGTGAGGAGAGAATAGAACCGAATCGCATCAGATTACATGGTTCCTTGCTGGCAAGGGTAGAATGAAGCTACATATGTTCTGGCTGCCGCCATTTTATATGAACAACAATGTTGGAATTTGAGGTTTTTATCAAGAGCTATATTATTTAACTATTAAGTCGATTGTTTTTAATATGATGATTGAATATTTAATTGTAAAAAACACTGGTAAGAATCTTTGGGTTCATGATTGAAGTTATACCTACTCACCAGACTTTTTTACAAGTTGATAATGAAGCCTTACCATTAGTAAGTATATTTTGGAAGAAAGCAATAACATAAATACAAGCACTGCTAGAGTTGTACCTATTTTGTGTCTCGTTTTTTTTGTGTTCAGAAATTAAGCGTCTAATTATTTCAAAAGTTCATCACGTCGCTTCATTACTATTCACATTTCTTTGAAATAATAGGCACTGAGTGTTTTGGATAGCATCTGTTTGGTTCTTCGCTGTATGGGGTTAAAATAGTCATGATTGTTTTTGCTTCAACCATTGATCCATTGGGACAATAACAGACAAGAATTACTCTATATTTGATTTTGCTTTAACCATTAATAACCCCCTCCCTCGAAAATAGGTCTTTAAAATAAATATAAATATCTGGACTATGTGCTTGGGTTCATCTTTTTATGTCACTATGGAGAAACGTAAGGAGGTATGATTTAAAACAAAATATGTCTGTCAATATCCAATATATATTTCTTTTTTGTCTCTATAAGACTTCCAAGGTTTCAAGCTCCAACATTGGCAATATTAACTGAATGCATCTTCTTGAATTATTATCTATAGCGGTTGGGGCATCGTCTATTCCCAATACCATGCCATGCCATGCCCCGCATTTGTTTGTCTCTCTTGGCACTTAAAGTCCATAATTTTATTTTACTGCAGGTACCATACAAAATTGTAATACGTGTTTATTTATGAGTTAATAAATTGTATGGAATTATTGTACATACCTGACACATATTTTAAATATTTTTGCAATTATAAACTTCAAAGGTGATTTGGCGAATAAATTCCGAGTTTTAAAGTATTTCAAATAAAAAATTGGAAACGTTTAGCAAAATAGTTGAACTATACATTCATTATAAAGTAAAAAAAATGATAACACTGGCTAACAAAAATTATCTCGACATTGTCACTATTCGAAGAAGTATAATTATGTGTTCTAAAACTTTAGCAAAACAACTTGACCACTAAAAACAATAGTTTCTGAGATACATATAGATTCACGTATTCCAAAACGGTGGATTTCGCGAGTGGATGGCGAATATCAGGACCTTAGATTTTTTGAATATCCTACTTTCAGATACTTAAAAATTAACATCCCTGTATTTCGTTAGAAAAAATTGTTATACTGTGTGAAACTGTGCTTACTTAAATAATTTAATTAGCTATTAAAAAAAAAACTTATTCATGATAAATTTTATTTTTGATGAAAGATCTAAAGAAACCTAAATTTACGAATAAATGGTGGACATGAGCTATTTTCATTGTAAACGGCCGAAGCTATTTATCGAAGCAGAAGTGTGAAATGGATGTTCACTAATGTTGCACTGATTACAAAACGGTTATGTACAAATTTCGTAAGACCCCTAAAATCTGCACTTAAGGACAAAAAAACGTGTTGTTGGACTATCATCCATTGCAAAAAATCAAGCTTCGTGTTCACTACCCATATCAGTGGTTCCCAATCTTTTTTATTCCGCAGCACACTTGCAAGTTTATTATTTTGTTACGGTGCCCTACCTTCACTATTAATATTTCTCAACACACACACAACTTAGTCTGAAGAATTTGAGACATTTTTATGTGCGTTTGCCGTTTTCGTCAGCGCGGTGCAGTCGTTGGCGTTGGAAATTCGTAAATACGATACATTTTGTTAGTGTCAACAAAATAGGAATCTATAAATGATAAAAGTTGTGGTTTAGGTATGTTAAGTTAGAATCTCAGCTATATCAGATAATATCTTCTTATACGTTTCATATAACCAACCTAAATGCCACTTTCGTATGCCAAATTTGCAATTGTATTAAATATTCTGTTGATTTTCAAAATAATGGAAGCATCAAAAGACTGGAATACTGGGGCCGAATCACCACCGCTGTACTAAAAGATAGATAGACAAACATCAAATACGTTCGGACGTTTTCGTATGCCACAATTCGACGCCTGAACATCAATATTTTAATTTTTGTACATAAAAACTAGTAAAAAGTTACACTTTTTTGGCAACGATAAGAGAAATCTAATTCATATTTTTTTTTAATAAGAAAAAGTGTAATGAAAAAAAAGATAGACACAAAAATTAAAACATCCACAGTATAATACTTCAGTTAAAGCGCTTTTTGCCAAAGTTGTGCACAGAAATGCATTAGGGCTCATTTTTTTATTTTCCACAGTTCCACTGTGATATAATGCAAAAAAAAAATAAAATTGAAGGTTCGATATAATATTTTCTTTGATTTAAATGCAACTCATTTTTATACAAATGCATCCATACAAAAACACAGCTAGTTAAAGTCAGTTCCACTTTTTCGTAATTATTTCCAAAAAAATCTCATATCGTGGTAGACATTGTTTTTACTAATTTAGTAGCTCTCTATTCATTCGCTACAATTTGAAAAAAAAAACTAGCTCTTTACGATTAATAGAAGTTCAGATACCCAAGATTGAACACAGGCATGTTGTAGCGAAACTCAAGCAAAATTTCGTTTTTGGCGAATATCTCTTGTTGCAGGGGCAAAAATAAAAACACAAATTGTTTGTTTCAACATTTCCTATAACTTATTATTTTTTAAACAAATCTACAGAGTCATGAAAGTAACACCATCCAAAAATCAAGAACTGCTGGAACGATTTTAATGATTGAATGATGAGTAATAGAATAACTTTTAAAACTTCGGAAAATCATGTTATCGAGAAGTTTTCCCATGCATTGAAAAAAAAGAGGAAAATCAAAATAAAAATGAAATCCCTATACAACACCATCTCTGATACACGATAGAAACAGAACACAGAATGCTGGGCTGGAAAGTGACAGCAGATGGCGTTGTGTGCATTATACTTTGAGAGTTAATTCAGTTGCAAAGTCCTTTCAATACATACCATTAACTTATCAGCATTTTTTTTTTTCAAGTTTTCGATAGTTATTTTACTTCATTTGAATTCGATTTAAATGAATACGGGTTTAAGATCCTGCTAATGCGTCGAAAATACTTCAAAATAGCTTGCCTATGGTCCAAGTGAAAAAACCAAAAATGATGTTTATTCAAAAGCATTGAATAAAAAGATTTTAAATGCTAAAATTATGAAGCCAATGAAAATAAATAAATGGAGAATAAATGAATAACAAAATAAAAATCAATGTGCAATGTGCAGGGTAGGACAACGTCTGCTGCGTCAGCTAGAAAATAATAACCTAAAGTTAGTTAAGGTTAGATCGCACGACTTGTGCATACACAAAAATTTGTGTTTTCTTGGAAAATAAAAAACTCAATAGAATCTGTACCACCATTCCATTTTCCATGTCATCATTTTCTGATGTCATCTAATTTATTGTTCAAATGCTTTTTTGCATTTTTATGACAAAAATACACAAATTTATAGACAAATCTTAGTGTTTTCACAAATCGTGTGTTACTAGCTTTACAATCAAGGGATAACATACAAATATTTTGGGTAAAACGTGGAAAATGTAGGCACTGTTAAGAAAGGCAGATAAACGAAATTGATAAAAGTGTGTTCTTCGTTTAGATATACAATAAAATATAAAAAAAACATTCAGGGTAAAAAAGCGTTTTTTAGGGGATGTGCAACTGCATTTTATATTTTACTGAATTTTTATTTGGAGACTGGCAATTTTTATTAGCGGCTGGCAAAGTTTAACAAGTTCAATTTTTGTCTACGGGCAGTGGTTTCTAGGTGGGAATGTTAAACATGTTTGAATGTAAGTATTAGGTGTGTAGGTGTGAACTATGCTTAAAGGATATGTTAGGCTTTCAGAAAACAAAAAAATAATCAAAGACTTATTTAAGTTTTTTTTTGTTATTTTCATAACTTTGTGAAACTGTGCTTAAAAAAAATTTAATTAACTTTTCAAAATGACTTATTCAATAAAAATTTATTTTTAAATTTGTTTCAGAAATAATTAGTCTACCTATTATACTTTTTATAAAATATCTTAAGAAAACCGAATTTATGAATAGATACCTAAATTGAGATGGATATGTACTTTTTTCATTGTGAATGGCACAAGCTATTTATAAAAGTAGAAGTGTGAATTGATATTCACCGGTGAGTGAAATTGACCACATTTGCTAAATGAAGATCATTTAATCAACCAATTGTACCTTTACCTAGTTGCTGTCCCGTTCAAAACTATGATTGTGAAGGCATCGTCAGAGCTTTCGTCAAGAGCTTCTAACAAAATTATGAAATCTACAACACAGAGGTAAGAAAACTTCATGTTTCTTATCTTAGATTATTCTTAGGTCTATATAAATACCTATCGCCTCAACCGAAAACTTCGAATACAAAATCTCAATCGAAAAATATTTTATATTAGTAAACTGTGTTAATTGATGATATTGTTCAGAATGTATAAAGATAACACAATTGTATGTAGAATGCAATACACTTTCAGGCCTTTAGAGCAAACACGCGCAGTCTGGTCTTATGTCACACCTCCATCGTCACGTATTGTGACATGATACCATGCGATAAGCTTTTACCGTGAAGAAAATTGTGCATAACTTCCTACTTCACCTTAAATATACTTACCTTCCAAAATAATCTACACTTTTTTCTAAGAAAGGGCTTGCATTTATATAGTCTGAATATCAACTGTGACAAAAATTGTAATTCTATACGCTTTTGTTTCAAAGTCATCCAATGTCTCAAGGCGATAAGAAAACCTTACATGTACTTACGTCACATTCGTTACAAAGGCATTTTGTTTGCGTATAAAAATATTAAACCATGAAGTCTGCTTTGAGAAATACAAATTAAAACGAAGCTTAGTTTCCGTTGAATGTGAAAATTGATCAAATAATAAATCATCACCCTAAATTGATGATAACCACCATAAACTCTCAGTTGACAGCTTCACCCATTAGACATGTAGGAATAGTATAGGTATCTATGTCTATGGATACATTTATGTATTTTGATATTTTTTGTCGTAAATAAAACGCCTTTTATTGCAAAAAATATTTTATTATCTGCAAATTTATTTGTTGAAAAATTGGAATCGTTTTTCCCATTTTCTATTTGGGTTGTCCCATTGATATTATACTTTATACCTAAATACAATAAGCTATAGCTAGGCTATCGGATAAAAATGGAGAAATGTAATTTCCTTTGGTTTATAAGAAGAAAAAAAAATATATATAAATCGATTTTGTGTGCATAAACACACAGGGCTGTGACAAAAATGCAAAAAAATTTAATTCAAATAAATAAAATATTTGTACAAGCTCCAAAGTTTTAAAAGTTTCTTCAAATCATTTCTAAAGCTACTTATGATTTCTAACACTATTCCTTCTTCAGTGAGGTGGGTGCTTTGCATTATTTAGAATTTAAAGGCTCTGTTTTTAACTTTTAATGCATCTGAAAATCTTTTCTTTTAGTCCAATGTGTTCTTACAGAGATAAGTGTTACATTCTTTCGAATTATTCAATGGAATAGTTCCAAAAAAGCTCAAATAACGCACACAATCTACTCCCTAAGAAAGTTACAGAAATTGACCAACATTTTCTTCACACCACTGTATGTAGAGCTGTGTAAATGGATATCATCTTGTTAGATATACATTGTACTATGTATGTATGTATGTGTTATTATATACATACATTATGTTATATGTGAACATTTTCAGTCAAATAAATTATCCCAATTTCAAGAGTAGTCCCATATCCCATTAAGAAGAAAAAAAGAAAACTTTTGGAATTGGAAAAAAGGACCAAGTAAACTAATCGAAACGAATGAAAAAGGCCAAAGAGAACTCACATTTAGGGCAGTTCCATAAAAATTGTGTGACAGGATGAAATTTATGGCAAAAGTTCTCTCTTGGGGCTTGGTTTTCTAAATGGTGAAAAACATATAACGTATACCTAGATATATAAATCGATGAAAGAAATTATAAATGCTTCGAATTCGGATATATTTACGCAAGGGTGTGTCCGATGAGTTATTAGCAATGTAATATTTTTTGTTCATAAGAGAACATTTAAAAATGATATGGATAAGATATAGCTAAAAATTTGATGTTTGGATTATTATATTCATTTATATTAAATCAATAGAAAATTTACTTCAAACTATGTGCTGATTTTTGGAGACTATCCAGAGACGTTTTTTGAATAAATATTTGTGGACCAAAAATAACGGTTCCTGTCATTATTTATTATTTTTCTCAAGAAATATGTCGATGTCGATTAAAAAAATCATTGTTTTTTTCTTAGATTAGGCCTACCTTCTAATGAAACCATTTTTTTTTCTTCAAAAATTTCTTTTAACGGTCATGGCCATTGAACGGTTTTTTAAACTCTGGTTTTCTCTATATTTTTTTCGAAAACGGCGCAGTTTTTTTAACTTTGTTTTTAAATAGGTATTGATATTGATAAATCACGCCTATTACAGAACCCAGCGAATGAGTTTCTGCGGGATTAGCACTTATTTTATCTATATTTTTGGATAGTTTTGTTTGATTATTTCATCACACAAGGATACCAAATGGTTAAAAATTTTGGCGTACTTTTTTATATTTTTTGGATTGCATATATGTATGTAGGTCCACACCAGAAATTTATTAAAATTTAATACACGACAAATATTAAAATTTTTCAGTTGATACAACATATATGTATTAAAATTTAATAAATGGAAAAATATTTTCTAATTCAATTGTATTACTTTTCAATACTAAACTTGTATTTAAAGATTTGTATAATATTATTCTTTCCTTTTCTCTCTTTCAAATACAAAATCTCTCTTTATTCTATCTTCTCTCTGAATTCTTTAAAATGAAGCCCTACGATTAAAATGGTGATATTATTATCTTTATTATTTTAATTAAAATTTTATCAGGTAAAGGGTACCTGAAACCATACATAAGACATTTTTAAAAATGGCTTCTATTATCGTCTATGTCTCGCTTGCTCTTTGAATACAGTTTGATTAAAATTTAATTTCCTTACATTAATATGTAATATTAAAGTAATAAATTTTAATCATTTGGATTACGTTCTAATATTTTCCGTATTGAAAATATCAGTTTTATTACAAAACTATTAGAATGTAATACAAAATAGTTAAAAAAAATCTAATATTTACAGAATATTAAAAAAGTATTATTCACTGTATTGCATACGGCTGTGATACAAACGCTGTATTGAAAAGTTAGCCAATTTTTTGAACCGTGCACTCACAGTCTTCAACTGTCATAACTCAAAAAACAGTATTTTCTTGTTAATGATTTACAATCCTTTATATTGTGAAAAAGATTCAAAGTAATAATCTTGTCTACTTTTGACGTTAGAAGGTATAACATGACGTTATTTAATTGATTTTGTACCAATCAAAAAACTTTCGACACTTTTTTTTGCAAAATCGAATTCTTGCAATTATGACAGTCTTCAAGTAAATGAGCGATATTATTCATCAGCGCTTACTAGGCAACAATTTTCTATTGTGAAACTGGCAGGTGAGAAAGTGTTTTAGTGAAAATGGTAAGGTAGTTCCTCGTAGTAATAATATAGTTCACCCGACAAGTTCATAATTGCATAAATGCGAATGCGAACTCTGCGAAACACGTTGACTCTCCGGGCGTAAGGTATCGCGAATTCCATAAAAGGCATGAATATCTAATATATGGAGAAATCAATTTGTATATTTTGTTTTTAAGCCAAATTAATATATGAAGCTGTTTATGTTTAAGTCATTTAGAAATAAAATTGTATGTTTTTGTTTTCAAAAACTGCATTTACAACACTTACCTAATTGAAAAAGTCTTGGCAATATATGTTGATAACTATATCTATTAAAGCAAGTACGTGCGATCCAGCCGTTCATTTTATTTCTATTTATTTTGTATCAATAACCAATTTTAAAATCTCAATAATAACAGCAGTTTATAGTACAGTAAATTTGTGATTAAAAATGTTCCTAGAAGGAAAGTTTTGGGGTATAGTTATGATTTCTTTCATGCTTTATGTTTTTGGGGGTGGTGAATCCGAATATGAGATCTGTCAACAAAAATTCGTGACGCAACATGGTGAAAAATGGAAAAAATGCGAAATTTTCGAGATTTTGCAGTTTTTGGAAAATTTTACCAATAAGGAATAGTTTTTGCTCACAACTATATACATAAACAATTATACGTAGCCATAATAGTTTCCAAGTGGCACCTCTTCAAACTTTATCAATTTTTGAAACCTGAAAGTTGTTTAGTAGGATTTGATAAAATAGTTCAGTTCAGTTTTATTTTAACCCGGAAAGATTTTTTTCAATCTAACTACGTCTAACTTCATTACCGGTTATTTGTTTCTAATGAGGATATACAATTTCAAATAAAAAAAATCTTGAATGAAAATATGCGAGTTTCTTTTTTAAATACGCACCAGCGCTAGCTTTTTATTATGTGATATTAAGAAAAATGTGTTTAAATATATTCTTTGTATTGCTTTAAAAAGTTCATTTAAAAATGATTCCAGTTTAGTTAATTTCTAAAAATATATAATTTCGAGGAGAGTATCAAGTTCAGCAAAACAAAAACAAATAGATTTTTGGTTGGAGATAAAACTATACGATATTTAAACTGTTGCCACATAATATATTTTCCGTTTTAAATTTTTTTCCGTAAAAATTGCTACTACTACGCAAATGGGGATAACAACCTAAGAAAAAAATTGATTTCTAAAAACTTTTTTTTTCTACAAATTTTGTTCACAAAAATCTAAAAATGTAATTTTAAAAATACTTACAACAAAGTATAGTTCATAATACATATACATGATATAAAAAAAAAAAAACATTTTAAGAAACAGAAACAAAGTCTGATTAACAGGACAGGAAAAACAGATCTGTAGGTAGGTAGCTTTAATTCTTTACAAAATGAAAAAAAATGTTACGTATACGCCACAGTGACCTGTTAAGTTAAACTTAACTAACTTAAAAATTACGCTGACCAAATTTTAAAACCAGTTGATCGTTTTTGATCATTAACTGATATTCAAAAATATAACAGTAATTATTTTACATTACTTGTAATTTTTGTCCATACTGGGTACTGAGCTATATATAGATATAATCAAAAATGGTGGTTGTTGGCGGTATATTTCTTATAAATTTACTTGATTAGTAAAAATGGTGCAAATATTCTGTAGTACCAAATTTTGCAATACCCAGTACTCAAGGCTGCTATATTCTTTTAATTCATTTTCGTTAAATTTAATACAAAAAAAAAAAAAGAAAACCAAAAAAGGAAATGATGAAAATTAAGGAAGAAATTACCTACATACTTCGAAAAAAATGTTAGATTAAAATTTGGTGACAAGAAACTCGTTTAATATTAAAAAGAATCATTGTTCATTATCATACAGACCATATATTAAGTGTTGGGGGAGTTTTTTCAGCAAAAAAATGTTAATTTTACATTTTACAGACAGGAAACATTTAGCATTGACCAAAAAGTTTCCTTTGTGATTCCTGATGGTCCTGATTTTAAAAGTTTTATACAAGAAGTTATTTTGAAAAAGTAAAGGTACGTATTTTTGTATGAAGAACATTTGTGTACAAAACTTATAATTTTGTGTTAAATGAGTCGTTGATCTGGAGACCACCAAGAATCCTTGTTTATTTTGAGTTGTGTAGTATGCAGGAACCGGGTGCTTGGATTATAATAAAGGGTTTTCCAATAAGAGATGTTATTTTGATATTCAAAGAAAAATGGCATTTTTGGAGATAAATGATCGGATGTTTATTTCATTATAAAGAAGAAGGTATGCCGTTAATAATGGAACGCAACATCAGCCAAATGGCCGCCAAGACCACGCTTACAGGACCATATCCTTTTCATGAAATTTTCCATAACCAAATCGCAAAGTGGCTGCCCTATGTCCTCGATAGCCTCACGAATTTCATCTTTGAGGTCTTGAATCGACGCTGGGCTGTTGGCGTAGACCTTATCTTTCACGTGGCCCCAAAGGAAGAAGTCGCAAGGTGTTAAATCACAAGATCTCGGTGGCCAATTGTGATCACCTCTTCGAGAGATAACACGGTCCGGAAACTTTTCCCGTAAAAGATCGATGGTTTCATTGCTTGTGTGGTACGTAGCGCCGTCTTGTTGAAAGTAAACGTTGTCCAGATCAACACCATCCAATTCAGGCCATAAAAAATCATTAATCATCTCTCGATAGCGCAATCCATTGACCGTAACTGTTGCTCCAGCCTCATTTTCGAAAAAGTAAGGTCCAATGACCCCGCGGGACCATAAACCGCACCAAACAGTCACGCGTTGAGGATGGAGAGGCTTTTCAACAGTAACTCTTGGGTTTTCCGAGCCCCAGATGCGACAGTTTTGCTTGTTGACGTAGCCTCCGAGGTGGAAATGGGCCTCATCAGTCAAGATGATTTTTCGATGAAATTCCGGTTCATCTTCATGCATTTCAAGGACCCAATCAGCAAAGACACGACGTTGTTGATGATCAGCCGGCTTGAGTTCTTGTGCTTACTGAACTTTATAAGCCTTAAGACCCAAGTCTTTATGCAAAATACGGTGTAATGACGTTTGTGGAATGCCTAATTCCAAAGAACGACGAGGAATGGACAAACCTGGGTTTTCTTCAACACTTTGGGCTACAACAGCAATATTCTCAGTTGTTCTTGAGTGACGTCCACGGGTTTTATTCTTCACATCACTAACTTGTCCCAACAGCTCGAATTTGTCCACCAATTTCTGTATTGCGGTCCGACAAGGTGCTTCACGACGACCCAAAAATGTTTTAGTTTTACGAACCGTCTCTGCCAAATTTTCACCATTTTTATAGTGAATTTTAATAATTTCAATGCGTTGTTGAAGCGTGTATCGTTCCATTTTTATTAATAACGTAGTTTACTTGTCAAATGTCAAAAAATGACAGCTTCAAAAGTGACAGCTACCGAAATAGCGGGCTATTCAAAGTAACACCTCTTATTGGAAAACCCTTTATTTTGTGCGTTATAGGTATATGTAGGTCGTGTCTTAAAAAAATTTAAACAAATCTTTCCGTACAGATTAGTTAAATCTCAAAGCGACGTTGGGACGGGCTTTTGGCATATCTCATCCTATATATCTTCTGCATATCGATTCATCTTTTTACTGTATTAGAGCCACCCGGTCACTGGTCAGAGATCAACCTTAGCGATGGTTGTATGACAGAACTTCCGTAAGTCCTTTTGAGGTGTCTTACAATCAAATTGATCAAGAACAGAAACAAAATGGTTGTTATGTTCTTGAAGTTTTCATATTTACCTTTTATAAGATCAGAAATTGTGTATAATTCTCAGTTCCCAATTTAAATGGAAACAAATTTTTAATGTTCTTTGCCAATCAACACTCTTAATTGGTATTACTTATACTTGCATGTTGCCTACTTATCTGGATATATATTACATTATGCTAGTACCTATGTATGTTACAACTCGTAGAAACATAAAAAAAAAAAAAATCAAATTAAAGTTTTAACCATCTAATTTGCTGTTCATGTCTTACTCGACCTTGTTGTTTTATTATATTTTACCCAATTGCTTGCTTCGACTTTATCCGGCATCAAAACTAACCTATCATTACAAGAAATAAAAACGCCAAACTCAATTCTTCTTTATTTTTACACGTCAATTTTGTTTCTTGTTCTTCTTCCGTAGAATAAACGATTTAACATTTTTATGATTCTACGGTGCATAATTCAGGAGTTAGCTGTACATTTATTGAACCATGTAATTATATGTGCTTATACGATATATACATACATACATGTGCTGTGCAGTGCATACATACCTACAAAAAGGCTAACAAAACATATATACACTCCATACAAATTTATATAGATGTTATAAATCAATAAAGCTATCACTTTAAATGGCCATAGAAATTACATAAATATTTATAAGACCTCATAACACCCTCTTTTTTTGGTCTTAAAAGATCGAAGCAATTACATTTAGGCATTTGAAGGTTTTTGTTTTTTTTTTTAGTTCGATGATGGATTGACTAATATTTGGGACGGAAAATAAATAGTCTCCAGTTCTTTGGCCTATGGTGTGTAAAATTTATAAAATATATTTAGTTTTATCTAAAGAAATCACAACTCTGTTTGTAAAAAAACACTCAGCTCGTCGGCAATAAAACAAAACCGATTTAAGTCTAAAAGCATTATAAGAGTAGGGTACCTTCTATAGCCAAGAGTAGGTATATAGCTTCTCCATCACATCGACTTGGTCAAACAACCACTTAAACAAATTCAAATCACTGCTGATGGGATCCATCCATAGTGGTAAAAAAAAATAAAAAAAACGATCCCATGGATACGCAATATATATATCTATGTGTATATACATGGAGCCAATACAATATGGTGGCCTCTGAAATACCGGTCTGAGTTTGAGTATAGGCCCCTCATCCCCATACCCCCAACTTCAACCCTCTCAATTCGTTCTTCCTCTAAACAAAATTCAACTGTGCCACCAAAGAAATAATTGTATACCTAACCAGCAGTCAACTTACCAGCAAAAGTATCTCGATACTTTTTCGGAATTTTATTCTCCGTCGAAAATCACAACGTTTACTACACCATCCGGCGGTTTTAGTACCGTCGTATAAGTTGTTCGAGAAAGATTGTTCATTTGCTATTGGCTGAACTTTGCTGAAGTGAATTGGTCATCTTGATTGACTTAATAAAATTATTGTGTGTATACAGTTTGTTTCTTTTTGAGGTCAAATGTTTAATTCTGAAATGTAATCAGAAATTATTGGAATATCATAAAATTATAGGATTTTTGGCAACAACAAAAAAAACGAATTTTATGTGCAATTCAATATTGGATATTATGTATCTATAAAACAAAAATTCATCTCAATCATTTTCAAATATATACTGCCCGCTGCCGTTGTTGTTTCTTTTATTTTTTTGTACATATCAAAGTGATTATGTTTGTTTGTTTTTTGTGTGTTTTTAACTCATGTTGCTATAAATGATTTATTACTGAAAAAAAAAATTGATCTTTGGTGGTTCTCTTCCGAGTGATTGATTTACAATTCATCACGAAATTTGTTTATGACATTTTTTGGGAATTTTTATTTGTGAAAGGAAACAAAAATATTTTAACAAGGAAACGAATTTAACTTAACTCGATTTGAGCCATGAGAATAAAGTGATATTTTGTGTGCCATTTATGCGTGTTTTAATTTCATTTAATTTTTTTTTTTGTAAAATTTAATTTTAATGTTCGACGAGATCTATATGCGATTGAAGAAGTATAGTGTGAGAGGTAAGTCTTTATATATACATAATTTGAGTTTGTTTATTTTTTAATTCGGGGTCATAAAATTCTATATACATAGGTATCCAAATTTTCGTATTTAAAAATTCCAAAATTTTGTTAAAGATAAAAGAAAAATTATTTTGGTACCTAATGTTTTTTCAGTAGGTACGCACTTTTTTCATTATACAAATGACTTCTCTTTGAACATTTTCTTAGTTTGCTAACAAGTTTTGGGCTAATCATCCCAATGCCTTTTTAATAACTACAGTAGACTCGCGGTAACGTGAACTATTAAAAACCGAGCGTGTTCACGTTTGCGAAGTTGTTCATGCTAACGAAGGTGTAGTTCTTACATATTCCAAATAAATTAGACATGTCTTTTTTAACTCATATTCATATATTTTTTTGTTTTTCGGTTTGTAATTTTAAAAATAAAATTAAGGTTCATTGAAATTAATGAATAAAATGAGTTATCTTTTTCTGGATTTTCTTTTTTTGCAAATTGCTAAACACGGCCTTTTCGCGGAGACGTTTAAGCACGTCCAACTAACAATTTAACTTCCATAAGGTCAAGTTTTTGATTTTCTTGAAGTCATCACTGCTTAAGTGCTTGCATTGAGCTTTTGAACCGAAATTAAATATTCAACAAGCTATGTGGCTTCTTTTAAGTCTATCAGAGGAATAATCTGAAGCCTAATACAGGCTACAATGTGTTAAACTTCAATATTATTTCGATTAGGATTCCTTATATTCGTTTGAAGAAGCACAGGAAGTCATAGCTAAGGAAAGACTTTCATTGAGAAGCTCCTTCTTAAAGATGTGCATGACCTGTTTTTAAAAGCTTAAACCACCATGCAGTTGTGTTTAATAAAATTCAAAATAAAAGTTAAATCTTGAAAGAAACCTGCAAACATTTTCATTAAATCAAAAAACGGAATGTAAATTTTTAAATCCGATCACATTTAATTCTAATTTCCAAAAATATTTCTCAAGAGTAATATAATTTTGAGTTATAAAATATTGGATTATATAACTTGCAAGTCATATCCAACAGAAATGTAGCTGATGTCAAAAGAGTTCGTTGGTTGATACTGTTTTGCTAAGCTAGTTACGCTTGACCCTGCTTTTCATTTTTCAATCACATCCACTTTCTCCTTTAGAGACAAGAATTTAGGTACTTTTTGCGACATTTTATAAGAAAAACTTTAGATAAGGTCATGCCAAATCAGCACCGCGCACAAAACTTATTACCAGACTACAGCAAAAACTGCCGGGACTCACGAGAAATCATTAACGGGTTTTCCCCGTTTAGTAAAAACGATTCAAAAGTAGAAAAGAAAGCAATGTTTTCTACGATGAATGCATTTTAAATTTGTTCGAGTTATAGGGCTTTCTCACCGTGTTCACGCTACAGAGAAGTCAGTGTAAGGAGAATTATGTTCACGTTAGCCGGTGTTCACGTAAGCCGGTGTTTTTGTTAACGCGAGTCTACTGTATATCAGAATTTTATCAGAAATTTCAAATACCTTAAGAGTTATGTTCATGCAGAATTTTCGACTCATAAAAAGAATTTTATAGTTACAGAATTTTGGAGTTCGGAAAAACGACTCGTTCCCATTTTTTTAACAAAAGTATTACAGACCTAATTTTTGGACATACATAATAGTAGGTTTTTACTTTTTCTAAAAAAAGGGGAAGGCCTCCAATTATTAACATGAGTTGAACTGGCAGTACTTGTGAAAAATACTTGCAGACAACCTAATTTTATGTTTGCAATGTTAGTAGGTAACTTAAACGAAAGTCAATTTTATTTTACAGCCCAGCCATTGTAGAAAAAAATTAAATTTACTCGGAGAACATAAAACACAAATATTATAACAAAATTAAAATATCTAAACGTTTTCCGCTCGTTTTGTCGCATTCCAATCTGCTGCAGGAAAGTTGGTTCGGCCTACAAAAGTCTAAACGGGCATGACCTATTGCATCGTATTTACAGCTACCAAAAATCCCAGTGGACTTTTGGCCTATCCATTAAAGAATTCTAACCGTGCTGATGAGGGCTAGTACAATGTCAAGAAAATGATCCTTTAAAATATTTCTTTTTGTTTAAAAACTTAAATTTTATTTATACTATACAACTTTGTCATTCACATTTTTCCTGTAGATTTCCTGGATTTATGCCATAACAAGAAAAAATAAATTAGCAACAAAAATTGTCTTGTGCTTGCACTGTCTCACTGGTGTAATTTAGAGTAACGTCGCAATGGACATTTTTAGACCATTCAATTCAAAGTTATATGCTTTTTAGCAAGTTTTATAATACCATAAAATACTGCTGAGTTATAAAAAGTGAAAAGTAGTTAGTATGAAAAATCTTCATACGCTGAGGACTCATATTTGAGGGCTCATATCTTAGGGGATTTTTGAAGTTATATTTCTACACCGGCGGCGTTTATAAAAATATTCAACCAGTAATAACACATAGACTTTTTTGACACTAAAAGTAGGTAAACAGTAACAACTGGGTTTGTTTTTATTTTATTTTGCACACATAATTAATTTATTAAATTACAGAAGTCACCTATTGTTATTGATAACATGATATGAACATTTTTTGTTAAGACCATTTATGTAAAACAAATTTAGACAAAATTATCTATTTTATATTTTGGCCAATTTTTGGTACGACTTTTGGATTCTTCACAAATTATGTTGAAAAATCCATAAAAATCAGTCCTTTTTAAAAGAACAAAATATCCTTTTTTATTGGTTTTCCTCTGATTACTGTCTTCTTTACACAGAAGTTTCATACTTTCCTCAAAATTAAAGTTTTTTTTTTGCAGTGGACATCCCTAAAACTACCATGAAATTCTAAAAAATCACGTTTTTGAGATATGATTTTTTTGAAAAGTTTTGTGAGCAAATTAGATTTTGTGGAGAAAAACTAATTGCTGATTTAATATAGCCTTTTTAACGGACTTACGTCCATTCAAAAATTTGGAGTTTGGTCCAGGTGGAGCTCACTTGGACTCATTATAGCAAAAGTCTAATGTGAAGTATAACCAACAAGATTAAAATTCTTACTCATTATAGGATTGACAAGGTTTGCCCAGGGCCAGGCTTTGTTTTAATTGAAGGTTTTATAATACAAATTTTATACTACTGAAATAAATAAATAATAAAACCTTCAAAACCTTCAACAATATAGGTCAGAATGTGTTACAACACCATCAGGAGCCATAACTTTTTTCTAACAGATATACGGTCTTATGCCCATACAAACAAAATGCACAACTGGGTCGCACGTACCTGCTCTTATAGATTAAGTTACTACATAAGCTAAGCCATTTAAAATAAAAATTTAAATGCAGTTTTAGAAAGAAAATTAAAAAGCATAAAAATCGATTTTCAAATGACTAAAACAGCTTCTTAAATGAATTTAACCTCAAAACAAAGTATGCAATCTAATTTCTTTTATAATGATACATTTTTACAAAACAACAATTTTAATTCGTTAGAGCCGTTTTTTTTAAAATACTATTTTTTCTATATAAAATTTTGCAAGGACTTTTATAAAACAAAAATTGGTACGCCATTTTTAATACATTATTTATCAACATCTAAAAACTCAATTTTGACCGTTATCTCAACTTTTTTTTTCGTACGAATGCATAACTTGATATATGTATAGTATATACATATATCGCAAGTAAAACTTGATGCACTAGTCAAGACTTTTCCAACGATATAAGTTACCATGTTTTACACCAATGGGGACGGAACCGCCCATTCTATTTTTCTTCTGTTTATTATAATTCCAAAGTTTATGATTTTGATGATGAGAAAGAGGAAAAAAACTTGATGAAATAAAATTGGTAACCTAAAAATTATGTCTAATGAACGTAGTTTAGAGCATCTCAATTTTTTTTTTTAACTTTTGGATACAATTTTCGGTATAAACAGAAGTTTACTAGATAAATTAAGGGGACACAAAATACGAAAAATAATAATAATAAACTAAGTAAAAATCCCTGACAGAAAGTAATGCAATCTGACGTCGGGGACACCCACATGGTCAAGTGCCGAATGTTCTTATAATCCCTCATGTAACTAAATACATTTACGCATGTAATACAGTTAGTTATGTGTCTATACACCTAGACCTACATATAAAAACGAATCGCAAGAACAATGCTCCAACCTTTACAACGGATGATACATTATTTGATGTTGATTTATTATAAAATACCATATGTTTTACGCTTGGCTAATATTCCTATAAGGATTCCAATGGTTGATGGCAGCAAGTGTTTTCTTACAAACCATAGCTGCCACACAATTTTAAGTCAGTTTTAAGATAATGAAGTATGAAAACCTATAAAACAGCAGGAGTTGCACAATGCACGCACAAGCACATAGACTTTGAGACTGGTGTTTATATTTTTATATACTATGAATTTCTTTGACTATATATAAAAATATATTTTTGGTTTATATATGGAACCTTGTAAAGAAAATTGAAAACAGATTGTATTTTTAAATTAGTTCATCCCTTTGGGCGTATATTATTTCATTGCCTTTTAATTATCTCTTTTCGTATTTTTCATTTAATTTCTTTTCGACTATATTTTTTTTATTTTCCACTTTAGCTATGTACATACATATATCCATGCCATATGCATGTAAGACCTAAGGTTTTTTTGAAAATTCAATTCGAAGTAATAAAAAACTTAAAAAAACAAATATTTTTTACTAATACAGCAAATTGAGATTGAGATGGTTATTGTTAGGTCTGTTCCAACTCGATGTCAGACTATCAGCAAACTGGCAAGAGCTTGCGCGGACCGATTTTTGTCGGTCAGTTTGCTCATAGTTTGAAGGTTTGAAACTACCTTTTGGAACTAAACAATTATCGCAGGAAATCTCACGAGTGGTGCCCGGTCAAAGCTTGGGGATTAAGAAAGGTGGATTGATTGAACTCAATCCATCTAATTATCATTTAAAACTTTTGTTTAAGGAAAAAAAAATTTCAAAAACATTTTGTAAAAGACAACAGTAAGCAAAATGACATAGGTCCATTCAAACCCATTCCAAGAAAAATACAATTTTAAATTTTGTTTTCTACAATTTTTGAACAATTAAAAACTTTGTTTCTTAGTACCTACTTAAGGCTCATCTTTTTTTATATTTTTATAAAAATATAATTAAATTGGTTTTCTAAAAGTTAGTAAACCCTCAGAAACTACTCAATAAATGCTACGAGATCTCATCATTAGTTTAATTTTGACAAAAAAATAGACATGTGCCGTTTTTCCCTTAGACCATATATCTTAATTGCATAATCAATGTCTCTGTTTCTATAATCTTGCTAATTTGATTTAAGTCGTATCTATTAATTGTTTGTTTGCATTTTTTATTGATTTATAATTATAATTTATGCTAATTAACTTAATTGCGTTTAAGAAAAATTATAATTTTGTCGGTTCAAAAGAAAGTTAATTTGGTATTAAATGCTCAGCTATATGAATATTCATTGTGCATTTTGTTTTATGTGGCTCATCAACTATAAATTTAAAGTCACTCATAAAAGTCGGTAGCATTGCAAGCTGTAATTAATAAAAAAAAAATAAAAATTTGTGTATATATTAAAAAAAATAAAAACAATTTAACAGAATGTTAAAGTTTATGTTTATATAATATTTTCTGTGTATTTGCTTCAAGCCGTAACATTAAGCAAACACAATTACGGTAAAGGAAAACTCAGTCCAGTCCAGAAGCTTGTACTGGTGATTATATCTGAAAATATGCATCTAACTGATTACGATTATACATTCTTGCTCCTGTGTTCCGTCAGATTCTATTAATCTTTGAACAACAACAACAACAACAACAACAACAACAACAACAACAACAACAACAACAACAACAACAACAACAACAACAACAACAACAACTTGAAGGTACTGCCACCAACATGGCTTGGGTTATAGCTATTTCGAGGGTGCCAAACGTCTAATCAGACTCCTTTTTCCATTGATTCCATTTTGTTTGTGGTGCTAAGCCTTAAAGTTATTCATTTTAATAGGTACAGTTGAAGCTTTTTCGCTCAAGGTATTAAATTAACACAAAAAATGCCCTTTATAATAATTTATTTAATTTATTTTTGTTTTATTTTTTTAACAAATTTTATAAATTGTTTTTATTTTAGATTTAGTTTTTTTATTATATTTTATTATCATAGGTTTTGGTATTATTATTATTTAATATTAAATTGGCTAATACTAATGTAATATTTTTTCCCATAACATTAAATGTATTAGCGTTTCCGTAAATGATGAATCCGTCAAAAAGTGACGGAAACGACTGTACATACTGCCGTGCTAAGAGACATCTTGGTTATGTCTAGTATATTATTTTTTATCTTTCAATAAAATCTCTCGCTTCTTTGATAAACAATAAGGCTTAAGAAATGTTACCTATCTACAAGAACCATGCTTTTATCGTCACTTTTTGCAAACAAATAAATTCATGCAACGATGTAAACCACTGAGCAAAATTGCCATTTGTGTAATTTTCCCACTTAGTTAATGAAGATGAACAGTCAAAATGTGTATATGAAATGAATTACACAAATTGGATTAAATTGCCCAGAGAATTTGCTGCGTAAATCGATTGGGCAAACTTAACCAAATGTCATTCTGACTTTGTAGTTTTGTTGTAGTGATTTTCACTTTGTATCATTTTTTAGACTGGCGTTCCCGGAATGATACCGAATTTTTTTGCAACTTCTTAATCATTTTTTTGTAAGACCTTTATGACTTTTTGAGTAAAATTGTTTCTAAATTCGTCCAGTTTTGTAATTTGTGTTCAGGTTTTGAATTATGATTTGTCAGGTATAATAGCTGGAATTAAATAAAAATTTACATTGTTTTAAGCAAAGCTTATACATTTGTAGATTTAAATCGGTTATTGTTATCCCTGAACGAGAATAGGTAAGATTTTAGCTTAATTCGTACAATTCTTTAATTTTTTTATTTTTCAAATAAAATCTTCAAAAAAACAAAATTGATAAATTTGTGTTAAAGAGGGTATGTTTTAAGGCTGATACTGATAGATAGTCCACTGAGGGAACAAATCGATTGCGGCAAACGAAAAAATTGCCCTTTTCGACGACTTTTTCATTTGCTGGACATTTTTTTCAACTTCGTTTGCAGCAAATAGTTAAATTCTTTTGGGTTAAACACTATTTGTCAACGATTAAGAAAAGAATAAGCGTACCATTGATTGAACCGGCGGCGACCTCTCGCTAACCAAGCCAGTTTCTTGTCATTAGGTTCCGAACTGTATAATTTATGATTGCCGTAATATGCATATAAATAAAATTAGAGAACGAATCGTTTGCGGCTAACAACTTTTCGTTTGTTGAATAGTAATTTTTCGACTTCAACTTCGTTTGCAGGAAACTCTTAAATTTGTTTCGGTGAAACAATTTATGCGAACGGATAAATAAAAAATAATTCAGCGTAACACCTGTGATTGAACCTGTGACCTTTCGATTTCAAACAAATGCTGTTGCTATTGCACCACGAACTAGGTGTAGCATAGAATGCATATGAACACCACAAGCATCGAGTCAATTACTAAGAAAATTTGTTTCCTGTAGTCATTTGCTGTAAATGAATTGTATATTTACACCAAAAGTGAAGTTCTTTGCAACAAACTACTTTCTGGAGAGGTTCTTCACAAATTAAATCATTCGTTTGCTGCAAACAGTAAAATTTTCTAGTAAACGAAAAGGTGTTTAGACGTGGGAAGCATTTTCGTTTGCCGCAATCAACTCATGAAAATGAGTTCCAAACAAATGCGTTATTTTGCATTATGTTTGCTATAATTGAATTACGTTTTGGATCAAATGTAATACTAACTGTACGAATAAAAAACTTTTGCCGGGATTGATTTACTTTCCAGCAAATGATTTTCATTTATTTCAAATGATATTCATTAGCAGCAAATGTAAAAAAAATATTATTTTTCTAAGTGTATCGAGTGTGTTATTGTAAAATAACATCATAATTTAATTTCCAGCAAGAATTTTCAACATTGCATTGATGATTTTATCTACTTAAACACAATTAAATTTAATTTCATTAGGTAGGTATGTATGTAGGTATATAATCATATCGTCATTCAATTTCAAAACCTAGCATTCAATTCTATTTCTTAAGCAATAAAGCAATAAATCAAACGCAGAGTTCTATAGACTGGCTATTGCAATTTATTTTAACCACACATGACTTGCTACTGGAAATTGCTTTTAAATTAGTCCAACAAAAAGTCAGCTGCTGTTAAGCTAAGTAAGCAACATTTATTCCTAGCTGATGATGTGTTTTTTTTGTTGTTTCTATTATAGCAAGTATATGTATCAGACATGCACACACAAGACCCACAAAAATAAATAAGATTTTCGATTTAGAAAACATACTACCACACCCATACAAACAAAATGAAGAAAAACTCATAAAATCCGCATGTTTTCCTTTGGACTTTATTTCGATTTGATTAGTTTTCTAAAAGAAAGAAAGAAAAAAAAACTGGCAACATTTTCTTTTTATTTCTCTCTGCCCGACGAAAAGAAAAAAAGTCATAAATTTTCTTTGAGGCAGTCTGCGTTTGACATCTCAAAAAGAGTCTCCCAGAATCTCCTATAAGATTATATTATGGATCCGCACCAGAGTGAAAACCAATTTCGTTAGGGAAACATTTATCTTGGCCTTGGAAACAATTTTTGCAGCAAAAGAGTATAAGGGTTGGTTGGTGTTTCTACATATATTTACCCTTGCTTCGTCCTTTTTTTTGTTGGAAAAAAAATATCGAAGATTGCAATCCCATCTGAGTTTTCCCGTGCACACACAAAAATGCCTGTTTTCTTACATACACACAAATACCTTCAAAGGTATGAAAGGACGTGAAGGCACTATGAAAGCACTCGGTAAACTCATAAAATCCCACCATCATCGTCATCAGCAGGCACAGGGTTAGCACCATAAAAACCCAGAAGATCCATTAAAATTTTTTTGGGGTTGAAAATATATAAAAGAAATTCTATACCTAACCTACCAAAGTTGTCGAACCCTTATTCTCTCCAGCAGAATTTGTTGTAGTAGTATAACAGTAGCTCCCCCGGCATGAAGGCACGTATAATGGCCGAAATGCAAAATGGACTTTCTAAGAAGTTTCCGTTTCAACTCCCTGATGTGGATACCTAGTAAAACATATAAAATGCTGAACGCGGGGAGGTGAAATGTACATAATTTATCTTTTGCTTAGCATTGAATCTTACCCACTTCCACCCCATCACCCAGAAAATCAACCCTTAAGCCATTTCAGGGATATTAGGATACCTACAAACAGTGGCAGCAGCAGCATTGTGGGAGCTGAGTGTATATTTTCCGAGCTTAGGAATACAGAATTTAACATTTATCGTATTTACTCAAGGCGCACTCACACTCACACACTCAAAGAATATTTGTATCTATACAACGACTCAACGAGTTTATATACAAAAAGAAAAAGGAACCAAAAAATAAAACATGGCAGCTTGTTTATAATTTGTTATTCCACTCCGGGTTACATTATATATGGACTTCTCTCTCTCCTTCTCTTTCTCTATATTATGTTCAGCTTATTCACATCTCTCGCACACATACTCACACAAAATGCCACAAAACAGCATTTTCCCGTTCTGAATTATCTCCCGAGGTGGCAGCCACAGCAAAAAGGAAAAATCTATCAGAGCTCGAGAGTTTTTCACAATAACGTTTTATGGCATTCGGTCATAAACTTGATTGTAGTGTGCGCGGGCCAAACGGCGGCAGCTTATTTTCTGGTGGCAATTTTGATTTTTTGAGCTAACTACTTTAGGTACCTATAAGATACAGATACCTATACCTACCAATACTATAACTACTCATAAACTGTATTTTTGTTTGCATCTTATTTTGGTTTTTTTCTTCACAAAAACAATTTGGCCTGAAATAAATTAAACAAAGAAAATAAATAGGAACAACAATAATAATTATCGTTCATTGTTTCATGGCCATAATCGTTAAGGCTTGAATGTACCTATTTTTGTGTCCTTGTTGTAACTATCGAATAGACTTACAAAAAAGAATTCAAAAATTCGAAAGGTGTGAACTATTTTCTCTTAGGTGTTACGTCAAGGATCATTAAAAACGACAAACTGACGCATGCATATTTTTTCTGATGCGAATTTGTGTTGTTTTGTGTTAACGTAATTAGAGTGATACTCATTGAGACGACTACGACGACTATACGACGACTATACGACAACGACGGCGGCGGTGATTAAATTGCGGTGCAATTCAGTGGTTAGTGCCGATAAATTGTAAATTTTAAGACCAATAAATATAAAATTAAAGTGAGTGTAAGAATAAAAATACCTACTTAACTTATAAGAAAGAAACAACAAAAATAAGAAACTACAAAAAATTGAATGATGTGGCAGACAGTTTTCCAAATGGATTGGTGAATATTTCGAAAGGTATGCGCACTAGTGTTCTTGTTCTAATTTGAGTTGATTTATTCTTATTGGCATTTATGAGATAATTTTATTAAAATTTATAGCTTTTTAGTGTGTACTATGCAATAAACATAAATAAGTGTTTTATTATATTTACCTACTTTAGATGTTTTACTAAATAACTCTTTCGTTGTTTGAACCTATAATGTTGTTAATATTTTCCAAAATTAGAAAAATTAAATTAAATATGTACAACTATGATTTCGATTAAAAAGCTATCATCCCGGGAACTACTGTTTTGGGATGAATATAGATTAAAATTATAATTTTGTGTCAATATTATGATGTAAAATCTAGACCATTTTCACAAATTTTGGGTCTTTGGGAACATATCCATAATTTTCTTATGCCTTCATCAATTCCGGAAACGCTATTTAATGCATTTTTAAATTAAGTAATTCAACATTATATCAATGTGGCATTGATACTTAGTGCTACCCGTATAAAATAAATAATTTAAAAACTGAAATAACATTAATTAGTTAAAATCCTATGAAATCCACGTATTTTCCTAAATACGCATAAATACATATACATGTCTAAACGATTTTTTGAATTTATATAAGAACTTTATTTAATTGAATCTTAACAATTAGTACTGATTTTGGCTTAGTTATTGGAATTTATCCACTTTTTAAATGAATATAGGTACACTCAAATTTCAATATCTTGCGATAAATTAAAAAAATTAAATAATTTTGAGCTACTTAATTATAACTAAACTCAACATATGAGCGTAAAAACTGAATTATTAAATTAAGTTGATTTTTTAATAATTTGGACAGTGAAATTACCTACCTCCATGGTTTTGGCCCATATAGTATTGTGTGTCTTATATATCACTAGCAATACGTCAAAAACAAATCTGGTGAATATTAGTTACAAAGCAAATGAACCATTTTTTTGTTTTTCCTGAAAAAAAACTTATATAGTAGACTTATCCCGTTTTCAAAATTACCGATTCAATTATATCCAGTAATCCTTAACTTTTTGCATCTATAGATTACAATTATATTGACTTTTATCTTGTTTAAAAATTTCCAAAACCGGCTCACAGTAGCTACTTTAATGTAAATTTGTGAATACATACTTGTTCTTATAATTCAATGCTCTTTAAAATCAATTCAATTCTTTTTCAAAAAATATAATAAGGATGTGCCTTTTGTTAGTACAAAAAAAGAAAATGTAAATGACCAGCAATTTTGGCTTTTGACCAAATCAAATTTTTTTTTTAATTACAATTTTTAGATATAAAAATTGAATTCTATTTAGTAGATAAGCACATACATAATATAAAAACATGTAGGTACCTTCGATGTCATTGACCGCTTAACGATAACCGGCGAAAAATCGATATACATTTATCATTAAAATCTATAAACAGCTTTTGAAGTATTTTAAAAAAATCTCAGGTTTTAAGAGTTACATAAATTTACTAATCAAGCTTTAAAAGAAAGGTTTTGCATACCACAAAAAAATCATTATCTTCGAACCGATCGGAACAGCTCCGATTTGGATTTTTTTTTGTTTTTAATTGTTGTTATTCAAAAGTACCTACTTTAACTGTAATGGATTACAAACTGACATAATTGTCTTTATAGTGAACATTACCAAGTTTGTGAATAAACATTTTTGATAGTTTTACAAAAAATTGTAACATTTTCTATTTACTTCCGTTTAGAAATGAGCAAAAATTTTCTCGAAAGCTTACTCAAAACACAAAAAAAATACTTAAAACATAGTGCTGTGTATGTTTTCTATAGTAAGAAACCCATAATTTTATTTTAATTTTAAATAAACTTAATCCAATAGTAAAAAAAAAAAAACTTAGAATTTTGAAAAAAATATAAAAAAAAAAATTTTTAATTATTTTTTTTTTTAAATCCACTGATAGTATTTTTTGTCAACCAAATTTAGAAAACTAGAAGGTCGTATAAATTATAGTTTATCTTTGAAAATATAAAAAAAAAAGTTTTGGTAGAAAAATGAGCCCAAAAAAGTAATTTTTTTGGGTTTTGGGTTTGATTTTTTTCCTAAATTTTAAGTGCAAATCTTATTTTTTCAAAAACAAAATAAATGACCCAATAATTTTCTGTGGAAGGAAAACTTGTATCTTATCACGTAAAATTAAAAAAAAAATCAGATTTTGAAAATCTTAATTTTTTGTATCGAGAAAAAATTGAATTTGCATTTAAGCAAAAATTCTTTCCTATCTTTCTATTTCTTCTAACTAGTGCCGTGTTAGTTGCAAGGTCTTATGAGCGTGTAATTAAATTAGCTATTATGTATATTATTATTCAGTGGCGTATTTAGGATGGGGGGGGGGGGGGGGGGCTCAGGGGGTTAAAGGCCCCCCAAGTTTCCAAAATCATGATATTATTCAGATAATTTTATCATAATTTACATAATTTACTGATTTTTTCGTATATCTTAGAAATTTAGAGGGAGCTCAGGTACTAAACCCCCCCCCCCCCCCCAATTTTTTTTGACGATATCTATTCGGTATCTAAAATTCAAGATTTTTCTTATTCTTATTTTAAGCATTCCAGAGTTCACTTAAATGGTTCAGGCTATAGCTGAAGATATACAGACAGAATCACAGGACTATTCAAGAGTTCGTTATATTCATCAAAGCTTATAGCTTTTTCTTCAGACTCTGTCACTTCTATTTGCACATAAGAAGGTATGTCGTAGAAACGAAAATATACCATTGACCTTGAATGTTTAACAATTAAACTTCAAACAAATGAATTTATTAGTCATAAAAATCATAAAATTACGTGCAAGCAAATAAAATTTAATTACAAAACTAACCAAAACACAAAAACAATAATAAGCCATCTTCATTCATAATTTCAATCAATAAAAACTTTTTTTTTTCACTCAAGTGCAAAGATAGCTATAAGAAACAAAAAAAAATATTAAGTTCAGAACTCACTTGTAAAGCCGACGACGTTCACTCTCAGTAAAATTATACAAATAGTTTCACACTCTCCTACTCGTATATCCGTAAATGGTTTTACTACTGCAATATTATATTTACTATTATTGACTTTATTATTCCACAACAACAAGACTGACAAACAAATTGGAAAGATGAAAAATTAAGTCATTAGGGCGCAAACAAGGCAAAATTAAAGAAAAAAAGATGATGATGGCATAAATAATATAAAAGAAGTAAACTTAAACTGTATATAGCATATCCTTGTTCTTGAGACTCTTGCCTATAGTCATAAAATTTGTATGAAGGTGCTAAACGGATAATATAACCCAATTTCTTGTTTCATTTCGAGCCTTGACTTATATATTCCAGCTCGTTCCTTCCTTACCTAAATATGTATCTGTCTAAGAGTAGAGTACTTATATACTCTTGAAAATATATTATATTGACATGGTTCTAACTTTTTGACTATAAAGTGAATTTGTTTGGTTTCTTTGGTGTTTGTTTTCGTAAAAGTATGTGTGTTTTTTAAGTATTGTAAATTTATGACACCATCAGAGGATTGCTGTTTCACATCGTATAAATTAATAAACCATCGCTATCGACATGCAGGATAATATGTTTACTATCTCTTACGTTCCATGGTGTAACACTCTCTCGTTCTATCTCCCACACTCTATCTCCATCTCTCTCTTTTTCTATTTGTGTCTAAAAATCTGCTACTCATATCTAAAAAAAAAAATACATAATTATGATCGCATAAAGTTTTTTTTATATCAAAACACTCTTTAGTGTACTATAAGACTGTGGACTGACGTTTTGAGTCCTTTTTAACGGCCCCTATATATTACAGCTATAGCAACTCTGATTGATGATAAATGATGGCTATTTGCGGTGCGGGTCTTTAATGTATTTATACTAAGTATATATATGGGTGCGATTCCCTAGCTAATGGGTTCATAAAAACCTGACCATTAATGGAGATTTTATAAACTTATGGAACCATTAGAGGCCGGGTTGTGCTAATTGATACAGAAAAAAAATTATTTTCCAGTTATACGGCAAATCATTATCATGATAATGATGATTGGTGTTGATTATGGTTTGTGCCTGCGCAATAAGAGTTTTGTATTTAGCTATTTAGGATTTTTCTTTTAATTATTTGAATCTTGTACAAGAAATGAATATCATAGTACAAGAATTGAAACGTCGGTATTCATATGATACATGAATAAATTCAACACCTATTTGATCCGACTAAAAGAAGCTATTGGCCTTCATATGAGGACTTAAGCTTTTCTAATACCCTACTTTTCAGTCATGAAAAATTCAGCCTACCTGTATTTCGTCCACTAAAAAATCTATCTTTGTTTGTCATAGGCTAGGAAGGTAGGTACCTTCTAATATGAGTTTGAAATTCATTTTTAATCATACAAGTCTTTAGATTCACTTAATTTGAAATAAAAGTAGCATAAGGGTGATTCAAAAAAAAATTACTCCAGACACCAAGCTCAAAAGTTTTGTTTATGCTAAAAAATAAGCCTTGAAAAAAATCAGCTCTTAAGATTAATGTTTAGTGCTTTTCTTTTTTCCATACAAATTACACTGGATTTTTTTTTTACTCTAAATGCAACTAACGAAAGGTAAATAGAGGTCTACTCCTTAAAAATCTGTTTAAAATTTTTTGACGGTAACCTATTATATCAGATTTGTGATAAAAAAATTTTTATCTTGCCATTATTTTATGCAATTTTCCCAATTTAAATAAAATCAGTTTCAGTTTCATCTAAAATCAAATTTTAGGCACATATTTTCTCTAAGTTGCCAAATTATTTCATTGATATAAATAACTTTTTAAAGAGTAAACATACAAAAAGCGAACTACCTACTACAATTTTGTAGACAGTCCTCCTATCGAAAAAAAGCCTATATGAACAAAAATGTTGACCCCACTTTGCTGCACTCCATTTAACTGAAAAAATCGGTTAACTGAAAAATAATAAATACGGGTTTTTTTTCAACAATTTCCATAAAAACTACTTCAGATAATTGAGCTTCGCTTAAGTAAGAACTATTTTTACTTGAAATAAACAATCTTGATTTAAATGAATATTTTCTCCTATTCAACTCCACATAACTTCAACTATCACTGAACGCTGCTACCAAATATTCAATTAAACACACCTTGAAGACACAATTTGAAATGTCAAAATCATAGATCATCGGATCATCCACAATGAGATAAGAAAACTTCGTACATTATTTTACCCCCAATACCCATTTTTTTAAATCCATTACGCTGAACACAAAATTTTTTTTGTATAAAACTCCGCCTAAGAGAAACTTATTTCAGTTATCCGAAGTTCGTTTGAATGAGAACTCCGCTTAACTGAAACAAATTTCTGCAATTTAAGTGTTCAAGTTAAGCGAAGTCGACTGTAGTTAAGAAATCTTAAATTTTTTCTTCGATATCGTATTAAAGACCAAGATTTCTTGCCTAAATCTTCAAACATCTGCTGACCCTGATCCATGAAAGACTTTGCATGGTAGATGTCACACGATTTTATTCTTCAAAGTCCCTGGATAGCTGTTACTTCAGTCCTTACCTTATCCAGGTTCTCCACTAATTGTTCGACAGCATGTGGGTTGCATAAGACTGTAGGTAAATTCCACGTACTTACATATCCAAAATTCGTTGCCCTTGATTCGTTTACTGGGTGTGTCGAAATTAGGTAAGATCATTCGTTTAAGAGGCTTTGTTATTGTTTCAGAAATAGTTTTATTTCCGTGGTAGGGAAGTTACCCCGAAGCACAACTCCCATTCTGGAGAACCAGACTCTTTATTAGCTCCTAAAGTGAAGATCAGCTTCATATCGGCCGCATGTTTTTCTTCACTGCCGCTATTTTAAATAGTTGCAGGTACGAAAAAATGTGTATAAGCTTTTGTTTTTATAAAATTTAATAAAGCTTATTTTTGTAGAAAAACTTTTTTGATACAAGAAGCCGTTTCCAAAATAAAGTCAAAAACCAAACAAAAACACATGTTTACCTTAACTGTCGATATAGTTTTTTTTACAACTAATACACGTATAAAACAAAAATTACAATCTTTTTATAGAAAATTTAATAAGCTTTAATTTTGTGAAAGATTATTTTTTCTCGCGATAAAGCGAAAAAAAAACACATGTTTCTCTTCATTGCCGCTAGAGTTATTTTCTAAACTGTTACAGATACGAAAAAAATGAATAGGACTATATTTTTTATAGAATTCAATAAGCTTTATTTTTGTAGAACAAACCGTTTTCGAGATAAACGTGAAAAACTGAAAAAACTGCATGTTTCTCCTAGCTGCCGCTAGAGCTCACGTCGGATTTAAACCAACTCATTTCAGTTTTCAATAAACACTATTTTCTAATTCCATTAATTAATGACAATTTCATATGTAGTAAATTCAAAGAATCTTTTTTTAATACAGTGTTATAGTTTATTGTTTTCATATTTATATTGTAAATTTCTCTAAATGTATTATAACGTTAGTTCTTTAACGGATTTAATAAAGAAATAAGGTATAATTACATATGAAACATACTCTCTTATGCAAATTAGCTTCTTGCTTCCTTATTCCAAACTATTTATTTAAATCTAGTAAAGCACTCCCATGTAAACTTTTACTTATAGCTATTACATATAACTTAGTAGGTAGTAGGCCTATCCATCTAACTAACTAAATAAAGTGCGGGTAGAAACTTAATAACGAAATACTCTACAAAACCATAGGAATGATGTTACCCAAGAAAAAAACAGATACTTACTCACCAAACCCCAACTATATAAGGTTCCATTCTATCTATATAAGTAGGTACACTAGGTACCTTCTATATTTACTACCTTCCAGCATCAATAGGTTCCTGGTTCATTAAAGGATTTCCCCAGCATGGTTGTTAATTAAAGAACTCTGGGTGCTGCGGGCGGTTAACTAATTATAAATTCTATTTAACTTTTCTTAACTTATACGGACTTACTGTAAATAATAAAGGAAAGCAGAGAATTGATGCAAGACCGCAATTAGCTTCATGCCTTTGTATATCCATCCATCGCCCTTTGGCATTGATGGTCATAAATCTTTGCTTGTTTCCCGGTTAATCTACCTAAAATGCAATGAAAACCGAAGCCACTGAATAATGGCTGGCATCTCATACCTACAGTTATAGCGACGGCCATGTTTGTCGTTCATCTACACAAACGAAAGATAACATCATGAAGAAAATATCACAAGCAAACACACACACAACCTACACTAAGAGAGACCACCATCATTGCTTATCGCTTATCACTCGCTGTCAGCAGCCATGATTAAATTCATGGACCAAACATGGACTGGACCGCAAAGAGGCTGACAGTCATAAAATAAATAAACCAACACTGACCATTGCTTGTGTGCGGATAAGGGTGGAAAATATGATTAAATCTTAGTAAAGATACCTACTTTGTGGTGTTACTGTACCAACTTTGAGTTTTAAATTTTATTTACTTACCTGTGGTGAAAGTAAAGGAAATACTTAAAGTGTGCGTCAAGTAACCTATTGTAAGCTCCCGCCCTAAAATCCGATTTTGCTTTTCTGAGTCTCTTTCATTTTTTCAGACTTTCCTTTTCTTTGTAAATATTCTTGACTTTATAATGTACTAAAAAAAACACACACGCACACACACGGTATCTAAAAAGGTCTCTGTCCTCAACCATAACAAGGTTTATGTATAGGATATTGACTTAGATCGTAAAAAATACGGTTTGCTTTACGACCTTTGAAATTACCAATATTATATCCCGAAATTTCCCCTGGCTTCGTATACGGAACAAGTTGAGAACCGAACCAGTTGTTTGTGAGGTTCAAAAGACCTTGTAGTTCAATAAATAACCGTAGGATGGCAGTTACAAACTAACTGGTATAAATATGTTTGTATTTAAGATAGGGTAAATTATGACTGAGTTGTTTAATAGCTTCTGATACAAAATAGTACATTTTTGTTTCAATCAAGTAGAACATAGAAATCCTGCAATTGAATGCATTTAGTTAAAAGAAGAAAATCGAAAATTTTAGATTTTGAATTCAAGGAGCATAACCGCCCATATTTTAATATAATTGTCATCGAATATGGAGGGCATTTCTGACAATCGTAAAACACTTAGGTTAATTTAGTTGATAGGTTAATCAGATTTTTTTTTTAAATTAGTGTATTAAAACAATTTGTGCTATTTATACATATAATGTGTTTGACAAGTTGTCTTTTTTCTTATGTGAAAACTCTTTTAAAAAGATACGACTTGGTTTCACTTTTTGACCTACCTATGATTTTTTTTAAAATGTTTGTAGTAGGTATTTATACTTTTCGAAAAAAAGAATGGGAGGAGGGGGGCCTTGAGCCCCGTCTAAAACTCTAAGATTTACGAAAAAATTCAGTAAATCATGTAAATTATGATAAAATTACCTAAATAGTATCATGATTTTGGAAGCTTGGGGATGGGGGGGGGGGGCTTGAGCCCCCTGAGCCCCCCTCTCAATACGCCACTGCGCCCAGCCTATTTCACCCTGAATTATTGAAGTTTTACTTCTCTACCGGCATTTATAAAAATATTCAACCAGTAATAACACATATAGACTTTTTCAGCCCATTATTACTGTTTTTTTTCACACAGACACTACAAGTAGGTAACTGTTTTTTTTTATTTTTCATTATGTGTGCGACACAATGAATTTATTAAATAACAGAAGTTGGTGATAGAAAAAGAAACTAAATACACCAAAAGATAGGTAGCTAGTATAATGTAAGATTCCGATAAAACGGGATTTTTTGAAATTCCACCGGGAAGTTAGGGTAAAACGGAGTAAAAGTACTTCTCGAAAAGTATAAGGTTTAGAATTATAAAATATATTTTATTGAATTAATAAATTGAAATAATTATGAGTTTTAACTAAGAAAAAAGTTCTAAAAAATCAACTTTTAAAGTTAAAAATTATTTTCCAAAATCAAATATTTTTTTAGACTTTTTAATGATGATGTAAGTGTGGGTAAAGTTGATGTTTTAATGAAAAACTAATTATGCACATTGATAGATAATGAAAAAAAAAATTAGGTGTCGAATACAGATAATATTCAACATGCTCTATAACGTTTTTTTGTAGCTTTAAAATACACATACGTTTTTGAGAGTTTATGTGGGTGGTTTAATTGAATTTACAAATCAGGGAATAATGAAAAAAATTGTTTGTCAAAACCACTTTTATTATTTATATGTTGTCTAAAATTAAATTTTTATGCATTTTTTTCAATTAATAATAGTAAGAACAAGATTTTTCAGTCCAAGTTTTTGCCTGTTTCGAACCGTATTTTATTTTTATCTTTTTTAATTTTTCATTTTCAAACTTGAAATTTACACAGCAATTATGTATCTACATTTGTGTACAAAATTTCAAAGTTTTCTGTGTTCTGTGAGCCGATATAACGGTAAAAAGACGCAGCGTTTAATAACTATTAACCCAAGCCTCATAAAATTATGATTCAACTTTATTGGATTCACGATCAAATTACCTTTAATTTGATAAATCACACATAACTATACAGTGTACATGCTATAAAATCCTTCACAAATTTGAAAAGAGTTTCAACAAAATTCAGCAAAATTGTCTTCTTTGGTCGTCGGACTCGACTAGTCACCAGTGGAGAACGGTACCATTGGCCCACAAATGGATTCGAGATGATTCGCTTACATAATATGTAACTTTTTTGTTTTTGATTGAGGTATTTAAATTTAGTTGCAATATCAGGCTTCAACAAAGTGTCATTTTTTTTATACAACATATAAAACAAATGTGTGTGTACTGGATTTGTAAAATTATTTAAGAAATGTAGTTGAAAGTTCTAGAAGGAAATTTTTTTCAAAGAAGCATAATGTGCTTTTTATGAAATTAATTCAAATATTTCAAATATGTAATTGATATTTTATAGTCCAAACAAAATTGATTTTTTTATCGACCAAACCCCTGTTATTTGCTTTATTTTTCCGTTCGGCTGATTCCAATAGTCTAGTTGAAGCTTGTAGCTGACCCGTTTTATTTTTTGATACTTCAAAGAAAACGCTGAACACTCTGTTATTCTAATTAAATATAAAAATATAATAATAAAAATATGTTAAATTTACGGTAGATAATGTGAAAATTGATAATTTTTCCCTTGTAGAGTATTTTTAAACTATTTAATAAGCAACTCAATCTTTCCATTGATACTTCAACTATGTTTTATGTGAAAATTCTTTTAAAAAGATAGGAGTTGGTTCGATTTTTACCTATGATTTTTTTAAAAGTTGGTATTACTCATACCATTCGGCTTTATGGTTAGTGCGATGGACTATCATGTCCAAGGTTTGGGTTCGATTCCCAGCCTTTTTTACCCTGAATTTTATTGGTAGGTACTAAGGTACCTACTGAGGACATATGTCCCGACAAAGTGCCAAATCTTGTCTTAGCTATATCTTTGAATGTAAGCGTGTACAAAACTCGGCTTTGGTTTTATAAAACTGTACAAAACTTGTAGAAAATTATAGCATTTTTTTTAATTTTTCTGTATTGCTGGGCTAGGTGCCCGGGCTGGGGACATGTTTGGCTTTAATTGTTTAAAGAATTAACTTTGTTAAATTTTTTCTTATACAAAACTCTACAAAACTCATGGATGAGGTCTGCATTTCAATAATCTCTTACTTAGAAAACAAACTGGTAAAAAACCCGATTTTGGTTGTACAAAACTGTACAAAACTAGTATAGATTTTTTTTTTGGGAAAACATGGACGTGGTAATGGTGGAATATTCGTGCCATAAAATTTATTTTTTTATTTAGGTAGATATATAAAAACGTTTTAACTTTTATGGCAGTTAGATATAAATAAAAAACATTTTTTTTTAATTTGAATTAAAACTATTTTTGTTTTAAAGTTTTTGTTTTCAAATATGTCTTTATGTTATAAATTAATGTTACATTCAAATATTGCAATAGGTATACTCATGTCTGTTTGTAGGTGCTATAAGTCCATAGTAGGTACCTACAAATATTGATTGTCTGGTTTGAGAGTCCTACCACACATAAAAAATCGCAAGATATTGTGGAAAATATTTCACATTAATCTGAATCGGAGTGCAAAATAATGATGAGTAAAGCAGTTGATGAAACGTTTTGAATTTTCATTTAATTTTTTATTAAAAATTAAATAATCATGGCAAAATGTTTTTTATTTATTTATCTGCATGGCATTGCATTCTTCGAGTGCATCTTTTTTGGCAATCTTAGGACTTACTGTCCAATCGTGAAGGAGTGGGAAACTCTATCACGGAGAATGAATTATCTTGTAACAAAAAATAAAATGTGTTTACAAAAAGTACGCCATAGCAGTCTTGTATTTTATTTTGTCTGGATCACTTGCGGACAAAAATGCAGTTGATTTAAAACAGAAAAAATATACCTACCTACTAAAATAAAGACTATATGTTTTAGAGATATTCAATTTTCAGCTTTAAGAAAATGTCGGTGGGAACCAAACTCTGCAGCAGCCTTAATTCAAATGCCCTTAGGTTAACGGAAAATCCTTCTATAATTTTACTCTTTCTTATTTGAAAAAAAAAAATAAAATCAATACTAAGGCCAATCCAATAAGATAGGTATGTCTACATGAGATTACTATTAAAAGAATTGGAAAAATTGTATCAAAGATGATATATTTACCTAACTAGTTATATCATCTTTAATTGTTTGTTCTTATTGGAACATTTCATCCTAAAAAGACACTTCAGAACAGGAACAGCTAGTTTTCACACTCTAGAATGTTTATGTTTTTTTATGTTCACATAAATATGTACATATGTATGAATGTACCTACCTGCCTATATTTTTTACCGATTAATATGGTCTATTCATGTTGTTATCATATTAGTAAATATGTTATCCTTAAATTCCAACTAGTTTGGTCATCAATCGATTTAGTGACTTATACCTACCACTTCTTGAATAATCACCGGCACATTACATATTTATCCACTTAATAAGAAAAAATATAGTTTGATTTTAGTAAACTGAAAGTAAAGGTTAGTCAAATATCATATATACTTATTTACAAATTTAAACTATGATACACATAACAAATGAAATACATTAATATATATGTACATTATGTACATAAAAGAATATTACTTAGCTATACTTAGAACAAAATCTTTGCTAGTTCTTATAATATGTGTCTTAAATATGCAAGAATTACTCTTATACATATATCGTATCCTATACTCTATAAGCAAACAAGTGCATTTTGTATTCAGCTTTCGTCCTTTTACGCAAAGTGTTTATATAGAAAAAAAAATCGTACACACAAAAATAAAAAAAATCTTCCTTGAGGAATGAACAAAAAGACTAGCTGAATAAATATGCATGCGTGAACAGAATATATAATCAACTTCATCAGCCATTTTTCCTCAGTTTTATTATATGCAGAGGAAATAAAAAAAAAAAACAACAGAGCTACCTACGTGTGTGTTATAAAAAAAATGTTACCCGCATGGATTATTATAATAAAACAAAAATAAATATTCTCATTTTGTCGAAGTGAGTCTGAGGTTCAAAATAGTTTGACTAGCGATTTTTCGAAAAGCGAACAATAATAAGAGTTCTTAGTAGCTACCGACAAGTATTAAAATACCTTATTAAAATACCTTGAAAACTATAGTTCTGGAGAATACATAAAAAAAAAATTGGGTAACTTAACTTCAAGCAGCAAACTTTTAGAATTTCTGATACATAGATTTTAAGAAAAGGTCCATTAAAATTAAAAAAAGTTATATCTAAACAGAAACAAAAATAGTGACGACAAATTGAATAAAAAAGTTCTGATAAGAGTTCTGGATAACAGCACTAAACAGTTTTACGATCACATAGAACTCAGTATTTAACTTATTAGGTACTAACAAATAGGTACTAACAATTGAAGGGAAAAACGGCATAAGTCCCTTCAAACGCATTCCGAGAAAAACGCAATTTAAAATTTCGTTTTTGATGCAAATAAATGTACTAAAGGCACAGCTTGTATTTAAGAATTACATTGTGTTTTTGCAATTTAGGACAAAAAGTGGACATGTGCCGTTTTTCCCCTGGGCTTTTCAAATTTAAAGTTTCGAAAAAAAAAATACACAAAAATTCGAAAAAGAGTGTTAACTAAAGTTTTTAAAAATATTTTCTTGAAATAATTATGTCTATTATGGAATTCGCAGTGTTCTACTCCCGGCGATTCAGCTTGACTTGTAGTAGGTACCTACCCGCATTCGCATTTAAAACAATTATGGAACTTGCCGGTGAACTATATTATCGTTACGAGGAACTACCTTACCATTTCCTCTCCTGTCAAATTCCATAATTGCTTTGCGAATAATGCGAGTACTGCTAATCAAGTTGACTGCCCGGGAGTAGCATTGATATTGCATAGAAGGCATATGAATGTTAAGCACTCCTTCGTGATAATCTAAAACTCTTTTTTCCTAATTTTGCTTTAATATTTTTTTTATATTTTAGTATTTTTCGGAATAAGACTTGCAATTTGTTAATAACAATTTACAGCTGGTTTTAAATTTGATTAGAAACGAGATTGTAAATATTGAGTTTTCGAAAAGTTAAGAATGTGTAGAAGAATAATTTTCAAAAACTATTTGGTTGCTCTTGCTACCCAGAACTCTATAGTCAATAGTGTTTTTTTTTTTTTTTTTTCATTAACTTTTTTTTACACCCATTCCTATGTTTTTTATTTTGTTTATTTTTCTAATTTTGCAGATCTTTTTTTTTTTAATCTATCAGGAGCTCAGAACACTTTTTTTTCAGCGAAAAACTGGGTTTAGAATTCTTTTCTCGAAAAATGGCTAGGTGCTTGAAATAAGTAAACAACTTTTTACTGTACGCAGTTATTCGCTTAAAAAAAAAAAATATATGTAAAAACAATAACAACGATTTCCTCGATAATTTTTTTTCGCTTCCTTACATATTTTGTGCTTGCTATCACAAGAGAGTGTAGTACATGCTATTCCGCTAAATTAATCATTTTTGCAAAAATTTATTGCTCGGAATTAGGAAGTTTATTTGTTTATTTTAGGTTATTGTATTCCTGAAAGATTTATTTCAGCAGCTTTCAAAGCATATTATATGGCAACAATATGCATTCTACTTTCTATATGATTTTCATATAAGTACACGGTGCATGATGTAGTCGTTAATTAGCACCGAATTAGGGTCTGAACCGCTGAATAAGTTTTGTACTCCAATATAAGTCTTCTTAATCGAACACTCCGTTCAGGATTCTATTGTCCAGAGTGCAATAAACATACCTAAGGTACTATCTACACTTCCATATCTAGTCATCTGGGCTTCCAGTACTCTGCTATTGTCACTGTAAGGGTAGGTACATTAAACTGCTTTAAGGTACATAGATCACGCCTTTATTTTTTTGTTCTTAGCGTCTTTTTTGTATTATAACCTTCTCAAACTCTGTTCAGCTTTCAAAATGAGTTTTCGTAAGTTTTTTTTGTTTAAATAAGAACAAAATATACATAATACATAATATGTAGGTATTCTTAAATTTTAACTCACTCTACTAGTAAGATTGAAATTCCTCCCCCTGACCTCTACGGCCTTCATGAAAAACACTACCCCAACCTAAGATAAAAACAAATTTTCTTCGTTATTTCAAAACTTGTCTGTCTTTTTAATAATAACCAACATCCATGAACGCACTCAGCATCTATTTAGTCCCGCTCCCAGTCCCAAAGACCATTTTATTTAAACCCAAACGCTTCTTCTGTATAAAACTTCTTTACCATTTCCATTTCTTCCTTCGTAGAAAATGAAAATTAGAAAAACAGTTTTGAAACGAAAGGGGGATAGGAGGAGTAAAAATACTCAGCATGATTCAGATTTATGAACTTAGAGATAATGGAGAAGAAAGAACACAACAAAAAGAAAAAAAAAAAAAGGAAAAAAAGTTTCCCAAAAGCTAAAGACCTTTTCTGCCCACCATGATGATGATATGGTAGTTTTGTCTTGAATATTCCTCCTCTCCAGCATTTGCTTATGTCGGCAAATGTTTTTCTTGTTTGCTTTTTTAAAGACTTGAATCTTGTTTTCTCAACAACAACGGAAAAAAAACTGAAACTCAGCGTCTGTATATCTTATATGTGGGTGGATGATTTTGAATACACAAGTATTTCTAGAACTTCCCTTCATTTTAAGTTCCTACTACTTCACAGTGGGACAAAATAGTCTTCGAAATGTAGACAAAATTAAGCAGTTAGTTTTTTAAATTCCACATTAACAACAAATTAGTTATTTAATAAACTCAAACTCAGGGTCGCCATGTTGAACTTTTTGGGGTTTGCTTGAAATTTTTTTTTTCTTTTATGTTTGGTACATAAACAGCCCTATTCTAAACAAAAGTTCTTGGGGAAATGTTTTGGGGAGGAAGGCTTCCAATCGAACTATTCCCGGAATTTTATTCCGTTTTAGCTTGTAATTCGTTCCTCTTGTGTTTAGAATGACGTAAAAGTAAAAAGGAAACGAAATTGCTTGCAACTTTTCGATTAGAAACCTTTTTCCCAAAAACATTTCCCCGGGAATTTTTGTTTAGAATAGGGCTGAAAATAAAACATTGTTTTTAGAGCAAAACCCCGAAATGGGCAATTCGAGCTCGAGTCCAAACTCATACCACTTTGTTTTTTTTTTGTACAGGAGTATGCCTCTTAGCGGGGAACTCTCGTGAAAAATGCATTTAACTTAACTGGACTCGGCAGATAAAAATCGATGATAATTGCACGCCACCTCCATTTCTGCAGCACTGGAGAGAAGTTTTTAAGATTTTTAGTTTTTAATGACTTCTTTATTTCTTAATATGTATTCTGAAATACAATTTTGTTAAGCCCCGGTTGGTTCTCCGTGAGCTAGTCGCACCAAAAATGTTTTAATTTTTTTTTACATACTGAAAGATTAATTTTTTTTTATAAAGAATTTGTTCAACACTGTTCCAAAAGTTGGTCCACTGTTTTTTGTGCCGCCTTCAGCTCCTTGTGATCTGCGTTGATGTTGTTGAATAGACTTTATGTTTCCATTCCATTTCATTAAATTTATTTTGAAGAATTTTCACAACGAATTGAAGTTTTTCGCCTCAAGATAAGTTTTTCCTTCTTTGTGTGCTGTATCTATAGCTATACAAGTCTAGCTTCCTTTTTCTTCGTTTTGAAATGTTTTGTAAGTATTATCTTATTTTTTGTTGCTGTGGGTAGGGTAAAAGGAATAAAAGTAATGAGTCAAAGTAAAAGGATTTAGAAAATAGAAAAAAAGGAGGGAGCTGTGAAGCATGTCGACCCAAGTTAAGTGACACAATAAAGGCAGCGGCGGCGTGGCGGCGGCAGTGGTGATGGATGATCCCGTGTTCAATGTTTAAGTTTTTATCCAAACAGGGCATGGCAGAAATCAACCCCTTAGTTGGTATAGATATCTATATGTACTATAACTATCCTTGTTCCTTTACGTTCTAGGATTTTAGCTATCCCTATGACTGACGAATGATAATGATGAAGCATGATAAAGCAACGGAAACATGGGCTAGGCACGCGATGTTTCTTTCTTCTTAGAAATATTTTTTTTGTAAATGAGAAAAACATGGAGGCTAAAAAAAATGAAAAATCTCCAAAAAAAAATCTGGATTTCCTCTATATTTTAAATTTCACGAAATTGAAGTTAACTTTATACATTTAAATTTTGTCCCCTTTACTAAAATAAGAATATGAATGCAAATTTACAATGTTTTCAATTTTTTAACAAATTATCATTTAAAAATCTGCCTTTTTTATTATAAAATCGAAGTTGTGGCATTTGAGTATTAAAAAAATAAAACTTTATTTTTCGCTAGAAAAAGTATAGGGTAATTTCGATTAATCTCCAATTTTATACAAGGGGGGAATTTTGGGTTCATCAAAGTCTTTTATACAGGGTGCCACACAGTCCCCGACGTTTTTTTTGTAAGAAATTAAACTGGGCTTTCATAATAAGCAGTCAAAATTACTACTTCTTATTAACGCGTTTTATTTTTTTGAATATAAAATAATAATATCAAAGTGCGAAAACGCTTAAAAAATAATAAAACTTGGGATTGATATAAAGTAAAAAAAATGTTGGTTACTAAAAAATTCTTACGAATTGGGCGTCTTTTGGCAAAGATAAGGCGAGTTACAGGAAAATAGAGCCAAAACTATGAAAACAGATATAACTCGAAAACGAATCGAAAAAAGAAAATAAGCTCCGAAGTTTGATGTCTAAGAATAACCTCAGGAACCATGGTTTTCGTCTGCAGCGGCGGTGACTGTTGGCACCTTGTATCATATATGTATATGAATGTAAAAGTGTTTTTATTTTTGGGACTTTTTTTCGCTCCCCATGCAAAATTCTGTTGGAAATAGGTACCCATCAAAAATTCAAAAAAAAATTACAATTAAACATTAAACTTTACTAAAATTACAATTAAACATTAATTAGTACATTAGCAGCAGTTTTCTTGGATGAAAACCTGCCAGATATTGTATTCAAAAGTGAGGTCTTTTTCTACCCATGTGCAATTTTTTTAAAACTTGACTCAAATTGGAAAATAATATTTAATTACAACGGTTGCCGTTGTATTTAAATTTAAAATATATTGTGTTAACTTTTTCTTAAGCCAGAAATACATTTTAAAACTTTGTTTTAAAATGAAGCTTTTTCATTTAAATATTTAATCTTTTTTTTTTAATTTTAGATTATTGAGCGAACATTTTGATTCTATATGTGATACCAACTGTTTGTATTCATTTGTGTCAAATGCAACAAAATCAGATGGTTCTACTTCTCATATTCTTTTTTTGGTTGAAAAAATTGAAAATAAAGAAAACTAGGTATATACAATTGAAGAAGTATTTTTTCATTTTCAAATGTTTACTATAACATTGGGGATTCCTTAAACAGTTGTGCGTCAGCCATAGGAAAATTCATTTGGGTTAAACAACTTTTGCGAACGATATAAAACAAAAATGATTAAACCTTGCTTACAAAGCAGGTATCTTGTAATTCTGCTAAGAACTGTGTAATTTATGACTGGCGTAAAATTCATAAAAACAAAATGAGGGAATAAATCGTTTGCGTCAAACGACTTTTCGTTTGTTGGAAAAGAATTTTCGACTTCAACTACGTTTGCAGCAAATTATTAAATTCTTTTATGCTGAAAACTTAATGCGAACGACTAAAAAAAAGTTCTGTTAAACACCGGTCATTGAACCTGCGACATAAGTTAGGTAACTTCTGTTTAGCGTAAAATGCATATCAACACCACAAACATGGAGTCAATTATTAAGAAAAAAAATTTCCTGCAATTATTTGTTGCAAATAAATTGTATATTTACACCAAAAGTGAAGTTCTTTTCTAGTAGGTAGCATTTTCGTTTGCCGCAATCAACTCATGAAAATGAGTTCCAAACGAATCAGCTGTTTTCTTTATGTTTGCTGTAATAGAATTACAATTTGAATAAAATGTAATACGAATGAAAAACTATTGCCGCGATTGTTTTAAATTTCCAGCAAACGATTTTTATTTAATTCAAAGGATATTCATAAGACGCAAATGAAAAAAGATATACATATTATTTCTCTGAGTGAACTTATAGTTCTTTCTAACAGTGGATGTTCTATCGAAATCCAAAGCACTTGTACTGGGTATGTTCTACGATATTCTCATTCTCCTTGCGACAGGTTTCTATTCTATTCTGATATCCTTGTTTTTCGTACTACCTCTTCTTCCATCTGAACGAGTTCATGCTCCTTTTTTAATTTTTGAACGTTAATCTCATACACAGCCCGATCAGCATCAAAAATTAGAAACTTTGGTCTTAGCTTGCAGCATCAGCTCATAGGCCTTGTGCTTTACTGCATAGGCCATCTGGATTCTTCATCGAACTAACACTTGCTTTTGATAGTGTTTCCACTAGTCTATTACGCTTGGTTCTAGCGCTGTCTTCTCCGAGTAATTGAGGGATCACCACATCACTGTGGTCTCTTGCGGTAAAAGCTTACCGACATCAAATTTGCAATATCCGATTTTCATTGTGATGCCATGGAAATACACATCCGGTCTTTAACTACCAACAGATGGTTATCCGAATCTATGGTGGCTTCTCGGAACAATCCGACGAATGCCTGGCGTTAATCGTAAAACGATCAATTTGGTTCAGTTTGTTGACTAAGAGACTGCCAAGTCGTCATGTGCTCAACATCAAAAATCGTGTTAAGTAGTTAAACAAATATTATTAAAATAGGTATTTAAAAGCGTTGAAATACTCGTAAGATGCAGCGTGTTAGCAAACATGACAAATGTATGACCCGAGTAATACCTAAGGAACCTGCACGACCCACTCTAATTCAAAAACTATTCGATTGGTGTCGGGTAAATTAATAAAACTACCTCTTCCATTTTTTTGACTAGAAGGTTTGCCGTCAGTCTGAATCTGAATCTGTAAAACGTGTCTTCAATATGTATGTTTCTCACTTCACTGTGATACCTAGTAGAAAGTTTGTGAAAATAGAGATTTTGTCTATTTTTCCTTTGCCGTTTTTGTCAATTATGCACACATTTTTGTCTGTCAAAATTTCACAAGTCGCCCGCAAACAGTAAAACCATAAGGATGTTCAAACTCATAAATTATAATAAAAAAAATATAAAAGAAAACAATGCAAACAAGGATGACTTCAATCTGCATAATATACACTGAGACGTGCGTTCGGGTCATGCTCTAATTTTTATTTTTATCAATATTTCCATAACCCAAAATTATTCTGTAGTCTTTGTTTGCTCAGAAGAAAAGAAAAAACAAATCAAAATGTACCTACATACCCTTTTTCTATTTCTTCTGACATCAGACGCAATTCCCGCAATGGTCATTGTGCCAAAAAGGGTTATTTAAGGCATTTGATATGCATGCCATAGGATTTTCGTTGTCATTTGACTAAAGATATATAGAACCCTCATGTGTCCTGTTGTGTCTGTTTTGAAGGCAATAAAACTTTTTCAAGTATAACAGATCCGAATCCGACAATGGGAACCTGCCTCTGTTTTGTAGAGCATATTATACCGTTTCTATATACTCTGTCTGTCAGTTGTTATCTAAAAATTTTATTATCATTTCTGAAAATGTGTCGCATATACTCTGTGTTTGTGTGTGTTTTGTGTTTCTTCGATTTTTAATAGTTTGGAACAAAAGGACGAATATATCCGCCATGGAAATTGCCGCCATTTGATGTGCTATGGATGTATCTTCTTAAAAACGTATTTTTTCTGTCTTCTTGGGACTTTATTTTTGTCCAAAAAAGAAACAACATTTCGAAATCGTTGGCGTTGCTATACTCGCCACGCCACCACCACCGCCCGCCACCGTACCGTCATCGTTGTATTCCCATTTCATCTTTTCCGGACATTTGATGTCGTAAATTTCAATTGGAAGTGTGGTGCGAGTTCTTCTACAACAGACACGCACGGCTTAAATATGTCAGGTTCCGTCAGATGTGTTGGATATTATTTTCGTATTTTCGGAGGGCGATTTTCTTTTCAAAATCACGTAAACACGATTAATGGTGGATGTCACTGTGCATGCGGAGTGATTTTTATCCCCAAAAGTGGGTGGGTGACACCATGTTGTTCTATTTCAAAATATGGGAGTGTTGGAAGTTAAAACTAGGCAGCTTAACTTGAAAACTACAATTTTTGTTTTCTAAATATCATTCGGGAGAATAATAATCATTTCCGTTCGATTAAGGTAGCCAACAAGAACGAAGGTAGGTTTATTCCCTCTGTCTTTTATTCAATTGACCCTAAACACGCATTTTCAAAAGAGGGTTAAGGACGAATACATTTCGTTTGCAGGCAATAAAGTGATTATCTTAAATTAGGGAAAAAAAACTTACCGTGTGTTTAAAGGAAACACGCAAGTAAAAACTTTAATACCTTAATAAGGCATTGTTCAATTTTTATTTATCAGATTAGGTATGTTATATGGCCGTTTTATAGAATTATTCCAGCTAAATGTAGTTAGCACGAGCCTTATTTTCTATATTTAAATAAGCGTGAATGAAAAATTTAGTTTTTTGATTTAAGATTTTATGTTTAAGGCAAGGTTCTCTGATTTACATTGAAGTTAAAAGAACGTATATGTATCTATTTCCATGGGAAATTATTCGCCCCTTAGCGGCACCCACTTGCTTACTTACGTAGTTGTATTTCATGTTTAAATTCGTCTTTTTTGTTCACATTATTTGATGTTTGAAAGGTTTTCAGTTTTTTTGAAAAAATTTAATATCTATTAAATTTCACACCAAAACTTTAGAAACTGTAGGTGCGTGGGTGAAGCTCTCGCAACTGGTATTAGTACCTAAACTATATTTTCAAAAGTCATCCTGAAAATTTAAAGATATAAGTTTAGCAGAGGTAGAAAACCCAGATCCGAGATGCTAGATGACACATAAATGCTACCTAGTTAACTCACCAATTTGGGTAAGTTAAATCCGTTTTAAGAGGGCGATCAGGAAAACGAATCAGGTAATATTTTCTAACGGATTTTATTATGTAGGTATATTGTTTTCACTTGTTATAAAACACAAATCCAACATAAATCAATGACAAATAGCCCAAAGAATATTTTGTGAAAAGAAATTTTACAAATGAATAACTAGATTTTATTAAAAATGTATTTACATGAGTCATTAGTTGTTGTATTTGCATGCGTTTTAAAACGAGTAAAAGCAACATAAAAAAAGCATAATCTAACTAAACAACAGCAACAGATCATCAGATATGTAAACCAAAGTTAGTAAATATCCTCCAGATCGTTGTGTGAGTACCTAGAAGACCAAAAATTTCCCTCCATGTACCTAGTTCGGCAATTTCGTCAAATTAAAAACAAATGTCTACAGTCTTGTACAAGTTTTGTACAACCAAAACCGGGTTTTGTTAAAGCTTGGATTGCGAGCTAAAGCTGATTGAAAGTTCCGGGTTGAGGACAAATTGCTCATTAACTTGAAGTCTGTCATGAAGCAGAATTATTTGTTTTACCATCCTTCATGTTGTGAAAAAGAATCCAAGTAATAATCTTCTCTACATTCCCCGTTAAGTGCGAGAATATGAAGTTACTTCATTGATTTTGTACCAATTTTTAAACTTTAAACACGTTTTCTACAAAATCATTTTTTTTGAAATATGACAATTAATATTGCCTGTTTAATTTTTTTTCTTCTACAAAACTGTACAAAAACTGTACAAGATTTTTAAGGTTAATATTGAATTTTTTTAAAACTACATCTTATTATTTTTTATAAATTTTTTATGTTAATGTATTACTTAACATTATATATTTATATTAACAAAATATGTATTCATGACCCGAATTTCTCTCAAAACTGAGGTTCTTCTGTAAGTAGGTAATAGAAAAAAAACGTTTTTACCCATTTTACTCGAATTTCGCTGCTGCATAATTACTCAAAAGTTATGGTTCAAACTGAAAATCGTTTAGGCTGTGGTCATGACCTCTCAAAATTTAGAAACTGGTTTGTTTCGAAACATTACTGGTTTTCGATTTACTATACCTTCATTTTTTTTGAAAGTTCAAACAAAAAAAAAACTGCAGTAAATCGAAAACCGGTAATGTTTTGAAAGATCGCAGTTTTTAAATTTTGAGAGCTTATGACTAGACTCTAAACCATTTTTAATTTGAACCATAACTTTTGGCAGCAGCAGCGAAATTCGAGAGAAATGGGTAAAAACGTTTTTTTTGCTATTACTGAAGGACCTCAGTTTTGAGAGAAATTCGGGACATACATACATGTTTTGGTAATATAAATCTAAGATGTTTTCTGTATGTACATACATTTTTTTATTTTAAATAATCAGCTTTAATTTAAAAAAATATCCATTTCAACCTAACAGAACTTTTAAACACTTTCAAATGACTTTTTTGATCGTTCTGAAAACTTTTTCTATATTATTCAGGCTCTAAATGGGACCCATTCTACCTATCTGTTTACAAAAATAAGAAAAGACAGTTTTTTCACTCCACCCAAATGCATATTGCATATAGAGTACTTCCATAAACTTGGACGAAATCTAAACCGACTTTCTGAAATTTACGACTCGATGGCAACAAAAGTAAAAAAATTTAATTTGAACTTATGAAATCAACAGACAACTTTAAATATTTTCTCAGTACCTACTCATTGGTCCAAATTCAATTTCTTCAACTTCCTACTTTGTAGTTCTTTTCCTAGAGTTAAATCTGATTCCTTGAAAGTCCTTAAACAACAATTTCATTTTTCTTTTCATTGGTTCCACAACCCTCAACCCTGTATTTGACACCTGAGGACTGATTCCGCTAGAGCTCATAATATTTGTTAGTAAATTTAAAATTTCATGCATCTTCCTGAGGAATTGCAAGAAAACATTTTGTCCCGTTTCTGCGTGAACAACGTATCTACAAAGCAAATTTTGTTAAGTTTTTCAAAAAACAATTTAGTTTTTCTTGAAATTGAATAATTGGATTAAATAAAATTAAATCGAATTAACTGTAAAACATATTAAGTAATTGAGGTTTTTTGACCATTTATACTTTTTCATCTTCCTTACTCATAGTTTTCCCGTGATATCTAATGTTAATCAAAATCTAAAAAAAGAATGTAGTTACGAGGTTCACGCAAAAACGGGACGATAGGTTAATTTTTTTGAATAATTACTTGAAACTATAGCTTGCGGAATCAGATTGTCGAAGTCATGAGATGTCGGCTGGCTTGAGTAGCTGAAATTTAAAAGTGCTCGAATCTCGGCTGTACAAAAAAAAAAAAAACAACTGAATAATTGAATATACCTACTGTCGTTTATTTTGACTGTTGATCCAAATTAGTCTTTCTTTCAATTTTGTCATTTTGATCTCCTGCCTGATCATATTTTTGGGTCGCATTTTGTTACGTAAACTCGAACATTTATATAAGTATAGACATGCGTGCTTTCTTGCTTATTATGATAGATTTTGGCTAATAGGAAGTCATAATTTTAGTAGGTACGCTAAATTTACCTTGGGGTTCAATCTTCAAATGTAATTTAGTTCAGTCAGTGGTTTTTGAATTTGCGTTATAATAGGTATTCATAAGTATATAATCGTCTGGATTAAAAGACAAAAAAAAAATGAAGTAAAGTAGATAGAAATCACAAAATTTGCTCAATTACAATGTAACTTAATTCGTACTGCCTCAATAGGAACCTATGACTTTAGTCATCGTTCTCAATTTATTTCCTTTTGGATAAATTTCTATTTTAAAAACAAAAACAAAAAAACAAAATTCTATTTAAAGATTATGATCGAAACCTTCAAAACTGATTATTTTTATATTCTCTATCCTATTTTGGTTTATTTTTCTTCACGCTATTATACTCCCCATCGGCACCAAAAGCCCCAAAATATACGTCCAACAAACAGCATGCAAACCAAATGAACTGTATAGGCACGTTGAGTTATAACGAAAAAAAAAAATAAAGAAAAGCATCCGTTTGTATCTAGATAAGAAGAATCTCATTACGAATCTTATTGGAACTGACAGCGAGTTGATCGTTTTCGTTATTTTTTTTTTTGTTAGGCATTCTTTTTCCTCGTCTCCTTCGTCGTCGTCGCCATCATCCTCATCATCATCGTCATCTGGGGAGATGCTGTATCTTGTATTGTTGTACTGAAGTCGTCAATTTGGAAGAATGTTTCATGTTTTTTTTTCCCTTCAATCACCCTCCGCTCCCTTTTCCTTATCCCCTTGAGCTATTTCTACGCCTCTTATGGTGTTATCTTCCATTTTAGGAATTGAACCAGAAAAAAATGGAAAATTTATTACATACCTACTTTCTAGAGTGAAATTCTTTTTTTTTTTTTTGAGGGGTGAAATTATAACAGGAAGACAACACAAAAAAAAATAAAAGATACCCAAACAACAACAACTTTAAGATGCTTTAACAAAGATATGCTTATATTTGTAGGCCACGGCAGCAGTTTGTATAGACTATAGAGGTACGAGTATAGATATGGGAGTTATAAGAAGACAACATGTATCTTTGTGTAGAGCTGTCTAATTTTCGGGTTGACTTCTCTTGAAATATAGCCTCTCTGGAGGAAAATTGTTTCCAACGAGATATTTTGAAAAAGTATAAGGAGACAAAAAAATAAACAATTGAAGTTACCAAGATGACGATGAGACGTGGTGAGAATTTTGTCTTGTTTATAGAACATAAAAAAAAAGTTAATTTACGGTGACCTAACATTCTAAACTACATAATACGTAGATATGCAAAGCTGATGTTTTGAATGCTCGCCTTACAACAACACATCGCTCGATCTGTAAAGCCAGTTTTGGTCACCATTTCTAAAAATCATTGTTCAATCCAGTGACACCATCACCAAGACCAGTAACCACACCAAACTGTAACGTCGTCGTTGGTTGGTTTTAGATGTTTTTCAACTATTCCTTTTGGATTTTTGAAACTCTATAGATAATGCCATATACTTACCTACAATAATTTTGCTCTTTAAAGATTTCAAAATGATTTTCTTGTAATAACTTGGCTATTTGAAAAATATATATTTTTATAATTTATATATATTTTAGTATATTGTGGTAGTGAAAACAGATTTCTGTAGGTACCATGTAGACCTCCTTCCCTGAAAGTTAATCTGAAAACACACAGAAAATACCATTCAAAATTTTCGTCCATCCTCCTTGTCTTCAGGTTAATGATTTTTATAAACTATGATCAGCACACTGGCTTATTTTAGACCAAAAAATATGTTTTATGGTAAAGCTGTTTGTGCGAAGCGAGTCGGAAATTTTAAGAGGTACCTAGTCATGAAATTGGTATTATAAAGTTTATTGGAAATTTAAAATGTTGAAGGAAGAAATGTATACAGAATTCTCCGCAATTTCGGCTTTTCGTTCTTTTTAATAAGCTCCTAAATCACGGAGGTGCCTTACCTCAGGCACGTTAGCTTTCCATAGTTCAGGATTCTTAGCTACCTTAAACCAGACGGTTTGTCTGCTGTTTTCGAAGATCTTCTTTTTGGCTAAAAACTGAATATCGGTCAAAGAATTTTTTTTTCTTTCAATATAGTTCAGTATTAATCCAATTTTTTTGCTTATCACGTACAACACTCTGAACTCTATAGCAAGACAGAATGATGATTTTGTAGAGGAAGTCCAAATAAAGACTTTTGTACTCATTTGTTTTGCAAAACCGAAAAAGCCGAAGTTTGGCAGAGTAGTTCTTTGCTGGGTTTCCACAATGTTTCATTCGTGCAGTTGATATTGAGTCTGATGTTGGTGAACTCTTTGACTACCTCGAGATTGCTGATATCAAGTTTTTTCGTTTGCTGCAATTAATTTATCCTCTCAGTGCTTCTTCAAATGGTGGGTATTGGTTTTTGACTGGAAACAAAGTTCTCTCCTGGCCATACATATTTTTATCTTTTGTTCATTAAGCTGATGCTAGAAATGTTACTTACCTATATACATCTATTCCCTTCGTACCGGGGACTAGATGACCTTTAAAGTTTTAAAGAACTTACGTCCCGGTCTTATTACTAGGTAATAGAATTTAAAGTCTTTTGTAAAGTCTTCAAGTGTTGTTTTGAATTTGATGATTTTTTATACTCGTAGGTGACTGTTATTTCTAATTTTCTTTTCGTTGAAAACATGATTTTCTCTCTGAAGTCCCTTCACACAATATTGACTTCTTACATCAGACATTAGGCTCCGTAGGATGGGACCAAGAAGTTCTTAAGCTTTTCTATCATAAACTACGAGTACTAAGACTTGCCAATTGATATGTTTGATGATGCCACTTAGTTGATTCCTGTTCGTGCCCACCCGACAGCAAGCCAGATTAGGCTGTGAAATAGTGATTTTCATTATTCTCGTTTGATTCTTTTTAGATGTTGCTGAAGTATAGTGATGCGCTTGCAAAATCTGAGAAATTTTCAAGGAGATTTGCTAGTAATAACAAATCTTCAGGTTGTTTGACGAACAATAATACTTGCATCTGAACAAACTTTACAATTTTGATACGTATACTGCTCATAAGAAGGTAAATACGTCTCTGAAAAAGAAAAAAAAAAAAAGAATAAATATACGTAAATGCCGTCTTGTTGCTCCATATTGGCAATTTGTTTCTTAAAATACGAAGTTAAACTGTCACGAAATGTAATTTTTTTCTAACCAATAAAAACACTCTTTAAATGTGCGAATTGTTTTGAAATTAAAATTCTTCTATTTTACCAAAATGGAAGTGACTTCGTGAGTCTTCGGAGTTAAACAATATTAAACCCTTTTGTTTTGGAATTTCTAGGTGGGTAATCAAAAGTTTTCGAAAAATATTTCAGCATAGAATTCCTCGCTGTCAGGAGATGAAGGCATTTGATTATTTTAACAACCAACTATAAAGTTAGCCTGTTACAACAATATGGCACATTCACTGCCCACTATATACATAGGTATTATGAAATGTGAATGTAATCGCAAAGGAATGTTTGAACCATTTACTAACAAACAGCAGCTCTGTTTCTGAATTTAATTTAATTTTATTTTATATAAGTAGGGTTTTTGCAGTTATTTCACGATTTATTAAATTTCCGTCGGCACCGTTCGTCGTCGTGGGTTGGTGTAAGACGACTCTGCCTTGTCCTGTCCCCCTTCAAGAATTTAATGTAAAAGCTTTCTGAAAGGGGTTGATTGCTGTTTTTTGTACCTAAATATGCCAGAGTTAGAGTTTTGTAAATAACAATAAATTACAATTTAATTTTGAAACTTCGTCTTTATGGAAGATTTGTCGTTTTTTACCCAACAACTTTCTACTTTCCCACTACTATATTTCTACCCTTCTAAAATAGTATATTCAAACAAAAGAGTAGCCCTTCATAAAAAATGCCATTGCATGTAGACATTAAAGTAAAGGGGTAACCTTGTACTTGTGTTTAGTTAAGTAATTTCCTCAATTGGGGGGTTGGTTTGGTAAATTCAAAAACTCTATTTATTTGTTTAAATAAAATAAAAAAAAAATGGTCTTGAAACATTATCTATAACGTTGCATTGTTTTACTGTTTTTTTTTATAATTTAGGTATACCTACTTACTCATAAAACTCTGACCTTGAATGTATAGTTGTGTGTTTAAATTATTGTGCCTTACCCGATTTGACCCAGAGTTAATCAAACAAGAGACAATCATTTGCTTTCTTAAACAAGTTTTCTGCGGAGATAAATCACAAAAATTGTTTTAGACTTTAGATGTGAAGACAACATTTATTTGGTGGATTGGTTGATTTTATTTGTTTAAACTGGATTGTTTTTTTTTTTTTTTTATACATAAAAGAAAGATTAGATTAATAGTATATTTTTTTTAAAACACACCAAATTAAATTAAAAAAAAAAGATTTTTATATTTTCTACTAATTGGATTCATAATAATCATTCAGATTATGGAGTTAAATAAATAAGTTCAACTATGTATCAACTGCAAGTATCACATTTTGTGCGCAAAAACAATTTCTACTAGCTATATAGCAAATTATATAAGATGATAAAATTATAACTATTTTCTAGCATAACCAAGCGGTCGAAATTCTACTACTAAAAACTGAATTGTAGTAGGGTGACTGATTGCACCTACCTACCTTTCAAATTAAACTAAAATAATTAAAATCAGTTGCCGTTAAGTTATTCAGAAGAACGACAGAAGAATTTGTGTTAACATATTACTTTATAGATTTTTAAGATGGCTAACTCAACAAAGCCGTATTTAGCGGGGGGTTGTAAGCCCTCCCCTCCCCCCGAACTCTTTTTTTAAACTCAAGTAAAACGACGGAGCATAACTTCATCACATATGAATGTTATTTTAAGGGAAATGCAAGTACAATGCACTATTAGTGCTATTGAAGATCAAAGCTATAAAATGCAAGTTTATTATTTATGTGTAAGCTTTAGGTAAAGTTATTTAAACAATGTAACTCAAGAAGAAAATTATAAAGAAAAAAATAAAAAATAAAAAAATATTTTGTTTCGATTTTTTTTTTAAACTTTTTTGCACGAGTGTGTAACCAAAATGTATGAAAATTTTTGGATTTATTAATACTGTTTCAAAAAAAAGTGTACAAAAATGTTTGGATGTGAAGAACTTAAACCTCCAAAAAAAAAGATATACCTAGCAATAACACGAAAATTAGAATTACATCGGAAATCCCAATTTTGTTCGTTTTGTTGCCAGAGATGTTCTACTCAAAATTGCAACTTGAATAGAACAAAATAGATAAGGTACATTATTAGAAAAAATGTTTATTTTTTTTAACAAAATTTTTGAAGATAAACTTCAATTGTTAATTCAAAAATCAACTGAAAATCTCTGGAAAAAATTAAAAATTTCAAACTTTTATAAATTTCAAACAAATTTCCAACGATGATCGTCACGATGACCACAGTTTCAGGACGTCTTATGATTAAATAAAAGTATGAAATTGAACATTTCCAAAGAAAAAAGTATCGGTCTGTCCTCAGATAAAATCCAATGTAGAGTAAAAATCTAACATCCAATCTATGATCCGGACATCGCCATCAGTCTGGGTTTTTTGTGCGATGGTTTTTTTAAGCGGATTGAGCGGATCCACCCTCATTTTTCTTTTCATGAGGTCCATAAATGCACTAAAGGTACTCCATAACTGAGGTGAAAGTCAACCTATTAAGGGACATGATCAAGGGGTCTCCATTGCCGCGCTAGTTTTCAGAAACAGCCATTATTTACTACATATATTCTTCCATGTTTAGAATTTTGTTTGTGCATATTCTTAGCGATTTATCAATTTTTTGCAGATTTTTTTTGCAGCCTATGGCAGACAATTTCTTTAATTCTCTAAGTATTTTAGCTTTTTCCTTACATCAAATACATCGTCATTGTTCACTTTCAAAACTATGTATCTCAATACTTATAAAAGCACAGAATATCATATGATACATTGGACAGTTTAATATTAACTTAGGCTTCTACTTCGTTTTCTCAAGTTATGTGTAAAAGAAGTCACATGAAAAACTTGCGACCACCTTCACAAGCAACTGATGTGTCTCGGGTGCATTTATTTTTCGCTTCCAGTTTGGCATTTTGATTGCCTGTACCTACTGTTATACAATTTCTGAAATGCTTGCTTTATTAATTTTTAAAATAACTTTAGGTTCTTATTACAGTTCGGAAGCATTATTAGCTTAATCGGTGCATAGTTTTTTTAGATGGTTGAACGTGATGACATTTTAAAAATCTTAGACATTGTGTTTGTTTTTTTTTTTCAAACGATAGTTCTATAGATTTCAAAGTCCCATTTCTTATTTATATCTACTTGATTTACCTACCTACATTTCCACTTACAAATTTACGACTTGTTCGAGTTGATTAAATTCCAGATTTCTTAATTATTTCTTTTAAATAAACGAACAAAATCCAACATTCTGACCCCAAGGTGTGCAGCTTGAGTGTTTTTAAAAAGGTATGGATATTCCATTCGTGATGATTCAGCCAAGAATAGTAAACTAACATGCAAGAGAGCTCAACCACCCGACTAAAACAAACACATACCTATACAAAACTATGCAGATATTGACTTTAGAGATACATTTTATGTTCCTGACATGCACTTAGAAACTTAGATATACCCTACCCAGCTGTCGATTTCGGTTATGCTCTCGAACAATGACAGCGGCTCTTTAGAAATTTTAATTTCATTTATACTGTACACAATTTTTTGCCACCCAACTTTTAAACATACATGCATAGATATATCATGTGACTATACATACATTCATATACGATACCTAGCTTACAAAAATATCTAAATAATATTTTTAGTTGAACAATTTATTTAATTGTATTTAGGCGCGTTCGTGCACAGGCACACACCCCTCAAGTGAAAACAGCTTAGCCTAAGTAATTCTGTTTATTTCATTAAATATTCCTCGAACGTGTTTGGCTTGTCTGATAACTACCAGCACAGTGCACGGTATGTAAGTATGTGTATAAATGCTCACATGAAAATTTAATAGCTGCATAAATTTTACCATAATATAAAATTTTCTGATAACTTCATTATGCAGATACAGATATTATACGAGTATCTATGTATATGTGTATAATGTAGCTATATGCATACCTTTACCTACCTTTTTAAACTATCTACATATAAATTGAAAGGCTGAATTTAACCATGGAATTTTGATGCTCTTCGGTGGAATCGATTTCGAGTTGCGCTTCGGGAACCGTAAAAAATCGAGCGAATCATTAAGAATCAAAGTGGCATTATTGTTAGGGTCGTCGTCGTGCGTTGCATCGTCGGTAGATATAAACTCTGCCAGCCATCATGGGAGCAAAGCCATTTCTAAAACAAAAATTGATAATAATTCCTGTGTGTAAGTTTTGGATCTTGAATTTATGCCTCCTGATATATCTGGGGCCAACAAATCTGTGAATCTTCTTTTAAGTTCTATCTGATTATTTCTTGTCGCGTCATGGTGGATTTAAAAGGATGCCATTGCATTTGAATCAGGTTAATATGGGTACCTATACCAAGCCCTACATGTATGATAACCTATTGTTTTTTTTTTGTGGATTGCCGATAACATATTTTAAGTATTTTTATGTTTTAATCACTGATGCCGACGACGACGACGCGTCGTCGAAGAAGCGGCCTGACTTGCCTTAATCAGGTTAAACTGAAAGGCCAAAGTCTTTATTATAATGCGCGGTTGGATTATTGCGGGGACGATTATTTTATCCTTCTTTGATAAACCCTCACTGGATGATGTCAGGTACAAAAAAATGGTTGTTGACAGCGAGATACCTGTGTGTGGATGAGCGCATCAATGGACGACGACAATAAATGTCAGCCATAATGTTTTTTTTCTTTGTTTGGCAGATGTTGTATGCGAGGCAAGTAGGTACAAAACCTTAAAATATACATATGACAGACGCTTGATTTTTTTGTATAGCAAATGTGGGAGGGAAATGCTTAGCCAGATGCTTTGTTTAGTTACACCCACTTTAGTTTAAAAGTTAATTACATTATATTGAGTGCTGTGTCATATAGATATAATGGTCAAACAGTGAAGTGAGAAACAATAATTTAGGTTGATGATGATGATGCACTTTGCATTTAGCAAGATGTGAACCTAAATGATGATACAAAAGATGGGTGAAAAAAGTTTTGTGGATATTTCAAATCAACGTCTTATTGGAAATAAGAGATCTACCCTCTATTTTTCAGAAAGTATTATACTGCTTTGTAATTTAATGTGCTTGGGGCAAGATTTTTGTAGAATCAGGAAGAAAAAAATACAATTATGTCAGGCCGTGAGAGCTATACCTAATGGCTTAACTTATTTTTTAAACTTTTGTTTTAAAAAGAGGAACCTATTATTTATTATCACGAAAATCTGTTAAAAAAATCTTAAGCATTTGCTCAAGCAAAGTCCGTAAGTATTGATAGAAAAAATTGAGGCTCACTTTTGTGAGTGGTTTGAAATAACTGTCCGGCAAAAAATACTGTTTTCTTTTAATTGGTTATTCTGGTAAGGTATATACCTACTCATTGTTTCTCACACTTGACTGATAGAAAATAAATAAAGCGACACAGTAAATTTTATGAAGAAGAAAAAACCGACGCAATGAATTTCATGAAGAATAAAAAAAGCAATTGTTTGTCAATTCCACCATCATACTCATCCATCTCAAACAAATATTTGTTATTCATTCTCCTGATCAAAAACTAGTTAGAATTGGCATAAAAAACGTAGCAAACAAATGTTTAAGGTAGCTTCTAACCTCACTTCATTTTCGATTTCACTCAAGTGAAGAAAACTTCGTCTTAAGTTCTGGTTTATTAATATTCCAACATGAGGTAATCTTGAAGTAAGGACTCAAGCTATCTTTCAGATCCTCGATTAGGTTCTTATGAATAGATCAAGTGGCTAAAAGTCTCCTTCAAGCGTATTTTTGAAAAAAATCTCGGATTGAGTGACGACTATGAATTCCGCCCTTAGCATAATTTTTATTTAAGCTCATGAAAGTTTAGTAATCAAAATTGGTAAAAATCCAATGGTACCTGTGCAAATGTTTCCGACGGTGTTTTTCGTGAAACTATTTTGGTCACAGTTATATAAGATCTTATGTTGAAATATCGTAAAGTATGTGCCATAATTTGATTTTCAAATCAGAAGTTATAATAAGGCCTGTATCAAATTAATTCATTTTCTTGTTTTCAAAACCTTTAAAACCAATGAAAACTCTGTTAGCATGTACCTACTCGTCGTTGCGTAGGTATGAGTACTTACCTATATGAAATAGGAGGTATATTGTCTAAGAAAAGGATTTAATATAAGCTCTAAAATATACTTTACCGACGGAGAATATTTCATAACTTTTTGCTTAATCATAGTGCTAGATTAGATTAAAAATGATGTACTTTATTATTTATATGATTAGTATTTTATGTCTTAGGTAGGTATATTTAGAAAAAAAACCTTTGTAACTTAAACTTACACTTAGAGCAAAGAACACAAAAAGCTCAAACGACTCTCATGACCTTCTCGTAGACAAACGCACATTCACAATGATTTACAAGATCTTCTCTCGATATCGTTGATATCATACCTAATTAAAGGTGTACCTATCTATAAGTTTACAAAAAAAAATCTCTTGCTCCCTATAAGTGCCATATATTTTGTACCTAAGTATAGCTATGTATTTCTCGTATTGATTAAAGCCTAACGACTCGAAGATATCATAGCTCATTTTTACTTTCAGACAGTCATAATTAAAAAAAAACGATTTTGTAAGAAAAAGTGTTTCAAGTTTTTAAAATTGGTACGAAATCAATGAAAAAACTTCATGTTCTCGCTTCTAACAGGGAAGGTAGACAAGATTTTTACTTGGAATCTTTTTTACAATGTAAAGGATGATAAAACGAATAATTCTGCATCATTATCTAAATCCCGTTTTTTGACTTATGATAGTCTTCAAGTAAATCAGGGAAATAGAAAAATATTGTTATCCTATTAATTATTATCTACATACCTACCTACTTGTTCAAAGTCCTTTGAAGGAAAACTACTTGAAAAGACCAAAAACAGATGGCCTGGAATTCGCATATCTCAGCCAAGTTTTAACTATTTTTACCCTTTTGACTTGCCACAATTAAAGTCTATAGCGATTTCTTATATTTTTATTTTAATCCTGGAAACCTCTTTCAAGTTGGTATTAGTAGGTCCTACAGTGCCAAAACTATGCCTAATGCACACATTCGAAACAAAAATAGTCATGGAAAACTATTTGCATAAATAACATCTAATATCTCATAGTTAGTTATTATATTTACCTAATACTCCAAAAATCAAATATTTAATAATCAACTTCAACTATTAAAATTGTAGAACGAGAGCCGACAGCAAATTTTGGGATTGGAGTGATAACCAAAATCTGAGTATACAGTTTTATAGACATGAGCGTCCTGTTTTGAAATTCGTAAGTCTGACAGGTTTCATTTGCGGTATTCTATGGTTTTTGGTGGGTTGAAAAACACGAGTGTTTTCAGAATAAAAAACAAACAAAAATATCTCCAAAATTGTTCACTTAAATAACATTTTACTTGAGTATTATTAATGGTTTCGTCAAAATTGAGGTCTCCAGACCCATTGTGGTCTAACATCTTCAAATAACCACAGTCATATTGGATTTTGAAAAGTTTAGCTTAATAAAGATGCCTTTGTAAACAAAAACTGATCCTTTATCATGATAAAATTCAAATACTTCAAAAAACTTTGAAAATCTTGTGGTTTTTGCATTTTTGACCATGTTGCGTCTCAAAATTTTGTTGACAAACCTCAGCATCTCCAAAAACATTAAGTACATATAAAGATACGTACATAGATATGCACATTTTAAATTTTAGTAATTCTTTCTCTGTTATTTTTTAGATAATTGAACCTTCCAAAGGGCCTAAAATTAAATTTAATATAGATCAACTTCTTTTTTTTACAAATAACACTTCCTTTTTTACCCTGGGCTATTAATAAGGGCTGTCCATTTAAGAGTGAAAATGTTGCGAAAATGTTCACGCTACTTAAAAGAAGAACGATGTTGGAAAAATGTAGCTTTCGGGATGCTTACACAATTCTTTCTCGCATCGTTCTTATTCTCAGTTGAACACATACCTTAAAGTCCATTTAATATACATACTTATATAATTATATAAATGTTTAGTTCGCGGAAATAAATTATCAGCTAGCTAGTAGAAATTTTTATATATATGCAGTTACTGTTTGGTTGTAAAATACAATATAATGTACTTTATTTCACTATTATTAAAATTTTGTTGAATCCAAACGTAAAAAAAAAAACATAAAAATAGTTAGGTAGGTATATGCACCTACACTTTTCAAAGAACTTATTTAAACGAGATGTATTTTAGGTACCAATTTTTTTTTAATTTTTTTACTTCTACAGTTCAAAATCAACTGATTCCTGTAAACATCTCACAAATGTATAATGCTCTGAAAGTTCTTAATAATTTATACAAAATCTCATGTACAAAAATTAATTCTCACGAGATAAGATTAAAGTTGCTCCGACTCTAATCACTCTCTTATTAAATCTTCCATTAAACATCGTGTTAGAAACTCATAATATGATTCTGTGTCATTCAAAAACTATAAAATTTATATAAAAGTCATTTCAGTTGCTTTTATGCATATTTAATCGGTTTTATTTGTATAACGCTGGTGCGATAAGAAAATTATTCTCACACTTTTAATTCCTACCGTAAACTAATTATCAGAGCCCTAAAAATGCTAAGCACTATCGTTTACTATATTTTTAACAACTCTTCAACTCATAACAAATCAATTCAACTACATATACATTATACATACACCAGACCAATATCATCATTCAACTTTATGACTCCCATATACCAAATATACTCATCCTGCTCTGTCACATCAAGAAGGCGCTATGGACTACTAAAAAGAAAGAAAGAAAAAAACAAAATAATAAACAGAGTCAAAACGAAAGCAATAAATTGCAAAGCATTAAATTAAATAGTAAATGTCATAAAAAATATTCATTAAGTTCAATACAAAAAAAAAAATGCAAACTGCTGGAAAATCACACAACCACCTTCATCGCAATAAATTTTGTATATTAAAATAATCAACCGCATATCAAAATCCAAAAAAGAAACAAGCGGCTTATAATTTAATAACCAATAAATAGCCAATAAATCAAACGGGGCAGTCTAACGCACGCCACTGTGTTAATTATACGCGTAATAAATAAATAAAACTTTTGTCCCATGTGAAATAATAAACCAAATATATAAAAAAAAAAAAATAATAAAAGCTCGATCTAAGTGCGAACGAGGGGTTAGAAAATAAGAGCGTACCTATCCGTAAATGTAATGAAATCAAAAAACAAAACAAAAATAAGATTCTATGAGCCAAGGCTGCGTATTAAAAAACATTAAATTACCTTCTCATGTCTTTGATATATTATTGCTGTGGTTTGGCACTAAACACAACTGTTATGGTTAGTGGTGGCAGCGGCAGCGGCAGCGGCAGCGGGTGCTGGAAGGGAAAAGAAGAACACCAAACTTTTACAATCGTTTAAAAACTCGTCAAAAACCCCTAAAATTTTAATTTTACGAGGCCACAAAAAGCATATTAGCACCAACATGCACCAATGTCTGTTTTATTTAGTATACCCTGGCTAGACTGTTTTCCGTTTTTGAAGAACTGTCAGTGCCATTATAGTGAATGGTGACCTTTAGGAAATAAAAAAAAAAATAATAGGTACCTACCACAACAAAATAAAATAAAAATATATGACAAAGTAGTGTAACTGTCAATCACAATCGATCAGTTTCACTTTCAAATGGCAACCCAACAGAGAATAAGAGAAACTCTCTGCAGATCACTTTTTGTCCTCCGTTAAGACACCCCTACTTTGACTCACATAGTGGTTTTAATGTGTGTATGTTGTGTGAGTATTCAACAATGTCAGCCATTATTTTTCCATCTCTCTCTATTGTATAGTGTTGAGCTACTTGCACACACACAGAAATTTGAAAGATTGCCGCATGGTTGACAATGGTTGCTTAAAGCCAGAGTGAAATAGAAGATGAATGAGAAACAAGGAAAACAAAACTTCTCAAACGGTAACTATCCGCCATGAAAAAAGATAGCATAACATGGGAGGAGAGTTTTCAAGTCAATTCTGGTTTTGTTTCTTGTTGGTTAGTATTGTACGGTGATGGCGGCAGCAAAACTAAATGGTATTTGCATGTACGAGTTGTTTTGTTTGGAAATTGAGTTTATTCTTTTTGTGAAGTGAATAATACTTTTGAGAATGGAAAGGCACATGAATAGGTACTTTTTTAATTTGAGGTAATACAAATTTGTTATTTTAAGAAAACTGGTGAGTTTTACTTATTTTTGAGTAGGTAATACAAATTTCAACTTATTTTTATATCATATTTAAAAAGCAGTTAGGTATGCCGGCCTTGCACGGCACAATATTATTGCGCAATACTCAGTATTGAGCAATAATATTGACCGTGTACGGGCTCTATTGCACAATATTTTTGGTTTGAGCAATACATATGTATATTCAGCGATAAGTAGGTACCTATTAAAAAAGTTAAATATTTTCTGAATATTTACTCAGCGGGAATATTTGACAAAGAGTCAGATTCAGAATAAGCAAAGAGCCATACAAATATTGCGCAGTAATATTGAGTCAAATAAGGCTGGCTTATTCCGTTAATTTTATTAATGAAGGTTTGAATGAAACAACAAAAACTTGTGTGTGTTTCCGTTTATGGGCTGTAGTTAAGTTAAGTACCTACCAAAAGGGTTTTGTACATGCTTACACAACTGATCATCAGACTCTTTTTAGTGCTGCTTAGTCATTTTTAGTGTTCAATTTAACTAGTTATTTGATACCTTTGGGCAATCGCTTTATCGTATATTCGAATTCCATTTTGGAGAAAAGTTTTTCATATTGACACAACATGCAAGTGATTTAGCACAAGGAAAGAAAGGGTATTTAACAAAAATTTATTCCAAAATAAAATTGGTGAAAGAATAAGTAGGTACAACTTAATTTGTTAGGTAGGGTTTAGTTTTTTCATAAATAATAAATAAATATTCTACTGGACGGTGGCGGAGATTGGCTGGGAATAGAAGAAGCCTTATTTGAGTACCTGTTGTTATCGCCACATTAGTTATGAGTTTCAATATGGAAATAAAAAAAGCTTTGGAAAATGTGGAACGATTTATAGTTGATAAATGTAAATAAAAATTTTCAATAAAGTTTGGTTTAACATTCCCATATCGTTGCTTGTTTAATGTCACACTCTTAGAATAAGGGAAACATTTATAAGAATACAAATACAAAAGTGTCACATCCTTTCAATGATCAAACTCTCGAGTTCAAAGTATGTATTGAATTTTACACTGTATTTTTCTTTGCTTCTTTTTGAAATCCTTTTTTTATTTAGAATAATTATAATTGCGTCGCTGATATAAATGATTGGTATAATTTAAAGTATGAAAGTATTTTTGTTTAACGATCTTATACTCTGAGATATGCACTTTTTCACAAATTCCGTTTTTAAATGCTTATCAATCTTATCTTTGAATAAAATTCAAAAAGAAAAGTCAATAAGGAATTACATGAATTGTCATGTGAGTTCTGCACAAATTCCTTCGTTAAAATATACATAGCTTAGTGTCAAACGAAAAAATATTAGTTATTTGTTTGAACAGTGATATAAATTTAAGTACAAAATTAAACAGCACCACAAAGTTCATAAAAATGCTTATTTTTTATGAAGCAAAATAGAAATTTTATGGGCTCTCTTGTGAACACCGAATCAGCATCATGAACACTGACGGCGATTCGTTCAACCTAAATTTGCTTCAAATATTAGAACTATTCGTTGAATGTGTCAAAGGTTTAAAAAAAAATATTTCACTGAGAAATACAAATCAAAGCTTGCAACATTTTATTTCTTGTTGTTGTTTCATTCAAACCTTCAATGTTAAATGACTGAAATACCCACTTTAACATTTCTATAAACTTTCTTATCAGTAAATATTCCAAATCATATATTTCTAAACGTTGCCAATTATCTATATAAAGTATGAACAAATGTAATAAAATGGTTGGTTACTTCGTTTTGAACAAAAAGTTTTTGCTTCAATAATCAATAATGACACGACAATAAAAAAATACACCTGCTTCTAATACCTATTACAAGTACCAAACGGATATCTTTGAATAACTAAACAAAACAAAAATAACAACCTCAAAAGACTCCCGAAAAACTCAACCTTGAACAATAAATTCACAGCATTTAGCATAAGATTCTTTGAATTATACCGTTCATTTGCATTATTTTTTTTATTATTCTGCTATAGATTTGCTTAATAAAGTGATAGGTATTTCATCAGGCTCTTTCTTATCTAAACAAAACCAGAATCGTGATGTATGCTAATAGAATAATGATTTTATTTTAATGAATTTGAGACAGTTGATGTGCAATGCTCGTAGCTTGGAGACAGTGTAGTTATATAAAGAAAAGCTTTGGTTAAAAACTCGTATGATTCCATAAAAGGTGGTTTGAAGAATGAAGGACAGCTTTTAAAAGCTTGATCTCGCTTATGAATAACACAGACTAGGGGTGTGTACATTGCATTGCAATTCATTACTGTTTTCATTTTTCCTGCAAACACCGAACGTCGGCCGCCGCAATTTAAAGCTATAATCAATTGATGTTGGTAACTAATAAAAATTAAGCCCTATTTCATGTAAAACCACATGAACAACAAGTAAAAACATTGTTCTATATGATGCCATTATTCGATATGATCCCTCTTCTATCAACAGCAACATTATTATTAGGAACTCAATTTGATTCCAAAAATATACCAAACATAAATATCAGAACAACACATGCGGTCGAGATTCAATTTTCCATTTTTATTAGTTTTTTGTTTTGTTTTTCTTTTTTCGGAGGAAAAATGAAATACAATATCTTGATGTTCGTTGTAATGTTTACACATCAGCCATTCTTTTTAAACAAAACATATAGAGCTAATATGTATTTGTATACTGTGTATCTAGAAATGAAAAAAAAAAAAAAAAAAAAAAAATAGAGAAAATGGAAAATCATCATAAATGTACTTAAGCGCCACGGATGAAAGAAAAACATGCACAATCCATTAAGTTTTCCTGTTCGAAGAAATATATTTATGGACGCAATGTAAAGGAAGGTACTCGAAGATGCAGTGTAGATGAATATGCGCTGCGTGATAGTGTAAGCTGTGCAGAGGGTGAATTCATATTTTGTATTTTCTTTCATATTAACATGAGACGAACTTCAATTGAGGAAATGAACATGATGCCTTCTATAAGATTTTGCCATTAGACATTTTTTCTTTATACAAAAATGGTGTTTGACAAAAATATTTTTAAAAATACGTTGCGCATAATATGATCTCAAGTGAGTCTGAATATTGTCTTTAGAAAAAGTATTTTTGTTCAGAAAAATATTTATAAATTTTCATTCAATGAGCTGCATATATTTTCGTTCTATATTAGAAACACATGTCTTTTACTTTTTACATTGCACTGTGATCTATGACTGTTACCAGTTTCGTTAGGTATATAATAGCTTATCCAATATTTTTTAAATCTACGAAATCATAATGACATTTCAAGCTGCTAACAAAACATTTTCATGATACAGGGAAAAGCCTTAAAAATAATTTCTGTTTTATTAAACGAAAGATTCGTTAATTTTTCTGACTTTTTTCGTATTTTTGCTGAATTGATTAAATTGTTCGTGATTCCTGTACTAAATATTTTGATAAATATTTACACCTGCTATATGTATAACATTAATTGTTCGACGATATTGAAAAAATTTACCTATTTTCTTACTGAGCCTTGACATTATATGCCAATCAGTACTGAGTTCGTTCAACTTTTGAAAGAGCAGAGTTTTAACAATTGAAATAAAAATTTAAGATGCATATCGAATCACAAATCAACTTATTTTATTGTGTTATCAATTTAGTATGTTTCGTTATTTTCTGATTAGGTTGTATTACGAGAAGTGACATTTTTCGAGTTCAGAAAAACATATGTATATGTTTTTAATATCTCCAAAACAAATTCTGATTATATGTAAGGGAAGGTGACCTAAATTGGCCCACCAAGGTAAAATGGCCCCCTAGTTAGCAATCTTGGAATCGAACAGAATTAGAAGCTTTTGTGAACACAAATCTTTAGTTTATTTGCCATCACCGACATATACGAAATGTTAGCTGTCTTTGCATTGGTCACTCTTGTAAACAATTGTAAAACAGCAATACCTATATACTTTGTCTGATTGCCAGCCAAGTGATTCGGTCAGTGGCCCGATTAAAAAAAATGTATCTTAAACTATTTTTTTCTTGTTTGAAATGTTCGCACAATAACTAATAACAGCTTATGCATATTTCTGTCCCGAAAATCTATGGTTCCAACCTCTGACACCATAAAACATTACCAGACTGCAACCTTGTATAGCTGTAAAACGCAAATGATTTCATTTGTCCCTTCGTTCGACTTTTTTTACATTGTAAAAAACTTATTAATATAAACTACTATTGAGGTACAATATTCCTGTTTAATTTTGTGCAAAAATCTTATTTATAAGTTGTTTTTATTAAAAAAAAAAATTAAGCAAAAATTTTGCTGAGCAATAAAAACTGGTTACATCCATGTTTAGCAAAGTATAAACGTGTTTAGGTATAAGGTATGTATGTTACGAATAGGTAATTATGTAGGTAGGTACTACCTCGTGTAATTTTGCAAAACATTTTTAATTAGTTAAAGGAAAAAAAAAAAAAAAGATTATATAAGTAAGTATGACCAGCAACAGTGTTGCTTTGAAAATTTAAACTATAACAAACCAGAAACTATCTCAACAAGGAAACAATTAAAAAAGTCTGAATTTTTTTATTATTTGCTAAACAATTATGCTTACCTACCTATAATTGTGTCAAAGTTACCTTAGGTCATCAATCTTCTTGAAGCAAATTTAAGCTTAGGTTGGCTTTTGCGCATTTTACTCAACAAATAAAAAAAAGTATTAAATAATTAAAAAAATCTAAAAAAAATACACGTGTGAAAATTATGGTGTTTGTTAAAAAAATAAAAATTCAGCTATCCAGAAAATAATGGTCTGATGAACGTTAGTATGAAGTTATTATATTGTTCTATAAAAAAATAGATAATACAATTTATTAATATTGGAATTTTTCAAGAAGCTCCATCAACTGCTCATTATGTTCAGTACATATTCTTAATTAATGAAGTATTTTTTGGATACCTGTGATAAAGTTACATTTGGGAATGGTCCATTTTCTACCACGATTCAAAGCCCACAGTTTAAAATTTCTTATATGTAACTCTTAAAGGTTAGCTGATTGAAATTCAGCATTCAAAAACCACATTTAATTTATGCCGCATAGGTATATGTATATGAACATCAAGCAATTTTAAAATATCTTAAGCCAGTTGCTCAAAAAATTAAAATCTTTATTTAAGAAAACCGCGCTGTTTTCAAATATTTTTTTTTTGTCGCATTTTGAAAAACTAAATATTTAAAGGGTAGATTTTGAGTTTTTGACGTTTGCCCCTATAATCTCAAAACCTCCTCCTCATTTAATATACTTTAATTCCAAGTAAGATGGTCTAAATTTTTTAAAATCGCCGATTTTCTTTCGTTTTTCATTAGATAGGAAGATTTAGTCTTTTTGAATCTCGCACGATTTAATTTCGACCCATAGTAAGATTGTTTTTGAGGAACATTTGAAGTTTGTTTAACATAAATCAAAATAACAAAAATCAAAATACTACATCTGTAGTTTGGTCCAAGGAAATATGCAGTCTTAAATAGAATGAGCAAAAAGATTTTGAATTTTTTGAGTACCTATGTATACATATGTCGAAAAATATTTAAACATTTTGGATTTTTTAATATTTTTTTGACGTACTCTCAAAAATTTAAATTGTTCGGTTCAAGGTGATGTAGGTATAGGTACATAGCATTCCTTTACATAGCATAGGAAGAAAAATTTTAAGGGTTGGAACATACGATAAACAAGTATTTTAAAATCATTTTCTTGGAATATTATGTACTAATGCTCAAAAATTAAAAACCTGACTTAAATATTTTGATTGAAAGCAAGCATATATATTATGTTTAATAGTTTGAACTTTTGATAGCTATAATCAGAAGGGTCAAAATTGCACAATCGATGGGCAAAAAGTGTCCAGGAATTTCGTTTGGACTTTTGGGCCACTAGAGTGGGTTATTAATTTATAATAGATTTTAAGACTTCTTACCCATGCAAGTACGCTAAAAGTCCATTATGGACCCGTGGTCTGTATACCTTGTCTTATGACCATGCAGCGTTTTAACAAAACTGTAAGGAAACAACCTAGTGTAGACCTCCAATACTTTTGGTATCTATTTTTATGATTGTCTTGAAAATTTCTTCTTTTTCCTCTTTTTAAATCTGCAACCATAACAATATGCTCAATCATATAAATCAGATGATTTTATTTTGAGGGCTGATTAGGATGACATAATATTTTATAGGTACATCAGACTTTTCAATCGGTTATGATCAGTAATCTTATTTTTACGGCTGAGAAATAAATACTAAATTAAATAGATTTATGGCTCTGCCATTTTATTGAATTGTCAATAATCTGATAATATTCAATTTATTGATGGTGCTTAGTATATTTTATTTGTTATTCACAATTTGCATTTGCTAACAAAAAATTGCACGCTTAATTAAGAATCTCTAAGCCATGAAAGATTTAAAATAAAAAAAAAATTAAATCAAAAAGTATAACAAACACTAAATTATTTTTTATTTTTTTTTTTTGTTTTTATTTTTAGAAGTCAGTAATGAGAATTACTTTGGCGGTGCTTATAAGGTTGGCAGCACATTAATCATACCAAAGGTGAGTCTTATGGTCAACTCTGAAAAAAATCTTTCGAGGTTGTTCACAAAACAAAAAAAAAAAAAACTGCCATTCACTGTCTGATGTCTGATTTTTATTTTTGTTTGTTTATATTTTTTTTTTCGTTTGTTTGTATTATATTCTGGTTTCTTTTTCAATTATTTCGAGTCGTGAATTTAATTTTTTTTAATATTATTCAAAGCTCCGCCACCATTCTATCTATGCTGGTGCCAGAGCACGGAATTTTTATTTTTTTGATCTCGTCATTCATCGCTGTCAGTCTCGGTTGACTTTTTGAGTAAAAGGTGTTTATTTTTAGGAATTGTTATTTTTTTATGGTTTTATGATATTTATGCGGGTTTTCGCGAATACGTCAAGTAGCAGAATCCATGCGCACGATTCTGATTCTGATAAAGTTATTTTTAATTTTAATATTTTTTTTTAATTTATATTTGTGTTAAATACAAGTACGTAGCTCGTGAAAATATTTGAACTAGAAGTTCTTTTTTTGTGTGTTTTAAATGTTTGATATTATGTCAAAGAAATGTTTTTGGGATATACATAAGTAATATTAAAGTGATTTCAAATTTATATTACTACAAAACATGGTTTTGTAAAATAGTGGCTTGTTTAAACTGAGTGCTTTGTCTTCAAACTAAAAACGGATCTTTCAATGCCTGAAAGTGGAGCTTTTGTGAGTGAAAATTACACATTGATATTGTATTAATAGTAGATTTTACTTATTTATAATAACTTACCGCCAAAATACGACATACGATAAGATTAAATTCAAATAAACTTTAAATACTAATTAATGCCAACTTTATGGGTCGTAAAGTGAATAAATAAATTACACTTTTCTTTAATTGATAGTAAAAATAATAATATCTTCTGAATGTGACACACAAGATTTAAAAAAAGAAAAATAAATAAATCGATATAACATAGTAATAAATATATATAATAAACATTATTTAGCTTTTTTTGTGTAAAACAATTTTAATATTAGAAAAAAATTAAAGTGATCCACAATCATTTAACTTTGAATACAATGTATAAAGTCGGTATTGTAAGGTTTCTTAAATAAATGTGATGTTGCTTTAGCAACATCATTGTCCTCGTTCACATTGGAATTTTGAAAGCACGATAACTTGTTTTAAGAGTCAAAATATCCAGAAACCTAACTTATCTTAAATTTTCTGGATACACAAATTCAAAGGAGATGAGTCCATGTTAGTAATATTTTTTGGTGAATAACTGAGATATTATCGTTTACTTCCAAAAATCTATTCTTCCGCCATTCCAAAGTAACGAAGAGTACAAAACCATGCTTTCAATGCCGTTTATCTCATTGAAGAAGTAATATTTTTTCTTGAAACTTAATGGGTGTTGAGGACACGTTATAAAGTTATCGTCCTAGAAGTCTCATCAAAAACTAATAATTGTCAGTAAATTTATTGTGTAAAAGAACTGCCAGTAAAGTTATTGTGTAGAAAGACGGTAACGGATAAAAAGGATTACACGTCTTCTCCGTTACCGTCTTTCTATCTCAATAACTTTACTGGCAGGCATTAGTTTTTGATGAAGCTTCTAGAACGATAATATTATTAAATGCTCTCAACACCTCTCAACATCTCAAGAAAAAAATATTAGTACTTCAAGGAAATGAACGGCATTGAGAGTGTTTTTTTGTGCTATACGTTATTTTGGAATGGCCGTCTTCAAGAAATATTATCAAGTAAGTAAGAAATTAAATACGATGTTGTGAAATATTTTTCTTAGTCTTAGACGAGAAAATATTTAATATTCTAAGTAATACGTTCTTGTTTTTAATATTCCTGTTTTTTTTCTTTTTTAAATAGCTTTTTTTGAGGCATTGATCTGATCATTTACTCTTAGTAAATTTTGTTCAACTATTCGTGAAATGTTCGCAAATTTTGTTCATGTATCGATGAGTAAGGAGCAATTTCAGAAAAGGCTAGAAATATTGAATTAGAACTTCTAAATGAAAATTGAAGGACACGTTTTTTGTTACTCAGTTTTCGTCGTCCGACAGATTTTTCGAGTTCTTCTATTACAACATTTTATCAGTAGTAAACAAGAGAATTTTGACAAATTAGACTGTTTTCTTTACTTGTTAATCAAATTCCATTATTCCATGGACCTAGTTTGAATTAATCCCTACATTTCATTATCTGCTTCAGCTGAATTAAGCTCAACAAATATCAAAATTTCACTCCTTTCTGAAAAGCAAACAAGGGAATATAATCAACTTAGATCAAAATTCTTGGGTGGAGGACGGAAAACGCTACTTGCCTACAGAATTCCCTTATCAAAAAATCTTTTTATTGAACGTCTGTTATCAAATGGTTGCCTTCTGCCATAAAGTTGAAGCATAACCGATTTTAATATCCCAAACCACGATTATTCTTGCGTTGTAAACTATTTTTTTGAAAACCCCTAAAGTTTTTCCATAGCTGTCTACTAAAACAGAAAAACATTTTTTAAGTTGTTCAATATACCTATATTATTATCACAAAAATTTGTTGTAATGCAATTTTTTTTAAATGTGCTTATACTTTAGCTAAAGATAGTATTTATTATTTTTTTCAGATCTTCAACCGCAATCACGCTAACTATCCAAACTTTACAGGAACTTCGTACGGTATGTACCAACCTATATATTTTTTTCCTTACAAATATTTCGTTTAAATAAATTAAAGTTGTACACAAAATCAAAATGTAGGTATACTCTGTTTAACATAAAAGAGAGATAACTTCATCTTAGGACCACCATGAAAGCTGCGTGATTCAACAACTTTGTCTGCGTGTTTTTCTTCTTCTTCTCTTTATTTAAAGCAACTTGAAAACACACATGAGTTGGTATTTTGTTGGGACTTGAAGAAAAAAAAAGACACAATCTGAACTCAAGCGATTATCTCTCAGATTTCCGACACTCTTCGTTTCATTCAGACGTAGTTCCGCCCTTTTCATGGGCGAAACATGCGCTTATTTTCTTAGAAAAGAAATAAATTCAATAAATTCTCATCACAAAGTGGTGTTTTGTTTTGAATATGTTTAAAAAAATGAAACTACTTTACCTACATACAACATAATATCGACGGCCGAAAGAATATCCTTTGTATGGAACATTTTGGTTGTCTCCTTCGATATTGTGTATAAAAGCAGATCATTTAAGAAGGAGATTCCACTATCAATAGTTTTGAAATTCGACAAAAATAAAAATGAAAGATAAGGCAAGTTCTAACAACAGATGATATGGCAACCATTTTCTTCAATCAATATTATGTACTCGATGTTCTTAAATTCTATAGGTGCCAATGATTACCTACAATTACTAAGGTTACTATTTACATGCTCTTACTTAAAAAAATCAATACAAATCCATAACATCTACTCGGTTCAAGTTTGTATCGATTTAATTGATTGAAGTCGAATTATTGTCACCGGTGCTTTGGTCTATCATTTGCAACACAAGCTCCCAGACTGTTGGAATAAAATCATTTAAATTCAAAGATGAAAGAATCAAGCTAAATTAAGTTGCTCCGATTATCTCGATCGTAAAATGTTTTTTGTTTTTTTTTTCTTTCATTTTTTTTTTTGTATTTTTTTTAAACTTAATTATGTATGGTGGGACAAACCAGGGACAGATTCTTAACTAACATTTTTGCTCTTTTTTTTTGTATTCAAGTTTTTTATCTTTGTTTTATATATCAATTTAATAAGCCAAAAGAATAAGAAATTAAATTTCCTATACCAAGTAAAATGCGAAATTCTTTAGCAAGCGCTCATGATGATATTCTTTGATGGCGATAAGACAATTCATTGGAAGTTTTCAATGAAGGAGTATACCTAATTTGTTTTATCAGAAAATAGGGGAGCCATATATTTTTGTAATTTTATAATCTTTTTATTTTGGCTGATTGCCTTTTTAAAAATTAAAATAAATTGATACATTTTCTTGGAAATAACAAATTTATCGTCTGTGGTAATATTCAATTAAGTGATTTTAATTTATAACTTCATTAAAAAAAAAAAACTTCAAAGAAATGACTAGAAGCATGCAGTCACCCTCTTTTGTAAATTGTTTGTAGGTGTTGAGATATGTTTATGCTGGTCGCTGATCTAGAACAAGAAACAATCCTCATAATAACAAAGCCATGATTTTAAACATAATGTCAAAGTCATTTACACAGAAAATTGAACTATTGGCCTGTCTCTGTGATACTGTTGAAGAAATAATAAATAAACGTATTTACGAAATATTAGTGAGAGTAGGTACGATAACTTCTAGGCAGCCAAAAATTTAAATTGACTGTAAAACATTTAGGCAATAATTTTTTGTTTTACTTTGGGAAGAGGGCCTAATTTCTTTATTTCCAGATCGACAAAAAATCAGTTTTTTTTTTATTTAGATCTTGTTTGAAGATTTAATTTGAAGCAATACCCCTTTCAGTTAAAGGTTTTCTAGGGAATTTTGTTCATAATGTGCTTTTTTGTGAAATTAATTCAAATATGTCATACAATTGATATTTTATTATCAACCGAACCCCTGTAATTTATTTTTATTTTGGCGTTCGGCAAATTTCAAATGGTCTTTTTGAGGCATGTAGCTGACCCACCGCTGATCACTTTGTTATTATAAAAACTTTGTATACTTACAAAATAATAAATTAAAGAAAGTTTTATAAAAATAAAAAAAACAATAAATTTAAAAAAATGTAAAAATTACGGTGGATAATATGAAATTCATAATTTTTCTCTTGTGGAGCCTACACAGTTTTATGGCATAAGTTAAAAATACAGATACATCTTAAAATTAATTTATATTAAAAATTATAAAATTTTTCATTACATTTTGAAATTTTAACGCATTTATTGAAAACATATTTAAACTTACCGACATCTGTGGCAATGTTTAATAGAATAATTGTGCAATTTTTTTTTGTGTAAATAATAGTCCATCATTCTATCTAATAGAATCTGTTCAACATATTAAAATTTTGTTTTAAAGTTACAGATTTTAATATCCAATGAAATCAGTTCTTATTGTGTTTTTTTTTGTAATTTGTTCTCTCTAAAATCATGCATGCATTTATATGTTTAAAAATGTTTATTGCTTCTCAAGGACACTTGTACCAACAATATTATAGTACATTGTTGTATGAAATTGAAAAATATTTAATACCATTTTGTAAAAAGAAAAAGAAAACAAAAATTAATTTTGCCTTCCGTTACGTTTTTCTCATTGTTTGTATAGGTAACTGCATAAAAAAATTACACAATCTACTCAATCTTAAAAATTGGACAGTAAACAAAAAAGTAACAAACTTTATAAGAGAACCATCTCGAATCTATTTGTGAACCAACGGTAGGTACTGTTCTCCACTGGTGCCTGGTCGAGTTCCGACGACGAAAGCAGACAATTCTGTTCAATTTTGTTGAATTTTGATGAAACTCTTTTCAAGTTTGTGAAGCTTTTGTATATTTATGTGGGATACGAGTATATCAAATTGAAGGTTATTTAATCTTGATGCTCATTAAGGTTGAATCATAATCTTATGAGGTTTGGGTAAATAGTGAATAAGCGCCACGTAAAAAGAACTTTTTTTTTACCTTTATCTTGGCTCAGAAAATCCAACAAATTATGACATTTTGTACAAAAATGTATTTACCTAATATCTAATGGCTGTCTAAATTTCAAGTTTGAAAATGTAAAAATAACAAACATAAAAATAAAATACCGTTGGAAACGGTCAAAAAACTTTGACTGACAAATCTTGTTTTTGTCAATTTCATTGAATGTTTGAACAACAACAACAACTTAAAGGTGCTACCACTCTTGTTTGGCTGGAGATATAGCTATTTCGTGCTTTGCCACTTATGCAATCATCAGTCTCCTTTTTGTGGTGCTGAGCTTTAATCCAATTTTATTATGAAAAACTTTCTATGCACACCATGGGAATCGAACCCACGCTATCAGATCTTAGCTCAGTCTTAGAAGTCGTGTGCACTACGCACTCCACCACTTTAGACCACTGACGTCACAGGTCGAGATGTGTTTCTTGTTTATCCAATGCATTTGGAGTCACAGCATTTTTATTAGCGCCTTTAAGTATGCTGTCTTGTTCCCCCTCCATTTTTCTCCATACCTTATTTCGATAGACTACAATTCGTAGTACGTAATCTTGTTTTTGCTGTTATTCATTGAAAAAAATGTTTAAAAATCTAATTTTTTCACACTTGTATAGACAACACATAAATCTAAAAGTCATTTTGACAAAGTATTGTTCCCGTTATTCCCTGATTATTAAAATCAATTAAGTCACCAACATAAACTTTCAAAAACGTATGGGTTTCTTAAAGCTATAAAAACCGTTATGCAGCAATTTGAATATAATCTATATTACACGCCTATTTTATATTATCTTTCAATGTGCATACTTGGTTTTTCAAGAAAATTCTCAACTTTACCTATCCACAATAACTTCATTTTCAAATGCCGAAAAAAATATTTGATATTGGATATTTTAACTTGATAAGTTGAATTCATAGAATTTCTTTTTTGATGAAAACTCATCATCATTTCAATGTTTCTACTTAATTTTTAAAAATGTCGGTAAAGAAGTATAACTTAAAAAATTATGCGCATACGCCAATGGCGTCAAGAAAAAAACATTGCGAATCATACGAACAATTATAGGTGTATGCGCTTATATTTAACGTGCATTGAAAGTTATAATTATCCTTTTTAATAAATTTATTTTCCTGCACGTCCATATAAATTTCATCATACCTATCTTTTTTCTATGTATGGAGGGCTAGTTTTGACTATAAACTATGTTCTACGGTTTCACCATTACAAAATTTTATTTAATTTGTGCTCAGTACCACTTTTGTAGATTCAACAGTTTCTAGGATACAGCATTAAAAAAAAAAGCAATAAATAATAAGAGAAAGTAGTAGAAATAGAGAAATCTGAATGTTTCCCATAAAATGTATCCTACCAATCAGTAGTCTAATACTAAAAATTAGATGCGAAAGAGTCTTTTTAGTTGTCCGGAAAACTGAAAATAACGATATCTAGATCAGTATGATCATGATCAAGAGGGGGCTCTGGGCTGGGTCAACCGGCCCATGTCTAATAACGGTATCCACCTTTCTGTACAGTTTCGTTTTAATATTTTGGGTTTTATTTTGCCCAATTCTTAGATTGTGTGTAACCTTTTCAAGTTACGAAACAATTCATTTTTCTGCACCGTCCAATCTCATTATGTTTTATTCATAAACAAAATATACTAAGAATTATGTAAGTTAAGAGCATTCGGTGATTCTCTCAAATAATTAACCCACAATTCATTATTTGCTATACCACCAATCAATAGCATTGGCTATAGACCTATACATTAAGGTAACAATCTTATTGTATTGGCCATGTCTCGTCACTTATAAAATCATCATTCTAATGGTCGTCATCTTGTTCCATCGCTATAGCCATAGCTGCTGTATATTTCGGAAATAAAACATCAATAAATAAAATAAGTACTATAAGCTAGCTATGTGTGAAAAAATATAAAAAAAATTAAGTATCCTTATACAACCATGCAGAATGAATGAGCAAGACGCTATACGACACAACACGACGAGAATGACGAAAAGTATAGACGATCCGCCACTTAAGCACTGCGTGTTCCATGCCGCACAGATTGAAGCTGGCCAGAAGGGATTCAGTCTGTTTTCCAGTAAGTGCTGCGGTGTTGCTTGATGTTACTTTCGAGTGGTGTGGTAAATCGGAAGTTAAAATAGGTAATAAAAAGCCGCAATAAAAATCTATGAATGACACATTAAATCAATCGCCGAAAATCACATAAATAATATCACACCCAGAGAGAAAGTGTATATATATGGAGAGTCAATGTGATGGCGTTATAGAAGAGAAAGAACTTGAAGGTGGCATTAGAATTTTCGGAAAGAAGGACTAATGAATCAATTTTTAAGAGTAGGTAACTTATCTGAGGTATAAACTACATTAAGCTTTTAAAATATTCAAAACTAGTTATATTGATATTTCTTATAAAAAAAATATCAATCTATAGCATTAGCTTCATTGTCTTCAATCATGGTGTTTTATGTTATATACCACATACACCTAAGTTTTTTCGAATTTGAAAAATATTTGTTGTACGCATACAAATATTTTCTTATTTATGATAGTTATTTCAAATTATTTAACTAGAACCAATAGATATGCTTAAAGTCAAAACATTTCTGTACAATGACATCGTCCCCCTCGGGCCAGAAGCATGAATGTTAACATTTTTTAATATCAAGTTTATTGGTTGGTTGGATTAACCCATTAGGTAATTTAACAAAATTAAGAATAGCTACACCGCATTTTTTTATACTCGTAATGTTAATCACATGAATTATAGACATTCTCTCTTATTTTACGATACCGACAAATTGTAACACGATTTTCCAACATTTTCATTTTTGCACATTTATGTTTCTGGCATGAGGGGGATGATACGTACACAGACAAAGAAGTGAGCGTTTTTAAACTAATAGGTCCAGATTTTTCACTTTAAATTTACACTTGCAAATTTAATTTATCCTTTTGCAAATCAAATTCACCTTTTCGAAATTGAGTTTACACCTTAAGAAAACAAAATATCAACAAATTCTTACTATGGCACAAAATCTAAAAATTGATTTTATTCATAGGAACAAATGAATTTCTTATTTGCCAAAATACTTACTTAATTTAAACAGACAACCCTGTGAAAAATATGACAATTTTCTAAAACGAAAATAATGGATAATAGTACTCAAACATTGAAAAAATTAAATAAAGGTTGGCTTCATATTTTAAAAGAATGGTCCGTTTGGTACAAAACATGATAAATTTATATTTTTATATTTTGATTACAAATAATATTGAAACTTTTACCAGCATTAGAAGTGAATGTAATTTTTTGGTTAAATACTTCCAAAGCTTTTTTTTACAATTTTTGAAGTTATACCTCTTTATCGGCGTTTATTAAAATATTCAACCAGTAATAACACATAGACTTTTTCGGCCCATTATTACTGTTTTTTTTTCACACGGACACTATAAGTTACCTCCAGTAACAACATATATAACATACTTCCATTTTATACTGGGTTTATTTTTTTTTTGTATCTTGCCAGACAATAAATTTATTAAATTACAGAAGTCGACCATTGTTATTGATAACACTGGTCTGCAAAATAAAGTTTTTTTGTCCTTTATGTAATTTTTTGAAATTATGTAAGATTGGACTTTTCTGAATCTAATCACGTACATTTTTTTAATTGATTTATAAAAAATGTGATTGTTTTGCAGAAAAAAGCTTAGGTTCGGTTGATCTGGTATATATTCAAAACTGTTGAGCCGATTCTGTTGAAATTTTGAGATTTTACTCCATAAGCTAAGACCTAAGACAAATTGACTTTTATTCGTCAATATATAGTCACATGTTAAACCGTTATTTAAAAAAATCACCATAAATTTAAAAATTCCGAAGTTTTTGGGACTCTAATTTAGAGGATAGTATGGAATTTCTAATTCGTTGATACTGCCTAAGGTAATTATGGTGTAAAGAACGCAGTAATCAGAGGAAAACCAATATTTATGCTTTTCAAAAGGACTGATTTTTATGAATTTTCAGCATTTTATTTTTGGGAAGAACCCAGAAGTCGTACAAAAAATTGATCTTTACACATAAATTTGGTTATTTTTCCTAATTTTTTTCTACGTAAACGGTTTTAGTGAAAAATTATCATATTTTGGATTATGCACCAAAAAAAATTTAAGAAACAATTATTTGTAAGTTTTTCAATGATATATCCTGTTTCCCGTGATAAATTTTGTTGAATAAATTCAGATTCGTGCTTAGCATCCCGAAAAACATACAGATAGCTTTGAAAATTACTACTTCAGAACTTTCCAACTCTAAAAACGCTTTAATTGGAGTTTAAAGAGTATATTGGACAAATCAATAAAAAAAAGTTTTCATACATCTTGAAAAATATGAGTGTTAGAATTTTAAAATTAATTTAAGTAGATATAATTTTTTTTCTTAATGATAACTATTTTGGCTCACCACATGAAATTCTAAAAAGCTTGTTTTCGAGATATGATTTTTTTTCGAAAAACAAATATCTTTAGACTTTTGAAAAGGATGTTTATTACCAGTGAAGTAAATATTTTGGAGAAAAACTAATTACCTATACTTCTTGATAGATAATAAGAAAAAAATTAATGCGTTTTTAATGTAAAAGTAAAAACAAGATTTTTGTGTCCAAGTTTTTTTGAGCGTTTAAACCATTTTTTATTTTTAACTTTTTTATTTTTTTTGCTTTTGGAACTTTGGAAATTTACACAGATTTCATATAATAAATAAATACATTTTTGTTCCAAATTTCAGAATTTGTTGTAGTCTGTTAGCAGAGAAAATGGTTAAAAGAGTTTTTTTACACCAAAAAAATAGCACGTTATGTCATTAATTTGATGCCATTGCAAAGTCGGAACATAATCAGGGTTGCCATCGGAATTTTTTTTATAAAACTAAATATTTATCGAGATTCAAATTCTTAGTCATTTTGAATCTCAATACACCTGGTTTAACTGACCATTGCTGGGCTTCGCTCAATAGCTTATTAATGAAAGAAAAAGCCAATGACTATCGCGTTTTTTTCTGTCAGTTGTTGTTGTTTGGAGGATCGGACAGTTCATGAAATTCAAGAAAAACGTTTTACGTTAAGGCTAGAAAACGTACAGGAAAACCCCGTACAGATGGCAAACTTCAGTGTTTTAAATGTTGTCTTTGTGCCATAATTTACAATTTAGTCGTAGCTTATAAAAGTTTATTGAATATACCTAGTGTATACTCGCAAGAAATATTTCAAAAAATATAGAACGCACTGAATTGAACTTGAATATACTTTTTGACCAATGACATTTGAGTATAGATTCTTCCATGAATGAAATAAGGCAAGCTTGAAAATAGTATAATCGTAATCATTCTAAAAAATTGGGGTTATGAGAAAGGTGAAATCTTTCGAATGTTACGGCTTTCTGGCATAATACCCGGAACATTCTGTTAAGTATCGTCAAAATATTACGGGTTAATCAATCAATCTGGATCTTCACGCACTGTACGAATATTATTTCCCTATTTTTCTTTTTCCAAACTTAGTTCCGATAGGAAATAGAAAAATTTGTAGTTTCAGCATGCGTAGTTGTAACATTGTTGTCTTTTACAAAACAAAAATATGTATGTAAGCTATTTGAGTGCAATTTATTTTACAGTTTTGAATGCACGCACTTTCAGAAAACTAGCAAATGAATCTAAGGACGTATTTCACAACTTCTGGAATGCATTGTAAACGCTTTTCCTTCTATTTCGCTCCTGGTCAATTTTCCTTCCTTTCCCATTATATCCTCACAAGAGTTCTTTTTTACTGGTAAACTTGCTTAATTTTGCCATAAAGGATTTAAATTTAAGGCTTTCAGGAAATTTTGCCACTGCAGACTCTTTCTCTGTTGCGGAATAGCGGCGACTCAACTCTAAACTTCTACGGCTTACTTCATTGTTGGTGGTTGCATCTCATGTGTTTTTTCGGTGTGTGTACATTTACATCAACTTAAATTTGCCTTGATTTGATATTTTAACTGAAGCTGATAGATCTCCCGAAAATTAATTTAAATACCAGATCCAAAAATGTTACTAAACTTTTATTTAAAAAAAAAAAAATTGTTGAATAAAATTTCAGCTTTCAGTGATAAATAAAGCATTTCTAGATTTATAAGCCCTCGTATGAATGTGTAGCCGTCTTCGACTTTATGAAAGCTAGGTTCTGATAGGCTACTAAGTGACTCGGGGTTTTCCACATATTATAATACCACCATTTTTTTTTAATAAAAAAAATTATAAAAACAAAACTGTCTTGATCTTTCTTTGTCTTTTATTCACATTCTCTTAGGAATACCTTACCTTCATAAATTAAGCCCATCCAAGCTGGATATTTCGACAAGAAAAAAAAATGACTATAAGCAGATATATCGCATAAAAACGATCTAATTTCCATAAAGTCTTTTGGACGCCCTCAGATTCTCATGCCTACACAGAAAAAAAACATCAAAATGCATTTAAGAATATGTCGCGGTTAGTTCATTTGCCTCATGATGGCGGATGATAATGATGACTCTTTTAGAATTCTACACCACCTTCGTTAAAATATGTATACGAAGGTGTTCGTTCCATGCACACTGATGGTTCGAATTCGAATCGAATCATGCACGGTGCATTTATTAATTGAAATAAATTCCACATTTTATTACGTTCGGCATTTCTTTTATATAGGTAAGTCCAAATGTCCAACAAAATCTTTAGGGGCCACGATGGTGATTTTTTCGATTTTGCTTTTGCTTCGAAGAAACATCCTGGTGTTGAAGACCTTAGAACGAACAGCAACCGAAAAAAACAACAACTATTGTATCTTTCTATCGAAGTCGGCTCCTATATTATGAAGGTTTGAAGCATTTTCTCAACCGCATATAGCCTTTGTGCAGGTTGAATAAAAAAAAAAATGGTAATTCCTTAAGTAGGTATATCTTCGTGGTATCTCTGGTTTATTTTTTTGTTTCTTTAATTTTGGTTTGCTTTTCGGCTTACTGCGGACCTGATGGCCGCCGCCGTTTTCGTGGCCAATGGCAGGGGCAAACCCCTCTAAAATAATTGAGACAAACAGGTATTTGCTTTTTGTTTTATTAATGTCCTAACACAAAGATACGAAGCCAGAGATAGAATGAAAAGAACAAGTTGATACCTTTAGAAAGACAAGACAAAACACAGAGGAGGGAATATAAAGAATCGTTGTTGGTTTTTTTTTTCTTTTTAATTTTTGAAGAAAGGAATGAAACAATGGAAACGTTGACGTGTCCGGAAATTTATTCGACTGGGCTTTGTAACCTTACAAGTCGTTGTCCTCTTGATTATAATTTTCTTCATCTTGTGTGTTGTTTTTTCTCCTTTCTTTCGTTCTTTTTTTCATTCCCTCCCCCTACTTCAGAAAGACTTTCTCTTCATGGAAAACTGATAGAGTCATCAGAAAAGAAAAGAAAAAAAAAACACCAAGTCCCTTCTTCCCGGTGGTGTTGTCCGAAAGAAAATTTATTAAAGGTCGACGATTCGTGACGGAGATGAGTTTCTCATCCCCTATCAACCTGATGTAATCTTTTTGATAAGTCAAAGGTAGTAAAACACATAAAACTAATGAAGATTTTTTGTTTCTCTTCTTTTTTTTTTAAGAAAAAAAAATTTGAAAAAAAATGGAAATAATATTGAATAATATATTTTAAGGCGTTGGTACCTACTTTTTAAAGAAATTTCGTAAATTTTCTTCAAATTTTAGGTATGTATATGGTATCGCATTACTTGATCGCTAAGATTTAAAATTGTAATGGCGTTTGTCCAATGAATTTAAGGTTGATTTATATATTAAGATGTCTCGATGCACCTGATCCTGACGCGGTAGAAATAATAATTAATTTCATACTTTCCTTTCTCTAGGAAAGAGTAGGTATTTTCTATTGATAACTCAGATAAGCAGGTGTATTGAATTTAATGACTATCAGTCCAGTTGGTTTAATATTTTTAGAAATTTGCGTGCTTAAATATTCCAATAGTAAAAAATGTTTCTCAATAATATCAATAATCAAAAGACTTGTCTAAAGTTAAATTCTTAAGATCTCATCAGCACCTTTAAATTGAACGCAAGTTTCTTTTAGTAAGTCAAATTGTATTCGCTTGCTTGTTTTTAACAGAAACAAATGTCTTCAGTTTAGGTTTTCTTACAGCAAAACGTGTGCTATCCCGATAGAATTTTTAGCGGGATCAAACAATATAATGATTACTAAAAACTGTATTAATTTTGTATTATTGCGTTCAATGCTAATAGTACAAAAGTATTGTTAAGTGTTGCTTATTTCTATACGAAACAGCCTTTGAATTATTTAAGGGATTATCCATAGTAAGCAATATTCAACCAGTAATAACACATAGACTTTTTCAGCTCATATTACTGTTTTTTCACACTATTTAATTACAGAAGTCGGCCATTGTTATTGATATCACTGGTCTACAAGGTTTTTGCTGCCCAAACTTTGATTATGGTTTCTAAAGGTTTTTGACGTGTTGAACTCGAATCCGAAGTCAGAGTTTTCAAAGTGGGTCTAGTTACTCGATTAGGTTCGCTCTTTTTGTAACTTTTTTGTTTATATTCGGATTTGAAAGATTGAGGTGTCCAAATTTTGCTGAAATATTAGGCTATAACAAATTATAATTTGTATATAGTTAAACATAAATACATTCAGAAAAACGTAATGGAAAGCAAAATCAATTTTTGTTATCGTTTTTACAAAATGGTATGAAATATTTTTTAATTTCACAAAACAATGTAATATTCAAAAATTTGATTTTGAATATTAAAATCTGTAACCTTAGTTTCAGTTGCATAATTTTAACAGATTTAACACATTCTATTAAATAAAATGTAAAACTATATTTTGCATACAAATATTGGACAGTTATTTTACTATCTGTTTAAACAATTAAAAATTTCAATTAAACTACACGTAAAATATCAACAAATATTTTGATACACAATTTGTTTCAACAAGACACTCACAAGCCTTGTTATATCATTGAGTAATATCAAAAATTGTATTAATTCGATTTCTCACATAAACCAGTTAAAAAAAATTTTTGACGTAAATGTTGTCAGTCCATTTCCTTTGTTGTGTTCTGTCAGAAGTCGTACATTGCGATGTACCTACATACCTGGTGTGGGCATTCATTTCATAGACTGTCGGCTTTTATTGAAATTGTTGTTATTTGTTTATTCAACTGGCGACTCATTTCCTTCCGGTTCCGGTAGAAATTCTCGCCAGTAGCCGTGGATTGCACAACTTAACACATAAGCTTAAATAGTATGAAGCTTTAAATGAGCAGTAGAAATAAATAACATGTTATAATTCGCGGATTCGCCTGCGTTTGTTTTAAACAATAAAAAATGTTAATTTATGTTAAAATCATTCAAGAATTCGTGACAAAACAACAAAAAATAAAATTACCAAAACTATCAATTTCATGTTAGTAATGTGTCTAATTGCCTGCTCAATAGTGTCTAAACGGCTTACTTTTAAACATCCAAAATAATAAAATCAAAGAACCAAAGTATGTAGAGAGATTCCCATATAATATTTATGGCCACTAAAATTGTATAATTAAAAAGTGTTTTGATTTTTTTTTTTTTTTTTGTGTTTTAATTCTTTTCGACTTAAAGTCAGTTTTATTGAAAGTTGAGGTAGGTTTGTTATAATAATCACTATTCCGTTATGTAAACAAAAAAATATAAAACTAAATATACTACACCATTGAGCATATAAAACCAGGGAGATGCTCATCATTCTTTAATGATTGACGATGATAAAAACACTTCGAAGATTCATATTGTATTTTTGTTTTATTTTTTATTGACATTCATGAAATAAAAAATGTGTTTTTTTTGTTGTATCTCCATTCAAGGAGTTTAGTTGGTAATAACATGAGTTTTCTGTCATAATTGTTATTGCTATACAACAATACTATGAAAACTATATATGATTATGAAGAAGTCTATTATAGAGAAGAGAGAGAGTGTCTTTCACTTTCATCGACACTGGTAATAGTTGTCGTGCTTCCAAGCCACAAACGAAAGATTACAAAAAAAAAAAAAACCGACATTGCGCCCAATTTTTATGAGCTATTAATTGTGTGCTATGAAAATTAGGCGCATTTCTGTTTTGTTATTGTTGTTTGTTTTTGCTTTGATATCAAAGCACTTGTCACAAAAAGAAGCACATAGACAAGTTTAATATAGACATCAGATTTTATTACTGGAAAATGTGAGCTTGTCGTTATTTGAAGTTGTCTAATCTGCGTGATATAAAATTTTAAACACATAGTCATAGGCGTTATTTGCTTATTTTTAAAGGAAATGATAAGTTATCACCACATTTAACTGGTGATCAAGTGAGTTGATACTGTATACTGATATGATTTGTTCAACAAATGAGGTAGTTTAAATAGAATATTTTATTTATTTGTTAAAAATGTTCCACTTTTTATGAGTGTGGGTTGTGACGATTTTATTTTAATAAATCTTTTTTTGGAAAGGACGAAATTATAACCAAAAAATTTAGAAAAATTCATAATTTGTTTCAATAGACAGTCGAGTTGTCACTCGAACATTCAATTTGGTTTTTGTTTGCTTTTATCTGATAACTAATATCAACTAAACTTTTCTTAATTTGAAGTGCCGAAGAATTCAAAGTTGTTAAAAAAGTTTTCAAAAAATAAGGTTGTAAAATAACTTTTTCAAAAAAAAATTATGTGTACAAGTTCATTTATCTACCCATGGCTGAGATACCGTATAGAAATTATCATACAAAGTAATATGCAAATTTGTGTCTAGAGACATAACTGCTTTATGAATAAAACATATAGAAAAACTAAGTTCAAACGAGTTTGAATTATATTCCATTCCAAGGTTTTATGAGTCTGAGAGATTAATATTATTATTATTATTTATAAGGTGATGATGTGCAGTGATTTATATCATTTCGTTTGCTAACCAAAATCTCAAAATAAAATTTTAATGTCTAGAAAATACATTCTAAAAAGACTGTGTATTATCCCATAAATTATTTTCCTAAAGGGATGACAGCCAATGAAATTTTGTCTTTTTTTTTATTTTTTAAATAATTCAGTTTTAAGTGGAAAAATAGTTCATGGACTTGAACAAACAATCATTGAGGGTCAGTTTTGTGTGACTTAAAAAAAAAAAACGAAAAATAATAAAATTGTGTTTATTGTTGGTGACATTCAAAATGCTACCTTTTGCATTTTACAATATTTTTGTGCATGGCGCATCAGTTATAATATTAAACAAAAATTGCTTATTTTTTCATTAACTATACATTTCGGCGAATAAAAGGCGTAGTAAATTCGAATTTGAAATCAACATTTCTTTGGATACAATATTGATATTTGTTTTGCAACAAAATATAAGGATATACTATACATACATGTTTGTATGAACAGACGGAATATAATGTGTTGTATTAAATAAAAAATTTCACCAAATATTAGCTTTTTATATTAATATGATTTTCAACTTTTCCATATATATTTTGAATGCCAAATTCAAATTCATATATTTTGTTTAAATGGTCAGCTCCCTTCCAACCGATTTCAATGAATATGGAAGGAAACTTTAGAGAAAATCTGATCTTCAAAAATGCATTTACAAAATGTATGCAAACTTTACTTAACTTTTAAAAAAATAATTAAATCAATTTTCAATGTTTTAACGATTTATTTTTAGTTTTTACCATTCTTCTAGAAAAGTACCAAATATACAGTAAAATTGCAACAAAAGTTATTGTGTTTACAAATTTCTCACCCCATAAAAATGTCTAAGAACAAACACCCAAAATTTTGAAAATAAATACTTTACTTTATTTCCTACCTTAATAATTTTTTTCAAAAACAGTTGTCATACTTGCGCAATATTTTTGTTTTTATGGTCTTTTCAATGCATTTATATTAACTTTAGTTCAAAATTCAAAATCAGGTGCTCAAATGTTTTTTAGGTACCTATTGAAAAAATCCGAAAATTATATATTCTTTATTTTTTTGACAAACTGATTTTGTATAAGCTTCACAAACTTGAAAATAGTTTTATCCGAATTTCAACAAAATTCAACAACGACCAGCCACCAGTGGAGAACGGTACCGTTGGCTCACAAATGGATTCGAGATGGTTCGCTTATAAAATTTGTTAACTTGTTGTTTCTTGTCGGATTTTAAAGATTGAGGGGTTTAAAATAGCTGAAATATTAGGCTACAACATGGTGTAATTTTTTGTACAACTACATATAAAAATAATGATTAAAAAAAATCGTTTTACTTATTGTCTTTCTATCTATTTTTCATAATTCTTTTCAAAACATTTTTTTTTAATTTTCTTGTTCCATTCTTAATTTTTTCAATTTCAGTTTTAATAACAATTTTCTTTAGCTAAATCTTCGATTAGTTTGTATAACCCAGCACTTTTGCATCCAACTAAAAACATTCAATCTCCGATTCCACTCTTCGGCATTGAAACAGACCAAAAGTCAAAGGGAGTATTGAATTAATCTACTTCCATTACGAATATAATTCATTTTGAACCATTCACAGTGTGGAACTGCTAGGTAATGTTAAAGTTTAAAATATTGAGTAATGTTTATTGAATTCCGAGACGGGATAAGCGGGATAAAACGGGTTCTTAAAAAGCGGACTTTCGAGAGACGGGATTTTATTTAAACGGGATTATTTAAAGCAGGATTTAAAAAAAACAGTACTTTAGAAACGAGATTTTAAACTTTTATTTTTCGGGATTTAAGAAAACGGGATTTTGAAAATCGGGATTCCGATATACGCTTCCAATTGGGTTTCAGTAAGAGATTCTATTGATGGGCTTCTTAAAAAACGGTCTTCTTCTGTCATACTGATAGAACTACAGAAATGTGAACAAAATTACCAAACCACGTCACAATCTCAGTCTTATGTAAAGAAATAGATACTGAAGAAATTATAAGATTTTATTTAAATGTTTAAATAATTAGATAAAATATTGCAAATTTAATAAGATTATTTCATCAAAATTTAAATAATATTTAATAAAATAATTTTACCAGAAAAATAAAAAGATGTAAGTAGGTACCTACTGTTTCTGTATATATGTATAATTAGCTAATTATAAAAAAAAAAAAACAAAAAAATGTTTCTAAAAATGAGTGCATTCACACGTTTTCGCCTCTCCATACGCTCCATTGAGTTAAAGAAAAAACCCTAGTAGGTAAATGAAAAAAGCAATATTTGTCGGTTATGTTGAATTCTTGCTTTGCTCGTTTGGATATCTAGTTCTTGTATTTCTACTTTCCCACCAAAAGAAGAACATGGTCTTGTTTTAAAGAAGAACAAAAAAACATGTTCTTATTATATTTTTTTCATTTATATATACCTACTCTAGATCTTAAAGTGGTTTTTTTGTCGTTTCTTTTAACCTTTTTTTTACATTTTTTGTGTAGATATACAAGAAAAAAAACGAGATACGCCTTTTATATAATTTTTCAAGCAATTAGTTTTATTAATTCTTACAACTCTATCAAAATTTGCATACCTAGTAATAAATGAAATATAAAAAAAAACATAGGGTTACCTTCAAGTAGCCAATTGCAATGATTTATGACAAGTTTGACTACTGGCTTTTCAAAATTTCCATTTTTTCTTTTTTCATTATTTTACATGAAAGAGAACGGATAAGATTCCTGATTTCATCTCTTTCAATTCCATCATATCACCCAGGTAGTTCAAAAACTTGCTTACCTTTCAACACGAAAATATAAGCATCCCTCTTTTTTTATGTTCATTTCTTTTCTTCTATGACGAACATAAAAATAAAATAATTATCACTTAAGCGTAAAATTGTCATGTTATCCTATCACCAGATACACTATTTTAACTAGAGATTTCCATATATACGTTGGTACCTACATTATGTAGATATAAGGAACAAAAACAATCTAGGTATCTGTATGGAAGAGTCCTTTTTAAGCAAACAAACTTCAATATAATCATAGTTTTACGACTCTTCTCTTTATTTGTCTGTCTTGTATTCAACTAAATAAGGGACTTGTATTTATAATAATTATTATTGTCAGAGAAAAACAAACACAATAAAAATTAAATAAACGAACAAAACAACAACAATTGGGATACAATTCATACCTTCATGACAATAAATTCGCAAATTAAAAGAAAAAAAACTTCAATCTATTCGAGTAAAAGGGGTTGTTTGCTTGTTTGTCACGAAGACATTGTTTGTCTATATTCGGCACAAAATTTCAATTGAATTTATTTTGTGTAGTTTTTGTTGAATTTTATTTTGGTCAGCGTATGAGGTGGAACTGTTTGTGGATAAATTAAACGAGATTTAAGGTTTCCAAACCCCACCACTAGATGGAGTCTATCTGCTTGAGAAGAAGAGATTCACAAACCAACTACAATCAAGCATGCGTGTACACACTCGCTACACAGTGTTGTCTAAAGTAACTCTCAAAAGAGAAATTGTGTATCTTCACATGTGTAAGATGCATAAAAATGTATGAAATTTGGAGAATATATTCATTTGAAAATTATCTTTAATTTGAGATATCTTACAATTTTGTATCTTTTTTATAAAGTGTAAAAGATACGGACCAAACATTTGATATATTATTAAAATATTTTTTTTGTAATATTTTTTTTATAAAAGAGAATATACTTACTAGCCATGGCCAAATAACACATCATCGACTATAATGTCAATAGTCCTATCGGTGTATCTTTCTTTATTCTCTCTTAACAATATTTTCACCCCCACAATTTTATTTTCTCTTCTCTTGCGTGCATGTAAAGTGAATAACCATACGAAAAGTCACAATCTCATGTGATGATAGGAGGTATTGTGTATCTTTGCGATACAATTTTTCAAGTGGATTTTTTCCTTAGCGCGCGCTCAAAAATAAATTGTATTCTTGTACAACATTTTGTCGTCTCACACAGATACACACACACACATCGACATTAGAATCATATGCGCCCATGCATTACAGAGAAGACACAGAGCTACGATGTGATGATGATGATATTATACTTTCAACGACGACAACTACGACGTCGACGCAGGGCACACGTTTTCGTTTCTTCTTCTTCGTCGTATGGCTGATTGTGAACTCTGAACACTGTCTTGTATTGGGGGTTTTTATAATATTGAAGCGTTTTACGTGAAATCTCTGTTTTCAGTGTAAATTGGAACTTCGCGGTGTACGGTTGGGCTAAAGTCACAGACAAACCCCCACGTTAAGAAATTACTCCAAACAGAGAAAATATTCTCGCTGTTTTGAGAGAGAAACGAAAATAAAATAAAAAAAAAATTTAAAGAAAATCCGTCAGCAAAAGATAGAAAAGTTTCTGGATTTTGTTATTCGTATTCAATTTTCTTTCTTATTAGAACTTTATGGACTGCAAAAAGAAAGAACGTCGAGGCCTGTTTCGTTTCTTTTTTTTTTTGAAATTTAAAAACTAAAGTTTAAGTATATTTTTCTTGGAAATTGAAAATAAATTTCGTATAAAAATATTTTGTGTGCAATACAAAAAAATTATGTTAAATTGTAGAGCAACTAAGTTGTGAATAATAAAATTATTATATGAGTGCATTATCTGCGACACTATCTAATTGTTTTGATTTTTACCTTCGTTGTTCCTTGTTATACTTCGTTGCTTCATTGCAATTTTTTTTATATGTGATATAGTTGAAGTTTTGAAAATACCTATATAAAACTTTGAAACATTTAATTTGTGTACAACTTTATTTATAAAAACATTTATAACATTACAAAAAAAACGATAACTAAACAAAGTGCTTTCTCGCCCTTTTATTATGTTTGTTTCCATGCACCTTATACCTTCATCCTACATCCAAACTGCAACTATCTAATAACTGCCTCTGCTTGTTCAAACAACTTTTTGGATTGTCACCACGACGACAACGACTTCATCAAATATCATCTGGATTTATATTTCTTTCATAAATTAACTTAAAATAAATAAAAATGATCTCAAAAATTATTTAAAAATTAATTTATTAAACAAAAAATTAAAAAAAATCATTGACCTGTGAAATTTTATTAAAATCGAAAAAATAAAATAATTAATAAACCAAAAATAAAACATAAATATCCAATTGCTCTTTGAACGATATTTTACCAACAAAAAAAATCTCTGCTCTTTGTGACTGTGAATCTTAAATAAAAAAAAAATTCTCTCACATTAACAAAATAAATCTCATTCTCCCCATTCTCGTGTATAAATCGTTCTCTTAACTTTTCGTTTGTATATCGATTTATCACATATGTGTATGCGCTCGTCGTGTATTCTTTGACTCTTTTTGTGTGTTATTATTCTCTTGAATTACTGCCGGTGTTAAATAATTAAAAAAAAAAAATCTGGATCAATCGCAAATGCACCTGCGAATCATCGGTGGACGATTAAATTTCTTAAATCGAAATATATTTTGAATTTAAAATCTTAATCTAACAAAAACTCGTTACTGACAATAAAAAAAAAAAAAATAATATTTTGTATTTTCATAAATCGCGTGAACTATAAATATTTTGTGAACTTGTTTATAAAAATCGTTCAAAATAACCGTAACTATTCCACCCCTTCCCCAAACAACCATCCCGCTGGCGTGCGCTCTATACGACCCCCACGATGTCTCGGCAGGGTCGCACGCCGCTGCCGGGACTTGGTGGGGGGCACACCATCATCATCATCACCATCCGACCCATAATAATCATAACCACCCACACGCGCAACTTACAACGCATCAACAAACAACACCGACACATTCCACCCCGGTTATGTATGAAGATCCTCCGATTATCGTTCATCAGCAGCATCAGCAACACCAGCAACAACAACAACAGCAGCAACAACAATCCCAGCTCACACAACAACAGGTTACCCCCCTTGGTCAGCGAAGTCCGCAACCTTCACAGCAGCAACAGCAATCCCATCTCACGTCACCCCATCATCCGCAGCATACAACATCCGCAACAGCAGGTCCAACGATTTCCGGATCCGGTGCGAATCCTCAGCAACAGCAACAACAAACAGCTGCCAGTGTACAACAACAGCAGCAAAACACAGTGGCGTCCGGCCAAACACAAATCGTTGCGCCAACAACGGCGAGTGTTTCACCAGCGAGTGTCAGTTCACAACCACCAGGTGAGATAAATTTTGTTACCATTTTTGTCAAAATCAACAATTTCCGAAATTTTTCGAACATTGATTACTATAAACGCTTTTAACATAAAGATATGTCCATACTTGCAGGCCCCCTTCATATACCCGCGATACGGCCCGGTTTCGAGGCTGATGCTTCGGTAAAACGGCATCCGCATCCATGGGCGTATGATGGTGACAGCTTTCCCCAATACCATCAGCAATATTATATAGATAGAGATCGTAAGCCTGTGTTTTATCCGTATCCAGAACAATTTCAGGTAAGCAATTTTTTTGTATATAAATTTTACATTTTTTTACAAATATAACAAAATAAAAATTTAATTCATAAAGAGTCTGAAATGAGTTAGAAAAGCTGAAAAGGGGCACTTAAAATAAATAATTCTAAACTTTTTAACATAAAAAAAAAAAAAAACAAATTTCGAACAAATTTTTATATCTAGGGCTTAGGGAATAGGTATTGTTGAGGAATAACGCAAATGTTTTCATAAAAAAAATTTATTTAAATAGTTCTATTATAAATATTATATTTAAAAAATTCAGAAATAAATAATTTTCGTTCTATAAGAAGTATACCCAAAAACGATTTTATAGAAAGAAACTTGTTTTTCGTTTAGATTTTATCGTCATAAGTGCAAAGCATTTTTATCAAAGTATACATTAGCATAGTAATTGAATGTAAACTCTTATTTAGTATAATAAATAACATTCTAAAATTTAAAAAAAAAAAATTGCGCATTAACTATTAAAAAGTTTAGTGCATATAATTTAATTGCATAAGATTAAAAAAAACCTGAAGGGTCTCAAATTTACGTTTTACAGATTGAAGCTCCAATTCTATCATTCTATGGACTAGGAAATTCCTAAATAATTTTTCACGAAGTTTCAATAAACTTTGAGTACTCAAAAAATAAATTAAAGACATCAAGAACCAGTATTTACCTATTTTAAATTATAAGCTCAAAATATTTCGTCGAATCGACACAAAAAACATTCTTTATCGAAAAATGATTTAAATTTGAAAATTTCAGAGCACCAAGTAAATATTTATTATAAAATTCGAACTGAATCGTATCGTCATTTTCGACTCTCTTTGGTTTGTTCAATTGACCATTTACAATCAAACTATTTCGCTAATGTGAGTTCCAAATAGGAACATCAAAATAATCCCCAGCCCTAAGCAAACGCTTAAATTGAGAAAAACGAAATCAAAATTAGACACGATTGGAATTTCATAATTAGCCTGATTATTTCGTGTGGCTACACTGCGGGAAAAAAAACGCAATGCAAAATTTAATTGGTCGGAAAATATCAACGTTTTTTTTTATAGAAAAATAACAATAGGTAAGGCATCCAACTGGTTAATCAAACAAAGCTGGTTGAAATTCCGTTTGGTTTCCTATTTTTGGTTTTCTTTAGTATTTCTTAAAGATGAATGACTTTGGTTCAATTATATTTACTTTTAAGGAATACAGTTTGTATTAAATTCGTCTGTCTTGATTTTGAAATTTTCTTCTTCGAAACTAAATCATTTCGAAAAATAGTTAAATCAAAGTGGATATCATTAATTTTACGTTGTTTGTAATTTTGTTTGTACTTATCATAACTAGAATTGCAAATTTTCGCTCTTTTGACATAGAAAAATAGTATTTTACTTACAAATTAAAAAATGTCACCAACTTCTTACTAACTACAAGAGTGGCTGTATTTTTTTCAATGTTTGAATTACTTTGAGGTTAAGACACCACCCCCTCCCTTAAAGTAATCATATAAATAAAGAAATATGTATGTAACTCTGCAAAATTTTATTGAACATTGACACGTAGCACTGAGCAGTTGAACATTTGCATGAATAATGCACGCAATTGTGTAGCCTCGTACTTAAAAACTTCCTGAATTTGTAAAATAACTAGTGAAAAAAATTGAAACTTGCTGCATGCAAGTTTTTATGAAAAATATTTATTAATAGAAAAAATAATAAAATCGAAAGATTTTTTTGTAGCATTTAAAGTTCTTATAATTTACTTCGTATATTTATTGGATCATAAATAAGGGAGGGGCTTACTAGAAAACATTTTTTTGAACTTTTTTAATCACTATTAACTTTCTTTTAAATAGGTATAAGTGATTTTTTTGATTTTATTGTGAATTAAAATCGTTTTCACCTTAAATTTTTGAAATATCATAGATATCAAAAAATTTATTGAAAAAAAAAATAAATTATTTCTGATATTTTCTACATTATTCAATACATAAATGGGTGTCCAGTTAACATAAGATAATCCTGAAACAGCGTAAAGCCCACTTTTTGACTGCTCTGAAACCGGAAATAAAAATCCACTACCTCAGAGGGTTCTCAAAATAATTGCATTTATTCCTTCAGTGAATTTATATTTTACTTACTTTACATTTTTGAATTTTGAAATTTTATGGAATTCATCCATTTGTAGTCGTGGACTACAAATGGATGAAAATATTCAAAAAGAGCGCGTTAACCGATTTCAATATAGATCACATTTAGGGGGGATAATAAGCGCCACTGTAATAACTACCAATTTATTTTTTCTAAAAAATACTTAACATTTTTTTTAAAGTTAAAATAAAATTATGTCTCAAAAACTGGTTAAAAAATTGAAATGTTAGATAAAACAAAACTTCTAGAATATCTGGTAAGGTGAATTTTATAAAGGATGTCGCAAAAAAATGAAAAAAATGTAAAAAAGCTTTTTAAAATGTTCCAATTAATTACTTCCTTAATGTGAAATATTTTGTAGTGATTTTATGATGATACAAAAGACCTAAGTCTAGGATCAAATAGGGCAGGTACGAAAAATTACCCTTTTTGGTGTTTCAAGCTTTCTTAATGTGCCCTTAAATCGAAAAAAGCTGTTTTGAACTGCCATATTAAAAATGTGAAGTTTTTAAAATGCATGCAAAATTATTTTTTTTGTTTCGGTTTCGTTCTTTTCGCTCCTTACTCCCGTTCTCTTTTTTTAATTCAGTTGTTTTGAAATATGAGTATACGGGCAGTTATTCCACAGCTAAATTTTACCCCAAAGTATTGAGAGAAATTGAAAACAATGAAATGAAAGTTTCAAAACATTTAAAAGTAGTAGAAGTAGTTTTTCAATCATGTTAAACAGTTTTGTAATTAATGTTTGTTTTATACCCACTGTTTGTGCTTAGATTGCTTTACATATGTATATACTTTTAAGGGTAAAAATTATTTTTAGTTAAATATTTTTGATATATTTCACCATTTCCCTACATTAAAGTTTAGTTTAAATACCGTTTAAAATAAAATTTTTAACTTCAGTTGCATTTTTTTTTTATTCCTACAGTTAAGATATAAAGTTTGAAACATTTGAAAATTTGAATAAGATCGAATGATACTACAATTTAAGTTCCCTCAGACAGGGTTGTAGATCCACTTACTCCACAGCTCCAAATTAAAATTTGAGTTAGTAAAACCTCATGCCTAAAATATGTGGTATATCATTTTATTCTTAATCGTATGAAAATATTTTGTGTTGATTTGTGCGAGTTTTTTCCTGACCGATATTTATATACCTGCATCGATAATATTAGAGTGTTATTCACTTAATAAGACTCTAATTTATGTTTACCTTGGGACTTTACATAAGGAAAGTATCTGTTTATCTAAGTTCAACAAAATCAAACCATGGAAAGTTGCGTGCCGAACGCGCACCATGTACAATACTTGGCTTAGGTTACATAAAAGTATGCATAATTTGAAGGTACCACCTTAAAAATTTAGTTTTTAACTTAGCGATATTAATAGGTGGGTTTAACAAATACTTAGGCCGTAATTGAAAAAAACTAATTACAAAACATAAAGAAGCCTATAGTTAATAGGTATATGTAGACAAAATTATTTGGAATATTTTAATATATTAATTGATTTTTATTTTAAATAACTTATTCATCCTTTTAAATGTATGTTGTCTTTGTATATGTATGTTCACTTATATTTCAATTTGTATATTTTATTTATAGCCACCTTACTGGAATTATCGTGATCAAACTTCATATTTGAACGACGAACGACATGCATCGGTAACAGCCGGTGCTGCTGCTCGTCAATCAGTTGAAGGTGGCTCTCAGTCCAGCTATGAAACTCCAACGTATTCATCTCCTGGTGCATTACGAGCATATCCAACGGATGCGTATGCAAGTGCTGGTAAGTTTGCCTTTATTATTTTTTAATTTTCTTTAAAAATGTTAAACTATAAATCTTAGTAATGAGTCGCAAAAAAATAAGCCACATTTTTTTAAATCAATAAAAATGTCGTTAATTTTATGGCGAGTTAAATTACCAATATAGTTTGAAGAAAGTAACACATGTTAAAAATAGAGTCACGAATTTATTAAATTAAATTTATATAATTGAAGTATTGTTAATACTCTTAACAATACTTTAATTATATAGGTAGATAGAATTGAAACATTGTATCAATTGTTACTTATAGATTAAATTGTTTTAATAAATCTATTAATTGTTAATAAGGTTCATCGTATTCTTGAAAAAAAATCAAATAATAAAATAAGATAAAAAACGGGGGAGAGTGGTGCCAAAGAGCCCACTGTACGACTATATGTAATTTTTAACCTTACTGAGCTCCATCATATATCAATAATAAAGTTATTAAATGCCCATTTCACGGACATTTCGATTTAGTTATCATTCAAAAACGTTATTCGATTTGTTTAAAAGATTAATCTTTATCTTGCAAGAACAGAGTTCTATTATAAGGAAAATTAAAAATTCTAGGTTCATCTGTTTTCCCCCACTTTTTCCTACATCAAATGTATATTGTATAACCGCCTGCTCCCCCACGTTACACTCAGAAAAAAACATTGTAATTGCAAGATTTTTATTCACTGCCCCAACAATAATTCTTTTTTCAACAATGTCAAATGTTAAATCTTATTAATGTAAACGGACAAAAAGTCAACATGATTATTTTCTCAAAAAATTAGAAAATGTAATAGAAGTCTTACTCATTTGTGTTTAATTTTCAAAAATTGTTTAGTAAAACTAACATTTTGGTTCTTAAAAAATGAGTTATTGTTTCAGCAAGTTTTTGTTAATCCAACATTCTATTTTGATCACAATCTAACAACAATTCAAAATTCTCAACTCAACTATTTTTTAATTTTCTGAGTGTACCATTTGAAATTGTCATATAAACTTTTGAAAACCGTAGTTCTCTGGAAGTATCTGTTCTTATAATTTTGATGTCTAATTACCGTTTTTCGGACAGCTTCTTGAACTTGAAACAATAATGTGTTAGATGTTTTTATTGTTCACAGGTAGGCATTTCTCTTATGTCAAATAAGGCACATTATACCAAACACAAAACATAAAACAACAGCTACAATATGCAATGACTTTGATGGCCTCAAAGTCCCGTTTTCTTATCAAATCAAAAGTGAACAAAAAAATTTAACGATATTGATAAATGTCTCTGAGTTACATATACAGCATACATACATATCTTGTACATTGCTATTTCACAACCGAAAAAATTAAAACCAACTTTTTTGCAAACAACCACTTTTTCTCGATTTATTTCTGATTTATACGTGAGTTTAAAGAAAAAAATAAACACAAAAAAAATATTCTTATCAAATTGTATATCCATGCAAATTATATGATATTGAAAACTGTTAATGATCAAAAATTAGAGTTCGATTTTTATCAATCGAATCTAGTATAGGTGTGCATCGAAAAATCACAGTCATCATGGCCAAAAGAATAATCTTAAATTCACATTTTGGTTAATTAAGACGTTTTGGAAACGAGTTAAAGGGGCAATTAAAAATCGAATTTGTCTTTAGATCTGGTTTAAGATTGATTTAAAATTCAATGTTTAATTTTTCTGTCAGCTGACGTTTAACGTGGGAGAGATTTAAAATGCAAATTTTTGAATTTATTAACTCAAAATAAATTGCTTTTGTATTTTTATATCTTAGTTAGATATGACATGGCTATTAAACTCAATGAAATTGAGATGTTATAATGAAAGAATGAACGGGGTAATTATTTGACATTTTATTGGCAAATCATTCAAATGCATTGGACACTAAAATTATTTATTATCCATGAAATGTCATTTAGTGTTAGATTGGGTTCATCAATCTCTCAAATCTTTTTATAAGTTTCAATGATGTATTTATGTATGTATATGTACATACGTTACGTGTTTAAAATCATATTACTTTCTTTTTGACATAAAATATAGTAATTACTCTATTATAATGCTTTTTAGGTAAAAAATTAGAGCCAGAAACTTATTCTTGAGTTTTATATTGAAATACAAATTTTTTAGTTGATAGCTTGGCAACTACTTATTTTTAAATTTTTATGCAAAAAATTAGATTTTGTTCGGTTTAAACTGTTAAACAGTTTTTATTTTAGAAATTGCTACTACCAATTTTTAGTCAAAAACTGAAAACTATGCGTAAATATATCTTAGTTTTTGAGAAATCTGCAAATAACGAGATCTAGATCTGAACTTTCAAACAACAATTTTTATAAAATTACTAGATAAAGTCATAATTAGATCAAAATTATTTATTTACAGTCTTTGAAAAATTGGCTTGTTTTAAGACCAACACAACCACTAAATCAAAAGCTACAACCATTTAAACTTAATCAGTCGTGGTATTATAAAAAATTAAATAAATTCCTTGAACCCGTTATTTGACTTTGTGCAAAGGGGCACAGCAAAATTTAGCTAAGAGATAATTTCAAAGCTAATAAAAAAATTCATCGAAATCCGTGAAGTCACTTATGAAAAAATTAGAAAAAAAATTGCTTTATGGGAGAAACCGTCCATATGGAAGAATATTACTTAAAAATTTTAATCGAAATCGCTAGAGCCGTTTTTGAGTCCTAGTAAAATTTGCATTTCCCCTTTAGGAAATCGCAAAAAAAACCAATAACTACCAAGTTTGACGTGATTTCTTCTCTATCATTGTAATGTCATGTCTGATTGTTATCACGAGTTCGATTTTTTTTATGAATCCTTAATTAGTTTTTTATAATTCAAAAATAAAAGATATTTTTATTTCCAATTTTTGGTTTTAATTTTACTAAACAATTCTGTTAAGTTTTAGTGGAATTAGTTATGATGTCTCAGAGTAAATTTGCTTTTAGTTTAGTGCTAAATGGAAAAAACTGAAAACATTTCTGTCAAATTTGATAAAAATTAACTGATTTTTTCTTTAATGTGTTTTTGAAGACTAGGGTTTCTAGTAATGTTTTCAACTATACTCGTTGAAATAGCATAAAATGCTACTGAGTTATAATAATTAAAAAAAAAGCTTATACCTCATATAAAAGAAAGGTTTTGTGTTCGTTCCAGGTTCAGGTTTAACTGTTGGACCTGTTGGCCAATGCACTCCTCCAAGTGCAATGGAATGGACGACCCAGGTTACTGTCCGAAAAAAGCGCAAGCCCTATTCCAAGTTCCAGACGATAGAATTGGAAAAGGAATTTTTGTACAATGCCTACGTATCGAAACAGAAGCGGTGGGAACTGGCTCGAAATTTGAATTTAACAGAGCGGCAGGTAAGTTTATCAGAATTTTCTTCTTAAATTTAGAATACTTCACTTTGAATTTTTTTTTGTTTTTGTATTTTAAACAACTGGACTGAATGTAAAAAGTTGTGTGCAATAATTTTATTTTCCAATGTTATTTTTCTTTCTCTCCCATCATTGCATTTAGGTAAAAATATGGTTCCAAAATCGTCGAATGAAAAATAAGAAAAACTCTCAGCGACAAGTGAATCAACAAAACAATAATAATAGTTCAAATAGCAACCACAATCATGGCCAGGCCCCACAACAACATCCCAATGCACATCACTTGAACTTGGGTCTAGGTATGGGTCATCATACGACGAAGATGCATCAGTGACCTTTAGATAATAGCAGTGCAATGGGATTTGCAACATACTAACATACAACGAATGCATGCAACAAAACACCTTGTTTGACGAATTAAACAAGAGAGTTTAACTCGCTAGAAAAAAGAAATAAATATCTCAAAGAATTAAAAAATACACACAAAAACTCAGTGCAAATAATATAATTTAGATAAAAAAATATGTATTATTTAAAAAAAAAACAAATTAAAACACTTTGCAATATGCTTGAAAAGATCTTAAATTCAAAAAAAAAAAAACAAAAATTCGTCCATTCCAGGTGAATGTTAAAAAAATTATAATCCTGCAAATCCCAAACCAAAAGTACTGCTGACCTAAATAAAACAAAAATAAAAAAAGCAAAACGAAAAATATGAAAATAACATTAAAAAGTTATTTTACTTTCATGATTCTCTTCCCGTCTCTCTAATGAAAGATTTTAGTTAATTTTAAATATAAACATAAGTAAGATGGTAAATAATAACATTTGTTTCAAATTGTATAACAATAGACTTATAAATTTAAAAAGAAAACATAAACACAACAAGTGAAACATAAAAGTAAAATTTGAAATAAATTAAAACAAAAATTCAAATAAAACTTAAATAATGTGTAATTATAATTTTAAGTTCCTGTATATAATAAGTTAATGAGAAAAAATGTATTATTTAATGAATAAATTGAAAGAATTAAAATAAAAAATAAATAAAATTATTCAATTAGTTTAAGTTTAAGAAAATAAAAAAAAAACTCTCAAAAAATAATTATCTAAATTATATGTAAAATTTTGCTTATCTTAAATTAAACAAATAAAAAAAATGTAGTTGTAGTTGTTCAAACAAGTATTTGTCGCTGTCCAGATCTTGTAAACACATTAGTTTTCATAGTGATAAAAAACAGAAGAAAAAAAAAACATAATATTATAAACTATTATATAAATATACGTAGGTGTCCATAAAATACATTATTACATAAAATTAAACATAAATACATACAAAAAGAAACAAAAAATAATAATATTAATACTGTAAGATTGTGTGCGTGTTAATAATTGAAGGCTTTTGAAAAAAAACAATATTACATTTAAATCAAAATTTCATGAAAATAACAAAACCCAAAAAAACAAAACAAAAACTTAAGAAAACAGTGAAAAATTAAAAATTAAACAAAATATTTAAATAAAATAGTAATTGCTTAGAAATGATATTATTTTTTAAAATAATTTTTGTTGATGTTTTATTATTATTATTATTTAATTTTTAAAAAAATAAATTTAATTTAGTTTTTCCCCAATATTTTATATAATTATATATTATTATTTGATAATGAAAGCCCCCTGAATATGTTAAATATAAAATTTTAAAATTAAAACAAAAAAAAAACTGAATTGTTTTATTATGTAGGTGAATTGTTTACTTTTTAAATTAATTTTTTTTTTTTGAATAATGTGAAATCAAGAAAAGAAGGCGACATCAAAACAATATACATAAAGTAATAAAAAATAGACGTTTTTTTTATTTAATATATCACCAAACCTATATAAAAGAATTACAAAAAAGAAAGATTTTGGTTTTATTTTGGGGACAAAAATAATCAACTATGACAACGATGCCAGAATGAAGGTAAGTAAAAAATATTTCCTATGCATATTTATATTGATTTGCCCTTATATCAGAACCATACAAATCTCCATCAAACATCAGTTTTCTAGTTTATTCACTCTCGTCAGATTTAAATTAATTCTTCTATATTATTTCTATTGAATTTCACAATTGCTTTCATCTCAATAAATTTTTTTAAGTCAAAAATAAAAATTCTTAAGAACAAATTTAAAGCCAGTATTTAGGAGCTCGAGACTTAAACTAAACTTCACATTCAGATGATAAAAGACAGGAAAAATGGACTCAAAACATACCAAATGAATTTGAATAAAGACACTTGCATACTTAAAACTGAAAGGAAGTCAATCAACTATAACTGCTGTGTCTTTGATTTTGTAAAAAAAAATATTTTTTATTTTTAATAAATAATTTTTTTTGAAGGTATGTACTCTGTGGTGTATACGTAACCTTTCTTTAGTATTTTTTTAGCATTGACTAAGATTTAAAAGGAACTCAACCAACTGAAACTAGAGTGTGATTATCTGAAAAAATTGAAATACATTAAAAATAAAAAATGTTGTTTTTAAAGGTACACTGTGGCGTATACGTATCTTTTTGTTTTGTTTTTTTAGCATGGAACAAGATTCAGATATACTCCAACCTTTCTTCATCAAAACTAACGGTAAAATATATTGTTTATTTTTTATGATAATATATCGTATATATTGTCAAAATAAATATACAGCGTTGCCACGTATTAACAAGTAGGTATGGCTTTGCCATCATCTATGTAGGTATATTTTTCGCGAACACTGTACAAGCATTGCCATAGGAAACGTGGGTAGAAAATAGGGTTGGCTGAATTTTATTTTCTTAATTACATAGGGGAAGGATCTTTTAGCTTCCGTTCAAGGGTAACTTCATAATGTAAAATCAGGAAGAAAATATTTAATTAATAATATCATAATACAGCCAGAAATCTCTCATTTTATTTTGTATTGGTATTTATAAAAATATTTAACCAGTAATAACACAGATTTTTTCAGACAGACACTATAACTAGGTAAAGAGAGTAACAACACATTTAAATTTTATACTAGGTTATTTTTTTTTTTTGAATTTTGTGTGGAACACAATAAGTTTATTGAATTGCAGAAGTCAGCCATTGTTATTGATATTCTGACTGATTCATTTTCTACACTATAAGTGATAGAAAAAAACTAAACACACCAAAAGATAGGTGGTAGTGGTATAATGTTAAGATCTGATACAACGGAATTTTTCAAAATTCCACCGGGAACTTAGGAGCAATAAACATAACAACTCCTTGTACATCTCGAAAAGTATGAGGGTTAAAATTATGAAATAAATTTAATTGAATATATAAATTGAAATGATAATGAGTTTTGGTTAAGAACAGAATTTTTAAAATTGAACTTTATAAGTTAAAAAATATTTTCAAATACCAAATATTTTTTTTAGACATTTGAAAAAAATGTTATTGCACTTTTTATGTTCCTTTGACCAATTGCACGAAAAAAAGAATTTGCGTCAGGAAAATAAAAAAATGCATTTTTAACAATAAATATTTATTGCATATTTAAATTTACTAGCACAAGAAAATCCTTGAGTTATTTCTCATCGATTAGTATAGTATTTGTGTTTTAAGACCGGGCACTCAATGAGATGAGGTATTTTATTCAGTATTTTTCAAAAAAAAGTTTTTTAAGCAAAAAAAAATTTGTTACTAATTCAAAACAGCTAGTAGCAAGTATATTGGGTATAATAAAGCATATGGACCTCGATGATGTAAGCGCAATGTTTTAGTGGGATCCAGCTGAACAGCTTTACGTAACTATGGTCACATAATTTTGTTCTAAAATACGGGAAACATACCCTAACTCCAAAAAAAAAATCTCCAGGGTTGAAGGCAGGCAATGGATAAAATAGCGAATAAGAAATTTTTTTCTACCACTATCTCCAAAATCTCAAAAAATCGCCATATACCCAAGAAATTACAAAACTTACTTAACTTCTTCCTTCAAATGTTGTTGTTTGTGTTCCTTAAATAATGTGCGCTAGTTGTGTATCAAGTAATCACATCGCGCGCGTAATTTGATTGCTTGATGCATAACTAGTGCAAAATGATTTTGGAATTTTCTCTCGGAGATTTTTTACCTTTTTTTGGGGGGATTTTGTCTTCACATTCGCACCATTTTGATTTTTGGTGATTTTGGCATTGGGGATTTTCTCTTTGGTACTATGGGTTTGGGTCATACATCACTAACCCCTAAAATACTTTTAGCTAAGCTTTCCTACTAATTGATGCTAGAAGGGAAGTTTTTTTACAAAAAAAAAAAAAAACATTAAATAAACAATAAGACTGCTATTGCATGAACCTTAGAAAAAGGAATCTAAAATGCGTGCGAGTTTTTTGTTTGCTTAAATTACATGTATGTTAAGGCCATAGGGGATTTATGAACATATACAAAATAAATTGTATTTTAGCATTATTATAATTGCACCGTTTGAAACGATTTTTGATTGGCACTTGGGACTTAAACACAATGTGTCTCTCAGATTTTACATTTACATTTACATCAAATCTACTCCGAAGATAAATCTTACGGACTAGAAACACTGCAGCACTGGGTAACTAAGACCATAGGCTGATACAACACAAGACATTAATACAACAAAGGAAGACAAATCATAGGAAGAACAACAACAGAAAGAACACATGACAACAGCACGCAGTTGGTATTTGATGGTCCCCCATCTTTCTACCAACGGCGCTCAATGATGCTTGATTTCGGTGATCGATCGGGAACCGATGCTTTATCAGAGACAAGGCCGTTGTCGTCTCTCAGATTTTTGTTTGGTACGTTGGCCTAGGGGTTATGTACTTTGATTAGTAATCTCAAAGTCAACATTCAGGATTAACCCCACTATGACCTAGCTTTTTTTATCAATACACCACGCAAATTTTTTTAATGCTAAATATAATTCTGCCTATTGTTATATTGTTAAACTAGAAAGACGGAAAAAACTATTTCAATTTACTCTTTTAGACAAACAATAATAATATTTGTGAGGTTTTCTGAAGAACTCGAGTTCAAGTCACGGTTTAAGCACAGTTCAATACAATGTAAGCTAATAAAGTATTCATTTCAACACTATCAGACTAAAAATATATAATATGGCGATATCTTATAGAGATGCTTTTTAAAAAACCTAATTTCATAGTTCCTACCTATAACCTATAATATCAACTATCTTTCGAACCACATAATGTTTTGTATGCTGAATCTGAATCTAAGGTTTGCCATACAAATTTCCTGATGTAAAATTATCAAAACAACCCCCTGCTTTCCCTGAAGGATTTGTTTTTGATTATTCGGCTGTTTTGATCTCAATAATCTATCTTACTTTCTATGTAATAAAATCAATCGCCATGGGTTAGTCTCGCAAAAACCCAAAGAACTGCTTCACTGATTAAAGCCGGTTGTGCTCAAATAACTTGACTTGTAAAATCAATTAAATTGAAAGGAGTTTTTCTTATTTTAATGACCTTGTATTTAAAGGTAAATTCACTTTTCGAACATAACCACAAACTCATTAAAATGTGTATGCGCATTATTAATTAAAATGTTTTTTATCGTACAAAATAAGATTTCTTGTAGGACGAAGAACTGGATTTGAGTAAATTATCTGCTGTTATTTGCTATATGGTATAGCTACAATCACTGGTTGAAAAAGTGGAGTTATTCGGCATATGAAGATGAAGATAGGGAGACCGTTGCAATGGTTCATATTCCAACTACATGCTCACGAATTCTTCATAATTTTTACAAACTGGCTAGCTGTGCTGAACTTCCTGTTATTAAGTTTTCACTGATCCCATGGAACCTACATACATATTTTAGTAGTAGCTGTACCATAGCAAACAATAGCATATAATTAACTAAAATCCAGGGAGGTCATTCGATTATCGCCAAACGATATCGTTTTGAATAGATATAAATATTATTGGTTTATCTGAAAAGACAAATAAGAACAGCTATCGCGGCTCTAGTTCTCTGTCGGCAAGAAAGGAAATAGTGCAATCCACCATTGTTTTCCGTTTTGCAGACTATGTCCTAGAAAGATTGAGCCCGGTTCCGTGAGCAGCGAAATATGTTCCTTACTTTGGTCACTCTTTAGGATGTTTGCCTCGTTTTCAGTAACCAATCAATATCTTGTCGTTTCTGCTGTTGAAATAAAAACTTTCAATGCTCAACAGGAATTCTTTATTTTAGAGAATTTCTCATTGTCGTTTTCTGGCCCTATACGAACTATACTCTGAACTTTGACGTTTTAGACAATATCGCTTCAGTTCTTCGAAAGGTCAATAATGTCAAGCCCAAAGGTTTCAGACATTTGAGTTATAGATGGTTGCTTCCAATTATTCCTATAGTTTTGTTAATTTCTCACAAAAAATATTTGTAAGACAACATAAGCAATTGTTGGTAACACTCTTTTACTTTCATTAATAAGGCACGTTTTTATAAAGATAAGACAGACCGAATCTCTAATTTTTTTCTTTCTATAAATTGGTCACATTTTTTATTAATTTGGTTAGTTAATTCATTTTTACTAATTTTACTAAATTTGATCACTAAAAATAAATTGTAGCAGGAAGAATGCTTATACCTTTCAAAAAAAAAAAAAACAAAAACTATATAAATCCGTTGCCGTTAAAATAGTCAAAAAGAAAGGAACAAAATTCATGTATACTTATTAATGCATTGATTTAATTCAAAACTTGTTACTATCTTAAAGCAAGACAGAAGTGGCACTCAAATCTGAAGGACGGTCTGTTTCGTGACCCACATTCCTAGGAAGCCAAAAATATTCAAAACTCTTTTAGCTCCAATGGCATACGAACACGACCCATTTCTCATGTAGTTTAGTATAAACTTATTCACAGAATTCATTGAAAGTTCTTTTCTTTGAGATCTCAGGAAACCTTAACTGGCTAATTTTTAATATTGATGATCAACAGAATCCTTACTTTTATCTAATTATTTATTTTGTTCCAATCAGACGTTATAAACATACTTTCTTGAGAACATCATTTTCTGGAAAATTCGCTGTTATACTGCATATGGTTCTTTATGGTTGGTAATGTAATCAAGATGTTATCTTAACAAACTAAGCTGTTGGACAGTGATAACCGGAGTGCGAGACTAAAAAACTTAAATGCAATGTTACAGAGACATACAGTACAGAGACATACAGTACAAAACATTTCAAATACTTTTCAAAAAAAAAAAAGAATTTTAACTCGCACTATTATTTTATTATATTTTGTAATTTTCTTTCATTATGCTGTTAATTAACATATGACATGAAAGACTGCGCTTTTTTGCAAGTTAAATTGTCTCAAATAAAATAATTGCGTGTTTTTATAGTTTCCCATCATTCCTCATAACAATACAAAACCCAATTATTCTATTGATTTACATGGAATTTGAACCAAATGTCAACCTAGATTTATCATTTTTACCTCTGTGCGCCGGTAGAGGGCTAAGATAAATATTTTTTTTTTTTATTTTTTACGCATAGATAATACTGAGATACAAAAAAGCAACTAAATACACTTGCCCCAAGACCTAGCATATTTTGTAGGTTTTGAATAACTAAGTACAGTGGTATACAACCAATTTCCAATATACCCCAAAAATCACATTTTAAAAAACCCTGTTTTAGTACTGTCAGATGAAGATTTACTATAATTTCGTTTTTATTTTTCGATTTTAATTTTTTGTTTGCTGTCTGAAAAAGGTGCATTTAAGCGTGCATTTTTTTATTTTTCAAACATAACAAATGGCAAAATAAAAGCCCAAGACATAGTCATTTTTATTTTTACATTTTTTTCTATTTTGATAACGGTTTAACATTATCATTTAATCTTAAATTTTTTTTTCTGAAAATTTATCAAAATTATGTTAAATTTTGCTGTCAAGAGCCTTTTTTGTGTCAAATCGTGCAAAAATTGACTTCATTTCAGTGGGCCTCTTCACACGAGACTAGTTCTTCCGGGATGAAAATCGGTTTAATTCTTCTGTTCGACTTCACACGGGATGAACTATGCCGGACGAAAAATGTGTATACATGAACCATATTCAAATGTATTTGTTCGGAAATATATTATTTTCAGAACCCCAAAATGAAAAGTTGTGTGTGTATTAGTTTAGTTCTTCTAAGAAGATTTTGTGCGGTCCCGCTCACACATTCCGTATGCCACCGTAAAAATTATTTTACCCCAAGAAGAATAAGTCTCGTGTGAAGAGGCCTAGTGGTTTTAGTTAGTTGAATAATACAATTTTGAAGTGGAGTTAAGTATATGGATTTGTGGCCAGTATTGAAGGAAAAACCAATTTAAAAAAAAAATGTGTTGTTGTATTCAAACCTTTAATGTTAATGACGGAAAAGCAGTATAACTTCGAGTATTATAAGCTACAAAAAAAAATAACTTTTATACAATTTTTAACTTGAATAGTAATTAAAAAACAAATTAAAAATAAAAGAAATATTAGAAAAACATTGTAAAAATATTAAAAAAAGAGTTCAATATCACCAACAAATTCTACCAGGGGGGTTATTTCGTAATTGGAATTTCGCCAAACGATATATAAACTACGATGGTCTTGGTTTACATAACTATAAGAATTACTATCGTCTAGACTCAAGACGATATTGTTTCAACAATTGAAAATTTGTTTGCCATAACTCGATTATCATCACAGTCATCGTCAAAATGATTGCATTTGAACGAAAGCTTAAAAGTTATCATCTGGAATTTATGTTGTAGTAAAATGTAATCAAAAAGATAAAACAATTTTTTTTAGGGACCGTTAATTAAATAAAAGTAACCATTAGAAACAAATAAAACAATGTAATTTATCATTGTCGACAGTCAAGTAATATTTCAAACATCGTTTTTGAGAGTTTCTATTTCTATCGCTGTCAATAATCGAGACGATAGTGATTGAGTTACGTGGAGCAAATCAATGACGTTATTTCCCCAAAATGGGAATTAACACCTTTGTCCCCCCAAACTAGGATTGAAACTGTGAACTAAGGTGCTCACAGAATTTTTTATATATGGATTATAAATTTGAATAACTCTGTCATTTTTTTTTCTTTAAACTAATTTTATTTGAATAGAATTGAAAAGAATAGAAACAATTTTAAAATTTCAAATTGTATAAAATATTAAAATGTTGTTGAAAATCACGACCAGAAAAAACATCACAATTTCGAAACTCTTTTGACTCAAAGAGCATGATTGTAAACATGAACATTGAACATGCAGTAAATGGGTGAAAAGGTATAATTCTCGTCTTCTTACAGAAGTTAAAAAAAATTTAATCGGTGAAGAAATGGCAGAGTTTTGGACTATGTTTGTCTATTCCAAATTCACAAAATAAGAGCTTAAGCCTAAAAATGATATTGTGGGGGTATATGGAATATTTTAATGATGCTATCTTATTGAGTTCAAAAAGATCAACTAATTCTACCGGGTCCCCGTTTAAGTTTATTTTCATTTTAATACAGTGATGTAATCAAATAAGGCAACATTTTAAAGCTATTCGAATACGAACATAAAAAAAAAAGTGATTTGATGCTCCGGTCATCACATTAATTCACAATTTCATATTTTAATATCGAAATCTATTTCATAGAAAGCATTCGTTATCGATTATATACGCAAGTTGAATTATTTATTTATTAATCTAAAACATAAATTTGTGGGGATAGATACCTACTGGCCGGAAATCACGAATTTTAAATGTTTACTTTGAACGGAAGGAAGGCAAAATAAATCTAATAAATAAAGTTTATGATATGCTCATAAGCCACTCTATTTAATATCTTAACAAGTTCGACTAAATTTGACTGACAATGACAAACCTTATTAGATAGGCACTAACATAATAAGCAGATATTTAAAATAAAATAAAAAAAAATATATTAATTTTTCGTACCTATATAAAAATAACATTTGTCATCAAAGTTTTTGTTAAGGAAAACAAAATAGGTACATATCGCCCCCCTTAGACCAGAAGCAGTTATGAGTTCATTTTCAAATTTCGAGTTTACTGGTCGGTTGGATTACCCTTTAGGTGATCTATGATTTACCAAAATGTAGAATTCACAAACAAGAAAGGAAACCGCATTATTTTAACATTCGTTTTTTTTTCACACAAAATTCTCTCTGATTTTTCAACACCGACGAACCCTTATAACACGATTTCCCAACATTTTCATTTTTGCACAATCATGTTTTTGGCCAGAGGGAAACGATTTGTATATATGTACATTCTTAAGGTTGTTGGTGTGCTCAACTCGTATACGGAGTCAGAAATATTATATCTCGTTACTTTTTTTAGATGTTCTTATTTAAAAATAGATCGTTTCTTAGAATAAAAACGTTTTACTGACTAGTAGACCAGTCAAAAAGTACTGCAGTTAATTAACTTTAAGTCAATTATCTGCTTTCATTAACTGTTTATTTAGTATTTTAGTAATGCCTACGACTGTAGTTTTTTTTTGTGAGTTAAAAGACTTACGGTTAATTTCTTGACAAAGTTCTAAAATCAGTTTAAAACTATTATTTTTAGCTCTCAGTTTTTCTTATGAAAAATCGATGGTTGTTAAAACAACATAAGTGAAATTATTTTTACGAAAATACCATTAAAAAAAGTCGTATGTTGTTTTAACACTCATCGATTCACTTATTACACTCCTTTAAAAGTGATGGTATATTGATAAAATATAGCAAAAATATTGAATTAGTCATCTAAACCAGGAATCGAAATAGCCCATAAAAATATACCTTAATGAGATGGGGAAATTCTGGGATGAGCAGGAAAAAACGTCCTTTAACCACATCGGAATGTATGCTATTGGACAATTTTTTGTCAGTAAGTACATTTGTTTTGACATTTTATAGCTTAGGTACCTCAAAAGGAATCCCTAGTTCAATAAGACCTCGAATCACTTTGTTTTACAAATAGTTAAAAATCAGAGTAAAACTTAATCAGACGAAAAAAAGTCAAAAAATTATTTTAATTTCTGTTTTCTTAAACGTATACAACATTCAATTTTTTCTCATATTGTTTATTATTCAACCTAAAAAGTAACGCCATCTCTCAGAAAAAGCCTGAACTCATAGAGAAAATCCGTCAACAAAAGGAAATAAAGCAATAAAAATGCAATAAAACCTTGGTTGGCACCATAAATGTACGTTGCGTTGTTGTATTTTTTTTTTTAATACCTAAAGACAACTCATCGCTTTTATCGTTTGAAAGGTACTTGAGACACTATATGGTTGGACTCGAGGAAGCCCAAATGTCACTTATGGGATGCCATTAAATTCACTAAATCACCATCGAATTGATTGATTCTGTCTGCAGGACAAACCAGACACGACGATGGACGTTGACCAGGACATCTTTATTATCGTGAAAAAACGAAACACATACAAGTAAGTGGCCGCATTGAAATCAATATAAAACGAGCAACCCCATAGTAATAAGTTATAAGAGTGATGCAATTGCAAACAAACAAGATGAGCAAAAAATTTTGTATCCCTTTTCCATCATGGCGGTGCTGATTTTTGCAATTATTGGCTCTGCTTTAAAGTGGTTATGCTTCCTCTGTTCTTCATCAAAATAAATACAAAATCCTTATAGGGTAGTTTTATAAAATATTTAAATATAATCAATAGATATCATTTGAGGATATGCATCTTAGAATCAGTTCAACGACCGCAAACAATATTTGCAAAAAAAAAATGTGCACAGGTGTTTTAGGTATTGAAGTAATAGCATGTTACTCTCATGTTCTTCTCAACCCCTGGGTAAAGTTAATTTTCCCTAAAAGGACATTAAACCCATGTACAGAGAATAGATGTACCCACACAGATACGTTTATGAAGATATCTTAACTATCCCATCCATCCACCCTTGAACATCATAGTCATTAGTTTTGCAAACTGGATGTCTAGCGATGTGAAAATTGCGACAGCGCCTAGTCATGCGCATCAACATGTTTTAGAATCCCGTTTTTTAGCATCCCTTCTCTTTAAGGGTGTTTTTAGATGTAAGTATAAGAGCGTTCTTAAAAAAAAATATGTGAGTAGAAATATACTTTGGGAAAAAAACATAACAATTTTTATATAATAAGAAAAGCTGTGTTTATTAAATAAATAAAAATATATTATTTTCTTAATTCTAATAAACTCAAAGAAATCTATGTTTAATTTTTATAAAGTATCTAACTTCAAATTTGCATGCGACAAAAAATAACAAAAACAAATTAAAAATAATCAATAGAATGTATCTACTCGCCAAACTATTGTTTTCGATGATCACAATGCTCCTTCTTTTCATTGGAATTTGTTTCCAAGTCGTTTCTATTCTTCTTAAAAAAAATCAAATGCGTTTTTAACCTTTTCCCTATTAATTTTGTATTTGACAATCTTCCTAGGATTTTATTTTGAGTTCAAATATGGTGACTGTATCTAATGGTCAATTGATAAGTCTGGATTTTTGATCATTGTACCATTGGAGTGTACTTTGGGCAATTGTCATGCATAGAAGACCCTGTACGCGATGGCTTTTTCCATTCCTCATACGACAAGATAACATCTTTTAAGATACATTACTAATTTTGTATACGGCTTATGTCCCGCTTGAGAGGAATATAACGCCAAAACCAAATTTGGGGCTTAGCTACTCAACAAGTGCGACCTGAAGCCAAATTATTTCTTTTTGTTAAAGCCCAATTTTATCCGCAATTCAATTCACAATACTTTGTTTATATTTTTCAAGTAAGAAAGATGGGTAAAGAAAGGGTGCCAGGGGCCCTACTCATCATGAGCGTATAAACACTGAGGTATCTATTAATAAAAGGGGGAGAAGGGAAGGTTACCCACTGTTGCAGGGGGGCAGAAACAAAACCAGAAAGTTCATTACAGAACATAAATCATCTTCATTGCAGGCATACACCGCATTTCAACCACAGAGGTTTGCGTCTTTGACCAATTCATTTCAACAATCTATTCAGCATGTTACAAAATTTAAAGGTTTTCAGTAAAAATGTTGAAAAATCGTTTCAAATAAAATATTCTCAAAATAGTTTGTAAAATTCATCACAAAAACACAAATTTTACCCAAAAATAAACTAGAGAGTCATTTGATCTTTAAAACTGTTCAACAACATTTCTAATTTCCACTGATTTAGCATTGATATTGTCGATAGCAACTTTGGTTACCAAAAATTAATACGCATGATAAATTGACTTTTCATGGGATCATCACTAGCTCCGGTTAGTACCTACCACTGGTGTGACGACAGCAAATTTTGATAGTGGAGGTATAACCAAAATCTGAGAATTCAGTTTAATACGTATACTCGTCCTGATTTCGTATTCGAAAGTCTGGCAGGTTTAATTTTCAGCCTTCTGTGGTTTTCGAAGGGTTAAAAAAACCCGATTATTCCAATTCATCTGAGATAGATAAAATACACTTCAATTGAAATTTTTAATATCGAAATTGATGTTCTATCATTTTTACTTAGTCTGGAGATTAATAGAACTCAAGATAGGTACATTGTTTTATGAAATTCAAAAATATTTGATACCATTTTGTAAAAAGAAAAATTAAACGAAAATTGATTTTGCCTTCCATTACGTTTTTCTCATTATTTTTTGTATGTGTACCTAACTGTTTAAAAAAAATTAAACTTTGTTGTCCCTGATATATCAGTTCTTAGATCATAGACACATACCTCAATCCTTAAAATCCGATAGCAAATAAAAAAGTTACAAATTTTAAAAGCGAACCATCTGTAATCCATTTGCAATGTTCTCCACTGGTGGCTGGTCGAGTTCCGACAACCAAATTATACAATTGTGTTGAATATTGATGAAACTCTTTTCATGTTTGTGAAGCTTTGATAGCATATGTACAATTATGTGTGATATATCAAACTAGAGGCTATTTGATCGTTATGCCCAATAAAGTTGAATCATAATTTTATAAGGCTTGGGTAAATAGTTGAGAAAAATGTTTAAAAATCTAATTTCTTCACACGTGTATAGACAACACATAGATCTAAAAGTCGTTGTGACAAAATATTTTTCCCATTATTTCCTGATTTTTAAAATCAATTAAACCAACCACATAAACTTTCAAAAACGTTTGTGGTTTTTAAATCTAAAAAAAATGTTATGAAACATTTTGAATATAATCCGTATTAGACTGTTTACCTACTTATAGTGACTGTGTAAAAAAAAACAGTAATAATAAGCTGAAAAAGTCAATGTGTTATTGATGGTTGAAAATTTGTATTAATGGGGATAAAAAAGTTAACTACAAAATTTTGTATTACTTATAATGATTTCTTGCTATATGTATATCTGTTCTTGATAATGGCACTTAGTGTCGAAATATATATTGATCTATTCGTCCATAAGCATTTGAGTTTTATTTCACGGAGTAAAGCAAAACACAACAACAACAATAAATTAGACCACATATAATTAGATTCCCTCCTAGTTAGGTAACTAACACTTAAGTAAAGTGGACTTCGTTCCCACTTAGTAAGAACTAAGTTTATCAATGGACTTAGTTCTCGTGTACCTACCTATTTAGCTCCCTAGGTGCAATTTTACCTATAGAAATTGCTTGTATTTGTTCTTAATCAATCTCTTCTTCAATAGGTGCATCCGCACCTATCGAAATTAAGTAATTTTGTTCTTGATGAATCTTTTCTTCGTTGGTTAAGAATTTATCTTTGGGTCATTTCAATACACGACGCATTGGTTGGAGTTGTCTCCGACACTCTTCCTCATTTTAATTAAGAATCTTCTTTCTAAAACTTCTAATACATTATTTGATTGTTTTGCTGATGATAGTATATACAATCAGCTTTTCATATTCGTTTGTAGATCCACGTCCATGCTTTACGGACTTGCAACTTCATCTTCTACCGAAAAATATGTTATTCTATTTAAATTCCGATCTTGGCATTGTCCAGTGGGGAATAAAAAACCACGTAAAATTTAATGATTCGAAAACACAATACTACTAGGTATTGTTAAAGCGGAACCTAACGCCATTCCGCTATCCATGTGCCACTAGTATCGAGGAAACCGAATAACATTCCATTCTCGGTGTGTGCGTCACAATTCACAATTCAAAAACCAGCAAAATGCTTAGGTTTCCTCCGTAGATGCAAAAAAAATTATCTTACCCTTCTGATCCAACTGTTTGTTTTTATCTAAAGCTCAAGTACAGTTCCCACATCTAGGCGGGGTCTTCGCTGTAAGAATGATAAGTGATAGAGATCTATAACAGAAACGATTACACCTCTTGAATACTGAAGCAACGTAATATATCATGGATATCAATGTTCTATCGCTATCAATAGCAGTGCTCTGATGAAATAGCTAGTTGAATCCTTATACCCTTAACCGCACCCTTTAGGTAATACTCGCATTTCTAGGAATGATTATCAATTAACCATTTATCCTATCTCTATCAGACCGCCAAGAATAGAGATTCGTTCATTAGTCGTACTACGCGAATGTGGAATGCATTATCCGCCTCCGTTTTTCCCACCCATTTCAAGTTTTTTTTGTTGTATTTCGGTAGGTGTTGATGATGGGTAAGACAATAACTGACAAAGAATATACATTACAAAACCAAAATGTAGAGTGATTTTTTAGTGAGACCCAGACAAAATTAAAAAAAAATTCCTTAACGGAAATAAATATTTAAATAACGTGATTAGACTGTGGGTTGTGGGATGCAGTTGAATGATTTAATGAATTTTCAGTCCAAGTAAGCTTGTATGTGGCTCACAAAAAAAAATCAAACTTTTTCCACCACATCTAAGAATCTAATTCGTTCATCCTTTCAGTATAGTTGGCAGGAACCTAAAGTATCTTCTTTTTATACCAAAGAGATACTGAAATTTTCTTAATTCAAAACAGTAAAGGGACAGGCACATAGATATCTAAATCTTCAACATATTTCATTTAGCCTCTGAGCACATTTCCGCCCAGAGAAAATTTCATCGTTATTCCAACTGCGAGTTTTCATATCATAATCTTTTTAACCCCCAAGTAAAACAGCTCATCTCGCCCAAGATTACCTCGAAAATGTTATTTTAAATCATATTTAAGCCCGCATATTGCTATGCAAATAGTATCTAAAGTATATATAGCTATGGCAGCTTATTACATTTCCAATGTAGAATTCACAGCACGAGCGATGAAAATTGCTTTTGATATAAATCCCCAAAAAAAAAGCCCTTCCACGTTTCTGTTTATTTTTTATTTTTTTTTTGTTTTCCTTTTTTATTTCATTTTTTTATCAGATGAAAATCCCTGCGCGAATAATATAAACATCTCCCCTCGAACAAACTTTTTTAAACGCATAAATTTCATTCAAACAATTTCAAATGCCTTGGGGATTGAGCAAAAGGCAAACATTTTCGCAATTTTCCAACTTTTCTTTTACCAACCTACCCACACAAAAAAGGGATACGACAATCGTATGTTTGTATTTGTGTGTGATTCTTTCTTATTTGAAAGTTTGCATTTTCCTTGCTCGGCATAATATCCCCTTTGGAAACAAACACCCAATCAGAAAGTCAAATAAAGAAACCTTTGACTTGCGTTTTCTTTACCCTCTCCTTCGGGGGGTATAATTTTTTTTTTCAATCCCGTTTAGATGACATGTCATGGTCGGGTCTTTGGCAGAAGAAGTGAAAATATCCATTATTCTTGCGCCCGAAGGACATGGAAGGGAATACACAGCTTGAATGTGGCAAGAAACATATTTAGATACAAAAAGGGACTCGTATAGATACTATATTTGCCCAGAAATAGATACTCTATACCGAGGCACGAAGATATGTGAATGCGGTGTTTGTTGGTATACAGGCACATACCAATATATAAAATGTATCCTTCTCCAGAAATGGAAAATATATGTACATAAGGACCATTGTGGCAGCACAGTGGAGGGAGGATTTCCAAAGAAAAATTGTTTATTTTAGCCAAGAGGGTTGACGTTTTCAAAAAAAAAAAAAGAAAAGTCGATGGAAATTATTTGGGGGGAAACACAAGTGAACTGGCATGATTTCTGAGAGATAAAATGGAAATTTTGACTTTGCGGTGGGTTTGGATATGATGATTTTTTCCAGAATAAACCATTTATGTTTAAAGAATATCCATACCATCAGGGTATAAGGGATTCAGAATAACGATGTTAATTGCGTAGGAGGATTAGATTGTATAAAAATGAGCAAGTGAGTTCTCGAGGGGGGAATGAGAAAAGTCAATGTACCAGAGACCGTATCGTATCGGTTAAAATCCGAAATACTTCATTAGAATTACATTTTCGTTTTTGGCAAAGAAGAAATAGGACTTAATTATATTTCATCCCATACATAACACATACAACCAGAAATATTTTACATAAGCTGAATGTATATTTTACACAGGATATGATTTTGTACATTTTGGGCATAATTAAGATAAATACACTTTTGGGGAAGAGGGAATTGAAGTTGCTATATGATCATATAGAGGGTCCTGATGGAGATTGAAATTGTGCAAGTGAGCATGATAAGAGATATAGTGAATAAGCTCATAGCTATGAAAGGTCCTATAAAAACAAAGAATGTAAAATTTTATTTTAAAATTAAGGGATATGTATGGTTAGCAGAAATATGTTATTGCTTTGCCGACGGTAAGTCAAGGAATTTTAAACCCCTTATTAGTAGGCATAACTCAAAAAAACATAGGGCATTTTGAGAAAAGTGAACATTTTGAGAAAAATTTTCGTAGAGAGGTATTTTTATTTTGTTATAAACTCAAAATATGCAGAAAAGTGTTTCAAGAATATCTAATAAGCATTTTTTTGTTTTAGTAACATCTATACCTACCTTATGCAATTTAAAAAAAAGTTGTGAATGGTTTTTTTCTCAGATAGGAGAACAAATAATTATATCGAATTATCTGTAGTTCAAGGCTAATTCAGACTGAACTGAAGAATTTAAAGAAATAAACGGTTTTTTGAATCAAAAAATAACGACTAGTTTTTTTATACAAAAAAAATTTAATACGAAATTGTTAAAAATTTATTTTGGATCAAATATGTCTTGAGAATAGGTAATATAATATTGACATATTGACTCCAGACAGTTGGTACAGAACAAAGTTATGATGAATTAGTAGGATTTAAGAAAATCCTTTTGAAAGATTTTTTTTTAACGCAAAAACTGAAAACAAAACCTAATTAAATTCTTTAATCATGTTTTGCGTTTCAAATAATATGTATATAAGATAACAAACAGATATCACTCTCTAAGGTCTAAGAGGCCGGTTGTAGTGATCGCATAGCGAAATATTTTCTAATATGGAGTCCTTATTTTATTTTTGTGAGTTTTTAAATACAAATTCTACGCCTTCTATAAAATCGATGACCATAAACTCAAAGAATTTTATAGGTAGGTATGCAAAGAATGTTTACGATTGAAAATAGTTGTTCGTTCTTCTGATGCAAATCTATTAGATAGATAAATAAGTATGCCAGTTTACAATTCTATAACTTATTTTCACAAGAACTTCTTTGATTCATTTTTTATCGATTAGTGTTGTATTTGTGTTTAAGAGTGATTGAAAAGAACATTAAAATCAATTAACATTTTTTTTTCTGATGCGTTTTTCTGATCGCTTTAACTGGTACCTAATTTTGAAATCTAGCTAAATTGATGTTAAATAGGTTGGCCTAGGTGTAATCAGTCATACTTACATTTATCTACATACATAATACCTATTTTAAATAGTTATAGTACTGTAAATAGTAAAAAATTAACTTTTTTTTTGGAACGAAATACAGGAAGGCTGTAGACTATTAAGTTAAATTCGAATAAGAGTCTGCCGCTAGACAAGTTACTTCGGTATGATATTTTTTGAAATGATTAGGGATTATTAGAATTTGAGGTCTGTCAACCAAATTTTTGCGACGTAACATGTTTAAAAATGAAAAATAAACTGCAAAATTTTCAACGATCTTGCAGTTTTTGGAAAATTTTACCACGAAGGGTTAGTTTTTGTTACATCTATGTACCTTAGAGTTAAAAAAAATGAATTTTCCTAAATTTGAGCCCAAAATTGTCTACGTAGTAATAAATAGTTTTCAAATTGCACCTCTTCAAACTTTATGAATTTTTGAGACCTCAAAAATTTTTAATAACATGTAATTATACATATAGTTCAGTTCAGTTTTATTTTGAATCAGAGACATTTTTTCAATCTGAAATTTGTTTAAAATGTGCTCAACAATGCCCTTAGTGATATCTGAAAAGCATCAACAAACATCTCTATTGTATGGTCACCATCTTAAAAATACCGCCGACATCTTGGATTTTTCACATTTCGGCTACAACTTGGTAGGTTTTTGTGCTAATGATTGTGTTTTGGTGTCAAATTGATATTTGGAACTGCTTATCATAGTGAAAAATTAACACATATCGGCTATCAACAGTAAATTTATAGTTTTTTGTATGTCTACTACTACATTTTCAGTACAACAGGTAAAATATTACAGAAACTTCTTGGAAAATAATGGTACATGAATGTTTAATTTGTTGATTTTTGTTTGTGCTTATCAAATATCACAAAGGGCATTGTTGGGGACATTTAAAACAAATTTTAGATTGAAAAAAATGTTCCTGGTTCAAACAGAACTAAACTAAACTATATAATTACATCCTATTAAACATTTTTGAGGTCTCAAAAATTTAAGTGCAATTTGAAAACTATTTCTAAAAATTTGTCTACGTAACAAATTTTGGTATCAAATTTTGAAAAATTCAGTTTTCTTGAACTCAGAGCCACATAATTCTAACCAAATACTAATCCTTAGTGGTAAATTTTTTCTTAAGCTGCAAAATCGTTAAAAATTTCAAGTTTTTTTTACATTTTTGGCCATGTTGCGGCAAACCTCATATTCGGATTCAGCACCCCCAAAAACATGAATTATGAAAGAAAACAATTAAAACAACCCCAAAAGTTTCCTGGTAAAAACAAAATTTAACTTGATTAATAATGTAAAAATAATTTTTTGACTGCAAAAGCATTGTATCTGGTCAGTCATGTCAAAAGTTGCATACAATTTCAATAATATTCAAAATTTTGCTAGTAAATGCATGGATATAGGTGTTTTTGGAATCGTGACAACGCCGATATAATTTTAGCAATTTATAGTAGATATACAAAGTACGCAATCAAGTAAAAATGTACCTGCCATTAAAAAAATATGCTTTTCTACTAGCTACACTAATTCATTTTTTTTTTTGAAAAATGTGATCTGTAATTTTAGACATGGCTACTTTTATAGTCAAAAATAAGGCTGATGTATTTTTTCCTAAACCGACTTATAAATGTAGGTATACCTACATGTTCGGTTCCTGAACTTTCACTAAATGCTTAAATAATAATCTTATTTCATTAAAACGTATAATTCTCCGTACAATTGCCATAACCAGTTGCAAAAATTCTCTCTCCCCATTAATCACAGGTTTTTAAACTTTCTTTGTTTCTTAATCCAAAAGTGACTTTAAGTCTCTTAACGCATTGAAAAATCACAAACTTAGACCTTGCATTGTTTTTTATTCTAACAAATTAAATAAAACGATACCTTTGTAAAATATCAGTTATTACCTATTATCAAACAATATCAATTACATTGACATCAGTCTTGCAGCGGATGTCCATTATCCTAGCTCACAATATTGTCTATTAGCCATCACTTTTCTACCTACCGTTAAGTTTGCATTTTAAGCATAGCCCGGCTATTATTTAATTTATTATGTTGCTTATTAGGTGATTTTAGAATTTAAAATATTTTTAGATTTAAAATTCATATTCAATCGATCCGTTTTTTTCAGGGACTATAATTTTTGCAATTTTCCATGTCAAGTTTTGCAATACATATTTACAAACCCTGTCAATATAACATTTATCTATTTTTCTCCCAACTTGGTCCAAGCGCATGCACCTTGCCCTCTTCTAAAGAAAACAGAAAAATAAAAAAAAAAACAATGTTCCACTAAAAATAACATTCTTTTTGTCCTCCCCAGTAAGTATATATAGTAAAGAACGAAAAGTGTCTCTCTTTATATGTTCCCAAACTCACTACAAAAAAAGATACAAAAAAGAAAAAAGGTCGAGGAGAAAACATCAAATAAGTACAAAAAAGAAAAAAATATATACACTCCAATGCTGGCGTCGCATATATCACTCTCTGACATCCATCCACCCAAAACTATATTCAATCTTGTATCCAAAAAGCAAGCCGTGTTGAACTGTAAGTGCTGTTTTCCCTTAATAATCAAAACCAAACTTCATTCAAATTCCTTTAACAATTACCATTCCCTCCGTGAACATTTTCAAATAGGTATCTACTATCTATATTCACCATTTTCACTTATAGATACAACAAATGCATCGATTTCTTGTCATAGATACTTTTGCCCTTAGTACGCAAGTGGAAAAAACCTTTTTTATTATTTTATTTTCCTCCTAGCTATGTGTATCCTTCCAATAGTAAAAATTATACTTTACAAAGATACACGCAACGCACTCATACTCTTGCCAAGGTATCCTCTAAAAAAAAAATAAGTCTCACAACGGGACGATATAATAGCAGGATGATACAAACAAATGCAATTTCCCAATACGAATGTCTTCCCCAGTTTGAATTCCAAATATACTTTACTTACCCACTGTATCTGTATCTATACATATAGCTACTCTCTACCATTCCAACTTATACCTACACCATGTATCTTTGAAAGTCTTTAATGGGATTTTTTTACGTTATATACGCTGAGGTTGTGGCCCAGCCAGTCTTCCACAAATCCACTGTCTACATTTTGACTTTCTTTGGGGTTTTTGCGGCAATACTCTTCGATTTTTCATTTTCAACTAGAATCTCAAAAGTTCCGATCCAATCCTGTTCGTAATTCGCTAAAAGATACTTGTTTAATGGCTAAATAGTTTCGTCATCATATTTTCTTTCGTGTTCGCTGGCACAATTCCTTAACCTCTCAAGGCCCCCGCCGAATAAACTTATGAAAATTAATTTTGTTTTGCAAAAACAACAAACATCGGTACAAATAAGATGTACAAGATACTTTTGTATCTTTTCCAGAATAACTCGCATAAATATCATACCAAGCTGCCTCAGTCGACAGAACCTATCCTCAAACACTATTTCGTCCTCCCCGTGTGCTATTCGGGGCATGAGTAAAAGTATCTATAGATAGTCCTGTACAGTACATAGCAGATACATCGAATCCATTTGTAATGTAAATGACGAGTGTGTCGAACGAGATCAAATATTATATACTCGTACATGATGGCAGCACACAAAGCGCACAGAGAGTGAAGAGAGAGAAAAACATTTTTATTAGATTTTGGGAAGTCTGAGTATAAATTTTATATCTTTTTTGTTTTTTTTTTCATCGTCTTTTATTTTTTTTTTTGTTTTTGGCTTGTTGTTTCTTTGGTTCGGGTTCGGGTTGTTCTTCGTATGGTTTTTTCGCCTTATTCATTTCAGTTTCGAATCGGTGTGTGTGTGCATGTGCAAATGTATGTATGTGGATACTGAGGTAGTATATGCTGGAAGATACACGGTAGACGGTACTGGGGTAGTGGAAACAGATCGCCAAGAATAACACAACAAAACATTTTTGGACAGTTTTCTATCAGAAGTCCTTCATTCTGATGCTATCTTACAGAATAAACAAGAACTTTTCAATCGTCTTATAGGAACATCCTCTTTGCTAAAAGTTCATACATACTTATATAAATAATTGTGCATTTGTTTTTATTTATTTACTGAATATATTTTTGCAAACAAAAGAAAATTATGTATAAACAAAAATACCTACTCGTGATTTTGTGCAAAGACCTTGGATTTTTTTCTTTCTTTTTTTATTTTCTTTGATAAAAAATTAATGTGAATGTACTTGTGCTGTGTATTGTGTGCAAAAATTACAAATGATTTTTTTATAAACAAACAAAAAAAAAAAATGAAAACTTTTACCAAGGTGAAATATTGTTTTATGCAATGGCAACCTATACAATGTTGCTATGTTATCCACCTTTGTGTAGAGTAAAAAATAAATAAAGATGTCGCGTGTTTGTGTCGTTTACCCTTTCTATGTAGCCGGCTTTAAGTTTCAATATAGCATCTACAAGTGCCTATAAGTGATTTCGTGATTTTTTTTTTCTTTGACTTGTTTTAGCCTGAACAAGGCCATTTAGTGGTTATATTATGCAAATCTTTTGTTATCTTTCTATCATTTTTTCTTGAGTGTCGGGTATCACGATATAATAACTTATATACATACTTTTTTTGTAAAGTTAACGATTTGGGATTTTTACCAAAATTGAATTTTTGTCTGTGAGCTATAATGGCGGTATGAGGGGTTAAGATAAATGTGTGAGCAAAAATAAAACCTCAAACTTTAAAAACATTTTAACGATTTTATTCCGGGTTCTAAGGAACAATTTTGAGTGAAAATATGGCCACCAGAAATTAAATATTGAGCCTCGATTTAGGCGAACGAATAAATTGAAACAATTTTTATACGGTGAGTAGGGAAAGACTTATTAACACTAATGTTTACCAAGTTTTTTTAATATAAAATAGTTTAACTATAATTCGTTCAATGATATGCCTTAACATTTGAAAAAATGATATTTATACTAACTTTCGATAATTTCTCTAGGTACCAACAATATGTTTGTATACTTACAAACTATTCATTATTCCCTATTGTTAAAATATTGTTTTTTTGTTGATTCTTTTGAGAATAATTTTATTAAAATTTCTCTTTACCTCATCATAAGTTAGTTTTAAGAAAAAAACTGAGTGCCCTCAATTCTTTAGAAAGTGTATTCATTTTAAATATTTTATACGAATTTCTAAACATATTCCAATATTTTTTCAAGAGCCTAATAAAAGCATTTAAAATCATATTTCAACTTCCTTCATATCGGTAGATCCAGAATATTTACACAATAGATACAGAAACTAATAAATATTATGGCATACTTACCTTGTCTGACCTAATTGATAATATGCTCGGTTTCCGTCTTGTGAATATTTTTAATATAACCTTAAAAATCCTTTATATAAGTTTCCAAAATCGTTTTTCATATAAAAAGAAAAACCTCGGGGGTTCTGGGGTGTATATGTACATTATAATTTATTTAAATTTCTAGTACCTATGGGAAGGAAAATGAGCACTTAAGACGTTGATTAATAAAATTGGTGTCAACTGAAAGATCTGTTTCCTCAGAATATAGTCTTTACTATAAATGTTTATAAGTAAAAAAATATATTGCAATAACAATATATATAATATATAACTATGAAATCACAAAACCGTTTCGGTGAAGTCCTCGATTCGGTTAAGTCCGCGATTTTTGAAGTGATACTTCCTTACCAGCGTTTATAAAAATATTCAACCAGTAACATAATAGACATTTTCAGTCCATTGTTTTTTTCACACACTCACTTTAAGTAGGTAAACAGAAACAACACACAAAAAAAATAATTTAATTACAGAAGTCCACCATTGTTATTGAATCTGACTGATTCATTTTCTATGCTACATACCTATACATAAGTAGTGAAAGAAAAAAACTTATTACACCACAAGATAGGTGGTATACTGTGCAAAGTTTCGGCAAAACAGGATCTTTAGAAATTCCACCCAGAAGTTAGGGTAAAGTGGGGTAGTGTAAAAAAAAAAGGTTTTGTACATCTCGAAAAGTATGATGGAAAGAATAATGAAATAAGTTTGTGCGAATAGATAAATCGAAATGTTGTAAAATTTTTGCCTTACAAAAATATCATAAGAATCACGTTTTTGAACAGATTCTCCATAACGAATTTTATGGGCTTAGAATAAATTTTGGTGTTCGGCCAATTTTAAACGATTTTTGATAACATTAATGTTTGATACTTCAAAATAACCGCTAATCACTCTGTTATTATAAAATATTTAAATCAAAATAATATATTAAAACATGTAAAAATTACGGTAGATAATGTGAGAACTTATCATTTTTCCCTTGTGGAGCCTGTATTCACACTATTTAAGTATTAATTGTCATTTTTTTTTTACTTTTACTGAGATTTTAATCTTTCTACTGATACCTCAACTTTAAAAATCGTTAAAGTTTTACTAAAGTTAGGAGCTATTTTGTTTACGTGAAAAGTATATTTTTAATTTTTTAAGAGATTTATGTAAAAAATCGAATTTATAATATTTTTGATAGTATTTAATGATATTGCAAAGCTTGTGAGTGTCTCTTTTTGAAAAAAATTGTTTATGGATACATAATTCTTGACACTCAAGGAAAGGTGTAGTTTTATAGAAATTTAATATTATTTAAGTAGACATAGTCAGATGTTACGAATTGTACAATTGGTCAAAGGAGTATACAAACTGCATTTTGTTCGATTTTTTTTTCTATAATATATCATGTATAGTCCTTGTTTTTAATTCATTTAATAAACTTTCTATTGCATTGTTTAAGCAAACAATACCTATATCTTGAACTTGAGCTAAAAAATTTTTCATTAAGTTTTCTAATTTTAACGCATTCATTAAAAACATATTTTCACTTAACGACCTTTGTGGCAATGTCTAATAAAATAATTGTCAATTCACTCTAAAATCTGTAAATATGCATTTATATATTTAAAAATAATCTATTAAGGACAATTGTACTAGATAGTTGTAGAAGATAGTTTTATGAAATTCAAAATTTTTTTATACCATTTTGTAAAAAGAAAACAAAAATTGATTTTGCCCTCCATTACGTTTTTTTTATTATTTTATAAGTATCAAATTGTGCTTTGATATAGCCTAATATTTATATTAATTTGAATAACTCATTCTTTTAAATCGAATCCATTTGTGGAATTCCGAAAAATCCCGTTGTATCAGAACCTTACATTATACCACCTATCTTTTGGTGCATTTTTTTTTTTCCTATCATTTATAGTGTAGAAAATGAATCAGTCAGAATATCATAACAATGGCTGACTTCTGTAATTTAATAAATTTATTCTGTTTCACAAAATGCAAAATAAAATAAAAATAAACCCAGTATAAAATGTAAGTATGTTATTACTGTCTACCAACACGGTTAAAAATTTTGGTTTACTTTTTACAGTAAATATTACCTACTTTTTAATATTCTGTATATATTAAAACTTTTTTTTAAACTATTTTGTATTACATTCTAGTAGTTTTGTATAAAAATTGATATTTTCAATATGAAGAAGATTAGATTGTTATCCAAAGGATTTAAATTTAATCCCAAGGATTAAAATCTAATACTTTAATATTACAGTTTAATGTAAGGAAATTAAATTTTAATCAAGCTCTCTTAAAAGAGCAAGCCAGACGTAGATGATAACAGAAGCCATTTTAAAAAACGTGATATGTATGATTGCAAGTACCCTTGACCTGATAAAATTTTTAAAAAAAACAAATGATCTAAATTTTCACTATTTTAAAGGCGCTTTTGGTTTTTTGGAAGTACCTACAGTGTATGAATTACTGATAAAATTTAAATTGCCATAATTGACTTCAGATACTTTGCGAAAAAAAAATAATATCACCATTTTAATATTACAAAATAATGGGGTTCATTTTAAAGAATAAAGAGAGAAGATAGAATAGTAAAGAGAGAATAGGAATGAATAATATTATAAAAATCTTTTAATAAAACTTGTATTGAAATGTAATACAATGGAATTAAAAAAATATTCTTCCATACATTAAATTTTAATATATTTTGTGTTAACTGAAAAAAATAATATTTGGCGTGTATTTAATTTAAATAAATTTCTGGTGTGGACCCACCTATATGAAACCCAAAAAATATCAAAAAGTACCCCCCATTTTTTAACTGTGTACTTATTGTGTCTATGTGATAAAAACCAGTTATAATGGGTTGTAAAATTCTATGTGTTATTACTGGTTAAATATTTTTATAAATGCCGGTAAAGTATAACTAAAAAACAAAAAAAATAATAATTCACAGCTTAAATTGTAGCCTTATAAATCACTATCCAGCAAGTGAAATAAGGCTGATTTAGCAATGGCTAAACGCTAAAGTGTAACTGTTGAATATCAAAAATATTATTTACAAAACCGCCTGCCTGGCGCAAAGTAAAAAGTTTCGTGAGAAGGGCAGGAACTCTAAAAAGGTTTGTTTTAAACGACGCGAAGCGCAACAACTTAAATGAATACTAAAACAAGCCAGCTAAATAGATTTAGTTTTAGTTTAATTGACTCTTTATGCTTTTTTCTAAGGTTCCAATTACAATTTTTCGTTAGTAGGTAGGTTATCTTTAAGACTTCGAAAACAAAGAATTTGAGCCATTTTGGATTAGTGATTACACGACGAACAACTTTCACTAATTTTCAAGAGAAGTAGTTTGTATTTATAAAATTTATGTCCATTTGTTAAATGAAACTATTATTGTACCTACAATTCATATTATCGCCGATTCGAAGGTTATCTCAGCTTCGGCTATGGTACTTGATTATGAATTATTAATCCATTCCTTGTTTCTAAATCAGAAGTAACATAGGTAGGTATTTTTTAATTAGAGTATTAGGAGTCTTGAGTTATAATATTATTTTGTGCTTCAAAATGATTCTTTCAAAAATCGTAGAAGAAAAGTTGCTAAAAAAACTTGAGTGACGTCAATCTTGCCGCTTAGAGATTCAACAATGATCTAGAAATAATAACTAAGTGTACATGTATATAATTGTTTTAACAACTAATTGTCATTTCTAGAGCGTATTTTTCTCGTCAAACGGGTGATAAATAAAAGTTATGGAATTAATTTATAAATGCAGCATAACCAATTATTCATAGATACAGTACCTGCTTTGTTCTAATAAAATCTAATAGATACCTTTGTGTGACTGTTTAAATATTAATGAATTAGAAAACATATTTGAATTAATTTACACGACTATAATTTTCAAAAGTTATCAATGACATTGCCTATCATAATACCTATTGTTTACAAATTGGGACAACTTTTTAACATAATTTTTATACCCCTGTCATATTCCTAATTAAATAATTATTAAAAAAATAAAATCAAAGCGATTAAAAAAATACAAATTAGTTGAACACTTATAAAATTTGTCTTGTTTATATCCGACAAGCCTCCATATTTTTTGTGTTGGTTGTAGGATAACATTAATTTAACAACATGGTTGCTACTTTTGTTTCCGGTTTTTGGCATAAAGATACAAGAAAATATTATTTGCAAAATTACTATCTATACCAACATTGATAGATATATTCTTAGCTTTTGCTACCCAAACCGAAACAGGTTACTTACAAATTCCTCAGTTGCTTATAAATTTATATACATAACGATTCTCTTGAGAAGCGGTCACGTCAAAAAAATGCCCACACTTAACTCCAGAGATTTTTTTTTTCCATTTTGTGACTAAGCGGGTAAAACGAGTTTAACTGGAACTTGAACTGCATTTTATATCTCAGATGATGTGAGCTCGTAGCAACCTAAAAGCATCACTTGAAGAACCAATCCCTGTTATATATATCCGTATACATGTACATTGATCTGTATCCATAGGTATATGTATACTGTATAGAAATAATACCTACAATAATTGTGGGCTGTGGGCAGTGGACATGAAATTCTGTAAAAATTTCCGTTGATGCGATTGCAAAAAAAAAAAACAAACAAAATATTAAGCCAACACAAGTCAGTTACATACTGTAGTTTAATTGTTTGTATAATTTTAACGTACGTCTCTTCAAGTTCAATACCTTTTCGATTTTATTTATGAGACCTTTAAGTTCGCTTGAGGAGCATCTACGTGGAAGCCTAACGAATTTGCAGTGGTAATTCTTTTCGACTGGAACGAAACAAAAAGCGGCACTTTCCTCGTTCCTCGAAGAACGAAGACAGCAACACGATTTATTATGCCCATTGTGAGACTCTGCAAGTGGTGCTCTAAATAGTTTGGTTCCTTGTTGCAAAAGGGTTTGCTAGTGGCCTGCAGCGAAGCAAAAAGGGTTAAACCGTTCTACCACATCAGACAAAAAAGTAAACCCAAACATAAATGACTCTGCCAGATGGATTTATGACCCATGTCATATATTATGCAATATGGTATCAGTTGGGTTAGTGTTTGACCTAGTTCTTATGTTCAAAATGAGATGCAGAAGTAAGAACAAAAACAAACAAAAAATAAGAAATCCATACAAATTCTAAGAATTTGAATGTGAAAAGGATTGATTTTTTTTTTTTTTGATCTATGAGAGGTGTGAAAAAGGAAAGAAGTTTTTATGGAAATCGTACAACAATATAGAACTGATTTAAAAATAATTTACAATATGGAAAGAGGTTTTTGTATAAAACGGTTAATATTAAGCATTGCGTGAGGCAACTCAGAATAGTACCTGCTATTCACGTGAAATTGATATGCAAAACGGAAACAAGATTTCTACCTACTTACATTTTGGGCACATTGTCTCAAGACAGCTTTATGATATTCAATATGTTAGTGAGACGGTCTTTATAGAGTGTAGGCCCATATGATAACATAAGGAAATTTAGGGATCGTTTTTAGCGTTTTATCAAATTTGTTTTTATTGTATAGTTATAGGTACCTTATATTTTGTTAGGAGAAATGGCTTCTGAACAGGACAACATTTGACTGCATTTTTGTTGGTGGATATTGAGGCAGAATTACCTTAACCTCGTCATGTAGGTAAACACTAAAACTCACAACATACAATTATCATTTATAAGATTAAATAATTTTATTTTAAGTATTTTGTAGTATTCATAAGAGAGTTTTGTAAATTAATAAATAAATAAATTTATTTATTTTCTGTATAGCTTCATGGATTATGTTAACAAATGGTCAAATAAGCTTAAAATTATATAGAAAATAATTAAGGATTTAAAAATATAATAATATATTATTTACATAAATAACGCATAGTATCAGACCGACAAAAGGAGTTACAGAAATATTATATTATTTCATTATTGATTTCTACTCACTATTGTTGATCAAATCACTGATAGGAATTCAAAGAAATGCTTTCAGTTATTACCTATAGTAAAATGCCTCTTTACCAATTGTATATTATTTCGAGTAGTTTTTTGTTCATACCATTTGGTAGAATTAAATCTAACAATGATCTCTTCTTAATTATAAAAGAAAACATATTATGTACCAACCTACGTGCATAAATAGTGAATATCTGGTCTAGATGTTAACATTCATATTGAGGGTACCAGACATACTTACCTATATCAACTTATAAATAAATCGTTTAAAAAGTCTGCAACATTGTTATTGAATACATTAATTTATAAATAATTTTCTTAATTGGATCCACACTTGCTTTTCTAGACATAAAAATAAATTGTGATACCTACATAAGCTTTAATGTTTGTAAATTGTAATAATATGGATGCATGTTTACCACATGTTGTACCAGTAACCCGTAGAATAGATCGAACAACCAGCAGTCAGAAATTAAAATCATAATAACCTTATAAGTTGCATATAAAATTATATACAGTATTCCCCGGTTAACTGTTTCGACAGAAAATACATATACTGTGATATACAAGTTTTTATATTTATACTGTAGTATGTTATATATTTATTTATTAAAACTGTGTGGTTCTTATTTTGATGTTAATACTAGACGATGGGCTGTTCCTAATTTAAAAATGCAATAAAACGGTACCTACAATACTTATATAAAATAATTTTCTCAAAAACGGCTCTAACAATTTGGATTAACTTTTAATCTATATAAAAAGAGAAAAAGTCGTAATTTTTTCACACCTTAAAATTATATCATTTCAAAATTTTAAAATTTTTATTTTGTTTTAATTTGAAAAAAAGTTTCAATTTAATTTGGAGTACTAAGCAATTTCATATTTTTTTAACCTTTTTAAAAAATTATTTATTTAAAAAAAAAACTTTTATGAGAAACTTAAACGTGCACAGCAACTTTAACCCAAAGATCAAATAAGTGCGACCCAGTCTTGGATTTTATTTTTTAATTAGTATTGGGCTATTATTTGGACTACTTTATCGGTTCCGATTTTTGCAAATCTTTTGAAATTGGGTTATGATAATTACTCCACGATACAAAAAAGCAGTAAGTACCTACGACCGATGAAAAAGAAATCTTTGTATTTTTTTTTAGTTAAACAATTAAAATTCACATAATAAGTCAATTTTATTTTTTCAAATTCAACTTTTTAAGTGCTTCATTTACAGGGCTAACAATCTTATAATATTTCATCAAAATATCGGCAACTTTGTCATAAAATGTCAGACCATATCTAGGATAAATAGGCAGAACAGCTTAAGTCAATTTTTTTCGTTTTGATTAAATTAAATATTAATATTAAAACTTCCGCACAGAAGTTTTGAAACAGAATTGGATATTGTAATAAATTCTTCCTATTGGCATTAAAAAAAATCCATTAAAAAAATAGTTTTTTGGTTAACATTTCAAGAATTAAGATTTTTTGCCTGAATAAATTGTGAAAAAGAGGACTTATGTTGTCATGAAATTTGTTGATTACAGCTATAACGATTGTATTCAAGTTATGTAACTCATGTAATAGAGTACCTACCTACACATTTAGGATTCATTATCTGTAAAAAGCTCATCTTTCATAAAAATGAACTCATGTTGTTCTGCCTATCTGCCACAGATAAAAATTGAAACGATTAACTAAGCAAAATCAAAGGCAGGAATCCGACAATTTGTCACTAGAGCAAATGTAGCATTACTTTACTTATGGTTATGACAAAATTTTTAACTTCAACCAAAAATATTTATTAAATTTGGGAAAACCGAAACATACATAAATAAAACTAGTTGTAACTTTACACTAATTTAAATAAAAACAGAAAAAAATACATAACTACTACATTATTTAAAAATAGCTTTAAAAATTTAATAGTGCCCAATCTGTTGGCAATATGTAGAACCCCTGAAAGCAATATGGCAGGCAACTTTAAATTTTCGATATGGACGTCTATATTATCACAAGTGGATGATTCCGAAGACTCGCAATCAATTTCATTAATAAGCAAAAACTTTCTCCATTCACCACAACAAGCCGTAATATTTTCTCCAAAATCTTCAAGCCCATCGACTCATCAGTTTGCTGGGTTTTGGCATTTTCTTTCACGGCTTTCTCTAAAATAACGGGACTGTAAGTGGCTTGCTGCCGTTGCCATATAAGAACAACGCATACAAATCTATACTTGTACCGCCGAGTGGTTTTACTCGCAGAATCATGATATAAGAACAGAATTATAGGAGGAAGGCTGCCTGTACCTTTCAAATAAGACCAAAATTATTAAAACCGTATGCCGGTAAGTTAGTTAAAAAGGAAAAAAAATAGAAATCGTGATTACGCATTAATATAATGATGATGAAATATGGAAAAAAATGTGTATTGGTAGAACAATTTACCCTAAATTGAATACTGATGTGCAAAATAAAATAGGACGTCAAGTATCTAAAATATTTATGGTGTTTCTTTTTAATATTATTTCTTCACAAAAATGGGTTAAAAGTGGCACAGATGAATGCTTTTCATATTGATTATTGTTAGTTTCTCCTAATGTAGGTAGACCAGAAGTTATCACCTAACATGTTTTTTTCCCCAAAAACTTGAAAAACTCTCTTGTACTACCTTAAATCTTGATGTAAGCTTTTAAAGGATTTCATTACCAATTTGTGTAAGAATTTGTGTATTTTTGACATTTAATGTGCACAAAACTATCTGAAACGCACAAATGCAATGATAAAAAAATGACAATATAAACACGATTTATATATCATTTGGTGTCATGCTAACTATGGTCCTGATGATAGGTAGCTATATTGTGTATTGCACATGCACAAGTCGTGTGATCTAAGCTTTACGCTTTATGAAAAAAATCCAAGTTCGAGTGTAGAAAACTAATTTTTATACCATGTTGATCCCAATTTTTTGCTTATTCTTCAATAACAGTATTCCCAGCTTACTTGCAAAAACTTTATTTTGCCAACTTGGGTATCTATTTCTTTTTTTTTTTTTTTAAGTTGAGCCGGATTATTAAATACCTAAGTAAGGAGGGGTAACTAAGTGGGGAATAAATACAAGTTTTGAGTGTTTTGATCATTTTTGTTTGAGTACCTACACAGATTTAAAAGTATTGAAAATACCTATCCCTATTTTACTGAATCTGTGACAGATTTCCTGATTCGTATTCCATCCAACATTAAGAAAATACTTTTAAAACATGCGCCATATGACTCGATTGCATTAACATACATTCTTCACCTTGATGAATCTCCACATCCCCCCCCCCCCCCCCCCCATCTTTGAAATTAGACAGTAACCTACCTATTTTAGAATTTTAAGTAGGTACCTATTATAGCAATGCCCATTTAATTGGGAACTACTGTATACAAAATCATCTTAAAAAATCGTCCATATGTCATGTTAGATGTGAAGACTAATTAACACCAAACACATCGTGTGAATCGTCTCCCTACTCTTGGTGGCATACATTTTCACGCGCCATAGCCATCGATTTTGTTTTAATTGAAGATGGCACGTAACCATCCTCCAGCTCTAATCAATGTCTGCCAAGTTCAACTCCAGTTCCCAAGAATCACCCTTGGATGGTATTTTCTAAGAATTCGAAGGGGAAACCTTCACTAACTTGTGGCTGAGTAAATATTTATTCTCTTTGACAGACGTTATGATGCCATGATGGTTCTGTATTCAATTTTTCATTCACTCTCAGTCTCCCTCTAACAAATGAATGTAATGGAGTTTCACTTGCTGCTTGGTGCTAAAATCCTGTTTGTATGGCTGAAAGAGAAAATTTAAGCTCTCATTCTCCATGCACTTGTCGAACAACAGTACAACGGTATCGACCTCGTCAGCCATTATGAAAGAGGCGTGGCCAAATGGTGGTTAGTGGTTTGTTTCTTTATTCACCGCACTCTGCATGGAATGATGTGTGTTGAATAGAATCAAGAAGATGGTAAAAAATAGAAGTGCGTTCCGTATGAGACTTGTATACGAAGTTATAAGAAAAAAGAAAGGTTCCTAACCATACAAAAAAAAATGTTTGTGGAGTTTACGAAGGGAGATTGCTTATAAATTCTGGTCATCGTCATCGGTAAATTATTATTTTATTCAAATTTATTATTGGGCTTTTCGGCTTTTTAAGGGACAATTTACATTTTAACATAAAAATGGAAAATTTATTTTTATATCTTTTATCTTCTTTAAAATAAAAAAAAAGTATTAGGTACAAGATTTTTATTTGCATTATTTTAGATGGTGTATAGGTTAGGTATGCATCTACCTGTGTTGGTAGAGGTCTGCACATACATATGTACATATTTTTTTTTTCTTAAGTTTTATCTGGCTGTCAATCTGTAAAATTATGCTAATAGGCGTCAGAATTAATGCACAGCTTAGGCCTATTGTGACGACAACACAAATAAATGTGACAGCAGACAGCATACATACCTACATATTATATAAAAAAAACATTCCCTTTCCTATATATGTATATGTAGGTAGGTATAGTGCCTAGTGGGATGAACATTAATTCTCGCTTGGGATTGTGGTTAGAAAAAATCATGTCTTGGAGGAATTCCCAACAGTTTGTGAATGAGAATGGAATGGTTGTAGGTGAAGATAAATCTACCTTATTATAGAGTATTTTGTTACCGAGCGTGATATATGATAAGCAGTAATAGTAATTTATAAAAATTCTTATATACTTGCATAAATCTAACTTAAGAAGGTAAGGGAGAGGTGGGGCACCTTTGATCGCGGGGTACCTTTGAACGCAGTGATAAGATCTTGTGCAGCAAATATATTGGAGCACACAATTAATTTCATGCTTGGCAATACTGGCTTTCTTTAAGAACGTCAACGACTTTTTGTGGTCTTCTCAGCATTCGCCTGAAACTATGCTGGTTTGGCCGTTTCTGTGCTTACAGCCAAACTCTATATTTTTGTAACACTATACAAAATTATTGGTCGGCTATTTTTTCTAGTTCTTTTTTTTTATATCTGCCTAAGGACATGTTTTCTTCGTAATATGTAGGTAGGGGAGAGTTGGTACGAAAGTAACGTGGGACGGTTGTAACATTGAATTTTAACAAAAACCTGGGAACGTATGCGCTCATTCATAAATGCAGAATTCTTCGCAATTTAGTCGTGAATGCACAATCAAAAATTCAAATGTCAAAGTACTGAATTGTGCCACAGTTTAAACGTAAAATTTGTATGAAAAAGTTTTATTTTTTTTCTGGCGAGTTTTACAATTTATGTTTTCAAAAATTATTTTTTAATAAAGTGGTAGCGGTCTAAGTAAAGTTGATTTTGTTTTGAACTTAATAAAGTTATTCTTCTTATCATGGACTCAAAAGTTTTTTCTTTTATATAGAAAAAGGGATGTGGACGTTTGCAAAATTTTTTGAGTGGATGTTTGTAACGAAAACTGCATCAGCAGGATTAGTGAATTTGAGCCACAAAATATATATAACATCAACATAATTTTCATTATTTTTTTTTTTTTCTCATAGTTTTTATTCTATCAACTAGATCGCGGGCTTAACATCATTTTCTTGGTGTCTGAATTTATATAAATTATCCTAGAATATTAAAATTCAAAATGGATGCAATCGAAGTTCATTAACCTACTATAACACCTCGTAAAACATTTTTAATTTTGGATTTGTACAATAAATGTGAAGTTAAAGCAATATTTCTCGTTTATTCTATTACATTTATATGGCGTTTCATGTCCTCTTATCGTGTTACAGTTGGTACAGCGGGAAGAACGATTGTAACATTCGAATTTCACCTCTTTTATATAGCATGATTTCGTAGAAAATAGAAAGTCAAAAGGCAAATTAGTATTTAACGATAGATTATGTCCACTCATCAATAATCGCGTTGTTCTATTTCATTATGTATTTTAGTTTTATATTTATGGCACAAAATATACAAATTGTTAATTTTGTACCCATTCTCCCCTACCTATGAAGCATGATGTGACTTTTTGTGAAATGAGAATGTAATATGTGTCAACTTTTTTTGGGTATAACTCTACATTCGGAAAGCAAAAACTATCGGAGGTAAAACATAAAACAGCAAAATTTGTATTTCAGCGGGGAAATTGGACCGCTGGCGGTCAACAACAACTGCAAGTTGTTGTTGATATATTCACACTTTTTCACATAGGTAGGTACAAGATAAAAAAGAAAAGATTTTATTTTTTTTACTTTTAGCCCTAAAAAACACAAACATGAATGTCCTTCTCCTTCCAAATACAAAACTGAATTGGAAATTATTTGATGAGTGGCGGTAAATGAGCACGCTTCGATCACGAATGGTCTTGCTTAAATAGTACCTACTTATACTTTCTGAGTAATTCACGTAAACCAACTTGCCCCGGGCCCCAACTATCCCCGCCCTATCCTAATAATAGAGTGATCAGCGGTCATTTTGAAGAATCAAACATTAACGTAGGTCAACTACAGGCTTCAAAAAGATAATTTGAAACTGGCCCAACACAAATAAAAACAAATTACAATTACAGGTCGATAAAATTAAAATGTTTGAATTTATTTTCCAAAATAATTACATTATGCTTCTTTGCAAAAATTTCCCTTCTGGAACTATTCACTACATTTCTTTAATAATTTTGCGCGCGTACACGAGTATCAACACACACCTTTTTTTCAAAAAGTGACGAGAAATGTGTCTAGTTTAGTTCAATCATAGCATGCTTCTTGTACATATGTGTAACTGTACCTTCATAGGTAGGTTACATTTTTTAATTTTTGTTTTTTGTCTACGAAAGAAGCAAGAGATTTTATTAAGAGATAAAGAATACTAGACAATATCCAATATGTCAAAACTGGTCCTAACTAAAAAAATGTCAAAAATGTAGTTACATGCCTACGTCAACTTGAAATTAGCAGACATACATAGCTATTGGAAACACATTTTTGCACAAAATTCTGTAATTTTTCATACTTAGCCGGTAAGCAGAGAAAACGGTAAGAAGAGTACCTTTAGGTATTTTGCAAAATTTTGATTAAAATTGCCGCAATTATTTAGCAATAATACCTAAACTTCATTAAGATTCAATACCAAGAAGGTGGTTCGCTCACTTCATGCGAACTTAGCGAAACACAAAAAAGAAGTAAAGAGTAACAAAATAATCGAACTTTTGTATTTCATTTTGGCTGGTGAAGCTGATGGGTACTTAGGTCACGTCGCATATGAAGATTCATAATATGGTTACGAAATATTGAAAAGATAATTTGCACAACTCACCTTCTTCTTTTGTTTATAGAACGTATTTTTTTCGAAAATCAGTTGACTCCATAGAAATGAAATGGTTTATGGTTTTTTTTTTATTAAACTCTAATTCTAACTTAGTTCAACAGTAAGAACAAAATCGATGATTTAGAATATTTGCTCCGAATTTCTCAGCAATCCAATGCAACCACCAACTTATCCAGGAATCAAACTACTTTTTCCATTACTCCTGCCATCTCTTGTTCAGATTTAGAACTTAATTAGCAAATTGAATATTGTAAGCAACTGAAATCAACTTATTGGAATATTAGTGAGAAACACTTACACAATCGCAAAAAATAAAACAAATTCTAAGAGACACAGAGAAAATTCAAATTGGTCTCAATATTTTGGAATACTTCTCAAACTCATACCTCATCAACCTGAAATTCAAAAAGATTTCATATCTAACTGGACGCATACATTTAACCCATTTAATTTCTCTTAAACGCAAGACTACCACACACAAAATGTATGAATGTATGTGTGAATCAAAAAGGTTGTTGTATCTGAAAAACAGGGACCAGTTGGACTGGTAGCGGACACAATTCGTTGGTAAATTATTGCTAACCAGAATTTTATCTTACAATGGCAGGTGGATTTGCATTTGTATCGGAATTTGTTATTATTTCGAGGGTTGTTGGAAAAAAATTTGAAGAATTTCGGAATTTCTTATTGGATTTTCTATCTTTCAAATTTATATAAATTATTTCTGTTTCCAAAAAGAGGTTTCTATAGAAATATAATAGCTGACTAGATTTTTTTTACAAGTAGGTATAGATAATTGATTGGGTTACTACATAAAATTTATACCTACCTACTTAATCTCGATTTAAATGTTGGTGATATGCTTATGATATTTGTAGTGATACTTAATTACCCCTATAGTGTATTTTACTTAGCGTAAAATAACAGACTCACATAAAACAAAAACAACATAACCTAAAGGCAATACATTGAGTTCCTATAAAAGAATAAAAAAAAGCAAACAAAACAACAAAAACATCAGCTAACAATTTTTATGATTATGGCGGTTTTAAATCATTAAGCGTTGTGTACGTAGATACGTATATAGGCACTAAAAAAAACTTGGCGGCGGGCGTCTACAGTCGGGGTTTTTTCTTTTTTTTTAAGTCTAAAGCGGGCGAACGGGCTAAAAGAAGAGTTTGACGTTTCATAAATCTACGCTGAGGAAGGCGTGAAATTACAATGATCGTTAAATGGCAGCATTTATGCTGTCTGTCTGTTTGTTTTGTTTACTGTCTGCTATTTCATTTGACTAATGGAGTAGAGCCTCTTTAGAATTTTAATATTTTTTTTCGCGATATTGTTATGTAACTTTTTTTTGTAGATGAAACTTTGAGTAACTAGGTAAATACCTAGGTGTTAGTAGTTGACAGGATACACTGATGCATGATGGCGCTTTCTTTTCGATTTTTAGTGGTAAATTGCTGATTAAAATTGTTGGAAGGCCAATTTTCTAATTAGAAATAAAGGAAATATGTATACACTTACCTAGTAAAGAAAAATTGTCGGAATAAAATTCTATTTCATGCACAAAATTATTAACAGTTGTTATATCAAAACATGTGTAAAATTATTCTAAATCGAAGTAGTTATAAGTACGCTACCTTATTACTAATGCCATTTTAAACCTGGTAAGTTCTAAGCTGAATTTAACCTAATATTTCATTACAAAATCTCAAAATTATTAAAATTTTGTGAATATAGGTATCTAACATTGGGCTTATTAGTTAATGTGTTCTCTTTTGTGCTGAGATACCTTTTAATGAGAGCCTAGTTAGAAAGTAGTTTTTTCAACGTAAGTAGTTGCCTAACTAAGAAAAAAAAAATTATTTTCATCAAATATTTTTACTTCTCTTAATTAACTTTTTTACCCACTTTATTATTTGACCTATAGGTATCATGTATCAGATCTTATAATAAGTTAAACAAATTTTATTCATACCTATTCATAATTATGCATAGATTGTTATGCAAACACGATTTTGGAAGTCAAGGGTAAAAAGGAGTAAATATGACAAGGCACAAACAAATTTTAAAAATATAAATCTTTGTCTAGGGACAAGCATTTTAATATCCACACAGACGTTCGATTCTTTGAATCTCTAGCAAATAAAATGGCATCACTTTACGTACCTAAATATTTCAACTATAGGTAGGTATAGGTACAGTGGCCGAAAGAAGTCTACGAACTACGTCTTTTTTTACAATTCTATAAAATAATAAGCATTTTATATTAAAATAATGTGGAATATTTTTGTTCAATTATATTCTTATACTTTGCATGCTCACAAAGTTCATTAATTTTATTCTTGCTTTTTCAAAGTAATGTACTGTAAAACACGCAGTCGTACGCAGACTTTTGTTGGCCATTGTATGAATCTATGAACTCATCCAAGAAACTTTTATGAAAAAAATGAGGGCAGCTAATTAAATTTAATTTTTTTCTTTCCAACACCATTTGGATATTTTATAATTTGTTTGTTTGTTTTATTTTTATATTTTTTATTGATTGAAAATTGATTTTGAGAGTACGCAGACTGTATCTGTTTCGTAAAAAAAAACACATCCTGTCTTTTTCACACGAAGCTGATTAAAAGTTTTAACAATATGAAAAAAAAGTATTACGGGCTGAACCGATTTTCTTCAAATTTGGTGGTTAAGGGTCTTTGGTGATTCCCTAGGGAGGAAATTAAAATTTTTTTGTTTTAACCAAAACTAACGGTACCTGCCATATAACCATTGAGGAAAACTTAACTTATCAAAAACGGCTCTAACGATTCGTTTTCGTTTAGTAAATCTAGTTTTTGATTTATAAATTAATTTTTTTCGTGGCGAATCGAACAAATTTTAGATTGATTTTATTTATTTGTTAAATCATTCGTGAATTCTTGTGACTGTGCGTATCAATAGTCTTGTTGAATCGAATCTTTTTAATTTCAAGTTTTTGATGGGATAGTAGTTTTTATTTAAAAATAAACGCAAAAAAAAATGTAGTAGATTACACAAATTTGCTGAACGAATTAATTAAGTTCACTTCAAAGTGCTTCCATTGGACTTCAACCCTATTAAAAGTATTATTAGGGCACGAATCATATTCTTTAATCAGAAATACCCTTTAAATTTTAGGCCTTTTCTTTCGTCTTCCTTATCACTGTAGCGTGTTCAGGTAGAACTTCTTGCGTAAAAGTAAAAGGTGTTATATCTGGACACTGTCTAATAAGTAGGAACGCGATACGGCTTGGAGTCTTTTCCAATGCGATTTCACAATAAACCAAACTATTTTCTAATTGTATCAACACTACTGCTGATAGTCACGTCCTGACCTAACCCTAAATTCATATGTTTCAGATTGTTTTCCAGAGAATTTAAACCTTGTAAAATGTGAATTTATTGCCAGTCGAGATTTAACACCTTGTTAAGTTTCTTGTCTTGAATCGGTCGATGTTATACAGTATAAAGTATTTATTCAATATAATAGCTATCATGGTATATTTCCAAACATCAAACTATAAATATGTACCATTTACCTTATCTTTTATCAATAAGGTAATTGTAAATAAGTATGAATACCTACATCTCCTCTTTTAACATCCAACCCATTTTTTAAAAGAAATTAGAAAAAAAAATGAAAAAAATAAAATTGGTCAACACTGATGCCCATTTATTAAAATTATTTACTTATTTTTTTTTTTAATTTAAAATTTTGTCTCCCTGTTTGTTAATTGCTTAATTTTTTTATTTTATGTTCAACAGGTGACATTAAAACTAATTTATTGTCACGTTTATAAATCATGTACGTAGGTAGCTAAAAGCAAATAAAATAAAAAAAAAAAGATCGTTTTATGGATTTCCATAAATCACCAGCTAAAATGTTAATATTTTTTTTTCTTCTGAAAATTGTCTTTAAAAATGAAAGGGAAGAATAACATTATGCATGTTTTTTGTAAATTTAAATAAGAAATGATTTACATGGAAAAAAGTTTAGGTATAAATTATTATTTCCTCTAACCATGTAGGTATACAATTTGATTTGAATTATTCATTCATTCAATAAATAAACATATGTGATAGAATAACACTTAACAATGTTCAATTATTATACCCAGGTATGATATGTAAATTTAAATTCAGAATTTAGTACAGTGAACATAAGAGATGGTATTGTTGTTGTTCTTTTGTTTGATAAAAATCAAGATAATGAGATTTAAAATATACCTGAAACACCTTTTGGTTTTTCAATAATAGGTAATAGGTTAGATATTAGACTAAGAACCCGCAGCAGATTTTGGGTGTGAGTATAGAGTATGAGTGTCAATTAATAAAACAAAATATTTTCTACCATCCTGAGTAACTTCCACTGCAGATTTCAAGCGATGGGCTTTTACCGATATCGAGAGTAACGCTATTTCACTCCACTTTAGTACAAAACATAATAATTCTGCATGAATCTTCTATATTGTTTACAGCGTCAATAAATTGCTTCTTTGCATCCAGTTAATAGTTGCTTACTTTTTGTGAAAGTTCCAGAGGTGCTTTTAGTACTACTTCTTTCCTACGATAATAACGTAACTTGTCATAGCTTTATCCATTAGTTTGTGAGATTTTTGTTTTGTTTTCAAAAACCTCTATGAAATGTACCGTTTTTGTTGCTTTCCCCCTAAATGATAGATTTTAAAGATTTATTTAAATACAAAAGCTGTTAAGTAGCGTCAATAAGGTTTTTATAAAATAATTTCCAAAAATTAATTAATTTTTTGTTGAAAATGGATCAATGGATATAAGTTGAAAATAGTTTGTTTTGCAAATCTTTTTAAAATTATATAAGTTAGTGAGATATATTTTTTTAGCAGTTCACCGTTGGAAGAAATAAATTTAATCTTACTTTTATCGCCTTACAGAGAGGTTATTTTATTTTTGTTGGAATTTCATCAAAACACCTCTAAGGGACAAAAGCACCATCAGAAAAATTAACCCTTAAATTATTATTTTCACCTGTAATTAAAAAAAAAAATGAAAATAATCAAAAAAAATATTTTCATGAGAATCAAGTAGGTACATAAGGCTTGATACAACTACTTCTCGTATGAAAATAACTAGAATTGGGAATTTGAAGTGCATTCATAACCCCTGCGTAGAAATGGAAGTATACAGCATCGCATATAAGTCAAGGCTTAGATTTTAAATAATATACTGATAATCCACTCACAGCATATTATAGTTCCTCTTATGTGCGCCGCCGCCGTCTGATAACAGTTCATTATTAAGTGGTTGTCATGTTTAGTAAAATTTCTCGTATCAAAAAAAAAAAAAAAAATAAAATGGATCTCCTACTTAGGCGGTCCCATTATTTTTTTCTTCCACAAAAAAATAACCCAAGAGCGGAAGCTCTTTTCTATATTATCAATATTTCCCTCCCACACCCTGTTGAATTATTCCATTTTTAATTAAGAACGTCATTTGCTTAGTTATCTTAAAATAAAATTTGAAGACAAGAAAAAAAAACTTAACTTAAGTATTCGTTTGATGTTGTCATAGAGAATAAGAGACACTGCCGATGCTTCCTTATAACCATCGCTATGCCATCTTCATCCATTAAAATGTCGTCCTCTGATTTAAAATAAATAAAATACATGAACCGCGTATTTAAGTGTTGCGTTACTTATTTTCGTCGACTCTATAATAAGCCACAGAGGCCAGAAAGAGAAAAAACACGTTTCCAAAACTATTTTACGCCTCGAAAAATTAAAAAAAAAAAATCCGTGAAACAAAAATTAATTCCCCGAAGAAGAAGAAGAAAAAAGAAGAAGGAGGATTCTGAACATAAATTCACGACACTTTATTTGCTAATGGCAATTGGATTTCTCATCACGACTTTGGGGCTACCACTACCATATAGCAGCAGACGATCGAGGCTGGGAAAGCCATTTCGAATAAATGTCTTGTCTTTTTCCACGCGCCGCTCCGCCGTGTTATTAAAGCACCCAACAGCTCAGGCTCAGGCCCAAGTACATATGCAGATATTCCTTGGTTATTGCTGGAGCAATCTAATTGATATTCAAGTGCTGCGATGCGTTTCGATGGAATTGCAACGAATTGGCGAATCGTAACATTCGGACTTAAAAATGCAAAAATGTTAAATGCAAAACTCGTTGTTGGCAGACCATGCGGCATTTTTAACTACCACTCTACCAATTCTAAGTGCAGAGGACTGTGATGGTTTTCATTTTTTCGTTTTTTTTTTCTGCATTAAATTGCCGGATGAAATTATATCAAACATGTGTGTTGCATTGAAGAAAAGAAAACGATGAGAAAGATACGAATTTTATTGTTATTTGTATATTTTGGGATTTCACATTTCACATCTTTGGCAGTGGGCAGTGAAGATGGTCTTAAGTGGAGTAGAGGTGGGTAGGTGGAGCAAAAATGTTTATTGCTTTTGTGATTGTCCACCCACCAACCTTAATGTAGTTGGTTTTTGCAACTACATTCATCGCAAATGCACTTGGTTTTAATAGTGGAGAATTTCCTTGCCAATATGCAATGGACATAACGTAATGGATCCATTAGTCGTTCAGAGGATTTTTATTTATATTTTTTTTTTAATTCAATGCAGAGACTTCTAAAACCTACGTAATAATGATCTACTTGAAAAGGGAGGGACATTGAAATATATTCTTAATTTAAGCTTAAAGTTTTTTTAACCCCTGAAAGATGAGGAGGTACAGGAACAGGTTTACATTTCGAAAATAAACTTTTAATAATTTTCAAAAGATTTTTTTAGTTTAGGAAACAAATTTTGCAACAAATTGCTTATCGTTTTTTTTTTATATATAACTATAATATACTCGCACAATAGGATTAAGTAGGAGATAACGATGTACCTACGTTGGTTGGTCTTAAATGCCTGGATATGGAACTGGGATGGAAAAAATAGATTGGGGTTTTACTCTAGAGCACTGACAATGCGAGGCAAGAGACATTTCTACGATGTTCTAAGAATAGAAAGTTGTAGTGGTTCACACTATAAAATAAAATTTTAAACCTTACTTGCAATACAGACTGTTCACACTCATTTGAAATTGAGCATTGAATTGACTACTTACTCGTTCACAATCATTCCTATGTAAAGAAGGGATTATAAAATTATGATCATCAGAGACTCACGGTTTTATTGCGTATCATGATGATGAATTGATGATAATTAACGACACAACGTTATAAAGTCTCCGAGATTTTCGTATCAGCCTATCACCTGCTTTAAGGTTCTTTTCTGGGCACTATCTAGGAGAGGTAATGAAGTTTTAGGTGCTCCAGACCAGATATTTGACAGTTCTACTCTAGTTTTGGACGTATGAACGCTTTAAAAATTGTTGGCAGATCAATGAAAGAAAAGAAGTTCTTACATCACCTAAGAAACCTTAAAAATTCTCTACATTTTTAGCAGAATCTAATAAATATGAGCTTATTCCACAGAAGGTGGGTGATAGTTATGGAAATACTATGAATCGAAAGTTTATCAGTTTCCTCGATCGATCCTCATTCATGGACAACGGTAAGGGAAGAATATTTCTCTTTAAACACAACAGCTTTGGGTCTTGGCAGCATTGAATTCCACACTTTAATTGATTTTATTATTGGTGATTATTATTGATTATTTTAACAATGTTGCTGAAGTCGGAATGATCAAGTTAATCGTACTCTCTCGTTGCAATTAAATGCTCGAAGAAGATATGTATGAGTCAGTAAACAAGCTCAGGGAACTATCGACAAAAATCGAGTGGATTAGCAGTAAAAATTAGAAACAATTTCTAAGACAGAACGAAGCCTTGAGGCACACCAGAATTTTTGTTTGTATACTTTTTTTAGACCCTTCAATACAACTTAAATTGAACGGTCAGAGTTGAGATAAGTGGTTCGGACCAGTTTGAAACTATGGATTAGAAACGTACTCAGAAAACTCAAATCACAACCAGATTGACTTAGGATGGTTTTCGTGACAATTTTTTATTTTAATTTGCTGTATTCCTACAAAAACACGGCCTATATCTCCTTGCATGTATGCAAATATTACATATCTTTGATGTTACAGGTTCCAATTTCTTAATCAGCACTGAGCATTACAAGGTAAAAATCTACCATCTATAACAGAATATTCAATACCTAACCACCAACTCAATTTTTAATAAGTTTTGCTTCATTAACCCATATGTAGCCAGTAGATTTATCATTTCAGTTCAAAATTATCGTTTTCAATAATGGGGCATTTTCTCTATATATTTTTCTGATTAAAATTTTGTTTATTCTTTTATTTTTTTGTTTAAAATCCTAAAGCCTATTCAAGATGTTAAAAAAAAAATATAAATCGCTCTCGCAATTCATTTCGTCTCTCTGTGTACACCTCGAGCTACAGCCTAATCCGCTCAAGCGATTCTCGTCAAATTTGGTGGTTAAGGGTTTTTGGTGATATCCTAGAGCAGGGTTACCTTTGGGATGCTTTTGTGTCAATTTGACATCATTTCAGCCACTCGGACACCAGGACACCTCTTTTTAAAAATAACCACTTTTGGACACCTTTTAAAAATGTTGGCATTTGGTTGACACTTCTAAGAATAAATAAACAGACAATTTGTTGTAAATTATCCTTGTTTTGAAGATATTTTCGAAATAAAAAGTATAAAACATTTCTGATTAAAAAAAACGAAACTCGAATTTGTGTGTTGAACGATGACTTTGACGCATCAGTGCGTAAGCTGAAAGAAAATTTTTCAAACTTGCTCTTATACAAATGAAAAGTTGAAACTTGTTTGTTGTACGTATATGTAATAGTAAAATTAAATTAAATGTTGTCATTGCGTTTTAATAAAAATTTGTAAGGGACACTTTTTTTCTCTGACACTTTTTTGAACACTTTTTGAAAATTTTCAAAGGTAACAAAACTATGACCTAAACGGTAGGTACCTTTCATATGACCATTAAGGAAAAGTGAACTTTTATCAAAAAGGACTCAAAACGGTTTTTGTAAACAAATTCTACCTACTTTTGTTAGTAAGGTCGTACTTTTGAAAGGAAAAAAATATTTTTTAAAAAATGTTAATAACGGTAGGTAGGTAGGTAGGTCTTTTAAAAGACTATGAAGTTTTGTATAAAAAAGCTTCTTCATAGTTTTAAAGTTATTTTATATAGGTACAAATTTTCAAAAAATATTTTTTTTCAGTTTTTTAAAAAATCCTTACATTTTTTCAAATATGTATCAATTTTTCGAAAACGAGTCACTTTTTTTTGAAATTTTTTTTACGTGTTCATTAATATTTTCTTGAAAATTGTATTCAACTTTTATTTGAAGATGTTTCGAACATTTTTATAAATGAAAAATTATTTTCTTAAGAACCTCAAATGGCATACTTTGTTTTCAGCCCCAAATCATTTAAGAAGTCATTTGAGTCATTCTATTATTTAATTTTAGGTACACAGTTCCTTGTTAAATTTATATTTTTAAAAACTTTGTATAAGAGTCTTCATCGTCCACATCGACTTTGACGATTAAATCAAGTATGATCTACCCATTCGTGCATTTTCTTTATGAATTAGAATATTTATAAAAATTTAATGCCCCTATTTTGTATAATATACTTATATGCAATAGAGCAATAGAGGATACTGTTTTAGCTGCATACTGATCAACCGAAAACCCTTATTTTGTCTTCCATTAATCCGATAAATCATCAAAACTATGTAGTTTTTGGCGTTGTTTTCTCCAATGTCCAACATAAACGGTTACTTTTATTTTATTGAATTGAATTGATAAGTTTAACTGATAAATTTAACAACCTTGTTCCATATCACAAATCACTACAACGCATAAATACACTATAAAATAGCAATATACATAGACAATTTGCTTAGGCCAGTAGAAACTGTTTATGTTTCAAATTTTGTAAAAATATCATCATAATCAAGTTCAAAAAAATTAAGTGCACAAACAAATAAAAACCATTTTCTATTGCCTTATAAATTCCAATAAATTGATTCTGATTGTCTATGACATGTTTATTTTTTTCATTTTTTTTTTCAATTTCCCGGACTAAGTGTATACTTAGCCCTCTATTGAATTCTGCCGGTTTATTTGTTTCATTATACAAAAATTTTCGAAGGCAGAGAGGGTGCTTCAATGCTCGAACCAAACATCCTTGTCGTCGTCAACTTGTCACTCAACGCACTGATTCAGTGTTTTAACAAAATTGTAATCACAGATAAACCATTGAGTTACAATTTCATCTTAGTTGGCGCCAAATATGATATTTTATTGCAACTCGTAAGTCTGGTGTCCTCCTTGTCAAAGTATGACATAGCACCAGAAACCATCACCATCGGGATGGCAATGGATATTTTGATTGGCTCCCATTTCGTAGGAAAGAGTGTAATATTTTCTCTGTTTTTCTTTCCAACTACTTGGCCGTAAATCTTTTTAGAAATATTGTAGGTATACTTACTTACAAATAAGAAAATGGATTTCTTCCATTATTAATAAAAATATGGACTTCATCCTTCGCTATAGCTTGTCAGCATCAGCATCTCCCCAAAGCTCATCCAAATTATGCCTAGGTAATAAAATTTGCATTTTCAATTCAAGTATCAGACAGAAATATTTCGCAACAAGAAACAAGAGAAAACATCATCATTAGCAGCACAGTCTGGGCGGTAAGTATTTGTGTCTGGTTTATGAATTAAATATGAATTTTCTATTTAATAGTACCACCCCCCCACCCCTTTTGCCCTCTGAAAGCAGAAGTATTGCAAATTGTTTTAATTAATAATTACTATATATGCACGCAGCATTACAATGTAGCACATCATGTTCCTATACAACCACTCGCACTGCAACCAACTCAGCAGCCAGCAGCGTGTTAAGTAAAAAAGATGAAGTAAGCGCACTCATGCAATTGTAGAAAATTATTGTTACATGCACTTGGCTCCGAGGGGCAAAGTTGATTTTGACTTTTATTACTGTTGCATAGTAAACACTCCTACTGAGTGATGTGGTGTTATCATAATATGAAGTTTGCAACATTGTTGCATTCTATTTGAAATTTTCTATATGCACTTTTGCGCTCTTGGAAAGTGTGTATAAATTTAAGACGAACAATTTCTTCATACATGTAAATGCATACTTCTGACACTAATTACCAATCCCACGCAAATGGGATTAGTTGCAGCGAAACCAGAGCTAAAAAACAACAGGAGTATGTTTTTTTTTGTATGTTTCCAATGATATGTTTTTATGACATGCACTGATGATTCTTTTTTAAAAGTGTTTGCTTCGAAGGGATCAGCGTCAAAAAGGTGTTGTATTTGGGTTAGAATTAAGGAGGCTTAGCAGAAATGATATAAAACATGCTAAAGGATTATTTATTTTTCCTAAAAATGAAGGTGTTTCAAAATCCATTCTTGTAGTTTATATACAAGGTGGATTGTATAGGTAATTTTCCGAACGTTGTTACAGCCACTCGTGCAGACTAAGTGCAATGGCTTAATTCTTGAAGGGGAGAGTCCGTCTTCCTATTTGAAACTCGTATATCAAACCTTAGTGCTGTGAATTGAAAATCGTCTTGGTTGGTGCCTTATTGTCCTCGTCTATTTTCATTCCCGATGAGGCCAAGTCCAATTGTATATAATGGGATTGTTTCCTTGTTCTATATTTTTGTTCTAGCTCGTTCAACAGCTGATGTTCTTGTAAACATCTACTATTTTTGGGTAATTATGTTCACTTTTGGTCTTAGGACAAGCATCACAAATAGTGCTTTGCTCTTTTAAATAAACCTTCAGTTTCGATTTTGATTTCAGTACCTATAATTTTTAGTAACATACCACAGAATTTTATTCTGAAGTGACTGATAAGCTTTACTGAGAAGCTATAATAAGACCATGATGCTGGCGTCTGTAGACTTCAGGGGCGTCATGACGAAATTCTTCTACATGTCAGTTTCGTGTTTTGATGCTTTGTTTCGTTAGATATGTTAAGGACTGAAATAAACCATAACGAACGTAAAGTTTAGAACTAAGAGCCACTTTATCCCTGAATTTCTAGAGTAGTGTTTTTGTACATAGGTATAAAAGGTAATTTATCCCAACAGTTGAACAGAAAGGAAATTAGAGCACTTTTAAGTTATAACCTATTGCCAAGCTAATCGTATGCCGAACTAAAGTTACCCTTTTATAGGGTCAGTATAGTAATGCCGCGGGAACCCTTTTGAGTGTTCTGTTTGATAAAATCGCCTTAGGCTTACAATAATGAATGGGAACTGAGCTCTAAACTAAGCAGCCCATCAGGAAGATTACTGGTATTTGAGACTAGGATTTTATTTAGCATACTTATAATGCAAATAATATAGCAGTAAAAAGGTTACAATCAGACAATCCACTAGGTTTATTGGAAATGGAAGCCAGTTGTACTTAACTGAGTCAGAATGACACGCTTTACCTATTCCAAACTGCGCTACTTAACTTATAATGACTCTAACTGGATTAACCAATCCACAAACCTTACATCAATTGCATTGTGTGTCACGAAGCGTTTTAATTTAAGAGGTTCGTCTAGGAACATTAGGAAGGACAGTAGGTGCTTAAACTGTGTTTATAGTTTCCAACCTTCTTTTGATTATTTGATTTTGATTTGCTACCAAACATAACTTTCCATCAGCGAGAAAAACCTGCATTGTGTTGGTAGCTGATGAAAGTATAGGCTTATGAACAACAGTCTTTTACATCCTTACTGATCAGTGATCACAGTCGAGTCATGTATTACTTTGCCAGAACCTCACTTTTTATAATTTAACAACAATTAAAGTAACATTACAAATGGCGCTAATTAGTGCTAATTTGGCACTCTGAACAGGTGCTCTTGAAGACGCCTATCAACCTATTTAAAGCCAATAAGGTTATTGATGTTAATTATCTCTCTGACTTCAGACTCTTTTTTAGTTTTGACGAGTTTTTTCCGGTTTGACGAGAATGGTATTCGGTGGTTATCACATAAAGAGGTGGAATAAGGATAATTGATGTGTACTTAAGGTTGGGGTCAATGAGTGTCGCCATAACATGATCCCAATCAGTTCCGGCCCCATAATACCTGCAAGATAAAACACTTAACCGACTTTTGAACTTAGAAGTTATTTGTTTGATGCAAAATTCTTCCAGTTTTATAAAATTACTATCCTTTTTTTTCCTGGCAACTAAAAAAGTGAATAAAAACAAAATCAATTTTAAAAACAAAATCAGCAGGTGGTCCATATAATTGAGTTGTATGCATAATTTTGTTTGATTTTATTATGAAGCAGTTAACAATAAACAAACTAAGCATAGAGAAAGAGGTGCGAAACAAACAAGAAAGATTTTTGTTTGACAGTCTCAACAAAAATCTTGTTATAATAAAGAAAGGTCACATAACCACTAATAATTTAGCTTTACATTGCACTGGGGCACAATTTATGGTTGTTTTTGTTTTTTTCAGAAAAACAAAAACTTCTTGAAAATGCTATTAAAGAAAAAAATCATTTTAAAAAAAGTTCTTGGCATCAAAAATAGATCACTTTACCAAACAGCAGCTGTTGCGGATATTTAATTTTCTTACATATTGAAATGAATATCATCAAAGTCAAATTCAATTATGAAGAAAAATGTTTTTAAAAGCTTTTAAATTAAGATAATTATAAATCAAATAATTTATGATTCTCTTGGGATTTCCTCAATTGAAGGTAGATATCTACATCAAAGGCAAATATTTAAAAATAAGAAATACATATTATATATATTTTTCTATGTTTTCTTAACTATTTTTTTTGTCTTAATTGTTCTTATTAAAAAAAAAACATCAATGTTAAGGTATTTCATATGTTAAATATGTTATGGGTAGTGAAAATGTTTGTATGCCTGCGTTGTAAAAAAGGATCTTTTAATTGGACGAGAAATTCGTTGCATTTGGACAATCCACAATATGTTTGCAATAAAATGAATATGTTTGTTCTTATTGCTCAACAACAATCAATTACAACACATCAATTTCATGCAGACAAAACAACACTTGTAGAAAATGTATTCCAACAAATATTCAATAAATTAAAATCTATTACAAAAGAAAATATAAATATAGATGCATCTACGTACCTATTTCATTTCATCAGTGTATATATAGTTATTTGAAGAAGTTATACATTTGTTATTATCTGCCTTTCTATTTCTTATTCTGTTTATATTTATATTATATTTGATAAATTCACGCGCCTTAAAATAAACCAAATCATATTATGGAATACCAATATCATGCACGCAAAACCATATTTGAGTTTGGCTGCTGATGCGTCTGAGGAAAAAAACATATACATATAAATGTTTATTAACATTTAGCCCCCGCAGCAAAACAGAGCTAACATCATAAACATTTTTGAGAAAACAAACAAATGGGGTGAAGAAATCATTCTTTCTCTCTTTCGATTATTTCTTCACCTTCATAAATCTTGAAGTAAATTTTAGTTGATTTTACCTTAAGACTGCTGTCCCAAACCAAAAAAAAATAACACGAAAAAATGCAGACATTTAGATTTTTTGTTTGTGCAAATAAACATCATAGTCAGGGAGTTAGCGCTGCATTTAGAATCCAACGCTAATTCCCACTAAGCACTTTAGTTACCAACTAATACGTAATGGCAGCCACGTTGGGCTTCTATGAGTTAACCCTTACTTATCAGCTTTCCGCACAAAATAACAGGTGAAATATACTGATGTTAGTAAGTTTAACTAACTTTTCTTTGAATATAAAATTTTGCGGTATTTATGCAACGATGTAAGACACTGCGTAAGTTTACCGATTCCGATAAGTTTAACATTTGGTAAATGAACTATCAAAATTTAATTTTCCAAAACAAGATCAGATTCCGCAACGGATTTCAGAGGAAAGTGATGCAGAAAACTTACCCATATGTCATATGATGTCGTTTTGAATTTTAGAATTAGGTGTGTTTCCAAATAAATATGACAAGAACAGGTTAAAATTCTGGATTCAAATCCAGCTTTTTCGAAAAAAAAATTTTCTGTCTAAATTCTGCCTGTCTGACAAAATTCTGCTTTTGAAAATTCTGTTTTTCGAAATTCTGTCAATAAGAACAAAACAGTACGGTATTAACGTGGTTAAATATAGATTCAAAAATCCAAACGCACTTAATCTGTAAAACACACCTAAACTGTCAGTAAAATCTGTGATGTTTGTGCATTTTTCTTTATATTCAAGAAATTAACGTTAATTGTTTTTTATGATTAATAGTAAAGAAGAACATTTTCAACATTTTGGTATATTTTTGGAGATGATCTTATTTCGCAAACAAAAGTTATAATAAAATGTCAATAGGCATGAGTCCTCCGCTGCGAAATATTCATCATGATTTTAAAAATGGTGAATCATATCAAAAAGTTACTGACCATTATCAAAAATATTCTTAATTATGATACTAAATGCATTGATATGAGTGTTTTTAGAATGCTGACGACACCTATATCATTTTTGACCTTTATAGAATTCAAATTTCGCAAGCTAGTCAGAATTTATCATCCATTAACAAAAATTTCTTTACTACTACTCAATACTATGTAGGTACCCACTAGTACATTTTTTACTTGTGTTACAGATACTATAAGGTATAGGGTATCGAGATAACAATCAGACATGGCATTACGATGATAGAGAATGCGATAAAAGTGGGTCTAGAAATTCTGCCTGTCTATCTGTATGCCTGTCTGTCTGTGTATACCTCAAACTGCAGCCTAAACTGCCAGAGCAATTTTCTTCAAATTAAATTTGGTGGTTAAGAGTCTTTGTTAAATCCCTAGAGGGTAAATTGAAATTTTTTTTCGGACCAATACTAACGATACCTGCCATATAACCATTAAGGAAAAGTTAGCTTTTTCAAAAATAGCTCTAACGATTTTGATTAAAATTTTTGTGTTTACTTTTGGAATACTTACTTTTGGAATATAAGAAATGTTTGTAAAAATTCCACTAACCGTACCTCCATAGAACAGTTTTTTTTTTTTAATTTTGACTTTTTCTTAAAAGACTCAACCAATTTTGATGAATTTCTTAAACGGGATCTCCTTAACAAAAAAATTTTGGATTTTGTAAAAATCTTTCAAATTTTTTTTTTTTTGAAAAATCAATTTTTCGAAAATGGGTTTGGTTTTAGATGTGCATTAATATTTTCTTGAAAATAAGGTTTGAGAATTTTTATGTATACATACATATATGTATATTTTTTTTAAACGGCTCTTACGATTTTCAAATATTTTTTTTCTAAACATCTTACAGTTAACTGCCAATGGAATAAAAATATCAGATTCTTGAACAATCAGATAGAAACATCTAACTTTTCAATTACTTATTTATTTATTCTATAGAATACCAAAATTGAAAATCAAAATTGAAAATGCTTAAAGTCAAAAGTCATTTTCAAATACCTAAGTTTTTGATTGTTGTTTGTTTTTATTTGTTGTAAAGCTGTCGAATTAGTAAACAAGTGTGACGGATAATTTTTGTTGACATTTGAATATTTATTCCAAGGGATATTTTTGTTAACAAACCTTGAAACTAAAAGATAAGTTTATTCCACTATTGAAATAATTGTTCCTGAGAACTATCAAAAAACTGGCCCTTAATAAAATTAAATGGCATTTTTATTTAGGAGCTCAAAACAATTTAGGAAGTTGTTGATGTCATTTTATTAATGAGTTTTTTTACATTTCTTATAAAATTATTTATTTTAAAAAACTTTATGTAAAAAGCCTAAACATCTACATCAACTTTGACCCTAAGAGCAAGTACGTGGGACCTAATCGTCCTTTTTATTTACTGTGCTTTAATGTTGGCTCTATTGCGGACTTAATATTCGATGAAATGCTCAATTCTTGACCGGGGATACGGGTGCCGTCAACCTCTTTACTAAAACTATTAGTTTTGGAGATATAGATCGATTCGTTTTAATCAAAAATTACGGTTTTCGCCAGGGGGTGGTGTCCCTTTTTTTCCCTCTCGGGGCACTATTGGACAATACACGAGGGGCACTTTTGGACATGTCCCGGTCTGTCTAACCTATGCAATAGTGGTAAAAAATTTAAAAAAAAGAAGAAAACTGCTCTGAAAGTAGGCCTGAAATGAGTGAATAAGCTATTAATTTTGTTTCTATTATATTGAGGTTGAAATTCAAACTTACAACTCAGAGTTCTATATTAAATTTATTTTGTGTTTGATATTAAGTTTTTAAAAAATAATTTATTATTTTTTAATATATTTATATATAAAAACTACTTTGAATAACAATAATTATCAAGCTTCGAAGGGATACTCGGGTTTTTAACGAATCTAGAAAGATTTTTGTTAAAAGTGTCCTAAGGTGCCCCCCTCTCACCTACTAATAGTGTACAACAAAGTTTGTACCTTCGAATGACCTGAGCTTTTTGCACTTAAAACAAACACCATGAAAATTTCGAAATTTTCTAGAAAAATGTGCCAGAGGGCAGCATTTCATTTCAAAACAACTGTTGGTGCACTTAAATTAGAGAATCGTCTTCTATTTTACCTGATGGCTGGTGACCCTACCTTTAAGATGTTCTTTTTAGAGATGTAAAGCTGAAAACTAAAAAAATCTCTGGCAATTTCATTTAATTGTGTATTAAAATTTTTAAGTCTGTTTTTCAATCACTGTAAACAACTCTTATACAGCTCTATTTGAGCAGCCAATGTTGTCGATTTCTTGCGCATTTGCAAGTATAGCTATAGACCTTACTGTGGCTGATATTTTTTTTTTGGTAAAACCTTGGCTCTCATCACGTTATTTCTCTGACGACTATATTCTCTCTTAACGATAGCTGTGAACGACAACGTCACAGTAGTTTGCTTCACGTAGTTACACTGCTTTCGTATCGTTTATCGTTCTCGCCCTGAACTAGAATCATAGATGATGGCATAAAGTTATCCCACATAATGTCCAAAACAACAGATACAGCTGCTGCTAAATAACATTTTCCAGATTATGATAGATTTCAAATTATCAACGCTGCTTTCCGGATTATTCATTGTCAAGAAGTAGTGCACGACTTTCAAGTGAAGCTATGCACGATATAAATGTAATTGAATACTTTGATAGAAGGTTGTCACCAAAAAAATAAATCGTTCCATCCTTACACGACTTGTACTTGTAGGTATGACTTCTTTCATGATTCATTTATGATTGTAGGATGGTATTTGTATTATTTTTATTAATGTACTGCTTATTTGATCAGTACACCGTTAAAAGTGTCAAATAAATTAAAGCCTGAGTAATCCATTCTGATTCGTAAGGTATAAATAACTGTTTATGACTCTGAAGTTATGTTTTTCAATTGTATTATTGTATGAGAAAAGGTGTGGTGTTTCTTATGCAGACTTACCTATAAGTTTATTTGAAAATTATTTTCTGATACCTACAAGAAACACATTTTAGTTCATTTTAATCAAGGCCACACCTTAGGACAGTCATTGCGCAAAGAAAAACAAAACATCAGAAAGGACTAAAAACACTATACGATATTGATTTTTTCTTTGAAAAAAAAAATTATTGTTATGTGCTCGTTGTTGTCTTGGAAAAAATGAGGGCATGAATAAAATTTAGTTCAAGGATTTTTGTAAGAAAATATTGTTTTTAATGGTTGTATGTCTGCTCATAACCCGTTATGTTCAATAGCCCGGATAATATGTTATATTGTTTTCATATTTTGAGTTTTCTAAACGCGCACAAAACAACAAATCGGAGGCCATTGAAAAAATAGTAAAATAATTTATTACCCCCTATGGTCCTTTATTTTTAACCTCAACCCTTCCCTGTTTTTATGGCTACCATTATAGCTAAACCAAGGATGTAGTCCAGTTAGGTCAGCATCTCACGAATCAGAGAAGAAACTGAAAGAAAAGATAAACGAGATACTTTTTTACCTGACTTGAATACGTACCTTTGATTTATTTTACCTACAAGGTTTCAGCTGTTGCATAATGACATGGCGCAAAGGTGATTAGCATCATCCGATGTGCGGCTTTGAGAGCCTATACCTATACATAATCTGAGTTTTCCTTTACAAGTATCGGATGGATGAAGATTTTACTATACTATATTTTATGACCTTTAAACAAAACCAGCGGCTGGTTGTTATAATGAGAAGGTGCGAATACTTATAGGTAACTCAATGATTTGAGACTTTATTTTTTAATTTGTCTTTCAAAAGGAACAGTAAGAAATGAAATAGCTGGCAGGAATGAGAAGTTAAAGCTGACTCCGCAAAATGTAGAAGTTACTCTGATTAAGAAATACAAATTGCGTACCTATCAAATTCCCGATTCTATTTATTAAGGAGGTGTTCATGGTGCGTACGATTTGCCTTGTAGAACTGATATTTAAAGAATTCTTCAATTCTAAGAAATTCTATAATTTTTCTGTTCTCAATAAATCATTGTTTTCTGTGTTCTTATGACCTCGACTTGTCAATAACTCCATGTTAGAATCTAAGGTCAATGTTAAAAATGTAGTTCTGCGTGTCAACGCTCTTTCCGTTCTACAACACCACTGTAGTCTTTTTTTCTTTCAACCCGATCCTTTTGTTATTTATTTCTTCATCAAGATCAAGTTTTATTTTTTTTTATTATTTTTTATTGCACCATGACATTGTCTTATAATTATGAAACTGAACTGGAAAGAAATAAGTACAAAAAAAAAATAAATGACAATAATTATTAAAATAAAGAAAAAAAAAAAAAACATCAACTGTAAACACTATTTTCAAGGTCGATGCTTTAGCAAATCATGCGATGATGGTTTTTATGGCCCAGTAAATAATTTAATGGGATCATCAAAGATGAACATAGACTCTGATGCTGATGACGACGACGACAAAGAAGACGACGAACGGACAAAAACTGCTACTGGTGGCTTAGGCAAACTATATGCGATGCGTTCCTTGAAACTGAACAGCAGCCAGTCAATTTCTTCGATACTGTCAACCAACCGACCGAACGACAATTCTTCTATAGTGGAAATAATTAGTGTTTTCTGTTGATTGAAAAAAAAAAGAAAGAAAAATGTTTGAATTTATAAAATATTATTACACTTTTTTATGATCTTTCAAAAAGGTAAAAAAAAAAAAAATATATAAAAAATGTTTGAAGTTGGATAGAGGATTAACCTCGAATGCACATGAAATGGTTTTACCTATACTTTTTTGAGTTGAGCAAAAATATACTTTTGAATCAAGAAACAATTGAGTGTCGGTATGGTGTAGACTGTAGAGTGAGTGAGTGATAAGTGGTTGGATAAAAACGAGTGGGTGTACGTTTCACCGTCGGTGTTACTATTTGGTGTTTTCAATAATATGTGATGCGTGAAATAAATCATAAAAACTTTGATGGACGTAACAGTAAGTTAAGAATATGGTAAGGTTTTTTCAGTCTTATATGTTTTCTTTAAAATTATTTCTTGGACGTTTAATAATGAAAACTTAATTGTAGTATAATGTGAAATAGTTATTCTAAATAAGGGCTTACTTTTATATTTTCATGTACCTAAGCTTGACTAGGTAGGTACGTAGTATACCTACAAATAATATTATTGATACCGAGAATTCTAATTTTATTTTTATTTGTACCAATAAATTCGTAAAGATTTACCTGCTACCTTCATTGTATTTATGGAATCATTTTTTTTAATTAAATCGTTAATGACTTCAATTAAACTCCACTTTAAGAATTCGACTTAAAATTATGCAATCATCGTTTATTTGTCATCAAAAAGATTACAATTATTCTTACTACTCATTCATTTTACACTGATTAATGATAACATCCCTTTGGGAATGCTGGCAGTCTTTTCATTCTTTTGTAGTCTTTCCAAAGATTGCATTTGTGTTGCAGTCTTGCATTCATTTTGTCTTTATATATAGTTCCTGAGCCCAGAAAACCTGAGGATTTAACAAAATTTTGCACAAATTCATAAATAGTCTATAAATGGCCTTGCACCAGAGTTGTTAAAACTGCTGTCTTTTCGGTAACTGCAGTTAATTGACTAAAACGACTAAATTTTTCAAGTCTTTTTACTTACAAAAGGACTTTGACTGCAAAACTGCTGTGAGCAGTCAGTACTTAAATACTGATTGATCAGTTAATGAAAGAAGTTAATTGACTTAAAGTTAATTAGCTGCAGCAATTTTTAACTGGTTTTAGTCTTCTAGTGAGTCGAAAACTTTGTACTTTTGTTTTTAAAATTTTAGTCAGGCGTTATGCCACAATTTCCTGATACTTTTTTTGTAAGAATATAGAGCTCTGAAAGTAATTTTTTATAATAAGTTAAAAGAATACAAAAAAAAGAACAATACAAGAAACTATTTATACTGACTAGAAGACTAAAATCAGTCAAAAAGTACTGCAATCAATTAACTGCTTTCATTATCTGTACAGCCACTATTTTAGTTTTTTTTTTCAAAAATTGTGAATTATTGATAACTTTTTGTTTCAGTCAAGATAATTATGTGATCTGTAAACGCCAAACGATTAGGTTTAGCAAAATTTAGTTCATGTAAAAATTTCAGCCATATCCGATAAAGCCTCCTTGAATTTTTCCGTAAATAAAACCCAAAAACGATTTTTTTAATTATGCTTGCTCGATAATTACATTACACTAGATACTATTTTTTCACTAAATTATAAGAAATCGCTCATCGGCACACGTCTAACCGCCCACCCAGTTTTTAAATGATTTTGTTAGTTATTGCTTGGGTTCAAGAACAACCTCTGATTGGACAAATGTCACCAAATGTCGAATTTTTGAGGCATTGGCTAGTCAGAGTTGGGTTAATAACAATAAATCATTATGATAACTGTTACGAGTACTTATCAACAAAACACATGGTAAGACTAAACAGACACTAAACAGATTAATTCTGCCGCTGAGTATATATTTTTATATATTTCTAAAGGAAATTCTTTAAAATGTTAGTTTGAAAATCACAATGAACATTTTTTTTTGCTAAGAATTAATGAGTTAATTTATATCAGATTAGCTTGTGTCATTGACTGCAGCATTATACGGCTAGGTTTCTGCTTTTGGAATAAGTTTCCTTTTTTAATGAATACCCTCATATCTTTTATACTTACACCCACAGGTGTTATTTCTGACACCTTACAGCAGTTTATCTCTTAAAGTAAAAAAATATGCTAAATACCTATACCTACGTTTATTTTCTTGTTTTTGTTGTACACTGACTTGCAGTTGGTTTATATTTTTGCGATATTGATAGTTATTCTATTCTAATACATACACACAAGACACATGTCAAATATGTGGATTTTTATTAGTTAATATTATTTCAATTTTAAAATTATTTACTTAATACGAGTATCACAAAATTTAGTGCCACATTGATATAATGTTGAATTACTTCATAGTTAAAAATATTTTGCTTTTAACAATGCATAAAATAGTGTTTCCGAAAATGATGAAGGCATAAGAAAATGATGGATATGTTTCCCAACCCCCAAAACGACTATGGTGATCTTAAGACTATGTCAATCTGAATTATGTATTATCATAGCCTAAAAGCATTTCCGGAAATGACGTCTTGATCAATATTATCGTTTATTTTCTCTCTAACAAAATTAAACCAAATATTTTTGCGATTTTATGTAGTTGTCTCGATTTAACATCATAATATTGAAACAAAATTATAATTTTAATCTCTTTTCATCTCAAATCAGGCGGTTCCGGAATGACACTCAATTGATATACGCTCCTTATATACCAAAGTGAACTTCAATTACCAATTAATTTAATTAATCATGCAAACGATTATTTATGGATCGAACGATATTTTCGTGCCATTCCGAAAAAACCATTTATAGCACCAACTGAACGTTAAATATCTAAAAATTTGATAATTTGTCACTGTAAAAACATTGAGACATGTAATAGAAATTACGATTCTTTTTATTTTTTTTAAGGCACTTGAGAATTCTTTAAGAAAATATTGCCTCAGTAATGCTAAGAATACGGGTAGCTAAATTTAATTGATTTTAGTTTTTTTTAGCCACCAGAATTTCAGGTTTCGAGTTATGGAAGCGTTCCCGGAATGATTTTTCGGGTATTAATTGAAACAAAAACTAACTCTGTTTCAAACACAGTTAATACATTCGATACATTAAATTTTACACCTCCATGATTTCAGCCCATATGTCATCATGATGATAGAGAATGCAAAAAAAAGTGGGTCAGGCAATCCTATATGCATTTCTGTCTGCATTAATACTACAGCCCAAACGGATTTGTCGACTTACTCTATATTTCATTGATCTATAAGATCTTGTTAGGTCAGGTGAACGGCTATTTTGGATCTGGCTGTCTCCACTGCTGTTTAATAACTGAAGTAGTGTTTTTACCAGATCTTCAGCACCTGTACAATGTACATATCCTTGCTAGAGCGTTTTTATCTTTTGAAAAATATATAGTCAATTAGAAATTAAATTGAACTCAAAAAAAACATCTTTGAAGAAGATCTGTCGTTACTTTAACCCAGCTTAGAAGTTTCTGATACATTTTTGAAGGTTTTGACGTTGTATATCTAAGTCTCTCCTTAATAGGAGTTTCTATGTATGTAAGTAATTTGCTGTCGGTCAAAGCTTGTTGTTTAAAAGTAAACAGTAAAACAGCCATAGGTACAACTTTTCTTTTTTTTAAATAAATTTGTATGCAAAAATATGATCAGCAGTCAATTATCAAATCAGTATGATAAATAGCTTAAAACAAGTTGTATTGATAATTCGATTTTATCCAATTTGAAAAATGAAACAAGGCAATTGTTTCACAATTTCTGTATGGTAATTTGATTCGCCTATTGAAAAGTCAAAACTTTCGTTCAAATAAGTATATTCTTGTGTATTAATATGTAGGAATAATTACCTATTTCTAAAATTCCAACTTTGAATATAATTCAAAAAGAAATTAAAATATTTTTCTTTCTTCCTTTATTTTCAGTCCCTCGGTTGAGAATCCGCTCTCAAAAATGCCTTCTTAATTGTTCATTAAAACATTCTTCTTCACCTTGGCCTCCTATACCTACCTATACCAAAACCAAGTCCCTTTTTAGTGAAACATCTTCAAATTACATAATTCAGAACAAAACAAAAATTTCAATAAATTGTATTTTTCGATATCTCACCGTCCAGCGAAAGGTATATAGCGGGGTAAAACAATTTAATTAACAAATCCCATTAACAAAATAATAGGAAGGTAAAACGGGAATCTAGAAAGCACAACGGAAAGATAAAAACATTCCTTCGAACACCAAGAACGAAGATATTCATTCTTTTCAAGAATATTTACAAAAAAAAAAAAAATACCTATCTTAAAAAGAATACCCACCTAGATCTGAAAATTCCAGTAAGTTGTGGGTATAGATACTTTTGGCACCAGCAAAACAGAACCACGCCCAAAAATGTATGTTTATTTGATAGAATGAAAATGTTTTGCCGTCGGTCGGTAGCAGCCATCATGGTTCGAAGTTTTCAAATATATCCACCACTACATACATACACAAGCTCAAGCAAACATACAAACTCTATTTCCATAGATGCCTCCATATCGCACTATGGCAACTGGGGCAGCAATGGCAGAAACGTGGTGTAGGTTTTTTTTCTGTTGGTAGGTAGGTATCCGTATCCGTCGTCTTCGGTCGTAGTGAATATTTTTTTCCCATAGATACAACAACAAAAATTACAAACAGAACAAGAAAAAAAACATCTCAATTTAGAATGTTTGAATGGTATAGAAGCAGGTATACACTTAGATAGACAGACGGACAGAATTTTTGATGGCGTTGAATATTTTTCTTCTTATTTTTCATTTTCATTCAGGTCTCGAAATTTTTTCCTGTTCGTTCGAACATTTATGAGAGGCAAGGAGATGTGCAATGGATTCACGATTCATTTTATTTTGGAACTCATTTCAACCGATACAGAGACAGACAGAGAGAAGTTCGTCAGATATCGACAAGCTTCTTATACCAAATCAATTTCAGTTTTTATTTATATATATATTTTTTTTTTATTTTTGTAACAAAAATAATATATTTTGTGAAATTTACCTTTTGAACATAAATTTTGAGGTTTTATTAATTTTTGTTTTATTTTTGATTAGGTTAAACTCTGCAGGGGGAGAATGATATTAAAATTGCGGTTATTTTTAGACGTTTAATAATATTTTTGTATGTTGTTTGTTTGCGAAATTATTATCTGCAAAACAAGAGCAATATTAAATCTCGACAGATATTATTTTGAATAATTAAATCTGGATGAGAGTTTAATTGGATAAAGTTGGTTGTTGCGGTTAAAAAGAGGTTGGTGTACCCAAAGTTTTGGGTTTTAATATTTTTGGATAGTGGGGATTTGGTATGGTTGGCATAGGAAATTTGGATGGGTTAGGTAGGTATACTTTCATTTTAACAAATTGAATTATAGGGTTGATTATTTTGTTCTTGAATTACGTATAGATATTTACTCGGTATTTTTTTTTGAAAAAGGTCTTCCATATTAATCCGACTTTTAAGGTCAACCATTTTTAAATATGTAATATATGTAAAAGTTTTTACTTTTGATTGTTGCAGTTATGGTAGGTATAGTGATGGGTTTTAATGGGTTCCTTTTTCCTTTGTAGATAGTGTCCAAATGCCTATTAGTTAAACTTTTAACCTTAAAATTTTCATTTGTGTAAGCATGAAAGGGACTTGTAGGAACTGGTTTTAATCAGGTTATATGTAGGTATCTATAATTTGAAGTTAATTTTTTTAAACCTTTGATGGAAATGACTTCATTTTATAAAAAAGAACTGTTTTTTGGCTATTAAAAAAACTAAATAAAAAGTTGATTTCATTGGATATTAAAATCTGTAACTTAAGTTTTAGTATAGAACCGAAATAAATTGATTCAGCGGTCATTTGTAAGTATCAAATAATAATGTGGGAAAGCCGTTACCGCCGCTACCGTGTGTAGTTTTTGGTCCTAAAAGAAATACATTTTCCAATAAGTACCTGCCAATACATTTCTAGTAAAAAAAGAGACTTACCTACTAGAAAAATCTCCAAAAAAACTAAAAACCAATTTTTTTTTTTTTAATGGATATATATTTAAAATATTATACGCCTCTTCTTTTTTCATTAGAATAATTCTAATCTACCATTACTTCAGAAGTCAGAATTGAATTCGACTCAATTTGTTTTTGTGGTTTTTCTATATTTTTAAGGTTAGTTTTTGTTAGTATATTGGGCTTACTTAAAAGGTTTATTCAATAGTCTTTAAGTGAAGATCTGCTCTTCAAACGTTGTCTTATGCAGTGTTTTTGTCTGAAATACATTTTTGGCATGTTTAGTCCAATATTCGGGTGCTTCATTTTCGGAGTCAAAAAATTGCAGTACACATAATTTCAGTATGCATATCTTTTGTTAGTCTTGATCCCAAAAACCAAATTGACAATTTTAAAGAGCAATGTTTTGGAAACTATTCCGTTCACTGAAAAGCTTTGTGGAAAATTTTATTGGCTTAAAAGTCGTTATAATTAATGTACCTAAATTTTTTTTTTACAAAACTAATATAAGTTTCTACTTTAGAAATTCTTGTACTTCTTACTAATTTTGGATTTTGGAAAATGTGCCGTTTAATATTCTATGGTTAGTTTTATTTGTTCAACAATATTTAAAAAAAATCAATCAAAAATACCAATTATTGGAAATCGAGTCTAATCTAGATCTTATGCACACAAAGTTACTGGACTATAAGTGACTAACCTATCTTTTATATTTAAAAATGTTGAATACCTATACTTTGATGAAAAAACAAGAAATTCTTCAATTCTTTCAAATGCAAAAATTTAAATGAACATCTTAAATTTTTTAAAATAAAGGTTCTGATTTTACTTGGTTCCAATTTCAGATATCACAACTTCAACTCTGTTGAACTGATTTCTATTAATTGATAAAAACAAAGTTAGTCTCCTTCATCAGGTAAAAATCGATTACCTTCAAAGTGTATTTTCACTAAACGAAAGAAACATTTTAAGAACAACCCTGTACTTAACCTACATAGGTAAGGGTGTTAATTTAGTTCTTCTATTTGCTACGAGCAAAAAAAAAAATAGCAAAAGTAGCTATTCCATCTTCATCGAATCAAAATCTAATCATGGTTTTTCATCAGAAAAGTAGGTACAAGTTTCGAAAACAACCCCTTGCTATATAATATAAGTTGGAACGTTGGCATAGATACTATAATGCTCGTTGATACTTTCTGAGAGGGATTCTGTGATTTAATGGAGGGAATATAAAAACTGATAATACCTACTCCTTTTCGCATCACAGGAAGCAAAAAAAATGTACAACAGAGGGTTGAAGGGTTTGAACTTAGCAAAAATCTTATCAAAAGTTACCTATTTTACCAACCTGATGAATATTTTCATTTAAACTCTTTTTGGCACCGCATTAAAATATCTTTTAATAAAGTAAGGAGGGTGGTCGTAGATGGTATGTTTTTTTTTTTTTTTGAGAAGCGCGATAACATTTTTGCTTTAATAGGTAAAAGTAAGACCCAACAGAAAAATACCTTTGTATAATGTAGAAAAATGCCAAAATATCATTAAATCTAAAATTGCGAACTTTTTGTAGTCGTTTACGGGTTTTTTTATTTATATTATGCTCGTCCTTTTTTGTTATAGGTAAGTTGTGGTTTCTGCACCATTCTCCTTTCTTAAGAATATAATTAAATAATTAAATGCCTGCGAGCTTAGATTTTTATAGTGTGAAGAAAAATCATGCGTGAAGTCTTTTCTAATTAGATTTTTATATACTGAAGAGGATGTGTGCCTCTACACCACACCATTGCGTAGAGAGAGTAAAGGATATGTGATGAGGAGGAAGCAAAATATCAAAAAATGTTTTTAATTAAAATTCCCTTCTGGTGTGTTGGAAAAAAAAAACTTTTTTTTGTTTGTTAGGCCCACTGCCTCAGTGTTCATATTTTCAGCTTTTCATATTTGAATAAATGCTAATTAGGTGACAGAAACAGGTAGAACGAAGAAGTATATACCTTCATGGGGTGTAAATTGAAGTTTCGTTCGTGTTTCGAAGTGATTTTGAAGAAAGATTAACAAAATTTATGTTCTTATGGGTTTATCCGTTGGATTAACATTTTTATATTCTAAATGTTAGAATTATGGAAATTCTATATTGATATATTTCTTCTTTTCTTTTTTATAAGATGTGTTTTGTGATCGGAATGATAAGAGAGTTTATTTGTCTAATGAAGACATTAATATGTTGTTTGGTTTGGATTTTTTTAGTTTTGATAAAACACACTGATATTTTTTTCAAGGTTAGCATTGATTAAATCTCTGTATACCTTATTGTTTTAGTGATTTTAGAAAACTGAACAAAAAGTAGATTGTATGGAGATCATTGCGCTATTTTTTAAACTTTATTTTAAAACTTATGCAACATTTTGCAATTTTATAGTTATACTTCTTAGTGTGAACGGATGATAAAGCTTCGATTAGTATGCACATCAAATATAAAAAGTGTCAAATATACAACATACATTATACAATTGTGCACAACTAAGTAGAAACACAAATAGAATACACCCACAAAGCAGATCCTTGGATCAGTTAATTGTTAAATTTGTTTTATAAAAAAAAAATTTTTTTTTTAAATTTTATATTTAGATATGTAGGTATATATTTTTTTTTTAAAAAGCTTAATATTTTTTACTTGCGATATACATACATAGGTACTATAGGGGAAGTTTAGGATTCGTAAAATAATCAAACTCGAGATAACAATCAGACATGTCATTACGATGATAGAGAATGAGTGAAAAAAGTGCGTCTCGCAATTCTGTCTGTCTGTCGGTGTGTCTGTGTGTCTGTGTACACCTCGAGCTACAGCCTACAGCCAGCTGAAGCTATTTTCTTCAAATTTGATTCCCTAGAGGGGAAATTGAAAAAAAATTTTTGGACCAAAACTAACTAACTAACTACCTGCCATATATCTATTGATATAAGTATGATCATAAGTCTGAAATGAAAGAAATGTTTATAAAAATTTTACTAACCGTACCTCCAACAGAACCGTTTTTTTTGTTTTTCATTTTTGACTTTCTCTTAAACGACTATGATGTTTTTTCTTAAACGGAAGCTTCTTAACAAACTTGAAATTATTTGATATCAAAATTTAAAGAAATAGTTTTTGAATTTTTAAGAAATTTTCAATTTTTTTTCGAAAAATCAATTTTTTGAAAACGAATCATTTTTTTTTATGTGCTTTAATATTTTTTTGAGACTGACATACCAACTTTTTTAAAACAAGGTTTGAGAATTTTTATATATAAACAAAAATAATTTTTTTTAAAACGGCTCTAACGATTTGGAATTTTTTTTTTTCTTAAATTTAACTTTATAATCAAATGGCTTACATAGTTTGGAGCTCAAAACAATTTAAGAAGTTGTTTATGTCATTTTAGTAAATAATTTTATTATTTTGTATAAATTTCTTATGAAATTATTTATTTTTAAAAACTTTATGTAAGAAGCTTGAACGTCCACAGCAACTTTGACGCTAAGAGAAAAAAACGTGTGACACAGTCACTCATTTTATTTCTTATAGCACTTTTATTAAACAAATAAGCTTTTTTTCAACAATTAAAAACAAAGTGAAATTTTTCATCTAGTCACTAAATTTTTCAATTTTTTTTTGCATTATTATCTTTCGTCACCTCCATTCTATAAAGTTTAAGAATTCTCTTACAGATCTTCGAGGGTACCTATAGCTTTCCAAGCGGCTTCGATATAGTCACGAGTAAAAACATAAATATTTTATTATTTTTTAGTTAAAAAGTTTTTTCCATGTTCGACCCAAAATGATAATTGATTGATAGATAAAAATATCTACCACTGGCGATGCTCATTAAAGTACAATGAATGCAACCGTACAAATTTTCATGTTATAAATTCATCTATTAAATAAAATGTATTTAAAGTCTCCATGACTTGTAGTGCAGTTTTTGTATTACCCCAGTTTACCCTATTTCGTTATGTAGTCCATAACATTTACGATTTCAATAATTGTTTTTAGAGTGCAGTGGTGCTACATAAAAAAAATTCTATTGATGTGTCGTTCATTACTAATTTTGAACATATATGTTCACAAAATTACAGAACGATAACTAATTTGATTCACTTTATTTCTTAAGCGTATTTACATATTGTTATCGTAGAAGCTAAGTTGAATGAAATAAATATAAATCTAAATCTAAACATGGGAATAAATTTGCGGTTTAATATAATATAGGTATTCTTTTAAGAATCATCGACTACTATACTCGCACTCTCTCTCATTTAAAACATAGCACATACTTATGTATTTATATATATCAGTTAATATTTAATGATCCGTTGAGAGCTACTCTTAACTTACTTCTTTGATCTTCCATTTATTTGGTACACTGAGAGAAAAAACAACGTAGAATAAAAATAAAACACTTATCAAAGCAAAAAGTTAAAAATTTTGGTCCTGAAGACGCACATTTTGACGCACGTTTTGATGGACATATGCCGTTTTTTTCATGGACCCTTCACATTATTTCCAAACGCCTAAAAAAATATTTGATTTATGAAAATAATTTCTGGAAGTTGATTTTTGAGAATTTTTTTCTTAACTTAGACTCATCATCATATCAATTTATCTATTCAACAAAATTTATTTCATAATTTTAACCTTTATACTTATCGGGATGAAGTACAAAAAAGTTTTTGTTCTTTTACCCCATTTTACCTTATCTTAACGGTGGAATATCAACATATCCCGTTTTATCGGAATCTTAAATTATACCACCTATGTTTTGATGTATTTAAATTTTTTCATCACTCATAGTGTAAAAAATTAATTTATCAATAACAATGACTGACTTCTGCAATTTAATAAATTTGTTGTGTGTGCAAAATAAAAAAAAAACTCAATGTTACTCTTTACCTACTTATAGTGTCTGTGTGAAAATAAACAGTAATAATAGGTTTGAAAAAGTCTATGTATTATTACTGGTTGAATATTTTTATAAACGCCGGTAAAGAAGTATAAATTCAAAAATAGGTTCTCTTAATGCTGATGCTTGTATCTCACACCAACATATGTAATGCTTTGTGTATCTTGGATCTAGTCGATAGCTGACTAATATCCAAGAATAAATCATTGGTATATTGATCTATAGTGGCCGACTGAACTATTAAGCGATATGGGCTATACCTACTTCTATAAATTCAGAGCTCAGGCATTTAATGTGGGTTTGAGATATACTAATACCTACGTTACGTGGAATTGTAGAACCCGAAATAAAACTGTGGACATTGAAGATCCCTAGATACTCCTCCAATATTACTGATGTCTGAAGGATCTTTAAAGCTAACATGGATTTGGCCCATTACAAGGAAACACTGTGAGGACAATTATCCTTGAAGAGTGGCTGTCGCTGTCCATGTTGAACATTTAATGGCATACTGTAGCATTCGTCCTTGACAATGTAGATATATAATTTCGTTCGTGAAGGAAATTAGCTAACGAACCTGCTGCCTATCTTTTCAAAGCAACAGTAGTTTGCAGTGTGCTCCAGCATTTCCGCAGAATGGAATATCAGCATTTTTTCGAGTTCTTATAAAGCCATTTCCAGATGAACATTGGGAAGCCTATCTCCCATTATGTATAAATGTTTGAAGATTTTTTAACAATAATAATAATCTGATGAGTCAATATCAGTGTGACTTTAAAACCAGGAAAGTCCACCATGGACCAGTATACATACAGTCTGGTTCTTTTCTGGGCTTGGACGGCAATAGAGTATTGAAAGCAAGAGTATTGGAAACAAAGCGAAGCAAAATCTAGAGCAACGTCTACAAGATGTTTATCGTCCCTTTTTTTCGGTATGGTGTATATACATTAACTAGGTTTATCTACAAAATTAATGAGTGGAGAAACGATACCAATATAGCCCAGCGAGTAAAAGTGCAATGATTGAGTTTGATCATGTGGCGTTTGATCTGAGTCGGAAATTTTTCGATTGCATCCCTTAAGAACTTACTTGTCATGCGTAACTGGCAGCTTACTAGGATACGAGCTGAAAACAGAAGCTTGTTATGTGAGGCCCAAATCCTCAATGGTTTAAAGCATTTGCTCAAGGGACGCTCTCAAGTAAGTAAGATATTCAAATAAATATTTTTCAATTTTAGATTCAACCAATAATCGTAAATATTGAACAATATCAATTTTTGGGAGCATTTCAAAACTGTACATATTTTATCTAATAAAAACGAAAAAAAACTCATTTTATTTATCGTGGGATCCTATACTCTCTTCTTATTGCCAAAAACCAACCAACCAACTAACGAACCAATATCGAAAAGAATAAAATAAAACAAAAAAAATAAATGAAAAGCAGTAAATTTGTAGGCAAATTGCTAAGACAAGCGAAAGAACGTACTTATATCTATAGAAGGACCCCAGCACGTACGATGTCGTCGTATACAATCGAACTTTCTATATTCCAATATATGAACTGAACATATGCATGCCACAAGAATATTTATCCTTATATGGAGAAAGGGATAAGAGAATCAATTTTCAAATTTAAAATATTTTCCATAAAACCTTTCGATATACGTGCCCAACGCATCAACATTCCTACACTCGTATGCGGAAATAAATGAAAAGGAAATCGTCTTGTAAAATAAATATTGAACGAAAAATATATATATAGCCTTATCTTTCACCTTTATCCCTTATCGTATGCATAGCTAAATCGGTTCCATCTCAAATGAATTTAACCGAGTTGAGCCTTGAATACCTTTTCTCTTTTAAGCGTGTAAGCTATACAGTATACACACATGCGGATGTATCCAATTGCTGATGGATGAAGTATGGACATGAATTTAGGGAACATAACATTATATATCACTGAATGAAACGCACCAACCAAGCAGCCAACCAACCGACCGAAATGAAATGAAATGTAATTTCAGGAGCACGCTCAATTTCCTTTAAATTGCTCACTTTAAAATTTTCCTTTTCCGTTTGCTTTTTGGACCAAAAAAAGGTCTTCGAATAAAAACGAAATGAAAAATGAAAAAAAAGGAGGAAGAAAATATATATTTTCCAGTTGGTTCCGCGAGTCTTGGAACTGTCGGTATATGTATACACTTTTAAGGAATATAGTTATCCTTTTTTCCGGGAATATAATTTGTTAGAGTAAGGAACCTTCGTGAAAAAAACATTCAGTTTTTTGTTTGTGTTTTTTTTCTGTTTGTTTTATAATCAAATTTGAATTTTGTAGGGTAAATGCTGATGTGAGTATAATTCATCTAACTCTTAGAAAAAAACATATGAAACACTGAAATTCTGTTCTGTTTAGGAGCTGATCCAAGATATTAGTTGAAGAAAAACTTTAAGTCCTTATTTGTTGACAAAACAATTCAGTACTTCGCGCAGTTGTTGGTGCGATAGCCCATCTTGCAAGCGGTGAATCATATGTTTTAACATCTTATTGGTTTTCTGTTTTAAAGTTAAATCTCATATAATTTTATGAGAAAACTAGTCAAAAATCTACATGAACTGGTATAGCCTTTTTTTCTGTAGGTACCTACTCTCGAATGTGGCCGTTATTTGGTGATAGCCCATACATGACATACTTCACAGTTCAAATCTCTAGAAATAGAAAAAAAAAGTTCTAAGACTCTTCCAAAAGGAAATTAACAACAAATCTCTTGTGAAAATGCTTATTTTAACCCCATAACAGTTAAGATAGACCTAAGACTTAGATTTTTTGCAACTACGCAAAAAATGTGTAGAGACTTAACTTATAATTTCATAATGATACAATAACAAGAGTTTAAGCAAAGAACAAATCGATTGCTGAAATCGAAAAAAATGCCGAAAGGGCCTTTGTTTGCTGGACAATTTTCGGACTTCGTTTGCAGCAAATTCGTAAATTTGTTTGTGTCAAACACTTATTGCGAACCAACCTGTAATTGAACTGGCGATCTCTCGCTTACTAGGCAAGTATCTTGTAATTATGTCACAGACTGTTTAATTTATGATTGGCCTAGAATGCATTTAAACAAAATGAGAGAACAAATAGTTTGCGTCAAATAACTTTTTGTTTGTTGGACATTTATTTTTCGACTTCAACTTCGTTTGCATAAAAGTCTTTAATACGTTTTGGTGAAACAATTTAGGAAACAACTAAAACAAAGTTCAGCGTAACACGGGTGATTGAACCTGTGACCTCTTGACTTCAAACAAAGGCTGTTGTCATTGCACCACGAACTTAATAACTTTTGTGTTGCATTTCCCACACACATAGAGTCAATTATTAAGAATTTTTTTTACGCAGTAATTTGTTGTAAATAAATTCTATATTTACACCAAAAGTGAAGTTCTTTGACACAAACTCCCATAACTCGGTAAAAAATGACATTTGACTTAAAATTTTATATTCTCTCTTTTATGTGTAATAAATGACGTGTACACTTTTTAGCTTTACACGTTTAAAAAGTTCGAAAAAGTATGTAAAATTTTTAATTTTCAAAACATCTTCAAATTTAACTGATCAAAATTGATAGGGTAAAATGGCAAACTGATATGCTAGTGTGTTTTTAGTCAGCCACCTGGTAAGCAAGTTTCCGTATCCCGATGGACGAGTTCCTTTTTTTCATTTTTCTTAAAAAGGGCGGTCCTTAATCGCCATTACAGACCCTTCTGTAATCTATTTCAAATTTTATTTTTGTTCGACAGGGTGGTTCGTGAAACTACACAAAGTGCATTATAGGCTTAGTTTTAGAGACAAGTATATATTTTTACCTGTGCAATTCCAAATATTACCTTGTAATTGGTAACATATCGTATGTGCTGGTGATGGCCATTTTACCTTGGTGAGCCATTTTATTCCACGTTTCCCTACTATCACAACAAAAGTTGAGAAAGTGTTACTAGAGTCTAACAAGACTTTTAAGAGGTATTTGTGACTTCTAAATATACATAAGTCCCTACACAAAAATTTCCCTTATGAAATAAAAAACTCTTTCATAGAAACATATTTTTGTGTTAAAAAAACTAAAAACCCTATCTTTTAGCTATACTAGACCATTTAACACTGTTAAAAATCTTATAGTGCTCTTCAAGAGGATACGTACATTTTTTGTTTTTGAAAACCATTCTTGTAAGAGTCTTAGAGCGTCTTTTAACCAGAAAAATGTTACTATCGAGAGTTGGCATCACTGGATACGGATAGGGTATAATGTTTCAATTTTAAATATTTTTTTTTTAGCTTAAACATTTTCTATGTGTTTTTATATTTTTCTTTCATTTCTCTTTTATTTTGCGTAGCGAGATCGTAACATCACGGCTAAATTATTTTCATGCTCGATGGCACCTTTCCGCTTCTGCTGGTTATGCTGAGTTGTCTTCTTATTTTTTTTTTGTTGTTGTCTTTTTTATACTCAAACCCAGAGGCCTCCTTATTTCTTCAATGGCAATAGAGAGGATTATATTCTTCCTTTTTTTTCTGTATGGATATGCTCGAGTAAGTAGAATTCATCTCGAAGTTAATGGAGATGAAAATTAAAGAAGATATGGCGGCGACGACGACGACAACATCTCTGATTTTTCGTGTTTACGCGTCGCCATTCTGTATTAAATTTACCATCCCCATCCATTTCAAAGAAGAAAAAAAAAATATCCTCCGCATCAACGTGTAAAATAAGAACAGGCCTCGAAGACGACATAATATCGGATAAATCCGCCCTTAAAGAATCAAATTATAAGGTATGCACAAGCACATGTCCTGATTTGAAGCCATTAGTATGTGAATAAAAATTCTTACACCATCGAATCCACTAAAGGGAAACACACAATTTTTTTTAATACCATTATTGCAATTTCAAAAAAATTAAAATTTGCAGTGTCTGAAGTTGAATACGAGATGATTTTTATTCTGCGAGAGGAAAAGAAGCTCAAGTCAAACGAATTCGTTTATTGCTATCAAATGCAAATCAATATTTAATATGCAAAACTGATTTTATTGCGTTTAAATGATTATCGTCTGGCAGATAAAAGAAACCAGTCTTTGGAATTGTTTTCAAATGTTTTTATTTTTTTTTTCTTTTGAAAAGTTATGATAATTTTTATGTCTTCTTTATGAATGAACGAAAATTTAATTATGTATGGGAAGCTTAGAATGGAGTTAAGTTTGGTCTTAAAAATTTATATAGAAAAGAATGTATATTTAACTACTATCATCGTTAAGTCATAATAGATAAGAATTAGATTGAATTATCAATTAAGCTTGAAATATTTTTTTTAACTTTCTTAATCGTAAAGTGTGGCTTTTGATAACAAATGATGTTTTCTATTTATTTCAGATCAAATTATTTCAGGATTTGAAAGAAAATATGACTGAACTCATGATGGTTTTTCAGGTGAGTTTTATTTAGAGGTTTTTGATTTTCTGCTTTTTTTCACTAAAATATTCAAAATTAATCACCCATTTTTTTACAAAAAAGTATCTGTACAAGATATTAGGGAATAATACAGGAACTCTTCTTTAAAATTTAAGTACCTGTTTGTATTTTTTAGCAATTTTAATACCTACCTATAGACTGCTTTAGAATTAATATAACATTCGTTGATTTTGTACCTACAACTACCTACAACAATGAAAACAAGCAGGAGCCTATAACAAAATACTACAAGTGAAATTTTACAATTTTCAATATTATTGAGCAATTTTTTTTATGTTATAGGCCCCAGGCTCCGTTTAATTCTAGGTTTCCACTCACACACAATTAATTTGTAAAAAATTAGCCGGGTTTGTGGTCAGATTGATTGTATTTGAAAGTTTTTCACCTTATTGACCTCAAAAATCGTAATAAAAAGAAACAAAAAAATAACAACAACTGTGTTTAATTTTAAAAAATTCTTTTTTATTCAACATGAATGCATTTCGGTTCTCAGCTGCGGAACCATCATCAGCGAACGACGATTAAACAAACCAAATAAATTACAAATATTACTTGTATTTAAGGTTAAACAAAGAGATTACAAACATTACTTGCAAAAGAAAAAAGAAAACAAAACCAAAAACAAAAAACAGAGTTTCTATTTATTCTCTTTTGAAATACAATCACTTTATATAGTTTTATGATCGATATATAGCTACAAACCATTACAGTATCATCTCAAAAAAATATTTGAGCCTTTGCTGGAAATATCTGACATTTATTCCTTTAAATGGGATCCTACAACATTTCACAATTCTCATCCAATTGCATTTAAAATTATAAATTTGCTCATAAATATCACCGATCGCATTGATTAATACCGATCTTGAACCAGGTTTTCCAGAAATAAACAGGATTCGTCGAAAAAGAAGACCACTCAATATGAACATAGGCTCTTTATCTGGAATGAAACACAAATAGTACAAAATTTGACATCACCGAAAATTATTAACAGGGTTTTCCTTGCATTTTATTGTTCCTTAAAGCCTGGAACAAAAAAACCAAAAACTGTGTATTTCCCTACCCAGCGCTTCCACCCCCTCCCTCCTCATTTTTCCCCTTAATTTTTTTCAAATCGATGTATTTCCAATCCTATTGGTGAAAGAGGAAATGTTTGTGAGAAACAAATATTCAGCCTTACATTTTAAACATATCATTCCATGGGTCTGACCCTCTAAAGTTAATACAAATAAAAGATAGATAAGGCAAAAATAGATAGTAGGTACCTATGCTCCTGATAAAGTCATCTCCCGCTGCCTTAAATAGTTCGGCTGGTAGGCCACCCGACCCAGCAGTCTTATGCGATTTTAGTTTGGATATCACTGTTCTAACTTCTTCTAAGTCGGGAGGACGAAATTTTTTGGTCATAATCGTCCTCGATGAATGAGTTGTTCTGCATAACAGCGGAATGTTGGCTGTCTTTGCCGCTAAGCAGTTTTGAAAAGAGTTCTTTCCAGATTCTTAACATCGATTGGGTGTCTCGTATAGTTTTCCCATTTTTATCACGAAAGGCTTCTATTTTGGGCTGATATCCTTGGGTAGATCGTTTCACTCTTGGATAGAACTTTCAGACATCTCCCCGGCTGTAACATCTCTCAATAGAATCGACATCCGCTCTTCGCTGGGACGCCATGGATATCCGCATCCAAACTCTAGATACTACTAGGTAGTGATTTGAGTCTATGTTGGCCATTCGGAACGTTCGGTAATCTAGGATCCTGGATGCATGCCTGGCGTCTATCGCAACATGATCAATTTGGTTAACAGTTACTTGATCTGGATGCCACCAGGTTCCCTTGGGAATATTGAGGTGAGGGAATCGAGTGCTTGATATATGGTGATATTACGCCCCGCTACAAAGTCTATCAGCCTGAGTCCATTTTTGGAAGTTTTGTCTTTCAACCGCCGAACCACAGATGCCCTCCTTTCCGATCTGTGCGTTAAAATCGCCAAGAACAAATTTGACATCGTACTTCGGGCACCTATCATACATGTTTCGTTGGTCGCGCCATCTTTCTTCTCTGTTGGGGCGTGGGCACAGATCAGCGGGATGTTCTTAAATTCGTCAACATTTGGATCATCCATAGCCAAGGCTTGTAGTTGGTTCAAAACTATTAAATTTAATCCTACGTCGGGCAGTTACCCCAGCGACAGGAGCCCCCAACCTGGAGGGCCAAGTCCTTCAATGACTCCAAGAACGTGAGGCCGGATTATCCGCTCCTTACACGTCTATATTCCGATTACGTCGGAGCAGCCAATGTAAGGTGTTCACCAAGTACGTACATAGTTCATCCTGACTGGAACTACTAACGCTACCGTTGATTCCATCGAAAGAATTTTTCCACTACCGTCTAATTTCTTGGAAGTGCCTTGGAGGAAACACTCCTTTGTTGGGTGGGGTAATTAGTAGTGACATCCTACTCCACTTCGACCTGTCGATAATGGGAGGTCCTTCTGCAGAAACAACTTTTGCGATCGCATAGCTCTAAGTTTCATTGTTGTAGTCACCGTAAAGCTTTAAGGAACAATAAAATGCAAACAAAACAAATTTTTTGTGATGTGCCTCCTATTTTGTAACAAACTTGAAAGTACTAGTCTCGTAACCCGTAACGTTTTGTAGGAAGGATAGTTTTTTTTTTTGTGAGCTGTTTATGATGTTAAGCCGATGTTTAATCCAATTTTTAGGTAATTTTCGGAAACAGTACCCGATAGTATTCTTTTTCGTGACCTTATTTTTACAGGCTGATTACGACTATACACGATTATCAAGCTAGCTTCATTTAATAATTGCAGACAAATCAGGTTAAGACTTCTAACATAGAATTTTTCCATAAATTTCACTTGTCAAAAAGCAGTCAAGCACAATGTAGTGCGTTCGATATTTTTTGAGAATCTATGAATGAATTTGCAAGTAATGTAGGTAGTATATAAGTAGGTACCTACTAGCTAGTGAAAATTTTAACCTAGAAGCCAATACTGTTGTGAAATATTTAATTTGAATTTTGAATCACCCTGCACAACACGTTGTATTGTATCTTTACCTTATGCCAATCAATTTTTCAATTGATATAAAAATTACAACTTTTTTAAGTGATATTCAGGCTTTACCTACTTATATACCTGCAAAAAATTTTATGAACATTCCATGTTCATTAATCGATGAATTTGTTGCATACTTTTCCAATAAAAGCTGCATCCAATTAAGCTCCAACTTTCAATATTAATATAACCAGTTTGCAGTTTAAAATAATTATGCCGGCAATTCTTAAACACATGTCTCAGTTTTTGTATACTTCGTCGAGCATGTAATGTAACACATTTGAAACAAGTTTTTATAACTATATTTTACTTGTTGCCTGTTTACTAATTTATAATTGGCCCATGCGTTCGTGTTCATGTTTATTCATTGATGTCATGATAATTTGATTGCACCCCGCAATGCAACAATTATAATCTTAAGAGATTTCCTACAATGTTGCAAAACTAGAACTGGTACGTGGGGTTAAAAGAAAAACTTGAAAAACAATTATAAATATGGTTAAGAAGCAGAATTTTCATTACACAGGGTGTTTAAGTAAAACAAAAATTGATTTGTTAACAAAATGATATTCTCAGTTTAGCCTTACGTTAGCTAAGGCAAGCCAATTGTGAAAAAAAGTTCTACCTTTAAGAATAATTGGTTAGGTCGTTAAAACGTGTTCGAAATAATTTATTTATTTATTTGTCTACAAACTTGTATACCTACCAAATATTGATGAAATAATTCCTGCAACACCCTATATTGGTAAGGAATCATAAAAAAATTGTTGCCTCATTTAATATAACAAACAAGAAAACTAGCTCCATAGCATGTTCCAGTATATGTTGTTGTTCTATCCACTATGCCAAATGATATACCAACTAAATTATAAATAAACAAGATGCTCCCATAAAAACAAACAAAAAAAAATAATAATTTCATTAGAAAAATACATAAATTGATGTTCTGTATACAGTGTATACCCCATATTCCGCATGTTCCATTGACAGATATACTCTACTCATACCCTACCCAATGCCAATCATAAACTCGCACAAAGTATGAAAATTTATTCCAATTAAATTGCTCGGACGACACACCGTGCGTCGTTGATGTCGAAGGATGTTTACTCAAATAAAAGAAAGTAGGAGTATTATACTATAATACTAGTAGATATACATATAAATATCCACCATTCAGCGTTGTTTTCCGTTTGCTCGTATTTTATTATATTATGGTGTCTTACTTCCGCTTGTATTGTTTTTGTTGTTTTGTATTATTATTGCTCTTATTGATGAAGCACTTTCTTATGCCACTCGGCTCGACTCGGACTTCTTCTCCGTCTTCTTCATTGTTATGTTATATTATTCGTTGTTTCATAGCTATTTTGTTGTTTTTGTGATATATATTTGTTTTTTTCTGTTAACATTGAAATTTATTATTCAATTTGAAGAAGATGCTATTTTGTTTTGTTGATAGATATTTTCTATTTTCTAGAAATTATGTAATTGGGTTCGGGAGTGGGGGGGGGGGAGGGAGGTGGTTTGACGAAAGGGAATGGACAACAATTGAGACTTTAAATCTTACTGATTTTGAAATTGTATGTCCTTAAAACAGACAGTATACACAACATGCGCAAATAAATTTAGAAAATTGTAGAATTAAAAGGAAAAATAGTTTTTGATAGATTTAGTCTGTGCAACGCTCGGAACTGTCTCCCCCAGGCAGAATGACGCATATCCTTTGGAATATTTGACACTTAGCTATAACCGAAGCTTAAAACTAAAATAGTCCGAAATAATAAAAGGGATTTGAAGAAATATTAGTATAACAAGTGTGTCCTATTCAATATTTAAGTTCAACATTCGAAGATTGTGCGCCCTACGTTCAATGTATGCCCTTGTAGTACGCTATATTCAATATACCTACGCTGAAAAACTAGAAGTGTGTGAAGTAAGCCCTGTTTTTTTTTTTAAGTTGTTCCAGGTTCCTCTAGGTTTTTAACGAAGCGGGAAACATTAAGAATGAGTGGTTAACACAAAAAAAAAACATTTTTGACAACGACCCAACCCATTTTTCTGTGATCAACGGCCACAAAGTTCAATAAAGTAATTGTTCATGTAAGCTTGTTGCATTCAAATAAGGTACTGAAGTACCATCCAGAGATCTAGAGAGATTCTGCCATCGATTTGATTTCTATGGAGAACAGCCCAAATGATATGCAGTGCATTTCTGCTTTTTCAGGCAGAATGAATTTTATTTTCAGTAATGGAAACAGAGCACAGTTTTCACAGTTTTGCCGCTAGAAATAATTGGTGTTGTGTTTGAAGTTAAACTTCTTTATCATCAGCGTTAATAAAAATATCTAACCAGTAATACCACATAGACATTTCTAGCCCATTATTACTGTTTTTCTACTAACACACTATAAGCAGGCAAACAGAAACAATACACTTTCTTTTTATACTGTTAAACTTCTTTACCGGTGTTTTTAAAAATATTCAACCATTAATGACAAATAGACTTTTTCAGCCCAACATTACTATTTTTTTCCACACAGCCACTATAAGTAGGTAAAGAGTTTTAACACATTTACATTTTATACTGTTTTTTTTTTGTTTTTACATTTTTTGTGCAACACAATAAATTTATTAAATTACAGAAGTCAGCCATTGTAATTTATATTCTGACTGATTCATTTTCTACTGTATAAGTAATAGAAAAAAAACAAAGGTTGTACAATTTAAGATTCCGAAAAAACTGAATTTTTTTAAAACTCCACTGGGAAGATAGGGTAAAATTAGGTAAAAGCATAAGCATATGAAATATTTTAATTAATTTCTCAAAAAAGTAGAATATGCTTTTTTGAAAAAAAACCACATTTCTTAAATATTTTTACATATCCAAAAAAAAAACTATACAAATATAAATAATGATATTAGTATAACTTGTGGCGCGTGTACATGAGTACTTTATAAGCAACATCTTTCTATTAAAACAATAAAAGTTAATATCAACATTTTTGACGTTAAATTTATGTATGTATATCTTATGCCTCGCTAGTTTTATAGCATAACATTCATTTTTTTTCTATTTAAAAATGTTATCCTCTGAATTTATTATACAAACTTTTTCGTTTATTAGAGTTCAAAAAAGGGAAAGAAAAATATACTACCTTTATTGAACAAATCCTTCCGAAAAGTCAAAGCTCAATCATTCACTGGTCCATCTGACCTTAGAATACAGCAGAAAAAAAGAAATAACCATCAACCTTTGGAGAGTTTATTTGCAAACGTTTTACCTGACAAAAAAAAAATGAATATATTATTTATGTCAGGACTAAGGACACGTTTTTGAGATATAGCCAAAAAAGCATTCTGCTGAAAATGGTTCACCTCTATCCACTAACTAAACTCATCCTATGAGTGAACATGTATTTGAAATATACGTACAAAATGTAGTTTCGGTACGGATCTACACAACATATACTGTACAAAAGCAATTCATCCACCTTTGTGTGTCTCCAGAACTTGATGCTTTTTTTTACCTTCCTAGCTCTTGCCTCCTGTGTGCTACGGTTTGTATCATAAACTTAAGAATTTCTGATATTCGTTACCTTTGGCAATAAGCCAAAAACAAAAATAAAATAAAAAAAAGATGGCTGTTGCAGGATGAAAAAGTTTCTTAACATTCAGTCAGGTCTTCTCAGATGATTACCATCAGCGTATATGTTTTGCTAAAACTACATTCAGGGCTTACCTATACCTGTGTAGCGATGTATCACTTGGTTCTGCATAAGTTTTTCTGATATTAAATGGAACAAACATATTTTTTTTTGTTTTGTTTGTTTGTGGGGTTTGGAGTAGGGTGGGGGAGGATTTCTCCATTTTTATATTTATCATCTAAGGGATATGTGCGAATATAAATTGCGATGCGAGATGGATAATAATATATAGGTATATCTATGTGTACAAATATACACCAGCAGAAATCATAACTCTGGGCTCACTGGATTATTTCTAAAGTTCGTGTCCTCTTATATGGATATAGGGATGTTTGTCCTTTCAAGTTGTAGAAAAACCATGTGGGGTAGGGGAGAATTTCTCCATGTGTTAAACTTCTGATAGATGCTAAACATATTCGTCGGTTATAAAAGGTTGTTTTGTGCAAGAACATTTTGGATTTTAGTCGATGATTTGAGCACAAAAACGAAACAAAAATCATCCTTCGGTTTGCATATTTAACCAACAGTTTACTTAAACATCGAGGAATCTTCTTCATCTTCTTCATCTTCTTCATCTTCTTCATCTTCTTCATCTTCTTCATCTTCTTCATCTTCTTCATCTTCTTCATCTTCTTCATCTTCTTCATCTTCTTCATCTTCTTCATCTTCTTCATCTTCTTCAACTTCTTCGTCTTCTTCATCTTCTTCATCTTCTTCATCTTCTTCATCTTCTTCATCTTCTTCATCTTCTTCATCTTCTTCATCTTCTTCATCTTCTTCATCTTCTTCATCTTCTTCATCTTCTTCATCTTCTTCATCTTCTTCATCTTCTTCATCTTCTTCATCTTCTTCATCTTCTTCATCTTCTTCATCTTCTTCATCTTCTTCATCTTCTTCATCTTCTTCATCTTCTTCATGTTCTTCATCTTCTTCATCTTCTTCATGTTCTTCATCTTCTTCATCTTCTTCATCTTCTTCATCTTCTTCATCTTCTTCATCTTCTTCATCTTCTTCATCTTCTTCATCTTCTTCATCTTCTTCATCTGCTTCATTATCTTCATCTACTTCATCTTCTTCATCTTCTTCATCTTCTTCATCTTCTTCATCATCTTCTTCATTATCTTCTTCATCATCTTCTTCATCACCCACTTCATCATCTTCTTTATAATCTTCTTCATCATCTTTTTCTTCAGTGTCGGCGTCAAAGATTATTCTTTCTCTAGAAGAAGTTTGTCACTGATAGAATTCGCGGCTTTCTGTATCTTTGTATTATCTATCGCGTTTGATGACACCACTGACTGTCAATGATATGTGGCTACTCAATCATGTGAGCGTTTGGATGTCAGATTTAGGTAAATCATTATTTGTTCTTTTGTGTTCTCTTTCTCGTCAGTGCCAAAAGCAAGGGTTGATCTTCAGTCTCCATTTAGATACTAGTTTTGTGACTTCGTTCTGAACTAATCTTTACTGATGAAAAAGTTATATTAGATCTGAAGTCGTCAGTACCAGTTCAACTAAAAATCCGAAATATTTTTTGAAAATTTGCCAATTTTTGAAGAACTGTATTTCAAGATCTATTGAACTGTAGGAGATTGCATTTTAATTGTAGAAAATGTTGTCTTCTTTACCTGATGCCTGGGTAGGGTCTTCTATAAAATGCACATTTAAGAAGCTATAAGATACAAATTGAAATAAAAATTCAAAAGTTTTGGGATTTTTGGCGCACCATGCAGTTAAAACTGGTGTTTCGAAGCTGCAAACTTGTTTTTATACTTTTGGAATACATCCCAATAACAGCTCAAAATATCAGAATGCGTTGTACTACTGGCGTTAACTCAAAAAGCATTTATCTGAAAATGCTCAAAGTGTAAATACGTCAATTTGTCTGCCTGTTCTCTACTATTTCAAAACATGTATAATGTTAAAACTAAGTATTTGGTGATATTCACCCTCATTTCAGTGAGACAAAATTATTCTGCATCATTTTTTGTGGAGGTGGCTTTGTTGGATAAAGAAATACTCAATTTTGTTATACGAGGTCTCTTTGTGCAGCAATAGGATAGGAGCCATCAGTGAACAACCAGGAGAGCATGATGTTATATTCGTACTTATATCCTATATACGCTGGCAAAACTAAATTAAGTCATAAAAGTTCTGTGAAAGTTTTTCACTGGATTAGTTATAGTATAGCGAGGTAGATAGTATGGCTTTGAGTAAAGGCTCCATATGTACCAAAAAAATATCAAGCCAAAAAGTTGTTGGTATAGTATTTTCAAACGATGAAAAGTTCTTTGGAATATTAAAATATTTTGGTCTTTTGTTTATTTTTTTTTTCCTTTTTCCCAAGTTTTTTGTTTTGTTTTTTTTTTTTTGTTTTTGTTCATCTTCATACTTCATCTGTGTCACCCTCTTAAGTCACATACCATATTCAGTAGAATCACCAAATCTTGTTGTTGACGAACCCACGAAATGAAATGGATTCGTGACATAAAAACTCAGAATGGGAAGATTGTGTTGTTTTTTTTTTTGTTTGTGAAAATAAATTATATTGCTCCGAATTTGTTTATTTATTTTTTTTTTTTTTTTTGAATAAAATATTAAACTAGAAAATTAGTCAGAGACAACAAGAGACGTGTATTTATGATATAAAGTTGGGGTACCTAAGTGGATTTCTACGGCTGTAGAGATAGATGTTGTTTTTTTTTTATCTACGATGGTCATGGAATTTATACGCACTCAGATAACATATTCATGTTTTTGAATCTTAAAACATTTTAAATGTTGAATTTATTTTGATGGCTTAGAGCAGAAATACTTACCTAGAAAATGGTAGGAGGCTATGTGTCATGAAAAATATTTTTTGTTATTTTTGTAAGGAGCTTCAATATATGCTTGATATGCTAAGCTGATAAGATTAATATTTTCTAAAGTTTTTTTTTTTGGACACTATTTAACTGAACCATTTGTTAATAAAAGATGTCGTAGATAAGTGGTATACACTGTCACGTTAACAAAAAAAAAAAAAAAAAACAATATGTTATTCAGTTCAGTAACTATATTGGATGACTTCACATATAAAAAGTGACTTTATTAGGTATAATTATTTAGATCAAGGACACAACGTTTTGCAGGATTTATGTATTATGAAAGGAATTGACACCTTTTCTTCATACATATTTTACCCAAATTAATTTATGAGAAATTATATTCGGTACTGAAATCAAAAAACAGAGCATGAATAATTATATGGTTCAAGACTTTATTGTTATGTTCTAGTTTTTAGTCTAAAACTCATTCATATTTTGAAGGTCATTTCAATTTTTTACAATATTTCTTGTCAAGACAAACCCTTTTTTATGAAACAACTTTGAAAAAAAAAACAAACAAACAAACAAACGGTAAGGCCTCAGTTTTAAATACATTTCTACCTGATTTCTATTGATATAAATTTCTAACAGAACCTAAGATGATTATGACCACCAATACGAGTTGATGTTATATGGGTATTTTTTGTTTGACTTGTATTTGTGAACTTGGGTGAGAAGTTTATGACTGCGGAGTCATAAAAGATAATTATGTGAAGGTTCAACAATTTTAACCAGATACTGAACGTAGTATTGTAAATCATATTGTCAATTGTATCACAGAACATCACGGATATCTAGGTAAGTAAGTAAAATTCTAGAGCATTTCGTCGCATTGAATATCATACCTTTTTATCAGCATGCTCTTGTACCTACACTTAATTCAAAGTTTCGTTCATACAGTTTCTGAGCTTAATGTATCAGCATCAAGAGTTGTCCAGGTCCAAATTTTGTATCTCCCAGAAAGTTAAGTTTACAAAAATTAAATAAGAATCGAGATATTTTCGTGCAGGAAACATCAATGTGAAAATTAACTTTCGTTAAGTATCGTTCCTATTAGACTATAAGCCCGCAGCAGGTCTTGAAGTATTATAGTAAGTGTTCAGTATTAAATAAAGCGAAGATTTTTGTGGTCTTGAGGTATTTGGGTTTTGAAAAATGTGTAATAACTTTATTTATATTTGAACAAAAATAAAAACTGACGGGAGACTGCAGCCTAACTGCAAGTGTGGAAGCATACCATATCTAAATAATATGTAAAAACTTTATTTATGTTTGAAAAAAAAAATCAGTTGATTTTTGTTACAAATGTTATGAGTCGTTAACTGCTTCATTTTATAGGTAGTTTTTTCCCTTTAAAAACAAAAACTTTGACATTGCTCTTAATTACTGCTTTATATTCAAGACAATATGTTCATTCCAATCGGAAAAACTCTAGCTTAATATTTTGAAATGCAATTATGTTTGTTTAGGCACAAGGAAGCAAGGAACACTCCCAAAAAATTCAATTGACGAATCGTTGGCGCGCCAGTTAAGTTTAATGTCGAAAGTCTATAAGTCTATTTTTATAATACTATAAAGTACGCATGAACTATTTTTGGAGAATTTCATAATTTAAGCGTATCGAGCAAAAAACAAAATTTTCTGATATCTAACAAAGTTTCTAAAATAATTTTATCTTTTGAATGACGATATCTTCTAAACCATTAGTCGAAGAAAAAAAAAAATATGCTTATAGAACATCGCATTTCGGTTTATCATATCAAAAGCCGCTCTAAAATCCACAAACAATGTGAACAGTTTTTGATTTTGGTTCAACTTCATTTGAGCTTTAGATGAAAGTACGAAGATGTTATCAACTGTCGAATAACCATCACGAAATCGAACCTGAAACTCACTGAGTTTCTTGTTATCATTTACCCATACAATCAGTCTCTTGTTTAATAAAGTTGTATACGTTTTTAACGTTAAGTTGAAAAATAATGTGCCTCTGTAGTTAGTCCGATCAGACCTTTTCATATATCGGGAAAACCAATGTTTCATAAAAATGTTCAGGTAGTATTCCAAAAATGAAAATTATATTCAGTGCTCTAGTTAAATTTTCTTTGAAAGCGTCTAAGCTGTATTTAAAAAACTCTGCTGGTATTCAGTTCGACCCTGCTGCTTTCAATTACAGCAGTATAAAGACCCTTAAAACTCATCTAAAGTACATATATGTAGCATTGTAATCGCCATATAATTTAAATACTTAGGAAATTCTATGGAAAAGGATTTGATTTCACAATAAGATAATATTACTTATTTAAAAACAAAATATTGGCTTTTCATTCAAACCCTAGAATGCTCAAGGAGCCATTCCCCCCAATAATTACACAGCTTTCCAACTGATAAGTAGAATGTATTTTTTATTTAAATACATATTAATAACAAGAAAAAAAAATTGATAAATGTGAGTAATTTTATTGGTATATATAGTGTTGAAAGGAAATGTTGAATTTTAAAAATAAATGAAAAAAAAAGTTTCAGAAACCTATAAACTTATAAAGTTATTTTAGATAATGCACTCATGAAGAAATGGATGTTTTAGATTTGGACATCACTGTATAAGATTGTAAATCCCAATATAAAGTTTTGCCTAGGCTATGAATCATTCATGAGTACCTATTTCGTTCCATCTGTTTGAAATATCCTATTTTCTCATTTGAAATTTAAACTTACTTGTAGTACCTACATACACTCGCAAGCTTATTGTATGATGTTGTTTGCATATCAAGTAGATTTAAACCATTTTAGTGAACGGGTTTTAGTCCTTTTCTTTGAAATTTAAATTGCATATTATGTTAAATTCATTCTAAAAGAATAAATAAAAGAATGTGTTCATAAGGAACACTCCCTACATCGCATATACAATCGGGGCAATCCCCCTTATAATTTCGATAAAAGAGCCAAACGCAATTCAATCCATTTCCTTTTAACTTATGTGTGGCACACCCACATTCTCCTTCACCAAATGCTTTCTTTTCGTTCAACACAAAAATAAACTAAAAACAAAACTCAGCGAGAAGAGCAAAAAAAAAAATAAAAATAACGAGGAACCCATTTATACCGAATACGAAGCAAGCAGCAAACAAAAAGTAACGAAAAGGATATTTTCAAATAATGAGCCTTATTTTGTATTCCAATCACATGAAGAAATCTCTTTTTCTTCACATACCAACATACCTACCCAAAGCGACCCCTATTGCCCCGTATCGAAAACAAAATGTAGATATGAGTATTTTCGTTCTAAAGCAGATCTCAAACGAAGCAAAACGTTAAATGCCATCACACATAAAATAGCTTTTATAACAAAATAGAACTTCTGTTTTCCGTCATATCGTCTATCGTGTCGGTCGGGGCGGCAGCGGCAGTGACGACCCAAACTCAAGGAATTTCATCAGAAAACCCTCCCATTACCCTCCCTGACACACAGATGGATCTGGATTATAAAAGCAAAAAAAAAAAAAAATAACAGAAAAAAAAGGAAATCTAAATGGGATCAATGTCGTCTTACATATCAAATAGGTAAGACGGTAGGAGCCCTCTGTTCCTGCTCTCTATCAGCAAAAGAATACGAAACAACACCATCATCTCATGGATATACTCGTACATACGTACGAATAACATAGGTACTCAATCCGAATCCTAAAGTGCACTTTATTCTAAAACACAAAATGAAATGGATCTGACGAAGGTATGTAGGTAGGGCAGAACTTCGTCATCGCCATTCGTGTTCGTCTTATAGCATAGTCTCTTATACTCACCCTCTTTTAAGATTCCAAAAGAAACACTGTGTATAGTCATCGCAATGAGGACAAAGCAATTTAGGTAGGTACTACTCTATACAAAAACTTTTCCTCCAAAAATGTCTGCGATTCTTTCAAGCAAATAGGAAAAAATAAAAGTCCTTGGTTGCCCTTTATACCTATACTTTGCTGTTGCTCCTCTGGCATATCATAAAAATGCTGAAAAGTAGAAAAATGTAATTTATGAAAAGCAAAAAAACCAACTTGGGAAAAACAACTTCTTTTGATGAAAACTGTGTTTTTGGAAGTTTTTTTTTTTATTCTTGGGGAAAATATAACGAAAAACATAACCGCCATGAGACCCAAACGAAACTAGATAAAAACTTTTTAAAATGATGAAAGAAATAACTCATCCTTCAGATTTTGTTATACCCTATACGCGCTATACCCATAGATCCCTAGCCAACTTTAGCATGACTTGTTATGCGAGAACTAGAAAAGGGCATGTCTGTGGTACCTCTTGGTATATAGATATACAAAAATGTAGACATCATAGGATATAATCTGACTATGAACAAACTTTGGGATATCTTATTTTTTTTTTTTTTTTTTTTGTAAGAAAATAAATTGAATTAATTTAAGGATGAATGGTGGATATAGAAGCTTGCAAATAGAGATGACGCAGTACTTATGTATTTCTACAATGAAGAACGTCCCTGGGAAAAACTTTAAGAGGAGACAAAAAACAGAAATTGATGCAAAATTGTGTGCCTTGTGTATACATTGGCGATGCTTTCGAGACCGAATCCCCGGATACCTTGCAAACATTGTAGAAATAAGTCCTCAAATTTACAATGAATGAATTTTTACCTACAAGGCCACCTCTCTCTTCATTTGGAGCCCTGTTTTCTGGTATTTGTGTTTTAGAAACTACCCTCTATCCTTCTTTTCATTCTGAGAAAAATCAACCTCTAATTAAAAAGATCTCATTTTTCTTCCCGAAAAAATTATTAGACTTTTCTTTAAGATTAAAAAAATCTTTCTGTCCATTGATTGTTTATTTTAGTACAATTTTTGAAATTTGGATTAGGGAAAGGTAACATATAAATAGTTGTTAGGCAGCGCAAATTTGATTTTAATCATTTCCTAAATTGATACCGAAGAGAAACCGACTATGCTTTCGTTCGCGATGTCAAATGATGCTTTGACTTGCACAAAAAAAAACTTGTTCTCCCAAAAAATTTTGTTCTAAATAATATAATACAATTATGTGTTATATCTTACAACTTTAAGAGCTTGTTACCCCTACTGACCACTGAACTTTTGCCCACCTTTATGGGTTGTTTCTTGAAACTGAAGCTTAGGAACATTTCTTGGGTACCTCCCTATTACGTTCTTTGCATTCAAATAAGATATTGATTAAAATTTCGCTTGATTTCTATCACTTTTAGGGGTCCTCACAGAATTTTATGTGTGTTTAAAAGCATAGAAATATGAAATGAAGTTGTGCAAAAGTCTCCTCGACACCCCTGTTGTCGAAATCAATATCTTGTTTTAATACATAAAAGGTAACAAGAAGGTTGAGTGGCAATTTTTCGAAATTTTTATTGTGCCACCCACAATTTGCAAAAATTCGATAGTGGGTAACGACTGCTTAAAGTAATCAAATGGTATAGAATCGTACAAGAAATTGCGTTGGGGATCATATTTTTCAATTTTTTTATTGCAAAGCATGCCTATATGCATTAGACCGTTCGTTATTTTAAAATCAAGCTCTAACCGAAGCAACACTATTTGCAAATAAAATAAATTTTCGCTTATTTTTTCAGATTTTTATTTTGACCTCTGATACCCCCTGTAACCCTTACAAAAGGTGTTTTATGGGAAATACATTCGAAATTAGGGGATTTTTTTAATTATCTGAAACAAGTTTTGCCTTAGAACTTGATCCTAATGATATTGATCCTCGAATAAGGAACGGTCTGGTCTAATAATGTATACTTAAACATTTTATTTTGAAAATTTAATAAAATTTTTGACCACTTTATGAATTATCTCTTCCCAAAATTTAGGCAAAGTATTCAAACGGTCTACGAGACAAACGCAAATATCTTATCAAAAAAAAAAAAAAATATCACGACAGTTGCATTGTTCAAAGAATGATGAAAAAGTGGCAATTCGCCTGAATATTTCACCCTTCAAATAAACACTAGAAGAGGAGGTTACTCATACGCCACAGTGACTAATTATGTTAAACAGAAAAACTAAATTTTTATCGCTGATCGTTTTATATTACTTATATATTCTAGATGCTTAAGTTCATATTTTTATCTCAAACTAAAATAAATAAAACCACTAACCGATGTATAAAAAATACCTTTCAAAAGAAAAACAATCGACTTAAATTTAATAATTTTGATATTTTCTAATGGATTCCACTGTCAGAAATTGACCAAATTTAAATGGGACCCAATACAGGGCAAATCAAGGATTCGTACAAAATCAAACTCTAGATAACAATCAGACATGTCATTGCGGTGATAGAGAATGCGAAGGGTCGTTGGTGATTCTCTAGCGGGGAAATTGAAATTTTTTTTAGGACCAAAACTAACAGTATTTTCCATAATACCATTAAGAAAATGTGACGCCATACTTTTGAAATGAATTGAAACGTTTTTTTTTTTATTTTTCATTTTTGAATTACTTACTATTAAACGACTGAACCAATTTTGATTTTTATACGGAAGCTCCGTAACAATCTTAAATTTATTTGATATAGGGGAGAGTGGGTACAAAAGTAACAATTTGTATATTTTGTGTCATAACTTTAAAACCAAAATACTTAGCCAAACAAAACAATGCGTATATTGATGAGTAGACATTTGGCTATCGTTAAATACTAATTTGTGTTTTGACTTCCTATGTTCTACGAAACCATGCTATGTAAAAGAGCTGAAAGTCGAATGTTACAATCGTCCTTTCCGTTGTACCAATTGTAACACGATGAAAGGGCGGTTGTAACACCATATAAATGTAATAGAATAAACGAGAAATATTGGTTTAACTTCACATTTACTGTACAAATCCAAAATTAAAAATGTTTTACCAGGTGTTCCATTAGGTTAATGAACTCCGATTGCATCCATTTTGATTTATTAGCAGCTTCAATACTGACGATGGATCCTCCTTTTGTTTTTCCAGATCAATGGCTCAGAATTGTTTTTTTTACGAGTTTTGTAATGATCTTTGTTGGTTTATGGACAGTAGTTGTAAGACCGATGATCGATGTTAAATATATCTCGATACTGAAATTCACTGATCCTGCTGATGCAGTTTTCGTTACAAACGTCCACTCAAAAAATGTTACAAACGTCCACATCCCTTGTTTTTAATTTTTATATAAAAGATTCGATTGAAAAAAAACTATTGAGTCGTTAATAGGAAGAATAACTCCAGTAAGTTTAGAACAAAATCAACTTTAGTTAGACCGCTACCACTTAATTAAACAATAATTGTTTGACAAAAATAAATTGCAAAACTCGCTACAAAAATTATAACTTTTTCATAAAAATTTTACGTTTTAAACTTTATGTGGCACTAATCAGTACTTTGACATTTGAATTTTTGTGGGTTTTTGTGGGTGCATTCACGACTAAATTGCGAAGAATTCTACATTTAAAAATGAACGCATACGTTCCCAGGTTTTTGTTAAAACTCAATGTTACAACCGTTCCACATTACTTTCGTACCCACTCTCCCCTACATATGTAATTTTTTTTGGATTTAAAAAAAAAAATGTTTTTTAAATGAATTCTTCGAAAACGGGTCATTTTATTTTGGAAATTTTGGTTTTAGGTGTGTATTAATATTTTCTTGAAAATGGCATACCAATTTTTACTTTCAATATAGGTCTACTAGGCAAGTTTAGGAATCGTAAAAAAAATCGATCTCGAGATAACAATGAGACATGTCATTACAGTGATAGAGAATACGAAAAAAGTGGGTCTCGTAATTCTGTCTGTGTTTCTGTCTGTGTCGAGCTAAAGCTTACCGCTGAACTGGTTTTCTTCAAATTTGGTGGTTAAGAGTCTAACAGTAGGTACCTGCCATATAACCATTAAGGAAAAGATAACTTTTTTCAAAAACGGCTTTTATGATTTTGATAAATTTTTTTGTGTCTGCTTTTGTTTACTAAAACTCTACTGGGTCATACTTTTGACATTCAATTAGAACGTCTTGGTAAACCAATTTTGATAAATTTTTCATACAGAAGCTCCTTAACAATTTTAAAGTTATATAATGCAAAAAATTTCAAATTTCTTAAAAAAAATCTTTCAATTTTTTTTTTTTGAAAAATTAATTAGTAGTTTTTTGAGATTTTGGTTTTAGATGTGCAATAATATTTTCTTAAAAAAAAAAAACCACTCCAACGATTTTCAATTTTTCTGTTTTAAAGTATCTTTCTAATAAAATCAAATGTCATACCTACTTAGTTTGGAGCTCAAAACACTTTAAAGAGTAATTTATTTAATTTTAGTAATAAAACTTATTTTTTTTTTTACATTTCTTATAAAATTATTTATTTTTAAAAACTTTATGTAAGAAGCTTGAAAGTCCACAGTAACTTTGACCCTGAGAGCAAAGACATGCGACCCAGTCGTGCATTTTATTTTTTCAAAACAAGGTTTGAGAATTTGTATACATAAAAATATTTTTTTTAAAATGTGTCTTTTTAATCAAATCAAATGGCATACTTTTGGCTTGGTGGTCAAAACGAATTAAGATGAAGTTAATGTAATCTAAGCAATGGTTTTTCTTTTCGTTTACTTTTTTAAAGATTTTTGGTATAAAATTATTAATTTTTAAAAAATTAAAGCAAAAGCTTCTAAACATTTGCATAAACACTGTCAAATTATAGTGTGTTGTCATTTCCAGGGAAGTGTCTGTTACGTTTGCCTTTATTTCTAGAGATTATTGTGAGGCCCTTGTCCCTATTGTAGTATAGTACCATCTCATATACGACCACTATGTATTTTAAATGTAGGCACCCCTGTTTTGACCAATTCCATCCCTGATGGTGTTCAACTTGACTTAATGTAGATAAGGTACACACGACCTATAAACTTTGCTCTAAACATTACACAGTGTCGCAGAAAAGTTGCAAAGTGGAACTCATCTTGATGAGCAACTACTATTTATTATACGTATACCGTTGACGTCATGTAGGTGTAAGTATACCTACTAGATATATGTAATGTACCTACTTTTACTTCCAAATAAACTTACTAAGATACATCTACCTCTACGGTACATGAAGCAATTCCATCCTAATGGAGATATATTTCCGCTTTTCCCCCAACTCCTGCTACTAAAGTCCACAACAAGATATTATGTACATCCAACATTGAGGGCGAGGGAGCAAAATAAACGTAGGGTCATGCAATTACTGCTACTAATACATTGCTTTGGATAGAGGCGTGCGTATCTAGTCCGTATATCTATGGGCTTTACATGAATTTCTAAAGAAACGAAATTCCATTAGGATTCCCATTTTCCTTGAGTGGCTGGTGACTGTCCTGCTCACATCGTGTATAGTAATCGTAGCGAAATAATGCCAATACGGAGAGGAAGGAGATGGCTGAGGGTGTGCAAGAGTGAACTAAAGTGGATTGAAGGAGGTAAATTATACTTAGGTACGAGTGTATCTAAAAATTGCCTATAGATACAATTTGCTTTCCTGAATGTGCGAGTCTTCTTCGCTCAGCAGGACGATAATCCGGCAAGATTCGCCTTCCTTCAACCACCTATCAATTGAAGTTGATTGGTTTTCTAAACGAGAACGACGATGCCTATGACGACGACGACGATGGCCGGAATGGCAAGCATGAAGCTCGCTCTCGACCTTTGTAAAAACCGGTGATACGATGCCTGCCGCTATATTATATGGCCTCAGATTAGACAACGCGATACTATACCTACGTAGAGGTTGTATTATGTGTGTATTGAAAGCATTCCACGGGATGCGAGATGGCAGATAAACTCTGAATAAAAATTACAATTTTATGTTAAAGGCTATAGGATTATAAATACGAAAATGCATGCAAAGGACAAAACGGTTAGCATAATGATTTGATACAACGATCGTGATTTGGATGGTAAAGATGGTAGGTATATAGTATAGAGAGAGAGAGGGACCAAATTAACATGGATAATAGTAATTGGATTGTTATCCTGGGTTATAATATTTGAAAGGGAATCAACGCAAGAGGATATCTACTCGGGTTTAAGTGCGTATAGAGCATCAGTTTCATTAGGTTCTTTGCCAATGACATAGGCCTGGTGCGATTTAATTAAGAAAAACAGGAAACTAATTAAATAGAACTATTTAAGGTTGGTGATTATGCTGAGAGAATCTATGAGTTTTTTTTTTTAATATATTTTTGTTAATAACATTTTCATTTTATTGAACAAAAAGGTATTTGCTTACAATGATGCAAATTTGTTTCCAAAAATGGATTCTACTTGTAGCTTTTAGTGAAATGGAATTTGTTTTTTTGTTTTTAATTTATACCATTTTTTTGGGTAGGTACCTATTGGTTAATTTATTTAAAATATGACAGAGAAAGGAACTTGTGAAGTAAGCAAGCAATTTTTAGAAAAAGTACAACAAAAATGTGGGTTCGTATTGTATTTTTGGCATCAAAAATTTCACCGATTTTACCATACTTCATACTGACAAAATTTTAAATCACCAGTATCTTATGAACTGACCCTAAAAGCAAATATTACTAATGCGTAGTTAAATGTGACTCTCAATACCTATTGCTTTTTTTTTTTAAATTGTCAATTTGCTATAAAAAGTCATGAAGTCCTATGGAAATTTTGTAACATGATCACTTCTGTTAGGCTCAAGCAAGGATCAGGAAAACCAAGGCTTAGTCCAAGTTTACAACATTTCTAATAAAATCTTCTGGTACTTTTTACCTAAAAAACCACCAAGAATAACACTTTTGTATGAAGAATACCACAAACTTTGATCCTTAATTTATTATGTTTCAATGAGAATTAATATTGATTTAAATTTTATACATAAGAATTCGAAGAAAGGCATACAATTTGGTTTCTGTTCATCGTTCTTGATGCATATCATTTCTGAGCATGTTCGCTTTTATTTCTGAAATTCTCAAAGTGCATTTAAATCTGAAAATATGGGACAATAAATTCATTTTAGGAGCATTCAATAAGCGTCAAATTGGCATCTAATTTGTGGTGCACTATCTTGATAGTAGTTTCGACAAGAAAATCGAGTTTTTGGTCTTTAGAGATGGAATGGATATCGCAATAAACAATAACTTGTGACCATGATTTGCCATTTTTTTGAGTTACAGATAAAAAGTCCTAGGAAATAAATAAGAATAACATTGCGGTAATCCCAAACTTGTCCGTACAATTGGCAGAACATTTTTGAGGGTTCTTATGCAAAAATAAATTAAAATATAGATCTTTACCATAAATTTTGTGAATTAATCATTCCGTTCTTTTGATTGGTTTTTAAATTTGAATTTGAACCTTGAAACTAGGATTGATTTATAAAAATTATCGTTTTAGAAAGTATCAACGCCAACGACATACGAAGGCAGTGTTACAAGAAGTAACATTTTTTGAAATCTGAATTTTTTCTCGAGATAAAAGTTAACTTTAATTTTTTTATTTTATCAGAATAATTTATCTAAGCACGGTATAGGTGATAGGGTTGTTTACAATTTGTATGAAGAAGTAAAACTATATAAACCTTTGTTACACAAATGTTTGAAAATGTCAACTAACTTCTTAATGCTTCGATTGTATCTCTTTTAACTAATGTAACTTCAGATTGATGAGGATTTTGAGGTAAAATTTTGAAAATTATTACCTTACTTTGACTTAAAACAGCACAGACCGACGAGTCGGACGAAATGATGAGAAACGATGATATTATTTCCCTGACAGAATTCGTTTCCAAGACATTATGTGCCTTAGAACAAAATAAAAATGTTCATGTCATAGCAGCAAATTTCAGTAAGGCAATCAACAAAATTTCAAATAAGATTATACTGCTCAAACTTAAAAGCTTGGTTTTCCACAATCGTTCATATTATGGGTCCGCACCCGCTTTGTCCGGTGTCCCCCAAGGTAGTCATTTATGTGCACTCATATTTGTTTCAGCCATTAATGATGTCGGACTGATATTTTCTTCAGAAACTCAGGTACCTTAGTTTTCAGTTTTTGATAGTAGGCCTCCAGAAGCCATATTGAAATTTATAGCCGCAATATGCTCAACGATAACACAAATTTTTTGTCTAGGTCTAACGCCTTTAATATGTTTGTTTTTTGTTTATTTATAAATATGTACCAAATCTAAATCCAAACTCCCTCTTAAACCCATTCTCACAATCTAAAATAATTTTCTTATTCATTATTTGAATATTCATGCAGTCTACACCATAAACGAAACAAAACAAAATATAGGTACTTACAATTCTCCATAAAATAAACACTTTTCATCTTAATTTACTGCGAGCCATTTAACCTTTTGGCTCTTAAACAAAAAAAAAATCACATTATTTTTGTCGCACTCTTGTGCGTCTCTTCGATGACTGATCCAGAGTTATTTTTTTTTTTGTTTCTTTAAACAAAATGCAGATACACTTATATTCCATTTTAAAAGCATGGTGGATACGATATGCTCCATCCGCCATGGTTTTCAATATCAATTTCCTCAATTAACCTCCATGGTAAATTATACAAATCCAAAAGCCAAGTGATGCGCATCTACATACTCATACGACGAGTATAAGAGCAAATGCTTTTCATATCAATCCTCTTGAGATGCAATTATTTTCAGATAAAAACTGTAGCTCCAATATACGTATTTTAATAAAAATATGTATGTGCGCTGCGCATAGATTATGTATAAGTTAAGTATGTCTAGAATCTAGAAACCCTAAATTCACTTTAGATGCAGACATGCCTCTGAAGTGAAAGAAAAATAATCTAAAACATTTTTTTGGTTTGTTAATATTAAATTCTTCTAATTTTCTGTGTCAAGGCGGTACGGCGCGACGTGCAGTATATTTTTGTCTTTTTAGTTCAATGAACTTGAAAAGAGTCGACTTTCTTCTTTGGGAATCTAAATAGCGGGACCGAATGGAAAATTCTTTCTGTTTTTTTCTTCTTCTTTTTGTTCGATCTTTCCTTTATTCTCAGAACAAAGTATCGCACCAGTTACACAGCATGAAAGAAATTCAGTTATGGTCATTATATTTTTATGATTTAATGGCATCCTTTCACTTTTAAAAGGATCTCATTAAAATTTCATATGGCTGACCTACCTATATTTCTATAATTAAATGAGTTCAATTTTGTATCGTTTTTTTTGTGTTTTTTTGTTTTGAAGGACGAATTTCAGTGTAAAGGGTTACAAAAGTGTTCTAATAAAAAAATGCATATTTTTAACCTTCAAGTGTAGAATAGTGCCTTACTCCTAATTTTGTCAGCCATTAAAAGTATTCGGTATTTATTCACGTTTTCCTTTTTGTTGAAGGTCGTTTGGTGTTCCGAAGTAATCAATAAATTATTATGTTTTTGTTCCTTTATTGATTTTGACATTTCAAGGATGGCGGTAAATGAACAAATTGATAAGCCGTTAGTTTTCCGCCATTGAAATAAATATGGCTTCCGATGGAAAAAAGAACAAAAATGAAGCTAATCAGTTGATGAGAAATTGGAATTCTATAGAAAAAGAAAAGAAAAGAGAAACTACCCCTATTTATACTATTCGTATTTGAGTGTTGAGACTTTTTTTTAACAATGGGTGAACAAGGGAGAACGGACTACGTTTTATAAAATGTTCATAATATTTTCATACCCCTGTGGTGCGTTATTTTACGAAATAAAGTTAAAAATTGTTAATAATTGTTAACTTTCATCGTTCCTTAATGCAAATTATGTTAAAAAGTGTAACATTGTGACGTCACAATATCGTTTATGCAATGTTAAACACTGTCAGAATGTTACATTTTGTAACTTTTTACAACTCATTTCTTGCATTTGAGTTTCGATGTCAATCTGTCAAAAGTCATAAAGTGATGAATAGAGGAGAAGAAAATGGAGAAATTTGTTTTTTTTTCTTGTTTGGGGTTGTTTGTCGATTATTTGTGTTTTTTTTTTTGATTTTTTGTTCTTTAAATGGATCGATAATATTTTTTTGACAGATCAAACAATATCTAACATCGGTCGTTCCTAAATGGAAAGTATCATTTTTTTAAAGTCGAACAATAACAACAACAACGATTTATTTGACACAACAACCAATTTTGACTTTATTTCATAAAAGAACGGACCACTGCTGAAAGGACGAGAGTTGCAGGTAATAGGTAACAAATACGGAACCCTTTTTTATTTTAGTAATGCTCGCCTTACACGACACAATATTATTGCTCAATAATATTGTCCAAAAAAAATTGTGCGAAAAAGGTCTTCCACACATGACTCAATATTTCTATGTCTTTTTGCTTATTCTGTAGGTTTCGTTGTGGAAACGAAAATAATTCGCGCGATATATTGCGCAAACCGAAAATATTGTGCAATATAACCCTTACAAGATCAATATTATTGCACAATACTGAGTATTGCGCATTAATAATGTGTGGTGTAAGGCTGGCATTAGAATGGTGATGATACAATAAAAAGATAAAAAGAAGTGAAGTTTGGAAGGGCGTTTTCCTGATATTAGTTAATTCTAAGTAGGCTTTTAACGTACTCAAAAAAATAGTAATAAAAATAGTAGAGCTGCTGAACAGAAGGATCATCGTTCATTTTTATCGACAAACACCTTCTAGGCCTACAGTTATTGGGCCCTATTGGGAAATATTTTTTTCCGCCGGAAATTTTCTACTGGGTTTAGTGAATCTTCCCTGGAATTATTTTCTAAAGAACAAAAAAATTTATCAAATGACAAATCAATTTCCCTGGAAATTATATTCCGAGGGAAAAATCCCCTAGGTATTTGCGCTCCCAATAATCCTGAGCCCAGACTATCAGACTTAGTGTTTCAATTATTTGATTTTATGTCCAAAAATTATGAAATTAGCTTAATATGAGAAAAATAGAGGAAAAGTATGAAGGTTTACAAAGAAATTCATAAAGCATAAAGGTTTTGATTTAAATTTGGAACTCATGAAACAAATCAGAAACCTTTTATGGGCGAAAAAAAACATACCATATGACCATATGGATCATCAGCTCTATTTGTACCATTATCTTAAACAAATGTAATCTGTTTTGTCTTGTAAGAACAACCGATCCATTCTTTTAAATGTGCAACAACCATCGGGGATATCTGTATAACCTCCGAGGGAGTTATTTCTCGAACCAAACGGAAATAACCTCAACGGGGTTTCTTTCTCTTTACAAGTGACAATCAAGACTGTTGGTGTTGTAGAATTTTTTGTGGCCAGGTAAAGCTCTATACTCCGCAAACCAGTAAAGTGGGCCATTTGCATGACTGTTTATTTAAAAAAAATTATAACATAGGCGACTTTAAATGCCATAAAGGTACTATTTATGTATTTAAAAAACTAACAACACAAGCACCTGGTGACCTAATTTTTTTCTGAAAGAAGCAACAGAGTTACGTGATCAGGACAGAGGTCCCAAAAGAAAAAACTTTCAATTATGAAAATCTACTCAAGCAACTCCTTTGAGTCAGTCCCGCTTTTGCAACTTCGTTGTGCAAAAACTCTCTTTTTGAAGATCAGTCCAAATTCCGAATAGAAAATACTAACTGTGATTGCAAGTGCTTTTTTGTAGTACCTATTATTTATTGCTTAAAAAAAAAACAGCTGCACTTTCCAAGTGTTCCTTCGTCCTAAACTCGTAAGACAAAGAACTTACTCTTAAAAAAACCCTTGCGTTAATAGTTCTGCTTTATAGTGCGAGTTTTGAATGATAAGCAGTACAAGTGAGTTAAAACTCAAAATTTTAAAAGAAAAATTCATCGGCGGATGAATGGAGAAACGATTTAACAAATATTAAGCAAACAGACGACAACCATCCAGGAAATAAAATGTTCGAATATCCAGCCCTTATATGGAAAGTGATATAAAAAACTCGGAATAAGCTTCAAATACTAAGTTACAGCCAATTCCAGAACGTATGGGCTGGATGTCTTGATGGTTTTTAAAGATAGAATGATCGCTTTCTCTCAGAAAAAAACACTTTCATTATTTGTATTAAGAAGGCCATTCAATGAAAGTGGGAATCTATAAGAAACTTTTCTATTTCATCTTTACTACAATTTCAACCGAAGGCGTTTTCAAAATCAAAGAATTGTATGATATGCACGAAAAGTTCTATGCATAGTCCTCCCAACAAAAACCTTTACAAACCAAATAACAAAATTCCAATTTGAGTCAAATGAATTAATCAACTTTCTTCATCATCAACAAAACTCTGATCCTTTTTACGAATAACACGCACATATTATTTGATATCTACCCAATCTTCAATCAGCTTCAAAACCCCAAAAACACCATTCCAATTAAATTCTTAAGACGTACAACACTATACGTATCAACATTTTTTGGAAATATATTATTTTGTACACAAAAATAGTTTGACTATAAGCCTTATTCGGTAGGACAAAAAACATTGCCTCTCTCTCGTATACAAAACAAATATCATCATATATAGTGTTTCCATCATCAACATATATACGAATACATCTCAAGATTAATACCACAGTCACATCACATCACATCACAGCCCCCCATAATGGTATTTCACCCAAATATAAGACTAATGGCATACTATAAGGCAGGATTACCAACAAAGTCAAATTGGAGTTTCTCTATAGCTGAGGAAAAACATCTTTTTGAGGGATTTAGTTTCACCACTCTGCTATAGTATATCTTTACTATTTACGAAATTGGAATGTTTCAATAGGTACACCTCGAAGATTAGATTATACGGTATGTTTAGTTGTTTTGGTATATTTTGACTACATAATATAGAAATCCCTCTTTGTTGGCTCCTATAAATTGATCCACCTTCATCATGATATCCCATTCCTATGACAAAGGTAAATCTTTTTTATTAGACTTGTGCTAAAATGAAAACAAGGCCAACATAACAAAGATATTTTAGTGAGATTGGTGATGGTGAAATACCTCGAATATTACAAGTAGGTATGGGTAACCTATTGCAGAAAAAGAAGAATGGTAAAGAAAAAGTTTTTTTCGTATTACATGATAAAAAATTGCGTATTGAAGGCTAAATAAACTTTAATTAATTAAACGAGGCACATTCATTATGGCATGTTAAAATTTACAAATGATACAAATTCTGGTTTATTTTAAGTGTTTTTGATATTATTTTTAAAGAGTTAATGTGTACTCAATAGAATCAAAAACCGTTAATTAGATACAGCGGAATAAAGCATGGGAAGTCATAAAAACAGGTTTAGAAAACCGTGGAAAAAATAGCGGAATACTGGTGAAACATCGAGGAATATCGTGGAATAACAATGAGCAATACTAGTGTAAGAACTTTAAAACTCAGCCCTTTTCCACGACTTGTCAGGCTTTTTTCGCGATATTCCTCGAATATTAAGACTATTTTTAATAAAAAAATAAATTTAAACAACAAACAATTTTTAATTGAAAATGACAAACGACATGATTTGCCAAGTTTTAAAGGAATAATTTCAGAAAAATCTGAATAATGGCTGAAAAAATATAAAGTAATTTTCTTTTTTAGTATATAGGTATGTTTAGTACTTATTTTTTTTGATTTTTTTGGTTTTTTGTTTATATTTCTTAAAACACTCACTCTTGATGTGATTTTCCATTTGAGCATTCCGTACTGCTCTGTTTTCTTTTATAAAATATTAAAAATAAGAAAAAAAAGAAGCACCATACGGGCTTAGCAAGAAAATACTAATTTGATTCTTTTATTTTCACTACCTAGTAAAATTAATATCAATAGATTGAAAAAGCAGTACCTAATTATACTTAAGAATTTAATTAACTTTAGCAACAAAAAAGTGTGTAAGGTTATACAAAAACCAATGATTAATTTTGTATGGGTCATGTATTGATATTGTTTCCTAAAAGTATCAAGAATTTTCGAAACTTTTTTTTAAAACTAACTTTTGGCGCGCTGAAATCCTATTTCATCCATCATGAAGAAAAATATAAGCACTATGTTGATAACTATGGCCCTTAGTATAATAATCAAGCGTAAAGGCGGATTGAAAGTCACTTTTTTTTAGATTTAGAAAACAGTTCAAATTTTTAATTCATCCCACTCATCGTGACTCTTTCCTTATTGTGCACTGACCCAGCTGTTCGAAGCTTTTAAAACTTTTGAATTGCTGTCACTTTTGGAGTTGACAGATTCGGAAAACGCACTAATGTCAGTGTTGGGTCGGTGAAAAAATAAAACATTATTTGCATTGCAAACAAAAACAATACAATTTTTTGTTGTTGTATTTTGTACTGGAAAAAATTCTTCTCAGGTTCGAATCTCCCAGTCGCTGCTTTTTTGCAGCCTTTTCCTTGAAACAAAAGTGTAAATAATTTAAATTTTGATTTTCATAAATCTTATAGTGCTTGATAATATATTTTCTATTATGTACAAAAAACCACCCACATTAATGTAATATTTGTTTGAATATAAATGACAACAAATCGAAATCAACCCACAAAACTACTTAAATACGACCACCACCTGCATTCCTGCAAGTTCCATAATTATATTCTGAATTTATGCTGATTGTGTGTCGTTTTCTTGTTTTTTTTTGTCAATCAATTAGAAACAACAAAAAAAACTAGAACCTTTAAATGACATTATTTCAATGATGCCATGTAGCCCTGTAGGTTGTAAGTTTTTATTTCTGTCAAAGTGGCGGCAGAAATAAAATCATTTACCTGAACAAAAAAAAAAACTATTCAAAGCTCTTAAGAACATTATTTTTCCGACCGACACACAGAGAGAAAGCCGCCGACCCTATTTTTTTGTTTTCTTCAAAAACCAAACGATTTGTGAACATTATCGTTGTTCTTTTTTTTTTAATTCAAATTAAGGCGGAGATTAGGTACAAATTTAAATTTTGTCAAAGTGAAAAATGGGTCCTCCTACTATTTAAATAAGGAAATGCAAATGAATTAGGTAGATATACAAATTATTTTTAGTTGAGGTTCATGCGGTGAACTACTATATCAAGTGAATTTCGTTGTAACAGAAAAATAATTATGACTACCTTGTTTTTTTCCACACAAGAGAATATGATTTTAGTATAAATTTTATTATAAGTTTGGCTGTAGGTGGTGTTATTGTTAACATCCGCAGTTATATACCTGCTTATCAATAGGCTATATTCGAAATACTACGTAGCAAATCCTTGAAGCCCATTTGCTGAAACAAAAACTTTAATATTTATTTTCAACATTGCTAAAATAGTACTTTTTCGTCTGCGTAAGCTGTGACTAATCTTGAACTTAAAATAATGCTAATGTTTTGTTTGCTGATATGAAACTATACCTACTTACTTACTATCTTAGGTTATCAGACCGTTTTGATCCCTTTGAGGGGCATAGGGGCCTCCACTACGCGCCATCGTTTTTGGAATATAACTCTTCATTTGATATACGGTTGGTCATCAAATCTTTAAAACACTTTGTAGAAACATATTCACGAATGTTTGCAGCTTTATTGTGATAGGATTATTTTTACATATTTTCGAAAGCAAAGACAACATCTTGTCCAGTTCCACTTTTAGAATGGTAGAGACAAAAGTCCCAAAATATTAAAAGTCTTCTACTTTCTCTACTGGTTTTCCAGAAATCTTCACTCGAACGGACTTCAGAGTCTGATCATTTTTTGTTTTTTCCGTGATAATTTTCTGTCCCACAATTTGCGCTTCTCCATCCACCTTTGTTGGCATCTGATGAAAATCCATGAACCTATACGAAAGTTAGGTTACACCGACGACGCAACGGTCATCCGTGTAGTCCAGATGTTTTAGTTGCATTTGATGTCAGAGTCCATTGAACTCCTCCATTTCCGTTCAACAGGGCTGCGCGCAGCAAATCACTTATCACTAACAGGAATAGTATTGCAGATAGTATGCAACCCTGTCTGACTCCACAATGAACTTCAAATTCATCTCACGATACGAAACTCAAGATCAGGTTAAAAAAAAAAACAATTGGCCTAATTGCGAGTGTATTTTCCCAAAAAGTCTATTCGACTTCTCGAAATTCTATAAAGCTTTGAATTGGTATTGTGAAAAAACTATAGTCGAATCGACGCAAATTAATAGGAAATGTTATTCAAATGTCAATAATAAACAATTTAATTTTGAGTAAAATTGAAATAGAAATGTATCTATAGCAATCGAAGTCGATGTCACTAATTCTAATTTGAATAGACACTCGCAAAAATTCAACCAAAAAAACGAGTTATCAATCAAAATGTCTGAAGTAAAAGGCCGGTTATAACGAAAAGGAAAAAGTTATGATGAAATTTTTAGGTTGCTTTTTAAACACAAATAAAAAACTATATCGATGTGAAAAAGCTTTCAAAAGAAGATCTTGTGAACAAAAATTGTAGGATCCTATACAATTGAAGAAATAATGTGTGTACATATTTGTGTTATTAATTTTCTTGAAGGGCTTGCATTAATACCATTGATACTTTGAGTTGTTTGCCATCGTTCTATTAGTGTTTAAAAATTAAAATTTTAAAAGTCCATTAGATACAATTTTTTTCTGATCGTTATGAACAGCCATTAGGTTAAATGGCAAACAACAAATCCTTAGTTACTTTGAATACCTACATATTTATTGATCACATATTTATTTATTAAAAAATCAATAACTTATTTGGACAGACTTCTTTTATACTTAGACAATATTCGTTAAGAATTTTAATTCAATCATTCATTAGGTATTGAACAAAAAAAAAACATTTTATTCGTGGGATGATAATTCTGAGCACGTTTCGAAAATTTACCCGACAAATTTCGTAATGAACCAGCCGATAAATATACTAAAATGTGTAAACATGATATGTACATTGTACGTACATCGACAAATTAATAAATTATATCATTAATTAAATATAGGTACCTATGTATATATTTTTATGTAATTCTTTAGTATAGGTAGTTATACCTTCACAGCAAATGGTGCTAGTTAAAAAAAATGTTTAACTCAGAAATAATATTATACCGATAACCGATGTCGTTTGTACTAAAATTACTGACTGACTCTAGCTAAAAGCCACAAATGCGGGTTCAGTAAAAAATTTATCAGCAAAATGGGAAGAATAGAAGAGAATTCTGAAGTTAAATTTCTACTAAAAAACAAATTTTTGAAGAGCGTTTAGTTTTCTCGTCGTCTTACATTTTTTTTTTTTTTTTTTTTATATTTTATAATAACAACAGAGTAATCAGCGGTAATTTTGAATTATCAGACATTAATGTGGGTAAGCTACAAGTTTTTAAAAAAAGACCATTTGAAATTGGCCCAAGATAAAAATAATCCAAATTACAGGGGTTTGGTCGATAATATCAATTATATGAATATTTGAATTAATTTCACAAAAAAGCAAATTAATGCTTCTTTGAAAAAAATTAAATTCTATAGAAATGTTCTCTACATTTCTTAAATATTTTTACATATCCAAGAAACACTATACAAATATAAATAACGATAGGAAGTAGGTATAATTTCCGGCGAGCGTTCATGAGTACACATCTTTTTTTCACATAACAGTAGGTAAGATTTTTGTGAACAAATAATTATTTCATCAAATAATTTGGTTAAAACCTTATAAAACAAAATATGCAAAATATGTTCTATGTCTGTTTTAAGAAAACAACTAATAAAGATAGGGTTCGTAGTTCACCCGTCCAGATGGAAGGGTAAATTTTCTCAAAAGTTGACTTAAATCAGACAAAAAATTATTGAAATATAGAATGGAGTTACACATAAGATAAAATTGCATATTTTTTGATAGTCAGAAAAACTTTCCTAACATAAAATTCGTTTTTTCTTCTAAAACTCAATGCTCTTATTTTTTAATTCAGAAAAATTCAAAAATTAAAAAGTTACTAAATTTTTAAGGAACAAAACAATAATTACCTCAGTTTTAAAAAACTATTGTACCTATCTATATAAATTGTGGTAGAAAAATAAACATAAAAAAGTATCCCATTATAATGTTATAAATCAAATTGTTTTTTTTTTTTGTATAGGTAGATACATAATTTTTTTCAAAGTTAAAAACCAAAGACTTAAGTCGTTTAACTATAAATAAAATTGAATTTTGGAAGAAAAGATTATTTTTAGTATCTAATAATAAAAATCAGTTAAACATGTTGATTTATTTTTTTTTTTTCAAAATTCTAACTTTGAAAATCATTTTTTTCTTAATCTATTGATTGGATTAACTTCATTTAAATCTATATAAAGGAAAGTTTTCAGGTGTTCGAAAAACATATACCTACCTACCTATCCAATTGAATTTTGTATATTTAACTCCATTATATTTAAATAATTTTGTTTCTGCTTTAAGTCAACTTTTTTGAGAAAATTTACCATATAAACGGGTGAAATAAAACCCCTTTTTCAATTACTTAATTGTTTTCTTCAAACAGGAATAGAAGATTTTTGGCATAACTCATTTTATATAATTTTAACAATATTTGTTTACAAAAATCTTGTTGTTATGAGAAAAAAAAAAAAATCCGTTAAGAGCAGAAATTTTTAAGGCATATTTAAATACCAACATTTGACAAAACAGAAAAAAAAACAATCCTAAGGCATAGATACCTACATATATTAATAAGGTTTTCGACTAAAATGTCTCCATATGCGTAAAGAACTATTCAGGAATAAGGATCTCGTTCTTGGTGGACATTTGGACCACCTATAAGCTCTTACATATCTTTAAAAAAGAAAAAGAACTTCACAATATTTACAATTCATGCGGTCTATTTTCTTAAATCCTATTATTTTATGCTTTTGTACCTATGTAAGTAGGTAGGTACCTATGCCAATTTTTTGAAATGAAAACACTGTCTTCACATATTTACACCCAGTCACAAAAGTTAGTAGGTATACACTAGACTTATTACAACACAAGATTATGCTTTTGTGACATATTGAAATTGGGAAAACTTATTCATTAAAATGTTGAATTTTGTTTTTATAAAAGATTCATGACCTTTTATAGTTTCTTTTCACCAAAATCTTTATTACTACTGGGCCCAATGTATACTAACTTCTGTGGACTGAGTGTAGGTAAAATAACACAGGAACCTAGATATTAAAAAAATAATTCTAAATTGGGTATGGGTCAGTAGGTTGGCCATGGTATGTTGTTAATAACTTTCCAGCATTTAAGGCTTTTAAGAATATATGTTCACAACATTGATGTTTACTAAAACTTTGCAAAATGAATTACTGTCCATTTTCTGAAAAAAAAAAAATCAATTTATTCCACCTTCAAACCACAAATCAATACATTTTGCCGTCGCCTTTCCATTTTTCTTTCATTCACTGTGTGCCTACCTACCGTCGCCATATTTGAATACCAAAATACAGTTATACATCCGAAGAAGCAGCCATCATTGCACAAACTCTCTGACAACTAGATACACACACAAAAAAAAATTGAAACAGGTTCAACAAAATTCAAATACAAAAAAAAGACATGAACCAAAAACACTAACACCATCTCATTTACAAAATAATCCAGTTCCTAAAATACTATTGCAAACAAAAATTGTTTGCTCTTTTGGAATCCAAGAAAACAACATTTCTCCGTTATTACCGCAGTGTGGAAGCAAAAACACACAATTGCGGTTATCTATGGTGAACTGCGCATAGTTAGTAATGGTTGTGTTTTTTTTTTTTTCTTTAAAGTTGCCTTCTTAGTACGAGAAAACTTGTGTTGTTTTTGTTGTTGTGTTTGTTTTAAGAGTGAGTGAGTAAAAAGTTGTGATGTGTATGAGAAAAAGAGATGAAATGAAGGAGAAAAAACTCCACCATCATTATTTTTTTTTGCTGTTGCAATGCTAACAACATAAGGATATGAAAAGAAATACCTACTAAGAAGAAAGAGATAAAAAATATCTATTAAGTGACTGAGGAGGACATCTGTTGTACAGTCAGGAACATTTATCCAGGATCACAACCATATCGAGTCGGTTGAAAAATAAAGGTTTGTAGATATGATTAATAAAATTCTTATTGTATAAAACAAACAAACATTTCAATGTTAATGTATTAATTTTTTTTCAATAAAATGGTAAATTTGGTTAAGTTTAATTTTTATGAAAGGAATAAAGAAAAAGTAAATTTTTTTCATCCACAATTGTACAAAAAATTCATTCTAATAAGTTCGCTTAAATGTGTGGTAAGGATTCTCTTAGTTTCCAATAAGAATGTGTGAGTGAAATTCTCTCTTACCCACATAAATCTCTTAAAATGAGGATTATGTCAGTGTTGGTGTTGAGAAGAGAGAAACTCCAATACACCTGTTTTGATTTAATGGATTCTCTTTTGAAGAGAGCATTTCTCTTTCTATTTTGATTCTCTCTGTTTTGCTCCGTTTGTTTTGCTTCTTTTTTTTTTTCTTTTTTTTGGCACATGTCAATTTTCATGCAGTTTTTTTTCATCATCATTATTTTTGTAGATGTTGGTTTGAGTGCAATGAATAAAAGGCTGAAAAGCAAATAAGAATTGAAATAAAAAAAAAAAACAGAAATGAAATGTATCTAAATTGATTGATTCCAATGAGATTCTTATAAGATAAGTAGGGGGTTTAATGAGTTTCTGGACCTATTTCAGTTGGATATATTCCTATTTAAAAAAATAATCTAATGACTTTAGACCAATCTTGAAAATCTACCCGGAAGCATTGATAAAGCTAGCAATTGGAGATGCAAAGATTTCATACAATTAAATACAAATAAAAACTTATCATCGCCTACGAAGTTTTTTTTTTAACGAAGACAAACACAACACCAAGAATTCCGGTGTTTAGTGTTGTTGATGACGCATTAAGTTGGATGTTGAGATTTAAATGCAGTGATGTCTTGTCTTCTTGTTTAGATTGAAATTGAAAGAAGATGACGACACAGAATTTATATTTTGTGTCGTTGAAATTTATTGCTTAGTTTTTAGATATAAAATAAAAACAACAACAACGAGAAGAAGAAAAATAGGGGAAGAGAAGAACGGGATATAATGTATAATGAAATCATGATATGACCCACATTGAGATTTTTAGTACAAAACAGGTTCTTCGGGGGTTTTTATGGATTTTTAATGGGGGCGTTTATGTTTATTGACAATTATGTACCTGGTGGGAAGGAAGTCTAGATACTATAGATACACATTTATACGATTTATAAAGGGTCATGGTGTTTTATGAAGATATAATATACACTTGAGTAATAAATTAGGTTCAAAGTGCTAAAATAAAGTGGATGTTTGAGTGTGTATTTGTGCCACAAGTGATTTCTGTATATATTGTTGTGTGATTTTCCTGCACAATAGCCAGACGATTTTTATAACAAGAAGCTTTCTTTAAAAAAAAAATGATTTTGAAATTTAATTTAATTATAACAGATAGGTACAATTTGGGAGCGTAATGCTTATAGTTATCAGTTTTGGTCATATATGTAAGATAGGTAGTAGGTAAGTTCTAAACTATAGGTACCTACTTGAATGTTTTGAATATGTTGAGTAGGGTGATGGCTTCCATTGGTGAAACTAGGCCAAAACTTCTTTTTGAAATAACTCGGGTCAAATTTATTTGCAGGATTAAATAAAACCTCAATCCTGTTAAACTTAACTCTGGAACACCGACCTTAAGTTCATACAAGAAAAAGGCTATCAAATTTATTGAGTTTGTTCAGAGTTAACTCGGAATCCAAATGAAGATTAAGATAGTGTGTAAAAAATATCAAAAATCGTCCCTTGACTAATGACGTTTTCTTTATTTTATATCTTTTACTCCATAATTCAAAGGTCACTGATACATACAATCACGATTAAATAAAAGATTTCTCAGCAAAATTTGACAATTTTAAAAGAATCTATTAATACGCAAGAAAATTTGAAACAAGAAATTGCTTGTCACATGCTGACTTTTTGGCACAGGAAATATGAGTTCTAAGAAACACGACAGATGATTTACTACTATTATGGCCAATTTCCCGAACATTGAGGAGCCTTCTTAATTATAAATTACTTTTTTGGAATGGAACACACGTCTTTTTTTATGATTTCAAGTCGCGTAACAACTGTGATTGAAACTGGGACCTCTCTATTTCGAACAAAGGCTGCTGCCATTGCGCCACGAACTAGATAACTTTCATGTAGCATAGAATGGATATGAACACTACAAACATAGAGCCAATTGTTAAGAAAATTTGTTTCCTGCAGTCATTTGTTGTAAATGAATTGTTTATTTACACCAAAAGTGAAGATCTTTGCAATAAACAACTTTTTAGAGAGGTTATTCGCAAACTATTCATTCGTTTGCTGCAAACAATTGAATTTTCTAGTAAACAAAAAAGTGTTTCGTTTTGGGAAGCTTTTTCGTTTGCCACAATCAACTTATGAAAAATAAATCCAAACGAATGCATTGCTTTGCATTAAGTTTGCTGTAAAAGAATTACAATTTGGGTGAAATATAATACAGTTGCTACAAATAAACAACTTTTGTGGGGATTGTTTTAACTTTCCAGCAAATGATTTTCATTTAATTCAAAGGACATTCATTAGCCGCAAACGAAAAAAAAATCGCCCAAATTCTCGAAAAATGTAGGGACTAGAAAAAGTGTTTTCTAATATGAATAATGTCTTTTCTTGTATATGTCCCATTTTTAGGGAATAAATTTATAGGCTTCAACATTTTTTATTTTGAATCGAAAAAACTTTTATTAACCAAGTGGTATGGAAAGACAAATCTGCAAAAATTAAAAAAAAGGGGAAAGGTCTTCTTCACTGGCACAAAAAAACATTTTTCAGTTTTGGAGAAAAACACTGTATAGTTCTGAGACCCCATAGAATGAGATTGCTCCAACCTCATATATATAGAAACTATTCAATTGGAGATTTTGTATTCTAGAATCGTAATAATAATACCTTATTGTTGCCATCAGGGCCTTACACGTTAGATTTTTTCCATCAGAAAAAAACAACCGGATTCCACTTGTTTTTCTCCATTACGGTTGCTACAAAAAAGTATACGTGTCTCTTTGCGGTCTTGCCTTAGGGATATTTTTTTTTCAATTTACATCTGTCCAAATGATCAGCTCTCCGTATGACACGTTTCACGGTGTAAAAACTAGCTGTAACATCCGATTTAACCTTAAGTTTTTTTCAGCAGAATAGTGAGGCTAGTAAATTCCGCTTTTTATATTTTCCTATGCCTGAAAAAGTGCTTCAAAAAGTTTTATATAACATTGTGGCTTCTTCCACGTTTTTCCCCAATTTTTCCGTTTGACAGTCCTAATACTCTGATTTTTTTAGAGAATAAAGTTGAATATTCTGCCATTTAAGCGTTGCCGGTTTGAAACAGGTGTTGACACTATATCCGAAGAAAAGCCAATTCGAATTCTTACAAAGCACTGAATTTATTCAAGTGACCGGCAGCGTAGATAGACAGATTGACTCTGCCATTGAAATCCTTATATACCTTGGTACTTGGCTACAGAACTGATTTTGGAGTATTCCCCTCCGTATTTTTGCTCAGTGACAGTTTCTTTCATTTTATTATTGAGTGTCCACATTTTGTAGCACCTTAAAGTCTCAGCTTGACCCTGAGCACATCAAAAATAAATACATTTTATTTCACGACCAGCTCACGAAGAGTCGAGGCGTATAAACAGACACTATCAACCATTTCTTCTGTGAATGTAGTTAGCCAAAAATGAGGGAGGACCTAACATTTTATGGCGGTTCCGAACGGTTAGCTGAGATGCACTTTTCGTGACAACATAAGTACCTGCTCATGGAGTTTTTGTCAGTTTCCCCCTTAGAAAACTATAAATTGATTGACAAAACTTGTTATTTAATATTTATAAAACTATATCAAGATAATAATAATATTCTTGTTAGTTAATTTTTATTACTTTCTTTTTATATAATCAGCTTAATTATAATAATTGTGAAGTTCATCGGCTTTATTAATTCAATGCAGATGCCACACCACTTTACTGAAACTTTTAAAACAATCAATATGTAAGGTACGTACACCTTAATACGAAACTTAAAAATAAGAATAATTTCTTTTAATTTCTTTTTCTCATGTCTACATTACACACATATTTGATTTTCTCGCAATTTCGTTGATTTATATTTTTGTTCTAAAAAAAAATTCTTGCTGAAAAACTCCTGACCTAGAATACCAAGAATCGATTTTTTCTGATTTTTTGCTTTTCTTATATAATAATTTTTCTCCAAGAAACAAAAAATATTATCATAAGAAAACTGATTCGATATTTTCACATGATTTTGGGCTGGCTGACATTGTATAATTATGCTAATGAAAAGGGGTGGATATTATAATGACAATAAAATCCGAATGAGATAACATGCTCCTGTTAATTCTTATAGCAATAAAAACTTCTTCTACATATTTATAGTATTTATTCGAAAAAAAAAACAATAATTATTTACAACGTGTTCATCATCATACTTAAATTAATTAGCAGCTTGTACATTTTATACCATTTTGAGTCATATAATTCAATTGCTTTATTAATTTTAGGGTTGTTATACCTACTTACATCTCTTGTTCTTTAGCAGTTTATTTTGTGTTACCTTTTGAACAAGTTAAAATGGAGTGTACTTAGTTAAAGGTGATACTTTGGACACGTGAAGTTTTAGTTGAAATAAATTATAAAATATCGAAAAGGGTTGAAATTATCTTATAATAAAATGCACTGCTGGATCGCACGAAATTGCTCGGTTCAAGGCTATTACCTATGTATTAGCTTAAAAAAAATGTTAGCTTTTGATTATTTTGAATTTTTTTTTTTTTTGATTATGCGTCAATGAATTTTTTTCATAATTTAGTTGTTAGATGTTTATAACATGGTACAGTAGCTAGAAAATGCAAACGAAATGGTATGGTCCTGTCATAAGCAAGAACTTAGCTATTTTAGGTGCTAATAGCTTGAACAAAATGCAAACACATGAAAAACTTTAAAAATTAAAAGATTTTTTTAATTTCTTTGAACAAAATATTGTATTTAATCATGTTAGTATTCAGTTAGGACCCTTTATTGATAATTAAGGCACTTAACCTATTAACTTTAGACCCAACCAAAGACATTAAATAGTTTGGTCCCGTTATGTCCTTATTTGTTCCATCAATTTAATAATGTGAAAGTTTTAGCTTACTAATTGTTCAGAATACAGGCTCCTATTCATTTGCTACACAATTCAGGTCAAGAGATTCCATTTTCCATCCCAAAACATGAAGATTTTCCTCTTCTAAGAAATTTCTTACCAGCTGTCTGGTGTGTTCTTGGTCATAATCGTGGTTAGAATAAGCTGTTTTCAGGGATTTTGGACTCCAATTTTAGAATAATATGGTTTCAGAATTACCGCATACCTATTACCGCATACTATGTGAAAAAAATCTCGATTTTCAACCTTTTCTAGCAGTTAAACAGCTCTTAAGAAACTTCTTAGAAGAAAAAAACATGTTTTGGGATGAAAAATGAAATCTCTTGACCTGAATCGTGTAAAAAGACGGTAACGGAGAAGACGCGTCTTCTTTATTCACACCGTCTTTTTTCTCAATAACTTTACTGGGAGGCATTAGATAACTAACTTCTTTTTGATGAAACTTCTAGGACAATAATTTTATAAAATGCTCGCAACACCCACCAAGTTTTGAGAATAAATATTACTTCTTCGATTAGATAAAAGGTATTGAAAGCGTGTTTTTGTCCTCTCCGTTACTTTGGAATGGCTGTAATGGTGAAAAAATATTGTGGCTTGAGAAGCTAAAATTGGAAGAACATTTATCTTCACTGGAATGAGTTTGTGTTTACCATTTTTTCGGAAAAAGATGTAAACTTATGTAAAACTAAAAATGTTCTAGAATTATTTTGTGTCCTTAAGTCTAGGTAGTTATCATATCAGTAGTTCATACATATCAGTAAATTTATCGTTAAGTGCAAAATCAAGTCCAGCTTGTAGTGATCAGCCAGAGCTATGGGGTGGCTACAGCTATAAGGGAATTACAAAATAAAATTGATTAAAACAGAAGAAAAATATTTTGCGTGTAGGCATACATTTCAGCTAACATATATAATGGATAAAGACTGCTAATTACTCATTTAATTGCACAAAAAGTCATATCTCAAAAATGTTTATTCACAGGAATAAGGATGTGTACTTCTATGTTAGTCCTTATAAGACCATATTCCAATTTATTTTTTGAGTAGGTATAATTTTTGAAGTTATAGAAATCAAATTGATGCAGTTTGAAGGTTTTTAATCAAATTTGACAGTTTTTGAGATATAACGTTGTTCTTTTTAATGGTCTATTTAGTGATATGAATTATGAATAGACCTTTTTTTAATGCTGTGGAGTTAAAAACGTTTTTCTTTTAAAAAGAGTACCGATAACTGATAAAATGATTAAAAAAATTGGCTCTTAATTAATATTAGGTATACCTACATACAAAAAATCAGCACAAATCTTTATACCTATACAAAAATCGAACACTTTGTTCCGAAAAAAAAACTAGTAGTTATATATTTTTCTACATTATTGTTTTTATAGATTTTCGTCACATCCTTTTACCATCCATCGTTCACAAAATAAAGGATATCCCATCAGAATCACGATATAAATCAAATCAGTACCAACACCTGTTTCCACACATAATAATTCAAATTCAAAAGCAATTATTTATTTCATTTCTTTTTATTATTTCTCACCATACTTTTTTATCCATATCCCTCTGCCATAAGTGACAAATGACACTTTTTCAATGACAAAGTACATCTAAATCCATTTTTATTCGATTGCCTGAGTATATATTGAGTCTCATAAAAATGTCTACTCTCGCACTCTTAACAACACCCTTGTTGTATAGAATCTTATTATACTTATTCACTTGCGGCATTAACGGGTCATAGCACCCCCATTTTTTTAGATGTTTCATCAAAAGTGTCTAAAAAATTCCATCATTCCCTTAACCATTATCATTCATAAAAAGCCTTAAAACCCATATTATGCTCGAAGATATACCTACCTACGCTTACCATTTGTCACAGTGATTTACGGCAAGATTGTATACGAACTTTTTTATAATAAATTCCAAAAGTAACAAACAGAAAAAAAAACAGTCTTGCATACTAAAATAGACTTGAAAAAACGAAAAATATTTTACTTAAAAAAATTTATAAATACGTAAAACCCACAGAAGATTAGGATAGCACGTTCGTTGCATGCATTTTTCGTATTTTAAATTTTTTTTTTGTTAATTTTTTCTCAAAAAAAAAAAAAAATAAACCAAAATCATTGGTTGTTTCACAAAGATATTAGTGTCCCGCCAAGAATGTTGCTAAGGTTGATTGACGGTTTTTTTTGTGGTCCGTTTGTTCGTTCTAAGCTGATGCTTTTACCGCATATTCGTTTTATTTATTTTTTTTTTTTTTTTTTTTTCATTTTGTACTTTGAAGATTCTGCAATAAAATGGCAAACAAGTGTATCTTGTTGGCAAGGATACATACAAACGAGTATATAGTATAGAAGCAGCAAAAGTCATTTAACTAAAAGCATCATCCTCTCGAAACTTGTTCCGCATTTACTGAATCGTTTTTATTGAAATTGTCCAAAACCGACCGCAGATCACAGGGAGACATCAGAAAAGATTTTATACCATACGACATAGCAGATACGAGTATAGAGTAGTTCGTTGTCATTATCTGATTGTTTTGCTTCTATAGGTACTGTGTCCATTTTTAATACTGAAAATAAAAACAAAGGCAAAATTAAATGATGCATTCAAATTTTCATTTCTACGCATCAGAGATACAAGAGCTATAACATAACTTAGCAATGTATCTGCGGATGGGTGAATGAATTTTATATTATACTCGTAGATACATTTGTATCTAACGTTGACTTTTGTTTTATTTATATTCTAGATTTTTTTGTTTTTTTTTCTTAAACGTAAGCATTTTTGTTTTGTTTATTATGCAGATTGTATAGATCTATATCTATATAAGAATGCGCTTAATAAACAAAAGATCCACAAACTAAATAGAAACATATGATTGTATAGATAAAAAGTTTTCATAAGTATCAGCATCGGAGGGATATATAAAATTAACCTCATTTTTAAAAAAAATATTTTAATTTTTATTCTTGTTTGTCTAAAGTCTCATTTAGTTAAGTTTCTTTTTGTGTACTCTGAGCAGCTATTGTCGGTCTGTATCTTGTCATGTATTTGTATACATAAAAGATTGAAGATATGCCAAGAGTGTATAGATATGAATGTTTCTCGCAGATACTTTATCTATAAGATTATTGAAATTTCTTGGCTCCAAGTTATAATATCTCATTTTTCATTCATGCTCTTTTGCGGAATTTAAATTATGAAAAGTTTCTGAAAGACATTTTCATATAAATTTATCTTTATTTTTTTTTTGTTGGCATGAATAGAATAATTCTTCTTAGAAGATTGCATTTTATGGTGGTGCATAGTGGTTGCGGTTTTTATTGAGATAGGAATGAATATTGTAGTGAATTTATCATCTATTGTCCCAGTCTTTTTTAAAGTTCTTAGAATTGCATATTTTGGTTGGCAAACAAAAATTGCTAAGGAACCTTAAAGAAATGCAGCTCGTTAGACTTTGATACCAATACGATAAGGTATTCACGGTTCTACGGATTAGAAATTGCTTGATTCAACCGATTTTTTGTTCGGGTGCCTTAATCGAAAGAGGTTCCATTATTCAACATTATTATTGAAGTTCCTGGAAATATAAATTGGAATAATTTTCTTTGAAATCCGCAAAAATTTGAAGGTTTTGTCAGTAACGGTACTAGTTCTTACCCAAACAGCGATATTGATTAAATTGTAAAGTAAGAACAAAAGTAAACAACTTAATTTATATTATATTCATACCACAATTTCCTTAAATGTCTTCCCAGAGAAAAAAAAATAACCACCAAAAACAAGAAAAATGCCTTATTGAGCTGTTTTACTTTGAAAACTTATGAAAATTAGTGAATAATAAGATATTACCATAGAGAAACTTTTGTGGTTTTATGAAGAAAATCTTTTTATAATTTTACCTAATCAAAAAAATCATTTAAATCGGTCTATCTGTTCTTGAGTTTTTGAGAGACTTAAGCTCACACTACTTGTGTATACACAAAAAATGTGTCTTTTTGGAATAACAATTAGACAATATCATCTGAACCATAATTCGGGTGACACCAAATGATATGAAAATCGTGTTAATAATGTCATTTCTATCACAAAATTTATGTTTCAGATGGTTTTGTGCATATTTATTTCAAAAATACACAAATTCTTACGCACATTTTGGTGTTTACAACATATGTAAGTCCATTTTCGGCAATAATTAGTTTTCGACAGACTATGAATTTTTAATGTAGTATCTCTAGGAGAGATACATAAATTGAACCAATTCATTACAATTTAGCTGTAATCAACAAATTTGATAATTTATTCAAGCAACAAATGTCAAAAAAGAAGCCTTGTTTTAGTTACCAGTAGATGTTACCTCCTTGGTGAAAAACAACTTGTTTGTAAACTAACATATGCTTTGACGTGAAACTGAAAATATAATTGTATTGTATTCTACGTTGTGATTTTCCTGAGTGCATATATTGCTATTTTATTTCGAAATCGGAAGTATCAAAAAGTTTCTCAATTTAAGTGATTTTCTCAAAGAAAACATATATTTGAAAGATATTACTACGAAAACCATTCTTCAATCGACCCTAAAATTAAACATATGAAACAGATTCTGAACTAATCAGAAACCGCGGTACTACGAATTGTCAAAAGAAGTAGAACGCCCGATTGGATTTCAACTTAGGTATAATCCAATTAAAAGCAAGCACTGAACGAAGCGGCCCTCTTTTCTGGCAGTTCTTATAAAGCAGTTAACACATATTCTGTGGATAGCATCTTCATATAATTCTATGAAATAATAACGTTGTAATTTTCTTTTACTCCATTTTAACCTTACTTCCGGGTGGAATTTTAAAAAATACAGTTTTATCGGAATCAAACATTATACCACCTATCTTTTGGTGTATTTATTTTTTTTTTAGTATAAAATGTAAGGGTGTTGTTGCTTTTTCCTTACTTTTAATATAAGTATGTGTGAAAAAAAACCAATAGGAAATAATAGGCTGAAAAAGTCTATGTGTTATAACTGCTTGAATATTTTTATGAACGCCGGTAAAGAATGCTTTTCTTTTTCTGAGTTTACGCTTAGTACTGAAACTGAAGCACTTTAAAGTTATAGTTCAGTAGAAAACCATATTTTTTAAGTATAGGTATCTAAAGCGTAAGGCTTTGATTCAAAATATCTGATATTCCTTCAAGTGAGCTATATCTTACTTGTTGCTTGAAATACGAAAATACAAAAACAAAAATTTGAATATAAGCTTACTTGTAAGAAAATGAGATGTTGTGAAATAAGCCCTAAATGTGTAATACTTTTTGGATGTTAGAAGAATGACATTTTCATCAATCGTTCGCAAATTTAATCTGAGCTTAGCTTCAGTGCAAGTGAGTTTGTTCTAATAGAGATTGGAAACAAATTAGTAATCTTCTTGAAGGTGTGAATGAATTGATAACAACATGGTTTAACTTCCAAGTTATCATATAATATAGAGGTAGTAGATAATAAAACTCAACAACTATTTTTAGAGCCGAATTTTATTTACAAACTGTTTTGATAGCACTTAATTTTTATTTAAACGAAATATCCAAACCGTTTTAAGTCGGGCTCTTCTGGAAAAAAATCTACATTTTTTAAGTATAACCGTCAAATCTTATCAAATTTATTTTTACGACCTATATACGATTCTATATACATACCTATGCCTACCTGCTTTTCGAATTATTATAACTTTTAGATGAACCCATTTCGATTCTATTAGTTTTTAGAGGAAATAATTTAGATTACAAACTTACTAATTTTGCTGTAGGTAATCGTATAGTTAATTATTTATTCTCAAACCCATTAGCCGTTATATCGTCTTTGTATTTATGAAGAGAACAAACTTATTATTTTGAAGTTATACCTAAGCCCAGATTAATTCAATTAAATACACATTTTTATTAATTTCTTTTACAATTTAATTCTGTTTAATAACTGCCAACACATTAATTTAATATGAAAGTAAAATTTCAATTAAATTCTTAAATTCTAAATATAAAACCAAACAAAATTCAAAAGTAGGTGTATGAAAAAAACTTTATAAAGTATAGTTATAAGATCATTTGCAGTTCGTATAAAGATAATGCAACTCAATAAAATATCTGGTATGTATTAAATTCACGGCACAATTGAAAACACACAGAGGCAAAAAAAAAAAAATTGAAAAACCCATAAAAAATTATGCGATTTAAGTATTTCATGATAATATTTTTTTTTGATATTAAAAATAATCTTGAAAGAAATGTAATGACATTATCAGAGTTCGCTTCAATAATCCGCGCACAAAATTCTTCCTACATCTCGTCTGCGAGATGCACTCTGGTTTCGTGTCTGGCATACCTAATAAAACTTCAAAACCCTCTCTCGAGCAGCCATTATGATTTTGTTGTTGTTAAAGAAGTTTTAGTTCTTGTCATTGATGATGCACCTTGTGAACACAGCCCAGGAAAATGACATACTGCATCCTTTTCTTGTAGCCATAAAAGTTACTCCTTCTTTCTTTCTCGTATAGTACAAATAGTAATGGCTGCCTGGCTGATTCAAAATGATAATTTGACCTGAGCCTGGTCACATAGGAAAAACTACAACAAAACTAAAGAAAGATACAAATTGAAGCAACATGGCGGAGTTGAATAGATAAACAGACACCCAGGCAAGTACTTATAGCTATACCTGTCTAGCTACAAAGCATAAAGATACATAGATACTTTCATATAGATACACACAATATGACGTGCGCATATCCTCCTCTGATGTCAGACTGCATGTGAGTGGATATTGAATTCACTAAATTGATCCAGAGTTTCTGGAGCCCATCAGGGTGTGCTGCAACGATATCCTATGCACTTTGAATTTTACTCGTATCTATATCTTTGCGTTTCCATCCTATACCTACCTGACTTCTGAACGGGACTACCTTTATAAAAGTATGGATACAGATATAATATTTTATTCATCAAATGGCATTCCCGGTGGGACAAATGTATGAAAGTATCTGCACATGAAGGGTGTTTTGTTGGATAAAATATCGGTAGCTTAAGGCAGGGAATATATTGAAACGTGCAAATGACGACCATATATTTACCTATACCATCTCTGAATGCGGTATCAAACAGCTTACGTACACTCTACGCAAATGATCATAATTTATGCATTTTATATGGATATGCACCTTTTGCCAAACGACCGTCTTCGTTCCGTTGTCGCAGTTACAAAATGACACCCAGTGTCAGTTAGTGGTGGCGGGGATAAAATATGCAAATATTTAAAGCAAACTTAAGGTTTGCTTCCCAAAAGCAGACACACAAAAATGATAGCCGTTCTTGTGGAGGACAGTTGTTTTTTTTTTGCCAGCAAATTGATTATTCCGTCCAATCAAGCAAGAAGCTGAAAAAATTATCTAATAAAAAATACAAGAAATGTTGACGGCGGCGGCGGCAGCAACAGCAAGGAAAAAAACTTTCAGCATGAGGAGATATTGGGAAAACTATATCTACCTTCTTACATTATATAGTTACCCACCTTCAAACTTCTTTTTGTGCATAGTAATGTGCTTAGTTTGTGTATTTGTCCACCCTATTCTGGCGTGGTCCATTACTAATTGAATTCATTTACCTTCCAAGTGATGGTAGGTATGTCTGGGCAGAATTTGATGAGACTTGTATATCTTTTTTCCTTATGGTATACATTTTTCCAGACCTGCCTTAAGTGGTATCTGCACTTTAGATAGGTAGTATCTCAGAGTATAATGTTGTTATTTGTAAAGGCAGATTTTTGCATATATCTTATATGGAATTGACTCTAGGTATAGTTAGATATGTATATCTAGAAGATTTAAACGACTTTAGGTATAAAGGGTACAAATTTAATTTTCAACTAACAAAAAATATTTCTTAAGCTATCTGATGTATAGTCAATACCTTCGTTAATGGTTCTTATAGTAAATAAAACCATGTTCTTTGGGTGATCATTGATTGATTAAATCTACGATTTTTAATAGGTTGGTGGCTTTATAAACTGCAAAAAGGGTCTGAGAAATGTATCACTTGAACTTGATTGAGTTCACTGAAAAAACGTTAATAATGAAATGCTAATTCTGTTTTTTAAATAATTATCTATTTTTTTTTTTAATTCCAATTATTTTACTAACTAGATTTTAACATAACCTCTATGAAATTGTAACATACCAACAGCTGTTTTTTAAAATCGAGATTAGTTCTTCCCATATGGTTTCACGAAATATTTGAAATAAGTTGTCATTACTCCATGCTATTTCCCAGTTTTAAAAATTTTGTAAGAAAATCAAGCAGAAGCATATTTTGGCGCTGTCCAGAAAGAGGTAAATCCCATTAAAATGTGTTTTTTTTTATTTTTGCTTTTAAGGTTTAGTAATAAAATTTTGCAAAAGTGTTTTTTTTGATTAATTTTTTTTTTCACTGTGTTGGGATTGGGAGGATGGATTTTTTCTCAAAACTTTGTTTTTAGATGTTGATAGTAAAATTTTTAATTGTTTTTAAAATTTTGTATGTACTTATATAAAATAGTTAAAACAAACGGGTAAAACTATTTTAAATTTTTTTTCTTCGAAAAATTCATCTTGATAAAAGAAATCACATGCATAATGTTTTAGTCATATAACATTTTTATTTTTGCAGTTAATTTTTTCTATAACATGCATGTTAGAAATATTTAACTACAGAAAGCTTCTCATTGTAAATTATTGTTGTCTTTCAATGTTTGAAATGATTGCGCAATAAGCACAGTAAAATATAAGGTCTGTTTGGGTACTCCCCAATGGACTCTACTATTTTTGAGTCCAAATTTTGTCAAATATGTTAAAAAAAACAAACAACAAACAAAAAATTAAAAATCGAAAAAAAGTAGAAAAAGTGAAGAAAATAATTTTTTAACAAAAAAAAATAAATATTAAGAACTGAATTATTTAAGAAATAAAAAAAAGTGTTACATATTTCGACGGTAAAGCTTCATAACCTCGTAAGTCGAAAAATTCGAAAAAATGTATTAATGCAAAAAATCAGGAAATTCAGATCCATCTTTTGATATTTTCAGATCAACAACAATGGTTTGTATACATACATTTTTCAGAAATGACCGAATTCAAAAACTCGTATATTATAAATCCAATAAAAAATTAAGCAGTACCTACCTCGCAAGTCTCCTCGAACTCAAGTTAATCCATTTTCGTCCGGCTAAATTGTTTGTGTTTTAAAGTTGATAAGATTGTTTTTTTTCATAAGAAAGATTAAATTTATTGATAATTTTACTACTAAACCAAAAAAATTTTGTATTTATTGTTTATTTGAGATTTCAATTCAACAAATGAATACGAAGTTGTGCTTTGGCTGAAAAAAATAATACACTTACGAGGTTCTGCATGAAAAAAAATTTGATTTTTGAAAAACTAGCAAAAACTACTTACGAGGTTATGAAGTTTAACAGTCGATTTGTGCTGATTGCGTTCACGTGCCTTTGTACAGTTTTTGAAGTTTTTCGGAAAATTTTCTTAAAAGTTAGACAATTTTAATATTTCAGTCCCTATAAATTGTCATAAAATACAAATTTCAAAGCTTTTTTCAATTTTTATTGATTTAAATATGACTAATTTCCACTGGGATATTTAGAAATTTTAGAGACCTTCCCCCTCACAACCTCCTCATGATGAAAATCTAATCACGCCACATGTGTACACTTTTAGACCAAAATTATAAACTTTTTATTGTCTTGTTGAATTTTCCAAATCTTATATGGCATCTGCTTATTGTCCTTAATTTTTTTTGTAGTGCATGAAATATTTATTAATTTTTTGTTTTTAATGTCAACTTTGCATAGAACACTTTAGCATGGACGACCGTCCATACACCTTTTCAACCTTTACAATAATACAACCCCATACATTTATTTCTGCTTTTTTGAACTCTCATGGCCTGCGCAAGTACGTGCGTCATATTGATGCAATTAATTTATTTTTATAAGAAAAACTAAATTTATGTAAAACATCTGCGTGTGAAAATTATTCGCAATATGCGCATGTTCGAGTTCACTTTATTTTATAGTTGTTGAATTAAAATCAAATTATTAAGTTTGAATATTTATTGTTCCAGTTTATACAATGTAGATGAATACACTGAGAGAAAAAAGATTCGCACTTATTTAATTCTATATTTAGTTCAGTAAACGAATATTCGCGTGTATGATAATAACAGCCGCACAAATTATATAGATGTAAGGAGGCGGTTGGGGCCTAAAAGTCCTATTTTTGTATTTTCGTAAGTATTTTGAAAACAATCGTATTACCGAAAAATAAACCAAAACAAAAAAAAAAACACACTGTGTGACACTCAAAATATAAGCGGGCGGAGACCTATTACGTTTTGTAGAACTTGTTGCACTGATTACAAAACGGTATGTACAAATTTCGTAACACCCCAAAAATCTGAATTTAGGGGCAAAAAATTGTTTTTTTTTTTTATCGTCATCCGTTGCAAAAAAATATAGCATCGTCAAATTTGTACCCGTTTTAGATTTGTTCACTGTTTTGGAAAGTGTCTACTTTGTCAACCGATTTTTATAAAAAAATATCTCGTTTAGTTTGGAAATAAAAATTATTTTCGAATATATTTTTTAAACAGCATGTTAATTTAAAAATACTTTAAATTGATGTCGAAATTGGGTAAATGACGCAAAAAATTAAATTTTTGAAATTGTTCAGCCTACACAGTCTAGATGGTTTTACCAAATCACATGTTTTTTACATTTTTTTAAACGGTCTACATGTCTTCTTTCTAAAACAGTAAAAAAAATTAAAATCGGTAAAAGCGCAGGTCATTTTTTAATTAAATTGTCGAACTATATCTTTATCTTTTAAAAAAGAGTAAATTGATATTTCTACCACATTACTGTTGTTTTTCCGAAATAGCTTCGAACCCAAAACTTTATAATTATGTAATGTTGACCTTTAACGTAAGCTTGTTGGAATCATCTTTTAAAAACATTAATTATATAAAAATGTAGGTATTGGTTCTGGAACTCAATTAGGTAGGTACATTTAAAATTTCTTCTTGAAAAACCCAAAATATATCAATGAACACCGAAACTGAACGATATCCGACTTCTAAGACCCGGTCACAAATTTTACCAGCTCCTTGATTATATTATACCAAATTAGTCTGTTTTCTATTCAAATCTATAATGCTTTGTCTGGCACATACATACCTACATATACATAAAAATATAGTGATTTAAATATACTGGTTAATCAATCCAAAACCAAATCAAGATAAATAAACGAATATTAAAATAAATGAGGTGATTAGTTTCTGTGTGTCATATATTTATGAGACATTAACATGGATCCATAAAATAATTTAAAATATCAAGTTATTGTAGATATCTTGGCAAACCATATAGAACTAGATTTGTCTTATACATCAGAAACATTTTCGTTATCGGTTACCTCCCTATAGTCTTTTCAAAGTATTGATACTTTTAGTGCGGGCATCATTTTACTTTGCGTGTGTCTTCATTTTTGTATTCACTTTCACTTTCACTTGAATTCCAATTTTTGAGTTCAGTAGGTAAAAAAGGTTATCTCTTACAACAAAAGACTTAAAAAAAAACAATGGTTTGTTTTTGATCCTGCTGTGCAACTAGATTACCAAAAACCGAAAAGAGTTCAACTCATTTCGCTGTTGTGTATTGTTTTCAATTTGCAGGCTACCTAATTTTATTTTATTTTTTTACATCTTTTGCAGGAAATTGAAAGTGTAACCAATAATTTCACAAAAGAAGTAAGAATTTGAAAAAAGAGTGTAGACGCATGGTTTTGTTTTCTGTTGTATCTTTTTTGCTGTGAGTTATTTATGGCTTCGTGAAATAGACGAATGTTTAACAATAATAAAATTGACCCATTTTTTAACCAAAATATCTTTGAAAATTTTAAGCATTTAAGTTGGAAGGGTTAAATTGAGAATGTTTCGGTTGTAAACAGCATGCTATGAGTTGTAAAAATATTTTTGTATCTTCGGAAAACAGCGAATATCTTTACAAACATTTGTTAAAATTTGATTTTTCCGGTTAAAAATGTTTTTCAAATGTTGTTCAATTTGTATAGAATATGGTTTCATAAAAGAAGAAGAAAACTAATTTTATACGAGTGTCAACATTTTTTGTTGAAAATGTGTAAATCTGTTGTTGTTTTACTTAGAAAATATAAACAAGGAAAGAAAAACTGCGTTTGTTTTATATTCTATGAATTTATTTCACTTTCAGGTTCACGTTTCTGAGATCAGTAATTTCAGCAATTCTGAAATCTCAGGAAACCTGAGAAACTGGCTTATTAAGCAATTTTTCGGTCAAAACTGAAAAATCTTCTTCAAGAACAAAAATAGCATAAGCTCAATAGTATTTTACCTACAATCTATATCTTTATCAAATTCCAATTTTAGAAACAACACTGAAGCTATCCCACGACTTGTGTCATTGTTGACATTTATCAACCCTTATCATTTCATACCTACATATAAAAATTGAAAATTAACAGATCATAATTTTTGGATTCTGTAATCAGAGAGATTATGTTCTTCCCTGCAAACAATAATAATATTTTGTTTTTTTAAACCCTGCAAATAATTTAAAAAACTCGTTTGGAAAATGTTATTATTTGCTAGCTTTATAACATTTTCCAAACGATTTTTTAAAATTATTTTCAGAATTTCGTAAAATAGAATTTTTAAAAGCAGATTTTTGAAAACCTGAATTTTGAAAACTGAATTTTGAGAGTAGAATTTTGAAAACAGAATTTTTTACTGGCAGAATTTTTACCCCATAAAACTCTATTTTTGTTAGGTACGCGTACCTAGTACCTACCTACTTTTAAGTGAAGATTCTGTTTTCAAAATGATGTACAAGAAAAATCCGTTTGCTAATGCAATTTTTTACATTATCAAAACGATTGTTTTTGTTCACCCTATATACAACATTTTGAATTTTGAGCTACAGAATTTTGACTATCCGGAATTTTGACTTACAGTATTTTGATTACACAGCATTTTGTACGTACGGTATTTTAAAATACAGTATTTTTGGATACAGTACTTTGAAAACAGCACACACTATGACCCACACCCACAGTATTTTGACCTCCAACCCTCTTACCATCAATAGTCCGGCCAGTAAAAATATTGAATTCGGGACAAAATCATGCGAGACAGTATTTTTGGTAGGTACCCATACCTGTATATAAATTATTAAAAAAATGTTTTTTATATTTTCAAGAAAATATTAATGGACATCTTAAACTAAAACTTTCAAATCATTGAAATATTTTCGAAAAATCGATTTTTAAAAAAAAATATTTTGAAACTTTTTTTTACATTTTTCATTTTCACCATATGGAGGGTACCTACCTACCGTTAATTTTGGACCTAAACAAAAATTTCAAGTTCCTCTCTGGGGACCCACTCAAAACTCTTAACTTCGAAGTTTGAAGAAAATCGCCTAAGCGGTTTAGGCTGTAGCTTGAGATATGGACACGGCTAACAGACAGAATTTCCGCAACCACTTTTTTTTTTCCAATCTCTATCATCGTAATGTTATGTTTGATTGTTATCGCAAGTTCAATTTCTTTTACGAATCCTTTAGTTGCCCTATCGCAAGTAAATAATGGTTTTCATATACTTTTACCAATAAAAAATTTCAAACTATGAAGACTTTAATGAAGTAAAAATAAATGATAGAAAATTGTTTCATTATTTTTCCTTCAAGCTGTTAATTTTTTTTTGATTTTTTTAATAATTTATGAATTATAATGAAACATTTTCCACCATATGAAGTTAAATTAGTGCCAAAATTTACAAATATAAACTTTAAGGAATGTCACTTTCCATATAGCCTAAGGATATATTTTCTCTTCTGTCGCGACAAATTCCAATTTAATTCCATCTCCTTGAACAAAATACAACATAACCATCTATCATGTTGTAAATAAGAATACAGTTTTTTTTTTGTTCGCCTTACAAAAATGTCTACTTTGTAACGTGCTGCTCTATGTCTGAAAAACTATCCATAGAAAACAAAAACAAGAAGTAGAAGTAATAGTAGTACATCCATCATTTAATTTACGCTCAATTAATTCATTCAGAAGATTTCTCCTCTTATCGTTCAATTCAATTAAGAATTTTGTGAATTCATTGAGTTTATGTAAAACGATTTGCGTTAAATATCTTTTTATCTATGTATTTATTATATTAGTATCGTTGATTCTCTTCTATGTGTCCATAAATAAGAGGCAGAGTTACAATTCTAAAGAAGAAATAGTTTTCGAGTGATTTTGAGAAAGAAAGAAAAGACACAATTTTTGTATACGGAGTTGATGTATAGAGATGGCGTATTGTGATTTACCCTATTTTTCTTAAATGTTTCCATATTTTCTCATAGCTTTGCTAAGTTTGTGGCAAAGAACTTTACTTTTGGTGTGTGTAGGTAAATGTAAATATACAATGCATTTAAAACTGATGACTGCAGGAACAAATTTTCTTAATAATTGACTCCATGCGTTTGGTGTTCATATGCAATCTGTGCTACATGAAAGTTATTTAGCTCGTGGCACAATGGCAACAGCATTGTTTCGAAATCGAGAGGTCCCATGTTAAATTATCGGTGTTACGCTGAATTAAAATTAAAAAAAAAAAAATAAACAAAAAGTCGTTTGACGCCAACGATTCCTTATATATCATATTGTTTATAAGCATTCTACGCTAATCATAAATTGTATAGTCCGTAGCGAAATGACAAAATACTCACCTAGTAAGCGAGAGGTCTCCGATTAAATCACAGGAGTTACGCTTAACTTTTATTTTATTGTTCGCAGAAGGTGTTAAAACTTAAACGATTTACCAATTTGCTGCAAACGAAGCCGAAAAATTGTCCAGCAAATGAAAAAGGCGTTTGGTCAATTTTTTCGTTTGCCGCAACCGATTTTTTATCTCAGAAGCGATTCATATAAAGGGTTCAGGATTTTCATTTTGAACGGATACCTCAGCTTGGGAAGTCTTCGTTGAATATGGTTAACCTTTTTATCATTTGGTTGGGTTATTTGGAGACGCTTCCTACAAATTTCTTTGACGATAGTGGAAAATACTTTTCCAGGGGGAATAATGTGTCTTCTTTGTTGAGTCGCTGGTTATTTTATTTTTTTTTAACCGCAGTCGCGTAAAGAAAAGTCCAGTACACATCATCCGGTTTGATCTTCTCGATCGCCGATTTTGAAATAGTGGTAGTAACTGATGACTGGGTAAAGAAGCTCAGTACTTTCATATCTTGTCCAAATAAATCTAAATGTCCTTATTATTATATAAAATTTGTAGGCGGTGTTTTTGGACATTCTTCAGAGAAGTATTTTAATTTTGTATTACTAAAAATAACTTTACCAAGCCAAATGAAATTGTTTGGAGAAGTTGTTTTAGTTTAATTTTTTACTTGCGATATATGTTGGTACTATCAAGTTATGCATTCGTGCAAAAAAAAAGTTGAGATAACAATCAAACATGAAATTACGATGATAGAGAATGAGAAAAAAGTGGGTCCGACAATTCTGTCTGTCTGTCTCTCCGTCTGTCTGTCTGTTATGTATCAGAGGCCACAGTCTAAACGGATAGGTCGATTTACTTCAAACGTTTTTTGAATTATTTTTTTTTTACCGAATATAACGGTAGGTACCTTTCTTATAACGGTTTAAGAAAAACTCATTTTTCTCAAAAATATTTCCTACGATTTTGATTAAAAAAATCATTTTCATTTTTTTTGCCAAGGTCTTTCTAAAAATGAAAACAATTTTTTCAAAAACCGGTATTAATGGTACCTGCCCAAGAACAGTTTTTTTATGAAATCTTTTGAGTTTCTTTTTTTGTTTTTTTAATAAAAAAATTCATTTAAGAAGCCTTTGAAAATCGAATTTTATGTTTTTCTAATTTTTTTGTTTAAAACTGAATTTACAAATTTTTAATTTCAAAAGGCTTATCATAGTAACTTTATCTATAAGAGCAAATACGTGTGATCCAGTCGTGCAATTTATTTCTATTTTTCTTAGGTAAATTAAAGACTTTCTTAATAAATCGGTTTTAAGCCCTCAATAACAGTATTGACTTACAAAATCTGTTGGTATTTTTGTGTGTTTTGAAATTTTGAAATAACACGAACAAAAGCACATATTTCATGTATACCCTACGTTTTCATTTAGTATAAAACAAACACTAATTTGATTAAACTTTTATATATTCAGGCTAATATGTTTGATTTTTGCAAAAAAAAAAAAAAAAAAAAAGAGAAAACAAAAAAGAAAAACTCCTTCCTATACAATCTAGTTTCATTTTTCTATCTAAATATTCTTCATCAATGTTTTACCTTAATAAAAATCCTTAGGGTAAAAACAAAAAGGATTCGATGGAAATATTTATTCTGAATCACGTATTTTGTAAAAGTACTTTTCCATGTAGTTTCATTTATCTATGAGTTTTGCTGTAAGTTATATGCATGATGAGATAGAAAAAAAAAGGAAAAACTGGGATACGGGTAGGTACTCTAGATCCTGACGAATCAAGGATAATATAAAAGGTCATGACATGAGTTTGCAAAATGAAAAAAAAAAAAAAAAAAAAAAAAAAACTAACAACACAAGACAACTCTCCGGAAAAATAGATGAAGAGAATATAATCAAAAGGAGAAGGATGTGGGGGCTTGCGAAAAATATATAGGATACACATCAGTAAATATTCATTGAGCAGAAAAATAATGGCATATACAAACACAACATATATAAATATTCCATTGGGCCCAGTTTTTGAAAAACTACATCACTTTGTGTGTAGTTCTATATTTAAGATACCTTTGCCTCACTTTGTATATCCTTTTGGGAAAAAAAACCTTATAATACCCATCAGGACTGCGGAGTTGAAATAATATAGTGATGTGGGAAGGGAAAAACTATGGAAAATTGTATCCTTGAAAATAAGAACACAAAAAGGTTCTATTCTCTTGAGATGAAAATTGCAAAAAAAAATACTTCAATTTTCTTGAAAAGAAAATATGAAAAGTTTTCTTGATGGGTCAGTGCGTGTTCGCTATTCCAAAATGAATATGAGGAATCCCATGAGATAGTGATGGTGTTGTATAGATGAAGAAGAAGAATAACAACGACGCCGATGAAGATGAAACAACAACAACGATGACGGGTGTGTAAAATTATTTTCATCATTTTGTTTATTCCAACAGATTGACCCAGAGTGTCTGGTCCAATTAGTTTTGTTCTTTCATTTCTCTGAAGTTGAAAAATAGTTTTCTCTAATAAAGAAGAAGAAGACTTTTTTATGTTGATAGCTTTGATGAATAGTACCAAAACACTGATGATCACTAATCAAAGAAAACCCCAACTTTTAATTAAATAAAGTTCAGACATAAAAAGAGAAAACATTAGATATGTGTAAACAACTACATATACTTATGTTCAATGAGTTCTGGTATGCTAGATAAATAGGTTCTTATATGCTTCTACTATATCGTCTGTTACTGTTTTATTAGAAGGAGGCACCAAATGTTTCTGTTGTAAACAAAATTCAATTAGATTCTTGATCTGTTGCGGGATTTCATTTAAAGTTGGAGTTTATGATACATATTAAACACATAAATTTTATATTATTTTCGTATTCTAACACCTACTTGCATTATTGTGGAATTTATACTTTTAGAACTCTAAATGAATCCGTCTTAAAGTAAAATTGCTGTCTGATTTTTGTATAATTTTGTACCGCTGAAACTTTCGATTTACAAAGGTAAATGCATTTATTTCGCAAAAACCGTTTGTATATTAGGGTGGTTGTTATTTGGGGTAAAAATTAATTTTATCCTTTCCATGCCCTAAAAATCGGTTTGAAATGTGTACAACTCTTTCGACTTTTGAATTAATGAAAGGCTGTCAATCCCTGAACGAGAAGGCTTGGAAAAATATTCGATGACAGGTATAATGTTTTCAAAAATAAATTGGATGGTGGCGGAGGGGTTAATCCTCAAATACCCTTGGATACTGCTACGGCCTTGTATATAGGAATATCATATCTCAAGATAATTATCTCCATATTTGTAGGGATTTAAATCTAGTTGTATTTTTTGTTTTGGACTTTAAATCAAATAACTAACTTTTACCTACTGCCTACCCTTAGTCATTTATTTAACCAGAGAAATATTTATTTTTCTTTACAGATGGATTTATTTATGTTTAACTTCGTTCTTAAAGTCTTCCACATTGATTATGGATAAAAGTAAGTAAATTTGTATCGGTTTATTTTGTACTCAAATTTAGCTTACATCGTTGTTCATATATGTAGGTTATTATTACATACGTACGTACCTACACTTCAGTGAAATTCGAAAATAAAATTGAATTCTTCTCTGGGCAATATTTTTTTGGGAGGGGGGTAGGTAACTAGGGTGATAAAACAAAATATCCCTGCATGCCGCTGCCACCAGACTCAATAGTTTTGTTTAGGCTAAAAATGAGTTTTGCAAAAAATCAGCTCCTTAAATAATGTTTTGGTAGTACACACGCAATGAACTTTTCGTTTTTCCATACAAATTGCACCGTGATTTTTTTGTTTTTCTCTAATAAATGCTGTAACTCACGAACGGTACAGTAAAGTTTTAAGAATTTTAAAAGCTCTTTTATCGGCCATTTTTTTTGCAGGTTTACTCTTTAAAAAGTTATTCATATCAATGAAATAATTTTCCTACTTAGGGGAAATATATGACCAAAATTTGACGCCGAGCACGAATTGGACTTTATTAAGTTTCAACTTAAATTTTAGTTGTAACTGATTTTTACTGTAGGACGCGACGTTTACCGTTCGTGAGTTACAGATTTGGAGTAAAACAAAAATAATCCTGTCCCTTATTTTGACGGTCACTTTATGATGGAATCAAAAAAATTTATATCAGTAATAGCAGGTAATTAAATGCTAATTTGTTGTGCAAACCAAAAATTTGTAGCTCGCATGGGTTTTGAGTTGTTAAATTTTCCGCTAAAAAATGTCTGAAGTTAGCGAACGAAAGTACAAAAATTATTATTTTTTGGATGTCCGAAATTTTAGCTTTTTAAAAGCTAATTTGTTGTGCAAAATTTAATTTTGTAGCTCCAATGGGTCATTTTCTATTCCAATTCTCAATTTTAAAAGGACACTTTTGGTTTGAGAAGATCTGTAAGGGTCAAAATTTTGATAAAAGTTGAATTATCATTTTTTTTCCTTTTCTTTGATACAAAATCCCCAAAAACGAAAACCCCAATCCTAATCCCCAAAATCCTAATTCTAAACCATATGCATAAGCATGCCTACGTACCTACATAATATGTGCATCTGTGTCATCATCGAGATAAGTTTTTGCATTTCATCTTGATAAGCAGTTTAACATTGTCATTCATTATTTATAAAAATAACACTAAACTTTGCAAGCAAAATGCAAAGATCAGATATCAGCAAAAGTATTTAACATTTTTATTTAAATCATTACTAATGAAAAGCCCTACCAGATACTATAAAGTCCGTAACACTTGACTAGATTCACTAACTCTTTCTTAAATCGACAATTTGTGTACGTATTTGGTATAAATATTTATAAGTTACATTTTACTGACCATCAGCAACGCAACACTACTATCTCTCAGATTTGCAGGAGTTTCTGCATTTTTTAAAGTAGGGTAACTGAATGTTCTATGAAAACACTTAAAAAAATAAATTTTTTTTTGTAAAATTTAGAATAGAATCACATCAGCACTTAATATAGTTCAAATGACAATTTGATTATTTTTTCTACGAAAACAGTTCTAAGGTATTTATTTTTTGATATTTGATAGGTGAAGGCAAACGTTTTTCCATTCTGCTGCATTGGCTTTTTCTGAACCCTTTTCACTTGCATACTTCTTCTCAACTTAGCTAAAGCGTAAAAGTCAAACCCGTTCAATTTTATCAACATTAAATCCTGGAAAAGCTTGGTAGTCGGGGTAGTTATCCAAAATTTTTCTTTTTATCTACCTTTTCTGTGGTTCGGCGCGTTTTCTAAATGGACAATGATTTTCCACAGTCTTAAATAAGCCTTGTATTGACACTAGTCTTTTCCAATATAGTTTTATAAGATTTGGCTTCTTATTTACAGTAAACATAAGGTCTCTGAGCGCTCAGTTATCTCAGCAACCCCAACAGGATTCCTCAGTAAATTACCTGTAAAAAACGAAGCAGACAATATGTTGGATAGCATCGGTTAAACATATACATAACGGCTATTCTTACAAAAAGAAGTATTTGTTCCCTCAAAGTTTTCCTTATTTACTGATCCTAATTTAATGATTAAAATGCATATAAATTGAGTCAAGATCATAGAAAACTAGAATTTTGATAACTCAATTTTATAAATGTAAGTATTCATAAAAACAACGCACCCAAAAATGAAAACATGCATATACTTATATACTTATCTTCATTTTAAGATTGGGATGGTTTCTGGAGGTAAACAGAAGATAACAATGCATATGGACCATCTACTTTCTACTTCCTTCTGTATTTTCTTATGCTCTTTTAATTATATACACTTCTCATTCCTTTCAAACGGATGCATTATTAAATATTCAGATTGAATTTAAATAAGCGTGTTAAATTAATGGTATTTTCCAATTAGGTTTGCATAGATAATCTTATTAATGGTCCTTCACATTTCTAAGAAAATACACTATTATTTAAACTATGTATTAAAAAGTTGTTTCATACGCATAATTATGAAAACAAATTTTAAGAAACAAATTGTTGCGTGAATAAATTAGTTTAATAAATTATTAAACTTTATGTTGTTTAAAGGGGACGGGTCGAAATGGTGTATTTAATCATTCTGTTTTTCTATATTACCTTTAGACATCATTCTGTTTCATTATATGTAATCATTTAAAAAAAATTACACAATTTTCTTAAAAAAATGACTTCACGCGTTATAATAACTATTCAAAAACAATGGTAACACCTATAAAAAAAAATCCATTAGCTTATCTTAAAACCAGAAACCTATTCTTGAATTTTTTATCAAAATAAAGTTATTTTAGCCAATAGTGTGTGAACAACTCATTTTCAAACTCTGCATTTTGCAAAATTATTAGTTTTTTTTCGGTTTAAATTATTATTTACAAAAATTTTAAATAATCTCGTTATCAATTTTTAGTCCGATACAGAAAACTAGATACAAAAAAGTCTTTTAGTTTTGGAGAAAACTGAAAATAACGAGATCCAGATCAAAATTAATAGACAAGGCACCCAATTTTTAGGTAAGACCCTAAGCCCATTTACTGAAAAAAAAAACACCACAAACCGTCCTTTTTGGCATTTTTATCAATGATGTGTTCGGAACTCGAGGTCGAAAAATTGAATTGAATTTCGGCTGAACATCATAAAAAACTCAGCAAAAAATCAGAACTATCGGTTTTGACGCAAGGTCTTCTTCCTACAAAACGACAAGGTTACTGGACTAATAGCTTATTAAGTCGCATTAACTAGATATTAGTCTTTTTGAATTTTGCATTCAAAAATTAAATACTTGATAGATATATAAAATATAGGTCTAGCAGTAGCTACATACTTACCTCTTTTACATAGGAATGCTCATATCATAGAATAACAGCCTTATTGTTATACACATTATAGTGAGTGCAAAATGCTATGCACTCCTTATAATGCTTCTGAAAGCAACCTTATTTATAAAACTGCATCATACAGACAAATTTTTTTCAAGTTTCGTAGAATGTAGATGAAAACTAAGTTATTTTTAATAGACTTCCCCTTTTTTTTGTGCATCATTTTTACACAAACTCATTATAACTTTAATGGATTGAAAAGTTTTTTTATGCATAAAAATTGTTGCAATGTTGAATAAGTATAGTGGCGAAATCGCAATTCTGTTTAGAGCAGATTATTTAATGAATAATGCATTATATATAGAACTCAGCAACCTTTTACAAGTTTATTCTGATCTGAAATACTTCCTTTATCTATAATTGTTTGTTATAAGGAAGATGAATACATTACATATGTACAGTTTACAATGTACTTTACACATTATATATGTTTGTGTTAGGAAAAACTTATAAGTATTCTAAAATAAACACCTTACCACTCTAATATGCATAATTTCATTAAAAAAACAAGAGCTCTTAGTATTCAAAACCACTCTAAACACCATCACCCCTTAGGTACATATAATATCTGCATAGTACCACCCAGAACACTCAAACGTGAGTTTAGCCATAGTGAAACTTTTACTCCAGCAACAATCCTGTGACACTATTTTCAGTTTCAGTTCTTTATCATTATAGCATCCATGTACCTAAATATTGTTGAAAATGATTTCCTTGGTCACATGTGTGGCTACAGTTTTCTGAAAATTTTTATTACAAAATGTTTCGTCGCAATATGTGCGATGTGAGTTGTTTTTTTTTAGCAAAACAAAAAAAGGAAAAAAATATTTTTATTTTTTAAATCTAAATTCATGCACCAATAGATATAGAAGACAGACAAACACACATGATATTATTATATATGCTCTTCGATACTGTAATGATGCGGTGCATAAAAATAAATTCACTCTCTTCCTACACCTTATGCTCTGACTATATCTAAGGAATTCACATCACATCATGAAGAGGAAAACACAGTATCATTTTGTTTGGTCGCAGATCCAGATGATATCTGATGGAGAAGGACGTTATTATTATCCCCGCCTTAAATTTGAAATTTTATTTCATTATGCAAATGCAAGACTTGTTTTTCTGTTTTTTACTTGCAGGCATTGCGATGGAAGGATTAAATTAAATTTTTCAATTTTTCACAATCCCATTGGAGATTTTCATATTTAAAAGCATCGCACTTAATCGATGAAGGTATAGAAAGATAAATATGAAGGAAGAAGAAGTATTAACCCTATTTTTGCTTTCATCCAATCTTCAAACATTAGTTTCAAACTAAATTAAACTAAACGGCCATTTGCGAAAGAGTTCATTTGAAAATAAAGCAATTTCAGCTATACAAGATACCAAAGAAGAAGTCACCCAATTTTCAGAGCTCAAGTTGAAAAAGCGGTCCATTTGTGCCAGCCAAAGCGGATGAGATGTATCCTATAATTTTAAATTTTATCTTTGCAATTCCCAAGAGATAACCCTTTTTAATTTTCTAAATCGAGATACCTTGCTACATATTCCGGCCTGGTTACTGGTTGTGTGTTTCATCTTATCATCTCGCTGTTCGGATGCTTTAGATACACCTTTTTTGTATCTTTGTTTTTTTTTTATTTTGTTTTGTTAATCCGTTTCACTCCCTTCTATGTATTTCTCTTAAAATATGACTCGGTCGTCCATTATGTGTTTCTCTGAATGTTCTTGTAAACATTTTGTGATCCGATTTATTTAAATGTTACGGAAGAATATCAGATGGGATGTGTAAAAAAAAACAAATTTCTAGATGAAATAAAAACATCTTGCGTGGCGTGATTATATTTTTTAAGATATACACTACACTGCAGGTATTCTGCATATTTTTTTTTAAATATAGAAAGGTATATACGTGGGCTCTTTGAGGAGATATATACATTTATCTACGTGGAAAATAATTTAAACTTTTGTTTTAGTTGTTAAAGTATCATTTTAGGGAAATAAGTTTGATTTCTTCACTCAACAAATTGTCTGCGGAGTTTCGGTACCGAGATTGCGATTGATTGAGACTGACATTTTTTTTTATAAAAAACGGGGTCACATAAAATAAACATACATTAAATGGTTTAGCAAAAAAGACACATTTAACACAGAATTACAATAAAAGAAAAGTTCTAACTATTGCAATTATTGCAACTTATCTCCATCCTAAGATGTTTTATACCAGTCCCTGATTTGAAGTTTTTTCAAAAAGCGAATCGCTGCTGCCTCCCTACATACCTAAGTATTCAACATCGCTCCCTTAGATTTTCTATAGATGCAGATTTTGTACTTTCTGGTTGTTCTTACAGTCATTTTTATTGATTTCCCTTATTTGAAATGTGTTTAGTTTAAATTTGGAAACTTATGATGTAAATTGTCATAAAATCTGATAATTGCCCCGTCTAAAAGAAACCTTAGGCTAGTTTCAGGTTGCTTTTCTGAACCCTCTTGAAATCCGTACTTTGCTGTTTTGGTTGTCAAGGGGATAACTTCGAAACTTTTAACCGTTAGCCGACTGATAGTGACGTGATTATGATACGTTTTCGCTGATTAGCACATCTTCTGCTTTAAAAATATGCATCTACTTTTATAATTTAGTCGTTAAAGTGAAAATTAACAAAAAGTTTACTATTGTCAGCCCAATGGTCCTGCACAACCCAAAATCCATCTCTATTTTTTTATTAAATTTGGCTTAAATGCTTACTATAACCATATCAAAAAATTACCCTGATATCTATATATTGCGGAACTCAACTAGAAACATACTTTATTTAACGGTCGTTTGGCCCAAAACCATTCTAAGAACTTTTTGAAGTTATACTTCTTTACTGGCGTTTATTAAATTATACTGTTTTGTTTCCACAGACTTATAGTATCTGTAGGGATGAGTAACAACACACTTACTATTATACTCTGTTTTTTTCATTTTGCAATTTATGTGCAACATAATAAATTTATTAAATAACAGAAAGCGGCCACTATTAGGTATTGATAGTCTGACAGATTCATTTTCTACACTATATAAATGATAGAAAGAAACTAAATACACCAAAAGATAGGTGGTAGAATTATGTAGAATTCCACCTGGAAGTAAGGGTAAAATGGGATAAAATACAAAAAAAAAAAAACATTTTGTACATCTCGAAAAGTATAAGGTTAATAATTATGAAATAAATTGTATTCAATAGATGAATTGAAATGATGATGAGTTTTGATTAAGAAAATAATTCTAAAAATCAACTTTTCAAGTTCAAAATTATTTTACAAAATCAAATATTTTTTTGAATGATGTTGGCGTGTTTAAAGTTGATTTTTTATTGAATAACTAACTATGCACATTGAAAGATATTAAATAAAAAAATCAAGTGTCAAATACGGATTATATTCAAATTGCTAGTTTTTGGAAGTTTATGTGGGTGGTTTAATTGATTTTAGAAATCAGGGAACAACGGGAAAAGTAATTTGTCAAAAAAGCTTTTAGATTTATGTGTTGTCTATTAATGTGTGAAAAAATCAGATTTTTAAATATTTTCTTTCAATGAATAACAGTAAACAAAAGTTTTTTTGACTGTTTCCAACGGTATTTTATTTTTATCTTTTTAAATTTAACATTTTTAAACTTGAAATTTACACAGCCAGAGATAACGGTAAAAAGAGTTTTTTTTCTAACGCGGCGCTTAATAATTATTTACGCAAATTATGATTCAACTTTATTGAGCGTGTTATAAAAGCTTCACAAAATTGAATAAACACATTTTATAAAGAGCTACACTCAGAGAAATAATATTTTTGTTTTCGTTTGCGGCTAAAAAAAAAAATACAATCCCCGCAATAGTTTTTGATTCGTAGCAACTGTGTTGCATTTGACCCAAAGAGTCATTCTATTACAGCAAACATAATGCACAACAACCCATTCGTTTGGAGCTCATTTTTATGAGTTGATTGCGGCAAACGAAAATGCTTTCCACTCCTAAACACTTTTTCGTTAACTTGAAAATTCTATTGTTTGCAGCAAACGAATGAATAGTTTGCAAAGAACTTCTCCAGAAAGTAGTTTGTTGCAAAGAACTTCCTTTTCGGTGTAAATATTTACAGCAAATGACAGGAGGAATCAAATTTTCTTAATAATTAACTCTATGTTTGTGGTGTTCAGATGCATTCTGTGCTACACGAATGTTATTTAGTTCGTGGCGCAATAGCAACAACCTTTGTTCGAGATCGAAAAGTCACAGGTTCGATCACCTGTGTTACGCTGAACTTTTTTTATGTATTCGTTCGTATAAATTTTTTCACCGAAACGAATTTAAGAGTTTGCTGCAAACGAAGTTTAATTCGAAAAATTTCTATACAACAAACGAAATGTCATTTGACGCAAACAATTAGTTCACTCATTTTGTTTATATGCATTCTTCGCCAATAATGAATTATATGTACAGTCCGTAGCGGGATGACAAGATACTCGCTTTGTAAGCGAGAGGCCGCCGCACAGTGCGGCGACTAGTGAAAAAAATCAAAAAAAAAAAAATTTGCCAAAAATGTGGAGCAAGTATGCCAAATTCAAGGTAATTAGTCTGAATGAATGAATGAACAGTTAATTTATGATAAAGTTCAATCTTCTGTCGTCAGAGATGCTCAGAAGATCAATAAAAAAAAACAAATAATGAGAGTAAGATTTTTAGTTAACGGTCAAAAGAGCATTTGTTGAAGAAAAAAAGATCATATGATATTTTTTTTGCTAGATTCATATTCAGGAGAGAAAATATAATTATTCTAACTGCATTATTTTTTTTTTGCATGTAAATTTATATTTTTTTTGAGAATCCAAATCAAAGCTTCTTTGTGCGTGTTAAGTACTAACTTCGATAAGCTATATATTTTTGGAGGGGTCCGATAGGAAAAAAGTGTTTTTATTTAAAGAAAGTAAACAATTATACCTTTTAAAAAAAGTAAGTTTTTTTTGCAGAAGCCTGCGCTTTCTCTTGCAACAAGTGTTTGTTTACAAGTATTTTTTACAGAATGTGTTCAAATAGGGAGCTTTTTGATGTTTGGTTCTCCAACTCAACAGCCCGAGTGCGTGATGTTTTGGAGTTTATGGAGTTAAAATTAAATATACAATCAAATTTAGAGCCTGAAGATCAAGAAATCTTAGCAAAACACGCATCAACAATTTGCTCGGAAATAAATAAACGTTGGCAAAGTTGCCATAATTACAAGTTCCTGAATTGAATCATTTATACAAAAGTAGGCGTGGCAGGGGGCGGATATGGTCGACACCATTTTATATTTTTGAGCTCGATCATCAAATTTCTTCAGTTTTATTCAAATCGTGCATGCCGTTTTCTAGATATAAATAATCATATTCAGAAGTGGGCGTGGCAGGGGGCGTGAAAATTTTGCTAAACTTTGTAAAACTTGTTGTTATTACATTTGCAATAAATATTTTATGCAAACTCAGCTTAGTTTTTGAAAATTGATTTTTTTCCATCATCTCCATACAATCGACGCACTGTGCGCCGGTTCAATCACAGGTGTTACACTAAGCTTTTATTTTAATCGTTCGCAGAAAGTGAATGAATTTACCAATTTGCTGCAAACGAAGCCGACAAATTGTGCAGCAAACAAAAAAGTCGTTCGTCTGCAGCAATCGATTTGTTCTCTCAGTGTATAAAATCGGCTGCAGAGGTTTGATTTTTTTTTATTAGAGCTTTAATACATTGCTATTACATATACCTACACTTGAAGTATAGTGTTAGTAATCTTTTGAAAACAAATTGTTTTTCTTATATCAGTTTTTTTTCGAAAGTAAGTGACTAAACAGCTTGAAGAATACACATCAGCTACTGTTTATCTATTGTTGGAAGCTTACATGGTTTGTTTCCTAATTCTTATAGTCCCCTTTTCCAATAAGGTACACAGAGTATCTTGATAGTTTACACTAGCATTAAACATTTTTTTAAAGTTAATGTTACGTTTTCAATTAAAACAGAGTGCACACTAAATTTAAAGACATACAACTTAAGAAACAAGTAATTAGAAAATTTGCTAAAAACTCAAATCCAACGAAAAGATAATAATATAACATTACATACATTGTGCATAATATAATTAAGAAACCACAGAACTTTCTCATTATAGAGCTTCCTCTATACCTCTTACCAAATATTTAATTCAAAGTTAGAAGTTAGCAAAGTCAATAAGAATTCTGTTCGTTCATCTCATTTACGCCAACATTAACATCCTCTTTTTCAACATCTCCCATTACAAAACCCAGGATATTTACTTATATACACAGCCTCTTCCTCTTCCGTGATGCTAAATGCCAACGTATAGAAACAAAATGATACAAAATGGAAGAAAAATATTAAGCTCCGGTATTGGCATATATATTTGTTTCTAATGGAATTTGTTGAATACCACACAATGAGCTCTTTATCCTTCCCAAAGAAGAAAACATGTTTGTTATTAAATTGGGGGTGTAAAACCACACGTAGGAATAGCTATATGAAAAAGAGAAGGTATAAGGTGTAGCACTGTATACCTGATGGCGCATACTACATGTTGCTGGTGAGTGATAAATTTTGTATGGAAGGCAGTTGTTGTTAAATATCTTTTTCCTGTGGCATCCAATCCACCCTCCTAGAAACCTAATCCCATCCCTTCTAACTATAAGTAAAAAACTTAGTTTTGCAAATGTGCAAAGACGTGAGATATTGAAACTATTTGGGGTTAGGGTGAGAGAGTATTACTGGTAATAGTCTAATATGTGTTTCTATATGAATGTAGGTAAGCTACAATGTTTGTATGTTTATTTAAAGGCTTCCAATGAGTTCTAAAAAAACACCAAAGAGTTTAAGGCTATGGTTGCATTGGTAGCGGTTTTTACTTGGTTGTGCAATTTTTGTGACGAAAAGTGACAGCTGTTCTTTTTGTCAGTTAATATACAAAAATAGCCAACAATTCAAATTCCCTTGAGTTAAGGCCAAAGATTTTAAGGCAAATTTCATAGCTCAATAATAAACCAAATAAAAACTTCTGGTGTGTCTCAGTAATCTAGTTAAATTGTGTTTTTACCATGAAAGTTTAGGGGTTAGTTTTGATTTCTTTCATACTTTATATTTTTTAAGGTTTCTGAATCCGAACATGAGGTTTTACCAACAAAATTTAGTGAAATAAGATGGACAAAAATGAAAAACAAAGCAAAATTTTCAACAATTTTGCAGTTTTTGGAAATTATTTCCACGGAAGATTAGTTTTTTGTTACAACTATGTACGTAAGAGTGTAAGAAAACTTAATTTGCCAAAATTTGAGCCTAAAAAACGTAGCCAAAATATTTTCAAAATTGCACCTCTTCAAGCTTTATCAATTTTTGAAACCCCAAAAATGTTTAGTAGGTTGTAATCATATACCTACTTCAGTTCAGTTCAGTTTTTATTTTGAATCAGAAACATTTTTTTCAATTTGAAATTTGCCTATATACAAGTTATAGTATATGAAAAGCACTACCAATTTTCTCCCGTGTATGGTCCACCATCTTAATAAAACCGCCGCCATTTTACATTTTTCGCATTTTGGCATTAACTTGGTAGGTTATTGTGCTATGCTATCAATGTTATACTGGTGCCAAATTGATTTGTTGTAACTTCTTATCATAATAAAATACAAAATTAACACATATCGGCTATGATATGGTCATTTGTGAGCGTAGTACTATATTTTCAGTACAACAATAAAATATTACAGAAATATCTTTGAAAATAATGGTACAGTTATTAAATTTGACATAAATGTTTAATTTAAAGGTAAAATTTAAGGATTCCACAAAAATATACTGTATGTACCACTTTTTTCAAGGAGATATCCCTAGATATAATATTACCTGTTCTACTAATTCACAAGACTAAATAGAAATTAAAGTAAACATTCACTAAGCGAGTTAATTGGTGCTCAATAGGTACTAGCTTAATAATATTCAACACTTTAAACAGCATATTTTGTCAGTCGAACGACATCTCTAGGAAAATTACTTACCAAGATATAGTTCAAGCGAGAAAAATCCAATATGGCAGTGGTTTTTTTTTAAGATGGTGGACCAAACATTGGAAGAAATTTGTTGGTGCTTTTCAGATATTAATACCTAGTACTTATATTTTAGGAGACTGAGAAATTGATAAAGTTTGAAGAGGTGTATTTCGGAAACTACTATGCCTTGGAAGACAATTTTAGGCTCAAATTTTGGCGAATTTACTTTTCATTAAGACTTTGTTGAAACAAAGAACTAATCTTTCAGTGTAAAATTTGCTAATAACTGCAATATTTCGCGTTTTTTTGCATTTTTGACCATGTTGCGTCACGAAATTTTTTTGGCAAAACTCGTATTCAGTGTGAAAAATATCAAAACTACCCAAAAACTTTCCTTCTAGGAATCTATTAGTAGTTAGTATTTTTAAGTATTTATTTATGTAATGAAAAACCCCGAATAGAATCTAATGCTGAATATAGGTTTCCGGTAAATTAAAGTCAGTAAAATTTTAACTGGTAAAAATAAAATGCACGACTAGGTAGCACGTAATTGCTCTCATGGTCAAAGTTGGTGTAGGTATAACTATAAAGTTTTTAAAAATAAATAGTTTTGCTTGAAATATTAACAACAAAAAAAAAAACATAAGATTCATTATAAAAGGGACTTAACAACATAATGTGTTCAGCTCCAAACTAAGTACGCCATTTGATTTCGTTAAAAAAAATAAATTTTTTAAAAACGAAGTTTAAAAACCATTAAAATCGTTTAAGAAGAAAATTATTTTTATCTAGGTAGGTAGGCATACATATATACAAATTCTCAGACCTTGTTTGTAAAAAAATTGGTATGCCATTTTCAAGAAAATATTAATGGTCATCTAAAAACTTAATTAAAAAAAATCATTCACACATTTTCGAAAAATTAATTTTTCAATGAACAAAATTTTTTACTTTTTTTTAAATCAAAAAATTTCTTTGAAAATATTGATACCTATGAAATGATTGAAAAAATGGTAAGGACCTTTTGTGTACAAAATTGAACGAAATCCGTTGAATAGCTTACGAGAAAATCAGAAAAAATAAAAACGGGTTTTTGCTAGGATGTAAGTGGTACCGTTATTAACAGATGACACAGTTAAACATTCTATACACTGTTGGGATAGTCGATTGCTAAATCTATTCTTCAAAAATGTGGCTTTAATATCATTTAGCACCATTTCAAACTCAGCTAGCCCAAAAAATTGTTAAACTCAACTATAAAGGAGACAGCTATACGAATACTACTGATGTCAGTTTTTAAACACGGTTGTCAATGGTATGTTATTACGTTTTTTAAGGCAATTTTGACTAGGTTAGTTAGGTATAGTAAGATGAAAAACTATTTTAAAAATAGTTCTTATAAAAGGTGTTGCTATTTTTTGATATTTAACGAAAGTTCAACAAAAATATAAATAACAGGGGCATTAGGCCTTAAAAAAATATTGCTTTAGCGCTTCGGGCTCAACATTGAAGATATGACGATGAATGTACAATGTACGTGTACACTGTATACACATCAGACAACATTATAGACTGAATATGAAACTTTGAAACCTACTTTCTCGTGAGTATATATTTTAAAAATAAACAACCAGATGTTATTGCTACTTATTCTTACGCAAATATTTACCTTGGGTTCCTTGAAAATATAATCTTCTCTCGAAAACTGCAAAACATTTTACTCAAAATAACATATTTTCTTCTTTTATTTCGCATAAAACTAGATAAAACTTATACACACTTTCCCTTACAATATCGCTGCTTCATAAATTATTATGGAAAATAGAACTTTCTCCAATCTTTTAAAATATATCTATACAGATCCACATACGTACAAAATAATCTATGATTGACTTAAAATAAATGAAAATAAAATTACGACGACAAAGTTTGCAGTCAAAGTCACGTTTCGAACATTTTTCTACTTTTTTTTCAAAAAAAAAAAAAAGGTAGCTATTTGTTCTAGAAAATAGATTGGGGCGGCAGCGATGAAAAGGCCAACCTTACACACGTCATGTTAAGCATTATATAGAAAGATATATGTCGTACATTCAAGACACATTTTTCTTTTGTTCAAAACTTCATATCACATTCTATAGAGCTAAGAATTTGTCATATATATGTAAATTTTGCGTTTTCCTATTTTTATGTAATGATGTCAAAGACGGAATATAAATGTAGAGCACACAATGATGATGATGACGAAGAGAATAGAAAGAAACACGAAGTCCTTGTTATGCAATTTCATATTAAACACATTTGTTGCTTCCTTTTCTACGTCCTCTTGCCCTTCATGGGTTTTCTTCCATTTGGTGTGTTTGCAAAGTCAAAAGGAAAATAGTTGCAACGTTTTCCTTTAGTTCAATGGAAATTATATTATTCTACTTTTATACTTTCTATATGACTTTGGGGGATGGCCTTCTCCCTTTTGAGATTATTTTTTTGAGGGGGGATAAAGGTAATTTACGTGTTCACTAAGTTTTTCCTCAGGTATTTTCTTTTTTTTTTTATTTTGTTTCCTTTTGTTCTGGGAAAATTGCAAACTCGTATCTGATTTGGGAAATGTGTTACATGAGATTGACATCTTTGTTTTTTTTTTTGTTTTTTTAAATGGAAATTTAAATTGGTATACCTTTTTTGATAAATATGTTTACCGTTTAGACAATGATGATAAACTTAGAAAACCCTATGACTAAGATTGCGGTAAAGAATGAGTAAAATGGGTTAGAAGTTAGGTTCAAAGGCTTTGGTGTTAATTAAACCTTACCCTAACCCATAGAATATCAGAACCAAGATGTGATAACTTTGTTCGTTTCACGCAACAAAACCTATTTCTTTGCCTACATTGTTGTATTTGTAGTTCAATTTCATGTCTGGGAATAATCAGACATGAGTCAATTTTGAAGACTTGTTTAGATTTTTTTAAATAAATGTAGATAGATAGCTAATACATATATTTATATCCTAGCACGACTTTATGTGCGCAAACACTCAAACACTTAAAATAGATAAACATTTTCAAGTTATTTAACAAAATTAAGTATTATACAAAATTTCCTAGGTTTTCAGTTAATTTTAGTAAGTTCTTTGTTTTGAAAACACACTATTTCGTAATTATTTCGAAAGAAGATGATTTCGAAAGTAGACAATTTTTTTTAAAATTGAGTGATACATACAGAATCAATTTAAGATCATCAAAAATAAATATAATTCAACATTTTTTAGCTATGATTTTGCTTTCATACCGTTTCACTTTGATTTAACGTGTTTTCGTAGGTACATTTTCGAAAAAAAAATAAACAATCTAGTTTTAAGTTTTTGACCGATTTTTAAGAATTTCAGAGAAAAAAATCAAGTATTTTTTATAACTTTGAACAAAATGTTAGGTAAGTGGGGGTAAAGTTGATGTATTATTCTAAAACTAATTATGCACAATGATATATGTACATAGATAGTGGAAAAAAAATTAATTAAAGTTGAGGTATCAATGGGAAGATTGAAGCTCCAGTAAAAATACCAAAAATTAAATATGGGCTCCAAAAGGGAAAAATTGTTATTATTTTGATTTAACTTTATTATAATAACAGAGTAATCAGCGGTCATATTGAAGTATCAAATATTAATTCGGATCAGCTTCAAGCTTCAAAAAGACCATTTGAAATTGGACGAACGCAAAAATAAACCAAATTACAGGAGTTTGGCCGATAAAATATCAACAAGTTTATGATATCATTAATATTTGAATTAATTTCACAAAAAAAGAACATTATGCTTCTTTGACAAATTTCCCTTCTAGAACTTTTTAAATAATTTTACAATTCCAAAAAAACAATACAAAAATAAATAATGATAGGAAGTATAACTTCTGGCGGGCGTACATGAAAAGGTACACACACCTTTTTTTTTTAACTTACGAGTATCTACGCCAGTTGAGAAAAATGTTGACTTGAGTATACCTACTCGTACGAGTAACGATTATGAATTCCACCTTAATCCCAAAATTAATTTTAAATAAACCAAAGTTTATGCATTTTTCGTCAAGAACGAGATACAGGAATGTATCATGCCACTGAAACTTACAAATAGCACCACTGTCCATCTCTCTATTAGACAGAGGGTGCTTCAGTTTGCTGATACAAATCTTAATGTTTGATACTCTCTGAAAAAAATTCATCGCCACTACCTACACGTAAGTACACGTTTGTGAATAATCCTAGAAGTTAGGTTCTTAAAGTGGTCCAAAATCATATTTTAAAGAAGTAAGACAAACAACTATTTAGAGAGTACAAGTTGAAAAGAATATCATATAACTCGCTTGCAAAATATATACGAGTAAAAAAAACATTTTTGTTTTCTTTACCGGAATTGAAATTGCTCCTTTAGTACTAAGATTCTTTTTCATTGAGAATCTATATTCACCTAATCTAGTATGATAGTTTTTTTCTTGTTTGTACAACACCTTAACTTATCAACAACACCTGTAGCACAGATATTATAGTAACTCTATTATCTGGTACGTACAATACAGAATATGACAGAGTGACTGATTCGTAATTTATTATTATTATTTATCATATGAATAATTAATAAAAACTCCTCCCACTTCTATGATGTCACTTCCTTTGCCTTTCGTAGCACTTGCTGACTAAAATAAATTCACTTCATTTCTTTTTTCTTAAGAAAAATAATAATATTAGCATTTCTTTCAAAAAATATTATGAAAATTCATAAACGAATTGTATCCTGCTGTTTGCTGATCAATATCACATTTTCAGAAAAAAATGTGCTGTTTATTTTATATTTGCGATTCTTTCTTCTGTTTCTTATTTTGATAGTTACATATTTTCTATCGTTAAACCATTTTTTAGAATGCATATTTTAGCAGTTTAAACAATTTCTTCAAAGTGATGTTTTCATTTTGACTTTAGGTATGGAAATTTAAAAAAAGCAGAAGCGATTGCACATGTATGGTGGTACTAGTATATCTTCGTACAGTTTAAACACTTAATCTTGCTATTTTGATTAAATCTTACCTATTAGATCGAACAAACTCTTCGCAACGACTATGTAAAATTTGGTATCTCTAGCCTCGAATAGAGAGAAAGTCTGATATCTTATTTTTGGGATGAATGATCGGTGCTAAATTTAAAGATAGTAGACATAACAGATATTAGTTAAATATTTCTATTCATACAAAATAAACGCAAGACAAAAATGTAGGTTATAATCCAAAGTTGTTGTTAAAATCTGCTATAAACCTCAAAAGCAGCCGCTAGTCTACTGATCGGTGTTATTTAAAATGAAAACACGCTAGGATTGAGCTATTCATGAAGCTCCTTTAATATACTGAAATGCAGCTTTATTTACTCGATACTTTGTTTCTGAATCAAAAGGTCCAAACAATTTTGAGGTTTTACAACTTCAATGAATTTATTAATTTTTTTTTCCTTTTATTTTTAATGCACGATTGAAAATCATTGAAAAATTTCTTCATTAATTGCAATAACTGCAATTGAATAGGTACACTTTTTTTTATTAAACAAAAAAGAATAACATTTAAAAATATTGGTTCATACCTGGGTGTCGGAATTACCTTCCTGATACCTTACCACTAATCTACGTTATACCGTAGTATAAGAAAAAAAGCGACAGAACTCAAGTTTAATGGCAAAGTTCGATTTTGTAAAATTTACTTTGAATTTCATATTTTGACAGCTGATTCCGAAAGTGCAAATAATTGATTTCTATGTGACAATACCTTTTTTTCTGATACCTGAACTCAACATTTTTTAAGTCTTTCAGTATCACATTTGAAATGTGCTTCCACTTGCTCACCCGATCCGAAACTAACAAAATACAATATTCTGATGATATTTATTGAACCAATTCCAAATGGTAACCTTTTGACAGGGAGGATGTTGCTCTCAAGATATGCCATTGACACTGCTGTGGCTGCTGTGCCCGGTTATTCCTTTGCTTTCGAATACAACAACAAAACTACCATTTCACCTTCAAACACCATCTTTTTCCAAATATCTTCCCTTTTTTCCTCTCCATATTCCCACCCCGAGAATCCAGAAATGTGAAAAGTCATTCATTCCTGTTTCGCATTCGGACACCGTTCAACGTGTCTGTCTGTATATTTTCGCTTCTCTCAAATAAAATGATAACCCAACAAACCAGCAGTGAATTCAGAACACATAACACACAAGTATCCGCACTCCGCGCAGCCCGTTTTTACAGATGATAGGTATTATTCTGGTTTGGATTCCATTTTTGTGAAGCTACAGATATGTATACCATAGCTATAGGTATAGTGGTAGGTTGGAATCAATGATTTTTGTTTTTTTTTTTGGTTATGGATGATTTTTGTGTTCATGATTTCCATGATACCAGGGTTAAGTAGGAGTATCCGCGCGTCATCCATTATTCTGTGCGCGGCACCCAAAATGGAAGCTCGCACAGATGGAAGAACTTTATTTCAACGTCTCAAAATAAATGACAAGCATCTCGAATAGCACGTAGAGCTACATATATTGAAGTGGATGTTTTTTTTTTTTTTTAGAGAATTAAGATGGATGAGGGACTGCGTGCAGAGCAAGAGGCAATCAATTGATTAATGTAATTTCGCGCCTCGAAATTCAACAGCAGAATATTTAATTTTTGACTATGATAAGCTACAACTTCTTGAGGGGCTAAATGAAGAAGAAAACAAAAAAAAATTTTTTTCTCTTTTGACTTAATTGTAAAGTGCTGCGGGTAGTTGTGAATAATTTTTTTTTATCAGGAGAATTTCTTTAGAAGAACAATATGGCTAAATTAACTTTCGTATCAACTATAGATTAAAGGGTTAAGTTGGAAACTGTGCTTTCAAAGAAAATTGACTTCAAACCAAACTATACTTTTCTAAAGGATTTTGGCACACTGAACACGAAACTGAAGTCAAAACTACCCTAGCACGTCAAGTTTTTGAGACATGCTAATATAAACGTGTCAAAAACGTTAACATCCAAGTTTTTTACTGGTAAATATTTTATTATTAAAATATTAATGAGATGTAAATGAAGTGCATTTCATCGGTCTAAATCATTTTTCAAAGTGAAATTTATGATTTGTCCGAAATACTCTCTTTAGTAGGTACAATTAAAGCGTTTTTAGATGTGAAAAGTTCTGAAATAATAATTTTCATTTCATTTATCTCGGGAAACATGAAAAATCACAAAAAAAACTTACATAAAATTGTTTTTGGTGAATAATCAAATATATGAAAATTTTTCGATGAAACCGTTTAATAAATAAACAGAAAAGATTTGATCCACACAATAACTTGTCAAGAAATATGTTGAATGGAAGATCCCGAAAGTTGTTAGGCAGTTCTACCAGCATTTGAGTTAAAGGTGCGGCTGCTTTTCCAAATAAGGTCGCATCTATAGGATCTTTGCAATTTTCCTTGATATATATCAAAATTCATCAAGTATCCATCCGGAGAATTTATACACCAGGCTTTGAAACTAAATTTGATAGGCTTCCCTCTAATGAATTGCTTCATGGGAGGTCCTCCAAAATATTTGATCATGCTTTCATCGTAATCAATATCCGTGGTCGGCACAAAATTTTAAATGCACCTCTTCTTCATCATGTTTGTTTATCAATTTTCGAAGTTTCAAAACCTTGTCAGTATAGCGTCCAAATCAACAGCAATGTCAGTGCAGTGTATAAATTTTAGAATTGACAAAAATCTATTTGTACCCATATAGCATTGCTGAACATTTCGTTTCGCATTTTGGACTTCTGATCCCAATAATGACGAGATGAAGGTAAAACATTATACCCGCTGAGGATAAGAATCCCATCAAAGCATTTGAGTTCTTCCACCGTGATTGAAGTCACATCAGTTATATATTTTTGGCCCATATATATCTGAGTTTGTAGTCAAAAATACTCCCAAATTTCACTGTCGAAAAACTTTTCAAAAACTTCGGTTAGTGTCTTTTCCTTGAAATTTGAATAATCCAACTGCGGAAACTCTACGATTTCTGTATTTGCAAAATCACCTTCTTTCCAAGGGGAAGCTTGACCCATTACCTTTTTCTTCAGTTTCTTCAGTTTATCTTCCAACCATAACCCATTCCGGTCAGTAGGACCACTCTGAACTGATGTTGATGACTCAGCAGTAGAATCTACAAGATCGTTTTCATTCATGTCCCCAACTCTTTAATTACCAACAATTAATTCAGTTGAGGCAGATGATGCCTTGAACCTCATCTGCTTCGTTGTCAGACTCCTCATCAGTAAGAACGCAAGGCTCAGGAGGCTCGATAAAGATATCAATAGGTGCATTCTTGTTATTTAAGATTCCATAACTGCCCAGCGATGCCATACGCCATCATTAATGTATATGTCCGTCCCAATAGCACAAAAGTAAGTAATTATATTCGTTTTTTTTTTGGAATTAAAAGAACAACATGTCTTGATAACAAAAAAGTAATAAAAATATTTACAAAACATAAAAATATTGGTAACTTACGCCAGTGATTTTCGCAAAGACTCAACGTCCACTTATTAATCCATTTTTGAAAACACTCAAACACTTTAACTGTATCGCTTTCAGATTACTTCTGCCCGAAATATATCTTTTAACAAACCAAATCGATGAAAAAAATAACGTAACTTATATAATAGTACAAAAATATTGCCAAAAACGATGGTTTTATATCTGCTTAATCAGCGATGCCATTTGGCAATCTGTTGTAGCTTGCAATCTGTTTTCAATTGATTTTACGCTGAGTTAGAGAAAGGTACAATATTTAAAAACGTATAGATACACAAAACTGCATAAAAATATCATATTAATTTGTTGGCAATTGATTTTGCACTGATTTCTTAACAAAGTAAAATTAAAAGTTATATCATTTGCTTTTTTGGAACCGATTAAGATTAAATTCTCAATCAATTTGAAACTTATTTATAATCTGTCTCAAATTAATTTTGCATTGAACTTGCTCGGGTAGGTTAGTATAGAATTCAAAACTAAATGTATGGCGAAATTTATTTCTCAATTAGACTGAAAGATAAATTCTTGAAATTTTTACTTCAATTATGTGTATACCAGGCCCAAGTTTTTGGAATAAAATAGCTGGTCTCACAATCATTGGCCTACGTACCTATATAATTAATTCACTATCTCTCAATTCAACTTCAAAAATTTGATTAAAATCCTCAAACTAAAATATTTCCCCCATCTATTGGTATATACTGGGGCAGTTTTATTATTCCTCTATATAGAATAGATACTGGCAAATAATCTTCTTAGTTTCGGTTGATGATATCCTACGACTGCAACGCCAACGCGCATTCCATCAATAAAAATAACAAAATGAATAGAGGGATAACTTTCACAGGAGATCTTGAAAATCTCATCAGAAGCTATCCAAACTTTTTGGTTCATAAAATTCTCAAATCCCTCTCATTGTGTTTTAGGATCTATTTTTTTTTTCTTTGGTCGGTCTGATTGCTATTTTTTTTTGTCTATCCCTACATAGTAGGATCCTATCATTTGAACTTCTTGCCTTCTCCTTGTCCGTTGTCGAGGCATAATCTAATCCAGTTCATGGGTGATTTGAGGTAGAAAGTATCTATAAATAATATATATATCTATCTTAAGCACATATAGTTTATGTGCGTGTTGGAATGCTGTCTGTTTTCTGTTTTCTATGATGTCGATGTTTGGTCGGTTGGGGTTCGAACTCATTTATATGAGAGAGTTTGGCTATTTGGTATCCCTAAGTCAAAGATCGAACTTTTAATCCCTCTTGCAACATTTTTCTAAATGAGATTTCGTTTTTCTGTTTTTCTGTTTTTCTTCTTTTTTTTTTTTTTGTTCCAAATAGAAAGAAAAAAAAGTATCTTTATCCATTTATCGCTTAAGTGTAAATTGGATTTGCTTTCCATAAGAGATATTTTTCTTTTTCGTATTTGGAAACACTTGCAGCTAATAGCGATTGCTCAAATGAAAAATCATTGAACCCCTCGCAGTGTGACAAAAATGAATAGAAGAAAATGAAGAAAAGCCAAATAATAACAAAAATGTTGTTATGTTTTTTTTTCTATTTTTTGTTGGAATTTCATTTTCACTGATTAAAATGTCTGTCAGTCACAACATTTATACATAAGTTCGTGATTTACTTCAATACGCATGAAATCATTTTTATTCTAAGTGGTCTCATAGATTATGTACACAAACAAACTTGAACTTAGCGATATTGAATTTGATAAAATAAATTATGTACAATAATGATGAACAATATTCTCAAGAAAGTTCTTTTTTATAGTAGAAGAATTTCCGTTTTTGTTTATTTTTTGTTTACCATATTCTATGAGAAAACATTAGATAATGTTTGTTTATCGTTTTGGTAATTATGTTATCATTTTTGAATAGTGAAGGTTTTTTTTTGGGAACATATCAGTGTTGAATGATTTCTTGTTTTTGTTTCAAAGCAGATTGAATAGCTGAGGACAACAAAATTTAGAAATTCAGTTGAATTTTAGTTTAGGTAATTTACAGTTAATTTAATTTATAGGTAAAATTACAGTTAAATTATTGTGGTGTCCCCTCATATTTTTTGTCTAAATCGACTGTCAAAGAGGTGAAGTTTATCATCGTACCTAGCCACTGACTAAAATTATTTTTAAGCTGAGCGACTACAGTCAGTAGGTAGGTACTTCCATGCTATGCATTTGGAAAAAATAAAATTTGGGATCTGCATCAATCAGACATGAAACCATGAAATCGAATAAAAAAAAAAGTGGATCCTACAATTCTGCATCTTAGTGATTTTGTCTGATTAAAAATCAACAAGGGATGGATTAATAAATTTACCTGAAACTTAGAATGTAGCATTTTATTGAGAGTTTTTTGGAATTTTTTTTTTTAGGTATGTACCTAATGGAAAAATTCTTATTTTTCAAAAAAAAGGCTACGTACCTACTACAATTGGATCGATGAGTGTAAAGACAATATTAGTCCCAAAAGAATAATTTTGAGGTAAATATGCAGAAATGCTCTACGTATGCATGGATTAACATAAGCAAAATAACAATAAATTTGAAAATCAAATTTATACAAAACAAGGCTTGATTGTTTGGAAAAAAAACTACAAACCCTGGACTTGTACTGTTCTTACACTCAATGGCTGCGATTTCCATTTCATTCATCGTCATTAATTCACTTAATATCATGGAAAAAATCATCAAACGATCCTCCAGAATAATAGTATTTGTTGATTAGCTGTCGTATATTATTAATTTATTATGATTTAAAAAGTCAATAAAATAATAAAAACTTATTGATGTTGCGTATCATTTGTTTTGACTGTTAGAACAGTACAAGCCCAATGCATTTCTTGCTTAATATATCCTTTATTTATTATATTTGTCAATATTATACATTATAAGCATATTGGGGGACCAAAAACCTTCAAATCCCTCGTACATTGTTTTTCAAAGAAGTTGATTGTTTTCTCTAAAACGTTTTTTTTTGTATTTCTCAAAACTGAGATTTGGACTTGTACAGTTCTTACACTCAACGATTCAATTTAAATGAGAAAAATGATTAGCACTTTTGTAAATAAGGTCTATACTTTGGTAAAAACTGAAATAATTTTTTTTTGTTGAACAGCTTGTAAAACAACTGTCTAAATGAATTTTATCTCAAAACAAATGCAATTTTTTTTATTCTTAAAGAATAATTTTTAGAAAAAAAAAAAACGATTTAGAAATCATTTGAGCCGTTTAAATAAAAAAACTACTTTTGATATACAAAATTTTCAAAGGACTCTCAAAAACAAAGGCAATGCTTAATTTTGAAAATAAAAACATTGGGCCATTTTCGAAAAAATCGATTTTTCAAAACCAAAATTTAATTTTGTTTTTTGAATACAAGAAACGAATGTTCGTAAATTAGCTTACGTATAGAAAAATAGTTCAAATTATAGTATAGTTATGAAGGAGAAAATCAGAATTTAAAAATCGGTTCAATGGCAGGTATACCGTTAATAAAGGTTTTAAAAAAAAAAATATTGTTTAAATATAGAGCCTATCCAATAAAATGACACTGATTTTTTAATCTTAATCATGCGAGCCGTTCTTAAAAAAATAAGTTTGTCTTAGACCGTTATAGGTATCGCAGGAATTAATTGCAAAATCTTTTTGAAATAGACTCCAAAAAACGCCACATGTTTTTACTTGTTTCTTAGTTGGAAAAAAATACTAGTCCAGTCAGTGCCGAGTTATATTTCCCCCTACACAACGTCAAGTATAGTTCCAAATTTTTGTGTTTATGTTATTTTTTTTTACAAAATGGAGGACTCTGACGCAAAAATTACAGTTTTCATAGGAGTCGATAACCAAACTCATATGAAAACTGTAATTTTTGAGTCATTTTCGCAAAGAAAATAATCTGTAGAGTAAGATTGGGTAATGTGGAGTATGCGGTTAATGTGGACCCCTGCATTTCTCGGTTTCCCGGGATATAGAAAGATCTGTTATTGCCGATATACAAAAGTTCTCTCAACCAAAGTGGCAAATTTTTTATTGCCATGTGTTCAATAGCTATAGATTTCTCATAATCGATGATTCTTGTTTTGGTGTGTGGTCAGAGTAAGGACAGGAAAGTATAGTAGATGGTGCTCCACATTAGGCACCTGTTTTTGTGGAGGTCTTATTGTATGCATACCTTTATAGATTCATATGAAAATGTCGAAAAAGTGAATGTAAGTGGAAAAGTGTGACTCCACTACGATGAAAAAAACACTTTTTGCCATTACATGGGGCCTACATTACCCACCACTTTTGTAATAGGTCAGTTTTGCACCTTTGTCAAAATTTAGCAAATATTAAATTCGTTTACGAAAAGAAATCAGCAATATGGTAAGTAAATATTTCAAAAATTTCAATGAACGATTCAACATTTTAACCTCTTCAAAAAAGCTTTACTTTTGAAAATATTGCACATAAAATAAAATTTCATTGCAAAAGTTCATATTTCTAGAGCAAAGAATAATGCATCGTTATATTTGAATATTTGGGGTTGTGGTGGTTATCTAGGAAAATAAATTAGTTTCAATGTGTTGACTTTACTGAATCTAATGCGAACAAAACCAAGACGATTTCTAAATCAACTTAATTGAAACCATTTGATGTATACAGCGATAAAATTAAAAAAAGCACTACGGCATTTTTGTTTATTATATTTTTTTGTTTTATGCTTAGATAATTTATGTATTTTTTTCTAACGAGCTTTGGTAGGTTCAATATCATGATAAAATTTTGAATGCAGTTACTTTTGATTTTCGTTCCAAAAAATCACTTTCTGCATCGATTTTGCATCATTGACTGAACTGTACCTACTATAACGGAGACATATAAGTTTTTCTCAAATAAAATATTAATCCGACCAAACTCATGTTCATTGCACCAGAAACAGAAACATTTCAGTTTTTTTGCATGATGAGAACTGTAATCAATGTATTTTAAATACTTTTTGCGGAAATCACAATATAATATTAAAAACCATGCGCGGGATTTTCGATTCTTGAAACTTCATTCAATGGCAGCCATTTTGTTCTCATCTTTATTATCGTTTTCCTTTAGAACTAATGATAATGGTCGCCATTTTGCTTTCTCAATAATATCATTGAGGAAAATGTCTATATAGAGTCTCCTTGTTATTCATAACGCATCGGAAACGTTTTGCTTGAATTTTACATATTGAAATGATTTTGATGACTTTAAGTAATGTTATTTTTAAATTTTCTTTTTATCATGTTCGAGTATTTTCATGTAGGTAACAATCAATTTAGGTAACAACTCATGTTAAGCAAAACTATAAATCATATCAACGGTGCCAAAAAAACGATAAATTTACTAAACATGAATATAATACCAATATTATGATGATGAATATATCTTAAATATTAATATCTTATGTTATGATAATCCGATATTATGATATTTTTTTCTCTAAATTTATTTTTAGTAAGAAAAATTATTTTAATTTATTTAAATTCAACATAACTGCACAATTACAACAAATTAATCGCCTCTTTATAAAACAACAAAACACTTGTATGAGTGTTGCTTGTTTATGTTTAACAAAGAATACAATACATTAACGCCATCGAGCGTGAAACTCTGCATGAAAAATGTGATTAATTATTACCACCTCAATACACAATACACCAATTAAGTTCTTAATTGCATGATTGTTGTACAAAATTTAACCATTTCAGTGGTCACATTAAATTAAGTGTTTTGTATCTTCTTTGTTGGTTAATATAAAAATTTCCATTTTAAGTGGATTTTATTTCAAGTGAAATTATTTTGAGTGTAAGCTATAAATTGTTTCTTAGGTGTAAATATGGCTTAAAATGTTTATTTACACGGAAATTTTTATCATTTAACAAAATAATCGGCAAATATCTATTATTTGAGACCGAAATTTAATACGAAATCTTTTTTAAACAAATATAATTATACCGATCAGATTCCGCACAAAGATTGCGAAATGGCGTTGAACTGTTCCCAACACACATAAACTAAATTTTGTTTAAAGTTTCTCTTTGTCTCGCTGCTAAAGATGCTATAATTGTAATACAAAAGAGAACAATGTGTTATGAATGTGTTTCCTTTAACAAAATAGAAGGTTTCTTAGGCGATTTCATCGTAATCTAGATTGCAGACAAGATTTTGAAAACTGAAAAATTATGGGAAATCTAGTAGATTTCGATGAGATTTCATACTTTTTATACGAAATCTAGATTATGGTTCCGTTGAAAAGTCATATTTTGAAACAAATCTTATGTGATGTTTGATAGAAACATGATAGCTCAAAAATCAGAAAATAGAGTTATTATTGAGATAAAGGTCATAAAATGACAAGAACGAGCAACACTAACTCGGTTTTTTTCTTACTCGACTTAAGCGCTTATGACTTGTGAGAAAAGCTACAATGAACTCAGAAACATGAACAAAATACTTTTACTTAGTTTTTCAAAAGTGAGAGAGTTGAAATGCTTGTCTTAACTCGTTTTCGTCGTACCAACTCTTCCGTTTACCCAAATTCAAATAGGTAGGTAAATGGCCGCAGCAGGTTAACTCGTTTTTTTTTTAATTTCAAAGTTTTCTCAGTAATCTGACGTACCTTAAAGTATAAGTGGTCAAAATTGAAATTAGTTTACCAAAACCCTACTTTAGGTATCTATTCGTTGTGAAACAGTATATTTAGTATTAAATTTTAAACTTATTGCAATTCAATAATGTGTTCGAGACTTAAATGTCGATTTCAAAAATGTCTAATAAACCAAAGCCAACGGCACTAGGAAGGTTTTTTTTTTATTTTTGGAAAAGGAGATGTACCTATTATAGGTTGTTATACCTTAAAAGTGTAGCATGCTTTCTGCAGCAAAATTAACGATCTTTTCGAAAACATACTAAATTTTCTAGAACTAGTTTGAAGAAAATAAATTTGCAAAATTTGCGTCCCGAGATTCCAGCGGTAACGTAAAAATAGAAAAATTCAATCAATCAGATCTTGCAAAAATACCTAGAGTGCCATACTTATCGATGCTTAATATAAAAAAGAGTTTAATAGAAAGAAATTTTCTAATTTATCAAAAGATATTTTTTTTTTGCTATTAAAATTTCTACCAACTATCTGTGGTAAGTGTACCTACCTGCCTACACCACATAATGCATTTTCACACATATTTTGTGTGTTTAATTATATATCTTCATAACCTACCATCAAGGAATATTTCTATATTTATATATCAAATACCTAGCTGATGACAAAAAAAAAAGAGTATTACTACCTTTAACAGCCTTTTACTCAAAAACCAAGACCTAGGTCAATCTAAAAACCATTCAAGCAATTTTTTGATTCATTCCTTTTTTTTTATTGCAGTTTTATTTATTTTTATTTTAATTGCTTTTAAATTAGAGATTGCAAACACCACAAAGTAAAACAAACCAAAAAAAAAAAAGAAAAAACACAAAAGAAAAAAATCTCCATTTTTATTACCCGGCCAAAGTGTCATAAAAATGTTTTATAACCGCAGTTCAAGGTCAGTGTGCCTCGAATGTATATTTTATTATGAGAATGCCTAATGTTTATTTTGTCTGACAAGACTCTAGTTCTCGGGCGGGAGTTGAAAATTTTTGATGACAGACGTCATCATTATTCGTCTATGAAGAACATTTCTACTTTTTTTATTCGAAATAGAAGGTAATAAATATTTCTTTTTTTTATTGTTTTATATCTGGCAACACACAAAAAAACTCTTCCAATTAGTTTTTTTTTCTGGTTCGTTTGGCTGGTAAAGACACATTTTTTTGTTGGGAATTTTGATTTCATTTTCGAAACCACTCAGACTTGCTATAAGTTAAAAGCCTCGCATTGAAATATCTTTAAGAAAACAATTTTATCTAGTTTTTTGATAGCTTCTCTACTTAGAATTACCCTACCTCCTCCTCCCCTTGATGATATGGAAAATCTTATTCAAGATGGAGGAGATGATAGAAGCTTCTTAAGCAACATTGTAGGTAGAAAGGCATTCAAGAGGCATCCAAATTAACATAAACTCATGATGTCGATACCCTCTTTACTTATTTTTTGTTGTTGTATCCCTCAAACTTATCTCATCTTATATTGCAACAAAGACCGAACAAATACCCTACCGGACAATTTAAGAACTATACGCATTTCCATCCAAGAAAAACCAATCATTAGTTAGGTATATGAAATTCTTATCGGAACGACATTAGCCCAAACAGGCCCAAAGTCAAATCCCAATGAGAATGTTGTAAAATGTTATTAATTATATTACTTTGAATTTCCATCAGATGGCGCTGTGCCAAGATGGAAGTATCTATCAGAAAGAGATACAAAATCGGATGCTGTACAGAATGGCATGGCGCAGCATCACCATTGCAGATAAACTCATAACAGGGGTGGGGGTTTTATCTTTTTGTTTCTTATGCCATCTCACTTTTCAGCTTCTCTCTTACTCACTTCAACTTTCATGTTTAAAGCAAATAAGTATGCCAGTGTAGTGGTGATGATTTCAATTGGGCGTGGTAAGGTAAGGAAGCCATCATGGCTTCCAAAATATCCAATACTAGCAAAAAATTTCATTCTAATACCAGCAAAGGAGTTGATTTTTGTAGTTGTGTTAGCCCGGACACTAATACCTTCACACAGTTAAAATGCTTTTACCCCCTTTGTTCTGATGGCGTCCCTTGAAATTTTGTATCTATAACGATTTTCCTAACCAAACAACCACAGCTTGGGATGAGTATCTAGAGTGAGTTGCCATTTCTATCACATTCGTTGGTTTTCAACCAAATTATTATTTCGCTCCTTTTTTTTTTTTATTCTTCAGTTTTTTTCTGTAACTTTTGCAGAAGTTTTGTTTATTCAACCGAAGCGAGGAAAAGAAAACGAAAAACTGGGAAAAAAAGCTGGCAAAAGTTCCAAAATCGATTTTCCATTGTGTGTATATAAATTATAGCTTGAATGTTGTTTGTATCTATATCTACAACATGAGATACCGACAATATACTGTTCGTCGAGGTTAGAGGAATAGCAGGCAACAGCAAATGTTGAAATACTTCGTTGATGATAAATTATAGCTTGGCGAGGCCTGGTAGACTATGGAGCAGCCGTGATTTGATTGACGTTGTTTTTTCTTTTCGATATTGAAACGAAACCAACACCATATGCAGATTATTTGCAGCTATAGAGCAAAACTTCTCTCGTCATGCAATCAATTTTGACTTTTTTTTGTTGTTGTTTTCTCGCATATCTCTATGAGAATAGTTTTGCGTTGTTTCTTGGAAAAGTATCTCGAGTATAATATTCATTTCTATAATATAATAGGTGCTGCTGTGCGATGTGACTTTGGCTTGATGGAAATGTGATTGAATTTTGTGTTCTGTTTTGTGTGGGTGGATTGTATAGTTTAGGTATTGATTTTGTTTTGTGCTTTTTTTTATATATATTTTACCTATATCTACCCACCTTGAGAGTAAAAACTTATATCTAGGTATAAAGGGTATCGAAAATTATTCCTTCATTCGTTTGTTGTTTTGCTTTATAGTTAGAAACGAAGTTTTGCCGTCGGCTAGGTACCTTAGTTAAAAAGATTCTAGATTGTCACTACTTAGATAGGAACCTACTAAAGAATAAGGTACCTATCTTGTTGTACCTAAGTACTTAAGAAATTATATTCTTCTTAACATATGATAGGTTTGTGGTTTTATAGCATTTGGCAGAATTAAGATCAGAATCGTATACCTAATTACTAGGTTTTTACATAATTCCGATAAAAGTAGCGTTCGAAGACTATGATTTATTGGCTGCTGTCGTTATTTTTAAGAATACAATTTATGCCTATCTATCCCCTTACAATTAATGTCAATGCAATTAGTCGGTCATAGGTGCATCTATTTTTTAGAACAATTTAATAAACATTTAAATGCTTTCACTGAAAAACTCTATTAGGTATAAGTTCCCAAATCCAAAGGTATCCTACCTTTATACCAATAGGGACCTACCACCTGCCTATAAGTAGGTACATCATCAGATTATTTGTTTTTAGAAATCAGAAAAATATAAAAATATAAGATATTCATTAATTTAATTCAAAATCATATTTTCATAATTAGTTTTTAAGGTTTCTAATTTAAGCTTCATGAAAATACTGTTTTTGAAAAGAGATTTCATTTTCAGAAACAAGAACATAGTTTATGCAATGTTTTTCAAGCCTGAATAATTCATTAGGTACCTACACTTGTTTCTGAAAATGAAATATCACTTTACCCTAAACATCACACATACACATTTGATATCTCAAAAACTTTACATGATAAAGCAATTCTGATACCTACAAGATTAGACTTTAGGGTCAAAATCTTTTGCAAAATCGAACTTAAATGCGTTTTGTGTTTATATCTATGTTTGACAATTATTTGTACAATAACTGTGTTGTTTTCCTACTTAGTCTTAAAAATCAGATATTAACCAAAAAAGAATTCATCTCAAAATTTTCAAAAATCCAAATCGCCAACTTTTTTGATTGAAAATTAGGCTTTTTTTGATTTAAATAAAACAACAAGAACCTGGATATGTTACCTCCAAGTTCATAGTCTGGAATTATAGCAAATTCGCATGTTTTAACAACCGATCATCAGATTCCATTCTAAAGTGGTTCGATGTATGTTGAATTATTTGAAAAACTGATACCTGAGTAGGACTTCAACCATCAACAAAGCGATCGTAGAGCCAATAAGAAGGTACACTTCGCATTGCGCTAAGCCATAATTTGCCATAAGTTTACTGAATATTTAAGGTGTTTAATAAATCAATGGCCACTGCTTTTTATAGCATTAGTCTCCCAATTCTGCAAAATAGCTGAAGCTGGAGATAAACGTTACTATACTTTCCCCCTCTCAGGCCAGAAGCATGTGCAAATTTTCTCATAATGCGGTTTCTCACTCTTATTAACTTCATAAGCTGCATTTTGCAAGAAGTCTTCTTTGCTCAGACAGGAGATAAACCTGAACCAGGTTATTTACAACAACTGGAGATGTTTTGTTTGAATAAGAATAATAAGAAGAAACAAGACACAAAGAAGATACAGAAAAATTAAATTGACTATTAATTTTTCCTGATGGAACATAATGGTTCGGCGTATCATAAGTCTTAGAGTTATCTAATAGTAAAGTTATACATATTACCTATTATTTTCAAAGTCTTGCCTTGGCTTCAACTACATTTATCAAATCAGAAGTGCAACTGTGCTTTTTGGGTGAAAACCAGATTGTTTTTGAAATTTTGCTGTTTTTTGTAAATTTTAATGTTAAAAATAATTTTAATGAAATTTTGAAAAGAATTTAAAAATAACTGTTCGACGGAAATCGTTCTGACCTCTAGGGATAGGCACAACTTTCGCCCTCTTGCTATAGAAGTTGGAAAAACATCAGTCATAATATTATGCTATTGAACAAATGCGTTATTGGCTTTGAGATGTAGGGAAGGATAGCTTTAGCAAAGATGGGGTGCATCTCAAATGCATTCGATGTAATTGAGATGGAGCTTTTTACGAAATCAGCTTCATCAACATGGGCGAAACTTTTTGTGGCATGAGAGCTATGAGGATAGGATTTGTTGCTGCATTGTTGGGCCAGGAAAAGTAATTAAAGTTGCACTGATAGAACAATTCGATTGCGGCAAACAAAAAAATTGCTGAACAATTTTTGGTCTTCGTTTGCAACAAATCGGTAAATTCGTTTAGGTTAAACACTTTCTGCAAACAATTACAAAAAAAAGTTTAGCGTAACACCTGAGATTGAACCGGCGACCTCTCGCTTACCAAGTGAGTATCTTGTCATACCGCTACGACTATAGGTACTTTTCGTTTGTTGGATAGTAATACTATAAAGTAACACCAAAAGTGAAGTGAGATGTTCTTCGCAAACAATAGAATTTTCGAGCAAACGAAAAGGTGTATAGATGTGGAAAGCATTATCGTTTGCCGCAATCAACTCTTAAAAATGAGCTCCAAACGAAAATTTTGAAAGACAAGAAAAGGTTTGACGGCTAATTTATATGTACGACCAAAAAGTAATATAAGTAATATAAGACTAGCTCACGAAGAACCAAGGCCTACTGACTGACTCTCTCAACAATTTCCTGTGTGCGTGCAGTTTAGCAGGAACTATAGCAACTAGCCGTTCGAAACAGACAGAAAAAGTAACATATAGATTATCGAAAAAAAGAACTTATCGCTACATTTTACGGGAAAATACCTAGGTGGGTATAGAAAAGAATATTTAAAATATTAATTCAGAATTAAAACAAAGCTCGTATTAGTTTTCATTTAACCTTTCAAGAGATAGACTAAGTATTGATGAAATATTAGCTTTGCTTCCATGGGCCAATTAAATAAAAAACTGAAGATTAGGTAAGTAGGTAATGCTAGAATTGTTTTGTTCAGACTTATATTTAGAACGATCCATATTAAATATCGACAAAATTTAACATTTTCAATCGCAAAACTGGTCACAAGTATTTAAATTATTGCCCTGAAACCTGATTGTATCCTTTCCACATCGATTTCAGATAATGACGACAAAAAAAATATGCTTAACGTTTTTCTTTAAGGAAAAAACTATAACAACAAATCTTCCATAGATCTAAAAATATCCTTACTCACACACAGTGCCTAACAAACATATCCTAAGTCACGCTCTATCAGATACAAAACGTTATAAACATTACTGCTTCGAATGGATCTAAAAAAGGAAAACACCAACAACAACAAAAAAAAAAAAAAGGTTTTCTGCTCTACCCTTCACATTTATTGTATTAGGTATGCCCCAGCACCCCAGCCTATATAATACCTCTATCACCCTTAAATGTGATTTCTGACATTTCCTTTTCAATGAGTCGTGAATTATACAAAATCCTGTCACACCGACATCATGCTATAGTATAGATAGACACACAAGCACACTAATAAGAATTGTTACAAAAATCCATTGTTCAAATATCTCCCATCATTATAGGGGCGGTTAGGAAGCGAGAGGATTGCATATAGTATAGGTACGTGCATACATATGGTTTTTTTTTTTCTAGCAGTCCTAGGTACGTTTCGACTTTTTTTCCTCCTTTTTTTTCCTGTTCCAACTATATGATGATGATGATGAGCGTCTTAAGAGGAATGTAGTTGTGAAATCCTTATGATAATAAGAATAACCAATTTCTCTACGCAAACATGATATTTTTTTTTTGTTGTGTGATTCTCCCCTTCTCTATCCATAAACAACGAGAAACAAAAAAAAAAAAAAATATTCCTAAGTTATGCTTAAATTAGGATTAGGAATATCCATACTACCCAACTTCTTGATGATGCAAGAAAATAATACTTAGAGTCTTCGGGGAAGGCAACTCGAACTCATTAGCATAAATTACATAATCCTATATAAGCAATTTTGCTCCAAATCAACAGAAAATATACGAAATTAGTTCAAGTTATTCTTTATTAACGTGATTTCTTTTTAACACAGCGTAAAATCTACTTTGAAGAAAGGTTGAATAAACATAAATTCAAACGAAGAATAGGTAACTCTTGACCTTACATGGATAAACCTTCCAGCGATAAAATTTCAAAAATATAAGTTAGATACCTTTACTTTTTTACAGGTATAATCATTTGCTTAAGAAACAAAATGTTGGAACTACCATTTTAGATCTCGTTATTTCACTGGAAAAAAAATATTTGTCAAGAGTAGCTTCTACTCTTTTTTAGAGTGTAGGTATGGAATCCAGCTTTTATTCTTAGAAAAAGAAAATTTGTTTGTAAATATCTCAAAATATCGACGTATTCGTTTTTCTTTTTTGTTCTTAAACTCAATTTTCCATCAAAAATAAAATTAATACCAATTTAAGACCCTCCACTCCATAAAAAAATGCCCTTTAATTGCAGAGCTAATTGTTATGATATGATATACATCACACCCTCAATGGCATTCATTAAATTATAAAACCCCAACACTGCAGCATAAATTAGTTTTAATTATTAATAAAACATGCTGATGTATTAGGTACTTCAGAAACCTACAACACAACACTCTTCTCGTTCTCATTTCAAATTAAACACAATTACAAACAATTTACATGAATTTTTTATTTAAATATAGGTAATATGAATTTTTAAAAGAAATATTGACGCAACATTTACAAAAATATAATTTGCATACAACCACTCTTCAAACGCGTAGAATATAGCTACTTCAAAAATATATGTAAGACAAACAAACAAAACAAAAAATTCCCTGAATATATCATTTGAACACAAACTGCTCCCATTCCATACCCAGACTGGATGCTAATATTTTCTGCTAGGTACTAGCTACTGCCGATGAAAAACCATGCACCATTTTATTCACTTCATCCATAAAAAAAATATATATAAATATGTAGGTATTAGAGCTTCTCCTTCGTAGACGCTATTTTGATGGGTGAGCTGTGCTGAGTTAAAATTGCTTTCCTTGCTTTGGTTTGGTGGGCACAAGGTCTATGTTTTGTGCCGCAAGGGAAATTAGATTTTTCCGTACACTGAAAAAAAAAAAAAAAAAATTGGTTAGGTAAAGAAGAACATTTTTTTTTTTAATTAAATTTAATATGTATTATTAGTAAAATATTTAAAATTATATTTAATTTGTCTTATTAGTAAAATATTTTAAAAATTAAGTGAGGACAGAGCGTTGCCAGATGTCTTCAAACTAAAAAAAAAAAAAAACGAATATCTTTACAAATACTTGCATGGTATTTCGCCAATACCATGGGTGGAAAATGATTGTCATAATTGACTACCATATTTTTGTGACTTTTTCTAAATTTTCATATGAAATTTTAATATTTTGTGTATTTTTTTGGTGTGTTTCTTTGTTCATATTATAGACAAAAAGAAAACTAAATACACCAAAAGATAGGTCATCTATGGCATAGATGTCGATATAACGGATTTTTTTTGAAATGTCATCAGTAAGTGAGGGTGAACTGGGGTAACGTTGAAAAAAAAAATTATAACGTTGAAAAAAAATTGTACATCTCGGAAAGTATGAGGGTTAAAATTTTGAAATGAAGTGTGGTAGATAGATTAATTGAAATGATGACTATTTTTAGCAAACCATAAAATTCTAAAAAATCAGGTTTTTAAGATATAATTTTTGTAGAGAAACTAATTATACACATTGATAGACTTTTGAGTTACATTTTATCAGTATCAAAAAAAAAAAATCGGTTCCATATTACATATAAAATCTTTAACTATAATAGTTGTAGTTGCAGTATTTTTTTTTATAATTAAGATTCTATTCAAGAAATGTTAGACTATAATTGTGCTTACAATATAAAATGTTAGACTGCAATTGTGGACAATTATTTTATAAAACATTGCCCCAGAGGTCATGTAGTGAAAATATATTTTTAAGGAATGCATAATAATAATAATGTAATAATAATATTTGAAATAATTTCACAAAAATACACATTATATGTTTATATGAAAAAATTTCTCTTCTAGAACTTTTGACTACGCTTCTTAAATAATTTTAAATTTCCAAAAAAAAACTATACAAAAATAAATAATGAAATGTTATAAGGAAGTTAAAATATCTGGCGCGCGTACATGAGTACACACACTGTTTGAAGTTATTGAAGTTATACTTCTTTACCGGCGATTATAAAAATATTATCCCAGTAATAACACATAAATTTTTTTCAGCCCATTATTACTGTTTTTTTATACACAGACACTATAAGTAGAGAAAGAGTAACAACACACTTACATATTATGCTGGGTTAATTTTTTTTTTTAATATTTCAGTTTAAGTAGGTTGGTTTTAAAAATCATGGAAAAATTTATTTTGTAGAAATGACTATAAGACTTATGTGTTGTCTATACACTTGTGAAGAAATTAGATTTTTAAACATTTTTTTCAATGAATAACAGTAAAAATAAGATTTTTCAGTTCAAGATTTTTGAACGTTTCTAACCGTATTTTATTTTTATCTTTTTCAGTTTTACATTGTTAAACTTGAAATTTACACAGCCATTAGATATTGAGGAAATACATTTTTTTACTAATTTTTGTTGTCTGTGAGCCGAGATACCTGACGGTAAAATGGTTTTTTCTAACGCTGTGCTTAGTTACTATTTACTTAAGCCTCGCAAAACGATGATTCGACTTTATTGAGCATCACTTTTAAATTGATGTATCACACATAACTCTACATGGTATAAAAGCTTCACAAACTTCAAAAGAGTTTTATCGAAATTCAACAAAATTCAACAAAATTATTTGCTTTGGTCGTCGTACTCGACCAGCTACCAGTGGAGAACGGTACTGTTGGCTCACAAATGGATTCGAGATGGTTCGCTTATAACATTTGTAACTATTTTTGTTTAGTGTCGAACTTTAAAGAATGCGGTGCTTAAATTTAGCTGAAATATCAGGCTACAACATTGTGTAATTTTTTTTAACCATTACTTTTCAAAAATAATGGTAAGAAATTTGTTTGAATTTCATAAAACTATGTACATCAATATCGTTGGTACAAGTGTTTTTAATAGGATAGGCCATAAATATGTTTAAACATATTTATGTATATTTACCTTCAGATCTTAGAGAGAAAAATTTCAAAAAGATCGCATAAAAGTTGATTTCATTGGATATTAAAATCTGTAACTTTAGTTTTAATTGCAGGATTTTAATAATTTGAAAAGATTCTTTTAGATAAAATGTTGTAAGTTCTATAATTCTGCATAAAAATATTGTACAAGTATTTTATTAAACATTGCCACAGAGGTTGTTAAGTGAAAATATGTTTTTTATGAATGCGTTAAAATTACAAAACTTAGAGAAAAATATTATAATTTTGAATATATTTTTAGTTCAATTTCAAGATGTTTCTGTTCTCTTTGACAATGCAATACAATGTTTTTAGATTAAATTAAAAGCAAACACTGTAAACTAAAGATTACAAAAACATCGAACAAAATGCACTTTTAATGCTCCTTTGACCAATTGCACCATTCATAATATCTGGATATATCTACTGAAACAAATATAAATTTCTATAAGACTACTCCTAAAATATCAACAATTATATTGGTAGTATAAGTTTGATTTCTCACATAAATCTATTAAAAAATTCAAAATATACTTTTCACGTAAACAAAATAGCTTAAACGATTTTTAAAGTTGAGGTATCAATATAAGGATTAAGATCTCAGGAAATAAAATCCAATACAATTGTTACTTAAATTGTGTAAACATTGGCTTGATCAATTTTCACATTATCTTCCGTTATTTTTACATTTTTTAATTTATTATTTTGATTTAAATATATTAAACGAGTAGTAACATAGTGATCAGGGGTCATTTTGAAGCATCAAAAATTAATGTGTCAAAAACCATTTGAAATTGGCCGAATGCTAAAATAAACCAAATTACAGGGGGTTGGTCGACAAAATATCAATTATATGAAACAATTAATTTCACCAAACAAGCACATTATGCTTCTTTATAATTTTACACACATACAAAAAACTATACAAAAATAAATAATGATAGGAAGTATAACTTCTGGCGCTCGTACATGAGCACACACATGAGTTTCAAATTACATTTGAAATGCCGAATTATCATACTTTCGATCCTAGTTTCATTGATGAATTATAGGTAACAAGGTGCTAGTACCGAAATGTGGTCAGAATTTACCGAAGGATCATAATATAAAAACTGAATTGTACCTAGGATAAATGCTGCGTGTACCTTTCAAACGATATTAGAAGTTATTAAGCGTCAAGTAAAGGGAATTCCAACTAGACCCACTCTACCCTACATCAGTAAATAATGTATGATAGAAGACACCTACTAAGACCTACCTAAAGAAAAAAACTGCCAAATTAAAAAGCAAAAATAGAATAGACCCGTAACACATAGATAGCCTCACCTATAGTAGGTCGGTACATTCTAGAGTAATCTTTTATTGTATCTCTTTGGTATGATTATAAGATATTATATTTTTAATACTTATATTTATCAGATGTGAAGAAGTTTTACTGAATTTCTTTTAACCGCCTCCTTGAAAATGGATGTGGACTTTTATTCTGGTTTATAGGTTTGTCTTTGTGTCCGTCTTCATTATCATGTAATTCAAAAAGTAACATGTGTCCAGTCCATACCCAAGCTAAATCATCTACACAGAAATATAAAACCTTTGACAAAAATTTATCAAGTGGTTATATCTACGCGAAAATCCAATTGAAAACAAAAAACAAGTCGAACACACTGCAGGCAGACGCATAACTCTTTCAAGAACAAAGGACAACAATAATAATTTCCAAAAATTGTGTCTGCGTCTTTTTTTTTTTATTATTATTTCGCAACATTTCAAAGTTTTTGTCTTTTTCATTATTTTTGTGTTTTTTGTTCATTATCTGAATTATTTTTCATAAAAATAGAAAAAAAAACTTAATTTTGTTTTCAATGTCATTCCTGTGCAGACATATTCATTATTTTTGTCTTTTTTTTTGTGAAAAACAAGAAGTTTTTGTCATCCTCAAAAAAGAAAAATATTGAAATGGCTTCGTCTTTTGTATACTTGCTTGTGTATCCTAACAGCGATTATTTGCACTGCGTACATCTCTTTGGAAAAAGAAACTTTTATTAAGAATTTGATTTAGAGAAAGGAAAGCAAAGACACACTGTCTGCATCACAGACGGTATGATGGTGGGTGGATGGGGTATTTGATGATTCGACACATGATGCAGTGTATATCGGTTGTTATGGAGGACAAGGCTAAATGTATACACAAACCTACCTTCCTACTGATGTCTTAGTTTATTTTTTTTTTTTTTTGTTATTTTGTCTTCTGCGTCTGAGAATGAATAATCGAAAAAGAAAAACTTAGAGAAAGGAATCTTCACAAAGGCAAAAAAAAATGCTTAGTTATGGCATGTTTTCTCCTTTCCATATTTATTTAGACCAAGGAAAAGGAAAATAAAGATCCTCCAACGTCAACAACGACAACAACTACAATAAAACTAGAAGAGTTGGATATTTATTTTGTTAAATTGCACTCGAGTTTGCTTGAGAATATAAGAATGTTCTTACCGTTCTTGTCGTTGCTTCTTATTCCGAGTCAAATAATAAACATATGATGCGTATATAGACAGACACCCCATATCCCCATAGGATACCTTCCCCTACCCTATACCCATTCCCAATCCCATTCCCATCACCGCCATCGCAATTTAGCCTGTTGGTCCTGGCAAAATTAAATCTCAAACAACATGTTCAGTTGAAGTAGTTGTGTGTGCTTGTGTTTGTGTTTATAAAGGAACTCAATTTATTTTGATGAAAAATTCATCCTCAGAGCAAGGAATACCACAAAGACTTTCCTATTGTGTTCTAATCCAATTTATTTAATTCTGGTTTGCTCCTTTCTTCCTTCCTTATACTTGGAATGGAACCTTTGGTGTTAGAAAGATATTATTTGCCACTGCTGTTGCGCCACATCAGTCAGTCGCATTTGCAATATACCACGAGTATACAAACATACAACGACGATAATGAATTCTTCTTGGTTCCGCTGTTGATTGTCCTTTATTCAGATGATAACAGTAAGTTGAATGAATGCGAAAATAGAAACTGAAAACAATGGCAAAAAGGGTAGAAACAGGATGAGAAATTATACTGAGACTGACGCAAGAAATACAGCAACCATAGCTAAAATAAAAATCAACGCTCAATTTAGTTTTGCTATATGTTTAGATGAACTTTTTGCAAAAAGTGTTTTGATAGTTGAGAAATGCTACTGCCACTGTGCCACTGCCACCACCACCCACTGATGGTGGATCTATAAAATTCTGTCGCACGATATCATGATAATGAAGAGCTGCTCCTTCTTTTTCATATCTTAATTGGTAACATTCGGTTGGGAAACGGGAGTCAGAAGAAATTTTAACAGAAAGGATAAAAAGATACCCGTTGCTTTGAAAAATAACTGTATAGTCAGCGTCTTTTTTCATTATTAAGTTTTATTTTTGAAAGAGACGTGGAATTGCATGAAGAAATATATTATACCTAGGTTGTATGGGTATGGGAAAAAAATTAATTAGGAAAGTAGGAGTGAATTTCAATTTTAAGTTTTCAAATGAAGTTAGAAGATGGTTATCGGAACCTAGTTTTCGATTATTTTTGTTATTCGTTTTTCGTTTTCCACATAAGGGGAAAAACATTAAGGTCATACTAGTCGATTAGGATACGGTGCCATGAAATAAAGTCAAATGTAATTAAGGTCAAAACGAAATTTTGGACTTTATTGCACTCTTGAAAGGTCTAAAAATAAAATGAAATAAAGTCCAAAGATGAAAATATAGAGAAAAGAAAGATTTATAACAGTTTTAACGTATTACTTTGTTCTTAAATTTTAAGCAAAGTTTTTACTTAAGATCATTGGTGTGTGTGGAGGGACCTTGATTAGAACTGTTTTGGATTTTATTGCACTTTCAAGAGTGAAATAAAATCCAAAATTAAGTTTTGGCTTAATTTCATGTCACCTAGTATACAATACATACATATGACACCTTACCAGAATTCCAATTTTCATTATAAATGGTAAGCACAAATTTTGAAACCAATTTTTGGCACATATTTGCTAGATCCTTTTTATATACAAAATTTGATACTATAAATAGTTTATTTTTTTATTTCAGGCTAAAGGAAATGATTTTTTCAAGTCTCTGGAAAGGTATGCTAATATTTAAAAATAATATTTTTAAATCTAAATGACATTGAGTTTGTTATTGTTAAGACTTGGAATAGTATGAAGGTGGTTTCTGGAGGAGTTTTTAGAAACATTGCTCTTAGTCATCGGCTAAATAATTCTCTTATGTGATATTTCGCAAATATTAAAACAAAAAAAAAAGAAATTAATTAGTAATCTCATACTTTTCCGTACCGCTGCAAGAATTTTGCTTACAAAAAAGTGTAAAACATTGATTTTTAACAAATTTTTTTAGAATTAAATAATCCAGTTTTTGTACATCTTCATTAATTTAAAAATCAGTACTATTTTTCATTGGAACAATCAAAACAAATGCTTTACACTCCGTGTACGGAAAAGTAAAAGATTTATTCGATAATGTCGATTTGGGGTGTTTCGACCCCCCGATGCTCCTTCCCAGGGCCTGCACTATCAAAATATTGTAAATTCAACTGAACTACATATACATATGTAGGATAAGAAGATTGCTGTCAAAGACTTCTACAAATAAAATAATGCTGTTATATATTTTGTCCTGGTCACAAACTATTTGGACTGACCTATGTATGAGTTGAGTAATTTTGTAGACATTCAGAAAAATATAACAACAATACAACAAACATATTTGACCAGATAGCAGATCGTTTTTCAGATTTTCTGACATTTTGACAAATCCAAACCAGGTACAAAAAATGATGAAATTTCTTGTAAGGAATTAAATTAACTTTTATTCAGTATAGATTTCCTATATAATAGACCAAGAGCCGACAGGAAATCGAACGCAAAAATCTAGAATGACAAAAATTTCGAACGTCCAAAAATCTTGAATTCCATAATCTCGACTCAAAGAATCCGATTTTATTCCGAAAAAATTTCGAAAGTCGTTTGTCAAAATAGAACGATTTTAGAAATAAAAAATCCAACTAAGGTTGGTTAAAGGAAATTAAAGCTAACTATATAATAATAATATACCTAGTTCCTACAAACTTACCTTCAAAATCATGATACTATTAAGGTAATTTCATTATAATTTACATGGTTAATCCCCCCCCCCCCTAATGTTTTTCTGGATACGGCACTGGTAATACCATCCACAATGTACTTAAGCAAATAAATGTTTATTTACTTCTGTACAAGACCAACAACTGTTGTTTTTATTCTACTGCCATGCCACCGATACCAAACATTATCCCTTTTGGAGAGCCAGAAGTGAACGAAAATAGGACGCAAAGTTACTACGGCATTTTGGACGCATCACATGAACTTATTGCATTCGCTCGATTTTTTACAAGCACTGAAGTGCTCCTTACTCTTTGTATTAAAACTCTGAAACAAAGTCACATTTGTGAAAAGAACAGTAAGTAATAATGTGACTTCAAATAGTGTAAAAGATTTCGAAAAAATAAATCTCAAAAAAAAATTCATTTTTGAGACAATGCTTGAGAGCAAAAACCTAACCTTAGCTTTGTCACAAATGTGAATGGTTTTTCGAGGTTTTTGTTATTCTAAAATCTAGAATCAAGATTATAGGCATTCGATATTTTGGATTTCGAGATTTTTGTCATTCGAGATTTTATCTTTCGAGATTCTGTCTTTCGAGATTTTGTCTTCCGAGATTACCTTTAAAAAAAAGATATTTAAAAAAAAAAACCAAAATGTTGACTTTTATACAAACTCCTTATTAGAATTTTGTATCTAATATTTTCCTGTTACAAATGTTTAAACATTTTTTAAAAGTTGTCTTTTCTAAACTCATTTCTTCAGATTCAGATTGTAGGTTGAAGAAAAGATTCCTTATGCCATCAAAAACAAAGTTACAGATGTCTTATTTATATCTTCTTCTTAATTTATTTAAAAACAACTAACATTTTCAAACCTTTTTCCAATACAACATCAGAAGGAACCTATTATTAAAGTCGTTATCATCATATCTTTGATCGCAACACAAATTTAATGTACCACGAAAATATAAATCAAACTTCATTATAGAATCCAACCTGAAACATTTGAAGTTGACGCCTACGATTTTTATTTTCCTGTTTCAATCATTTATAGTTGAGTATACCTTACCTACCCACAAATTTTTGAACTTTAACTTGTTGAAAAAAAAAAAAAACAATGAAATGAATTTAAATTAATATTCGGTATCACGTGTCATCATAATTTTAACGATTTCGGTATGGTGTATGTGTTTTGATGAATGTGACATTTTTATTTCTTGATTTCAAGTAGCGAAGACATTTTTACGGCGTACTTTTTGGATTCAGTATTAAAATGGTGACAGAATTATCTATATACAAAATAATACTGTTTTGTATTTTATTTATTAAAAAATAAAAAAAAAAAACAACTTAATTTAAAGCAAATTGTGATAGCCTTGTATCATTATATTTCTCAGAACATCGAAGTGTTTCTTTCTAAAATTTATTAAAACTTGTTCTAGAATTCCATGTTAGGTAGGTACCGAAATATACTTTTCAATGAGACAATTAATCTTATGATTTTTTAAATGGATAATGGTTTGAGGCGATGAAACTTGTATATCTGCTGATGAAAGGATGCAAATGAAGCAATTTCATCTCTTTTATATTTTTAATCATCGGAGGTTTTAAATTGAGTTATAAATATCAAACACTTGTCTTAACCATCGACATGCATATTCAATCAGACATCTTGTGAAACTCGTTAGGTTTCATTATAAGCGAACAATCCAAAATTGTCATCCCACTTGAAAACCTGCATTCTCTTCAAGCCTGCATATAACATTTCTTAATTTATTGGTTTGCATTAAGAAGTATCAGACAGAAAAAAAAATAATACTTAATAATTAATAAATAAACTGATACCACAACGGAGTGGTATGCCGCAAAAAAAAAGTGTCCTTCCCATGGAAAATAAAGTTCTTTACTTAATGTGACGTTGTTATACCTACGAGCAACCAGCAACCAGCAACAAGTTGATTCAAGCCAACTTCAGATTGATAAAATTCATGAGTTGTTGGTTGTTTGGACATCAGAATTTAACTTTAGATAAAGTTTTGAATATGCATAGGCCATCATATGCCAATGCACTCATACTGAGACTGACAGAAGCCCTCAAGCCATGATGACACGTACGCCATCAGTGTCTTCTAGCAGCAGCGGTGTGGTAGGCCCTAACCGTCATCTCATTTTATAGTTATTACACTTCGATGACATTCCTTTTTGAGATTATACCGCGCCCGGCCAACAGTCGCTGGTATTATTTCTTAATTATGAAGTAGGTACAGAAAAAATAAATATGGAAATTATGATAAAAAAAAAAGAAGGAACAAAACAAAAATGGAGTCACAACTTGAAGAATAATTTAATTAAAAAAAAAAAAAAACAGCTATGAAACATTGGAATTTTGTTCTGGTAAGTCGTGTATTTGACTTTGTCGGTTAGGAATACTTGAATTCATGAATATTGATGTAGTAATTATCTTTGAGGTTGTGGAGGGAAAAAAATCACTGTCTGTGTCTGCCTAATGGTCACGGAAAAAGCAATGAGTTATAGTTATGGAAGATAATAAATTATCATTGAATATGGCAGTTTGTTTTAAATTTCTTAGTTGTTGTTGATTCCAGAAACTTCTGGCTTTTCACAGTTATTCTATTATTAGATTTGAAAGGATAAATAGAATTTATTTTTGCAAACCTGAGATAGTACACATTTAGTTCGCATGTTCTTTCTCTTGTAACTCAGGGGGCTTTAGACTTTTATAAAATTTGAATTGAGTCGTATTTGATGGTAGATTTGTTTGCTAATAGTAGATCGAACAAACTAGAGAGAGTTGAAAATGACGATACAATTAATTTTGAATTTCTCTATAGGGATAAATAATTCTGTCAATTCAAAACTGTACCTACTTTAAAACATCGAAGTTTTTATTTTTCTAAAAATTCCACAGTCACTCCTTCTTCCAAACCAAGAATTTTAAAGTTCTTACAAGTCTTAATAAAAACTTTTTATCAAAGACACATAAATACCTATTGGGGAAATTTAAGCTAGGTAGATAAGTCCTCTTTTTAAATTCCAATATCTGTCGAATATCATAATATTATGTCATTATGAAATGAAAGTCATTTTACAATTTTTTTTTTAAATTGCCACTAATAAAAAAAAAACTTCCAAAAACTGTAAAAATTTCCAATGTGTAAAAATTTCCAATGCACCAAACATGCTTTCAATTAGAAGTTAAATAAAATCAAAAAAACTGATTTACTCAAAAATCAAAGCTTTTTTTTAAAATTCGGTAGGTATGCTATAATGTTAATATTACACAGGGTGTCCGTTTAACATTGGAAATTTCTTAAAGGGCGCGCGTAAAGAACACTTTATGACTGCTTTGAAACTGGAAGGGTAGGTACTACTCAAAATTTGTGAATTTTTTTTTTTTTCAGTGTATTTTATTCCCCTTTATGTTTTTTAATGGATGAATTTCATCAATTTTGTACACTTATAGTTTCATAATTAATAAACAATTTTTATAACTCTTGGAAAAAAAACTTAAATTTATTGTTAATTAAAAAAACACAATAAATGCCAATTCAAAATGGTAACTTTTTTTTCTATAAAAAGTGCAAAGATTTTAATTTGTCCTTATAATGGAAAAATGATCGAGTTTAATGAAACAATTCACTGCGTTCCATTGTTTTTGAAGTTATAATTCTTTACCGGCGATTATAAAAACATTAAACTAGTAATAACACATAGATTTTTTCAGCCCATTATTACTGTTTTTTTTAATAGGTATTACGACTGATAATTAAAGAATTGGATAATTTTTTTTGTTAAATTAGATTTTATAAATTAGGTATACCTACCTACACAATTTTCTACTTCTAACACATACCTAACATTTTTAATAGAAATACTTACGTCCATATTATAGCAAAACATTTTTTTCACCGCAGGAATGGCCCCCTTAAGGAAAATGTCTTATATCTCGGTAAAAAAATAGCATTGTACTTTAAATGTTATATTCTTTTCAAAGTTTAATCAATAACTCTTACAGTTTTCAGCTTCACAAGTTTTAAAAAAATCTAAAAAGTATTTTAATATTTTTAATTTTCGAAGCGTCTCCAAATTCTACGGATCAAAATGGTCCGGGTAGAATGGCATACTGGCATCCAAGTTTTTGTTCAGCCACCTGGTAAGCAAGTTTTGAAATCTCGATGCACGAGTTCCTTTTTTCATTTGCTTGTAAAAAGTGGTCCTAAATCTTCCAAATCCCATTTGTAAGCCATTTAAAATTGATGCGTAGGGTGGTTTCTGAGACTCAAAATGTTTTGAAAGGTGTACTGCTGCCCATTTCCGTTTTTGGACCTTTTAATAATGAGTGCTCTCCCAGGACTACCTTTCAGTAAACCGTTCTTATTTCCAAAAAAAATGTTTCTATAAGGAAACCAAAAATGTAAGGGCAAGTACAAAATGGCCCACTATGTCCTTTTACCCGAATGCTAAGGGGGCAATTTTGCCCGTTTAGGGCGTTTTTATTAAACTTTCAACACCAAACAAAACTGTAATAGTTCTGGGACAATTAATTTCAGTAAATTTAAAATAAATACTTCATTTTTACATGCATTTACTGCCTTTTTCTAAATTAAATTTATATTGTTGACTTTTTTTTTCAATACATTTTTCACAAAAATGTATTAGGTCTAGTTGAAGAGTAAGCAGACACATTTTGACCTGTCAAATTTTAAATAATAGCTTAAAGTTGCTAACATTTCTTATTTGTCGATGATTCCAAATAAAACTTAAGATTTGTGTTCATGAAACATTTGAATTCTGTTCGATTCTACGATTTCTAGCTGGAGGGCTATTTTACCTTGGAGGGCCATTTAGTTTGGAAATATTTACAAAAACTGATTTACGATTTACAAAACTAAAAAATTTTACAAAACTTAAAATTGATTGAGATTGATTGAGAGTTTTATAAGTTTTATAGTATGAGAATTTAAAAAAAATGTTCAACCCTAGAATGTATGTAAGTAGGTAACCCCCGACTTTGTTTATTAAATAAAAATATTTCAAATTGCGGTGAAGGTAAGTACCTACTTAGTTTAGGATGAAAATTTTCAATTTTTTTTAGAATTTGTCCAAAATTCATCAGTAAAATTGTAAGTTTATTTTTATTTTATTTATTGAAGAAATTTGAAGAAAACTTTAAATTTCTCGAAACTATTTCCCATCAATTTAACAACATGCCCATCACCATAAAATGAAAAACAACACCTGTCATTGTTGTCAATTTATATGAAGAAGGGCTCTGCTGGCTGCTACTAAGGGTTGATAAGTTCTCAAAATAAGTGTCTTGCCTAAGTCATTCAAGTATTGAAGCACCGAACGTTGTGTTTTGTACCCTCAAATTCTTAGAATTATGAAGAGTATTTCTCTTACTTTCTTTGACAACCCTTGACTTTACACACACAAACTTATCGTAGAGAGCAAACAAAAGAAATTGTGAAAGTCTATCTGTGTTGTGCTTGTTCTCTTATATTTGTTGTTCTCTTTGTCCTTTGATTAACTTTTAGAGTCCAAAAACATTTACTTCTCAACAAAAACTTTCGCAAACACATAAATTATTTGTACGTTTTTAAATAACTTCAAGTAACAAAATTCCTTTCGTATAGTTTTTGTAAACAAAAAAAAAAAAAAAACCAAATAAAAAGAAAATATCAAAAAGAAATCAAAGAAAATTTAATAAAAATAAATCAATATGACACAATATAGAAAATAAAATATATGCACCACACAGTCAGCAACATGTCACCCAAACGGGATTGATTGTTGTGGGAGGACAGAAGAATTGGTTACGTGACGCACACCTCAAATAACTTGATTAAACACAGTTTTGACGCTATTGGTTTTTGTTGTTCTTTTTGTTTTTCATTTGATATTGTGTTTGTCTACTCCAATTTATTGACATTTTTTGTTGATTATTTTTTGTTTTTTTCTTAAGATTGAATGAAAAATTGTTTTCATGCAAGAACTACCAAAAAGTTTCGACCCTCTTTTCAGAGTTCTCACCAAGGCAAGGATGAAAGACTTTGACATGTGAGTATTCTTTTATATTCAAAATGGATTTCACCCAAATCAATGTGTGAATACATATTTGAATTTAAAATTTTACAAAATCCAAAAACCATTAAGAAGAAGAAATATTACGTTTCGGTTCCAATATTCTTGTTGGTCGATTACCATTTCAATAATTTATGTATGTTTTGTTTGAATGCATATTGAAGGTATGGGTAGGTATTACCTAAAATATATTTTGTTGTGTATATAGTTTTTTTTGAAAATGATCCAATTTTTCAATTAAATTATTTTGAATGGGAGTTAACTAGAGAAGCACACACATAGAGGGGCACCCATTCGTCTTATATGCCCGACTGAATGAAATAAATGTTAATGTTATTTTTTTTCTCCAGACAGAGTCATTGGCATCGAGATACTCGTATAAAGTTGGCTCGTCTCGACGTTATAATTGAATTCATTATAGGCTATTACAGATTTTAAATAGTTCTCATGTGGATTTGTGTGGTAATGGTGATGCAAAAACCGACGTCATTGTAATATAAATCTAATATATACGCTAGTTTCTATAGAATTTATCTCAGTTTTGAAAGACTTTAACTTAAAGTATAGTACTTATGGGTTAAATATATTAGTAGTCCAGTTAGTGGGAGATTTCGTACTACAAAAGGTGATGTAGTTCCAAATTGCGGTAGGAGTAGTATCCCTTGGAGTAGTGGTTAGTACGATGGGCTAACAAGCCGAAGCTCTGAATTTCAATTTTTTATGGGTATGCCTCTTGCGTAGAATTGAAAAAACCTTCTAGGGTACCTACCTACTAGATTGTTATAAAAAGGAAACCTCAGCTAGCCTTTCGAAACCGACAAAAAATGTTAGGTCCCCTATTTCTGCTAACTACAGGCACATAGAATATAGCTGAGACTGTCAATCAGTAGGCACTGGTTTCTCGCTAGTCGTGCTACAAAATTGATTTTTATTTATAGTGAAGAAAATATGAGAGTTTTGTAAAATTTATAGACATTTTTTTTTACAGGTGAACGTGAAGCTCTCCGGAGAGGGGGGGGGGAGAGTCATGAACGATTTGAAAAATATTTCAGAATTATACCAAGCTCATCACTACCTTCCATTTAATATAGTTCGTGTTCACTCTGAGCCAACACTCAAATTCTTCATGGTGATATTTAGGAACTAAGATAAGTTCTTATCGAAAAGAGTTCCGCTAAAAATTTCATAGGGAGTCAAAAACACCAAAATATTTATTTCAGTAAAACCTCCCTTAATATTAGTTTGGAAAACAACTGGAAAACAATTATCTTGAGACAAATTTGTAGATTACAAAATTTCCTAAGAAACATGACGAGGTATAATTGTTTTCAAAAAATCAACCGTTTCCAAAACCATTCAGTCACTATTTAAAGCCTCAATTATTTTCATACAAAAATGTGCTATGATCACTTCGATTCGACAAACTGTATCTTGTGAATTTCTTCCAATTTATTTCAAAGTGGTGGCTCATATTATTGAGTGAGCGATTTTTGTATTGAGAAATGAATTAGAGGAAATCCAGGTTACACTTATTTTATTTAGTTCAACAAGTAAGGAAGTAGAATTTATTTGAGGAAAAGGCTTTTTTTAATTGGTTACAATAATTTTTACAAAAAAAATGTTATTTTGAGAAGTCGGGGTAGATTCGTCATTTTGATGGGGGCACATTCGACAGGTGCCGAACATATATCTACTAAAAAAAAAATATATAATATAATATTTGTTTCTTGATTTTCATTGCAAATGGTGTGCAAGTCCCAAATACTTTAACGATATGATTAAGGGCATTGCTGCCAACAGTTTTTACCAGTAAAATGGCTGTAAGGTATTTTATCCGGGCCATTGTCTATAATTATTATTTAAAATAAATATTATAATGGATTACAAATATCTACTGTTTTAATGACTGCTGACATTTAACTACAGCAACTTGCCAATACCTACATTGGTAATATTCATATTGAGTTGTTTTCATTCTAATTAAAAATATTTATTTTTAGCCAATTTAACTCATTAAATTATTATTTTTTAATGCTTATGATTATAAGAATCAACGTTGTGCAAAATTATAAGTACCCACTTGAGTAAAATTGAATTCGTTTACAAGCTATATACCTACAAGTAGGTACAAGCACAATTCAATTTCATAACGGAACAAAAACATTTAAATATAAATTAAAAAAGAATATTTTATGCTCAATACCAAATGGCTGCTCATTTTTATTAAAAAGCAAAACAAAAAAAAAATATTTAATTGACAGATTCATTTATATACAATTCTCTACACACAGTGCGTCACATTCGATTCAAGCCCACATTTAGAATGGCAATTTATGTAAATTAACCAATCAATTTATCTGATTATTACTTTTCGTATAAGTTTTCTCTTCATCTCGTCTCCTCTAAATTCATTTAAATATATACAAAAAGCTGCAAATAATTTAAGTTTTTTTTTTCTTCATAAGAGCTCTGCTGTCACATAACTTATCTGATATATCTGAAATTTATTCTTTGAAAAATGTATCTGCTCTGTCTCTGAATCAAATTTAAGTAAGCAAAGAGGAGAAAATCCACAGAGGGATCCATGGCCAACCGCACGACCGTCCGACCGACCACCAAGCAGACATGTTTTTTTGATCTACAAATTACGAAAAGAAGATTTTAGCAAATACGCGAGGGCTAAAAATATATGCAAAAGATTCGTTGATCTTGTATCTGAAATATACATGATAAATATAAAAGTATTAATATACATATCTTATATCTATATGTCTATGTATTTATATTATTTTTTTTGTTTTGCTGAAAACAGGGCAACAGACATCGTTTTTATTTCAACAATTTATTTCACTTAAAATATCAAATGGGTTTCCCTGGCTGATCATAATGATAGGCAGTCTCTTGAGTCTGCCTGTGGCGATGGAGAGGGCTACAAACTGTGATGATATTGTAATCCCACTCTTTCCGGGACAATTATTTTGTTTAATAAAAATAACAGTCAGACAGAAAGTATTTTAAATTCACGTGAAGATGCTGTTTGCACATAAGTATAATACTTATGATTAAGTTTTGTTGGAAAGTTAAGTTCAGACAAGCTTAAACCAAAGAGTTATAATATACAATCAACAAAACAAATGTTCCACTATTAAAGGGTAGTTTAATAGCCCAAGCCCAGTAGCCTTGTAATTTGTGTAGAGAAAGATCGTGTTTCAAATTTAGTAGCTGTGATTGTTGACTGAGTTCTTGATGATGTTCTTCAAATGAAAACTTATGAAGAATTTGACCTCAAACATAAAAAAAAAATACAATCCAATAGACTAGTGCTTTTTTCTAAATAAATCATTAGCAAGATATGATGGGAAAAATTAGGAAAATGGTATATGGTAGAGGAAAAATAAATTGCGCACCAACAGATTGGGGAAAAAAAAGTGGGTTGGGTGTCGAAAACCTTCTTTTTTTTACGATTTTTATCAGAAGTAGACATCGAAAAAAGTTTAATACAAGAGTTGTAGATGTTAAAAAGATCTACAACATTTGTTCTGATAATTTTTCTATATAACCTAAAAAACATTGAGAAAAATCAAAAAAGATTAAGTAAAAAATGACAGTTATTGTGAAAAACATTGTCAAAATTAAAAAAAAAAAAAACACAAAAATCGCATTTATAATTAAACTTTGTGAACTCGAATCTAGTATCAAATTTGCTTAAAAAATTTTTGAGATAACGAAATTCGAACTTCCCAAAAACACTGTTTTTGTGATATTTTGAATAGGTAGGTAAAGAGAGATTTTTATTTTCAATTGTTTATCACTTAATATCTTAAAAAAGAGGATTTAAACAAAAAGAATCAATCTCAAAATTTTATCTAATTATTCTTGTAAAAGACAAAAATAAAAATAAAAACAAAATTGTTTTTTAGCATTTTTCTCAATATTTTTGAGTCATATAGAAAAATTTCGAAACAAAAGTTGTAGATCTTTTTACCATCTACAAATAATGTATTAAATTTTTTTCTACAAGGTGCCACTTTTGATAAAAATCGTAAAAAACACGATTTTCTACAGTACCCCACTTAATGTACCGAATCAAAAATTAGCTAGTATTTATACTTTTCAAATCGAAATCCTGAAAGTGCAAATATTTTGTGTTGAATAATTTGTCGAGTTTGTGAAGTTAGCCATCATACTTTTGAAATTGTTGTTTTTGAAAGTTGTGCCAGCTTGTTCCCGGTTGGTACCGGAATGTTCAAAAAACCCGTTTTTGTCCTGGTCCCACTTTTTTGCAAAAGTTGTTCCAACAATGTTCCAGATGTTTGGACCTCTAACTTCAATATTTCGAAATATCATTTCCAATAGGCAGCCCTTTTTCAAAAACCAAAAGTTGTTCGAAGTGAAACTTTTATGTTTCTGCCAATATTATCAAAATCTGTGAAGAACAAGAGGTCAAAAACGGTATTTTTGATCCTAAAAACCTCATTTTTGAATAGTTTTCGAAAAAAATTCGAAAGTTCTGGCAAAAACCTGGAACAACTTTCAAAAAGAAGAAGTCCAGAAAGAGGGGGACTAAACTTCACTCTCTCAAATTTTTCTTAATTTCTAGTTTCTTTGGGATTTAAGGCAGAAAGAGACAGAAAGAGACATATAAAACTAACTAAACTAACTACAGCAACAAAAATTATCTAACGTTTTGTTTGTATTTTAGTTTTTGTTTTCTGGAGGAAAACTCAATTAGGGATAAAAAATATTTAAGAAATTAAAAAGATTTAAAAAACGCCATTTTATTTTTTTGCTAAAATTTTATCTACTTATATGTTTTTACATTTTAAAAGATTATTTAGGTTTAGCCAAAGAAGAGACACAAATTTTAATTTTAGTAAAAGCCGTTTTATGGAAAAAATAAATGTATTTTTTGTGCAACTAGTAAAATGTTAACTAAAATCTATTAAAAATAATTCTACACCAAAACAAAGTGTCATTTCTAATTTTGTGGGGTTGTGTGCGAATTTTGGAAAACACTCTTTTAAGAAATATGGTAAAATTTCGTTAGATTGATCTATTTGTTAGGGAAGCCGAGCAACTGAAAATTCTATATATGAGATAACATACCTATTAGGTACCTATTATATCTTAGATGAAACAGGTGTTTTTTCGGCAAAATTAACGTATATACATAATTATAGAATTTATAACTGAAGTAGCAGCAATCCGGAGGAGGGCCATTGGGAGGTAGAAACACCCAAAATCAATTTTATACTACTTCAGGTTACCGTATCGAACTAAAACTTTGTACATGTGCAGTTCGGACACATTATTGTTGCGGCGCAGAACCAGCTGAGGGGCATTGGGGGTTGAAGCATCCCAAATCAATTTAAGCCTACTTCTAATTACAGTATCGAACTGAAACTGCGAACATGTATGTAGTTCTTATGGCACCAAAATATTTTTGTGGTGCGGACCCAAAGAGGGTCAAAACACTCCAAATTTAGCCTATTTCACATGATTATCGTATCGAACATCGAACAGAATTTTTTTTTAACATGCATGTATTTCGTTGTATACATAAAAAAACGTTTCAATTTTATTTTTGTACCACATTACCAACTCTATTATTCCAAAATAAAATTCCGTTTGAAAGAAAAATCTTTTTTCATACTTATTAAAACTATGATATTAATAATGGATAAATTTCTTATTTTAGTATTACACTCTCACATCTCATTTAATGAAAGTCAGAAAAAAAAAATATTTCTTATCGCAAAACTCTCTCTAAAAAATTAATTTCAAGGTCGCATCCATTCAAAAATCCGATAGTGATTGTTTCTATCCACATCACGTAGTCGCTGGACAAGCCTCCTTATGCCTTATGTTTATTTTTTTTAACTATCTCATGCGGAAAAGCGAAAGCAACTTACAGAACACAAAAAAAAAAAACACACACAGAACGAATAAATAAAAAAAAACTGCTAACAATCTGTCAATTTTATGTCCGACCTTGAATGGCCGTAAACATTTTTAATGACTTTTACTTTTTTTTTCTTGTATACGAATTTTATGGTGTCTCGATTTCTGAAGGTCTTGGTTTTTTTTGTGAGAAAAAAAACACTTTCAGATGCCACAAATAGTTCGTTTAGTGTTATAGAATCTTAGGAAAAAAAAGGGTAATGTCCTCAATTTTAATATGGTGTTTTCCTTTTCTCCGATTTTTATTTCCTTTAAAGAAAAGTGAATTCGTTTTTATTGTGTGATCGTTTAAGTCGTTTTATTGCTATGAAGGTATAAAGGACGCGCGTTAACGTGCTGTTGGCATTGAGACTCACTCCAGGAATTCAGCGCAAGTGGGGTATCCTTTAAATTGCTTTACTACTTCTGGTTATATCTGGCTTGAAGTGTACCAAAGTCAGAGTTTCAAGCATATTCATGTGCAACATACAATACATTGATGTTTGTCAGTTAGTCTGTTGTTTTTTTTTTTTTGGGAAGGTGGAATATTTATGTTTTTATGGTCTACGTGGTTTTACAATAATGCTGTTGCTATTTAAGTTTTATGAATTTATGATTCTTTTCTTAACCCTTCTAGCGTACCTAAGAGGAGAGAATAGTGGAAGAAATTTTGAAGACAATTAAGCAAATGGTAGGAGGTTTGCTTACACGGTAATTATAATTAGCAAGTTATATGACTTTATGGCAATGTAAAACTATAAAAATTGCTTAACGAGGCCGACGATGGTGATGGTAGTTGTCAAGGTTGAGTGAGATAGTATCATTTGGAAATTTGAAACCAAAGGGTTAAGCAACTAGAAGAATGAACAATATGTCTATGAGAGAAATAAAAAAAATAAATTTAGAGGTGTTGGATCATTATGCTTCGTAAAAGCACTTAAACTGACATGTTTTTTTGGTAGATACTTAGGTAAGAATAGAAAGGGGTACTAAAACTGAATTAAAACAGGCCAATAAGTTTTGAAAAACAACGGCAACACTTACAATATCGTGCTACATTATTTGTAACGCCCGAAGATTAACAAAAAAAAAATGCAAATTTATTCTTTAAGCTATTTTTTCAAAAATACTGTGTTACTAAATACCATTTTTTCTTTTTATGTATAAACCGGATTGTCAAATAATTGTTTATGCTTCGAAAAACCAACGAAATATAATATTATATTTCCTTACACTGTGTTTTTTTAAGATTTTAATAAGCACTAGCTGTTATTATTTAAAAAAAAATCCTAAGCAGCGCTTATAGGTTACGTTTAAAAGCCTTTCATACCAACAACATTACGGAATCTTGTTGAACCGCTCACACCGCACATAAATAAGATTTTGATTGACATTTCCCTTTGTCTCGCTGCTAAAAGATGCTCTATCTGTTATACAAAAGAAAACAATTTGTTATAAATGTGTCTCCGACAACAAAATCAAGATTTTGAAAACTGAAAATGTATGGGAAATCTATTAGATTTTGATGAGATTTCAAACTTTTTAAACGAAATCTAGATTAAGACTTGGTGTGAAAGCCATTTAAGTTTGAAAACTTAAAAAAAAGACTCAGAACAAAAAAAGATTTTTTTTTTCCAAAAACCTACCTACAATAGGTTGGTATTAAACTTAGGTTTTTTTTTTTTGTTTTTTTCTAAGCTTTTATTTTTCTGAAAGAAGCCTTCATCTATGTGAAAAAAATAGCTTAATGGGATCTGAGCAAAATTAAAAAAAAAAAACTGAAAAATATGAGGCAGAAAATGAAAATCACAATCAATTAAATAAAAAAAAAAAACGTTACACTGGCCGATAAAAGTCTCCGTACGACTGCTTTTTTTGCAGTGTCCATACTTTGAAACATCAAAATTAAAGAATTTTGTGAGTATATACTTTATAAGAATAAAATTGTACAAAAATTGTGAATAATACAAAAACTTGGTTCATTTATTATGTAAGAGACACCTCAAACCTCAAAGATAGGTAGATAATAATATTCTAGGGTGCACAAAAATTTATTGCAACACAATATGATAGGTAGATAAAATCCATCCCATGTGCTTGTTACAAAAAAGCATGGCTGCCGTTTTTCGCCGTCGCCATTATTGGCAGCCATGTTTAATTTTATTGAAATCACTATATCATCCATTTTTAGTAACGCCATGTGGTTTTGTGTATTTTTTGAAGTTATAGTTACTACTTTACCGGCGATTATACATATATTAAACCAGTAATAACACATAGATTTTTTCAGCCTATTAATACTGTTTTTTTTTTTGCACAGACACTATAAGTAGAGAAAGAGTAACAACACATTTACATTATATACTGGGATTGTTTTTTTTTTTTTCATTTTGTGTGAAACACAATAAATTTATTAAATTACAGAAGTCAGCCATTGTTATTGATATTCTGACTGATTTATTTTCTACACTGAAAGTGATAGGAAAAAAATAAATACACCAAAAGGTAGGTGGTATAATGTGAGATTCCGGTTGAACGGGTTCTTATGAAATTCCACCGGCAAGTTAGGGTAAAATGGGGCAAAAGACAAAAAAAAATTTTGTACATCTCGAAAAGTATAAAGGTTAGAATTACGAAATAAATTTAATTGAATAGATAAATTGAAATAATGATGAGTTTTCATCAAAAAATTCTAAAAATTCAACTTTTCAAGTTAAAAATTATTTTCCAATATCAAATATTTTTTTGACATTTGAAAATGATGCCATAATGGATAAAGTTGATAATTTTTTGAAAAAATAACTATGCATAATTATGCACATTGAAAGATAATAAAAAATAAAATAAGGCGTCTAATACGGATTATATTTAAAATGCTCCATAACGATTTTTTGAGCTTTAAAAAACAAATACGTTTTTGAAAGTTTATGTGGGTGGTTTAATTGATTTTAAAAATCAGGGAAGGACGGGAAAAAAAAATTTGTCGAAATGACTTTTAGGCTTAGGTGTTGTCTATAAACGCGTGAAAAAATTATATTTTTCAACATTTTTTTCAATGAATAATAGGAAAAACAAAATTTTTTAGTCCAAGTTTTTTGACCGTTTCCAACATTATTTTATTTTTGCCTTTTTTATTTTTACCCTTTTAAACTTGAAATTTACACAGCCATTAGATATTGGTTAAATGCATTTTTGTACATTTTTGTACGACATAACGGTAAAAAGAGTTTTGTTTACGCGTTGCTTAGTTACTATTTACATAAGCCTCATAAAACTATGATTGAACTTTATTGAGCATCAGAATCAAATTTCCTTTAATTTGATATATGACACATAACTGTACATGCTATAAAAGCTTCTCAAACTTGAAAAGAGTTTTACCGAAATTCAACAAAATTCAACAAAATTGTTTGTTTTGGTCGTCGTACTTGACCAGCCAGTGGAGAACGGTAGGTACCGTTGGCTCACAAATGGATTCGAGATGCTTCGCTTATAAAATTGTTACCTTTTTTATTTCTTGTTGGGTTTTTTTTAAGATTGAGGTGTCTCGTGTCTAAATTTAGATGAAATATTAGACTACAACATGTTGTAATTTTTTCTACACAGTTACATATAAAAATAATGAGTAAGAGGTGATTAAGAGCAAATCAATTTTTGTTTTTGTTTTGTTTTTGTTGGTTCAAGAATTCTTGGTAGGCAATAAATATTTTTAAGCAAAAAAATTTATATTTACAGATTTTAGAGAGAAAAAATAAAAAAAAAAACAATTAAAAAGTTGATTTCACTGGATATTAAAATCTGTAACTTAAGTTTTTTGTTGCAGGATTTTAAGAAATTGAACAGATTCTATTAGATAAAATGTTGGTCTATAATTCTGCATAAAAATATTGGGTAATTATTTTTATAAGCAGTGCCACAGAGGTCGATTAGTGAAAATATGTTTTGAATGAATGCGTTAAAATTACAAAATTTAATGAAAAATTTGATAATTTTGAATACTTACAATTTTAGCCCAATTTTAAGATGTGACTGTTCTCTTAAACAATGCCATACAGAATTTATTGATTAATTTCAAAACTGTAAATGATATATTACAGAAAAAAACATCGAGCAAAATGCACTTTTTATGTTCCTTTGACCAATTGTACCATTCATAACATCTGACTATGACTGCTTAAATAATTTAAATTTTTCTATAAACTGTCAACAATTATTTTGATACACAATTTATTTCAATAAGCTTTGCAATATCATAAATAATATCAAAAATAGTATAAATTCGATTTCTTACATAAATCTGTAAAAAAATTTAAAATAAGTTGAGGTATCAACAAAAAGATTGAAACCTCAGTAAAAATACAAAAATAAAATCTTACCTATACAATTGTTGATTGAATTCTGTAAATATAGGCTATACAAAAAAAAAGGATCAATTTTAACATTATCTACTGTAAATCTTACATTTGGTTATTTATTATTTTAATTTTAATTTATTATAATAACAAAGTGATCAGCGGTCATTTTAATAAATGAAAAAATAATGTGGGTCAGCTACAAGCTTCAAAAAGACCATTTGAAATTGGCCGAACGCAAAAACGAACAGGGTCGATAAAATGCCAATTATGAAATATTTTAATTAATTTCACAAAAAAACACATTATGCTTTTTTGATAAAATTTCACTTCTAGAACTTTTAAGTACATTGCTTAAATACAATTGTAAAAGTCTAAAAAAAACTGTACAAAAATATGTAATGAATGTGATAATGATAAGGAAGTATAACTCCTAGCGCGCGTACATGAGTAGAGTACACATACCTTTTAATACTTTTTATTGAAAAAAACTTGTGACACCTGTGGTTTTTACAAACCAGAAATAATTCCTTACAAGGATAGCTTCAATATGAACCTTTATGTGCACAAACATATATCCTTTCTTGACTCAGCAGTTATTAAAATAATTAGTTCGACTCGTTGCTTCTGTTTCTTCCTATTTTCAATTTTTCTTTATTCCCATTCTCAACCCAACCTCATATGCTCGAAGTAATTAAAGAGTTACTTCCCATGTAATATTATTCTCATAACAGCTGCACCCCCAGAGGTTTATCCATTGGCCTTTTTTTTCCTGTTGTCCTGCAGTTTATTCTCGGTTTTCTTGACGCAAATCGTATAGCCCTTCAGGGCAAGGAACACCTTAATTCCTTTGTTATGTTCACTAATTAAGAACTCCAAAATGGAGATGATAACTTTATAATTAAGAAGATGTGCTGTGTGCGTTTGCAAAATTTTGTGTAGGTATAGTAAACCAACACAGTCTGTTGGTTGGTACATTCATTCGATTAGTTTCTTATGCTAATTAGCAGCATCCTTGTGTAAGGAGATGCCCATCTTCATGGAACGGAGTTCAAAGTATAAAATTGGTATAATCATCATCATCACAGTCAACTCCAACTCAACCCAACAACCTAGAATGACTAACTAACAGACAGACAGACAGACAGACAGATCAAAAAACTCTATTCTACTCTTGATGGGTATAATATGTGCGGATCCCCGTCGATGATGTCTTAAAAAGAACCGGCTAATTAATTATCCCGCTTGGTATGTAATGTAACCCAACCAAAGTGGATACTTATTCAGCTGCGCTGTATTCCAACCATGTACTTGTACATGTTGCTTTGGATTAAATAAAAAAAAAAAAAGAAAACAAATGTTGGAAATTTTACTCTAACTTAAGCTTAATCGAGAAAGTCTTCCATACTCATTATGGGTGGCTTCGTTTTGGCTTGGTGGGTTTTTATTTAACGTACAGTGCTGTGGAGAAAAATGCCAATTCCCTGCTGATCCACTTTCAATGATTTTTCTCATACATTCTTAAACCGTCTTTCAGAAGAAGAAATGGTACAAACTGTTTAAAAGAGACTTCTGGGGGATTCCATTTTAGATTTAGTTCTAGAAAGAGTTTGGTAAGTGATGAATTTGGTACATTGGGTACGATTAAGCGCTAAGTATAAGCTGGCTGATGACCTTTACCTACACGGAAAAACATTGAACACATAAAATACAAGAAAAACAATATCTATGATGTCTTTATTATCTACAAAAAGATAATCTTATTATTTAAGGAAATCTGGGGATTGAACCTGAATGTCGAGACTATACCCTTACCCTTACAAAGCCAATTTAGCTTTAAGTGGGAAATACAAATATATGGGAAAATTTTTATTATGAACATTTTAATATAACATTTTCTTCATGAAATTGTTTCTCTATAGAAAATCAATAAGATTTCTATGTAAAACTACTCAACAAGGCAATTTTCTTATTTTTAGGTGGTACTTTTTTCTCTCTGTAGGAATAGTTCTACCAAAGTTCTTTCCTGTCTACTCTTTCTGAGTTTCTGTGACAAATTTCATTTCCGTGGCCATTTCTCTATGAAAATTGATGAAATTTGGTACACTTAGGAGATTTATTTATGGAGAATAATAAAAATCTGGCAACTTTTTAATTTACAAAATGGCGGCTCCAATATGAAAACGATAAACTGAATACAAATCATTCTCTAAGTTATAATTTTGGCCGAATTTATACAAAATAAGTCCTTAAATACTGACCGCAACGTAATTATGCATATTTCAGTTATAACCAGGACAACAAAACTAAGGATCTCACAAAAACAAGGACATTTTAGCCGGCTATATACACACACTTTAGTGAACAGCCTTAGAGCTATTTCTTGGCCTATCATTAGGATTTTTTGTTTGTCATAAGCAATTTCGAGATCTTGCTAATTGATCCAACTAGCTTTAATGGCAAAAACTACATAAAGCGAAATAATATAAAATAACAATGTTCAATAAAACTGAGTATAATTGTTTCTGTGACCCTTAAATATACTTATCTTCGGTATTTTAGTCTGCTGAATTTGATCTGAAGTCAGAAACAATCTATAAAGTATTTTTTTCGAGATAAGGAGGTATTTTCGTGTAAGATAATCTCGAAAACGTGACGTCATAGATTTTTTATGACTTCAGATTCGAATTCAGCAGCCCAAAATACCTTAGATAAGTATATTTTAGGGTCACACAAAAAATTATACTCAGTTTTTGTCGCTGAAATTATTTATTATTGTAGATGCTAGTACAACATTTGAAACTTTTTTTTAGTTATTTTCAGCTATAATAATTTTGAAGAAAAAAACTATGCACCCCACTGTTGAAACTACACATTTTGTCTGTTTTTTTTCGCTACGTTGATCACGCCAATTATAAAGTCATCACCCGTACCCGTTGGAAAGCACCAACTTGTCTCTCTGTCATTTACTATGCAAGTCACGCAACTTCAAGTGCTTCTTTTGTCTTTTTTTTGCCGGATCTCGCCTGAATGTATGCAGAGCTAAAAAATATATGATGGTTTGCATGACAAGCATAATGACTCCGTTGTCTTGTCATTTTATCCTGGTTTCCATTTTTTTTTTTTTTTTTTTTCATTCTATAAGTTTTGAAATAGCTAATATAACACTGATGGAAGCTTTGAGCAAACGGGTAACCAAAATTGAAAGGCTTTAGGGATTATCATTTTGTGTTTCAAAAAGAACAAGAAGCAGCCATATTTTCTTTTGTCTCTTTAATTTGAAACTGTTTTCTATTCCTGATGGACTTAATAATTTCTTCAAATTTTGAAGGGAGGGCGAAAAACGTGGATAATAGTGGGTAAATAATGAAGATTGGGCGGATGGGTGAATATGAAGCGACAAGAGGATGTCAGATAGGGTGGATGTTTGAATATTGAAGAATTGTTATTATATTCATCTTAAGCCCGCTGTGCAAATTTTAGCACAAGAACGATATTATAGTAAATGGAGGGTAAAAGGAGTGTGTTTTTTTTTGTTTCTAGAACGAGTAGATAGATGGAGGTATGTGTTGTAGCTAAATATAATTCATGGATGGAATATTTTGCTGTTCAAAATTTAATAGCATGAAAAATTAACATACGTATAGCGTGTTTTAGCAAATTGGAGGATGTCAAATACTTATTCTTATTCCAAGAAAATATTTTGTGAATTTTAAAATACGGATGCAAGTAGGTTAATTTATTTGAATGGTACGATGGATGTTGGTATAGCTTGAAAATGAAATTTCATTTTCGTAAATATACTTTGGTAGGTAGGTACCTTAAAAGATAAGCTTACCATCCTGCATAACACCAAATTAAGGTATATGTTTAAGATATATAGGTTTATACCTACTTAAATGCATTTTGTTTTATGAAATTAAAAGTATAGAAATTAAGTTAAGGTCTTTTTAAGAATCTGTTATTAAGTCTTTCATGTTTTACCGCAAAGTTTCTTAAAAACACAAGTTATTAATTAATCAATAAATCTTTACCTACAAAACTTTAGAGGATATTCACATTTTTCTTTTATTTTATTTCAGATTCTTCAATAAAGGATTTGTTATGGTAAGTTGAACATTTCTGTGATTGAATGTTGTTATTATTTGGTTCAACAAAGCTGCTAAAATTTAATATTTTGTTCGGAAAAAATTAAGCAAACGATATTCTTAAATCAATATTTGCCTACCTAACTTTTTTCGTTTTCGGCTACTAAATATTTCTTAGATTACACTAGTTTACAAATTTTCGGTTCAGAAAAAATTACTTTTTAAATTAATTTTGGGTCGCTGAACAAGAAAATGACATTCATTTATTTTTTCCAAAGAAGCGTTCTCGAAGTATCAGCAAAAAACATGTTTTTTGCTATAATTTCATATTTTAGCATAACTATCAATAACGGTAATTCTAAGTTTTAAATTCTTGAATTTTTTGAAAAGAAATTGTTTTTTTTTCTTTACAACGATGTATTGTTTGTGTAAATCGGACCACAAACCATCGAGTAACAGCCGCTTAAAGTGTACAAATACATGATTTTTGGACCTTTTTGGAAAATTATTTTACTTTAATCGTTCCGTTAAGAGAGAAACAAAAATATAAAAACATACTTTAAAGATTTCAGGATAAAGATAATGATTTTACAAAACTATTAAGTCTTACTGCATAAAAATCGCACTAAAAATGTGAAAGTTGTAAGAAATGAAATGAAGACATACCATGCCATATTAATCTTTTTTATACCAAAACAGGTGCGTTAAATCGTAGAAAAGTTCAATATTGTTCGTCGAAACCATATTTTTTTGAAGAATCTGACGTGGTCTGCCTTCACGATTTTTATGCAGCAAGACTTAATAGTGTTTTAAAATCATTATCTTTATCCTGAAACCTTAAAAACATTTTTTTTTTCTCTCTTAACGGAACGATTGAAATAAAATAATTTTCCAAAAGGGTCGAAAAATCGTGTTTTTGTCAACTTTGAGCGGCTATTACTCTATGGTTTCTGTTCCGATCAAAAATTAGAATTACCGTTATTAATATTTATGCTAAAATATGAAAATAGAGCAAACAACATGTTTTTTGATGATATCTCGAGAACGCTTCTTTTGAAAAATGAATGAATGTCATTTTCTTGTTCAGCGACCCAAAATTAATTTAAAAAATACCTTTTTGTACAGGTACTTTTTTCGTGTAAGCTAGTGTTATACATAAATCATTTGCGGGAAAGTTATTACAATCCCCGCAAAAGTTTTTCATTCGTAGCAACTGTATTACATTTGACCCAAATTGTTATTCTATTACAACAAACAATGAAAACCAACCCATTCGTTTGGAGATCATTTTTAGGAGTTGATTCAGGCAAACGGAAATGCTTACCACATCTAAACACGTTTTTGTTTACTAGAAATTTTTATTGTTTGCAGCAAACGAATGGTTAATTTGTGAAGAACCTCTTAATTTACAACGAATGACTGCAGGAAAACAATTTTCTTACTAATTCTCTTTTCTTACTCTATGTTTTTAGTGTGCATTCTATGCTACACGAAAGTTATCTAATTCGTGGCGAAATGGAAATGGTCTTGGTTTGAAATCGAGAGGTCACAGGTTCAATGACCGGTGGTACGTTGATTTTTTTTTTTTTAATTTCGTCGTTCGCATAAATTGTTCCACTGAAACGAATTTAAGAGTTTGCTGCAAAACGAAGTTGAAGTTGAAAAATTACTCTCCAACAAACGAAAAGTCATTCGACGCAAACGATTTGTTCTGTCATTTTGTTTATAGTTATGCATTTGACTCCATTAATTCATTTATCAGTCAGTGGCAGAATGACAAGATACTCGCTTCGTAATCGATTGGTCGCCAGCCGGTTCAACTCCAGGTGTTACCCTTAACTTTATTTTTTTATCGTTCGCCAAAAGTGTTGAGCCCAAACAATCTCACCAAAATTTGCTGCAAACGAAGTCGATAAGTTGCCCAGCAAACGAAAAAGTCTTGGGGGCAGTTTTTTATTGGCCGCAATCAATTTGTTCTCTTAGTTTTAAACATATCGAAATACAAAAATATAAAATGGAACGATTTTTTAAGCCAGATCTGATAAAAGAACCAAAATGGGAAAATTTAATGTCCAGACTTTTTTTTAAATCAATCAATAGTACACCAAATGGAAATTTTGTTCCATTTTGTTGATTTAACCACAAAATCCAAAAAAAAAACAAAATTTCAAAACTAAAACCCACAAATTTTGTATTTGCGCAAAATCTTCATTTTATAGAATTTTTAGGAATTCTGATTTTGGACAATTAATTTGATGTTAACAAGTAAACAAATTAAACAAATAAACAATTTGCCTTACTGTCCTAATTCGGAATTCCTAAAAATTCTATAAAATGAAGATTTTGCGCAAATAAAAAACAAAGTAAAATAAAAAAATTGAGTCAAAGTGATATCAATATGATTTTGCTTAAAGTTGTAAATCATGAATTCAATGCTGACCGACTTTGAATTAAAAATAATATTAATGTAAAACCGAAGAAAATATCTCTGGGCATTTCCATTTTTTGAAAAAAACGTTACGTAGTCATAGAAAATTGGATAAAAAAAATGTCTCGGGACGGAAAGATCATTCTAAAATAAATTTTGATTGTTTTTTATTTGTTAAATGATTTTTGTTGTTATTTTTATTTGTTAAATGACTTTTATGCATTGACAGCATTGACACAATTTAATAAAATTTTTCAAATTTAATTACGGGATTTTGGGCTTTCTGGATTTTGTGTTTTCGGGATTCTGAGTTTGCAGGTTTCTTAGTTTTCGGGATTTAGGGTTTTTGGGATTCTGGGTTTTCTGGATTCTCGATTCTCGGGATTTTGGATTTTCTGTATTTTTAGGTTTCGGTATTTTGGGTGTTTGGGATTTTGAGTTTTCTGGATTTTGGGCTTTCTGGATTTTGGATTTTAGGATTCTATCCGTTACATCTTCCATTAGCTTTGTTTGAAACAAAGTTAGTTTTTGTTTTATTGAATCTAATATACCCAAAAAATCATTCCGGCAAAGCTTCCATAACTCAAAACCTGAAATTCAAGTAGCCAAAACCAGCACTAAAATCAATTAAATTTAGGAAGATAAGGCTTATTTTGGCTATAATGGCTACCAATATGCAAGTGTATCTCTACGTTAGACTGAAACACAATTTATTTTTTGTTGTTCTCGTCGAATAAGAAGGTTCCAAAGAAATTGCTGTTTTTTAGTTCAAATTTCTTAAATTTCATTTAGAGATGTCAAGAATACATTTTATGGAAAAAAGCTCATTTTTGAGATATTAATTTCGTATAAGCAAAAATACATATAAAGTTTTCAAAAATGTTTTTTGCAACAAAATAATCTGTAGAAAAACAATTAAAAGACTGTTTATATTCATTATTCAGAATAAATATTGATGAATAATTAGTTAAATGCTCGAAAGTTGATTTATTTGTTAAGTCTTGTAATAATCGTATTATCTTAATATTTATTATAAATAAATAAAAACTAAGAATTTTGTGAATAAATAATTTTTGTCTTTATAAATTATTTTAGTTAATACAAAATTTTGAATTAATTTTTGTTTCTAAATCTTTCATACTTGACTTTTTTGTGTTTACAAAAATCTTAGTTGTAATTTTAAAATTATTCCAGCAACACGATTATTTAAAAAATAAATAAAATCAATACTAACAAATGTAATTTTTTGTCATATATTTGTGGTGATTTGACGGTTATAACAGAATCCCTTAAATTGAAATAATTCAATCCTTCCAAACAAATAATGTTGGTGGATTCTCAAAATTCTTATAGGTCGAAAGCTTCAAGATAAAAATAGAGGTGAAATATCAAAACTATTCTGTAGGTATGATATATCTCATAGTTTTTGAAATTATGGCGTGTCTTAAAATCAATCTAAATCAATTCTATTAAATCAATTATTCTATTAAAATTATTACAAAAAAAACTATTTTTATCACTAAGAACTTCCAAATTTAATAGACACCAAGACTAGTTTAATTCACTTTAGTCTATATAAAAGCTACAAGGTATTTCATTTGCTAAAACAACTTCCATGGCCTACCTCAATATCCAAGTAGGTATGCCAAAGTAGGTAGGTAAATCTTATTAAAAGATTTCCATTTTTATTAATTTTAGTGTCATTTACTTAGAAACATCTTCCTGAAAGTCATAAAATAAAATTATTTATACCTACTTCTGCCCGTCATTAACCTCAATTCAACAAAAAAAAAAATAAGGTAATCCGTCTGTCTGCCAGTATGTCTGGCAGCGTGTGAAAAAATAACAACTTTTATGTGATTTTTATTTAATAGATCAGCGATTAAATTAATTGTTATTAGGTTATAAAAGTGAACAATCAAAAAAAAAAAAAAAAAAAAAAATCTCAAATAAAAAAAAAAAAACAAAAATTTTATTACCTATTAAAATCCAATAAACAAAACACATACCATCACCATGTCATGCAGTAAGGTTCACGTACCCAATTTGTTAACTCCCTCTCTTCATCATCTACATATGCGATTTTCTATCTACTTCCGGTCACCATAGCAAAACAATGATTTTTTGATAAACAATGAGTGGAAAGAAAAATTAAACAAAAATTATGCGGGTAAACCTATCATCACCGTTAGAAACCAAAGTTTACCGGCACACTTCCCTTGTGTAGGTACCTATAATATTTTTATTACTCCACTTTTATTAGCAAATTTCAAAGCAATCAAAATTCATCATCATCATCGTTTGTGTCGGTTGGTTGTGTCGTCTTCCTGACTTGAGTTGTAGGTAGGTAATCCAACAAGACAATATGCCTAGCAATAACTATTGTTTAACGACGCGCGGGCGGCGCTTCATTGCATAATTTTATTGACTTGTTTATTTCGGGCACTAAAATTGCTAGAAAAGTGCTGACAATGAGCCGAACTGAGGTAGGCAATAATTTAGAGAGCTATATCACCTGTAACTGTGACTCTGTGTTAGTCAAGATGAAAACCTATTGAAGCTAAAGTGCAATATTCAAATAATGTAAGTTAGGTACAGAACATGCTACAAGTCAAGTCATTGTTAGCTTTTATTCGAGTTAGGTATAATAAAGCACTCGATGAACAAAGCAGGCAAAACCTCCTTCCATCATTCAAGTTTAACATAAGTTCTGTGCAGGCTGGGTCTGGGTCTCTGATCATCAACTCGCAACATCACAGAGAAAGAGTGTCATTCGTGTCGCTTGCCTTTTACTCTTTTGAATGGCAGATGATGGCTTGGACGTAGTAAAACATTATTATTACACCGTTTAGTTGCAAACGGGGGTCGTAAAAACTCCACTGGTGCTTCCACTTTTTGTGTTTACCAGTGTGCCGGGCTTCAGATGGTTTCTGGGATGTGTTTTTGTTTTGTTTTTTTTTGGTTTTATGAATGAAAAAGTAGTAGAATTTTATTGCCTTAATGTTGGTATTTTTGTATGTGAGACTGTGCGGGACCTATGTTTTTATGAGCCATGTATGCTTTAGCTTTTCTCTGTTCCGTATTTGTGTGTTGTTGTTGTTTTTGTTGTATTTATTTTGTTTGGCAAGGTCGTCTCGAAATTTTATACGAGCTAAACAGTAAAAACGGTTACGTAAATTTTCACACTTAACTTTCTGAACGGAAACGTTGCTCTGATGGCTGACTGCCTGGCTAAGGCGGGCTATAATATGTATTTAGTATAGGTACAGAGATGCGAACAATTTAACGATTAGGGGCGGTGGTGGTGGTGGTGGTGGTGGTGGTGGAGGTGCTAGCCGCGCCATTGATGGTGTCATAAAATCGTGTGTCTGGGTCGGTGGCGGCAAGCAAGTCATGATCATGATAAATTACATTAAATATGGCTAATACTTGATGTTAAGGTGTAAAAAGTTAGTTAAGTGATAAGTGTGTGCTGTAAGCAAAACAACAAGAACAAACATATTATCTTATTCATAACTTTACAATGCGATGACTTCACGATAAAATTATTTCGAGGTATCGAAATAAAATTATGAATTTTCTGCTCATTTGTTTTCTTTTCTCTCTCTCGGGTATTTATCTGACAATTAATCTATTTTTGGGTCGATAGGTGAACGACTGCGAGTTATATTTTGAAAAGATGAGCAATAGACATTTTTTGGGGATTTTTATGAGGCCAAGGTTAAGAGATTGAACAATGAACATATTATTTTATAGGCATGGAGGGTGTAGTTAATATGGGGCTGATGGCTGCTGAAGGTCACCATAGGAGTAAATAAGATTGTTTCGTGGAGATTTTTATGATTTAGGTAAGAAAATAAATTTTGTTTATTTAGAGAGATAAGAAGTTCTTGCATTACCTACATATTATAGAATTTTTTTAAATGAAATAGTATGTTTATTTTTGGCTCTTATATAGGCGTACCTACCAAATGAACCAAATTGTTGCTATTTAGAATAAATATGTTTCAATAGAATACTCAGCTTGAAAAAATCGATAGTTAGACTTTGCTACTTCATATTTAGCAACGAGTATAGTGAAAATTATAGATAATCCCCATAAGAAACCTTATCATCACAGTTTTGAGAGCTATACTGAAACCTATAAATCTTAAAATAACGTACAATTTGTTAACCTATAAAACTATCAGGACCCCATTGATTCTGAAATAGGGTTAGGGCCAATAAGACAACTTTTTAAATGTCGATTGTTAAACATCGTTATTATCAAAATGTAGACAAAAAAATGCCGATTAGTTAAATCGCCAGCCAGTTAAATAACAGCCAAAAATCCTAAAAAAATAAGTAATTTTCTCATAATTTTTGTTATTTTTGGCTGTTATTGTAGAAATAGTTACAACTTCAGGAAAAATGTGAACGACAAAGTTGTGTAAGAAATTAAATGTCTTTTAAAAAAATCAATTCAATCTAATTTCTTTTCTTTTTTACTGCGTTAAAGTAGCATAAAATGCTGCTGAGTTATAGATATTTTAAAATTTATGGAAAATCTTCACACGCTTAGGGCGAGTTCTTAATATTAATCCCGAGGGCTCATTTTTTAGGGGAATTTTAAGTTGGGTATTTTCAACAGAATTTTGCTTGGAAAGTGTTGAAAAAAAAAACATTCGCCTCAAAAATAAAAGCACCCTAATGTTTATATTATTGAGTTTTTGGTGCAAAGCGATCCAGTTTTTTGCTTGGCTCTGCTCTACATAGCTTCAACAAAAATAAAATTGAACCACTTAGAATGAATACCTACACTGAGAGAAAAAATCGATTACGGCACACGAAAATATTGCCCAAATGACTTTTTCGTTTGCTAGACATTTTTTCGGCTTCATTTGCAGCAAATTGGTATATTCTGCGAACGATTTAAAAAAAGTTAAACGTAACACCTGTGATTGAACAGAAAGGTCCGCTTACGAAGCAAGTATCTTGTCATTCTATCATATTATTGGCGTATAGAATGCATATAAAAAAAGAACGAATCTTTTGAGTCAAACGACTTTACCTTTTTTGAATAGTAATTTTTCGACTTCAACTTCATTTTCAGCAAACTCTTAAATTCGTTTCGGTGAAATAATAAATAAATAAAAATTTTTTTTTGGCGTAACACCGTTAATTGAACCTGTGACCTCTCGACTTCGAACAAAGGCTGTTGGTATTGCGCCACGAACTCAATAACTTTCGTGTAGCATATTATAATGCATTTGAACTCCACAAGCAAAGAATCAATTATTGAGAAGTTTTGTTTCCTGCAATCATTTGCTGTAAATGAATTGTATATTTACACTAAAAGTGAAGTTCCTTGCAACAAACTCTAGTTCCTTGCGAACTATGCATTCGTTTGCTGAAAACGGTGTGAAGAAAAGGTGTTTAGATGTTGGAAGCATTTTCCTTTGCCGCAATCAACTCATTAAAATGATGCATGATGTTTGATGTCATAGAATTACAATTTGAGTCAAATGTAATACAATTTCTGCAAATGAAAATCCTTTGCGGGGATTGTAACAACATTCCAGCAAATGATTTTCATTTAAGTGAAAGAATATTTATGAGCCGCAAATGAAAACAAAAATATTATTTTTCTGAGGGTAGGTGTTAAGTGACATATTTTGTATTCAACATTATTTTTTTATTAACTTTAACCTGTTGAGAGACTCAAGCTCCTTAAAAGTAAGATTCTTGAAAAACTGCCATTTTTTTTTTTTAACAAGATGGTGACCAAATTGATCACAATACAATGCGCATGCACTCACTAACGCAAAAAATTGGTCAACACCTTTTAAGGGAATTATTCCATACGATACAAAATTGTATTATCCCATTTTATTAAGAAGCAGTTACCTACTAACATGTACATACCAAAAAAAGGGAAATTTTACATTTTACTAAAAAAAAATTAAATAGGAAATTATTAATCATTCACTACTCAAAACAATACAGACATATTATAATCATGGTCTAAGATGACAAACCAAATCAACTAAAAGGGCAATTTTCATACAATAAAAACAAAGAAAAGTAATATGTTTTGCCAACACTAACAGAGCCATCTGTTGTACGTCTCTTGACAGATCAAAATGCCTTGAATCGTTGAAAGAAAGAATTGGATTCAAAACCTATTTATGTTAGTACTTATGTTAGTCTAAAATTTTAACCCTTTTCTATTTATTATTTTGAAAGTTTAAAGTATTCATCCTTTACTAAGTCTTGATATAATAGCCAGATAAAGCTCAGTTAGTATTCCTAGGATTTTTTTTATTTTTTTTAGGTAGAGTTTATAAAAAAGGTAGTGTTATAAATTTTGAAAAATATAATTTCTTTCTTTCTTGGAGTTATTAATGCCAAACGGCTGGGACACATACATACACATTACATAAGTTACACAGCTATAGTGCATTCCAAATCTGACAGATTTTCAATACATCGTTCATTTACTTGAAGACTGTCATAACTCAAAACTCTTAACTCATGGAATAAAATAGATTCCTAGTAATTATTTTGTCTACTTTATATGTTAGAAGAGATAAAATGCCATTAAAATCATTGAAAATGTTTAAACACGTTTTTCTCAAAATCAAAATTTTTTTCGTTATGACAGTCTTCAAGTAAAATGTGTAAGAAATTTTAACTTCATCAGAATTTTTTTCATTGCTTTGTTATAAAGAATTCTTCGAATGGAAAAAATTGTGCGCAATTTCGACACACATTCTTTCACAAATAATAATTTCAAACCCAAATATTTAATAGTCTTATTAGTCTGAAAAGTTTCACAATCTTCTAATACTAACATAATGCACTCCAAATTGCAAGACCATTGTAAATTGTCCACAAGAATAATTTCTGTTTGTGTGCTTTGAAAAGCTTTGTTTTTGAAAGTTTGTAATTCTTACGGTCACATATTAGAACTTTTTTCAACAAAATATTTGAAAAACATAAAACTTAATAGTTAATATATGCTTTTTGTTTTGAAATGTAGAGTTTTTTTATAGGTAACTCATTTTAAGCCACATTCCCCTACGTAAAAATGATGTCCCATTTACATTAACAATTTAATTGCGTTTTGTCAATACTCCTTTATGCCTTAGGTACCTACATCAGGTTTTTAAATTGATTCCATACATTTCATGAAATAAACTTGCTCGAAATTCGATTTCAAAATACTTATCACAACCCACTCGACTCTGAATTAAGTATTCACCATTCCGATATATAATTTGTGCACCAATTGAGTTCTTCATATGAGCTTTGCCAATTTCTTGTTTAAATCTCAAAAAAAAACAGTCTTTCTTTACACAATTTCAATGAGTATATCGCTACACTCCAGATAAAATACCTCGAAAAGAAATAGGTAGGATATAGGTACCTAATGTATTTAATAATTTATGATTCACATTTTGTCTTCTTTATAAGCAACTTGGAAAAAAAATGCAAAAAATACCTACTCTTATTATTTGAAAATGTATATCTTTATCTCGAGGCTTTTATACAGTGTGGTTCACTAAATTAATGTCACATTTACCAACCATCTTTAAACTAGCACAGTTTCTTACCAAACAAGCACATCTCTATAAATGTGACTTTCAAGACTGGGGAACTCCTATTTATCTGCTTAGTCTACATTATAAAAAAGGATACCTACTAAATTCGAAGAGAATGATAAATGAGGTACCTAATAGCTGTCATTTATTTTCCCTTAGATCTGACCCGGAATGGATTTTCTTTCAATATTACATGTATAAAAAAACAACACAAGATCCAGTTTTGTGTGTTGTTTTTGTTACATAAAGTTAATTTGAAAAGAGAATCCTATCCGAATCAGATCTGGGGGAACATAAAACACCATGTCCGAAATATTTGCAAGTGATCCTAACTATTCGAATCGTAGTGTATTTTTGTGAAAGGAAATTCGAATCAGAAACTTATGCCAAGGCTATAAATCCATTATCATTTTTCAGCCTTTTTTATGTCTCGATCCCATACCTACTCTCACTCTCCTGCCTCCAAAATGAGTTCTGACTGGTGCTATGGTAAAGATTCACCCTCTTGCGCGATAAATTTACTAAACAATTTATACTTGTTCTCGGACAAAATCTGCATAATGGAAAACTTTTTTTTTTTTTTGTATTTTTGTACAAAGACAGAGACATGGATTTGCTTTTAAACTTTTCATTCCTTTTTATTATTGTTTGTTCTTCTTTTCTATTCGATTCGTCGTCGTCTGATGATGGTTTTCTGATGTGTTTGCTTGGTCTTGAAAGGGAAATTTATCCTATACCTATTTGTTTTTTTTTGTTTTTATTTTTCTTAACAATACAACATTTTAATGATAAATTATTATCATTGAAAAGTTATTTTCTTGTTGAAAGCAAATAACGAAAAAAAATTTAATGGAAGACTTTGGATATCCTGTGCAATGAATCACATGCAATGTAATGGCTGCAATATATATTTTGTTTACCTTTATTCGTGCTTCTTTTCCAATTCTGGGAGTAAACTTTTGGTATACCTATACTTACTTCGAGGGTGTATTAAATAGCTGTCTTACATCAAATATTGATGACTGAAGATACGAGTACATTGAGATATTTGAATGATCACAACATTAGAACTCCAAGAAAGCAGTAGGGATAAATTGTAGACACTTTAACGATCAAATCAATCATCAATGATAAGATGACATTAAGTTGCTATGAGACGCGTGGTTATGGTTTGATATTTATGTAAATTCTGTGCTATGGAATAAAGGATGTGTAAATTGTATGGTAACGCTCTGCGGCGGTTGGTAAATGCTTTGAAGGTGATAATTACACAAGCTCAGTTAAACTAAATCTGCTAACAAAAACCTACCCATACGCGATGTTTTTACCCCGATAAATAGTCCCGTTTTGATTCTCTCATAGCTTTTTAAACTGCGATATCTTTCGATTTTACAAAAATATTGATTTCAACTAATTATGTTCACTTAAAGCTTTCTTTGAGGCGAAGATTTTTGTAAACACACTTCATTCATGTCATAGAGTATTATAGGACCGTTTTGATACTCATTGTCACAAATACTCCATTAAATTGATTGAATTGGAAAACGTTACGCAAAGGTATGGATAGTTCAATTGAACTATTCAACCACCCAATTTCATTCATAACACTATGCATTTTTCGATTTTATAGCACTTTTATGTGGTACTTGACCAAAGGCGTACGCAAGATTTTGATCAGGGGGGGATCATACTCATTTTAAGAACCAATTTTATGGAACTGAAATAAAAAATGAATGAGTTTACACCCTTGGACATTACCCATTGCTTTAACACATTGAATCAAGATCTCAATAAATGTAGTTAAAAAACTTATGAAAACAAAAAAAAAAAAAAATTGTTTGTACCTACTTTTTGCTTCGAAAAAGATATACATAAAAAAGACAATAGACGTTTTTTGCGGTTTTTAGTGAGAGGAAAATGTTGGTATGTTTTATAAATAAAAAATTGAACCATACCGTATCGATTTTATCTTTTTTAGATCTTTTTTTTTATTGCGTGAGATTCAGACAAAATATCAAAAAATATACAAATTCATGGAGAATAGTCTATAACTCATTCATAGTCCCAGAGTGTTCTCGGAAATGACTTTCCCGTTTCGACCATTATTAACCGTTATTTTCTTTCTAATAATGTCAAACGAAATATTTTTGAGTTTCTGGTGTCGTGGTCTTAACTTTGTATCATATAGTAGGTATCGAAAAATCATGATTATATTTTTTTCTTTAATCATATTAAAACAAGCGTGACCCTATCACCGTTTTGATTGTCAACGTCACATATCAAAATTGAATCAATAACCAGTTTGATGTGATTGATTTATCCAGACTAATATTTAGGTAGGTATAGGACGAATTACCAATTTCACGGAATGAACGTTTGTAGCCCCACCTGGTAGATACCTAAATACAAATTTTATATTTTGTCACTGTGATCACAATCCAACATCTTTTATTTGAATACAAATATACCTACCTGACGTTTTTTCTTCATTTTTGAATATTTTTTTATTTTATATAGGAATAAGTACCTAAGCCATGCAAGAATTTATTAAGACAATTTTGCAGTAAGCTAAATTTAATCGATCTTATTGTATTACTTTTGAGCATTTCAATTTCGAGTTAAAGGTTATGATAGCGTTCCTGGAATGATTTTTCTGGTATAAGAATCCTATTAGATGGAATAAAATTAAAAATCACACACTGTTTTAAAGCTGATACATTGGGATTTGGGAGATTCATCTTAATTCATCTTATATACCTATTGTAAGTATAGTTTTAATTGTAAAAAAAGCTTGGAACTCGCATCTTCCACCTCCAAGATTATGACCCATAGGTAGGTATACTACTTACACAGAAAAAAATCGACCACATAAAAAAGAAATGATACCACAATAACAAATAAATTTTATCCAAGAAGAAATCTTCTTATTTTTAGTAGTAAAAATTTATTAAAAATAAAATTTTAAATAAAGAAAAAAAATGGATCATGTCGGGGGATTGAACCTTGAGTTTCGAGATTATCTGATGGACACTCTTTAACACTATGCTAGCCTACTATGTACCTATAAAATACCTAAAAGCTTTAATTTCGGTTTAAGTGCCAAGTGCAAAAATAATGTGTAAATTTTATTAAAAATTTCAGTAAGATTTTCTTCATGAAATCAAAAAGGTTTCTGTATGGAAATATCTTGCACTAATTTTAATAAGATTTCTATGTAAACCAGCTCAATAAAGAAATCTTCTTTTTTTAGGTGGTAGGTGCCTACATTTTTCTCTGTGTTCTTAGATAAGTACCAAAGTTAAAAAGATAAATAATAATACGTACCCACTATGTGGATAGGTAGGAAGATTGTAGGTATGTAATACAAGAAGTCCCATAAAGCTACTAATCGCAAATCATTATTATAATGAATCAAGACAAAAAAATGTTTAACACACATATAAATTTAAGCCGTTCACCGAATCCAAATAGGAATCTATAATGTGTCTGGCTGGGGCAACAAAAGTCTCTACAAAAATCTTTCCATTTCACGACATGAATTGAAACAATTTAGATAAAGTGAATGTATCTATACTTGAGTATATGTTAGTATATAGGCAGTATAAAGGTGCGCTCTGATATAGGTACCCACTTTATTAAGTATAGACGACATACTCACACTTACTTGTCAACTTTGTACCTATCCATACCCTACTAAAAAAAATCTTATTTTTGTCAATAGAAAATTGTGTGTGCGGCTTATATATTCTAGATAGGAAGGTGGTTATATATTTAGATAGGTACCTACATACATATATTAACTACAAATCAAGTCCACAAAAGTCTATGAACCCAAAAAAGTAACGTGCAAATGTCTGCCACCAGAGTCGTTAATTTTAGCAATTGCCTTAAATCATTTGACATTTAAGCTAACTAGTATGGTATTGAGTCACACACCATGAAAAAATACTAAAAAAAAAATAAAATAAAACAAAAATATCACACACACACACATACCACACCCAGGCCGGTTCGCGTGACTTATAGCCGTAAAATTTATTGATTTTTTCTTATAGAAACTGATTAGCTATTTCTAGAGGCCGATGGAGTGGATAAAGCTAACTAAAACCTTTAAATAAGAATGACTGTGAAAATTGCGAATAGGTTCCTATAGGCATTTCTTTTTAAATAAAACAAAAGAAAATAAAACGCATTCTACAAAAAAAGAGTTAAAAAACGACCTTCGTTTTTGTTCACAAACAAAACTCAAGGATTTTTCGCCTTACGTCAATTAGCTTGAGAATAAATCGTTCTTACCTTGATAATGTTTCCCAGATAGTCGTGTTCCCAAACACGAAGAAGAAACAGCAAAAAAGAAAACAATCACATTCAAACTTTAAACTATGCGAAACACCCGCAAACTACCTACACCAAGGGACCTACCGAATTCTATTTTAGTCATTACATTCATCAGAAAATACCACAGCAAACATCCATTCGCATTCTATTCATCGTTCACCACCACTGTTCCGCAGCCATATGCATTTGCAACTTCACAATCAGACATCATTTCCATTGAATTCCGGTTTTCATTCAACCACCACCACGCCTATTTTTTAATGGCGTCTGGTTTAAAAAAAATGATGGCTGCTAAAACCATTCATGTTTTTGTTGTTGTTTGACTTTTGCGCATTAGCTGTATGTACCCATGGTAACGGCCAATGGCAAAGGAGTTATGTTGGAATGTATGCGTTGAACAAACCCTTTGTAATTGTGTTGGCAAGATGGCTTACCGCATATGTAAATGTATAAGTGAAAAGGGAAATTTTTATTGATTTGTGCTGTGGTTCATGTATTAGATAAAGAGTTTAAGTTGCAGCCACCTGTACGGAATTGGATGAACTATGAAGTTTGTAAAATTGCTCACAGATGGCTATAGTTGGTGCGTTGTTTTGTTTTTCATAGAAATTTTTTGTACGAATGGTTCTTTGCAGATTTTTCGCATAAATTCACTGCATTGTTTTTTCCGTAGGCAGTTAGGTAAGAAAGGGAAAAGTTTGGTCCTTGATATTTTAATCAATAATCGCAGGGATATACCTATTGTAATTGTGATGAAAAAAGCTTTTCATGGGCGTAGTTCGCAAGCTCTGCTTTTGCAGCAAAACAAAAAAATACTTTGGGTGTAGGTGTATTAATCTATATTTTTGCACCATTTTTCAAGGCTTTAATTTTTTCGTTTTTCTTTTTTTGCGGTTATTTCGACAAAATGTATTAAAATTCAAAAAAGGTTCGTCTTTTAATATTTAATTCTGAGCTACATCAGCAGATGTGGCAGGCATTTTTGATGTTTTTAGATGGAATAGGGAAGTTTGTAAAAAAATAGACCTGAGTATAGTTAGTAGGTACCTATTTCTATCTTATATTTTATTTCTCGTTCTTAAGCATAAGTATACGCAGTTATATTTTATTTTAAGCATTCAAAGCAACTTACCTAAACTTTTTATTGTGTATTTAATTAGATTCTAATTAGGTTAACGTATAATGAATTTGTAGAATGGGTAGAAATATGAATCAAATAAGTTACAAGTATTGTGCAGCTAGAGTAATTGATGTTATTCAGTCTTTTTTTGAGTGTTTGAATAAGTTTTTCGTAAAATATTTTAACGAAGATGGTTAAATGGTTTAGAGTTCATCCAGTAACAAAGTTATTTCCTTTTTCATCAATCGGAGTAAAACGCATTAAAAATGTTTACCCACACAGATATTTTCTCAGTATAGGTAGGTACTAGGTACTAAAATTTTGAGAAAATACTTTTTACTTTGTTTTCTTTTATAATAATAAAAAAAATGATTTTATTATTTAAAAAAAACTCCACTGGATTGTACCTATTTTCAATTGATTATTTTAAAGTTTATTTCAAGAAATATATAAGTAATACTTATTCTTGGAAATCATTTGAACTGAAAGTTAAATTGTTTCTCTAAAATAAAATAAATAAATAAAAACTTTTTCTTTTGTTAAAATTATTGTTATTTAGTCTTACTTCAATCTACGATTTTAACAATCAATAGATTTGAGCGTTGTTTCCTGGACTACTTAAAAACTTATACCTTACATAAAAGTTAACAATTAAAACAAATGGAAATATTTTATTTATTCCATATTAATCCAATTAAAAAGAGAAAAAAAAAGATTAGGTACTCAATTGTTTTTTAACTTTTCCCTACTTAAAAATAGATCGATATTGTGTATAATAAAATGAATTAAGAATACTGGTGCATCTTGGAATTCGATCTCTTTGACCATAGGAAACGCAATAATACAAAAATAGATTTAGTCAGCTACTTACTTCTGTTTTCCGACGGCAAACAGAAAAATTATAAAACTTTTCTTATGGGTATTTTTTTGAAATTTGAATCTCATATAGAAGTTTTCTATTTATGATACCAGTTTGAAATGATTTAAGTTCCAAAATATTATGTTTTTATCTTTATTTTAGATATTTGATTATTTTCGACAAGTTTTTTATTTAAAAAATAAAATTAGTTTTCGTTCGAAAACGCATTCGTTTATTCGGCTTTTTGAATACGAAAAAAAACGTATAAGAAGAAGCTTCAATTTTGTAATAATATTTTAATTTGAACGAAAGAAAAGGAAGAAGGTAGGTACCTACTTAAAGCTAGGAAACTACCTACCTACTCAAAACAATGTTATAGATATTCGTTTTTTAAAAACAAACTTCGATTAAACAACCAATAAAACTAAAACAGAATAAAATGGGGTTCATGTTTTTTTATTAGGTATCTAAATCAAAATTTTAAGTAAATGCATGTATATGCCTTAAGAAACCAATGGTTTGTTTCAAAATGTCTGGCTTAACTTGAAAATATTAATTCTTGCTTCCATACTTTATGTTTTTGGGGTTAATTAATCCGAAAATAAGGTTTGCCAATTAAATTTCATGAAACAACATTGTCAAAAATGCAACAAATCGCGAAATTTTCAAAGATTTTTTGAAATTTATACCAGGAATGCCTAGTTTTTGGTTATAACTACATATATGTACTTACACGAAATTTAAAGAAAACTGAATTTGCCAAATTTTGAACCGACAATTGCCTACATAGTCAAAATAGTTTTTCACAAACTGAGCATGGCCTTGGCATGTTTTATATCATTTTGGAAGCTGCAAACATATAGTGAAGTGTGGAGCCACTTTTTTTAAAACATCACTGCATTCACTGGAGCCATATTGGTGCATTGAAAAGGTTCAAACTCTGGTCTCCTGCCTTTGTCCCTATATTAGAGATCCAGGACTAGTAATAAGCTTTTATTTAAGATAAGCACATTTAAATTCTGTTGGACGAACACCCATTTTTCATTAAAATTTGCACATCATCCTTTGTACGAATTTGTAAGTAAAACGTTGACTTTGTCGCATCAGTGCATAAGCTTAAAGACTATTTTCCAAATCTTATCTACTCTAATAAAAATCAAGTTGACTAACGAGTCACTTTTTTGGACACTTTTAGAAAACATTCAGAGGTGACCCTGTTCATAATAGCTTTGGACTACAATTTATTTTAAAAGTTTTTTAGTATGTGTTTAAATCTTGGTAAAGCAAATAAATACAAATTTTATCCTTTTTATTTTATTTTGACAAAACGCTTTCTCTTTTGCTGTATTGATATTTTTAAAAGAAAAATCCTAAAAAAAACAAAACTACAAGTATAACTTATACATTTCCTTACCTCTTTTAAAAGTAAAAGTGATAGCAGCTGCGTACCTCAGTCATCGATAAGATAAATAACTCTTTACCTGTCAGTAATTACCATCACATAACCACTGAACTGTTTAGCCAAAATAAAACAACAGGGTTTTCTTTGAAACATGAAACAATGCCTTCACGTTTCCCTTTGACGCTATTTGTAATTTTACTACTTTCTCTTTTTTCTTTTTGAATACATCACATTTAAAGGGTTACAGACAAGCGTTTTTTTTACCTGCAGATTCTGCTGCAAATTCTTGTAAATTAATGCTCATACTCCAACTTCAATGCTAAGTAACTAGGAATAATGTCAGTCTAAAAAAGAATTCACTTTTACAAGATCAAGAAAGGACATCCAAATAATTTTGTCATAGAAACCAAATAAATCGTGCACAGTTTTACAAAATATAATCGGTGTGAGATTGTTATTATACCTACACTACACAAATTATATACCTACATTCAAAAAAAATATTAAATGTGTTAATAAATAGTAAAAAGTATACCTAGACGTACTTTCCTATACTTGAAATAGCTTCAAACCGCCCACACCCGTGTTTAAATCTTTTTGATTTGTTGTTTTATCCCCCTTAAATAATTGTCACGATTAAATAAATTTTATAAGTACCTATAGATACTTCAAGCGGGTGTGATATTATATTTGGCTTTCGAGAAAATCATTTTAAAGCATTAACATTCCAAAATGAGGAAGAAACATCCATAAGAATTTAATTAATGAGCAACAATAAATTATTAAATAATGGAACGTTAAGGTCGTAATATAATATGAAATGAGTTCAAAAAAGTTCATATAAAATTGCCTTAAAGAATTAATTTCGACTTGATTGCTGATGGTGTTTTATTGTTATACGTTAACTACTGTCGTAATTTGAAATTGAAATGTATAATTGAGTTTTTATTTGAATATAAAACAACTCTGAGGGCTAGTTTGTTAATTTTCAAAGGTTATAGTTAAAAGGCGCTAATCAACCTAAATCTGTTAATCAATGATTAATCCATGATTAACAACTTAAATTATGGATTCTCAGAAATAAAAAAATTGTTTAAATGGACATTCGATGACGGTTTAAAGTTTGAAATAAACACCGATTAAATGTGATCAAATGTGAACAAATTGGCATTTAAAAAAAATATTTATACATTAATTTATTTTGAAAATACTTGTAAAAAAAGAAAATAAATACACTTTTCACAAAAAGTTCAACGTAGAGCAAATCAACGACGTTCTCTTCCAAAAATGAGTACTAACGCTTCTCTCTCCCCAAAATAGGATTAAAACTGTCACTTTAGTTGCTCATAGAATTTTTAATTAATGGATTTGAAATTTGAATAACTCGGGTCATTTTTTAATATTTTTTCTTCAAACCAATTTTATTTGACGTGAAATAGAATAGCCTTTCAAAAAAAAAAAAAAAAAACAATTTTAAAATTTAAAATTGCATAAAATATTAAAATGTTGTTGAAAATGACGAAACGATAAAACATCTGTATTTCGAAATTCTTTTGACTCAAAGAGCATGATTTTATTTTTTCACAAGACATGCATCATTTGGTTGAAAAGATATGAATCTCTTTTTCTTACAGAAGAATTAAATCGGTCAAGAAATGGCAGAAAAAATTATGGACAATTTTAATGATGCTATCTTGGAATTCCGTTCAAAAAAACCAACAAATTCTACCAGATATCCGTTCAAGTGTATTTTCAATGTAAAACAGTGAAATAGGTACAAGGACAAGGTGGCTATGTTTTTTGGTCGCCATCTTTTATTTACGTTTCAAATCAAGTTAATTCAATGAATGATTTTCAAACTCAGAATTTTGAAAAAAAAAATCAATCAATTTTTTTAGTTGATGTTTACGTTATAAGATATAATTTTTTCTTCAAAAATTCAAAATTTTGGAAGAAATCATCCAAATCAGTGAAGTTTCGACTGTTTCCGAGATAATTTGCCTTAGTGACTCTATCACTATCAGTGTGGAACTGATTTTGAGAGAAAATTGCAGAAATTAAGATCCAAACATACACAATTCAGATTTAGAAAAAACTAAATATAAGGCCTAAAAGTCTTGAAAGTACTATCAAACTTATATTTTTTTTTTTCAAAATTACTTTGTTTTTTATACTTTTTAAAGCTACAGGTATTAAAGCTTTAAGAGCAAATATTCACCAGGAAAAAAGCCTGCACGTGCATAAAATTTAAGTTTTTTATGGCAACCTTTTTGATTGGGCTTAAAAAATCTACAGGAAGCACAAATCAAGACCGCCCAAATGAGTTGTTGAAAATCCAAAATGAATGTAAATCCCCTATACAATCATTCGACGATCCCTTAAAAATTAATATATTTTTTGACTTTCAGTCAGACTAGAAAACTTTAGTTGTTTGAAAATATGAAGCTGATTAAAGTTCACCAAAAAAAGTCCTCACTTTCCCAAAATGTATGATACATGAAAAATTAATCAAAGTCCACATGGAAGTCACTATGGAAGCAATGAGAGAAAGAAAAGTAACATGTCGGAATGCCATGATTGTTTGTTACGCTATCAACTTTAAAACCTAGTCTAATAGTCTAGTAACCTTGTCGTTGCGTACGAAGGCGACCTTGCTTCAAATCTGGTAGTTCTGATTTTTTGCTGAATTGTTTAAGATGTTTAGCCGATGTTCAATTCAATTTTTCGACCTCAAGCGTCGAACGCAACATTAGTAAAAATGCAAGAAACCACGATTTTTTTGCGCTTTTTTCCGTTAATGGCATTTTCAGATAAGAACGGCTAGTTTTTGACTATAAAATATGTTCTGCGGTTTCATTCGTGGTTTTTAAAACACTATAGGGACCCAGTCTATCTTTTTTTTTTTTAATTTCAAAAAACCTATATTTTCGATATAAAATTCCGAATTTTGTTTGATGTCAAAATGTATAGCCAATAACATACGTTTTCAACATCAAGTAGGTACTGTATCCAACATGTTCAAAAATTCAAAAATCGTCAGAAGTACCCAATTGGCTGAACTGTAGTTTTACTTTATATATTAATTCTTTTAAGTAATCTGCAGTACACTTGAGAAAGTTGATAAAATAAATGTATCTGCCTAACTTTACTTTGGGGTTCCATAGATACTATTTAAAATTTCAAGCATTCCGTAGATAATCTTGGCCACACATGAAGATGACCGATTTTTCCGTCAATAGCGCATATTTTCCACAAAGATAGAAGAAATCCAGATCATATTACAAAAAATTTCGTACAACGTGATGCTCAATTTTAAGATTGCACATATCAGCAAATATAAATATTTTGTTATTTTCTGAGCCATCGATTTATCTTTTGCTATGATAACTAAAACATGGAGATAATATTTCAGACTCTGCTTAGCAATCAGACGCCAAAACCAATCCAATACCATATACTTTTTTGTAAAGGACGCAAAATGAATATCTAAAAGTAACTCAACTCAACCAACGAACGTTCCTCTGACTGACATGCTGTTAAGAGAAGACAACACTTAAAATTCATATCGCATTGCTCGGGCAATCTATATAATGTGGTGACATTTTTATAGGAAATGGCGGCAAAGAAATTGAAAAATATTATCTCTGAGTGTTTAATATATAAATAGCCTATACCGACTGAACAGTTTCGGCCATGATAGGTTCAATGTATAGGTAAACTTAGATACATATACCTACTTACTCGTATAGTGCGTTGTCTTCAGATAGAAATTTCAATACCACTTGGAGCAATGGACGGACGAAATACCGACTTTCAATATTTCGTTTTGTTTTCATACAAATTCTTTAGATACGAGACCATGCAGTATGCAGTAATCCATGACTGTTGTTTAGGTGTTTGTCTTAATCTTTATCAATTCAAAATTGAAACAAAATTAAGAAAAAAACAACAACAAAAAACATGAAAGGAAAACGACATCAGAGGCGACTGTTATTGTATGTATGTTGCACCGCAAAGTGATTAATATGGACAATATGTTGCATTTCCATCTTAATATAGCTATGCTATATTCAGGAATTTTTGGTTTCGGTATTTTTCAATCAATAAATTATTGGATTTATCTTGTTTCTGAGTTCAAAACACGTCAAACTTGAGTAATTTATTCATTTTTTTTTGTTTTGTTTTTATAATTATAATCTTTGATGTTGAAATGCTGAAAATTGAAGTGAAGACAGAAAATTCTTTTTGGTGTATTTAAAAAATATGTATATTCTATCATGATCAACTGACCCCTTCAAAAAAGTATATAAATCAAATTAGAGAATAGACGTGTGATAAGGCTTTTTTGATTATTAAAACAATTTAATTATTCACAGATTAGTAAAAATACAAATACTATTGTTTGTTTCTTGTTTATAGTTAAGGTTATTTATGTATTTTTCTATTTCAATATGGTATAAGGCAAATATTATTATTTGCTTTCGCTTTACTAACAACTTTTATTTTAAAACAATGCTTTCGACTAATTCGAAAAATGTTCTGCCTATAAAACTTTGCATTCATAACAAACATCCAAATACAAATTTCTGTGATAGCCCAGTAATAGAAGAGAAAAAAATTCGTGTTGCATAAAATTGCACAACACTGTTTTTTAGGAATATTGTTAGGGTAGATGCCAGTAGTGTTGCAGCTTCAAAAGATCTGTTCTAACTGCATATGATGCACCTTGAAATAATCAGCCTTTTTTATGTTTTTGGAATATTACTTCTAAAGGCTTAACTACAAAGGCCACTTTTGCAAAAGCACAACAGTACAGTTTTTATTCTTAGTATTTCTTTACTCAAAAAAGTACCTACACGCCACTTGTTTTAGAATCCAAAATCTAAGGTTTTTGACACATTTTACAAATTTTCCCCAAGTTAAACAGTCAGGAAAATAAATTTGAAAATGTTCACTTTTGCACTTTTTGCAAGAAATGGCCGTTGTAGTTAAAGCTTAAGAGTTGCATTCTGTACAAAAAGTTACAAGGCGGCACAAAAAAAAAGACACAATTTGCTGTTATTTGATTTCTATTGCAACTCTATGGGCCCTTTAAATTATCACTTAGTGAATAAAGTGGAACTTATCAAACTTATAGAATCTACTTACAAAATTTTCAAAAAGGTCGAAATATACTGCAGTAAAAATCCAACTTCTTTATATTTGCAGCTTTGTGGAACTTATAGAAGTGGAATTAGTAAACAGAAATCCCAAGATAACTTAAATTTTTAATTAAGTTCATAGTTCAGTCATTTTAAATAAACTCTTATTGCACTTTTTATATAAAAAAACAGTTAAAAATTACACTTATAGCAATAGTTTTGCTAAAATCAATATTTTAATAATTAAAAATACAAAAATATTCTCATTCTTGTAAAAAATTCCTGTTAAAGGTACGGAAAAGTTTGGGATTACCAATGTTATTCTTATTTTATTTGTGAACTTTGCAAATCTACAACTTTTTCTCAAAAACTAGAAACGCTTCATATTACTCACAATTGTACGACCTAAAAAATATTCTCATTTCAATTTTCTATGGTTATTATATACAACAAATTTAGTTTTGTTTGCAAAACGACCGTCAAAATACTGGCCCCACAAATTTACAGATTACCACTAAATTAAAAAAAAAAAAAAAGAAATAGGAATCTTGAATTTAATTTAATGTGCCATTTATTTACGACTCGATGTTTTTATATTCAAATGCATGCCGAAAGTTACAGGAACAAAAGCAAACTTTCTCAAAAAAGTTTTTATTTTCTTCGCGTTCTTGTGTATAAAATTTTGAATTTATTACCAACACTTTTGTGAGCTCGGTACCTACATGCCTACATATGCTGTTACTTGAAACTTGGATTCTTTTGAAAATCAATATCAATCCACATTGGAACGTTTACACATTTTGAGTGGATTTTGATTTAAAAAGAACAAGAATATTTCATTGTAAATGGCTTTTGAAAGTTAAGGTCTACTCTACTCTACTTTTCTTGCGTTGAGGATTCGAATTCTATTGATTGTAATAAAAGTGATCGTTTTTTTTTCAAATTTCCAACGCCAACGAAACTGTATGATCAGGAAAAATGTGTTTTCTTTGCGTTTAATGACTTTTTATGGTGAATACTACTAGTTCAAAAAAAAAATTCTCTTTAATTGCCTTAAATCATGTGTGTACGGATAAGTAATATTTTCTTTTTGGGCCAATTAATCAATGGCTGTTATTCAATTATTTCTCGGTATGACCATTTACCCCCCACAAGAAGTAAAACTGTATACGCCCCTGGTGGTACCTTCACTAGAAATAATGGTCTACAGTGATATTTTTAACTAATTCTTATTTAGTTTTTAGTAAAGTTTTTTTTCTGATGTAGCGTGTATCGGAATTAACCATAAAACTAACTATATTCAAGAATTACTATGTTTCATAAAATGTATGAGTATTAAGTAGGTACCTAACTACAATCGCGTATCGCATTTATTTACTTAAATATGCAATAAAACAAAATGCATACTTGTACTTCTATATTATTCAACATTGGAATTAACTTAAGTCGTAAATTTATATGCCAATAATAAAAACAAGATATTACTAGCAATTGAAAAATCCTTAATTATTTTCATTTTGTACCCCACCATATCGCCATTTCTTGAAAACCACTTGCCCTAGCAAATAAAATCAACACATCATGCAAGAGGCATTCATAAAACCAAGTTAAGCAAACATACAAACAATCAAACAAACAAAAATGACAATGCTCTTCCTATACTGGTGTCTAAAGCAGCTACACAAATTGAACGACAAACAAACATGCCATTTATAATGCCAATTAATTATTCATCATAATACAGATCACACACACGCAAAAGATAAAATACCATGGATGGATACCCTCGGCTAAGCGCCAATTTTTTTTTTTAATTAAAACGCTTGGAAAATTGCCCGCAAGTGTTTAAAAATACTATTTCGCACATGCTTAAGAATGCATTTTATAGTTCGACGGCGAGTATAATATCTCATGTACAAATCTAAGCTCCGGAACGAGACCATCATTGCAGAGACAATGGCTTTTTATATATTATATACTCGTACTGCGCATAATAAAAATGTATCTGCGACTGTTTTTTCCATGTGAATTAAAATTTTATTGATTTTTCTCCGATTTTCCATTTCGAATATCGAAATGGTGTCGTCGTCGTTGGGTTGTTCGACTTTCATTTTATTGTGTTTTTTTTTTGTTTTCTTGTTGAATTATTTAAATATGCGGTGCGTTTTTCGTTTTTGAAATGCAATTCTACTTCATTACAGAACCATAACACAATGACTGTCACAGTTCTAGTTTTCTGAGTTTGATTTGTTGGGATTTTTTTCTTTTAAGTTTTCTATCTTTTTGTTGGGAACAACTACAGAAATGCTGGAGAGAGTAACGTTTTGTTTTCTTATAAAAGAAACCGATTCATTTATAGGTATACATGTGAGTATTGATTTTTTCCTCTTTTTATAGTATAGACTTAAGTAGCCGCATGAAAGAGCCTCTTTTTCAAAAACGAGATGTAACGCAATTACGTAGGTATCTTTTTTTTGCTTTGCTCTACATGGTGGAAGATGAAATCCATTAATGAACTCGTATTTCCTAAACGTATCTATAGATGACGTCCTTAGCTGATAATCCAACGAACGTATCCCATTTGTGAAGTTGTAGAATGGAGAAAAACTTCGACGATTAGATACATAGGTAAGATACTTCTACCTCTACCTATATACAAAGTCCATACATAGATACATAATAATAAAGATATACCTTTTGGAATGAGAAGGAAAAAGTTTTCTTATTTCCAGTTTTAGCTCTGTTCTATGTTACTGGATGGTGATTTTGTAATCTATTTTTTTTTTTCCTTTCAGAATTTAATATTCAGAATCTCAACTTTCAACTACCTCACTTAGATAATTGAGAAGTTCTCGTTCAGTGGTTTCTTGATATGAACTTTTTTTCTGTGTTTTTTTTTTTGTTCGGTGCAATAAAAGCAAACGAAGTTATTCCATTGCCACACAAAAATCTTATTATTTTCGCTATCTTTTTCTATTTTTTTTTTTTGTTCTTTAATATGTGATGAGAATGCGAGTAGGTAGGTATAGATACATTTTTGAAATGGAGTTTTCTGTGAGATTTGAAAATATTTTTGCGACCCACAAAATGTCTTGTGTCCCTGAACGAGAGAAATTTGTTGAAGATATAAAAACTGAAAAGTCTTTCTTTGTTTGACGATGCGACGCGACATAGGAAAATGCAAAGATCCTAGATACCTTTGGTATATTATATATGTAGAAGATGTATAGATACATTATATGTTATAATAAATGAGGGAGAGTGAAAATTCTACAAATGATATGCTTAGAAGGGATTTGCGTTTGAATTCTTTAGTTTTTTTTTTTTTTTTTGAAAATTTATTTCAGAATGCAAAAGAATCCTGGCGGCAGCAATGATGACGATGAGGATAATGATTACGAAGGATTTCAACAGCATGCTCTATGATTTTCTTATTATATTTCAGTCCATTTACGTTTTTGGAAATTTTTGAAATTATACGTATTCAGCCGCAAACAAATTATGCCATATTATTTATAATGTTAAAAATGAAATTGGAACGCGATGTTTTGAAAAGAAGAAAAAGTTTTCATATTAGTTTAAGTTAAAGTATAAGTATATATCTACTCAGAACTAACAAAGAAAGAATGACCTTCAGATCAGAGCTTATGAAACTTGTTTCGCAAAGGTCAAATAGGCAGCAAATTTAATTAGGAATATAAGTACGTCTAGATTATTATACTGTACTCAATTTTTTTATTTGGAACGAGAGCGTGAAGAAATCTAAACATCCTAGTCGGGAATTAGTTAGGTAGGTTCAGATTTATATCGAGTTTCTTTGCCAAAAAACATTATGGCAAGGTATCCCAGTTATTGATGGCACATCCCATAATTTTTTGTTGTTTAGGAATTTACGTTGTAGCATTCAGAGATCCTTCATAATTGCGATATACCTGTTTACTATAATGCAAGTTTAAGATTCGTAAAAACAAAATTAACTCGAGATACCAACCAAATATAACATGACGATGGTATAAAGAGCGAAAAAAGTGGGTCCGCAATTCTTGTTGATTGTCTGTATGTCTGTCTCTATCTCGAGGTACAGGCTAAGCCACTGAAGCAATTTTCTTCAAACTTGGTAGCTAGTTAAGGTTTTTTGGTGTAAACAATCAAAAATTTAAAAAAAAATATTTTTTTATAAAACGATTCTAACGATTTTGATTAAAATTTTTATGTGTACCACAACTATATAAAGGTCGTAATTTTGAAATTAAAAAAAAACTCACCGGTTAAAAACGGTAGTTACCTGCCTCCCATAGAACCGTTTCTTATTTTTTTCTAATTTTCTTGTCAACGACTCTACGAATATCGATGATAATTATTACCCAAAAGGTACAAAAATTTGGTAAGGTAAAAGGAAAAAAAATTTGAATTTTCAAACAAAGTTAATTTTTATTGTTATTATTGTACTATTCGTACTAGAATGTCAGCTTATTAGACTAGACCATTCTTTATTCCGTCAATTTCATTGAATGTTTGAACAACAACAACAACTTAAAGGCGCTACCACTCTTGTTTGGCTGGAGATATAGCTATTTCGTTTTTTGCCACTTATGCACTCATCAGTCTCCTTTTTGTGGTGCTGAGCTTTAATCCAATTTTATTATGAAAAACTTTCTATGCACACCATGGGAATCGAACCCACGCTATCAGATCTTAGCTCAGTCTTAGAAGTCGTGTGCACTACGCACTCCACCACCTTAGACCACTGACGTCACAGGTCGAGATGTGTTTCTTGTTTATCCAATGCATTTGGAGTCACAGCATTTTTATTAGCACCTTTAAGTATGCTGTCTTGTTCCGCCTCCATTTTTTCTCCATACCTTATTTCGATAGACTACAATTCGTAGTACATATCAAAGTTAATTTTTGTTTTTTGAAAATCGATTTTCAAATAATTTCACATAGGTACAAATTTTCAAAAAAAAATTTTTTTTCTTGGATTTTCTAAAAAAGTTATTTTTTTTAAACATGTTGGTGTTTTTGTTTTGGAAATTTCGGTTTTAGATGTGCATTAATATTTACGGTCCAAAATTATGGAAGCAGAAAATTTAATGTCCAGGCTTCGTTTTAAGCCCAAATTACATTAAATTAAAATTTACTTCTGACGTACCGGTTGAAATAATTGAGATGAATCTTCGAATGTATATGAACTTTGTTTGAAACAGAGTAAGTTTTTGTTTTATTCCATCTAATATAGCCGATAAATCATCCCGGAAACTCTTCCAAAACTCAAGAACTGAAATTTAAGTAACAAAAAATAGCCTCAAATCGATTAAATTTTTGAAATTTGTCAATAATATGGGTGTAAGGCAAAATGTTCTTCAAGAATTCTATCGTGCCTTACAAAAAAATTAGAAGATACAATCCTTGCATAAATAGTTTTCTGCTTGAAAAACTAAAAAAAAGTGGTCATTGAAATTATATTTCATATATTAAGAGCGTAAATCTACTAAGCATCATTCCGGGAACGCCTGTTTTAGTATGAACAAAGATTAAAATTATAATTTTTTGACGATGTTATGATGCAAAATCAAGACCACTACAATAAAACCTTGAAAATATCTCGTTTGCTTTTGTTAGAATTAAAATAACCGAAAATAATGATCAAAACGTCATTTTCGGGAACATAATTGCCGGGAATGCCTTTAGGGGTTCAGTATTGAGCTATACAGTATTCTCTAAACAAATATTTATGGTATTTTAATTCAGAATCCAATGCAAATATGGCTTGAATATGGAGTTTTATCATAAAAATTGTATAAAAAAAACTTGAAAAAGAAGGTACTCGCAGGTATTCAGAAATAGTAGAAAAACGGATTTTTTTTGAGGAATCTGTTCCGTGAATCTTTTCACCGAGTAAATTACGGATTAAATGAACCTCTAACAAGATGTATTAGGGAATCTAATAAGATTTGTAGTCATATTGATTTTTTTTCTCAAGACACTTTTAAAAAACATTTAATGTTCATTTTAACGATATTACAACCTGGTGGTTAAGTTTAAAAAATATTATATATTATATTTTCTATTAGTTTTTCAATGAATATATTCAAAATATATATAATTCAGTAGTCTTTATGATTTATAAGTGTGTAATCTAATGATGAAATGAAATAAATAAATAAATAAATAAATAAATAAATAAATATATCCATAGAAAGCCTGAAATAAACTTATTTTGATTAATAAAGTTGTATAATAATAATATATAATTCAGACTGACATAGTTTTTAAAACACCACAGTCGTTTTGGAAACATACAACATAATCTGCTGGCTTCAATATTTCCGGGAACGCTATTGAGTGTATACAGTGTATTGAATGTATTTTATGAAGTATTTTAAAATTTTAAAAAATTATTTATTTTAAAAAAACTTTGTATAAAAAGCTTTAGCATCCAGAGAATTTTTGATCCTAAGAGCTAATACGTGCTACGATGTAGTGCATTTTATTAAGTTTCCATTTAGAACTACATTATTTAAAACGGCACCCACCAGAAACATTAAAACAAATTCCTTCATAGGCACCTCCAAATTTGTTTTTAAATTTTTGGGGGTGAAGGTGTTGTTTTTTTCACAAAAAAACCTTTTTCATTGACACAGTTAACTTTTTTTCATACAACCTTGAAAATGCATTTTCAAGTAGCAAAGAATTCGATATTAGGCAACATGTGTGCAACAAATTAACAACAAAAGTCTAGATTTCTTATTTATTTTGAGATTTTTAATTTTAATAGCACCGCCATGGTTTATGCACGATCAACAAATTCGGGAATTTTCTTATGCACGAGCAACAAATTTCTTCTAACTTAGAAAAACTGAGATAAGTACGTTCCACAAAATCAACAATGCGTTTTGTCAATTAAGGAGTTAGGCTACAAATTTAATATGCACTTTTTTTTTAAACGGTGAGGAGGAGCCATAGAATCTTTTTACTATTTTAAGCGATTTATTTTATGAAACTAAAAAAGTGTATTTCAAAGTCAAATCCTGGAGCAACAAATTCGAGATTGTGGTAACCAATCAGCAACAAACTATTTCATACTTAAATTTTTGAATATAATGTTATGTGCTTTCATCACACCCCTCTATAATGACCTTAAAATTATATTTCGTATGGCTCTAGAAATCCCCAGCTAAAAGAATTAGTTTTTCAATGATGATGGTACTAAGTCGTGTTGTTTATATGTTTTGGAGTCGAGTTCATCTGAAATACTCCGTGTGATACCTACAAGTTGATGGATTTGTGATTTAGGAACTACTAACCAATCCTTTAGTTATAAATTAAAGATTTAAAAACGATTAACAGTTCTTCGACTCAACCGAAAAGAAAACTCTAAAAGAAAAACCTATCGAAACTAAATTTCAAGGACTCATTTTAATCCTTGTTACTATTACAAATGGAACGTTTTAAAAAAATTTCATTGTATCATAGTCGTGCTGGATAGTTTTTAATGTCATTTATTAGATTCCAAATTAAAAAAAAAATGCTTGAAAAGATTACCTAGTGGTTAGCCATAAGCTCTCGATTAACATATGCCCTATCAGGATCATAGGATGAATTCATTATCGCCCGGAACTTGCGTTCCCTTTCTAAAATCAACATAATCAAAAATTTAATTCCTTTTACAGTCAAATTGAACTCTTCTTTTCAATAACTGTCAGAAGATGTTCGTCATAGCATAGACTTGCAACTCAAGAATTTTAATTTAAGAGAAGTTGAAGTTCGCCACCGCAATGAAATTGCAACTCAAGAAAACTGTTAGTTGCATAAAGTATGTTAATTTCAGTGCATTACGTCACTTTTTTTGACAGTAGAAGTGTCGCATTGCTAATGCTTTTTGTGTCTATACTGTTGAGTTGTTATCAATTCAACAGTTATTCGCTTCGATATCCATCGCGATGCTCTCAAAGGGCTATCCTCACTGTACTGGGTACTACTTCCTTCATAGACTCTGATAGTAGGGCTCCGAGCTGCCGAGTTGGCATTTGTCTATAGCATTGATTGGCTCAACTAAGGAAAGAGATTCCATGCTGTATCACATGAGATCCATCTCGCTAGACAGTTTCCTTTGATACAACGTCCATTTTGCTTTCAAGTTCTGCCCATGCTGTAATCAGGACCCTTGTAGATATATTCTCAGCAATTCCCCTTATGTGGTGCTGCAGGCCCAAATCATCATAGAATTGTCATTTCTTAACAAGTAAGTTTACAGAACAAGCAATAATACACTTTGCAGGTTTCCACTGATACTCAAGCAAGTCGAGTTTATTCTGACAAAAACTATCTCAGCTTAAACGTACCTTCCGCCTTTCAGCGGGCACCACGTGAAGGCAGTGATCTGCACATTCCAAATGTACTTGAATAGACTGAAGTCTATCAGCCCGAAGGCCTGCTCTTGAACATCGATTTACTTCAAAATCGGTAGAGGCAGAAATCTTGAAATAAAATCAAGAATCCAAGAATTTGCTGGGATTCGAACACTGATTTACGGCGTGATATTCCATCACACTAACCGTTTACGCCAAGGGAAAGAAACTCCTTTTCTTTCTTGATCGAATATCAAATTAAAGTATCTCTTGACTTTAACAAAGAATTTTTTATATTTTACCTATTCAAAAGTCAACTACTTTTTCTTACAAGAATAAAGACTTTGACTGAAAAATAATAAAAACACATAAAACCAATTTAAAGAAACTTGTATTTGCGCGAGTATTTCCAAACAAAACGTGTTTAATTTTATAGAACATTAACCTACATTCCATCGCCCACAATCAACAGGAGTTCCTAAATAGCACTTAAGCCTATATCACTCATAGCTCATAACTCATACATCCAATTACATCCGATTGACATTTACGGCCACGGACACATTTCATCGAGAGATATTGTATATTATATGGTACCTCCATTCTATACTACACACAGAGATACTCTCATATCGTTGAAATGTTTTCATTTTCATTTTATTAAAACGAATAAATTGCTCTTGTTTCTTCTCTACGAAGCTTGACAGCAGTTTCAATATAGAAAATAATATACCTACTCTTGTAGATAGGTGGGTACTCTACATTGCTTGGTATGTTGTTTTCTTCGAATTCATTTATTAAAGAATTGTATAGCGATATTTTGCCAAGAAAATCCTTCGTCACCCTTCACTTATTATATATCCTAACGTGTGGTATTTTAATTGTATAAAGCCCGCTGCCACCCCCCTTTGCATCAGGAGCAAAGTGTTTCAATTACTTTAACAAAGGTTCAAGCTGTCCCGATCGATCAAGTTATTGTTTCTCTATGCCATACCACCACCACCGACCATACCATACCATCATCATCGTCTCTCTCTCTGACGCACTCTGGGTGGTCGATTGCCTTACCATATTGCTGTCTTATAGCATAAGAAGCTTCCAAGGCTCATTTTGCTTTTAAATTTGCGCAAAATAAGTCCATCGAGATAAACAAATTGTTTCATTATCATTCTGAAGAAAATGACAAGAGAGGCAGGCGGACGCATCAGGAGACCTACGAAATCATCCGGGGAAAAATTTGTTGCTTCAGTGCCCCCATGTTAAAGGCATACCTATAGTAGATATGATGGCATCAGGTAGCCATCATAGCATGCTATATCCCTGTGCTGACGTTGGAATTTGATCATTCAAGAATTCATGATATTGTTCCATAATCCAATGGAGGAGAAAAAACACTTGTAGTCTAATACCATGCTACATTTAAGGATACCATCTAACCTTCTTGTGAGTTGTGAGTATAGAGGCGGCATAATATATGTACGAGTTGGGGGAAAGGTAGGTATATATATTTTTTGTGTGCGGCTCGAGGAAATCCAATTCAGCACCTTCTGTTGGACTACAACAACTGCTGTGCCCATCTTTAATAAATGGAAAAATATATATATAAAGGTCTCGGTTATTTCACATAAATAACCATCATTCATGGGTCAGGAGTTGAGCCAAGCAGAGATGGAGGAATTTACCAAGTTTTTTTTGGAATTCTCCATCCAAACCACCCTTTGCTAAATAAGTTTCTTTGCAATGCTATTAGCCAACAGTGAGTGCCATTTAATTATAGCTAGTACATATTTTTTTATTTTAATTAGTAAAGAATGTTTGACTGATGAGCCTTACCAGGGGCTTACACTACATACACATACCTACTATACCTGTGTATTTCTTTAATATTGCATATATTATCTCTATGGTCTGTTTCAGATGTGGAAGGCATCACAGTAGTGCCTTCCACATCTGAAACTTTTTTTTCATTCAAAGGTAAACTTTAAATCCCACGTACCTAAAGATGACAGAACAAATACCTACCTACACGCGTCCTTATATTGCATATTTAATACTCCTACTCCATATACGCTTATAGGTATAGCTGTGCCGTGTTCCCATGGGTTGTCATTATTTGTCGTCACAAGTTTCGTTGTCGTAATGGTATTTCTTTTTTGCTTCTTGGGCTCTTTCCTTATATTTTTTAAGGCCCAATATTTGTATTTGCTTCGGATGAAATTCATTCGGGGGCACGTTTGCCAAACGAGCCTATGCGTGCTTGGAATACATTTGTCCTTTCTATACCAGAGACCCCCCCAAATCCATATACCATGGGACGACGACGACGCACAAAACTATACACCACCAACATCAACAACATCAAAAGCAGAAAAAAAAGAAAGAAAAAAACATGAAAATATGTATTAGAAAAAATTTATAGAAATGGCAAAAAGGAGCTGAAGTTTGCTAAATATGTGTACCTACCCAACCGATACATATACCGACAATATAATAAGTTTCGGGTGAAATAATACATATAAGTGTTTGTGTGTTTCGAAATACATATCTGTTTGTTTTAGGGAAAAGGGATGGAAACTGATACACCTTACTATTAAACAGAATCAAGAATTTCAAAACGACCATGATGGGGTTTGGTTTGAGTTTGACAGCACTCCACGGTATGTTAAGTAGACTTTTTTTTTGATACTTGACGTGCTTCCGAGTTGTTATGATAACAACATGGCTGATGGCTTTGTTTGTTCAGGTCTTTTTGGCTTGTTAAGAAGGCATTATTGGAATCGACATAATTAAACAAAAGAAAAACAACAACAACAACAACAACGAAAAAATTATAATTATTATGTAATTCTAATTTTGGACACAACGATATGACAGAGGGCTTTTTCCTCACTGATGATGGCCATGGCACTGATGTTAAATTACATTAATTCTCAATTGTTTTTTAAGTGGGAAGGCGGATTAGAATTATTTAGGTATTGTGTATAGATAGCATTGCCCTCTGCATAAGGAAAATCTAAGTGTCTATTGGAAGCTATATAAAATGTTTTTTCTTTGTATTTTTGGTTGGGGATTGGAGAACATACTCGGGACTAATTGTCAAGAGTTTCCGTTTAGGGTGTAAGTAATTGAACATTTTTAATGTTTCTCTAAAGCAGTAGTTGATAGTGTTAATTGAAAAATCAACTAATTGAATTCCGAAACGAAGTTAAATGAAGAGTACCTACCTATAGTTAGCTATATTGTAAAAGATACGATATTGAAAGAAACAATCTGTAGGAAATTAGTTTCTTATATCCGTTCTTTGTTATGCAAAGAGAATGAATAAAAGCGAACCATAAGCATTTAAAACATTTAAAAAACACGTTTTTGACATTTGATAGATACACGTTTTCGTAAATGTTTCGTATGCTCTATGCCATATTAAACTAATGCTAGATCTTACAATAAAAGTGTTATCAACTAAGGAATACTTATATGTTTACTCTTTGAGAAAACCTGTTTGGATAAATTGGTGAGTGTATCGAAGAAAAATGTTAAACTGTTTTCTGTTTAACATTATTGTTTATAAAAGTGAAATATTTCTACGTCCCATAAGTACCTACCTACTTTCGCGGAAAATTTGTGGTGGAATCAAAAAAAATTTAATCTAGAAACTTGTAGCTGTGCATATTACAATCCTTATTTTATGAGTTTGATGTGAAGTAAACCCACATTTTTTTGTTATTTTTGAAGGTTGTTATAGGTTGTTCTCGGCTTATACCGAAATGTTACAAACGTTTTTTTCGGAAAATTTTAAAAAAATGCAAGTAACAATTCTAATTTCAACAAGAGTTTATTTCGCTTTATAAGGCTGCTTGAGCTATATAGGAACTACAATTCGCATAGGTACTTGTGAACCGTCTCAGACACAAAAAACACTTTTTGCCCTCTTTTTTTAAAGCTGTTCCGGCCTGCCAATGTTATTTCTAACAATGTTTCAAATCTTTGGACCTCTAACTTGAAAATGATTGTCCAAAAACAAAAAAAAAACGATTTTTTTCTTTTTGATTAAAGCGTTTTAAAGATTTTACCAAGGAATAAAGTCTTACAATTTTTGTTTTAATAGATTTTATTTCCAGTTTTAAAACACTTTTCCAAAAAAAAAAACTGTTTTTTGGGTTTTAAACCCTAATTTTTCAATATTTTTCAAAAAAAAATAGATCATTCCGGAAGTTTGGAACAACTATTTTTCAAAATAAGAATTTCAACTTTCTAATTTGTCTGAAGTTAGCGAAAACAAATCTTAAATAATCTTAATTCAGAGCTTTTTGATTCCTTTAAGTTGCAAAATCTTCTCATAGTTTTTTTTTTGTTATTCAAAATTCCGCTTATTTAAGACTGTTATTAGCTGTCCAGGCACGTAGCCAGGGGGGGGGCTTGAGGGGCTGAAGCCCCCCCCGAAATGATTTTCATATATAAAATTTAATAAGGAACTGATAGGGTCCTTTAAGAATATTATAGAAAATGCTTTATTTTTTTTTTCAGAGATGCTTTTGAATCTTGTGTCTCCTTGGCGAGAGCATATTTCAAAATGAAATAAAAGGTGTGTTTTTTTGTACACCCGGGCTAAATTGAACAAAAAAAACGCTCTCGGGGCTAAGCCCTTAAGATGTTAAATACAACAAAATACTTAGCCCCTTGAGCTAAGGAACTAAGCAAGGAGAATTCTCGGGGCTAAACTCTTTGAAGGGGTAAAATCTGTGCTACCAACTCATTTTCTGTTAAATCATCTATAAATTGTATGAAAACACCAAAATTATCTATTAATTGTATGAACATAAAAACACAAAGATGGCGTTTGGTGTAAAAAAAAAAAATTTAAATTGTTTATTTTTCTTCACTTTTACAAATTATTTTTTTAAATTTTAAAGTGTGTGCATTTAATGCTCTGGAATTTCTTTATAAATATGTTATTGAATTTATTAAAACACAAAATGCAAACAATTCAACAAATCAGAAAAAGATTTTTGTTATTTATTTTTTGTTTATTTCATTTTGTAAATTGGATACATTTTTTCATTTTTTTTTGTCATTTCATTCGCAATGCTGCTAACTGTTTACGTTAAGCCCCGAGGCATTTTTTTCGTCCAACTTAGCCCGGGCGTACAAAAAAACACACCTAAGACCTAGAAACATCATCTGCTTAAGCCTATTTTAGTATGTTTTCGAGTATACCTGCTTATTCTTTAGCTCTACGCAAAATTTTTAAAAATCCAAAAAAAGAAATTTGTGCGCTTTTTTAGTAATTGACATTTTTAGCAATGAAGGACCAGTTTTTGACTTTGAATTATTGTATGGTTTCGCACTTTGTTAATTTGACTTCAATTTCATTTTTTAAGGGCCAACAGTTTGCAATATACAGCATTTCAAGATTTAGCAATTAGAAAAATGTATACAACAGCAAGTAGAAGAAATTAACATTAAATTAAGAAATTTAGAATGCTTCTCATGAGATAAATCAAACTAGTAGAACGTGTTATTGTGCCAAAAAAATTAATAAAACTGTCATAAACATTCAGGCAGGGGAGAATTAAAAAAAATGATTTCACACAAAAAATAACAATTCAAAGACAACGGTAACACATAGAAATGTATACTATAGATAACACTGGTCTGCAACGAAAATTGCCTTCAAACTAAAGTATACTTTTCTAAAGGATTTTGTACCGCTGAACACGAATCTGAAAATAATATGAAGATGTTAAAAACTGGTACATTTACCGTCGAATTTCTTTGCTGGTAAATACTTTATTACAAAACTATTAATGGGATGGGAATGAAATCATTCAAAAATTCGCTTTCGATGCAGATATTGCAAATTGAAATTTAGGATTTGTAAAAAATACTCTCTGTAGTCCAATTCAAGAGTTTTTAGAGGTGGAAAGTTCTGAAGTAATACGTTTTATAGCTAACTTTATGTTTTTTTGGGATGTTGAGTATGAATTTGAAGTTACCCAACAAAATTTATCACGGAAAACATGGGAAATCATTGAATAACTTACAAAAAATAGTTTTTTTTTTAATTGTTTTTGGTGCATATGCCAACATATAAACGCTAAAACCGTCAATGTAGAACAAATTAAGACAAATTTACCAAATTTATGTCTTGGCCAATTTTTTGTATGACTTCTGGATTCCTCAAAAATAATTTTGAAAAATCCATAGAAATCAGTCCTTCTGAAAAGCACAAAATATCCTTTTTTATTGGGTTTTCTCTGATTACTGCCTTCTTTATATCATAATTAACTTGGCCAGTATCAAAAGTTTAGAAATAGGATGCAGTGTACATCCCAAAAACTCAGGAATTTTGAAATTTATGGTGACTTTTTTTACATTACGGTTTTAAATGTGACTATATATTGAAGAATCAAAAATTAAAATCAATCAAAAAAAAAATTTACGAGCTAGATTTTTTCTGAAACCAGAGTTAGATCCAGAAAATTCCAATCTTACATAATTTAAAAAAATTATATGAAGGACACAAAAACTTAATTTTTGCAGACCAGTGCTATCTTAGAGCCAGAAACGTAGTGTTGAATTTTCTTTAGGAAAAATATTGAAACAAATTCATTTTAGCTTTAAAATTAATTTTTGTATCGAATTATTTCGTGGACTGGAAAATTAAAGGGCAAATGCCTAAACAACTTAAAAAAATATTTGAATCCAATGAAATTAGCAATTTTGAAAAGTAATATTTTTTAAACGACTCGCTTCACGAATACATTTCCTGGCTCAATATGTAAAAAATTATTTGACTTAAATATCCTTTTTTTTAAACTATAGGGTTTTAGTTCAAAATTACTAAAAGCCTGAAAATTTCTGAAAATGTCGCGTTCAAAACTTTAAAACTGCCAAAAAAGCTTCATTTGACTAGAATTTTGCATGGTCTTCATCTATAGAATCGATAATGGATATAAACATTAATTTTTCCAGTTATGGTATTGTGTTTTTTGTTAAATGAACTCGAAAAAATTTGAAGAAAGCCCCCCCCGAAATGAGATCCTGGCTACGGGCCTGTAGCTGTCGAAACTAAGAAAATAAATATTTTGTTTGATGTCCAAAATTGTACCTAGTTCTTATTATTCTAATATAGTAACTCCTAGGAGTCAGTTTTTTTTCAATTTTGATTTTAAAATGTACACTTCTTCGCTGAAGCCAGTGGAGAAAATTAAAAAAAAAGACTTAAAAAAAAGTTGCAAGAAATTACAGGTAGCTTTTAGAAATAAATGTGTTACGCATAGCTCAATTTTGTTGCTCGATCGCTTTTTTCAATGTTCAAGGTTTTTTAAAAGTAAGCTAAGAACTAAGCTTCCAAAATCTAAAAAAAATGCAAGGTTCAAAAAATCTCACCTTGAACGCATATAGACTATTTGTGATTCTTTTATAATAAAGGCTTGTCCAGTTTGAAGACACATTGCCGTCTTCTTTTCGACAACACCTGAAACGAAATCATTGCATAATTTATAGCATTGGCTGAATTTATTCAGTATTTAATTTATTGGTTTAATAATCTTAAAACAACCGGACAGAGAATTAAATACCTTAGTCAACCAAACCAGACAAATAAAAATTGTCAAAAGAAGACACAAATAGCAATACTTTAACATTTATTATTATTTTAAATTTGCAAAATAAGGAATCATTCTGGTTCAATGAAACATTTTTTCAATCAAAATAATTAGCCTCTGTCATTGCATTTGACAGCTGAGTTTGTTTTTATTAAACAAATTGCACCTTCAATACAATAATTCAACCTAAAAGTCTAATCTGTTTCTGGTTATTTTTTTTTTTTTGTTAAAAAAAAACAATTTCTCTAATGACGCGACACGAAACCAACCATTGGTGGGATTTCCAGAATATTCCAAAACAATTTTAAAGAAAAAAAAAATAACACAAAACTACTCTCAAAAACAACAATGAAGGCATAACAAGAAAACAAAAAAAAAACATTTCCACATGCACCGCTGGGGTTAAACCCAAAGTGAAAGTTTCTTACCCTTTCAGGAGACGTTTCAAAAAAAATAAAAAAAAAATAAAAAAAATACCAGAGCTGCTGTGCATTTCCTTTTAACGCCATAATGCGCTGTTAACCCTTCTAATGAAAAAGGAAAGTCCCTCCATTTTCATATTTCTTTTCTTTAAATTTGCCAAATGGGACAGAACCAACAACAAATCCAAAAGGACTAAATTCGCATCAGGTGAGTTTGAGTCTCTATTTTCTGGGAAAAAAGGTAAAACAAAACCAAAAAAAAAAAACATAAAAGGGTAAAAAATATTTCAGGGAATATTTTTTTTCACGGTGGTTTCCTTAAATCGGTCTTTTTTTTACAACTTAGGTATCTGTAATGCGTACTCAATTTTCTGATGAAAATACTCACTAAGTCACTTTGCTTTCTAAAACAACTGAGGTCCACCAAGGAATAAAATAAGGAAAACGATATTATTCGAAGAGAAGATGATACCTACTTCTTTTTTTTTTCCTGCGAATTCTTACAAAAGGGTTGCAGTCGTAAAAAAAGGCTCTGTGCTTACAACGAGAAATTGAGGCGTTCTTCGTCATAACCAACAACAACAACAACAACAAAAAGGACCTTTTGCAAAAAACAAAAATTTCATCGTCAATAAACTATAAAAACAAAAAAATAAATGTTTTGAAAGTGAAAGATGAGAACCGCATTGTCATCAAATTTGTAGCTACTCATACCTAGAAGAGTCTTCTGTAACAACTCTAATAAAATATCCTTTACTTCAGAAAAAAAAACGCAATAAAATTTGTATCAAGGACATCATTTCATTTTATATGTACCAACAAGAGGAGTGTGCAGTTGATGCTTAACTCAAAGGTGACAGTTGCGGATTTGTGCGTTCTAGGAGTAAATTCAGTTAACAAAAAAAAAAAAGGGGAGTGTATGCCTTAAATGAGGTTTTTTTGTTGCTGCTTTACTTATATGTGTACATAAGTGTAAATGTAAATAAAATTAAATCAAAAGAGTTGCTGTCTCTGCGACTTCCTTATATTATGATACTCTGCGATAGTGTGAAAGACCCCTTGATGTGCGATGCGACAGATAAAAAAAAACAAAACGCCATGAGTAAAGTAGTAAAATTATTTGAATCTGTTACATGGTCGATTATATCGTTTAGTGGGCTTTTATTCGCATATCATCCTTACAATACGAGTATATGAGGCGAAGTATAGTTGATTTTTATTGTGTGTCACGTTTAGATTGTTAAGTATGTTAATAAAGAAGATACAAAATTGAGGCGTGGTTATTTGTGGTTATTTTGGGTATTAAAAATTTCTTTAAAAAACTACCACAGTGATATTGAATACATGTTGACAAAATTAGTAAAATGGAAACACCTATGATTTTATGGGTCATGCAAAATGGAGAAATACAGCTGTGCATTGTTTTGCTTTGGAAAATGTTAAATTCACATAAATCAAAAACAACTACTACCTATCTGGTTTTCAAGTTTGTAGCACTTATGTACGTGTAAATGGAAGAAGTTATTTCATCCGGCACATTGATTCAAGTATACATTTCCGTAAGGGAACACAGATCGGAGCTGTTTCAATCCATACCTATAGTGACACCGTTTAATGATTTAAGTTTTCTGGGTTAATTTAGTAGTATTTCTTCGTGAAAACTAATTATGGCCATCATTAAAATAAATTGTTAAGTAGTACAATTTATATGGGGACAAATACTGAAAAATTTTCCAGTTGATGGAGTTCATGAAATTTAAAATGGACATTTTGCGGCAAGGGAAACTACGATAGTTGATGCTTCCTAATTCGCTATATAAGTTACTCTAGTAGGTACCTACTAGGTAATCTTGTGTGATGGAAAGTCAAATCGAGGCATTCAAAAATCAGGCACTGGGCGACTGGTTATCAAAATTTCGCTAAAAATTTTGCAATGCATTTCAGCAGAATTTTGAAAGAAAAGTTTCGAAGCAAATTAAATCGTGTGTCCGTCATGCAGTTGGTAAGTACTACGCTCTAACGACAAAAACGAGGCTTTTAATATCTGGCTGGTTATGAATTACGAGTTTAGAATTAACATCGAAAGAGTCCAACAAGGTTATGGCATTTATCATGTTGTTGGCCAGTTAAAGAGACAATAAACGTTTCGGGGTTATACTGCATGGTCAACCAGTCTTTTAGTAAAACGTATTAGGTATAACATGTTTGAACACAAAAATTTACATAGAAACAGTCGCTTTGCTACAATTGATTTCAATTAAATTTCATGTAATTTTATGCACAGAATGTCATTTACTCTTTCACAGTTAGCTATTGATTTTCATCAATTTATATCAGAAATAAAAATAAAAACAACTATAGTGGGTTTTAAAATGAAACAACTACAAACTATGTGTGTTACCACCAAGTTCTCAGGCTGGAATTACAGCTATTCAATACCCGATTATCAGATTCCTTCCATTAGTGGTGCTAAGTCGATGTGTGTTCGAATTATTTGACAAACTGATGCCCGAACTGGAAGTGTTCTTTTCAATGATGATTTAAATATTGGAATACTTTGGAAAACAAATGAATAAGCGTTGATCCTATCGGAACACCGCGGAAAATAACATGGGAAATCTTCGAAAAATAACAATAAGCACATACTTCTCTCGATGAACATTTTAAGATTATTTTCGAAAGCATCAGCGTTTGCCGATGAGGTAAGATCTCGTTTTTTACCATGGCAATTTCTTGTTGTACGGTGGCATAAGAATATTGAATTATATATTTTTAAAATAACTTATTGCCAATAGACATTTCAAGAGATTTTGACCAAAAACTCGTTTATTTGCAAACTTCCATAAAAATTGCTCTAATTATTTAAAAGAACTCCTATTTTCGGATCATACGCTAATAATTTTGAATTGTGGAACCTATTTTGGAAAAGATATAAAATTAATTTCACATGGAGAAATACTATGGAAGTAAAATTGGAACAACTGGGGAAGTGTATAGAGGAGAATACATATATCTAGAAACCAAACACGATGGTTAAAGTTAGAATACTAGAGGGATTTAAACTTATGATAGGTACAAGAACATTAGACGAAAACCAAAAACTAAACCAGTGGACATTTAAAAAAAAAAATTATGGCACTTTCAACTCAGTTTGAGATGCGTTCAGATATTTTAGAACCAAAACAAGTATTCTTATGCTTTCCCATTTTTGTAAAGAAGTCAAACATTTCTTGCATAATTTCTAGCAAAAAAACATTTTTTTCTATTTATATGAAAATACAAAATTGAACACATTTAAGTCTAGTAGTGAAAATAATTTCTTTTATTTTAACATGAAATTGTATCCTCAGTTAGAAAGGCATATGAAGCATGTACTATTCCATTCAACAATAAGAAATTCATTAGGTATAATGAAAATAATAACCATTTATAGAAACCATCTGTATAACTCTTTGTTTTAACATTTTCTCGAAAACATTTCTCTAATTAACTTAAATATTAAATGAAAGAATTAGCAGAAGGTTAATTCAAAATGAGTTTTCTCATTCTACAGTGAACTTTATCCAAATAGTTTATTCGTACCTATATATTCCATTCCTACAATAATATTTTACTTACTTAAAACAGTTTCCTTCAAATACAAATGTATACATCCTGTATATATATACCTCCCACTTTAGTTGCTATATTTATTTCTCAACGAAATGGCCCAAAACGAGGAGCTCAAGAAGAAATTCAATTTCGAAAATAATTAATTTATACGTATAATACCTTTACTCCTTGATGCCAACAACATCGGTTACTATATATTTGGTACATTATACTATACATCCATTGTGTATAGCCCTTTCCTCTTTACATAGTTATACCTATAGCCAAAGACTGCTAAGTCTCGTGCCACATTATTGTTGTTGGTATTATACAATACCTTCTATATAACTATACACGGATGCCATTTCCTTTTCCTTCTACGTTTCATAATTAAAATTAAAACGTGTTCATCCCTCGTGGATAATTAACAATATCCTTTTACTCCTCTCCTCACTCATTATATTGACCACGTAGGTACTACACTTAGCATTTATTTTATAGCTTTATATTCTAGAAGTCATTTTCATTCTTCCATTCTCCGTATAGAAACAACGAAAAAAAAAACACCACACAACCAATTGGATGGAAGTCAAATACAATAATAATCGTTTTGAAAAAAATAAAATTTACGTTAAAGTGCACATTAAAAGTAAATGCAACGCAAAGAAATTAACGGTAATTGGTATATTGATAAAAATTTATTTCGATATTTATTCGACCATCATTGGCCATACCCCCATACCATATACGATCTTATGGCCTCTATGGCTCGTATATTAAACATTTTAAAAGTTTGATAATTCTTCCATTTTTTTTTTTTGGTCAAACTTGATTCTCTACTCTCAAACAACAACGAAAAAAAAGAGGTGATTTGCATAAAATGCTTGTAGAGGCTTAAATTTCAGAATATATCAGAAATAACTTTGGGGGCAGCTGTAAAAAATATCAAACAGACAATAAAAAATAAGATTTATTGAGACAAATAATACTGATTGAAGAGCTACACACGCAACACACTGCTCCACCAGCAGGTAGGTACTTGTTCCCAATTCAATATTTTTTTAAAACTTATAATATCAGCAGAAAAACCAAAAAAAAAAAACATGGCAGCTGTAAAAGGAATAAGCTTTTGTAAGTCTTATCTATTAATGTAGAGGGTGATAAAAATGTTCAAAAAATGAGCCAACATTTTAAGATTATAAGTCTAAGTGAAGATCAGCGTTGCGACTGCACCTTTATCAATTAGTGTAACATTTAAACATGTCCAAACTTTCTTACCAAAGGAATATCAAAACCTATCTATTAATTTATTACACAGTAATATTTAATCGTGGAAAAGAACTCAGACTTGAGCTTATCCGTATCAGACCTTATACGAACATTATAATAAATTTATGAGATGTTAAACATTTCAACTGATGGTCGTTTGATTTTAAGAACTAGTATATAGTATTGATTTCATTTGGTTTGCTTAATGAATTAATTATATTTTTGTAGGTATAGTTACATGGTTTTAACTATATAGAAAGTTTGCTGTTGAGATTATTTCAATAGCTAGTTAGTGATGAAATCTTTAGCTGTATTTTATTTTCCCCCTTCCTATAACAAAAACAAAACACAAAACTGGATCTTTTGTTGTTTTTGTTATAAACGTTTAATTTTAAAAGAAAATCTTATTCGGATCAGATTTGAGGGAAAGTAAAATACAGCTTTTGAAAACATCAACTTTTTTTCTTTAAATAGTTCGAGGAAGGTATGATGACAATGGGACAGTTTCATTTGATTTTATGTATTAAAAGAACATCAATACCTAGGCTTTTTCATAAACAATTGAATAAACAATTACTTGACTGTGGTAAAAATACCTAATGCATCTATTTAATTTAATAATTTCCGATTTTATCAAGCTCTTTTAAAGATTAAAAAGGCTTTTAAAATATAAAATGGCGTTTGTTTTATACAAAAAAAAAAACGCCATTTAACAAATTTTGAAGGCCGTTAAATTTTCGAGAAACTAGCCATAGAGGTTAAATTAGGTGAAAATGTATGTCATTAAAGGAATCTGACATACTTAGACCAATAGAGGTGCATTGTGATACCACAAACTATAGGAACAAAAAGTTCTCTACTAGTTAAAACCATTTAGAGCTTCTAATGAAGCGAGTGAGACTACTAATGTCTGTGTTTGAGAGATCGCTAGGTTCATTGTAGAAGTAGTCTCCTAAATAAAGTTTGCGTCTATAAGAGAGAACAGGGCATGTACAGAGAAGATGTGAAATTGTTTCTTCCTCTTCCTCGTCCAAACAGCTCCTGCAGAAACCATTTGATAGTACACCGAGTCGTGACGTGTGTCTACCAATAAGACAGTGTCCCGTTATGACACCTATTTCGGAGCTGATTTGAGATCTACTGAGGGACAGAAGGCAATTTGACCGTTTCAAATCTAGTTTGGGCCAGATTCGTTTGATCGCTGTACACGTAGTAGTGTTAAGCCATCTTGTATTTGATTGCTTCAAAGCGATTCGTAGTTTAATTGTAGCTATGGGAATACCTATATTTGCCTTGTTAGGCAGGATAGGCATTTCCGTTCCAATTCTGGCGAGTTCATCGGTTTTGCAATTCCACGGAATGTCCCGGTGTCCCGGCACGCAGATAAGGTGAATATCAAACTGTTTGGCCATCTCCGTTAGAGACGATCGACAGTCTTTAGCTGTGATGGAGTTTGAGGAGACTGATACAAGGGATTTCAAAGCAGCCTTACTATCTGAGAAGATGCGGATATCCGAACTGGATATCACGTTTTCTTTAAGCCAGGACAAGACTTCCTTTATCGCCAGAATTTCCGCTTGGAATACGCCACCCACCCCATTTTTAGTTTTCGATCCATCCGTATAGAAATGTATTGATGCATTTTCTAACAAGGCCCCTTCCTCCCAAGCTGACCTTGTGGGAATGGTTACTTCAAAGTTTTTGTCGAAAGCTAGAACAGGAGTGATGTAGTCTAAGTGACGTGGGAAAAAAACTGGACATAAATTATTTAAATTTACCTACTACCAAATTTAGCCAACAAGAAATGAAATCTTAGGTTTTGGCATAGGTAGGTGCTTCTAGCAGTCTGTCAACGTTGAATTACCTCTTCAAACTGATGTTCGCTTAATGCCCATTGCCCGTCATAGTCCACTAAGCGCTGAACGAGTAAAATCGACTAATTGGGTTCATTCTGAAATTAACCACAAACGCAAAAAAAAAATGTAAAAAGTTGACCAACGATGCGTTGAGTGCTTGGTGGACGACACATAAGAGTTTAGTTTAAAATTTGTCGTCTAAAGAACACTGCTACAGCATATATGCCATCAGTCAAAGCATCGCTCAAAGCTCTAATAAGAAAAAACCTATCGAAAAAATTGTAAACAAGAGCACAATTTATCTCGGACTAGCAAAAGGTTAAAGACAATTCTGCGTTTTGTTATAGACGTACACAGCTGTGGTAAGAAAAATTTATAATTCAATCAAGCATTTTGATCGTTACAGATCCTTTAAGAACAGCACTACGACAAATGTACCTGCTTTTTTCGAGCATGTTTTTGACATCCACTTTGCTCAAACCCAGTTTTCAAAAAGTTAATTTATGTTTATTATCATGACTACTTTTGGGCAGAATGGTGTAAATAAAAATTGCGACCATTTTTTTTTATTTTTGGCTTTATTTTAGTGGGCTTTATTTGACTTCACCTCTGAAGGAAGTGGGTACACCATGTCATGGGATATTCGATTAATATTTCCAATATGTTCTGTTCACATGAGTCACCGAGACTTCTGGCAGGGTTTACAGCTGATTACAAAAAATTCTCTAAGCAAGTTCAACACCATATTTAGCAGTTAATTTTCGCCAGACTGGTTAGATCCTCCTCTTGACACACAAAATAACATAAGAAGCCGCATGTTATTGACCTGAAATGTAAACCTTAATGCACACAAGGACACTAACTGAAACATTCGATTTAAATCATCGTTATATATAGGAACATTGCAATAACGGAGGTTCTTGCAAGATGAATACCTTCATATATGTATCTGATGGTTGCAAGAAAGCCAGAGCTTTCGAAGGAAACGTTTAATTGTTCATCTGTAATTAAATATCCTCCGACTTATTCAGCGGCCATTGTATTCCATTGATTTTCTCAGTTGTTCTATAGGAATAACCTAGCCAGAGTTCTAAGCTACTGACAAGTTTTAAAATGTTGTTATTAGCAGCTAAGGGGTTTATGGAAAAAAATAAATTTGTTGAAATAAATACTTTTTAGTTTGAAAACTTTTAACCTGAATAACATTTTGTTTTTTTTTTCTTTCAGATGAAACATTTTCAACGTCTTAAAGGTAAGTTCCTGGAGAGATATGTCTTCATTTAAATAATTTAAGAATAATGAGGTACTCATAGTTAGGTAATAAGCCCTCACTGATATCTGTAAAGACCAACATAGTTAGGCCAAATATGGTAAAGAAGTTATTTAAGTGTCATAATTAAAAACTGTTTCCACTGAAGGTCCTTGTTAAATAATACTCCAAATTGAAAGTTCATTTATGCAAACCTAAATCATTTCATGCATCTATAGTAGGTATACATATAAGCCAATTATTACTACTTATTCTTAATTTTCAACTATTTTAATATGATCAAATACCTAGCCATAATTTCACACTCATTTATTTTATTTGATAAATTTTATATATGTTTTAAAGTTCCACCTATACAAAATTGAATCACTTAAGCATCATATGAAATTATTCCTGGTATGTAGGTACCTACTCAAGAATAAATTACAGAAAATTTAATCAATTAAAAGCTGCCAACCGGAAAATTGCCTATATACATTGTTGTAAGCAGTTCTAATTTATATGCCCACAATTTTACTGCCCCATAAAATACTATTTCTTTCATGTATTTATTTTCCTTTTGACAGACCGTATTTTAATTACTTTTCCATTTGGGTATAAGTATATGGCCCCAAAAACATTGTATGCTTATGAAAACTACGAGTAAACCCTTTAAAATCACCGCATCACAAGTACCTCTGCCAACACAGTGCAACAGTTTGAATTTAATTATATTTCCCATCCAAAGAGGCTCTAGTTTTCCAAACTATACAAAAAAAAAAAAAAAACTAATTGTTAGAAGAAGAAAAAACAAACCACATAAAATATTTAATATTCATAAAACTCAATTGAAGTGGGTATTCCATAGACTTCCCTATGGATGCAGCATTTGCCATAAATCCACTGTCACTTATGAAATGTGACATTTTTACGACCAACATTGAAATATACAAAAAGTCTCAAGATAGCACGAAGCCAAAAAGCATTATGCATGATTTGTTTTTTTTTTTTTTGAAATATTATGCTGCATGAATAGTGTGTATCTACGCATAATTTTGTAAGGATATGTCAACTTTGAAATAAGAAACTTCCACCATCAGGCTACAGAAATGTTTGTTTATTGCTTGGCATTATACCGAATGTGTCGTCCATCACTAGACATTCAAATGTTGAATAATATGCTTGACTTGAAGAGACAACAAAGAATTATGATTTTATTTATGTCGCCTTGACACCCGAAACATTATGCATAAACGAATTGACAAACCCCAGACTTACATAGTACATTTGATCAGAGGAAAACAAACAAGTGCTTTTTTGATGGAATTATGTATTCAAGCGGTCAGAAGAGGACCCTAATTTATTTCACACATTCCAGGCAGCCATTCTTTTTTCAAAGATATATCGAACAATCGTGGAATATATAGTTCCTTTTTTTTTAATTTTTTTGTATATTTTTGGATCCGTGCAATGACTGACCAGTCAGAAAAATGCTTATTTATTGTTAAAAATTAAAATAATAAAAAAAATCCAAACAAAAATAATTTATTGATCACGAACTCTTGGCAACTCACACTTCAAAGTGTCAATTTATCGCTTGTTTATGAGAATGTTATTCCTCTAGAATAAATTTAAACAAGAGTAGGTACCTCTACCCATACCTTAACCACGTTTCTGGGGGGACAAAAAGCTTATTGGTTGTTTCTTTCGAAGATTGACGCCATAATACCACCTATCTGTCCCGAATACTTAAAGTCTGACGAATATAATTTCGTTCCATATCAAGGCTTTTGTTCTCAATAATTTTTCAAAGACGAAGAATAATTTTACTTTATGCAAGAAAAAAAAATGACTAACACACCTGCTGGATAAAGCTTCCGCATTTGTTTTTAAAAATACACAGAAAAAGAAATGAAACAAAATTTTGTTACGAAAATAAATTTTCAATCATAAATCCGTTAGATACGTGGGTCGTTGGGAAATAACTATAACATCTCTTTGAGAACATCCATAAAGTTTTTTTTAAATTTTTATTATTGAATGTGACATTAAAAAAATGTATAAAATTCATTTTTAATGAAGCTTATAATTTTAATCTGTCTCATTTTTGACGGAAGAAAACAAACAAAAATTAATAATAAAAAAAAAAAACAAAAGACAACAACATAACTAAGGAATTTCACACAATAAGAAGCACATCATGAAGTTGTTAAAATGATTTTTATTAATATTTTAATATTGTTTATATTAGTTATTGACAAATTAATATGAATTTGTCTTGCTTTACATACTTGCATGCATATTAGTCATTAAACTTTTAATTCAATGTAAAATATTTGAAACTTTGTGGTTTTTTATGTAATTAAATAAATTTCTTCTTAATGAAAACATTTGTTATAAGAATGGCAATTCTATTAAAAAATTAGTGAATTTAAATTCTTTTTATTTTTACTTCTATAAAACATTTTTACTTGTAGTCATTTTTATGAGACGAAAGATATGTTTTACGACAGTTCCAGATAGACTGAAAAAGTTCTGCAGTACTAAGTGCGGAATTCGTAGTTGTTACTCAAGTTGAGATATTTTTTGAACTTCAATATGTTGAGTGGTTTTGACAAGAAGTGATATTTAGGTATAAATAGATTCCGCGTTGAAAAATTTAACCTAATTTGTATGGAATCATGAAATAGGACAAACTCAAAATTGTGTATACGTTGTCGTAATCGGCCCGCCCATTGAAAATTGATCGAAAGTTTGCTTAACGTTACCGTCAAGTTGTTCGCGGATATACAGATAGTGTAATCGAACGTCAAAAAACTGAACGTCCCCACACTTTATAGGAACACCAAATATTGCCATCAAAGTCGTCAAGCATCTAAACCGTCAAAATCTGCTGCATAAACAGAAAATCTATCTAAACAATGGGTGTTTCCAAAAAGTTCAAAAGCTTCCAGGTCACAACTTGTATTTCAAAATATAAAATGTCGAAAAAGTGTTAAATTCCTTATAAATTCGGAAGCATTAATAGTTATTGATGGAACTAACACTAGAAATTTCAATATTCGAAAGATTTTAGAATTTTATTGCTTAAGAAATAATTCAGATTGTATTTTTACTAGGAACGTTTTGGGGTAGTTTTAAATTTGTTCAAGTTTTTTGGGGTTCTGAATCTGAAACTGAGGTCTGCCAACAAAATTTTCTAACGCAACCTGGTAAAAATTCAAAATTTTCAATGTTTTTTGCAGTTTTTACAAAATTTTACCCTGAAGGATTAGTTTTTAGTAAGAACTATGAACCTACGTGTTAAAGAACGAAAACTTCAATTTGGCAGTATACCACACCATGGAAGAAATCTGTTGATGCTTTTCAGATATATGTAAGTAAGGCCATTGTTGTGAACATTTTCAGCAAATTTTCAAAATTTAAAAAATCCTCGTGGGTTAAAAAATAGTATTAAATATAAACAAAATATTTTCGGAGACTCATTAATTGATAAAATTTAAAGGGGCGTATTTCGAAAACAATTATGGTTATGTGAACAATTTTCGGCTCAAATTTTGACAAATTTAATTTTCTTTAACACTTAGGTTCATAGTTGTTACTAAAAACTAATCTCTTGGGGTAAAATTTACTATTAACATTAAAAACATAGAAAATTTAGCGTGTTTTTTGCATTTTTGACCATGTTGCGTCATGAAATTTTGTTGGAAAATATCAGATTCGGGTTCAGCACCTCAAAAAAAATATATTGTATTGATAGAATTCAAAAATCTGCCTCAAAACTGTCCTTCTAGAAACCTTTTTTGATCACTAATTGACTGTATTAAAAATTATTGCTATAAAATGAAAAAAAATATATGCTCGAAAATCGTTGATTTTACATGTTTTGGACAAAAGTTGACATCCGATTTCAATTTTAATCCTTCTAATACAAATTATTCACCGATTTGAAAGAGTCCATACAAAGGAATCCAGGATTCTTAATGAAAAGAACTTTAAAATTGAAAAAATTTTTAACTGTTTTCGCTAGTAAAAATTAAGATACTTAATTTTTGTTGATTATGTTCCTCCACCGGGCAATTGATCGTAAATTATTAAACATTATGCGTACCTAGTATGAATATTGCGACGCTAGAGAGTCTTGATCATAACAGATCAACATTGACACAATAACAATTTGTGAGCTTGAGATAATCGATTGCTATGTCCAAATTTTTTTTCATTGACAATTTTTAGCTAAGAGTCTTTTCCTTGAAAAATTCCAGAACCATGAATCATAGATTTGAGCGACCCACCATCAAATATCGGAATTTAGATAAAGTATTTCATAAAGATCCAAGAGACTCTATATCTTTTAGTTTTATAAGACTTGGAAATCCAGTGACCAGTGATCATATTCTTGATCTTATAAAGAAAGTGTTAATTCTGTCTATGACCCTGACCCTAAAGGTCGTGGTTTCGTCATTTTCAACAGAAATAAAAAAAAAACACATTCTGTAATGTGTTGTGTTGTGTCTTCTGTACAGGTGGTTCATACTTCCTCCTCTGTTTGAACTAAGGTTGATATTAATTTGGATCCCAGATTAAGATAATTATCTCGTTACCAAAAGTGATTTGAATAAAATTTTTAAATTGCTTTGCAAGTCAATATTATATATTGACTTATTGATTATTGATATTGATTATTATAAAGCCTTGCAACGAACGAGTTCAAAGTAAATATTTACCCACTGGTGCCACCTTGGAAATGTATAATCAAAATTATACTTTAGTCATTGCAATACAATAAAATATATAATATCAGGTTTATAATTTTTTTTGTAAACTCATAAAAGATGACACGAGTAGGTATAGACCACACACTTTTTAATGCATCAATTTGGCTTAATTAATTATTATTATTAGATATTCTTATCTGTATACATGAGTTTCAACTCATCAAATAAACTAGTTTTTTTTTTTTAATTATATGGAACACTAATAATAAACTTATTCTCAAGTATATAGGTTTTTATAAAGCAAATAATTCTTAGTGACTAAACTGGTCATCATTCTATAAAATGGTGACAAAAATCACCTGCGTCAGTAAATTAGCTCAATATTTAAATTTATTTGTCACCAAACGGTAAATCATTGGCCAAATAATGGTTCGTTAAAATAACCATTTTGAATTTTAAAACATGCTGACATCGCATTTCCTGATCAGGTTCCAATATAAAAACAAATTTAACTGAAATATCTTGTTAAACAAACAATAAAAAAAAATGTATAATATTTAATTAAATTAAATTCATTTGACAATAATTATTATGTATTTCTTATCTCTCTGAAACCATCTCAATTTTGGTTAGATATAAATGAGAATCAGTTCAATCCCCTTTAGATTAATTAATCTAACTAGGTATAATGTTCCTAAGTTTTTATAACTATAACAAATAGAAAATGAAGGAACTTTGTTTGATTTCAAATTCAAAATTGGTTGGTTAGCAGGAACAATTCTGTTATTCGTGAATTAAGAAAATTATGTACTATAATTTTATCGTGATTTAGGTATAAGAATATGTCAAATTATGAATTTTGTGTTAAGTAGGTAGGCCATATTTTGGCAGTCAATACAAACATCTAACAAAAATATTACTTACGATTTTCTATGTCGTTCGGAAATTTAATAATTAAGATCATTAGATTGAAATTAGTAAAGTAGTTTTAGGTCCTTAGACGTTATTATGACCTCCTTAAGGCGCATAGGGCTTCCAACCTAGTTTCATTAGCGAAAATTGATTCAGTTACGGAGAATTCTAGACTCCATAACCTATCCTATAAATAGCTAGGAGTATTATCGTGTTCTTAGTTTATTCGATCAACACTCACCATTATAAAGTTATGTAAGTCACATCTGGTTGGAAAGTAGCATCCGATATCCGGTGATTACCACAAGGAGATAAAATAATGATGTAATGATGTGTACAAAAAGTTGCGGATCACTGGGTGTCACACCTTACCACTCAGCTATAACAACGCTCAGGGGAAAGTTTTTTTAGCAAGAGATTTTCACATTGGGTCCTCTGTTAAGTGAATTAGTTTTAAGGGTCTGCGTTGCTGTATAAATATTCGAACCCAACAAAAAAGCGACCATCAGGCGACTAATGTCGGTTGAAAGCTGATGAAATAACAATTTTTGCAATAGCTAAGGTCAAAAAAAAAACTTTTTTTTGATCCCTACAAACATTTCTCTCCGACCAAAAGGAATTAAAATAGCCAAATTAATTAAATAAATAAAAGGGAGGAAAGAGCTGGATTCATTTCTTGAATGTTGGAAGAATTTTTTTGTACAAAAAACTGTAAAGTATTGATTTTTACCAAAACTTTTGGGAATTAAGTATTCCGGTGTATTTCGAATATCGGAATCATTGTTCATTGGAATATTTAAAAAAATTAACATTTGTGGTAGTCCCCATACAAAAGTGACATTTTTGGAAGGTTTTTGTATTAAAAGTACAAAATGTTTTATTCAAAATGGCTGAATTTTGAACTTTACTTAAGCTTAGCTAATTCTCAACTTTTGGCACTTACAGATTCCAATTATCTTGATTCTAACAAAAGTTATCGTGTTTACAAGTTTCCAATGCCAACGATGCCGACAACGACACCGACGACAACGGCGCACGCACATACAGATGTCTCGAAAACGTTTCATTATATTTTACGATAAAATAGACTAGGAATTTCTGAAAAAAAGAAAAAAAAAAATTGTGCCAATCTTTTACACTACGTGTATGGAAAAGTTAAATGTTGTTGTTGGTTTTTCTCACAAATAGTAATTTTTTGTGGGTACACTTTTCTTACGTAAGATTATTTTTAACCGAAAAAGGCGTCAATATTTTTAATTGCATTATCTACTTCATCCAAGATATTTTGAAGGAAAACGGCTATGAACGAAAAATAGGTACAGGGGCATAAGGCTATGGGACATAACTCCATTAATGGACTAATTTCCCACCTTAGTGGGACGCAAAATCATTAAATTTTTCCAATAAAATGGGACATAAACCTATAATTTTTGCTTCCATATTAAAAACAAGAAATTTTCCAAGTAAGAAAGTTATAGGAGCGGGCCACGGCCCCCACCAGTAACAGTTCCTACTGTAGGTAAAGTACTTTTAAGCTTCAGAAATTTTTAGTGGTACATTCCTAATTGTATTTTTTTGAAAACAAGAAAATAGGTGGGACATAACACCATAATTTTGTTAAATGGACTTATGTAATGACCAGGTGGGGCACAAGTCCATAATTGAATTATGAAGTTATGCCTCTCTAAGGTGAGTTATATGTCCATTATGAACTTATATCCCATTGATCTTTTAATAGTATGATTCCATTGCGCTTCTAGATAAGCACCACCTACTTAACTTAGGTATGTATTCTTAAATTAAAAGCACCTTCTCTAAAAGTCCCCACCGCAAACATAATCTTTAAAGATCCTTGTACAAAAATTTAAGCCATTCAAACTCAATTTAAAATCCGTATTTAAATTAAAATTCCTATCAGCACACATTTAAGGTTTGTCTTACAACCAATTCAACGAGCTTTTGTTATATTTCACTTTATGATGGCTTATCCCACCCATTAAGCAAACATAAAAAAATATTAAATATTCATTAAACAGAAGAAGAGGGAAACAAAAAAATCTAAAATCCTATACAATACTGTCTCTGAATCATAATTATTATTATTACGACAAAATAATAATAGCCTTACCTCTATAGAAGATTACCATAACCATAATTTATTAGCAATATTTTTCATCAAGGGAATAGGTTATCTATTCATAGAGAACAAAAAACACTTCTTCTAATCGAGTTTACGTGTAGGTAAATGTATATCCCCCCGTGCCCCGACCATCGCCAAAGATCAAAAATGTTGTTTAGTGTCTTTTCTTACATAATCCAATAGGGATCAGTAGTTACTACAATCGGAGTTAATCTAGTACTTACAACAATATGTGGACAAATCATTCAAAATTAAAGAAAAATGTATCCAAATGCAACGTGAGCTTCTGTGTTTTTACATTTTAGTGAGCCAATTTATTAGATGAAAGCTGCTCCGAACCCTGATCATCCCACATCATCTGTAGGTATCTCGAAGATACAAAAAGTGAAGAAGCGTGCAGCATCCGAAAATAGAGAAATTTAAATATCCTAATCTTATCGTTTGCTGGCTTGCATTCAACTAATTTTCTGTCTATATGTATTTTTTTTTCTGTTCTCTTTTTTTTTTAAATTCCTTAAATGCCGCCGTATACCAACTTCACTGCCATCCTGTGTATCTTCTGCTGCCTTTCTATAGCTATACCAACAACTTCAAGAATGTATCCATATCATCAGCCATCATGCCGAAGTTATTCCTTCCATCCATTCCCCTCTTGAACGAAAAATAAAATTGCTGTCATGAATTTCACCCAAAATGGGAAAAAAAATTCCAAAACGAAAATTTATAAAAACCAACAACAGGAATGAGAGGCACCAGATGAATACACCAGAAACGAAAACGTTCTGAACAACAAAAAAAAAATCAAGCAGATACTTCCATTCCCATGGGATAAAGAGAGAAAAAGATAAACCTCAAGAAATGCCGCAACCCAAACAGAGATAGAAATAAAGATACTTTCTATAGAGAGCACAATCATCATGGGGAACCAGGAGGGCGAAAGACGGAGGAGAAAGAAACAACATGGCCGAATTGCCAGTGAGCTGGGTTGTCATGGTTACCAGACATATTTTATCCATGAGAATCTGCAACACATCACGCCCCTCCCAAGCACTCACTAACAACAACTTATACTCTGTGTGTTGCTAAAAACTACCCCAAAGAAAAGAAAAAAAAAAATTAAATGGATTTCCAATTTATAGCAACAGCCCGGGAACAAAAGGAAAAGTATAAAAGATACTTTTGCACTGTAAAATTGGGCCGGTTGTGTGCGGAGTGCGGTTGATTGGGAATTGAGGTAGAGAGTGGAAGGAAAGGTCATTGGTACAGGTTCTGTATACCGTTATGTTAGTAATCAGCCATGATGATATCTTTTCGTGTATCATCATCAGTCGTGACCCCATCTCGTAGTTATGCATAAAATATTCAACCAAAAATGGGAGAGAATATGGATAAAATATTCTTCTACCTAGAATTTTCCGATACAAAGATACCTACTATACTTGTTTGGTCATCAGTTGATCTGGAAAATAACATAATTCATTAGGAATGGATGAGGGTGAGGTTTTGTTAGAAAAAAGAAGGAGTAAAAAAGAAAGTTGATAGATAAAGGTTTAGTGGTATCTATAGCAGAATACAACAACTTTTAAAGGTGGGTAGGTATAGTAAACGAATATTTTCTATTTTGTCGCAGTGAAAATATGCGATGACTGAAGGTGACGTTCATATCGACGACAATCGATTATTATCGTTCTACAGATAGATAGGTAGGTACACAGCCATGATGACGGTTCTTTTCGAATATAGAATATATAAACGAGTATCACCCTAATAAGTGGATGATTATAATTTGAACTGCCATCAGACTGAAAAATATCACAAAACCAAAACAAGATACAATTATAAATGGGTGTAGATACATTTTTATGGCGTTCTTGGATTGAAACTGCTGGGTCGCGAACCAATAAATTTAACGAACGACGATGACGACAGTGACAACGACAATGAGAATGTATATTGAAGCAAATGGGGTTAACATTTTATAATTGTCTGCCCTTCAGATGGTGGTGATTGATAGCACGGCGATTACAATGATAATAATTAAACAAAAGATTAAGTTTTCAATTGTTAGAACCAAAATTGAAGAAATCTATACTGGACTTTGTAATATAAAATCTAATAAAAATAAGGACAGTAAGGCTTTGATTTTAATTCAATTTTGAGTAAGATCCAAGATTGTAAATATTATTTGGGTTTATCTAAACAATAAATTGGCAACTTGAGTTCAATACAAGCTTTGAGACTTGGAGATAGAAATTAATAGGTTTAAAGTTTTTTCGACAATTTGGTCAGTTAAAAATAAAAAATAAACTCAATTTTTTTCTTTCTTTTTCTTTTCTTTTTACCATTATCTTGGCTCACAGACTAGGGTAAAGTGGGGAGACATGGCACCCCTTTTTGTTTTTCCTTATATCTTGCAAAATAAAAAAGATTTTTATCTGAAATGAAAATAGCCTGATGTTAAAATTAATTCATAAACGAAAAATTGAGAAACGACTAGGATTCACAGACCATTTGTAATTTTTCTTTACAAATAAACAAAACATTAAAATAAAAAAAAAGAAAATATAGTAAAGGTGCCATATACCCAACTTTACCCTATAGAAAAACCTAGATTTTTTTTACAAAAAAGTATTTTCTTAATATCTAAATGCTGAAGTTTTTAAATGAAAAATAAAAGAAATTAAAATAAAATATCTGCCGTTCGAAACGGTAAAAAAAAACTTGGATTGAAAAATCTTGTTTTTACTGTTATTCATTACAAAAAATGTTTATAAATCTAATTTCTTCACACTTGTATAAAAGTTTTTTGACAAAATATTTTTCCTGTTATTCCTTGGTTTTTAAAATCAATTAAACCACCCACATAAACTTAAAAAAACAAAAACGTACTTATGTATTTTTTAAAGCTCAAAAAACTGTTATGGAGCATTTGGAATCAAATATCTTTCAATGTGTATCATTAGTTTTTCAATAAAACATCAACTTTACGCTTACTATTTTCATTTTCAAAAGTGGAAGAAAAACTTTGATTTTGGAAAATAATTTTTAACATGAAAAGTTGATTTCTAAGAATTTTTTTCGAGGTGTCCAAAAAGTTTTTTTTTCTTTTACCCCGTTTTACCCTAACTTCCCGGTGCAATTGTATGGTGTTTTAAATATTTGTCTATTACTTAAGGTAGGTATAGCAAATGATTCAGTTAGATTATCAAAAAAAATGGCTGACTTCTGTAATTTTAACGACTTTTCGTTTGTTGGATAGACATTTTTCGACTTGAACTTCGTTTGCAGAACTCTTAAATTTGCTTCAATGAATCAATTTATGCGAACGAATTCACAAACAAAAAAAGTTTACCGCAAAGCCGGTACTCTCAATTTCGAACAAAGGATGTTACTATTGCGCCACGAACTAGATAACTTTCCTGTAGCATAAAATGCATAAGAAAACCATAATCATAGAGCCAATTATCAAGAAAAGTTATTTCCTGCAATCATTTGCTGTAAATGAATTGAATATTCACATCAAAAGTGAAGTTCTTTGCAACAAACTACTTTCTGGAGAGGTTTTTTCTCGTAAACTATTCATTCGTTTGCTGCATACAATATCAATATAAAAGGAAAAGGTGTTTCGATGTGGGAAGCATTTTTGTTTGCCGCAATCAACTCATAAAATGTGGCTCCAAACGAATGGGTTGTTTTCCATTATGTTTGCTGTAATAGAAATAAAATTTGGTTCAAATGTAATACAGTTGCTACGAATGAAAAAACTTTTGCAGGGATTGTATTAACTTTATAGCTAATTATTTTCATTTAATTCAAAAGATATTCACTAGCCGCAAACGAAAATAAATAAATTATTTCTCTGAGTGTATTGCAATAAATTGTGAACTAAAATAGTTGTTTACATTTTGAGTGTAGTTTTATGGAAATTTTAAATTATTTAAGTATACATAGTCAGAAGTATTGAACGACACAATTCGTTTAAGAGGCATAAAAAGTGCATTTTGTTCATTTAATCAATATACCTTGTATGACATTGTCTTAGAACATAAATACATCTTGAAGTTAAGCTGAAAAAAAATTTAAAATTATTAAATTTTTCATTAAATTTTGTATTTTGTGTTTGCCTATCAAAAACACTTGCACCAATAATAATGTAGTACATTGTTTTATGAAATTCAAAAAAAATTGATTTTGCCTTGCAACACCTCTTATTTTTTTTTTTTTTTTCTTATGTAAGTGTGTATAATTAAACCATCTTGTAGCCTGATATTTTAGATAAATTTAAAACCTCAATCTTAAAAATCCGACAGTTAACAAAAAAGTTTTATTTTTTTCCAAGCGAACCACATTGAACCTTTTTTGAAATTACTGTATCTTCCACGACTGGTGTCTGTTCGAGTTCCGTTGACCAAAGCAGACATTCTTGCTAGATTTTGATGTAATTCAATTTATTATTGTAAAACTTGTATAGTTAAAAATACTTCAAACTTAATGGATTAAAAATGTCCACTCATAACCGATCATTTTCTTAAAAATTAAAATAAGGTCTTATAAGCAACATATATAAAACATTTTTTAATGTCTAAAGGAACAAATCAAAGGATCAAAGCCAAATTGTAGGATGCCTTGGAATTAGATGGTCTCAAATTAATGTTGTTGTCATTATCATTTTGATTTCATTTGCGTGGCTCTTTAATTAAAATGATTGTTTTGGAGGTTTTGAAATAAAATCTACTTCTATTTTTCTTGAATTGTTGATTTTGTGCAACAAACTTTCAAATAAATCCATTTTTGATATTTGACAGGCATATTCTTAGTGATGCCAAATTTCACGAAAAAAAAATTGATATCAGATTTCTATGACTTTATACGATTCCAGCATCATGGTCCATCAATGTTGTCACCGCAATTCCAATTTTGTATGAGTCCTTTCGTATATAAATATGTAATTAGTTAATGTGTGCTTTGTGCCGTTAATTAACAAAATAAATTGACATTGTTACAGATTTTCACGCCAAACCCCAATTTTCTGAACATTTTTACGCCGCTATTTATAATTTTTTTTTAAAGAAAACAATTGCATACTTTATGGCAAAAAATAAATTTTTGTGAAGAAGTATAAGTACGTACCAACGCATCAGGTACTTCGTAAAATGGATCTTGTAACTTTTCGGGTCAATCCAGCATACTTCAAAAATCACTCAAAAAAATTTTCTTTCCCGCAGTTTGGGTATGTCTCAATACCCAAAAATGATCACTGATTATTAATTTGTGTTCTGCATCAGTACCCATCTTCTGGTATATTATTATCTGACCATACGTTTCAACTTTGAAAGATCCTACCTTTGGCGTGAATCTGAACGAAGTTTTTTTCATAGGTACCTACATTAATGGCGTTGTTGAAGTCCAGGAGTACCCACCTACCAATCAGTTAATTGTTTGCAAGCAAGTTATGGAGACACTATAGCCATAAAATCGTTTATGTTATAAGGAGGTACTCCTTATACATTGATGCGTATTTAAAAATAAAAAAATGCCAACTACAAAAATTACGTTAAAATCATCTGTACTAAATTTGAGGAAAATCCGTACACGCGTTTGGGCAGTTTTAATGTGTACAGACGGACGCACAGACGTACAGACCGAAGGAAAGCACTTTTTTGGACCTCTCCATCATCGTACCTAATGTTGGTTTTGATTAACATCTCAAGTTTTGTTTTGACACGAAATCAATACTTGCGCTAAAAAGCAAGTAAAAAAATAATATATTGATTTTTACCAAAACTTTTTATGATTTAAGGTTTTCTTTGAATACCTAGTTTCATAACTATGAAAATTAAATACAATTCTTCATTAAATCATTTAAATCATGAATATTTGTTGTAGGCACTCAAATAGTATCATTTTACTTCCCATATGTAAACTGCCAATGCATCAAACTTTTCAATAATCTGTTTTTACTATCTTTGAAAAAAGTTAATTTCTGTTGTGGAAAATTATTCTGTCCCAACTATACAGAAAGTCTTTCACATTATTAAATAGGTGTTTAAATCAATCAATTCCTTTTTCTCCATTTGGTGAAAATCAATTGAACAATTATTCACATTTAAAATTTATACTCGTACCTATTCTGTATAATAGTGGAAAAGCGTAAAAAAAAACAAAAAAATACAAACCCATAAACGACTTCCATTAATATCCAATTGGTACTTTAAATCCAATTCCCAATTGTATCTAGAATAAGACACCAGTTATGTAGTCTCTCTATTGCACACAAGAGGGCGCCTCAATAAAAACAAACCACACCAACACCACCAGTGTTATTCCCTTTCAAATCCATGTTGAGTGAAGGTACACCTAAGCAATAAATTGATAGACAAGCGCACACAATCCCTCCAATTCAAATGGAATAAAAATAAATTTAAAAATGCCTAAAGATTTTCTGAATTATATTTTCATTATTTTTGTTTATTTCAGCTTGGTAGAAAACAACATTTAAAAAAAAATAGAATATTTCTCTTGATACCAATTCAGGATACTTGATTACAATTTGAATTTTATTTATTTATTTCTTCTTATACTCTACTCCACCATATTCAAAGCCACTTGGTGCTTATTCTGTGAGACATAGGAAAAGTGGGCTCGACTTTGTGCGTACGCTGGCGCTCGTTTCATGAAAATTTAATGCGGTCAGTTCTCAGATGCAAAAGAGGGATTTTCGAAATGATTCCTTTTTTGATTGCTTAGAGGCTACACCAGCTCCCATGTGCAATTGAAAACATTATTCTTGAATCTGAAAGAAAAAAAAAATAAACACTAAGTTGAAATGCCTTCTATAAACGGGTAAAAAGGAAACCATTTGAATTGGCAAACAAATCTCGAATATTGCATTTAAATTATAACTCAAAAATTCATATTTTTTTTTATATCTTCATCGTGTTTATAAATATGATACCATTCAGGGAGGTAGAGAAAATCGAAGGCAATGCGAAATGATTGATGGAGTGGAGTTCTGCTTTGCATTTCAATTTCTGGCGCCAAGTTGTTTGGCAGTGAATTATTATCAGTCAAAACGGAAGTAGCATAGTTGAGGATGTGTGCAACATTATTTTTAGCAATGGAAATATACCTACCTACCTATTATTAGGTATTTATGTGTGGTTTTTGTTTGTTTGTTTATGTTTACTATTTTATAGTTTAATTTGAGTCAAATTATTTATGACTGTGTCGCATTTGCTAAGGGTAGGTGGCCACTATTTATTTATGTTTGTTTTGTTCGGCTAATGAATTTTAATTTGTTGCTTTTTATTTATTTCGTTTGATAATATTGAGATATGGTATTACTCGTTTTAAGGTATAGATAGGTAGGTACAGTAGACTCCGCTTTACTGCACTCCGCTCAGTTGCAAAAATCGGTTAATTAAAATAAGAAATTTATTACGAGGCTTTCTTAAGGCTTCGCTAAAGTGAAAACTCCTTTTAATTGAACTAAACAATCTTCACTCAATTGAATATTTTCACATTCAGCTACGCATAAATATAAATATCACTGAACGCTGTCACCGAATTTTCAATTTTAAATGCCAAAATGTTTCTTATTTCTTAATTCTCAAACTTTTTTCTTACAAAATTTCGCTGATGTGAAACTAGTTTCAGTTATCTGAAATTCGTTTAAATGAGAACTCTATGAGAACTCCGCTTAACTGAAAACAATTTTTCTTAAATTTTAGTGTTCCAGCTAAGCGGAGTCGACTGTACCTATCTATCTACCAATATTTAGTTGTTCGTCGTGATGAATATATTTTATACTTATATTAAATAGGGTTCATGACAAACATGTAAATGTCAATGTGATTTAAAATTGGTTAATTGCCTATTCTTTTTAGTAAGAAAAAATTGAATTTTCTATAAGATAAAATAATGAACAGTTGATATTTTTTGACAAAAAAAAAAACAGTTTGAATGCGTTAGATGTGATTTTGCCTTTGACACTGACTGTTCATTATTCATCAGGACATAGCAAATTTTTATCAGAATTTAGATCAGAGGGGGGGTGGGGGCAGACTCATTCTAAAACGTAATTTTTAAATATTGAATTTTAAATATACCTACAAAAAATGTATTAGGATGCACAATTTAGGACTATTATTTTTTTTTAACTCCCCAAGATTAATTGTGTTAGAAGTACTCAACAAAAAATAAATGAACAAAATGAAATAATTTTCAAATCACCCCTATGATAATGAAATTTCCCGGAGAATTTTTTTCAGGAAAAGCCGCTAAATCGAAAAATTGGTGGGAAATTCGCCTCCCTTTTCGTTAATCTTCATAACAGAGAGCAACAAATAACAAGCGAAAACGGAAAAAAAATTATGGAATATTTCGATTGGGAGCCTTTTTCCCAAGAAAAAATTCCCCGTGAAATTTCGTTTCCGATAGGATTGAATATATTTTAGGAAAAAGCGTTTACACTGTGTAGCTTGATTTTTTTGAGTATTTTATTATGACAAAATATTGAACAGACTGAAAATCATGGGAAATTTTTCACAAAAATTTCTTTACCCACAAGTATTAACAATCCTAGCCTAGGTATCCATCTTGAAGCAATCAAATTGTCTCATTTCTGATGGTGAACAATTTTTGAAACTAGATTTCCCATGCTATTTTCCATGGTGTTTCGTAGGGATCAACGATATTCACGTAGTCCACGATTATTTCTGTGGTATTAAACATAATTGTATGTGCTGCTATTTCAACCATCATCGAAAAAAATCCTTCAGTTATTATTAACTATTTTTTCGTTAAGCCTAGTGCTATGAATACAGAAATTTATTGAAAATTTGAATATAACTTGATTACAGGACCACCTACTTCAAATTTACTATGACGAGAATGAATTTCGGAGTTTACCTACATCAATTTCCCAAGTTTTTGTTAATATAAGACTTTTGGTAATTCGAAACCATTAAGTAAATAACAAACAAACAAACAAACATTGAATTTTATTTAGACAGATTCCTATACAAAAATCTAATATATATTTTTTTCAATTGTTTTGCTTTTCCATGAAAATCTTTTTGAATGTATTTTCTCCTATAAACAACCCCTGATGTAAGCCAAATAAATCTAAAAAAGAATCCTCGATGGATAGTTTTTATTATTTTGTAGAAGAAAAAAATGATTCAATATAATATTTAATATTTTTTAACCCCCCCCCCCAATTTTTTTCTCTGTCCGCTCCTGATCTGGAAATGATTTATTCAGCAACTTTTTTGTTTCTTTTATAAATCAATTTTAGCCAAGGGAACTCAAACCTCTGACTTTTCCTGTACGATTTTTTTACTGCCCCGACCCAACCTTCACGCATTTTAACTTCTTGATGTTGTATTTTACGCAAATCACAATATTAATGCCTACAACAGGTGATAGGTACTAAAAGAAATGGTTCAAGCTTAGACTTCCTTGTGTAATTTTTTTGTGTTGTATTTTTATAACGTAAATTCATGTTTATTTTCAAAATATACCTAATTTTGGCAAAAGATCACTACTTTCAAAAGATAAGAACAAAAATTCTTGTTTGTGTTGTTTGTGTATAGAAAGAGGTGGAAAATTGAAAGTGAAAATAAGAAATTGTTTCTATTTCTAATGGTTTTCTCATAAACATTATTCGTATAAGTAGTTTTCTTTGTATCTTTGTCAACAATAATTTTAACAAAAACGAAATTATAAGTAGGTACTTTTCTCTTAGTTCAATTATTAAAGGTTCAAATTTAAAGATCAAATTTTCGTGGTAAAATAGGTTCCTAATGCTTTTTACTCAGGGAAATGTGTTAAAAACTTTTAAAGTTCTGCACTGATGGTGTTTGTCATTATCTGCTTTTAGTGAAATCAGTGGAGCTAAGCTCGAATGTAAGAAAAACAGTAATTGTTTTCCAATGTTTTTTTAACACTAGATTTCGTTTTTTTTATTAACAAATTTATGGGTAGGTATATTATAGAAAACAAATTAGTTTATTTTTTTGTGAAAACTGTATTTTGCCATCTGATATCTGTTCTCAGCTGTCTGACATTTTAGTTCTGTTCTGCCTTTTTTTCATATTAAACACAGCTATTGTTGCCTACTACTTAACTAGTTAATAAATTATTAACTTCCTCAATTAATGAAAAATTGTTATTCGCCGGTGTGTGACAATCAAACCCACGTGTCACAGCATATAACCCAAAAACTAGGTCAATCTTCTTAATCTCAACCACAAAAGATCCCAGATATAGAGAAATACTTTCTCATAAAACTTAACAACTTGAAAGCCATGAAAACCTTTAGTTTTCCATCGAATCGGTATAATTCAAAATAATTTCTTTACTAAACAACAGCGACTTGGTTAGAGAATTTGTATAATGTTTTGTTTTTTTCTTTTCATTTTATTATATCCCATAAAAAAAGTCACACATAAACAGTTAATATCTTTTATTGATATGATAGTGAATAAACGAACATCTTTAGTACATACAAATAAATAAATAGAAATAGGTTACTTCAAAACAATACAAGAAGGATGTTAATTCCATGACTAAGTCCTTTAAAATTATCAACAAAAGAAATATACTTAAAATTAACACTTGTATTTCATTTCAAAATATGTAATTAAAAAAAAAAAAACAGTTAACACGTGTATTTTTTTTATAAGTAATTTGTTTAAATTTATTCTAATAAACTGGTGTTTTTATTTTTTTGATTCATGATAAAATTATGCAAAAATCACTTCGATTGTGTTTAAATTTATTCATTTTTTTATTTAATTCATATTGTGTCATTTTACTGATTATTATTATTGTTACTAAAGCCGTCAGCAGTTCAGTTAAATATTAGTGTGAGTGTAAGAAAGAACTTTTTATTAAAATACAAAAAAAAAAAAAAATATCCAACGATGAATGTGTCACCTCGTGTTACGTATACTGAAGGTATACCGGATAGGATACACTCAGGATACATTCAGTATACGTGTACGAAGTTCCACGCAACCAGCAACAGTGTGACCAGCCTATAATATAACAGTGATAAAAAAGTGTTTTTATTTTGATTTATTCTATTCTATTCACTGACACTGACTGACCGGCAAATTAAATATAAGAAAAAAAAAACAATCTAAATGATATATAAATTCCACAAGAATACAAGGAAAGAAAAAAAAACAGCTGTATTCAATCTGTCTGACTACTGCTACTGTTCACCAACTACTGCCAATGGAATCGTACCTATATCCGCTGCTGCTTCTCTCGCCATCATCAAAAACTGAATCGATTTTAATAGAAAGGACATGCTCTGCATTCGCAATTTCCTTTTTCAGCATCAAACTCATCTCAACTAACTTCGTCTCGTCTTGTCTCTCATATATACAGAATAGCAGAAGTAGCAGTTGTTGTTTTTGTTGTTGGCTCTCCATGTTGGGTGGAAATACTCGAATTACAAAAATACACAAAGGGGATGGTTTTGATATGATGATGCTGCATACAAGGACCTTGGTCGTTTTTTTTTTTTGTTCTTAGCTTTATATCCTTGCCTCTCTATACCCACCCGGTGTGCGTGTAGGTATATATGTTTCCTAGCAGCTCAACCAGCAACAAGCCACCCTTGACGACGGTTTTCATACCATCAGAGAGATATACAAATGCTTGGGTAAGTATACAAATTGTTCACGTAGATAACAATACCTTTGTGGTAATCTCTTCCTGATGTTCTCTGTCTGCTTGTGTCGTATAGCTAAATCACCCCTCTGCTCTCAGCCACCCACTCTGCCACCACCATCCCCAAATGAAGGTTTTAGTTTCGTTTGGAGCAATAACCACTTGTTTCAAATAAACACACTCCTCAGGTGAACAAAACCCAAAAAAACAACAACAACAAAATAAAATACAAAAAAAAAACAAAGATAAAAAGATACAAGTGTATCTTTCGATTAACAAATCTATTCAAAAATTTATCTTTGAGATTCTCACCGGTAAGTGAGAAGAAACAAAAACACACGAAGAAAAAAATACAACAAGAAACTGCTTCGTAGGTATCCTGAAATGAAAAAGAAAATAAATGAACCCATCAAGGACATTCTGGAAAGAGAAAAAAATAAGAAAAGAAAAACACAAAATGTATAATATGGGACACAAAAAAGGATATTATAATAAAATTCAAAATTTATAGATACTACTTGTGCATAGATTGGAACTATATCTTTAACTAGGGGATGGGGGTAGGTTGGTTTTGTTGGTTGGTTGGGTGGATAGGTTTGGGGGTCTAGATTGTTCTTATTCGTGTGATGGGGACTCTGGCTTTTCCCCCTATACCTAGTCCTGTGTGTTTAGTTGGGATATTGGAGGGTATATGATTATTAAATGAACGCAATATGGTGCTCATATTTTCTATACCCCCCCAGAAGAGCAGCCATAGCATCCCCCATCCCCACACATCAAAGCTACATCTATATAAGAATGGTAACAGAATTTAGGGTGCCATTTTGCACCAATAAGGGATGCCACAAGAGAGATTTCAAAAAACCATTTTGCTTGAATGTGGTTAGCATTCAGCAAAAGATCGACATTCATTCCAAGTGTTTAAGTTATGTGACAATTTACACTATATAGTGGAGCTTGTGTGTTTTCCACACCATACTCTCTATACCTACAACATGAAGCTGTATGGCATGCGGCTAACTTATAGCATCACTGAAATTCTGCTTTTGTGGCATGGCTGTTGCCTCATGTTCCCATAACGAAAATCGAGTTAACCATGACTGCCGTACGTGACTTTATTAAATTTTCAATGAAAATAGTACTCGTCTTCGATTTTTTTTTTTTTTTTTTTTGTGTAATTTGGTTTCTTTTATGAAAATGGAAAAGTCATGGTTTTAGTTGGAAAATCTTAAAAACCATTTAAGTAACCAGAAATTTCTATCACAATGTCTCGCGAGACACAAGTGTTTGGGATCTTTTGAGTGTGGCAGTTAGCTTTCTTATCTTCATTTTCTTTGTTTTATAAAAAAAAAAAGATACGACACGCCCCGGACTAATCATTAGAAAGATTTAACATGCAAATTAGATACTATGCAACCAAAATTAAATGAAAATTGTGCAAAACTTTGTCCACAAAATGATTTGAGTTTTCTGCTTCTGCTTCTGCTTCTCTGGGTTCTGTTTTGTACCTATACTTATATTTATTATATTATAACCAGATGCAAGTAAATATCGACAATGTTGTCCACATCAGGGAGGAAAAAGATACAATTGAAAGCATTTGTTACAAATTTCTTGTGTAGCTAAGTACCTACTACTTTCCGCCCACTCATAGCACCCTCCTCTGTTGTAGTTATTTGTTTTTGGATAAGAAAATAATCGAAAAAGTTTGAAATGACATGAAGTAGAAAACAAAAAAGAAAGAATAAGAAAAAAAAACATAAACTTGAAAAGATATGTCTATGATCGGTATGGCAGACGGGTCGGATATTAAGCGAGGCATACCTATACCCATCTATACCTAGCTACAACTATAGAGTGCGGGGGCACAAAAAATATAGAGGCTAAACTTTACTATGTAGCGCTCTCTTAAAGCACACTTTTGATTTTGTTTTTGTGTTTTATATTATGATGATGGCACATGGAAGAAAGAACAAACAACAACAACAACAAAAGAATTCTATAAGAATGAGATACAAAAGAAAAATAGATATAAATCCCTCTCTTTTATCATAGACACATCATCGTCTATCTTTTCTATATGATAGACATGCGAGAAAAAAAAATGTTGTGTTTTTTTTTTGTTTGCTTCTATATCATACCAAAACGCACATATGTCACCCTACACACATATACCTACAATATACAACTGTACTATTTAATATGAATAACATGCTGTCATTGACATTGGCATTGGAACCAAGACGAAGCACATAAAATAGAGCGTCAAGGCAACATCAATAAATTATGTCAGTCAGAATGAAAAAAAAAAAAAAAAAAATCAGTTAAATTGCAATTTATATATACGTTTGTGTGTTTGTGACTGGTTTCTTCCATATAACTGTAAAAGTTTGTGTGCCCTTTTTTATAGTTGACACTACACTGATTAAGAATAATTTATTAGTTTTTCCAAAAAGGTGACAATTAAGGCAGATATAACGTGTGGATTGTAAGTGTCTTGTGTGGAACACGAGTGTTTTTTGATATCTTTTATAGATTTTTGAATGAAACTTTATAATTTTTTGATGTAAATTCAAATATGAATTAGAAATTGATACAAAAATGCATAAAAGATACAAATTTAGTGAATTAAAGTGGAGAAAATCATTTAAAATGTCTTTAATTTGAATTCAGTCATCTTAATCAGCAAAAATGCCTTAAACCACACAGTTTTTGTGCCAATTGTTATAGCTGACATCACACTGATTTGAAATAATTCAATAATTCTTAAAGAAGGTACAAATTAAATGAGAAATAACAAGTGGATTGTAAGTGATTTTGTGGAATACAAGTGTTTTTTGATATCTTTTTGAAGATTTTGGATGCAAATTATTATTTTTCTGATGGAAATTCAAAGGATAATGCATTATATACATAAATATACATAAAAGATACAAATAAAATTGATCATAATTATAAAAATCAGTATAGAATATGTCTTAAATTTGAACTCAATCACCTCGTGTTTATATTTGTTTTGTTTGTTATTTGGTAGGTATCTAAAAAAAAAAAATGATTTGCTTCTCTGTTTTGGTCGTGTGGGTGTGGTGGATACAAGAGGTTTTGTGTTATTCATCATCTCCCACTCACATTTTACTCAAATTCATTCACTCGCACTCACGACGACAACACGTCAAAAATTCGTCGTCAATCAGTCATCAACAGCGCCTTCATCAACTATGAGTGTTTTTTTTTTTCTTTTTGTTTTGTATATAAATTGCGGGAATTTTTTTCTTCTTCCTCTTCATCCTTCTTTCTCTTTGGTGTTATTATTAATTTTGTTTATTATCTATTTTTAGAATTCTGAAAATTCAAACAAAAAACATACCTACACAAAAACATATTTTAAAAAATGTTGAAAAATTAATAAAATCAATTAAAGTTACAAAAAAAAAAAGAAATTCACTGAAATTCTTTTCACCATCACTTTTTTTATTCACATTGTTTATCTATCTTACACCAACACAAATTAATTCAAAATTACAACAAACAAAAAAAGAAAATTATATAAAAACACTTTTGAGTTGAGATGATGCTTTCGTTTCAACGTTTTAAGATGCTTTGACATTAAACTATGCCGCAAAAATATTTGTTCTAGCCTTAGAAAAAGACACATACTTTACCAATTGAAATTATATTTTTTTTTATATAAAGTATATCTACTTATATAGATATTTTTCTTAACTCAATTTTTTTTTTACTTATTAAACACTGTAAGGCTATGAGAGTACTTCTTGAATGGTTGTATAGCAGCGTCTTCACAATACACTCTGTGTGTGGTGTTTGATATGATTAAAAAAAATTTCGGTGTGTTTCCAGAGGTTCTTGTCTGATGCGGCGACATAAGGTAATGCCATGAATATCGAATATAATTTTGTTCATTTTTTTTATTCTCACATGGATACGAATACACTGTGTATGGATACACACGGATGGGTAAAAGTTTCTAATTCCCAATACACACTCAAAAATTTGGACCGTCAGAAAGCAACGACGACGACAACGATGATAACGTGTAAAAATGAACGAGGGAAATTGTTAGAGAAAATATCCCCTAGAAATTTTGTTCCCATGGCTTTTTGGATATCAATATGCGATGACTTTTCGTTTGACAGAAATTTCCCTTTGAATTATTATTTGGTTCTGGCTGGATGCGATGGTTGTTTTTGCGTGGGAGCTTTTTGTTTGTGGTCCTTGCAGAAATGTATATATATTGCAGATATTTTAGAAGCTTTTGCTCTATCCCACACAACTTTTTGAAACCCAAACTTTTCACTGAAGCTATTTGAACTTTCATTTATGTATGTTTTTTTTTGTATTATTACTATTATTTTATCACGATTTTAATGATTTCGCCAAAGTGTACAAAATTAAAATAAATATTTATGACAAGGTCGATTGAAGCGGTATTAATTTCGTGAAAAGACACCTTACAAATGTGCAACTGCAACTAACATTACCTACTAACTGAACAGAAGATTCGCCCTTTTTTCAGTCCGCTTGGCTATACAAACTTTTACTGAACCTGAACTGCAATTCAATTCACCCCTAATAAGGAACTAACAGCTAAGAAATACCTACCGTTACCTATTTCTCCTTTCCTATTTCTATATCCTTGCGGAAGGACGACGAAAAACAAGACAAAACAACAACAACTACAAAAAAAATCACACATTGTCATGATTTTGAAATGCAACTCACCAGCTGCATTTTGTCGTTAGGGTGTTGAAAAAGGGTGACAAGGTATACCAACTCCTTATATCACAGATAGCATTTAGAGGAAATCCAAACTCTCGAGCAAAATCAAACGAAAGACCATGCAAAACGAAATTCCGCAATTTACCCAAAGCAGCGCAAAAGAAAATACAAAAAGAAAAAAAAAACACACAAAAACACCTTCGCAGATACAGAATGAAAGGCGTAGATACTTCGATGCTAATGGTGCACCACTACCCTCGGGCGTGGTTTTCTGCCAATTCACCATCATTGAACAGAAAAAGATAGACGATGTAGGGCAAACAGAGATGGTGATGTGAAAAGCCGGTTTTGCAAATTTCAGTTGTTGTTTTTTTATTCTTATTCTTTATCTCACATACAGCCATGATTGTATTGAGACAGCTAGTTATGACAAGTTATATTCTACACAAATGTAGGACAGAGACAGATATCTAAGCAATTTTCGGTGGCCATTTTGGAGAGAGGGAGATCAGTATAATGCTGTTAGAAAGAGTCAAAATATGTTATACCATACACAATCTTATCGATGTCATTTTAAAGTTTTTTTTTTTCAGAAATGAATAATTTTTTTTTCGTTAAAGTATCTTAAGCGGAATATATTTTGTTGCAAATGAATATTCTCACTGCTGTTGCGTTTTGTTTCTTAATTTTCAGATAAAGTTTTCTTCTATTTAATATTATTATTGGACACATGGATGTGTCTTATATTATAGTTGGTGTTGTTTGTTTTGTCTTTTTTCTTTGTTTATTTTGTTGAAAGTTTTCCGTCGAATTGAAAGGAAAATCGTGTGCAAATTTTATAATTTTCAGTTTGGTTATCCTGTTAATTTTTGTTGTGTTGTTTTTTTTTGTCTTTCTGTTTAAGAACAAAAGTAATTAAAGCTTCTAAAATATATTCACACGTGTGCTATATTCTATCTAGTTTTGGTACCTCTGTATACTTAGGTATATCTAAAAGTTTTAGGTGGTATTTAGATACCCCATCCCCAATACAAAAAACACAAATTACCTACACCTAAGTAGGTACATAATAGATATAATAGTCACAAGCTAGTTATCTGTAAGTGTAGCCTTTTCTTATTTATAATTCGTAAAATAAGGATTCTGTGCAAATAAAAAGATTTGAGTTGTTTTTAGAACGCAGTTTGGAGGGGCTAAAAGGATATTTTGTATATCATTTTAAATGAGTGTGTGTGTGTTCTGGAGGTTATTTTTTCATAGTTGGATAGCTTTTAATTGCTTACTGTGAAATTATTAACAGAATTTAATTATGAAAATGAAGAAAAGCCTGAAAGTCTAACAGCTTTCTCTTGATTGTTAAATTGTCTGAAAGAAGTTTAGTCATCTAGTACCTACCTACCTAATTGTTTTTTGAAAACTTAGAATTTAAAAGTTGAAGTATGTTGAATCTATGAGGTGGATTGGCTCCACTCAGGTTCATATTTTCAGAAGTATTTGCGGACAACATCTGTTATTTAAGCTAGTTTTTGTAGCATTTAGGCAGTTATCAAATGTTACTAATTTGTATGGATTTTCTAGATACCAATACAATTTTGTTGATAAAAGGTAGATATACCTATTTTAACGATTTCAAGTTTTCTTTCAAATTTTAATTTTATACAAATTGACTGGCAATTACTTATATTATTTTAAAAGTGGATTAATTTATAGTTTAAATTAAAAAATACAAATTTAAAACTAATAAAGACCAAGTTTTTCAATAGTAAGGAAAAACAGTTGTTCCTATGAATAGGCGTTAACTCAGATTTATCTGATTTTTAAAAAAATGTTTTTTTTTGGTTGAAATTATAAATTAATCCACTTTTAATGTAAAATACATAATATAATTGAAAATGAATTTGCAAAAACATAACCTTAAAACTTAGCATGATTGATGATTGATATCCAGACTAAATTTTGTTGATTCTTTAAGATAAAACCTGGATTGGACCCGGACTCATTCAAAGATTAAGCAGAATGTTTGTGTCTTCTGCATTAATTATACTTTCCTATATGAGGTGTAAGTAGGTACTATATGTAGAAAATGGTTTCTCGTTGCGTCGAAAACTGGGCGTCTGAAAAGAAAGTGCTCAAAAGTGCCATCATATTTGTGCCGTTACTTAGTGCACGAAGTTTGAATGTTCTATATTAAAGAAGGATGATGGATTATACCTATTTTGGCTCGAGTATATCTAGTTGGTAAAAACCGTAGTAGCAACATGAACTATCCGCCTTTGTATAATCTTCATCAAATAGAGTTCACTTCTTGAATTCTAGAAATCTTTCTCGTATCTAAATAACCCGATAAATGAATATAAGAGGACTTAATCCATTATTATTCTTTTCATATTCTTTTTAGCTTTAATTGCAAACTAAAACAGGATGTTACTCATTGCTCTGGGTACCTACCTAATTTAGTTAAACTTTGCTATTAACTGATACCTTAACAACTAATAAGTAGTTGACAGCCACCAGAAAAGTTTTTTGTGGTCACACTTATAGCTTATATTTTATTTATTCCAACTGGAAAGCTTTGCAAACTTTCATTTAAATCCCAGTCAACGGTCAATTACTGCATTTATTAACTGTCTTATCAGTATATTACTGCTAACCTATTCCGTATTTGTATTTCTGTCTCAAAACAATTAATTAAAAAAGAGAAAATAATTAAATTATGTATTTGCTAATGTATTACTGACTGCATAACAAAAACAAAATCATTTTATACGAATTAAGTTTCTTTAGCTGTAGATTATTGAATGTTAATGTGGTATCTATATCTAATAGAAAAAAATTGTGCCAGAATCAATCTATAAAACTTGTCATTTCCGTCGGCAAGACTGTTTTTATAAGTAGTACATATGTTAGTTAGGATTAGAACAAGCAAATTTACTACGGAAAAAATCGTTATTCTACTTTTTGATGTAGTTATGTCATGTATTTTACTTGGAATCCCAAATTAAAGTAGGAGGTACCTACTTTGTACCTTTAGTTATTAAAAAAATTTTAAAGGAAGCAATGGAAATTAAACCCGATTTTATTCTAATACTTGTAGTGCCTCACATATCATTTGAATTTTCGAGTTAATTCAGATTTTTGAATCTGAAATCCGTTTTGCCACCATTTTAAGATTCATTTTAATATACAATTATTTTGACCTAAACATATTGGTGCAAGAATTACTCTATTCAAATCAGATTTTTTCGAGATATTCAAATTAATCCAGTTAAATTGTGTTTTTACTAGGAAAGTTTTGGGGTAGTTTTAATTTCTTTCATGTTTTGCGTTTTTGGGGGTGCTGAATCCAAATATGAAGTTTGCCAATAAAATTAGTAAGTAAGGTAAGTAAATGTCTTAAAGATGTCATTCGAATGACAAAATTTGCTGTTTTAAGTGCTGGATCTAATAAAACTAATACTAAGTACAAATTAATTCACTTGGTAAATTTCTACTCTATTTTCTATTTAGTCTTCTAAATTAGTAGAACAGATAAAATATCATCGAGATCTCTTTGGAAGGCGAAAGATCCAAGATGGCAGCGGTTTTTTTTTTTTAATGGTAGACCATATTACTAAGGGCATTGCTGTCAATAATTAAGTAAGTAGAAAATTTTGCCCTCAAATTTAGGAAAATTAAGTTTTCTTGAACTCTCAGGTACAAGAGGTAAAATTCCAGGAACTGCAAAATTGTTAAAAATTTCGCGTTTTTTTGCATTTTTGACCATATTACTTTTTGAAATTTTGTTTTAAAACCTCAAATTCGGAATCAGCACCCCCAAAAACCATTAAATATAAAAGAAATGAAAACTACTCAAAAACTTTCCATCTAGGAACCTTTTTAATCACAAATTTACTGTATGATTTTATGTCGAACATAAATCCTTAAGTTTAATTTCAGCAAACAGTTCTAAGAAATACTAATTCGAGGTAAAATAATCTTCGAAAATCCTTCTTTTTTTTGTTTGAGTGAATATTTGAAGGTTTAAATTGTCATTCCTACTATTCGATAATTTTTCTTCAATAGTCATGAAATAGTGTGTGGTATTCGATGCGAAGAAATCTCTAACACCACCAAATAACATCGAGACAAGGTCGTCTCGAAAAAAGAAAAAATGATGTCATTCAATAATATGATGTGATTACTTGAAGTATAATTTGAATGAATTTCAAATTTGTAAATTTTTGTAACCTACTCCTTGTTTTTTTTTTTGTTTCATCAATAATGTAACTTGCGTAATGTTGAAAATATCACCCCGAATTTACGATTGAATATATTTAAATTTCGATAGAACTTTGTCTGGCAAACTGTTAGATATAAAAAAATATAAAAATAATCATCGCAGAGGTAGTTATCCTCTAAAATAGCCCAATAAATAAGAGCTCAAGCGTAACATACCTATAAATCTTATTCACTATGATGGTGCTTTAAATAAAATACATCGAAATTCAAAGAGTCTTTCCTTTCTATTTTTAAAGCCAAACAGTTTAAACCACACATTCTTCTGCACGTCATAATTTTTTTTATTTCGTTTTTTTTTCAATCATCATCATCATCACGAAAGGTCACAATTTCAGATATTATTTTTAGAACTTTTTCATGCTTTAATATTGTTATTTAAGAACATTCATTATAGCAGACATTATCGTTTCAAATCATTTAAAAATGCATTAACAAAAAACATTATTTCTGCACAAGTTTCATATAAATTGAACCTGTTCATATCTTAATTTCACAATAATTGAGATTTGAATCTTATTTGATTTATAAAAATTACACAAAAAATACAATTAATTCTATATAAATTACAACTTTTATTTGAATTTAATTAAAATAAATAAACATGAAAATGATCTTATTATCATTTTTTTGTTGGCTCTTTGTTTGGGGTTTTTAATATAAAATGAATAAAATATACATTTTATTTAATATCAATTTAAAACATTAATTTAAATTATCGTAAATAATGGAGACGGAAATTATTGTTATTCTCATGATGATGGGAAGATTGCACGTTTATCTTTTTTAAGGGTAAAATTCAAAACCGACATAAATTCACATTAATTTATTATCTAGGCATTAGTTGAAATCAATAGGTAGAAAATGATACAAACATGTTTTACCTTGACGATTATTTCCCAGGTTATAAAATGTTACAAATTTATAAAGAATTATGGCTTAGGTTAAGTTTAAGACATGTTTTTCTAAAAACAGTTCAAGATTCTTTTCAATTATACTACTTTTGAAACCTTTTAGGTAAATAATCAGTTGATCAATAAATAAAATTATTCTCATTCTTTGTTTTAAAGAAAAAAAAACAACATTTTTTTAGTTTAGCATTCAACATAGAAGGACACTTTTAGTCGGAAGCGGTACATTTTCAACATAACACTTATGGAAACTAAACATTCCTTTCCTCTGAGCAGAATTTAAATAAATTGAAACATTAAAGAATTTTTGAATGAAAATGTTGATAATATTTACAAGCAATTGCATAAAAAATAATATTCAATTTAAATAAAAAATCGAATTTAGCAAACTTTCGAGCAATCAATTAACAATCATAATTATGTTATTCTCTTTTTAGCTTTATACGAATGGAATTTAATTTTTTTTTGTTTTAATTTAAATCCAAAACCATTATTTGGCAATTAAAAATTAAAAAGAACGACAGTAAAATCATTAGAATCCAATTGAATACAACTTCCCCTATAAATATGTACAGATGATTGGTTTTAAATTACCCAGAAAGCAAAAAAAAAACAGAAAAAAATGTCATTAAGCTTAATTAAAACATGAATATTCTCTCGTTGAATAAATACTCATGAATTAAGAAGAATATTATACTCTTAATTAATTTATGAATATATTATAAATGTGTATAGTTTATGGCTGTCTTATCAATTAACTTGTTATAGTATATTATTACTTAACATTGCAATCTCTTTATTTAATGCTGAATGATCAGTTTTATTTGCAAATTTATTTGGACATGCATATGAATTTTAAAATCTATATTTTATAGGAAATTTTTGAGAATCTATTTGTTTGATTTTTGAAGATTAAAACAAAAAATAGATCTGTTGTATGTCAATAATAAAATATTCTCTCAAAGTTTGCTTACATAAATAGATTAAAAAATGTGTATATTTTCAATGTGAAATGGGCAGTTGTTGTTAGAACTTCAAATATTTTTTAAAAGTTTTATGTAGATAAATGACATTAAGGTTGGTACTTTATTTACATGAATCTTTGTTGTATAATTTAAAGTGAATTAAATAACTATTAAATTTCCATCTAATTATCATACTTTCACTTAATTAACTAATTTAAAACATGACTTAAGTTAAGAAAAAATATAGTATTGGAGTATAACTATCAAACTAAGCTAATAAACATAATATATGTATATGGACATTATAAATACAAACAATAAATTATTAATTTAGGATTGGAAAACCTTTATATAACTGTATGTTTGCATCTTATTTTACGTTGTCTCAAATGTTATTCCAAAGCCAATTTTCTGTTATATGTTTATTTTTTTAATTACAATAAAATAATAATAAAGGCCTTTTCAACAATTTAATTGATGTAAAAATAAAAAATAAACTTTTATGAAAATTTCAGACCCAATTAGATGGGTAAGTGTAGGTACGTACAGCATGTATGATTTTCTATATTTATGAAATTAACCTCTAATTTCAGTCACTTATGGTGTAGACATACTTACTTATGCATGTTGCAACCATATAAGACTACTATACTGTATTCAAACAATAACAGGTACTATTTTGTATTAAAAAAAATTGATCCTGCTCTACCCTTGTAGTAGTGTTGCTGTTTGAAATATCCAATTTCCACCAAAATATGTTTCAACCAAAAATTCTAGTAAATCTATTGTTGTATATCTGAGAAACCGGCAACACTGGTCGTTTTTAAGTTTTTTGAATTTATCTCGAAAGCCAAGCCTAACCATAAAATGGTTTAAGAAAAATAAATTAATAAGTTGGACTATTAATTTTTGAAGCTATACTTCTTTACCGGCATTTATAAAAATATTCAACCAGTAATATCACATAGATTTGTTCATCCCATTAGTATATTGTTTTTTTTTTCACACAGACACTATACCTAATACAACAACACACTTACATTTTATACTGGGTTCATTTTGTTTTTATTTTGTATTTTGTGTGAAAACACAATAAATTTATTAAATTACAGAAGTCGGCCATTGTTATTGATAATGTGACTGATTCATTTTCTACACTATAAACGTTAGAAACAAAATAAATACACCCAAAGATAGGTGGCATAATGCAAGGTTCTGTTACAATCGGATTTTTCAAAATTAAACCAGGATGTTAGGGTAAAATGGAGCAAAAGACAAGCAAAAATTTTTTGTACATCTCGAAAAGTATAAGGGTTAGAACTATGAAATAAATTATACATATTGAATAGATAAATTGAAATGATGATGAGTTCTCATCAAGAAAAAAAAATTGAAAATTCTTCTTTTCAAGTTAAAAATCATTTTCCGATATCAAAATTTTTTTAGTTATTGTGGATAAAGTTATTTATTTCTTGAAAAAAACTAATTATGCACTTTAAAAGACTATACAAAAAAAAATAGGGGTTTAATACGGATTATATTCAAATTGCCCCATAAGGGTTTTTGAGCTATAAAAAACCCATACGTTTTTGAAAGTTTATGTAAGTGGTTTAATCGATTTTAAAAATCAGGGAATAACGGGAGAAATATTTTGTCAAAAGACCTTTTAGAATTATGTATTGTCTATACATGTGTGAAAAATACTAAATTTTTAAACATTATTTTCAATGAATAGCAGTCCAAGTTTTTTAATAGTTCCCAACGCTATTTTATATTTATCTTTTTGGTGTTTACATTTTCAAACTTGAAATTAACACAGCCATCATATATTGGCTAAATCCATATTTGTACAAACTTCCACAATTTTCTGTAGTCTGTGAGCCGAGATAAAGGTAGAAAGAGTTTTTTTTTGCAGCGATTAATTGAAAAAAATAAAAAAAAAAACAACAATAAAAGTTAATTTCATTGGATATTAAAATCTGTAACTTTAGTTTTAGTTGCAGGATTATAATAAATTGAAATTATTCTATTAGATAAAACGTTGGACTATAATTCTGCATACAGATATTGGACAGTTATTTTATTAAACATTGCCACAAAGGCCTTTAAGTGAAAATATGTTTTTAATGAATGCGGAAAAGTTACAAAACTTCTTGAAAAATTTGGTAATTTTGAATAAATAAATAAATTTTATATAATATAAAAAATATATATATTTAATTTCTATTTCTCACAAAAAGCTGTGAAAAAAAAATCAAAATATAGTTTTCACGTAAACAAAAGAGCTTTAAGCTTTACTAGAACTTAACCGATTTTTAAAGTTGAGTCGTGCGTTTTATAGAAGATTAAAGCCTTAAAAAAATAAAGTCCTATACAATTGTTTATTAAATTGTGTAAATAAAGGCTCCACAAGAGAAACTATAACTTTTCATCTACCGTAATGTTTACATTTTTTTCATTTATTATTTTTATATTTTATTAGAATAACAGACTGATCAGCAGGCATTTTGAAGTATCAGAAATAAATGTGGGTATGCTACAATGCTCAAAAAGACAATTTAAATTGGCCCAATATAAAAATAAACCAAATTGCCTGGGTTTGGTCGAAAAAATATCAATTATATAAAATATTTGAATTAATTTCACAAAAAAGCACATTATGCTTCTTTGAAAAATTTCCCTTCTAGAAATTTTCAAAGCATTTCTTTAATAATTTTACGTTATCAAAATCAATTAGGTAAATAATGATAGGAAGTATAACTTTTTTTAAATCTCTTAAGGCTAAACCTTTTCAAAATATAAAAAACAAAAAATTAGAATCTACGAAACTTGCGAGCTGTTAAAGCAATTACGTACGATCCAGTCATGCGTTTTATTTTTATAAAAATGAATATTACCAGATTGCAATTTCTGACACTTGCCCTTAAATTATCGTGTGAAAGTTCCTTCCGCTAAACACCACAGTAGGAAACACTAGAGTTTAGTAAAGAGGCGGTTTTTCAGGGGGATTAAATTTGTCCCAGACAAAATATTTATGAGGCCGAAAATGAAAAATCGTTCACAAAAAGTCTCAACAACTCACGTTTAGGACATTTTGAAAAACTCGCCACCTTTGATTATGTTAGAAAGGTCATTTCATCCCAGTAATTACTTTTATAGAAAAATGCGATAGCCACCATACTTTGGAAAAGCGGGATTCTAAAGAGAGTAGGTATGTTCCTATGTACTTGTGATTAATTTATTTTTATTTAGCAGGCGCAGAATTTGTAAGAATCGAAGAATCTTCTGATATAAGTCGTAACATAGTATAAAGTGTAATAAATAATCATTATACGAGAACTCAGGAAAGATCTTGTATTCGGACATGGACTCCGAAGTCCAAATGTCATAATTTACCATCTCTGTTTTAACCATCACCGTTGCCGTGGCAGTCATCACACAATCAAGAGCCAATAAAGACAACTTCAATGACAGTAAAAGCTATTGAACCCATAAACCATTTTTATTTAGGTACCTACCCGAACGGGGCACACACATACATAGATATATGTATATTTTGTTAAGAATCAAGTCAATGTTATGCTACTTTCATACAAATAAATATTTCAACTTTCAAGTGCAACTCTTGCAGCTATTTCCAGACCCAACAAAATATCATGTCATTAAAAAAAAAATATATAAAAAAAGTTTAAGCTCTTTTTTAGCATAGCGAAACTCATTTCAGTGTTGAATTCGGTTTTAAAACAGATGGCTAACACAACATTGTGTATTTCATTCAGAAAATATATTTTAGCTCTACCACACATATACACCATACCATCATCCACTCATACAATATGTGAGATAGGGCAACCGGGGGCGAATAATGGATAGTCACTTAAAAATTTCTTACTTATTTTTTTTTTTTTTTTTTTTGTCTTCTTACAAATTTGAACTGCGCCTCTCCAGACACTCAGACAATGAAACTTGACCATAAAAAACGGCCCACTTGACCACCATAACCACTGATTTTGAGTCTCCATTCTCCAACCTTATACAAAACCGTCATGCTCCCCGAACGCTCCTTTAATCTTGTACTCTAGTGCTTTACAGCATCAGTTTGCCTTATATCTAATTTATGAACTGATGTTGTTTTCTCTTTATTTGTTCCTTGTTTTTGTTGTATTCTTCGGTTGCTTTTGTTGAAGAATAATATAAAATCTGAAAGAATGAAAAAACCTACCTAACCGAAGAACTAAATTTATATTTTTATAAATAAAACCAAAAAAAGGAAATAAGAAGATGGAGAAAAAAAATCTTATCGTTTTGCCCTTTTCGCCAAAATGACCGTAAAGCTATAAAAATTATAAATTAGGGGTTGTTGGTTGGCTTTTCAAAGAAAACGGACAACAAACATGCTCCTATATTTATATACATAACTATACCACCATCAACCCAGCACCAGCTACTCGTATACGTATTGATATTGATAGTTGGACGGGTGGTGTTGGTGCGGTCCGGCTGGTCGGTCGGTGGGTCGATTATAATTCAGAATTAAAGACGTAAATTTGGAAATTTATCTTTTGAGTCATGTGATAGGATGTTAGCTCTTAAAGGATGTGGTTTATTATGGTATTTGGCTTATTCTATCACTACCTTCACCTACCAACTAAAGTTTTTTTTTCAAAGAATGCAAAACGGATACACGTTGGAGAAGAAAGTAAAGCTTAAGCAGAAAAGGGGTAATTATACAGGAGTCAAAAATTATTGATTATTATGGTTTTTATTGCGCAACTCTGAAAAAATGAGCTTCCATTTTAATTTTGGTGAAGAACGTTAAATTAAATCCTACTCCTTTTTTTAATTCTATTTATGTGTTCTTTTTTAATTAAAAATTAATTAATAATATTGATATGGATATGTGGATGTGTTGAATGAATAAATCCAAGTTTTCAACCTCGAGTGTCAAACGAAATATTGACAAAAAAAACACCAGCATAATCAATTATCTTAAGTTTTTGAGCATGTATAAAAAGTTTTTGGTAAAAATCATGTTCTATTATGATCTTTAAGCCAATAAAATTTCCAAAATTCTGAATTCAGAACCATATAAATCGATTTTTTTTTTTAAATCTTATAGGTATTTGTTTTTTTAGAGTTTTGATTCTTAAGGGTTACTGGCTTCTGAATACCTACCTCTCAATCAAAAAGAGTGAAGTGAGAAAAACAATGCAATCTCCTGCTACTAACGTTTTCGTAAAATGCTTTTAGTTTTCTAACCTCTTCTTCAATGAGTTATGCGATTATGGGTCACAACTTTAAGATGTTCCGTACCTTTTTACTTTTTTTCAGAACTGCACATTTCAGCTCGGATTGCTTATTTGTGAGAAATAGTCGTTTTGTACAATTTCAAATGCTCATCTCTCCGATATGTTGGTTAATGTTTTTGAAGTTTTACTTCTTTGCCGGCGTTTATAAAAATATTCAATCAGTTATAACAAATAGTGTTTCGCAGCCAATTCTTACTTTTTTCACGTATTTGTTTTATTTTGCACCCACAATAAATTCATGAAATTACAGAGGTCAGCCATTGTTATTGATAATGTGACTGATTCACTTTCTTTCTACACATTTTCTGCCTATGTATAAGTGGTAGAAAAAAAACATACTTAAAGGTAGTTGGTATAATGTAAGATTCCGTATTGCTGAAAAAAAGTTTTTGTACATCTCGATGAGGGTTAGAATTATGAAATTAATTTTGAGAGATATAGATTATTTAAAATCAGGACTATTTTTAGTTAGCCATAAAATTCTAGGAAATCACGTTTTCTAGTTATGGAATCGAAAATGAAATTTTTTTTAGACCTTTGAATAGGATGTTAATATCAGTAAAGTAAATTTCCTGGAGAAAAATTAATTATACACATTGATAGATATTGAAAAAAATAGGCGTTTTATACCGATAACACTCCAATAATGTTTTTTTTTTAGCTCTGAAAATAAGATACGGTTGTAAACGTTAACTTGAGTGGTTATTTTATTTAAAAAATAAGGGAATAACGGGAAAATATTGGAAAAACTGGATTCTTAGAAATTTTTTGAAGGAGTAAAAGTAAATAGAAGATTATTTTGTCCAAGTTTTTTCAACGTTTCAGTTCATTAAATAATGGATAAAAACATTTTTGTACAAAATTTCAGATTTTTTTGTTGTCGGTTAGCGGAGATAACGGTAAAAAGAGTTTTTTTTTACACGGTCTGTCATTCATTTTTACCTAGGCTGTATAATATTATAATTCAACTTGAGTGAGCATCACATTCAAATTACCTTTAATTGGAAATATCCCACATAACGGCACAAGCTATAGAAGTTTCACAATATTAAATTGAGTTTCATCAAAATCTAGCAAGAATGTTTGGTTTGGTCGATGGAATTCGAACAGCCACCAGTTCGCTTACAAAAATTATATCTTTTTGTTTATTGTCAGATTTAAAAGATTGAGGTATGTAGTTTCACATAAAAATAATGATTAAAGGTGATGAAAAGCAAAATCAATTTTTGTTATCTTATTCTATTGCACAATATTATGAAATTTGTTTGAATTACACTAAACAATGTACTACAATATTGTTGGTACAAGTGTTTTTAATAGGCAGTAAAAATTAAATTAAGTGTAAACTAAATGTATTGATACATTTTTAAAGATTTAAGAAAGGAAACTTTAGAACAGTTTAAAAAAAAGTCGGTTCCGTTGCATATAAACATCTTTAACTTTAATTGTAGTTGAAAGATTTTTATAACTGAGGTAGATTCTATCAAACAAAATGTTAGACTATAATTCTGCTTAAAAATATTGGAAAGTTATTTTATAAAACATTGCCACAGAGATCATTATATTAAAAATATATTTTTAAGGAATGCATACTGAATATAAAATTTAATGAATATATAAAATTTAATAATAAATTATTTTCAGCTTAACTTCAAGATGTATTTATGTTTTACGATAATGTCATACAAAGTATTTGAATTAAATTAAAATCAGAGACTGTAAATGATATATTACAGAAAAAGCATAGAACACACTTCACTTTTTATGCCTCTTTAACGAATTATGCCAATCATAACTTCTGACTATGAGTAGGTACTTAAATAATTTGAAATTTCCAAAGTGTAAACAATTATTTTGGTTAAATGAAGGTTTTATAATACAAATTCTATATACTAGTGAAATAAATTAATAAATCAGCCTAGTAGAAGACTTAGCAATATTTAATTGGACTTGTTAAATTATTAATTTAATAAAGCTTTTTTAACGACCTTTAGTTCATACAAAAATTTGGCGTTTTGTCTAGGTCTTTATATACAAATATTGTGTAAATAAAATTGCTACAGAAGTCTTAGTAAAAAAACGTTTTTAATGCATGCATGAAAACCACAAAATTTATTGAAAATTTGGTAATATTGAGTTTTTATTTTGCTTAATTACAAGATGTATTCAATCATAGAAAAAGAATTTTGAATTATCAAACTTTTATATGCGTCAACCGCAATCTTCATTTGAAATACAAAATTTAGCTTAATTTTAGGTTTTTGATCGATAAAATTGAATTAAGATGATAATATTTTAATTAGTTTCACAAAAATGCGCATTGGGTGTGCTTCTTTTAAAAAAATTTCCTTCTAGAACTTTGGACTAAATATCTTAAATAACTTTTACATTTCCAAAAAAACTATACAAAAAAAAAATAATGATATGCGATAAGGAAGTATAACTTCTGGCACGCGCACATGAGTACATACACCTTTTTTGTAAGGTTCAGCTTCCTCCTGGTTGCTTATAAAAAAATTCCTTAAAAAGATGAAGTATTACGAAGGCTGTTAATTTCTGTTTTCCGTATTTGTTTGCTATCTCATTTCCCATTATTACTAGATTTACATTATAACTTTGGACTGGCAAACAACACATGCAATCTTACATGTCTGCTATGTCAAAATCTTGAAAATTTTATGCGCTGTACATTTTTTGTGATTAAAACATCTTTGATTCTCTAAAACCTAGGTACATAGATAAGGGCATGTTTTCAAAAGTGGATGATTTTGCCACGGCTTTTTAATACCCCTCTTAAAGGTAAACAACAAGGTGAACAATGACATAAAATATTTCGTTTTACGAAATTTTTTCAACGAAAATAATTTCAAAAGACCAAAAAATTAAAGTAAATTGTAAAACTTCTCCAATAAGGCATATTTCAATGTACTATATTTAGTTTAAATTTGTTTGAATACCGCTTAGCAAAGAATTAAGAGAAAAACCGAAGCTGATAAGAAAAATTTAGGAAGTTTTGTTGTTTGACAGTTTGACCCACCACAAGGTCCCATGCAAGGAACTTCAAATTTAATTTTATATGAACTATTAACAAAGGAATTTTCGCTTATGTTGGCCCATTTCAATGAAAATATTTTTATCTTTTTTACTCCAACCCCATCATTCCTATACGACTAGGTACTTGGTACTTGCTACTTGTGAATGCAAAAGCGTTTAAACCATTAAATTAATGACAGCACATATTTTCGCGTGATAAAATTATTCAATTGAAAAATTAAACATTCAAATGAATATCATCTGTAAGCTTGAGATACCAGTATCTTTATCTATACAATCTACATTATCTTTTGTAATAATACTCGCACTTTTATTTAAGTACTTTGCCTGCATTATTAACACAAAATAATGTGCTTTGCTCATTAATTATATGTTTATCTTTTATCTAAGAAAATATCTTCTTTAAAAATAAAAAAAAAAAAAAGTTTAGTATCTAAGTTTAACATGGAAGTCCTATCATAATATACAAAATTACCATTTTCAAATATTCACATACAATTTTCTAAAATAAATGAGAATTTTCACAAGGTGCGCGATTAACAAATAAACATATACATAGATATATCCAAGAGGCAAGAGAGGGTCATGATAATATGGAAAAGATAGAGAAAAATAGATACATATTTATTTTTCCTTAAGGACCACTCTCTGTTTAGCTGGAATTGCTCTTCGATAGGAAGATACAAAATTTACAAATATAACATCGTTTTCGTCCTCCTCCTATAAAATAATACACCTCCTTCTCTATTGATGTTGATTTTTGCTACTATTGCTGAATACGTAATGAAATCAAAACCATTTTCCAATACACGCACGTAGATACATTATACAACACAAAAAGGAGCATAATACCATTTACCTTATCGATTTGGTTTATGTAAATTAGTTTTTTTTTTATTTTCTTCTTCATCGTCTCCCATTGCCTTTGGGTATCTTTTCAGTATATTTTTTTTTTCTTTTTTTTTTTTGAAAACTGAAAATGGGTTTCCTTATATTTCTTTGAATTTTCCATTTTTCCTGCTAAAGAATCCAATATGGAATCAAAGTTCACAGTTACACACCCTATTGGTATTCGTATTGGCCTTCATCACAGCAAGTGATTTAGACCCCAGGTATCCCTTATACCTATTTATCTATACCATGGATTGTCTACTCATATACCTACTTCGTATATATGTGTAAAAAAAATATAGTATAGGTACTCATGCTCATGCTACATGTGGAAAGAACGATAAGAAATACATTTGATTCATTAATTTAATGATTTTAATATTTTTTTTCTTCTTTGATGTCGCATCTTTTGAGGAAACAAAATTTAATATTTTAGGTTTTATTTTTTTAATGAAGAAAAAGTCTATCAACATAATTTATTCAAACAAAAAAAAAAAAAAATTAAAATGAACTCTGAAATTGTTTGTTTGGTATATTTTTAGATAAAGAAGTGATTAAACACTTTTTGAATTTCTTATTGTGAGAATTATTTCAGGTTGAGGTAGCTTCTTGTCTCTCTAGTTGATGAATTTTAATTCAGAAGTCCAGTGAATATTTTCATGCATTAGGAATCGTCATTTAACATTACACTCAAACATGTTTATAGTTTATCAGATAACCTACACTACTCGGGTGTAGTACATTATGTATAGTTCTTAAGAACCAAAAAGGTCAGGCACTCAGATTCATAGCCCCTTTTTAAAAGATCGCGCCACAAGAGATCAATGATGAATTTTAAATAGGTACTTTTTATGCAAATTTTCTATGAAACACTTTAAATAGCCTCATCTTATAGTACCTACAATTATCGTTTTTTTGTACCACTATGGTATGGTTATAAGTAGGTAAACTTCAGCTAAGCAACAAAGAAACACTATTTTTCTCATTTTTCAAGAAGTTTTAATGCATTTTTTTATAGTTAACACTTGCAGAAGCATAGGTAAAAAATAACAAACAGACTAATAGTGTACAGCAACATACAGAATCTGTACCCGTTTCTTGTTGCATGAAACTATTAGTTTCATAGCCCGCCATGTTTTCTACTAATATAGTCAAGTTTTTGCATTGGTATCATTTTTTCTTTGAAAGTGCGATTTCCTTACAATCTTACTTATTTATTTTCTAAACTATAAGTGATAATGAAACTAAATACTCCAAAAGATAGGTGGTATAATTTAAAATTCAGAACGGGTTTTTTTTTTTTAAATTCCATCGGGAAGTTAGGGTAAAGTTTTATAATGTTGAAAAAGTATTTTTTTTGAAATTATGAAATTAATTTTGGTAGATAGATTATTTGGAGAAATTACCAAATAATCACCATAAAATTCTAAGAAATCACATTTGTTTTTTGAGGAAAACTAATTAAACACGATGGATTTTTTTTAATGCTTTAAAATTGGGTTTTTTGAGCTGTGAATATAATATACGTGTTTTTAAACGTTGGCATGAGTATTTTTTTTTTCGATTTTAAAAATCAGACAGTAACGGGAAAAATATTTTCTCAAAATAATTTTTAGATTTAGGTAAGTGTTATCAACTCAAGTGTGAAGAAACTAGATTTTTAAGATTTTTTGAATGAGTTACGGTAGAAATAACATTTTTCAGTCTAAGTTTTTTGAACGTTTCAAACGCTTTTTTTTTAATTTTAATTTTGTTGTTGAAATAAACACAGCTATTAGATAATATAAGTAAATACATTTTTTTACTTTCATTTGCTTGCTTAATTTGTAGACTACAATAGTAGGTATTTGATATTTCATTTTGTAGTAATTTAAAAAAACTATAATTGGTTTTACAAACATTTTCCAAAAAAACTTACAGGTTATAGTTAAATGTCTGCAAAAATGTCATTTTACCCCCACCACCCGAAGCATAGGAAAACTTTGGCTGACTGTAATGTAGAACTTAATCCATTTAAGTTTTAAATATGCCATTTTTTTAGATTATTTTACTGTCAATAAGTTTTTCCTTTATTATATTATGTTAAGGTTTGAGTTATTAAACAAATGCAACTAATCTTTTTTTAAAGATGGCGGCTACCTCCGCCTCTCTATTGTCTCAACCAACTGCGTGTTATGATTAGGACATCATACACCGGAACACATTCCATGAAAAAAACATTTTGTCCCACTAAAAATTCAATGTCATAATTATATTTTGCCTTAATCGACTAAGTTTTTTTTTTTAAAGTTTTTTTTTTAATAAATTAGTCAAAACACACAAAAAATAATATTTTTCTGAAAACAAATTTGTTAAATAAATTAAATAAATAATAAATAAATATGTTAAAAAAATTATTGAACAAAATTTGAAGATAGAAATTTTTACCATCTTCAACTTTTTTTGATAGGAAGTCTACTTTTGTTAGAAATCGTAAAATAACACGATTTTCGACATCTACCCTACTTTTTTCCCAACCACCCTTCAATTTGTTGGTTGCCAATTTATTTTTCCCCTTTCATATATTTACAAACAATTTTTCCCACCATTTATATCCTGCTAATAATTTATTTTCTTCAAAAAATTGTTGGCACTGGTCTAATATTCCACTTTAAGTGACCTATTAACCAATGTAGATCTCGTTCGTGTGGGCATTTGAACCAGTGCAGTTGATGGCGTTGCGTTGCTGGTATGCACCCGATGCGGTGTCACCCCCAGAATGAAAAACAGTAAAATTATTTTGGGTAAAATGGTTTTATTTTTAGTGGCAAAGAACGTTGAGCTTTTCACTAAATGACAAGAAGAATAAAAAATCCATATTAGTTTTAAAAAGCACCACTTTGTAAATAATACAATCGTGTTTGCAAGACCTACATATCTTCAAAACCTGATATTTCAGTGGCAAGCGGATGTTATATTTTAAGACCATTAAATATGCAAATAGTGTTCCCACGATAGAGATACCAAATATACTAAATTCCATTGTAATAAAATCAAAATTCTTTTAAATATCTTATTCTACTGTCAAATAAAGAATCAAAACTTATTCTTAGTGATCCTCATAACTCTCCTCTGGATAACATCTTTGACAGCTTCGATATCAACAACAACAACAAACAAAAAAAAAAACATTTTAAAATAAATTTGGTTAAAGTATAGAATTAAAATGCGATGCGTTCGCCATCACTATCATTGGTTTCCGTTTAGGTTGCATTTTTATCTTTTATTAATTTTTCTTTTCTTATTTTCTGTCCGAATGAATATTTTGATAACAAAAAAAAAAAAAAAAACAACAACAATTTATTTATATTCAATGTTTGATAACCATTTGTATTCCCCTTGCATCAATATGTTATACACTTCACACTTCACCATCCCAGGTCCCCAAATAGGACCAAACGAACAGAATGAACAACGAACGGAGGTCTTAGTCGTCATTGTCGTAGTCTAGGCAAGACGCATTAGGATGAAGTGCTACGAGATTGTACACACATATAGTCAACATTTATAGGTATACTCCTCCTTGTTTCTTTAAGTGAAGTAAGTTATATAGGAGTACCTACAAGAACTTGGAATATAGGAACTGTCATCGATTTCCTTATATCACAGATTTACGATCATTTATCACAGCAGTTTTATTAATATGTTATGTATGTAAGATACAGGGTGTTTTTTCTTTTCTTATTTCTTAATTATTTTTTTAATATTTTGTCTAAACGAAAGATCTTTAAGTTAAGGACTCATTGGGATTTCCGAACCGGAATCAGTCAGGTGGGACTGCGAAATACTGAGAAGGAGTCCGCTATGGGAAGACTTAGGTATCTACCTTCCATTTTCTTTGAATTTTCATGTTTTAATTAAAAAAGAGCTTTTCAAGAGTTCCCTTAATACACCATTTTTCAGTGCGATTTGATCGATTTGATAATATGGTCGCACGAACGTGCTTATTGAAAAAACGTATAAAATGCCTTAAGCTTGCCAAACAACCCCCCCCCCCCCTATGAACACCAATGCCTGACCTCCGTTCTTTTCTTAAGTGCTGACCTTTCATACTCATTTCAGGCAATCAAATTTAAGTTTCACAAAAAGGTGGTGAAAAAAACGAATAATAAAACACCCTGTTCTTGTCCTTTTACTTTTCTACTTCATTTTCTGTTGGATAGTAGTATTCAAAAAGGTAAAGTACTTCGGTCTTGCTTCTAGGACAAGAAGTTACATACTATAAGTAGATGGAGGAAGGCGTGGTATGATAGGTATGATATCAGTATGGCAATGAATTAATTTCACTGCTAAAGTACTATCTAGCACGCAGGTAGGTACATTATATATTGTATCTGCAACACGCTTTTTCCTAATGGCTTCGCATAAATTCCACTTCTTTTTGTTGTTGTTCTTATTTGGAATCAATTTATTTATTCTAGCCAGACAGGCATAGGTGGGAGTTGGCGGGAGCAGGTACTTGTTTTTGCTTGGTGTACAAAGTAGCTTCTTCTATAAATATTAAATAGTATATCTAGTTGCAACGGTCATAAAAATATGAACGTTAATAGGTTTTTGCGTAGGTAGGTACCTGTCCCAATAAGAGTTGAGACGAAAGAGCTATTTATTTTTGTACCTATACAGTAATTACTCAAAATATAAAGAAACGTGGCTTTAAGTTTTGAAAGTTCCAAGTAAACCTTGGAAAATATTTATAAAGTAGTATAGTACATGATTTATTGATGTTCTTTACTCGGAAAGAGTTAATTGATTCATTTAAGTTGCAAGAAATAGCTAAGTATGGCGTGAAGACTAATATTCTAGATATAAGACAAAAAGTTGGATTAAATAAGAGTTAAGTAATCTTCTTTGGTGGAAGTTACTTGATAATTTAGCAAGTTGCGGAGAATAAAAATTGTTATCTGATCAAAGGTAGACATAGTTTTTGTAGAAATGGTAGCCTTGTGTACTATGTACTCCAGCTTAGTTGCTAACTTACTAAACGTTTCCCAATAGTAAACATTGTGTCAAACAAGGAAATTTAATTTAAAATTTGAAGACATTTTTTTCATAGCACCTAAAGTATACCTATCTTGTCTTGTCCAAAAACGGGACATTATTTAGTCCCGTAATAGACCAGTGACAATAATTTTGTTTTGAAAAAATAAGTTATTAGCAGGATATGCATGGTGGAAAAAGTTTATTAAAATGGTATATGAAATAGTATATGACAGGGGGAAAGGAGGTTGGTGGGCGAAAAAGTGGAGTGAATGTCGAAAATCGTGTTTTCTTACGATTTCCATCTAAAGTAGACCATGTATCGAAAAAAAATTAATACAAGTGTTGTAAGTGATAAAAAAATCTACAATTTTTGTTCATATAATTTTTCTATATAACCTAAAAAATATTGTAACAAATTACAAGTAAGAAAACAGCACAGTTATTCTTAAAAACATTGTCAAAAATTGAAAAAAAGAAAAACAAAAGATGCCAGCGACTAGTGGTCATAGAAACTATAAATTAAACTTTTGGAAAATATTTTGAGTATTGAGTCTCTTAACTCGAATCGAGTATCCGAATCGCTCTACCATGCAAAGTTTTTGAGATATAGAATTTTGATCTTTCCTAAAACACTGTTTTTGTGATGATGTGATGATAAAGAGAGATTCCATTTTCAGAAACAAGAACATGTTTTTTGCAATGTTTCTTAAGCCCGAAATTTTAAATGGCAACGAAATTTGTGTTTGTTTCTGACAACGAGATCTCTATTTACCAAAAACATCACAAAAACAGTGTTTTTGGCAAGTTCCAAATTCGATATCTCAAACTTTGCATGATAGAGCAATACTGATATTAGATTCGAGTTAGGAGACTCAAAATATTTTCCAAAGGTTTAATGTATGTAGTTTCTGTGACCACTCTTCACTGGCTGATATTACTGTCGTTTACGGAAAATCGATCTTGAAAATAAGTCTTTGATTTTTTTTTTTTTGTTGACAATGTTCTTTACAATAACGGTGCTGTTTTCTTACTTGGTCTTAAAAAAACGATTTGAACAAAAATAATCTGTCTCAAAATTTTCAAAAATCTAATATTTTTTCGACAATTTTTTTTGATTGAAACTTAGCCAATTTTTTTTTTCAAAATAAGTTCGTCAAAAACACAAAAAACAGATATTTTGCTAAAAAAAATTTGTATAGGTAAGTTAACAAATTTATCAATGCATGTTTAAGCCAAGTTTCATCAAAATTTAACTATTTTTGAGTACTATAAAAATAAAAACATTTTCCCGCCACCCTTTTTCAGCTAATAATTTTTTCAACTTTTGCGCTCTGAAAACTGGATTGGGACTGGTCTATAGGTCCAGTTACTTAATAAAAAATAAGGGATTTAAGTGGTTTCAAAAGACAAAGAAGATGTAAAATGCGTTCGAAAGAACTTTTGAACTAAATCGTTAATTTAGCTGAATTGCATTGGTGTAGCTCGTTTATTACTGCTGGTAAACAAAGCTTGGTATTTTGCTTAAAAAATATTTTTTAAGTCTGATTGTAAGTTATTTTGACTTCTAGTGCAAACAGTCTTATTGCACTTATTTGTATAAAACAAGAAAAAATAAGAAAACTGATTACTAACTCTAAACTTTTGGATTTCGAGATAATTTTAAATAAATTTTAAAAATATTATTTTTTTTTTTTTAATTTCAGAATAATTTCAAAATGGATAATGTAAGTAGCAACAAAATTACATAAGTATTAAATAAAAATATATAAATAATCAACTAAGTAAATAAGAAAATATTTTGCCTTGAAGCAAATAAAAATAATTTGTTAAAAGAATAAATATATTACATTTGATTCTTAAAACCTTTAAAATTATTTTTATATTCTCACGTCATTTAACACTTAAATTCAACATTCATTTATTACCTCACTTGATTTAATATCATTAATTTAATATATTAATAAAAACATGATAAAATAATTTCATTTCAATTTTTTTTTTCAATTTCCCATATTCATCTATATTACTGTCGTTATTTTTGTTTTAACATTTATTTTTTGTAATAAATCTCTTTTAAAAGATTTATGTGAATAATTAAAAAAAAATTCCTTAACTTCTCGAAACATAAAACATTTCAGAAATTGTATGTTGTCACCGCTGAATGCTACAAGTTTTATGTTCCGTAAAGAAATTAAATTAATTTAAATATGTTTACGTAGAAGAAAAAAAAACATGTTTAGTTAGGTATATCTGTTTTGTTTTAATGATAATTTTTTTCATCAGGATTGCTCTGTTTCAAGGGCCAAATTAAATAAAAACTGGACATGCCACGGCTATGACATACCTATGTTGTGATATTTTTGTATCCAGTTTGCAATACTTTTTTTTATTATTAAACTAGGATATAATAAAAGATTTAATGGATGTAAGAAGTAAAGGTATGCGGTAACCCTATTCGTAACAAAAGTAACAATTTTTATATTTTGTGTCATAACTTTAAAACCAAAATACTTAGCCAAACAAAACAATGCGTATATTGATGAGTAGACATTTGGCTATCGTTAAATACTAATTTGTTTTTTGACTTTCTATGTTCTACGAAACCATGCGATTTTTGTAATGACCTTTGTTGGTTTAAGGACAGTAGTTGTAAGACTCGTTTAATCGATGTTAAATATACATATGTTATGAATGAAATTCACTGATCCTGCTGATGCAGTTTTCGTTACAAACGTCCACTCAAAAAATGTTACAAACGTCCACATCCCATTTTTTTTATAAAAGATTCGATGGAAAAAAAACTATTGAGTCGATAATAGGAAGATTAACTCCATTAAGTTTAGAACAAAATCAACTTTAGTTAGACCGCTACCACTTTATTAAAAAATAAATTGCAAAACTCGCCAAAAAAAAATATTTAACTTTTTCATACAAATTTCATGTTTTAAACTTTATGTGGCACAATTCAGTACTTTGACATTTGAATTTTTGTGGGTGCATTCACGAATAAATTGCGAAGAATTCTACATATAAAAATGAACGCATACGTTCCCAGCATTTTGTTAAAACTCAATGTTACAACCGTTCCACGTTACTTTCGTACCCACTCTCCCCTACTTGGTTTGGAGGAACAATTCACATAAGAAAAAGAAGAAAAATGTGTGGTTTTAATCACAACCAACATTATGATGATGAAGAAGAGTAGAAAAATGGTTTTCGTAATGCCGTCCGTCGTCGCGTGAATTTTTTTTTTTCAAATTTGGTAGAAATTAATTCTTATGTAATTTCGAAAGTTATTTTTTTTTTTTGTTTTTAAATATCTCATCTATAGAACGAGTACCTCCCATACAATATTTTTGAGTTTTCTCGAAAAAGGCTTAAAATTAAACTTCTATGAAGATAATTTTTTAGATTTTTGTTTTTTAAATCTATCGAATATTTTTTTTAACTAAAAATTTTTCAAACGATTTGTCAAAACATAATTTGGTTTTCCATTTTTAAGATATTACTTATCAACATCTAAAAACTAAATTTTGAAAAATATTCATTGACCAATTTCAAAAAAAAATTATTTTAAACAAAATTCAAAAAGTGCTCCCGTTAAAAAAAATATATTTATTTTTGCTAATTTGTGTAGGTATGCATATTTCCAACATCAGAAATCCAAAAAAAAAAGAATTTCAAGCTACCTACGAGTAAGTTAATACATAATAGCTTTTGACTACATGAGCAAGTTCGTGCGATCCAGTCGTCTATTTTATATAAGTATGATAACACTCAATCATATTGTACTTATAATGTTTTTCTAATCTCTTCAAAATTAATTAAGAAATTTTTAATACCAAACATTATTTTTGATAAGTAAAAAACTTTATAAACAAACAAAATGTTCATACCTTGGAGGTTTTTAAATTAACATAACCAATTAACCTCAGCTTTTAAGTGCTTTTAGAGGTCATAATAGCTAATGTGTGAATCACATAAAATTAAAAAAAAAAAAAATTATTTATAAAAAAAACCAAAAGTTTTGTGATTGTGGTGTACAAAAATTATAATCTTTAGCATGTTCACTAGGCTTTGAAAAAAAGAATATTATCAATCACATTTTAAAATCTCTTAACAACTCCTTAATAGATTTTTGTTATTAAAAAATAAATGACAAATATAGACTCCAATATACAAAAAAGTAATAAATCCTTGAAATACATGAATAAAAAATGCAGGAAAAATATTGTTCAACTATCAATTTTTATTGCCCTTAGACTCATTAAAAAAGGATAACTTCAATGTCACGTAAGCAATAAAAAAAATATAACTGGGTAAAAAGGATAGAGTAATTCGCCATCACCTTTCATAATTATTATATTTATAAAAAAGGCAAAAAGAACACAAAAAAAGGATTTCTGAATGTCACCAGCACTTGATTTCATGGCATCTAACTCTTATTGTGCCTCATCGACAGGTACATCATAAATCCTTTTACAAAATTACTATCTCCCAGCACTCAAGGACACGAAAACATAAAAAACACACTTTACTAACTCGGGTTTGAAATTTTTAAAAATTTAATGTTTTAATTGCTGTGTCCGAAATATGGAAAAGAAAAAAAACACACGCACACGAAACACACACAATTCATCAAACAATAAAAAAGGATTTTAATGCGTCAAAGTGTTTCTCTCGCAAGGTGTCCTTGATTTAAGGTGCACAACGCATACCTACTATGCTGAAATGCTAAAAAATTAATGTTTAATGTTCTCCCGAAGTTCCATTATTATTGCCTTTTTATTATCATTCCATGGCTGTGTGATAGTGTTAATTGCTTTACGGTTACTCAACTACCTTAAAAAATTAAAAAATATACAGAAAAGCATTTCCGAACAAGTTACCTGCTGCATTAGCCATCATATAACATCGGTGGTAGCAACATCGAGTTGTAAAGCAACAGCAGGTTTGTTTCTTTTTAATGCAGTTGAACTTGCTGACTTTTCTAAGTCATCTCTTTTTCTGAATTTACTCTCGGGACTTTAATTGACTTTACACAAGACTTTGAAGATTGAGACGAAGAATATCTTCTCAAGTCTTAACACCTAACCACTTTTGCTATGTCAAGTGGAGGAGTTTTGACGGAACGAAATCATTCATAATTCATTTAATCGTGGCTCGTAAAGGTTTTTTTTATTAACAATAAAATAGCACTAAAATTATCGTAAAAGAAATAATTACGGTTGGTGTTCTACACAAATGTATACAGGGCAAGATGGTAGATATGATTGACTGCGGGTTGTTTGTATGTTTCGTCTAAGTGCGGTTTTGTTCTGTACTCGTGTATCTACATAGTGAAATGGTAATTTGATTTTTTATCATTTTTAAGATCTTGATGTATTCAATGTCTTTTTTTTTTTATATAACTTTATTAAAATATTTGTATTTATCACGTACACTCTTGACATTACGCTTGTGGGATACTGATGTTATATAATATTCAGTATTTATAAGTCGTTAAAATTTTGAGGACCGTTAAGTTTTATTATGGGTAACCCTAACTACCTGGTGGCTAAATCTGAAAATTCCGACACAGCTGCGGGTTATAGCATTTTATTGGCAATATCAGCAATAAACAAAAACGAATTGAAATTCATATCTAGAAAATACTATCAGGTTTATGGTTTATTTAGTCAATCAAATTTGTTGAACGTCTGATTTATGATATCAATGTGAATTCTCTACTCAGCTACCAAATTTACTTACGAACTATACCTACCTGTCATATAACCGTTCAACCCTAAACTTTTAAACTGTTTTTCGTTTTAATTTTTAGAGTTACTATTTGCAGCTTAACTTTTCCTTACATAATTACTGAAGATGCTGGTTACATTCTGAGGAGAATATCGGCCTCAACCAAGAACAACAAGCCTCTCCAGCTATCTAGCTTTCTGCAGTTATGCCCACTAAGTTAGTTGAGTTGAATTTATGCACTACTGATGTCACGATCTTGCAGTTTTTATAGATGCTCTCATGCATTGTTTTTACTTACTTAGGTCTTCAGACCTTGTTGACTCCGTTGTGATGCCCCTAAGGGGCATTTCTCTCCAACTCTTCGCCAGCTGTGCAGGTTCTCTTTCGACTGTCCTTCGCCATGTGCTTCTTTGTCGACCCGACCCTCTACCTGCCTGTGTGCCACTTTCGTCTGCGTATAGTAATGTCTATGGATTCTTGACCTTGACCCGTTCTCTAATAAATTTCTTCACTAGAAATACGTTTGGGCCAAGAAATTCTTCACGAAAGATTGCAGCTTACTTGTGCATTTTCAACGTGCTACAGCCATACAGAAGCATGGATTTAACATTGGAGCGGAACAGCCTCCGCTTGGTCTTTATGCTGATAGCATTATTTCACCATATTTTGGACAGCATTGCGATAACAGCCTTTGCCTTTTTAATATACCTGTCGACGTCTTGTTCTGTTACACCTTTGGTACAGACAAAACTCCCAAGATATTGTAAGTCTTCTACTTTCTCTACCGGTTGTGCAGAAATATTGACTTAAACGGATAAGTTACTTCCGAGGATCATCATTTTTGTTTTTGTCGTGTTCATTTTCAGCCCCACGATTTCTGCTTCTCCCTCCACTTTTGTTGTAATTTGATGGAAATCCACGATCCTATTAGAGCGTAGTCCAGATGTTTTAGTTATGATGTCAGACTCCATTGAATTCCACCATTTCTGTTTAACCGAGCTACACGAAGCAAATCACTTATCACTAACAGGAAAAGTATTGGAGATAGTATGTAACCATGCCTGACTCCACATTGGGCTTTGAATTCATTCGACAACCTTCCTTAATGCAAAACGTGCCATTTGCATCGTAAGTTGCTTTAATAATAGCAATTAACTTATCTGGAATGCTTCTCCTGCGTAAGACAATCCAAATAAATTCTCTGTAGTTGACATTATCAAACGCATTTTCAAGATCAACTAACAGCAGGTGGAGTGGTGATCGATATTCTATGGACAGTTCAATTATGATCCGCTAGGTTTTAATGTGGTCAATATAGGATGAAATAGTTCGAAAACCTGCTTGTTTGGCATCGAGTGTGTCTTCTAGATGTTCCTTTATTCGCTCTAGTATATACATCTTTTGCTACTATCTTGCTAACAGCAGGCAGAACAGAAATCCTTTTCCAGTTTTCACACTGCGTCAAATCTCTTTTCTCTCTCTATGAATAGATGCAGTATCTCACCCGATGTCGTTGGTACTCTGCAGGAATACCGTCTAGTCCTACTGCCTACACATCATATTTACTTGACAGGAATGCCGAGATTGGCCATTTAAAATCATAACAATTTTTTTGACTTTACAAAACAAGGTCTTCTAGTGTTAATATTCCGTTTTTGAGTGAAGATTACTTTTCAGGAAAATCAAATTGCACCATTTTTACCACAATACCGTTTACACTGGTGTTGACATTTACGTTCAGATTTGGTTCAGTTTTTTGACGCATTTAACGAACAGCAACGTACGGCACAGCTGGTATTGTATGACGAAGTTAAAGGTTTGGTGGACCAGTGTTTTTAATGTTCTTCCATAAATTGCATTGTTGGGTGTCATTGTACCATTTTAAAGTTTGGAAAACGGATACTAAGCACCGACTACGTTTCTACTGTAGTGCAATTCTCATCAGTCATCAATAATCCCGGTAGGCTTTTTTCTGAATCAGATTAGAGCATCCAACATTATAACACCATTCTTCTTCGTCACCTTTTAAAAACCTACACATAAGTTGAAGTTCATCATACTTCTGATGCCTGTTGGCAGTATTTTTACTGATCTTCAACATTTGGTGTGTCCGCCAAGAGATTGGTGAGATGAAATTAACAAAAATACTGGCGGTTTGTTGCAGTAAAAGTATGTTGTCTTCAAATTTATAAATAATATCTTATCATCCACTTCCAATTTTTTCGAAACTAGAATACGCAGAATTGAAGATTATATTCCGAAAAAGTGATGTAACTTACCTACTTATGTTAATTTTGTGCACTTTTTGTATGAGTTTAGTTCAAAATTTAATAATCGATTTAGAACGATGGTATTAGTGAATTGTTTGATTAACTTTAGGTGTCTGAGTTTTGAGACCATCCAAGCTTGAATATTTAATAATAATGGCCTTGGAAAAATGGCGTTCACCAGCTCTCCAATAAACCGAATTAAGATGTGTTTTTTTCCATAAAAGGAATTGTTTTTATTTCTTTCATACGTTATGTTTTTGAGGTGCTGAATCCGAATCTGATGTTTTCAAAAAAAAAAAATTCGTAACGCAAAATTGTCAAAAATTTATAAATAATTTTCTGCAATTTTTGGAAAATTTCAATTTAAGAATTGAATGGTGCTTTTTAGATGTCAGTAAGGGAGTATTTTCACCAAATTATTGACTTAAAACATTATTGACGAAAATATGTTTCTGGGCCGAAATGCGTTAAAATTAATCAATATAGGTACACAAACTGGCATACCTAATAGTCATTTTAGTGGTCTAAGGAAATTTATAAAAATTGAAAAGCTATAAATATAAGAAAATTGTTCGTTTTATACCTAGATTTTGATGACTCTATCCGAATTTCAACTTTGCCACCTTAACGTTTTCCGCTTAAGCCGCCATATTGAAAAAATTGCGCCAAAAACCAGTTTTTCTTACAATATAACCAAGCGACTCCTTGTATTAATTTATATTAGTTTATGTCAAATCCTTTTTTTCGTAAAGCCAACCCCCTCGTAATATCCGCCATCTTGGAAAACGTAGATTAATGTATATGTATTTCCAAAACTATTGGTTTTAGTGTAGAAGTTTTAGGGCTAAATCTAGGGGAAATATTATTATTTTATGATTGCAAATATACAACTATTAATGGTTATGGCGTCTTAATTTATTTTTTTTACTTGCTCTATACGGAAGTATTGGTTTCGTGTCAAATGAAAAATTTCAGGTTTTATCAAAACCAACATGACGATGATGGATAAGTCCAAAAAACTGGTTTTCGTCATGCCGTTCGTCGGTCTGTGCGTATGTTCGTCTGTTGTTCTGTTCGTCTGTTCGTCTGTTCGTCTTTCGTCTGTTCGTCCATCTGAACAGAGAGCCACAGCCTGAACGGGTTGACGGATTTGCATGAAATTTGATACAGATTACTTTTTTCTAATTCGAGTTATTAGATTTTTCTCGAAAACGGCTCTAACGATTTTGATTAAACTTGATGTATGTTATGTAATAAGTGATTGTAACCATACTGCATTTTTAGTTTTTCTCAAAAAATTTGAAGAACGGAAATATGATGAACATGATTTTCAGGAAATTCTCCATAGCTGAGAAACTCGAGCACCGCCCCCCCCCCATTTTTTTCTGGATACACCACTTAATACAACACTCTGCTGCGTACACCATCAGGGTTGGATTCGAAGACTCGTCGGGCTGGTGCGTTGATGTCGCCGCTGTATTTTCAGATTCTTTACCAGGTCAACGTCGTTGTACAGCCTGTAAAGCTTGTCGTTGAATATTCTTCTCTATAACCTATAGCGTTTCCTTGATTCTTTGAAAGAGGGCTTTACAAATGCTTCTCAGCCCGAAGAAACAGCGATTCTCAAGAGTAATTCTCTGTTTGATCTCTGAACTGATGTCGTTAGTTTATAGTGGATCCCAGGTAGACAAAGTCCTTGACTTCTTCGAAGTTATAGCTATTAATCGTCATGTTTTGGACAAGTCTTCGACGTTGAGTTTCCCTTCTCGTTAATAGCATATATAGGTACTTCGTTTTGTTGGATGGAGAAGGCGTTAACGACCCGAAAACTTAACCTACGTTTTTTAAGTAGGTTCCTACCCTACTTTTAGATTTGGAAATATCAGCCTTCTTGTATTTCGTTCATGAAAAAGTTCATCTTTTTTATACTGACTGATACTTTATAGTACGTAAATAATATACTTATATTTTAAACAAAAACGTATTGGGAATAATAAAAACATCTCAAAAATAAAATGTTTGGTCGAAAACTTTTCATAAAAATTTAATAATTCTTGTAATTCTTTTATTGGTAAAGTTTTAAAAGTTGTGCTTTTTTATCTCTCTTATTAATACTGTTTTCCTTTTCTCATCAATGGAGTACTCAAATATGAGACTCCATGATGAAAATTAAAATCCAATATGGCGGTGGATAATAATCATTCTCAATGATGGCGGCTTAAGAATATTTATGAAACTTACTTCACATTTTGAGCGAGGAAGTGAGGTATGGAAGATACGACGTATTATAGGCATTCTTATACAGTAGTTAAACTATACAGTATACGGTACCTACCACATTAGTATTAAAAATCATTTTATAAAATCCTTACTACTTATTTTGTATCTATGTATAAAATTGATTTAAATGAAATTTATTTATGACACAGGCCACACACAGGCAATGCCCTGGAGATAAGAAAATAAAATACTTTCCATTTAAATAGAATAATTAAATTCATCGCTGGACAGGCAATCTTCTATTTCTATAAATGCAATATCTATAGGTGGTGAGTAAAGCACAAAATCACACTTCTCTGATATTGATCGCCTATGTCGAATCGCAAATACACTTTTCCGTGACACCGATGACACTTGCTATCTCGTTCGGCAATAAACTTTACTTTCTTATCGCCTAAAAGTTCTCATTAAAAGTAAATTTTATTGCCATAAATGCGAGTGAATAATATAATGTGTGTGGCTACAAAGGTACATCAGCCCCGACCATAAAAGAAATATATACTACAAGGTCTCGAGTATATGGATTATAAAAAGTAAAAATTTGTGCCAAACAAAAATTTCAAAAATTAAATTAAAAATATTGACACAAAATAAGGTATTCAATTCCAAAATTCTCTTGAAGCAGTTCAACTCAACAAAATTCGAAAAAACATGTTCTTCCAATTAAGATCTCATGAAAGGATTTAAAACAATAAAATCCCTTGAAAAGTCGATAGATCCTGATTTTTATGCGAAACCATAAATTATAAAAATAAAACTGTGCGCAATATAATAATGTAGGTATATACTAACCTTAAAAAAAGGTAGAAAATGTGAGAAAATAAACCGGGACAACTGGAATATTAACTTCCGTGAGCTGTGAATCTATTTGTGGAACGTAATTTTGTGCGTTTGGTCATTCTTGAGGCATTTCCGGAAAATAAATGAAACTCATCTGGATTCGTTGTTACTGCACATGGCCGCCATTCAATAAACAAAAACACATCCCCATATACCTACATTGGCACACCAGAAAACACGAGAAAAAAGGGTTAGAATAAAATCTTCTTTTTTTTTTTATTTTTATCAATACAAATTTCCTTCCTTTTGTTTAGATTGTCCAACCATATTTTTATGACAAAAGGACAGAAAAGAAGGCAAAATTGAAATCGCAAATACCCACAATAGCAACTGCTTCGGCTGCTTTTTGGTTAGCGAACATTGAAAAATCTCGCGCGACAACAACGACATGATGAGATGGCGACGCACGAAGAAGATTGTTTGGCAGAGGTCTATTGTCAACCCGTCTGTTTTTTTTTTTTTTTTTTTTCATCTTTATGACCACACGAGAGGAAAGTCCTTATCTTGTGTTTGGTATGGAATTCTTTTCTTTCTTTATTTTTTAACAACAATTTATGGCGGTATAGGACGCTGGCTGTGGGTTTAGATGGAAAAACAAAATTATTCACGCACACAGTTTAAATATTGCATGGCAAGCACAATGGATGCCAACAAAAGGGTTCATTGGTTATTTTCGGGAAGGATTGTGTGTCGTGTTGAGAATTTTTAGCGAACTGGTAGAACATTTAAACCTTCTTCAAAAAAGGCAATCGTACCTATAAAAAAATTGATATACGAGCACTGACCTTGGGCGAATGGCTATTGCATAAAGTAAATGTATAGATGGTTATAAGTAACACTCTTTTATGTGGTTCGAGCAGCTGCAGATTTGGTTCTTCAAAAGTTTCATTGTGTGGGTTTTTTTTTTTGTTGAGCCCGGTGTTTTGAAATTCAATACCTGTTCTAGAGTTACAAGATAGTTAGATTTTAAAAAAAAGGGGCACGCCTCTACGCCTCAAATGAATAACAGATCAGTTGCGAAGCTCAAGAATGCTCACTTATTTGGTTCATTTCCTTACCATAACTGGGATGTGTAATTTTTTAGAGCTAATATAGTCCAGCAGTGACTTTGGTGGAAGGAGAACTTGCGTCAAATCCGGTAGTTCTGATTTTGTGCTGACTTGCTAAGTTAAGTCGATCTTAAATCCAGACTCGACTGCAGAACGCGACATTGGTAAAAATGCAATAAAAGTGCTTTTAAAGTCAAAAACTAGCCCTTCATAGATTAAAATGCAATTTACTGAAAAAAATATGTTTTTTTACATTTTTGCCAATGTTGCGTTCTGTGCTCGAAATCGAAAAATTGGATTTAACATCAGCCTAACATCGTAAATAACTCCGCAACAATACAGTACTACCGGATTTGACGCAAGGTCTGATGTATAAATACTGTACTTCTACCGAAATCTGGTAATTTTTTTTTCGGTTCTGTTCGTAGCTTTTATCAGATGGAAATCAATGCTCGATAGCAGATATTGCTCCCTTTTTGCGAACTAGAGTCACCAGTCTCAGTAATTTTGAACTATACTTTCTTGAAGAATATCCATATCCATGTTATCGCAGCGAAGAGTCGGTATTATAAGAAATTTTGCGTTGTCAAACTTTTATCGCAAGAGGCTGTCAGAACTTTTTCAAACCGCGTCTCCCTTAGCAGCAATCAATCAAATCAAAACCCCTGACACGATGAAGATTGCCTGCAGGCAAATGAAACCAAGAAAGAAGCCTATGAGGCAATGGTGCATGCTATAAAACTAGATCTGGTAAGTAAGCAGACTGTTAGGTCTTTGTGGAAAAATGAAGAGAGGAACACCGTCTTCTAACAGAAAAAAAGGAGTATAAGAGCACGGAAAGGCTAGGCTGCTCGAGTGTTTTAAGGAATGCTATAACTGGTGTAGGGCTTGAAAGTAATATCAAAGGATGAAAAGATCTACCCAAGAATATCAGCTTATAATAGAGGCCTGCAGTGACGAAAATGGGAATACGGAAAAATGGAAAAGAGGCAGTCAGTTCTGATGACTTTTGATTGGACTTTATCAGTGCGTTGTTTCAGATAAGCAAAATCATAACCAACACTCTTTTTCACGAAGAATCTTACTCCAAAAACTGCTTTAAAATCGCGTTTGAAGAAATTGCACGGAACTCAGAAGTTCATGACTGACCTACAATTTCTTAAACTTCTGGTTATGCTGATGACATTGACAATTTCATCAGCATATTCATCCCAGTTCTGCTGTATGGGCAGATTCATGAACATTTTCAAAATTCGATGGAAAACAGCTAGGTTGATTGTTAAAAGTTATGGCTCAGTGTCCATCGGTGGAGAAGTGGAGGAGTAGATTCAACGACGAACTCCATACTGATCTTACAGCAATATATCAGCCTGGTCTAAAAGCTAAAAATACAGCGACTTGGGTCACTAGACCACTTGGGCATCGACGTACCAGCTCGACGTGTTTTTATATCCAACACTGATGTACAATGTAAATAGTTGCAGCTTACAGAAATGGTTACCGGAATGATGACATAAATAGTGGTCCAAAGCAGTGCAGGTATTGCTTGGTACGTTTCTTCTTATACTGAAAGAACAAATCAATTGCAGCAAACGAAAAAATCGCCCAAACGAATTTTTCGTTTGCTTGATAATTTTTTGGATTCGTTTGCAGCGAACTGGTAAAATGGGTTAAACTCTTTTTGCATACGATTGAAAAAAAGCAAAGCGTAATACCTGTCATTGAACCAACGACCTCTGGCTGATATGTATATTTACACCAAAAGTGAATTTCATTGCAAAAAACTACTTTCTGGAGAGGTTATTCACAAACTATTCATTCGTTTGCTGCAAACAGTAAAATTTTCAGGCAAACAAAAAGGTATTTAGATGTGGGAAGCATTTTCGTTTGCCGCAATCAACTCATGAAAATGAGCTCGAAGCCAGTGGCTTGTTTTGCCTTATGTTTGCTGTAGTAGAATTACAATTTGGTCAAATGTAATGGAGTTGCTACGAATGAAAAACTTTTGCAGGGATTGTATTAACTTTCCATCAAGTTATTTTCATTTAATTGAAAGGATATTCATTAGCCGCAAACGAAAAAAAATATATTATTTCTCCGAGTGTACAAATGTTATCTGACAGTCAAGGCTTCTTCACTTCTAAAACCAAACGTGACTACATAGCCTTAAACTTATTGCCCCCCTCCCCTCCCTTATTAATACGTAAAGGGTTTTCTATTAAGTTTTAATCATGATGCTTTATACTGCGGCTTTTCTTTGCTTGCACGGCCCCAGAAGAGCGTCCGTGTAAGCTTTTGATATTAAAAAAAAACATTCAAATCCGCTTTGACCACATATTCAATTTATACACAAAAAAATAACAATTTTCTTAGTGATCATTATCTCATAATCAATTTACCATAAAAGCATTATGGCTACCCTTCAATAAAAATCATTTTTATTAAAATCACACCTTGTCGTTGTCGCACATTTCATGATTCCAGGTAAAAAGAAAGAAATATCAGACAAATTAAAATGAGATAGACGATATCTATCTAAACTCTTTCCTCCTTATGACATCAAAGGTGTGTGTGTGTGTGTGTGTGTGTGTGTATCACCACAAAATGGTCAATGGTCTATTTTTGTGTCGGCCATCATCCATGTCCGATTCGTTCTGGATGATTGTCAAAAAGAAAAGAAAAAACAGTAAAGAGGGCAACAACAACAATAAAACGCAGAAGATATACACAAATATAATAATAATAATTGGATTATGCCTGCCTACCTTACCTACCTAAAAAGACGTGAACTGGACTGACTTTTTGAAGTCCTTTTTGCTTCCCACCCACCCTTGTTGTCGTTAAAACTCTAGGTAAATGAGAATTATGTTTAAATCATCTTCAATTGTTCTCTCTTCGTCGTCATAATATCGTCATCATCCCTTGGACAAAACATCATCATAATGGCATCCACACCCCATTTGAATGCAGAGCAAGACACAGCCTTGTATATGTCAAATCCAGTTATTGCTATTATTACCTCACTGTATGTGTCTGCAGCAATTTTATCCTTAGTACAAAATTAATGGCACATAAGGACCAAGTATTCTGCATTTTCTAAGGGATGAATATCGCTCCTTAACACTGGCAGGGGGCTGCGCGGCGCTTATATTTTGATTATTTGAACGACCAGAAAATGCATTTGGCTGATAATAAAATAATACAAATTTCTCAAGAATAACATTTCAGAGAGAAACAAGTTTTGAATCAACAAGCGATTGACAGAGCTGATAGCATTTAAAATGGAAATAAAAGCACTTAAATCGCAGATAAATATGCCATTCAATGTTCGGTCTTAATCGCACATAAATTAAGTTTAAGACCAAACACCTTTTAGGAGGCGGTGGTCGGTGTGGTGAGTGGTGATGGTGAGTGCTGATGTGAGTCGAGTATGGGTGACAAGTTTTTTTTTTTTTTTTTAAAGAACAAGTTTTTGCCATAAGTTTTTTTTTCTTGTAGCTCATTTGGCCACGACGGAACTTGTGGAATTATTTATGGAACATTTTGTTTTGCAACTGGCTGAACTTAACTGTGACGTCGATTGTAAATTTATTACCATGGAAAACGATTTAATTGGACATCTAAACGGGTTTTGTTCGTAGTTTTTTTTTTTTTTTAATACCTATTAGGCATAAGGTAACAGTTTATTTTTTTTAAATACATAGTTTGTGATAGAAAAACTATAAAAAATGTGTCTTTTATTTCTATACCATTACCTATGTCTCTTCGAGAAAACCACATGGTCTGGCTAATTTTAATTACAAAAAAAACATTAATAAACAAATGATGAACAAGGATAATAAGCATGTAAATGAATAAGATTTTTCAGCTCTAGATATTTCTTATTTCGATATTTTAAACTTTTAATCGAAAAAAAAATCTTTTCTTTTATTTACTACGTTTTTAATAATCAACCCAATTATCTATGCCGTTTGTTCTTATACGACTAGTAAGAATCCATAATTGAGTTGAATTCGTACTAAAACACCAATTGTCGGTCCTAATTCAGTTTTTCTCGTCGATTTAGTACAAACGACATCGGTAATAGGAGTAAATGTTTCCAAATTTTCTTAATATCAGTCCAATTAATGAAAATATCATGCGTATTTCAGCATTTTTTCTTAAGCAAATGTATAAGATACTGGTCTGCATAATAACTGCAAAATTACAGCCAGATTACCTACTATCATAAAATTTTTCACATTCTTAATAGAATGAATGTTCTTTAAAACCTTGCTGTCCAGTCATGTTTTATTTCTACCGTAACTCATTCAAAAAAATTGTTCTTAAATCCAGTTTATTGACACATGTGGTGACAACACTTAAATCTAAAAGTTGTTTCATAAAATATTTTTCACGTTATTTTTCAATTTTTAAAATAAAAAAAAACACTCAAGTAAACGTTAAACTACCCATTATTTTTTTGTTTATTTCATCTATCAATTGGTTTTTCTCAATTTATCTACCAAAATTAATTTCATAATTCTATCCCTCATACTTTTCGAGATGTACACAAACTTTTTTTCAACATTACCCCACTTTACCCTAACTTTCCGATGGATTTTCAAAAAATACCGTTTTATTGGAATCTTGCATTTTAGGTACCACCAGTCTTTTGTTGCATTTAGTTTTTTTTTCCATCACTTATAGTGTAGTAAATTAATCAGTCAGATCATCAATAACATTGACCGACTTCTGTAATTTAATAAATTTATTATGTTGAACACAAAATGCAAAATAAAAAAATGTTAGTGTATTGTTACTCTTTGCCTATTTGTGTCTGTGAAAGAAAACAATAATAATGGGCTGAAAAGTCAATGTGTTAAAAATGGTTGAATATTTTTATAAACGCCCGGGAAGAAAGTATAACTTCAATAATATTTTTATTTACGTATATTAAAACTTGTACCAAATTTTTGATTGACCAGATAAGTTTTTGGACTTTGTATTGCGATATTCTCTTTCATTTTCCAACCGGATATGTTCTTAGAGCATTAACTGTTTTGGGATCTAGATTTTAAGCTCTGATCAAGATCAGATTAAATTTTGGCTTTGCGCTGGCCAATCTATCGTGAAAATAATGACATCCCCAAAATAGTCCGCCTCTATCGTGGAACTTCCCCACCGTAGTGCACGTGAGTAAATCTTAATAAGCACCGGTTTTGTGTGTACTGTAATGTGTTCTTCGTATGGGCTGGTGTGCACACCGATTTCGGTGTCAGATATTGTGTTCCTATAATCAAACTTCTTTGATTTTTGGTGTCGATGTCTCGATTGGTGTCGTGTGTATGGCGGAATGAATGGCATCATTCACGTCTTTGCCTTCGCCAACTTTTAAGTTTGTTTATGCACAGGAGAATCTTAAATAAAACTGAAGGACCACATCTCAATTTAAAGTTTAAAGTTCAAACTTTAAAATGACACTACGCACGAATTAAGTTAGCTCCAATAGCTAGTCTTCTTTCCTAATAAAATTGGTAATATTTGCAATACTACTTTTTCATTCATCTGGTTCTAGATTCTAACCTTTTTTTTCTAAAAAATTAACAATCTCTTTTTAAATTCTCCCAATATTCTGCACTTAAAAATAAAAAAAAATTTAAATTCCTCATTATGGATTTTTTTGTTGTATCTTCAAATTAATGACATCATCTGGTCTTAAATACTTTTCAACTACATAAAAAGAAGGCTAAGCAAAATCAACCATCTAAAGAGGACTATTATGCATCCTAGTCTCTGTCTATATGGAATTAAAAACTTTTGCAATCTCGTTAGTTTTCTTTAACGGTAAGTTCCATTCAACCCCAATCTACTTAACTGCCATCACAGCCAACAAAAGGATTTCCTTGCAACCAGTTTCCTTGGTGTAGATAACGCTCTTCAAAAACAGCAACAAAGGAATTCCTTTCAAGCATAAAGTATCTGATGGTATGTATCTGCGTTATAGAATAGAATATCGGCGAGAGTAAAAGAAAGATATACAAAAACTCATACACAAATTCTATTGTGTGGTAAATGACAAAACAACCACACGAACCACCATCAACCAACTCCTCTGCTTCACCAATGAACAAAACTATCTTACCTATATACAAACTTACATAGCTAAGAGCTATAGAAACTGAATGTAAAACAGCTAAATACCAAGTTCTCCTCATCCTGCAAATCCCAGAAGATTATAAATGGAAAACTCTGTGCTGCTGCTGCTGCCTAAGGAGGTGTTCATTTATACAAAACCGAGGCTTTCAACTTCCCAGACATCTTTATGATCCGACACGGGTACAGGGGGTACCCTTGCTTCCTTTTTCAGTTATTCTTAAGTTCCAGGCATCATCTTGTGTTGCGTCCCTTTTACCTACGTTTCACAAAATGATGCTTGGACCCCCCAACCATATCATACCGAGGACCGTTTTACATGGAACAGCATACCGATGCTATACAAAGTGCCAAGTCTATGTGCTCATCTCTGCAACTAAAACACTTAAATAATGGGGCACATTCCAGGAGAAGTAACAGCACCATCAGTAGGGTGAGGGTGGGTATGCTGACTGCTTTCTGGCTGCGCTGCTGCCACCATGCTGCTTGGGTATGCCGAGTGCGCGCAAAAACAGGACCTAGGGAAACCCTTGCTAAAATAATTGATTCTGGTTCATTAAAATACGCAATATACCGATATAAATGTTCTATCTATATGTAGAGTGGTATCTTCCCCTTTTTTTTAGCTAGTGCTCCACTATCTAGTTATATCTAAATATCTAACGTCGAACCCGCCTTGTATTTTATTATTGTTGTCTAGGGTATGGTATTAGATTCGCAAGACCGACTCTCAGCACATCACATAGCTTCTGTCTCAGCAACAAAAGGGTATTTTGAGAATTCCAGGAAAGCAATTTGACGTTGATTCGTTCCTTCGTTCATTTCACTGGACAAAACAATAGGAATGCAAAACTTTGTGGTGTGAAATTTCGGGTAGCCCTGATGGTCATACAAATTTTTTTTACTCAAACTCGCCATATTAGGTGAGTTCCAAAGTTGTGTAAAAAATCTAACAAGGCATAAACAAGGACAATTGATGTGAAAAGTACATATAGACACGCACATCACTTAACAGCACTCTCAGCAAATAAAATTAATTTTATTAAAAAAGGTAAGTTGATATGAAGGCCAAAAGATATGAGAACGAGGAGAGAGGTTTTATATTAAAATGTTCCGTCTTCTTACAATGAATGAGGCTGTAAAATATTTTCACATTCCAAAGTGAATATAGAAATACTTGCAATTTATAAATGGATATTGGTTTGGAAAAGGATGACCGACCAGACCATCATCTATGTATAGAAGTTTTATATGATTTGAAAGGAATTTTCCTAATGAATATGGAAAAATAGAGGACCTACTTTTTCTCATTTGCGCCATTGGGCCTTGGGGTAGGTATTTATCGATTGTAAACTTGGTATTTCTTAAGCGATCGAAGTTTTAATTAAATAAAAGGTTTTCAAGTAATTACGATTGAAAGAATTCATGTATGCATGTGTGGGAAGTGTGAAAGAGTTGGAGTTAATGGGATTCAATTTTTCTTTAAGCTATACGACTGTACGAGTGGAAGGTACTTACACATAAATCAGACAATGCAAAAATTTACAAATTATTTCAAAAATGTATACACGACATTCCCATTACCTATTATGCTTTTCTTTACAAGGTTATTGTTATATCCATTGTTATTTTTATTGATAAGTTTAAAATTATTTTTTGGCGTTCCCGAATATGAAATTTTAAAGTTCTCGAATTCCAAATAACGATACCTGTTATATACCTACCGGTTTTAGAAAAACTCATTTTTCTCAAAAACGGTGTCTACGACTTTGATTAAAAAAATCACACTGAGTTTTTTAGATAAGGTTTATCTTTAAATGGAAGCTATTTAAAAAAAAAACCGTTATTAACGGTACCTGCCATAGAACGGTTTTTTTTAATTTTGATTTTTTCCTTCATGACTCAATCAATTTCAACCATTTTTTTACATGAATGCTTTTAAGTTGCCGTAATAATATTTAGTAAAAAAAATTTCGAAAATTATTTTTTTGGATTTTTAAAAAATATTTGTAAAATTATTTTTTTGAAAACTACTCAATATTTTTTTCAAAATTTAGTTTTTAGATGTTGATAAATAATATCTTAAAAATGGCGTACCAATTTTTTTTTATAAACGTCCTTGCAAAATTTTATTTTTTTTTTAAAACGGCTCTAACGATTTTCAAATTTTGTTTCTAAAAATGTATCATTGTAGAAGAAATCAGATTGCATACTTCGTTTTGAGCTCAAATTCATTAAAGAAGCTGTTTTAGTCTTTTGAAAATCGAATTTTATGCTTATTTCATTTTTTTTTCTAAAACTGCTTTTACGCATTTATACAAATTTTTAATTAAAAAGGCTTAGCATAAATAGTAACTTTATCAACAAGAGCAAGTACGTGTGACCCAGTCGTGCATTTTATTTTAGTTATTTCCGTATTATATCATTACTGACTCAACTCATTTCGTTTAAAACTTGTCACCAGGTCATTTTCATCATTTTTAAAAGTATTGTGTATTTATTAAAAAAAATTAAACAAAAAAAAAGTTTTTTTTTTGATTTTTTTTTTTTTTAAGTCATAAATACATATATGTATAATAATTTTGAACTACAAGAGCAAGTTTGTGTGATCCAGTTGTGCATTTTATTTATTTTGCATTTTGAGTGCCACACAGTAAATTTATTAAATTACAGAAGCTAGCCGTTGTTATTGACATTCTGACTGATTCACTTTCTACACTATAACTACCTAAGTGATAGAAACAAGATAGGTGGTGTAAACGGGATTTTTTGGAAGTTAGGGTAAAATGGGGCTAAAGACAAAGAAGAATTAAGAAATAAATTTTATTAAATAGATAAATTGAAATAATGATGAGTTTGGCAAGAAGAAAAAAATTGGTGTGTGTACTAATGTACTCATGTAAGTTATACTTCCTGTCATTATTTATTTTTGTGTAGTTTTTTGTATATGTAAAATGTATTTAAGAAATTTAGTAAAAAGTTCTAAAATTTTTTCAAGCTTGTCTTATTGAAACAAATTGTGTATCAAAATAATTGCTAACATTTTAGGTTAAGTTTTATACAAATTTATAATTATTTAAGTAAACATGAATGTGATGAATGGTACAATTGGTCAAAGGAGCGTAAACAGTGCATTTTGTTCGATGTTTTTTCTATAACATATCATTTAAAGTCTTTGTTTTTAATTTAATCAATAAACTTTGTATCGCATTGTTTAAAAAAACAGATACATCTCAAAATTAAGCTAAAAACATATTCAAAATATTAAAATTTTTCATTAAATTTTGTAACTTTAACCCATATTTCCACTTAACGATCTCTGTGGCAATGATTTCAGCTAAATTTAAACACCTTAATCTTTTAAATCGGACAATAAACAAAAGTTACAAATTTTAAAAGCAATCTATCTCGAATCCATTTGTGAGCCAACGGTACCTTTCTCCACTGCTGGCTGGTCGAGTTCCGACGACCAAAGCCGACAATTTTGGTTGAATTTCGATGAAACTCTTTTCAAGTTTGTGAAGCTTTTATATAGCATGTACCAGTAATGTGTGATATATCTAATTAAAGGTTATTTGATCTTGATGCTCAATAAAGTTGAATCATATTTTTATGAGGCTTTGTTTATTAAATTGTGTAAATACAGTCTACACAAGGGAAGAATAATCATTTTTCACATTATTTACCCTCATTTTTACATTTTTTAATTTATTATTTTTATTTAAATTTTATAAATGAGTTTAACCACCTTTTTTTTAAGTGCAAAATATCTGGAGAATTTAAAAAGAGATTGTTAATTTTTTAGGAAAAAAAGTTACACTCTAGACTCAGAGAAATGAAGAATTGGTATTGCAAATATTACCTACCAATTTTATCACGAAAAAAAAACTAGTTATTGAAGCTAGCCTTTTGGGACAATATATAAAGTCTCTAAAATTGTGATAACTGCAGCATTAGCAATGCCTTAATGCGTTTAAAGTTTGAACTTGAAATTTCTAAAGATGAATTGTAGAGATTTTGTCACTTTTCAGAGTATTTTGATGAAATCAATCTCATAAAAATACTCTGAAAAATGAGTAAGCCGCTTCAACTCATCTTTTTGAATAAGTCCCATTGTTTACCTGGGACTGGGGCATATAACAAAAATCTAATACCTACCTACAGCTACCTAACTACTTGTTAAAGGTAACCTTAAACATTTTCGGACCAAGTAATTTTTGCCCCGGGAATAAATTATTATTATAAAATCGGACATAGTTAACAGTGCAGATGTCAAATGATGAAAAACACTTGCCAAAAGTGGTCAAAAACCTGAAAATGCACCGACTGAGATCGATAGGTCACGTGGAACACATAAAAACCAATCACAAAGATGACTTAACTAGTCTCTATATTCAAATCAAACCCCTACTGGCCAAAGTGGCAGAGAAATGCCTCATCTTAGGTGGCATGGTGAAGTTGTGAACGACCTGAACCAACTTGGTGTGCGTAACTGGTGTCGGCTAACCAGGGACCGGACTGGTTGAAAGAATTGTTGGTTGCGGCCGTGATTAACCGTGGATTATGAACGCGGCCATGTAAAGTAAGTTCAATTTGCCTGTTTTTGGTGGAGTTTAAGTTCTGGAAGCTCGCAAAGCGGTCCGCCTACACATCTGATAACATAAGCGCCTAATTAAGTGACTTTACAAACCTTAAGCAAAGCAAAAAGTGTTGCTGAGCGGGTCTGACCAGAAAAAAAGTTTAAATCTTAAGAATCACCGAAAGCTTGCTACCTACAGTACCTACTGTTTAATAAAAAAAATAAATTCGACCGCTTGTGCAGACAAAATTTATCACTCAATTAGCAATTTTGAGCTATCATATGATATTTAGAAGCTTATTAAATTTGGGTTCTGATCTTCAAAAATGTATGCCTACAACTCAATATGCAAGTTTTTTTATGTTTACAAACTAGCACTATAGAGATTACGAAACAAAAACAATATGCGCCTTGCGCCAAACAGAAAGTACACTAAACCTCAAGGCACTTATTTCCCTTTTGGAAGTATACAAATAGATACAAAATAATCTCCTCTGATCTGACATGTTACGCCACTTTCAAACCTCATAAGCCCAGACATATCGCGCAGCAGTAGGATATCTATTCTCCAATATCTGAAACCTATAACTCAACTGGAAACTTAATTGCTTCTCTGACCATTTAACGATCGCATTAAATAGCGCCGAAACAAATAATTAAAGTGGAGTTTAAAAATATAGTTTAAGATTGATTTTCTACATTGGCCCTTGGCACGGCAATATTCCCAAGCTCATATAATCACATAGCTTCATCTTCATGCTACATGACACATGACTTGCCCATACTCCTCCACAAGGCAATAGGAGGTATTCAGAATATACTCGTATAGCTGATGGAGGAAAAGCAAAATCTATTTCGCATACTCATGTTTACATTTTGGAATAAAAACAAAAAAAAAAAAAAAAAACCCGCACAACTTCTCGAGATTGGGATAGTAGTACGTGCATGGCGTTTCGTAAGATGAGAACATCTCCAATTAGTTTACGATGTAGTGAGACCAGGAAGAAGGCGACGCATGTGCTCGAACGTGCCACATTCGAAATTGCTTTGTGTGCTTGACGCTGAGTAGTTTCATCAACATTATTTTTGTGGGGAGAATTTTTGCTTATATACAAATTTTACTTTGAAAAAAAAAACAATCTACACTGTGAGGAATTTTTGTTTTGTTGAAATTAAACATGACTTTACATTTTAATTATGTAAACACAGTACTCAAAAACAAGGTCAAAAATGCATGTTTTGAAATGAAGCGGATTTTCTTAAACCCAGAAATAGATATCTATATAATTATCAATACAAATTGACGATTCAAAATAATCATTAACACAGAGTTCTGACTTATATTTGATTAAGATGGAAGTTAGTTAATCATGGCTTAATATATGTATTAGCCGAGTCAAATCGGAAGCAATTTTTCGTTGAAAGAATAACATTGGCTACCTGACGTTTTAATGTTAATGAACTTTTGAAATCCAAGTGTGATAATTATTCAATGGTTTTTGAGACCCATATCTGTCAGACACATCAGTTCAGTTGATTTGAGTTAACCTAGGTAAGGTTTGTTTATGGAACCGTTACGCTTAGATAAATGACTTTTGTAGACCCATTTTTATACCCTACAAATTATGATTCAAATATAATACAATATATGACAAAAGTTTTCCAAGAGTATTGCCTTTTGCGAAAAATTAATAAAACTTCCAAGACTACGGGTTGTCATGAAAAGTACATTTGAGTTAAGTCGTTCGGAACCAGCAGAAATTTGTAGGTCACCTTCAAAGATCTAGACCTAGAAGTCATTGAAGAAATTTCTATTATTGGTCCATTATCTCACATGTTGAGGCGTCTTTCTTTTCTATACCCTTTCTTCAGACATCTTCAACAGTTTCCAGCTCTTTAAAACCAGATGGCTGCATCTTACATCTAGCAGATGACTTTGATGGTCTGATAGTAATTGGTGCACGTACTTTTCTATTTTAATCAATATAACTTTATGTTGAACTGGTTTCCCTCAACTCATCACTGACAGTGGCCACAACGAGTCGCCCCTGGCAGTAAGCCTAGCAGCTCTAGAAGCTTGACCGCAGTTTAAAAAAAAATGATTTTCACTTTGTCCAAATTGTGCGGATGGAGTTTTCCTTGATTCCTTGATTCGATTCAATGTTGGCTGCTTTTGAAACGTTCTGGCGTTCGTGATACTGAAGCAGTTATTTGCGTATATTCCATTTTCCTCAATCTGGTTGAGATCTCTCCATGTCCCTCTTGTGAATGTTGAGAGATGGGATTCGCATTGCTTTCTAGTAGCAGGAGCTGTGCAACAATGTTTTGCATCGCAGTAAAGTTGGTTTTGTCATGCATGGTTTGTACTTCAAAAGATGGTTTTTCTTTCTATCTTTGCGTTTCAAATCAGGTAGGAAGGGCGGTTGGAATTCAACCAAAGCCCACTTTACGTTATCGAGTTTAAGCAAGTGGTCAAATTGGACAGGTTGACTGCTGGGAAATGATGAATTTCATAAGAGAACGGGCCAAGAATCCATCAGTACTAGGCGTAAGTGGCAGTAGACTGGCCATACGTTTCGAAAAAGCAATTATTGCATTGCAGACCAAACGATATGCAGTGGAACCCACTCACACAGGCAATTAAAAGATCGGGTCACCCGAAAAGTGGCGCAGGACAGTCGGGAGGGAATCGGCATAGCTGGGACGAGTTGGAGAGAACTACGGTATATCTCCAGGTACTATACACGATGGCACAAAGAAGTAGTAGAGGCCCTTTACCCCTTTAGGGGCTCAACAAAGTCTGAAGAAGAAGAAGAATGCTGCTAGGAAATGAGATAAGAACTGCTGTCAACTTATTGCGAACACGAAAATTTGTCTCTGACGCTGTTATGCTGTCATTTTCAACTTTTGACCAGCAATCAGTGACTACCCAAACCGTCACATAGCATAGTAAAACAAGTTAACAACTCCAACTTAAAAACAATGGATGCTAAACATTACTTAGGAACCTTAAAGTCTAAAAACTAAAATGTACAACTGGATCGCACGTATGTACTTGATCTCATCTTTTTAAAAAATTTTAAAATGTACCTATAGATTTAGAAAATATGAAAAGTAAAACATAAACGCGATTTTTAAAAAAAAGTGTAAGAAAAAATAAAACTCATTGCTAAAATGACATAAACTTCATCTAAAATTGTTTTGACCTCCAAACTAAATATGCCATTTGATTTGATTAAAAAAGATACATCTTTAAAAAAAAAAAAAAAATTAGAAATCGTTGGAGCCGCATTCTCATTTGAAGCAATTATGAACTTGCCGGTTGAACTATATTATCAATAGGAAGAACTACATTACCATTTCCATTAACACACTTCCTTACCTGAGAGTTCTGCAGGAGAAAATATGGCTGAAATAAGAGCAAATCCAACCGCAACGCATTCGTCAGACTCCATAATAGGAGTGATAGCTATGAAATTTTTCAAACCTTGTACATACAAAAATTTGGTATGCCATTTTCAGAAAATTATTAATGCACATCTAAAACCAAAATTTCAAAAAAATACAGTCTCCCGTTTTGCGAAAAATTGATTTAAAAAAAATGTTTAAATCCAAAAATTATTTTTTGAAATGTTTGAAATCCGTATGAAAACTTTTATCACAATCGGTTGAGTCGTTTAAGAGAAACTCAAAAATAAAGAAAACGGTTATATAGTAAATTGGTACCGTTATTAACATTTCTAAAAACATTTCTTTTATTTCAAAAGTACGGCCTTACTTACAGAAGTAAATAAAAAATTCTTTATTAAAATTGTTGGAGCCGTTTTTGAGAAAATTCATTCTTTTCATATTCATTATATGGCAGGTACCTAACGTTAATTTTGGACTTAAAAACAATTTCAATTTTCTCCTTAACCACCAAATTAAAAAAAAAATCGCTTCAGGAGCTTAGGCTGTAGCTCGAGGTTTACACAGACATAGAGACAGAATAGCTAGACCCAACTGTTTTGCAATCTTTATCATCGTAATATCATGTCTGATTGTTGTCTTGAGTTCTATGATTTTTACGAATCCTTAACTTGCACAGTAGTACCTTTATCGCAAGTAAAAAATGGCATCTCAGCTATTTAACGGTGACACAAGAGTCGTGAAACTTAACCTGCCCAAACTGGAAAATCACTATATGCATCCTTCAATGAAACCTCCCGTTTTTGAAAATTGTTTAAATAGTATAATAATAAACTCTTCTGGACAATCCCTCGGGGACGAACGCTACGTTCAAAGTTTGAAATAAATCGACCCATTAGTAAAAGCTATGGGTCTTCCTAATTCAGACTGATAGATAGACAGAATTGTGAGTCCAGCTTTTTTGAATTCTCTATCATCGTAATTTCATGTTTGATTATTTATCAGTGATAACTGATAAGACTATGCGTCATCGATAGACGAACCACCCATAATTGACCGCGAGTTCAATTTAAAACGATAATATTGATAATTTAGTCGATTTATATCAATAGGTTCAATGATTCTAATGAACAAATAGATAGATTATTATCACACTGACAGAGCTACTACAAAAACAAACACTTTCGTTTTTTTGATATGACACATTTGTTGTCAAGCGATTAAAATGATAAATTTCTCTCCATGTATCTATAATTGAAAACTGTGATATTTACTACATACCAATACAAAATCTACACACTTCATACGGTACACATTTTGTATCTCAATATCTAGCTATAGACACACAATGTATACGTATATTACAAATATATTTGTGTATTATATCGTGTGAATGTTTCTTGGATTACAAGTCAAACGATTTCCATGTGGGCATTAGGAATATCGTTCAGACGATTCTCATTCGACATCATGACTTATTTTTAAACATTAAAACAATTTTCTTAGATTTATAGATTTTTGCCACTTAAGCTTTTATTTTCAAAAATTCTTTTGCTTATTCGAGATTTGGTATTGTACTCTTGTATTGTGTGTGTATTTGTTTAGATATAAATATGCGAAGAGACCTCTGCCATTTCAAAAATTGCTTTTACAGCGTTTCCGCTTGGATTGAAATTTTTATACATTTTTTGTGTATGCGTGTTTTTGTTTTGCTTCAATGATTTTTTTTTTGATTTTTTTTTGTTGGACTTTCGACACTGAGCATCACTGAACAGTCTTTGGTTTTTGAATTTTATCAAGTTGATAATTTACGATCTGTTATGGGAGTGTTTGGCTGCTGCGGTTTGACCAATCAAAATAAACAAAATATTGTTATCTTAAGCGGTTGTTTAAGTCATAATAGAAAAAGAAATGTTTTTTTTCTGTTCTTTGGATGCACGCTGAAAAAGTAATTTACATAAAGTAAGAATAAATTATATATTTTTGGCTAAATCATTATTAAAAATCATTATTTAAGCCAAAAAAATTAGTTTGGTGTTAATAGAACAAAATTTATATTTTCAAAATATTCTAAACTTCTTGTACATCTTAGAAGGTTACTGCAGCATTATTTTACCTGAAAAAACGTTCAGGGTAGAGGTTATATGAACTTTTGTTCGTGAAGATAAGCTTGGATTAGATTAGATTAAGATTTGATGGATTGTTTTACAAATATATTCATATAGACGGAGAGCCTACAGCAATTTTTAGTTGTGAGTAATGCTAGCATACAATCACTGCAATTTTAAGATAAGGCTTTTTGCATGGGACCGTCTCCCAGCAAGAAGCTCTCAAAAAATGCAAAAAATCAACTTCCTATTTATTTGTAGTAGTCTTTCCTCATTGCATGAATATGGGTCTGAGGCATTTAACATTCATTCTGCCTGCAAGACGCGCTTTAAAAATGCAAAAAATCGATTTTCAAAATAATTTTAATAGCAAGATAACAAATCTTCTTACTAATATGATAGAGTGTGGTCTCCACTTAATAGAAGAATTAGAGTCGTCCAAGACATTTAACATGCAGAAGGCCTACAAGACGCACTCAAAAAAATGCAAGAAAATTGATCTTCGAAAAAATTCTAACAGCAAGATATTTCTTCATTTTAACGATAGAACAGAGCCTCTTTATTACAAGACGTTTTAAATAGAGCCGTTTGCTTGCAAGACATACTTATAATTTAAAAAAATCAAAAAAAATTTTAAATACTCATTTTTCTTGGTCTTATTTTAATTCCTATAAGTTTTTACATTTATATGGGGAGGTAATAGCCCAATAGTTTTTTTTTCAAAGGTTCGGAAACTCTTAAATAAAGTAAGAATTATTGTGTAACAAAAAATAAAATGTTTATAAAAAAGGACGTATACGCCGTAGTGTACACATTTTCCTTCTGCAGTTCTTAATATACCTACCTATTTTGTGGCATAAGGCTGGAATCTTTAAAATTTTCTCGTTTTAAAATTAAATGTTACATCTAAGAAAATGCTTACATAAGCTTGTACTCGTCTGATATCACTCCGAATTTATATAGACCCACAACATAACATAATTCTTAGACTTAACTGGCAACTGTCTACCTATTATTATTTAAAGATATATTGTATAAGTGCAGTAAGAAATTACCTGAAATTACTGTGGCGGAAAACTGATTTTCAAAATAATTTATTTATTCATTTTTAAGGGTTCAAGTAGCTGTGGATGCTAAAGCTTCTTACATAAAGTTTTTAAAAATAAATAATTTTATAAGAAATTTTCAAAAAAAAAAAAATAAAATTCAGTACTAAAATGACTTAAACAGATTTTTAAATAGTTTTGAGCTCCAAACTAAGTATGCAATTTGTATTTGTTGAGAAGGATACACTTTAAGAAAGAGAATTTTGAAAATCGTTAAAGCCGTTTATAAAAAAATTATTTTTGAATACATAAAAAAAAGTTGGTACCTATGCCATTTTTAAGAAAATATATATGGAAATAAAAATAAAAATTTCGAGAAATATCATGGACCCGTTTTCGAAAAATCGATTTTTGAAAAAAAAAAGATTTGGAACCTTTTTTTAGAAATCCAAAAAAAAATTTATGAAAATTTTGTAATAAAATAATTTAAAAATCGCTAACACTCTTTTGTATAAAATCCGCTGAGTCGTTTACGAGAAAATCTGAAAAAAAGAGAACCGTTTCTATGACAGGTAGGTATCGTTACCCACTGCAAAAACTATTTTTTTCATTAAAAAGGAGGAACGACCTTGCCTGTTCTAGTACACACACATATTTTAATCAAAATCGTTATAGTAATTTTTGAAAAAAAAAAATCGTTCTTCTCCATTTCGTCATATGGCAGGTACAATTAATGTTGGTCGTAAAAGAATTAAATTTCCCTTCTGGAGATTCACGTAAAATCCTAGTTAAGGAAAGTTTGAAGAAAATCGTTTCAGCGATTTAGGCTGTAGCTTGAGACACAAACAGACAGAATTGCTGGACCCACTTATTTCGCATTCTCTATCATCTTAATGTTATGATTGATTGTAAAAAGATCAGATTATGTTAAATTTTCGTGAGAACCATTGTTTGAAAGTTCGGTACATGCAATTAATTTTTATTTTTGTTCTGGCCGTTGGTTTTTTTCTGAGGGGTGGGGGAGGGTAAATAGAGGGAAGGGGATTTCCTGCAGTATTTTTTTATTTTTCAATAAAAAATGTGGTTTCTGCAATTCTTCACAAAAATTCAGATATTTGAATACAATTATGAACCGAGAACTTTTCACTGGGTAATTCCACGTGTCAATTTTATTTGATACGACCGGTCTTCTATTTTTTCTTATGTTACGAATACCACCATTTTTACATTATCATTTTTGGTAGCATTGCATATTAAATTCTTCAATAATAAAAATGCACTATTTTAAATATTTTGAAATGTGACTTATTTAATGAAAAGTAAATGTGAGCTTCACTACATGTACAATTAGAACATTTCACACCTTTTTCATAGAGCATTTTTACAGTAGAGTGAAAATTGAAGAATCTCATATGTAATACTACTAAAATTGAAATTGTAAAAATTGTAGTATTCGTAACATGAGCAAATATAGAAAGGCAGTCGTGTTAAATGTTTCACACGTGGAATTGCCCCTCATTATTTTAGCTTGTAGTCAGCGATCTCTTTCAAAAATGCAGTGAGAGCTTTTCATCCGTCATTTTTTCACTAAGAATATTTTGTGTTCTATGTGCATTGAAAGTCTAGATCAATTAAAGAAGACCCTTCATGATTTTTATAAGAATTGGGTTTCTTTCAACCCCCAAAAGTATAAAAAGTTCAGAAAAAATTATAGGTAAGTAGTTTTCCAACTTATTTACCCTGCTCATAACCGCAAACTAAAACTGCATAAAACAAGAATGATTTAGAAACTGCTTCAACCGCTTTATGTTTAATTAAGGACTAGACTGTCCTTTCCAGAAACCGTACACGATGGCGCGTAGGAATAGTGGAGGCCCTATGCCCCTCAAGGGGATCACAACGGACTTTTTAATGTCTGAGGACCTAAGTAAGTAAGGACTGGGACTGTACATTTCACTTTGTATAAATTTGATGTAGGGCCCAAATTACGTAAAAATTTTACAATCGTTCAATCTATCGTTTCTATCTTTTTCTCTATCAAATCAATAGAAAAATATATATAGAACAACCGTCGAAACGATCGATCCAACGATTGTTACAAAAATTACGTTCGCAAATCTTTACGTCAAGCAAATAATAATAAATTGGAAGAAATGGCCTCCGATGTGAAAACAACGTTAAAAAAATGCAAACAAAGAGCAGCATTACTAAGATGTCAAAGAAACTGTTGACAGCAATGCCCTATTATACTCATATATTCCAACGATTACAATTTGGGGATTGGACACCATCTGAAAAAAGTGCTTTGTTTAATTTAACTGTTCTTATAAATATTAGATTTGTTCCCTCTTGATTATAGCTAAGGTAATTTCGGAAAATTTCCATCGATAGTTAATTTAAGAGTGTCAAATTAGCTTGAGCTATAGCTTTCATGGAATGATAAAAAATCACCTACTTTTGTTTTTCACTGTTGGAAGAAGTACCTACTTTTACTAATAGGGGATGTATGATTTGTTGGTAATTTGAATTTTTGGTTCATTTCCTTATAGTGTATTTAAATATCCTTCCAATATATAACTTAAATTATAATCTAGTCTAACATTATTCAACTTCTCAAATAAAATCGTATTTAAATTGGCCAAGAAGTCTCTTACATTCTTTTTTGTTTCTATTATGTAAACGATTCAAATAATTATTTGACCCACACCCTCTTTCTTCCATAATAAATGACTGCTGCTATTCACGTGCCACACAAATTTAAAAATTCCAACAAAAAAATGTCATCTTTTAATTTCCTAAATTGGTCATTGACATGAAAAAAAAAATCTGATGAAATGATATTTAGCCCATTAAAGTCTGTTGACACATCCCCACACGTCACTCAGTTGAGCATTTTACAACACCCGCACTGATGACGACGACGACGACGAAGCGACGCAAACATTGAGTCAATTGTTGATTTTGTGTGTTCTGTTGAAATTCTAAATAAAGATTTCCAAAAATACATAAATATTTGTAGGTATAATTTTAAGACAACGTATATTTGGTTGTTTTATTTTTACATTTTAATTTTTGATTGTACAATTTTTTCGGAGGCAGATATCGTATGCGGTGGTACCTTAACTAGGTATACCTAGTTATGCTAATTTGCTATTTTTGCTATTAAGCTTGGAAAAAAACACCCTATTTGAAAGATCCTGAATTCTAATTCTGGACTTCTATGACAATTCGGAACTTCATACCAAATTATATTAGCGTGCCATTATTTTAAAGAGGTTAGAGATAGTACCTACTTTTCCTGTTGCACCGAAAATATCATTCTTCATTGCATAAAAGTGATTAAATATAACTTTTTTAAGGTCATATCGAGAAACCGTTTATTATACCGTTTTATGTGATTCAGCATTAAAAACAGCACTAAAACATGTCTAATATCAATAAGTACATATATGTTGATGTACAGTCCACATATATGTACTTATTGATGAAAAAAATTCTTTTGCTTCCTTATTGAAGGATTTTAACGGATTTGAATAATGTCAGTTTTATTTGAAAGGTGCAAGAAGTCGCTCCCTGCCACAATCCAATTTTTCTATCATTATATGTGTATTGCTGGTATCCGTAAATCTGCAGTCAAGTTTTGAACGCTCGACGGTACGAGTTGACATAAATTCTTCAGCTTGATAAAGATTATCACATCCCCCCTGTTCCTCTACTTTATTAACATTTAAAAAAAAACTTCCATATGAGGATTTTAGGGGACTTTGTATTTGCTGTACAAGGCAACATGCCAATCATAAAAGTTCATGAATTGAATTTTTTCACCGTTTTCAGACTAAATTGACACCTCAGCACATTTTCTTTCGACCCTTACTATTGCTCCTGAAGTCGTAGGTACAGAGTCGTAGCCAAGGAGCCTATACATCTGAATATGGATAATCTTTTCTAGGTTTTCGGGATTCTTGGTTTTTGGGATTCTTGGTTTTTGGGATTCTTGGTTTTTGGGATTCCGGGATTTCGAGATTCTGGACTTTCGGAGTTCTGGGTTTTCTAGATTTTTGATTTTCAGGATTCTAAGTTTTCGGGATTTCAGTTTTCAAGATTCTAGGTTCGCGGGATTTTGTGTTTTCTGGATTTTGGGCTTTCTGGATTTTGAATTTTGGGATTCTATCCGTCTTCCGATGTTTAGATCTTAAAATCAAAAATTTACCATTTCAATAATTCAATAAGAAAAACCAAAACCTGGTTTGACCATGATTCTGTTGAAATTTTTTTCTATTAATTTTTGATTAGAACATTTTTTCATTAATTTTTTTAATTTAATTTCGTGTACAATTGTAATAGGTATTGAAAAAAAAATTCTTTAAGGAATATATGAAAAAAAAACACAAAATCAAAATTTAGATATTTTTTTTTTATTGTCCAAGGCTGTACAAAACTGGTGGATCAGATTTGCATTTTCGTTTATTTATTTGGCACAATGCCAGGCTTTATATGGATTTTGTTTACAAAAAAAAAGTTTTTATTCTTTTCTGAAAATATCAAGAGGAGAAAAAATAGATAGGACCAAAACATAGAAAATGTCTTGCTTACTTAATATCTGCAACATGAGTTAATTTTTCTTGAAAAAAATGAGTTTTTGACAGATTATGAATCCTTAATGTGAACTTTATGACATGGGTTACATAACTTGAACCGAATCATTATAGTTCAGCTGTAATCAACACATTTCATAGGAACATAACTCCACTTTTTCACAATTTATTCAACAATTGGGCAATTCCCTAGAGGAGATATTGAAATTTCTTTTTAGGTACAAAATTAACGGTGCCTGCCAATATGGAAAAATTTAAATTTCTCAAAAACGGCTCCAACGATTTTGATAAAAATAAAATGCACAACTGGATGGTACGAACTTGCTGTTGTTGTTCAAAGTTATTTCATGTATTTGTATATTGAAAGAAGAAAAATCGAAGAAATTCATTTTTGCTTATTTTTTTTCCAAACTTATTTTTTTTTTTTTTTTAAACTTCACACACAATTACACAATATACATTTTAATATGATGAGAACAACCTGGTGACAAGTTTTGAACGAAATCAATTAAGCCAGTTATGATATACAGAAATAACAAAAAATTATGGAAAATTTCCCCAAAAGTGTGTTCATCGTAATGTCCCTTATTCGATTTTTTTTGAGAAAAACTAATAAGCAGTATTGTTACAATCACTCATTCCATAACATACACCAAGTTTAATCGAAATCGTCAGAGCCGTTTTCGGGAAAAATCCAATAGCTCGAAGCCGTTATATGCGAGGTAGGTATATTGAGATAATATCGAGATGTTGAAAAACAAACAAAAAAATCATCATCAACAAGTGTAGGCTGTGGCTCTCTTGATAGATGGACGCACGCACAGACAAACAGACGAACAGACGTACAGGTCGACGGACGGCAGGACGAAACCCCACTTTTTTGGACATCTCTATTATCGTAATGTTGGTTTTGATTAAAAACTAAAAAAAAAATTTTGACACGAAACCAATACTTGCAGCATAGAGCAAGTATTTATCAAAACTGTATTTACTTCTGTTAGGAAGATTGTACTTTTGAAATGAAAGAAATATTTTTAGAAATTAATGTTAATGCGGTACCAACCTTGGAACCGTTTTCTTTTCACTTTTGAGTTTCTCTTAAACGACTTAACAGATTTTGATGAATTTTCTTATACCTACGGAAGCTTCTTCAACCTTAAATTAAAAAAAAAAATATTTTTGGATTTTTAAAAAAAGATTTTTAATTTTTTAAAAAAATCAATTTTTCGAAAACGGTTATTATACCGGTATTTAACGGGAGTTTTGTTGAAATTTTGGTTTTAGATGTTCATTCTAACTTTTTTTTTAAACGGGGTTTGAGAATTTTATTTTACATAAAGAAACATTTCTTTAAAACGGCTCTGACGATTTTAATTTTCTTATTTTCTGAAAATGTATCCTTTTTAATCAAATCAAGTTGTCATATGCCATTATGCTCAAAACTATTTAATATCATGTTTTTGTAATTTTAGTAATGGAATAGAATTTTTTTTTTTAATTTTTTATGGTTTTTTCGTTTAAATTTATTTATTTTTAAAAACTATGTATTAAAAGCTTTAACGTACAAAGCAGCTTTGAGCAAGTACAGTTCATTTTTTTTTTTTTCAATTTTGCGAAATTCCCGAGCTGGGGACATGACGAAAACGACTAACTATGTCTAATAGTGTGTAATGTTGCTTTTGATTAAAATCTCGATTTATTTCTATTAAAACGAAATTTATACCTTGTTGGCCTATAGAGCAAGTAAAAAAGACTACTCTGCCAGACACCACAGTATCTTCTAAAATAAGTCGAAAAACCTAAATGAAGTCTTGATGGTGGGGCATACCAGTCAAAAATGTAACTTTTACTTATTTTTTCCAAAACAAGCTAAGCCAAAAATATTAATAAGTATTATATTTATTTTTATGTTTATATTTACTAATTATTCGTCAGGTTTTTATGCGGTCATAAACACCGTTTATCACCCAAAATAATAATTCATATAATGTATACGAGTAGGTACCTATACTGTAATCACAAATTATTATCATCGCGTGCATTCCTTTGATGGAACAGAGACTGAATTATTTTTATAAAACATCAACCTCGGAGTTATCATCAAATCAACCAAACAAAACACACCGACCGACACCGACACCAGACAGTGGAACTCCTTTGATGTCCATCAGCCGCATAGCGCATAACAATAAATTTAATCGTCTGATGTGTTGACGAATTCCATTGATGGCCCGTGTAGATAGAAATAATGATGAGAATGATGATGATTGTTGATGAGGTGACGAACGAGATATTTGAGTTGTTGTGGGATTATTTTTGCACTCAATGCAGGTAATCCTGGATAATATTGATATGGATGTTGTGATGGGAATTTTATGGTTATTTGTGCGCATGAACTGCACCCCCAGGAACACTGCATTACCGACAAGGAATGGCATTCAGCATAAGCATCCCAGGTCATCCAATAGATGGCAGTCATGACTTTCTCACCTGTGCAGTGTCATTCCAATTGCATTTTTCTAGGAAATGAACCAAACAGTGCAATTCTGAGATAAGGAAGTCCTTAGATGGGACAATTATGACCTCAGTCACCAACCAACTTTTTGTTCTATAATTAGAAAAAGAAAAGATAGATGGATGTCGTTGGTATATAATGGATGAAATCCTACACGAAGAAGTTTTTCGTTTGTTTTCTTATTTGATTACAAAAAAACAGTAACTATCTTTTCCATTTCGATTATAAGGGTGGACTTGCGAATTAAGAAAAATAGACAAAAATGCTGAAATGGTTGCTACTGAAATTTATTTTGCTAATTTTTGTTGTTCGCTTTAAGTAGTATTTTTACTATTTTTATACGGTTCTTACAACTTTGTAGATTTTATAGGTGGCATCATCATTCTTGTTCAATGTTTCCCCCCGCATACTGGTCCCCCCTTCCTTAATAGCCTTGAAACTGTGAAAAAATTGTTACGCATGTTAAGTGCTGTCGATGTAGAGGGTTAGGCATTTTAAGTCCCGAAAAAAATAAAGCCTCAAACAATACATAAATACACAGCAAACTTACAACATCGCCTTCGGGATGAAAAACAACTACGGCAACGGAAGATGGATGCGCGTATATTTATGAAAAAAAAAAAAACCAGCAGAAAAAATTCCAATAATAAAAGATCGTATTAAGAAGATTCTCATGCGGTCGTAAAAATGTTTACGACCTTTTAATGGACTTTTTTTGTATAGCATGAGAGTTGAGAGTATACAACATCAGTATAGTGCTGGGAACACCAAAGCAAAGTATTAGGCAGGGGCCTTCAGTATTAGAAGTAGCACTTTGGTAGTATGGTGCTGGTGGTGATGAAAGGCATTTATTTTTTAACATTAAAGTATAGGTATAACCAGAAGGTATACCTTCCGATGATGGCAAATTTTTTTTCTAATAATATTTGGATCTTCCCGCAGAATTTATATTTCCATTCAGGTTTTTTTTTTAGAATATACCAACATAATTTTTTTAATTGGCAAAAACATAATTTCGACCGTTGTTTTGATTTATTTATTATGTAAGTAATTTTTAAAACTTCTTAGGGGTCTTCATTTTTAATTCGCAGTTTTTCCCTAAATATTTTTGTATTTTTGAAGTATAAAGGCTGTTACAATTTATCTTTAACAGTTTACTGCAGTAATGTCAAAATTTATCAATTTTGCAACTTGGCTAAATGATAGTACAAAGTTGTTATGGGTAAAGTAGATCAATAAGCATATACCCCTTTATGTTTTTTTACGGAGGTGCACTGAGAGAAAAAATCGCTTGCGACAAACTAAAAATCTACCCAAACGACTATTTCGTCTGATGGACAATTTTTCGGGTTCGTTCGCAACAAATTGGTAAATTCGTTTGTGTCAAACACTATTTGCAAACGATTAAAAAAAAGTTAACGTAGCACCTACATTGAAGCGGGTATCTTGCCATTCCATGCATTCTAGTTTTGACGTAGAATGCATATAAACAAAATTAGAGAAAGGACATTTGCGTCAAACGAATTTTCTTTTGTTGTTTTTTGACTGCTGCTTCGTTTGCAGCAAACTTTTAAATTGATTTCGCTAAAACAATTTATGCGAACGAATAATTAAAAATGAAAGTTCAGCGTAACACCGGTGATTGAACGTGAGACCTCTCGATTTCGAACAAAGGCCGTTTGTCATGCGCCATCAACTAGATATTTTTCGTGTAGCATAGAATGCATTGAACCCCACAAACATTGTATATTACATCAAAAGTGAAGTTATTTGCCACAAACTACTTTTTGGAGAGGTTCTTCACAAACTATTCATTCGTTTGCTGCAAACGATAAAATTTTGTCGAATGAAAAACTGTCAAAGGATATTCATTATCTGCAAATGAAAAAAAAAAATCATTATTTCTCTGAGTGTGGTAGACCTATGCTTTAACAACAAATACAAGTATACTTGCCAGAGCTATAAAGAATGCAGTCAATTGGTAATGCAGTCAATTCAGTCACAGTTAATTGACTTTAGTTTAACAACAGCAAGTTAGAACTTCTACTAAATACTTTAGCTGCAAAGTAGTTAGCCAGTAAGAACTAAAAAAACTGACTGTATAGTAAATGAAAACAGTTAATTGGCTTGAAGTTATTTAACTGCAGTACCTATATTTTGACTTGTTGTAGTCTCCTAGTCAGTAGTAAGTCCTTTTTTTGTATTCTTTTTAACTTAAAGTTACTTTCAGAGCTCTATATTACTATAAAAAAGTGTCATGGAAGTGTGGCAGTACGCCTGACTAAAATTTTAAACACAACAGTACAAAAAACATTCAACTGACTGCTGACTAGAAGACTAAAACTAGTTAAAAAGTACTGCAGTTAATGAACTTTTAGTCAATTAACTGCTTTCATTAGCTGTTCAGTCAGTATTTTAGTACTGACTGCCCACTGTAGTTTCACAGTATACGTACTTTTGTAAGACTTGAGAAATTTAGTATTTTTAGTCAATAACCTGCAGCATCGAAAAGACTGCAGTTTCTTACAATTCTGATACTGAACTAATTCTACCTACTTAAGTGAAATGAGCTTGTTTAAATGCTGAACGCTGACGATATGACACTCTTAAAAAAAACCGTCTACGACAATTTCAGGAAAATTCCTATGTTATAGGACCTGAAAGAATCCAATCAGGATAATTGAAAAAAAAGTATGCATGCAGTGTTTCTTTACTTGCATTCGTACAAAAAAAAAGTTGAGATAACATTCAAACATGACATTACGATGATAGAATGAGAAAAAAGTGGGTCCGACAATTTTGTCTGTCTGTCTGTCTGTCTGTATGTGTCAGAGACCACAGCCTAAACGGATGGGTTGATTTACTTTAAACTTGGTGTCTGCCGTTTTTTGGAGAATATCCTCAGATGTTTTTTTAATTTTTTTTTTTGGACCCCAAATAACGGTAGTTACCTATCATATACCGGTTTTAGAAAAACTCATTTTTATCAAAAATGGTGAATACGCATTTGATTAAAAAAATCATGGTAATTTTTTTAAGATAAGGTCTATCTTTAAATGAAAACCATTTTTTTCAAAAACCGTTATTAACGGTACCTGCCATAGAAACGTTTTTTTAAATTCTGATTATCTCCTTCATGACTCAATCAATTTCAATCAGTTTTTGTACATGAAAGATTTTAAATTGCCGTAATAGTTTTTATTAAAAAAAATTCAAAAATTATTTTTTTGGATTTTTAAAAAATAGTTAAATTTTTTTTTTTTGAAAAATCATTTTTTCAAAAACTAAGTATGTACTCAATATTTTTTTTCAAAATTTAATTTTTAGATGTTGATTAATAATATTTTAAAAATGGTGTACCAATTTTTTCTTATAAAAGTCCTTGCAAAATTTTATATTGAAAAAATAGTTTTTTTTTTTTAAAACGGCATCACTAAAGGGGAAATCAAATTGCATACTTCGTTCAGGTTAAATTCATTTAAAAAGCTGTTTTAGTCATTTGAAAACCGAATTTTATTCCAAAACTGCATTTACAAATTTTTAATTAAAAAAGCTTAGCGACCCAGTCGTGCATTTTATTATTATTGATTCTAATGAACATCGAAAACAACTGTACCTAATGATGTTTTTTTTTTTTTAAGTTGTATTTACTTTTGTTAGTAAGACCGTACTTTTGAAATAAAAGAAATATTTAAAAAAATGTTAATAAAGGTAGGTACCTATCATAGAACCGATTTTTTTAATTTTTGAGTTTCTCTTAAAAGAATCAACTGATTTGAATTAATTTTTTTGTACGGAAGCTTTTCATCAATTTTAAAATTATTTGGTATCAAAAATTTCATTAATATAATTTAAAATAAATTAAATTTTTTTTGTGAAAAATCTATTTTTTGAAAACAGGTGACTGCATTTTTTGAAATTTTGGTTTTAGATGTGCATTAAAATTTTAATCAAAAATAGCATATCAATTTTGTTGTTAAACGAGGTTTGAGAATTTGTATAGGTAAAAAATTAATTCTTTTTTTTTTCAAAACCGACTCTACCAACCTATTTATTTTTTTTTTTAAATGTATCTTTCTTAATAAAATCACATGGCATACTCCTTTCTAGCTCAAAATAATTTAAGATGAAGTTTATGTCATTTTAGTAATGGATTTTATTTCTTTTTACACTTTTCTTTAAAAGATTTTTCGTATAAAAGTATTTATTTTTAAAAACTATAGTTATAAATAAAAGAAGCTTTAACGTAAAAAGCAACTTTAAACCTAAGAGCAACTATGTATGTGCGACCCAGTTGGAATTTTATTTAATCTAACATTAATTTCACAGGGTGTTATGGTAGGCACTCGTTTAAATAAAAAGGAATATAATAGACAATAGAATTAGAGCTTTTTGTAAAAAAAAAAAACATGGTCATATACACAGTTTTTTTTTAATTTCCAAACTCAGTGCAGCTGGAATATTTTAGCTTTGTTATGAGAAAAAGTTTTTGCTTAAAGAAGTCGCCTGTATATTATTCTAGACCTTGAAATTGAACAACCACGCATTACTAAGGTATAGGTAAGTACAAACAGATGCAATCCAATACTATTTAAGGTACAACTAATAATTAAAAGTGATTTATAAATAAAATCACTGTTTATTTATTTTAGGTTTATACGCAATTACCTAAATAAGTTATAACGTATACCTACCTGCTTTAAATGTGTCCAAAAGCATTGAACCTACCAGAAATATCTTTAAAAAGTAAATAAAACTGAAAATAAGAGTAGGTAAGTGTCTTAATTAAAGTCACTGCAATTATAACTTTCAAAAAAGTCAAAACAGAGTCCTTAAGTAAAATTCATCATAAGATATAGATTCGTGATAAATGCTGTTAATAACATAAATGAGTATAGGTATACAAATGTATGTTTACTATATTTATATAAACTTTTAACTGTTTTATTTTATTATACTGCATTTTATTCATGACACACATTTTTTTGACGGTTTTTGCAATCTAAACAAAAAACAAAATAAAATACTGTTGGTTGACTATCGATCGATTACCTACTCTCTACCTGTGCACTTACTTATGGCGAATTCGAAATGGGAACATTTAACAGGTTTATTAAAATTTTATTACCAATAAAAACTTTAAGGTGAATTAAATGCCATACTCAATAATATTTCCATTTGCATAATACGAGAGTGTTGTGAAATGTCGATATACATAATGGTCTGAAGGAGGAAATGATATTTGAACTCAAAATGCTTTTGTTTTAATAAAATATAATACATATAAACATCAGTCGAAGTCCAACGCCTTTTCGATTTATTCGATTTTTTGCTGATTTGTTTTTGACTCTGAAAAATAAAAAGGTGTCAAATAACAATGATACCCCACTGAGAAATTGACGGTTAGTGTAACTTCCGGTTTTGATAACAGTTTTTTTAAATTAAGATACTAAAGTAATTACTTTTAAGGACTTGTGAAGGTGTGTCGTTAAATAAGAAGTGTGAAAGCTTTTAGGGGTCAGTTAAAGCGATCAGTAAACATTTTCATTTAGATAATTTATGAAAACATTATAAAAAATTTTCAAATATGCCATTCGGTAGCAAATCATTTAGTACAACTCAAATTGTAAACGACAATTGTATCGTGTATTCAATGCCTTTGAGCTGAGGAAGGGACTAATGGTGAGGAGCATAAGTAATAGTCTTATCTTAAAAAAATATGAATTACATTGGTATAACCCCAAACTTTTCCGTATTGTTGCAAGAATTTTCTTTACAAAAAAGTTTAACTTATTGATTTTTACAAAAACTTTTGAGAAATAGTAGTCCGGTTTTTGGATAACTCCATTATTTTGAAAATCAGAACCATTGTTCGTTGGAACAATTAAAAAAAATTCCAATTTGTAGTTCTCCATACAAAAGTGTAAATTTTGGGAAGGTTTTAGTCAAAATGGCTGAATTTCAGTCACTGTACTTATCCTTTATACTACGTGTAGTGGAAAGAAAAAACAGAAGTACCTACTGGAAACGACTTGCGCCAATACCAGGGTTGTTTTAGACTGATGATAAAAAAAAACATTTTCCAGTCGGACAATGCGCTAAATCGCAGAGCTGGAGCATAAAATCGAAATTGAAAAGCTAAATTTTGGGACAACTACCTTGGTTTTTATGCCGTTGTGATTCCCATAAGTCACATAGGGACTCCGCACTACTCCTGCGCGCCATCGTGTACGGTTTCTGAACACCTAAGTTCTATCCAACTCTTCACCATGTGCTTCTCGGTCGACCCGATATTATTCCTGCCTGTGTGAGTGACTGCTTCGCTTACCTTGCTAGCAATTCTTTTCTTTTCGAAGCGTAAGACCAATCTACATGCCACTTATTTGCTTGCTTAGCGTCGGGTGTGGCTACTAGCTGGTCTTTTAATCGCTCTTAAGCTAATCCCTCTTCCGTTTCCACACTGCATCAAATCTTATTATTTTGGGAGGTTGACGGTCATTCCTTTTTTCCATTCCTTCCACTCTTCTCTACTACCCGGTATTTGATACTTCGGACTAGCCATCAGGTATCGTGTGTGCGCTGGCGAAGTGTTTCTTCCACCTTCTGAGCTGGTCCTTATTCGAATATGACTATTCCACTATTCTTTTAGCACCAGTTACGATAACAGTTTTCTCAGCACACCATTGGTTTTCTATGGAGGTATGCGGTTTAGTGCAGCTAATTGTTCTCAGTCCCTGGCAGGTATCAGTCTGCCTGCATTAAACCTGGGCAATCGGCTGTTTACTTGGGATCTCCGAACTGTGTGTAATCTTACGGCAGTTACCATCATCAGTTAGTGGTCCCGTTTCATCCCCATATCAGTCCTACAGAAGACTGCTTGATCATTCCTAATTTTTGATGTAATTGAAAATTAAAGGGGTGCTTAAAGCTTTTACATGTAAAAATTATAATCAAATAATGGCCATTTTAACTATTGAAAATGCTGTTAATTAGTCTAATCTTACAAAACAAAAAAAAATTATTTGTGATTTCAAACTAAATTCAGGCTGTGAGAGCCATAGTGGCCTAACTTATTTTTGCACTTTTTTTTTTGTAAAGTCCAAAACTTATGTTTACTGCAACTGAATTAAGTTCCTTTTGACTTATTTGTACAAATTTATATGTCATATAAATAACTGTTTCAAAAAAACCAATTTTCTTGACCATAATTACAATTTTTCTCCTTTCGAAATAAGAGTTCCAAAATCAGTTAGGCCACTATGGTTTTCACGGCCTGAATTATTCTAGAAAAAAAACGTTAACTTTTAGAAACTCAGTAAAACTTTTCCAAATCTGAGAAATAATAGTACCTAGTCTTGCTTAGTGGCTCAGCAAAAGCTACCTTGAGAAATAAAAAACGGTTTCTTAAAAATGTGCCACAAGTAAGATATTCAGTTTTTACGGACTGCATCATCAAAATAAATTATAAATAAAAAACAATAAAGTAGAAATCACCGAAATTAATTTTCAACAAATAAGCAATTAAATTATGAACTTTATTTCTATTCGATATTGATACAAGGGTGGTGCTTCGCTAGCTTCATATGATTACGAACACAGCGAAGTACTGCGAAAAAATAAAAGTGAGAGATAATCAAATTTGAGGTAACCAATTAGCGACGAATAAGTACAAAATCAAAGAACTTGGTAATGTGTGCTTCGCTTTGTTCACAAACTTAAAATTTCCACCATGTTATTCTTCGCCCTAAAGGAAAGCACTTAGTCATAATTGAGTCTTTATATTCCTTCAATTAACTCTTTTATACCTACCTGATACCACATAACAAAAACAAACAATAATTTATTCGCTAAATGAAAAATATGTTTGCATTTGTTGCTTGCTTACTTAAAATAATGAAGGACTAAATATTCATGAATGCAATTGCGTTAAGTGCAAGACTCAATTAGTTGGAATGTATGTTTTCAAGAAATTACCTACTTTGACATAATTTAACATTTCATTAATTTTTTTTTTTATTGAATAAACTAACTGATGCATTTCTTTTATTTTCTTTTCAGACAAACTCTTTTGGATTAAACCCCATTGCCGCTGTGTTGGTAATTTTCCAATAAAAAATAATATGCGAATTGCTGCCAATTTAATTTTTTGTTTTTTTTTCAACCTGAATTCCTCATGCAAGTTTGTTTTCTGTTTTTTTTTTTCGTTTTGTTTGTCTTATTGGTGTAAATTGATGTGATAACAGTTTATGAGAATGTTCATTACCTCCCACCCAATAAAAAATCTAATTAGATTGCGAACAACTATAATTGGTCTAATTTTAGACGAAAATGAGTGGTGTTTTCTTGTTTTTTAAATTATTATAGCTAGTCTAGCGCGCATTAAATTGGTAGGTAGATATACAATATACAATGTATATTATACATCGATAAATGTCTCAGGTAAATTCCGTAAAAATTGTATTTTTAATTTCGGATTTGATCGGTGAGATGAACAGAATATAACTTGAAGTAAGTAGGTACTTATTCGATAATGGTATAGTCGGGAATATAGTGTTGTATTTTTTCAGAAAAGAATTATTAAATTTAGTAGGTTTTCAAGTGTGATGGGAGATAGCTGATAATTAAATAATTTTTTTTTTAACTTCAGGTATTTTATTATATCAATTTTTTGAAAAGGTTAGACAAAATTAGAGTTTTTGGTAGCAACCAAAGAGTTCAAAAGACTTCCTTATACCTGCCGAATAAAAATAGAATTCTGCACATGTTTTTCTAAATAAAAATATAATAAAATAAAAAAAAATAAGACTAAGGTTCTGGATACCCACCGAAGAGTTCTATGTTCTATTCTAAGACACTTGTTTCGAGATCCTAACATGTATTTAAATTTCTATTTAACCGTTGTACTCGTATTTTAACTTAATATGTATAGGTATTCAAAGGCAGCACAATTAGAATCATACCTACATTTAATTTACAAACAAATATCTATACATAATATAACTCAATAAAATAGGTGTTGAATTATTAAAAATACCTAATTTAGTAAAATAATTGGAAGAGGGTAACACTGCGATAGTGTGTCACATTTATTATAGGTAATGGAAATACCCGATGAATTGCTTGCTATTCACATCTGAATTCCCAAAAAATATTTTATTTCTATACACCTAACAACAAATTCTGATAGAAACATTTAAGAATAATCTAGGTAAATTTCAAAATTTTGAAGAAACAAATTTTATTTGCGATAACCCAGAATATCACATCTAGCTAAAAGTTCAAACCACAACCAGAACCTTAAAATTGTAAAATTTGCCGCATATTATACATTTAAGTAGATCGAAAATCAATGTATGGTATCCTACCATACCTACTGGAAACAAAAAAAATATGTTGTCATTTTTGTAAAACTATCTGAAATGGCTTTCACACTGAACCATATCTAGATTTCGTGAAAAAAGTACGAAATCTCATCAAAATCTACTAGATTTCCCATAGATTTTCTGTTTTTAAAATCTTGTTTATAATCTACATTATGACGATTTCTTTTACGAAATCTCCTGCGTTTAAACACATTGTTGTCTTTTGTATAACAGTTATAGCATCTTTTAGCAGTGAGACAAAGAAAATGTCAAAAAAAAATCTAGGTTATATGCGGTGTGAACGGTTCAAAGAGATTTCGTAATCTTGTTGCGAAATCTGCTTACTTTAAAAAGGCTATTAGGGTATCCTTTCTTTGAGAAAATTAATTTAACTCTTTCTAAACAAAATATTTACAAAATTTAAAAAGGATATTCCTTTAGTAACAAGTTCTATGAAAATATTAAATAAATTGCATATGGCTTTTCTTTTTAGCCAGCATTAAGTTTCGGAGAGGCTTCCTTCAATTTTTTTACGAGTAAAAAGAAATAAAACTATACCTGCAAATGTATTGTACACAGAGAAAGTGGCGTATACAGGGGGGGGGGGCGATCACAGGTTCATGACACCCACCCCTTCGGAAGTCAGAATTTATGCAAGAAATTATTATGAAATGTCACACCTATGTAGTAGTTCAAAAAAAAAAAAAATCACTTTTAGAAGTCGAAACTGGATTCTCAAAATGTACTTAGATATATTTTTCAGTATAAAAGTCAATAAGTATTTAAAGTTTTTTCCTTGCATAAAAACCCCAACAAAAAAATTCCTGCCAATTGTACGAAAAACTTTGGAATTCCAATGTGCATTATTCTTATTTATGTATCTACTGCAAATCATGGTCATTATTTATTGCTGTAGACTAGAAAAATCATATTTCAACGATCTTTTCTTATTGATACCAATTCAATCTCTGCTGACCAAAAACTTGATTTTGTTAACAAAATTATTTTATGATAGTGCATTCAAAGCAACATTAAAAAAAAAAAAAAAACAAAATTAGTAGAAAATTAACGCAAATTTTATGTTAATTTAATGCTCTAAAACTGATTTAAATACAGCTTAAAAGTTGCAGAAAAACAGCGAACATGTTCAGGAAAAGATTTGCATTAAAAACAATGAATAGAAATCAAATTTGATGCCTTTCTGTGAATTTGGATGTACCTAGTACGATGTAATCATGTTACAAATTTTCAAAAGAAAATATCTCAAAAACGTGTTTGCTCTGCATTTCATGATTTTTTATAGTAAAGTCGAATAATTCTAAAAAAACAATACGGAGAAAGTAGCTTTCATTCCACTATACCCTATGTGTACTCGAAAATAACTTCTTTCTTTTAAAATTTGCTTGGTAGGTAATCTAACGAAATTAAAAGCCAAAATGTTTATATTATATAAAACGTGGTATACACATTTTTATTCTCAAGAAATTAAACACATTCAAAAACTGAAAATAAATTACAACAATAGAGTAAATAATAGTAAAAGGAACTTTTAAATAGGTACCTACCTTTAAATAGGCACCTACCTTTAAATAGGTACCTACCTTTCTATACCTAACTAACCTACAGAGTTTGTTTACAGAAGTTGGATATTGATTATATTTTTGTTAGTTTTACCTAAGTATTTATTTTTATTATTATTTTATTTATTTTATTTTATATTATTTTATTTGTTTTTATTTTATTTTATTTTATTTTATTTTATTTTTATTTTATTTTTTTATTTTATTTTATTTTATTTTATTTTATTCAATTTCATAATAACTTTATTTTCAAATCATCGATATTATTTTTATTCTTGGAAACTCAGCAACACTTTCTTTTCTGTTCTTGATTAAAATTCTCTCCAAAACAAAATAATTTCTCCACTTGTCTGACAGAGGGAGAACTTTCAAACTAAAGTTTCACTCAACACATTTTGCACTCAATTTTCTACCACCCATTTATATTATACATTCACAATCTTTCTTTTTCTATCTTCCTCTTCCATCCAAAACAATCGTGCACTCAACCAATTTCACTCTCATCCGGCTAAACATTACAGAATAATGTTATGATCTCTTTCTTGTGCCATAATCGTTCCATTGAATGAGCGACTGAATGGGAAATAACACTTTTATTGCATGTTGAAACGAAACGAGCAGAGAAGTGTGCCTTTCCTTCATATAATAATATGAGGAATACAAACACACACACACACGCATACACATAAAAAAAAAGTCTTCGAGTAGCAGCAGTTATGGCCGTCATCGGCTTATCATATGAATGGCGTCTAGCGGGGCAGTTACCTCGTGGTGCACTTATGTAGTGGTAGAAAAAGTTTTATCATGCTCTCTCACTCTTTTAAGGTTGTTTTATATGATACTCTTTTAACATATGGGAAATTCCTCTAGTGTGTACCTACGGTTATATGGTGCCGTTTAATTTAATGGCTTCTCATCTTAACACAGGCTGGGGCACCATTCAATCTGGGTGTGAGTGTGCCGTGTGCGTTCGGGCAATTGTTAATATGCAATTTGGCGTGTAATGTGGTTTCTTGTACACTTGTTCCAATGGCCTATGTGGTGACCGAGATGACATCTCTTTTGGATGCTCTGTATAATCTTTAAGATATAAGATAACCAAATAGGGCCATATGCATTGCTGAAAGTTTTTTTTTTATTTTGTTTGAACTAAGGATCACCCTTTTAATGGGCCACTTACACTGTAAATAGGTTTATGATAGGAAATTCAAACAATAGAAACATAGTAGGTATAAATGTGTATCTACCTATAATCGATTTAAGGGCATCTAGCTATTTTTATATGTACTCGAATAAACTTATCTACCTACCTACTTCAACTAGTTAGGTTTTATTCAATGTGTAGACTAATTTTGATTTATAAATTAAATAAGAGTGTTTATTATGGATAAATCATTATTATAGGAAAATACACATCTTTGCAAAAGAATTACCTTATTGAATTTTGAGTAACCTATGGATTTCGAAGGAAATTGAAAATATTCTCTCAAACCAAACCTACCTAGCTAACTAAAAACACTTGGTGGGTAGGGAAGTATACAGTGGACTCTGCTTTACTGCACTCCGTTTAACTGAAAAAATCGGTTAGCTCAAACAAGAAATTAATTGCAAGGCTTTTTTCAACAGTTTGCATGCAAACTACCTACTTCTGATAGCGGTGAGCTTCACTTAAATGAAACAAATTTTATGCAATTTTAGTGTTCCAGTTAAGCGGAGTCAACTGTAGATAGATACATAGGAAATATGAATTTCGCTTGCAGCACTGGCATATTCTTTTCTACTTAACTATAGCTACCTACCTAGGTAAACCTCTATTTTACCTTTCTATAAGAAAACTGGTTTTATTAGTGACAGGTATGTAGGTATATTTACCTATCACACTATGTCTAAGTACCTATTTCTAGCAGGTGGAATTTTTGTATCTATTACATTTAAAAAATATGTAGGATTGTAGGTAAGAGGTATATTAGGTAGGTATCTCTAGCTGTATATGAAATACGTTCTTCAATTCATTGAAGATCACTTTGGGGATCAACCTACAACCTTATCGAGTCAATGGAAAGAGTTATTTCTCATGCCTTTTAATTTATATACCTTCTAGCCTTGCGAAGAGGACCTAACTAAAATTAATACATATCCCGCGCAAACCTCTTTTAGCTACTCTTTCATCGGTTAAAGGAGTGAAAAAGGGTAAATTTTAACAAGTTAGAGATACTTGAGTAGGTCCCTCCCTATCAACAATTTCTGAAAACTAGTACAATAAAAGCTGCTTTATAATTACAAATTGTATGACTAAAATAAACCGAAGTCTAGGTGATGGAACCAAAGGACTGTATGAAGACTATACTGGAAAACTTAAAAAAAAATAGTAGACCACGATAGACAGGAAATTTAGTAGGTAGGTATACGGAGAAGGTAAAAATTAATTCAATTTTTTTTACTGGTACCGTCGCAGAATGTCACCCTCTATAGCTGATCGGAAGTCCCCCAAAATCCCCTTGGCTTTTTTTTAAGACTGCTGAGCCCGTTTTTGGATTTTATTGCAAATGTTAGTTGACGCTATAACTGCTGTCTCAGTTTTGATGATTTTAGAGGATATTTCACTGGTTCAACTAGCTTAATCATATTACCAACATGGCAGAGGTGAAGTTGAGAATTGGTTAGATCAAGAGTACCGTAACCGTTCGAAAGGAAAAAATGGAACAGTTCATTGGCCTACATCATATTATTGACCTGACTGTATTGATTTTTTTTTGTACGGAGAAAAATGAAAGACAATATTTTTTTCACTGACTCAACTATAGAAGAGCGTATTCTCAATGCGTAATCAAAAGCGAGATAGGAGTTAGCTTCCACTAACATCCGCAATGATATCCAAAAACGGGTTCTAGCACCCATATACAAAGCCAAAGAATACAATTTAAACACATGATATAACTGGACTTTAAATCAAAAACATCTTAAACAACACAATTTACTTTTTATTCTAAAGTCTTTTGACTTTCAAGGAAAAAAAAACCAAATGCATGTAGATCCAACAAAAATTAAATGTATCTCAAAGGGAAGCTTATTACAAGTACTTGAATTCTTGTTTTTTAAAAGATAATACAATGTTTTTACTAAAACATTACTAAAGTCTGGCATCTTTGGGCATTGTCACCATATAGAAACACTTAAAATAATGACCCTGAACTTTGCAGACAATTTAACTCCTAGTCTTTGGCATTCTGCCAGAAGCCGTAAAACTGAACCGATTTTAGAAAAAAGTACGGCAATCGCTTTTTTAGAGTGATTCTGACTCTTTTGGCAATTTTAGTTATAAAGCTAAATAAAAAAAAAACTAAAAAATGGCGCATCGAGCATTTAAGGATATTTGGTGATTTTTTTAGGACCAAAAGAAACGGTTTTTGTCATATAACAATTAAGGAAAAGTTATTTTTTTTTTTTTTTAAACGGCTCTAACGATTTTGATTTAAATTTTTGGGTCTACTTTTGATAGTAGGGTCATACTTCTGAAATAAAAGAAATGTTTGTCAAAATTCTACTAACGGTACCTAGGTACCTCCAATAGAACATTTTTTTTCATTTTTGACTTTCTCTTAAACGACTCAACCAATTTTGATGAATTTTTTTATAAAAAAATATTTAGTATCAAAATTTTTAAGAATGAAATTTTTTGATTTTTAAAAAAATCATTCAAATTTTTTTTTTGAAAAATCATATTTCGAAAACGGGTCACTGTATTTTTTTGAAATTTTGATTTTAGATGTGCAATAATATTATCTTAAAAATGGCATACCAACTTTATTTTTAAACAAGGTTTGAGAAATTCTTATATACTATAAAAAATTATTTTTTTTAAAAACGGCTTTAACGATTTTCTAATATTTTTTTTTCGAAAAATTTAACTTTCTTAATTAAATTAAATGGCAAACTTTGTTTGGCGCTCAAAACAATTTAAGAAGTTGCTTATGTCAGTTTAGTAATGAATTTATTTTTATATAAAATTATTTAAGTATTTATAAAAACTTTTTATGAGAAGCTTAAACGTCCACAGCAAAACGTTCCATCACAGAAATCAGCTTGTTTTGGCCCATAAATAACCTTTCATCATGGACAATTATTATTTAATAAGTACAGTTCCTTACTAAGATACCATGACTTTTTTGAAGACTAAATGCAAAATTTTGGAGACAAGAAAATAATGTTTTTAAAATAATAAAAACATTATATAAAAAAAATTATTAATCAGAAAAATGGTAGGAACCACAAAGATATCATTTCTCTTCATAATTTTTCTCTTTTCTGATCCGATCATCCGTGTATATTTCAAATATCCCACAATTTGAAGCCATTTAACATGGAATTTCATGTGACCCAATTTATGCACTAGCTATATATTTTTAAATATTTTTTTATTAGTTTATTACGATTTTTATCTTGTGATTATTTTTATATTCACTATACCCATTGTGATTGTATGAAAACAAAATCAGACAGCTCTACTTCCCTCCCACTCTTTTTCTGTTTTATTCGCTTTGTTCCTCATTTATTGTTTTTTTTTTGGTTTGGTTTGGTTTTGTTTAATGTTGGTAATTTTATTGTTTGTTTTGATTGCTCGACATTGTATAGAGTTTAGTGGTAGATTTCTTTCTGTGGTGGCGCTTAATGTGTGTTTATGATTTTGGGACTTTTGATGACTCCTGTCATGTTAAACACTTAAATTTAAAAGAAACGTTTGTTTGTTTATATTTCGTTCTTTCTTGTACGTATTTTAGTTTTTCCTTATTATTCTTTTATAATTTTACAGTCTCTGAAATTTCGATTCTATTTTGTGACGTAATTTTAATAGCCACCACCTTATAAAAGAAACAAAAAAAAAAAAATAAACTTGTAATTGGATCATTGTGTAGAGGAAGGTAGTAAAAATTAAGGCGCACACACAAGTTCACACCATTATAAATCCCATTCATGAACTTGAAAGTGTGAAATAGTAGTGTTTTTTTTTTATTTTTGTTACCTACATTATAATTCCATTAAGGCAATGATGGGTTTTATGACTCAGAAGCCGTATAACATGAATTTATGATGGAATTCTCTCCTGGAATAAGATGTTTCATTCAAAAAGAAGAATTACGATCTCTAGGTAGTGGTTGGTAGGTGTACAAGGAAACATTTTTTTTAATTAATCGTTCATATGATCGTTAAATTTATAAAAAAAAAAAAACGAAAACACACATAAAATTGATTCATTGAAATTAGTGGAAATTTTGAAGAAACCACAATGTTAAATTAATTTTTATTTTATTGAAATATACATAGCTAATTAAATTTTAATGTTAATTTTGACAAAAATAATGGCAATTAGTGAAGCTCGACAAACCACCAGATTAGTGTGGTTGATTTGAATGATTTTCATTGATTGTTTTACTCTGATAAGATTAAAAAAACCAAACACAATTTTTTAAAGAAAGAACAAAAAAAAACCCACACAAAAATCCAGCAGTAAAACAAAAACTAAATATTTCTTAATTGCTTACATGAATATTTATTAATTTTTGCCTCTTAATTTTGAAAGAATGATCATAAAATAAATGGCATGTGTCTAGTGGTGTTTAAGGTAAAAGACTAGGGCTATGGTAGCTAAGCTATACATATACTTAAGTAATAACTCTCGCTGGATGGTATAGTCGAGGCATTTAAAATTTGCTCATTAAAAATACATAAAAATGAAACAAAAAACTTTGTATATTGTTTAATGGAGACGCATTTAGCATGGTTTTTTAATCTGGGTTGAAATAAAAGACGTATAAAAACCAAATGAAAGACAAAGAGAAAGTTATAGTTTATTGATATTGTTTTGTGTTTTTGATATGGGTTTTGAATTATTAAAAATATCAGCGATGAGTCTTATAACGTAAATAACTTGAGCAATTAATCTTGAGAGATCAAGTTCCTACTAAGAAGTGGGGTGTGTTGGACAGTTTTTGGTTTATTACACTGGTCTTCAATGAAAATCGACTTCAAACCAAACTATGCTTTTGTAAAGGATTTTGGCTCACTGAATCCGAATCTGAAGTTATCGAGATATGTTAATATTAACATGTCAAAAACTCGCCTTTTAGGTACAGTTAACGTTGAATTTCCTTACTGGTAAATACTTTATTATAAAACTATTAATGGGATGTGAATGAAGTGCGTTTTATATGTCTAATTTGCACTTTCGGTGCAGAGATATTGCAAAGTGAAAATGTATTATTTGTCCAAAATACTCTCTTCCAAATTTATCACGGGAAACATGAGAAATCATTGAAAAACTTACAATATAATTGTTTGTTATTGTTTTTGGTGTATAATCCAATATGTGAACATTTTTCACTAAAACCTTTTGTGTAGAACAGATGTAGAAAAAAAATGTATACGACTTTTGCATTCTTCACAAAAAAACGTTGAAAAATCCATAAAAAATCAGTTCTTTTGAAAAGTACAAAATATCTTTTTTTATTGGTTTTCCCCTCTGATTACTGCCTTTTTTACACCATAATTAACTTGCCCAGTATCAAGAGTAAAAAATTCTATGCAATTATTTAAATTAGAGTTTTTTTTTGCAGTGTACATATCAAAAACTACGGAGTTTTCAAAATTTATGGTGATTTTTTTTATAAATAGCGGTTTAAAATGTGACTATAAATCGATAAAAAAAAAACAAATCTTCTTTCAGGTCATGGGTTATGCTATGTGGAATAAGTGTTCCAAATTTCAAATAGTTTTGAATATTTACCAGGTCAACTGAATCTAAGAGAGCTCTTTTCTACAAACAATCACATTTTTTTAATTATCAAATAAAAAAAATGTACGTGAAAGAATTGTTCTGAAACCAGATTTAGATTCAGAAAAGAAGTCCTCTAGTTACAGGACCTAGTAGGATTTTAAAAACCGAACCATAGTAAGTACATTTTACAGAAACTGAATGCAAGTTCCAGTTTCGCTTAAGTGATAGAAGACAGAAAGCATTGGGTCTTAGGAGCATTAAATTCAACGGGGTTTATGATACCCCATTGACAAATGCTATTTAGATCGAAATTTAAAAAAATTGTCATAACGTCTCAGCACGTTACATATCCAAATCTAGCGATAATTAGTGTGAGTTGAGTTTGGAAATATATGTATCAGAAAGTAAGGGTGAAACTGTAAGTGAGCAAAACAATCAAAAGGATTAGAAGTTGTATCTAAGAAATCATTGATAAAAATAAGGAAAAGAGTTAGAGATAGGATAGAGCCATTTCCAATCCATCGACCCAGAGAATCTTCAATATTAAATGCACAAATTTGTGAATACATAGATAGATTCATGGCAAACTCGATCGAATGCAAGAGCAATAATTTTACTTCGATGCAAAGATTTCTTCCACATTTCGGTTAGATAAGCCATCCGGTAGATCTTCTGTTGCGGTAACCGTATTGACGAGCATCATTACGATTTGATTACTTTTTTAGAGTTTCCATGAACTTAGAAAGACAGAGTCGTTAGTGCGATAGGTCTTGGTCTAATTTGAGGGGAAGGAAGATTCTAGTTTTCCGGGACGGGCTGTACAAAAATACATTTCCACCCATTGCTATGGGGAAACTGGCAAAGAATAATATATATTAAGCAGAAAAGCTTTCTCAGTGGCTTTGCCAATATACTATTTTGGCCAGCGGTTTAATTTATATCATTAAGTAGGTACTCCTTCAAGGCGAGTGCATTCTTGACCTACTTGAGAAAATTGTGCTCGGCAAGAAAGTTAGCTTTGTCCAATGACCTAACAATCGGTGTTCTTCTCTATAATTGAAACTAAGAGTTGGAATTTATGATTTGATGGAGTTTTTAATTTTTTTTTAATGAAAGACCAAAAGTTTTTGCTACCTTTTGAAGTTTTTTTTTTCTTATTTGTTTGTCATACGAAAATTTGGCTCACTTTCACTACATTAGAAACAAGAATTCCTACCTTTTTGGTACTTAATGTGATTTATTTCAAACGAATTGACTTTAAAATAGATACAAAAAACTTATCCCTCTCACTCTGAAAATACCCTCCCATTTTACTTATTGGTACACAATAATTCAGTGAATTTGACATCAAAACATATGATTCAATTCTTAATTTTGGAAAATGTGAATAACATTTTGCAAAATTTAGAATAAATTTGCAACATTTGAATCATTTAAATACGTCCAAGAGTTCAGGGCCCCATGCTTCCTTAGCAAATAAGAAAATTTATAAGATTTATTCATACAAGATTTATTTATTTTACGTATACATCAACAATTCTAAATTATTTAGTCAAAAACCTTTTTCTTCTTCTCTTCAAGGTGGTCTCTGGACAGCTTTATGAAGCAGCATGATATGTAGGTACTATATGAATCAAAAACATTTTAAATATTTAGACAAGAAGACAAGATATAAATAACGTAAAATAAAAGCCATTTTAAGGATTGGATGTTAAATATTGAACTGGGAGACTTAAGACATCTTCTTGATTCTGAAAAACTTGTGTGTCCTTAGACTTAGATAAAATTTTGTATCGTGAGAAAAAATGATAAGTTTTTTTTTTTTTTTAATTTAATAGCTAAGTGATGCAAGTTAAATGCGTTCATTTAAATTTAACATGACAGATTATTAAAATTGATAAGAAGCCCTTTTGAAGCAACCGATATTATATCAAAACACTGATTGAAGTTAAATTGGAAATAGTTCCGGTAACATTGTTATTTGGACAAAATGTCTATGAGTAGGTACCTACTAGGTGCCTACATTTAAATTTCAGTTAATTTTGAAAAAACAAACTGTGAACCTAACAATTTCAGAAGTATAGTCCCACATTACAATACTAACATCGCAACTGTTAGGTATTTTTAAGTGTTTTTTTTAGTGTAACTATGCAAGTATCATCTGGAAACGTAAATTTAGTTTTCAATTTTATTCTTGTAATTTATTTTCATTTGATTCTTTATATTGGCATGATCATTAGATTTAAGGTTTTTTCTTTTATAATTTTAATATTTAAAAAAGTAGTAAATGAAAACAACTCAATGTGCTTTTTATTTTATAAATAAGTAATAAATTAAAATATAATTTGAAATATGAAAATACACTTTAAAAAATTATAGGTATATGTAGGTATTTATTGAAACAAAAATAAAAAAAAAAATAGAGGTAAAGTAATTTTACAAATAAAATCTTGTTTGACACTCATTTTCTGTGACTTTGTAAAAGGAAAAATAAAAACTATGAAATAATGGACCTTAGGTCTAAATTGTAAAATCAAAAAATATCTAATTTTTAATGAAAAATGTAATATATAATAAATGTAATTAAATGACCAAACATTAATCTTTTCTTACACCTTAAAAAGTACGTAGATACCTGTATATGCATAAATAGCAGCCTACACGAGCTTGAATAAACAAAAAAAAAAAACCATACATAACTAACACTTCATTAAAATTGTAATTAAATTCATTCAAAATGTATAAAAACCTCTACCTCTATATAACCCATAATATTACTAAGTATACACCCAATATAGTAGCTGGCTGGCTTCTAAAGGTATTAGAGATACAATCGTATACACTATTTCAGTTATTGTTATCATCGCACAAAAATAAATATAACCAATTCCATTTTATATGAGAACACATTACAGCTATGATTATAGATACTTAAACAAAGTGCGGCTGTGGCATAAAAAATGCATCTTTCCTCCATATACCAACACTATACGTAGCTATATTAAGCTTTATTTAACTACCTACCTACAATCAGAAAAAAAGCTTTATGTACCTATCTATCTGTAATGAATAAAACAAAGACAACACTATATTTTAAATCTGAATATAAAGCTCCACATCAGCTGTCCTACTCCATCCAGGTGTGAAAATGTATCTCATGGATGTGTAAACTCTCCAAACAAGAGAACAAAGTATCACACAAAACTCAAACAAAAAGCTTCTCGTGAGGAAAAAAAAAGCACATGGTATTGTGTGTGATGGACAAAATGAAAACTATACACATCTTCTGGATACAAAACAAGAAGAAAGAAATTTTCAAAAAAAAAAATTAAAAAAAAAACACCATCCATTGCATGTCAAGCTCAATTGGATTGGAATTCTTCTTATACGAACGCATCTTCTCATTCCTATGAAAATTTTCCTCTTGGATTCCACTCAGAAAGTCAGAATCCAGTTCTTCTTCTTCGATTCGATCACACAAACACACTTGCATGCAAATTTTCCTCTTACCAACACATTGATACAAAATTCAAAAAATCACACATCACCCCAACGAGCACCCAAGACTCTTCCAACCAAGAGCAAGCAGGCCAACAAGCACTCAAACTCTCTGCATCTCTATAGTGCGCTCATGCTCATGGTCGGTTTCTCGTTCCCGAGATACAACAGCAACAACGACGATGACGACGACGACGACTTTTTGGGGTTGTTCTGTGTGTGTGGAGACTCATTCTATCTATGTATGCCCCGTATATACACACAATCAGCAAAAACCCAACAGGAAAACCAAAGAAAACAAAAAAAGAAAAAAAAATAATCAGAAAAAAAAAATCCAAATGCTTTCCTCCGAACAAACTCAACAAAAATTTCAAACCAACCAACTATGTGTATGTAAGTATCTGTATCTTTTTCTACATGTGTATTAGATACAAAAATATAGCGTGAAGCAAAATCGCGTAACCATATCATCATAGCTTTTGTATTGTGCCATAAACGAACTACTTCTCATAACGCAAACAGCTTCGGACTTATACGATCGAAAAATTACCTATTACAAAAATTTTTATACTCTTTTCTCTAAATAATAAAAAAAAAAGAAAAACAAAAATTGTTTTTATTATATTTATAGTACCTACCGCCAAAACGGTTTGTTTCTTTGCTGTTTGTACATCATCACTACTTCTTCTTGGTACAATACACTCCTCCGATATAATACAATTCACACTCTCTCTCTTTTTTTGATTTTTTTATTCGTTGTGTGGCGCATTAGTAGATACTTTGACACTATTTTTTTGTTGTTGTTTTGTGTTGTTGGTGGATTCATCTATTATTGTATCATTATCGTCATATTTTGTCGTCGTTGTCGTATAGTCTCGTCTTGGTTTTTTGTATACACGGATCTTCGTCATCATCATCATCTTCGACTTCAGCAGCCGATACAGCAGCGAGGTTATCTCATCATCATGAACACAACATCGTCAAAAGCAGCAACACACACCCAAAACAGAATCAGCCGTCTGTAAAAAAGTATCTTTGTTTTTTAAACGCATCTCGCATATCGCAGCGCTTCAATCGCTCCGATCCGCTCCAAAGCAAATCGCCTCCAATTCAAATTCGAAATTGCCAAAAAAAAAAAAAAAAAACAATTTACTCGAGAATAAACATACAAATTATGATATAAATTTCGCTGTACGTTGTTTACATGGCGGGTTAATTGCTAAATCATTTTTATGTTCCAATAAAAATTTCATAAAACAAAATAAAAAGAAAGAAACCAAAAACGAAAACGCGACACACTCAACTCGGATTGTTTTGGGAAAAACTGTCAAATAATTTTATTCGTCTTTTCATTCTGGTGTTTTCTCTCTGTGTGCGGTTGTGCGATGATATCTTGTGCAATGAAAATTTAGTACGGATAAATGTTTTTTTTTTTTTATTATTCGTTGTTTAACGTGCGTTCGTTTGTTGTCTAATTGGCCATCAAAATGACCATAAAAATTAAAAAATCATAAAATTTTGGTCAAAAGATACAAGTTTGGGAAATGATTGAATAGAAAAAGATACACCTTTAGAAATAGCAAACAAAAAAAAAGATACCTACTTCCCGGTTGTGATTTTTTTTAACTTCTTCATGATTGTCGGAAAAGTGTTATAAGATACAAATCTGTGAATCTTTTGTAATAAAAATATAAAAAAAGACGATACAATATAACCCATATTCGAAAGAGTATATATCTATCTCTGTGTGATGATTGAAAATGAAAAAGTGAACACCAGTGTCCGCAATAGATGAAGTATCTATATAACCATAAAATTCATGTCTATTTCCCTCATCAGAATTTTATTACCGCACTTAAACAAAAGTGAACAGATAGAAAAATAGAAACATCCAAGTGTTTTATTATTTCGGACGTATACACGTGCTATATATGGACACTATTTTTTCCATCAATAATTATAAATCTTTATCGGTTCGTAAGAAAAAATTTACAAAAAAATTAATTGAAAAATCCAGGAATTCCCCTGCGCGATAAAAAATTATTAAAAATTTACTCCTAATTGAAAAAAAAAGATTTTTTAACGACAAGAAAACGCTAAACGCAAAACTAATCAAAGGTAAAAATATATAAAATTACATATTCTACTACTTTAACGTAAAAAAAAGAAATTAAAAATACTCTATTCACTTTTTCTCAGTAATTTACATACTAAAAACAAAAATTAATAATAAATTAAACAAAAAAAAAAAACTATAGATACTTTTTTTCTTCTTGACATTTTTTTTCGCGTTAGATATCTACCTATATCTCTACTACTAATAGCTCCCATACAATAGTTGTTGTTTAACCAATACATAGTACATACATACTGTCCCTCCAAAATTCCTTAATTTTTCTTGTTTCTGTTCAAAATATTGTTGAAAAATTCAAAAAAAAAAAAAAAAAATTAAAATTCCTTCGTAAGCCAGAGCCTAACGTAAATATGTGCAATGTCAAAATTTGTTTTTGATAGTATGCTACCAAAGTATCCACAGTTTCAACCATTTATAAGTTCACATTTAACAAGTCAACAAAATTCATCATCAGCAGCCGCCGCCGCAGCAGCCGTCGCTTCAGCAACAGCAGTAGCCGTCGCAGCCGCAGCTCAGCAAAATCATCATCAACATCAGCAGCAATTGCATCATCATCATCAGCAGCAGCAGCAACAATTGCAACAGCAACAATCAGCCGCAGTTGCAGCTCATCAACAACAACAGCAACAATTACAGCAGCAACAACAGCAATTAAGTTCAAATTCACCTGTTTCATCATCATCACCAGCTACATTTGGTCATTCACCTGGATCAAGTAGTAATAATACATCGAGCAGTTATTCGTTAAACGCCGCCGCCGCAGCAGCAGCAGCAGCCGCAGCCGCTGCATTTCAAAATCATAAAGTTATAACAAGTGCTGCAGCAGCTGCATCTTCTAACGGTCTATCGCCAACGCCACATCATCATTTGAGTTCAGCTGCCGAAGGGAGTCCTTTGAGGAGCAGCGCAGATTCGAATAATAGTCCAAATTCGTTTGCTATACCTACAAGCAAGATGTATCCATACGTATCGAACCATCCCACATCGCACGGTGGCCTAACAGGAATGCCAGGTTTTTCCGGACTCGAAGACAAATCTTGCAGGTAATTGAAGACAAATATTTTGAAAAATTATAAACTTTACTATGTTATCATTGTCTTTTTGCTTTGTTTGAACTTGATGGTCTAAAGTTACAAAGCGTGGTTTTGAAATCATTGAAATAGGTTTAAGGTTGGTTAACAAATCCTCAATACCCTTTTTTCGAGTGTTTTGATAAATTTTTTTAAACACAATGTAACATCTATATCAGTTTTTTCCAAGTAAGCAGTGATGCTGTTTCGCTTCCGACGGCGTTTACGAATCTGCGAAAAATTTTGTTTGCTAAGTTTTGAAAATAAAATACAGTACCTATCTTTAGTAGGGATTATGTTTCTGTTTTCTACTGTAGATCAGTAAACAACTTTAGGTGAATCTGCAATCTGAAAAGTACGCTTTCAAAACTTTTTACAATAGTGACTTGATTGAAACTAGAGTTTTGTCCATTAATAGGTTCCATCAAGTGAAATTTAAATAAGTAGAAATCAATAATTTACTGAGTTAATCCCTTGGAAGGTACTTTGTGAAATCCGTCGGCTTCTTTAAACTTTCCGAGAGCTGAATTTTTGTCTTCCACAATTGACAACTGCACGCAGCACTATTGCTAAGATGGATAGGTGCTCACTAGACACCATTGAGTTCGTAAGTCAATTTTTTTCTCATTATAAGTTACACTTTCCCCTTCAGTAATTTGTCAACATAAGAAATGTCGGACATAATCCTCACATTGACAGGACATTGAGTACCTATTAACTTTTTAGAGGCCTTGATTGGTCGAATGGCACTGAAATCTCTGATCATCTGAAAATTCAGTGCCATCTGACCAATCAGGGTCTCCAAAAAGTAAGTACAAACTGTCAAATTCCGGCCGTCGAACTCAAGGAATATCAGATTAGATCTTTTCCAAGAGCCTTTTAATTTTTATATGTTTCCCATATAGATACTTAATATTTATTGTGCAGGCAATAGCATTGTAAAGCCGTCGCTAAAGAAATTAGAAATTCGGTAAATATTCCAAAATCACTTTCAAAATTTCAAACAAAATCGTTAAACCAATTTTTGTCTTAAAGCTGTTTTAAGAAATAAACACTCTAAAAATTTAGAATTCAAATCTCGGAATTGAATAATTTCTGAAATGAAAATCACGAGTTGATAATTTAACACCATTTTACCAGTTAGATGATTATTAAAGAAATAAAAAATCATACATTACCTAATAACATTGGTCAACAAGGTTTTTGCTGCCCAAACATTGATAACGGGTTCTAAAGGTTTTCAGCGTGTTGAAATCGAATCCGAAGTAAGAATTTTCGATATGGCTCTAGTTATTGAGATATTTCCGTTACAAAATTGCAAGAAATCATTTTTTAACATTTTAAAAGCGATGTTATAACCTGAGGTAACATCTCAGAGCAAAAATTGTAAAAGTTATAATCTTTCAGTGTGCTTAACTCAAATCCAATATTAGAATGTTTCTATCAACTCTCATTTTTCAAATATTCCCGTTAAAAAACAACAAAGAAACCTTTGTCGCCTCAAGTCACAAAAAATGCTTCGAAAACTGCGAAAAGGATTTTCTAACGGAAATGTCTTAAAATGAGAGCTGAAAGCACATCGAAAACGTATAGAAAAGTAGCTATTGTTTTATTTCTGCAAAAAGAAACTTTGTTGACCAGTATAAAATGAAAAATACATTACATTTAACTTAAGATTTCTTGGAGGAGAAAAGAGTTATCAAAATGAACTGAATATAAAAGGAGAAAACCAGTGTTCTTATTACCCTTTACAATTTTTGCACGTCGAAAAACTTTAGAAACGTTTATCAATGTTTGGGCAACAATAAAAAAATTAAATTTTGTTGACCTCTGAAACCATCAATAATAATTATAACTCCTTCGTCGGTACAAAGTATCCTTACATCTTACATCCTACAAGACCTCCTAGAGAGAACAAAAAAGCTTGTGCACTATCTTGATTGATCCTCTGTAAACCATTAAACTCGTTTTAGCTGTAAAACAAATGGGTCATGATCAGTTCTAACTTTTGAGCAAAAACAAATACATTTTAATACATCCTGTCAAAATTATTTTGTTTACTTCTCATGCATTTGTATTTTGTACGTAAATATAATTATACACTGTGTGACACTCAAAAAATACGCTGGCGGAGGACCTATCACGTTTTAGAGAGCTTGTTGCATTGATTACAAAATGATATTTAAAAATTCCGTAACACCCCCAAAATCTGAAGTTAGGGACAAAAAATATTTTTTTAACATCCATTCATTGAAAAAAATTTACGTTCGTCAAATTTGTATCCATTTTAGATTTTTGTACTGTTTTGGAAAGTAGACATTTAGACCTTTTTAACAATGTAAAAATCATGTGGTGTGTTAAAACCACTTTGACTGTATAAGCTGAAAAACTTCAAAAAATCAATTTTTTTCGTTACTCACCCAATTTTGACATGAATTTAGAGCATATGTTTTTGAACCAACATGTTGTTTTGAAATACAATTCTAAAATAACATGTAATTCCAAACTAAACGAGGTATTTTTTATGAAAAGAAAATTGGCTAAAAAACAACATTTTTACGACTTTAACTTTCAACCCAGATACAGAAATTCGAAAGTTTTCGTACCTACCGGAAAAATTTGGTCTTAACCTAAACACATGTTTTTACATTGTAAGAAAGGTCTAAATGTCTTCTTTCCAAAATAGTTAAAAAAATACATAATTTGTGAAAATTTGACAAAGCTAGCTTTTTTGCAATGGATGTATAAGTATATTCAAAAAATCGTTTTTTGGTCCTAAGTCCAGTTTTTGGGTATGTTCAGTTTATACGGACACGATCATGACTCAGAAGACACCAAAACTTCTTTGAAGATGAAAATCTTCATATTTTGGGATGACCAATGCAATAATCTGACCTGTATCGCATTGAAAAAGAATTGCAGCTTGTACATCAGGAGACAAGTAAGCTGAAATTTTCAAAAAAAAAAATAAGCTGATGAAACAAATAGGAACAGTATGGGATCAAATTTATCCAAATCTATTTTTGTCTTTGATTGGCTCGAAGGTTAATCGGTTAAGTGCGGTTACTGCTAATAAATGTTTCCTAACTAAACTACCAAAATACCCGAAACTGATTCATCGAAGGTAGTTAAGATTCTTTGTTTTTTTTTTTTCAATTCAATAATTGAAAAAACTAAATCTTGACGAGAATGATTTACACTGTTAAAGATATTTTAGACGAAATACTTTTTTATTAGAATTAAAAGTATACCCTAACTGTTGAGTCATTTTAGTTAAAAAAAACTCTCGCTCTTAAGAAGATCAATTAAATTGATTGACTTGAATGCTAAGTTAGTAAAAATTATATCTCCTAATTTAAAAATAAGTTAGAAATTTTTTTTTTTTTAAAGTTGACTTTTGTCAATTCAATTTGTCAATCAAATTAGAATTATAAGAGCCGCTCAAATCAGAACAAAAACTGTAAAATAGGGTTATGGCTTAGGTTGACTTGGATTTGAACTGATTGATGATCGTTTTTGCATATAAAAGTCCATAATGCATAAGTTTTGACGATATTTCGGAGATTTTGAAAAATTCATTTTAGGCGTGTTTCCTTTGCAAAAATATATATGATAGCAACCAAGCGAAAGTTGATATTCATTCGCTCTACATGTCCCATCCATTCCAAAAGTTCAAAACTTAACTTCACTCAGGGAAATGATATTTTTTTTCGTTTGCAGCTAATGAATATCCTTTGAATTAAATGAAAATCATTTGCTGTAAAGTTAATACAATCCCCGCAATAGTTTTTCATTCGTAGCAACTGTATTACATATTAACCAAATTGTAATTCTGTTGCAGCAAACTTAATGCAAAACAAACCATTCGTTTGGAGCTTATTTTCATGAACAAATTTAAGAGTTTGCTGCAAACGAATTGAAATCGAAAAATTATTGTCCATCAAACGAAAAGTCGTTTGACGCAAGCGATTCGCTCTCTCATTTTGTTCTCATACATTCTACGCTAACCATTAATTAAACAGCGTGTAGCGGAATAATCAGATACCCACTTTGTAAGCGAGCTGTCTCACATTCAACTACCGGTATTACACTGAACTGTTTTTTGTTTTTAATCTTTCGCAAAAAGTGTTTAACCCAAACGAAATTACTTATTATTATTAGTTGCAAATTTAAGAGTCGTTTGGGCAATTTCTTCGTTTGCCGCACTGCATATTCTACTTATTTTATAGCGATAAAACTTTGTTCCCAAAATATTTTCATAGTCCCAAAAATTAGTGATTTATAAGAACAGCTCTTAATGACAAGATCCATACGAAATACCTCATAGGTACATTGAAGATTGTTTGTGAATATGCTGTTCTCAGTAGTTCAGTGAGACTTCATGACTCCTATGTCTACTGGCATATACAGTAATACATTTAAAAGTTACTAGTTTTGCGTAGCACTGAAAATTAGAACTCAGAATTACGGATAACGGATGATGCTGGGCAGTCAGAAGCGTTATACTTGGTGCTTTTGTCTGGTAAGTGTGTCGACATAAAACCCAAATCCAGCGGATTTTATTTGAATTGACAACCGAGATGAACCATGTACAAAGCTATTCACACGCTGTCCTTGCAAAAAAAATGTATCCAAATGTATTCGAAGAACTATGTACTTCCCATTGGAAGTTATTGTGATTGTTGCGATTTGTCAAAGTGGACATTTTTTCATTTCTCTATGTTTTTAGGTCACTATAGAGTATGAATCCGTCGTTTTAGGAATGGTGCCTGTGTGTGTATGTACGTTCGTACTTTCGTGACAGTTTTTTTGTTTACCATATCTCGAAGACGAATCAAGATTTATTTCTTCGGCGGATCAAGATAGCCCGACTCACGACAACTCGGCTCAGGTGACAATAAATTAAGAACTATGACAGATAAAACTTTGCATAGGTACACCCAACCTCGCAACTACCCCAAATCCTATAAAAGCCTTGTGGTTGTAGGGGGGTAGCATGCTCCCCCAAACATATCTCAACTTTGCACCGGAGTCGAGTTGTCGTGAGTCTGGCTATACCTAACCAGATCGACACTTCTTAATCGTTTTTTTTTAAAGAATATTTATTAAAAAAAAACTGCTTGCCTTAACAATTAATAACTTTCAAAGATGATGTACCATGTTAAACATTAAGGTAACAAGACTTCTTAAACCCAATTTTCCTAAGTTTTTCAGTATTTCCAAAAAAATATTGGCCATAGCCAATCCAAGGACATTTCTTTGTCCCGACGCACGAAAGACGACCTTAATTCTGCTAAATATCTTCACCCTCAATACTGTGGTCAAATGTCCTACTTACTGACATCACTCATTCAATCACGGTCAGTTTTGGTACTAATTGTGCCTTTTATTGCAAAAAATACATTCATACCTACAACAAATTACAATACCAGTGCAGCCGGCTGCCGCCTGGAGTTTTACGAGGCTAATTTTTCTTTTGTCAGTAAATTGTATATTTGTATACTGTTTTCACTAATTTGCATATAATTTGTGTGTATTATTATGTTGTACACTTTGCATATCCATTAGTTTTTGTTTTGTGTTGTAAGCGACCATTATGCCCCAGCAGGTCATCGCCTGCTGATGGCTACAAAAAAAAAAAAGAAAAAAAAAAAACACTGACCAAAAGTGTCATTTGTTTCTATAGTGGCCACACAAATACACACAAGACACAATATAATAATTAGTTAGCTAAACAAATTTATTTTTATTACCATTGCTAATGTGTACTTTTGACCACATAGTTCCCGCCTCACTTACCGATACCTATTTTACTATTATATTTTATGCCATTGATACTCAAAGTGATTATATGGCTTTCGATTGGTGTCGCATTCATATTGAAATTGACTTTTTGAGATTTTCATTTTAATGCATTTTTTTTAGTGTTAAAAGTATCTACCTGTATATTTGTGTTTTGTAATTTACTGACCAATCGATGTATCTTTGTTTAATCATTATTTTGCAGATACACAGATAGTATGATGAACAGCTATCAGTCAATGAGCGTACCTGCGAGCGCATCAAGTTTTGCACAATTTTATCATCAGGCTGCCGCATCGGCTGTGTCTGCAGCATCTGCTGGGGCAATTGGTGTCGATTCATTGGGCAATGCATGTACACAACCATCGTCGGGTGTGGTGCCGACAGCCGGTGCAGGACAAACTCTTTCCGATTTACCAAGGTATCCGTGGATGACATTGACGGGTAAGTTGTTCTTTTTTTTTTATTTTTTTTTTGCAAAAAAGAAACATTATACATTTTTATTATGAAATAAAATCTTAAGTGCTGGTGAAACTTGAAATATTAGAATATTTTAAAATAAAACATAGTAATAGGAATTTGTGTTAAAGTGTTATTCTGCATAAAAAAAATGCTAAAAAATGAGTTTTCAGAAAGTTTTTGTTTATTAGAACCCAATGAGTTTTGATTATTAATGTATTAGCTTCAATGTATGTGTTTGCTTTCTATGAATTTGTGTGATTCTTGATGATTTTTTGTATAACCCTTTTTGAACAATATAACATCCTTGGAAAGCCAAATTGTTAATACTCCATATGGTTTACAAGGGAAAAATGATTAAACATACCCTCAGCCAGCAGTGTGTTGCTTGAGTAGATTCTCAGAATTGAAACTCCATTTTGTGGGTCATCTGTCCTGCTCACACAACTTTGTTGCTCAGCTTAAGGTATGTTAAGTGACTAGGCAGGAGCCTTTAAGTGTGCTTTCTTGGCTTATCTATCCACAGTACAGTATGATCTAACACGTATTACACAAAGAACAACAAACTGGCGGTAAAACGAAATGCCAATAGATTTTTAACATTAACTCGAAAAATGTCAATAGTTGTAGTTGTATTTAACTATTCCTTTTATTGGCAGTTCGATGTTGTAAGCCCCCAAGATCAGTTATTATTTAGGTGGTTTCATTATAATGTTGATGGTTAGCTGAAACTTTTGCGTAAATCTTAGAGATTTAGAGGGAGCTCATCTATTAAAGCCCCCCCCCCTCCCTCAATTTTGTTCTGGATACGCCCGTGTTTGTTACGATCTGAGGTTCTCAAAATTTTAACTCCCTTTTCGAGGATTAGTCCCGCGTACGCAAATTCGTTGTTCTTCTTAGGGGGTGTGAGTAAAGTCGACAGGCGAATTTTTGAAAATCAGTCTAAATTCCGAGTGGTAATAATAAATATAAGTAATAATTTTTTATATTGTAGATAAGCCAAACGCTACAACAGATTATGAATATCACAAATAAATGCTAAAGTACCCCAGGGCTCCCCTTTGCCTCCGATTGTTTTTTTATTTTATTAAATTAACTTGCTTTGTTGTCGAATTCAACCTCAATCGAGATGTATACTTGAGAAAAACTACGGACAATTTTTTTTAAACAGAACAAGGTCATTATGGCTTAAATCTATGGTCTGAAACTAAGTATAGCTTGCAAGTTTCTTTGTCGAATGTCTGCTTAGTAGGATTATACCTAAATATACTTGTTTCTGGAGTAGGTACCTATAGAGATGTTGATCCATTGTTATTCGAAGTATCTACAGTATTCATTGTCCTATTGAAGAAACTGAAGGTCCTTATTTCTATGGAGATCTGACACTAAACTAGGAAGTTAAAACTAATGATTGGACTCAAGAGTTGCATGATGAAAATATTTGTCCGGATCTTCTTCTTGACATGAATTCTTACCAATGACACAAGGTTGAATTTTTTACCCTGTTCCTAAGAGCACTTTAAATCCTAGCAACTCGTTCAAGTGCACTCCCATATACCTTAAACTAGGTATGTTTTACTGTTATTTTTGTAAATCCGTTTGGAAGTAGGTATGAGTACAATGCTTGAGAATCTCACTATAGCCACTTTAGCAGTTATTGATTTATCGAAATAGACAAGATCCGATTTTGTTGTGATGAATTGGATAACCTATTTCAAGATTTTGATTCTGAAATAATCTTATCTAAAACGAATATTCTCGCATTCAGTTGGGACAGTTTGACTTCATACGAACTGTTCTAGCGTCTATAAACTTAAGCCATGTACAGGGACTTTTTTCATCCATATTATACTAGCTTTGTTCCAACACGCAGTTTCAAAACGTCCGCAACCGAGTTTTTGATATTTAATAAAATCACAGTCATGGTTTTGGATAGTTTGAAATCTGACTGATCGCCAACTTAACTATCTGTAGGAGTGCTTTTTTGCATTCTCCTTCTATTTCAATATTATTTTAACTTCGAACTATTAAAACAAACCGAATTTGGTATCGTCTTCCATAGGCACATACCCCCAAACTTCACGCTCTGATTTTAAATTTGAGAACAAATATCGTGACTGTTCTGGCGATCAGAAACCAGTTTGAGGTTTAATAAAATGCGTGTAGGATGATGGTTTGAGTTTGATTTTTATCTGTTGGAACAGCCGACTCAGTTTGCGCCAGTTTGCTGATAGCTTTAGTGCGTGGTGAAACAAACCTTATGTTTTTCGACATCCCAGAAAGACCTCATTAAATGTATCCAAAAGGCTTTTAAACACTGAAGGCACTTTTAGGAGTATGTCGAGTTGAAGATCAGACGATTATCAGCAAAAGATTCAACAACGAGTGTTTTCCCGAAAGTTCATCTAGATTTTTAAATATTCAAATATTGTGTAGTTGCGTTGACGGCAATCCTTTTACTGAGTTAATTGAACAAGATGAATTTTATTGGAAGTTGGATGAGATCGTAGCTCTTCCTTCGGCTGTTTTGGTCACTGGCAGTAGCAATGAAACAAGTAACATTATTATGTCCTCAAAGTTTCCACAGGGATTCTTGGGATAATTTTCAGAGTTCAGGCACCAAAGAGTTTCAGTTTTCCCAAGTTTTGCCTTTGGGTTTTGCGGTTTACATAAAAAACTGAAAAATATTTTCTTTTCTGAAAGTCTAAAACCCATACCTAAGCTAAAACATTCTTTTAAAAATCAGAATTAAGCTTCCAATCAGAAAGATTCATTTTTTTTTTTTCAAAATGGATGTTGGGAGAAACGAATTTCAAACATAAAACAACTGTAATATTATATTTTCTTTGTGGATAAAAACTCTGTCGATTAAAGTATTGTTAACGATAAAACCAATCAGTTTTAATTAAGTATAAATAAATTATTATTAAAATTATCTACTATTTAGATTCAAAATCGTTAATAATAAGATTACACTCATTTAAAAGATTTAAAGTTTCAATCTTCGTATGGTGACTACGTGCCGTCTAATATTTTCTCAATGGCTGACATAAAAATATTCATATCTATAAATTTTTTGACGACCAGCTAATGTGATGGACACGCCATTAGTGCCGTTTATAGTCTCAACTAATCGCATAATCAATCGAGTAACCATTCACCACAAAAAAAAAAAAAAAAAAAAATCATTGCTATTTGCCTTTATAATATGCCACACCAACACATCAGTATTATAATTTAAACACTTTCTCGAATAATTTTTCGAAATCTTCTAAATAAACAAAAATTTCAAATTTTATATAAAAAAAAAAAAAAAACTTAAAAAACTTATAGTCACCAACTCAATAAAGCGATCGAATAGCAAAATTAATTTAAATCATTATCTCCTTCGTTTGCTGCCGATAACAAAATGTATATAAATTCATTCAAAATAAAATATAAATTTAATGAGCCATTATGTTGGTTTTTATCACTTTTCTCGATCCAAAATAGAAATAGTGTGCGCCTCTTATCTCGCCCTTTATGATTTCTTTTTGTTACTATGTATAATCATCATGGAATATCTTCGTGAAGATTCATCATTGCTATTTTTTTTGTTCGTTCTTAGAGAAGATAGGTATACAATGAATACTCAAAAACAACAACAACAATTACCGTGTATGTGACCTTGAGATAATTAAGATTGCCTTCGAAGTCTTCTTCCTCTCGATTGTAGCCTTTCGATAGTCATCCTCATCATAAGAGACTCAAAAACAAACAAAAAATGAATTAATAAGGCTAGGCGCAGTAAAAAAGATTAATGGCCGCCATTAAAATCAATTAAATAAACAATTTCAGATTTTTTTTAAACTTTATTATTACATTTTTACGATAATTTGATTGATTCATTGTTTGGCATCATTGATCCGTTATATCAAAATGGTTGACGATGGGACGTGAATTGAAAATATTTCTTTAATCAGTTTGTATCAGTGTCAAAATGTTGAACTTGAATTTTTTTTCTAATTTTTTTATTTCTATTTAAAATTCAAATTTTGTTGTAAGAAATTGATAGCAATTGTAATTCATATTATTGTCATATTTACAATCAATGAATATTTAAAGTGTAATAAATAATTTTTTTTTTCTTTTTCTCTTACCAAACAAAAAACAAAAGCTATCGAAACCCCAAAGACTATTTGAGAGAAGTAAAAATCTTTAAAATGACAACACATTCGGAATTTCCTTATTTGTCAAAAAAAAAACACACACACACTTTATGATAGGAGTGGTCATGGGTGAATGGACAGACGAGCCATATTATGATACCAGCATGAATGCTTTTTTTTTTTTTTCATTTTTAGTTAAGATACTTTTGTAGCTCGCCAGTGTTAAATTTAGTTTATAAACATAGCCTACCATGTTTCTTCTTCTTGTATACAAAAAAAATCAGAGCTAAAGTTGACTCACCGATGCTTTAAAAGTCCTAAGTATACAATATATTCAACCGAGTCTATAGGGAAGTCAAATTCTATGAGTTATGATGGTGATTTATGTCAAAATTTCGTGCTCATGGAAATTTACTACACAAAGATGACAAAGAAAAAAAAAATTTAAATTAATACTTTATACTTCTTATACTCAGAGTGACTTGTGTAATAGCTTTTCGGTAGGTGTAGATATGATTTTAAACGTGACATAGATTGAATAATTTGGTGTCTGCTTTGTTTTTAATTTAGGTAGGTATTTTAAATTTTCTACACAAAAAAATGATATGTATAGATGAAATTTTGAAAAAAATACAATTTACAATTTTTTTGTCAATACGAGAAAGAAATGTAATGGAAGTTTGTTTATACATCAGACCTTGCGTCGAATCCGGTAGTTATGAGTTTTTGCTTAGTTATTTATGATGTTAAGCAGATGTTAAATATAATTTATCGACATCGAGCGCCGAACGCAATATTGGTAAAATGCCAAAAAAAAACTGCGTTTTTTCTGTAATTGCATAAATTTCAATAATTTAGCTAGGAAGGGCTAGTTTTTGACCATAAACAATATTTTAAAGTTGCACCTTCTTAAAGTTTTCTTTTAATTTAGCCCAATATCATTTCTGTAGAGGCAACCGTTTTGAAGCTACAGAATTTCAAAATATAGCAATAAATGTATAACAGAAAGTAGAAGAAATAAAAGTAAGTATATTAAGAGATTCTGAATGTATCCCATCGAACTTGTAAAACGTGTTAATTGGGTCAAAAAATAAAAGTAAAATATTTTTTTGCAATTATGTAAGATTGGACTTTTCTGAATTTAAATATGGTTTTATGCCACATATTAGCATAAACTAAGGCCTGATTCCGTAGTTTTTAGGACGTACACTGCAAAAAAAAAAAAACATTAGTTTAGCGGATGTATGGAATTTCTATACTCTTGATACTGGTCAAGTTAATTATGATGTAAAGAAGGCAATAATTGGAGGAAATCCAATAAAGAAGGTTATTTGTGCTTTTCAAAAGGACTGATTTTTATTGATTTTTCAATATTTTTTTTGTAAAGACCTAAAAGTCGTACAAAAAATTGACCAAGATATAAATTCGGTAATTTTGTCTACATTTGTTTTGCATCAACGGTTTTAGCAAACAATTTTTTTTATTTTGGATTATGCACCAAAAATTATAAGTTTTTTGATGATTTCCAATGTTTCCCGTGATAAATTTTGTAAATTACATGCTTAGCATTACAAAAAACATAAAGTTAGCGATTGAAAATTATTACTTCTAAGCGTTCCACCTCTTAAAACGCTTTAATTGGACCAGGGAAAGTATTTTGGACAGATCATAAATCTTAATTTGCAATATCTTTGCGCCGGAAGCGAATTTTTAAATGATTTCAAATGATTTAGACGGACGGAATGCAATTCATTCACATCAACTTAATAGTTTTGAAATAAAGTATTTACCATAGTAAAGAAATTCGATGAGATTTTAGCATATCTCGAAATCGTGATCTGCTAGTATAGTTTTGAGTTCAGATTTTGGTTTAGCGTGCCAAAATTATTTTGGAAAATATAGTTGGGCTTGAAGGTGATTTTTGTTGCAGACCAGTGTAATAAGAGCACTATTAGCAATAAAAACTTTCGGCTGTAAAACTTTTGAAAATTTCAAATGAAATACTTGTTGACATATTTTGAAACACTTTAGTCATGAACACATTTTTTGGAAACAATAAGAAAGAGATAAGCTATAACCTACTCATCTAGAAAGTCCTTAATGGGAATTTTGGTTATTTATCTGAGTATGAACTAAATTTGGGTAATTATTTCAAAACTATCTATTTCTAGGGCAGCTTTTATTTTGAACAAAAGCTTGCTTCTTGAAAAAAATTTGTTAAAAATTCGACTTTAACTCCACTCTTGAAACGGAATTATTATTGTATTAGATCCAACGAAAGTTGTCGTTTATTTAAAACTCCTAGGTACTCGTATAATGTTCTGATTAATAGATAAAAAAAATCATGATATAAAAAATATGATCATAATCCCCCATGGAACAGTGTAAGAGATTGTTGTGTTTCACTTAATACCTATACCACATAGTTCTTCACCAACAATCACGCTTTCCAGATTAATAAAAAAAAATAAATCAATTAAAAACAATTATAAAAATTAATAAATTAGCGCTGGAGTTTAAACTAAATACAAATCATTTAAAAAGAAACAATCAGCTAATTTTCAAAACGCTCAAAACAATCCATCCGCATAGTCCCGCCATCAGATAGGAGTAGTAAGCAACAACAAAAAACATTGGAATTGTTTAAGTATAATACAAATTGTGCATCTATCTATTTTTATGTTGGCGCTGATGTGCATTAGAGTGCAAATAAATTAAAAAACTTTATTAGGCATTTGCGCACATTTAAAGTGTGTCACTGGCGGCTGCCGGCGCGGCGACTCTGGCTGCTGTGTTGGGGGTTATTATATGCATACTATTATTCTTCAATTTATAAGTGTTTTTTTTTTTTTAATTAATAATAAAATTGAAGAATATCTGCTTCAAACACAGAGTGTGCGGTTGTTGTCTTTTGCTATATTAATTTAGCCATGGTATTTAATTTGATTTTTTTCTTTTGTATGTTGTACGATCGTGCTACAGATAGATAGATACATGCGAAAGATATACCTAATATGAGCACTGCGCATAGACTGCATTTTTTTTTATCACTATTGCAACTATACTATATGCGAGTAGTAGGTATACACATTATGTATGTTCAAAGAAATGCTTTAAAATTTTAATTAAAAATGTAGAGTAGAGTTTTTTGTTTTATATAGAAGATGTAGGTATGAGCAAGATAATATTGTATACTCGGACATAGAGAAATGGAATGTATCTGAAGAGGAAAATCCTTCACATGCATAAAAAAGTCTCCATATAAATTGACGCAAATGTATCTATGCAAGGACATGCGCATATTGAAGTGCATCAGCGTTATTAAAAAAAAATCCAGTATATGTACCTACCCATGTAGGAACTTCTCTACACACATAAAATCTTCTTTTGGTAGATGACTAATGAATTTGAATTTATTTCTGGTCCATAAATAGTCTTGTTAAATAAATTTGCGCGGTCAGGATTGTCTATAGAAAAGAATTTTTCAATTTATCACAGATGTTGTCTCTTTATTAATCATCAGCATCAACCAGAATACAAAATAAGCATTTAGGTTATTCAAGATAAAGTGAGAAAATAAATTTGTAGCGAACAAACTATTGATCAAATTTTATAAGGTCGCATTGCAGTTTACCTACTAAAAAAAATGATAAAAACACGAAAAAAAATGCATTAGTCAATGGGCGTTTTTTATGATTCATTGTTAATATTTTTTCCTTGACTAAAATAAGGGATCCCCACTAGAAACCTTTATTCCATGTCATCCTGGGAAACCTAAGTCGGGCTTTTTAAGATACTGCTGTAAATACAATTTTTCCTCATTTTTTTGGAACGATTGTTAGGATTTTCCTTTAACACTTGCTTTACAATTCTTACTGTTACTGGTAGATCTAACTTACGCTTTATCTGACTAGGATTTAGTTTATTTTGCCTCGCTGCGTGTGAAATGGAATTTTCGTTACAGGAGCTAGGAATGCTTCGAAGACCGGATCTTCTTGCCATGTTACGATTTTCACCTAAATAAAAAAAAAAATACTTACAACGGAGACAGATAGCCTTATCTTTATCACAATAAATCAGTTTGATAAGTCGTTTAATAAATGACCGTTCTTCCGGCGTAAAAAAAGTTCCCGGAGAGATGGCTCAATAAATAATTAATTATTCTCAATTTAAGGTTCGATAAGTGCAATTTACGTTGAAATATAATGTTTAAATATTATCGCATACCTAAAATACCAAAAACTGTGCAAAATAAATAAAATATTTTAAGTTAAACTCAATATCTTCGTACTAATTTTGCACAATTTACACGTATTTTATAGTTAAAAAATGATAAATCACATGTTTTATGAAATGCGGTCCTTTATTTTACCTATAAGTTATGTGGAGAATTCAATTGCCAAAGTTTTCTGTTAACAAAATGTTAGAACAAAGTCTCCAAGTCAAATTAAAAAATTTTAGAATAATTGTCTTTATACTTATTTCGGAATCATAGAAATAGAATTCTTGTTCGTCTGAAAAAATATACAGTGGGATGCACAAATGAGTACATTGATTTCAATTTAAAATTTCTCTTAGGAGAAAAGACGTATCGAAATGATTCAATCTAAAGAATAAAAAAAACAGTTAATTCACAGTCCGTTCTAATTTTTGCTGGTTACCTCACGTTATGACATCGCTTCTAAAATATTGAAAAATGCTCTTCTTGTGATTTTTTTTACTGGAATATCTCAAAAACAAGAGCCAATTTGAATATTTTGACTTCGAATTCAAGTTCAACACGTAGAAAATCTTTAGAAACGTTTTTCAAAGTTTGGGCAAATGTAAAAAATTAAAATTTTTTGACCTGTATTATTTATGTTGGATAAGAAGATGAACTTCACCAGTGACTACGAAAGCCTCTTTTAAACCAAAAGTGATACATACTTCATCCGGTGCAATGATTTCTGTGGCTTGCAGTATATACATACACGATTATTTCCACTATCTCTCGGGTAAAATTGTAAGCAGTCCAAGCCACCATAGGAAAACCAGTGGAAATATTGCCAAGAACTTCTTACTAGAGATGCCCACATCAATTGTACACAATGAAATAAAGTGCAAAAGAGTTCACTTCTAAAACTTAAAAGTGCAATAAAGTCTAAAATAAAGTTTTTAAATTCTTTAAAATTCTATGGCGTTTTTAATATTCAACTCTTTCCGACGCAAAAAAATCTTAACAGAGCAGATACAGGATAAAATTCAACTTTTCAACTCTACCTATACCTACCTCTACTCTTCACGAACATTGAATGATTTGATGTACCTACTTAAATGTTCCTTCATTTCGGAGTAACCAAATGTTTATCACTATTTCCTTTAATTTCTGTGTAAAAGTTTTAAATAATAGAAGTAATTTTCTTTATAGAATATAATTTAAAGCCTAGGGGGTATGAATCATATGGGTAATCTTATGTAGGGTCAAAGAAATATTAACAATGAATCATGAATTAGATTAAATATAATCACCAATTTTGTCAACAATTTACTCTAATAAAAATAGTTGAAATACCCAGAGAATAATATTTTGTATTTAAATCAATGAGTAATATACTTTATCATTAAAATTAAAAAAAAAAACATGCAAACAAATTAGACAATATATTCATCATAAAGTTGCTGTGGTATAAATATTGCCACAAAAATAAATCAAAATAGAAAGTGAGGAATTCAAAAAAGAAATATTCAAATAAAATTTATAGACCTCACCATTCAATAATAAATTATAGATATTGTAACATCTTTTATGTTTCATTAATTCTTTTATAATATTTTACGATCCAATTAAACAATAAAATCACAATACCACTTGACTTCTAAGTGGCTAATTCGAAGAAAACATCAATTTCTTATTTTGTTTTGTATATATGTGGTAGATGAGAATTAAAAATAAAATTAATAGCTGCATAAAAACTCAATCCGATTCACTACATAAGATCAGATCAGCAAACTACTATGTAGCTGTTATTTCAAAATGGTATGTTTCAATTAATTTATCTCGATATAGAACAAAGTTTTCCCGCATAGTCGATTTGTTTACAAAATCAAAGAAAATTAGTTCACCGACATAGTTTATTTATTTGAATCACACTAAGAACTTTTTTTTTAATTACCATTTGATTGGCCAATGATCAATCCGTGAAGGCATTCAAAAATGCAACTCGTTTTTTTTTCTTGTAACATTTTTTTGTTGTTAAAAGATTCTCCAGTGTAAATATTATTTTGTGTGTGCGGTGATTGATGTGATTCTGATTTGTTTTACTGTTTCTGTAAGTTTGCACGTAATTAAAGTTCAACAAAAAATAAGCAAAAAACTAAGAAGATGTTACGAAATGTAAAACAGATTTTATTTCAAAATAATTTTAGAAAATTAAAGGTAAAATGAATAACAAATTCTACTAAGATTATACCATTTTTGCGTAGATATTTTTGTGTGATGAAACTTACCTAGGTTGACTATCCTTTTTGCTGCTTAAATGGGCTCTGTGACTGGTCCTTGTTTTACTGTTCACATTATGACATTGAATTTTAGCTTATAATATGTTTCTTTTTTAGCAAAAAATTCTTTTCCAAATTAAATGTTTTAATTGCTTTTCTTTTTTTAATTTTCCAGATTGGATGGGTAGCCCTTTTGAACGTGTCGTTTGTGGAGATTTCAATGGTAAGTGATTAACTGACTTTTTGTTTCTTTGTTTTCATTCTTGAACATACATCAGTGAATAATAACAAAAATATGTTTATTTTGTTCATTTCTAAAAATGTGTCTTAAAATTCCTAAAAATATGTTATTTCTTAGTCAAGGATTTTCGAGTCCTTGAAATCGGGGAATTTCTTCTTTTTTTTTTTTTAATCAACCCTCTCATTTAGAATTGTCTCTAAGATATATAATCTTTTTTATATATGTACATTCAAACTCACGTCTTTCTTATTACATAGTGTCCTTGAAATTTATTTAGGTAGTCAAAGAGGTATCTCTACATCCTATACAAGAGTTAATGTGAAAGTTTCAATCTTAAATAAAAAATACCTAACCTATACCTGCGTTGAAAAAAACAAAAAAACGTTGTTTATGAGCCATGGTGACATTTTTTTTCTTTCGTGTTTTTTTGTTTAGTTCAACCATGAACCCCTCTCTCATTGTGTTTTATATAAATTTTTTGATTGAAAAAAAAAGAAACAAGAAATTCGTTGATACTTTTAAATAAAATATGAAAATTTCTCTTCGTTAGGTAGACGAAATTTTGTAATCCTTTTGAAAATCATTTTTTTTTGTATTTAGAAATAATTCTACCTGCCTGTATGCCTTTTCACACGTTATTCAATAAATAGAAAGTATATTTTCTTTGTGTTTTCTAGGATTTTTTTTTGTTGTTGTGTATTTTGTTCAGAAATAGAATTTTTGGTTGGCTATAAGAACCAGTTGTGTAACTGATACCTTTTGGAGAAGGTTTTAATTTAAAGTAAATTTTCAAGTTAAACTAAAGATGGAAAAAACACATAAATCAGGGTTAACGAAATGGAAAGAGAAAAAAACAAAACATGAGACATTGTTAGTTATTAGTCAAGGACCCCCAACAAGTGTAAGAAAATTTAAAAAAAAAGCTTATTTCTATTTTTTTTTTTTTTTTTTGTTTTAGCTTTTTATAAAAAAAAAAAAACTGTATTTTAAAAGTATAAAACTTTGAAGAAAAATATTTCATTTTAAATTGATTTATTTCTTATTATTAAACATTAACCTGATTTTCAAAATATTTTAGAATGAAGAATTTTATAAGCTATCCGTTGTTTTTGAAAGTGGTATAATATTTCAAAAAGCTTTCGAAAACTTATTTGAATTTTTGTTTTTCTTCAAACAATCATTGTAGAAGTTCTCCTGATTTTTTGAAGGCTTTTATATTGACCTTTCATCAGAACTCACGGCTCAGATGATTTTTTTTTTATTTTGTTTTAATAACACTGTGTAACACTCAAAAACTAGTCGGCTGGAGACCTAAGTAGCTATTAGATGATAACAACATTTTATTACACCTCAATTTTATTGCAATATGGATTGTCCAAACCCAATTGTTTAATAGGAAACCATTGCAAGAAATTTATAGCTTCGTCGATTTTCAATTGATTTAACATTTAAAACAAGTTGTATAGGTAAACAAAAAAACCTGATGAATTTCAAACATTTTGGAAATTTATCTCTCGTTATTCGAGCTTTTCTTAGCATCAAGTTTTAACGGGGCAAAATTATTTGCAAATAATTCAAAAATCCTCTTTTTCGATTTCTCTTCAATACTCAAACATGTAATTTTGTGAACAAGTGCGTAAATTTGTCTAAGATAAATCAGAATTCTCAGCTAGCCTGTGCCTGACAGTTTGTGATTGTTAAAAATATATTTCGGATCATAACTGAATTAGTCCGTTTAAAAATTTCATTTGGTGTTTATATAAATTTCTTAAACTTTAAGAATAAAAACTTTCCAGGTTCTTTGGACTACTTTTCAGAAAATAAAATAAATTAATTGCTGTATTCAGCCAAACCTTTCCAATGGATTTGAATATGACGATCATCCAAAATTCCCAATGGACTCTGGCAAGGCTTCATACTTTAACCAATACGGACGTAGAAATTGATACTTTCTTATTCTCTCATCATAGATAAATAGATAGATAGATAAATCCACAAAAATGGATTCAGAAATCGTGGAATTAAAAACTACGAAAGTGGAGTTAATAGTTAATTCAAGTGAATAGTTCTTAACAATCGCTAGAAAATGTGTAATATCTCTATAGAAGGAGAAATCGTAAGAGACATCAACAGCTGTATCGGTTCTATCGGTATACAAAAATGTGGAACGCTTTATTAGTTCGAAATAATTTAAATGCTGAGCTTAACATACTTTTGTTAACAGACAGGATTGATTTGGCAATAACTTCCATGAATTAAGAGTGCAAAATCCTACATAACATTTTCATGGTGCAGTAAAAAGTTAAAATTATTTGTGACACGGAAAAAAACATTGGATTCATCATAAGTGCTGCCTTGTCTATATAATTTGTTCCAATATTTCCCTTCATGTTTTTAAGTTTTCTGTTTGCATACGCTCTTCAATGTGATATCTGCGACAATAGAGTGGTAATTTCACTTAACATTTTATTATCTTCCAGTTGATTCTTTCATCCTTTGCAAATATCTAAATAAAATGTAGGTAGGTACTTCAGCACATTTCAATGTGCGAATCTGAGTGCCTATGTCAAAATTCTTCTCATAAAAATGTCAAAACATAAATTTATATCCAGTTTCTTGAGCAATTTCTATTCGTATTTCGCTTAGAATATCCACAGGGAACTACCGGAATAAAATGAATTACCCAAAAAAAAAAAACACAAGAAGAAAAAATTTAGGGTTGCTGGTTGGTATGGTAAGTCAGAGCTATAATGTTGTACATCAGACTTTTCCCGCTTTCACTCTCTATACATAAATGTTAAAAAAAATATATATAAATAAGTAGGTTTTTTTTTTTATATATGACCATGTGGTTATTTTATTTTGCACATTATATGATTTCTTTTTTAAATGAAAAAAAAAGCAAACAAAACTACACGGGGGAGTTAGCATGGTTCTTTTAGGGCGTAAGTGTATTATGTACCTACATGAAAACCTACCACTATTCCGCATCATAATCGATTTTATTTCGCATTTACACATTTTGAATAAACTTAAGGTGGAAGATGGTGGGTCTTGAGAATAAAAGGGTGCTGAATAAGGATAGAAAGAAAACTTTCTCCTTAATTTTTGAAAAGCAATTTTTTTCTAACCATTTTCCTATCAAATTACATGCATAGATTCTCGTCTTAAACGTTAGAATCATCGTTAGAACTATTACAACACAACAATAAATACTCTAGTAAAGGATTAGATAGCACTGGTAAGGGGCAGTTTGGGTAATTCCGTATTAGAATGAGAGTGGGAGCTGGGAACACATTCCCAAGGATATTCTTTTTTTCGAGAAATTTTATTTTAATCCATTAGGTTAGTGAAATTGTATCCTTGTAAATTTTGATTGCCTCAACTTTCAAGGATTACTACTTATTTTAGTAGTTTTTGCTAAGATTCTCTTATAGGTACGCGTAAATGTGAGTAGAATCTTCTTTATTATAGGTATTTATATATTTAACCATTTTTTTCTATTAAAAATTATTATAACTGATTACCTATCGCAAATATTTTCAACCCACTGGCTTTGTCGTAATTTAATTTTTTGACGTGCACAAGGTGTGGCCTTGCGATTGGTATACCTACCTAGGCGAGGTATCTTCTTCTTCAAATAAAATTATATGGTGCGGGTATAGTGCGGTTAAAAAAGTCATATCGTGATAACATTTTTTATGTGACTGCAAAGTGAATTCGTTTACATTTCCTTAATTATTTTTATTGCAATGAAAGATGTACCTACATAACCTCTAGACGTGTTTTAGTAGTTTGGCGACTTCCTGTAATTGGATGTCTGATAAAGCAATCATTATGTGTCGAATGTTTGGCGTGTATTTATTTAAATTTTTTAAATTATTATTATTAACTATATGTTTCCATTAGGTTTATGTTTTTTTTTTATTATTAAAAAAGGTTCTAAATTCAGTTAATATATTATGTGCCTATATTATGCAGTATGTTACTAATACTTTACTTCTTGATTAAAAATACTTTGAATGTTCGGGATCTTTAAAAATTGCTGCAGATGAAAATAGGAAGGATTCATACATTTTTCATATTTATTCTTTGCAAATATTTTAACAAAATAAACAGATTCATTTTGTGGCATTGCTAGCTTAAAAAGAACCATGACCTGGTAACTGACACTCTAATCCATTTCCTGTGTGCCTGTTGCTTAGCAGTAATGGTGGTGCCTACAATTTTCTACTGATTCCGAACGGATGCGCTTTTCATGGCGGACTACTTTTGTTGGTATAATCAATTCCTTGCAAGATGCAGTAACCTTTAAAACCTTAAAGTGGCATTATAGGAATCGAACTCAGATCTCCAGCATGATAGTTCATCACACTAACCATTACCAGAGCTGTAAGAGATTGCAGTCAATTGGTAATGCAGTCAATGCAGTCGCACTTAATTAACAACTTAGAATTTAACTGCAAGTTAATACTGCTACTAAGTACTTTGACTGCAAAAAAAAGCAGTTAGCAGTCAGTACTAAAATACTGACCATACAGTTAATGAAAGCAGTTAGCAGTCAGTACTAAAATACTGACCATACAGTTAATGAAAGCAGTTAGCAGTCAGTACTAAAATACTGACCATACAGTTAATGAAAGCAGTTATTTAACTAAGACTTAATAACCAGCCGTATTTTTTTGAATTGTTTTAGTCTACTATTCAGTAGAAAGTTTTTTGTACTGTCCTTTTTTTTGTATTCTTTTAACTTAAAGTTACTTTTAGAGCTCTACATTCCTACAAGAAAGTGTCATGAAAATGTTGCATGTGTCATTTGTTATATGAAATACATCATGCAACCTGTCAACAGTTAATTGAGTTAACTTACTGACTAAAATTTTAAACACAACAGTTAAAACAATTTCTACTGACTGGAAGACTAAAACCAGTCAAAAATTACTGCAGTTTATTAACTTTTAGTCAATTTACTGCTTTCATTAACTGTTCAATCAGCATTTTAGTACTGACTGCTGACGGTAGTTTTACAGTCAAAGCACTTTTCTAAGTTAAAAGACTTAAGAAATTTAGTCTTTTTAGTCAATTAACTGCAGTACCGATAAGACTGCAACCATAATTCATTACCCCAAGTGCTATGTACCTACTTATATCAACAACATTTAAATGACTGTTAAAAAAAAATATTGAACAGTAAATCATTGGCCCATTTTCGAAAAAAAACTAATTTTTCAAAAAAAAAATAACTTTTGTTTTTTTTTTTTAACCAAGAAAACAGTTTTGAAAAAGTTTGCTACTAAACTTTATTGCAACAATTATAAAGTTTTTACATACAAACAAAATTTTAAAACTGGGAGAGTCATTCAAACTGGGAGAGTCAACTATGTTCTATGGCATGGACCGTTAATAAAGATTTTAAAAAAATGGTTTGAAAACTAGACTTCACCAACAAAAACAAGCCGTTTTTGCGAAATATAAGTTTATCTAGAATTGATAATAGGTGTGTCATGTACCGTTATGTTTGGTCCAATGAATGCAAAAAATCCCTCTGGACAGTCTCCAAAAAACGCCATAAACCATCTTTAAGTGTAAGAATGATTGAAGGGTTTTTAAATACAAACGTCTCGAAATCGGAGTTTTGAAGACTGGTTATTTCGAAATAACGCCTTTTTATTCTTAACTTTAGTAACCTACTCCACTGCTAGAGGAAGGCTATTTATTATACCTCATAAACTAATCTAATTCGGTTCTATTCTGATGTAAGCATTTTTCATAATTCAAATAAGGTTGCTGATAAATCAACAAAGTCACAAATTATACTTTTTTTTAAATACCCTTAGAATGTAAGAGCCCACCCAATAACACTCACTTTAACATTCCGTAGCTCAACATTACAAAAAAGGAAAAAAAAATAACAAAATCGCCTCCTTATCGGTCTTAATCAATAAAAAAAAGAAAATAACTCAAAAGCTTATTTCCAAACAAAACCAAAAACAGAAACAAACAAATGCAGGGTGTCTTTTTTATAATCACTCACAACAACAATAACAACAACAAATAATGTTACTTCGCCCCTCTTTATACAATAGACATAGATATGTACCTACTATGGTGTGTCTCATTTTGTTGCCGTTTTCCGTTTTGTAATAGTTTTTAGGTGGGCTACACTATCGCGCTTTACTCTCTATACCTATACACTCTTCACCATTTACATTTACACATCTATTTGTCTCTATATACACATACTCGTAACGGCTATAAAATTATAAATGAGATCATTTTTCGTGTGACCGCATGAGTCGTAAAATTTGTTTTTACGATCGTTTTATGATCTATTTACGATTACGTTGCTTTTGTTGTCTTAAAACAACATTATTTGTTGATTGTTTTCTTTTTTTTTTTCTTTTTTTGTTTTGTTTCATTCATTTTCTTTTTGTTATTAATTTTGCCTTTTGATTATGCATTATTTATTGTTGATGTAAAGTAAGAGTAGGTAGTATGTTAGTGGGTGCCGGTGGTGGTCATCATGGAGCTGCTGTTTGCTATTGTACTAGGTATTACATTAATAATTGTTGATGCAGATTTTTCTATTGGTGTTTTCTACTGAATATCAATGCAGCAACTGGTTGTTAAATAAATAAAAATGCTTTTAATTTTCTATTTAGATTAATGTTGTCTATCTATAATGTCAGTGCCGTAGCTAGCATTGGTGGCACCTGGCGCAGCATTTGTGGAGTCGCCCTCTTAAGAATGACAAAAAATAGTACCTAAGACTTATAAAAAATCGCTATCTCATTTCGGTTTTGTTTCTGTTATTTTATCAAAAAAGTTAAGTGGTGCTCCTGTGTAAAATAAACTGCTTCTTCATTTTAGGAAGAACATTTTTAATGAACATATGGTTTTCCAATAGTGCTCTCCATAGTGCTCTCCAATTCTTTTTGTATGTTTTTGACAAATTTAATGACAATTATTATGAATTTCGTCATTTATTCAACTTCGACATCAATTTAAAGTATAATATATATACTCAGGACAACATGCTGTTTTAAAATAATGTTTATGTCCGAAATAATTTTTATTTTCAAACAAAAACGAGATATTTTTTTATGAAAATCAATTGAAAATTGGCTAAGAAAAAAGTTTTACCGATTTAAAACCAGAAAGTGAAATTCGAACGTTCAGGTACTTCAAAAATTTGATCTTTACCAAACCCCATGTTTTTTACATTGTTGAAACGGTCAACAAATCTTCTTTTCAAAATTGGCAAAAATTTATTCTTTGTCCAGATTTTGGGAGTGTTTGGAATTTGTACATACCGTTTTGTAATCAGTGCATTAAGCTATACAAAATATCATTCAATTGGGGAGATAATCGAAACTAACAATCGTTTTCTTATCCAATTTTCAACTGATTTTCAAAACTCGTTTGGTTATAAATATTATTTTAGAATATATTTTTAACACAGCATGATGTTTCAAAAACAAATGCTTTAAATTTATGTCGAAGTTCAGTAAATGACAACAAAAAAATGGAATTTTTGAAGTTGTTAAGCTTATACAGTCACCACATTTTAAATTGTTAAAAAGGTCTAAATGCCTTCTTTCCAAAACATTAAAAAAATCTAAAATGGGTAAGAATGGCTAGATTTTATTCAATGAATTATAGGCGAAAAAAACGTGTTTTGCCCCCAACTTCAGATTTTGGGGTGTTACGGAATTTGTACATACCATTTTGTAATCAGTGCAACAAGCTCTACAAAACGTGATAGGTCTCCGTCCGCGTATATATATTTTTACCCTGTTTTTGTCACACAATGTTATCAATCTTTCAGTAAATTTCCTAGAATTGGTGTAGAGTTAATTAAAAAATAAAAAATTTGAATTAAAAAAAGAATACAAAAGTTAAACTGTTCACTATGGCGTATACGTACTATTTTTATTAAACGTTTATAAATTAAACTTTATTTTTAGTGTGTTTGTTGCAGAGTTTATTTCGGAAAAAAAAACAACGGAACAGCTAATACCATTGCTTCAATGTTTGTCTGGAAGCAGAGGATTTGCCTGCCCAAACCTCGAACTGTCTAGGATAGTTCGGAGTTTGGCCAAGGCACTACAAAATATCCGGTTTGAGTTAAGTGCGATTATGCGATTATCTGTTGCTGATCAGCTATTTGTTTCTTATGGTACATTAATATTTCTACACTCAGAGAAATAATATTTTTGTTTTCGTTTGCAGCTAGGGAATATCTTTTGAATTTAATGAAAACCATTTGCTGAAAAATTATTACAATCCCCGTTTTCCATTCGCTGATGCAACTGTATTATATTCGAAACAAATTGTAATTCTATTACAACAAACATAACGCAAAATGAGCCACTAGTTTGGAGTTCATTTTTCTGAGTTTATTGCGGCAAACGAAAATTCTTCCAACATCTAAACACCTTTTAGTTTATTAGAAAATTATATTGTTTGCGGCAAACCAATGAATAGTTTGCGAAGAACCTTTCCAGAAAGTAATTTGTTGAAAAGAACTTCACTTGTGGTCTAAATTTCAAATTAATGTGCAGCAAATGACTGTAGGAAACAAATTTTCTTAATAATTGAATCTATGTCATAGAACGAATTTAAGAGTTTGCTGCAAACGAATTTGAAGTCGAAAAATTACTATCCACCGAACGAAAAGTCATTTGACTCTTGCTAAACATAAATTTGCCGACTGAAATTCCGTAAGCTGAAAAATTCAAAATCTGTTTTTAAAATCTTTTGACTTTTTGAGCATAATCTACGTCCAAAACAAAATAATATACGATTATAATACGATTTACTTTTTTTTATGAAGATGGGTAAAAATTTAAAATCTTCCACTCAGACTCTGTCACATTTTGACAACCTCTGGCAAAAACATCGGAAATAAAAGTTAGTTATTTCTTCGTTCCAGTACATTATATAAATGACACATAAGGCTCCTTACGAAATAAGTACGACCGAGTTCAATCAAAGGCAACACAAAATGTTGTCTTGATATTTCATATGAAATCAGAACGGGACGGTGTATGGTACAGTGCAATGGTGCGGTGATGGTGTTCCTTAATGAGCATTTTCATTATTAATATGCACATTATGACTTGCCTGCCATCTGTGGTTTAATTGTTAAACTAAATTTTTGTTTTTGTATTCATGTTGATGCAATTTCAACGATCCCATTTGATGACTATAGTGCAACAATCTTTGGTTTATTTTCTTATATTGTGTTGTTTACCCTTCTGGCATTGTTATAATTGTTTTGTGTGCAAGGATGCGGTGAAAGCGGACCATTATAGGGAACTCAAGAGAAGTAGAAATCATTTTCAAACAGCCCACTAGCACTGATGCCCATGGATGGGATCCCTTTTTTTGTAGATTTTTATCAATGACGGTGATGGGTGTGAGGAGGAAGAGAAAAAGGGGTTAAATCGTGTTTCACAACATCAGAAATTACGTGTACTTTGCGACATGCCTTTTTTATCGCTAACTGGAACGTGCTGCGGGGAAATAGAAAACCCGCGAGAATTTTACGCTCAAATTACATCCAAACGAAACGTGTCTACAGAGGAAGTTTTGATATCTGGAACATAATAGAGATTGTAGTTAAAAAGATTGTGTTGTTTTATGATTGAAGCCATGATCTCGTTTCACTGATATTTTACTAACATATCTGAATTTTAAATAGAAAAATATTGTTAACAAGCTTTACATTCTAATCCACAAAATGGTAAATAACAAGTTTAAACTACCTTGAATGCGACATACGAAATAATCTATAATTTCCGGAATATTTTCTGAAAAACTGAATTCAACCTGCTCCAAGTGATGCTAATTTCTTAATTGTAAAAATGATGTTTTGACTGACAAAATTATTATAATAAAAATCGTCACTTTGCATTATTATATGAGTTTAAATCGAGGTTATCATCATCAGTATAGTAAACCGTAATTCCGCATAACGGCATTTAAAGTTCAATAGCCTAATAATGTGCGATGTACAAACGTTCAACATCCCTACTTGCAAGATTGCATGCATCTTTAACTTTTTACCGACTTTTAAAGTGCTTATTTAATGTTCACATTAAATGGCATTAATTGCATGTGATTTTAAATTTAATAACGATGCAAAATCACAGTAGCAAACGACTATTGCATTTATCATCACACAGTATATTGCTGAGTAGGTTGGCTTTTTTTTTTGCTCAGTTATAAGATTGTTGATACAATGTTAAAAGTGATTTTATATGTTCAGTAATAAACTGCTTTAGACATGCAATATGTTTGCATAAATTAACAAGCAAAAAAAAACAATAACCAAAGTAAGTAAATCATTTAATGTTTAACCGCACACCGCACAAGAGAAGCGTTTTCCGCTAGTGAACTATACCTACAGTAAAGCGACAATAATCCAATCAAAGTTATGGTTATTTGTTGTAGTTTATTTATTTTTTATTTTGTCTGATTTAATCCTTTTAGGTCGATTTTCTCTAAAAGGGTTGTTTTTTCTTTTTTTTAACTGGACAAAGGGATAATGTTTACTCCATCAGCAAACCTTCAAATTTATTTAAAAAAAAAAAAAAAAAGAAAACAGAATTAAGGGATGGTATATACAATCGGCCATTTGAACCCTTCATGTTTATGTTAATGGCGGGGAGGATTACCGTGATGCAGCGCGAGATATCTTGGCTATTTATCTATATAGCGGTCGGTCGTCTATAAAGGTATAGGTATAACAACCCCCGAGTATACCTAAACCTACCTACACAAACACTTCATCGAATCCACATTAAAATCTATGTTATTGCAAGAAGGGAAAGCTTTGGTAGTCTCTCTATATCCCTAACTTGGTTGATTGGAAACGTTTCACAGCCATACACAAAAAAGGGTGAATCAAATATAATACAGTATAAGAAGTAATAGCAACAACAACAACAACACACAAAATCGGAAATTAAAATCCGTCTTATGGTCATATATAACTTTTTAATGCCGCAAAGAGGTATGTGTATGTATTGACTATCTCGGAATCGAGACTCTTTCGCTTTATGCATTGTGGATTGTTGGGTAACATTTTGAACCTCAAAAACTTTACTCTGTGATGAAGAAACAATTTATACATGGCCATATGTGACATTGATTTCATTTACCATCGAAATAAACTCAAAAAATCTACACATTTTTTTTTCTTGCAGTAAACTGGAGAGTAGGTACCCATGATTTTTTGTTTTATTCAAAAGAAAATGCCGCTTTTATTTTATTGGCTCTTATCTTTTAATGTTTTTTTTTTTTTAGATTACATTGTATTACATAAATAACACTACAAATTAATTTTTTTGATTTTTTTTTTCAATATCTCTAACTTAAGGGTCCAAATTTAACTTCAAGAAAATATGTGAGAAGATTATGAGATCATACATCAGGGTGTGAAAGGTCAAGTTTTATGATGTATTTGAGAAAGTATTATACTTCTGATAGCAGGCTTTGATATAGAAAATGCCGCAGGGATGACGACATTTCTGTCATCTCTATGCACTTGAAAATTCTGTGGGTACATCAATTAGCAAAATTATTTTTCCTAACCAAATGAACTATAAAAAACGAGTTTCTTCTTCGACTGTTCTAAATATTTTATCACTGCCACTGATACATACCAAAATGACGATCGGAAGAATGTGAGAAATAACTTTCTACGGTCAATGAAACTCAAATACTTCACAGGTATCAAGGTAAGGCGTTGTGGGTATCTACTATTTTGCTAGCTAACATCCAATCCAATGTCCTATTAAACAGGACCTTTAACTCACATCCGGCCACCGGTTATCAAGTTGAAAAAGAAAAAATACAATGCTTTTATAAATACTGGGTATAGCTTCTGATAAATTTGTTACGGTCTTTGATAGGTATAGTAACAAATCTCAAAAAGACTAAATGATCAACTACCGTATACAGTTTGTGTCTCTAATTTTGTTTTTAGAACCGCCTACTCGATTTCGATGACCGGCAGCAATGACCGAGCGAACTTGTCAGATTTTTGCCCAGTGTCAAAGTTCCCATCCCCCCCCCCCCCTATACAACTTATAACGAAAATCGGTTTGCCGGTAGGTATTGGTTAATAGCTTAGGAATGATAAATCAAAAGCATCTATTTTGTGAATCGGAATACAGCAAAGCCGATTTTTTCCAAATACCCAAAAAAAATATTAGTCCTGGTTTTTGTAAATAAAATGTAACAACAGCCTGACAAAGCATCTATTCCCGATCGATCACCGAAATCAAGCATTGTATCTCTTCCGCGTAAGTCACCATTTAAGAAATGGCGGCCAAAAACTCTTCTTCGGGAAAATCCCACTTTAAATTTTTTTTTAGATTAAAAATGCTTTAAAAAAAAAGATATCTTGCGCCAAATTTTGTAAAACAGAAAAACATATATTTTTATGTTTGTTAATAATTTGTTTCAAGATTTTTTGCCACGCTTTTTTTTACCAAATTCCATATAATTTTGAACAATAAAAATTAACGAAATACATAACGTGGGTCATATATGGTTATAATTTATCAACACATTTTTAATAAAATAAACCCACTACGTCCTATTTAAAACCGTTTAAAAGGAAGATTTTGAGTGTTTTTAGATCTGCCATAACAGTTGACCGTTTGCAACAATAATGTTATTTTTTCTGATCACCTAGAAACTTACTTCAATCATTGTTTTAAGAAAAAAACTTAAGAAATATCTTTTGCATCACAGCCCTCTCAATTTCTTTTATTTATTTAAAAGTTCTAAATTCCGCCTAATATTATTCCAGCTAAGAAATCGAAAAAAAAAAATTTAGTTCCCATTCACACAAAATTATCTTACACTGAAAAATATATATAAAAATGGAAAATTTGGAACATATTTGCGTGACTACCCTACCATACAACTATTGCCAATCCAGTTAAAAATTAAGTTTATTACTACTTACAGTTATTACAAGCTACTTTTTAACAGATAATTTTTAAAATGAAATGATAAAAATTAAAAAAATAGGTATTATAAAAAGAAAGTAGAAATTTTTGCACATAAAAATAAAAACTCATTTTTGTTCATATAATTTCATTTCAAAATTAATTAAGTGCAAACATTTGGATGGGAAGTATAGGAACCTACTGGTAAAAAATGAATTAACATTTACGAGAAGGAGCAGATTAAATGAATTCATTTCCAATTTTTGCATTGAAAAATAATAAATTTTATACGCAAATGACTATAACGGGAAATATCGTACAAGTGTGAAATTGGTTTTAAATTTTTTATTCGGATAGGTAGGTACCTAACAGAATCATCCTCCAACAACCAACACTCAACAATGCCATCTGTGCCAAAAAAAGAACAAAAAAGTTTCACTGAACCAAAACGAAAAAAAAAAAAAAAACAGAAATAAAGGCAATGATCTATAGATCCACCCTGATGTCTTACAGAAATCCCTAAAAAAGAACAGACAACAACAATAACAAGAAATCAAGAATTTGTATATAGCTTTAGAGATATCTTTGCATTACATCTTTGACTTTTCAAATATACATAATATACATACATTCTTCATTCCATAAAGCTATGCTCGTAGGTATACCTTAAAAACAAGAAATGGCATTTAGAAAATTACACCCAAGAGTAACATTTTGCACGCGAGAATTATTTAACAACAATTCATTGAATCGAAAAATTCGTATCCTTTATCTTTGATTAGAATGAATTTCTCCCAGGAGATATTATCCTTATACCTTCCCAACAGAAAATAAATGCCGCCTGCTTAGTGATGGACGGGTGTGGTGCGGTGGCAATAAGGGTGCTCGTTGGGGTCTTTTATACTTTTTATCCATCAGATATTGGAAAAAAGTGAGAAGACACAAAAATAAAACAAAAAAAAAAAAAAAGAAGCCAACCTTAAGATACATTTTTAGTTCAAAGAAGAAAAGTCAAAATGCCAAGGGTTGTATGTATGCAAAATTTCACAAACACACACTCACAATTATAATACAACAACAAAAACAAACAGAAGAAAGAAAGAAAAAAAAAACAAGGGCGTGCGCGAGGAGGATCATGGGCAATTAGCATTTCTTCCTGCATTTAATGGCAGTTGGCAGCATACCACCCTTGTTCCATTTCATGGCGATTATAGCATAAACAGATATACTCCTACTCCTAAGGTATACCCACTCCATTCTATATTCAGCCCAAAAAATTTCCATCGCCAAAAACAAAAGAGGGTAAATATAAAGAAATATATAAGTAGTAGGTAACAACGAGGACTTACAAATTTCATACAGAACCATGCCAAATGCAATATATTACCTTGATAAGGGGTCTGATTAAATTTAAATAAATTTAATAAACATAAATTGTAAGCGGCAGCAGCTACCAAAACCAACCTACCCCTGCTCTACCATCATAGAATCCTGCAATCCTGCCTGCCACGCTGTTTTGTCTACCACGCAAGCTTTATCTTTCTCGTTTTGGCCATTAGACGTCTAAAACAAAGCAAAAAGAAAACAAAAAAAAAAAAAAAGCAGAATCTTAGAGAAACATTTGCCTCCCATGTGGCAAAGTAGATTAAAGGATCTGTTCGAGGGGGTGAGTTCTGTCGAATGGGGTGGTTCGCAGCTGCTGTTACTTTTGTTTCAAAACACAGTTCACCCTCAATTTTGTATTGTCTATATTGGGCTTTTAATCTTGTGGGTGGTTTATGTGTCTTTTGGAGCTTGACAAACGCCGCCGCTCTGTTGGTATATGGAGAGTGAATAGGAAGTCTGTTGAAGAAAGGACCAAACAATAACCAACCCTGGTGCAGAAGCTGAAAAAAAAACAAATTACAAACGAATAAAAGAAAGTTTAACAAGTAGGTAGTAGGAAGGTACACAACAAACAAGGACCCATAGGCCAGCCAGCAGCAATGGCAGCTTGGCAAGTATAGGGGTATAACGTGGAGTGAAAGTGCAATAAATTTAGCACAGAACTTTGACATCAGAGGGGAAGAAAGGCATAGAGTTCTTTTGTTTGAGTTTGTCAGAAACAGTAGCGAGTATAGTTTAATGATATTACTTTCATTTGCAATCTAAGAGATTAGTTGTTTCGATTTTTCACGCTGAAAAGAACTTATATAGGAATGGGGGGGGGGGGGCATCATAAATTTAGCGCCTAATTTTATGCGGTCGATGGTGTCACAAGGATATTAAAATAATTACAAAACTTTGGAGGAAAAAATCGATCAAAAAAGTTTTTTTTTTTTTTTATTTTTATTTCTTTTCAAAAATGTTTTTCTCTGCGAAAGTATCGAGCGAATATAATAATAGAATCGAGTTATGCTCTTAAAAACACTAAATTTTTAGAAGGACAATAGAAAGAGTTTTTCTTCTTTGTCCTTGTTTTTTTTTCGTATAGAAGAATGCGTATTAAAATAGAACAATTGAAATTGAAAAAGAAAGAATCAATGGTCCGGCTCCGGTTATAGTAATATTCAAGAAGAATAAGAAGAAGAACCAACTGGACCATGTAAGATTTGGACACAAAGTGGCACAATGTTCGTCCTTTTTGGTGTGAAGGTTTCAATGCCCTTCATATACCCACTTATATATAAATGCCATACAGAACTGGGTAATGTATTTTTTTTTTATTTTTTGAGAGAGAAAGAAAAAAGGGAGATATTAGCTTTTGATTCTTCTGCTGCAATGAAAAGAGCTAAAAGTTTTTGTTCATGTTCTTTTGAAAGAAGGCAGATGTATGGAATGGCGCCAATTTTATGGAGCAAAACAATTGTAAAAGAATCCAATTTGTTTTTAAATTATTTTTACTTTTTATGTTTGGATATTTGTACAAGGATAATGTGATTGGCAGGTAATTTGAAATTATTTTCCAAATATATTACAAAGGAAACATTTAGGAGATAATACTTAGGCGAATACAGACGCATTCTTTAACTTTTTTCTCAACTAGAAATCGTATATTAAGATTTAAGGTTTTATCATGGTGAAGTCGACTATAATAAGCTAAGATTGGAAATCACAACCCATAGTTAGGGGTCGCAACTTTAAAAGTGCTCACTCAAATTTTCGTTTTTGGTGTATATTTTCGAGTTTTTTCTTTATTAACGAAGTTCGGTATCAAGCCATGTTGGAAGAATATTACCCACTGGCCAGAATCCGAATTAGAAAGTAATGTGTTGCTTGTTTCTTGAATCCACCCTTTTTGTAAGGGTGGTCCTAAATCTCCACAGACCCTTCTGTAAGCCTTTTAAAATCTTACAATTATTGGGTTACCCTCGTGAAACTCAAAATGATTTGCAGAGCTGTGAAAGACTGCAGTCAATTAGTAATGCAGTCATTTCAGTCGCAGTTCATTGTATTTAATTTCAACTGCAATTTAGTACTGCTACCAAGTACCTACTTTAAATGCAAAATAAGCAGTTTGCGGTAAGAACTAAAATAGTGACTGTACATTTAATGAAAGCAGTTAATTGACTTAAATTTAATTAACTGCAGTACTTTTGTAATGGTTTTAGTCTTCTAATCAGTTGAAAGTTTTTTCTACTATTTCCTTTTGTTTGTATTCTTTTAACTTAAACTTATTGTGGCAGTACGCCTGTCTAAAATTTTAAACGTAGCAGTACAAGAACTTTCTACTGACTAGAAGACTAAAACCAGTCAAAAAGTACTGCAGTAAATTAACTTTTGGTCATTTTGACAATTGTCATTTTGACAATTAACTGCATTTGTATTTAACTTTTAATACAGTAAAACCCACCTAAGATCAAAATGGCGCAGTCTTCCTTTTACTTCAGCAGAAGCGGAATCCGGATAAGTAAAACTAAATTTTCACTTAAGCGGACTCCGGATAAGTGAAAGAAGAAAAATTCACTTATGGTATTCATCTTTTTGAGTTGCGTGGAAAAAATTTTACTAAAATAGTTAGAATAACCAACAACGAAAAATTAATACAAAAACTAATTTTATTTTTAACGTAGGCCAAATACGTATACCTGAGACATTTGAAATGTTGTTTCATATTTTTGGGAGTAAGGCCAATGAATAATTTGCTTATAAAATTTGCCAATAATGTTTTTTGAGATCCTAGAGTTTTTGTTCACATTAAAAGTCGAAGAAATTTGTATACTCAGTTTTTAATAGAAAATTTACTAAGGAATCCTATTCAGGGGTGGAATCGTCTGAGGTGATAGTTAACTGTTGATAGTCAAAAAAAAAACACTTTTGTTCCATGTAAGGTGATTAAAACGACAGTCGTTTTGCGACTGACAGCTATTTGAGTGTCGTTTTTGATTATTTTTTAGATTTTCATTTGCATTTCGGGCTAAATTTTTAAGAAATCACATTTTTCGTGTGAAAGAGTGTTAAAAGAACATGAAACTATAGTAAAAAATAAAATTTTGTCATTTGAAGATTCATTAAATGATCGATTTACGCAGATCGAATAGTAGTTGAAAATCAAAAACAACTATCAAAAAGAGCGACAGTCAACTGGGATTACTGAGCACTCAGTGATCTGAGAAAGGTTGGCTAAATGTAAATAAACGTTTGTGACATTATCACAAATTCTAAAAAAAGTTTTTATGTTGTCAAAATGTGATCAAGGTAAAAAAGAAAACAATTGCATTCAGCAACTTTTTTGTTCTGTTCGATTGAAGTTTTGTTTTATTTAAGAGGTTTCAGATATCCGGATGTTCCACTTTATCGAGTTTTGCTCAAGCGAAGTGCTTTAAAAAAATTTGGTCGACAAATACTTGACGATAAAAAAACTGTTTCAGATAAGCGAGGTTTTCTTTTTAGCGGGTTTCTCTTAAGCGGGTTTTACACTGTAAAATTCAAAACCTATGCATGTGCCAAATTTGAATAGTTCGGACCTTGCCAAATATTTATAAAAAAACCACCAAAATTTTAAATAAGCAAAGTCAATATTTTCATCCAAACTGGCTTTTCCTGTCAGAACATCTTCATCCAATCTTAAACTAAATTCCAACAATAAAAAAAAAATCAATTCCATCTGAACTAAACCATTCATAAGACACAGACCTTACAAAAAGAAAAAAAAATCAACAAATTTATTCCGTATAAAATTCAAACAAACATTAATCTCGATTTGAATGTCCCATAATATCATGAAATATCGCTTAACATTGTCTTTCTTTTCTTTGTTATCTTTGCCATCTAATCACCACGTTTATCTTCTCATCCCACACACACACATACGCACACAGAAAATAAAACAAAACAAAAAAAAAAACTAAAACAACCCAACAAATGTGGCATCGCATAAATCTAATAAAATTTATTCCGAATAATAAATTGAATTTATTTTAATTGGCTAAACGAAAAACTTTTCGGCAAACAAAAATCTCTTAAAAAAAATTATATTATATACCTACACTATGGATTATATCTGTAAGAGACTTTGACAAAAAAGCACGAATTTTTGTTTGACTTTTTTGTTTCCCTTTGGTTTTCTTGATTAAAAAAAATGGATTTTTTTTTTGTATTTTGTATAATTCTTTTTAACGTTTACATTGACAGCTAAAATGAAACAAACCAAAAAAAAAAATAATAATTCTGCCATCGTCTATGCGGTGATGGTTAGCTATGGACTTTGGTGTTGTGCAAATATAATTATGAATTCTAAAAGTGTATGCAACCGCAGCAGGGATATATAGCGAAAAAGTCTCTTACAAATGAAACGTCAACAGAATATTAAAAAAAAAAATAAAACTAATACTAAAAAAAAAAAACTTTTCTACACGATCGATGCAAGAAACGGATGTGTTTTGTAGTCAGAACATCATCGTTCCCACTATCAACTCTAGAATCGCATTTTGGCGTTGGGTGCGCACTCAGGGACGGAATGCCTATTAAGGGGGCCCAGTATATCTTCTCTTATGAACTTGATTTACAATGCGACAAATATCTAGTATATTCAAGAAATTAACAAATTTGTCGGGAGTACAAACATCGAACAAACACTCGTCGATAGTAACGTGGTTATAGAATGGTTAAAGCATAGTTTTAGAAAGGTCGTAGTATGATGATTGAAGAATCAAGTCATTTCGCTTTTTACAGTATAGAGCACTGGAAAAATTAATTCATGACGAAATAAATCATCTTTTGCTCTGCTGACAAACAAGGTACCACGTGGCATAGATAAAAATCTGACCTCAGACCCCCTCCCCATGAAGGAGTACTACTTAAGTAATATTATTAAGATCACGGTATAAGGGATCGCACACTTTTATTATTTTGGAGTTCCTGTGGTTGATATCAACTTTTGTTTTCCGACCGGAGGGTCATAAGTCCACAGGATCAAAGTCCATAATGGACTTTTGAACAATTTGGGTGGGTTATAAGCCCACAAATCGTTTAACAATTTCCAAATGGTTCAAAAGTCCACACAAAATTCCTATGGAATTCTGACCCATTGATTAAGAACTTATGACCCACTTTAGTGGTTCAGAAATCTACAGTGGCTTCAGTATAGCTTTATCTTCTTTTTTTTTAATAAGTGTCATTAACTTTCAATTGCACTAAATTTTTTGCAAATTACCAATAATTTTTGTTAAAACCATATTTTAATTTTTTTAAATAATTAAACATTTCAAAATAACATTTTGAAAAACTCACACCAAATTAGAAAATCTCTATATTTAATTTTCAAAAAATAAATTCCTACAATTTATCATTCAAAACATTACTTTCGAAATTGAAATATGATTTTAAAAAATTTAAAAAAGTAATTTTCAAAAAATTAGCGAGAATTTGAGAAAAATACTTTATAATTTTTTTTTTTAAACTAGGTAGGTATGTATATTTAAATTTTTCCAAAAAAATATTTTTTACCAACTTTCGAAAGCTTATGTAGGTGTGTAGGTATTTAATTCAAAGAACGAAATTCATGCTTTCAAAATCTTTTTTATCTTTCAAAATAATATTTTTACACCATTGAAATAAGGTTTTTAAAAATTTGAAAATTACTTTAAAAAAATTTTAAAAACCATTCAAAATAATATTTTCAAAACTTCGCAATAATTTGCCAAAACTTCTTTATTGAATTTTCACAAATTTATATAAAGTATCTCTTAAGTGGGGGTAAGTATAGCCTGACTAACGACAACTCTTTTTAGCTTGGGATCACTATAGGATTTGGGGTAAGGCGAGGTTGGGTGTATGCAACGTTTTATCCGTCATATTTCATAAAAAACAAAAATAAAATCAAAAAACTGTACCCTCACCTGTGTCCAGTTGTCGTGAGTGGGGATATCTTGACTTCCTTTCAAAAGCGCTACTGTTAAGATTGAAATTCTCTCAATTTTCAAAAATTACTTTATTAAATTTTTAAAAACAAAATTTTTATTTTCAAAATAATGTTTTAAAATATAATTTAATACTCCTAAATCTGGTTCTTAGAAAATTATAAAAAAATAGATATCAAAAATTTGCTCGAATAAATTGGTTTTTATGAAAATGGATTTTTGTCTAAATTTGACCACTTATGATGTTTTTTTCTGACAAAACAAATAAATTATATTTTATATTAATTAAACTTTCCTCATTTTTATGCAGTATAAATTCTAAAATTATATGTTTGGGCCCTATGACCCAATTTCATTTTAAAATTATGGACTTATGACTCACTTTTTTGTGGACTTTTGTCCTACTTCTATATAGGTCAGGAGTTTGTGGCCAAATAACCCAGACAAGTGGATCAAATGTCCATTATATTCTTTTGGCCTATATGGACTTATGACCCTGCACCTTTCCGGTTTTGGATTAACCAATTCCTAAAGCCTTAACACATTATACCTAGCTTATTTGTAAAGCTTAGTACTCTGCTGATGCAAAACGAAAATTTTTTGTCTACGATTTCTTTGTTTGATTTTTGTATTGAGTTTTTACACAAACAAAATTGTAGGATTGCCCTAAAGTCCGAAAATGTTCACCTGAAATGAATAGAATGGCAAATCCAGCCCTGGTTGGATAGATTACTGGATAAAGCTTATATGGTGGTCTATGGTGCATTTGGTTGTTCTTTTCGTGTACGATTTTATATCTGATGGATATTTTGTGAATTCTTTGCACACATAGAGTAGGTATAGCATTATCTATATCTATGTATTGTGTCTGCTTGGGAGTAGGTACAATACAAGGCCAGATCCAGAGAAAGAAAGAAAGATGGTTTTTGTGTTTTCTAATTTGCGATATCAGCAAAATCCTTGTATGTTTTCTTTTTCTGTTTTTTTTTTTGTTTTCTTCATCGTTTGTACTCGAGTGGAAGACAAAAGCGCCAAATAAACAAACTCAACCCATACCTATATAATTCTTATAGAAAACTTCACAAAATATACTTGTGTGTATGTTTTTTTTTTTGTAGACCCCAACAAAAATGCAAGAAATTTCACAAAAAGTCCTTCATGAAAATTCCCACTATCATGCATGACTACCTATAAGTTTTCTCGTACAGATATACAGGTCTGTACAAGTGTATACAGATATGTGGGTTCAGTTTGCAGTCGTCTTTATGTCGTTTTGTGTCTTTGTCAGGATATTATTTTGTAGGTATATAGGATAGTGGAAGGTATTTTGCAGAAAGAAGAACAATTCAAGTAAAATGGTTCGTTCGCTTTCGTCTAATGGATTTAATGGTGTTTTATGGTGGCGTTTGTTCTCTTCGTAGGTACATATATACGTACAAGTCCTTAATGGTAAGGAGAATCCATGTGTGATGGGATATGGGGTAAAGGGCAAACATTGACTTTTGTCTGGATTTTCATCAGGAAAATTTAAGCATTCCTAAACCTACATGTCCTTTTTTTCTCACACAAGTGTAGATATGTGTAAAATGTATACATAAAATAAATTTCTATACAGATATGAATTTAGTCTAGCGAGGTTTTGCCTTTGGCTTATCTATTTTATGCAGACTAATTTCATGTCATTAATTAAGAGAAGTTCGTGAGTTGATTTTCATTCATGTTTAGAATACCTAAAGTGCTAAAGTTAGAGATACATAAATCTTTAAAAAAAAGCAATTACAAATGATTAAATCAATTTTGAAATGCCTCTACGTATTCAAAAATTCCTATTAGGTATTAACAAATTTTTCAGATTCCAAAATATGGATCATATTCATTTTTGTTAAGTTCCATTACTCATTAAAAAAGACCATTAAAACATAGAGATAAGTTTTTAATGATAAGTAGGTACTTTAACTTCTAACTACATTATAAGATCAAATGTAAATAGTTTAAAAAACTGTCAAATAAACTATCATGACTCCCAAAAAGTTCGTTGCCCATAAAAATTTCTTGCCGTTGACGATTTATCGATTAGCTAAAGGTTCTGTTTCATCATCAGTTATTGTTTTGTTTTGTTTTTTTTTTTTTTGTCTTGTAAATTTTCATTTTCAATTTATCATAATATTTGTTTAATTTTATAATTTATTGATTAATTTTGTAATTTTATAATTATAACGAACCTAACTGCAGATTTTTGTTTGTTTGTTTGTTTCTCATTTCACGCATTAAGGTTCGTCAATTAGATTATCAGAGATTCAGGCATTGCAAGAAAAATACGAAAAGGAGGACATTGAGCGACATGCTTTTATGGGCTACAATCATGACCACATATTTTATTCATCAGGTTTGTCCATCCATATAGAGAAAATTTAATTCTTGTTTTTTTTTTTTTTTGTTAAAATCCCAAATTGGAAAACCCCTTTCAAATTGTTTTTTCCCTTAATTTGGTTTCTCTTTCATACAAAATTTGGAATTTGAAAAATTTGGAAAGTCAAACTTGCAAAAACATAGATGAAACCATTTTAAATGTCATGATATATTTATTTATTATTATATAATGTACCTAATTCAAAAATTGAACTCTTTGGAATTTTTATCGTTGTCATTTTGGCGGACTTCTAAAACTTATCTTTGGCATCTTCACTATGTACCCTTTTTGTAGAAGCTCCTTAATGTGCTGATCATTCTTTTTTTTTTTTTTTTTTTTGCAAAATTTGTCCGCTACCACTTGTTTTACAAGACATTATAAAAATAACGATGATACCGTATAGGAAGTACCTATATCATGTCATTATTAGTTAATAGTTTTTGAAGCTTTTGAAAATATTTGTATAAAACTTAAACTACATCTAATATTACAAAATACCCTTTTTCACTCATATAGCACCTTTAAGAGAGTTGGTAAATTCAAATTCCCCTAATAATATGCTCTTATAACACAATTTAAAAAAATGCTGGTAGAAAAAAGTACTGAGGTACAGGGTTACATTTGGGACTCTTTATTGTCAATTTTACACCTTTTCAGTCACTCAAACACCAGGACAATTAGGACACACTTTTTGAACACTTTCTCCAAAACGGTGTAAGGATTTGTTCCACTGCTCGGTGAGATATACCATCAGATCACAAGTGGACCTATTTTGCAACGAAAACCATATTGCCAGTCATTAAGAAGTTTTCGTTCTTCGAGATATTTCTTAAGTTTGTAATTGATTATCGTTTCCATGCCCTCTGAAAGAACGGACGTGAGTGCAATTGGTCAAAAGTTAGAGGGTGAAGAAGATTTGCCTTTTTTAGGGACTGGCTGGACAAATGATGTTTTCCATCCACTCGGAAAGAGACCAGTAAAATAGGGCAGATGGAAAAGCTTACGCAGTGGTTTTGCCAGCTTAGAAGAACACCTTTTCAGAACAATGGGAGGGATACTATCCGGAACAGCAGATTTGTGAATGTCAAAATATTTCAAAACTCTTGCCACTCTACGAGTCGAAAAACGTCCCATGGAATCAATAACGTTCTTAAGTATGTGAAGAGTCATGACACTTTCAGGCAACGTATAGAGTTGGCAGCAAACTGCCTTAGGAAGAGGTGGGCCTTCTCCAGAGGGCTGACGCAAGGAGTGTCATTGAAAACAAGCGTAGGAACCGAAAACGACGTGGAATTTCGGATATTTTTGCAAATTATCAAAAATTTGTACTACCTGAGGGACATTGTAGTATTTTTTGCCAAGGGCGTCTGCTGGTCTTCCAAGCTTGTTTGAACTTTTTTCGGTTTTCCTTTCTCTAACCCTGCTTTACAGCTCGAATCAATCCATGCATTTTCCTTCGGGTTGATAGTAAGACTTACTTTTTCGTTTTTTTACGAAGCCTAAACTTGCACTGTAGAACCTACTTACACCGCAAAAAAATCTAAGCTATACACCACTGTGGATTTCTTAACCACCTTTGTGAGTTATACCGCATTATCAGAAATACCTATCAGGGAAGGTACCTATGGCTGATGGTTGACGGGTAAGACTTGCATTTATCGTAAGTCGTATAGAGTTTTTAATATACCTAGTAAAAATTCTATTGAGCTTTAATACAGTCTTTAAGTGTCAAACAAATAATTTAAGAAAAAGGTCAAAAAACTGTCGACAATTTAAACAATTTAATTAAGTAATTTTGCTGTCTAGTGGCCTATGCAAATTTTACTCTTACGTTTGCAAAAATGTTCAAATTTTGATTCTTTCTAAAATTAAAATATTCAAAATTCAACACCAATATAAGTCCCTAAAACTCATCAAAAACTTGCTAGAATATTAGCTTTTATTTGATTTAAATTAACATCTAAAACCGATTGCATCAATATCTTATAAAAGATCATGTGTTTCGAACTACCTTTAATTCGTTCCACTTTGCTTAAGTAGTCAAATATATTTTATTTATTCAATATATGAAAGCAAACAATAATGCTCCATTTTATCAAAAAAAATCATTGAAAAAACATTTATGCGCATCTTGTTAAAAATTGATTAATTCACAATTATTTAAAATGTATATACATAAATTCTCTGCTGACCGTATAAATCGCATCGAAATTTATAATTTCATCAAAAAAAAAAAAAACTTTCAAATTGCAAAGTATTTCGTATACCTATTTTGTTACTTTACATAAATGTTTATTTAAAAACATCTTAAGCACCTAGTTAACCCAAGATAAATTTTTTGCTAAAGTTTGTGGACATTCAAATACAAAAACAATGCTTAAAAAATAAAATGATTTTCTAAACAAAAAGCAATAGGTATAATACAACTATATGCTCATAATATAATAAAAAACATGAAAAATTCATTAAAAAATATTTATTAAAAAAAATCTTCATCAACTGATTAGCTACTTTAGATACTGGATGAGGATTAAAATACAATTCTGTGAACATTTCTTCATAATTTTCTCTCTCTCTCAACATCCAATTTATCATATTCACATGTGTTTTAGGTGAATTTGAGTGAACGAGAATCCGTCTGTCTGTCTGAGTTCTAAATTCCAAAAAAATTGAATTATTATTTATGGCAACGTGACTTAACGTTAATAAAACGCATTATTAAAATTTAGAATTGTTTTTATGGATTTTATAGCATCATCATCATAATTTTTATTATTCAATAAACTTTATTGTTATTATTTTTATTACAATTAATTGTTATTCGCGCGGCTATTCGCTATTGTATGCCGTAGTATGTTAAGTGTTAAGCGAGTGTTAGATAGATACTTTTTTATCTTGTTGTTTTTTTTGTTTTTTTTTTGCTTATAAATGACTGTCTATCAGTCTGAAATGGATTGTATATTATTTGGACGTGTGGCGACGACGACGACAACGACGACAGCACTGCCACTGCCACTCTGAAAAAATAATTACTTAATTATGCAACTATTTTTGTCTTGTTTCTTCTCAATAGCAAAATAACAAATTGTTTCTAACAAATTGCTTCTCTAACAGCGGCGATTGTATAAATTCTCATGTTAGCCCACCGCCGCAATAATTAAACACCCCAAATAGCACTAAATGACACATTTTCTTGACATTTTACTGCTTAGATACGAGAGGATTAACTACTTTTATTTCAGATTTGAGTAGGCCATAACTATACTGCTGGCGCGGGCCATATTATACTGGCATTGAGATACTTTTGTTTTCTATGTGTGATGGTTTGTTTTGAGGACTTTATTTCATCAAGTGGAGTGACATGGCTTTACAACCAACACATAGCTTATTCTGAGGTTTATGGCACGAGCAACATACAATGCGGGAGTAATTATCCGGTGGTTAAATTTACTTTAACTATCGTGTTAAATAGTTAAAAATGCTATAAAAAAAATAAAAACCGTAGAGCTGAAGAAGATTCTCTCATCTAGATACATTTTTATGGTCATGAAGTTGATTTATGTGTTTTTTTTTCTCCCTGTTTTGGTTTCCACAACCATGGCTGGTTTCTTCTTTTCTTTTTTTTTAGGTATAATGGAAGTTTCTTCAAATTATAGAAATTCTGGTGGGTAGAGTAAGGTTGTACAAGGGGATAGGATAGGTATCAGAACTTAGGTAGATGGATGGATGTGCATCATAGGTAAAAAAGATATACATATATTGAGGAGGAGCCTGCGCACGAACAACACAAACAATTTGAACTTCCTTTGCCTTTTTGGGATCGATCCCACTGTCTTTACAAAACTAAAAAAAAAAAAAGAAATAAAAACAAGTGGCCTGGCCACCATGAAATCCCTCCAACAACCACACACCGACCATGTTACTACAAAGAAGAAAGAACAACCGAAACCGGTCTGGTTGAAAATTGTGTGGTAAAGAGCATCATCTCTCACTAATGCATGCGATGGAATGCGTTGCTATGCATAGTTTTCCCCTTTCATATTATTAATCTTCTCCAGTGTTTTGTATTGATGTGTGTGTGTGTGTGTGTGTAAAACAAGAATGGTTGCCATGGTGACGAAGACGAAGCCATATTTGATTTTCTAATTTCCTCTCCTCTTGTTGACTGACTGATTATATTCTGTTGTTGGGCATTAGTTAGAGCGAGATGGATTATAATATGGCCTGGTTGTATGGGGAGAATGAACTTCTATGGCGCTTAATGTTCAAATATTATGTAGGTATACACAGAAATGTGTGTGGTGAATGTGAAGTAAAAATCGATAGATGGTTGCGGCTGGTAGATGGATGGATGGGGCGACCATCATCGATGAGAATTTCGGAATATGTTTTTTTTTTTGATTTTGTTGTTAATGGGAATTAATTTTCTTTTATGGTGACTTTTGATATTAATCTGGCGATTCATCGAATTAAGCGTTTCTAAGTTTTGAATGCGAAATGTTGAATTAATATGATTATTTTTTTTTTTTTATGAATATTTTCGGGTTATTGTTTTATTGAGATATTCAAGGATTTTAAAATCGTTTGTTTGGTGCCTAACTACCTAATTTTAGTTTGAGAATTGAGTGAGGTATTGATTTTTTTTTTACTTTTTCAACAAAAAATGAAAAGAAGTTGAATAACATAGGCACCGTGCCCTAAAACCTATAGGAAGGTAGTATCTAATTATGTTGAGCATAATTCGCAGTTATTAACAAATTAGGGAACACAATGACGTATGGGTTATGGATGATGTAAGCAATTTAAAGTAGGTATTTACCCCAATTTTGGTAGATACCCACTTGTTCTAACCTATGATTAATTTTAAAAGCTAAATTGGGGAAACTTTTAAGCAGGGTACAAAGACCTGGAAACAACAGTCAAATCCGCTTAACTGATACAAATCGGTTAACTGAAACAAGAAATTTAATGCGAGGCTTTTTTCAACAGTTTCCATGCAAACTACTTCCGATAATTGAGCTTCGCTTAGTTAAAAACTTCTTTTATTTGAAACAAACAATCTTGACTCAAATGCATATTTTCACCTATTTAGCTATGCATAAATGGAAATATCATTGAACGCTGCCACCAAATTTTCAATTGAACACATCTCTTCGATTTGAAATGTCAAAATGGTTTTTATTTCTTCATTCTCGAACTGTTTTTTATGAAACTCTGATTATGTGAAACTAGTTTCAGTTATCCGAAGTTCATTTAAATGAGAACTCAGCTTAAATGAAACAAATTTTCTGCAATTTTAGTGTTTCAGTTAAGCGGAGTCAACTGTACCTTCTAAGTATAATTGAAATTAGAGGTGATACTTACACTCATAAATATCTATTTTAATAGGTAGGTAAAACTAAGCAAAATAGAAAAAGAAACATAAATATTGAAATAGGTAATCATAGCTATCATTTGAGTTAGTTCTTCGCATTCATTAAGAACCAATACTGGATATTGTGAATCTGTTTGTTATTGTATCAATATGCTACAAGGGCTCCATGGGTACGTTGAGAGAACAAATCGATTGCGGCAACGATTGCCCGAACGACTTTTTCGTTTGCTGAACAATTTTTCGGATTGGTTTGCAGCAAATTGGTAAATTCGCTTGGGTAAACACTTTCTGCGAACGATAAAAAGAAAAGTTTAGTGTAACACCTGTAATTGAATTGACGACCTATGGCTTACGAAGCGAGTATCTTGTCATTCCGCTGTGGTCTGTATAATTTATGACTAGCGTAGAATGCATATAAACTAAAAAAGAGAACTAATCGTTTGCTTCAAACGACTTTTGGTTTGTTGAATAGAAATTTTTGACTTCAGTTTCATTTGCAGCAAACTCTTAAATTCGTTTCGGTGAATTAATTTAAGAAACGATTAGTTATCTCTTTTTTTGGTTTCTTAATTTCTTCTTCTATCCAACCAAGTTAATCTATATAAATAAAGAATATATCGAAGGTTTGAAAAATGATATATCTAGTGTCTCTTTATTTGAAGACAAATAAAGAGTTTTAAAACAGCAAACAATCAACTAATTTTACATTAATTTTATTTACTTTAAACTGTTTATCTTTGTTCTTAGGAGATTCAAAAAGGACATAGCTTCTAATCAAATCAATTCTTTTAAGAATTCATACCTATCAAAGCAATAAAGACAAAAAAAACGATACCTAAAATGATTTCGTTTTTGGAACTTTCATAGAGCGATAGCATTCTTCTTTGTATACACTACACATAGCACATTCCAATATTAAATAGTTGGTGTCATGAATTCCGTGATAGATTCCTATAAATAATTCTTTAACGAAATTCCGAAAGAAAAATACAAATGTAAAGGAACTTTCTCTTCTTTTTCTTTAACTGCTGCTAGACTTTCCCTCTTTTGTTCATTAAAAAAAAGGATAACACTCAGTATCTCTATTGCACTGACAATGTACAAAGTTTCATGCCAAATTAAACAACCAAAAATAAGAGAAAACAAAAAAAAAAACCCCATATCCTTTCTTTTTTTGTTTGCCAAAAACATGTCAAAAAAAAAGAAGAGAAAACGCGATAGAAAGTTATTGCATGAAAGGGTAACAGCATTTTCAACCCACACATAGATATCCCAAACTGTCCTCGGTGTTCCAAAGAACATGCAACTGTTTTAAAAGGACATTCACCGAATTCACACTAGGAGGTAGCAAATAGATACCAGCCAAAAAGGATCACAAAAGAACCAGCCAGTGTCACGAAAAAAAAAAAAGAAAATAATTTTGCACACAGCAATCTATATGGAAAGCAACGCGGCTGTCGTGGCGTAGAAATTCATATTTTCCGGTTAGCATGTCTGCCAGTCAGTGCTGGTTTTTTTTTTTGTATGTTCTTCAAAAACAAAAAGTCTTACAACTAAAAGGGTAATTTCTTACTACCGGTGTTTCTGATGAGCTGTCATAAATCTTCGTTTTACCTTTTCATTGTTTTTTTTTGTTCTTTTTTACTTTTTTTTAAAGAAAAATTTAAACCCAACTGAGCGCGCAAAAAACATCCTAAAAGAGAGAACATCAAATTTCTAAAAAAATCATACTGTTTGTGTTTTGAAATCAAAGATTTTCTAGTGACAATGGTATTGTCTTATAAGTTTGTTTATGACGGTTCTATATGTGAGATAGTTGACGAGAGATAAAAAAGAGGCAAAATTGCACGCTTACTTTTTATGGTTTAATTGCACCTTAACTGAGGTGCAATCAAGGAAGGTTTTTCCTAAAAAAAAATCACTAAAATACCAAAACAAAATTAGAGACAATGGTTGTATTTTGGGAAGTTCTGTTTTTTTGGATTCTTGACTAAGATTATTTTGATAGTTGTTGTTGTTTTTTTTTTTTTTAATAGAAAGTGAGCGTAGGAAGAAGTTGAAACATGTAGTGATGTCATTTACACTTGTACGATTCAGGTACTACATCTCAAACAAAAACTGAAGTTAAAACCCCAGAAGAAAGACTGAACGGACTTAAATTACTGGCTAGTTCACGTCACATCTGTGTCAGGAAACCGAGTCATCAAATAAATCAGCTGTTCACAGCATAAACATATTATGTAATGCATACCGTGCACATCAATATCCTCCAATTTGGGTCAGAAGAACTTGGGAGTCATTCCGTAGTTCGATTATCGCCAAACTATATCGTTTTGACGATAGCTATCGCTATCATATATGGGGAAACAAATAATTACAGCTATCATCGAAACTATATGGTTTTTTTTTACAGAATCAAGCCCCAGGTTACTATCGATCCTTTTTGATAGTGATGGAAATTCAATCGTTATTTTTGAAAAAGATCGGATGGATTAATTCGCTGGTTCAGAATCCACTCGTAACAGTAACTTTCTGCGTACACATTCCTATCTTTGGTTTACCATGTGTGAATGGCGCCGTCCAATGGAATTCTGAAATTTTATTTGTTGACGCACATAGGTACCATCGGTCCGTCCAAAAATAGGACTAGACGTTGACGACAATTTGTTTGTTGCAGAAATTGGGGTCCGACTCCAACTGCTGTTAATTCAGTCAGCTTCTTATTCGATGGCTTCGTCTAGATTGGTAGTCCAAGATTCACCGTAAAATGAAAACATTTCATATCTGATGAGAAGGGCCGAGTTCTTGGGGACTCTCGTGCATTTTCTCACAAGCACAAGCGAAGATTTCGGAACGTTTTACTTTTCGTTGATGTAATGATGCACAGTTTTGTTATTTGGCCACCAAACATTGCATACTGATACTAGGAAATTGGGAAGAAAGACCATATAAACCGTAAAAGCTGATCGCATTGACTATCATGAATGCATCTTCCTCATGAAAAGGTTGGCATTCTTAATAAAGCTGTCATTGGATTTTGGATGAATAAAAAAAATTGAATCGGAGTACCTATACTTTCCGGATTCTGCTTTGCCAAGTTATAATATCAGATCAGATGAACGAAATCAAACTTTAATCCTAAAATTCGGAATGCTTACCTTAATCTCTGTAAATCTCACATAAAATCAAATAAAACTGAGTTAACTACTCCTCCAAGAACTTTTGACTTCCGACGAGTGCACTAACATTTTTTTTTTTTTGAAAGAACACTCTGACCTCTTTTGCTTAATGAGTCAAACATGATCCTGACCATCTTAAATTACTTTTAATCTTTTATTTCCATTCATCCAACCAAAAAAAAAAAAAATTAACATAATTCTTTGTTGCAAATTAATACAAGCGACTTATTTTATTTTGTTTTTTAAGGTCCAAATGGCTGTCCGAGACGTCGAGGTCGACAAACCTACACACGATTCCAAACCCTGGAATTGGAAAAGGAATTCCATTTTAATCATTACTTAACGCGAAGGCGACGGATCGAAATTGCACATGCACTCTGCCTAACTGAGCGTCAGATAAAAATTTGGTTCCAAAATCGGCGAATGAAATTAAAGAAGGAACTGCGAGCAGTGAAAGAGATCAACGAGCAAGTGAGTTATATTACCTACACATTTTTGTTGTTTTTTCTTTTTGAATTTGAAAAAAAAAAAAAATTGTCTTCGTTTCACTTCCAAATCAGTTGGAATTTATTGTATTTGTTTTAAGGAATTTCTTAATTTCTTTATTTTTTCTCGATGAAATGAAAATTTATTTGATGATGGTTAATGTGTATTTTCAAACCGATAAAAAAAGATTAACCGCATTGTTTTGTCAAGAAAACGGATCAACAAATTCAGGAAAAAAAAAAAAAAATTATTAAGATTTTAATTTCTAAAGTAATGCGTCACCAAAGATTGATGGAAATTTACTGCGAGAAAGTGACTAAAAATTTACATTGAATCGCTTTTTCTGAGTCAAGTCATTATTAATTTTATCTCATGTCACTTGGTGCCTACCTATAGAAAAGTATCTATATACAAATTGGAAATGAATGTATCTGAATGCTTCGAGACGATAATGAGTCCAATTGCTTATACAATAATCCATGATATAGTAGATATTGGTTACTTAACTTGAGCAATTTAATGACTTAATTTTAGTTTGTAAGATTAAAATCATGACACACGGTTAGTGGTTGTGTTAGTGCTGATGGTACATCGATTATTCCTTGACATTTTAATTGATTTAAAGTATAAGATTTCAATTAGTCTGATAACTTCGATTTCAAGCAAATACTTTGTATTAAGTAGAATGTAGGGAATGTGAACAAAGAATTATAGTAGCACCCAGAATTTGATAACTTTAGTTGTTTCAATTTTTTTCGCGAAGGGTTCGGCGATGACAGCATATTTTTTGCATCGTTTTTATTTCTATACGAGTATTGAAAGTCTGTTCTTTTTTGAGGTATGCCAAAATGCTCCTACATGCTCCTTTCAGTTTTTTTTCCATATTTGTACAATCAACTATTTCCAAAAATAGTTCTGCATACACTAGCTTTATCTTGTCATTTTAATTGTTATTTCTATGATTTGTGAATTTCACAAAGCTAAATTAAATATTTCTTAACAGTTTCTAGCCGAATACTAGTGCAGATCTTGGCAAGCTACAGCTTTTATATTCGAACCAGACTTGCGGTAACTTGGTAGTCCAACTTGTACAATGTTTAAAGATTGAGAGTGCCTGCCCTACATATATCTGAAGTGAATTTGACCTTCAGCGGCTGCTTCTATAGTGGAGGGAATTAAGTGGCCATAAAAATAAGATACCTACCGATTCGGCGAGAATCCTTATTTTGGTAGATTCCGGAGAATACCTGGTTTATCCAGATGCATCTTCAGAAACCTTCGATTACATTTCCATTATTTCTGGAACACCCAATATGTGCATTGAAGAAAATCAAGAAAATCAAAATCAAGAAGTTGAGCCAGTACAGATCATCACATAAGCTTTGCTTCTCGTTTTTTCTTGTTCTCGTGTAGATAAACTACTTTGCCCAGTATTTAATGAGCTTAAGATCACAGCCTAAAGTACTAGCGGCATGGGCTCAACCGCACGCCGAGGTCAGCAGAAAGTCCGACTTTTGACAGTTATTAAATTGGTATATGATAATTTCGTAATATCTAATTATTCTATTCAGTGGTTTTGAAATAAAAAAGCGAATTTACAGAGTGTCAGCTGTGTCTTCTGAGCTGTCTCGAACAGAAAAGTATATTTTTTTAGTGTTTAATGAGAAAATTTCTGTTCCGATCAGATCTATTTCGTGTTTAATGAGTATGTTTGGTACAGTTTACAACAGGATTTTTTCATTAAGCACAGCTAATGTTAATTTTAATTTGTGAACTTATTGAAGGTCAATATCCCCCTTAATATATATAGCAAACAAATGCCCGCTCAAAGCATCTCTCAGTGGACCGATAACTCTATTGGCCACACCATAATTCTGAACTTGTTCGGAACATTCCCAAGTCACTCCGACTACATCACTCCTGTTCTACTGAAAACGGGGTATGTAGTGGAGTGTACTCAGATAGACTAATCCTTAGTCTCCCTTCCCGCCTGCCAAACCATTGTAGCGTATTTCAAGCGGAAATGCTTGCGGTAAGAGACGTTTTGTCTTCGCTTAAGGAAAACGTGATGATATTTAGTTTGGATGTCCGCATCTTCTCAGAGAGTCAGACTGCTTTAAAGTGTCTTTTGTCTCTCTTGTATCAGTCTTTTCAAACTCCATCACAGCCGAACAAAATTTCATAGTAGGCAATCAAATCACCGATCCCTTGCGTAAAAAGTGAAGCTGTTGATCTTGTACTAAGACTTGAATATAATATTTAAAAAAAAAATATGAAAATATGTTTGGTATGCATAAGTCCTTAAATTAATTTTCCATTTTCTTTCCATCTCTTCCAGGCTCGACGTGATCGTGAAGAACAAGAGAAAATGAAAGCTCAAAACGAAATGAAATCCGCCCAACACAATGCCAATAAACAACAAGATCATCAACAACATTCAATTGTGTCTCATAATTCTTCTGGCCATCTTCATCATCCTGTCGGTTTAAATGACTCCAAATTGGGTCTTGGTATGGGTGTTGGTGTTGGTAGTAATTTAGGAATGATGAGTGCGCTCGACAAAAGTAATCATGATCTGTTAAAAGCAGTTAGTAAAGTAAACACATAAATAAGTTATAAATATTATAATTAATTAATGTAAACCCTTCCTATTATACTCCCTAAAAAAACAAAAAAAAAAATTTAAAATATTATTAAAAAAAAAAATATAAATCCACCTACATTTTAAAATTAATTTAAAAATAAAAAAAAAAAATAAAAAAAATATAATGTTAATGCAAATGCAAAATAATTATACAAAACAAATATTAAATTTGCAAAACATAAATAAAGTTTATAAGAAACGACTGCAATAGATCTACGTAAGAACAGACTATAAATGAAAATATAAATAAAATTTAAATTGCAGTATATATAAATGTAAAAAATAAAATTAAAAACAAACTTAAATTAATACATTAGGCAATAATAATACAAAACAAAAAAAAAAATAAAATCGTAAAAATTAGTTTTTGATATAATATATAAAGAAAAACTTAGTTATATATAGTTTTTTTTTATTTTTTGTTTAATTTCGTAGAAAACTTATGTAAACAAAAATTACACAATTATTCTGTTTTCTTTAAGAAAATTTACTTAATTATATTTTATTTTATTTTTGTTTTTAACTTCGAAAGAAGAAAATTGGCGATATTAAAATTAATATTATATTTCTTTATATATAAATATTAATAATTATTAAATGTACATATTTTTTTTTAAATATAATTGATTGCCATAATATGATTGTGTTATTAATTTTATGTTTAATGACTTTTCCACAGACTAAGTCAGTTCGTGAAATATTATATAAAAAAAGTAACAAATACAAAATAAAAACACATAGTTTCTCTTATGTATAAATGTATTATTTAACAAACAACAACAAAAAAAAAAAACATAAACATAAAAAGTGAAATTAAATAATTTTATCTGAAGGTGTGTTGCATACCTTTTTACCTTTAACTAAACAACGTACAGTGAGTTTAATTGCCAGTGAATGTTATATAAATTAGTTAAACTGATGAAACAACAGACATAAAAACGTAAAACAATTGCTTTGACATTGTTAAAAAAAAAAATTATAAAATTGCAATACAAAAATAATATGTAATAAAAACATGTCTTAAACATAAAAAAATTAAATAAAAGGAAACTACAAAATTAAGGCTTTCTAAGAGCCAAATCAACCCATATACGTATTAGATAATAAGGCCAAAATATTATTGTAGATATAAATATATATTATATATTTTACTGAGTGAATATAAGAATATATAGGAACAACTAAATAAAAAAAAAACAAGAACCTAAACAAAATACGTAGAATATGAAACAATACACATTTAATATACACCATGTTACTATTATCTCCAAATTAAAATAAATTAAAAAATAAAAAAAAAAAACAAACATTCTTAAAAATAATAAAATCAATAAATATTATATAACACAACAAGAAAAAGAAAAAAAAACAGAACAAATTTGTACACGATTGGATATTAATTTTCATTTTCTTTTAACAAAAATAATTTGTTTTTCTTCTTTAATAAAAGTGCATTGTTTTAATTTTGTTTTTTTTTTCTAAATAAAATAATGTGCTACACAAAAAAGGTGATATTTTTTTTAAAACGTATTATTCAATTTCTGTTTATGATTTATTATGTTTTTTTTTATATAAACTTTGTTATATATAAATATAGTTTTCATCAAATTGGTTATACTACTATTAAACAAAGAGAAAAGAAAAAACTAATTTATCATTCTGTTTTAATTAGATTTTTTTTCCTTCCTTAATAATATCAAATTTATTTTTGCCATTCTAATTTTTGTTATAACAAAATTTATAGAAAAAAATTTACTTTTTAAATGTTGATTTATAATAATAATAATTTAATAATTTTGTTTCTTCACGTTTTGATAGTTTTTTTTTTTTTGTTTTTGTTTTCTTATATTGAAATAAAACTGTAAAACAATTATAATCATAATTTAATATTAAAAACCTAATACATACTTATAATATAATTATTGACAGATGGAATATATACTATAATAATTATAGTTTATGAAATAAAATAATAATTGAAAGGACGAAGAATTAAAAAAGAAAAAAAAATGAAACATAATCGAAATAAAAATATTTATAATTTTCTTATTTCAAAAATAAAATGCAAATTTGAGACTTAAAAATACTTAAACAAAATTTGTTTTTCATTATTTTTGTTTTTATTAATATGATTTTTTTTTAAAATTTATTTATTTATTCAAACAATCTTGGTTTTTTTAATCGTTTAACAATTTGGCAATTGAGAATCCGTTTGTTTTGCATGGTTGTATGTTCTCTTATACCTTCCTGATTGTTTAAAACTAAATTTACCTAATATGGATACTTTTGCGTTATAAAATACGTAATAACAAGTAAAAGGGTTGTCCAATTAAAAATGTGGTGGTCTGTTACAAGCAGTTCATTACATCAAATGTTTTGCGTTAAGGGAATTAGGGTTGAGGAATAATTTCTTTTGAAAAAGAAACATTCGAAGAGTAAACGTCTTTTGACCCCTGAAATCGTACTCAAGAGTTGAGTGTTAGGTTTACGAATTACACAAGAGTTCATCAGTTTCTTTCTCTAAAGTCTAGAAAAACTAGTGTATTGCAGCATAGTTTTTTTTCTTATTTTTATAAATATGTTTCACTAGGTATATTTTAGAGCCGTATTTATGGTACATACATAGATGCTGTGTAGGTCTCTAAGACTGGGGTTTATATCCATTCGAATAACATACAATAAACCCCAGTCTAATATAGATTGAAGTTTAAGAACGAATGCGCCCCATTATATATAAGTCATTTCTAAATTCTAAAGAATTTATAACCATAAGGTTGTTCGCAACACAAATTTAAATGAAATTTTTTTGTTAGATGAATTCTTTTGATGATATTTTTGAAAATTAATTTATTTGATCTAAAAGTAAGGGTACCCACTACTTAAATACCATTATGATTGCTTATGATGAAATACTTACCACAAAAATAGCAACAATAAAATTGTTACCTACCAAATATGTACAATAGCCAAGTTTTCGAGAGACCTCGTACATAAAGTTCAGATAATAAAAAACTAACATGCAGCCCTACAATTAAAACTTACTGAAAATCGATTTACTTTTTTACGTGTAGTAAAAGTGCGTTGGGTTTGTATTTGTTTGTATTTTATTCGTATAAAAAACTCTTAACATCAGTTAATACTCATAACCAAAAGTGACATTATACAAAATTGGTTTTTAATAATAGTTATAACAAACATTAAAATATATTTAGGTTTTTCTTAAGGCCTTATGTTTCTAGGCAGAATGTTAAATAATTGAACTCCTTTGTAAAGCAGGTTGTTCTGCGTGTCAGTTCTTCTATAGATACAGTGGCAATCTAAAATCCCGGTATTCCTTAAATTATAAGAACAAATTGTTATAAAACATACATTTCGTTGTAAATAAACAGGATAAAGATTGTTTTTAATTTTAAAGATTATAACTAAAACATACAATTTTTAGACTTTGTTCAACATTGGATTTGTTAGCATTTCTTTAATTGGAGTTCTAAATTCACTCTTGCACAGTTTTCATAGCTCTATTTTGCAATATTTGTAATTTTCTAACGTTTTCTGTATTTGACATACATAATGATAGATGAGCAATAATCAAAATGGGGAAGAATCAAGCAGTGAGTTAACAATTTCGAGTTATGTTTCTACGAATTCTTTTGAAAAACCCTATATAACCTTAAATACTTGATTTGACAAATACATTCGACAACTTCATTGTTTACTTTTACGTTGATATTGGGTTCACTTCTATTTAGAAACATGCTTTTAGTCTTGTTAACGTTTAGTTTCAACTTATTTTGTACAAAGTTTTTAGGTTAAATGCTTTGAAACAATTGGTATAGGTACTTGGGATGATTTTCGTGAATTTTTGTCAGCTTTACTTCTATTGAAATGTAAACATGGCTCACATTATTTTTTTTTTTACTTTCAAAATCCGTTTATTATTTGTGGTTTTTAGTCAAATAAAAGTTTTTTTTTTTGTTTTTTAATATAGAAACTTCGACTGATTTCGAAACATTTTTGTACAGGCTTTTTGTTCCCCTTCTTGAATTATTATGTTTGGATCTGAATCGGTTGAAGGGGAACCTTAATCATAACAATTTATTCATTTCTATTCATCAGAAGAGTTTTCAACAAAATATTTTCTGAAATAAAAACTTTCTGAAAGGTTAGAATCTTTCTAGCAGATATAGTCGTACACGGGTGAATTTACTGATATTCTGTAATATTTTTTCGCTTCGACTTAAATAATTTCATAGCTTGGCACTTGTAATTTGGACTCTACTTATATGTGGGTCTAAGGGTAGTTACTTCAGAGTCTGATAGGAATAGAAACAAGTGAATTTGGGATCGTTCACAGGGCCCGTATTACAAATTCTAAAACAAGGGCAAGAAAATGATGACAAAGTAAAACGATAGTCACGACTTTAACCGATCAAAAACAAAAAAGAGGGATTTTGAACGATTATCGTTATTCAAAATACGGGTCCTGTATTCTGTACCTAGTGATTTGGCAGAGACTGTGATAGAGACAGTAGTTACATTACTTAAACACTATTATTATAGGTAGGTACTCTTACCTTAATGCAGCAAAGCAGCCTTTGCCTAAGTGCTGTTTACAATTATTGTGCTAGAATCACTTCACTCTGAATTCGTTTTTGTTGAGTTTGCACAATCTTTTGAATGTTAAGGGAAGGTTCTTCTTTGTTCTTTCACAAGTATACTGGTACATTAATGGAACTGCTTGGAATATATTTATTTAGATTGTAGGAAAAGTATGATTTCGTGGTAATTTTTTTTACTTCGTTCTGAACTCCATGAGAAAACTTCGAACTTCTGAAAACATAGTTGCACATCTAATTCTATTATCCGGTTTCCACGTAGTTTTTTTTTTGTAGCAGTTTTGTATATTAAAGTGAAAGAGCAGTTAAATAATGCCTCTAAATTTTAGAATAGATTGAAAATCGGATCACAAATTTCTTAAAACTACCTACTATTATATTTTTTGGTAAATTTTCTAACGATTTAAGTTTTTTTACAACCAAGAGAAGTAATTGTACTTAAGGAATAATTTGCCTTTTTGAATATTTATGCAGCTCCAACTTCAAAAGCAAGTAGCTATATGGCTACTGACCCGTGAATTGAATTGATCTTATATCCTGCTACTTCCTTTTGAAAAACTCAGCTAATTTATAGAATATATCTGTTCTTTAAGAAAATGAAATGCCAGACCCCAGTTGAATGTTTTTAGAAAATCAAGTAGGTAGGTATAATTATAACAGCGAATGGTGTGAATCGTATGTTTGGATAGTAACATCAATATGTACATTGACAAGAAAAAACCTTAGTACAATAATTTAAAACAGCTCTATAGCCTTGAACCATTATAAAAATACGTGCACATTAGTTCTTAACTGGTGCTGGAACTTGGATATGTGTGAAGTGAGAAAGAAAACTCATCATCAAAAATAAGTATCATTGCTAAAAAATTGGTATATATTTGATATATCTTTAAGGGAGTTTATCACATAAAACTATTGAAGGACAATTAATTATTTCGATACCTTCCCGTAAGAATTTATCAAGCAACACTTTTTTCTAAAATGACTTTTTGATGCGAACCTATACTGTGTGCTAAGGTTATAAGGTTACCCTATTAAACTTATCAAGGAAACCAGTGAGAAAATATGGTTTATAGGAACCTCCAAGTTTGCTCAAAATAATTATACTTGATGACATATGTAATTTGAAAAGGCCATTATCGTATGCGACAAAACATCCAGACAAAAAAATTGATGAGTATCGCTTAGTTTAGCCAAAATTGTTGCTTAGTGCAACGATGCAACTAGAGCTTGGGATATTTTTGTGGCTTAACATTCCTTCTAGACATGATTGTTTTTCATTAGAAATATTTGTAAAAAGTATTTTCAAGGATTTTAGCCTTGTGAACTGTATTATTTGTTAGACAAAATGAATTAAGTGACACAATTGTGACCCTGTTTCTTGTATGACCATTGAAATGGTTCAAGTGCCATTTACCATTGTAAATATTAAGCAAAAATGCAAGTTAGGTATACAGTTAAATTCAAATAATATTTAACTGATAATGCCTATAGTTTTGTTTTTTTTTTTAAAAACGATCTAACAATTCGAAACTTAATAAAAATGTTTCCTACACAAGCTATTGTTTTCGAACTTCTCCTTAGCTAACTGATAAACAAAAATTAAATATACGTAAATACCTATTCATACAGTAATAAAATAAAAGTTTATTAAAAACTTAAATATATATATTTTAATTGAAACACACACAATTTTAAAATAACATTATCTACTTCGAAATGTTTCTATACAAATTTTGTTTAAATTTTAAGAATCACTAGCATTGGTTTTGATATAATTCTGTGATAAGATCTGGAAAATTATTTATTTAAAATGGATAAAAAGTAGTTAAAAAAACGAAAATAAAACGTACATTTGGAACTCGAAGAAAAATATTTAAACTAAACAAAAAATCCCATCCATACTTCAAGTTCGAAATTTCAAAAAAAACTACACCCACATATACATACATACATAATATTTACACTCTATAAAAATAATTACATAAAATAGAATTAAATTCGAAATAAACTAAATTCTGCATATTCAAAACTGGAAATACGTAACTCTTTAATAACAATTAAAAATAAAAACTATGAAAAAAAAATAACTTTAAATTTAAGATTATTTGTAGAGAAATAAAAAAAAATTGTAAATTATTCGGATATGTTTGTAAGAAAGTGTATTTCATTATAGCGCAGTATTTATATGAGAGAGGAGAAGAATTATTTTCAAAAAGTGTTGTTCATCTATAAGTAAAAAGCGAAAAAACACAAAAAAAAATTAACCTTGTATCTCTATATTTAATAAATATAACTTAACCTAAATAAGGCTTATTAGTATTAAAAAGTATTTATTATACTTATTAAATTTTAGTATGAGCTATATTAATAAATACCTAATTAATTGATTAATTAATTACTAATACAAGAAACTTGATTTTTTACTTACAATTTTGTGGCATATATATCCTTTTACTTTTTGTGTACGATCCAAGTTTGCTAGACTTTGTCTTTAATCCATGAGAGACTTACTTTTTTGCATAATTGATGTTTAGTGTTTTGCTGTTATAGGGGTCAGTTATAGTGATAAGGAAAACGCATTAGGAAAAGTTGAAACTATATGAAATTGAATACTTTTTCCTGATGGTCGTTTATAGCGATTTCTTGTTGCTGATTGAAATGGACATGAAAAAGTTTTTCGTATGCAATTCTGTCAGTGGAACAAAGGAAATTCAAATCAAATCATTGGAACAATTTGTTCCATTTTGAAAATTTAAATTAGCTGGCACGCAAAATGAATTTTGCGTCAGGAAAATAACGAAATGCAGTTTATACAATGAATATTAATTCTATAGTTAAATTTATAAGCACAAAAAATTCTGTTATTTATTTGTCATCGATTAGTGTAGTAATTGTGTTTCAAATTGATTGAAAACAACCTAAAAAATCCATTAGAATATCATTCCGGATTTGTTTTACTGATCGCTATAACCGCCCCATATAGATGGAGCGTTTGGAAATTAAAGATATTTGCAGTTTTTAAATAGAACAGATCTTTCCAAGAAGTTTGTTTCAAAACGGTTGACTTGTAGTAGGTATTGGTTTCGTATCAAAAAAATATTGAGCTTTTAGTCAAAACCAACATTACGATGATAGAGAAGTCCAAAAAAGTGGGTTTCGTCAAATCCGTCCGTCGCGTCGTCGGTCTGTGCTTTTGTGCGTCCTTCTGTACTTATTTCCACTGCCCAAACGCGTCTTCAAATCCTGTGATTTTTATTTAATTTCGATGTTTTTTTTTTGTTTTTGAATATCTCATTTAGAACGAGTACCTCCCATATAACGTTTTTGAGCTATTTGAGTTTTCTCGAAAACGACTCTAACGATTTTGATTAAACTTTTTAACTAATTTCTTCTTTAAAGATAAATTTTTAGAATTTTTTTTTTAAAAATCGTTGCAGCCGTTTAAAAAAACAAAAAACAATTTTTGTAATACGAAATTTTCAAACGATTTTTCAAAAAAAAAAATTGGTAAGATTATTTATCAACATATTAAAACTAAGTTTTGAAAAAAAAAATCATTGACCAATAATCGAAAAAAGTAATAATTAAAAAAAAAAAAAACTAAAATTTCAATTTAAGTTAATACCTACATAATAGCTTTGGACTACATGAGCTTCGAAGTCAATTTTTATCAAAGTATTGGCCAAAGACTGGTATTCGGCATCCATACCTTGGATACATTAGGGTTGTGGATCGAGTAAATGTGGTCTTGGAACGTTTGCCTTCTTGTGATTGAAGACATGCAACAGATGTACTAATTTAAGATCTAGCGACGAAAAATAAACACCATAATGTGCAAGGATACATTTTGCCTATTATTAGTTAAGAAAAAATCCATCTGGCCGAAGTCGAAAGTGGGGCGGAAAGAGTGAGTGGTGCTTTAAACATGCAATTTTCTTAGCAAAAAGTCATCGGTGCAAGGCTGAAAAATTCGAATATCATAGCTTGACCAAGCGTTGCCAGATGTCATCAAACCTAATAAAATAATAAAAAAAAATTTGTAAGAAACCTGATGAGATACAAAACTGAAAATTTATAAATTTATTTATTTTATTAATTGGCACCATAATAGGTTTTGTTAATATTTATATGGAGGTGATAAAATTTAAGCGTGAGTGGCTGTTAAAGGGTTGCCAGAAGTCATATATTAAAAATGAAAAATTCAAGTCTTAAAATTCGCATAACTAGAGCTGCTATAAGTATGTTGTACACAAATAGTTTTTTGCATTGTTTATGGAAAACAAATTGGCAAAAGTGAAGGTTAAGTCATAGGGTTGCCAGAAGTCATTGAATTTGTAATTTTAAAATAACATATTTAAAAGTCTTGATAACATTTAGAAAGTATAGGTTTAGCCAGGGTAGGTTGCCAAAGGCATCAAACCTTAATTTAAATTAAATCTTAAGAGGTATTAATCTGAAAATTGATAATTAAGTAGCATTTATACATAGTGCTAACAGAACAAAATAACAAGAGCGTAAGATCAACCATAGGGTTGCCAGAAGCCATTTTGCTTGAAATCTTCAAATCAATGTTCTTAGAAAACCTGAGGATTTACTAGGTAAAAAGTGCAACTATAGCTTTTATTGATACAATGAAGGCGGTTATTTGCCAGAAGTGTTGCCTTAACCATAGGGTTGCCATAGTCATCAATCCGGAAATCTTATATATAAACTGCAAATTATTTACCTATAAGCAGTAGGTACTAAGAAATACTGAAACCGTTTATCTCAGAATTAGGTACTCTTAAGAGTACGATACACCCAAGAAATACAAGGGATATTTCAGTAGGTAATGACGCCATCATGGCTATGGCTACGTTTTTGGTAACCGATAAATGGACGTTAAGGCAGTAGAAAAATTGCAAAATGCCTTCAACACAGTCACAGAATCTGTGAACAACTAAACTTGAAATATAGACAAACTTACTTCATAAGGATTGCTAAAAATTAGCATTTTGCAAACAATTTCATCTGAAATAGAAGCTGTGAAAGCTGAAAGTCTTACTCTTACGATTCTCTATGAATATCTGGTTTCCCGCGTGAACTGATAACTACGTTCGACAAAAAATATAATTGTATAATATTCATTTACGGTTGAAAAAGGAAACAGAAGTTTGAAATTTTCGGTGTAACAACTCACCTACTGTTAAATTCTTTACAAAAATGTCTACAAAAATGAAAATCGATGTTGAGTACCTACTTAAGTCTCAGATTTTTATAGGAATGTAAGAGGAATCCAAACTCACATAAATTCGAATTACTTTCTATAACAGTAATCAGGCAACAAATCAAATCAAATATTAATTAAATCCTCTACAATACAAATGCTTAATCTTCACCTAAGTCAACCATTAATTTTCCACCAAAACTTCCATTTATCAAGTGACAAATGGCACTCTGGGCAATCGAGAAACACCTTGCTCCGAATATATATATAATGGCAATGTAGATCCTAATTTTATACATAATAACATTTATGTAATATATCAGCAAATATTTGAACGGGGGTTGGTATAGAAAGTAGAGAAGAAAACTACCCTTGCATCAAAGGCAGTGAATGTGTAAAACAAAAAAAAATATATCGTCAGGGAGCGTAGGTAGAGAGGAATAATGGACATTATGCAGACAGACAGGGGAAAAAAAGAAACAAAGTCGTATACCAACACGACTTATCCCTCTGGGTTAGCATGGTGTACCTGGTGTTTGGGAAGTGAATAAATTAGTCTCATGGGTGTAATTTTATTAAATCAACTAAAATTTGCAACGTTGGCTCCTTGGATTCCTTGTTTTTTTTTCCTTATTTTTTTCTTTTTTCTTAGTAAGCTTTGGAAAGAAGAGCAGAGGAGGGAGTGAGATTACATTCAACCTTCGTTTTAACGTTTGCAAAACAGCATCCCCTTGCGAAAACAAACAGTGTGCGACTACTGTGAAAAAGTCCACAAAAGAATGAATATAAGGTGTGAGCCAAGAGGGTTCAAATAGTTAAATTTAGACTTAACAGAGCAGAATATAAATTAAAGTTAAATAATGGAAGAACGTAGAGGTTTCAAGTAGGGAGGAAATAATTTTGTCGCGTTATAAGTTGACTTTTTTTTCGTATACAATATAAAGAGGTAGTCAAAGGGGGTGTGATGGAAAAGTAAATTGGTTCTTTAAATTTATAGAAACCGAGCTCTGCGAAATCGAAAATAATATTTGTACCTCATAAAGAGGTCTAAAATACGATAAAAATAAAATAAAATAATATTTTGTATCAACTCAAAGCTCAATATACGAGGTTGGGAGGCATTAGCAGCATTCCTTTAAGTGAAAAAAAATTGTTAGAAAAAAAGTATATTATCTTGAAATAAAGTCAATAAAATTAACTTTGAGGTATAAAAAGCTGAAATTAAGTTTTTTCCTGCAAAGCTCTTATTTTTATGATAAGTGTAAAACGTTAAATTTAACGCAAATTGTTATTGATTTCTTCGATCCAAGTGAGTTCATGGCCTTAGCCCCATCTTGTTGGAAGGCCAATTTAAGACCCAATGTCTACGATCAAGAAAGCATTCTACAAAATCAATGAAGAGCCTTCAGTATAGGTAGATATGAAAATTATCCTAATTTTATGAAGTTTGAACTTTGGAACTAAACGGCGCACTATAGATCAAAAATCTATAACTTTTTTGTTTTTCAAGATGTTGACATAAAATATTATAGGTAAAATGTTTAAAACAATCAATTCTGTTATATGTCAGCCAAAAAAGAAAATTCTTTTTTTTTATTTTTGAACTTTGAAATCTAATTTTTTAAAAAAACGTTCATTTAATCAAATTTATTTTAAACGTAATTTAAAGAAAAAAGTCTTTGCATTGAGAAAAATATAGCGCAGTATCGTAAATGATCGTACAGAAATTATATGATGCCCATTATATTTTTTTTTTTTTTTTATTTATACTATATTTATTTTTACGATACAGAATTTTACCTATAAATTGAAGTGCACGATAAAAGTCGTAATTTCAAGGTCCGCAAATATCGGCAGCTGATTTTACATATATGTTATAGGTAAATAACTTGCTTAAATTTATTATAGAACCTAGGCAACAGAAGCTAACCCTCAAAAGTTTCGTCAAAATCAAAACATCAAGAATTTACGAATATAATATTTTGATATAATTTTACGGCGTCATTGAATTGTCTTTAAATGTAATAACAGTAACAGTAACTGTTTTTCGAAATATGTATAAAAATAGGGCTCTTTTTCTTGGGCTAACACTGGTAACATTAGTTTACGAATTTTCGGTTCATAGTGAGTACCTGCACAAAAAATTACTTTTTAGTTTAATTTTGGGTCGCTGAAGAAGAAAATGACACTCATTAATTTTTCCAAAGAAGCGTTCTCGAGAACGAGATATCATCAAAAAACATGTTTTTTTTGCTCTACTTTCATATTTTAGCATAAATATCAATAACGGTAATTCTAATTTTTGAAAACTTAAACTTCTTGAAAAGATATTAATTCCCCCTTTCCAACGATATCTTGTTTTTGTTAATCGGAAAAGTAATAATCGAGTAACAGCGGCGCAAATTGTACAAAAACATGATTTTTCGACGATTTTGGAATATTATTAGATTTCAATCGTTCCGTTAAGAGAGAAGCCAAAATATTAAAAATACCTACTTTTAAGGTTTCAGGATATGCATAAAAATCGCACGAAAAATGTGAAACTTATAAGACATTAAGTGAAGGCAGACCACGTCGGATTCTTAAACAAAATATGGTTTCGGCGAACAATATTATACTTTTCTCCGATTTAATGCCCGTGTTTTGGTATAAAAAAAAAAACTAAAATGAAATGGTATGCATTCACTTAATTTCTTTTAACTTGTATGCAATAAGACTTTACAGTTTTGTAAAATTATTATCTTTATCCTGAAACCTTAAAAGTATTTTAAATATTTTTATTTCTCTCTTAACGGAACGATTGAAATCTACCATGTTTTTGTACACTTTGAGCGGCTGTTACCCGATGGTTTCTGGTCCGATTAACACAAAGAAAGAGGGAAACAATATCTTTTCAAGAAACTTTAGTATTCAAAAAATTAGAATTACTGTTATTGATATTTATGCTAAAATATGAAAAGAGAGCAAAAAAACATGTTTTTTTTGCTGATATCTCGAGAACGCTTCTTTGGAAAAAATGAATGTCATTTTCTATGCCAGCGACCCGAAATTAATCTGTAAAATATTTTTCTGTACAAGTGCTTTTTTCGTGTAAACTAAAAAAGTTATCGAACGGTCAAAACTTGCATTATTAAAACACAATTTTAGCAAAATTTCCTAATGTCATTTCCCTACGCCAATTATGGACTTTCATTATGTTTAACGCAAAGTATTATTAGGTTAAAATTAAAACCAAAATCAATCATTATTTACAACATTTCTAAAAGTGTTTTCTGATCACATCTTGTATGGACATTTTCCATAGTGCGGCGGCAGTGGCGCGGGCGGCCGGAGGTGGAGGGCTGCACTCGGAAAACCGGACCGAATTGATCAAAATGGTAAACGATGAAATAGTGTCTGTGCCTGTTTGTTGGCATACTAGTAATTCATAAGGCCACAAGAAATATGCTATCCTAGAGCCACGTTCAACAAAATCTTTCATAAAAAAAAAACGAAATGGAGACCGAACTAAAGTTTTTCGAAATGATTCATAGTGGGTAAAAATATGAAGTAAGATAGGAAATGAGGCTGGGTCACGTGGTAGGTTAATCTGGAAAATTAAATTGAGCTTCGTTGCATTATAAATAACCCGTTTATGAAAATATTTAGCAGCTACAGAGAGGACAAAAAACGGTATCTTGTTGAAGAAGTAATATTCTTTCTTGCAACTTGGTGAGTGTTGGTACTCTCAAAATTTGGAAGTTTCATCAAAAACTAATTACTGCCAGTAAAATTTTTGGGTAGAAAGACGAAGTTTTTCCGTTACCTACTTTCTATCTCAATAAGTTTACTGAGAGTCATTAGTTTTTCATGAAACTTCTATAAGATGACAACTTTATCAAATGCACTCAACACTTACGAAGTTTTAAGAAAAAATATTACTTCTTCAATGAGATAAACGGCATTGAAAGTGCTTTTTTGTCCTCTCTGTTACTTTGGAATAGCCGACATAAACAAATTCAGGTGCAGATAAAAGACAACCTATCCACTAATTCCAACCGTTTCAGAGAAATAAATCGATTTGTGTTTTTTCAAAATGGCTGAAATATATTTGCAAAAACGAAATTTTGCTTGAATTTTCGTTACGACATGTAATGTTCTTTGCTTTCATTTTATTTCAATTAGGTATATGTATATGGAAAAAAAGGTACATATATGAAAAAAAAAAACATCAATTGCTGCTAATTTATTTAACTTTTCGTCCTTTTGTTAACATGTTTTTGAAAGAAGTGAGCAAGTCGATTGTGTATTTACCGACTTCAGTAAAGCCTTTGAAAAGTTGTGGCATAAAATAATAAAAATAATAAAATAATACATAATCAAGGTTACAAGGTTATAATTTCTTAAATTGAATATCATCATATTTAAGAAAATTGGGTTTATAATGTTGTTTCTCGTAATGAGTGTTTAAATCAATTTGTTGTTAGTTTTGGCGTCCCTCAGGGCAGCCATTTAGTTCTTATTTTATTTGTTTTGTTTATAAATGACTCAGATAGCTAAAATATTCGTCTGTTTTAATGACATTAATCTTTTCAAAAGTATTAAATCTACTTCTGAGTGTCTGTTCTTACAAGAAGGTTTGTGTTCTAAGATTCTAAAGAAAATTTTTGGTTTGAGACATAAAAGCCAAAATCATGGAAGTAGGAAATTTCACTGTCGAAATTATTAAAAAATCAACTTTGAGTTTAGTTATAATTTAGTAGTTCCTAAACGTGCAGAACTCAAAATTATTTAACTTTTGATTTATCGCAAAATACTGTAATTTGAGTGTATATTCATTTTAAAAGTGTATAAATTCCAATAACTAAGGCAAAATTAGTATAAGTTGTTAGAATGCAATCAAATAAAGTTTTTAATTAAACAAAAGAAATCGTATGAATATTTATATATATTTTTTTTTCTGTGCATACAAATATGTAGATTAAACATAAAATTTCAATTTATTAATATTATTTTTTAAGTTTTTAAATTATTATTTTATAAGGGTAGCAATTATAGTATTAGTGCCACATTGGTAAATGTTGAATTACCTCATAAAAATTAAGTTTTTGCCGTTAAAAATGCATTAATTAGCGTTCCCGTAAATGATGAAGGCATAAGAAGATGATGCATATGTTCCCAAAACGATTGTGGTGGTCATATAACCTTTTGGTATGTCTGTCCTTAAAAAAATACCTGTGTCTATTATTCCAAAATACCTACGATATACATTCAAGTTTTTTTCACTAATTTTTTGCGATAAGGCACCATATTGAAGATATATTGGCATTAGATTCTGACTTAATATACCAAAAATTTTCAGATTTGTTTCGAGAATAATGTATAACTCATTCATATTCTAAAAGCGTTCGCGGAAATGACGTTTTGATCATTATCATCGTTATTTTCTTTATAAAAAAAAATCAAACGAAATATTTTTCAGGTTATAGTGCTCTCGATTTCACATCATAATATTGATACAAAATTACAATTTTAATTCTTTATTCGTCCTAAAACAGGCGTTCCCGGAATGACGCTTAATTGATGTAGGTACGTTCTTTATATATCAAATTGAACTTCAATTACCACTTTAATTCAATTTATTCATGCAGAAAAATATTTATGGCACTATTAACAAATTCCATAAGTTTCGGGAAAAACCATTTGTAGCGCCATCTGAACGTTAAATGAATAAAAACGAATGTCACTTTAACTACATTGAGGCATATCTCTTTGGCCAACTTTTATTCAAATAGAAATAACGATTCTTCTCAGTTTCTTGCAAGGACACTTTAGAATTCAGGAAGAACATTTTGCCTTAGTATACAAGTAACTAGATATAATTGATTTTAGTGTTTTTCTTTGAATTGAAGAAATTGAAGATTTATCGTAAACTATTACTGGATCATCAGAAAGGTATTGCAGATTTTCCGAATTTAGTTAGCAGCTGATAAATATTGGAAAATCAATCAGAAAAAAGGGTGAACGATTCAGCTAAGTTGCTTATTACCTATTTTTTCGGTGCAATGAAATAAAGTCCAATGTAAAAATGAAATTTTGGACTGTATTGCATTTTTAAAAGTGCAATAAGGTCCAAAACGATTTTGAACTTTATTTCACTCTTGAAAGTGCAATAAGGTCCAAAACTAAAATGAAATAAAGTCCAAAGATGAAAAAATTTAGCGAAGAGAAGATAATAAAAAGCTACAACATTCTTACCATTTAACTTGATCTTAAATTTTAAGCAAAGTGTTAACCTATTTAATATTATTGTATCGTATACCCCGCTCATGCAGTTTAATTGTCTTAAATGCCTCGTTAGCCAGTTAGCTGGCCCTCCAGATCTTCATCAACTTGTGTGTGATATATATGACATATATGACAAAGAAAAATGCAATAAGAAAAATGCAATAAAGTAATAAAGTCTTATGGCTTTGTTGCATTTTAAAGAGTGAAATAAAGTCCAAAAATTTTTAATATATATTTTCAAGAGTGCAATTAAGTCCAAAATTTCGTTTTGGACTTTATTACATTGGACTTTATTTCATGACACCATTTTTTCTTACCTTTCCGGAATTATTTTAACACAGATTAGTTAAAATTAAGACAAATTATTATTAAAACTTATAATAAGCACAGGTATATGCTATTAAGATTTTTATGCAAATTTTAGATTGCGTCGCTGAAGATCTACAACCCTAAAATAGCAATTAAGCAAATATCACATCTATCTATAGACATTAAGAGAGGCCATAGAGGTATTTATTGCTCACTACCATCCATATAAGATCACGTTCAAATTTCATTAAATATATCCTCGAATCGTTTAATTAAATTTCATTAATGCGCCACGATATACGAGTGTATAAGCACAGACGAGAAGAAAAAAACAATGAAAACCAAATGGATTATCTTTATTGAAAAGGCTTGCTAAAGTTATCCTCGGGTAGCTCTTTCATTGCCTCTATGGTGATATTCTTTATTGAGCACTACTTCAGCTTTCTTGCCACGTACTTGGAGGATTCATTCCTTTACACATACACCATCATATTATACTCTCCACACATACCTAACAGAATACGAGATCTCCTTTTTTTTGTGCTTCTTCTTCTTATTAGAAAAGTTTCGGAACATGGAACAAACGGTGCCAGGAAGAGGCGGTTAGCATCTTTTACCAATAATATTTATCTTTTATTTACGTTATATCATTATGGATATCCTTTCTCCCAAAAAGCACAGACAAGAAGCATTCAAAGTTATATACGCCCAAATTCGGTGTGTTGTTGTAGGATAGGTATAGAATGAGAAGTGGGGAAACCTAGTGTATCGGGTCGGGAATGATAAAAAGGATGTTGTGTTGAAGATCAACGTGCCTATACAAAAACTTTTGCCAAAGTATTTTTAATATAAGACCGAATGACAAAATGCTATTGCCTCGTTTATGATGATAAATGCGTCAAAAAGGACATCCTGCATACAGAGAGATATCGAGAATCCTGGTCCTGGTTATGGCTTATGGGGAAAGTCGAAGGACGAGATTAGGGTGAGTGAAAGAGCTGTGCACAGGTTGTCCATATTATTTATATTATATTTTCATATTATGTTCGGGATGATAACATTATTCCGCCGAGATCTATTTTGATACAAATGCATGCACACTGTTTGCATTTTTAAAGCAAGGTTTTTTTTTTTTTTTTTGATGGTATGGTGTTTTGCTTGGAAAAAAAGTTCACCCTATATTATTAATGTGTGAAAGCATAAGGGGCTGACATCTGGTGTTGTCATTTTCTAGAAGCATGACATTGGCTGATGCAAAAGAAATGAAACAACTTTCAACGATTTGTTACAGGGGATTTTATGTAGATAAGTGTCTTATGCAAAACTTGTAAATTATATTTCAATTATTTAAGGTACGTTTGAAGAAATTATGGGGAGTCAAACATATGTAAATTATGAGTATAATTTTGATCCAATTATGCTATAGAGATTTTCTAATGGAAGCAATGTATAGTCCCATTTGGTTTTTAAACGAGTTTCAAATTTTAAATTTACGATAAACGATCTGCCGTTTATGAAAATTTACCGAAATTTCCCAATATATAATTTAGACGAACAAAATTTTTGGGTGAAAGGCCCAACACATTTTGATGTACTCTTTTGGTCCTTAGTTCTGATTGCAAATGAAACCTTCATGCTAAATTTTAATTGTTGGAATGGGGATTTCTGAAGAAAAAAAAAATCGCTGTTGAAATATACCTATACCTGAAAAGAACATAAGTCACCGTCGCAGACAAAAGCACGGGTTTCTAAGGTCATTTTAAGGAGAAAACTTATGAGGTAATCCTTAGCTAAACCTAAAATTACAATATTGATGCAGTTTTTTTAAGATCATAACCAAACCAGAAATGGTATTTTCCTTGAGAGTTTTGGGATATAAGTAAGAGCCTTGCTGCCAACAATTTCCACCAATAAAAATTCTGTAAATATTTTGTCAGGATAAAAACTTATAACTTAAACTAAGTTTTATTTATTTATAACTTTTATAATTCTACAGAACTATTTTACAACAGAATTCTTTTTGTTAGTTGAAAAACATGCTCAGAACTCTTGTTTTTGAATGAAAACTTGCTGCGTAAATACTGGCCAATATTTTTTTTTTGCACTTTTGACAACTCTTTGGCAGACCTATTGTTTTCAAGCATTGGGAATTTTTTGGTTGCTACTAGGAGCTCTTATATTTGTTAACCTCTTTGAAAAATCGATGTGAAATTTGAGAACGAAGGAACAACTAGAGACTGCATGGCATATTTCTTATTCGTATTTCGTAGTAGAATTGCAGTGTATGCACCCAACATACAGTGCGATTCACTTGAATTTCAATTCAAATCTTGATTTCTTTGCCGTTTTAGATTGTTTTATGAGAAAAACACTCAGGGGTATTTATATTGTAGCGGGTGTGACACTTTTTCATGTTTTTCGCTTTTATCTTTTGTAGCTAGGTATATGGTATTCATACAACATATCATTTAAACACTAAGGTATGCTGCCTGAGAATATACTCAAATAACATGTAACGGGTGTGACATTAGAAAATCACACTCGTTATATCTTATATTACTATATTCATAGACATTATAATAGTTGCAATATAATTAATATTATTAATAATTAAAGGTGTTAAAGTGTACAAATATAAGAGCGTAAATCATGAAAAATTGTCACATTAGTTATGTTTCTTTATTTTTTATTTTCTATGGAAATTATGGATTAAGATGAATTTTTCTTCGCTTTTGCACTGTCCTCTGATCAAATCTTGATTTTAATTCGGTGCCAAGGAAGTGAAAAAAAGTCCTTATTGGAAAATATGACATCACATTCACATACGATTTCCGTTAATTCATAGGAAAATATTAACAGAAAAGAAGAGTGATAGGTGCAAAAATATACGTTTTACTGGTTCCTCCAATCCTCAAACAGATGCAAACTAAAAATTCAGGCTTTTTGATCCACAAATTTATAACTTAAGCTTCCAAATAACAATAAATTTATTTTAATAATAAATTAAATTAGATGCTTGTAAGACCTTGGATCTTAACTGCCACTTGAACGGCACTATAGTTAAAACAAACAGATAGATATCTATAGGAGAGAATTTTTGCTGCCTAAGTCAAAACTATGTGAATAAACAAACAAAAGCAAAATAACCATGAATATAAAATTGCAATTTCCCAACATACCATCTGTTTATAGAGTTTAAAGCCGCCTATGATAGCATAGCCAGGGTAGAACTTTACAAAGCCATGAGAGAATTCGGCATCCCAAATAAATTGACACGACTATGTAGGTTGACCATGACCAACGTAACAAGCCAAGTTAAAATAGCCGGATTGCTATCCAGACCAATCAACATCTTTAATGGACTCCGACAGGGGGATGGTTTGGCCTGCCTTCTCTTCAACCTGGCGTTGGAGAAAGCAATCCGTGACTCTGGCACGGCAACAAGAGGGACCATCGTAAACAGGTCCAGCCAGATACTGGCTTACGCAGTATCCGGAGACGGTACAATCATGAGCTGTACGCAATCTACCTTGAAGCAGACATAGTGACAAAAATTAAGCTCGGTATACTCCGGTGGGCAGGGCATCTAGTTCGTATGAGCGAAGAGGAACCTGCTCGGAAAGTCTTTTGTGGTACATTCTATGGTAGACGCCAGCGTGGTAGACCATGCTTGCGCTGGAGAGATGGCGTAGACCAGGACGCCCGAAGCCTTGGGGTGCGCAACTGGATGGCGTCCGCTCGAGACCGGGATAGGTGGAGAGACTTGTTGAAAGAGGCCAGGACCGGACCCCGGTTGTCGAACCGATGATGATGATGATAAAGTTGCAATTTACAATTTTGTTTTTATTCACATGAAATAAACCTTAAACTAGAACTGTCTAGTCCTAGTAAAGCTAGATTTAGCTTCTTTGAAAAAAAGTCCAGATATTTAACCCAACGGGAGCAATTTATTTTAGTTAATTTATGTCAAAAATACCCCCTTTAATTTTTTAAATCGAAAGATATCCTACGTAGTAAAAAAAAAACACCATCAACTTATTTCTGATTACAAATTCTATAAATAAAACTTTCGCGAGAGTGAGGCTATATTGTTTTGAGCATGCATACCTATACGATTTATAGTCTAAAGGTACATCCTATTTTTACCCTCCTTTCTTTATAAAATAAAATGGTAAATTCTCATCTTTCCATTGCAAATTGTCGAAATCAGAAAAAAGTGAGTTTAAATTTTTAAAATACTTTTCGTCTGCTTGATATTTTTATTATTATTTTCTTCATTTTTGAACTTAAAAAAAAAATAAAAAAAAAACTCATGGAAAGGTGCAATTTCACGGTTGAAGTAACACTGCTATTTAATTTGTTTCGTCGTTGCACACAAAGCAACATACCAAAAAACATTGGTTCGTCAGGCTGATCAGGATCATCCCCCACATCGCATTGTGGGTAGGTATAAGCTTAATTCATCCGCATCCTCGCCATTATGTACAGTGCACGTCCGAGATATATACATATGGGTAGAGCCAGTTCAACCATTTTGGATGCTACATTCTGTGGCATATTAATTTAGCTATGGGCATTAAGCCAGAACGCACACATACATTCACATGAACAACAAAATTTAAATATACATATCCAACAATGCATGCTTGTGCATTTGTTTTTTTATAAAAAGGATAATTAACAAAAGTTAAAACAACCCTCCCAACTGGCAGCATCATATCTCACATTGTATTGTTTTGCATTCTGTATGTAGATTTCTTATCAACATGGCCGGTTTTTGACGAAACTGCGCGCCTGACATGCATTTAAAATATTTAGTGGTGGGACCTCTTTGAATCACAAACCACCATCAACAGAAGGAAAAAGTGAAACTGGAAATTGTTAGTGAATGTATAACTCCTAGTTTAGTTGTGAATTAAAGAAGGCAGAGTTAGTTAAATCAGGACACAATTTTATTCTAAAGTCAATTAAAGATGCAGTTTTTTTGTGGAGGATGCATATGACATATAAATAAAGTAAAATATTATAGAATATCAAAAGAATATGTTCAGCAGAACTGTAAAAGACTGCAATCAATTTTGTAATGCAGTCAATTCAGTCGCAGTTAATTGACTTTAATTTTAACTGCAAGTTAGTTTTGCTACTTAATATGTACTTTAACTATAACATTGAAGGTACTACCATTGACTGTACAGAAATTTAAAGCAGTTAATTGACTAAAAGTTAATTAACTGCAGTACTTTTTGACTAACTTTATAGAAAGTTTTTTGTACTGTTCTGTTTTTTGTATTCTTAAAGTTACTTTCAGAGCTCTTTATTCCTGCAAAAAAGTATCACGGAAGTGTGGCAATACACTTGACTAAACTAAGACCAGTCAAAAAGTACTGCAGTTAATTAACTGTTAGTCAATTAACTGCTTTCATTAACTGTTCAGTCAGTATTGCAGTACTGACTGCTGACTGTAGTTTCACAGTCAAAGCAGGTACTTTTGTAAGTTAAAAGTCTTCAGAAAATTAGTCTTTTTAGTCAAATATCTGCAGTACCGAAAAGACTGCAGTTTTTACAACTCTGATGCTCAGTTAAATCAAAGTTAATTCACCAATTTGGATGTATCAGCACCAAGAGCAACCGGCCTTGTTCACTCCCGAAAACCAGCCATGTTCAGTTCAAGGGAACACAAGCCCTCAATTACCCTTTGCCACACAGGATTAAGCTACAGTCACATTGAAATCGTTCAGTACCTCACCAGTCACCATCGCCATATTTGCAACGGTAGATATTTGGAAGCCATAACTTATGCAATGTAATTGCCTCTCGGACGATGTAATTTAAATTGTTTGTGCAGTGCGTCTCCGCGTCCTGGCGAAATTCGATTAAACTTGGCTGAATGCCATGGACGCGGACGCAACTAGGATTAACTTTTAAATTGAAGATTTTTGTTCCTGTTCAGCTTTTTTTTTTTTTTTTTTTTAATAAAAATTGCAAATAAACAAATCGGAGTTTGGTTTCTCCAGATACCTATACTTGTAATATTATTTCTCCACTCCCTCTTGGACAGTAAACACAACGGAACCGTGTGCTTCCATGTTCTTTTTTGGTGTTCTGTTTAATTTGACATTTTCTTGTTTTTTTTTTTTAATAATTTCAAATCAAACCGAGACATTTATGGACCCAAAGTCGATTGCCAGATGACAGTTTTATGGATGTTTACAGTAATAAATGTAATTTAGAAATTGTTATTTTTGAATTCGAGGAGAAAGATGGAAGGGAAGAAACGATAGAGAAATAAACGATTTGGCTTTTGGCTATTTTTTTTTGTTTTTTTCGAATCCGGGAAGAAGACTATGTCGTTTGTCGTCAGTCGGAGTCGTTGTCGCATATCACAAAAGTGTCATCCTTTCTCATTTCATTTTTACGAGCTATTTCAATGTGTTCCGGTGGCCGGGGTTATCTCTCTGAAGGTAACCAAAATAAAAAAAAAAAAAGAAAGAAGTGAAAGGCGGAATGTTTAGCTATGTTACGTTCGTAATGATATTTCGTTAGCAAAAGGGCTTCTGGTTTCCATGTTAAATTTTTTTCTTTTTACTTTTTAATTTTATTTTTTAATCGCCAGAAGGATGTTATTCGGGGACAAAAAAAAAGAAAGTCAAGAGAGCAGACGTTTATGACATCTGTTTGAGTGGTTTTCTATTGTTAAGTGTCGGAAGAATATGCAATGACTCTGGATGCTGTTGATGATATCTTGCGAATAGAAAAATAGCAAAATGGCATTTTTTTTTTTATTTTTTTGCTCATGATGCTGTGAAATTAATGGCTGTTCATTTTTTTTTGTCTATTTTAAAGACACAGGTATATCTATCTAAATAAAAATTATTAATGGGAGGGCCATGTGTTGAGAATTTTGGTATTATGACTTTTATTACTTTTAAATTGTAAAAGCAATTTGTTAGTTGAAAAAACTTATATCCTAACAAATCATGTAGGTACCATTGAAACTGAAATTTCATGTTGTCTATAGGTATAGCTGGCTATATATAGGTAAAATGTTATTAGTCGCTAGTTTATAGAAAAGTGACTTAAAAACTCAGGAATACCAGGCTTCAGTCCAAAAAACTCCTGTCGTAAATTTTAAGAATGCAAGAACCTTGAAAATTCAACTAAATATCTAAGTATTAATTGAAAACTATCTATTACAAATGCTGTCTAAGTCAGTGTAATTTCCGTCGATACACAAATTTGTTTCAATTTATGTCTCTACAAATAGCGCTCATAGGCGGGTTAATTTACCAAATTAGAGTCAGAAATAGTTGACGCATATAAAACGTTTATAATCCCTGCTCAATTATATAACTCCAAGTTAACTCTCATACAGTATCTAAATAACCAAGTTCAGTTCAGTTCAGATTAACTGAACAGACAACCAGAAGTACAAGGCTTGAAGGCAAGCCACGGTACCTGTCATAGAACGGCTTTTTTTTTAATTCTGGTTTTCTTAATTTGAATAATTATTTACTTGCCGGGTTGTTAGTTACCGTAATAAAGTTTAGTAACAACATTTTTGAAAATTATTTTTTTTTTTATCAACCAAATCCCTGTAATTTAGCTAAATATTGCATTCGATGATTTTCAAATGGTATAAATGAAGATTGTAGTCGAAGCACATAAATGTTTGATAAGTCAAAATACTTTTTCTATAGAACATTGAATACATCTTGTAATTAAGCAAAATTAAAATTCAATACTATCAAGTTTTTTAGTAAATTTTGTGGTTTTCATGCATGCATTAAAATAAATATTTTTACTAAGAAACCTCTTTAGCAATTTTATTTTTAAAAATTGTCCGATATTTTCAACATAAAGAATCATATAAAATTAAGCTTTTTGTCTTAACCTTTTTATTGGTGTCTCAACTTCATAGGTCGGTTACGTTTACGGTTTGCTTCAGTTTCGAGCAATTTTCACCTGAAAAGTGAATTTGTAAATTTTTCACAAATTTACCTACGCAATCGAACTTATGATATTTTTGATATTATTTAATGATATTTCGAGTATCATACTGCAATAAATTGTTTACCGAAATAATTATTTACATTTTAGATATAGTATTTTGGAAATTGTTTATTATTTAAATATACATAGTCAGAAGTTATGAATGGCACAGTTCGGTTAAAGAGGCATAAAAAGTGCATTTTATTCTATGTTTTTTCTATAACATATTATTTACAGTCTTTGATTTTAATTAAATCAATATACTTTGTATGACATTGTCTGAGAACATAAATAAATCTTGAAGTTAAGCTGAAAAAAATTTAAAATTATTAAATTTTTCATTAAATTTTATATTTTGTATGCATTGCTTAAAAATATTGTTTCACTAAATGACCTCTGTGGCAATGTTTTATAAAATAATTGTCCAATGTTTCTACGCACAATTTTACACTCAGAGAAATAACATTTTTAATTTTGTTTGCTGCTAAGAAATATCCATTGAATCAAATGAAAACCATTTGCTGGAAAATTAATATACAATTAAATACAATATTCGTAGCAATTGTATTACATTTAACCCAAATTGTAATTCTATTATAAGAAACATAATGCAAAACAAACCATTCGTTTGGAGCTCATTTTTATGAGTTGATTGCGGCAAACGAAAATGCTTCCCACATCTAAACACCTTTTCGTTTACTAGAAAATTTTATTGGTTGCAGCGAACGAATAAATAGTTTATTAAGAACCTCTTCACTTTTGGTGAAAATATATAATTCATTTACAGCAAATGACTGCAGGAAACAAATTTTCTCAATAATTGTGTTTGTGGTGTTCATATGCATTCTATTCTATGCTACACGAAAGCTTTTTAGTTCCTGGCGCAATAGCTTCACCCTTAGTTCAAAATCGATAGGTCACAGGTTCCATTACCAATGTAGCGTTGAATTTTTTTTATTTATTCGTTCGTATAAATTGTTTCACTGAAACGTATTTAAGAGATGAAGTCGAAAAATTACTATTCAACAAACGAAAAGTCTTTTGACGTAAGCGATTCGTTCTCCCATTTCGTTTATATGCAATTATACATTATACATTAGAGCTCACCGGTTTCACCAGTTCAATCACAGGTGTAATCTTTCGCAGATAGTGTTTTACCCAAACGAATTTACGAATTTGCTGCAAACGAAGACTTAAAAATTGTCCAACAAACGAAAAAGTCGTTTGGGCAAATTTTTCGTTTGCCGCAGTCGATTTGTTTTCTTAGTGCATCCTTACATTTTATCTAATAGAATCTTCCTCAATTATAAAAATCCTGCCACTATAAATAAAGAAACATATATATGTGATGGATCCAACTTGTTTTAAAACTTTTTTCAAGTTTTCTTTCTAAAATCTCTAATTAAACTTATGTGTTTAAAGTTTTTGGTGCTTATCAAATACAATATTGTAGTACAAACATTGTTTTTTTAAATTCAAACAAATTTCATATCATTTTGTCATCATCATAATATTTCAGTTTTTAGACTAGTGTCTAAATCGACTTCTCAATCTTTAAAATACGACAGTAAAAAGGTTTAACTTCTCTAAGCGAACCACCTCGAAACTTTTTTGAGACTACGGTACCGTCTTCCATTGGTCGCTGTTCGAGTTCCGTCGACCAAAGCTGACATTCTTGCTAGATTTTGATGAAACTAAATTTAAGATTGTGATTTTTTTTATAGTTTGTACCGTTATGTGTGATATATCAAATTAAAGACAATCATAATTTTATATTATTATGATAAGAAGTAAAAACGCATCGTGTAAAAAACTCTTTTTACTGTTATCTCCGCTGACAGACTACAACAAACTCTGAAAGCTTGTACAAAAATGAATGTACCCATTTCCTAATGGCTTTAAAATTAATGTAAATTTAATGTTCCAAAATCAAAAAAACTAAAAGTAAAAATAAATAATGGGTGAAACGCTCAAACAATTTGAACCCAAAAATCTTGTTTCTACCGTAAATCATTAAAAATATTTTTTTAACCAGTTTCTTCACACATGTGTGGACAACAATTAAATCTAAAAAAAAATTTTCCCGTTATTCTCCAATTTTTTCAAAATGTTGTTTTCACAGCTCAAAAAACGAATTATAATTTAAAAATAAATTTTACAATTCTAACTCTTTTCGAGATATAAACTTTTTTTCAACGTTACCCAACTTTACCCTAACTTTCTGATAGAATTTCAAAAAATCTCGTTTTATTGTAATCTTACATTATACCACCTATCTTTTGGTGTATTTATTTTTTTTCTACCACTTATAGTGTAGAAAATGATTACTATGAATAACAATGGCTGTCTTCTGTAATTTTATAAATTTATTGTGTGTGCAAAAAAAATATAATAAACCCAGTATAAAATTTGAGTGTGTTGTTCCTATCTACCTACTTATAGTCCGTGTGTGTTATTACTGATGGTTGAATATTTTTATAAATGCCGGTAAAGAAGTATAACCCCAAGATTCCTGCTAAAAAATTTTGGAAATATTTTCATGGTCATTATAATCAACATTAAAAAAGAGAAGAAGCATAATTATGTCTGTAATATTTTTTCGCCCTTTTAAGAAATGTTGAACTATTTAATTTACTAAGATTCGATAGAAAAGCCTTCATATGGTAAAAAAAGATTTTTTAAATAAAAAAATTAAGTTTGCAGCGTAAATTTATGTGTCATTTGTGTTTGCAAGATTTATGTGTTTTTTTGTTAAAAAAAAACTTACCTGTCCATAATTAAAATTTAACATCGATGCACACTAAAAACAGTAAAAAGCTATATAGCTGTACGGGTTTTAATTATTTGTCTCGTTTGTTTTTCGAAAATGCAAACGATGATTTCAAGTAAAGATTTCATGGAAACGAAATGCTTTCAGAATTATATAGAGTTGCCATATGACACATATCACAATAGAATAATTTTTAATTATTAAACAAAAATGGGTACCTATTCCTGAAAGTTCAAATCAGGGTCAGAATGATAAATGCATCAAAACTGATCAATTCACTCCATTTTTTGAATATAACTCAATTGACTAGGTGTTAATTTTGTAATAGACTTAAATTGAAAAACAAATGTTCTTAAATTTGTAATAGACTTTTCTTGTTAATTTTAATTTTATATGGTATCTCTGCACTTTAATGTTATAACTTTTATTGTTGAACTCGTTAAATTTAAAACATTATTTTAAATTTATTTTTAATTATTGTTATCCTTTTGATAAATTAATTCTGTAAACTAGAATTTAAAACATCACTGCCCATAAGAGAGTAGAATTAATAAATAAAATGAAATAAATAGGCTTGGCTATATGCCTGTTAGACCTCAGGTATTTTAAATGCAAATTTAACGGAAGATATGAATGCAAGAATTCGTATTAAACATATTTTATATTTTAAAGCATTACGAGCAAAACTTGTTAATTGATGTGACTCAAATTTTGCATTCTCATATAGGTACCGAATTTATGTAGAGGTTCGTAAGAGCTTATCATTTTTGTAAGTTCAGAAACCATACAATTTTGTATTAAAATTTGTGCCAACCTTTTTGTAAGAGAAACTCTACTCTAACCCTATGGTATCCCTGAATGCACGGGATATGAAAAAAACAAGACAAGAAACCACATCACCATGACTAAAGACCCAAAACACGAAACGTGCTATAAATTTCTCGTTGGACATCTCCACATTCGTTCCCAACTAAGATGGAGGTTGATATATTTTTTTTGTTTTGTTAATATATATCAACATATTACCTGGCCAGGCAAATGCGGAGATGAATTCAGACGCCGCCGCCGCCAAACTCCAACGTGAAAATACCTACAGTCAACAGAAATCGAAAAAAAAACAAAAAAAAAAAAATAGGGAGAAGAAAAGGTAGAAGACGGTTGGCCCTCACAATCGTTGGCAAGAGATATCCCCTTGGTTCGCAGCTCTTCGATTCCTGTTTCTGTCTTTTTTTTGTTTGTGTCTGAAATGTATATCCGAAAATCCCATGCCACACAAAAAAGATATATTATCCGCCAGGTAAGCTAAAGCCGACATATCTGTATATAGATACTTTTTTTTGTTGTGTTATCACATGAATATTAATCTTGCGATATAAATAACCAAGAGAGGCTGTATCTTGTCGAACAATGGGTATCACGGAGGAAACCTTAATAAGAACCTTACAATATGCGTTCAGGAGATCCTCTCATCTCACTGTTGTAGGTTTCAATGCACCTCCTTTTTTTTGTTTTTTTTTTCTTTAAGAAAAAAATAAGGAGAAAAAGAAGATTTCTTTTTGTTGTCTTCTTGACTCGGATTGTTGATCTTCAAGGCACCCATATCCACACTTTTAATGGGCTTTCTGTGTTTTATCTTTGAACGAAATAAGAACAAGATGGAAGATAGTTTTATTTATGTTAGGCGGTGCATCTTTTTAATTTTCACTTCAATTCAGTTGTGATGTTGTTGTTGTAGAAATGTTCTTTTATAAACATTTATATTGAAAATTGTATAAAGAGTTCCTATAACTGGAATGTTCCTATGCATTGCGGTAAAAGATTGTAACACTTGACACTATTTCTTGCTTATAGATATACACCATCACGCACAGTAGGGAAGGGCTCAGGTGGGTATAGGTATTTTATATATAGAAAAGGACTTCAAAAGAAAAGAATAAATGTATTAACAAAGATATTATAATCACTTTTTATTCGTTTTATTCGATAGCTTATCGTTATGGTACTATTTGCGGGAATAAAATTAAAATGAGCTTTTAAATTTTTCAATTAAGTGAGGATTATTGTGGTTTTGGAACTCGTTTTGTTATCGATCAAATGAGTATACCTATACCTACGCCGAGGGACCCCTCTTTTGAGTTGATTTTGTATACTTTGTTGAGAAATTTCATTTTTTATACCTTTGCTACCTGTTTAAGAATATGGCTAATGGCTATACTTAGTTTGATAGTCGTTTCATGATAAGAGAAATGAAAATTTAGAAAGGAAGGTCTTTAATGGGGACAATGTAGGCAATAAAATTTGTCATTTCAGCAATAGAAAAACTATTGTAAAAAGAAATGTTTTCTAACAATATCCCAACACAGTTGTAAAAACTACTTTTTGGTACTGCATTTAAATGACTAAAAAGACTAAATTTCTCAAGTCTTTCAACTTAAAACAATAATTTGACTGCAAATCTACAGTCAGCAGTCAGTACTAAATACTGACAACAGTTAAAGCAGTTTATTGACTTTGATTAACTGGAGTACTTTTTGACTGGGTTTAGTCTTCTAGTAATATGTTTTCGTAATGTTGTGTTTAAAATTTTAGTCAAGCGTACTGCCACACTTCCATGACACTTTTTTTTAGGAATTAGAGATCTGAAAGTAACTTTAAGCTAAAAAAATACAAAAAAAGAACAGTACAAAAAACTTTCTATTGACTGGAAGACTAAAACCAGTCAAAAAGTACTGCAGTTAAATAACTTTTAGTCAATTAACTGCTTTTATTAACTTTACAGTCAGTATTTTAGTTCTAACTTCTAAATGATTATTTTGAAATTTAATTACTTACTCAGTAGGTACTTACTTGCAGTTAAAATTAAAGTCAATTAACTGCGACTGAATTGACTGCAATACGAATTGACTACAGTCTTAAAGAGCCGAAATACTCCCAACAAATTATAGACTGAAGTGGAAAGATTTTGTTGAGGGAATCAACGCAAACGGAAAGTATTGTCGCTGGTTCCAGTCAAGTTGAACTATTTGTTCAACATTTTACATGCTCTAATGGCGTACACTTATCCTTAAGTCCTAAATAATACTTTTTATTAAAGGCCTTTTGGGTTGGAGTATCCGATTGAAAACGCTAGGGTAACTCCAACAATATCAGCCGCTAATAAAGCTGATCAAAATAGAAACTTCTGATTTGTTGTGGAGTAGTACTTCTGTCGCGGAATTTAAAAAAAAAAAACCTACAAGAGTACTATCAAAGTCGTATAAAACCGGTAGAAAAATGTAGGTCCATTGCTGTCAACTATATAACAGATACATTAGATGATAGGGTCAGTCACTGTGTCTTGGTTCTTCATGTAGTAGTCGTACCGAAAATTAGTTTATTTGTTCATTAACTACAGGAGTAGGAGAAAGGAAACCTTTGATTCGATAGTGGACATTGCCTGAACAATGATGCTTCTAAAAACTAACTCAAACTGATCGAAGAAATATATGAAAAGCAAACAGTCTCGTCAATTGAGGAAGGCTATGGCAGTGGTAATGCTCAGAAGGTGTGGTGGGAGTTGACTTGCTTAGAAGTGTACACTAACTTATTTAAAGAATTTTTGCCGGAGGAAAGTTTGCCTAATGAATGCAATCTCGGCGTAATCAAGCGAAAAAAAAGTGGTCTTAGCACACGTTTTTTCGTTTTTTTCTCAGAACTAGTCTATTGCATCGTGAAACACCATGAAATGTATAGAAATCACGTTTTCGAGACATTTTTATGTGCATGCACCGTTGTCGTCGACGTCGTTGGCGTTGGCAATTTGCAGACACAAGACAATTGGAATCTGTAAACGCAAAAATTTGAGGGTTAGCTAAACTAAGGTGAATTTTGTTTAAAATTCAGCCATTTTGAATAAAACCTTCTTGTTCATACAAAAACCCTTCAAAAATGTAAATTTTGTTTGGTGAGTACCACAAATTTGCATTTTTTTTAAATGAACCATGGTTCTGATTTTCAAAATGAACCGAAATACTTAATTCCCTAAAGTTTTGGATAAAATCAAAATATTACCTACACTTTTTTGTAAAAAAAAAAAATTACAACGCTACGGAAAAGTTTGGGACTACAAATGTAATTCAAATTTTTTTGTGATATGGTCGGGATCCTATACCAGTGTGGTTTCACCTCTGCAGTTCCTGGTTAAAAAACAAATAATATATTTCACATCTCGGCAACACTGCCAAAATTGTACAAGCGCAGGAAAACAATGGGCAGATCTCACCATTGCGTTCCTTTAAAGTCGGAAAGAACATTTCATTGATGCCTTTGATGTCGATTTGAGACAGATTGATGCCTTATTATGAAACCTATCTTTAACGTTGTACTTAAAACAATTGTGCGGAATTCCTTATTTACGCTGAACATTATATTGACATAATCGAGAGAAGGAAAAGAGCTTTCGGTGTTGCGTTTGCAAACATTGAAACTGAACGAATGTTTCGACGACTGTTATCGAAAACCTTAACCTGGGATCCACTATTTAATCCCAAATTTATAGGTATTATAGTGCAATGATCAAACAATAGAAACTCCATCGCCAACTAGTAGGTATGTTACTTCGGACTAAGAGAGCAAATGAAAGCCAGCTAGTTTCTTCGAATGACTTTTGTTACAGAGTGTATCGGTAGATACTGAATGAAAAGATTCAAAGTCGATTTCTACGGGCTTTGCATCGATCTTTCAAAAAGCTGGAATACTGCGACGTATGTATTATATCGATGCACCAGTTTGATGAATTTTCGAATATATACATAACTCCTATAGTCCTATGGACAACTTTCCAGAGAAAATCTCATCTTAGTTTGTTCACACAAGAGGAGACCAGATGAAGAGGCTGAGATCCACTCTTGATTGTATTTCGATTTATAAATTTTAGCCCAGTAGTACAAGACAGACCAGACATTCAGAATTTAGCATTTCTTTTAAGATATCACAAACTAAACATAAACTGGCCATCACAATGATCGATACAATAATATCAGACTTCTACTTCGGGTTTAAGGGTTTAATATCGATGCTCCATGAAATAAATAAATTTGATTTACGAAGACCACGCCTCCAAAATGTAAACAATTGAAACCGAAGAACATACACCCACAAAGACTCACCCTGGCCAGCTGAATTTAACTTCGCCAAATTTATGTTTTTTCATTAAGCATACGCATACAAAATTGTACTGTTGGCATATTTATTATGGTCATAAAAATTAGACCCTGCCAATGGCATTTACACACACGCACACTGATGGAGTGAGCTAATAGTCGAATAAAAATAAAAGCAAATACCTAACAACAAGCCTTGCATAACTTTACCTACTCCATCCATTCAAAATATAACTAACTGAATGGGTTTTTTTGGATATTTATATGCGACAAGAAAAAAAAAAAATAAAAACAACCAACCCCGATATTGATAGAGTATCGAATAATAATATTTTGCGTCCCCTTTTCGATTGCCCCGCTATAATGTGTCCCAATCAAGATTTATTTATGCAATTATCGTAACCAAATTAAAAATTATATACCTACATAGCCCATAATTGAATTGGGGCCAGCAGTACCATACCCACCATCCACCATCCATCTACAACGATGTCCCACTCCCCAATTCGAATTTTGTACCTCAAGAAACTTTTATAAGAAGCTGGTATACCCACAAACATTATTTTCTCTATTCCATTTCTTTATGGGTATTCCAAAAGATTTTCTCTGAGTCATTAAGAAATATGCAAAAAGGAAAAGAGATAGGTACCCGCATTCAGCAAATCAAATTTAATGCAAATTTTTATTGCAAATTCCCTCAATAAAACCACAATAAAGTCCATCAGCAATTCAATTCGATTCAATGTAAATATATTGGTAGGTATAGATTATAGGTACCACAGCACACTTACCTGCACCTTCTTATACCTAGAAAACCTGAAAAATGAATCTGAAAGAACGACTATAATAACGACTAACGATACAACGACGGAAACGATGCAAAAGAAACGACACACATGAACGACTGCTAACTTTGGAATAAGATTTTTTTTAAAGGAGAACAACACCATTCAATGGGTCGGTTAGGTTTTTTAAGGAAGATGGAAATAAAATTTAAGTTTCTGTAGTAGGTTTAGGTTTCTTCAAAACTGTTTTGCACTAAATTTCTTTTAATAGAAAGGTCACTCTTCAGCTCTTAATAACCAAAAAATAATGGAAGAACTCAAAACATTTGAGTTGTGGTTGAAGTATGCCCTCTTTTTTTTGAAATTGTTATATATTGAAAAGTTGTTTCGAACCGGAATATTTTTTTTTAAATATTCAAAAGTGGGACTTAGACCCAAAAATAGTTTTGGAACTAAGTATCTCTTTTCTTCGGAAATTAAATTTTTTAGAGATGTTCTTTACTGTAAAAGATGTTCTTATAATGTGTCACAATTTTGTCAAAACAAAAAAAAAAAATGTAGCCCCACAGTCATCGCCAAAGACGAAAACATAGCATAGAGCTGAAAATGTATATAGAGCATTGAAACATTGATTAAAGTAAAAAGTCAAAAGTCCAAAAAAGACCTATTGTATAAATAAAAAGTTATTTAAGGTTAAATGTCGGAAATATTGATTTATCGTATTTACTTTTGAAACAGGATAAGCTATCAAATTAGAGTATAGTTGGTTTTATAGGTCTTGTATGTAATTCCCTAAAAACATGTTATGATATTCTTTTCTAGCGATCAATCGTTTAGAATATTTCGCGATATTAAAATGTGTTAAGTGTCAAAAATAACGTTTTTTTTTGTATATTACGATTATGTGCTCTTTTATGTAATTTTTGTTTAATATATCATTTATAAAAAGATATTTTATTTTTTATATTTGATCAAAACTCAAAATTTGCGAGTTTTCGTACTTTACTCGTAAAACCTGAGATATTTAAGAAATCATTTGATAACACTATAAAAACTATAATATTGAATATAAATAAATTGCACGTACTTGCTCTTATAGATAAATTTATTATACATGCTAAGCCTTTCTAATAAAAAATTTGTGAATGCTGTTAAAAAAAATGAAAAATTAAAACAGCATAAAATTCGATTTTCAAATGACCAAAAAAAGCTTCATGAATTTAACCACAAAACGAAGTATGCAGTGTGATTTCTTTTATAATTATACATTTTTAGAAAAAAATAAAATGCACGACTGGGTCGCACGTACTTGCTCTTGAAGATAAAGTTACTATTTATGCAAAGGAATCCAATGAAATAATTTTCGAATTTTTTTTTGCTAAATATTAATACGGCAACTTGAAAGCATCAATGCAAAAAAAAGGCCTGAGATTGATTGAGTCAAGAAGGAGAAAATCAGAATTTAAAAAAAAACGGTTCTATGGCAGGTACCTACCGTTAATAACGGCTTTTGAAAAAAATGGTTCTCATTTAAAGGTAGACCTTACCCATAGAAATGACCATGATTTTTTAATCAAAATCATTTTTGAGAAAAATGAGTTTTTCTAAAACCAGTATATGACAGGTACCGTTATTTTTGGTCCAAAAAAAAAAATCAAAAAACGTCTGGGGATAGTCCCCAAAAACGCCACAGACCAAGTTTGAAGTAAATCGACCCATCCGTAATGTCATGTTTGATTGTTATCTCAACTTTTTTTTTTTGTACGAATGCATAACTTGATATATGGTACCGATATCGTAAGTAAAAATATATTTTCTATATAAAATTTATCAAGGACTTTTATAATAAAAAAAAAAATTGGTACGCCATTTTTAAGATATTATTTATTAATATCTAAAAATTAAATTTTGAAGAAAAATATAAAGTAGTTTTCGAAAAAATGATTTTTCAAACAAAAAATTTCAATTTTGTTTTAAAGATCCAAAAAAATTATTTTCCAATTTTTTTTTTACTGAACATTATAACGGCAACTTAAAAGCTTTCATGTAAAAAAAATGGTTAAAATTGATTGATTCATAAAAGAAAAAATCAGAATTAAAAAAAAAAAAATTCTATGGCAGGTATACCGTTAATACCGGTTTCTTTATTTAAAAATTCAATTTATTTTAATTTCTTTCAATGATGATACAAACGAGCAGATATAATAGGTGTGGTTATGCAACCTGTAAACTTTTAAATCTGGTAAAATTGGAAAACACATGTTTTATGAATGTCCCCTAAAATCAACTTGCTTAAATGTGTGTAAATTATGTATTGATTCTTGAATTATTTGGAGAAAATTATATGGTTCCTTACTTGTCTTCGTCAATCAACTAGCTACATATTTGTGGCTAAGTTATACCTAAACTGGTAAAAATTAAACTTTAAAACTTTTTCACATTTGCAGATTGTAAACTTTTACAGGTAAAAATTTCCTACTGAAAATTTGACAGATTTACCATTTTACCACACGGTAAATATGGAAAAATATTTTATAGTTCAATTATATTACTTTTCAATACAAATTTAATTAAAAGATTTTTATAATATTATTCTTTCCTTTTCTCTCTTTTTAATATTATATCTTCACCTGCTGGTTGAAAAACATATCATAGTTGTCTACAATATATATAATTAGGTAGCTTTTATGTTTGGGACTATTGTTTTAAATCGACTCCCCAAGCAAAATTCTATTGAAAATACCCAACAAAAAAATCCTCCTTAAATAAGAGCCCTCAAAACTAATATTTAGTTCTCGCACTCAGCGTTTAAAAATGTTCCAATTTAAAATACATACTCGTAAATATCAGATATTTTTTTGTTTAATAACTAAAACTCAGCAGCATTTTATACTAATTCAACGCGGTAAAATACAAATTACTTTAAATTGAAAAATTTACAAAAATGTCTGTTGTAATTGTAACGTAACTGGAAATTACAGAGGTGGAGACAGGTACAGGCCACTAAAGTCAATTTTTTCATAATTTTGTTGGGTTTTCGGCTGATATTGCATAAATAGTTGCAGTTACAGGAAAAATGTGTACAACAAAGTTCTAGTAGATTGTAAAGTCCTCACAAGCGGGTCTGTAATATTGATACTTTTCAAGATAATAAGCTTTGAATTAATTCTCATTTTAATTTTTTAAATGCTGGTCCATTTTTTTAAATTTTTTCAATTTTTATTACGTCAAAATGTGTTAAATAAAATAAGCCCAAAGTCCATATAATTATGTATTTGTTTTCAAGATATTTGAGACGAAAGTCATTTTACAACTTTTTTTTTTCTAAATGCAGCACTAAAAAACCTACTTATTAAATTTTCTTTAAACTCCAACTTAAGCAGCGGCTTTCTCAATTTTTTTTTTACTCATTCTAACTATTAGTGGATTAGTGCAGTTCCTTATAGGTATTCAAAGCATAGATGATATACTTGTGAAATTCTCCTGGATTACAAAAATGAAAATTCTCCTTATTCAAGTTATAGCAGGATGACACAGCATGACCACCGCGCATCGTGTTCGTAGTCCTGTCCATAGTGTGTCGTGGGAAGGCTCGTTCTCTTTCCCACTGAGATGATTACAACGGTGTATGAGAAGCGGATGCTGCGGCTGAAATGCAAAACTTGCAGAACCAGAAACTAACATATCGATCCGTTTAATAAAAAAAGTCTCGTCGAGTCGTCATTGTGCTGATACATCTTTTCGAAAATGTGTGTGCAATGGCCGGGCGGGTATAGAAAATGTGCGAAAGAGATAAAAAAGGAGATTGAAGTAATGGCCGCATCATATGGTGGAATAACGACTCAAGGACATATCCAGTAGCTATCCCTTTTACTCCTATTTGAAAACACCTGGTGTAGACTTTCTACCATACCTATTGGATTTTTGAGTAGAGTTTTAGTTATTCTCCATGAAAACAGGGGAAGAGGCTTTGAGTGGATGCGTTGCGTTGAGTGAAGGTACATTTGTGCATGGATCTTATAGTTTTATTATTGATTCCTGCCACTGCAATTTCTCACTCTAATTTTATTTAAGTCAACTACATGCATCAGGATTCAGGATTGCAAAAATGTTACTTGCCTGCAGAGTGATAAGCTTGATAAGGTTTTTATTCTGGTTGGTATTTGGGAAGGTTAATATTTTCTAATTGGAATACTTATTATGTTCTTATGCAAAAGTAAGTTGGGTTGAATTTTTCCACATTTTGAGAGAACAAATCGATTGCGGCAAACGAAAAATTGCCCAAATCCGACTTTTTCGTTTGCTGGACAATTTTTCGGCTTTGTTTGCAGCAAATTGGTTAATTTGTTTGGGTCAAACAATTTTTGAGATCGATTAAAAAAAAGGTGTCTGTAGTCATGTACGAAGTTATACTTCCTATCACCAAACCCCTGTAATTTGGTTTATTTTTTCGTTATACCAATTTCAAATAGTGTTTTAGAAGCTTGTAGCTGGCCCATATTACTGTTTTAGGCTTCAAAATGACCGCTGATCACTCTGTTACATAATATAATAAATTTAATTTGAACATTGATTATTTGTCCCTTATAGAGCCTATATTTACAAAATTTAATGAACAATTGTATAGAATTTTGTTTTATTTAATCTTTCCATTGACACCTCAATTTAAAAAATCGGTTAAGTTTTAGTAGGTACAGTAAAAAGCTATTTTGTTTAAGTGAAAAGTATATTTTAAATTTCTTAAAAGATTTATGTGATAAATCGAATTTATACTAATTTTGTATTTAATGATATTCCAAAGCTTGTGAGTGTCTTATTGAAGCAAATTGTAGGTTTATCAATATAACTGTTGACACTTTAGGTAGTTTAATAGAAGTTTAATTTTTTTTAAAGTAGACATATCCAGATGATATGAATGGTGCAATTGGTCAAAGGAGCATACAAAGTGCATTTTGTACAATGATTTTTCTGTAATATATTATTAACAGTCTTTATTTTTAATTTAATTGTCTAAGTAAACAGATACATCTTGAAATTGAGCTACAAAAATATACAAAATTATCATTTTTTTTTTTTCTTATAAAATTTAGTAATTTTAACGCATTCATTAAAAACATATTTTCACTTAACGACCTCTGTGGTCATGTTGAATAGAATATATGTTATATAATTATGCAGAATTATAGTAGAACATTTAATCTAATTGAATCCATTTAACTTATCAAAATCCTCTGAAACTGAAACTAAAGTTACAGATGAATGAAATCAATTTTTTTTTGTGTTTTTTTTTTATTTTTCTCTCTAAAATCTATAAATATGCATTTATATATTTTAAAATCTTTATTACCTATCAAAGACACTTGTAAGAACAATATTGTAGCACATTGTTTTATGAAATTGTTAAACTTTGTACAAAAATGTATATTTACTCAATATTTGTGTAAATGTCAGATTTGAAAATGTAAAAATAAAAAAGATAAAAACAAAATACCGTTGGAAAAGCTCAAAAAACTTGCACTGAAAAATCTTGTTCTTACTGTTATTCATTGTAAAAAATAGTTTAAAAATCTAATTTCTCCATATATGTTAAGACAACACAAATCTTAAAATCGTTTTAAAAAAAATATTTTCCCGTTATTCTCTGATTTTTAAAATCATTTAAACCACCCACATAAACTTTCAAAAACGCATGTGTTTCTTAAAGCTAAAAAAATGGAGCATTTTATATATAATCCGTATCTAATTTTGTATTTAATTATCTTTCAATGTGCATAATTAGTTTTTCAAAAAATTATCAACTTTATCCATAATGACATCATTGTCAAATGTCTAAAAAAATATTTAATATTGGAAAATAATTTTTAACTTGAAAAGTTGAATTTTTAGAATTTTTTTCTTCGTCATTCCAATTTATCTGTTTAATTACAAAAGGCTTTTTTGTCTCTTGCCCAATTTTACCCTAACTCTCCGGTGGAATTCCAAAAAAAAAACAAAATATTCTAAAATTTGGTACAAAAATTTATTAACCTATTATCTAAGGGCTTTGTAATGTTCCAACATCAAAAAATAAAAAAAAAAATTAAAAATAAAAACCGCTGTGGGTACCCTTGTATAAAATTTTGCCGTAGACACCTATATTTTTTATTACCTATCAATGTGTATAATTACCTATTTTGTCTTCAAAAAATCTACTTTACTCATAATAAAACCTTTTTCAAAGGTTTAAAAAAATATTTGATTTTCGGTAAATAAATCACACTTAATTTTTTAGAATGTCATGGCCTGCAAAAAATATTCATCATTTTGATTAATCTATGTACCTTAATTAATTTCATAATTCTAACTCTTTCTAGATCGGATCTGATGATTTTTGTTTGTATTTGAAAGCTGATGGTCTCCATTGGGTCCCATTTCAATTTGGTCCAGTTCTGATAATTAGAAAATATCAAAAGTAGGACAAAAATCGTTATTTTCACAAAAAATATCTAAAAGTAAAGGGTAAATTAAATATAAAATTATAAGTTATAAATTATACCTATAAAACAGACAGTAAAATACAATAATCTAATTTTTATTTTTGTTGCGGCTTAAGGAACCTGCTTAAGGTACAAACCATAATTCTTCGGGTTCAAAATAAGGATGCAAAACTTCAGTTTTTCTCCTTTTGTATCTTTCATATAAGTAACTAAAAAAAAAAAAAAGACTTTTGGTTGTTTCTAAACATGCATTTACTCTGATGAAAATGAAATCTTAATTTTGGTTTATAAATGGAGTAGGAATTTTTAAAACTTCTAAAACAATGAATTTAAAAAAGGTATTAGACTTTCGTTTTATAAAACTCCTTTAGTAATATTATTGCTTACTTACCTATTATAAAATTAATATTCATACCTTAACTAAAATTATCTTTATATGGAAGTCCAAATTATAATGAATAAAATAATCTTCTTAAATAGACTTTAGGACATTTTCGAAAATATATTTTACATTTAACTTTGAACATAATAATTTTACAAGCCATTTAGTGAAGAAAATAAGCAAATCAACACACGTATTTATCCAGTGATGTTAAAAATACATTATTTGATTTCTTAGCATCCCATTTGGGCATATTATCGACACCTTTTCCTAAAGTTGTTTACCATATAATATACGCACCGAAAGCGCCATTGGATTTCATTAGCACCTGTTCTGTTTTGTCCTGGAACTTGGTTCTACAATGTATACGCGTTACGTATGTGTCTGAAGGTATGGGGTATGCCTATATATTTTTAGCATCAACCATCATCATCATCGCACGAAATTTTACCTAAAGTGATCACTATAACGACATGTGCTTAGCGCCATTGCACATTATTTCTGTTCTCATTTCGGGGGCTAAAAAGGATCAAGAAGAAACATTCATTTAAATTTATTGTATAGGTAACGTTAAACAAACAGGTACTTTCTCAATCGATATTTCTTTTCTTTTTTTTTTAAGAAAACGTTTCATGTTTTGTGTTCTCTTTTTTTTTTTTTTTTTTGTCGTGGTATTTTTAGATCCTTCCTTCCATGACACTTATTTTTATACGTCATGTACATTATATATTATTATGTATACCTTCATATAGAGTAATGAGAGGACTGCCACTGTTGTTGTTCAGTTTTGATGTTTTGTCTTTATTTAAGGACAACAATTTATTTTGTAAACACACGCTATATTTAGTGAGGATTAGATATTGTTATTGTTATTATTTTTATTTATTTCTCTGCTTTTTTTTTTGAAAATATAGAAAAAAAAAATCCTTAAACTTTGTTTGGATACTAAATGTCATTTCCTGCTACATTCAGTGGCAGTGATATCTGATATGTTTTATTCACAAAAGGATGTAGTCCTTTATTCAGATGTTAGATGCATATTGGTTTTCATAAGATGAATACAAAAATAAATTTGTTGATCAAAACATAAGTGCACTTATTTAAATCAGCGCAAGTTGATTTCGATTAAAATTTATTAACCACACACCATAAACACTTTAATTTCTTAATTACTTAAAAAATCACATTTAAATCTTTAAAATATCACCTTAAAATGGTTTTCGTGTTTTGTTTAACAGCTTTCCAATTGGTTCTGTATATATTTAAAATATTCAATAAAAATAATTCAACAAAATTGCTTTATTTAGTTTGAATCCAGTTGAATCAAAAAAAAAAAAAAAACTCGTTTTCACCCCAAAAAAAAAATTAAATTAAAATCAAAATGCTTGTTTTACTCCATTTTGAATGTTTACACAAATAAAATTATAAATCAAATAAAAGAAAGCCATTCAATAAGTCAGTTTCTACATCAACTTACTTTATGTTTTGGTAAATAAGAGCATTTACGAGCTAGGGTTACCATATTCAAAAAAAAAAAAAAATAAGATTCAAACTAAAAAAAAAACTAATAGCCCAAGGGTCGGCTATTGGCAAAGCTTATCTCATAATGTTCGAGATTTCAATTGATATCAAATGAGATGAATTAAAAACACATGGTTTCCACTTTTAAAATGGGAGAATCAATGTGGCAACCCTGTATTAAGCGAAACAATTGAAGGGCCACCGGAAAGAACGATCAATGCACATTTTAATGGTGCTCCAGATTTTTAATTCTAATATTTTAGTAGGTACCTAGCGTTTTTTTTAAGTACAGAAAAGATATTTGTATGCATTCTAAATAAACAGTTTATTTCAATAAAAACTAAAAAAAGGAAATTAAATGTAAAAATGTATTAAAAATGCAAACAAAATAGAAGATAAATCATTTAAGAGATCGAATTTGATTGTTCCTTTCCGCGGCTCTTCATTTGCTATACCTACATCACTTGATCCCTTATACATTTTCAGCTAGAACGAAAAAGAAAATATTATGACAATATGCAAAAAATCTAATAAAATAATTTAAGCAAAAATATACGTTTTTTGCTTAAATTCAAATTACCTTTTATATTGGACTTTTTACTATCTAAGAAATCTCAAAGCAATCGTTTTTCTCCTTTGTGCATCAAATATTTTTTTTTTGCAAAAAAACCGCAACGCGCCCATGCGTTTCGGCAGTAGAGATGTGTACAGACGGACGCACAGACGCACAGACCAACGGACGGCATGACGAAAACCACCTTTTTGGAATTCTCCATCATCGCAATGTTAGTTTTGATTAACTTGCTCTATAGAGCAAAAATAAGTTGACGAACAAGTTTTGGATTTTTTTAAATTTTGAGATGAATTCTTTTTGGTTAAATCCTCTTTTTTAATACCAAGACTGAAAACACAGTTATTTTAAAAGACCGTTGTCAAAAATTGAAAAAAAAAACAGAAAACGCGTTCTCAAGATCTATTTTTCCGTAAATGACAGTAATATCAGCCAGCGAAAAGTGGTCATAAAAAGCAAATTGAAATTCTGCAAAAGATTATGACTCTTTTAACTAGAATCTTACTCTGTCTTAAAAAAATAAAATTTAACCAATCTCAAAATTTTCAACAATCAACAATTTTTTTTGTCAACTTTTTTGATTGAAAATTAGGCTATTTTTTCAAAATAAATTCGTCAAAAACACAATTATTATTATTTTGCGGAAATATATCATGTAGGTACTAAAAATCTAATTATTTTTTAAAAAGATAAAAATAAAAAACAAAAATTATTAGTTTTTGGAATTTTTCACAATATTTTTGGGGTTATATAGAAAAATTATGTGTACGAAAGTTGTAGATTTTTTTACCAGCTACAACTCTAGCATTGAACTTTTTTGGCTACAAGGTTTACTTTAGATAGAAATCTATTTTTCCATTTTATTTGAAATGTCAATCAGCTGGCACGAAAAATGAATTTGATTTAGGAAAATAAAGAAATACATTTCTTAAAATAAATATTTAAGCTATAGTTTCACACAATTTGTGTCAGCCCCCAAATATGTGTAAACATTTGTTTACTACACAAACTTTTGTGTATGCACAAGTCATGTGATCTAAGCTTTATTCCACAACTAAATTTGTCAACGATTTAGCATTTCTTTTTCAAGTCAACCTAAAAAATCCATTAGAAAATTTGTTCTGATTTGTTTTTCTTCGATTTTAGCAAAAAAAAAAAACAATTAACAGAAAAGCCAGAGAATTGTTTGGAAAATTTATATTTTTGATTGCTTGCACGGCAAACTCTAAACTTCGCTAAATGTACTCATACGTACGAGTATGATGAAAATTCTATTGCACTTCTTAAGTTTTCAGAATTCCATCACCGTCTTGATTTTATTTGTTGACAAAGTGTTCTGTACACTATTTGGTTCAATTATATTTTGCAAACCGTAAATAATTTTTGCGAAATCTGGAAAAAAAATTTAAATATGTTTTTTGTTGATCCAAAGTAACGGTAGAGTAAGTCAGTTTTTGGCACCTTACAGGTGAAGAACTATGTTTCTATTTAAAGAATATGTCTAAAAAGAAAAAGTGTTTTATATCCCTATTTTCTAATATTTTAATTCAGGTTCTCTAACTACTGCTGCCATTTAAATTATAAAGCATGTATACAAAAAAATATTTTTAAAGTTAAAAGACATTCTTGAAATTGACATCCTTTGGCATGTAGTGTAGGTCACATTTAATTTTCATCAAATTAATCATATCTAGCAAAATTTTAAGAGCACGACCAGGAAATAATTTGAGAATTTACTATATAGGGTGCATCCCTATAAAATATTGGAAACAGTGTACAGGAATTACTAAAAATAAATATAAACATTTTTTTTTAAATTTATATTGAACTGCTTGTTTCAATATAAGATGGTAACCCTGCTTAAAGTGCATAGTATTTAAATTTTAATAAAAAAAAAATTGTATAGATATTCAAAACCGGACCTGGGTTTTTTCTTCAGATATACTTTGGTAAGTACGCCACTTTTCTAAGGCAAACACTAAACACAAAAAATGAAGTCATACAAAAAAAAAGGGGTTGAGTTAAAGAGACATACTTATTATTATTGTGATATCTGCGGCGAATTCCAAGCGCAACGAATCAAGTTTGCAACAAACCAGGATGACTAGAACACCATCGACCAGAGCAAAAAAAAAAAAAAAATAAAAAAAATAATTTCCAAGGAAAATTTACGATCAACGAAGGCAGTTTTAATAAAATACACAGCACTTATGCAAATGCTAATGTTCGAATAAATATAGAAAGCATTTTAATTTGCTACTGAATAGCTGACTGGTTGGCTATAGTATTAGACTTTATAGAGAGTAGAAGTTCTTGTGCGCCGTAATTAAGATATCTTCAAGTTTGAAATCAATAATCTAAATGTCTGGGGAGTAAATAAGCTTAAAACGAGCTGACCCTGACAGTTGTTGCGCACAGAATCAATCAGTCAATTTTTCCAGTTTTGTTTTGTTTCTTCTATCTTTTAAAGGAAATTAATAATAATAATTTATTAAGATTCCAAGTATATTTTAAAGACTGTCAACGATCGATAACAAAGTATCTACAAGTACCTATAAATGTAGTGAAGGAACGGAATTGCACTATTATAATAATAGTTGTGAAGGCTTCTTGAACTTTTATGTTAATCAGATATCGCTTCTTATCATGAATTGACAATCGATTGAGTAAAAGATGGAAAAAGAAAAAAAAATAATGTTGGAAGTGCATAATGGTTAGACTGATACATTAGTATGGAAGGCTTTGATTTGATTTTGGTCAGTAACATTTTTATTAGTCTGGATGAAATGGAAAATTTCAATGGGATATTCCTTATAGGTTCGCGTACTTAACTGCACTGCGAGTGAATAAAAATTCTGTAAACAGAAAACTGTTTTATAATAGAGTTGCTCAATGGGGGTTTGCGTCGCACATACTAAGTTACTTAAGTCTACCCATGGTTGATTGGATTCCTATATTCTTGTTGAAGAACATTCAAAACGCAACGCAAATATACAAATTCTTGTTAAATCGTTGCTGTCAGAAACATGTTGTATATAGAATGAGTTAAAGTCAAAACAAAAAAAATTAATACCTTCAAAATTCATACAAGTTAATTTATTTTTTAGGTTGAGAGCAGTCTCCCTTCTACAATATTAGTTTTTAGAGGTCGAATTTCGACCAAATGGCATATAATTAATTTGGAACTTCAAAACAGAAGTTATTTGAGTTATTTAGTTAATAATTTTATGTTTTTTTAATATCACTTACACCTTAGATTAATTATTTTTTAAGACTTTATAGATGAGACCTTAACGTACACAGCAAATATGACCTTAAGAGCAAGTACGTGCGAACCAGTCGTTCATTTTATTTATTTTCGTAGTTTCACATTTGAAATGTGTAACAAATTTAACTCTTTTATTTTCAATTTTCTAAAGCATAGACACAGATTCGAAAAAATAAATAAAAAGGAAACGGTCGTAATAAATTGGGCCTCAGGCCCCAGATTCTATTAAAAAAGCAAAAGAACACATCGAAAAAGATTGATCGCTTTTCAAAAACTAATTCAGTTGTGCGATAACTTCAGAACAATTTTTTATTTTAGTTTTTAAGTGTATATGTATTACCTTTTTTTTTGTAAAGGAATTTGGTTTGAACTGTGCATTGCTGTCACTGTATCTATATTTTTAGATTATTACTGACATTTCAGCTAAATTAAGACATTTCCATCTTAAAAAATTGGCCATAAACAAAAAAGTTTTAGTTTTTTAAGTGAACCACGTCTAACCATTTTTGAGATTACCGTACCTTCCTCCACTGGTGGCTGTTCGAGTTCCGTCAACAAAAGCAGACATTCTTGCTAGATTTTAATAAAACTCAATTTAATATTGTGAAACAGCATGCACTGTAAAGTTATGTGTTGTGTATTAAATTAAAGGTAATTTGATTTAATTTTTCACAAAGATGTATATAGTATACTTATACCCAATATTTAATGGCTGTGTTAATTTCAAGTTTGAAAATGTATGAAAAAGATATAATAAAAATACCGTTGGAAACGGTCGAAAAACTTGGACTGAAAAATCTTTTTATTTTTACTGTTGTTCATTGAAAAAATTGTCAAATTTAAATGGTGCAGTCTGGACTGGCGCAGTATTCAGTACAACACCGTGCGCGCGCCGCCGCCGCCGCCATGCGTTTTCCAGATGGAAGATCTGAGGTCTAGAAACTTGCCTTTTTAAATTTTGGAAAAACTTAAGTACCTACGTTATTCCTGTAATAGCGTCGCTCAGTTTTCTCAACTATGGGTTTCTCACGTTGTCTGTTTTTTTTTTTACTTTTGGGAAACCGATGTTCCTCTTTGTTAGAATTTAAAATATTTCTTGAAATTAGATCAACAAAGGACCAGAGGATTTTATCTATCAGGCGTCAAACTTCATTACTACTTCGGAACGTGTCTTGCGTCAATCGCACTGCAGTCACTTTTGTTGACGGTTGATTGATAACAAGATTTATGATTTTTTTCCAGCTTTCCCCTTTTTTTATTGCGATATATGTAGGTACTATAGGACAAGTTAAGGATTCGTAAATAAAATTGAACAGGAGGTAACCATCAGACATGACATTACAATGATAGAGGAAGCAAAAAAAGTGGGTCTGGCCATTCTGTTTTTTCAATTCTTTGGTGATTCCCTAGAGCGGAAATTGGATTTTTTTTTTAGGTCCAAAAATAACGTCACCTGACGTGTATTGAGTATGGAAAAGTTGAATTTTCTCAAAAACGGATCCAACGATATTGATAAAAAAAATTGTATTTAAGACCGTACTTTTGAAATGAAAGAAATATTTTTTAGAAATGTTAATAACGGTACCAACCATTGAACCGTTTTTTTAATTTTTGAGTTTCTCTTAAACGGCTCAACCGATTTGGATGAATTTTTTTTATACGAAAGATTGTTAATAATTTTAATTATTAATTAATTAATTATTTGATATCAAAATTTTCAAAAAAGCAATGGATTTTATTTTACACTTTTCTTTAAAAATAATTTGTTTTGAAATATTTTTTAAAACTATACATAAGAAGCTTTAACGTCCACAGCAACTTTGAAGCTAAAAGCAAATACGTGCGTCCCATTCGTGCATTTTATTTTAAATTGGCGAACACAATTTAAGTGTCTTAGGCCCACCAAATGTTGTATTGATATAAAAACGTTAACCTATTTTTTAAACCAAAGGAACAAAATATTAATGCTGAAAACACATCGAAGCCATTAAACTGCAGTTGATTGTCAATAAAAAATAAATACCCCACCAGCCACCACTATAATCACTTTATTTGTGTTTCTCGTTTAGCTTACTTAATCCTAAATCCACCAGATAAAAGTGTTCCAATCTATTTAGATTATCGAGATTACTTGAATTTTAAATGCCCATTAAAATCTCTAAAAAATCTTCTTTTTTTTTATTAGATACTTTTTGGAAATTTTCTTCCGATATCGTTTAAAAATTATTATATTTTATCTTAAACAATCGATTTCTTCTATACAGATTTCTATACATCTTTGCATCTATAGATAGGAATAACTTTGGAATGAATGATTCCGGTATCGATTCGCTCATCAATAATCTGTAGATTATTATCTAAATATACGGGTGGACATATCTTATCGGTTGAAATCTTTTACCGAATAAATAAATTACTTGTCATGGTAATTTTTGGGTATCTATTCTTTTACCAACAAAATAAAATAATAAACATCAATTTAAAAGTTTTTGGCTTGGTCTGCATTTAATTTTAGGTATATATTTGAATATTGAATGTTTGCGATAAAACGCTTTATAGAGTGACAACTTAATTTAAAACTCTGGGAATTATGTTTATTAAATTAAATTCCATGGGAATTGTTTTTTTATTTAAAAATGGTTGTTTGAAAAATAAATAGAACATTTTGACAAAGTTATTGTATTGCAGAAAATTGAATTTCATTATAGAATAAGGTGAATTTATTTAACTTTATCATCTACATTGTATGTAGTTTGAAATTCTTAAATAACCCAAATTTTATTTGAAGATGATGATGAGGCATTAGAAATTGTTAAATTGAAATTATTACAATTACGTGCAAATACCTGCGCTGCGCTAAGTGTGTGAAGTAAGCCCCTATTTTGAAATTGCTAGTTTTGAATGTTTTTTTCGGTTTGTACTGGAATGTTGCATTTTTTTTATTTTGCGATAAAAAATAAAAAATATGGCTGTTAGACTCAAAAAAACGTTTTGACAAGTCCCACTTCTTTTCAATGGAATATTTGAAAGATGTTGTAGAAGTACCTATTTCCTAACAACATTTTTAACTTTTGGACCTCCTATTTTCTATTTTTTTTATAGTTTTTGACATTTTTTTAATTTTAACTAAAATATTTTTAAATATATTTCTGAAAAATTGAAAGCTATTCTATAGGTTTACATCCACAAACTTTATAGGTAGAACCACTTTCGAGGAAATTTGAATAATTCAAAAATGTTATATGGGATGTACTCGTTCTAGATGAGAAACTTCGATTATTTTTAATCACAACACCAATACTTGCCTTAGAGTAGAAATAGAGCAATTAACAATAGTTTTTTTTTAAATTAAATAAAAGTTCTTAATCTATTCCCCCTGTTTTTGAATACCTATCAAAAATCCAAAACTTGTACCAAAGCTATAGTTCTTCTAGAGCTCCTGTTAAACATTCCACAATTTCGTTTCTTTAAGTGCCTTCACATTTTCGCACAAAGTAGGTATAAGCTAATTTCAAAATTAAAGTCAAAATTAACTCCATATTCGTCAAATTGGTATATTTTCGATCAGAAAAAAAAAAATCAAAAATGTGTTCATACAAAATTAAATACGGCATTTTTATTTGCTCAATTTTCGTATTCCTAGACCGCCATCTTGAATTTTATGAAAATCAGTTTTTCTTGAAATGCATAATTTACGAAGACAACCATAGATTCTTCCTACCACCGCGTTAATGTGATTGTTACAGGATAGTTGACGATTTATAACAAAACCAAGACCTATTACAGTTTCAACCAGTTCTATCTTTAAATCTGATAGGAAAATGTCAGGTATAGAAGCAAGTTCAAAGGCTTTCGAATAATAAATTTGGACTTCGTCAGCATAGAGGTGAATTGATGCATAGTTGCAGACCGATGGTAAGTCCTTAATATAGAGGCAGAAAAGAATGGGACCCAGGATTGAGCCCTGAGGAACACCTTGAAATATTGACATAAAGTCAGAACAATTATTTCCAACCACAACTCTTTGGACCCTATCGTTTAGAAAACTGGCAATGAGTCTCAAAGCCCTGTCGCCAAAACCAAAAAAAAAGGCAATGAGTCTCAAAGCCCTGTCGCCAAAACCAAAAAAAAGTCGTAGCTTCCAACAAAGTATGGAATAGTTAACTATGTCAAAGGCCTTTGAAAAGTCAAGAAGGCAAAGTAAAGTAATACACTTTAGGTCGAAATCAGTGTACCATGGACAGGTTTTGTTGCGAATCAAAACAGTCTTCGTGGGCACAGATTCATTATAAAGATGCCCAATAAGTATCTGCAGGCATTTTAATTTTTCATTTGGGTCCGCATACAATCTGCAAAGCTCCCAGGAAACTTGATTAGCCGTGCCTTGAAGACAGATAAGATCAATCGAAGATAAATCTTTTATTGAAAAGTTGTTGGCGAATTAGAATGGCAGAACGCAATATTAAAGGTGCAAAAGAGAAGGTCATGTTCAGAAATTCCATCCAAAGAAATCTGATCGTAGAGTAAAATTGACGTCGGATCGGAAACAATGAAAAGATCTATTAGACTTGGTTGTGAAGTTTGGCCAAAAACACGTTGGGGTTGATGTGTTTACGATCGAAAGACCGTAAGACCATATAAATCTTTTATTTGGCAAGAGTATGAATCAAAAACGAGTAGGTTACGATTAAAATCTCCGCAAACAATAATGTTCAGGTGAGCAAACTTTATGCGGATTGTAACCACACGCAACCATATACACTTGATGTTAGAATCAAAAATTTCGAGTATCAGGTACTCAATATGCGTATTAAACGACTTACCAATCACCTTAGCTTTAAGTGAATCTTTACAGTATATAGCAATACCACCACCAATGGTGTTGGTTATCCTATCATTACGAAAAATATTATGACCCTCAATTCCGTATACGCAATCAGGAATATTCGGTTTAAACCATGTCTCATCAATTCAACGTCAACAGTGGATTTACAGAACAAATATTTGAAGTAATCGAGTTTAAGATAGTTAAGACAATAGTTTATTAAATTGTGTAAACATAATAGGCTCCACAGTTTGAAATATTTGATTTAATTTCACAAAAACGCACATTTTCCTTCTATTTTTTCGTGTTGAATGTCTATTTGACTGGACTATTTGTGAAGTTTTTTTTTTAGATTTCTCAACCATCATGAATTGATTTCCAAATTCAAAATATTTAGCTAGAGAAATTTTATAAGCTTCAAGAGAAAGAAATAAAAAGAACTATTAAGTTGTTTGCTAACGCATGACCATCGCATAATAAATATAATTGAAAAATATAAGTATGTGGCACAGGTAAAGAGGTGGTGTTTCTTTTAGGTATTTTCTTGATATCTGTTAATGTTTAATTAACAAAGTTTGGCCTCACGTGAGCGATATTTTTCATGCTGCGCAGATTTATGTGCGTACTAAAAACGGCAAGTAGCGACTGAAGGGTTTGATGTTGCTAATATTGAAATGTTTTATTATTTGCTAATTTGTGAAAACGAAATCGATCAATATAAAACTGAAGGCAAATAAATCTATCAGCGACTTGGTTATAAATAAATCATCAATTTTATTGGAGTTATAAAACAATAAAAATATAACGATTTTTTACTTTTTATTCCAATTGTTGATGGTCATAAAAAAACAACATTAAATTACCTTGCCAAAAGGGCAAACTATCATTCGGTGAAAAAAGTAATAAATCTTTAATCACCCCATCACGTGCATTAAGTAACCAGATAGACCGAAACTTCAGACAAAAGCCTCACAAAATACACAAACAACATCATCCTACTGAACTCACGTCAGAAGCAAAATACTGAAGATCACTTCACATTTATCTAAGCAAGAGTATTGGTAAGGAAGGTATATCCACGTAATACCTACGAATTAATCTTGACTGAAACTAATTATAAAAGCATAAAAAACTATTCTGGTTCTCTCTCAAGAAAGCCCGAAGGACTTAACACACATCTTCTGACAGACGCGCACAGCGCAAACCCCTCGAATCACATGACAGACGATGGGTTTACCTAAATTTTATCAACTTTTCGGAAAGAGCTTATAAGACCGTCTGATTGTTTATGCCAATTTAATTGCAATCACATAAAAATAAAGAACACACTCAATAAAAATCCATTTTATTGCTTCGTTTGTTCATGGCGGTGGCCATAAAATTGTATTTAAAATCACATAAAAGTGTAGGTAGAACAGATAAATAATGTATCACCCGAAAAAATCGTTGGCCGCATAGTTTTATATGATGTGGTGCCTACAATTTCTGTTTCTTCTTCTCTATTTCAAAGCTGTCCATGAGTTTGCTTCGTCTCTCAGCACTTTGTTATCAACTCTACGGTCCTTTTCCTTTATTTCTATGTATTCTCTTCATAAAATGAATACTTCCCTAAGGACAAAATTTATGGCAATAAAATAAAACATAAAATTCCCTCTCCCCTATGGCCTTTTAAATCAACATCAACACACACTTCAAAAATGTAACCGAAAATGATTCACCCCAATGTAGTTTATTGGTCGTAAACGAGTCTCGAGAGTCGATAACATTGTTGGTATAAACGGTTCGGATATTGAATAGGTGTCAGAATTTTATTGCCATCTAACGAGTGGTAGGGGAAACAGAGATTGAAATGATTTCGATATGTGATGGCTTCGGAGCAAATAAATGTGCATAAAATAGCAGAAAGGTTTCGGAGTTAAAAGATGGGCGGAAATTTACCTCTTGTTTTATGTTGTAAGAAATTATAATTATTTGAAAATAATTTATTAAATCAATTACTTTAAGTAAGAAGCGACAGGTTCACGCGTTGGGGAATAATGGAATCACAAAAACAAATTAAAGTATTATAAGAAATCTTCGGGACTAAAAGACATTTTTAAATTAAAACTTGACTATGCATCTGTGTGGAAAGGAAAATATAAACACAAGAACAAGTAAGTTATAACTAACTACCAATAGGTGTCGTGTTTCGGTTTCTATTTTCTTATTGGATTCGCTGGTGATGGCAAGTTGGTTCGATGGTTGTTTTCCGAAGATACAAAAGGTAAAGTACAGTCAACATCGCATATTTGAAATTTGCTTTATTGAATGAAAAAGATGAATTTTATTATCGATTTTATATTTTGAAAAGTAAAGATTATTCTTCAAACAGAAATGCACATTATTAATTATTATACCAACAAGTTCCTAGCTGGTAAAGTGTAGATAGGTTAATACCTACTTGAGTGAAAATTCTGTTTGAAAGTCAACATTTCATTTTAGCCGGAGTCGACTGTTGTTATGAATTGTGGGTTAATGATTTAAGATTCTATTTACTCTGTTCTTGTTTCCTTTTAATATTATAAAAATTAAAAAAAAAAAAATTTAGCGGGAAATTTGGAGTTAGACTTTTTCGGCGGCTGCGACGAAAAATCAATGTCATAAGGTGCAAGTATAAATTTTGCAGTAGTCGACAGCCCTAATTGTTAGTTAAGAAAAAATCAATCTAGCCGAAGGATTGTTGGCACCATAATAGGTTTTGTAGCATTTATACATGTATAAAAAGAACAAAATAAGAAGAGAATAGAATTATAACCATAGAGTTGCCAGATGCCATTTTACTTGAAATCTTCAAAAAAATATTTTTAGAAAACCTTAGAATACACAAGGCTTAAAGTTAGTGCAATAATAAGATTTATTGCTTCCTAGACGGTAGCAGTTAGACAGAAGCGTTGCTTGGCCCTTGCCAATTTGACATAGTGATGACCGGAAATCTTAAATAAAATGCACGACTGGATCGCACATACTTGCTCTCATAGCTCAAAATTATTATGTATGTATAAAAATTCGAAAAAAAATCATTTTTTTTTCAAAACTTTTTTTTTTTTTTTTGAAAAACTAAATACACAATACTTTTTAAAATGTTGAAAACGACTTGGTCACAAGTTTTGAACGAAATTAGTTTAGCCAGTAATGATATAGTACGGAAATAACTAAAAAAATGAAAAATTTTCCGAAAATCGTGTTCATCATATTTCCGTTATTCGTATTTTTTGAGAAAAACTAAAAACGCAGCATTGTTACAATCAGTTATAACATAACATAAGTACACCAAGTTTAATCAAAATCGTTAGAGCAGTTTTCTAAAAGAGATAGGTATTCAAAAACAAAAAAAGGCAACCTTGGAAATTACAAAAAGTAATTTGTACCATATTTCATGCAAATCCGTCAACCCGTTTAGGCTGTGGCTCTCTGTTCAGATGGACGCACAGACGAACAGACCCACAGATTAACGGACGGCATGACGAAAACCACTTTTTTGGACTTCTCCACTATCGTATAGCTGGTTTTTTTTTACACGAAACTAATTTATAATTCCGATGAGGTAACAGCACTTATCAATTTTTAACTTTGTACCTCGACAGATTTTGTATTTTTTTTTTACTTTTTTACATATGTATTCGTACAAAAAAAAAAGTTGAAAAAAACATGAGATTACGATTATAGAGAATGAGGAAAAAGTGGGTCCGACAATTCTGTCTGTCTGTATGTCTGTCTGTTTGTCTGTATGTACCTATGTCTGTCTGTCTGTCCGTCCGTCTGTGTGTATGTATCAGAAGCCACAGCCTAAACGACGGATGGGTCAATTTACTTTAAACTTGGTATATGTGGCGTTTTTCATGACTATCCCCAGACCTTTTTTGAATTATTTTTTTTGGACCAAAAATATCGGTATACCTGTCATATACTGGTTTTAGAAAAATTAATTTTTCTCAAAAATGGTTAGGTACTACGATTTTGATTAAAAAAATTATGGTCATTTTTTTGGAAGAGGTCTATCTTTACATGAAAACCATATTTAAAATTTCTATTGTATCCAAGATCTTAAGTTTTCAAGAATATTGTGTTTTCAAGAATAATTTTTGGTTCCCAGTGTCAATTAAACATGATGAAGTGGAGGTTTAAGCGAGAAAAAAAGATATTTTGTAGGGTTTTTATTTTTTTAAAATTAAGTTTCTCAAAAGACAATTTAATGATACAAATTGATTTAAACAAATAAGAAAACAAAATGCATTTTTATTTAAGTAACATTGTTCTTAAAGTTCCAACTTAAGATTAATAAAAAAGAAAATATGTATGTTTATATACTTAAGCAACAAAATAATAAAGTCCACTTCTGAAAAATAATAAGATATTAGAATTCAAAAATTAAATTTTGTTTGCTGAGTACTTAGTGTGTTTAATGAAGAACATTTTGATCAGGGCTCTACACCACAAATTCGTGTTTGCACACATTCGAATTAATTTACATTATTAGATTTAATTGAGAAAAAAACAATATAAGACATAAATAATTTATGTGGGCAATGGCGTTGCCGTCTACCTAAGAACCACACCACAATTGTAAATTGAAAACAAATTTTAAAAAATAATCTAATCTAATCTAATCTAATCATTCGAATTAATCAAATATCAATTAGCAACTTTTTTCCAGATTCTCGAATAATTTTTTTAATTTTCAATAAAGATTTCTTAAAAATCCATATTTTTTATCAATTGTAATTGTACTTATTATTTTTACCCCAAACACACAAATTGGCTTGTGTTTGACTTTTTTGACCAACTTTTTTCAATCATAATAGTAGGGGCAAATAATGTCATGTCATTGAACACAAAATGACAGATTCTAGAATATGGAAATAAGAATTAGGTAATTAAGTCGAGCATATCAACAAGATCTTCTTCTAAGTGACAAAGAGTGAAACAATGACTAAAACATTAAATAAAAAACGTCCGTAAAGAATAAAATCCAGAACCAAACAAGCAATAAAAAATATCTTATGTCAGTGGTATGTGGTGAATTTTTTTGGGCTTCAAACGGTAAAATATCTTATGACTACTTAGGGAAAGAAAAATTATAGTTTCAATATTCAATATATTATGTTGATATAAGACGATTTGATTTCCACACTTTTTTGAGATTTGTTGAGGTGTTTCATCTTATGGCGACTTACGGATCTATTTAGTTATTGTTTGCACGTGGCAAAGTATCTTAAGTCAACTAAATATGGTTTATGTTTTCACAATTTAAGAAAAAAGACTTAAAGCAAAATAATAATTTATGTCTATTTTATTATTTTCAATTAAACTGAAGACAAAATCTTATGTGAACTTATGATACTTTACCCCTTGTTACCATGCCTTTTTTGTAGATAAGATGAAATTGTTTTCGTCCATAAAAAGGGAAAGAAATGAGATAGAAGTATGTCAATCAGGCAGAACTGTGCTCCTTTAGAATTGCATTTAGGAACAATATTAAAACGCGAATCATCTTAAGTTGAGTTAAGATACTTCACCTTTTCAGTCGAGACATAAGTCCCCCGGAAATTGGTCCCAATTTTTTTCTTTCGGACTTCTATACCAGCTTAGTGGGGCATAAGGCCCGTTTAGAATTCGGGACCTTTGTCCCACCTTATCGGGTCATAACGGTCCTGGAAAAAAACTTTGTGACTTATGTTCCACCTAAAGTATATTCATTTAAACATACATACATAAATATATGTAAGTAATTATGTGTATAGAGACAGCTTCAGAAGACCACGCGAACAGCTAAAACAAATTGTGAAATCGTTTTTGTTATTTTGGAAAAAGTTCGAACTTAGATAATTCCAGACATCCAAAGAAACTTACCGAAGATATCTTAAAGCAAATTATAAATTTAGTTTTGACATTAACCCTTGTCGAGCTCATTGATTATGATAATTCTGCGACAATGGCTGGTATTTCATGAAGGTGTTCAAAAATTAATTCTGCAAATTAATTCAAAAGCTTTGCTTACGCTAATTTCAAACCATTATTTGTTTCATTATAACTCATTGAAATAGCACAATCTTCAAGTACCTACAATTTTTTTTTTGGACAGTGGAAAGACTTTACACTTTTTTCTCAGGATCTTCGCATATCGTTGGGATATTCTCCTAATTTTAGAGTTTTCTTGGGGCGCTCATAGCGAGGCTATTAAGCCATTTTGTCACTTCTTGCACACCTTTGTAATCCTCAAAAAATTTGGACACAAAAGGTGCTGCAACCATGCTCTTGTCTGTATTATCTTCTATGCCAATGCAATATTTTGGAAGAAGTTGATGAAGCTTGTGGAAATACTTGCAAAAACCGGAATAGTTCTGAAAATAGTGTAAAAGAACTGAAGGCACTCGTGATTTTTTTCATAATTTTCCACTGAACTTATTCATCGGTCTAAGGCTATATGGAAGACTTTGCGTCAGATTTCTCGCCTCTTAAACCGAAAATATTTCTGTATGGAACGGAAGAAGAACTGCATGTTTTTGTTCCAATGCTTATTTTGATATTTGTAGAACTAACAGATAACAGTATCATGTTGGCAATCGGGCGGATACGGATTAACATGGTAGCTGCAAAAATAAATTTGAAATTTTCAGAAAACATTTAGCAGGAAGCACCTTTCGATAAAATTTTTGTCTGTGTTTCTTTTTTTATATTTGTTTAAGGGATCTGAGCTTGTTTTACCGGCCCAGTTGCCACCAGCCCTTAGTCAACCCAGAGCTCCTTAAATCTAAATGTTAATGGTCGAACTAATTAGTTCTTGTATTTTAATTTAAATGAAAAACTGTCGATGCAGTATTACATTCATTTCTACTTATGAAATAACATTTAGATTACCTACTTACCATACAAATATTACATCAAGAGGGTCCAAAACCCAAAAACACCCCTTACTTCCAAAGAACTAAGTCACAATGATAATATTTTTATTACAACACAAACCAATCGTTACCTACTTTGCTTTGTTGTCGTTTAAAATGCTGCCAAATGCTTAGTTTTTATTTTGAAAAAGTCCCTATTCATGCAATTCACCCTACGATTTTTTCGGGCACTTGATATTAAATACTAGTTCTCTGCAAAAATGGAATGACTGTGAACTTAGCGAAGGAACTTTCTCATACTAAAATGGAATTAGTTTATTATTTTATTTCTAATTTGTTTCTTTAGTAGCGGCAATTTTGATTTTTTGCTCCTGTGTTTAATGTTTTATAGAATGATTTGCTAAGTTCATATGAACTTAGCGAAACACCCCTCTGTATCGAATCAAAATGTGGTTATATTCTATTGCTAATTTTAGTTACGGTAGATTTAATTTTGTTGCTATAGGTAGTATTTCGTGTATTTTGTCTTTTTTTTTTGTAAGGTTTACGAGGATTTACAGTTTGGAATAATCATGGTTTAAAAATGATCAATTGTGAACAAACTGGCCCTTAGAAAATCAATTACCTAATTTAGACAAATCGTAGAGATAAATCTCATATTTTCCCCCTCTTCCCTCCCCACCACATCCTTATATCAGATTATGTACCTACCTTTTCACAAAATTGTTATAAGACTGAAAAAAAAACATAAAAATATTTCAGCTACCTTAATTTCTTCCCGTTCATACAAAAATGTAAATTTTATTCCGCTAGAAATTGAAGATAAATCATTAACAATATATCAAAGTCTGCTCTTCTGCAGTTCCCGATGCTTACCTGCCCTTGGGCTATGTGCTGCTACATTAAAGAAACATTATTCACACAAAAAAGAAGTACCTAAGTCCTTTGGTAAATTCCATTAAAATTTCACGCACACTGGATGTGTATATAGAGAGTACAGGAGAGGGAATATGTGTGGGTGTGGGGTAGCACTTTGTGAGCCTGACAATGCATAAGGTTCATTCTGATTAATTTCATAAATTTTTTTTTTAGCATTTTAATTCCACGAGCAAGTGCTTTCTATCCAACCACCATCGGATCTCCACTTTACTTTGCTCTGCCAGCACCGCCGCCGCCGCTGACTATTTTGTATGCGAAGACGATGAATCCCGAAAAAGACGCTACTACAACTGCTACGGTAAGGATATTAAAAAAAAGTTATACGCCCATTTGGCGCTTTCGAAAATCGCTTAGGCCCAAAGAAATTTTTCACTTTTATTGTTATTGCCTTGGAGCAAGAAAAGAAGAGAAGCAAACAAAAAAAAAATATCCCTCCAAACTTATAGCAACAACCTATACAAAGATATATAATTCCTTTGAATATTTAACTGATAAATTTTGCGTTCCGTTCGCTTGCTTGAGCAGCAAACATCCACTTCTATTCCAGCATCTACCCCGTGTCTTCATCGTCGTAGTCGCCATATCAGAGAGCCAACAGTGTTTCTTCTTCTTCGTTTCTGATTCTGCGGGAGCGATCCAAGGGAGGACGTATAAGATATTGCTTTGCTTGCTTCTTTGAAACTTTCATAAGAAATTCAAAGGGAATCCTTCTGAATGAACTCCCTGCCATGACTGGGAAGCTGAAGGAAGCGACAGCTGAATACGAGGTATCAGGAGGGAGTGAAATTGGAGTCCCAAGAGTAAATTGAACATTATGGTAGCAAGATTAGTCGGAGATATCAATGGAGGCTGGTAAGGGAATAGTGGGTAGGTATAAGTATGTGTGTGCGTTTGTGAGAAAATAGGTCCCCGTACAGACGCCACAATATATATACGCAACTGTTTATACCCAAAAAACGATTTATTTTTATTGGACCCAGTGAGTTATTGCAAATTATTTATATGTTTTGATAATTTTGCTGTTGTGTGCATGGAATTTGTTTTCAAAATTTCCTCTGGGTGTTTTTTTTTTGGAAATATATATACATTTTATACAAATAAATAAACAAAGTTTTTGGGAGAAGGTGGATGGGGGTTTCATAGAGTGCGAATTATTTAAGTGAAGCAATTTTCTCATGGAAATTTATCTATACTTAGATATACTTTTTGAATTTAGATATTTTCTTTAAGATTGATTTTTAAGATAAGGTATAGGCAGGCACCTACATAAATACATTTTTGCACAATCAGATAAACGTATAGGATCTAAAAAACAAAGTAGGTACGTATCAAAATAATTGCGTGAAGTAGATAGGTATAAGTCCTACTGTGATGCTACATAAGTAGTTAAGTTTTGTGTATTATGAAAGTGTTTTTCAATTTATTAAACTCCAACAACTTTAAAATTCGCACAGCATTTTAAGCAAAACGAAATTGACCATATTGCACTCCGTGATATCTCAAATATTTCAAAATGAGAAAATTGTTGATAGGTAGTGAAATAGTTGTATATTCTCGTAAAGTGTTTTTCATATGAATGTCCTAGTCGCTTTGGTTTGGGTAAGTCTTTTATCAGCGTGTTTTCTATTAAAATAGTTCTACGAATAATGAATATGGGTGCCTAAATAAAACTGCTGAATATTTGTACAGGGATACACTGAGGGAAAAAAACGCAATGTAAAACTAAATATGGTCATATTTTACTGAGAGTTTTAAGAACTTTTACCTCAAATAATATATTTGATTTCACTTTAAAACTTATTTGATATGAAAATATGCCATGGCATTTCAAATTATGGCCAATCTATTTTCAAAGCGTTTTTTACTAGATTTTAAGTTGACATCAACTTTTTTTCGCCATCAAAGTGTGGTCAATTTGGTATCAAGGTGCACCTCAAGTTATTTTAAATAAGAACAATAATTTAATACTGATAAAATTCACAGAGAGATAGCATACTGGGTAAGGCACTGAATCGGTAACTCAAGCGAAACTATAGGGCAAGTTGAATATTCTCAACAACGGTTCCAACGATTTTTATAAATAATAAAATGCACGACTTTTTTGAAAAATAATATCTCGATATTGAGTCAGTGAGTTATTTTCAAAATTTAGTTTTTAGATATTGATAAATACTATCTTAAAAATGATATACTATTTTTTTTTTTCAAACGATTGAAAAATTTTTAATGGAAAAATATTTAAAAAAAACGACTCAGTTGATTTTTCAAAACAAAATTCTAAAAATGTATCGCTATAGGAGAAATCATATCAAAAAGTTTAATCAAAATTGTTAGAGCCGTTTTTCGAGAAAACTCGAAAAACTCAAAATGTTGAATGAGAGGTATACCCCTTTTAGATGAGATATTCAAAAACAAAAAAAACGAAGTTTTATAATTACATAAAAATAATCTACACTAAATTTGAAGAAAATACGTTGACGAGTTTGGGCAGTGAAAATGTGTACAGATGGGCGCACGGACAACGCACAGTGGTGCTTTTGCGGAAATAAATGCTAAAAATGAATTTTGGAATTTGAATTTTTTTCATTTATTTTTTCATAGATAACTGTTCTATGTTTTCTCAAAATTTGGAAAATTTAAATCAAGGAATATACGGGTTCTAAAGTTACCCTATCTCTAAGTTTTGAAATCTATGTTATTTCTTGCCTTAGCTTTTTTTCATGTAGAGTAGCAATTTAATAACTGTTTGTAAAAACAATTTTTTTTAAATAAATAGTATGCTATTGTGCTTTTAAAATACGAAAAAAAATAAAAAAAATTTTTTTCGTCTTTTAGTTGGGTTATTACAGGATGACCTAGAATTAATATTTTAATGTTCTTCCCTTAGAGCTACAGTTTTAGCTATATTAAGATACGTCTAGTGCCTACAATTATTAGAAAGCTACAATATTCAAGTAACTATTTTCGAAAGAATTGTATCCATCCTGATCCGATTTGGAACGCAGTGTACAAATTAGTTTCCCAGTATCCCATTTAAAAACCCGGTTTTGACTTTGGTCATGTTGCAAAAGTTGTAAATTCATGGTTAATAATGGTTGGAAATAATGCAATTAATATTTTATTTTTGCGAAAAATATATATCTTTCATTAAAATATAAAATAAGTTTAATCCTTTGACGGATATTTGATATTATCAATTTTAAACTCTATAAATTGTTCTTGCCCCAATTTTTCTTCCAAATTCAAACTTATTTCTCCTGGAAATATGTGGTAAGCATATATTTTTTTTTGTTATGTTATTAAAACGAACTAATAGTACTAATAGTACTTTAAAAAAAATGTGTACCTTAATATTTTAATCCAACATTTTTTATGGTCCATTAAGTAGAGGCAGGTAATATATAAATAAGGATTTATTTTGGGTTTTTACCTGAATACGAGTTTTTGTCTCCAAATAAAAAACAAACAATTAGTAGACAATATATTGCTTTTTTATGATCGGAAACAAATTTTTAAGGGTGTTGAAGAATTTTTTATAACGGTATGTCCTGAAAACCTTTTCGGAATTAGTACGGTCATAAAAAAAAGACTATTTAATTTTGTATAAAACACAAACCCAAACAAATTCGAAGTCAGTTTAAAAAATTAACTCGACGTTTGTGTTATTAAAAAAAAAGTTAAAAATGTCTGACTTATAGTGAAGAGATAGCTTAGCTAGCGATATCGTTATACCCTTGGTATCACATGCCCGCACAGACGCATAGTCACACATACCGACGGACGGCATGACGAAACCCACTTTTTTAGTCTTCTCCATCATCGTAATGTTGGTTTTGATTAAAACCTCAATTTTTCCTTGCTCTATGGGACAAGTATTGGTTTTGTGTCAAAAAACAAATTTAAGGTTTTAATAAAAACCAACATTACAATGATGGAGAAGACTAAAAAAGTGGTTTTCGTGATGCCGTCCGTCGGTCTGTGCGTCTGTGCGTCCATCTGTACACACTTCCACTGCCCAAACGCGTGGACGGATTTTGTTCAAATTCGATAGAGATGATTTTTATGTAATTCTGAAACTTTGTTTTTTTATTTTTGAATATCTCATCTAGAACGACTACCTCCCATTCAACTTTTTTGAGTTATTCAAGTTTTCTCGAAAATGGCCTTAAATTTTTAAAAATAAAATTATCGACAAAATATCGCAAAAAGGTCAATTAATGGTCAAAAATGGTCAATTGGTTTTTAAATTTTGTTATCGATTGTCATGTCATACACTTTTTTTTAAGTTTGTTTAAACTGAATCACTGTGGCGTATGAGTAACATTCAATTTATTTTAAAATTTAAAGACATTTCACTACTCCTGCCTAATTGAGAAGACAAGTTGAAATTTGTTTATAATTTTTCACCATGCGAAATTGTACCTTCACATTTAGGTAATTATCTGAATAAAAAACCGGGAGACATACTCTAACTACAAAAAAAAAAAATATCAATCGGATAAAATCTCCACAAAATTTTAGTTCCAAAAAAAAAAAACTCCAGGGGTAAATGAGGCCAGTGGACAAAATCCCCAATGAGAAATTTTTTTCTCCCACTATTTGTGATTTTGTCTCGTAGATTTTTTTTTTGGGATTTTGTCTTCACACCATTTAGATTTTTGGGGATTTTGGCATAGGAGATTTTCTCTTTGGGATTATGGGTTTTGGTCATACATCACTAACCCAAAAAAACCATTGCGTCAGCAAAGTTCTTTTCTATGATTTTATTATTTCTATTTCGTTTATTACTTTTCCGTACACGTAGTGCAAAAGATAAGTGGGTACCTATAGCGAATAGCACAACAATTTTTTTTTAAGGAATAGTCTACCTATTTCATCACAAAACATCAAGAAACGTTTAGAAAACACGTTTTCGAGACATTTTTAAATGCGTGAGCCGTTGTTATCGGCGTCGTCCTCGTTGGCGCTGGAAATTTGTAAACACTATCTATAACTTTTATTAGAATCAAGACAGTTGGAATCTGTAAACGGCAAAAGTTTAGAAATACCTAAACTAAGGTGTATTTCGAAACTCAGCCATTTTGAATAAAAACTTCTCGTTCACACAAAAACCTCCAAAAATGTCAATTTTGTATGATGAATACCTACCACAAACTTGCGTTTTTTAAATGTATCAATGAACAATGGTTTTGATTTTCAAAATAAACCGGAAGTCTTTGTTCTAAAAAGTTTTGGTAAAGTTAAAGTTGGATAAAGTTTGGGATTACCAAGCTCTATAATTTTTGAACCTTATTTCGCAAAATAAAGAAGACACAAAGTTTTTAAAACATAATTGTTAACTCTGTGTTTTTTTTAAGGTGATTGTTTCTTCCAAAATAAAAGTGCTGCCAAGTTGTTTATTTGTTAAATCGGTTCTGTAAAATATGTGTTGTTTATAAAAAAAACTCCTTTTAAATATCGTGGTTTTGCAGGTAGGTACATATATCTAGGTTTACGAATATCCAAGTTGAAATCAGCGAAATAACTTAAAAAGAAATTTTATTGGGAAGACATGGAAATGCAAATAAAAACTACGATTTGCATACAACACAACAGGGATCATCTAATAAAATAAATATATTAACTATCACAAATCAAGTCATGGTATTAAATTATAACCCACCCAAAGCTGAAGAGACATCTAAAAATGTGGTTCCCGATTAATTCATATTATAAGGACGGCATATATGCGTATAATATGTTTTTGTTTGAAATGCTGAAACCTTATACCTTATACCCGCTAGCCATCTCCAATTGAACGCCTTCGCCAATAAAGCGAGTGATTAACTTTTTTTTATTTAAATTTACTGCATAAGACACTGAAGAACGCGCAGCCATATCGCCATCGCACAGAGCGCGGTCAATTTGACCGGCAATAATTCTTAATTTATTTAATAAACAAGCATTAATTTACATGCATTCGGCTTAATAAAAACCAATTAAAGGCGAATGCTGAATTCGATGGCCATTGAAGGAGAAAGAGAGAGCTGTCTGATCGTCTGTCGTTGTTATTGCTAAATTGTCGTTGCTTACCGGATTGGGAAGATTTCACCATTTATCGTTTTGCTAAACTTTTTTTTCTTCTTGTTTTATATTTTTTTATTTCATCGTGTTATTTATTGAATTTTGCTTTTCTTTGTTTCAAACAAGTTTTTGGGTGTTTTAATTCGACGAAACGACTTGGGTAATGGTCTATAAATAATCGATTAGGTATTTTAGTAGCTCTTATGGTTTTTTAAGAGGTTTCGTTTCGATTTAATTTGCTTAATGTTATTCCAATGAATAATCAAAAAAGATTAAGAAATTTATAATTCGAAGATAGAACAGTATCGAAAAAGAAATCAAAATTTATATAAAAAAAAATTATTCATGGCTTAAAAAAAGTCTTGGTTAATTAAATGGGTCCAATTATATGTACAACATCTTATCAATATATCTAGGGACGCAATTGTCTCAGTTATCGATCTATCACCTATCATTTTAAAAGCACGTTTTTGTATTCTCCAAGAAACTCAAATACGTTATCGGAGCACCTGCCCAGATGTGACAGTTGTATTCAAGTTTTGGTCTAATGTAGGCTTTATAGATTACAGCTAGATCAGAAGATGAGAAGAATTTCTTGCATCTTCGGAGAAAACCTAAACATTTCGCAGGGTTTTTGTCGACATCGAATATGTGTTCATTCCACAGAAGGTGGTTTGTTACACTCATACCGAGAATGGAAAGTTTCTCAGTTTCCTCGATGCAAGTGCCACTCATTGATAGTGTCATAGGGGGAAGATTCCGTTTTAATGATAGTAAGCAGCATTGTGTTTTTGAAGCATTAAATTCTACACGATTTCTTATTCCCCATTGAACAATGCTGTCAAGATTAGAATTTAATGAGCTTATCATATTTTGTCGTTGAAGTTCCACATCCGAAGGATTTGGGTGTGAATCCTCAAACGAATATGAAAAACTGAGGGTACTATCATCAGCGAAACAATTTAATGGATTAGAAGTTTCAGAGAGCAGATCATTAATGAAAATAAGGAAGAGAGTCGGAGACAAAACGGAGCCCTGGGGCACACCAGCGTTTATTTTGTGGGTTTTAGACTTGAAACCATCCAATACGACTTGTATTGAACGGGCCGAAAGGTAATTTCTAATCCAATGAAGAAGATAATCATCAATACCAAATGCATGCATTTTCGATAAGAGAGCTTGATGCCAAACTCTATCAAATGCCTTTGAAATATCAAGTGCAATAATCTTACTTTCTCCAAAACGATGTAAAGATTTGTTCCACTGTTTGGTGAGATATACCATCAGATAACCAGTGGACCTATTGCTACGAAAGCCGTACTGCTGGTCATTAAGAAGCTTCCGTTCTTCGAGATATTTCTTGAGCTGGAAATTAATCAGCGTTTCCATGACCTTGGAAAGAAGGGACGCAAGTGCAATCGGTCGATAGTTGGAGGGTGAGGAGGATTCGCCTTTTTTAGGGACAAGCTGGACAAATGCTGTTTTCCATCCACTCGGAACGAGACCAGTAGAGTAGGATACTATCTGGCAGTGTAGAGTTGGCAGCGAACTGCCTTGCAAGAAGATTAGCTTTCTCGACAGAGCTAACAAAGGGAGTGTTATTGAAGACAAGCGTTGGAACGGCAGATGACGAAGAGTTTTTTATGTTTTTAGAAAATTACCAAAAATTTCTACTACCTGTGGGACATTGAAGTATTTTTTGCCTTAATTTTACAACAACTTACAAAATGTTAGAATGGTTGGCACATAGGGGGCCTAACGCTATACAGTAGATTGGGTTAAAATGAATATATAGTTTTATTTTATGTGTCAAATACAAAAAATCTTAATATATATAGTTTCTCTCTGGGTGTTCCTTACCGGTTTTCAAATGACAGTGCTGCTTAGCGATGGTTGGGATGGTGGTGACGTTTAGCCACGAAAATGGGCTGACCCAGGGTCAGAGTAGAAGTTAACTGCTTCGTCGTCGTTGATTGCTGGAACAATATCCTCGTTTAGAATTTGCATTGGGGTCAGGGTACACATTGTTGAGTAGTCATCCTTCTCATCAGTTGGTTGGGATGGTTGGTGATACATATTTCCGGCAAGTTTCTTTGCTGATAATAGCAAATACTTTTCCAGTCGGATGATTTTGGCTTCTTCGTAGAGTCGTTGGTTGCTGTAATGTTTCCGCCTCTGTCGGTTGAAGAAAAGTCCGGTGCAGATCCTCAGTATTTTCCTTTCAAACAGTTGGATGTCCTTCATGAATGTTTTTGAGATAGTGTACCATACCTACTAGGAAGCTGTAGCTGATGACTGTTCTTTTCAGGTTTCAGGTTTGCTTTCTTCAGCACATCCCTTAAGTGCTGGTTGAATCTCAGGAGCGCGTTGAAGTTGATTTCAGATACTTAGCGTTACGTTTACCTGGCAATCTAGTTCCACCTGGGAGCGTGAGTCTTATGCTTCGTCTATGTTCGTTATGTTCGTCTTAGGCACAATAGTTCCGATTTCGATGAGTTGATTTGGATACCCCATTTGTTGTAGAACTCCAAAATAGTTTCCGGATATGCACCTCAACTTTTCAAACAGCTGTCGTTGGCGATGATGATGTGGAGTATGTAAGTGAATCATCGGCGTAGAGCAGGTTTTTACATCCACTTGCAGTCGGAGGTACGGATGCTGTAGAAAAACGGTACAAGTTTTGAAACTTGAACAACTCCAGCTCTGATACACTTCACTATTGATTTGTAGCTTTCCAGTTGCACGAAGAAATTTCTGGAAGAAAGAAAAGAAAATATTATTTTTGAGTTTATGAACAAGGGCTTCAATCCAAACGCTGTCAAACGTTTTCTCGACATCGAGGAAGAATGCGACTGTGACTTGGCGGTTATAAGGGCAGAGAAGATGTCTTGATAAAACTTCAGGTGTGGAGTTTAATTATAGGACCTGATGAACTTTCTTGTTTTTAAATAGGCTCACTAGCTTAGTTGCGTTGCTATTTTAAACAAATATTTATTTATATTTTCATTTAGGTGTAACGGTATTAAAACTAACCCTTCCATCCTGCAGGTACAGATCCTACATAGGTTTCAAACTTTACTCTACACACTTTAATTTTTCTTCGAATTTTATGCAAAACTAAACACGAAGCTCTTTTTACTTGCCATATAGGTACTATATATCAAGTTATGCATTCGTACAGACAAAAAGTTGAGATAACAATCAAACATCAAACAGCCTAAACGGATGGGTCGATTTACTTTAAACTTGGTATGTGGCGTTTTTTAAAGACTATCCCTAGATGTTTTTTGAATTATTTTTTTTGGGCAAAAAATAACGGTACCTGCCATACATGTAGAAAAACTCATTTTTCTCTAAAATTTTTCCGACGATTTTTCTTACAGAAAAATGTAATAAGTTTCGAAAAAAATCATATCTTGAAAACGTGATGTTTTTGAATTTTATGTACAGCCAAAAATCAATAATCAATACGTAAACACGATTTCTATTTCTACCTTTTTAAATAACTTAACGGCGACCAATTTAAATAACTTTGGTCTTAATTGAAAGGTACAGGCAGCCTTCTACCTACAATTTAATACTAATAACAAGATTCTGCGATAAGATTTTTACCGCTCGGCGGTACTAGAATTTATTGTTTCTATTATTCTATCTACCAAAACTAATTTCATAATTCTAAAAGCTTTTTTTCAACCTTACCCCACTTCACCCTATCTTCCTGACAGAATTTCAAAAAATCCCATTTTATTGGAGTCTGGTATTGTACCACCTGTCATTTGGTGTGTTTGTTTTTTTTTTCTATGTATAACTTGTACCTAGTGTACTAAAACGAATCAGTCAAATTATGAATAACAATGGCTGACTTCTGTAATTTAATATTTATTGTGTGTGCAAAGTGCTTCTAACACTCATCGATTCAATTGTATTCAAGAATTTTCGTTTCAAATAAAATTAAAAATTTTTAAAGAACATACAAATACCTTAAAGATTTACTGACATTTGTCGCAGAATGTTTGCAGGTATTTTTATCAGAAACTAGCACAGTTGTTAGGCCGTATTTTCTTGTTAAGTCCACAATTTTCTAAAAACAATCTCAAAAAAATCCAAATCAAACACCTACACCATTAAGAGAGTATATACCTTCAATTGAAAACGTTTCCCAACATAAGCCACAATGGTCATTTTAAAAGAAATCGTTTAAAATTGCTTAGCAATGCGGAAAACACATTCCTCAGTTCCCCTCTCAAAAAGTCATTTAGCATGAGCAATAAAAATAATTAAAAAAAAAAAAAAATAAAATAAAAAAAACAGTGTGAAATTCTTCCGCAATCCCTACAAACTGCCAATAAAGCCATTCAAATACATTTACCTCACATGTTTTGAGCTCTATTCCAGCCAGCATCATCTCTGGTTCTTATATGGTCGAACCCCAACAACTATACCTACTTAATGACAAAGTATAGAAAAACCTCAAAACGAAAATAGTCTTCTTTTACTTTGTACTAAAAGAAAATCGCAGCGCATGAGCATCGCAGCAATATTCTTCTTATGCGATGCCCAAGAATCTTTGCCTTCCACGAAAAAGGTGACACTCTTATTGATTTTAGTAGCACATTTACGTCCACATTATCGTTAGAGTCTGATGGTTGTTGGCATGGCTATGGCCAATAGAAGGATTATAGCTATACTACCACTTGAATGGCAGCATTTGCTACGCCACACATTCATGGTGGAAGACGTCGTCTCTATACACATACCACCCCCTTTTCCAAGGATATTTGTATACTCGACTAGCAGAGAAGCAGGCCAAGGGAACGACCGGCTGGTGCGGAGTAAAGGGTCATATAGAAATGAACTCCTTGTGCGCTGGGAAAGAAGACGCAGTGAAAACACTCATAGCGTGATTTCAACTCTTCGAAACGACTTCTTATTGGTCGTTAAGATCATTTCAAGGAGCTGTTTGGATGGGAAAACGTTTAAAGGAGTCTTCCAATTCCAACATTACCGGCGTCTTTCGTATCGTTCGTTCCTCTATCACCACTCCCATTACAAAAAACATAGAAGACTACGATGAAATTGAGGGCCAAAACGGATGGAGATTTTTTTGTATAAAATTTGCTCAGAGAATTCCGAAGAAAGATTTGAGAAAACTTAAAGAAAAATTTCCATCTCCATTTGCTTCTCTCTCAGGGAATTTCTTTGTTGTTGTTTTTGTGCCTGCTTTAGACCAGAAGAACCTGTGCATTGGTTTGGCACGGAAAAGGTGGAACTTTTTCCAATTCTGTTTTTTTTTTTTTGTTTGTTTTGTTCTCAAATATTAGGTGGTAACTTTACAGGCACGTTTGGAACTCATATAGCTTTGGTCTTATGTACTTCGCCATTCACTTTTTGGTATATCATAGCTATACCTACCCAACTAGCAGGGGAGTTCATCTTCAAGAACAACAACAAAAGCTCAAGCACACACACACATACCGACATCACATGACGTATTCTTATTTCAGGCAACAAAAATGTTGAATTTTCTTAAAGAAACAAAAAGAAACGGGAGAAAAAAGGGAACAAACGAACTTCATGAGATGAGATAAGGATGTTCGTCCTTTTAACGAGAAAGAAAAGCAAAAATGAAAAAAAAATAATAAGAGATTGCAAAGTCGTCCCAGATGCCGAAAAATGTTCTACATATTCATGATTACAAGAAAGAACTTCGCATGGCAGCATACTGAGTCATGATTGTGATATGCCTTCTTGCATAGTGGCGGAAGGAAGCAAGGGTGGAAGAAATAATTCTTAAGGATATATGTCCCAGTGGGATGCGATAGCAAAAATATTCATCTTCTACTTGCGCAATTTCATCCCCTATAGCTGTAAGACGTTCGTTGATGGTAGCATGGCCGCATTTATTTTGGAGGAAAAACAGCATCTTCATTACTAAAATTACCACATTGTTTATTTACATTGCTGTTGTTTGAATAGAAATTAGAGCGTAAAAGATATGTGGAATAGCAGGTATGGCGGTACTGAACGTTCAAGTACCAGTATTACGTGGAGCTTTTTTTTTGTTATTCATTCGTTCGCATAAATTGTTTCACCGAAACGAATTTAAGAGTTTGCTGCAAACGAAGTTGAAGTCGAAAAATTAATATCTAACAAACGAAAAGTCGTTTCACACAAACGATAAATTATACAGTCCGTATTGGAATGACAAGATTCTCACTTCGTAAGCAAGAGGTCGCCGGTTCATTCACAGGTGTTACACTGAACTTTTTTTTAATAGTTCGCGGAAAGTTTCTGCAAACGAAGCCGAAAAATTGTCCAGCAAACGAAAAAGTCATTTGGGCAATTTTTTCGTTTGCCCCAATCGATTTGTTCTCCCAGTGTAGGTATCTGCATGACATAAAAAAAAGGTCAAGCTACAAAAAGTCCGCTGGATATCCTCAGAATTTAAAAGTTTCTTCATGACTTACAGATTTTTGTTTTGTTTGTCTGTCTCTACCCTCTACAAACCGCCTCTGAAACAGATTCCAATTTCATTCCATTCCACCTCATTTCTTGTAAACTTCAAAGATTCTATGGATGTAAGCTTCTAAACTGGCATACAAATAATCCCGTCATGTAAGTTAAAGAATCCTAGACGAAGATTCTTCAGGCTATAAATGTTAAAAAATAGCTCCAGCTTAAAGTCTTGGGTTACACCAACCTTGATGCTCTTCATTGCTAAATTGCAATTCTCCAGATGTACGAAAAAGTTTCTGAAAGAGCGAAAGACAAAAGAAATCTTTTTAGTATGGTAAAAGCCAAAGAAATACAATAATGAAATTTTTAATGGCTTCAATTAATACGAATATTTTTTCAAAATCCAAGAAGCATCAAATGGTGTCTCAATGACTGTTAAAAGCTATTGTGATACAATAATTGTATTGTGTTTGTTGTTTTACTCTTCTGGGAGAAGTAGCAATTTTATTTATAAAATTTTTGAATGAAAGATTTTTATCATTGCTTTTGTCAATGACCACCCACCCAGACACTATTTTATGCTTCAAGAATTGACTATTTCAGCAGAGACTTCAAGATATCAAAAACATAAATAAAATCATCTCTAAGAACAAGAAACCATTTGTTAGAAGTTCTTGAGAATATCGAAAGTGCTTAGTCAAGTTCTCTCAGGGTAAAGTAACTTTCGCCAGAGCTTAAAAAGACTGCAGTCAATTGGTAATGCAGTCAATTCATTCAATTCAGTTAATTGATTTTAATTTTAACTGCATGTTAGAACTGCTACGAATTATTTTAGCCTCAAAATAAGCAGTTAGCTAAGTACAAAAGCTACATCTAGTGATTAGAAGACTTAAATTAGTCAAAAAGTACTGCAATTAATTTACTTTTAGTCAATTAACTTCTTTCATTAACTGTTCAATCAGTGTTTTAGTACTGTCTGCTGACTGTAGTTTTATACAGTCAAAGTAAGTTAAAAGACTTGAGAAATTTAGTCTTTTTAGTCAATTAACGAAAAGACTGCAGTTTTTACAACCCTGTTCGGTTGAAACACTCCTTCGCGGAAGAGTGTAATAAAACACTACACTCAACTGGTAATGCGGTCAATTCAGTCGCAGTTAATTAACTTCAATTTTAATTGAAAGTTAGTACCGCTAATGTACTCTTACTGCAAAATAAGCACAGCTAATGAAAGCAGCTAATTGACTTGTGTTTTTTATGTGCAGTAGGTACTTTTTGACTGGCATTGGTGTTTTATAAGTCAATTTACTGCGCTTATTAACTGTTCAGTCAATATTTGTTCTGCTGACTGTAGTACTGTCAAAGTACTTACGTAAGCTAAAAGACTTGACAAATTTAGTCTTTTAATTCAACTAACTGCTGTACCGAAAGACTGCTAATCTTACAACTCTGACTTACGCAGCGTTTTTACGCAGGAAAAATCATTTCGGCAGTAAAGTTAGTGTAAAAGATGCACAGTGTTTGTCTTTGGGTTTCATAGGCTTGATGAAGGCGATGACTTTGGATCCCATATTCTCAACAGATGCATGAAAGCAAACTTGTTAGACGTATTAAAGGAAATCTGTAAGTTATAGACCAATATCCGTTGCAAACTACCAAGATAGTATAAAGAGTTCATTTTTTAGAGACTCAGTGGTATTTTGTAACACCAACAGCCCATTACTTTAAATAGTTTCAGGTGTCTAAGGACTCATTCGATTCTACAAGTTTTCAGAATCATGTAAGCATTTGTCACCATAGCTCACAGATCCCAACTGCCCGTGGTTTTATGTACCCTCAGTGAACCAAAATATTAAATTCGCTCCTGAGCTAATAATGCTGCAAGAACGTGCGATCCAACAGCAGTGCGTCTTCGCAATAAATCTATTTTACGACCATCCCAAGAAACTTTGGTGGGGTGAGTTGGGGTTTGTTAAATGGAAAAATCGAAGAAGCTGCAAAAGATACACGCAAGGACGCAAGACTTTTTCTTAGAGTTCAAGAGTGAATGGACGGATGGAACGACGAGTATGGCACCAGGCTCTTTTATGCTTGAATCCAAAAGAAAATGAAGCACTATTATTTCTTCTAATTTTTTTTTTTTTTTCTTATTTGTTGTTGTTTTGCTGACGTGATATAGATGGTGGACCTTTTGCGCAATAAGGGCAAATTCTAATGCCACAGAAGGGATTGGAAGTGCCAATGCCATTTAAATGGAGCCACCCGAGTAAAGTGGTGTGGAATGGGCAATGCAAACATGAGGAAGAAAAAAATGCTATGAAGAAATGAAAAAAAAAATGTTAAAACCATTTTGAGGGGGCGAAAGGGTGTACAAAAAAAAAAATAAGGACATTCCATATTCTTGTAACACTCTATGAGGCAAATGAAGAGTAAAAAAAAAAACTAAACATGAAGGAGTGAGTGTGTGAAATGTTATTAAACGCAATACTGTTCTGGAATATCTTCTTCTTCTTCTTCTTTTGTCATTTTAAGCTGTTTCCTTATATTTCATACACAAACGGGTCACCTACCTATACGAACCGTATATAGTTTTTACCATCTCTCCCGCAGTAAAAAATGGAAGTTGCAATATTAAAAAAGAAGGGTGTGATGATAGAATGCAGCCGGGGGTATAGATAAATCGAATTGGGAGAACTTGTATGAAGTAGAGGGAAATTTAATACATATAATCTGAACGTCCAGGATATTTGCATAAAAATAATTAAAAAGAAAGAGGCCGTCGCCATGTTCCAATAAATTTAAAATAAAAAAAAAACACAGTTTTTATGCCGGCATATAGGGGGTCGATATTATGTATGAGAGGAAATAAATTACATTTTGTCAGGAGATTATTGGATTTCGGTTTTTTATTTTTTTTTTTTTTTAATTTAAGTTCGGTTATCAATTTTGTATGATCAATATGCATCGTAATTGTAGTTATATTGCAAATTTTAATTTTTTTTGTTGTGAAACCTATTACTTATAGAGTAAGGTAATTGTGGGTAAGGATTTTTAATTTTTTATAATCGAAACTACAAATCAATATGAATGAAGTAATGCATAGTTAGATTTATGGTTTGAGACAGGTGGTCGGAAATGACTTGTGACAGTATCTTTTGTTTCTTTGTTTATTGTGTCGTGTCATATGCTATGGACATTTAATTATGGAAGGCAGGTAGGTGTATATCTAGTATCGCGAGTTCCTGAAGGGTATGCCTATCCTGCACGTGATGATGGCCTATTATACAAGAACAGTGATTATAATTATAGTGATCGATGACCCTTTATTACGTCCCATCAAGCTCTTAGTTTACTTCATGTTGCTCAAAATAATAGTAATTGATACAATTTTGAAGTTAAAATTACTTCTTTATAGGCGTTTATAAAAATATTCAACCAATAATAACACATAGAATTTTTCAGCCCATTTTTACTGTTTTTTTTTCACACAAAGCTTCAAAGTAGGTAAACAGTAACAACACACTTACATTTTATACTGGGTTTATTTTTTTTTATTTTGCAGACACAGTAAATTTATTTAATTACAGAAGTCAGCCATTTTTATTGATATTCTAACTGATTCATTTTCTACAATATAAGTGATATAATAATTATACCAAATGATAGGTGGTATAATGTAAGGTTCTGACACTACGAGATATTTCGAAATTAAACCGGGAAAATAGGGTAAAATGGGACAAAAGATAAAATAAAACTTTTAGTACATCTCAAAGAGTACCTATAAGGGTTAGAATTTTGAAATAAATTTAAAATTTAATTGAATAGATAAATTGAAATAATGATGAGTTCTCATCAAAAAAAAAAATTCTAAAAATTCAACTTTTCAAGTTAAAAATTATTTTCCAATATCAAATATTTTTTTAGAAATTTGAAAATGATGTCATTATGGATAAAGTTGATGATTTTTTGCAAAACTAACTATGCACATTGAAAGATAATAAACAAATATTAGGCATCTGATACGGATAATATTGAAAATGCTCCATAACGGTTTTTGAGCTTTAAAAAACAAATACGTTTTTTAAAGTTTATGTGGGTGGTTTAATTGCTTTTAAAAATCAGGGAATAACGGGGAAAATATTTTGTCAAAATCACTTATAGACTTAGGTATGTGTTGTCTATATGTACACGTGTGAAGAAATTAGATTTTTAAACATTTTTTCGATGAATATCAGTAAAGACAAAATTTTTCAGCCCATTTTTTTTACCGTTTCCAACGGTACCTATTTTATTTTTATCTATTTTTATTTTTACATTTTTGAACTTGAAATTTACACAGCCATTAGATATTATGTAAGTACATTTTTTACAAACTTCCATAATTTTTTGTAGTCTGTGAGCCGACATAAGGGTAAACAGAGTTTTGTTCACGCGGTGCTTAAATATAATTTACATAAGCCTCACAAAACTTGGAAATAGTTTCATCAATATTCAACAAAATTCGGACTCGACCAGCCACCAGTGGAGAACGGTAGGTACCGATGGCTCACTAATAGATTCGAGATAATTCCTTTGTAAAAAATAGTAAAAATAAAAAACGGCTCTATATATTTTTCTAAAAAAAATTCTAAAAATTTATCGTTATAGAAGAAATCATATCAAAAAGTTTAATCAAAATCGTTAGATGTGTACAGATGGACGCACGGACGCACAGACGCACAGACCGACGAAAACCACTTTTGTAGTCTTCTCCATCATCGTTATGTTGGTTTTAATTAAAACCTCAATTTTTTTTGACACGAAACTAATACTTGACCTATAGAGCACATACAAATGTTTAGTAAAGTTAGTTCAAAAATAGGGCGTGCCTTCGACTAATTCCAACAAAGTTGCAAATGATTTTAATTTACTTTGGACATCTCTGAGAAGGGTCACATAAGTTTGCGACGAGTTGTGCATATCTTTTTAGGGACAAAAAGCCGTTGCATTTTAGCTATTTGGTTTTCGAGACATAATTCCGGAAATATAAGTCGCACAGAAAATTGTTGAATACCAAAATTGAAGAATATTAAATTCTACATCAATTAAAGACCAAAAACATTAATTTTGGTCAAGGAATTTGGTCAGGATGAGCCGTTTTGGCAAAATATCGTATCCGTTTATCCCTGATTTTTAAAACCAATTAAACCACCCACATAAACATTCAAAAACGTATGCATGTGTTTTTTAAAGGTACAAAAAAACATTTACTGGGCATTTTAAATAAAATCCGTATCAAAGTCCGAATTTTTTATTTCATTATCCATCAATGTGGATAATTTGTTTTTCAATAAAACATCAACTTTACCCACACTAACATCATTTTCAAAGGTCTACAAAAATATTTAATTTTGGAAAATAATTTTTAACTTTAAAAGTTGATTTTTATGATTTTTTTTCTAAGCATTGCTCAACATTATTGTTTTGTTATCTATTTAATAATATTTTCTTCATAATTCTAACCCTTATACTTTTCGAGATGTACATAAAGTTTTTTTTCATTTATTCCATTTGACCCTAATTCTCGGTGGAATTTAAAAAAAAAAACCGTTTTACCGGTTTTCTACTATTCAATCTACTATAGAACAAAAATTTTGACTGATATAAAACATTTATCTTTGTCGACCATTTGAAATTCATCGACTGCAATAGGGATGTGGTCCATAAAATTTAATTTTTATATAATATTTGAATTGATTTAACAAAAATTCACATTATGCTTCTTTGAAAAAATTTCGCTTTTAGACCTTTTGGCTACCTTAATTAAATAATTTTACATTAAAAAAAAACTATACATACCAAAATCAATAATGATATGTGATGAGGATGTATAACTTACATGAGTACACTACACACACATTTTTTTTTAGGAATCTTACCTATCGTAAATTAAAACTGGAAGCAATATGTAACCAAAAATAAATTATTTTCTTAAGAATGTAGTGTCGGTAAGGTATATCAGAATCCATCAAATTTCATCATCAAATACGCGACAAAATTAGGTAGGAATATATCATATTAAAGTTTTATTATGAATTTTCTACAATAATCGTAACATAAAAGCTTTAACAATAGGAAACTTTCACACCTTGAACTGGGCCGACTGGCACTAATGAGCTGTGTGTTATTCGCCATTAGGCACTCCCCGAAATTTAACAGTTCAGCGCCATCATCCCACGCAACGAGTAAATATTGAATATACAAAAGCCATTTCAACGATATTAGGTACTCCCTAAAAATAGATACAATCATTATGTTGTAAAAATGGTAGATGGATGGCAAATGTATTTAACCGAAAAATATTTTTTTTTTTTCAAAAAACGGACCGACATTATTATTTATTTCTTTTAATTATTTACACAGCGAGTGGTTGTCATTATTATTTGTTTCGTTTCAGCGGTGGTAGTGGTGGTGGCGCGGATCGGATCGGACCCACGGCGATTGCATAAATTATTAAGATCTTACTTAACCATCCAACCGAGCTAAGCCCAGACTTGGTTCTGCTTCTATAACCCAGGCATTCCAGATTCCATTTGGTGCGCGTCTCTATCTTCCTTCGAAACATAGGCTGTCGCTCTGGGGTCGGATCGAGTCTTTGTCTCCGAATAGAGATGTAGATTGTACCTACATCGAGACCAAGCCAGACATTCAATTATTTATTACTTCCAAACATACGCCATTTTCTTGGGACTCGGATTCAAGGCAGAGGCTGCTGGTTTCTGTTTCCAAGATTACACTCAACTCGTCGTATAAGTAAATTATTATTCGGTGCCCAAAAATGGAGGGACAAGGTTTTTTTTTCGTTTTTTTTTTTTTTTTTTTTTTCATTCGGTTCCCACTCCCTGTCTCTGACTATGGTTGAGTTATTTCTTTTTGGATTTCGGTGATAAATTTGATAAATTCTTTTTCAGTTTTACTTACCTGCGCGATCGCGGTATTTTCAGACACACAGACAAGAACATTAAAATACAAAGGACGGGGTAACCAGAAATAAATTGGGAAGAAGGGCATCGAACATAAATTAGAGCGCCAAGGCTCTGGGACTACCTCGTATACGGAATTGGGTATGCCGATGAAGAGATCCCAGGGTGGCAAATGTTGTTATATGTTTAAGAAAAAAGGCCAATGTGAGTCTTGATTATCTTGTTGAGTCGATTTTTTTTTTTTTTTTTAGAAAAAACATCACCTCAATGTTAAGCCCGCGCTAATGAACATATGCGGTGAATTTATTAATAATTTTTTTGTTAATTCTTTTATAAGATAATGTTTGGTAGGCCATTGTTTTGGGATACCTTATATAACATTTCAATTTCTTAGGTTTCTTGAAAATTTTGATGACTTGTTGTTGGGACTTGTGTTTGGAATGTCGAATAAAATTAAAATTAATGAATCATAAGTAAGAATTGAAAAATTCAAAGATGGGGGAGCAAATGGAGACATGTCTCGTATAAATAAAGGGGTTATCCCATCAATGATTTAATATTGTCGACGGGAAGTATTTAAGTTTTTCATATTTTTGTGGCGACGGAAGGCTAATTTTTTGATTATTTACTGAAAGAACTTTAAATATTTTACAGGATATACAAATTTATAGTATAGGTTACAGTAAAAAATTAGATAATTTTCTTGATCATTTAAAAAGATCGGTAGGATTCTGAGAAAGAGTTTCAAAACTTATAATTGATATTTCAACAGTTATTAGCACGATGGTTGCTTTTCGCGGGATAAAGCAAGGGCATTTAGTTCCTTTTTATTAGTCAAACCTCCTTATTTTGTTGTTCGATCTAAAGGAGTTATTTAATAGAACGAGTTCAATAGTCCCTAAACAAAATCAATGTAAAAAAAATAATTGTTACCCTCATGAAACTTGGCAAACTTGGTTTTTTTACAGCTCCACATTGTGGAGACATTGACACTGATATGCGCTACATGTTGATGGGTATAGTATGGTGTTCAAGGTCCGCCTAAGTAATTGTTTCGTAGGTTTTCAATTGACCCTGGATATTGCCAGTGAAACCCGTATGATACTTCTTTTTTTCCTATTTTTAATATTTAAAAAAAGAAAACAGAGCAGTACTAATTGTTTCAAATTTAAAATCACATGAAGAAACAGTTTGTAAAAAGTATACCCAAAAAGCCAAAAATATCAAACAAAAGTACTAAAAAAGAAAATAAATTTACATTTTTCAGACATTTTTCAAATTTTCTGTATTTGTTTAGGAAAAACAAAAACAAGCTGATTTAAAGTTTAAAAATACGAACAAAAAAGAAGTATCATCCGGGCTTAAGATTGGGATAAGGGCTGTAGGGAGGCCATATTAACACATCGACAATATTTTCTTCGAAGTAGACAGGAGCAATTCTATATGTTAATTACACTACATTTGACATAGATTATTAGAAAATGGTAAAATAAAACATTTTTGTTTTTTAAGTTTTGTTTTATTAATCATATAGTTGATGATCTATACTACAGGCTGAAACGTGAGATACACTACATTCACTTTTGATTATAGAATCATACTGTTATTTAAAATAAAATCTTATAACTAAAACTACAGAACATAACAAAGGAACTTCCAAACTACTATTTTTATGAAAAATACTTTAAATTTTCTTCAAGTACTGAATAAGACAACGGCCTTGTCTCTGATAGATCATTGCTTCCCGATCGATCACCGAAATCAAGTATCATTGAGCGCCCGCCGCCGTTAGTAGAAAGATGAAGGACCATCAAATACTAACTGCGTGCTGTTTTCATGTGTTCTTTCTGTTGATATTCTTTCTATGATTTGTCTATCTATGTTGTACTAATGTCTTATGTTACCAGTGCTGCAGTGTTTCTAAATTGTTCAATTACAATGAATCTTTTAGAAATTTATTATAGTTTCTATTATACACTTAAGAATTAAACTGGGAATAGGGAAAAATGGCTAAAACAGCAACAGAAATAAATTTAAAACAGAGAAAGACACTAAAATTGAGTGGATTTTTTGAAAAAGTAAAAAAAAAAAAAAAAATTTGATAAAACAAATCGTTGACGACATTTGACAATACAATAGTATCGATTGATATGCTTTAACTTTTTAACTTTTACGTAAGTAAAAAGGTAAAGAAGTTCTAAAAAGAAGATCAAAGAACAAAACTAAAGTTGAAACCCTTTGATTACTCCAATAAAAGAGACTGCAAAGTAAGCTTTTACTCGAAATAGCACACATGGAAAAGCTGTTATAAAAGTTAAATGGAATCATCCGTCTGAGAAAGCGCATAGAAGCAGTAAATGCAAAATATGCATTAGAAAGGGTAGTAGACCCTGGTAAAAAATTACCTACCCTTAACGTTCGTTCACCTTAAAAATGTAAGAGTTTTTGTGTGTTTATTGATTATTTGACTTTGGCAATTAACAATATTTCTGACAGATAAGTCGTTGACTTTATCAAGTATACTGGAAGTTTTTCATTAAGATTGAAGCAATCAATCGTTGCTGTTAGTTTTATTAAACGTCAATGTTAATTTCAGTTTTTCTTTTCTTTTTGCTAAAGTGTTACCCATAGTCAAGAAAAATAAAACATAAAAAACATATTACAGATCGTGATTCAATATGTTTTTAGTGACCGGAGCTTCTTTGTGAGTTACACTACAATAATGTTTAAGGCAATTTCAGAATTATTAATTAGGACATTCAATTTCTAAGGTTGGCATCTGTAATTTATTCTCTTAACTAGCAAAGTTTATTTGCAAGCTGTAGTAGAACTTTCGCTAAAGTTAGAGAAATAATTCTGTTTATTTTGTGAGCTACACTACAACTGGACATTTTAATGTTATCAATTGAATATTTCACACCAACGTAATGCTTACATAAATAACGGACTACATACCGGTTAGTCGATACCAAAGCATAAAAGCATAATGTAGATACCAAATGATAATAAATGATTCAAAATAATATCTCGGTAAAATTAAATTGAAATCCTCCTTAAAATTCACTTTCTTTTGATGCTCACGAAGCCATTTTTAAACAACTGTATTGAAAAACGAAAAAAAAAATCAAAAAAAAATAATTGTGTTGCTATTTTGAATACTTAAGAGTATTGCTATCATTCTTAAGTTTTGAGACTTTTAAGTGGAATTGCGCGTATGTTGTTTTTAACTTAAGAATTTAAAAAAATATTTCGATATAATTTTTTGTCATAAAAGTTTTAATTTATTTATTTAAAAGCTTGATACTAGTCTTTCATAATCATCAACAAAAACTGTTAATACTTAGAATGTTGGCTTTATGACAAGGAGCCTTGTCCTATTGAAAACTGAATTTGCAAATAGATTCTAGCCCAAAGGGATCTTGAATACATTTTCCACGCCTTAAAGTATACTTCTGCAGTGACTTCAGCAAGACCATTCGCTATATCTTTTTTGTTTCTAGAAAAGCATCAACAGGCCATACCACCCTTAGTTTTGGAGGGCATCCGAAAGATGCATTCAGAGCTCAGTCTTTCTCAGGATTTCTTCGTGCAAGAATCCTTCAATCTTCAACATCAAGCTTATGCTTTGTTCGTTTAGAAAAGATAACATTGTTCCACATGGCTTGAGTCAAATAAAGATGCACCTGAGTTCAAAGTAATCGATTTTCTATGACTCTTTTTGGAAATTCCAGCTTGAGTACTACCTTGAGTACATACTCCGAGTTCAACTTTCACGAGCTTTTTTCTCATTAAGTTGAGGAAGTATTCTTACTTGTAGCTGACCATAGACCGTTATTTACAAACCCCACCGAAGTAGTCTTGAACCGATTTCGATGCACGCATGTATGTATGTGCAACACCCATAAACGATCTTATACTGGGGCCGTCAATTTAAGCCTCCCTGAGCCTTTCCTTTATCTGGTAGGCCCGGTATCACGACATTCTTATAAATTTCATGCCACAGTCTATTGAGCAATGTATAGTCTTCTAGAAATTTATAGTCTTCTAATGTGTAGTCTTCTAGAAATTCAAAGTGCTGTCAAATTTTGAATAAATATTAGCTTTGTACTCCGAGTTAAATTTTTCCATTGTGCACTGAATTACTTCGGTTACTGCTATCACGATCTAAATGCACTTCTAATTCAAAATAACATCGACTTCTATGCACTTTTTGAACGATCTAGTCCACAAAACCTCCGCAGCTCTTTGAAATTTCAAAAACTGCACCGGAAAATGGTAATAAAATGATTGACGGCATGCATGCCATTGCACAAATATTATCCCTCAATCAACTATTAGACTAAGAAGATAAAACAATGAAGATCTAAAGTGTGTTTTATAAACATTAACCATGTGAGAAGTTTTACAAAAATTCATTTTAAAAAACCCGAAAAAAAAAACAAACAGAAAATGTTCAATTTCACATGTTTATTGCACAAAGCTGCAATAAACAATCATGTGCCATCCAAATAATGATTCTCATGTTGTTCCTTTTCATAAAAAAATACTCTCTGTTATGTTTTATTTAGGAAATAAAATTATTATTTGTCATTTTTTTGAGCCAAAACATGTGAAAGTGGTAAAAAAAGGTGCTGCGATTCGCTTCACTACCTCAACTGTAATTTGAAAGAGTGTTTCAGACACGCTGCTGGCCGCCCGCTAACAACTTCTGTGTTTTTTTTTCTTTTTTTTAATATACCTACCTACCTTCAAATGAATGTCGGCGTGTACAACCAACATACAATGCGAATGCGACGAGTCCATTGCATTTATAGACATCATAAAACATTCCACGGAATAGAGTTGGAAATTAACACCATGGGAATCGTTGCCGAAACAAAGAAAACGTCTGCTAAAACAAAAGCAACTTAAAAAACAACTCAATGGAGTATTTTTTTACAAAACAAAAACCAAAAATAATAAAAGAACAAAATTCCAAACAAAACATGGAATTTCCAGAGGCAAAAAAAGGATATTTTATGGCAAAAAAAAAAATACACAAAGAGAAAAGGAATGTCAACTCGTTAAAAAACAAACAAACGACAAAAAGTATAGTGCTGTTGGGCTGCCATTTCCTGTGTGTATTTATTTTCCGCTCGCTCACTACCGCACCCCGCTTGATCCTTTTTCGCCACACCGAAGCACACACACTCTCTCTCTTATTGCCGCTCGTATAGTCGTGTCGCTGTACACTGGCCTCCGTTTCGCATCATAGTGGACAATTCAATTGGTTTTTGTTTATCCGAGCCATAACATAAACCATAGGATACAATCCTGCTTCCCAATCGCAATCCGAACGATTCCTATTCGTTTTTATCTTAGTTTATTATCATCGCCAGGATATCTGCATGAATGTTGTCCTTTGGTGCGGCAAGTACGGCTCTGTGTTGTGTTGCTCTGCATGAAATTGTTGGGGTATATGGATTGGATTGGAGGAATTATCCTGGTGTACTCGTTGTCGAGTAAAAACTCATTAAATTTTATTCGTGAGCTTAAGAGGAAATATTGTTCAACATTTTCCTCATTTCACTGAATGTGGTTGTGGAGCACAATTGGAAATGGATGGGTTCAGTCCAGGCGTGATGCGGTTTATCGATATGTGAAGGAGGACGCATGTGTGCATTGTATACATGAGTGCATGCTACTTACATATATTTTTCTACTTTATACAAAAAATGTGCATGTTCATGATTTCATTATTTGTGATACGAACAACATTTCTAAAATATGTATGTACACAGTTAACCAATAATTGAGAAATTTTAAGATTGTCTAAAGTTTTAAAGAATTCAAATCTTCAAAAAATCTGCTCTTTATTATTTAACTATTCGTTGTTTAACTTGTATATTAAAACCTTTACCTTTATCATTTGATTTGATAATAACCTAGTTTAATGATTGCACTAAACTCCCTTCTTTCCAATGTAATGGAATAGCTGCTGGGCGTGGGCAATCCAATATAATCAGCTAAGGAAACATTTAAGCTTTTTAATGACTTGGAAAAGACTGGCTAAAGTATGTGGCTTTCAAGGCAAAAGGAATATCTCACTGAAAAGTCGACCCTATTTTAACATAATTATCATCGTATTAGGAAGAAGAAAGAATACGCCGTTACTAGTGCAGTGAATGGTCACTGAAAATGTATACCTTTTGATCAAATAATATTTACTTGCTCTAGCTATAGTGCAAGTAGGTAGGTACCTATTAGTTTGGTGTTAAAAAAATTCGAGGTTTTAATCAAAACCAACATTACGATGATGGAGACGTCAAAAAAAAATGGTTTTCGTCATGCCGTCGGTGTTTTCTCGAAAACAACTTTAACGATTTTAATTAAACTTGGTGTATGTTATTTTATCAGTTATTGTAGCAATACATCGGTTTTTAATTTTTCTCAAAAAAAAAATTTAATAACGGAAATATGATGAAAACGCTTTTCGGGAAACTTTCCATAACTTTTAGATATTTCAGTTTATATCATTTACAGTAGGGAGCAAAAAAAAAAAATGCAAACAAAATGGTATAACCTTGTCTTAGTCCGGAACTTAGCTATTTTAAGTGGTGATGACTTGAAATTTTGCATACATTTGTGGAATTTATCGCATTTATTTAAACCGACTTGATTTTTGCCATATCTTGCTCCAAAAATATAATAATATTAATATTAGTGCAAAAAGTAAGTTTGGAGCCGAGCAAAAAACATGCAAACACGTGAAAAACTTTAAAAATTAACGGATAATTTCATTTCTTTGAGCAAAATATTGTATTTACACAGACTAATGTTTAGTTAGGAACAATTTACTAGCAATAACGGCACTTAACCTATTTACCTTCGAGCCAATTGAGGACACGAAATAATTTGGAGAAATTTGGTGATATTCTTTCCCTATTTCTTCCATTAGCTGAAAATTGAAAATTTCAGCTTACTAATCTCCCGGTGTACAAGCTCCCATTCATTTTCTTCACGAAGCAGGTTAGAAGATTGGATTAGCCACACCAAAAAATGAAAATTATCCTCTTCTAAAAAGATTCCTACCAGCCGTCTGGTGTTTTCTGAGTCATGATAGTGTTGTAATTAACTGCTTTCAGGGCTATTGGACCCCAAAGGTGGATTCATTATGGTTTCTGAAATAACTTGAATAACTGAAGCAACGTTTGATTCAGATAAATATTTTGAGTCTAATCGATCCTCTCTCATGTTTTGCTGTTGCAGAAGGTTGTAACTTTGTCCTGCTAAAGTTTTCACATATCAAATGAAGCCTGGTAATAAATTTGGAGTAGGGTATGCACTTTAAAATCTTGATGTAATCAAATTGGTATTAAGGAATTTTTAATTCTTCACTTACACGTCAAACGTTGCTTCAGTTATTCAAGTAAGTACCCGGATTATTGCTCATTTTGTGTAGAGATATTAAAAATTTATTGTTATTGAAGATATATCAAAAGTTTAATCAAAATCGATATCAAAATCGTTAGAGCAGTTTTCGAGAAAACTCGAATAACTCAAAAATGTTGTATGGGAGGTATTCGTTCTAGGTAAGATATTCAAAAAGAAAAAAGAAAAATCATCTCTACCAAATTTAAAGACAATCCGTTCACGCGTTTGGGCAGTGGAAAAGTGTACAGATGGACACACGGACGCACAGACGCACAGACCGACGGACGGCATGACGAAAGCCACTTTTTTAGTCTTCTCCATCATCGTAATGTTGGTTTTGGTTAAAACCTCTAAATTTTTTGTTGACACGAAACCAATACTTTCCCTTAGAGTAAGTAAAAACGATTAAAGCAAAGAGAATCCATCTCAAAATGTTCACAAATATTTGGGTTTTATTCTAAAACCTTTTTAGAATAAAACCCAAATATTACGCTAATATTTAATTTGTTGCACAAAAGTGATATTATTTTTTCTCAACGTTATTGGCGTTTTTTAGAGAATATTCCCAGACGTTTTTTTTTTGACCCCAAATAACGGTACCTGTCATATACCGGTTTTAGAAAAACTCATTTTACTCAAAAACGGTGCCTACGATATTGATTAAAAAAATCATGGTCATTTCTTTGGGTAAGGTCTATCTTTAAATGAGAACCATTTTTTTCAAAAACGGTACCTGCCATACAACCGTTTTTTTTTTTCAATTCTGATTTTCTCCTTCATGACTCAATCAATTTCAACAATTTTTCTTACATGGATGCTTTCTAGTTGCCGTAATAATATTTAGTAAAAAAAATTTCGAAAATAATTTTTTTGAATTTTTAAAAAAAGTTTGAAATTTTTTTTTTGAAAAATCATTTTTTCGAAAACTATTCGATATTTTTTTTTCAAAATTTAGTTTTAAGATGTTGATAAATAATATCTTAAAAATGGCGGACCAATTTTTTTTATAAAAGTCCTTGCAAAATTTTATATAGAAAAAATAGTTTTTTTAGAAAACGGCTCTAAGATTTTCAAATTTTTTTTCCTAAAAACATATCATTATAGAAGAAATCAAATTGCGTACTTTGTTTTGAGGCTAAATTCATTTAAAAAGCTGTTTTAATCATTTGAATACCGAATTTTATGCTTTTTTAATTGTTTTTTTCTAAAACTGCATTTACAAATTTTTAATTAATAGGGCTTAGCATAAATTGTAACTTTATCTTCAAAAGCAAGTACGTGCGACCCAGTCGTGCATTTTATTTCAGTACAACGGAGTGCAGTAAAGCGGAGTCTACTGTTTAGAATTAAAAAAAAATACCATTAAATGATATCTCTGAAAACCGGATTGTATTACCTGCTATATACATTCATCAGCTTAAGATATATACCTTCACACCCTTACGACTCCCCATCTTTAAATGCAGTTTAAAAAAATCCAATTTAAAGGATTTTGGGGGGAGTTTGAACCAGCTATAGAGGGTGACATTCTGAGTAAGAAATTCATGTATTATTTGTTTTTTACCTTCTTCATATGTCCACACAAAAATTTCCATATTTCTTGAACTAAAAGAGAAAGTAATATAGAATGTCTTTAAAACACTACAATTTGAGCCCGAAAAACTTGTCTTTTAGATCTTAAATCAACAAAATAAAATATGAAATTTTTTGTCATTAATTTGTTTATTTTAGACAGAAATGCGTTCGTTATTGGAGGTTGAAAACGGAGATTATTCATTTACCCCAACACCATAAGCAATTCATTCAACTACTAGACTGGATGTGTTAAATGATGGGACTTGCATCAAGAAAATTTAATTGTCGCAACTCATTTGCAATAAATGTAGGTATTAAACTATATTTGCATAAAGGTGTGCGAACGTTGACGTTGCCAAGTTTACGATCAACCACCTTCTAATGGTCACCTTTCACCTCCAAATGTAGCAGGTACCCATATTGGACCCATCATTAGGTAAAGGTTCTGAGTTAGGAAACACATTCCTTAACCGAATTGATTTGTTAAATTCATCTTAAGATGAGGGTAAAAAGCCTTTTACAGCCCTTCATGCTTTAAAATAAATATTAGGTTGACTTTGCACTTTGTCCAGTTGAAAAACAAATAGGCGTTGCGTGGTAAAATCATGGCAGCCATATTGTTTTATCTGTTGTTATCTGTTGCTGTTTTTCTTATAGACAGTCAAAACATCGAAAATTCTTACAACGTGGAGCAGAATGTTCAAATTAAATTTTTTTATTATAAAAGTTAATGTACTCTCAGCTCCAGCTTACGATTTATATGATTATCTATCCCAGTCGCAGACTTTTCAACGTTAAGTGGCCAAACTCAAGACGACATCATCCACATTATTCCTTACTTGGTCGAAAACAAACCAAGAACATATACCTATATTGCTATCATCATCAAAAGAGAGCCCTACCGATCAATTAAAATTAATTTCATTCGACCCGAATTTCATCATTATTATGGATATGAATATAACATTATTTCAAACTAGGTAGAAAATATTAATACATTACTATCTAGGTGCGATTTTGTTTTTTTTTTATATCATCCTAATACATCTTTCTATCTACCTAACCTACTGAATCACTTAAAGTTAACAATTTTCCAGATACAAATGAATCCGACCCCATGGTAGTCATCATAGCCCTCCCTCTAATTACCTTAACCACATTTTAACATTTACACCCTGCTTATATCAACAACAACAAAAAAAAAAAATTAATAAAATGAATGAAAATTGCAAAGAATTGCCATCATAATTTCAGAGATTTTCCTAATTTTTTCACGTTCGCCAGACATTATGAGAACCTGTGTACTTCATTTAATTATTTTTACTTCATATACCCAAACACACACATACCTTCACTATAAAGAGACGACGACGAATCCTGCATTTTCAAAACCCCAACAAAATGAACAAAAAAAAAAAAATACTCCAGATTCCTTTAAGAAAACTTTACAAAGCAAAGATACCCCATCCTCATAGCTTTCAGTATACAATGGTTATAGATACATCTGCATTGGAAAAGATGGTGTGATGCTATACTCTGTACCATCCAGATGCCATTAAGACGGTATGTTCCATACAAAATACAATTTTCTTACAAAAATTCAAGATAAAGAAGGGAAAAAGGATGAAAAAGAATATTAAAAAAATAAAAAAAAAAAAAAAAAACATGAACGCCTCGAAGACGTTTATAACGACCATTAAAAGCAATTTGAAGCACGTTGTTCTTTCTATCCATTAAAACGATAGAAGATATTCTCATTCCATGCAATTCGTTGCGAACACCCGTTATATAGGTTCATTTGCTATACATACATCCATGTATTTGTATACCTTTTGCTTGAATATAAATATGTATGTATTCTATGGGTAAATTGAGGATACTCTTCAGGACGTTCTATCGACGAATAGGAAGGAAAACAAAACATTAAAAGCAATATGTACGCATCTTGAAATTTAAAGACCTATACGTGTTTAGGTTATGAAATGATTTAAATGATAAAATAATATTATTTTGCCTATACCTTGATTATAATATTAAAAAAATACAGAAAAACATAATCGAATCGATTAGTTTGAATATTTTGAGTTTCTAGTATATGCCGACCGAATTTTGAATTTTGTATCGTTTTGCTTCCAAATTATTTATTATTTTTTCAAAATTTAATAGTCAAATTTTGATTTGTGTAAGTACTTATGACCCTAAAGAAAATAATTTTGCATTTATAAAAATATTCAACCAGTCTTTACACATAGATTTTTTTAGCCCATTATTAGATATGTACCTACTGGTTTTTTTCACACAGACACTATAAGTAGGTAAAGAGTAACAACACATTTACTGGGTTTACTTTTTTTTTTATATTTTGCATTTTGTGTGCACAATAAATTTATTAAATTACAGAAGTCAGCCATTGTTTTTGATATCCTGACTGCTTCATTTTCTACACTATAATTGATAGGAAAAAAACTAAATACACAAAAAGTTAGGTGGTATAATGTAAGGTTTTGATACGGCGGGATTTTTCGAAAAAAAACAAATACGTTTTTGAAAGTTTATGTGAGTGTCAAAACGACTTTTAGGCTTATAGGTGTTGTCTATAATCGTGTGAAAAAATTATATTTTTTAACATTTTTTTCAATGAATAATAGTAAAAACAAGATTTTTCAGTCCAAGTTTTTTGACCGTTTCCAACGGTATTTTATTTTTATCTTTTTATTTTTACATTTTTAAACTTGAAATTTACACGGCTATTAGATATTGAGTAAATGCATTATTGTACAAATGTTTACAATTTTCTGTAGTCTGTGAACCGATATAATGGTAAAAAAAGTTTTGTTTACGCGGTGCTTACTTACTAATTACATTAGCCTCATTAAACTATGATTAAACTTTATTGAGCATCACGATCAAATTACCTTTAATTTGATATATCACTCATAACTGTACATGCTATAAAAGCTTTACAAACTTGAAAAGAGTTTTACAAGAGTTTTCAACAAAATTCAACAAAATTGTCTGCCTTGGTCGTCGGACCCGACCAGCCACCAGTGGAGAACGGTAGGTAGGTACCGTTGGCTCATAAATGGATTCGAGATGGTGGTGTCTAAATTTAGATGAAATATTAGGCTACAGCATGGTGTAATTTTTCGTATACAGTAACATATACAAATAATAAGTAAAAGGTGATTACGAGCAAAATCAATTTTTGTTTTCTAATTCTTTTTGCAATATGGTATAAGTTGTTTGAGCTTCAAAAAACGATGTACCACAATATTGTTGGTTCAAGTATTCTTGATAGGCAATAAATATTTTTAAGCATAAAAATGCATATTTACATATTTTAGAGAGAAAAATTAAAATAAAAAACACATAAAAAGTTGATTTTATTGGATATTAAAATCTGTTACTTAAATTTTAGTTGCAGGATTTTAACAAATTGAACAGATTTTATTAGATAAAATGTTGGTCTATAATTTTCCATAAAAATATTGGGTAATTGTTTTTATAAACAGTGCCACAGAGGTCGATAAGTGAAAATATGTTTTTAATGAATGCATTAAAATTACCAAATTTTATGAAAAAAATTGATAATTTTGAATACAATTTTAGCTCTATTTCAAGATGTGACTGTTTTCTTAAACACTGCCGTACAAAGTTTATTGATTAAATTAAAAACAAAGACTTTAAATGATATATTACAGAAAAAATATCGAACAAAATGAACTTTTTATGGTCCTTTGACCAATTGTACCATTCATAACATCTGACTACCTATGTCTGCTTAAATAATTTAAATTTTCTTATAAAATGTCAACAATTATATTGATATAAAATTTGCTTCAATAAGACACTCACAAACTCCGAAACATCATTAAATTATATCAAAAATAGCATAAATTTTATTTCTCACATAAATCTGTTAAAAAATTCATATACTTTTCAAGGAAACAACTTAACTAAATCTTTTTGTTTTTATGATCATGAATAAAATGAAATAAAAAAAGTTTTAATTATTCAAACGATTATATAACAGACGGCGTTTTCAGTTTTTGGGAGGTCGGGAAGCCACCTGTATACTTTATATTTTGAAGTGGCTATATTTCAAAAACGGTGAGTGTAGAAATAAAAATCTTAAAAATGTACAAACGAGTACAAACGATGTACGCACGATTGTAATTACCACTTTTGCTAAAATCGAAAGTCGAGCGGCCGCCTGCATGCAAGCTAATATTTTGTTAGACATATATTAATAAAAATAATATAAAATGTATAAAGCAAAGCGTTTCAGAGCATACTTTATTCTTGAGCTATTTAAAGTTTTCTTTCTTCTTTTCTGAAAACTTGAAAAAAACTAAGCTGTTGTTTTTAGTTACTTATTTTTTTTTTTATTTTATACTAGCTGACCCTGCAGACGTTGTCCTGCCCTGCATAATGATTTTTATTTTGTACTAACATCTCAAACACAAAAGCGGCATTAGCAAATAAGTTTGAAGTTGTTCTAACACGTGAGCATACCACATACAGTTGTTTATGTGAGAATTATTAAACAACACGGAAGTCGTATGGAACCCAATGTTTCAAAGTTCTTTATTCGCTATTCCTCGAAAGTCCGCAAAATTTCGGGTATTTTCTGCAGCTTACCAAGGTTTTGTCTGTGGGTTGTCTCTATTTTCTATGTAGTATTCTTAGCATTTTCCTTTGGTACATTTCTTCATGGCTTCTTTTGCTATTTTCCACTGTATTCCGTGGTCTTTCAGCAGTATAAAGCTCATTTTAACGCGATAGTCCGCGGTATTTCATATATTTTTCAACTCAATTCCGGTAGTTTGCACGCTTTATTAGGTCACTTTCTTTGCTTTTTCCTCGGTATTTTAAGCTTTCTGTCGCGATACTTTGTGATCGTTTCATAACTTAACACGCTATTTCCAGTATTCCGTACCTTTTTTTCTCGAAATTCCGCACATTTTTTTACTTTTCGTGCTATTTTATATTTCTTCTTTCCCGATGTTTTTCACTTTTTACGCATATTTTCATTCTTTTTAAGCAGTATGATATACTTTTGGGTACTAAGCCCGTTTTATTAACTTTCCATGCTATTTTCCGCGAGTTCCACGATATTTTACCAGTATTCTACAATTTTTTCCATGATATTCCGCGATATGTTTCGTGACTTTACAATTTTTTTGGTATCAAAGCGTTTTTTATAACTTCCTATGCTATTTTCGGCGGTTTTCCACAATCGTTCACTAGTATTTCAAATATTTTTCACCATTTCAACCCAGCTTTTAACGCTTTTTATTGTGAATTACCACATTTTTTCTGTAGTTAATATGCTTTTACGGTGGAACTAAATTTTTTTTCATCATCATTGACATTTTGTCACGAATTCCACAATCCAATAGTTAATCCAATTTCTAAAATTTTTTGTCAGAATAATCGAATCAGAAATATATACATTTGAACCTGTTTATACAAAATTCAAATATAAATAGCTAATTAAATTGCTTTTAATTTTCCTGGTTCTCCTTGAGGATTTTGAAAAATTTCTTTCTATACCTATACCGCCCCTGATTTAAGACAAAAAAAAATCAAGAAAGTAATCATCCCCATCGATCCATCCGTTCTTGAGCTTTTGCAAGACTAACGAACGGAAAAAAAAAAAGATTTATATTATTAAATTATAAATCCATAAAATGCTTACATTTTACTTTTTCTTCTAATTAAGTTATACAACTTTCTTGCCTAGAAAAATTATAATCTATTGCGTAACCTTCTTGTCTCCCCATAGAATAATAAATATTTGAAGCAACCAAAAACTATCCCTAGGCACAAACAGTCTTTTATTGCTCTTAAACAGTTTGCACACAAGAGGACACGACCAAACCAGCAGATTGTACTCATCGTTGTCGTTTGCTTCCGTATAATTGCTTATAAATTATTATGTTAAGTGCCAAGAAGAATTCCGAGGATTCACCTCTCTTAAAATAAATCTTCAATGAACTCCACAACACCGGAATTTAAGTATCTTTTCTTATAGTATACATTATACCTTCACCTACCACAGCAAAAAAAAAACAAACAAAAAGCACCAACCAGCACAAACCAGCACAAACCATTAAATTAAACAGAAGGTTTTAATGAAATAAATTTATATTTAGTCGTAAGGAATTTTTACGACCACCCTCAAGGATGCTCTTGAAATATACAAAGAATGTTCAATGTAGGTATAGGTACACAATCAAAAGAATAAAAGAAGCAAAATATTTAAATTAATTTTTATGTATCATAAAATTGTTACGAGTACCTAGGACTTGAGATTTTCGTTTTGACAAAATCAGAACGTATAGAAGACAATTGACAAACAATTACGCCTAATTTCATAATTGTGTTTGTATAGGTCTTGAATCCTAAATTATTGCCTCTAACCACAAAAATACCCATAAAATTCCGTCCTGGGAAGCGATTCCCTTTGTAACCTTCGCCCCTTTTGCTTTTGTTTTTATTTTCTTTGCGCAAAATTTAACGAGTTCATAGCTCGTTATTTTTAGTGGTCGTAAAGCAAGTAACGACCATTGGAATTTGTTCCCGTGATTTTCCAGTAGTCCTTTTGTCATTTATATAAATATTCCTTAAGAGCTTTTTTGGTCCCTTGTAAAATCATTTGAAGGCTGGTTCATATGACTGGTTTAAGTTATTTTAAGATTTTTATGTGTGTATATATTTTTTTTAATTTGTGATTTAAGATCAATAAGGGTAAGTTATGGGTTCGAAATTTATTCAAAATTACACAGAAATTGCTACCAAAACAAATTGAAGGTAAGACTTACTTAAGATTCAATTAATAAAATGAACAACTGGACTATACGAGATTACATTTAAAATGCAAACCATGTTATTAACTTTTAAGTATTACATGTTTATTAAAACGAGTGGAGCCCCTCGAATGATATTTAACCTAGCTCGTCATTGTATTTTGTATTTATTTTAGTTATAATTTTATTTTGTTAACATTTAACATTTTTTTAAATTTTACCACTTCTAATCACATTGAAAAATGAAGCTGAATTGCAAGTAAACTCAATCATATTACGTCTATTAACAAAATGAAAGAGCTGAGCAGCAAACTTGATTAATTTATTAAGAAGAAAAAAAAAGCTCATTTTATAATTTATATCGATACAGGCAAACAAATCAGGACCATATACATTTTTTGGCTATTAATAAGACTATGGAAAAATATTAAATGAGTTTTATACAAGATATCACTGAGCAACTAAAGTGTCTTAAGTCGACCTGATGTATTTTTACTTTCTTAAAATAGAAGTTTTTTATTAATTCCGCCTGATATGAGTGAGATAAAAAAACTACAAATAACATACTAATGTACAACTTTAAAAGAACACCTAAATTAACATAAGTTGAATTACGTTTCTACATAAAATTGATTATAAAAATGTTAAAATTATTTTATTTTTTATTCGTATACAGAATTTAAAAAAAAATTAAGATTTACAAAAATAAAATGCCATATCTTATTTTTAGCATAAGATCATTAAAAAAGTTGTTTTGAAATTAATAGATATTTCACAAAACCATTTACATTCAAAAAAGAATTGCTTATAAAAACAGCAAGTACTTGCGACATGCGTTTTATGTCTTAATTTTTTTTTTGTTTTTTTTTGATATTCCATCAATGTCGAGACATTTTTGTCATTATGAAAATTAAATGATCCGCTACCAGTTAAAATTGTTCATTTTTATACTTTCTTGCGATGATGCGAGAAGTATGTTTCTTTTCTTGTCAATCTTTTATACAAAATTAAATCCAATCCATAACAACAACAACAACAACAACGCTGGGTATTCCCCTTTTTTTTTTTCAAAAGACGAAAATGTAATTTTATTAACATTTTATGGGATATAACTGGTATTGTGATGACATTTTGTGAAATAATCGTAAAACCAAATTATAGTGGCGTATCCATCCAGTGTTTACATAGGCGTTCAATAAGTAGATACTTTATTTAGCCCTTGCGCCGACGACGACAAAGGCGACGCTGTTTATTTTTATTAAGTTAATTTTTTTTTTGACAATTTCTTTTAATTATATTTTGTTTTTGGTTTTGTTGTTGCTCTGTTGGCTCCTGTTGCACGTCTGTTATGAATTTTGTAATAATATGAATTATTATTGGGGTTTATTATGTATAATAAGTATAAGTATCAACAAAGATTAGAGATCAAGGTCAAAGCATATTTTTCTGGAGAATTACGTCGCAATTAAAATATAAGTCGAAAGCTGGTAAGGCTAAGATATTCGCTGAACCAAAGGGCTAGGTACGATTCTTAATTTTCTTGAGTTACCTTTTGTCAGTTAATAAACTAAAACCTTGATTTAGAAATCATAATACATTTTTGAAACAATAAGATTGTAGTATTTTTTAAATATTTTAAATTGAGATATTTAATGTTGCGAGAAAAAAACTGATTAAAGTTGACTGGCTTTTTTAATATTTCTTAATTACATTCCAACCGTATAAGACATAGGTACGTAGCTTCCTGACCAAGCTCAAGTGTTCGCTTAAAAGCATATTTTATTACACAAAAAAAAAAAAAAAACATTTACATCAACCCTAATTTATTAAGCAAATAGAACTTTTCTGTATACACACACAGCCTTATTCATTAGAATCTGCTCTAAACAGATGAATAGTTATTAACTGCATAAGAATATATTTCGCCACTACCTAAAAAACCTTTCAATCCATTCCAGCTTTAAAGAACTTGTGTAAAAAAAGGACAAAAAAAAGGAAAATCTTTTAAAAATAACTTGGCTTTCATCTACATTCCACGCAAATAATGGCTCTGTTCAAAGTTGCATAAGTTTTATGAATAAGGTTGCATGCAGAAGTATTATAAGGAGTGCATGGCGTTATGCACTCACTATAATGTGTATATCAATGGGGCTGACAAGGTATAGTGTAATTAGAGCGATTTTCATAAAATTTTTAGAATAAGTCGATTTGCCACAAAAATCATGAAACTCAAAGAAAACAAGTCTTTGATACATTTTTCTGATTGTACGTTATCGTTGTTGTTGGCGATCGAAATTTGTAGGCACGGTCACATTAAACTTCAGATAACACTAGTCTAGTTACAAAAACAAAATTTGCAATCTAAATGCTGTTATATTTTTCTTTTAGATTTTAGCCCATAGAACTCAAAAGATCGCATAGAAAAAAAATATTCATGTTTTAAAGTATTTTGTCGTTTTTTTTCCAAAGCATCTTTAGTATTCGCTCCATAGCAATAATTTACGGATCTGAACAAAATACAACCCAACACCTCACTATTGATAAAATTTGCAACAAATTCTATTTAATTTACTTTGCATAAGTGAAGAAAATTAGACAGAGTGTATTAAAATCTTTAAAAAAGGTCGTTTTTTAAGCATAATTTACCATACAAAGTTAGTCTTACTCAAAGAAAAAATCAATTATGAAACTGCAAAATTAATTATATATTTTTTGCTTATAGTTTTATCTCTGCCGAAGAAAATAAGGTATTCCTTCAAGAAAACTATGGATAGGTTCAAAAGTTCCGACCGGTTATTTGAATATAGTTTAGTTCGGCTTTTTTAGTTAGGTTAGGTTAGGTTAGGTAAAAGGGTTGACAGTTGATCTTGTTACCGTCACACTTAGATCAATGTTGTTCCATTGTGATACCCTAGGGATTGTGATTTCCATATGTTGAAACCTATGTATTATAAAACCTGTGTCGTACAACCTGTTCTGTTCTGTTTCGCACGTCAGTGGCGGCAATTGCTGGTGTTAGGGCGAGGTACCCAGTCTCCGTTCGTTGCTGCCCCTATGAGGAACGCTTACGTTGTACAGTTGTATTGGTTAGTAACGTTGTTGCCGTTCAACGTAGGAGTGGGGTTTTCTGGTGTTAGGGCGAGGTGCTCAGTCTCCATTTGTTGGTACTCCTACGTGGGCATAATGTGTAATTCAGTTGGCTTGGTTTGTTGTGTTGTTGTCGTTTAGCGTAGGGGCGGCAATTGCTGGTGTTAGGGCGAGGTGCCCAGTCTCCGTTTACCGCCGCACCTACGAGAAACGCGTGGGTTGTTCATGTGTTAGGGCAAGGTGCCCAGTCACCGTTTTTTGCTGCTCGTTTTTAAGGATCACGAATTTTCAATCCATTTTGTGGCATTGGTAAATTTTAATATGCTTTTGTTTGGAAGCTCAGAGAGCTCCTTAAGGTCGTTGAAGAAGTGGCTTCCAAGGACTTTATTTCTAAGATAACACAGCTCACGGCAGTGGCGAAGAAAATGCGCCGTATCTTCATGTAACTCTTCGTCACCACACCTTCTACATATGCCGTCCATACTAAGTTTCATCTTCCATCTGCGGGAACCGATTTGGTTGTGCCCAGTAATGATACTCACTAAGAGAGAGAGGGACTTTTTATTTAGATGAATGACAGTGTCGGTTCTTTGTATATTAAAATTAGGCCATAACTTTCTTGTTACATAGGTTTCTAGCGAACTTCATCTGTTGTTCGTTTTGGCTACCACTTTCTTCTCGATTACCTGTTTAAGATTACAGGTTGGGATTTGAACTGATGATTCTGACTGATTAGGATCAAGTGTTGATCCCATTCTTGCCAGCTCATCAGCACTTTCACTACCGGAGATACCACTATGACCAGGAACCCAACAGAGCCTTATGTTGTGCTACTATGTACCAAGAACCTTAAGCGTTTTGCGACAGCGAGTCACAAGCTTCGATTTGACTTCAATGGCGGAAATGGCTTTTATTGCCGCTTGGCTATCAACGAAAAAGGTGATATCAGCCTGTGGTATTGCCATCATTGGGACTTGTTTATCAGCTTTCTTCACTGTCAGGACCTCAGCTTCGAGGACACTGCTGTAATTTGGAAGTCTGTAAGAACTGGCTAGTCCAAGGGTTTCAGAGTAGAACCCTGCTCCAACGCCAGTATCCATCTTGGAATCGTCGGTCTTTCTTAGTTACTTTTCATGATTTTGTATATACCGGAAAAACTAAGCTGAATTTGAAAATTTAACTTAATTAACTTTTTGTGGGGAATTTACCTATCGAAATTGGTAGTTTTTAAAATTTTACAAAAATAATTATCCAAGAAAGCAGGTTTTCAAAACCAATTTAAATACAGCTATTTCGTAAAGTATTTACTAAATAGATACAGGACGTACAAGGAATATAAGAAAACGCTTGAAATTTTAATATTCCAGTCCAAAAACTTAAAAAATAGCTAAAACTGACTGAGATATGCCTGCTCGAATTCTACTGTTTTGGGCCTATTTTAAAAAAAATTAAATAGAATTTGTTGAAAAAAATTTCATCAATATTCAGGTGTTTGTTTTTTGTTCAGATCCGAAAATAACTTCTAAAATGATAACTTTGCAAAGGAGGCACTACAAACTAGTGTTTGGGTTGAAATCTTAATTTATGATATTGATTTTTTAAATAACGAAAATTTTCAAAATTCTTAATACTTTAAAACTCTCAAAGGCTTTGGTTTTTGAGTGTTAATTTGGAGCGGTACAATCTTGATGGTAGTTTCGCTGAATGATGGCAAATTGAAATTTATTGTGGTGTAAACGTGTCCTTGCAACTTTTAGATACCTCCAGTTTCCAACTTTTAGATATGTACCTACAGTCTGCATAGGTTTTAACTTGACAGTAAAATTCGGCCAAACTATGCCGAACTCATGGTTTAAGGATACATAAGACCACAAATTTGCAGAATATCTAGATCAATTAAAATTTTCTTGATACTCATGACAAGAACAAAGTGAAAGTGTTTTTATATACCTGACGTTAAAAAATTACGGTTAGCATGTGGACATGCGTAGGAATAGATAAAGTTATTTATACCATCGTAATAGTTTGAGTATCAAAAACTCCATATATCTTAATACTGGTGAAATACTTCGCAAAATATATAGATTGGTTTTGATTTTCGCAAAACAAAAATTGCAAAAGACTTAAGAATATTGATCCCATGGGCATTTTCCGTACAATACTTACCTTATATTTAAATCTCGAAATCCAATCGAACTTTGCCCAAGGTCTCAATAAAAACTAACTCCATTGTTGAGTTTTAATTTACTTTTTCCTCTATTCATTCTTTTTTTTTTTTCATTTCTGAACAATGTTTGAATTGAAAAGGATTATATTGAACTTTCTAAAGTACTTTCCAAGGGAAAATAGCAAGAATACAAAAAAAAAAAAAATCGAATCAAGAAAAAAAAAGAAAGAACAAACCTTACAAAAAACTGTATATCGCTGTTTGTAGGTATATTTGTGTATAAATGTATCAATGTAACGAAAAAGTTTCTCTCCCTTGTTATTTTTAATGGGATGCAATAATCGTTAAATGTTTGGCGCATTGGAATGATACCGAATTTCTATATATACGTAGTCGTCGAGACGGAACGGGGCCTTGAGGAGTTCAATTCAGGATGGAGAAAAAAAAAAGTATACCTCTAGTATAGTCTACAAAAGAGCTTCATCTCCAAAGTAGATATATGTATGCAGGAGGTATATACACTTTCTATTCCTCTGGATATATAACTGTTTAAAATTCAAAGGATTTTTCCATTCTTTTGTGTGGAAGGTATACCCTTTATACTGTGCAACTAGCAGCACATTTATATGCGATGTTAATGCAAAACAGAGACATATAAATGAGACCAACTGTAATGTTCGAATGGGAGCTTCCAAAAGGACCTTAGTCTCATGCATGAAGTCACTTTCAGTACCTGTTTGCATTTCTCTATAAATATTTAAGAATTCAAATCAAGATTTTGCGGACTTGGTAAAATGTTCTTTTGGCAACATTTTGTGAATGACTATATGTACCATTGAATATATATATGTATCTACACCTATCTATCTGTGTGACACATAGAAAATGAAGATGTGAGCATTTGGTGTTAGTTGATATTTTTGACGTAGTTTCATAATGTGGAGTTGTAAGGATGCTCACTCAAGGAGATAAAACTGTATACGGAGAGTTTACACCATCAGCATCATTGTCACATAGGGAGGTGGAGATGAATCTAAAATTTAAATTTAAGGACTGATGCGATAGCGGAACATACGTTATATTATATGCATTTAAAATGATTGCAAAAATAGTGTATAGTGAACTTTCAGTTAAACGAAAGTTTAATACTTGAAGCGTTTTTTCTTTAATAATTTTATACATAATTTCAAATTATTTCGTCTCTTCAGAAGATATTAAAATGTTTCGTGTTTTTTATCAATGATGGCTTCCAAAATATTTACCATTATTAGTTGTTTTCCTAGACCTGGAATGTTGGCATAGTTTATTTTATTATTATTTTAAAATGTTTTTATAAAAACAAATTGTATTCAAATTTCAAATAAAATAGTTATATATATAAAGTATAGGTCCAATTGTCCAATTTTTTTCTTTCTGTAGAATAAGTAAATTTTATCAGGAAAAAAGTCATGAAACGTTAAAAATAACACGTTCTTGAAACACTTTTTTGTTCCTGTTCCAAAAGTTGGTGGTTGTCGTGAAGATAATTGAAAACTTCAAACGCTTAGGGTTATCAAAACTTACACTCAGAGAAATAATATATTTGTTTTCGTTTGCGGATATTAAATATCCTTTGAATTATATGAAAATCCTTTGCTGGAAAGTTGATACAATCCCCAATCCAAATTGAAATTCTAAACACCTTTTCCTTTGTTAGAAAATTCTATTGTTTGCAGCAAACGAATAAATAGTTTGCGAGGAACCCCTCCAGAAAGTAGTTTGTTGCAAAGAACTTGACTTTTCGTGTAAATATACAGCAAATGACTGCAGGAAACAAATTTTCGTAATAATTGACTCTATGTTTGTGGTGTTAATATGTTGCAATAGCAAGAACCTTTATTCGAAATTGAGAGAGGTTACAGGTTAAATTACCGGTTTTACGCAGAATTTTTGTATTTGTTCGTTCGCAAAAAGTGTTTGACCCAAACGAATTTACCAATTTGCTGGAAACGAATCCGAACAATTGTGCTACAAACGAAAAAATCGTACCAGCATTTTTTTTTTTGTTTGCCGCAATCGATTTGTTCTCTCAGTGATAAATACATATTTTGAACCATCATCTTCTGATACTATTAATAAGTTTTAAGTAGAATCTATTCCACCCGTAAGATATATCTTAAATCAGTGCTTACTTTACCCTTAAAATTGTATGTCCTCAGTAAAAACATATTCCCAAATTTAAAAAATATAATTATCAACTTTTTGATTTGCAAAATTGGGACTAAACATTTAAGTATGTGATCTCATCCTAAACGGAACTGGCTAAAATTTCAAGATTTAAGCCTTAAACATAGATAAAAATGTATTATCATTTGACATAAAATTAAAATATGAAAAACTGACTTTCTAATTTCAAATTAAATAATAAATTTAATATATAGTAGGTACAAACTTCGTCATATTACTGTTAGGATATCTAAATGGGTTGAGGTCATTCGTATTCAAAAATTCGGCATTCTAAAATTCTGCAAATACAAAATTCTGGATTTCAAAATTCTGTATTCCAAAATTCTGTAAATGATAAAAGAAAAATTGTTTGGATAATGAAAAAAAGTGCGCACCCAAAAAAATCGATTGTATAAAAATAATGAAAACCGCGGTTGAATTGATTGTCAATTAACTTAAACGTTTACTTAAAAACGCAGGTTATTATTGTTTTTTTTTATATACTGTTACTTAAATTTTTAATTGAATAAAAATTATAAAACAGGCAATTCAAACACCTGCTTATAACTGTGAGTTTTAATTTAGAGATTTAGAATTACAGAATTTCCAAAAGCAGAATAACGGATTTGCAGAAGTTTGAAAAACATAATTTAAAAAAAAAGAATAATAAAAAAGTAGAATAATGGAATACAGAATTAGTATATTAATACAGAATTTTTTATTCAGATACCTACAGAATTTTGGGCACACAGAATTTGGGAATACAGAATAACGACCCGTTCCCTTTCTAAATATTCCCGCAACAAGTGTAAGCAACTGAGCAGTACCTATATAACATTCAAGGACCATTTTTTTTTATCTGAAAATTTATATATTTTTTTTTGTAATGAGTAAGTGTTCCAAGGATGCATTGCACAATGGCAAAGAACTTGAATGGACGTCATTAAAAAAATATTTCATATTTTTCAATAATAAATTAATAATTCATGTGATTTTCCTTAAAGATAGTTTCATACCTTCATACACAATTACACTTAATTCGCAGAGAGCTCAAGGACAAATCTGATTATGAATCCCTATTAAAATCTTTTACATATATTTTTTTTTAAACTGTCACACCTAATAAAAAATAAATTCAAATGGACCTAGCAGCAAGTTAAAAATGTATGCATTGCATAGCATATGCCAGGTGATGATCTTGAAAATAAACGAAGAAGGACCTTAGAGGAAGAGAATAATGACGTTTTTAAGTAGGTACCTGTTTTTTGTAATATGTTTTTCCGCTGACCTCGTTTTTTAAATGCAGACCCAAAAAATAATCACAAAGATACCTTAGTGAATAAATAATTTATTCGCTATACACTATTACCGACAGTATACCTACCTATTATGTAACATCTTTGCTCTCAATATCTTCAAGGATATCGGCATTTGACATCATGTTTTAGGTTCACTTTGAACCTTTTTTTTGCACTAAAAGTTCTTATCCTTGTGTGTGGTTTTCTTCCACACTGTTCAAATAAAGGCAAGAAGAAGAAGAATTAGAACAAGAATTAGTTTATGTGTTTTTTGAATAAATGTTTAGTAAAGAATATACTTGATGGAGTTTTTCTTATGAAAACGCTCAGAGAAATAATATTTTTGTTTTCGTTTGCAGCTAATGAATATCCTTTGAATTAAATGAAAATAATTTGCTGGAAGAACTGTATTACATTTGACTCAAATTCTAATTTTATTACAGCAAACGTAATGAAAATAACACATTCGTTTGGAGTTCATTCTTATAAGTTGATTGCGGCAAACGAAAATGCTTCCCACATCTAAGCACCTTTTCGTTTACTAAAAAAATCTATTGTTTGCAGCAAACGAGTGAAAAGTATGCAACAAAGTCGTAGCGTCATAGGTGTTCGGGTGGTTGGGAGTCCGATTTGTTTCTTCACAGGCCTGTTTCCTCTAATTTCGTTCCTTTTCAACGTATACGTTTTAGCTGCTTTCATTTCATTTTCAATTAGCAATGCTTAACCAATTTTTTCGAGTGACTTGAAGTCTTTCAGTGTCATTAAAATCTCATTGTTTTCAGTGAATCATGCTTCAAACTCTGCGCTAATGCTACATCAATTACTTCGTAGAATCATAGTTTAATTACATTTTTCTTTTCTTGGAACTTTCAACAATAGTTTCTTCAATGATATAATCTCTTAGAAATGTCGATCTCCTAGGACTTCTGGTTTCTTCAACTGGATTGATGAGGGTCTGCTGATTCGGACAGTCTTCGAAATAAATTTATTGAACGTTTCGTTAGGAAGGCGTAAAATCTGGTAGTTTTGATTTTTTGCTGAGTAATTGTTTATGATTTTAAGCCGATGTGAAATTTAATTTTTCAACCTCAAGCGCTGAACGCAACATTGGTAAAAATGTAAAAAAAAACATTCTTGAGCTTTTTTTCAATAATGAAGCCATGAAGGGTTAGTTTTTGACTATAAACTATATGTTCTACGGTCCACCCTTACAAAATATTCTTTAATTTGAGCCCAAAACAATTTAACAGTTTCCAAGATACAGCTTTTCAAAATATAACAATAAAATATGAATACCAGAAAGTTCTTAGTAAAAATTAATAGTAGATATATTAAGAGATTCTAAATGTTATCCACAACATTAACTTAATATTCGGTATTGGGTCCAATACAGTTTCAAAAATAATAAAAATACATTCTGTTGTACATACAAATTAATTTCTAGAATAGAAAAAGCTGTGTTATTGAAGAAACCTTCACGTACGGAATTGTTATGTATATTTTCAAAACGGATTTAGGATAGGCATGTAATAAAAAATGGCATTTCTGAAATCGCTTTCCAAAAAATCATACTTACCTCATCTTGCCTTGTCTTCATAAACAACAATGGTTTAATTACTACATACTGATAGTTATTCTTTTAAATACCGTGAACGATATTTTTTTTTTAATTTGGTACAAAAATAACTTTCCGACGTACCTACCGCGTCGTCAAAAGTTATGAACCTTTGTTTCAAAAAAATAAAACTGAATTTTCTTTTGATTTTTCAACGAAATGATACCCGCTTTTATTGATAGCAACAAAACCGCTTTAATGTCATTAGATTCTACTATTTGAATGTTTCGAATTGGAATACTTAGTTATTTCAGCGATACCTAAACCGAAGATTTGTTGAATTATTTAGGTATTAAGTATTCAAATACATTTAGTGTTACATTTCTACAAAACAATTTGTGCTCTACTCACACATTAACGTAACACATGAGTGGTCATCTAAATGATATTTAATTTGTTCTAAAATTGTGTCGTCCAACAAGTAGGTTTAAAAAATTAATCAAAGTTACAACTGGCTACTGGCCAGCATATTGCGCAACCATTACACTAAACACAATGGACCATTCAAACGATTAGATGCATTCAAGTAAATTGTCAAAATACTCTCGACTATATTCAGTTTATGCCAACCTAAAAACCCTCAAATATTTATTACGAACATAAGCTACCGAAATTCACTCGCATTCCATTCAAAGAGCCATATAGTATATCCCCCTGCGGTGTGTTGTGCAAATTCATATAACCTAAGCCCCTCATCCTATTGCATATAGCTGCATTACAGCCAAATTATTTGGCCGTTATCGCATTTTATAGCCATTAGGGTTACCTCATAATAAAGCCTAACATTTCAGAACTGGGAACCCTCTCGTAATAAGAGTGAACACATCTATACAGTAGGATAGGACTTAGTGGTACACATACTGTATGTGTCTTTTTGGTTAATATAATATCCATACACACACCCATATACACACATATGTACACACTTTGGACAGAAGTCCGCCCGAGGCACAGAGACACTATTTCGTCATTAAGTGCGGAATTACACTTTATTGCAAATTGCTTTTCTCTTCCTCATTTGATTGCAGTTTCCATACAATCTCCGAATGCCTTCCAGCTCAACGTTATACTCTCGTATAAACGCCAACGTTCGACGACGACGACGACGACGATTACTGCTCAAAACCAACATCCAGATCCATGAAGGGTCCTGTGCGGTAATACACCTTAGCTGTGGGTTATTATACATCGATACAAATACAACGAACCGAACGTGGAGTTGGTTTAAAAGGTCATATCAATAAATTGCTCTCACCTAATCCAACGTGTGCTATGCTATTAGAAAATGTTGTTGTTGCTTTTAGCATGCATATACACATGAGTACATGTGTACAATATTACTATGTATCTGATGTTTGATTTTGTTTTATTTTATTCCATATGTTTTGCCATGTATAGCCTCCTCGCTCGCATATAGAATCGTTAAAACCCTCTCAAACTAAAGAACCAGCTTTGCCAACCAACCCAACCCCATCTATTGGGAGACTGCGTAGATTATACCAACAAAATGTGGTACCATCATAGAGGACATTATAAAGATCTACGATTACATGATTTTGCATGTTTCATAGGATAAAATGGCCATTAAACGGTATCAAATACGCATAAATATTGGCATTATCGCACGAGAATGGGCGCAGATACAGTTTGGAAAGTAATAATCAGCAATTGCTTGCTTAGTGTATACATAATACCAACAACCTACACAGCTACACTGATAAAAAATACCTCCGAACCCTCTTGAAGGAACATTTATGATGGGGTTTTTAAGTTAAAACAATACATTTTAATATGCTGAAACTATAAACGTTAAGTCTCTCTCTCTGTTACAAATTATAGAAGCTTAAGACAAATTTGCTTGATTTTGGTAAATTATTGCAATTTTGAGTTAAGGGTACAGAGAACATCATAAAAGAAAAATTTTTGTTTTCCTATTAACTAAAATAGAAGTTATCATACTATGTCCTGCCTACCGAAATCCCCGCGAAGCTTATAATCCCCAAAATCCAAATCTTTCAGGTCCAAACATAATTTCTTAGATATAAGTATACTCGAAATATGGTGAATCTATGCTTAAAGATATGGGTTTTGAGAATAATAATTGATCCCAACATTTCAGTTATCTTTTCTTTTTAAAATATTTTTTTAAACGATTTTTTCATGGTTTTCGTTATTGGGTTTTCTGGATTTTGGGTTCGTTTTCGGGATTTGGACCACAACAATTAACAATGAGGGAAAAAACAACATTAAATAAAAAAAAAAACTTTGAGTCAAAGTGAAATCAATATGATTTGGCTTAAAGTTGCAAATCATTGAATCAATGTTGACCAAACTTTGAACTAAAAATTAATATCAATGTAAAAGTGAAGAAAATATCTCTGGGTTTTCCTTTTCCTTTGAAAAAAAAAACTTTACGTAGTCAAAGAAAAACAAATCAAAAAAATTGTCTCGGAATGGAAAGATCATTCTAACATCAATTTTCTAACGGATATTTCTATAGATATTGGCTGCTTTGCTTACCTATGTTATTTTTCATCATTCAAAGTTTTTGGAATTCTGTGTTTTCGGGATTTTGGGTCTTCAGGATTTTAAGTTTTCGGGATTTTGGCTTTTAGGAATTCTGTGTTTTCGGGATTTTGGGTTTTAGGGATTCTGTGTTTTCGGAATTTTAGGTTTTCAGTATTTTAGGTTTGCGGGACTCTGGGTTTTCGGTACTTTGGGTTTTCTGGATTTTGGATTTTTTTGGAATATTTTCTGTCCGTCTCTCAATTTGTTTACTTACTTACTTCTACTTAGGTCCTCAGACCTTAAAAAGTCCGTTGTGATCGCCTTAAGGGGCATAGGGCCTCCACTACTCCTACGCGCCATCGTGTACGGTTTCTGGAAATATAACGTAGTTCTCTCCAACTCTTCCCCAGCTGTGCAGATTCACTTTCGACTGTCCTGCACCATGTGCTTCTCGGCCGACCCGACCCTCTACCTGCCTGTGTGAGTGGGTTCCATTGCATCGCTTGGCCAGCAATACAATCGTTGCCTTTTCGAAGCGTATGACCAATCCACTGCCACTTACGTCTGCGAATAGTACTGTCAATGGATTCTTGACCCGTTCTTCTATAAAGTTCTTCATTGGAAATACGGTTGGGCCAAAAAATCCTTAAGATATTTCGAAGACACATATTCACGAACGATTGCAGCTTGCTTGTGACAGTTGCTAAGATTTTCCAAGTGCAGCACCCAACAGAAGCACGGATTCAACATTGGAGCGGAACAGTCTCAGCTTGGTCTTTAAGCTTATAGCGTTGTTTCTCCATATTTTGGACAGCATTCCGAAAGCAGCATTTGCCTTTTTGATACGGCTGTCGACATCTTGTTCGGTTCCGCCCTTGGTAGAGACAAAACTCCCAAGATATTGAAAGTCTTCTACTTTCTCTACCGATTGTCCAGAAATATTGACTTGAACGGATGAGTTACTTCCGAGGCTGATGATTTTTGTTTTTGCCGTGTTAATTTTCAGCCCCACGATTTCTGCTTCTCCCTTCACCTTGTTGTCATTTGATGAAGATCCATGATCCTATGAGAGATCAAGCATACGTCGTCCGCGTAGTCTAGTTGTTTACTTGGTGACATCAAATTATTATTTCGAATTATGGGTTTTCAGGATTTTGGGTTTTCGGGATTTTGACCCCAACCCTTTAATTTCTTTTGTTAGCCTTTTAAGGATCTCTGTCATCAACAAGATAAGTTTCTTCATTTCACTTTGATAAGAATCTTAATATTGTGGCTAAAAAAAGAAATTCTAAGCCAGCTTGCAAGCAAATTGCAAACATACTATAGTGATAGTCATTACTTTTATCAGCAATCAACATTTTTATCAACATTTGACTTGAACAGTTGCTTGGGGATAATAAATTTCTGAATTTTTTAAAATGTTTGGGATTTTGTATTTGGGAATTTGGAACTTGGGCTAACCCTGCAGTCGTCGCCGGATGACAATTGTAATCCACTAATGCAAAATTGAGAATTCCCTAAAATTTTATTTTAAATTTTCTTAATTTATTTTTTTTCCTTGTATTAAAAAGTTATAATTTAATTTTTATAACTTTAAATAATATGTAATTTCATAAAGCAGCAAAATAAATTTGAATAAAGTTAAGCATACTAGTTTTGTTCTAATTTTTAAATGGATTACATATGTAATCCACGCGACGAATGCAGGGTTAATATTTCACTATTTTTACTTATGTGTTTCAACATCGTTTATATTCAACAGTTGTTGGTGAATATGGGAATTAATTTCACATTCAGAGGGAATCAGATTTCCACCTAGCATGGGAACTAAGTCCACTTTACCATAGTAAATTTGGTGTGAAAATTTCAGTGGGAACTAAGTCCCTCAGTCTACTAGTGCAGCACCCATACCTACAGCACTGTGGATTTCTGATAAACTTAATTGGGAAAAATTTCCACAATCGATGGTTCAAATTCTAAAGGAATTTTGTAAGTTAAAAGTCCACAATGGATTTGTAAATAATTTTTTTTTTGATTACGCACATAGTCCAGTCACCGAAGGAGTAATAAATGCAATAAAAAGTGCAGTATGGATTATTCTTTTTAGTTGTTAATAGAGCCTTTATGGGTACTATAGTAAAAATCCCCATCTATCGGCCAGTTATTCTTTATTATAGTTTTTCGTAATAAAAAGGAATATTTGATTGCCCAACTGCCTTAAGTTGCAGGGCCTACCGTGGGGTCTTTGACTTTGTTACATCCGTTCGCTTAATACATGTAATAATCTCTAGATTACACACAATTTATAGAGAACCCTGGATTACAGCTTGACGTGATACATTTTTTAAAGAAGTTGGTACTGCCTCTTGCGAGGAAATCACAAAACCTCCAAAAGTTACTGCTTGACACAAAAATTTCATTTCAACTAGCAGTTCGGAACCGGCAGAAAATTGTAGGTCCCCTCTTCTTTCCTGCTTAACTACAGACACACAGGAAATGATTGAGAGAGTCAAGTAAGTCACTAGGCCTTGGGTTTTCGTGAGCCAAATCGTGCCACAAAATTTATTTATATAATTAATTTAAACAATTAATTGCGTTCATTTTTAAATTTTTAGTCTTCGTTGACTGGACTATCGTAGCTAGGTTCACGGATAAGGTATAGACGCCTTTTTCCTGTTTTTCATTTTATTTCTGCCGATGTAAAGTTAACAAACATGACATCAATAAAAATGATTCTGTTTTTTTTTTTTATCAAAACCATCTGGCACTTGTACAATTTACTACAGCTCTTTTTAACAAGTGATGGTAAATATAATAAATAAAATTAAACATTGTTCCCACAGCTGGCTTACTCAACATCATAGTTTTCTTTTCCAAGAAAACCAGCAAAACTATTTCTTCTGTTCTTATAACAAATTATGTAGTTAAATTGATAAATTGCCTCGTTTGCGGCACATTCAAACAACAAAACTACAACAAAAGATACAAACATATTTATTTATCTGGTAAATGAACACATTTACCTTCTATATTCTATTCCACCTGAACTAAACTATAGAAAAAAAAAAACAAAAATTCTTCCTATTCACATTATTATGGCCTTCCCACCATTTCCATAGACGGACATTTGTTTGTGAGAAACGGTAACACAGGTAGAAAAGAGATGACCAACATCATCATTTCAGATAAAAAATAGAAATAGATACACCTTTTGTGTGTTATTGTTGTATCTATCTATTAGTTAGGGCCATAAATAAGATGGAAAGAATGAAGGGAAAACAATGGTGATCATTACCTTGTGTGTTGCTGTTGGGTTTGAGTTGAGAAGTAGGGGAGGAATAATATCATCTTTTCAAACAACAGAAATTGGGACCTGATGGTGGTGGTGGTGGTGGTGGTTGTGGACTTGAATGAAGTTTCAAGGCGTGGCTGCTGTGTAGTTCGCCATTATGGCCAACCGTCCGGTCTGTTTTTAGTTGTTGTTGTTTTTGGTGTGTTTTTTTTCTTCGTATGTAGTCTGTGATGGCGCGGGATGTTAATGGCCGTCTATACTGGTTATATGATGTGATAATTATCTGAATAAATCAAGTAGATTAATATGCTTGAAAGGTAGATATCTTGTTTTATTTTAATTCACTGTCTTCGGAATACATATATATTTATATTATTTTTTTTTTAATTAACAATTAACTTGTATGGGTATTTATATTAAACGATTGGAGATAGAGCTTAAATTTTGTATACCTACCTACCGACACAGTGAAAACTTGGTTATGAATATGAGTTAATTTAAGTAAGTTAGAAATGTAGGTATGCAGGTATGTAGGTAAGGACATACTTATCTACTTCACAAATTAAAGAAAAAAAAAAAGAATTTTTGAAATTTAATATTTTTTATCAATCCACCCAATAAATAATAATTAAAAAATAATTAAAATATGGTCAGGTAGATTATATTATATAATGACATGCAATAATAAATAATTGATATTATCTATATAAGTTTTTAACGCCCTTTATAGTCCATACAAAAAATTTGGCGTTTCGACCCGGGGGGCTCACTTGGACTTTTCAGTTACACACAGAAAAAGAGACTAATGTAAAATTAACATGAAAAAATGTTGTTTTAAGATTATTCTGTTGTTTTTTACATAATTTTTTAAGTTATACTTCTTTACCGGCCGGCGTTAGTAAAAATATTCAACCAGTAATAACACATGGATTTTTTCATCCCATTATTACTGTTTTTTTTCACATAGACACTATAAGTGGGTAAAGAGTAACAACCCATTTACATTTTTTACTGGGTTTGTTTTTTTTTTTTTATTTTTCATTTTGTGTGAAACACAATAAATTTATTAAATTAGAAGTCAGTCATTGTTTTTGATATCCTGACTGCTTCACTTTCTAGACTATAATTGATAGGAAAAAACTAAATACACCAAAAGGTGGTATAATGTAAGGTTTTGGTACGGCGGGATTTTTCGAAATTCCACCGGCAAGTTAGAGTAAAATGGGGCAAAAGAAAAAAAAACTTTTTGTAAGTACTTACATCTCGAAAAGTATAAGGGTTAGAATTACGAAATATTTAATTTAATTGAATAGATAAATTGAAATAATGATGAGCGTTCATCAAGAACAAAAGTCTAAAAATTCAACTTTTCAAGTTAAAAATTATTTTCCAATATGAAATATTGTTTAGATTTTTGAAAATGATGTCATTATGGATAAAGTTGATAATTTTTTGAAAAAATAATTATGCACATTGAAATAAAATAAAATACGGATTATATATAAAATGCTCCATAACGGTTTTTTTTAGCTTTAAAAAAACAAATAACATTTTGACCATAAAAAGTTAATTTTGTTCGATGTTTTTTCTATAATAAGTATATCATTTACAGTCTTTGTTTTTAATTTAATCAATAAACTTTGTATGGCAGTGTTTAAGAAAACAGTCACATCTTAAAATTAAGCTAAAAATATTATCAAAATTATCAAATTTTTTATTAAATTCTGTAATTTTATAGCATTCATTTAGAACACATTTTCACTTAACGTCCTCTGTGGCAATGTTTAATAATATAAGTGTCCAATATTTTTATGCAGAATTATAGACCAAAATTTTACCTAATAGAATCTGTTCAATTTGTTAAAATCATGCAACTAAAACTTAAGTTAGAGATTTTAATATTCAATAAAATCAACTTTTTATGTGTTTTTTTTTTTAATTTTCCCTCTAAAATCTCTAAATATGCATTTTTATGCTTAAAAATATTTGTTGCCTATCAAAAACACTTGAACCAATAATATTATAGAACATTATTTTATAAAATTCAAACAAATTTCACACCATATTGCAAAAAGAATAAGAAAACAAAAATTGGTTTTGCTCGTAATCACCTTTTACTCATTATTTTTATATGTAACTGTAAACGAAAAATTACACCACGTTGTAGCCTAATACTTCATCTAAATTTAAACACCTCAATCTTTAAAATCCGACAAGAAACAACAAGATATGCTAGCCATCTCGAATCCATTTGTGAGCCAACGCAACGGTACCGTTCTCCACTAGTGGCTGGTCGTGTGCGACGACCAAAACAAACAATTTTGTTGAATTTTGATAAAATTTCGGATAAAACTATTTTCAAGTTTGTGAAGCTTTTATAGCATGTCCAGTTATGTGTGATATATCAAAGTAAAGGTAATTTGATTGTAATGCAATGTAATCAATAAAGTTAAATCATAGTTTTATGAGGCTTAGGTAAATAATAATTAACCGTTATGTCGGTTCACAGACTACAGCAAATTGTAAAAGTTTTTTACAAAAATTAATTTACCCAATATTTAATGGCTGTGTATATTTCAAGCTTAAAAATGTAAAAATAAAAAAGATAAAAATAAAATACCGTGGGAAACGGTCAAAAAACTTTTACTGAAAAATCTTGTTTTTACTAGTATTCATTCAAACAAATGTTTGAAAATATAATTTCTTCAAGCGTAGACAAAAGACAACACATAAAAGCCTTAAATCCATTTTGACAAAATATTTTTCCCGTTCTTCCCTGATTTTTAAAATCAATTAAACCACCCACATAAACTTTCAAAAACGTTTTTGTTTTTTAGAGCTCAAAAAAACCGTTATGGAGCATTTTAAATATAATCCGTCTTAAACGCCTTTTTTTCATTATCTTTCAATGTGCATAATAAGTTTTTCAAAAAATTATCAACTTTATCCATAATGACATCATTTTCAAATGTCTAAAAAAATATTTCATATTGGAAAATAATTTTTAACTTGAAAAGTCGAATTTTTTAGAATTTTTTTTTGATGAAAACTCATCATAATTTCAATTCATTTCGTAATTTTAACCTTTATACTTTTCGAGATGTACAAAAAGTTTTTTTTTTCTGTTGTCCCATTTTACCTGAACTTGCCGGTGGAATTTCAAAAAATCCCTCCTTCAATATTTTTATAATCGCCGGTAAAGAAGTATAACTTCAATAAAAAAGAAAAGGAGAAACAAAAACAAATTACTGTAAGTAAACCTAAAACTAGCTAATTAGCAACAAAATGTTAACCACATTTCCATTTAATACGAGGGGCTTTTGAAGGTTAAATGAAAATATTTGATCTTTATTTCTATAGGCTATACCAGTAAATATTTATGAATACTCAATGCAGAAAATACTTCTTTCTGGGACAGTTTGATGAAGAAAATATTGAAACCTTCATCCACAAAATTCTAAGGGCCAACTATTCGACACACCAACATTACTTGAAACAGATTCCTTTGCTTTTCCTAAGAAAAAAAATAATACACCACTAGTCGTCTAGACATTTGGCCTCAGGAGTACAATTTTCTAAACTTTATTTCCACAATAAAAAGATAGTCTAGTGATTTTCCTCCACAATGCCAAACATTAAACAGAAAACAAAACAATCAATTTAATTTGCGATGCTTCTTCTTAAAAAAAAAGAAACAAAAGTGCCAACGAAACATTTTTTTCGCTAGAATGAACATTTTGCAGTTTTTTTTTTTTTTTTTGAGAAATTCTCATTATTATTATACAGTTGTTCCGATTTCTTACCACGTAGTCGGATAGTGCGTCTTTTTGGGGGTAAGATATCATAAATCATTGGTTCATTTTCGCTACATTAAATAAGAAAATATGAACCCATTTAAGCAACATTAAACTCTCCAAACATTCAATGCGCTTATGTGTATACCTCTATAATGTGTGCTGGCTTGTGCAAACTTGTGTGTGTTAAGGTCGATAGGGTGTGGATTGTGGAATAAGAAGAAGGATATGGTTGTCCAAGTGGACAAAACGGAAGGAACACCATGGGAATTCTTGCAGTTCAGAGAGCACCGACAAAGAGGACGACGACGACTATAACGATGCTATCACATAATCATAACTCTTGAAAGTTTTCCGCCCACTTTTTCTAGGTTTGTTCGTACGAAGGACTTTCAGAGTAATGAAGCGAAAAGCACATCATTTTTATTTTTTTCTTTCTTTTTTTTAAATTAATTTTTCGAACGTTTGGTTTTTATATAATTATAAAAAGAAACAATGTACCAGCAAGGCACATGCATTCATACATACTTACAAGTGTTTTTTTAGCAAGGAAAGAATGCATTTTCCTGCATTCTGCTGAAAAAATAATTGTCAGTATTCTGATTTCATTTTAGATTAGGTAGTTACATATCAGAAATTCGGTCGAATAATAGCCCCAAAATTTAGGAGCAAACACTTAAAATATTAAAAACAAAATAAATTTGATGTTAAGGTCATTTGAACTTTGAAATTCAAATAAATTCCTATCCTAATCGAAAAAAGCTTAAAATTGCATTAAAAATGTTAACACTGATAGACATCATCGTCATCAATTTAAAACATTGTCACTGAATATTTTATCGACATTTTATGTCCCATCTACGACCGTTTTATGAATGTTTCAATCAGAATAAACCACAAGTCTTTCAGTTTTTCTTTTTTTTTTGTGTTTAATTTTTGAATTGTTTTGTATACAAAACAAATTTATGTTCGAGTATTTTTTTTTTCTTAAATAAAATTCGTGCCATGAATTTAAAATGAAAAATGTTTGAAAAATAAGGAGATTTCTTAGGTATAACTTTGAAATAAATTTATTTTATAATTTGAATTAATTTTATGTCGTTTTTATTCCTTGAAACGACCAATTCAATGATATTTGATTTGATTTTTTTTTATTATATCGATGAAACATGGAATAATTCGAAAAATGACAAGAAGCTCAAAATAAAAATTAAAATAAAAACATTTTATGAACTGACGTGTAGTAAATTTATGTGTGTTTTTATTTGTTCAATTTAATTTCAAATAAAATGAATACATTTTTAATTCAATAGTTCAGAAGTTGAAATAAAATTAACTTTTTATATTAATTTAGATTTATTGACAATTAAATCTTTAAATTAATCATTGAATGGTATTGGTGAAGTCATAAGTGATCGGTTCATATTTCATGAATTTGCAAATGCATATTTTTATTCGTAAACAAATAAAGATATCGAGATACATTTTTTTTCAGCTTGAAGGAAAATTCCAAGGCTATAAATTTTGTGAATTTTAAGAAAAAATATTCACAGGGTGTTTCAGAATTTTCTGCTGAAATACGACTTTCTCCCAATAGGAAATGCCTTAATATTTTACCTCAACAAAATGTCAATAGTAAAAAAACTGAAGTAAGAACAGGGTGCCTTAAAGTCAAATAAAGTCACAGTGGTGCATAAAAGTAAACAAACAATAATTTTTTTTAAGTGTTTCTGCACGTGTATCAAAAGCCTTTTTATAGTATTTTACTGAACATTAGAGTGAAAATATACTACTTCAGTGGTACATTTTTAGCCAAGGTATAGAGGTAGTGTGTAAAGTGGTATAAAATAATAAAATTTAAGGAAAATGCCTTACAGGGTGTTCCATAACTTCATTTAAAAAAACAAAACATTTTTATCCAAAAAGGTAAAAGTAGTATTTTACTTTAGAATAAATCTCAAGTATATTAATCTTTGCAGTATTTGCAGAGTATTTAAAAAACTAGTTCAATTGAAAGAATAGAGAAAAAAGAACCATTTAAATTTTGTTTGTGTTGAAAAAAGTTTTTTTTTATTTAGTGGCACATCAACATTCAAATTATTTCAATAATATATTTCAAGTTAAACAGAGTGGAGAATAAATAAATTAATAAGTTATAATATTGTATAAAAAAAAAAACAAAAAACTTAATTTCTTGGAAACTTTCGTCAAAGTCCGATGTAATTTTTAATAAGCTTATCATTTCTGGAGAGTATCGTGCTTTGAGGTTTATTTATATTTGCTATTGAGGATAATATTTATATTTAAATAACATTCTTTTTGAATAAAATAAAAAGGATTGCACAACAGGTACTTGATCTGTCATAAAAATGAGTAGATTTTTACAATTCACGAAAACACTGAACCAAAAATTGTACGTAAAATCTACGAACGGCGTTAATTAACCTCTTATTCATTGAATCAATGTACAATTCATGAATTCAATGTACCGTTAATTAAAAATTAATTTCGATTTTTACGAACGTACATCAATCTCGTTTATTAAAATCTATATCTACGTTTTTGTGAACGATTTAAAGATTTTACAAATCAATAAACGTTTATTAATTTTTATGAACAGATATTCATAAAATTTGTTTAGAGTTTTTAATAAACGATTCATTGATTCTATGAATCTGTTTATTAATTTTTACGAACAGAGATTCATATTTTTTGTTTTTTTAATTTTTATTAACGATTCATTGATTATATTAATGTGTTCGTTAAAAACAATGAATAACGTTTATTATTTTTTATGAACAGCCATTCATAAATTTTGTTAAGAGTTTTTAATAAACGATTCATTGATTCTATGAATTTGTTTATTAATTATTACGAACAGCGATTCATATTTTTTTTTTTTTTTTAAATTTTTATTAACGATTCATTGATTCTTTTTATCTGTTCGTTAAAACAATGAGTAACATTTATTAAAATCAATAAATTTGTATTATTTTTTATGAATTAATTTTTTTTTTTTATTATTATTATTTTTATTAACGATTCATTGATTCCATTAATCTGTTCGTTAAAACAATGAATAGCGTTTATTAAAATCAATAAACGTTTATTATTTTTTATGAACAGCCATTCATAAATTTTGTTTAGAGTTTTAATAAACGATTCATTGATTCTTTGAACCCGTTTATTAATTTTTACGAACAAATATTCATATTTTTTTTTTGTTTTATTATAATTTTTACTAACGATTCATTGATTCTATTAATCTGTTCGTTAAAACAATGAATACCATTTATTAAAATCAATAAACGTTTATTATTTTTTATGAACAGCCATTCATAAATTTTGTTTAGAGTTTTAATAAACGATTCATTGATTCTTTGAACCCGTTTATTAATTTTTACAGACAAATATTCATATTTTTTTTTGTTTTATTATTATTTTTATTAACGATTCATTGATTCTATTAATCTGTTCGTTAAAACAATGAATACCATTTATTAAAATCAATAAACGTTTATTATTTTTTATGAACAGCCATTCATAAATTTTGTTTAGAGTTTTAATAAACGATTCATTGATTCTATGAACCCGTTTATTAATTTTTACAGACAAATATTCATATTTTTTTTTGTTTTATTATTATTTTTATTAACGATTCATTGATTCTATTAATCTGTTCGTTAAAACAATGAATACCATTTATTAAAATCAATAAACGTTTATTATTTTTTATTAACATTCATTCATGCAAATCATTGAATTTAGATATGCATTTTGACTTTTCTATTTGGAATAGAATCAGTACACGAGTAAAGTCAATTTGATTTTCTAACGTAACTCTTTTATTGTTGAGCCTATGACAAAAACTTAAAGAAAATTTTATTGGGCCGTATCCATAGATGTTGTCTAAGCCATTACTAAGAAAAACTGGTCCTTATCCTATGTTATTTTAATAGGATAAACCCCCAGTCTTTCTTAGTAACGGCTTAGATAACATCTATGAATGCGGCCCATTTTCTATAAGATATGTTAAATAACTTTTTTTGATTATCGCTTTTGTTTAAAAGTTAGATCGCACTTTGTTAAACACATCAAAGGGTGATTTTCTTAAATTCATCATATCTTTGCTAAATGTGGAAAACATGTCAAAATTTGTATGGAAATGAAAGTTTGTTTCCCAGATTTTGCTCTTTTTCACGTTTACCAAGAGTTTACCAGATTGCATGAATACCCCTATTATTTCAATGTTTGGTTAATAAGTAAAATCAACGAAAGTATGCACAGAAAGAGTATTTTCTTATATTGTGTTCATGAATTTAATAAACAGTTCATTATTTCAATGTATGGTTAGTTAATAAACTTAACGAAAGTATGCACAGAAAAAATATTTTTATGTATCGTATTCATGAAATTAATAAACCATTCATAAATTTAATGAACCATTCATAATTTTAATAAACGGTTCATTAATTCAATGTATGGTTCATAAAAATTTATCGAAGGGTTAAATTTGCGCCATTTTTTAGATTCAACTTGCGTGCTGCAGTGATCACACTTTAAAAAGAGACTGTATCAAACCATTAATAAACTAAACAAGGTTTTTATATCAATTACTTGTTCGATGTAAGGAAATAACTCAATTGAAATTATTTTCGATGCGTCAGAAAAGAATTATTTTTTCGAGGAATTGCCAATTTATTTTACAGACAGAAAAACACGGATACATCTGACAATAGGTATGATAAAATAAAAGCATTGAATTAATTCTTTTATTATTTGTCACGAGAAATCTATTTGTTGATCAAAATCTGAATTGAAAAATAAAAAAAAACTACATTATGAGAACATTAGAAGAACAAAAATGAGACAAATGCGTGAAATTCCCAAAATTGTATTCACTACGGAAGTTAAAAGATGTTATTTTGATAGAGGGCGCTGTTCCACTTTGGGTAAAATATACTGTACCTGAAATATTTTTTTCTAAATTAATTCTTGACATATTTTATTGTTTCTTTATTATTAAAAAAAATCAAATATTTTGTTGTTTTTCGTTCTCATTTGCAAACTTTTCTCGCTCACACAAACACTCAATACATAAAAACTTGGTAAGCAGCCCTTTAAAATTTCACGTGGTCTTCATTGGGGCATATGCATAAAAAGTGAAGTAAATACTAGCAGCCTTTTCTATTTCTTTTTTGCATTTACTACCATTTATGCATACGGCTCATTGTTATAAAAATATTTTCTGAGACCGGTATTCACCGAGCGCTTAAGAGTGGTCGACACCACTCATAAGTCACTAACATTCCTTGGTGAATAGGTTTATGAGTGCTCTTAAATTATGCGCGCTCCATGAATACCGGTCTAAGATCAAAAACAATCTTATTTCCTTTCAAATAAAACCAAATTTATTAAAATCCGATGCTGTTAAGTGACTCAAAAAGGGAAAAGAGAATTCGTGTATACTTTTTTTCTGCTAAACATATTCCTTAAGAAAAAATGCTTTTAAAAGTGCTTTCTTCCAATAAAAGTGCACCACACACAGAAAAATTGACATTTCTGAAATTTGAAGTTGGAAGTTTATACATGTTCGCGGTCTTTTCATAAAATTGCGTCAATTATCGATTCTCTTCAATAATACGTGCATAATTTTCAATAAATTAAATACATGTATATGAGTCAGCTAAAGGCAAAAAAAATTAAGTTGGAAATAATCAAAAAGAGCTTGATTTTTGTAATTTTTCTACAAGAATTGGTTTAAGGTTTCATAACAATACTGAAAATAAAGTGGGAACACTTTATTTCCTTCGTTGAACTAAAAAAAATTTTTCGTTAAATGATGTAGCCGGCAAAAGCACGCCAAGCCATTCGAAGTTAAAAAGTAAAAGTGTTAAGAAGTATCCCTGAACATACTACTGCAGAAATAAAATGTAAGTATTAAATTCGATTTAAAGTTATTAAAAAAAAGGTTTTTAATTGATTTTAATTTTGTTTATGCTGCTGCCTACGTTTCTGATCAATGCATGGGGGCATTCAGAACATTTATTCATTTGCCACCGCCACGCCGCCGCAGCCGCCATCACGTCGTATCGTGTCTCCAGAACATTATGTGAGTACCCCTAAAATTTATTTGCAATATGAAGTAAAACATTTAGATAAACTTTCATTCTGTTTTATTTCTCAAAACTTATAACATTTTATGTATCTAGTGCTTTTCTTTCACCACGCTGCCACCACGTTGTCGACGTCATCGCCGCCGTCTTCGATTGTCTGCCACTGCCCCAAAAATTAAACGCCCGGCGCTGCCACTGCTACAACGAAGGAGATTTGTGGATTTTCCGATGTGCCATCGCACACCGCCGCCTCCAGAACTCCTCCTCCAGCCTCCATAACTTAATGTAAGTAGTTAATTTTAAAATTAATAAACATTAAAATACCGAACCAAGGGTACACAGGTAGGCGGGCCGGGCAATACAAATCTTTAAATTGTAATTTTTCACAGAGACCTTTGAGCGACGGTCCATTGAAATGCCTGTGTTCTGTTTGATGAGGCATTTAGAGATTATTTCATTTTGTTTCAAACTAACTAAAAAAAAAAAAAAACTATTTTATACATACCTACACGTAGTGCGCTCTTCCTCAGTTGGCTGCCATCACATTCTTGCCGCCATAAAATTTTTGTACCACCACCACTTGGCTGCTTACAAAACAAGGTTTTTACCTTTCCTATTATTATGTATTTAGCTATATTGCATTTATTTTTAATATAACAAATGAAAATTTCAAAAAAAAATGAGACTAGAATCACTGTCTAGAATCATTTTCATAAACATTTTGAAATTTTTTAGCTCTTTTTCTATTAACCCTCTACCGCAACCAAAGTCGAATATGAATTACATTTAAACAAATTAACTTTTTTTTATCTTTTTTGTCATAATCTATCTTAAAACAATTCAAAATAACTATTTGAAGTTTTTTTTAGAATCCTTTTCTCATCTGACTTTAACATTTGCGGTACAAGGTTAACAAAATTTTAATAGGATCATTTTCTTGAACACTTTTGGTTTTTTTTTTTCAATTGTTTAGTGTTTGATATACCTAATTGCGAAGAAATGAAACTAGGATCACTGTCTAGAATCATTTTCATAAACATTTTGAAAACTTTTAGCTCTTTTTCTATTAACCCTCTACCGCAACCAAAGTCGAATATGAATTACATTTAAACAAATTAACCTTTTTTATCTTTTTTGTCATAATCTATCTTAAAACAATTCAAAATAACTATTTGAAGTTTTTTTTAGAATCCTTTTCTCATCTGACTTTAACATTTGCGGTACAAGGTTAACAAAATTTTAATAGGATCATTTTCTTGAACACTTTTGGTTTTTTTTTTTCAATTGTTTAGTGTTTGATATACCTAATTGCGAAGAAATGAAACTAGGATCACTGTCTAGAATCATTTTCATAAACATTTTGAAAACTTTTAGCTCTTTTTCTATTAACCCTCTACCGCAACCAAAGTCGAATATGAATTACATTTAAACAAATTAACTTTTTTTATCTTTTTTGTCATAATCTATCTTAAAACAATTCAAAATAACTATTTGAAGTTTTTTTTAGAATCCTTTTCTCATCTGACTTTAACATTTGCGGTACAAGGTAACCATATAAAAGAAAAAAGCATAAAAGAAATCTTAAACAAAATCGGATCAACAGATCCACCTGAAAGTTTGTTCTTTATTTAAATATTATTAATAATTACATTAATATAATTATTATTTATGCTTCCCTAGTTAAATAGGTTAACATAAACATAAAATGTCACATTTTTTATAATAATTATGAATATAATACTATATAAATACATATAAAGTTGTTTTTAAAATTTCACATTTATAGCTTTACTAATTAGGTAATTTTTGTTCTGCTTGCCTGGATTTTTTCAGATTGTAAAGATGCAGCATTGCTTTGGGCTCTTCATGGTTATTTGGTACCCTTCCAAAAAGCTATCAAAAAGGACAAAGACGGTAAAAAGCATGTTACCAGATATACCATCAAGGACTCACAGAACTCATTTGTATGGATAGGGAGTACAATACAGGAAATAGAAGATCATATCAATTTCCTTAACAAAATGGCTGAGAACGTCCAACCCTTTATAATTGTGCACGGTAATTCAATCATAAACTTTACTGAAATATATCTCTATTTTGATGGAGTTAAATTTAAGTTTACCAGTTTTATACGAGCTGTGGATATCTGCTTTAAAATTTTTTATTTATTCAATCTCGAGTATCCAACCGCATGTTCCTCATTTTGGGGTTTTATAGAAACGCAATTTTTTCAAATTAAAAAAACGAAAGTTTGTGCAAGGACTCATGTATTGCTTAATGAGATCTCATAATTTAACTTTTTAAAATTTCACTAAATTTCACTTAATTTCACTTTTGTAATTTATTTCAATAACATATTTTTCGAAGATAATCAATTAATGTAACTATGTAAATTTTTCCTGCCATTCATTTGGCTTATCTGATCAATAAAAGAGTAAACATAAATGCAAAAATCTCTTTTATTTAACCTTTAAAATTTCAGAAAAGAGAAGAAGAAAAGAGCAACAGGTTTGTAAGAAATGGAAAAGAAAATTTATACTAATTATTCCTTCTTTTGTATTTTAGCAGAATTAACGCGATTATTAATTTTAATAAACGCGTTTATTAAAATTAATAAACGCGTTTATTAAAATTAATAAACGCGTTTATTAAAATTAATAAACGCGTTCATTGATTTAATGAACGCGTTTATTAATTTTAGTATTAAAATTAATAAACGCGTTCATTGAATCAATGAACACGTTTATTAAAATTAATAAACGTGATTATTAAAATTAATAAACGCGTTCATTGAATCAATGAACGCGTTTATTAAAATTAATAAGCGCGTTTGTTAAAATTAATAAACGCGTTCATTAAATCAATGAACGCGTTTATTAAAATTAATAAACGCGTTCATTGAATCAATGAACGCGTTTATTAAAATTAATAAGCGCGTTTATTAAAATTAATAAACACGTTCATTGAATCAATGAACGCATTTATTAAAATTAATAAACGCGTTCATTGAATCAATGAACGTGTTTATTAAAATTAATAAACGCGTTTATTAATTTTAATAAACGCGTTTATTGATTCCATGAATACGTTAATTGATTCAGTGAACGCGTTTATTAATTTTAATAATCGGATTCATAGATTAATAAACGCATTCATAGATTCGTTCGTTGTTTTAATAAACGGTTCATAAACATAAATCGGAGATATTTTTTACGAACGAGATTATGTACGTTCATAAAATCTATGAATGATGATTGATTTTTATAAACGGCCATTCATGAAATTAATAAACAAGTTCATTGGACAAATATTAATGTATCATACGTTGTCCCAATGAATATTTTAATTAATTCCACGTACCTTTTTGGTTCAGTGAACTAACTGACTTATCATTAAAAAATATTACCTAGCCATAAGATGACCGGAGGACCATAAAATATTTATTATATGTAGTTAAGAACACATTTTTTCAGGTAAACCTAATGTTTTTATGACCACTTACATTTGTAAGGATGTAATAAAAAAAAATCTTATTTCATCCATAAATTAATAAAAATAACCTTCTTTAATAAAATCTCTCTAAGCCGCAAATAGGCAAAAACTGGCAGCAGCTTAGTAAATGTTTTAGAAATACTCAAAGATTTAATTTCCGTTGAGTTTAGACCGAGAATTTTTAAGGTTTTTTTTTTATAACTCAACTTAAAGTCAAAAAAATGAGTCAAAAAACAGTTTTCGGAAAATCTTTAAATTTTGCAAAAATAAAAAAAAAAAAAAATGCATCATATTTGTAATATAAAACGTCCTTTTTACAAGCACAAATAAAAAAAAATAATTTTAAAACTTAGTTTTTAGATTTTAACGCCGAATCTCTGAATCTCTGAAAATTTTCATAAAAAAATATATTTTTTCTTTGATTTTCAAAATAGGGAAACTTTGACTTCCTGTATCATCCGAATCCTTCAACCGATTTCAAAATTTCTTTCGGCTTTTGAAGCTTCCTAATCCAGAAAATAAGTTAGTTTTTGATTTTAAGCACACACGAAAATTGAATTTTGCAAGCACTTTTGCAAAAAGGCGCCACAGTGCGGCGTTTAAAAAAATATTCAACCAGTATATCAACCAGCCCATTATTACCGTTTTTTTCACACAGACAGTATAATAAGGTAACAACAACAACACACTTTCATTTTATACTAGGTTTATTTTTTGTTTATTTTGCACACACAATACATTTATTAAATTACAGAAATCAGCCATGTTGTTATTTATAATCCGACTGTTTCATATTCTTCATTATAAGTGATAGAATAAAAACTAAATACACAAAAAGACTGTACAACCACAATGTAAGATTCCAATTAAACGGGATTTTTTGAAATTTTAACGGGAAGTTGGGGTAAAATGGGGTAAAAGAGAAAAACTTTTTGTACATATATTGAAGTGATGAGTTTTACTAAATAAAATTCTAAAAATTATTTTCTATCAAAATGATGAGAGGGATTTGCGTTCTGCCTGCGGTTGCCCAGATACCTAGCAGCAAAAATTATATTAGAGAGAATAAAAGAACATCTAGAAGACACACTCGACGCCGAACAAGCAGGTTTCCGCACTAGTTTATCCTGTTTTGACCACATTAACACCTTGCGGATTATTATTGAACAGTGCGTCGAATATCGATCACCACTTCACATGCTGTTCATTGATTTTGAAAAAGCGTTTGATAGTGTCAACAGAGAATTTATTTGGATTGCCTTACGCAGGAGAGGCATTCCAGATAAGTTAATCGCTATTATTAAAGCAACCTACGATGGATGCAATTGTCAGGTTTTACATAGAGGAAGGTTGTCAGATGAATTCGAAGTCCATTGTGGAGTCAGACAGGGTTGCATACTGTCGCCAATACTTTTCCTGTTAGTGATAAGTGATGTGCTACGTGCAGCCTTGTTAAACGGAAATAGTGGAATTCAATGGAGCCTGACATCCCAACTAAAACCTCTGGACTACGCGGACGACGTATGCTTACTCTATCATAGGATCATGGATCTCCATCAAATGACAACAAGGGTGGAGGGAGAAGCAGAAATCGTGGGGCTGAAAATTAACACGGCAAAAACAAAAATCATCAGCCTCGGAAATAACTCATCCGTTCAAGTCAATATTTCTGGACAACCGGTAGAGAAAGTAGAAGACTTTCAATATCTTGGGAGTTTTGTCTCTACCAAGGGCGGAACCGAACAAGATGTCGACAGCCGTATCAAAAAGGCAAAGGCTGCTTTCGGAATGCTGTCCAAAATATTCAGAAACAACGCTATAAGCTTAAAGACCAAGCTGAGGCTATTCCGCTCCAATGTTGAATCCGTGCTTTTGTATGGGTGCAGCACTTGGAAAATCTTAGCAACTGTCACAAGCAAGCAGCAATTGTTCGTGAATATGTTTCTACGAAACATCTTAAGGATCTTTTGGCCCAACCGTATTTCGAATGAAGAACTTCAAAGAAGAACGGGTCAAGAATCCATTGACAGTACTATTTGCAGACGTAAGTGGCAGTGTATTGGTCATACGCTTCGAAAAGGCAACGATTACATTGCTGGCCAAGCGATGCAATAGAACCCACTCACACGGGCAGGTAGAGGGTCGAGTCGGCCGAGAAGCACATGGCGCAGGACAGTCGAAAGTGAATCTGCCCAGCTGGGGAAGAGTTGGAGAGAACTACAATATATTTCCAGAAACCGTACACGATGGCGCGTAGAAGTAGTGGAGGCCCTATGCCCCTTAAGGGGATCACAACGGACTTTTTAAGGTCTGAGGACCTAAGTAAGTAAGTAAGTAAAGTGATGTTGGTGTGCGATAGCGCGCCTCCAGCTGTACCTACTTACTTATCAACTTACAAAACAAGTAAAGCAGTAATTTATAAATTATTACCATTTTGTTTGCAAACAATTTTTTTTGAAAACAATACAAAAAATGCAGGTGAGAAATCGGATACAACACAAACACAAACCGCCCAAACTGTCTATCTTATTAATTTTTCTTCCCTTGATAAATTATTTGGAAGTAAAATTTTTCAAACAGCAAGGAAAAAATTTATTTTGAAATACCAATAAATAGAAGTTAGCTTTAAGTGGAGGAAAAAAGGAATTTTCTTCGTGAGCAAATATTTAGACCTTCTGGAACATCGAACTTTTATTGAGTCTATGGGTTGCAGGACTTATCAACCTAAACATTATTAAGAATTGATTCAGTCATCTCAGAATTCAATTGCAGATATACTGTCAGATGTAAAATACATAATGTTCTTTATTCCTATGCAGATTTCCAATAGTTTGATAATATAGGGACCTAATTTTCCTCAATATTTATCGAGTGAAACAGTTCATGTAAAATTTTCATGATATCAGGGCTGATGTTCTTATATATGCGTTGTTTTATGAATTCTCTCCAAACGCTTTTACCACTTAGATCATCTTCTGTATAATTGTCAATTACTTATCTTAGTAACTAGTTTTAGGCGGTATTTCCTTTCACAAGGATGAACTCTTTAATCGGTCCCGTTCGACCGAAGAAAAGGGTGTCAAAATTTGGTGTTTGCATTATTTCAAAAAAGTTTTATTCCCTATCTGAAGTTAATGTTGTCCTGTCATTTTTGCGGCTCGATTTATTACAATAATAACCACATTTGACTTAAAAATGCTAAAAAAACAATTTATTTCACAATAAAACCCAAACAATTCTTTTGTTGTAACCAAAATAAACAAAACGACTTGCATTGTACCTACTTTTTACCAAAAAGGATTCAGAAAAAATAAAAATAAATAAAATAAAACATTCCAAAGGTATTATACCTAATAATTGTTATTGAAATCGTAAATTTCATTGAAACATTTAGTGCACATTAAATAGTGACAGTAACTGGTAGTTAACAGAAGGGTCTTTCCCATCATCATGATTGCACTTTGAACAAATATTGATGATGTTGATAGGTTAACACACACACCCAATAGATTTGCCATCAACGAACGCACGGGTTCAAGTAATATTACCCAAAAAACGTTAAAGTAATGAACAGTATTTTCCCTATATTTCTAACAAAAAAAAAAAAATACAAAATCAACAACAACAACAAATAGAAGACGGAAAAAAAATGTGAACAATCATCATATGTGTGTGAATGTGTCTATTGATAGAAGGATTTCCTGCGTTGGCGTCGTCGTCGTCGTCGACGACAATCGAGGGTTGACTTTTTTTCTCCAAACAGGGTCGGCGAAGCTGAAAATAGAACTCCATCACAAGCAACCTACGAACGATGTTGTCATTTTTATAAAATCCCAATACCAATTCAAAGAACATCTTCCTCCGGTGCTGACATCATATCTATAGAAGAGCGGGATGGGATGCATGGAATGGATTGGAATGTGAAGAAAGATACTCGCCATCTTCACCCTCCATTTCCTGAGCTGACTATTTCTATATTTGATGTTGTTGTATTGCTGCAGTATCGATCGTCACGATACTGGCAATGGAGCGCTGCGCCGGTGATTTCTTTGCCGCAAATGGGCACATGAATCACCATGGAGGCCATAATTCTGTCAGCAGATAAAGCTATTACCCAGGAGCAGTGTTTTCGTTAGATTAAATGTAGAAAATCCTTATAGAACTGACACGGCATTGGCATGGCAAAAAACAGCTCGCTCTAGCATCCCTTTGTGTATACTACTACTATATAAAATGTATATCTATAGCAAGTGACAGCGGGATTGTGAATCATTCACCCTTGGTGTGCTTCCTGCGCCCTATTTCTTCTATACCCGACACAAGGGTAATGGCAATGTATGGTGGTATATATCTTATTGTGTTGTTTGTTATTTCGCTTATCCTCTGTCTATATAGTATGGAGGAAGGGGTGGTTTTGGAATTTTTTTTTTTTTTTTTTGCAAAAGGGATGGAAAAAGCAATATCCATATATTTTTTTCTTCCTTCTCCTGAGTTTGTTTTTGTTTTCTTTTCTTTTTAGGGCTATCAACGCTGAGTTATATTTTTCTCCTTTTCCTTATCTTTTCAAGGATTTGTCGCTATAGCTTGAGGTATATCTCTATGAACGTTTGGTAAGGTATTTGTGTACCTAACTATACAATTTTTCTGCCCTTTTCTTGAAAGGGCAACAAATTTTTTTGTACACACTCTGTTTTTACTTTATTTTTCAGCTGTGCCACCTTTTGTATAAGTTTCAGTTACAGGGACGCACTTTATTTCAACAAAAACTAAAATCAAGACCCTGGGTAATACTTTTTAGAAATCGTTTAAAAAAGATATTTTGATACAAAAACGTTACTCAGTTTTCTTTAAATTATCTGCTGCGCTACTCTTGCTGCACTTTTATTCTGGGCGAATCAGAAAAAGAAGTCCCGCAAGTAAGGCCGCCTCTAATAACGGGCATGATAGTTGAGCTCGTTCGCCACTTGTTTGTGTCACGTAAGGTGAGGTATTCCTTTGCCATGTTGTCCATGCTGTTGGTGCTGATGGTCTTGTGTGTCGAGACGAAGGTCAACAACTGTTCTCCATTTCTGTTGCAATTTGCAATAAAAGGTTGCTGATATCTAAAAGTAAAAAATCATCGTTGTGGCGATGTGGACATCCACATTTGTAGTTTGCTTAATACTAGGTAGTTATCAAATTTTATGTTGGCTACTTGTACCGTTTGAACATCCATATTACTGGATTTTGTTTGGTTGGTAGTTCATTGATCCCCTTGTTTTTTTTTTGTTTTAGCAAGAGGTGAAAATCTTCAAAAGTCGCTTGGCAGTAATCGATACCAAGTAGTTTGGGACTCTTTCCTCACTAAAACCATCTCGAAATCTGAACCAATCTATGAAAAATTGACAAAAGATTTTTCTTTCACGGAAATCAGGGAAGTTTAGCTCTTGTGGCTTGGTTCTTCTTAGTCTCCGAACATTGCTTCTCGTCTTGAATACGGGCTCCATTTCAGAGTTAAAATGACTGTGCAGACGCTGATTATGTGATATAGCGTGTTTTCTTACAACTTCTGTAACCATTTCTATTTGTAGATCACGATGTCAATCGCTATTTCTTATATACCATTATTTCTAGGTACTATTTCTTAAGGTGCATTTACTGCAGCACGAAGGACTTTGTTTTGGAAATATTGGATGATTTCGGTATTTGTTTTCTTTGTACAGCCCCATTATTGGATTCCACAGGTCCATACAGGCTTTTGTACTTGTTTATAAAGTATTATTGTGTTTTGTATAGATAAATCAGAATTTAAAAATTTTTCTATATTTCACATTGCATCCAATTTGTTTGCTGCCTTGACGACGCATTTGTCGGGTACCTACTAAAATTGCAGTATCATCTGCAAATGTAGCCATAATGGCCTTATTATCCAGTGGAATGTTCCTTGTGCAAAGTAAATACAGGATAGGTCCTAGTACACTTCCTTGTGGAACACCAGCTTCTATTTTACTTAGTTCTGAATATTCTTGATCGTAGCATTTTCTAAAGAGTCAGTCTGAGACCCTCATGCCATACCTTGTCAAATACTAGGTATAACAATTACTTCAGCGATTTTCAAATGATGTGGGACAGTTATTATGTGTTTAGGCATGCATTTATTATGTATTGGAGTTCTATGAAGGCTTTTCATGGCATTTCTTTCATAACCTAAGCAATAGTCGATGTTGACACATACTTTTTATTTCTCTGAGTGTGACAATTTTTATTTCAACTTCATCTACTTTATCAATTAACTGTTAGCTGTTATCAGATGATTTTGCTGGGAATGGCTTAAAAACATTCGCCAGATGTTCTGCAAAGAAGTTAGCTTTTTCTTTCGGGTTTTCGATATATTTCCTGCCTTGAGATTGTAACAGCGGTCTTTTCAGGCACTTAGCTGCTTTCCAGAGTGAATAATCGGTTGAAGCATCTGTCGTTCAGCTTTACAGAAATCAACTTAGTTAATCATTTTTGAATTCGTAGATTTGCTTTTTAGGTTCTTAAACTGTTAAACGCTGTTTTACCCTCTGGAAATCTAGTAATCTGAAATTTTCTACGAGCCCTTTCTCTAATATCAACTCTCTTATTTCGTATTTTATATCAGTTTGTCTCCTGCATGAATAAGTTAGTGTATTTTCTTCTGCAGCTTGTTGAAAATCGGCAATGAATTGTTCCACTTCATGGTCAATTATTTGGTTTGTTGTTTCCTTGAGGGGTGAGAACCTATTTCTTGCTTTTATAACATTTCCCCCCATCATAAGGTCAATCTTTCTAAGCTCTCTACTAGAATTGTTGTCAGGTGAAAGCGGTGTCTTCTGAACGTCTGCGTCTGTCCAACCAAATATGTCTTTCTTTACGAACTTGGCGTTTAAGTGACCAAGGTCAGGCTACCTGCGAATAGGTCCTAGAATGTTTACGTGGTTGAGTTATATTTCTCATCCCTGTTGGGACATGAGCAAACAGATCAGCGCTCTATTCTGATTCATATTTTGAAAACGTTCGCTTAACTTTCGAAATCTAGTGACTTTTTAAATCTTCTACAAATCCCTTCTTATTATGCTTCCCAGCTTAATTATGCTTTCTTCATCAAATATTTTGTCAGGTTTTATGCTTACCATGTTCTGAATCTCTACTCATTGTTTGACTTCTCGTGATCTGTATGATAAGATCTGCACGTGAACCGTGTTCTTTATCCTTACCTATTTCGTTTGCAGAGGTGGGTCGTCTAATTATAAATGCATCAACTTCCTCCAAGGCTCATTGTTGCTTAGTGACGATATAATAGTTCTTCGTTGGAAAGCTATACACCATTGGCAAACTAAAGAGCCAGATCCCTTCTAATGTCTTCAAAGAGGAAAGGTTGCCTTAACCAGTTGAAGAAGACAAGATAAGATGTTTATCAAGAAGTTTGATCTCGCTAGCAAATGCTGTCGTTGCTGTTATATAAATATTTAAGCCACTAAGATGTCATCTGCTTGGAGTACTTGGTAGGTGTTCCTACATTCCTTCGTTGCAGAGTAATTCGTTGTGGAAACAAGCTATATGAAAATCGTTTTTCAGTTTCATTATAGTAACCAGTAATCCCGCCTTTACCACACTAAGGCTTACCCAGTTAATTGATTTAAGATAATGCAATAAAATATTAAAATTCTGAAACTTTTGGCAGAATCTTCCTAACAGAAAAGACCTACCCTTCCGAATTCGTTTTCGTCTTAATTTCAGGGGTCCAATATTTATTTTATATTTATCAGATTTCTAAACGAACACTTCGAGGAAATGCTTTTGGGGGAAAAGCTCCAATTCAATAAAATGTTTGATATTTTCGTTCCATTTTCATTTTTCTGCTACTTTTAGCGAAAAGAAAACAAAATGCAAACTTTCGATTAAAAGCACTTCTCCCGAAAACATTCTATCCCTGCCATCTTTCATTTAGAATTGGACTTATTAAATTAAAATTAGTGGATCAGGCCTCTCACTTCATTTAGTCCAGCCCTGATTTAGCTATCTTATCCAAAGAAAATTCAATACCTCTAAGAGGAAGAAAAAAGGAAAATATTTACGCAACCTTCTACCTCCTGTGAACGGTGAATCTTCTGATAAAAAAAAAAACGGAATAAAAGATTAAATTTAGATTTGCCGTGTGCTCGCACAAACACAAACAAAGAATTCCCGTTCCTTTTATACACTGCTGTGTATCTGTATCTATAGAGCTACGTGATATTATGATATTGAAGAATTTAAGGGATACAAATAAATTGGGAAAACTATGTGCAAGATGTGCCATTACTGCAGTAAAAACGCTTGTAATGATGACTCTAAGTGTCATTTGCTTAAGTGGATTACCAATAAAAATGAAAAAAAAAACAAGTAAAAAGAAAAAGAAGAAGGTAAAAATAAAAATGGGAGGCCGAAGAGCGAGGTATTATATAGTAGGTAGTCCTTGTGAGGCATAATAATATAACCTGCGGCAATTGGCGATAAAATGCAACATTAATCTGATTTCTTTTTCAAAGCACGGACACATCACCATCATCCAGAGAGTACATTTAGGTTGAGCCTTTATTTTTGTTTTTATGCGTTTTCGATGCAAGGTGCTCTCAATGGGATATGAATGGAAATTTTTAGTGTTTGTTGTGATGTAACCAACTTCAATTTGACACTATTCCAGGGGTGACGTGAATTTTATTTGGATTATAGATAGAAAATACGTTAGGGTATATAAGATCAATATGATACTGCGAGAGTCTATAACAATTTGTTATGCTCGAGAATTGAAATTAATTTGCAGTTTTTTTTTTTTGATAGAAATTTTGGTAGACTTATTTGAAGCGTGAAATCCTATCACATTTAAAATTAGAATGCCTATTCTAAAAGAGGGGTTTAGAAATATATATTTTTTTTATATTTTGTTTTAATGGATAGAAATATTTTGAGAGTTGATGTTAAAAGTGTTCGTAGCTGCACTGTAGAATGCATGATTACTGCTATTCTGTCGGACCTTTCAAATAAACTCAGAGAAATAATATATTTTTTTTTCGTTTGCGGCTAATGATTATCCTTTGAATTAAATAAGAAACATTTGCTGGAAAGTGGATTACATTTGAACCAAATTGTTATTCTATTACAGAAAACATAATGCACAACAAGCCATTCGTTTGGGTCTCATTTTCAAGAGTTGATTGTGGCAAATGAATATGCTGCCCACATCTTTTCGTTTAATAGAAAATTCTATCGTTTGCAGCAAACGAATGAATAGTTTGTTATTTGCTGCAAAGAACTTCAGTTTTGATGTAAATATACAATTTATTTACTATAAATAACTGCAGGAAACAAATTTTCTTAATAATTGACTCTGTGTTTGTGGTGTTCTTATGCATTTTTTGCTACACGAAAGATGTCTAATTTGTGGCGCAATGGCAAGGTTACCAATCGAAAGGTAGCATATTCAATCCACGGTGTTACACCGAATATTTTATTTAGTCCTTCTGACAAATTGTTTAACCGGAACGAATATAAGAGTTTGCGGCAAATTGCGTTGAAGTTGAAAAATTACTGTCCAACAAACGACAAGTCATTTGATGCAAACGATTCGTTCTCTCATTTTGTCTAATAATTAATTATATAGTTCGTGTCGGAATGACAAGATACTCGCTTCGTAAAAGAGAGTTCTCCGGCCGGTACAATCACAGGTGTTACACTCAACTTATTTATCGTTCGCAAAAAGTTTTCCAATTCAAACGAATTTAACAATTTGCTGCAAACGAAACCGGAAAATTATCCAGCAAACGAAAAAGTCATTTGGCAAATGTTTTCTTTTGCCGCAATCGATTTGTTCTCTAAGTGTAGGTACCTACAATAGGTATACCTAGGCAATTTGTTGTTTTGTTTTCAATGAAAGTGGTAGTTTATATAAAAACGATGAATTAAATCATACATAAACAGTTCAATTCTTAACGTCTAACTAAGTTACATTTTCATACAACAAAACTCTCAATTGCTTGTAATGACTTGCGTTATGACTTCCAATTGACTGTCACCCATCTTTTGCAACATTCAGCAGCAATAATTTAGCAATCTAGTAGAAGGTACTAAAAAAAAAATCATAAGAACAAATTATTAATGCACCCTTGTGCACACAGGCCAGGCACACATCGCGCAACATCGATAACACAACGAAACGACACAACGTAATCATCCCCGACGGCAGCCATTAAAATAAATGGCGGACGTGTGTGCACACGATCGCGACGACGACGACGAAGACAAACTCCGAGGGTTTGGATCGGAAAGGAAGTATGAATACGATGGCGACAATACAAAGTATAAAAAACCTCGTTTCGAAGACATTCAACTTGCTAGAATTTTAATATAAGTAATGGAGAAAGTACATGACAGAAATGTGATTACCGTGTACCTATAAGCAGGGCTTCCTTATATGAGTTTGGAAGACAGCAGAAGTGATAAGTTCGTGGTGCAGCATCTGCAGAGGAGAGCATATGCTTTACTCTTGGGAATCTACATACCTACATTGTTTGAAATTTTGCTCCAAACCAATTTTCTAGAAAATTTAAAATATAAAAAGAAAACCATGCCAATAGCTTCTTATGTAGGAGGATTTACCAAGAACTTTCTTCATTGTGGTTGTTATGTGTGACAAGAAAGCAAATAGAATTCATTATAGAATTCGTGGAAAATCAGTGAGATGTTCAGAACAGCTTGTTTTCAGAATAATTAAGGCCTCCATAAATATACCAAACATTTATTAACCTTCTTGTGACTTTTCATTATTACTTTGAAAGTTTAAATTTTACTCTTCACATTGCTAAAGTCTTAAATTGCCATCAGATTAAACCATAATACATATTTTGTGGTAAAATGATTTGGTTGAAACTTTGTCTGATAATCAGTTAACAACTTTATCAATTTTGTGTAAAAGTTTTCTTAAGAAACTTAATCTTTTTCAATGCAAGAGAAAATTAAATTAACTCATTGATTCAAAAAATATACAACACACCGAATAGAACTTGACTGATGGCTTTTGATAAGTGACATTTATGGAAGGTTTCTGCACTTAAAACTACCCGGAGCTTTGCCTCAAGTTATTTGCGAATGAGCACTGAGAGAACAAATAGTTTGCCCAAACGACTTTATCGTTTGATGAACAATTAGTTGCCTTCGTTTGCAGAAAATTGGTAAGTTCGTTTGGGTTGCGAACTATAAAAAATATGTTCAGCGTGACACCTGTGATTGAACCTGCGACTCCTTGCTCACGAAGCGAGTATCTTGTCCATCTGCCACGATCGAATGCTTTGCGTCAAACAACTTTTCGTTTGTTGGACAGTAATTTTTGATTCCAAATTCGTTTGCAGAAAACTCTTAAATTCGTTTGGGGTAAACATTTTGTGCAAACGAATCAATAAAAAACAAAGTTCTGCGTTACACCGATGATTAAACCTGCAAATCTTCGCTTTCAAAGCTAGGCTGTTATAGTGTAGAATAGAAATGAACACAACAAACATCTAGTCTAATATTAAGAACAAAATTTTCTCGCTCTTATTTGCTGCAAATGAATTTACACCAAAAGTGAATTTCTTTATAACAAACAATTTTATGAAAGATTCTTCTCAAACTATTGATTCGTTTGCTGCAAACAACAGAATTTGCTAGTAAACTAAAAGGTTGGATTCATTCTCATTTTGCTGCAATCAACTCATGACAATGAGCTTCAATTAGAACTACAATTTGGGCTAAATCTAATACAGTTGCTACGAATGAAGAACTATTGTATGGATTGTTGTAACTTTCCAGCAAATGATTTTGTTTTAATTCAAAGGATATTCGTTAGCAAATTATAGGTGTTATTTTGATATTCAAAGAAAAATGGCATTTTTGGATATAAATGATCGGATGTTTATTTCATTATAAAGAGGAAGGTATGCCGTTAATAATGGAACACAACATCAGCCAAATGGCCGCCAAGACCACGCTTACAGGACCATATCCTTTTCATGAAATTTTCCATAACCAAATCGCAAAGTGACTGCCCTATGTCCTCGATAGCCTCACGAATTTCATCTTTGAGGTCTTGAATCGACGCTGGGCTGTTAGCGTAGACCTTATCTTTCACGTGGCCCCAAAAGAAGAAGTCGCAAGGTGTTAAATCACAAGATCTCGGTGGCCAATTGTGATCACCTCTTCGAGAGATAACACATTCCGGAAACTTTTCCCGTAAAAGATCGATGGTTTCATTGCTTGTGTGGCACGTAGCGCCGTCTTGTTGAAAGTAAACGTTGTCCAGATCAATACCATCCAAAATACGGTGTAATGACGTTTGTGGAATGCCTAATTGCAAAGAACGACGAGGAATGGACAAACCTGGGTTTTCTTCAACACTTTGGGCTACAACAGCAATATTCTCAGTTGTTCTTGAGCGACGTGCACGGGTTTTATTCTTCACATCACTAACTTGTCCCAACAGCTCGAATTTGTCCACCAATTTCTGTATTGCGGTCCGACAAGGTGCTTCACGACGACCCAAAAATGTTTTAGTTTTACGAACCGTCTCTGCCAAATTTTCACCATTTTTATAGTGAATTTTAATAATTTCAATGCGTCGTTGAAGCGTGTATCGTTCCATTTTTATTAATAGCGTAGTTTCTACTTGTCAAATTTCAAAAAATGACAGCTTCAAAAGTGACAACTACCGAAATAGCGGGCTATTCAAAATAACACCTCTTATTGGATATTATTTATATATTATTTTTTTGAATGTCTTCAGGTTGAAAAGTCGACCGTGAAAAATCTGAACATCCACAAGTTGAACGCACAACAAATAAGCCATCAAAGTCAACGAAAATCGAAATCGTCGAAATCCAGTTCGCGAACAGGAAATCACGTCTCGAAAAATTAAATGCATTAAATGGTACCTATTCCCTGATTATAAAATCAATTAAGCCCTGCTCAAAAAATATTATGCACTAAAAATTCAAACTTAATGACTTTCTTATGTAAACTTAAGTCTGAAGTAGATTAGAAAGATCAATTAAACGTACAATTTTGGAGAAAATTGTTTTTTTTTTTCGTCTACTTTGTCCACTTTTATTGCGAGTCTACTGTTTCACTTCATTGCGTGACTCAAAGACCAATAAACATTTAACCATATAAAATACCCGACTCAGCTTTAACAATGAGTGAGTTTTTAATCCCGCTCTCCTCAAAAATGTGTGGTACCTAAAGTGGAAGGTATCCAATCCACTATATGCAATATCCACACCCTAACGGTGAGACTAACCAAACAGAAAAAGAACCTTAAACCCAAAAGTGTTGAACAACTTAGTTTCATCTTCGTGTTGTTATGTCTCTGGATTTTCCCCTCGGCAGCGCTCCCTTGGATAGCTCTACAACCTTATAAGCTTCGCAAATGGTTTCGTCGTCGTAGTCGTTGCCATCAGAAGCCACCATAGAGTGAAAGCGTATAGCAACATTGTTGGTAAGGCAGCCCATGCTTCTCGAATTGAAATGAACAAAAAAAAATTGTTGAATTTCCGCTAGTGCCGGTTAGATGGTGCTGGGGGTTAATCTAGTGGAATTAATGGAAAAGAAATTCATGGAGCAGAAACTCAGATGGGGAATTTATTATTGTCGCTGATGGGAAGTTTGCCGTTGTCGTTGCCATTGACTTTGCCTTTTGTTTGTTGGCCTGGTCGTGGAACGTGATGGCAAATTGATCCCTCGCTGGTTCTTTGGATGATGCTGATGATGGTGATGGTGACGTAGTCCTGGGTAATTGCCGTTTTTGTTTTCGCAAGCGTATTGAGAGTTGCTTCGTAGGCAATTTTAAGGGCCAACAATCGATGTGCGCTTTTGTTGGTACCTATACCTATATACAACTACAACCACCAAACAGTCAATGACGGAGTTGGGGATAGCGTAAAATATTGTTTTCATTGTTTGCTTTTTAAGTCAATTATTGACTTTTGCTTTTAGATGATATTATTTTGGTTGATGGTGGGGGAAGACGAATAGGAATGGTATCAATTGAATTCCAAATAGTTATAAGTGGTGATTACAGTTAAAGAAATTTGGTAGGGTTCATTACTTCAAATATAAGATAGGTATTTACCTAACTGAAAAAGTTTTTGAATTAAAAAGAAGAAAATAGGTATGTACACTAGACAGACAGACGTATTATTTTTTCAGTAGAATATTAAGAACACTTTTTTAGAAATATGGTTAGTTTAGATACACAAGCTCCTCTAAGAGATTTAGAATTTAATCGAATGTTTATTTGCTCTTCGTTTATGAAAAAATATTAACAAAATTCTGGCAATTTTCTCGGGCATGCTAAACAAAGTTATAAAAAAACATATTTGATGCTAAACAAATGAGATACTAGGTACTAGATGTGTTTTGCTTAAGTTATCTCAATATTCTATCAATGTCTAAATGAATTTGATTTATTAAAAAAAAAATTTGTTTTTGAAACTATGTTTTAAAACAACTTTATTTGATAAGAAAATTTAAGATAAAAGATTTAGAAAAAAGGTTATTTTAATTTTTAAGTGTTGCCGTTGTTAAAAAAATTAATATTTTAAGCTTTCTTTTTTAGAAAGCTTCATCTTTTGTCTAAACGGAGGGCAACACTAACCTTACATGAAATTTTTTGTCTTGTTTTACCATGACCTATGTATATGCCTAAGCTTTTTGTTATATCAAATCAAATATCAAATACACAAACCACCCAGTGTGTAAGTAATAACATAAAAACAATGATCATGTGCGTTTTCATTGTATAATCAAGTTTTCTGCTCAGCTCTTTCGTTTTTTTTAATCTACTGCATATTATCTGAATTTAAGTATATCATTTTACGAAGTATATGGCATTACACTATATTTTTACTATCCACTAACAATATAAAACATAATTAAAACATTAATAGAGGTAGAGCCAAAGATTACGATATGCTAACATCGCAATGATATTACAAAATAAAACCACATCATAATATAAGCAGAAAGAATAAGTCAATTATTTTTTTACTATCAAAATCTGCATTACCTAAACACTACAGACAACACATTTTGATTTTGTAACGGTACTATTTACTCAAAGTAAATTTTCGCGCTGAATTTGGAAAAAGCCATACAATTGATTAGGCTATGCTTTGATTAAATAATTGTTATCTTGTTTTTTTTTTTACAAAAATAAAACAAAATTACAACTTTGCAGTATATTCTGTTGAAATGAAAGGCGAGTTTTTTAACCAATAGACAGTATACAGTGTTTAATTAAAATGCACTTACATTTCTCAAAATATTTGCGATGAAAATATTTGCTCGTAGTTTTTTTTAAATTTTATTTCATTAAGCAAGCAAAACAGCCGAAAGACAAATCAGTTTCTTGACCATCAATATTGTGTTGTTTTTAACTCTATTTGGTGTATTTGAGGCGAACGGCGTTTTACAATGTTCTATTTCAAACAAATCTTAGACAATATTTGAAGTATAAGATAAAATTTAGCCGAAAAAGGTGTAACGAAAATACATAGGTACACACGTGTTTTATCTAAGAACGAAGGAATCAGAATCTGGATACTTTAAAACTCTGACTTTAATCTGAGAAATCACACCAATGCCATTGTGTTGTGGAATGTTTGTATGGAAAGTTGTTTATGTGGAAAGTTGCTTAAGTTATCCAATCCAATTTTTTTTTTTTTTTGTTTGAAATTCAATTTGTTTCTTAGACCATCCAAAACGATGTACCTAACTGTGGTTAGTAAATTTTGTATTACAAAATTAACTGCATCAATAAAAAGATAGTGAAAAAAATAATTAGAGGTCTACAAATTTTTTTTTAAACGGCTCAATAACGGTGTTTTTGAGTTTCGAAAACAACATATGTTTTTAATAATTAATATGAGGAATCAATGAGTAGCGGAAAAAATATCAAATAAAAGTGGTGGAGTGCGTAGTGCACACGACTTCTAAGACTGAGCAAAAAAATCTGATATGCGTGGGTTCGATTCCCATGGTGTGCATAGAAAGTTTTTCATAATAAAATTGGATTAAAGCTCAGCACCACAAAAAGGAGATTGCGATGAGTGCATCAGTGGCAAAGCACGAAATAGCTATATCTCCAGCCAAACAAGAGTGGTAGCGCCTCTAAGTTGTTGTTGTTGTTCAAACATTCAATGAAATTGACGGAATAAAGAATGGTCAAGTCTAATAAGCTGACATTCTAGTACGAATAGTACAATAATAACAATAAAAATGGAAGGAATTGGAGTTTTAGAATTTTTTTTTGAATGAGTTACGGTAAAAACAAAATGTGTTTCTAATAATTTTTTTTATTTTTAGTTTTTATTTTTACATTTTGAAATTTAAAAAAAAAAACATTAGATATTAAGTAAATACATTTTTTCATAATTTTCTTTAGTCTGTGAGAGTAGTAAACGTAAAACGATTTTTTTTACACGGCACGTAATAACTTTTTACCTAAGGGCAAGATTTTCAATAGTCAGTTAAACAGTCAGTTAAAAGTCACTAAGTCAGATTATGACGTATGTACATATACTTTGAAATAATAATTTCAATAACCGAATAAATTTATTCAATCATTTCAGAGCTTCTTAAAAAAAAATATTCCTAGGAATAAATTTTTATGTCAGCAAAAATTATGTGTCATATTCGTTTACAAATCCCACAGTTTTACAACAAATAAAAACAAACAACAATCAAATATTTATATGAAAATGACTTTTGAGTTCAAAAATATTCAATATTGAAAAATTCGATGTTACTATCTGATTGTTTATGAGTCTAATAACTTTTTCGTCGAACAGTTAACTTATTAGAAGATTGAAAAATTGGCTTCAAAATACAGGTCGTAGGAAGAACTGCTATTATTCAAGAAGGTTCATCATCATCATCATCGGCTCGACAACCGGGGTCCGGTCCTGGCCTCTTTCAACAAGTCTTTCCACCTATCTCGGTCTCGAGCTGACGCCATCCAGTTGCGCACCCCAAGGCTTCAGACGTCTTGGTCTACGCCATCTCTCCAGCGCAAGCATGGTCTACCACGCTGCCGTCTACCATTGAATATACCACAAAAGACTTTCCGAACAGGTTCCTCTTCGCTCATACGAGCTAGGTGCCCTGCCCACCGGAGTCTACCGAGCTTAATTTATGTCACTGTGTCTGCTTCAAGGTAGATTGCGTACAACTCATGATTGTACCGTCTCCGGAATCGTCCTTCCTCACATATGGGGCCAACAATTCTCCGTAAGACTTTTCTCTCGAACGCAGCTAAGACGTCACAGTGCCTTTTGCTAAGCACCCAAGTTTCGGATACATGAGTACTGGCAGGGCCATGGTCCTATACAGCAGCAGTTTTGAAGTTATGGTTAGATTTCTGGATTTGAATAGACTGTAGTAGGAAGGTTGGTTGGCTACAAAATCAACCGGCACACATTTAATTTTATTAGAGCGGGTAGCCAAGGTACAACTCGGCAAACATTAAAAAAATCCAGTTTCCTCGACATTAAAAATGTTATTCAGTTTGAATTCGATTTGACAACTTCTGAGTGAGATCTGTTGTTTTCATGGACCAGCTAGAGGATGATTTTTGTATAAAAAATTGAGGGGAATGCAAAAATACGGCAAAAAAATAGAGTTAGAGGAAAATTCGACTTAGAGGAAGTTTGACTTTGAGGGAATCGACTGAAGACCATTTAAAATTCACCGAATACTAAATTTAGCTAAATTAAACAGATCTAGTCGATAAAATTGAATTTACTAACATGAAAAAATGCACATTATGTAATAAGTATGCTTCATGAGAACACCTTTTTTTCTTTAATTTTAAGTTTTAATAATTCATTTTCAACAGATTACTACCAAAACAGCTTGATTGCTGTTGTTTTGCTGGCTCTAAGCTAGTATTCAATGATAAAAACCTTAAAAATTCTGTGGCTTTTGAGAAAAAAGTATCCCAAATATAATACCAATATTAATCTAAATTATAGATATAAACTTAATATGGATGGTTATACTTCAATCCCCACTCACAAATAAGTGACAGTCATTTACGACCAAAAACACACAAAATGTTCTCATTTTAGTGGTATTTATGTAGACCGACATCGATATGGCATATAATATTATAAGAGAGCAGTTATATCAGGCAACAAACATGCAAACATGCCATAAACATGCAAGTTCTTACAACACCACAAAACTGCTTCATATCTTTGTGTAAATCACCGCCACTGCCAAAACCGACCACCCTTGTCGCACACCTAATAATTTCTCATACGCAAAAGCTGAATGGCGGATATCTCAAGGATCACAATCGCAAACAATGGGTGCTTATAGCTTAGTTCATTCCACTGAAAAACAGTCGCGAAAGGCTGGGATTTTATTATTATGATTATAACTTCTTTTACTCCTCTACTCTATCCACATAGCTCAGTGTACTCCTGTATGTGTATAAGAATGAGTATGTATGGCCGACCTTTTAAGTTCACCTTCCCAATGCTCCCTACAGTCTTCCTTCCTTTTTAATTAAATTATCCCACAGAGTTATTGCGAGACCTATGGCAAATTTATTGCACTTTCAGGCTGAAATATCGAAATGGATTGTTGATGAGCCTCTCTTGGTCCCATATTGATACCTCCGACCGGAGTGCCATACAAGGTCTTGATCATTTGACTCATCCCGAATAAAAAAAAATAAATAAAAACCCAGACCTCAAGTTCATAAAGTACGCAACCATTATATTGCACAAAAGTAAAAAATAACAACAACAACAAAAAAAAATAAAACGTTGGCTTGAGCTAAGTCGTAGACGTCTTGCAATCGAGACGAACACCGAAAGAGTCCTTTGCATATCCGCACAAATTCTTAAAACTCACAGACAGGCAGAAGAATATTGAATGAATGGATATGCGAACTCCTTAAAATATGCAAATGAAGAAATAAATATTGATCCTGTTTTAGACACATATATTTACTTTTTTTTTTGTTTTTGCCTATACCTACAGGTACCTTTAGGAAAAACAACTTGGTTGTTGCATCTAAGGGCCTTGTAAAATTGTCTCTGCCGCATAAATAGTTATGTGGATCCATTGGCGGAGAACGACGCATGGTAAGATTAAGATGCAAAATTCTTTATATGCAATACCGAAAATAACATTAAATTAAAAACAGGCACCGTGCGCTGCGTCCGTCGCGCTAGCTTGTTGCCCATTTAGAATCTGCAAGATTCAGCACATCATCTGAGAGCCAGCATGGCTGTCCTGCTGCCCTGACTTAGCGGTTGTAGATAGCGTAATTGGACGCGGTAAAGGTAAAAGTGTACTGAATGCAGATGTGTAGATTTATTTGCGTCACAGGGTTGCCAAACTATACTATTTAATACATTTTTAATGAGGCAAATCATTCGCCTTTAACACAATTGTTCACTTACACTCATCACAGATCACTTTAAGAGAAGGGGGTCGAGAAATGCTAAGGTGCCCTAGACCTGTGGAAGTGCGGTCGAAACCTGCTCCCAATAGATAGAAAAACCCTTCGTACTTCTCTTCCAGCTCCATACTGAGGGATTAGAAAGGTTTTGCATGTACATTAGACATTGCTCCAATTTTTGTGTACCCTTAATACGAAGTACACAGTGCGAGCATTAAGGGGACAATAGAATCCGTCGCGTGCGTTACGTCAATAGACGTTTTCAACTGACAGCTCGATAAAATAGGTACACACGTTCTTATGAGAAGCGACCCATTAGAACGCACGCGACGGAAAAGTAGCCAAACTTTTAACTTCATCGACAACTGATTCGTTTACAGAAGAGATGCGACAGATTCTATTGGCTGGCCCCTTCAGGAAAATAGGGGAAGGTTTAAGAGGATACATCCGATGCACACTGGTTTTAGCGTTCCACATTCGCGTACTACGACTAATGAAAAAATTTGCGGACTTAATAGTGCGTCCAAAGTTTAGCTCAAGAATACACTGATAAGCATTCCTAGAAGTGTGGGTATTACGGTTGATTTGATTTAGGAGAGCAATGCAACTGTATTTTTCATCGGAGAATGGATTGTGAAAAAAACTATAAAACAGAGATAGACGTCTTGCTATTCTACTCGAAGGCGATAACCATGAAGAGCATTTAACGTCTTAGCTCTGCAGAAGAGATACAGAGGAAGAGCCCAATGTTCACAATGTTCTCCACAAGAAAGAAGTTTTGCGAGTTGTCCCCTCTTATAATTGCTTGAAATCAAGTAAATGAAAGCTTCAGTACAGGTCATCCAAGCTTCAAATGGAGACTTTGTACCTTTTTAAAAGAAAGAGAGTACTGCTTCACACCTCACACTCACCCAGTTCGTTTAATACTACATTTACCAAGATATTCCAATACGCTGGTTTCAGGTTTCCAGAATTTCTCTTCAAAAAAATTGGCAATTATCGGCCGCTTGCTTCGCATCATTGATCTTCCCTTCTTTTAACTAATAAAAAAAGGTTTTACATTTATCCCCGGAATACCATCTGGTGGCAGCTCTCGTTAGATTACGCACAGCTGCAGTTTGAAGACCCCAAACAACAATCCGAATGCCAAGGTTTAATATCGACAAGCTAAAGAACCCTGTAGTGCACCAACAACTAGGGGATCATTTTTCCCAAGGACTGAAAACAATCAGCAGCAGCAAACCGACCTCCATAAAAATCAATGGTTTGCTGCAAAAATTGTTTTATAATTGGTGCTGAAACAATAGTTGGTCGGGCACAAGGAAGAAATGTAGTGCCTGGATGTCCGCAGAAACATTGGCAAAAATCGACGAAAGAAAACTACTTAAAGCTCGCATCGCAGCTACTCGAGCAGCTGACGAGCTAGAGTCTTCGTATCGCATGAAGATGAGAGAAGATTACAGTAGCGTGCGACGCACGTGAGAAACGTAACTACATAAATGCATTAGCTGAAGAAGCAGAAGAGGCCGCATATCGGTGTGACAGCAGAACTGTTAATAGAATGACTAAGGACCTCACAGGTGTACAAAGCTCAATTCAGATGAGGACCAGATCAGAAGGTGGAAGGAACACATCACTTCGGTCTTAAACCGTGTGTTTGCTAGCGATGAACCGTCTCAAACAACATATTCCCGGATATGCACCTCCTAGTATAGAAGATATCATGGCCGCGATTAAAATACTGAAGAACAGCAAGGCTGTAGGACTCGACGGTATTCCCGCTGAGTTCTTACAAGCAGCACCAACGACATCAAGTGAGCTACTGCATCCACTTATAGTTAGAGATGGGAACTCCGAGTGATTCCTGGGGGAGTTTAAAAAAGGGATGATCATCAAGCTCCCGAAGAAAGAAGATGCAGTGTGAAAATTGGAGAGAGATTTGCGTTCTGTCCGCGATTGCCAAAATAGCAACGAAAATTGTGTTAGAGCGAATAGAAGAACATCTAGAAGACACACTCAACGCCGAACAAGCAGGTTTTCGCACTGGTTCATTCTGTGTTGACCAGATTAACACCTTGCGGATCATTATTGAAGAGTGCGGCATATCATACTGCATTTAACAGCAGTATCGGAGTACTCAACAAGTTTCTCAGCACAACTAGAAGAGAGCATAAAATCCAGCATGAAATAATGACAAAAATGAAGACTTGAAACAATTGGACAGTCAGTATTTGAAAGATTAAATATACCCCAATGCGCATTGCCACAATACTTTTTGAAATGAAAAAAAATATCTATGGCAACTCTACACCTTACCGCTTACTCACTCAGCACTTCCTCTGAAAAGCCATTTTAGTCAGATTCTCATCCCATCAATAAGATGAAACAACACAAAGCCCATTAAAATGAAAATTATACAAAAGGCTCAAATGCCGGTAAAGCTACGATCCCAAAAAAAAAAATACAACTCATCCAAAAAGGTTATGCAAACAAAACAAAAAAAAAAGACAATAAGAAGAAGCTAGCATAAGAAGCAGCAGCAAAATGAAAGAGTGGAACTTGAAATAAAACCAAAAAGGCAAACAAAATTAAAAATAAAAATAAAAATGAAATTAATGTCAACGATAAAATGTCGTCGTATCCATCGCAGTCATCGTTGTCGTCTTCTTCTGCTTTCCTTATAGTTTTCCAAGTCACCGTTTGCATCTTGGTCGTCAACAGAGAGGACCTTTCAAGCCGAACAATGCGAGATTTATTTGCAGATTTATCACACAGAGGATTGGCAGCGCGAACCGCATGCCCTGAGAGGGATGGCCATTTGGTAGATATTTTGTTTTTGCTGGATCCTCTTCACTTTGGTGATTTCCCGCAGGATACTGTCCGAACTAACGCGCAAATATGGTAGGTTGCTCATGATTGTCGACTGTGGCACTTCCATTAAAGGGCAGCCGAACGGACACGTACTTGTGTATAGGCAGGTATGGACAACAAAAAATTCAAATAAGCCTTTGGAGATCTCTTCAGCTGCAGAACACTGGCTGTGCTGCTCAGCGAAAAAACAATCTCAGCATTAAAATTCTTTGAATCATCTTACCAATTCAGGCAAAGGTATGTAAGTTAAGGCCGAATCATACAGGTCGCTGAGTCTTGTGCTGCCGCAGAATTTTAAGTAGAAGAGATCTTGGCAAAACCAGTCTGCTTAGAATGTTATGGAATATAATTTGACAAACAAGAAAATATAAAAAGAGAATCCCCATTTGTAAAAAAAACTGTGATCCCCCAAAGGTTCGCCGAATTGTCTGAAATGTGTCAACGAGAATGACCAATGATATAGCATTTGATGCCCAAGTGTCCCGCGTGCGAAAAATTATCTTCCATCATTGCTTTGACCATGAATCTTGAGACAGAATCATTTTGGTTGTTCTCAGGGATTTCATTTTTAATTTGAGGAATTTCAATTTGTTATTGTGTGGCTTGGAATTTTATTTTTGTCACACAAAACTATCCATGATGTTTTTTTCTTTGAAGGAATAAGCTACCTTTAAAGAAAAGAAATATGTTTACTAACAATAACTACTATAAGCTCTATTCTGTTTCGGAAAGTCACTTGGAACACTCGGTAACCTGGACATAAGAATGTAGCTAATATAACCTTGTTTTCATCAATCTTAAGTGAGAAGAAGAAGAACCTGAATCAACTTGACATTCACTTCTAATTTTTTCGGCGGAAGCATATTATTCATTTTGAAGGTTTTAGACTTTTTTCAGAGAACGAGAATCTCATTTATGAGCGAAAAAGTGAAACACTGTTCGTTTCACTTTTTGAACACTAGCAAGGTGCCAGGACCCAGGAGAATGGAGTGAAGAAGAAGACACACCTCTTACTCTTTATAAGCTTAACAAAGTGGTGGACTTTCTCCAAAAGCCTTAAATATGCAGACTACTTTCAAAATCATATTGAAGAAGAGAATAAAATTTAATTGGTTGGTTCAGAAAGTTCTTAAGTTCTTATCTTTCTACGTGCTGCAGATAAAGAAGCACAGATTTGACATTGGAGCAGAACAGTACCTTACTTACTTACTTAGGTCCTCAGACCTTAAAAAGTCCGTTGTGATCCCCTTAAGGGGCATAGGGCCTCCACTACTCCTACGCGCCATCGTGTACGGTTTCTGGAAATATAACGTTGTTCTCTCCAACTCTTCCCCAGCTATGCAGATTTACTTTCGACGGTCCTCCGCCATGTGCTTCTTGGCCGACCCGATTCTCTACCTGTTTGTGTGAGTGGGTTCCATTGCATCGCTTGGCCAGCAATGCAATCGTTGCCTTTTCGAAGCGTATGACCAATCCACTGCCACTTACGTCTGCGTATACCTTACCTAGTACTGTCTATTTATTCTTGACCCGTTCTTCTATAAAGTTCTTCATTGGAAATACGGTTGGGCCAAAAAGTCCTTAAGATGTTTCGTAGACACATATTCACGAACGATTGCAGCTTGCTTGTGACAGTTGCTAAGATTTTCCAAGTGCTGCACCCATACAAAAGCACGGATTCAACATTGGAGCGGAACAGTCTCAGCTTGGTCTTTAAGCTTATAGCGTTTTTTCTCCATATTTTATACAGCATTCCGAAAGCAGCCTTTGCCTTTTTGATACGGCTGTCGACATCTTGTTCGGTTCCGACTTTAGTAGAGACAAAACTCCCAAGATATTGAAAGTCTTCTACTTTCTCTACCGGTTGTCCAGAAATATTGACTTGAACGGATGAGTTACTTCCGAAGCTGATCATTTTTGTTTTTGCCGTGTTAATTTTCAGCCCCACGATTTCTGCTTCTCCCTCCACCCTTAAAAATATCAATTTTTTTTTTAATAAAATAGTTTGTTGTACTATTTGGCCACAAATATTTTTTCTAAACTATCTTTAGAATTTTTTAACAATTAAAATATGCTTTTTTGATAAAATCGAGGTTATGACCTCTAAATATTGAATTCTGTAATTTTGTACGCCTTATTTCAAAAATTAGAGTTGTTTATTATTTTTTTATTTTTTTTCAGCCCATGAACGAACAATCTGGTGAGTTTCATAATTGTTTCAACAAAAATAAACTCACGGTGAGCTAAATTGTAAATGAATAAGAAAAAACGATATATTGCTGAAGTAACTTCAACAAACTTCCTTAGTCTCTCAGAGCCACAAACGAAAATTAAGTGAAGAAATCAAACTAAATAGAACTATATTCTCCCACTATTGATAAAAACAATAGCCTTTTAAACGTGGCAGGAAAATCAATCAAAAATTGGAGTCTTTTCCACTATGCGGCGCACGCACATAAAAATGTCTTAAGAACGTGTTTTCTTTACGTTTAATGTGTTTCACGATGACATAGACTAATTCTAAAAAAAATGTGCCAATCGATATACTTATCCCTTACACTACTTGTACGGAAAAGTTATATTTATTCGAATGCTTCGATCGATCAAAAAAGTTAATAAAGCGCATATAGGAAAGACATAGCTGTTTCAGCTTTTTTCACCCAGAACAGAACTGACTAATATTTTGGTAGATTTTTAATTTTGAGCACTAAATTATGGTGATAGTAAATAAGGGGGTTTTCAAGTTCTTTGTAAAATTATAAATAGTTTCTTACATTAACCTAACGGAAACACGTGTTTTGGCTAAAAAAAATTAAGGACGGATATATTGAAAAAAAATGAACAAAGCCGTTTTACTGCTGTTCGGAAAACGTTTTAAATCCAAAGAGAAGTATTTTCTTTTTCACACAGTGTTATTTATAGCAACTATTTATATTTGCGTCCAGGTCCAGTGTGTGATGAAAGAGAGTAGATAGGTACTAAAGGAAAGTATTTAACGAGGGAGTATACAAACACTTCGATCTGGCGAAAAAGCTAAACACAGATAAGGTATTCGCTCAGGAGACGGAGTACTTATATCGACATGGTCCTTAAGCCTATAGCTATTCTCCAAATGCAATGCATTTGGAGAACGTGACAATAACATCACCGGCACTATCAGGTGGAGAGAGCTTAGAAGTAAGCTAGGTCTTCTTTAGAAGAAAGTTATCTGTGAAGTTCATACTTCACTTTTTTTTTTTTAATATATTCTGGTTTTTGGTGTGGATATTAAGATTTAAGATAGAAACCGATGAAAATTCCATTGCGAGCCAAAAGGGATTAAGGAATCAGCGCAATTAAGAAATAGAAGAGGGGTTTGATAAATCTTCTGAAAATATACAAGATGGCACGTAGGAGAAGGATGTCCTATACTCCTAAAGGGGAACCCCGTGGGCACCATGACTATCTTTATAGAAGAGCCAAGCACATATAGAAATCATATCAAATGATTGCTCTATAATCCTTTCGAAAATATAATCTCCCATTGCAATTTCGCCAACAACCTTATCCTTGTTTATTTATAATTCACAATTTAAATACTTTATTATATCCCTAAGGACTTTGCAGGCAAAATTCATTTGAAATTTTACGTGTCACATATGAATATACCTATACCAACCCTCAGTGTAGAAGCAAAAGGGTTGTGCGAGCGAATATAAATTCTCAGAGTGATACTTGCAAGTCCTCCGGCATTACCTGATAATTAGACAATAACACATTAAAACGAGCAAGGATATCTCTTTACTTATACGAATACAATATACAGACACGTATGTGAAAAGTACGAAAACTTGTGCACGGTCTCTTCGGTCTAATGCTCGGAGCTGGACCAAAACCGGTTTTTCGGCCAGCACACCCTCTGTGATGCTCTGACAAACACATATCCATACAAATTTTCATATCCAGTTCTATATATATTTCTAGGCAGAAGACCAGCCATCATAGAGTATAATATTTTCAAGCTAAAAGGGAGGAGTGTATGGTAGGAAAAGTGCCATTAAGATGGCTCGTGTGTTATTTCACCTAAAACCCCTGCAGCGATTAAAAGGATGAACGGACGAAATCATTATGGCAAGATATTTATACCTATATGCCTAACCAAAGAGACGAAGACCGTTGATCCTTTTTAATCCTACGGACGAGATGTGATGATAAAGCTTGTCATTGTATCTCTGGGGCATGATAAACCCATACGCACATTATAAAATGGCAAAAGGATCCAAGAGATGAGCCCGTTGAGTTGAGCTGGGCGAAGAGCATCATCAGCATATCAACCCCCGAAAAAACCCCTTTAAAAATGAATTCCGCCCTTAATAAAGATAACAATGGGAATGAATGCGTAATTTTCAAGCTATGGCGATATGGTATAATGGTGGCAGCAACAAACGCAACGTTGAATGAGATATTCTAAACGGGTAGGTATATGTTGTATGGTGCTGGTGGTAGGTAGTATGTGGTGGAATATAATTAAACATTGTTTATTCTAAAAGCTTTTTACCAACAAACGAATAGAGAGATGTAGGTAGGCTGAAAGGATATTTGATGGTACGGTACATACTCGTAAATATGTGACTTGGTTTTTTGGGTATGTGTTTAGGTTTTAGAGTTTAAATTGGTTTTCATACTGACATTGAAATAATTTAAACAGCTTCTAACCAAACCAGAAAAATGGTTGTTGCAAACTTCATTGAAGTTGTAAATATTTGAAGGAGATATTTATGTTTAACTTGGATGGCATCATATATTAGGGATGCCATATGGGAGTGCATGTGAATTAAAAATTTGTTTTTTTTTTTTTGTTTTTTAGTTGTCTTGTTGTTTTCAATATTAATGGGAGGCACCATTGGTTAAGGTTGAATTTCATGAAAAATGGATTAAATAAGTAATTAAGGTTATTCACTGACAAAGCTTATGCAACGAAACTCAATCTCAGGGAGATAAGTTTATGGCCTTGTACTCTTTTTATAAAGGAGAATGGGAGAATTTGTTCGTGGTGTGTTTGTTCCGCGGAGAAACAAAAAATTTAAAAAGTATACATATTTTTTAAAGCTCAAAACTGTTTTTTTTTTTTGTTTTCGTTGTCTATAGATGTGTATACTGTATTTTTCTTAAGAAAAGTTACTTTAAAATTTGATTTAAAAAAAAATCATATCTCGAAAACGTGATTTTTTTAAATTTTTTGTGGATCAAAATTTCATCATTTCGATTTATCTTTTCACTCGAATTATTTCATTATTATTTCCCTCATACTTTTCGAGATGTACAATTACTTATTTTTTGACACTACCCCACTTTATACTAACTTATACTTTCAAAAAATCCTGTTTTGGCGGAAGCTTATACCTATCTCTTGATGTCATCATCATCGGCTCGACAACCGGGGTCCGGTCCTGGCCTCTTTCAGCAAGTCTCTCCACCTATTCCGGTCTCGAGCCGACGCCATCCAGTTGCGCACCCCAAGGCTTCGGGCGTACTGGTCTACGCCATCTCTCCAACGCAAGCATGGTCTACCACGCTGCCGTCTACCATAGAATATACCACAAAAGACTTTCCGAGCAGGTTCCTCTTCGCTCATACGAACTAGGTGCCCTGCCCACCGGAGTCTACCGAGCTTAATTTATGTCACTGTGTCTGCTTCAAGGTAGATTGCGTACAACTCATGATTGTACCGTCTCCGGAATCGTCTTTCCTCACATATGGGGCCAACAATTCTCCGTAAGACTTTTCTCCCGAACGCGGCTAAGAGGTCACAGTGCCTTTTGCTTAGCAAACAAGTCTCGGATCCATACATGAGTACTGGCAGGACCATGGTCCTGTACAACAGCAGTTTTGAAATTATGGTTAGATATCTGGATTTGAATAGCTTTGACAGACTTACATCTCTTTATGTAATTATCACTTATAGTGATAATGTGATGGTTTTTCAAGTGCCGTGACTACAAATCTTAATTTTTAAGTTAAGCTTATCTGCTTCAGTTTTAAAGAAAATATCACTTTTTAGCTCAACTAAGTACTTAAAATTTTTACATGATCCTAATTCAATGGACCATCCTGTATAAAAAAATGTACTACGAAATTTTGGCAAGTTATCTTAAAAGTTGGCGTGTCCAATTTTCATTTCAAAACGGTATTACAATTTTAAAAATATTTCATAAATAACGTAAACGAAAATGTTTTTCGTAAGAAAACCGATTTTTTTAATTACAAACTGATCCGATCCTTGGAATATTTTTGTTGTCCTTTGATCTTAAGTATAATTTGACTACTACCATCACCATGCCATCATGGTATACAGCGCAGGAATATGCGAACATGCACCTCATTTATGGAGAATGCAGAGGCAATGCTTGTGCTGAAGCTAGCCTTTACCGTGAGAAATATCCAATATCCAGAAATATCCAATATCCAGATTATCGGGTCTTTGTAAATTTGCACCAGTCATTCTCAGAAGGTCGATTTCCATACCAAAGAACAAGTCAAGGCAGGCCCCTCTTGCCAAGTACCTCAGTACGTGGAATTTAAATAAGAACAGGAGTTTCAAGAGTACGTCACACCGAATATTGAAGAAAAATGAGCTCCATCCATACCATGTTCAATGAGTGCAAAGTATACTACCCCAAGATTACCCTGAAAGAATTACATTTTTCCGGGAGGTCTGGTGCAATAACGTGACCAGCCCGTTCACCTGACTTAAACCCTCTGGATTTCTTTCTTTGGGGGGCAGTAAAAGAAAAAGTCTTTTCAAAACCGATTCAAAACTCGGCCGAGGCTGTTGCAGACATCAACTCAAAAAGACTCGCTTGTCTTATAAGTCGATCTTTTTTTAGAAGATGTAGGTCTTGCATTGCCGTTGGAAGAACACAATTTGAACATCTGTTATAGCTAGCCTAAATAAACTTTTGATGTACATATATCTTGTTTAAAAAATTGAATTATATTTAAAACTTAAACCGAAGTAATATATATTATAATAGAAATATCGGATAGCTCAAGGTACTATTGACCTGGTAGTACATATTTACTTATAAACTACTGTCAACCTCACTCGAACTTAAATATGGAGACGAGGAAGATTAGAGTCCATTCTGTTCAGGACATATTTGTATGGCTAAGGAAGAAATAGGCTTAACTGGAGCTTCCCAGGAATTTGATAAATCCAACCGTTTCACTCTGAAAAAAAATGGTTTTTATTTATTTAGGAATGTTTAGGAATGTATCATTGTTTAACTCAAATTTAAATAAAATCTAATTTTTAGAGACGTTTTTAACTATAATAATTGTACTGGTGGCGATCAGAAAGACACAGTTTTCTTTCACTTAGTTTAAATTTTATTTTGTTATTTTTGGTAAGAAATAAAGCTTTAAAACTACAACAGCTAGCTAACTTAATTTTAATTAATTCCTACATATATTGTGATATAATGAGTGTTCCAGGAAGTTTTTTGTAATGAGTGTTTTAAACTGCCCCCTATACTATAGAACTATACTTAACCTTAAATATGATAATTTGGGGCGAAAAAATGATTTATTTTGACAGAAATGGTTTACTTTAATTCAAGTGAACCACAGTGATCAACATTGTGCCTATATAGGTCTAAATTTCTTAATATTATAAGTTAAAGCTTTCTTCTCATTGTTATTATTATAAAAAACCCCATAACACAACTATACATAATCTTTAATCAATACTTAAGTGAATATTTAAAAGATACTTTTCAAACAATGAAAAAAAATCTACAATAAATGTCTCCAAGCATAAGGGCTACAAGTCCATTAAATTCAATTTTCCATACTTAAAAAAATGAACGATGCAACTTAGTATTCCCATTGCAGCACTTGGCCGAAACTATGCATCGTATACCATGTGGACTGGTGAAACTCCACCCTCTTGGCCTTTGGGCCAGATAATGTTAAATTATATCCCAGAAAGACGTTACTCTTTGTCAGTACAGAGTTAAGCTGCTGCTTTTTTAGTGTATTCCACTGTATATAGAACAACACATATAACATGAATGTATGTTAGAATATGCAATGGCTACCCGCATCATAATTTATACTAAATGCAACAAAACGACCCAAAGGGTCGTTTATACATTTTTGCAATATTTATGATGATAATTTGGCAAACGTTCTTGCATCGCATTAGGGAATTCTCTGGAAAATGTCCAATAATCCAGTTAACTATAGTCTTTAAATTTGAAAGCTCAAGGGGATCGAAGGTACCTACTTAAAATTTGCATTACATATGAAAACCGTAGATATACTTTAAAGATTATGTAACAGAATGGCACATTTTTGGTCCAACTTGATTAAGCTAACTAAGTAACGAATGATAAAAGTAATAATAACAGTTATTAAAATAATAAGATACTTTGATAGATTTTTGAATCACCATTACTTTTCATGAAATCAAATTAAAAGCTTAAGAACTTTGTTTTGTTTCCATAATAAAAATAAGATTCTTTTCCATAAAAAAAGAATTCAGACAAATCTTTTATTATCATCTTTTCAATCATCTTCATCAACAAACTGGTAAGACAAGTTTCCCTTTCAAGACTATTTCCAGACAACAACAAAAATTTATAACTTTACTCTTTCCTATAACTGACCGCCTGTCTCAACGTTGTGTTTTGCCATTATCAGGAACATCTCACATTTTATAACTAAATTATAAAAAAAATAATATTCATGTTTTGTAAAGTGCGAAACTATAAACAAAATTTTACGACTGCCACACTGGCCCCGTCTACAGAAGCACGTTTTTATGCCATAAAGATCCTTCAACATTATTATGATGGCCTCGCTTCCTAGCGCGAGCTCTAGAAAACAAGAATCGTGAAACTGATAAAGCGATTCGATTAAAATACATTATATTTCCCCGCCCCCATTGAGCCGCCACCGAGTCGCTGTTGGATAATGATGGTTTGATGTTTCAAGACTTTAACCGTATCCATCTAGATGCTCTGATGTCTGGAATTGTTGAATTCATGTAAGTCAAACTCCAGAACCTAGCATGTGCGAAAAAATTCTTTACACTTTATTCTCTCCGCCATAATTGCATATTACTCTATTCCTCCTGGAGCAGCATATATTTCTCTCCTTTCCGCCCACATGTTCATTATTTACGACATCAAAATCCTTGTTGAGGCATCCTACGGTATGCGGTGCGAGGTATGATGCTGATGGGTATAACATAGTTCCATTCCTTGTTGCTAAGATGTTGTTCTTATGCTTTTTTTTTTGTTTTGCACTTGATGTGTATACGTATTAGTTTGTGGTGGAACGCTTTTCCTTGTTGCTCCTCAATGTTTTCAATTTTTTCGCGACAGCACAATATAGTTTATCCAGGGCCGCATTTAATGTTTTTAGAAAGTCTGTAGTGAAAAAAAATAAAGAAAAATTAAAACCAAAATCAATAGATTGTGCTTCATTTAAATACAACAGCCAAAATGTGCCACAAAATCTTTGTATATACCATTGAGAACGACAATGTCATAACTCAAAAAAATCTTAACAGAAATTTTTAATATCGTACCAGTTGTTTCGAAAACATGAACTGTACCTACAAAACAAAAAAGGTCTGAATCCGAATTGAAAAAAATTCAGATGGTAGTGATTGTTACAAGAAACGAAAGAGCTGAGTAGCGAACTTGATTTATCAGTGAAAACGCACATAAATGTTTATATGTTTTCTTACTTTACTAATATTTATATTTTTAGACTCATGAAGAAAAGAAGGGACTAGGAGAAACAAAATTAGACGGTCATTGAAGTAAAATTGATTAGTTAAAAATAGTTTGCATGCAGATTTTTTGTTTGAAATGTAAAACAGTTATTCAACTCTAATAACTTTAATACAATATAAATCGAGACATTTTTGATGGATATTGAATGAAAATTACAATATAATATATCGTCTTTAAGTTCTACGACAAAATTGCTTTCGGCTCAGCAAATGCTTGGTTTATACCAAGTCCTGTTAGTATGATAAGTAATGTGCTGTTAAACGGAAATGGTGGAATTCAATGGAGTCTGACATCCCAACTAAAACATCTGGACTACGCGGACGACGTATGCTTACTCTTTCATAGGATCATGGATCTCCATCAAATTATAACAAGGGTGGGGGGAAAAGCAAAAATCGTGGGGCTGCAAATTAACACGACAAAAACAAAAATGATTAGCCTCGGAAGTAACTCATCCGTTCAAGTCAATATTTCTGGACAACCGGTAGAGAAAGTAGACGACTTTCAATATCTTGGGAGTTTTGTCTCTACCAAAGGCAGAACCGAACAAGACGTCAACAGCCGTATTAAAAAGGCAAAGGCTGCTTTCCGAATGCTGTCCAAAATATGGAGAAACAACGCTATAAGCTTAAATACCAAGCTGAGACTGTTCCGCTCCAACTGTCACAAGCAAGCTGCAATCGTTCGGGAATAGGTTTCTACGAAACATCTTAAGGATTTTTTGGCCCAACTGTATTTCTAATGAAGAACTTTATAGAATAACGGGTCAAGAATCCATTGACAGTACCTACTATTCGCAGACGTAAGTGGCAGTGGATTGGTCATACGCTTCGAAAAGGCAACGATTACATTGCTGGCCAAGCGATGCAATAGAACCCACTCACACGGGCAGGTAGAGGGTCGGGTCGGCCGAGAAGCACATGGCGCAGGACAGCCGAAAGGCAATCTGCACAACTGGGGAAGAGTTGGAGAGAACTACGAAATATTTCCAGAAACCGTACACGATGGTAGGAGTAGTGGATGCCCAATGCCCCTTAAGCCGATCACAATGGACTCACCAAGGTCTGAGGTCTTAAGTAAGTAAGTAAGTAAATAGAGCGAAAAAAATATAAAATATCAAAATTATTTTTATTTTTATATTTTTAAGCGAAGCAAATGAATGTTTAAAAATTCAATTTGAAAGTTCAAGTCACCTCAACTCCAAATTGCATTTCGCCCGGGTACATTTATTAACTGTGATTTTTAATATTCTAGGGGAATTGTTTGTTTCGTATTTTGATTCAAGTATTTCATTGTGAATTAGTGGAATAACTATGTCAACAATTTTGTCGGTCTATTAAAGGAAAACAGCTAGTAAAAAATGGGGTCTATTTTCAGCAGTTCAAATGGGAGGGGGAATTTTCCCAACACAACGAAGTAAAATACAAAATCAAGTTATATCTCACTGACAGCCAGAAAAACCTTATTTTATTTACATTTAAAATCAAGTAAATCCAATAAATAGTTGTAGAAAAAATGATTTTCAAACTCAGAATTGTGAACAAAAAATATTAAGAAAAATTTGCGTTATAAATTAGAATTTTTTTCTTCCACAATCCCATGGCTTTTCTTACCTTTTTTTTTTAATTTCTCCAAAACAAAGAGACATAATTAACATTGTGTTCAATTAAAATCTAATAAAACCATTAAGTTTTGGTCGAAAAATGGAACTCAATGAAATGTTTGATCAGTCAATTAATGAGTTTGATTTTTTTAAATAATATTTTTTCCTAAAATTCAAGTGTAATTCACAGTTTTTCAAAAACCATAAAAAGAAAACGTTTTTCAACAAAATAATTCTAAACATAGTTAACATATAAAAAAAATTTACAGCGCTGACATTTTCTCTTAATTTATAGGAGGTACCTACTATATAGACAATGAAAAAAAAAATTAATAAAGTTTGCTGCTCAGCTCTTTCATTTTTTTAATAATTCAGATATTGATTTTTGCATTTTTTTTTTAATTTATAATGTTCAAAAATTAAATTCTATGTTGGGACATGCTACTTAAAAGTTTTGTGTAACCAAAACTGTTGCCTATTTTATGGTCTAAAGAATGCAAAGCCGTAAACTTTGACATTGACGATCTTTTCTTATCAATATTATTGACTATTTTCGAAACTTTTTTCATATCTAAACTGTTTTTTATAAATTAAACACAATTTAGCATAGTTTTCGAGAATTTCGAGATTTCTAATATTAATTTGTGTTTCGTTAAAAATATATGACAACTTACTTTAAAGCTCTACCAAACTAGACTAGTTTAAAAATTACGACTGTTAGAAAATTGTGACCTTTCTTTCAATAATTTTGCTGCGGACCTGCTTTTGTCACTACTCTGCAAACATGGTCAAGATTTATGTCACAACATGCTTTTGGGAAACATCGTCATCGCTGCTGGTCGCCTAAGGTTTGCATCAACGTTCTTGGATGTTTTTCTCTCCATATGCACCCGTCTCACAACCTCTTTCAACTTTCCATCCAATCCACCGGGGTAAATGTTTTGTATTTTTTTAAAGGCAGGGCTCCAAACAGCCCAACATCAGTTACATGTTTACATCGTTAACAGTTCATGTTTCTTTGGGGGCAGCGCGTACAAGAGAAACGCGTATCATGTTGATTTGCACGTTCAGATACAAAAAATAACAAATGCTCCTTGCTATATCCCAGAAAAACACGTCTTACGTAAAATGTATCTTTTTACAAGGAGAATATATTTCAAGTTGTACGTAGGCTGGCATATAAAGGTAGGCTCTATACCTTACCTAGTCATCGTCATCGTCGTCGTCGTCGTACATCGTTAAGTCGTCCGAGATTGGAGAAAACAAAATTTTTTTTTTTTTTTTTTTTTCTTATACCCGGCTCCTCGAGGTTGAGAGACAAACCATGGTCTGGTCGCGTAGAAGATACTATATAGTATCTAGGAGGTGCGATTATCATAAATTTCTCTCAACAGCATAAAGGTGAGTAATGTCGGTTGGCAAAAAAGCGCTCCTCCACACTCGATAAAATTTATGTTAACGAATCGAAAAACGCATGGCTGCAATCAAAATGCCTAGTATAGGTATACGATATGCGAAGTTTGTACCTAGAGGTGTACCAGTACGAAGTAGGTACAACTCAAATCTGTTTTTTTGTATGGTGATGTGTGTAATTGTATCTTAGCGTGTGCTAGGTCAACACAGCGTATCTAAATGCATTTTAGCAATAATTTTCATTTGTTAGAAAAGTTAGTTAGTGCGCGAGGGAATGAGTGACGAAGGTTAATTAAATTAGTATATGCCTACATTGCCGCCACTCTTCTCCGCCGCGCCAGTGCATTGTAGAGTGAGTTAGTGCGACTTTTGATATGCGCTGGGGCTGTGATGATCACTAATAGTAGTGGTGCTGCCTACTTGCAACTAATATAAAGACTAACTAAACGCAAATTGTATCTACGATGTGATTGCGTGATATAAGATATTACTCGGGATAGTGTTTCAAATTGGTAATTACAAGCTTTTTAATTGATGTTGTTGAGCGTTAATTGCATGTGATGCAATTAGTATTTCTATTTCATATAACGAGATCCATTCACAGTGAAATCAAGACTTGTTTTCACATTTCACAAAAAAAAATATTAAATATTAAATGCAGGAAAGAAATTGGAAGCCATGCAAGTAAACTAGAAATAATTCATGTTTGTATGTAGAGAGACACTTGAGTAGGTATAGAGATATATTAGAGTGCTCGGCTTTATGACATTTAAATACTTTGTATTCCTTGATGAAAAGCAAGTAAAATGTGATTACTAAAAAAGCTCGTTACACCATGAATTCGGATTAATTCATTTAGGTTCGCATTCGATTCTTATTTCGAATGAAAACGAATACGTGCAAAACGAACGAATCAACTGACTATAAGTGAGGAAAATAAAATTGTAGATTATGTTGCGTTTATTTATAAAAATTGGAGATTGTTCAACTTTTTAGGACCATTTGCTGGTAAGAAACTTATTAATTTATGCTGATGAACAAAAACGGTTATCTACATTTAAATTTAGCTTTTTGAAACCTTGTATTAGATATTATAAGACTTATAGAAAAGTTCACTTCTATCCTTTGTATCGGAGGCTGCTTTAAGTCGAAGATGAAAGCTGTGATGTAGAGATCTGGGGCCTATATAACACAAAACTGCAAGTTCTTGTATAACAAGTGAAATTGCACACAAGTACTTGTAGTCTTGTGTTATAGGCCCAACAATGGAATTTACCAACTAAGTATTTTCAAAGAAATGTTTAAAAATACATTACTTCTCTAGAAGTTTGAAAAATATGGCACTTTGAGCTGTAAGATGTTTGGAATATCTCTTGTTTCATAAATTTTATTTAAATTGCAGCGGAATATTATTTGTATATTTAAGAGTAAACCCATCAGTTCCTAAGTAGATGTTATTTCATTTAAATCTGGATAGCAAATTTATAAAAAAAAAACGGTTTTTTCGACCTTCGTCATATTCTAACCCATGCTTGATTGTTGACTGTATAGAAAAGTAGGCAACTAGACTTTTTCAACAATGAAAGAAACATGTGGTTTGGTAAAACCAAAGGTGATAAGATCAACAACTAAAAAAAATCATTTTTTCGCCATTTACCTGTTTTAAAAATATATTTTAAAATAGTTCCAAACCAAATGAGATATTTTTTATAAAAATCAGTTAAAAATTGGATAAGAAAACCAGGTACAGAAATTCGAACGAAATTTATTTTTAAAAGCTTTAACGTCCAAAACAACTTTGACCCTAAGAGCAAGTACGTGCGACCTAATCGTGCATTTTATTTTTGAATGAAGTGGTGTTTTAGAAGCAAATGTGAATTTTCACCAGACCAATAACGCACATTTTACTTCGTGACGAACCCATTAAGCCAAAAATGGGTCACTGAAGATTATTTTGCGATATTTTACAATTTTGGTGCAACTTCTTCAGAGCATAATCGGAGAACGTTCGTGTCGCTTCAAATGGTCCATCGGCTTCAATTCTTGAGTCAGCTTGATCTATTATCCTTACGCAACGCAAAATACGCTATAATGTGGTCTGGGCGATGGCCAATTTTTGAAAATGCCGTCGAATTGACTGTTTTGGATCGTTTTCTGCGGACGCCCGAACGACAGCGATATTTTCGACATACTTCGATCACCAACCCGTTGTCTCATTGGCACGGAAACATAATAGAACGAATATGTAGACTCAAATTTTTGCGCTAAACTTGTTATTGGCTGTCTAAGGGCGAGAATTCTAAGCGAAAATTTGAGTTAACGTCGCGGTCACTCACTCCGAACTTCGGTAGAGAATTTTTTTATAATTTTCAAACGCATTGCTCAATCGTGTACTTTGCCATGATAGAAATGTTGAGTTTACTGAATAAATTGACAACAGTTTGATGACTAGTGAAACGGTGCGTTCATAAATTATACTTATACCCCATTGGAAAAAACCTTTAAAGACGTCCTTTTTGTTCAAATTATACCTGTGATTATTACACTACACTATTTGTGAAACCATTCTTGTGACTAGTTCCTTATTATTAAATGTAAAACCTACCATACTCATCGAAAGTAAAAAGAAATCCCTTTTCGACTTTATCAGGGATTAAATCAACGAAAAAAAAAAACAATGTTAAATAATCATAATTTACAGTAAAATTTCATCACGGTTGTGTATATGTACCTAAGGCTGTTTACTTTAACTCTTTTTGTGGTACAGTATTCGACGATAAAGGAATCCTGCTATTCCATATCCACGCATAATAATGATTCCCTTCAGCTTGTTTTAGAAATTATTTCTCCTTCCACTTCCTCCACCAAATGGATATGTATACGATGTGTTATATTTGTACCTGCCTTTATTAAGGACACATTATTTCTTCGCAATTAACAATTCCTTAGTGTAAATAACAATCCCTTAGTAATTTTCTTCACGTCATCTACACAGACACATATAAAATACACAAACACATACCTTGCTGGGGTCTTGGAAAATTAAATACAAACAGAAATAATAATTAAAAACATGTAAATATATATTCGTGTCCTGCATAAGGATGAAATTCTTATTCAAAACAGCGAAATAACTTTGACGACGGAATATGAAAATAGTTTTCTTGTCAACTTTATTCGTGTTTTTGGTTGGCATTTTTTCTGTTGTTTTTGATTTATGGAATATTCTCACGAATAATAAGTTGGAATTTCATTTTTTTCTTTTTTTTTTTCTTGTTTTTGTTGTTAAACTTTTTATGTCCCCCTTTTTTTGTCGTATAGCTATTTTATTTACATAAATTTAACATACATTCGTGTTATTGAAACTATACCTATATGAGCAATGAAAGCTGAAATTATTACCTACTGTGTAATTGTATATGGCCACATAAATAACGTTGAAACTTGAGTTGGTAGGTGTACCTGGTTAAGAATAAGAATGATTTCTTTTGAATTGTTATTAATATTATAATACATTTTATATCACGATTAATATTTTGTTCATAAGGTTGATTTATGTATACATTATGTAAGTGTCAGACGATATGAGCGTTACTATTTGGGTTTGCAAGCCATATTGAGATTGACTTTTTACTTAAAAATGAAGGAAAGTATCAGTGTATTATGAAATTTGTATGGGAATAATAATCTAGTCATAATAGACATTCAACTCAGACAAAATTTGCATGGGGCTGAAAATTAGAACACATAATCATCATCAATAATAATCAATCCCCTAAAGGTATGCATAAAAGTTGTTCAAGGTTGAATGTCGACAATTTAGCTTTTTCGTATATATGAACTTACAAGTCTAAACGGCGGAAGCCACAAAAAAAGTCTATGGAAGACTTGTAGGTTTTGTGTAGGTATTTTATATTATAATTGACATAAAACTTATGATTTAGATATAATAACCTCTCATTTAATCGCACTCCCAAATGATAAAAAATGATAAGCATTGCTATTTTGTAGAAAGCATTAATATTGTAGATTTGTGGCAAGTAGGCAAAACAGCTTGAGTCCATCTTTTTTTCGCTTTTAGTACATTAAGTTTTCGCACAGCAGTTTTGAAAAAGAATCAAAAGAAAGTAAGCTGACCACTTTTTCGACAAAAAAATAAAGTTACCGTAAAAGAAATTAGATGATGATACTTACATTCTAACAGTTCTAGCATTTAAATTCTCATATCAATTGAATTTGTTTTTGTATATTTCTTATATTTAAAAAAACTCCAAAGCCGACAAACTTTTGCACCTCGAGCCGTTTGTATGTTCATTACTGGAAACTAACAGGTTTTTAGTTTTGGATTTCGAATCTCTCACTAAACCGCAAAATTATAATATGACACCTTACATTTAGATCGATTATTAGTAAGCACAGCCCATTATTTTAGCACATTATAACAAGGGGTTTTTAAGAGTCACACCCGTTACAAAAAAAAAAAATATATTGTTTGACTGTGCTTTTTCTTATTTGCTTACAGTATTTAAGACTAAGGTAAGTTAAGAAGCTGGTTGTAACTTTTTTTTATACGTAAAATTTAAGCATGGAAAAATTATTATTTTAAGCTATTTTTCTGTTTTTCCACAGGAGCGGTGGTAAAAAAAGTTTATGAGTAGTAATAAAAGCTCGACTATTATCACCAAACTTCAAAGAAATTAAAAATTTTGTATGCTGAAATTTAAAAAAAATGAGAAATCTTTGAATAAAATATTAATACTTCAAAGCTAATATTTTTTTTAAGATTCTGGATTCAACTGTCTTACCGATGGACCAACATTTGTATCCAAATTAGAAATAAGCTAAGAAAAATCGAGTCAATTACTCTGATCTTTACTCATATTCCTACCGAAGTTAATTATTAATTGCTTAATAGTAGGTACTTATTAACTCTTTGAAGCTTTAATGTATTCCGTCTTTTTTTTTTAATTTTTCTATATTATACACACAGTTATTAATACACTGTCACACCCGTTACAATTATATGTCACACCCGTTACATTTTTGAACTATTGCAAAATCAAATCTTTATATCAATTCCATTCAAACAAAAGGCTTACTGCAATTATAATAAAATTTTCTTTCATATTAATTACGAAATCCATTACTTTCTCTCAAAAATTAACAATATAAGTATGCGAACGTGTCTGAGCTGAATTTCTAACGTCACACCTGTTACACCTAATACTAGGTTCATGAAATTTCGTTTACGAAATACAATAAACAACTCATTATTTTAGGTGTTAAGGGTTTTTTGAATATTTAATTAAGAGAATAGTAAAAAAAAATATGATCAAGAAATGTTTTAACTGTGTCACACCCGTTACAATAGAAATACCCTTAAGATAAAAGCTATTTTGCTTACGTAAAAAGTATATATATTTTGAATTTTTTAACAGATTTGTAAGAGATCAAATCTATAAATTGATATTATGTAAATGATATTGCGAAGCTATAGTGAAACAAATTGTATATCAAAATAATTGTTGACATTTTAAGCTTGGTGAGATGTTATGAATGGTACAATTGGTCAAAGAAGCATTTTTTCGATGTTTTTTCTTTACAGTTTTTGTTTTTAATTTAATCAATAAATTATGAATAGAATTGCTTAACAGAAAAGAAAAATCATGAAACTGAGCTAAAAATATATTCAAAATTGTTAAATTTTTCATTACATTTTGTAATTTTAACGTACCTATTCATTAAAGACATATTTTTACTAAACGATCCCTGTGGCAATGTTTAATAAAATAAAATAAAATATTATAGTCCAACATTTTATCTAATAGAATCGCTGTTCAATTTATTCAAATCCTGCAACTAAAACTAAAGTAACAGATTTTACAATCCAATGTAATAAACTTTGTGTGTGTTTTTTTAAATCTGTAAATATGCATGTATTCATATGTTTGTATTATTATTCATTGAAAAAAATATTTAAAAATCAAATTTCTTTATCTACATATATCGACAACACATAAATCTAAAAGGTAATTTGACAAAATAATTTTCCCGTTATTTCCTGATTTAAAAAAAAAAATCAAAAACGTCTGTGTATTTGAAAACTAGAAAAACCGTTATGGAGCATTTTGAATATAATCCTTGAATATAATCCTTATTATCTTTCAAAATTCATAATTTGTTTTTCAATAAAACTTCAACTTTACCTACACCAACACCATTTTCAAAGGTCTAAAAAAATATTTGATTCTGGAAAATAATTTTTAACTTGAAAAGATGATTAATTTATCTATTTAATAGAATTTATTTCATAATTCCTACTATTATTCTTTTCGAGATGTAGTACAAAAAGTTTTTTTTTTCTTTTACCCCTTAGGTACTTCTCGGTATTTCAAAAAAAAATTTCGTTTTTATTTAGTTATCTTGCCCACATGTAACGGTAATAATTTTGAAAAAGGTTAAAATTTGAATTTTTTTCCAGAAATCATAGTTTTTCAAAATAAATTTGTTTGTTCAAAAATTAATTTTGAAGTTCCCAATGGCTTCAGCAGGCCGGAAGAACAATTCAAAAATTGAAAATAGAAACTGAGCTATTTAGAGCTACAAAATTAATTTTTGCCCCCAAATTTTGTTTTGAAAATCTACAATTTTGGACATTAAAAAATTTATAATTTTCTAATTTTTTTCCGATAACTTAAGTCTTATTTCAGTGGAGTTTTTCATAACTAAAAAACTATAATAATTGTAAGTTGCTATAGGGTAAAGTCGGGTGATACGGCACCTTTTAAATATTTCACACTAAATGACTTATTTTATCAACAAAGAGAACACAATATCATTGCGTCTTACGTAATCTCTCAGTGAATCCAGTCAAAATCGCAATAGCTCTTGAAATGTATTACTTACAAGCGGAGAAAACAAAAAGTAAGCAGTTTTTAAGCAAAAAGTTTTTTTTTGTATTGGTGAAGTAACGGACAATTTCTTGACAAAGTTCTAGCTCTTAAAACTTGGTTTAAGAAAAATTAAAACTCACAAATATTAGTTAATCATTTTATTTTTGTATCTGCTAACGAAGCAAGTATCTGCTGAGCAAGCCCATTTATTTGTGTTATTTGGAAAACCATAGGTAAATATCGAAAGGAGGATATGGTGCCATTCCACCTCCCCCCTCCTCCACCCACGTAAAATGCGAAAAAAAACTGCATGAAAGTCAAAGTACTTTTAATTCATTTACTACCCTTAAAAGACTTCGAGAAAGGACCAGACACTTAAAAAGACATTTTGGGATTTCGTGTTTTGCTCAAGCCAACAAAGAGAAGAAACAAAATTACAAGAAAAAGTAGAGTGCCATAGGTATCACTCTCCCGCAAATGCCATATCACCCTCCATTTTTTTGCCGTTTTTATTTAAATGTTTTTTTATTTTTGCAAAAAAAAAAAAAAATTGCGAAATGAACTGTGAATTCTAGTCATTTCTGAATTTTTATTATTATTTATTTACATAGGAAAAAAATCTTTTTTATTTAGAAAATCTTTAGACAAAAACAAAAAATTTAGAGAAAAATTCAATAACTCAAAAACCATTCGAGATACAAGTTTGTGGGTTGCGCATTCTCTATCGTCGTCGGTCGTTTAATTGAATCTTGAGTTCAATTTGTTTCTAAAATGCATTACTTTGCACATAGGACCTATAATCGCAAAGAAATTAAATAGTGTGATCTGGTTAAAGGTCATCAAAAAATCATCTTAAAAAATGTTTAATTCGTGTCAGTAAGTCCAGGCTCCCGATATGAAACTGAATTAATAAGAGCAATATCTAGATTTTTCCATACATCTATATACCTATTAAATTGTATATAATATTCCTAATACATTTATATTTATGTATCTTCCATATACCTGTACCTATGCAGTTAATGTATAAATTAATTTTTCTACGGATTCTTTTCAACATTCCATGCTTCAAATGTTTCTATACTTTATGCCTCAGCAATAAATATTAAATTGTTTGTTTATTTAAAATTCATTGCGAATTTATGAAAATCAAGACATCCTACGCCCAAGGCCAAACCTGCAGAAAAAAAAAAGTTGTCAAGATCTTTCACTTGGGTATACAGGTATCATATAAGACCATTTGGCTTAGAATGAAAGTTATAGTTTCATATCAGGTGCGTAGGTTCGATTCTATTTTCAAAGCAGATTGTGTTTAAACCAACTCGTAAGTTAGTGCTTCCCCGTCAATAACATAAAAAAAAAAAAAAAAATCGTGGGATTAGATTCAATAAACTACTGATTTGTTGTACGAGTATATTCCCGACTTTACTCGTTCAAACCGCCTATAAAACAGATACCAAAACACTTTAAGAGGCTAGTTTTGAATTGTAATTTATTCTCAAAATATAATGGCCATCGGGAATTTATAATGAGCACATTATTCATTCGTCGCATAAATCAGAATCCGATATTCGGATTTAGATGACCCCTTTTTCTATTCTTCCCATCACCGCACATACTTTAAGAGCATAAGTATACATGTATGTATGTAACTAACAAGCTAACCGGTATGACCATGTCCGCAAGAGAATATACAACAACAAACCGGCTTAAATAGATTTATCTGTGTGCTATCCCATTAAAGGTCAACTATAGCAAACTCAAGAGCCCCTAAAGGAGCCTTTGGATGTTGCATCAACCATACTCTAGCAACCAACAATAACAAACAATATCCTAAAACAAATGCCACTTAAATCTGGGCTGGGTATAGCTACATATATGAATGGACAATGTCCACATATCCAAAAGAAGGACATGAGCGAGAAAGACCATGTGGCCGAACAAAGGACATTTTCCATTTGGCTTTTGACTTTTGTTATCCATGCATAATATACCCCACTCACATTTATATGTACATAATACTTCTATATATACACATGCATGCATTTATGCATGCAGCAATAAATAACTAGCCGATGGTATGGTTATAAACGTGTAGTATTCACAGGACTTTGAGATTATACAATATACATAGCTATTCTATAACGGATTGTACATCATATCAGAATGTGCATGCACATGCACATGCACATATGGTATGCAAAGTGCTGCTCCAGCATGGCGTTCGAGTATCTGTAGAATGTACATACACTCACTTAAATGGTGCTTTTCATATTGCAGTGATTTACATTTAACACGACATAAATCAGGCTTTGCCACCGCAGCACTAGCAGCAGAAGGAGTGCAGCTAGCCACAAGAGGTCCAAGCATGAATCTATAAGGTTTGCAAATGTAGCAGCAGCAGCATAGGCTTCTTGCTAGCAAAAGTTGCAAGTTACGCTGATATGTAATAGAGTATACCTAACTATAGTCTACATATAAGGGCTGCATTGTATGCAGTATGCATAACATATGCGCTCCTCGATAGGACCTTGTTGGTATATGTTCTACTATCGGAAGTCCATCAGACAAGCCTTTTTTGCCAACCAACATTTACACTTTTTACCACAAAATGTGGCTCAAACCAAACGATGTTTACACTTGAATATGTAGGTAATATGCATCAGGAAACACCCGCTACCGCTTGGTTGCCGAAGTGATTTTTAATAAAAATTCAATAAACTAGATAAATATGCATAAGAAAATTGTATTGGTATCCCCAAAAAAAAAAAGGAACTAGTGGGTCGCACGTACTTACTCTTAAAATGGTTAATAATGATATCGATTGATGCAGATTTAAAAACAAATTTCAAAATGTATAATTCTATTAGAAAAGTATGATTAAAATAGCTTCTTAAATGGTTATGGCCTCCAAACAAAGTAGATATACTTTTGGTTGGTGTGTCATTTTTGTTTTGTTTTCGAAAATTACCTAAATAAGACTTAGAAAACTTGTGAAAATTTTCAAAATAACAGTTTTCATAATCATTTAGTTTTCGAAAATAAGAACAAGAAGTTTTCAAAAACTCGTGTACATTTTTTGAAAATAACTTTATTAAATTTTAAAAAAACACATATTTTAAATTCGAGTGTATTTTTGAAATGCTTTATTACATTTTTGAAAACCACATATTTTAATTTTTCATATTAATATTTTGGTGTCTGAATTTTGTTTTTGCAAATTAAATTAAATTCGTATAAATTTTTCAAACTACATACTATTTTAAAAAAAAATGAAATACGGTGTTTAAAAATTTATTAAGGTAGGTAATTTTGAAAAATATTTTTACTATACACCATAACTGTTGATTTCTGAATCACCTAAGTGGGTCAAAGCTCCACAGTCTATTGGTCAGAACTCCACATGAATTTTGTGGGAACTTTTGACCCACTTACTTGGGTGGGTCAAGAGGCTACAATGGATTTGTGAACTTTTAACCCACCCAAGTGGGTCAAAAGCTCATGATGGACTTTTGGCATGTGAACTTATCACCATGCGCAGACTATCATCAGGCGCATCCTTTCCACTCTCCACCGATGTTAACATTTTTATTTTTCGGAACACGTAGTGTAAAGGATAAGTATAGCGATTGCCACAAACATTTTTTCAAAATAAGTCTATTTCATCGGTAAACACCATGAAACTCATAGACAACACGTTTTCGAGACAATTTTATGTGCGTGCGCCGTTTATCGTTGGCGTCGGGGTCGGTGTCGGCGTTGTTGGCGTTGGAAATTTTCTTATACACCATAACTTCTGTTTGAATAAAGATAATTGTTATCTCTAAATGCCAAAAATTAGCGGATTAACTTAAATTTGAAATGCAGCCATTTTGAATAAAACCTTATTGTACTTTTAATACAAAAACCCTCCAAAAATGACGAAACATCCCAAATCAATTTTAGCCCACTTATAATTATCGTATCGAAATGTAACCTTGTACCTATACATATTTGTAGTTTGGATTTCAACACAATATTTTCGTGATGGGGAGTTGCATTTGGGGGTCAAAACACCCCAAAATCGGGTTTAACCTACTTATAATTATCGTATCAAAATGAAACTTTATGCATACATGAAGTTGAAATGACAACACAATATTTTTGTGGTGTCTATCCTGGAGAGGGGCATAGGAAGGTCAAAAAGCCTCAAATCGATTTTAGCATACTTACAAGTAGGTATAGTATCAAAGTGAAACTCGGTACATATAATGTAGTTCAGATAACAACAAAATGTTTTTTGGGAAGGGGCATTGTGGGTCGAAATAACCCTAATCGATTTTAGCCTACTTACTACTTTTAGCGACCCCCCAATGCTCTTCGTCCCTGGGTCCACATCCACCTCAAATCATTGTAAGCTCTTTCTCTCTTCATACACGTGGTGTATAGTAGGTAGAAGTAAAGCGATTGAGACAAACATTTTTTTTTTCAGAATAAGTCTATTTTATCATGAAACACCATGAAACGCATAGAAAACACGTTTTTGAGACATTTTTAAGAGCGTGGGCCGTTGTCGTTGACTTCGTTGTTGGCGTGTAGTTGGCGTTGAAAATTTGTAAACACGATTAATTTGTTAGAATCAAGATAACTGCAATCTGAAAGTTGAGGATTACCTAAACTTAGATTAAGTTCAAAATTCAGCCATTTTGAATAAAACCTTCTTGTACCTACTTTTCATACAAAAACCTTCCAAAAATGTCACTTTTGTTTGGAGAGTACTACATCTATTCTTTAACATAAAGCAATGGCAATAAGACAATAAGGCAATAGAAACTCTTCAGATAAAAAAAAACATGCACTTGGTGTCTTCTTACTAAATAGACGAACATACCATTGTTAGTTCTAGCAGGTATCGGACAAGGGTAGACAAACAGTCTCTACGTGGTTTGAAACCACTTAAATAACAACTTACAAAATGATCTTCAAACTGATGTTTTCTACACTGATCTGAGCAAGGCATTTGACAGAGTTAGCCACTCTATATTGCTCCTGAAATTAGAGAAGTACAGATTTCCAAAGTGGATTCTAGCTTAGATTATATCATATTTAAAAACCCGTGCACAGTTTGTCGTTTATAAGCAGTGAATGTCTAACCAAATAAACATCTTATCCGGAGTTCCTCAAGGAAGCCACATTGGACCACATTTATTCATTCTATTCATAAATGACATTTCAAAGAATATTTCGTATTGTAAAATTCTAAAATTCGCTGATGATTTCAAACTGCTTTTACTGCTTTATGAATCCGAATGGGTACTTGTTTTTACAACATGATATTGACAGAGTTTTTGAATGGTGCAGCACAAATGGAATCCCAAGTAACATCGTCGGAGCTTCAAGTTATTTAAATGTTTCAAATTAGCTCTGGGACAGTTGAATTCAAATCTACACCTCTATATCTTATCGGGTTGCAGCTTCTTGTAAATACATTAAAAATCATCTCTCTATATTGGCAATTATAAACATCGTTAGCTTTAGTATCTTTAAAAGCTATATGCTCGATTACCATGCTTTTTAAGACAGTTTATAACAACTGTCAACGAGCATAATTTTATATATCTTCAAACGCTTTAGTCGAGCATTATTGTAGCAAATACATTTGATTAAAAGTCAATAAAGAGCTATAACTTTATAAACCATTATGCTCCAATGTGCTTGTTATATTACCTTTCATAAAGCAGAAACCGGAAAAAAGGCGCGACGTTTCAGCAAAAGTCTTGAAAATATAATATCTGTGTTAAAAATAATTTTATAAAAAGAAAAATGTCCAAAATAATTTTGAACAACTACAAAAGTAGCAAGGTCTATTGGCAGAAAGTTCGAAAAAATAGAAAGTTATTAAAACAAGTAAGGCAACAAAATGAGATAGCAGTGCCCATAGATGTTAGTGCTCCCGTTTATAATTTACACCAACCAATCGAAGACCTAAATCACAATAGGAACGATGAGGAACGCAGCATAAGGCATGATTCTATATTACACCCGGACAATGTCGATATCCCAATGGATGATGAAGATCATGGCTGTGAAGAAAGGCACGACTTGCGAACAGACCTAGGAAGATGGGCATTACAACAAAATATTAGGCAAACGGCATTGAGGGATCTGCTGATTATTCTGTCTCGGCATGTTCCAGCAGCAAATCTCCCAAAAGACCCTAGGACATTGCTGAATACCCCACAAAAAATTTATTTGCAAACCATGGGCAATGGCAATTACTGGCATCAAGGGCTGGAATATTGTCTTCGACAGTATTTCAAAACCTTGACCGAAAATATGACGATATCACTAAATTTCAATATCGATGGACTTCCAATATATAAAAGCTCGGTCATTCAATTCTGGCCAATCTTATTCAATGTGCATGAATTGAAAACTTTTAAGCCAATGGTTATTGGTATTTACTGTGGGAAGGGAAAGCCATCTGATTTGAATTGTTACCTGGAACAATTTGTCACGGAATGTAAAAAAATTGTGGAAAACGGAGTCGACATTGGTGATTTTTTCCTTAACGTAAAGATCAGGAGCTTCATCTGCGACTCGCCCGCAAGAGCTTTTATTAAAGGTAGTAAATTAAAAAAAAAAGTTTTACACATTATTCAATTATTTAATATCTTATTAGGCGTAATTTACTTCAATGGAAAGCATGGATGCCTTAAATGCACTGTGGTCGGTGAACACATTGACCACTGCACTGTTTTCTTAGGGACTAATTGTCCCAAAAGAACTAATCAAGAATTTAGAAGTGGATCATATGGGCCTCACCATAAGCAATTTTCGATAATCTCAGAACTTCCAGTCGATATGGTTGAAGATTTTCCAATTGGAGATGCGCTTCATCTAATTGAACTAGGTATGACAGCAAAAATTATTTTATAAACGTCGATATAAGATATATAACATAATATGCCTCTTAGGTATAGTGAAAAAATGTCTCACTGGCTGGGTTCACGGACACTTTAAAGGTAGCATAATCAAGTTAAGTACCAACGAGATTAATGGAATTTCAACACAGCTGCTGCACTTTAAAGTCCCAAGAGAAATCCATCGTTCTACAAGAGGTCTTGATTGTTTGGCGTTTTGGAAGGGAACAGAGTTTCGGACTTTTGTATTGTATGTTGGAATGGTATTTTAAAAAGACTTTTTGCGCTACGATGCCTATGAGCATTTTCTTATTCTCGTTTGTGCTATAACCATTTGCTCCTCCGATAAATACCATAATTTTCTTCAGTTAGCATCAGAATTATTAAATTTTTACATAGAAAAATATATAGAACTGTATAAAAGACGATCAATCACAAGTAATGTGCATAATCTTTGCCATCTTGTCGATGAAGTTAAGAGATTTGGAATCTTAGAATCATTCACCGCATATTCCTTCGAGAACAGTTTATATACCTTGAAAAATCTACTCCGAACTGGCTCTAATCCTCTTGCTCAGGCAGCAAAGCGGATGAGTGAACTTTCTCAATCAGAAAGTTTTGAGAAAACAGAAAAGATTTATCCAATTTTAAAAAACCAAAACATTGATGGCACTTATAATTTAATTGTTTTTAAGACCTTAACCTTAAGTTATGAGATGCCAAACAGATGGTTTCTAACTCAAGATAACCAAATTATTAAATTCGAAAAAGCATTGATCCAAAATGATAAAATTTTTATAAAAGGATGTTCAGTAAAAGAAAAAAGTGATTTTTTTTCGACGCCAATTAAATCTTCGCGACTAAATATATTTTTTTCCAAATGTGAAGAAAATACTGTGCATTTATTTGAGGCAAGTGCTATAAAATGTAAATTGGTAGCTGTGCCATATAAAAATAATGGCATTGTGTTTATACCATTGATTCATACTTTATAAATATAATCATGAATCGAGGATTGTACTATAAATCGCAGCTCTAGTTCCTGAATTATTCTTAACCATTAAAATTGCCATCAAGTACCTATAATGGGTAAATAAAAGACTTTGGTTTACTTTATCTTTTTAATAACTTAAGTATGTTAAATAATAAGACGACAAAATTATTTTATATACATAACTTTAATTATAAAGAATATACATATAAGTTCAAAATAAAAGTTTATAACACAAAATTATTGATTTCATTGGATAAGAATTTTGAAATATTTTTTTAAAAAATAAGGTAGCTTTATTTACTTTGATGATTTTTTAACATCTTAAGTTGAATTGATTGAAGCGTTTTGAAAGTGTAGTTTTAATCTGAAGTTCCTTGATTTGATTTTCTAAATGGTTTTTAAAATGTTTGCATATAAGACTTTGTAATTATAAGTTTTTAATTTAAGTCTTACCCCTGTACATTTTGGTTTTTTTCAATTTTGTTTCGGGAAGGTCTTCCGCGTTGTGTCGATTTTCGGGTCTGTGACAACTCTTGCGACTGAAAACGTGTTGCGTTTCTTAAAAGCTTTTTAAAAAAATCTTTTGTTTTTTCCACAGAAAACTCCGGGTCAGCATCGGTAATCACCGAAGCAAATATCATCAAAATGTTTTTGAATTTTAAAAAAGGGATTTTCCCTTCATCTACTTGAGAATGGGAAGCTCCAGTCCAAGAGCTTTTTACCAAGAATCTTCTATCAAATATGGCATCAACCAACTCATAACAACAAGTCCACCCTTGACCAGTCCTTTTACCACCCTTTCCAATTACGAACGACATTTTCCGAATCTGTAGTATCATAAATTGTAGTTTTGAAATATTTTTTTTTTTATTGAAAAAAAATCGTTAAGAAGTCTTAACTCATAAGAAAATTTAATTTAAAAAATATAGAAAAGTTATTAACATTTTTGTTGATCTATAAGTTATTATATACCTATAATATCATATCGATAATTCTTTAATATTTATTTTGCCTTCAGTCTCTTGGTGCTGCCAAAGTTTGATTTGCTTTTGCTTGTCTTTTGTTGAGATATTTATTTTAATTCATAACAATTCACCAAAGACTGTTTGGAAAAGTGTCTTAAGTTCTACTAAAAATTGCAAATTGCTTTGAATGATGCAAACAAAGAAAGTCCTTATTGACACCTATGACAAAATCAGTTTAAAAAAGAAATTTGCAATTTCTTTTCACAAACGATTTCAATACCTTACCATTTCACTCTTGAATTCTGTATCCACAAGCTGGTCTTCGAACTGGTAAGCCTGCTCGCCAGTTAAAATTTTTTCGAAATTTTCAGCAGCCTCAAATATCGAACACTTTTTGTCTTGGCTCAACTGTTGGGTGTGGATTTTTGCCAAACATTCATTTTGAGTCAAAAGTTTTGCGAGACCAGTTGTTATGACTTCCTTGATCGTTGCTATCTCTTTTAAAATTTGTAATTGATTTGTTAAGAGCGTCGAAACAACATTTTCATACTCTCCGCCTTGAGGTGGGGATGAGCAATCACCTAATACCACGAAATCAGTCTGTGCTTTGTTTTGATATGAATAATTGTCATCAGAAACAACTTCTTTCACATTGAACTCTTGGTGCTGAGAAGAAACTTCGAAGTTTTGGACAACAATTTCGCTTTCTTGCGTCTCGACTGGTGTTTGAGGACTAGACAAAGAGACACAACATTGTTCCAAAAGGGAATTAAAGTCGGCCTGTGGTGATCTGGCGGACTTTGTCTTACCCCATTGACACTGAAGAGTTTTGTATGAATCCTCAGATTCAACGTCTGCATCGTCTTCTATTTCCGTCACATTTTTTTGAAGTAACTCTTCTTCTTGTTCCTCCGCAAGAGAAAATGTTGGAATGTTGCTTCTCTTGACCGAGCAAGGCCTGGCTTCCCAAGTAGATACATCTGGTTTTGCAAAAGGATTTCTCAAAAGACTATTTAATTTTTTGGTGCTCCAATGAGATGGAGGAAACCAATAAACTCCGTTTAATTCAAAGCCAGCTGGTATGATGGTCAGTACCGCTTTATTTTTTTTATTTAGCTCTTGTATGATTTTAAAAGACATTGTATTTACTGGCACAAAACATGAAACTAAACTAGACATGAAACTTATTTAGCAAAATAAATAGTATAAATAAAACAAAATGGACCTTACCTGGGAATCGAAAAAAGTTGTTTTGTTGTCTGTTTGATGTGAATGTTACAAATGAATGTTATAAATGCAAATTTCACTAAATTTACCGTTTTAGAACACAAAGCCTTAATAAAGCTTTATATGGGCACCAGACGTAGGTAATTGATAGGCAAATTCATGTGTGACAAATTATTTTAAGAATTCAATAGTGTTTACCACAGGGTGTTCCATGTAAATTTTTTTTCGGGAAAATAAAATAAAAATGTATATTTGAGCGACAAGAATACACAGAATTACTTTTCAAAGTTTTTGCAATGTTGAATGACAAAAGTCAATGGATGCACATAATTATATATGATACATCTCTAAATGATGAAAATACACATGAATACTACTTTTGAATGCTTTAATAATGTTGATTGACAGAAATCTTTGTTTTCACATGTGAATCGTTTTGCGACATGTTTGAGCGACAAAAATACACATGAATACTTTTCAATGTTGTAACAATGTGGAATGGCAAAAAAGTACTTGGATTCACATGTGAAGTGTTTTGCGACATTTTTGAGCGACAAAAATACACATTAATACTTTTCAATGTTGTAACAATGTGGAATGACAAAAAAGTACTTGGATTCACATGTTAAGTGTTTTGCGACATGTTTAAGCGACAAAAATACACATGAATATTTTTCAATGTTGTAACAGTGTGGAATGACAAAAAAGTACTTGGATTCACATCGAAGTGTTTTGCGACATTTTTGAGCGACAAAAATACACATAAATACTTTTCTATGCTGTAACTATGTTGAATGACAGAAGTACTTGGATTCACATGTTAAGTGTTTTGCGACATGTTTAAGCGACAAAAATACACATGAATACTTTTCTATGCTGTAACAATGTTGAATGACAGAAGTACTTGGACTCACATGTGAAGTGTTTTGCGACATTTTTGAGCGACAAAAATACACATAAATACTTTTCTATGCTGTAACTATGTTGAATGACAGAAGTACTTGGACTCACATGTGAAGTGTTTTGCGACATTTTTGAGCGACAAAAATACACATTAATACTTTTCAATGTTGTAACAATGTGGAATGACAAAAAAGTACTTGGATTCACATGTTAAGTGTTTTGCGACATGTTTAAGCGACAAAAATACACATGAATATTTTTCAATGTTGTAACAGTGTGGAATGACAAAAAAGTACTTGGATTCACATCGAAGTGTTTTGCGACATTTTTGAGCGACAAAAATACACATGAATACTTTTCAATGCTGTAACTATGTTGAATGACAGAAGTACTTGAATTCACATGTGAAGTGTTTTGCGACATGTTTAAGCGACAAAAATACACATGAATACTTTTCAATGTTGTAACAATGTGGAATGACAAAAAAGTACTTGGATTCACATGTTAAGTGTTTTGCGACATTTTTGAGTCACAAAAATACATTTTAATAGAGGTATTCGTGCAAAAATGTAAACTCTGCGTTAACGTAGTAAATGTGGTAGATTTTTTAATTGTTCAAAGATTTGTATGGGTTTGATTGTTCATTTTTCACATTTATCACCTACCAGAAATTACACTGATCTTTGGATTCGAATGTGGTTCGTGCTGCAACATGATTTAGCGACAATAACATTTAATTCACACCTGAAGTTTGTTGTTTTGATTTTATAATCACATTTTAGTAAATGGTGACACATGAGAGGTCACACCAACGCGACAAAAAAATACATCGTTTTTCTTATAATGAAACTATAAGTAGGTGCTTTGTCGCTTTCGCGTTGTCGTTTCGCACTGTTCTTGCCCGTTGGTTTGGGAGAATGTTGGGTCACCCTGTTAACCCTGTTCATGCTGTCAAATGCTGCTCTATTATAAATCTAATTCAAATTGTATAAGCTTCTAGCCGATATAGAAGCTCCATTAATTAGTATATGTAATTCTTAAAAAAATATGGCGAATTCTGTGGGTAATGTCAGATTTTAAATGAATTTTTAAACCAAATTTTAGTTTTTTATTTTAATTTTGTGATTAAGAAATAATAATTAGTGAGGCGCGTGCTAAAATTGCCTTGTACAATGTGAACATTCGTGGTAGGAATACAATTGCAGTTAAATTTAAACCCGGCTAGATTTCATTTGTTTATTATTATTTTTCTATATAAATATCGATGTTACAATTTCTAAGATATTTTGATATTGTGATATTTGACATAGATTCAAGTTGATGAAAAATAAAGTTCCACTACTAATAAATAATTTTATTTTATTATATTTATTCGCACCTATACTAACAAAAAAAAAAAAAAATTACTACTCTTTAATAGCGTGCGGCTCTTTGGTCACCTACCAGTAGTTCGAACTAGAACCAAAAGTGCTCTTAAAAGTACACAATTTTGTTTAGGTATCTTTTATAGAGCCTTAAATATTCGGCCAAACTAGTAAAGAGCAAATTAAGTGCTAAGATTTAGCTTCTTATATGCAATAAAGAGGCTCGTTGTTTGATGGTAAAGCTTCTACCGTATTTAAAAACTGTTAAAGGGCTGAAAAAGAACTTAAATTAGCTCCCAAACTCGCAAATTTAGCTTCAAATGAGTCTAACAATAGCTCGAGAGGCACTTCTAAAGCGAATTTGATTTAAATTAGCAAATTGAATTAGCGTTCTAAGCGCTGCCAGAACTTTAAACGAACAAAAATTGTTCCTTGGGATGGAACTTAATAAAAAGTAGTGCAAAGTGATGACTTACTCCAGGAATAGGAAACCATATATCTCTTGTTACTTTATTGAAGAAAGCATGGTCGAGAGAGTTGATCATTTTAACAATTTAGGAGTTCAATTTGATACAAAGCTTTCATTTAATGCTCATATTGACACTATAACAAGTAAGGCAAGGAGCTGCCTCGGTTTCATAATGAGATGCTCGAAAGAATTCCATGATCCTTATATTGTAAAGATTCTCTATTGTGCACTTGTCCGTCCCATCGTTGAATATTGCAGCTGTGTATGGTGCCCCAGTTATGATTCAGCAATAAATAAAATCGAAAGCATTCAAAAGCGATTTTTGGTGTTCGCTCTTCGACATCTACCCTGAGATCCAAATCAACATCTTCCGCCCTATGAAAATCGTTTGAAACTGTTGGGACTAATAACGTTCTTTTCCTATTTCAACTCCTATCTTCTATTAGATCATAAACTGGTATTCAAATTTTTCTAACCAGACCTAGTTTAGCGTTCTAAGCAGGTGTCTTGAAGACGGCATTTCTACCTATCAACCGCCTTTAAGTTGACAAAAAGTGCAAAACATATCGACGAACGATTGTTCGTATGGATTGTTGTGGGATCAAATTCCATCGTCAAGCTCGCAGGTGTTCTTGTTCAATTAAAACCAACTTATAAGATAATTTGAATAAAACATTAAGTTTATAATATATTTTAAGCCACATTTAATGAAGCTTTTCTGATTAATTATACCACTCCATAAACATTGTACTCTTGCATAAATATGAACCTATAGGCAGGTAATTTTAATTCTGAAATGAAAAATTAATCTTCCCACAATGTATCCGAATATAAAAACCCATTAATAAATATATGGATAAACAAATACTTTAAATTGTAACTACCTTTACCTACCTACCTCACTTTGCTCAACCCTCAGTTGGATTATTCAGATCATGTCTTGATTTATTGGTTGAATAAAAAATGATATTCATTATTTATCCTGGCAACGAAATTATTATGCAAATTGCATGCTTAAACGTAAAATACAATTTACTATGGAAAATGTTTTTATTTATTTATTTATTTATTTTTTTTCTTTTTAACAGGATTGCCATCCTATAAAAAAAAAACACATCTATCTATAATTCTATATATTTCATGGGAGATTTAAAATTGGATGTACTTGCTGTGAAAAAAAAAAACAAATTAATCCTCTTTCATACAAAAACAAAAAAAAAATTATCCATTGAACAATTTATGAACTCTGCATGGAATATCATGCGAGCGAATAAAAAATTGTTGGCTTAAATTGATTTTTTTGCGCGCTATCCGTGCGTTCAGTCGTTTATATTCGAAGGCCATGGAGTATTTTTTCAAGTATTTATATTTTTTTTTTTTTGATTTTTTTTAAGCTGAACACGAACTTTTTTTTTAATATTTTTTGTTGGTATTGGCTTATAGAGGTTCAATTTCGATCACATTGCACGCGCTTATCCAATAAATTATTATTGGTACGACGAAATTAAATTGGTATTCGGAAAATATATTTGTTAATAAATCACTGTGGGATGGAAATGAAGATTGAAATTGGAAGTCAATATGCTGGTCGCCATTTAGCATTACCGATTTTATTATAACTACAAGTACATGGTATCGTATATTTTTGCAGTCTTGGAATTTCTACAAGATACTTTTATTATATAACTGAATAATTTACTGACAGCTATATAGCTACTGGGAATGGCCGGAAATAAAGGAGTTATAGCTCCTCAGCATATTAATTATATTTTTTATTTCTCAAAGTCTTTTTTTTAAATTCAACAATCCACAATTAGTATCTACGACATACATTTTGTATTTTCATAGAATGATTTTCAACTTTAAAATAGATGTGAGAGTGTTTATACAATGTTAAGATAAGTGAAGATAAAAAGATAATCGGCCCTAGCGAGGTATCCGTCGGAGCAGAAAATTCTCCGAATCGGAAAATTTTCGCTTCGAAGAGCAAAAATTCTCCTATTCGGATGAAATTGGAGAATGCTTCGCTCTGACGGATACCTTGCTAGGGCCGAATATATCGCCGAGAAGAACCACCTAAGAGAAAATCTAATGTTTGCAGCAAACGAATGAATAGTTTGCGAAGAACCTTTCCAGAAACTAGTTTGTTGCAAGAAAATTCACTTTTGGTGTTTATTTACAGCACCTGACTGCAGGAAACAAATTTTCTTAATGATTGACTCTTTGTTTGTGGTGTTCATATGTATTCTATGGTACAAGAAAGATATCAAGTTCTTGGCGCAATTGCACGAAAACAGAGTTTGAAATCGATAGATTACAGAATAAATCACGGGTGTTACGCTGAACGTTTTTTTTTATTTATTCGTCCGCATAAATTGTTTCACCGTAACGAATTTAAGAGTTTCCTGCAAACGAAGTGAAAGTCGAAAAAATACTATCGAACAAACGAAAAATCGTTAATTTAGAGCGCTCCATAGGGCCAGTAAGTTAGATATAAGTTATGGATAAGTAGACTAGTTCTTATGAACTTTTGTCTAGCTTTAAGAGAGTTTAAAGTTATTTAGAATAATAAAAATGAATTAAAAATAAAAAAGCCAGAGGTCACCGTTTCAAATCAGAGGTGTCACGGAAAACATTGCTTTTTTTATCGTTCGCAGAATGTGTTTAACTCAAAAGAACTAACAATTTGCTGCAAACGAACGAAAAACTCGTTTGGGCAATTTTTCGTTTGCCACAATCGATTTCTTCTCTCAGTGTACAAACTACTCATGAAACCCTATAAATGATGTTCCAAGAATAGGTACTGTGTAAGTGAATTCCTTGGAGATTAAGCGCCAACGATTATAGCTTGGGGTTTGGGTACCATTTTACCAAAGCCACCGCTATCTTGCATGTTTGTTACCCAATACAAAAAAAAATCGTTATGAACGTTTCAATTGTCACGAAAACCAAGAATCAAAGGATTTCGGTTAATTTATCAATGTACCATTACTTAAAACGGGTTTTCAGTTCACAAAGTTGGTAGGTACACATAAAAATTCATTTGCTTAAAAACTTCCTTTTTCATTTTATTTTTTTCTTTAATCCGCCATTTTGTGGAAGCCATTTTGAATTTTTAATATTCTTTAATGAATTTGGAATGAGTGCTAGAGTGTCTTCTATGAAAATTTCTTTAAATTAACTTAAAAATCAAAGAAGTTGTTAAAAAAAAGCTATTTCCAGCCTCCTAGGTGGGCATGCCACAACTTCTGATATGAAACAAAATATATTGTTGACCTTATAAAGATATTCCAAAAGGTTTCAAGTTTCTTTCTCCTGGTACCTAGTCAAAATTTATTACTCAATGCAATAAATGACTCTAATATGAAATAGATGTAGGTATAATCAAACCATGAAGATCCAAAATGGATGCGGTTTCTTCAAGATGGAAGCCCAAACAGTAGCGTATCCAGAAAAAAATTGGGGTGTTGCTTGAGTATCTGAGCTCCCTCTAAATCTCTAAGACTTACAAAAAAGTTTCAGTTAATCATGTGCATTATGATGAAATCACCTTAAAAATAATATGATTTTGGAAGCTTGGGGTGGGGGCTTGAGCCCCATGAGTGCCCCCCCCCCCCCCCCTCAATACTCCACTGTGCCCAAACTGTATTGCCAGTTTTCAGATGTGAGTAAGGAAATTCTTATGAACAATAATTTTCAACCTGTTAAATATTTTATTCTTATACCTACCTAAGTACACTGACAAAAATTGTTTTTAGCAATTCCTAGAATCCAATCTTTTATACCATGTTCCAATTTGTATGATGGCTCCTGTCAAGCTTTAAAATTGAATATACGACTGGGTAGCACGTACTTCCTCTTATGATCAATGTTCATGTATATGAAGTTCTCAAAATCAATAATAATTTAATCAGAAAATGTAAGAAAAATATAAAATTTGAAGGGTCCAGAGGAAAAACTGCATCACATGTCCAATTTTTGTCAAAATTAAGCTAAAAATGAGGTCTCGTAGTATTTATTGAGTACCTACTGTCTGAGGGTATTCTCACTTTTATTAAACCAATTTCATCATTTCTTCAAAAAAAAAAAAGATGTGTACATTTAGCAGATACTCAAAACCAAATTTTAAATTGCTTTTTTTTCGGAATGGGTTTGTATGGACTTAGCTGTTAATCCCCTGGACCCATTTACAAAAACTAGTTTTAAGAAAAAAATATTTGAAAATCGTTAGATCGGTTTTTAAATATTTTTTCCTTTCAAAAATAAAACCTTGCCTACTACCTACCGTTAGTATCGATCCAAAAAAAACAACAAAAAAAAAACAATTTCTCCTCTTGGGAATCACCAAATTTTAGGAAAATCGTTTCGTCAGTGACTTGTGTGATATTCGATTTCTTTACGAATCCTAAACTTGCCCTATACCTTCACTGGTCGACATAACCATCTACGACTGCTGTTTTTGCAGTGTAAATAATTTGGAAGAATGAAGAACAAAATTAATAAACTTTGGGAGTATAAGAATAAAAATGAACAAAAATAGTGCATCATTATTTTAATATAAATAAATAATTGATTTTAATAGAATGGTAAAAAAAGACGTCGTGAGAAGAATTTTGTCGACCACTGTAAATTACAAACAAAAATGTTTACAAACAAATACCTAAGTTGTATAATTTTATGTTTTACAAGTTCTTAAAATAAACTATAGCCATTAAGTAACACCAATCGAGTTAGTAGATGAAATGCACTTTTTGCACCTTGAATTCAAAATGGAGGATCAAGCGCCAAACAATCGAGATCAACAAATCGTTCTCATAACGGCCAATTCCCAAACAACAAACATACAAATTTGGGACTAGATTCCCGTTTGAAGGGCAAGTGTTGATTTTTCCCTTTTTCACTAGACTACTAGTAAATCTCCTAACTCCATCTTAGAAATGCAAAGGATAAATGAATTCAAGGGCCCACCAACCCAGATATGCTAACATTTGTGCTTAAATTTTGGACTAATGAACGTTTTATAGGGTTCAGATACATATCCAGCAGAGAGTAGAAGTATTTGGAATGCATGCTTGATGCTAAACTTTACAAAAATGCTGATAAAATTTTGAACCTATTGTCTCTTACTCTCTGCAAAAATGGGTATACTTAAGTGTACCAATTTGGAAATTGAATTTCACCAATTGGCTGCCATAAAATTAAGTTGTAGACGACTTTTGTTAATTCGTTCCTGTATGAAATGAGAACTTATAGCCCAGCAAGACAAACAAATTGGTTCAGGTCACATAAAATTGCACAACACTAATTTTTTGGAATGTTGTTAGGATGAAGTGCAAAAACTTAGTTTTGCAGCTTCATATAATATCTGTGCTAGTTAACTGCATAGTGCACCTATCAAAATTGTTGGTTTATCTTTAGTTTTGATCGGACTAACCACGATATCTTGAAAGCAATAGGTAATCCAGGAACCGAAAAATTTCGAAAACGAAAACCTCAAAAACTAAAATCTAGAAGTAAACATATTTAAAAAGAAATCTAGAAAGACTAACTTTGTAATATAAAAATCAAAATTTTTGCATTCGATTTTTTTTCTTCTATACCTACTTTTGAATTTCGAAATTAGTGAATGATAGGTAAGCCTTGTTATAACTGTCATAAGGTTATACCAACCACTAAGAGTTTTCACAATGGCATTATTTTGTGTTTTCACTGTTTGCCATCAATTTTAATGCCCAACCATTGCTCATTTTTTAAATGTCCTTGCCATATTTTTAATGCTTGCATCGCACCTGTAAAAAACCAATTCGTAATGTGCACATATCAGACACACCAAATTCTACTCTGACAATTAAAACATGAATTTATGAATTTAATGGTCTCGACAACAGCCAATTGTCATAATTGTCAGTCTGCAATATTAAATTGAAAATTCTTTATTACTCAAAATGTCCTTGATCTTATTTTACCTGTAGTTGTTTTTTTTGCCGCAAAGAAATGTTTTAAATTTTTTTTTACACCAACCCGAATTTTGTAGACTATTTTCCTTTGCTAATTGCGTATTCTTTCACCTGTGCTAAGTGAATTCCCATTTAAAAAAAAAATAAGAAATATGACAAATACATCATAAAAACAAATTTGGCCTTCATAAATCATAAAAATTATGGTTGACGACATTAACACAATTTTTTGTTTTTTTTTTTTTCATTTTTAATATCCATTGTTAATGTCAGGAAAAAAAATGGCCCAAGGACACTGTGCGTTGTATATTCGGCAAGTGCTTCGAAGGGGTTTTTATCATCGTGTTAAAGAAAGAAAAAAGTTATATAATGTATATCTACCTTTTTTAGCAGAATGTCCTTCGAATATGTGCGAATAGGCATAGCAAAATTCGTTGCCTGATGGTATAGTTGTTAACATGTGCGAGTGACCTTCAATCTAGTCCCGCAGCTAGAAGTCATAAAATTATGAAATTCATAATTTTTAAACCGTAAAGGAGTGTAAAGGTAGAATCTGTGCGTTTTTTTATTTTATTTTTGTTTGTGGTTGGTCTTTCCTTTTAGGAGGATTTATAATTGTTTGAGTCTTTGATGCGATGGTAAAGCAAGAACGCTTTTGCTTTGGATGAATATGTTTTTTGTGTTTAGTTCTTTTTTAAGTGATTTTTTATGACACTGCTTTGCGAAAACCTAAAATTAGGGGTTTTTCGAAATCCGTTATGCAATTTGCCTTTTGTGGTGCTTGGATGTTATACACGTGAGATATATAGGAAGGATGGTGTATAGTATAGTCGGTTTTTTGGTTTGCATTATCTGGTATATCTCTTATGGTGTGTTGTTATATGCGTTTGGATTCCATGGAAGCTATAGAAGATTTATGATGACCCTTTTGCTGGTTCCTTTTTTAATTTTACTGGTTTCAAGTAGTTTTATAATAGCCTTAACCGTGAAGTTTTGTATTAAAGATGTTTTTGTTTGTTGTTATTATTTTTTTTTTTTTATTTTTGTTTTATTTTTGTGTTTGGAAAATGCAATTCAATGGCATATAGAGGAAGGTTTTTGTGAAATTTTTGTTTTGCTTTGTTTTGAAAACACTCAGTTTGAATTTTACGCCGGAATAACGAAGACGTTTTTAAAATGTTTAGAATTTAGCGGAAGAGTTGTATATGCGTCGCAGAGAACGGGTTAAAATGGCGCGAAATATCTTGATATACAAAAAGTGTACATAATGTGATTAAAAATTATTGGGAAAATGAATTGTGCAAATTATTTATGCAAAGTAGCAAAGTGGAAAGTGTTGCTATGTTTTTTTTTATTCATTATATTGTTTTTTTTTTGTATTGTAAATAATTTTTAAAGTGATATTTTGTTTTAACATACAACCTCAAGGTAACAACTTTAAACATTGGAAAAAGGATAACATTTCAGACACTGGTAAGGCTGTACATTTAGTTCTTTATCTTCTTTTCGACAAAAGGTTCAAATACCATTCATTAATTCCTTGTTTAACTTGCAATCATATCTGAAGAATCTTCTTCTATTAAATTCAGCTTATTGAATAGTACCTGTTATAACCGAGATTTGTTTTTCTCCAAAGAAACGTTGTTTTCCAAATTAGTTTAATCTTAAACCAGAAAGTCAATACCAAACTGTTTCTGTTAATAAGAAGTTTTTAATCATATCACTCTTACTATACTTGCGGGATTAGGGTTCTTTCCTCAAAGAAATATTTCGCTATCTTATGACTTTAATGATGCTGTTAAGTTTATACCTTAGCTTTATCTTTTTTAACCCTGTTCGCACACATTCCGCATCAAAGTTCAATTCGCCAAGACAAGCATTCCATGCTGGTAAAGAAGAAAGTTAAAATTTGCCTAATGAGAGTAGGTACTTGATACTCTCATTAAGCAAATTTTAACATTCTAGGCCGCTAGGCCATAAGCTCTCGATAGACATACATATATATCCACATCAGGATCATAGAATACGTTGATCATCGCCTGAGAGCTTACGATTTCTTCTTTAATAAACATTTTCTAAAATCCGGTCCGTTTACAGCTACGGATTCGAACTTTAGAATGATTCCGGAAACTGTTTGTTCAAGGCTCTACCTAGCATGACATGCATCCCATGCACTAACATTTAAGAGAAGCTTGTCCTCCAAAGCTCACAACTCAAGAACACCAATTGTCAATTGCATAACGCTCAACAAAAAATACAAAACTGTACCTGGAAAAATTAATTTTTGTACCCCCTTATCGATTCTATAGAGGAGGGCGGTGCAAAATTCTAGTTAAATGAAGCTTTTAGTAATTTTGGAACTAAAACCCTATAGCTTTAAAAAAAAATTACTTTTAGTCAAATATATTTTGGACATAGGTTTTGAGCCAGGGAAATTACTTCGTGAAGCGAGTAGTTGAATAATATTGCTTTTCAAAAATTGCTAATTTCGTCGAAATCAATTATATATAGAAATTCCTTTCCATATTTTCCTTAAAGAAAATTCAACACTTCGTTTCTGGGCCTTAGATAACACTGGTCTGCAAAAAATAATTATTTTTTTTTGTTTTCTTATGTAAGATTGGAATTTTTTTGAATCTGATTTAAAAAAAAATGTGATTGTTTTGTAGAAAAGGGCTCTCTTAGATTCGGTTGACCTGGTCCATTCGATGTATTTTAATGTATAGTATATGTATAGTCACATCTTAAACCGTTATTTTAAAAAATCACCATAAATTTCAAATATTTCGTAGGTTTTGGGAAATAACAAAAAAACTGTAATTTAGAGGTAAGTACGGAATTTCCAAACTCTTGATACTGGCCAAGTTAATTATGGTGTAAAGAAGGCAGTAATCAGAGAAAAACCAATAAAAAAGGAAATTTTGTGCCCTGCCTGAATACTTATGACAGTTTTATTCTTTTTTTTTTTTGGCACAATAACACGTTCAACTAGTTTGATTCATGCTATGGGAAACATTCTTAATTTCTTAATTTAATGTTAATTTCTACTACTTACTCCTATATACATTTTTCTTATTTCTAAATTTTGAAATGCCGTATCTTGGAAACTGTTGGCCCTTCAAAAATTAAACTGAGGTAAAATTAACAAAGTGCGCAACCAAACAAAATTAATAGTCAAAAAGTAGTCCTTCGTTGCTTCCTCTTGCCAGCGGCCACTAGGAGGTAAAGTGATCTGCACCTTACAATAGCTTTGTTCCAACACGAGCTAAAACTATCAGCAAACTGGCGGAAACCGAGTCGGCCGTTCCAACAGACAAAAACAAAACTCAAACTATCAGATATCTCTTCCTACACGCATTTTACCAATCCTTAAACTGGTTTCTTACCTTCAGAACAGTCAGAGATTTTTTCTCAAATTAAAAATAAAAACGTTAAGTTTGGAGTTAAGGGATAAAAATCGTTGAAATCGGTTATCGTCCGAAGTTAAAATTATGTTTAAACAGACGGAGAACACAAATAAACGTTCCTACAGACAGTTGTTGAATTAATGATCAGTCAGATATCCAAGCATCCAAAACCATGACTGTTTGTTGTTCATTTCTGTTTAAGTTGCTTAAGATAATTAAGATGATGATTTTCTTAGCTTTTTACTTTTCTTCAGATTGAAGTTAGAGAATTCAGCTGGTCCAGCAGCCTTTTTTTCCTCTGGAATGGCGATTGTCTCTGCTGACTTCTTCAATTTGAACAATGTGGTAAATTGTCATCATTGAATCTAACTTCTTCTACCGGTCCGGTTGGAGAGGGTTTACTAATAAATTAACGCCTAGACTTCGATCAACTATGTTGGTTGTTTTGTTAAGCTTTATTGAAAGCAACTTGCAAATGCTTCCACTTTGTCGTCTGTTGATATTGTGGTTGCGATGATAGTTTCTACAGTTTCTTATAGTTTTCTGGTGTTTTCCAAAGATTCTGTTGATGTTCTTGAAGAATCAGGTTCAGATTTAATAAATTCTAGTTAGTCCCTCCAGATTGATAAATTGTTGTAAAGGCTGTTCAATAGTTGGTATTTTGGCTTCAGCTCTTTAGTGTAGATGATTATAAATCACTTCATCATCAACTGCTGAAACTATACATATATGCTTAAGGGTTCTGTTTTTGGACTTAGTTCGGAAAAACAGACTTAGACCATAGCTACCTTTGTAGGAAAGTGTATGTAGTTCTTAATTTCTTTTTGTCCAGCATGGCTTATATTTAAAGGCACAAGACTTGTGGATGATGTATTTGATGTTCTTGCGTAGTCTGCCATTACCCAACTTTGTGTAGTCGATGCTGTGATAGGAAATTAAGATGTTCTGTTCCTATAGAAGTATCGACAGACCGAAATTCCAATGCTCGAAGATATGGCAAAAATTAGGTTGTTATAAAAGCAAAAAATATTCATCAAAATTAATTATTATCACATACAACTCTTGAAGCATTTTTCCAGTTTTATTTTGACTTCGATAAAAATTCCTCAACTCGACTGATCTCAGAAAAATTTGTCATTCCTCAAAGCAAATTATCATTTGTTGATTCGCTATTATATTCCAAAGAAGCTACTTGCTTACTCTGAATATTTTTAAGATACCATAAACCTCCTCACACAATCTAGAGGACCTTTGATGTTTCAATTAAGATAACTCTAACTTCAAAGGAAAAAATAACCTTTTGATATAAAAAAAAAACTCCTACACCATGTTTATTATGCCATCACAGTTCAATGTTATTGCTATACACTAATTTTACACATCGTTTTAAAATATATCCCAGCTTTAATGCCCTCTTAAATGGTCTATAAAATTGCTATAAATCTAAGTGCCTGGCGCTTGGTTCATGTTTCCTGTTTCACTAGATAAAATTTGAGTTCGACAAGTGTTTTTTTTTTTATGTATAGCCATATGATCATCATACACAGAAGCTAATTGTTTATTTTACTACTGTCTGTGTAATAAAACCAAAATATAAGAGAGATTGAGAGTGTTCTTCCCCTCCTACACTTCAATCGTTTGGACTTTGTTCTTTTTGATGATACTAATACTATTACGTAAATATATAAACGTAACTCTAAAGAGCTCTTAAATCCCTTTTATATTATATGCACCGCATTTAGTTTGTAAGGAGAGAGAGAAAGAAAAAAGAAAAAAAGAACGACATATCGTCACAGTTTGTGTTTACAATACGTTCGCATCATCAAGTGTTTTAAAAGATATAAAAAGGATATAAAAACTTCAAGTAAATTGTGAGGCAGGATTTATGTATGGGCCATGCTGTTGAAATTCGGTCAGAATGAAAACGTTTACTTATATTATATTCTTATACAGGCTGTAAGAACGGAAGTGGCATTTCCCAAAAGGTTGTGGTTTTTATGGGCTTGTTATTTGGTTGTAAAATGACGGTGGTGGTAAACTATTAAATTTTGATTTTTATTAAAATTAACTTTATGTCATTATTGACTGTGAAATGGAAACATGTTATAAATGTGTCTTAAGATTTGATGAATAAGGATGTTTTATAGGAATATTATAACATTGTTCATCATAAAGTAACACTCATGGGGATCATAAAAATTGTGTCCTCAATTGTTAAGCTTTAGGATAGGCAGGTACCTCCAGAAAATTTACGATGTCAATAAATACTTACAGTGGTCGGCATAACTATTTTAACAGATGTACATCTCTTGCTCTCATGACAATAATTTATAACGGTTAAAGTTTGAAGAGAGTAAATCGATTACAAGTTAATAAGCATGTTATAATAGATCACGTGATGGTCAAACTCAGTCATTTGAATGGTGTTCTGCTGCAAGGCTGCTCTTTTTGTATTTAAAGTGCTATTTTCTGAGTGACAAAACTATTTTGACGGATGTTCTTCTGTATGCTTGGTAAGTTAAAATAATTTTTTTTACAAATTTAAAGCATATATCAAAAAGTTGAATTCATTAAGGCTCCGATTTGTGCAAAAATGGTTGAAACGGCAGAACTAAGTATTGAGGTTAGAGCATCTATTGTCGCAAGATTTAATTCCGGCGTGTCTATTAAACAAATAAGCAGAGAACTGAATTTATCCAGACAAACCGTACACTACCAAATAAACAAACATAAAAGAACGAATTCTGTACAAAATCTACCACGGAAGGGTAGAAAACGAAAAACTACTCTAAAAGAAGACAGGCACATTTTGAGAGAATTCACCAAAAATCCTGCATTGACCCCTAAAAGCTTGGAGCTTGAAATGAAATCCCTCCAAAAAAGTTCCGTTAGTAAAAGAACAATTCGCAGACGTCTCAAAGAATATAATTTTGGGACGTATACCGTAAGAAAGATATCATTTATAACTCCTAATAACAAATTAAAAAGATTAAAATTCGCAAGGGAATATGTAAATAAGCCTCTTAGCTTCTGGAACAACGTTTTATGGACTGATGAAAGTTCCTTTGAGTTTCATGGATCACCTAGAAAGTAATCTGTTCGAATGCGGAAAGAAATGCATAAAAAGATTGCTCCAGTTTTGCAGACCATGTCCCATGGTGGTGGATCAGTAATGTTTTGGGGTTGCATTTCTGCAAGCGGTCATGGGGACCTAGTCTAAGATCCAATTCCTATTTCAGTTTTGCCAAAAAAATCTTTAAAATATCAAAATAACAAGATATTCACTCTGTCAAAATAGTTATGCCGACCACTGTAAAAGAAGCATTAAAAATTGTTGATTGTAATAATTATAAATAGTTAACCCCCTTTTTAATAAATCACAAACAACGATGAGTTAGTACCTACCTGTCCAAGAAGTTTGCTTGTGGTTAGACGTGTTCATCTAGGAAGGGCCGGCCGTGGAAAAGAACGTTCAGAGTCACATTTTCTCGATTCTTTGTTATTTCAATTTTAAGCTTTCAAGTGTGAAAAACTGGGCTTTCAATTTGTAGTAAACAGTTTATCGAAGGCACATTTTCTAAAAATGAAACAAAAAGAAAATGCATTTGAAATGTAAAACACAAAAATGAAAACAAACAGAAATTCAAAAAAAACAATGGACTCTAATCAATGTTTCAGCGTAAATGTACACATCTTGACCTTTTCCGTTTTTATTTTTTTCCGTTTTTTTTCCATTTTTTTTTGTTTGTATTTAAGAGGCCTATTAGATGGCAGAATAATTTAATTTTCAACAAAAAAGGAATATGATCGTTCTTTCCCGTGGCCCTTCATTTTTATGGGGCTTCATCTTCACGCTCAATTGCACTCACTTCCCTTATTTTTCACGGTCTTGGAAACGCTAAGAAAAGCTTCTAAATGACCGATAATACGGCTTTCGTAGGAACAGGTCCACCGGTAATCCGGAATGTAGGTTTATCTCAGCAAGCGATATAACAAATATTTACATCGTTTTGGAGAAAGTAAGATTATTGCACTTGGACTTTATTGCACTCTTGAAGGTGCAACAAAGTCCAAAACAGTTTTGGGGTTTATTTCACTCTTGAAAGTGCAATAATGACACAAGACTTTATTGCATTTTACTATTATGTCACATATTAGTTGATGCAGCCCCTCAGGGCCAGGTCCCTTTACCCTTCACTTGAGACAAAAATAATGCGAACCCGTGAAGACCACCCACAGTCCCTATACTATTTGTCACAAAAAAGTTCTTGATGCAGCCCTTAGAAATGCTAAAGAAGCTTTGAACGCACCCAACCACACACCCACCCCAAATATATCTCACTTTAACATACTCGAGATCTAAGGTGTATCGAAAAAGCCTTTCAAAATGAAAAAGTATTTAAACTTCTTGCGACTAAACTGAGCGTCGTAACCCTTCCAAAGTTGACCTCTTCAAACGTATTTTTTGGCTAACTAATAATTTTAGACAATTCAAATTGCATATTCATGATCTAGGGAGTGCCCTTTTTTAATCAATGTACATGAAAAGATTTTGTATCCTTAGACACGAATTTCGACTGAACTAAGCGTCGTAGTTTTGGACTTTATTGCACTTTCAAAAGAGCAATAAAGTCCAAAATTTCATTTTGGATTTTAATACATTGGGCTTTATTTCATGGCACTCTTTCTCATTGAAAATAAGTGTATTTGGTGTTTGGTTTTTATGATTTTTTTCTTCTTTGTATTACCTTTCAATACAAGTCGTATTATATAGATTCAAGTCTTTCTGTAACCATGACTAGGGATTGTAATGGTACGGTGGATGTAGTGCTTGATTGCTTACTCAGAGGTACGCCCTGAGAAGCAGTCTTCAGATTTTATGAGGTGAATAAACAACTTAATTTCAAATCTACTTTACCAGAAAAAATTCTATCCTATCTTTCTATTTTTTCTTACTAGGGCAGTGCAAATCGCATTTAGAAGACCTTACAGGCATCGCCTAATGTTAACAAAAAAAAAAAAAAAAATACGAAATGGTAAAAGAAACTAACCCTTCAAATAAATACTGGTGTGCCGCAAGGCTCAGTTTTGTCTCAAATTTTATTTCTCATTTTTATACATATTTACCTTTCGTATGAGCAAATTGGACCTAATAAATATATAGTTTTATCTTATAAGAAAAATGTAACATAAAATAAAAATAATTTTTCAATTTTTTTTAATCTGGGTGTTCAGGATTTTTGGTTTTCTATATTTTGGGTCTTGGGATCGTTTTTGATGACTGAACAGTGAACAGTGTGTTCACAATCTTTACTAAAGCGGTACTAATTTCAAAAAAGAAAATTAAATAACACTATTTTGTTGCTTCGCTTAAGAGACCTCTGCCATTTTTTTTATTCTCTATATGAATGCAGAAAATAACCATAAACACTTCTTTTTCAGTCAAAATGCACAATATGACAGAGTTAAAAGCCGCATTTTTTGGGTAGAAGAAAGGCCAATCTAAAATTTGATGTGTATTTTAACTTTTATTTCTGTCAAATATGGTGCATTTTGACTGAAAAAGAAGTGTTTATGGTTATTTTCTGCATTCATATAGAATGCGGTGCATCTTACCTCCATTTTAAAGATGGCACCCGACATTTTTTAGATAGAGATGAGTTCGGACTAAAATTAATGTATATCTTAGATTTTAACTCAACAAAAATTGATACTTTTTTTTTAAATCAGAATTATTTGGGTGTGTTTTTAATTTGAATAGGGTTGCCACACTCTCAGCTTTACCTTTTTAACATTATTTTTTATTTTGTACCTATATTTATCTTTTGTTTGGCATAACTAACATTCTCCTTTTTCAATAAACTTTTTTTGTGTTCAAACAGGGTTGCCACGTTGATGCACCCTTTTTAAAAGTGGCAACCCTCTATTTTTACTTTCAGTATCAACTTATCTTTTATTTGACACCAATTTAAATCTATATAACCTCTTATAAGCTAAGAAATCCGACGGTCGCCGCTTGGACTAATAGGTAAAAAACATGTGGTTTGTTCTTAAAATAAAAATTGACATCTTTAAAAAAAATCGTACCGTCCACAATTTTTATCACATTTTAATATATGATATCTCATTCTATTTATCAGACGTAGGACAATAAAAGTAAAGTTACAAATACAATTTTTTTTAATCCGAATATTGCTTAAAACGGTCTTGAATGCTTAAAAAATAGGAAAAAATATGTATTTTTGAGATTTAACCCAAAAAATCTACAAGAAGTTTTGAAGTTTTATTGCAAAAGTGCATATTTTTAAAAAGTGCGTATTTTTTTCTGTGAACAAATCTAATATTGGAAAAAAATGACCTAGTAAAAAATTTTGAAACACGGGAAACTTCAAAAACTGTTTTTTGGCCATAAGTTGAGATTTTGAGGGTGTATGGAAGTTTTCAAGTATCATAACGTGATCTCCTCAGTCATACCTATAACCTCTGATAGGTCATTTCAAAAGTAATTTTTCACTGTAGCACAATGTAGGTAATCTTTGTTTAAAAAAAAAATTGTCAAGTGTTGAATATGTATGGGATGGATTTTCAATTTCACTAATCAAATCTTACATTGAAAATTCCAATTGGCAATCCTTTGTGCTGGCATTATAATAGCCAATATCTACCTGAATTTCATGATTCTTTTTCAAATTACGGCTAACTTTTATCTACCTATCTATATAATTTTGCAAAAATTTAGTTACACAAAGACAAAATACATAAAAACATAACCCAAAAATAAAACGAAAACACAAACAAAATCAGACAGACACTGCAAAATGGAAAAACGGAGTCATCGTCTTGTGTGCTGTGCTGATGGGTTTTATAATGATGGTGAATTCACCACAATAAGGAAGAGGAGGGGTAAGTTATAATACAACAAAGAACACGATGGCCACCTATCTTATAAGATTTAAGATTGTCAACCATGTTTTTATTGCTTACTTGGTTTTGTGTGGCATGCACTAACACTGACTGACTATACCATCCGTTTTCTCTATACTCAACTCATACATACGGTACAAGAGGTTAAAGTATTAATGGCCGACATGCGGCAAAAATCCGACATTATTATTATTTTTGTTTGTCCGTCTATTCGTGTTTTTTTTTTTTTTTTTTGATGATGAGGATGACGAGGACGAAGACCATAAAAGGAATGGGGGAAAGAGGAAAATGTAGTTCATCGTACCGTGTGCGACCGAGGCGACACTCATAAGATAAACTCTTAAGTCCACGTGAAGTATCTAAATATCTGCATTTCTTGTGGATGAATGCACTGCACATACCTTAGCTTACAGTGGGTTAGGAACCTAGGTAAGGTAGGTAGATATATTTTACTTCTACACCAGGATTAAACCAGAGTCGTAGATTATCGTGATTGCATTCATAGATAACTTTTAGTTTTGACTTTATTTTCTTCATTTTTTACTGCTGTTGTTGGTGTAGTTTCGTGCGCTGGATTAAATGAATGACCAAAACGGGATTTATACTCGCCTTTGGAGTGGATGACAAAAACCAACGATATAGTGAACTGCTCTAAAAAAGAACAACAAGAAGGATTAAATTTTATATTAAGTTATACATCTTTGGCTTTGTGTTTTATTTTATTGTATTTCTCATACCTAAACGTGTATTGTATAAGGGTCATTAAGGAGTTTAATTTATTCGGATGCTTTTTGTTTTTCTTACCATACTGTTGTGTGGAAGGAGATAGAGCTATTAACTTGAGGTTAACTAAATTAATAAGGATGATAATGTCGTAATTAAGATTTGCTATAGGAAGTTTATAGGTAATTATTGGCAGGTATCCATCCCTGATGCACCTTAAACCTTATCTATACCTAACTTAGGAGACCTTAGAAGTTATATGAGGATAAGTGTAGATACTGCACAGCGTATAGGTATTGCAATTCGTATTTCTTTATTACTTGCGATATGGGTACCATATATCAAGTTATGCATTCGTACAAAAAAAAAAGTTGAGATAACAATCACATGACATTACGATGATAGAGAATGAGAAAAAGTGGGTCCGACAATTCTGTCTGCCTGTCTGTCTGTATGTATCAGAGACCACAGCCTAAACGGTTGGGTCAATTTACTTCAACAAACTTGGTATGTGGCGTTTTTGGAGACTATCCCCACACGTTTTTTGATTCTTTTTTTTTGACCAAAAATAACGGTACCTGTCATATACCGGTTTTAGAAAAACTCATTTTCTTTAAAAACAGTGATTAAAAACATCATGATTATTTCTTAGGGTAAGGTCTATCTTTAAATGAGAACCATTTTTTTTCAAAAACCGTTATTAATGGACCTGCCATAGAACCGTTTTTTTAAATTCTGATTTTCTCCTTCATGACTTAATCAATTTCAGCCATTTTTTTCACATGGATGCTTTCAAGTTGTAGTAATAATATTTAGTAAAAAAAATTTCGAAAATTATTTTTTTGGATTTTAAAAAATAAAAATGAAATTTTTAAATATTTTTTTTTCAAATTTTAGTTTTTAGATGTTGATAAATAATATCTTAAAAATGGCGTACCAATTTTTTTTTATAAAAGTCCTTGCTAAATTTTATACCTATGGAAAAAAAGTTTTTTTTAAAAAACGGCTCTAACGATTTTCAATTTTTTTTTCTAAAAATGTATTATTATAGAAGAAATCAAATTGCACTTTGATTTGAGGTTGAATTCATTTAAGATCTGTTTTAGTCATTTGAAAATCGAATTTTATGCTTTTTTATTTGTTTTTTTTTTCTAAGATTACATTTACAAATTTTTAATTAAAAGGGCTTAGCATAAATAGTAACTTTATCTTCAAGAGCAAGTACGTGCGACACAGTCGTGCATTTTATTTAACATCTTCTAGCATATTCCTTCAATGATATAAATTTCGATCTACTAACTAAGTTTTATTTTAGTCACTAATTTTCATCACACTAATTTTCAGCACACGCTCATTCTCATTGTCTTAGCCTACAATTCTCTCTATGCGATATAGAAGTTAGTAGCTAGTAAGGATATTTATATTCCTGTACCTACCTATTGGCGTGTATTTATTAACGGTCCGAAATATGGTAAGCTTACGCAAGCATTTTAAAGAACGCTCTTTGTGAACGCTGTGTGAATGAATCAGCTGTTCGTTGAATGACAAAGATTTTGTTTACAATCTATAAAATTATTTCCTCCTTCGGAAATGTTAAAGATTTTAAATAATATCAATGTTTCTGAGGACAAGGAAACTTCTTTATTGACTCGACGAAATATATCCGGAACTTTTCCGATTAATAGTTTTAGTTGGTAAATATTATTTTCTTTTAGCTCGAAAAAGCATTTATTTGGTAGGTACACTTTGAACACTTTGAAAATTGAAAAAAAGTTATTACGACCTCTAAAACTGATTGTTTTCGGCTCATCTTTGGAGTACCAATATTTTACATGTTTGGGAACAATTTGAGCGAAGTGCCTTTGAAAAAATTAAAATCCATTAATAACTCCGCATCAGGCATGTAGACATTTTTTCGGAAAGAAAGCAATTAAAAATGTTTGTAAAAAGTTTGAAAGTGCAACATGTTCTAAAAAATTAAAGGAAAAAATAACAGTTTTTACAAATTTAGTTTGAAATCAAATAGTTAACGTAAAATTGCATTTTAGCTCTTTCTTCTTGTTCCAAATAAGTGCATTCATGGCCAAAGTTGATTGAAAGACATGAAGCTAATTTGTTAAATTTTAAGATATAAAAATAATTTTCATTATTTTATTTTTTTCTTTATTTATGCTAATTTTCGTAGTTTGAAAAAAAAAACTAGAATTATGATCTCAGAAGAACATGATTGAAATTATTTTGTTAATATGATTGATTGTGTTATAGTCAAGAAATAAAAGTTTGTAAACGCCAAAAGTTCAAATTTCAGGTATTTCTGACAAAACCATCTTCTACTTTTCATATAAGAAATTCAGAAAAACTTCAATTTTTTACTGGGGTCTGGGCCAGGAGATATTAGATTTTTTTTTTTTATTTTTTTCAATGATGACTCGTATTGATTTTTAAATTAAGAATTAAAGTTTTTCTTCAAAAATTTTGCTAAGAAAAAAAACTTTTTTCTAATATTTAAATTTTGTTTTCTATTTTAATTGCACATTTGTAAAGAACATCTCTGGCAAAGGAACTAACAAAATTGAGACTACCAATGTTATTCTAATGTTCGTATTATTTATCGTTTTGTTATGCATGTGTCATTTAAGTTCTTTCAAAATCGTATCTTGACCTCACTCAGTGAGTCTTTGTTAATGTAGTTGTGTGCTTTATAAAAAAAAAAGAAACAATCATACTACAATCTGATTTACCTGGAAAAAGAAATATATGCCTCGCCAATTAATCAAACAGAAAGACCTGAATATGTTTTAAAATTATTAGTGGCCCCCAAAATGAATAAAGAAAAGTTATCCAAGCCAAAGAGGCACCTTAGATATAAAGATACCTACACCGTATACGTAAACCTTAACAAAAAAACCGACTAACAAACACAAAATAATGTGCGTGTATATCGTATACGCCATTATAATTTGATATGGAGAAAAGGATATGGTTGGTATGTGGTAAAAAATAATAAAAAAACACAAGCTAAAGCAATAATTTAAAGAAAAAAGGAACAAACGTAAGAGAGCCATCGGCTTCTTGGGAAATCGATCTTAAATTCACAAAACGAGTTTTTTTTCTGGATGATTTAATGCGTCACTACAATTTGGAATGATTTTACAAAGTATGTAGCGTAAAGGTATCCGTATCTTTATATTTTCTTAATGGCCGAACAGTTTTGAGCTGGCTTGTTTTTTTTTTTTTTTGTTCTTTTATTTGAAAAAAAAAAGTAACACGATGCCTTTCATTATTGGTTATTAGTTACCTGTTGTAATTTTAAACAATTATTATTCATTCTTCAACACTTCAAATTGCTGAATCGTTTCAGGCTAATAATCTCTCTTTCTCTCTCTTTCTGAAAACGATTAAGCAACTATTCCCATTAATTATATTATAGATACCATTATTTGCCAACAGACCTTTGAAATATGCCAAGATTCTCAGTAATGGCTTCAACGGTAACGATTGTCATACAGCTTTTTCACTATGATATTTCGTTATGAAAATTTTTATTTTGAAAAAAGTAAGAACAAAGGTAAATAGGTTTTTGAAATTACGTTTTTCAAAATCAGATTTTTCATAACTCAAAATATTGGGACGTACTTGAAAAATTGAGTTTTTTTTATTCTTACAGCGCAGCGTGTCAAAATTGGTTTTGTAAAATTTAATTTTGAGTATCAAAAGATTTTCAAAACTTTGGTTACGAGATAAATATTCTCATGGCATAATGTCCAGACTAGGCCACAATTTTTCTTATTTTTTCCCCGTATCCTATCCAGAAATTTTAGATCATCATCATCATCGGCTCGACAACCGGGGTCCGATCCTGGCCTCTTTCAACAAGTCTCTCCACCTATCCCGGTCTCGAGCCGACGCCATCCAGTTGCGCACCCCAAGGCTTCGGGCGTCCTGGCCTACGACATCTCACCAGCGCAAGCATGGTCTACCACGCTGCCGTCTACCATAGAATGTACCGCAAAAGACTTTCCGAGCAGGTTCCTCTTCGCTCATACGAGCTAGGTGCCCTGCCACCGGAGTCTACCGATCTTAATTTTTGACTCCAAGATTTGCTGTTAAATCGTTCAATACTACGGTTATTAATGAAGATAACATAACAAAATTTCAGTACCAGTAAAGCAAACATCTCTAACATCATCATTAACTGGAAGTTCTTTTAAGGTCCATTTATCGGTTGAGACATTATAACATTGCAAGCAGCAATAAATAATTAAAGTCGAAAATATAAAATAATAAAAAAAAACATTATGACCCATTGTTCTGTTTAAATTGTTTGGTCTGTACAGTGGTAGTAAATCATTTCAGAATTAAAAATCTCCATCGAATCAAAAAAGTTCTTTTAGGCGGTGTATTCGAAACCGTTTTAATTTGCCAGTTGTCTATCACATGGCATTGAAGGCAAATCAACCCATTGAAAAGTTTTCAAGTCTAGGAAATGAACGCTTTTTGGTGTTAATTATTGGTTTTGAGTTTTGCCTTCAAACCACAAAAAGTTTTTTATCAATCAAAATCTTCGAATAAAGAGATTATTTTTTAAAATAAGTCAAGATCTTCAATTTTATCTATAACCAGTTTCCATTTTACTGATTAAGTTAAAGATTCTAATTTCATAGCGTTTGTTTTTTGCCTTAGTAACTGTATTACTATCTTGAACTAAATTAACATGCTTTCTTGGCTCAGTAAGTAAAAGTTGAAGGAAATTTTTGATCTTCATTGATTCCGGTGACAGATAATATTGAAGGATCAAAGAACGGTGTCCAACTGACGAACTCGGGCGTTGGAAAATGATAGAGAACCATTGAAAGTAATTCCAATAGCAAATGTTGTCGATTAACTTTATCACACTCAATCCAAGCTACTAAGCTTAGAAATACCTTGCTCTTCAAACTCTTTATTAGTATTTTTGTTGAACAGTAAATCTTTGAGCTTACTTTCATCAAGAAGTAGAAACTCAGTTTTCTTATTTGATTCTTCAAAAGTAGTGTGCAAAATGATATAAGTTCTATAAGTTCGTTGGTCAAGTATAAAAATTGGAAGCAGTTGCTAGTATTGAGATTTCTTTCAAGAAAACCAAGGTATCCATCGACTGGATTTTGCATTTCCAAAAACAATGAGTTACGAAAAAAATGACTCAAGACTAAAACTGAGTTCAATTGAACCGGAATACATGTAAGTAGTCAACTATCAACTAATGTGACGAACCTTTGATATCTATGGTCTGATGCGATCATTGCAATTCAATATCGAAGAATTCTTCTGCTTTATAGAATTGCAGTAACTTTCTAGAAATATTTGTTGTATGCTGATTGTTTTTAAAAAATTATAGTTTCGTTTGCTGTTCAAGTCAATCAATGTTGAAGAACTTGAGGTAGACATCGTAAAACCCTTCATTTGTTGATAATAGCAACAAAAACAAAAGAATAGAAGTAGAAACTTATTCCCCACATCAATTCAGTTACAATTCAATAAAATCATTCGCCAAACCAATATTTATCCTTCTATCAGGTCACAATCAAGTACATTATTATTGCTATTCACAATCATAATAATAGAGAACCATTTAAATTTATCCTCCTATGCGTAAACTTGCTATACAATAAAATTGAACTCTGGAGAATTTCATTGCAATTGAAATGATATTCATATAGCCACCTCTTAACCATACAATACAGCCTCCAATTGAAATGCGATTACCAACTGCGCCGCGAAAAACACTCGCGCTGTATATTTTTAGAAAAACAAAAATAAAAAACATTATATTCAGTTGCACTCACTTGCTAAATGCGTAATTATATAGCACATAGGACGCGGACGCGACTGGCATAATTTTCTTGGCAATTCTTGAATGCATATACCTACCTCTTCGGTCCGTAATATTATTTCATTTTTGCTGTTTTGGGTGGCAGGAGCGGTCAACTTGTTTCTTGCTGCCGCCACAATATGCGAATGTATATCGACTTCTTTAGATTGCACGTCTGCAATTATTAATACGATCACTTACATGTGCCAGCATCGCATCTTGCCCCAAAATGGGGTTATCGAACTAAAGTTAATCGATTTCATATTTTTTTTTTTTGCTTTATTTCACCAAATTATTATATATTACGTTAAACGATGTTCACTTCATTTTGCATGCGCGCAAAATCATGAGTGTGTGTGTTGAGGGTTGCCATATAATTTATTGTATAACTAAACTTTTGAAAGAGATAAGACAACCAATAACAAAAAAAAAGCTTAAAAATATAGTTTTTCCATTGTACGCCTTGCAGTTTATCAACCTATAATTTTTGACCGATGCATCTTGCAGGGAAAATAACAAAGAAATGAATAAAAAAAAATGGAAGGAAAAGAAGACAAAAAATGCAAGTTGCGTGCAGCATCAATTTCTCTGCGTGTGAGGCTTCTCAATTGCACTCAGGACACTCAAGACTTCCAGTCCATTGATTTATTTACCCCATAATTTGTTTTTGTAAAAAACAAAAAATGGAGATTCGATCAAACACGCGTTGGTATATAAAAAGTTGATACAGGCGCGCACAAACCGCGCACCGAGTGCGAAGATTAAAGGGCTAAATGGAGGAATTATAACCTGACCCGAAGACTGTTGGCCATTTTATTACTTTTTTTTTTGTGTTTTTCATTCTGTTCTGTGTAAGTGGGAACCCTTTTAATGGAGATTAATTACTAGGACAACACCGGACTTCAAGTACTGACCGTCTAATTGATTATTGATTCACATTGCACACTGCACACCCATGATAACGAGGACTCATACGTGGCCAGTGCCACTAAAGTGGCAAACAATTTAATAGTTTCTTCCGCTGTTGTGTATAGGGTCTGTCATTATAACAGTTATTAACACAATGCCATGGTGTTGATGAAATGTCCGTCCGCTTGCATTGCCCACAGCTTAATTTGACGCCTCTTGCTTTAGTGCAGTGCTTTGATGCAGCTGTAAAGGTTTAGTATGGGACTGAACAAAAGCAGGGACGTACTTATACAAAACATTGTAACCTTGGTCAGTAGTTGACCAGTGTTAGGACACTATACTAGAGCGCAAAGGGGTTTGGAAAAAACGGAACTTTAGTGACCTGTCCATCAGAAGTCTATAAAAAAGTTCTATGCAGCTGATCAGAAATGTAATTTTGAAACACGACTGACATATGGAATTTGAGAAATTTCGTGACAAATACGCTCCTGTCCTTATACTTTCCCAAATTCAGCTGAACACAGAGTTTGGTGTTGCGGTTTGCTTTAAAAGAGTTTCCTAAAAGGCAATCTGCTTGACCAGCACTAGGAAATAAATTCAGTGTAGTAGAGTGGGAAGGTGGTTGGAATGGTTGAAATAACATGCGTTTTTATGCGACAGTTTACTATGAAATAATAATTAAACGAAACTACCACCAATAAACAGGGTGTTTCATAATTATCAAAAAAGGGGAATGTAATGATTTTAACTTATAATATACACAGTGCCAATTTTAATATACTTTGTAAGCACTATGGTTTTTGATGGGGGAGGGGGGGGGGGATTTTCTGTTGGATGATGATGATGGGGACTATAGTTGATGCACTTAATGTAGGTCGCGTGTGGTTTTTTTATGCGGAGAAGGCTTTTTACTCATTTCTTTCTTATTTTTTTGTTGGTATGTTGCAGGATTTGTAATTAGCTTATGATGGTGTTTTCGTTCGTGCTTGCAACGTATTGCGTATGGAGTGTGATATTGCAGTAATTTTATAGGAAAATTGCGTGCGTGATAACGATTTGTAGATAGCGGTGTGGCTGTAAGTCGTTATAGTTTGATATATTTCATACTGCCTGCGATATACCTTACTATGATTTTGAAAGTAAATATTTGTAAAAGATTGGAACTATAAATCAAAAAAATGTATTTATTTTGTCGATATAAAATGTATGAGACTATTTACAATTTTTGGTAAATATTGATAGAAATATGTTTGAAGGATGGCTATACGCTACATCTGAAAACTCATCATAAATTAAAGCCAAACTTATGAACATTTATATCAAGTATATAAAGATTTAATATTTTAAATTAAACAATTCGGAATTAATATTATCTAAGTAGCCAAAAAGAAAGAAATTTGCAAAGTTAAGTCCAGTAAATAGTGGGGCCTGCTAGCTCGAAAATGTCAAGCTGCCGGAAAAAAGAACCAAATTTTTTCTAGGGATTGCTTAGGTGCTTAGCTTTAAATTTTTGATAGGTGCCACCCTATCTGGCGGCCATCTTCGAACGAAAACCGCCATTTTGAAATATCGGTATATCAGAAACATGTCAGCTTCTAGATCGCTTAGGACCACAAAGTTTGTATCTAAGAATAACTATTTTGGGTCAAAGAATAAAAATACATAATTTGGTGGGGGCCATAAATCCCCAAATGATTTCCCTTTACCCAGCTTCTCGTAGACGGCATTGATGTTTCTGTAAGCAAATGTTCTGACTGTACTAAAATCTACAGACATTTTGAAATCTGCACACCAGGTTATAAGATGATGGAACTTGCAAATAAAGATAACCACAACTATCGTGTTAACAGTTCAAACCATACAATTACTACAACCGTTCAACAGTGCATCTTGCAAGTGCACAAACAGTCTGGTGTCCGTTTCCTCATGGTCTCATGATAACATGGTTCTATTACTTGTCCGGAAATTTGGCATCAATTGTGGCCAAAATATCTGTAATTTCGGGATATTCAATATTTGCCAATTTTTTTCAAAAGCACTCAATAAATTCCCGTTTGTTGCTGGGGTCCATTTAGTTGGGAGCTTCTTGCGTTTTTTTTAAATTTTTTCCTGACACCCTTAGCCGTTGGCACAACAAAATTTCTTCAGTATTAGTCTATTTCAAGATATTCAAGAAGATAATTCGGCGTATGCAGAATATTCGTCAGATCTGAATTTCCGACTTTCAGGAGCGCACACTTCCATCGTCAAATAATGGGATGTCGGAAAATTATGATTCTAATGGCTGAAGAATGTCGTCATTTCACTCTCCCTCTTCTTCCGACACATGTATTTAGTATATATATTTGCTGAAATAGCGGCCTTATTTCCAAAATGACCACCAGATGGAGTGGCTCCTATCTAAAATTAAAAGCTAAGCACCTTAGTAATCCGTAAAAAAAAGGTGATGGATTTGTTCGGCATGTTAACATTATCGAGCTAACTTATTTCACGTGTTTAAGCTTAGTCCCTATAGTTCTGGGAGATTTCATGAACCCCATGCTCCCTGATTCATTTGGAAACTTTGCAATGTTATTTCTTGACCCAAAATTTGTACAACTAGAAACCAAAATTGTCGTCGAGCTGACTGGCTCCACGTGTTTAAGCTTTTTCTTTGTGATTCTGGGGGGTTTCGGGCCCCCAACGCTCCCTGATTCACTTGAAAATGATCTAATTGAATTTCTTGACCCAAAAATTGTATACTTAGAAACCAAGTTTGTGGTCCTAAGTGATCCAGAAGCCGAGATATTGCTGATATACCTACATATATTTCAAAATGGTGGTTTTAGTTTCAAGATGGCCGCCAGATAGGGTGCTCTTATCAAAAATTTAAAGCTTAGCAGGTACGCACTACGCATTCTCTAGAAAAAAATTGGTGCTTTTGTAGAACAGGTTGCCATAAACCTCAAATTCGGAGCTGACAGACCGGACTAAAGCAAAGAAAAGTAAATAACAGATAAGAAGAGTAAAGTCAAAGTAAAAGTCAATTAAAATACAAGCTACCTATTTTTTTTTTTTTTTTTTTTTTTTGAATAGGTGTATTTATTGAAAAAAATCTAGATCAGAACAGAAGAGCACAAGTGCGTGAAAACTGTCAGTACAAAAAAGAAAAGAAAGCTGTAAAGATTAAAATCTAAAAATTATGTTTTTCTTTTTTTTAATTATTTTTATTCCAAACACACACATGACGTTTCACACATTTCACTAACTTGCTCTACCTCAAAAGTAGTACACAGTTTTAAAAAACTTCATAGCACAAAGTAACAGATTGTAGAACAGTAGGGACCAAGATTTGTTTTCATGGAACAGAAAAACCTGTACTTTTCTGATCTTTTTGTTCTTTTCTGTTCAGAACAAATTCATAAAACAAACTTAATATTATAATTTATAATTTAAACTTTAATTTTATTTGAAAAAACCTACCTGAGGGCAATATGGTGAACCTCTGAAGGCAATATGGTGCACAGCTTTTCATTTTCATTCAGAATTTTCACATCCATCATAAATTTTTATAATTGAAGCACAGAAGTCATGAAACAACTTATCCCAAAAGATACTTTGAATCCTTTGGCCATAATTTGTTGTTGTCGTGTAATATTTAAAATAACATCAGGGACAGTTTTTTTCTCCACAAGTTGGAAGAACAAAATCGATAACGCAGTCGCGCCATAATGCCCTTATGTGATCAAACGTGACTGGAACAACATTTCTTTAATTATTTCAAATAGCATTTAAAATTAACATCAACAGCCCAATAAGACTAAATTTAAGGGTTTGTTAAAGCTTCCATTATGGTTCTAATTTATTCCCTCCACGTGTTAAAATAAACTTTTAAGTTATTGCCACAATGCCATAGTAAATCAAAAACTAAAATAAAACAAAAAGTTTATATTCCCGGTATCCAAGACTGAAAAAAACACTCAACATACCCAAAAGCTTGTTATGTATTTATGCCTACTCAATATGCAAAAAAGCCCCGCTTATGGATTGTAAAGTTTTTGTTTTATTTTTTTTCTTTTTTTTCAAAGTTTATTTGAGACATTTAAACTCCGTTGTGGCCAATTTCATTTCGTGATTCAATTCACACACTGTTCACATCGAAGTTAGGCAAATATGAAACCGTAAATTACGACTTGGACATGCGGGGCACTGAAATGAATTGGTATGGTCAGCCGAAAGCGAAATCGTAATCGAAAACCATAAAAAAAAAAAAAACAAAAAAAAAAAAGAAGAAAACCTCCCACAAAGTGATATGGCGGAAACTTAACAAACAAAAAAAAATACCCGAATCACACACGAAATGGAAATATAAAATTTATTTACTCAAAGTGTTGTTAAATTACACTAAATTGCTTAATTTCAATAAAAAGAAGCAAAATCCAAAAGTGCCCCGCAGCCTTAATGGCATCATTCAATTGGCAATTCCAGATATTTTTATGAATACTTTATTTGATATTATACGGACTTACGAGACAGTGACTACACGTTGAGCTACATATTCATAATACATTGATACAGTAGAGTCTCGCTAACTCAAAGCAATCCCAACACACCGCTCAACCTTAATATCAATACATTACATCTATTGACGACGGTGTGTCCTGGTAATTTCTTGGAGTTAAAGAGAATTATTCGCTTAGTCGCTTAGAACTATTAATTTATTTGTACTCTTATACCTATAAAAATTCCGTATAAATAAATTCAAATTCAAACCTCAAAATTCGAACAAAAAAACCCTCTGCGTCATCCGCCATTTTGGAAAAAGCGTTTTTCTTGATTTTCTTGATTGGCCGTAGTATTTTTGTTTAGTTTAGTTGGGAAAAATATTGTCTAATTGTTTTGTATAAGCAAATTTTTTGAACACATCCCTCTAATAAAAAGTTACTATCGAAAAACTGTTATTATTTTTAGAATCTGGAAAGAATACTTTTTAAAATAAAAAAAATTCTCTATAACATAGCTATTTTTGTAGATAAATGTTTTACTAATTTTATTGGAATATGTCCGTTTTAGCGAGTTTGTACTGTTAACATTGGAACATTTACAAAAAAAAAAAAAAAACTTTGCATAGTATCACTGGACAGTTGTTTTTAGAGACCGCCATCAGACAAAAATTGCTTCATCCGTATCTTAAAGTGCGCGGGCATTTTGCTTGGAGCCATCACAAATTACTCAGATAAAATATCTTGTTTTGTTGAAAATGAGAGACACTATGCGGATGGAGTACCACAGTACACAAAAACGATTTATTAACTCAGCTTTTGATCTTTTGCCATTTAATGGGCAATTTTCTAATTTTTAACGATTTGTTATTGAATAAAAATTTTATCTATAAATTATCTTACAATTTATTTGTTATTTGTTTTAACATTTCAATACTGAGAGGACTAGCAATATAAAAATTATAGTGTTATTTGTTTTATTTATTCAATTTACCACTACAATAGCTTTTTGTACAGGTAGATTTTAGATGAATGAATTAATTAAAAGGTCGGTCGTAAGTTTTAGTTTTTATTAGTTTTTATACACTGAATAAATTTAACGAAAAAATTGAGAAACCTGTATATTATTGCGATGACATGTTTTTGTTTCCATTTATTTAATATTTAATGAATTTTATTTAAATAATGGAATGTTTGAATGCATTATTTGGATGAGTATTTGTATAACTTTTGGCTAAGTGATAATGTTTTATATTTTTTTTTTTTTTTAAATAAAGAAAAAATCAAAGTCATAAATTCATCAAAACAATCGATTGTTTACTGTAGCTATCACATCGATAAAATATTTTTCTTGATATTGAGTATAATTTAGAAAGCAAATGGATTTTTAAATTAGTGCGCTTCATAATGATAAAATGGAATGTTTTTTTTTTTTTTTTTTTAAATCAATGTTATACACTTTGAATCAGTTGATTGAGATCAAATTTACAAATACTTTAGATATGTATATATTTTTAATCATGCAATGCTTTAAATTATCAATATTTAGGAAGTCATTTGCAACCTAATCGTAGGAATAATCTATTTAAAATTCGTTGATCTGTTACATTTTTGGTTGATTAATAAAAGGGAAACGAATGAACAAAAATATATTTCGGTAGGTTCTTGGCTGCGTGTAAGGTGAGCTGTCAATTCAATTCAAATATTTCATATATGCATGTAAGTATAATTGATATTTTATCAACCAAACCCTTGTAATTTGGTTTATTTTTGCGTTCGGCCAATTTCAAATGGTTTTTGATAAATTAATGTTAGATACTTCAAAAAATTATATAAAAAAATGTAAAAATTGCGGTAGATAATGTGAAAATAGCATTTTTTCCTTTCCTTAAATATACAGGCTCCTATATATTTAATTTTAATCTTTCTATTCATACCTTCATACCGGTTAAGTTTTACTAAAATTAAAAGCTATTTTGTTTACATGAAAATGATATTTTGATTTTTTTAACAGATTTGTGAGACATTTTATTTATACTATTTTTGATATATTATTTCATGATTTTGTGAAGCTTGTCGGTGTCTTATTGAAACAAATTGTATATCAAAATAATTGTTGACATTTTAAGTCAGATCTTTTGAATGGTACAATTAGTCAAAGGAGCATAAAAAGTGCATTTTGTTCGATGTTTTTCTGTAATATATCATTTACAGTCTATATGTTTTTTTATTTAATCAGTAAACTTTGTATGGTATTGTTTAAGAAAACAGACACATCTTGAAATTAAGCTAAAATTGTATTCAAAATTATCAAATTTTTCATTAAATTTTGTAATTTTAACGCATTCATTAAAAACATATTTTTACTTAACGACGTCTGTGGCAATGTTTAATAAAACAACTGTTCAATCTGTTAAAGTCCTACAACTAAAACTTAAGTTACAGATTTTAATATACAATGAAATTATGTGTTTTTATGTGTTTTTTTTTTCAATTTGTCTCTCTAAAATCATGCATTTTTCTGCTTTAAAATGTTTATGGCCTATCAAAAACACTTGGACCAACAATATTGTAGAACATGGTTTTATGAAATTCAAACAAATTTTATACCATATTGCAAAAGAATAAGAAAAATAAAATTTGTTTTGCTCTTAATCACCTTTTACTTATTTTTAAATAAAATTCTATCAAGAAATTACACCATGTGGTAGCCAAATATTTCAGCTAAATTTAAACACTTCATTATTTAAAATCCGACAAGAATCAAAAAAGTTACAAATTTTATGAGCGAACCATCATGAATCCATTTGTGAGCCAATGGTACCGTTCTCCACTGGTGACTGGTCGAAACTGACGACAAAAACAGACAATTTTGTTGAATTTTGTTGAATTTCGGATAAAACTCTTTTCAAGTTTGTGAAGCTTTAACAGCATGTACATACAGTTATGTGTGATATATCAAATTAAATTTTATAGTAATGCTCAGTAAATTTAAATCACAGTTTTATGAGTCTTATGTAAATAGCAATTAAGCCCTGCGTAAACAAAACTTTTTTTACCGTTATGTCGGCTCCAAGTTTGCACAAAAATGTATTTATTCAATATCCAATTGCGGTGTTAATTTCAAGTTTAAACATATAAAAACAAAAAAGATAAAAATAAAATATAGTTGGAAACGGTCTAAAAACTTGGACTGAAAAATCTTGTTTTTACTGTTATTCATTGAAAAAAATGTTTAAAAATCTAATTTTTTCACACGTTTATAGACAACACATAAGCATAAAAGTAATTTTGACAAATTATTTTTCCTGCTATTCCCTGATTTTTAAAATCAATTAAACCACCCACATAAACTCTCAAAAACGTATTTGTTTTTTAAAGCTCAAAAAGACCGTTATGGAGCATTTAATATGAAATCCGTAATAGACGCCTAATTTTTTTTTATTATCTTTCAATGTGCATAATTAGTTTTTCAATAAATTATTAACTTTATCCATAATTACATCATTTTCAAACATCTCAAAAAATATTTGATATTGGAAAATAATTTTTAACTTGAAAAGTTGAATTTTTAGAACTTTTTTTTTTTGATAAAACTCATCATTATTTCAATTTATCTATTAAATTAAATTTATTTCATAATTCTAGCCCTTATACTTTTCGAGATGTACACAAATTTTTTTGTTGTCTTTTCCCCCATTTTACCTTAACTTAACTCAAAAAATCCCGTCGTATCAGAGCCTTACATTATACCACCTATCTTTTGGTGCATTTAGTTTTTTCCTATCAGTTATAGTGTGGACAATGAATCAGTTAGAATATCAATAACAATGGCTGACATTTGCAATTTAATAAATATATTGTGTTTCACACAAAATGAAAAATTAAAAAAAAAAACAAACCTAGAATAAAATGTATGTGTGTTGTTACTCTTTTTCTACGTATAGTGTTTGTGTGAAAAAAAAAACAGTAATAATGGGCTGACAAAATCTATGTGTTATTACTGGTTTAATATTTTTATAATCGCCGGTAAAAAAGTATAACTTAAAAAAAAAAAAAAATAAGTTTCTTCACACGTGTGTTGACAACATTTAAATCTAAAAGTCCTTCTGACAAAATATTTTTCGCTTTGTTCTCCGATTTTTTGAATAAAAAAAAAAAACACTCAAGTAAACGTTTACAAACTTATATTATTTTCATGGCTCAAAAAACCCATTAAAAAGTGTTTTGAAAAAAATCTGTATAAGATAGGTACCTTGTACTTTTTTCATTATCAATCAATAAGTATAATTAGTTTTTCTCAAAAAAATCTAATTTACTCACAATAACATCCTTTTTAAAGGTCTAAAAAAATATTTTACTTTCAAAAAAAAATTAAAGTTACATATCTCGTAAATTCTTACATTTCATATTGAGCCAAGACTATCCATCTTTTGATAAATCTTCCAAAATTAATTTAATAATTGTTGCCTTCATACTTTTCGAGACATACAAAATCGTTTTATTTTTTCAACATTACCCATCTTTACCCTAACTTCCCGATGAAATTTCAAAAAATCCCGTTTTATCGAAATCTTTCATTACATTTAGTGTTTTTTCCATCACTTATAGTGTAGAAAATAAATCATTCATATTATACCAATACCTAACAATGACTGACTTTTGTAATTTACTGAATTTATTGTGTCAGTAAAATAAAAAAAAAATACCCAATACAAAATGTAAGTGTTTTGTTACTGTTTACCTACAAATCTGTAGTACCTACCTACTCTCCATACAAAAGTAAAATTTTTGAGGATTTTTGTATGAAAAGTACAAGAAGGTTCAAAATCAATAAATATCGAACTTAGCCTAGCTTAGTTTAGCTAATCCTCAACATCTGGCGTTTACAGATTCCAATTATCTTGATGTCAAAACTCAAAATGGCGGTCGGACGGTTTTAAAATGATTTTGGTATTTGTCCAGGGAAAGAGCTGTCATTTGGTCGTCCGATTAACGTCCATGTCCCCAGCTCAGCAATTTTGCAAAATTAAAAAGTATAATTATAGTTTTGTATTAGTTTTGTACACTTTTTCACAACCAAAGCCGGGTTTTGTGCAAGCATAGATTTCTAGCTAAATCTTATTGAAATTGCCGGGCTCGGGACATATATGTCCCCAGGCGGCAGCTGGGGGGCATGGAAGTGTCCGGTTCTAATGGGCTTTTCTTTGAAGATATTTTTTTTAAGAGATAGAAATATATCAAAGTTAAATATAAATATATTTCCTTCACGTTACCTAAAAGAAAACCAACATTTCAGCGTGAAAGTCATGTAAAATCTCAATTTAAATTACATAAAATTATAACGTTTTAAAAACACATGCTTTTTCTTTGAATATTATTTCATTCTAATGAAAGTCCACCGATTATTGTTTGTTGCTGAAACGCCCCTATACTTCTCTCTATGCGTGTACATATGTATAAGTACCGATTTGTGTTTTTAGATACTTTTTTCTCTTAAATTGCTGGAATTCATTGAAGATAAGTTATTGCGCTTGCCTTTCAATGCTATAGACCTCGAGTTCATGTGTTAAGGCACAACATTTATCAGTTCATATACCTCGAGCGAATGTGTGTACTTATATAATGCAACATCCATAGTAGCTTCATGCTTCATAAAAACTAATAAAAACAAAAAACAAAGAAGATAATGCTTGAGGCTTGGTTGAAATTTTCCTATAAGAGATACCATCTATGGGCTTCCATTCCTATTTATAGCTAGTTTTTGTTCTTCATGAGATAAAGTACCAACACTTTTAGGTTCTCATATACCCGACCCATCTATAAGCTTCTATATGATTCAATGTCGATGGTTGTAGTTGTTGTAATGGGGCCATGCAATTCAACTTTTCCACTTCGTCATCTTTATTTTTAAAAAAATATTCCCAAAATAAAATTCAAAAATAATTTCATGAAGTGCGTTTCGTAGCTGCCCAAATATTACATAATATTCGAAATTCCAAAAACTACTATTCAGCGATCACACTCTAAATGAAATCATAATTGAAGGAAAAAAAACACAAGAAGAAAATTTGATCAACATGCAATATCCATGAAAATAAAAACAACAAATTTGTGGCACTATCAGATGGAATAAATTTTGTGTGCAGCAAATGTGGTTGGAATATAGCGGCAGCGGGCGGCGTTGGTATTTGATTTCATATTGGCTTTGAGTTATATCATTTTGTATTTTGTATTTTGGAGTTGAATGAACTGTTAAAACCAATCTGAACTCAACAACATTAAACTGGTTGCGGCGGATATTAAAATTGGTTTTGGTTGGTGAAGGTTAAATTTTTGTATTCTTGATAACATAATGTATCCATATCATAGAAAAAGGCACCAATGTAGACCTACTTGATCTTGAGACTCAAGGCTGCTATTAGAAATGTGAAAATGTTATCTAAAGTGTAAGAGGAAATCTTAGTGATATAGTATTCAAAACAAAGCAACAAGGTTGGGTACGAACAGGGAAGGGTTCTATCAAAATTTCTGTTGTGTAATGTTGTAGTCGAGCGCATAGAAATGTTTACCATTCAAGACCTTCTATGTCCTAGCAAAAAAAAATTATTATAGAAACGAAGAAAGAAGTAAAAACAGTCCAATTCTGAGTGGAATTCCGCGTAGAAGTACTCTAAGTCGAAAAATTTCACGAAAGTGAAAAAGGAGAGAAAATAAGTGCAATTTTTTGATGAGTACTAATTTTCTAAAAGCATTCCCAAGGGTATGTCCGTTTAGAAAATATTTTTGGAAGAGCTTAATAAGCTCAAAAGTCATAAGTATAAGTAAGTAAATTCCTATCCCGGTCTCGAGCCGATGCCATCCAGTTGCGCACCCCAAGGCTTCGGGCGTCCTGGTCTACGCCATCTCTCCAGCGCAAGCATGGTCTACCACGCTGCCGTCTACCATAGAATGTACCGCAAAAGACTTTCCGAGCAGGTTCCTCTTCGCTGATACGAGCTATGTGTCCTGCCCACCGGAGTCTACCGAGCTTAATTTTTGTCACTATGTCTGCTTCAAGGTAGATTGAGTACAACTCATGATTGTAGGTACCGTCGCCGGAATCGTCCTTCCTCACATATGGGGCCAACAATTCTCTGTAAGACTTTTCTCTCGAACGCGGCTAAGAGGTCACAGTGCCTTTTGCTAAGCACCCAAGTCTCGGATCCATACATGAGTACTGGCAGGACCATGGTCCTGTACAGCAGCAGTTTTGAAGTTATGGTTAGATTTGGTAGTAGTAGTAGGCTCTGTTGGATTTGAGAAGCCGCCCGCGTATTTCTTCTTCTATGTTGTTATCGGCTGCTACTGTTGACCCAAGGTATTTAAATGATTGCACCACTTCAAATTCGTGCTGCGCTACCTTGATTGTTTGACCAACTGTTGTTCTCGCATTTGACGCCACCATGTACTTTGTTTTACCTTCACTAATGTGTAGCCCCAGATTTTGTGCCGCCTGCTCGATTGTTAAATTCTAGACATTAATCCATCGCCTTCCTAAGGGTAAAAATCTAATCAGTTGTTGATTTGCCTGGAATGAAACCACACTGATAGTGTCCGATGATGGTTTTGGCGTAGGGGTTATCTGGTCTTGTAGGATAGAGGAGAGTATCTTATAGGCGGTACTCAACAACGTGATACCCCTATAATTGCTGCACGTTGTGACATCTCCCTTCTTATGTATGGGGCATATGATACCTTTTCGCCAGTCTTCTGGCATTTCTTCATGCTCCCATACGTGCACTATGATATCATGAATTGCTTGACGTAAGGCTGGCCCGCCGTGGTGGAATAATTCGGCTGGTATGCCATCGGCTCCCGGGGCTTTGTTTTTCTTGAGCCATCATATAGCCTTCTCAACGTCTTCTATGCTTGGTGGCGGTAGCATAGGGTGTTCATCTTGAAGTAGTGGAGCCTCTACTTCTGCTGTGAGCTGACCATTTAGCAATTCATTAAAGTACACTTTCCATCGCTCCAGTATGCTTTGTGGATCGGTGATCAGATTTCCCTCTCCGTCCTTGCAGTATGTGCAGCGTGGTTTGTACTGCGTCATGTTTCGGACGGATTAGTAGAATTTCCGCGCATGGTCTGTTAAGTTTTACTAAAGTTAAAAACACTATTTTGTTTACGCAAAAAGTATGTTTTGAATTTTTTAACAGAAAGTTATAGTTACCAAAATGCAATCCAAGCAAAAAACTATTATTTGCACCACAAATGAATCGTCACGAAATGATTAAGTGAAAATTAACGCTGCCTCCCGGGCTACACTAATTTTTCAAGAAAACATCAACTTTTTTACCCACACCAACATAATTTTCAATATTCGAAAATAATATTCGTATCGTATAATAAGACCATAAATGTAATTAAAAAATTAAAATCAATGTGCAAAGCAGGGCAACGTCTGCTGGGTCAGCTAGTATAAGCATAAAAAAGATAAAATAATCAAAAAGTAAAAAAGTAATTTTTTGAAGGTTATACAGTTTGTTCTATTCCTAACCAATTAATAAGACAAGTTGACCTCTACACCACATAAATATAGTTAAGTCAGTAAAGTGCTTACAATATAATGATCTTTAAGCTTTTAAAAGTAAGTTTTGATTCTTATATCTGAGTTGTAAAAATTTTGTTCTTATGTTTTGAGTGACACTCGAAACTATAAGTAGGCAGGTATATATTTGTTAAAAACTTATTAGGTCGGTTTGGAAACTTTTTGGGCTGAATTATGAAATCCGTCAAATCTTTTAGAGTGGGGATGAAATTCTCCCAATTACGCTCAAAATTATAGATCGATACGGGAATGCATCATAGATGCTTTCTTAACTTCCAGTCCAGATTTTTCTTCAGAAAACTCCTTTCAAGAGCTTGTATTTCTGACAACATTATCCTTCTGAATATCTTTAACCTCAAAGTAAAACCAATAGAAAATGTCTTCTAATTTAAATTCCTGTCATACGTACAGACAACATACAATGTGGACATGTACCATGCACATCATCGTGGTCATGAACATGCACAAAACTCGCCTATTACATCTAAGCAATTTAAACTCAATCCTATTTTAAAAATAAAATCAACCACCTCTCGACCACAACAAGCCGCATCTTATAAACACGCAGACCACGCACACTTTTCACGGCGACGTTATAATTCACCTAAAAAATAATAAGAAAAATAAACTACAAACTGATATTTTTATACAAGCTATACGTAGACTGTACGTATACGAGTATAGAGTGTATATTCCTGATTAACCACCATTTTTAACAATTTATCTCTGCGCCGCCTGCAGTGTACAAGCAGATTTACGACTTGTCGCCTCATGCAAAACAGGCAAAATAAATATACAAAACCGTGCGATACAAAATTATAAGAAAATCCGAACAACACGAATTTAATATCCGTGCAGCATGAAAACAAAAGCAACACCGCGCCGTCGTCGTTGCTTCGAACCACAGCAATAGCAACAACAACAAGAAAAAGGAGCAAACGACAAACAAGACTGCAATCCTGGTCAAGTGGGCGTAAGTTATTGCCAGTAGGCGCATAATGTTATATCCAATGTCTTATTTAAAAATGTGTCGTCTGCGTTCATCTGACACAACGCGAAGTGTAGGTTTATGTGATGCACTTTGCCTCAATCTTTGAAGAAACCAAACGATACGACGAGTCCCATGGCCTGATGGCACTTTGGCGTGAAGGATTTGTCGATAAACAAAAATAATTTTTTTTTATTTATTTTTAAACAACAAAAAAAAAATCTAAAATTTACTTGACGTTGTTGATTATTTTTTGTTTTTTTGTTTTTCATTTCAAAGAAATCCAACACTTGGAATCGTGAGATATGAGTACACGCAATGCGGTTAGTCACCATATTTCTTCAGTAAGTCAAAGTCATTGGAACAAAGTATTTTGAAGCAGCGGCCTATGTTTAGTTTTGTGTAAGCAGTCATCCTTGCTTAAAAATAATCCAGCACAAGTACCTACGAGTATTTTAATTTTGATTTATATTTTAGACCGGTTAATTGTTTGAAGCTAACTTTAGATGATGAAACTTATTGTAAATTAAACTTTAATACCTTTTAACGAAGTTTTTAAGATGATGGACTATCATGCCGAAAGTCTAGGTTTAAACTCAGTCAATGCTCTGATAGTTGCTATTGTTAGAACTGGACAAAATTAAATTCTTAGTAACATTTTTGAAGTTACACTTCTTTACCGGCATTTATTAAAATTTTCCAATAGCAATAACACATATATTTTTCCAGCCCATTATTACTTTTTTTCACACAGCCACTATAAGTAGAGGAAAAGTAACAACACACTTACATTTATGTTTATTTTATTTTATTTTTACTATTTTACACAACAAATTTATTAAATTACAGAAGTCAGCCATTGTTATTGATATTTTGAATGATTCATTTTCTACACTATAAGTGATAGGAAAAATAAATAAATACACCAAAAGATAGGTGGTATATTTTTCGAAATTCCACTGGCAAGTTAGGGTAAAATGGGGTAAAAGACAAAGATTTTTTGTGTACTTCTCGAAAAGTATATGGGTAAGAATTATGAAAAAAATTAATCGAATAGAAATTAAAATAATGATAAGTTAGTACTTCGAAAAAATTTCTAAAAGTTCAACTTTTCAAGTTAAAAATTACTTTAAAATATCAAATATTTTTTTTTTTTGTTTTTCCAACGGTATTTTATTTTTTAATTTTGTAAACCTGAAATTTACACAGCCATTAGATATTAGATAATAACATATATGTACAAAATTTCACAATTCTTTGTAGTCTGTGAGCAGAGATAAAGGTAAAAAGAGTTTTTTTTTCGCTGTACTTAGTCACTATTTACTCAAGCCTCATTGGATTATGATTCAACTTTAATGAGCATCACGATTAAATTATCTTTAATTTAATACATCACACAACTTTACATGCTATAAAATCCTTCACAAACTTAAAAAGAATTTCATCAAAATAGTCGGCTTTTATCGTCGGACTTGACCAGCCGCCAGTGGAGAATGGTACCGTTTGGCTCACAAATGGATTCGAGATGGTTCGCTTATAAAATTTGTTCCTTTTTTGTTTATTGTCGGATTATAAAGAATAAGGAATTTTAATTAAGTTAAAATATCAGACTACAATACGGTAAATTTGTCTTAATACAGTTACTTATAAAAATAATGAGAAAAACGTACGGAAGGAAAAATTAATTTTTGTTTTCTTTTTCTTTTTTCAAAATGGTATGAAATATTGTTGGTACAAATGCCCTTGACAAGCCATAGTAAATATTTTTAAACATATATACAGTCACGAGCAAAATTGGGCAAATGTTTTCACTTTTTTGAAAAAGTTGATAAATCTTAGTATTGTCAAAAAGAAGTAAATCGTTTTTGTTTTTTTAATTAATTATAAATATTTAAACATCATTTGTTTTCTTCAATAAAATTTTAATAAAATGTTTCATTATACAAAAAATTAAAATCTTACATTGGATTTGGGACTTGTCCAATTTTCCCGTTTTGAAATAAAGTTCTATTTTCAGTATATTGTCACCGAGAAGTTGTGTTTTATCACTTCTTAACAGCCCTGACCTAACATCTATCATATTGTGAAAAAAAGTTAAAGAATTCGGTTTTATATCAGCTCATTTTAGATTTATTGATGTTAACAATGTTGGTAAATGGTATCGTAAATGGTATCGTAATATAATGTTCCTTGTACATTATTTAATCAAATTTCGTTAAAGGTTTGAAAGAATCAACAGAAAAACACACCCAACGCATCCGCAAACCTGTACGTTCCGCTAAAACTCATACCTAGAGCTAGGTGAACTTTTGTCAAAAGTAATAAGAACTGGACTATTAGCAAATAGAAAAAACTAAATTTGTTTGATGTTAATGAATCACAATATTAGCCACAATTTGGACAACCCGTTCAACAACATTCAGTTCTTAGGACAAATTCATGTGATGGAAGCTTGCTGATAACGCATCAACAAGGTGTGTTTTCTGGGAATTCTTTCAAACCTTTAACGAAATTTGATAAAATAATGAACAAGGAATATGATATTGACATAAAACGATACCATTTACCAACATTGTTGGCAACAGGTGGATAAAAGGAGTTTGAAGTGCCTTTTCAACTATATGAAGACCTCGGAAAATTCTCCAAAATTGTCAAGAAATACCTCGGAATTAGAAATTTTTGACAATGGCATAACAAGCACTTCAACCTGATTAAGAATTTCATTGCAAATTGAAAGCAATGGCGAGGACAATACAAATGTAATAAATTCTATGTAAATGGCCTTTGGGGTTGAATTGATCTGATATAAAACCGAATTCTTTAACTTTTTTTTCACAAAATGATAGATGTTAAATCAGGGCATTGTTAAAAAGTGATAAAACACAAATTTTCGTTGACAATAAACTGAAAATAGAACTTTACTTCCAAACGGGTAAATTTTAACAAGTCTAAAATACAATGCAACATTTTAATTTCTGTATAATGAAACATTTTATTACAATTTTATTGAAGAAAACAAATGATGGTTTTTTTTTTCCTTTTGACAATACTAGGGTTTTCAACTCTTTCAAAAAAGTGAAAACATTTGACAACTTTTGCTCGTCACTGTAAATAAAAAGAAAACACAATTAAAGTTGATTTCATTGAATATTAAAATCTGTAACTTTAAATTTAGTTGCAGGATTTTAATAAATTGAACACATTCTATTAGATAAAGTGTTTTTCAATAACTCTGCATTAGACATCTATTTATTCTATTAAACATTGCCACAGAGGTCGTTAAGTGAAAATATGTTTTTAATAAATGTGTAAGAATTCAAAATTTTAATGAAAAATTTGATAATTTTGAATATACTTTTAGCTTAATTTCAAGATGAATCTGTTCTCCTAATAAATGCGATACATAGTTAACTGATTAAATTAAAAACAAATACTGTAAATAATAAATTACAGAAAAAACATCGAACAAAATGCACTTTTTATGCTCCTTTGACCAATTGCACCATTCATAACATCTGGCTATGTCTACTTAAATAGTTTTTAATTTCTATAAAACTACACCTCAAATGTTAACAAAAAAAATATCAAGAACAAGCTTCGCAATGTCATTAAATAATATCAAAAATAGTTATATTTCGCACAGTAAATTTGTTAATCAATTCAAAATATACTTCTCACGTAAACTAAATAGCTTTTAACTTAACTAAAACTTAACCGACTTTCAAGGTTGAGATATCAATGGAAAGATTGAACCCTTAAAAAATAAAATCTTATACAATTGTTCATTAAATTGTGTGAATATAGGCATTTTTAGGTAATTATAGGTAATTTTGACATGTTTTTTAATTTATTATTTTTTTAATATTTTACTAGGTATAATTACAGAGTGATCAGCGGTCATTTTCAAGTACCAGACATTAATGTGGATAGGCAACTTGTTTCAAAAAGACCATTTGAAATTTACCCAACATAAAAATAAACCAAATTACAGGGGTTTGATTGATGAAATATCAATTATATGAAACATTTGAATTAATTTCACAAAAAAGAACATTATTCTTCTTTGAAAATATTGCCCTTCTAGAAATTTTCACTACATTTCTTAAATAATTTCACATAACCAAAAAAAAACTATACAAATATAAATATTGATAGGAAGTATAACTTTTGGAGCACGTACATGAGTACACAAACCCGTTTTCGAGACATTTTTATAAGCGTCGTCGTTGGCATTGGAAATTTTTAAACACGATAAATTGGCGTCTGTAAACGCCAAAAATTGAGGAGCAGGCACTTAAAGAATCCATAAGATTTACATACCAATTATACTCACGTCAAACATATGTAAAAAGAAAAATAGAAATTTATTCAGTTTTTTGCGTTTTCCTACAAGTTTTCTCAAATGGACTTAATTCGTTCTTACAACTTATGATTCAATTGTAACTTGTAATTTGGTGCAATAGGGCCCCAGGTGCCTCGAAAAACTATTATTTATAAAATTATGTAGGTAATCTAGTTTTTCCAAACAATTTAAAACAAAAAGTTGCAAAAAAATGAAATTCCTCATGATCAAATAATAAATAAAGTGTAGGGGAGAGTGGGTACGAAAGTAACGTGGAACGGTTGTAACATTGAGTTTTAACAAAAACCTGAGAACGTATGCGTTCATTTTTAAATGTAGAATTCTTTTCAATTTAGTCGTGAATGTAAAATTTAAAATTTTTATGAAAAGGTTATTATTTTTTTTTTGCGGGTTTTGCAATTAATTTTTGTCGAACAATTATTTTTTAATAAAGTGGTAGCGGTCTAACTAAAGTTGATTTTGTTCTGAACTTAATGGAGTTATTCTTCCTATTATCGAATCAATAGTTTTTTTTCAATCGAATCTTTTATATAAAAACAAGGGATGTGAACGTTTGTGACATTTTTTGAGTGGACGTTTGTAACGAAAACTGCATCAGCAGGGTCAGTGAATTTCAGTCACGAGATATATTTAGCATTGATTAAACGGGTTTTACAACTACTGTCTATAAACCAATAAAGATCATTACAAAAATCGTAAAAAAATCAACTCGGAGCCATTTATCCGGAAATACAAAAGGACGATCAAACTTCAGTATTGAAGCTGCTAATAAATCAAAATGGATGCAATCGGAGTTCATTAACCTAATGGAACACCTCGTAAAACATTTTTAATTTTGGATTTGTACAATGAATGTGAAGTTAAACCAATATTTCTCGTTTATTCTATTACATTTATATGGTGTTACAACTGCCCTTTCATCGTGTTACAATTGGAACAACGGAAAGGACGATTGTAACATTTGACTTTCACCTCTTTAACATGGTTTCGTAGAACATAGAAAGTCAAAAAACAAATTAGTATTTAACGATAGCCAAATGTCCACTCATCAATATACGCGTTGTTTTGTTTGGCTATGAATTTTGGTTTTAAAGTTATGGCACAAAATATACAAATTGTTACTTTTGTACCCACTCTCCCCTACTACGAATGTATAAAATCGTAATGTTATGCATACATTGTATCTTGCTTGCTATTAATACAATTTCATGCCAATTTTAAAAACATTAACATACATATTTATTTTTGACAGAAATAGTGGATAGCAATTGAAAAATGCTATAAATTTTTCTAATATATTTCAAGTTCCGAGTTATGAGAAGTCATTGCAAGCTGCTTGGTTTTCTTTGCATACATGCATACAAAATACGATATATTATGCAATCACTTTATCTAAGCCTCACTTTTATAAGAAAATCAATATGCAAACCAGATTTATGAAGAAAAATTGTTAGTGTGTCTGCCTCTGCTGGCACCGACCAACCAATGATTGTATATTTGAAGAAACCAAAATGAAATTGCAAATCTGAGTAAAAACAAAAAAGAAATTAATCCTCAATAATGCGATTTTTAATTGTTTTGAAAAGATATACAAATGTTATTATGCAGACATATTTAATGAAAATATTCATTCAACTCGGTTGGAATAAAAGAATAAAAGATAATAAATTTGGGTTGATGTACCTACTTCTTAAGAATTTATTCAAATTAATTTCAAAATAAACAAAAGTCAAAATTAAATTCGTTTTAAGAAATTGATGATGTTTTAATTTCTCTCTCTCTCTCTCTTGAATGTGAATTGGTTGAAATTCTTTTGGAGACATATTATGGAATTTTAATTAAAAAATGTGTAAACAACACAATTTCAGGAAAAACGGAAATTCAGGGCAAGGCACTTGATATGGATAAATGAGTGAAATAAAATTATTTAAACGTTTGTTAATTTTGTTTGTTTGTTAAAGAAAATAATAAACAAATAATACACAAATAGAAAAGATGTATTGAACCAAAAACAAAGCAGGAGTTGTAAGATTGATTAACAAAATTCCTGAATTGTTTTTAAGACAGGCCGCACTCACAAAATTTCATTTCTTTTAGTAGGTCTAATGTAAGTTCGAAGTTCATTTTATTTATATCTTTCACTAATCCATAAAAACGTCAACCTCCAGTCAATGTTGATTTCTGTTGCGCCTCTATTCGTCCATTGCAGGCTACCTAAAACTTATTCCAAAACTCAAATTTAATCAAAAAAAAAAAAAAAAAAAATTCATTTTATGCTTGGTGTATAGATTAGCTGCAAGAATAGTTCAAAGGATCATTAGAAATTCATATTTAAAAAAATATGATAAAGTGCGGACACACATTGCTCTATTATATTTTAAAAGTGTCGAAGGAAGTCAAATAATATCGATAGCGATAACATTTAGTTTGAACTGTTGATACCGCCATCAACATCAGAAATGTAGCATGAAATTCACTGATAAAAATGCTATTTTATTCATAATTTATGTTTATTGCATAGTTTGGTAGTTTAGTTAATGATAATGTTTGGCATTTTTCATTCAACCTTAAATATTTATGCAGCAATAAAAATCTGTCAACTTTTTTATTTATTGTTAATGATTTTAATCTTTTTGAACTCAAATAAAAAAATTAAATAAATAGCATCATTTCTTATGAAAAATATTTGAAAAAAAAAAAAAATAGAGATTTATATTTTTAATTGAATTTTTTTTTTTTTTTGGTAAATAATAAATGCTCTCAGTCGGCAGCCTTGACAATATAAAAATGAGACCAATATTATAACTAAATTGTCACTAATTATCTCTAGCAGGCGGGATTAATTTTTAAACAAAGCGATTTTTTTTTTGAAAAAAAACTGTTTGCGGAAATTAAAAATATCATGAAATGTTCATTGCAATTATGAAATTCGAAGTGAATTATTTTTCCCCCCTTCGATTACTGACCGATTACTCAAAGAAATGACGGTAATAATGCTTAAGGCGACATGGAGGCCTGTAATTATTTTTCAAAAGTCCTGTGCCTGGGAACATTTTTACCCTTCCAATGTAATTGAGAGAAAATAAACAAACAAACCATTCATTCTGCCAAACCAGCTCAACAAATATTGAGAGTCAAGATTGCCAGATTTGAAAAAAAAAACTACCTATAGAAATTATGAAACGAAATATATTCGAGTTTGGTTATTTCAAATTTCTGTTTTGGCAACGCCAATATGATAGAAAACAAATTCTCCCAGAGTTTTTATTCAGTTTTCCATAGGACTTTTGAATTGAAAGGACCTGTACTTTTATATATATTTTTAATACGAAAAATTGAAGGTCTCACACACCGCCGCGATTGCGATCGCGATAGCGATGGATTGAGTATAAGCGATATATTGAAACACGTTGTATTTCAATTGGTACATATTGTTGTACATTTTGGTACATTGTTATGATTTCGACAAAAACGAATATAAGAAAAATAGAAAAAAAAAGATCAAATGTAGACAGTAATCAAATTTGAACAAAATACAAAACGATGAGTACAAAGAGGGTGTCCGGTAAAAATTGGATAATCCTGAAACGGCATAAAGCCCACTTTATGACTGCTCTGAAACACGAAATAAAAACGCGATATTTCAAATGGTTCTGAAAATATGTGCATGTTTTCATCCAGTAAATTTTTATTTTACTTAATTTACATTTTTGAATACAACGACTTAAAATGGATGAATTCTAAACAATTTCTTTTGCTGCTATTTTCTACAATATTGGTGCCAAAACATGTCGCTTATGGTTCAAACTTCTTCTAAATCTTCCCAATACTTCAATAAAAAAAAAAAAACATTGTGTTAAAAAGGCGGGTTTTTGGCTGTTCGAAAATATAATAATTTTCTAAATTTAAAGTATTGCCACTGTTTTTAAATGCTCTTTCTTCATTTTTACTGTTTTTTTTTATTGATTTCAGAAAACTGCCTCTCCTGACGAAATGGGGGAGATAAACTCCTCTTTCTCTTACAAAGAAATACTTGTAGTGAACACTTCTACAAAACTGCGTTTTCATTTTTTGCCACCCCAGTTACCACAAAGTGACATTGTTCTGCACCTACCGTCATTTTCGGTCGTATGAGAAAAATTTCAATAATACATACTTGTAAAGTGTATCCAAAAACCACTTAATATGAAGTTTAATGTCAATCAAAACAGCCGTTCAATTTGAAGGCCTGTGTGCATATAAATATACAAAGGGCCGGACAAAACTGATGTATCTGCTGTTAATGTTCCTTTCTTCATTATGGAATGTCATATTTGGTCAATATTTCGATGTCAAGTTTTTTCAAGAATAAAAATAATTCCACACTGTACCAATAAATTGCAAGTAAAAAATTGGCTTACGAGTAAAAATTACAAAATTTAATTCTTCGCAATTTAGTAAAATATTTAAAAATCTTGATTTTTCAATATTTTTAGATTAGTTTTTGTTATTTTTTGGTGCTTGTTTTTGCTTATATATATATTTTTTTTTTCAATAATTCATTTTGTCATTTTGATAGAAAATCCTTTTTCCTGCGAAAAGTTTCAAATTCAGCTTAGTTTTCTAGTTACACCGAAAACAATAAAAAATGACCATTCTCTCAAATATGCCTGGACGAATTTAGTAGAATATTCTGTTTTAAGCATGCTAAGATATCACACAAATATTCAAAAATAGCTACATTAAATAGACCATAAGTATTAAATTTGGTTTATGTATTTAATTTCTCTCACTATTTTTAGTTCAGGTAGAAGAACTTGTTTTCATGACCTTGACATTCACTTCCAATTTTTTCTGTGAAAGAAAATTATTTATTATGAAGGTTTCAGACATTTTTTCACAGAAACAGAATCGGCCCCCTGATATCGAAAGAATATGACCTTCCTAAATTTGTATCCTGTATTGATATTGTTGATATATAATCACTAGGGCAACCGGAAACTAGCTCGAGCATGTTTTTTTAGACGTTGTTGACGTTTGATGATACAGAAATGTGTTTTATACAAAACTAAGCATTTTGAGCCCTAATCGTTGTGCATATTATTATAATATTTAAAGTTTTTGCATATTTCACTCTTTAAAACAAATTGTTGGCATATTTGCCCATTTAAGAGTATATTCTTTGAATATTTAAGCATTTCTGGCATATTTTTGCATATTTAACATTTGTTTTCATCAATTGCTCGTGTGAAAAAAAAATAAAAAAAAAAATTTTGTGAACATCACCACATACATACGGTGCATATACCTATACACAACTGCACAAGTGTAAGAATTTTACCACCTGGAGCCTATAAAATTAAACATTATAAATTATAGGTAACTACTTTTCCATTGCTTAACGGCTTCTGAAGTTATTCAGTTTGCAAAAATTGCATAAGAACAAGCAAACTTTTCTTTATGAAATTTTAAGCAGCAATAAAAATTGAAACCCACACCCATTAGATGTTAAAATAAATTCCTAGATATGTACATAGGTACCAAAGCAGAATCATTATTGTATCTACTTCCTACCTAACCACCTATTTTGGTTACTGTAAAATGCATTATAGGTAACTATTATATAGAAAAGTAGCAATAAATTTAAAACTTTTTTCTGTATTCAAAAAGTTTAAATGCTTTCGACATTATAAAAAAAACTTAATGGCCATAAAAATGTCAATTCAACTTTCACTGTGAAATAAAATTAGTAAAATATTCGTTTTTTGTTTTTTCTCAGAAAATGTTCAGCTTTTATAATATTCCAAACAATAAATCTGTTTGATTTTCTGTCAACGTCTTTTCATCTTTTGTCTGCAACCGCCTGTCCATGTTCATTCATCCCACATTAAAATACACAACAACAACAAAAAAAATCACAGATAAAAGAATTCAAACATCAAAACTTGCAGACAGACAGACATTTCCTTTCAACTCGTCAGAGAAAGGTTCATCGAATTCTGATGATATGTCTGTGCGCGACATTAATTACTACCACTCTCCAAAAACCAAACCACTCAGCTTTATAGATACAATAAACGAATTTCTACTTAAAAATCCATAAAATTTAATGGAGCCAAAAATGCATTGTGAATTTTTATATATTTTTTTTTCTCAGCCAATTCACTGTCAATTTCCTCCTTTTTTTGTCGCTCAGAGTCAATCATTTTGCATTCATCAAGTGGGAATTTTATTTATAAATTTTATTTTGTCTGCACCATTTGATTGTGTCCGGGCAGAAAATAAGAAAGAAAAAATAAAAAAAAAAATAAAACTAACGTCCAAAGATCGAAGTCATGTGTGTTGTCTGTTTAAAAAGAACAAACAAATTTAATCATTATTCAGGGTCATCGTGACCAGCAATGACAAAATTTATCACCAACAAAAGCTTCAAAGACTGCCCAAACCATCATCCGTCTTTGTATGTTTCTATTCATTCTCAGATTGAATTTGTGGTTTTTTGTCATCATTTTTTTTTTGTTTTCTTCAATAAAATTCTTACCAAAATCAAATAAGAAAAAAAAAACTCCAAACAAAAAGAAGAGAGAAAATAAATTCAAACGCATTTTGTGCGACGGAAAAATAAAATAAATAAAATTCATTTAATTCACTTCTTCTGACAAGATAAGCTCCAAAACATGCTCATTCACACATACCTCTACCCAATTCATCTCTAGTAGTAGGAAAAAGTATATTTATTCTAAAATGAAAAGTATCTTATTCAAAAATTTACATCTAATTATTGAATTTATAAACTTCAAAGACTTTCAATATAACATTTTGTCTATAGGTATAGGCCGCCTCTTATAACCTTCCTACCTACAACTCAATGAGATACAAATTATAATTTTTAATGAACATTAAGGCGATCGAAAAAGTCATCATAAATATTCGAGAAAACATAAAACATGTTCTATGCATTAGAATAACACCTTGTATCTCTTTTTGTATATTTTCAAGCTTTTTCTTCTAAAAAAAGATTATAAAAAAAAAAACCTAGAATTATAAAAAGACACTAAACAACAGACCAAATTTCGTAGAAAATAAATCACATAGCTATTGAATTTATTACATGACATCTCAAAAATAACCTGCTGTATCCTCAAACATTGAACAAAAAAAAAAGATACAAACAAAATCCATAAGAATATACATAATAAATTTTTAATCGTTTAGAATTTCAATTATATCAACTTTAAGAAACCTGCCTATACCCAGAAAGAGTCAAGACAAAAAAAATACAAAAAGAATCACTCTCAACTATTAAAACCAATCCAAGACCCACCTAATCATTATTTATTTAAGAGAAAGAATTAATCTTTGAAAGAGCAAAATGCCATTAACAATCTACACATCCATCTACACAATACATCAGCTGGAAAAAAGAATAAGATACTTTTTAAATCGTTGCCCTTAAATTGTGATTATAATCGAAAAATCATGCGAATGCTTTACACAAACTACATCCCATGGCCCAAAATCCAAATCCCAAATTAAGATACACCATATCCATCCATGTTATGGGTATCGGGTTGGGTATGTAGCTCCAGCTATAGATACCTACATTCATACTTCACTTAGATACATTGTGTTTGTTTGGCTTCGTATACTGACGTCATCAGAGGCGTTTTTAGGTAGGGGGAGTTTAATTCCAGTGCCATGGCTCACACTCAGTGATATTTGTGTTGAGAAAAACCAAGTTGTTGGCTTTTACCATAGTGCGGGTCTTATATTCTTTCTGTGTATCTGCGAGATATTTTATCCGCGCTTTGTGTATTTTTATTCTTTACAATTTCAATTTCAATTCAATCTGTGAGTGTTTTGTTTTTATGAAAATTTTAAACCCTCATAGTTACAAAGATTCGAAAATTCTCTAAAAGATACTTTTTTTTCAAATTTGAATTCTTTGTAAATTGTAAATATAAAGCAAAAATGCCGCCGACGGTATTCTACTGAAAATATTATTTCATCCTCAATAAAACCTAAAGCAAAAAAAATTAAGCATACAAATTCCATTACCCTGTCAAAAAAGTGTTGTGTGCACGCCACTGTTGCAAACCACGCCTCCAAGACATCACGGAAGCCATGATTGTGTAGCCAAATGACTGATAACTCAAGAACAACAACAACTACAATACACCATAATGGTGGTAAGTATCTTCCATATCCGACCGAACACGAAAACGGCAAACCCCATTTAAAATCCATTCTTGCTCTCTCTCTTTCTCTCTCTCTAATTTTCAATTCACATTCACATTTCACACACAAGTTCATGAGAGTAGAGTAAAAATTCAACAAGAAAAACATTGTCACTCAAATACGCCTTTCACTCAAAACGACATTCCATTATATCTATCTCTCTTGCAACCCACTTGCCAGAGAGAGAAACAAACTATCTATGAATTTTATTCTCTTTTAAAAGTGAATTTTTGTGTTTGTGGGAAAATGAATAAAAATGGATTGTGTATTTGTATATCCATGAAATTCTCGTGTTTAAAACGCCGACGCTGCGCGCTGTAGAGAGTCCACACGATAGAAGAATCATCATGCAAACAGAAGCACCCTCCACTAACAAAAACAACAACAAAACATTAAAGAAATTGCTTTTATGGCCACTTTAAGTGCGACTGAGATGGCCTCATTATCGTTTCGAATATCGAATCCTACACCATTGCCAGAGATAATGCCAGAATGGGACATAAAGCGTGCAGTTAGAACGTGGATTTAAGTAAGTGGAAACGAGATCGTAACAACAAGCATAAAAATGAAAATCATTGCACTGATTGAAATGAATGAAAAATAACAAAAAAAAAAAAAAAAAAACAAGTAAAAGAAGAAACACTCAAATTTTTGTGTTAGATAGAAAGAACGGAAGAGAGGAAGAACGAAGGATGATTATATTTTTTCTTCTTTCTTCCTTTTTGCGCTTTTTGGGGGACTTTAGAGACTCTACTGTTCTGCTGGTATTGATAGTGTTTGTTGCTGTAATGTTGTATATGTCCTCTATGCGGATACACTCTCTCTGCACGTGCGGCAACAATTGAATTGCTCGTAAAAGAGATAGATGCACCAGAACAGGCAATAGCAGCGAACGGTAGGGTAGCCATAGCCATAGCTGAACGACAACAACAACTATATACGGTAGCAGAGTGAATATTATATGAGAGAGTGTGTTTCTTTTATGACTTTTATGGTTTTTAGTGCGTGCCAAAAACTTTTAATTGAACAGGTTGAATAGTTATTGTAATTTTATTATTTTTCTTCGGTCCTTCACCATTCAGATTGTTTTGTTTTGTTTTAGTGAAACTGTTGAATTTTGTAGTTTTTGTTGAGGATTTGAATTGAAAATAAGTTGTTGTAGTGATTTCAATAATGACATAGGTACCTATATGTACCCATCGATCTAGGTAGGTACTTAGGTACATCACCTAGTTCCTAGTTCTTATAGGTGCCTACGGACGATTACAAAATAAACTTTGAGGTACCCATTGGCTCCCCTGAAAATAACTTTTTCTTTTTCAATTGTAAGGCAAAGTACACTTAAAAGTTTTCAATCAAAACTTATTTGAATCAGAAAGATAAGATAAACTGAACGTATGTACCTATTTAGGTAGACATAACTTTTATATATGTATTTGTAGGGAGAAGAAAATTCCAGCGCTAAGACCGTCGGAAAACACAAATATAGGTAGGCAGTAGATATCTACCCGGGCGCCAATTAAAAAAACTAGCTCTTACTTATATCTATCCAAATCTAGAAGTTAAGTAGGTAGGTTGGTGCATACATAGGTATAGCTACTGGAGTTTAAGGGCGCTTACTTAGAAGAGAAGAGTGGAATAGGTACGAAAGTCACAGTGGTTTGGTTGCATTGTAAATCTGCATTGCCTAAGGGCAACAAATCTAAATGAAGACTAAAGCTATCTTGATTATTAAATATGAATTTTCTGGCCTTGATGATACCTATCCATCCAATTTTTATTCTTCCTATCATTATTTTTTTTTGTGTAGTTTTTTTTGGATGTGTAAAAGTATTTATTTGCAAAAAGTTGTGGAAGGTAAATTTTTCCAAAGAAACTTGTCGTGCTTTTTTGTGAAATTAATTCAAATATTTCATGTATGTATGTAATTTATATTTTATCGACCACCCTTGTAATTTGGTTTATTTTTGCGTTCGGCAATTTTCAAATCTTACGGAGAATTGTTGGCCCCATATGTGAGGAAGGACGATTCCGGAGACGGTACAATCATGAGTTGTACGAAATCTACCTTGAAGCAGACATAGTGACAAAAATTAAGCTCGGTAGACTCCAGTGGGCAGGCACCAAGCTCGTATGAGCGAAGAGGAACCTGCTCGGAAAGTCTTTTGTGGTACATTCTATGGTAGACGGCAGCGTGGTAGACCATGCTTGCGCTGGAGGGATGGCGTAGACCAGGACGCCCGGAGCCTTGGGGTGCGCAACTGGGATAGGTGGAGAGACTTGTTGAAAGAGGACCGGAGCAGGACCGGACCCCAGTTGTCGAGCCGATGATGACAATGATGAATTTTCAAATGGTTTTTGATACATTAATGTTTGATACTTCAAAATGACCTGATCAGCGGTCTGTTATTAGATTATATTAAAATCAACAAAATAAATTAAAAAATGTAAAAATTACGGTAGATAGTGTTAAAATATATTTTTTTCCTTGTGCGCCTATATTTACACAAATTAAGTAAAAAAATTATTTATTTTTATTTTTAAAAAATCGGTTAAGTTTCACTAAAGTTAAAAGCTATTTTGTTTACGTGAAAAGGATATTTTGATTTTTTTATCAGATTTGTGAGAGATCGATTTTATACTATTTTTGATATTATTTCATGATATTGCGAAGCTTGTTAGTATCTTATTGAAACAAATTGTATATCAAGATAATTGTTGACATTTTATAAGAAAATTTAAATTATTGAAGCAGACGTAGTCAGATGTTATGAATGGTCCAATTGGTCAAAGGAGCACAGAAAGTGCATTTTGTTCGATGTTTTTTCTGGAATATATCATTTACAGTCTTTGTTTTTTTTATTCAATTACTGAAATTTGTATTGCATTTTTTGAGAAAATAGACACATCTTGAAATTGAGCTGAAAATATATTCAAAATTATCAAAATAATCATTAAAATTTGCAATTTTAACACATTCAATAAAAAAACATATTTTCACTTAACGTCCTCTGTGGCAATGTTTTATAAAATAATTGTTCAATATTTCTATGCAGAATTATAGTCCAACATTTGATCTAATAGAATCTGTTCTATTTATTAAAATCCTGCAACGAAAACTAAAGTTACTGATTTTAATATCCAATGAAATCAACTTTGTTTGTGTTTATTTTTTTTAGTTTTTCTCTCTATAATCTGTAAATAATATGATTTATATGTTTAGAAATGCTTACTGCTTATTAGAAACACTTTTACCAACAATATTGTAGTGAGCATATTGTTTTAGGAAATTCAAAAATATTTCATACCATTTTGTAGAAGAAAAAGAAAACAAAAACGGATTTTGCCTTCCACTACGTTTTTCTCATTATTTGTATAAGTACTTGTGTAAATTAAATAACATTATGTTGAAGGCTGATATTTTAGCTAATTTGAATATCTCAATCTTTAAAATCCAACATTAAACAAAAAAGTAAAAAATTTATAAGTGAATCCATTTTTTTTTTTCAATTTTGTTCAAAAATGTATTTACATATCTAATGTCTAATGGAAGTGTAAATTTTAAGTTTGAAGATGTAAAAAGTAAAAAGATAAAATAAAATACCGTTGGAAACGGTAAAAAACTTGTACCGATAAATCTTGTTTTTACTGTTATTCATTGAAAAAAAATTTTAAAAATCTAATTTATAGACAACACACAAATCTAAAAGCCGTTTTGACCAAATAAGTATTTCCCCCGTTATTCCCTGATTTCTTAAATCAATTAAAACACCTGCATAAACTTTCAAAATCGTATTTGAAAACCGTTATGGAGCATATTGAATATAACCCGTATCAGACGCCTAATTTTGTACCCAAGCAAATATTATTTTGAAATGTCTAAAAAAATATTTAATTTTGAAAAGTAATTTTTAACTTGAAAAGTTGATTTTTTAGATTTTTTTTCTTGATAAAAACTTATCATTATTTCAATTTATCTATTAAAAAAAAATTATTTCATAGTTCTTACCCTTATACTTTTCGAGATATGTACAATAATTTGTATTTCTTTACCCCATTTTACCCTAACTTCTTGCTGGAAATAAAAAAAAAAAAACATTATACAACAGTTTTAGTGAGTTTCATTGTTCAAAAATAAATTTCATACTTAGAGACTACGATAAAATCTCTGTTGTATTAAAACATATTTACATTAAAATAATGACAAATTTTTGTTACAAAAATAGTTTATAAACGAATACTAAATTTGAATATCAAAAGGCATAAACTACACTATCAAACAAAAAAAATTGTATCACTCTATAAATTTAGTGGCTAATTTAAATGGCATCATCATAAGCTTCTTTGTTCGATTTCTTTGTATTGAGATTTCTACATAAAATTTCTACCTTTGCGATATAAGATAGAAAATCAGTTATCAGAAATTGGGAAATATTGTGGTTTTAACCCTCCCGGGAAACCATAGAATGCTGCAAATAAAAACCTTACTGTCAGGCTTTTACATTTAAAATTTATACCTATAAAACTTTATAGTCACACTTTGGTAATCACTTCATTCCCAAAAATTTCTTTCTGCTTCTTACTATTCTTATCATATTTTAAATTGATTGAAGTTTATTTTAGGGTATCTACATATAGTATAATTGTGTAGGCGAGAGTGGGTACAAAAGTAACGTGGAACGGTTGTAACATTAAGTTTTAACAAAATCCTGGGAACGTATGCGATAATTTTTAAATGTAAAATTCTTCGCAATTTAGTAGTGCACCTACAAAAATTCAAATGTCAAAGTACTGAATTGTGCCACATAAAGCTTAAAACGTAAAATTTGTATAAAAAAGTTAAATATTTTTTTGGGGAGTTTTGCAATTTATTTTTGTCAAACAATTATTTTTTATTAAAGTGGTAGCGGTCTAACTAAAGTTGATTTTGTTCTGAACTTAATGGAGTTATTCTTCCTATTATCGAATCAATAGTTTTTTTTTCAATCGAATCTTTTATATAAAAACAAGGGATGTGGACGTTTGTAACATTTTTTGAGTGGACGTTTGTAACGAAAACTGCATCAGCAGGTTCAGTGAATTTCAGTCACAAGATATATTTAGCATCGATTAAACGGGTCTTACAACTACTGTCTATAAACCAACAAAGATCATTACAAAAATCGTAAAAAAATCAATTCGGAGCCATTTATCCGGAAATACCAAGGGAGCTTCAATACTGCTGCTAATAAATCAAAATGGATGCAATCGGAGTTCATTAACCTAATGGAACACCTCGTAAAACATTTTTAATTTTGGATTTATACAGTAAATGTGAAGTTAAACCAATATTTCTCGTTTATTCTATTACATTTATATGGTATTACAACCGCCCCTTCATCGTGTTACAATTGGTACAACGGAAAGGACGATTGTAACATTTGACTTTCACCTCTTTAACATGGTTTCGTAGAACATAGAAAGTCAAAAAACAAATTAGTATTTAACGATAGCCAAATGTCCACTCATCAACATACGCGTTGTTTTGTTTGGCTTTGTATTTTGGTTTCAAGGTTATGGCACAAAATATAAGTACAAATTGTTACTTTTGTACCCACTCTCCCCTACCTAAAGGTACTGCTTTATATTCTAAATATGCATACAATGTGCTATAGTTTATTTTATTACTTTATTTTAAAAGAGCAATCTTTCATCCTATATTAACGTATATACTCTCTTTCTTTTTGTTCCATTTGCAGATGTTAATAAAAATCATCAAAATAAATTAAAGGGTAAGTAATAAAGATTATTTATATGAATAAATTTGAATGTCTAAGTAAAACAAAATGTTAGCTCTATTAGTCGCATAAAATTTATGTCCAAAAAAATTCTTCTCCAACTAATCTCAAAGCTTAAATATAATTCAAAATCTATAACGATCATCTTAACTGGTTTATATATATATTTGTCATTTGTTTTATCCAAATACGGTTAAGTGGCTTTAATTGATGAAATTCCAATTTATAGAAACATTCAAAATGGATTTAAAGAACAATTTAGAGCAAAACGAAAAAGTATGCATATCTCTATCTACATTTATCTTCAATTTTATTGAGAGTATCAAACATTCTAAAGGTATACTTAGCAATCCAGGTATCAACAAATAACAAGTTTATTTATGAATTTTAAATTGATTTGGACGTGAGCGGAATTGTGTTTTTTTTTTTTGGTAATCAAGAACACGTTTGTTGATGAATATGCAATATTCAAATGCAATTTTTTTGTTTGTTATAAAATTCAATAATTTTGAAAACCATATTTGAATAGGATTTTAATGAAATGGCTAATGTTGAGATGATGGCCACTCAAGTCGCAATTTTATTGTGACTTCAATTCGATCAATTTCGGTCATAAACAATCATTTTTATGATAACTGTATTGTGTCTGTTGGATGGAAATTTATTTTTATACTCAATTTTGTATCTCATAACCTACTTTTTTAAGATGTGTTAAATGTATCTAAATGACAACAACTCTCTACATATTCGATAAATGTATCTAATAAAAAGGAGAAAAATATATCCAATTTTATATATGTATGAACTCGATTTTAGTTTTATTGTTTATAATTTATAATTGAATCCGTGATTAAATTTATGCCATTGCATTTAATTAACCGCGAGATACAAGATTTCTTTAACTCAACAACCCACCCACACTTACAATGTCCAATCAATTATCCACAAACATAAAGTTAAAGTAACGTGTGTGTGTGCCGTAAATGGAAAGGAAATTTAGAGTCCGGTCTTAAATCAGAGAGTCCTAGGTCCGCCTGGTTGCAAATAAGAAAAAAAATGTGTTTCTTGACGCAAAACGAACTGGCATGTTGCTTATCCGCGGTTCATTTTAGTTCTTTCTTTCTGCAGCGCAACGAAAAGGCTCAGCTTAATTTATGGCATGTCACGTAATAACTGCACTGTGCCACAATAGCACAGTTACATATACACTTCACTTTAAATGTGTGAATGGTCTGGCACCGGCTGCTGTTGCTGTTATTGTGTTGTTGCACTTTTAACTGGCAAAAGAGTATGACCTTTTAATGGACATACCATGCAGTAACTGTAGCCTGGTTAATATTTTCACACCTTTTACTGAACGAGTATAGGATGTATGTATTTTTTTTTTTTAATTCTCAGAGGTCCTTTATTGTTTTCCATTGAGCCCACCTAGGTATAGGTTTTGTAAGTTTTATAACCCTTATGGGCAATTTTTATGGTTTTTTTTTCACTTATATTTTCAACTTGAAAAAAGAAAGAAAACGAAGTAAACTAAACCAAGTCATAGAAAAAGCGGTATGTTTTTTTTTTTTTTTTGTCGTTTCTTCATCCTTTTTTCTTTGTTATAAAATATTATTTCCAACTATGGCACCGTATGGTCTGTTGGAAGAAAAGTATTTCCTCTTTCCATTTTTTGTTTTATTTTTTTGCCGAGGTTTGCTGATATTTTTTTCTTATTTTTTTTATTTGTGGAGTTGAATCGTGTTTGTGTTTTTATACGAAATTCGATATCTCACTTAAAATGGTGGCTTTCACATTTCTATTATTCGATTTATAATCGAAAAATGCCAATGCGACAACGACGACGATGTCGATATGGCAGTGAGTGGTAGATGATATTGAATAAATTGATAAAAAAGGACCAACCGAATGTTCAATTGGAAAAAAAGCAAACAAAAATGTATGTGTTGGTATATAAATGTAATTGATGAAATGCCAACGAAAACTTATATAAATACATGTAGGCACACATTTATTTCAGTCAGTATCCCAAAGGAACACTCTGTGCTTTTTGATTGGGGAGGTTTGTTAGAATTTTAGTTGGTTCGTAGATAAATCTACAAAATATAAAAATTCCCCGAAATTCCGGATAATGAAAATTCAAGAATTAACAATAATTCGCTTAAGCTCGATGAACTTCTTAAGGTCCCCCGACTTTGTTGATTTGGTTGTCATCTCCTTAGGGCGCATAGTGCCTCCACTTATCATACGCGCTATCTTGTATGAGAGATATACCAACCGCAATTTTCTCCAACTCTTATTCAACTGTGCAGATTCCTTTTTGACTGTCCTGCGCCATATTGTGCTTCTCAGCCCATCAGATTCTCTATCAGTCGTAAGTCGGTTGCACTGCATCGCTTGGCCATCATCAATGAAATCGTTGCCATTTCGAAAGGTTTGACCAATCCACTGGCACGTACGTCTTCGTATAGGTAGGTAGTACTGTGTATGACCGTTCTCCAATAATGTTCATCATACCTAAGAATATTAAGATGATTCGAAAAATTTTGCAGCTTTCTTGTAACCAGTAAGATGATCAACGTGCTACAGCAGTAAGGAAACGGATACTACCGGTTGTCCAGAAATATTGACTTGAACGGATAAGTTACTATCAAGGCTGATTTTTCAGTTTTTTCAGTGTTAATTTTCCCTTTTCCACCCTTGTTGATTTTGTTTTGACTTCCCATTGGAAGTAATTATGATTGGTGCCATTTTTCGAAGTGAAAATTTTGACATTATTTGACTTCACTAGAGTCTGGAACGTTCGTACATTCGTGATACTTTTTTCGTTCATCATATCTCGAGAATAAGACAAAACCAAGATAAGCCAAGATACAAGCTTGGGTCAAGATAACCCGATTCACGACAACTCGAAACAGGAGAGCGTAAATTAAGAATTATTACAGATAAAGCTTAGCATACACCCGAACTCGCTTCAACTCCTTCTAATTCTATAGTGATGCCAAGTATTTGGATTGCAGGGGGTCAGCATTGCTCCCCCAAACATATATCTCAACTTGGCACCGGAGTCGAATTGCCTTTCTGTTCAAAACTGAAATAGGTCAAAAACAAACGGCTTCGCTTCATTTCATACCGAACTCTTACTGAAGATCTTAAATTTGACATCCCTATAGGTACTAACTAAGACCCACCTAGTTTCTTGGGGTACCAATGGGAAGTTACCAGTGAGGGTCGCACCCAGCCTCTTTTTTTCAATTTGAATTCCACCATTTCCGTTTAACAGGGCTGCACGCAGCAAATCACTTATTATTAACAAGAAAAGTACTGGCGAAAGTATGCAGCCCTGCCTGACTCCACATTGAACTTCAAATTCATCCGGCAACCTTCCTATATTCAGAACGAGACAATTGCACCCATCGTTAGTGAAGTTGCTTTAATAATAGAAATGAACTTAGCTATAGAATGCTTCTTCTGCAGAGTAAGGCAATCACAATAAATTCTCTATTGACTCGATACTATCGAACGCTTTTTTGAAATCAATAAACAGCAGGTGAAAGTGAAGTGGTGATTGATATTTGATGCACTGTTCAATAATGATCCGCAAAGTGTTAATATGGTCAATACACGATGAACCATTGCGGAAACTGCTTGTATGGCGTCGAGTGTGTTTTCTAGTCTTTTATTCCTTCTAACACAATTTTTGCTGTTATCTTGGCAGCTGAAATGATTCTGATTTTAAATATATATAAAAGTATTAAACAAAAACTATCAAATTTGGAGGGCTTCCATGGCTTTATTGACTCGTCCATAATAATATTTGGATACACTGATAAAACAAATCGATTGCGGCAAACGAAAAATATGTCTAAACGACTTTTTCATTTGCTGAACAATTTTTTGGCTTCGTTTGCAGCAAATTGGAAAATTCATTTGCGTTTAACACTTTCTGCCAACTGTTAAAAAAAAGTGTAGCGTAACACATGTGATTGCAACCGGTGCGGTGACCTCTCGCTTACGATGCGAGAATCTTGTCATTCCGCTACGGACTGTATAATTTATGGTTAGCGTAGAATACATATAAGTAAAATGAGAGAACGAATCGTTTGTGGCAAACGACTTTTCTTTTGTTGGATAGAATTTTATTAGCTTTAACTTCGTTTGCAGCAAACTCTTACATTCGTTTCGGTGGAACCATTTATGAGAACGTAACACCTGTGATTGAACCTGTGACCTCTCGATTTCGAAAATTTCCTATATCTTTCCTGCTGTGACAATATGAGTTTGAGAACAAGCTTTTATCAATTGATCCAGAGTGTAGAAGGTTTTCAAAGTCGTGTTCTTATCCGGACCTAAATGGCGTAGGAGATAATTTATTGCCTTGCTGTTTGTTTTCTATGCCCAGGGCAAGGATATTATTGTTTTTTTGTTCTTTTCTGTTCGGTTGCCTTACCCATTTCTGATACCTATGTTATAGTTGTATTTGGGAAGATGGTGGGGACATATCAAGTGCCATTTGTTTTGGCCCAAAATTATTTATATATCCTCTTTTGTGTACGAATTGAAATGGCACATTTTGAAAGCAAAAAAAAACAAAAAAACAAAAAGCAAAACAAACAAGAATAAATAAATCGAAATATTTTTTCCCTTCTTCTTGTTTTGCCCAAAATAAAAGAGCTATCGAAGGCAAAAGTCAAATAGAAAAGAAGAAAAAGTTTTTTTTTTCTGTTGGTTTTTATTTATAGATTTTTGTCCTATATTTTTGTTTTATTTTTTTTTTTGTTTTTGGCTAAAATGTATTCCCCTATCGCCTAATATCACATCGGTAAATCTTTTGTATAGAAAAACATTATAAAAATCTGCTGGTTGGTGGTGTGAGTGCGACGAGCGAGTGTGCTTGTGACTTTAATTCATTAAATTAAATCCTTGTGGAAAATAAATTAGGATTAGAGAAACTATTTGATTCACTCTGCTGCTAATAATAATATCTAAGAATGTTTCGTTTGCTATGTGGAAAGCAGTTGTTTTTAATCAAAGTAATAAAACATTCCAAAGCAGATATGTGTGTAGGTAGGCTCTTGGGAGCTGGTTGGAATTTGTATTAATGTTATTTAGCCAGCAGTAATTTTTAACCAATGTTTAAGGAAAAATTGTTTCTAAGTTTATATATAGAACACCTATTTTAGAAAATGTTTAATATCAATTTTATCTTAAAGAAGCCGGAAAAAAGCCAGCGAAACATTGTGTATTCTTATTAATTGCTTCCATTTTAACGATCCAACTAACTACAAAATCTATTATCTATATGCGTTTTCGCCAAAAATAGGACTTGACCTACCAGGGGTCCAAACCTTTGCTTATTTTCGTCCTTTTTGTCTATGACCTTAGTATCGAATTTATTCTATTGATATTTTTCGTTAATTAACGCCTCTTTTACAATAGAATAGAAATCAACTAAATATAAATTATTCGTTTTCCACCTTTATAGTGAACGATACGATAAAGGATGTGCAAAGTGCCCATTATACTAACAAAACAGATAGTTACATATTTTGTTAACATTAAACCAGACTAATTATTTTTAATTTTATTTAAATATAAATAAAACGTTATAGGTATACGAATACCTCCATACTCTCTTTACCTATGTATACCTTAGCAACCAACAATCTAATTATTATAATATGTTAAAAGTAATTATACTAAAATATCCAATATTTTGCTGTTGTCACGGTGTTGATTTCGTTCATTGTAATTATTATAAAAATAATTATTTTTAATAATAGACAACGATGCATATATAGTTTTACATTCACAGAACCTAAAGCTCCCCTTTATAAAATAAAAATAATTTTATTTAAATAATCGTAATCTTAACACGTCATCAAATTTAATGAGGCAGATCGTTAAGCAAACCAAACCCAATTAAATCGTAATATTATAGAACAATAGAAAAATGTTGTCATCCAGTTTTTTTTTTTTTTTTTTTAATGTTTATTCATTTGAAATATTTTAATTGTTTTGGATTAAAAAAGGCTTTATTATAATATAATAACATACTTCTACAATAATGATGATATGATGATGACACTTCAATTACTTTCATGTTATTTTCAGTAATAAAATAAATATTTTTTAAAACAGTATTAGAGTAATTGTTTTTTAATAAAGTTTTTTAAAAATCCAAATTGTCCCCCCATTACAAAATCCATGATCCGCCACTGTACCAAACTATATGTATGCATTCAAAGTTAAAAGAACAATGTTCATGGTCAAGCTAATTCGCCTTAGTAACTGTGAAGCAGTGAAGCCAGTCACTTAAACTGGAATATGGTATAAAATCATGGAGGTGGAAAATTTGATGTCCAGGCTTTTGATGTTCAAGTTTTCGTGACGAAAACCATTTTTTTGGACATCTCCATCATCGTAATGTTGGTTTTGATTATAACCTCGAAAGTTTTTTTGGCACGAAACTAATACTTGCCCTATATAGCAAGTAAAAATGAGATGATTCATTATTTCTATTTAAATAAAAGTTGTCCGAAGGAGTACCTATGTCTGACTGTAGTTACAGTGACAAAATATCAAATTTGTATTTATCTAACGGGCAGATGTCGCCACAAATGGTCTTTCCGGTATGTCAAAACATTATCTCATAGTCGCATTAACAGTTTTCTGCATGAATAAATTAAATTAAAGTGGTAATTGAAATAAAATTTGATACAATTTAAGGAGCGTACTTACATCAATTAAGCGTCATTTCGGGTACGCCTGTTTTGGTGTGAATAAAGATTAAAATTATAATTTTTTGACGATATGTTATGACGCAAAATCAAGATCACTACAATAAAACTTCAAAAATATTTATTTTGCTTTTGTTAGAAATAAAATAAACGATATTAATTATCAAAACGTCATTTGCGGAAACGTCATTTCTGGGAACGCTTTTGGGCTATTAATGATTCATACAATGTTCTCCAAATAAAATCTGTATATTATTGGTATTTTACATCAGAACTTAATGCAAATGTGCATTAAATATGAAATTTTATCAGAAAGTTTGTAAAAAAAAAATTGCAAAAATTATCTAATTCGTATAGCTATTCTGAAAATCATATTTGATTAATAAAGTTATATAATTATCTATAATTCAGATTGGCATAGTTTTTAGAACACCTTAGTCGTTTTGAAAGCATAAATCATTTTCTGATGGTTTCATCATTTCCGGGAACGCTATTTAATATATTTTTAAAAGCAAAATCTTAAATTTTTCAGAAGTAATTTAACATTTGATCAATGTGCCAGTAACACTAAATGCTATCGGTATGAAATAAATAATATAAAAATTTAAATAATATTAACTGATACAAATTTTATAAGAATTTCACATATTTTTGTAAATACCTAAGCCCAATAAAAAACTAAAAAAAGTTACTATTTATTTAAGAACTTTATTTAATTGAATTCTTACAAGAGATATTGATTTTGAATTGATTATTAGGATTTATCTCTTTTTTTTAAATGAATCTACACTGAAATTTCAATATTTTGCGATAGGTAAATTGAAAAATAAATAATTTTGAGCTATGCCCATTTATGACAACTAAACTCAACACATGAGCGTAAAAACTTAAATTTTTAAAAAAGTTGATTTTTTAATGATTTGAACTTTTTTTTTTTATAATTTACCTGGACTCAAGGGGTTATGAGTACCCTTTATATGCTAAATGTTAACATAGGAAACAGATATAGGAATAAGTAGAATATAACGATGTACATTTGTTTTAAATGTCTGGACATTGAACTGGGAAGGAAAAGTAGAGCTGGGTATAAAATTCCACAAATTCGTGTAGTTCGACTAAAAAAAGAATCTCTATATTTGACGGTACGACCGAAGTTTGGCTCAAGGGTAAAACAATAGGTATTCCTGGCGGAGCGGGTATTACGGGAAAATTGTTTCATGGGAGGCATGCATCTGGCTATTTCACTAGAGCGCACTGACTACAAAAATATCGCTAAAACAATGCGAAGCAAGAGACATTTCTACGATCTTCTTACGGATCAAATGTTTCTTAGGTTGATCTATCAGCTATCAACTTTAATGCTAGTATGTTGTGGATACTGTCTAGGAGGGCTAATGATGTTTTAGGTGCTCCCGACCACATATGAGAATTGTACTCTAGTTTCGGACGTATTAACGCCTTATAAACTGTTGCCAGATCGGAGGGGGAAAAGAAGTTCTTACATCGCCTTATGAAACCTAAACATTTCGCTACATTTTTTGCAGTACCTAATAAATGATCATTCCATAGAAGGTGGTTGGTTATGGACATATCAAGAATCGAAAGTTTTTCAGCCTCATCAAGCGATGTATCATTCATGGATAATGTCAGTGAGGAATATTTCGCTTTAATGAAAGTAAAGAGCTTTGGGTCTTGGCAGCATTGAACTCCACACGATTATTCACACCCCATGTAACAATGTTGCCTAAGTCGGAATCATAGGTACTCTCTCGTTGCAATTCAATGCTCGAAGAAAATGGGTGTGAGTAAGTAAAAAAGTATGAAAAGCTGAGCTGTGTACTGTCATCACCAAAAATTAAGTGGATTAGCAGTTTCAGACAAGAGATCATTAATGAAAATAAGAAACAAGGTTAGAGACAGAACAGAGCCTTGGGGCACACCAGCATTTATTTTTTGAACTTCAGATTTAAAATCATCCAAAACGGTTAGAAAGAAAATCGCTAATCCACCGTAGAAGTAGTTCATCGGTACCAAAAACTAAATTATAAACCTTCATGATTTTAACGCAGAAGTATATGTTATTTGAGCCATACTGGGAAATCAAATGCATTCTTATAATTTAAATATACTTTTTGTAGTTGCTTACATCAGTTATTAAGTTTTTTTTCCAAAATCATTTAAATGGAACAAAATCTTTAATTGAGTAAATTCTTTTCTTTTTCTCTTTAAGAAACAAAAATCCATAAATTAACTGCCATGTTTTTGTATTCACCCCATGTGACTGAACGCATAAATCACCTCAAAGTGGGTTACTGAAACAACACATTGTCCTTCAGTTTATACCCGTTCAACTTTGACCAGGACCCTTATGAAATTCCCATTTGAACTATATTTTTCTTGTGTGTGATGGTGCATAACACCAACATAACCACATTCATATATTTCATCTATTACATACATACTAAAATACACAGTCATAGAGGTTGGTACATATACGAAGTGTGAATGTAGAACATAAAAGAGCACTCGCCATAAAACACTTTCGCCGCAAGCTACATACCAAACTCGAATTCATTTAAAACTCGTATCTGGATGTCCCGAGTTTGTAGTAGGTATAGAAATTATTTATTCGTCCAGCATAATATATGCATAACCTTCTAGTAAGAGCCATAAAAAAGCTACCAAAAAAAAATATATAACAGCAAAGTGAACCACATAGCTATTTGTGGACACCCAGCTACAGCTTATACATCTATGTTGATATTGTTTTGGAAAATTTGGTCAAATATGAAAGGCCGCAGCACAAAATGCTTGCTTTTGGGATTTGCCATTACAAAAACCAAAAAAAAAAACAGAATTAATTATCCAAATGGAAATCTGAAACCCAATATGCGGGACAAAAGGTTTGTTATGTAAATATTGAAAACTCGGTCAATTTTACGGTTGGAATTTTAATGCAATTAATACGAAAATTGTTGGGGAATATTATGAATATAGGAAGATACGGTTTGTAAGAAAACAATTCGCATGGAAACAAATTAAATAAAGCTTAAAATTCTTTAAAAGAAAAACATATCATCGAAAAACTCACTCGTGTTCGCACGTTAAGGTTGAAGAAAGGTATGTTTAATATTTGATTAAAAAAAAATGAAATTGATATTTTATTTAATAAAAGGAGTATGCGCAAAAAACTAATGCGGGAAAAACCCTGAGTCAATTTAAATAAGACATCATATGTGGTTCGAAAAGGGGTTTATTGTAGCTACAGAAACTAATTTCATATTTGGTACCTTCCTACAATTAACCCCCTTTCGCACCACACATGCCTTATTTTAATTAACTCTAATGTTTTTCGAAGAAATTATTGGTAAATAATAAGAGTTAATAATTTTGGAAAAAATATTAAGACACGGTTTCCACAAAAAAAGATTCCGATATTTTTGTTTCGTACCCACTATTAAAAAAAAAACGCCAAACACAAGGCAACACGATTTAAATAAGTTCCGAGCACTGCGTTGCAACTTGCTAAGCAGGAAGGTACCTTAAATCCATCAAAATCCTGCTTTCTCCAAGAGAATTATGTTCTTAAATAAATACAAATTAGTAAAAAAAAACATTTATTGCTTTTTGACTCGAAACATGAAAAGTATTTTTTTTTTTTTGAGAAATTTGCTCTCCTCTATATGTTTTTGGTGTTAGTTTCAGAAGTTCAGAAATTAGGAATGAAAACGGAATGAAATGTTCAAAATTTCAAGCTGTACATTTCTTTCTCAATTTTTTCTATGACCAATTGAAAAATGTAAAGGGTTTTCCAATAAGAGGTGTTATTTTGAATAGCCCGCTATTTCGGTAGCTGTCACTTTTGAAGCTGTCATTTTTTGACATTTGACAAGTAGAAACTACGTTATTAATAAAAATGGAACGATACACGCTTCAACAACGCATTGAAATTATTAAAATTCACTATAAAAATGGTCAAAATGTGGCAGAGACGGTTCGTAAAACTAAAACATTTTTGGGTCGTCGTGAAGCACCTTGTCGGACCGCAATACAGAAATTGGTGGACAAATTCGAGCTGTTGGGACAAGTTAGTGATGTGAAGAATAAAACCCGTGCACGTCGCTCAAGAACAACTGAGAATATTGCTGTTGTAGCCCAAAGTGTTGAAGAAAACCCAGGTTTGTCCATTCCTCGTCGTTCTTTGGAATTAGGCATTCCACAAACGTCATTACACCGTATTTTGCATAAAGACTTGGGTCTTAAGGCTTATAAAGTTCAGTTAACACAAGAACTCAAGCCGGGTGATCATCAACAACGTCGTGTCTTTGCTGATTGGGTCCTTGAAATGCATGAAAATGAACCGGAAATTCATCGAAAAATCATCTTGACTGATGAGACCCATTTCCACCTCGGAGGCTATGTCAACAAGCAAAACTGTCGCATCTGGGGCTCGGAAAACCCAAGAGTTATTGTTGAAAAGCCTCTCCATCCTCAACGCGTGACTGTTTGGTGCGGTTTATGGTCCCGCGGGGTCATTGGACCTTACTTTTTCGAAAATGAGGCTGGAGCAACAGTTACGGTCAATGGATTGTGCTATCGAGAGATGATTAATGATTTTTTATGGCCTGAATTGGATGGTATTGATCTGGACAACGTTTACTTTCAACAAGACGGCGCTACGTGCCACACAAGCAATGAAACCATCGATCTTATACGGGAAAAGTTTCCGGACCGTGTTATCTCTCGAAGAGGTGATCACAATTGGCCACCGAGATCTTGTGATTTAACACCTTGCGACTTCTTCCTTTGGGGCCACGTGAAAGATAAGGTCTACGCTAACAGCCCAGCGTCGATTCAAGACCTCAAAGATGAAATTTGTGAGGCTATCGAGGACATAGGGCAGCCACTTTGCGATTTGGTTATGGAAAATTTCATGAAAAGCATATGGTCCTGTAAGCGTGGTCTTGGCCATTTGGCTGATGTTGTGTTCCATTATTAACGGCATACCTTCCTTTATAATGAATAAAACATCCGATCATTTATCTCCCAAAATGCCATTTTTCTTTGAATATCAAAATAACACCTCTTATTGGAAAACCCTTTACATTGATCTGAAAAATTAAACCATATATGGGGTAATTGCTAGGGAGGGACTAAGCCATTTTTGTGTTTTATGTTTTAGAAACAAATAATAATTTTTGTGATGTCAAATGTTAATTTCAATGTGTAGTTTCTAGTGAAAGCAATCATCAGAAATTATTAACCAATTTTTAAGTCCAGTCTACAATTTGTGAAAAACAAAAATCAATTATGTTCGGATGTTGCAAAAATAGATTTTCGGAGTTTGCAGTAAATCGAGAACCATTACTGTTTCGAAACAAAAATGTTTCTAAATTCTGAGAGGTCATTGCTACTACCTTCCCCTTCACAATTTTCAGGTTGAATCATTTTCTTTACCCTTTTCGGGAGATCCTGGTATTTGCAAAGGTCGAGTAAAATAGGTACAAAATGAAGTTTTTTTAAAGGTTTGAATGACGGTAAAGCAGCTTAACTGCGAGTATTACAAGCTACACAAAAATACACTATTTAACTTTTTTAACTCCTATATATATGCGTTATGCTAGTACTCATATAGATAGGTCATTTTGCAGTTTTTATTTTTTAGTCAGCGTTTCAAGTGTGATAACATTCTTCTTCAGGACTTTAAAAATGATTTACAAAAATTTTCTAAGAAATAGTTTAGCCTTTAGGTAGGTTTTTAAATTTGTTAAGTAGCTTTCGTAAAACTCTTAAGATAGGGTAATTGCGGGAGAGATGCCGCGTCGGGAGAGATGCCGCACTGAACCAAAGTCATATATCTAGTAGTCCTGGCAAATTTTTTTTTTCTCAAATTTGTTCGTTTTACATTCAAACTAAAACGCAGCAAAAAAAAACTGCAAACATCGGACAAGTAACGGGAGTTTTCGCTCTTTGTTTTGTTTTACGCTCCCCTCTCGACTATCGAAATTTTTCAGTCTGTTGGAATATTTCGTTGCAGAAACTAGTCGTTGCGTGTTTTTTTAAATGTAAGTTTTTTTTTTGTTTTTAATGAGTGTAATGAGAAGTGGTTGGTGTGATTTTTTGTTGTCCTTATTTTTTGTTGTTGTGTAGTGTCGTGCGGCATCTCTCCCTCACAAAAAGGATAGATGCCGCATTTTTGTTTGGAGAAGATGCCGCATTTTGATGTTTGTGTTTTTTTTTGTTTAGAAGATAAAATACAGCTTAATTATGCCGCGTAAATATATCCGTAAGACTGATAGAGGAAGTTGGACCGAAGAGGGTTTAGAAAAAGCTAGAAAATCCATCGAGGAAGGTATGTCTATACGAAAAGCAGAAACAGTGTTCGGCATTCCGGCTAGAACACTTTCGAGGCGTATAAAAGAAGGAAATTTTATGAAGAAACCTCTAGGATTCATTGGTAATTATTACTTTAATTATTAATATTGGAATTGTGTAAATGGTATCAATGTACGTATTTATACATTGATAGGTGTTCTAGGAATTCAAAATGAGAAGAAGCTTGCGGAGCACGTCAAAAAATTAGCGTCGGCAGGTTTTGCTGTTGATAGAGAAGGCATTCGAAGTTTGGCGTTCGAACTTGCGGAAAAAATGGGTATCAAGCACAAATTCAACACAGAAACTAAAAAAGCAGGTTATGCTTGGTTGGCATCCTTTTTGGAAAGGAATAAAGACATTTCGTTGAGACAGTCTGAGGGACTTTCCCTCTCCCGTGCCCAGGGTATGAATCGTTCAGCAGCGAATGACTTTTTCAAAATTCTTGAGACAATTATGACCGACAACAATTTAATTTACAAGCCCGGCAATATTTTCAATATGGACGAAAGTGGTTTACAACTTAACAATAAACCAGGAAAGGTTTTGACCAAAAAAGGTGCGAAAGACGTCCATTTGCTTACTGCAAAAGAAAAGGGTGAAAATGTCACAGTAATAGGGTGCTGCAACGCAGAGGGAAATTTTTTGCCACCTGTGTTAATTATGAAAGGAGTAAATAAAAAACCAGAGTTCGCCGACGGATTACCAAGTGGCTCTGAAGTTTATATGAACCGAAAGTCGTCTTACATCAATGCAGAATTGTTTTTTAAGTGGTTGAAAGAACACTTCACACCGCGGAAACCTGCTGTTGGTAAAACACTGTTAATCTTAGATGGTCACACCTCTCACAGCAATGCTTTCGAGATGCTTGAATTCGCTGAAAACAATGACATTATAATTTTATGTTTACCAAGTCATACCACCCAGGCGTTGCAACCTTTGGACCGCAGTTTCTTCAAACCATTGAAAACGTATTTTCATAACGAAACCAAAGTTTGGATGAATCATCATAAGACGAGAACAATAACAAGGTATCAGGCTGGACATTTAATTGGGGCTGCATGGGAGAAGGCAGCGTCTGTTGGAAATGGAGCTTCAGGATTCAGGGCTTCGGGAATATACCCCTTTAATCCTCAAGCTATTCCGGATCACTTTTTTAGCATTTCCGATGCATCTGCAACGACTCTTCATCCAGATTCGTCTGCAATGCAAGATAACCAACCAACAACTCAGCTTTCTGAAACATCTCCTATTCTTGCAACAGTCTCAGAATTGACTATTCCAACCACAAATAACACCGCGCAATTCTGCAACCATTCAGAAAATGAAACCCACACTTCATCTTGCTTCAATAACCCTACGCCAACCAAACTTCTTCAAGAAATTTCACCACTGCCAAAGATTCCAACACCAAATTTTTCCAGGCGTAGGCAGTTTGCAGAGGTCTTAACTACCCCTACCTCGATTGCAAAAAAAAAAAATCTCCAAATCTCCAAAGGCAAAAAAATTAAAAAAAGAATCTATTAACCCAAAAACGAATGAAGAGTTGATTGAGCCGGCTGAGGACATAAACAACTGTGCCGAATGTTGGGAAAACTATTTCTCAACAAAAAAAAAAGAAGATTGGGTCGAATGCAAAAAATGTCGCAAATGGCTTCATGAAAATTGTACCCGGTACAAGAAACCTGGTAACATCTTGTGCACAGACTGTGGGCGTGATGAGGAACGAAAACAACATGTTTCACACTAATTTATAAACTTAAATTCAATGAATTTAATGTGCGGCAACTCTCCCACACATGTAGGGAGAGATGGCGCACTTAATACTTTTTTATTTTTTGTTTATTGAATAAATTATTTTTTTTTTTTTAGGTTAAGTATTTTTTTATGGTAGAAAATAAACCCATTGTTAAGTTTTGTTAAAAATAAAAAATATATTTAACGTTAACATAGTCTAAAAATTTATTTTTTAAAAACCGCGGCATCTATCCCGCAATTACCCTATCTGTTTCTTAATTTTGACCGGGGAAATTGAACAAAAAAGGAGGCCTAACTCAGACAAAATACCTTACAACATCTTTTTTGTTCGAAGTAATGTTTTTTATCATATCCCAAAAGTCTCAACGAATCCCCATTTGGGATTTTGCAACCAATAATACAAATTTTGGTTAAGCTATATCTATTAAACTGATTGTCTTTGGGAGACTATTTATATGTCACAACAAGCTAATTTGTGTGTTCAAAAGCAAGTCGGTACGACTACAATACAATAGTTACAATAGTTTTTTTAAAGAAAATTCCTATATTTTAGTGCAACAGAGGTAATTTTTCTGAAACCCCCCTTATAATAGAGCTAGTACAGCGATACAATTTTAACATTAACGTTTAATTTACCATAACAAAGAAGAAACAAAAGAGTGAATTTTTTTAGATCTCTCCAAAACTAGAAGACTTAATACATATTAACATAAATCTTTTTGTATTGAACTAAAATGAAATAAAACCAATAATTTTTGGTTGAAAAATGGACCCCAAAAAGTAATTAATATTATAAAATCAGTTTGATTATTTTTTAAATTTTATTTTGTTCCTCAATTTCAAGTGTAAATCACAGTTTTTTTCAAAAACCAAATAACATAGACCATTCAATTTTCTTGAATCACTTGAATTCAAATAAGGCCATCGAAGTTTGGAAGAAAAAAATATATTTTAAAACGTAAAATTTTGAAAACTGATTTTTTCAAAGAGAACATTTCACCGACCAACAGAAACATCTTTATGGACGGAACTTTTAAAATTGTTCCTCAAGGATGTTTCAAGCGAATCGCGCGATTTTTTCAGCTATTCTGTTACTAACTAATGCTTTTCAATGTAAAAATCGTGCTGCAAACCATCAGACAGTAACAGAATTGCTGAAAAGAATCCCATAAACTTTTCACAATTCATAATTAAAATAATTAATTTATTAAAATTCCACACGTCGTTATTCTATTTTTAACAGATTGACAGACGTTTTCTGTTTAAAATTTAAAATCACCTCGGTTTCACATTGAAACATGATTGCTGGGTCCTCAATAAGCGGCATTTTACTGGCTCTGGGTCCTCGATTTTCGGATTTTCACAAAACATAATGTGAAAGACAATTTATTTTAGTAATTTCATGTAAATTCTGAAAAATTAAATAAGGCCCAAAATTGTTTTTAAAACAAAATGAAATTAAGCCCCAAAACTAGTGTTGGGGTTTTATTTCATTGGGGCTTTATTTCATAATGAAATTATGCCCCAACAAAAAAAAATGAAATAAGGGCCCCCAAAAAATGAAATAACACCCCAAGATTTGAGAAATTTCGTTGTTGTTGTTTTGTATACTTTTTTTGTGGCCTCATTTCATTTTATTTTTGGGGACTTATTTCCTGGGACCTAATTTCGCGTTACCTATCAAAAATCAACAAAAACATCAACTTAACTTACATCAACATCATTTTCAAAGGTCTAAAAAAATATTTGATTTTGGAACATTTGAACTTGAAAAGTTAATTTTTTAGAATTTTTTTTTCTAACCAAAACCCATTCTCATTTCAATTTATCTATTCAATAATACTTATTTTATAACATTTCAATCCATCCTAATGGTAAGTATACGTAGGTACATGGTACTTCCAAAATGTTTTTTATTTTTATTCAAGAAATAAAAAAAATACAGTCGACTCCCTCTAGGTCGAACTTCTTCCAAGTCAAACTTCATCTATGTCAAATTTCCCTCTAACTCGAATTATTACGCCAAATTTCTTCAACTGCTAATGAGATAGCTGTATTAACTCTCTTCATCGTTCAAAATCAAAATTTTGTCAGAAATGTCAGTTTTATTAAACATTAAGGTATATTGTACCTATTTAGCTTTGGTTGGGAAATTGGTTTAGGGAGCTTTGATTGTACTTCTGATTCATAGTCTCAGATTTTTTTTTTTTTCTTTCATTTCATCAAACAAAAATATATTCGAGGCCTTCTATAAATGATATTCGTCACCTGTTTCATATTTGTCAGTTCATTGGGTGCGATAAACTTCCTTACACCTTAATAAATTTCAGTGGATTTCCTTTCATGAAACTAAATTTAATACGCATGCAAGTTTTTCTATATTTATTCTACATCTATCCATTGGAATGAGGAATGACAAATGCAGTGGGAGAGGGTGCAGGCGAGTATTATAAAATGGATGAATTTCTTTATTTAAACACGTGGTTCTGTGCTGGGATTTATTTTTGGTATTCCAAGTCTTTTTATACACACGCATAGATACAACAAAAAAAATATTTATATGATGTTAGATACACTTCAAGTATATACCAACAACATTCATAAGAAGTATTATTTTTTTCTATTTCGTTTTTTTTTTTTGTATTTTCAATTCATTTTCTGATTAAATCCGATTTAACTGATAAAGAACATTCGACTTGGTTTGGTTCTATCCATTCAATTTCGAAGAATTTTTATACCAAAGAGAGAAAAACTATTTTTGTTTGAATTATTCCAGGGCAATAAATCTTGTTTACGACCTGCCACCATTTTTGGTATTTTCTTCTTCTTTTTCATTTTTGTTTCTTTCTAAATATAAATGCTTAAAGGGGAGTGCGTGTTTTTGGAGGATAGGCTCTGTGTAGCAGCAAGCACTCCCTGGTTCTGTTTTTTTTTTTTTTTTTTAAATATTTTTTTGTATATTTTTTCTGAGTTTATCGACTGAATGCGGTGAGAAGAAAGTTTATGAAAAGTTGTTTGACCCTGAGTTTCATAAACAAGTTTGTTTGCCATTGAAAGATGTGTCTTTTTTGTATACTTAGTGAGCGATAGTTTTTTGTTAGGGGAATTAATTTTATTGTTAAAAAAATGACATTATTCACATATACAGCTTGCTTGAAAAACTTCTAAAAATTAGATTTTAACCCTATGACATAAGGTAGGTAGATATCCTTAAAAAAATAAATAAGATTCGTTTTTTTTAAACACGAAAACAATTATAAAAATAATATATATGTACCTACCTACCTATGAAAATGTTGTTTTCTTTAAATGCCTTTGATTCATCGTGTTATAATACACTATGTGATTTGCTAAGGATATCACAAAACGCTATGGCTATGACAAAACGAGAAACAAATCTTACAGCGGGAATTCTATTTCCTCCTCCCCCCTAAGGTCCCATGTAATATTTGTAGCAACATTAGCGAGCAACAAAAACAAACGAAACAGAAGATACCTAAGGTCTTGCCTTAGGGAAGGAAGAACTAAGCTATTCTACGTCTTTCATAAACTTTCGAAATAAGTTCTATTTTGTTAAACGGAGTTGATTTTTATCGAATCATAAAATCCGACAAAAACTTTACAAAAAATAACAGATTTTTGCACCACTTTTGACAAAATATTGTAATTAAAAATGTTTGTTTTGTTGGAAAAAAAAGTTGTTTGTACTCATGTACGCGCGCCAGAAGTTATACTTCCTATCATTATTTATTTTTGTATGCTTTTTATGTGTAAAAGTATTTAGAAGGTAAATTTTTCCAAGGAAGCATATCCTGCTTTTTTGTGAAATTAATTCAAATATTTCATGTATGTATGCAATTGATATTTTATTGGCCATTTTCAAATGGTTATTGATACATTAATGTTTGATAATTCAAAATGACCTTTGTTAAAATCCTGCAATTAAAACTTAAGTTACAGATTTTAATATCAAATGAAATCAATTTTGTATGTTTTTTTTTTTTTTTAATTTTCTCTTTAAAATCTGAAACAATAAGATTACAAATTTTATAAGCGAACCATCTCGAATTCATTTGTGAGCCAACGGTAGGTACCGTTCTCCACTGTTGGCTGGTTAAAATAAAATACCGTTGGAAACGGTCAAAAAACTTGGACTGAATAATCTTGTTTTTACATTGTTTATTCATTGAAAAAAAATGTTTAAAAATATAATTTATTCACACGTTTATAGACAACATCTTAGCCTAAAGTTCGTTTTGCCAAATATTTTTCCCGTTCTTCCCTGATTTTTAAAATCAATTAAACCACCCACATACACTTTCAAAAACGAATTAGTTTTTATAAGGCCAAAAAAACAAAACATTATGGAGCATTTTAAATATAATCCGTATTAGACACCTACTTAATTTTTTTTTATTATATCTTTGAATGTGCATACTTAGTTTTTCAAAAATTTATCAACTTTATCCATAATGACATCATTTTCAAATGCCTAAAAAATATTTCATTTTGGAAAATAATTTTTTCTTCATGAACACTCATCATTATTTCAATTTATCTATTTAATTGAATTTATCTCGTAGTTCTAACCCTTATACTTTTCGAGATGTACATAAAGTTTTTTTTCTTTTGCCCCATTTTACCCTAACTTGCCGGTGGAATTTCGAAAAATCCCGCCTTGTCAAAACCTTACATTATACCACTTAACTTTTAATAGGTATATTTAGTTTTTTCCTATCAATTATGGTGTAGAAAATGAAGCAGTCAGAATATCAAAAACAATGGCTGACTTCTGTAATTTAATAAATTTGTTGTGTAAAATAGTAAAAATAAAATAAACCCAGTATAAAATGTAAGTGTGTTGTTACTCTTTCTCTACTTATAGTACCTATCTGTGTGAAAAAACCAGTAATAATGGTCTGAAAAAATCTATGTGTTATTACTGGTTTAATATTTTTATAATCGCCGGTAGAGAAGTATAACTTCAAAAATATAAAATCGTAAGAGCCGTTTCTTAAGAAATCGATTTTTTCTATGTAAAATTTAGCAAGGACTTTTTTAAAAACAATTTAGTACGCCATATCAATTTAACCCGGAATTTTCAGACTCAGCACCCTTTTTTCATTTAGAAACCATCAAAATATTTTGTATATAGGTACCGAAAATTTCAGTTAAAGTCAAAAAGTGCATTTTTTCCCCGACTATACAGTATGGGGAAAAAAAATTATGTACACTCCTTAGGGCCATTTTGTTGACAATTATTCCAAGTTTCCAGGTGACAACCATATAACGTTTGTTCACTAAAATTTTAATCAAGAAATCTATTATAATTTGAGCAGTTGATTTGAGATTTTGTTAATCAGCCTAATTCTTTATACCATACTTTGTGCTTCATTTAGCACGTCACAAACTTACTTCTGTATACCACAATTATATAGACTCTTTAATTAAAGCCGACCCCTCTAATCCTTGTACTTGTACCTGTGCACCTTTGAAACTGTTTTATTTTTAATTTCAAAGTTCAAATGCTTTGTAAATACCTTCAATAAAACCCGTATAAACGCAAATATCAAATTCCTATTATTTCAAACACATCAGATATTGCCATATATTATACCAAAGTTAGTATTTAAATTCTAATAACCATTGCTCACTGCACCTATACAACTACAACAAATGTATATAAATGTTCTACTATAATTACAGAACCATTATATCTACAATTACAACAACAACAACTCTCAACCCTCTATGGACTTTATCTAAATTGCATTCTAATTGCAAATTGCAATTTCAATGACCAAAATGTCCAATTAGACAGTACATGAATATTAAATTATTTATAGAACAACAACGCTGAAACATTAAGGGCTATCCAGTAGGTATCATAGGTATGCAAAATTTAATGCACATATCAAACAAATATAATTCAAATCATGCAGACGCATATATTTAGTTTACCCCTGCTCTAATAAATATGCTTACATTCACATATGATAAATTGGTATTTAGGGTATAAAACGATGTAAAAATGTCTGAATTTTTCGAATCCTACTGCTTTAAATTTCATAATTCGAATTACTTGATTATGTCGGAAAAAATGTATCAAAATTATATCCTTTGATTGAGAACGTCGTTCCCTTTCCACTTTTTATATTTTTCTATCCATTACAACTTAATCCGGATGACGCAAATCCAAATAACGTGCATGACCTCATGCAAATATTTAGAAGCTACATTTTTGAGGATGGTTATTTCTTGCTCCTATATATCAACTTATAAACTCTGATATTGAAAAATTCCAAAAAGATGTCTCAATCTAAATCCCTCGAAGATGCAGAGCCACGAAAAAAAATATAAAATTTGTTTCCTTTATGATTTAAAAGAAAACAGAATACAATCTTTTGAATGTACAAAGTATCTATATATTCTGTATGTCCTTTGTCCTCATAAATCAAAGGATCAATTCACAAAAGGGTGAATCCCCAGTAATTTCTTTGCAAATATAATATTCCATAATGGCTGTGGCATGGTGCACGCATTGTGCAGAAGAATTTCTCATGGCCGTCGTCCTCGCACTGGGAGGGACATTCACATTCTTTCGTATCCTTTCTATTAGTTTATTTCAGATATCTTTTTATAATGTAATGATGACAATTTCTTTACTTTTTGTTTTTTTTTTAGTTCACCCCAAATTTTTATCTCGTTTTTTTTTTTCTATTTATCCTGAGATTTAAAAGATTTACTGACTGTCAACAATTTCTTCTTTTTTTTTGTGTGTCCTGTGTTTACTTACGAGTACTCTCTATTTATTCAAAAATGGCGAAAATCCTGTAGCATCCTCCATTGAAAAATAAGATCTAAGGGTGGGAATAGTGCAATGATGAATTTCTTCCTGGTTGGTCCTTGGTGGTGTGATAGAAGAAGGTCAAAATGACATTTATCATTGTTGGCACTCTCAGGGGTCCATTATGATGAATGTTACTCATAAGATACGGTACATCATCTCTTATATAGCGATCTGTATTATTATTTGTTATGCTTCAAGTTCATCCCTATACCTTACATTGAAGCCGTTAAAATTTTAATTTAATTTTCCAAAGGTATCTAGGTACTCGTATATTTATTCAAGGATTCACATTATTTTGTACTGTGAGGTATATTTTCAAGAACATTTATTTTTTACTTATACCCATGGACTATTTCTACATTTATTTTATGTGAATTGCTTTTAATTTGTTTATTAGATAATTTTATGTGAATGTATTAGTGTATTTCAAAATTCAGATCATATTTCCCCCTTTCGATACGGTTTTTTTTTTCTTAATTCAAAAGAAGAACTCAATCTTTCTCGCATATATATGAAGTGAAACCATGAAATTTAATTTCGAATGCTCGCTTATTAATAATGACTTCATCTTTGCGAATGCGTCATATAGGTTAGATATTATTGCTGAACAAAGAGACGAGTGGGAAAAAATACTAACGCAACAGCTTGTCAGAGCGAATGACATCTTTATATTGAATTTAATTTAATTCTTTTGAACTTCGTTATACCTTCAGATGTTTTGTTTTTGTTGAATTTGTTTCTTTGTTCGGCATTCTTATTTTAACAAAAGAAGATTGTTTTTTTTAAGCAGACATACTCAAGATAAAGATATTTTTTTTTTCTCTTCTTAGAGATTCATGAAGAGTAATGTAAATGATAACAGAAAGCAATACAGCTGCTTCAGAAATGAATTTATAATTTTGTTTAAATAAAGAATTTACATAACTGAAGTACCTACCTATAAAACCTAGATATTATCATGGTAGGCATGTGTAGAAAATTAATTAACAGAAATATTTATACAATTCTCAACGATCTCTAAGATACGTACGTAGATATATATTTTAGGTACTGTAAGTTAAAATGTGAATTCGCTATATTAAGGATATTTTTGGAAACATTCAAGATCAAAAGAATGCTATAACAGCTTACAAACGGATTTCCAATTAAGACTTGACAACTTTTTTTTTTAAATAAAACGCAAACCATTTGAGTAATTTCAAAAATTGGCTTGAAGTAGGTGCAATCAAAAAATTTATGAATGGAACTGAACTTTGTTCATATGGCCACCGCGGGCACGTTTGCAGCGGTCGATTCGTTGGACCTAATTTTCAACGACTCGGTCACACATTTCGCCCGAAATGGCCGCTATTTCACGTTCAATGTTGGCTCTGAGCTCTTCCAACATCGTTGGCTTGTTGGCATAAACCAATGACTTAATGTAGCCCCAAAGAAAATAGTCTAGAGGCGTTAAATCGAACGAACAAAACGGCCAATCGACTGGCCCATTTCTTCAAATAACACGCTCATTAAACCTACTCTTGAATAATTTGATTGTAAGGTGTGCTGTGTGGATTGTGAAACCATAGTCGCCCAAGTCCATATCTTCCAATTCTTATGGCGCGATAACGCTGGCCATTCATAGTAACGTGACGATCGTTATCTTCGACATAAAAATATGGCCCAATAACGCCGCCGGCATGCAAACCGCACTTTGGTGCGGTTTTTTGTGGATAAAGTGGTGTTTCTTGAAGTAAATGTGGATTTTCACCAGACCAATAACGCATATTTTGTTTGTTGACGAACCCATTGCGGCAAAAAATGAGCTTCGTCACTGAAGATGATTTTGCGATGAAATTCATCATCTTGGCGCATCTTCTCCAGAGCCCAATCGGAGAACGTAGGTCGCTTCAAATTGTCCATCGTCTTCAATTCTTCAGTCAGCTTGATCTTGTATGAGTGAAAGCCATGGATCCTTACGCGATGCCTATTTCTTGAGAACGCCTTGGAATTGACTGTTTTAGGCCGTTTTCTACGAACGCTGGTATTACAACATCACACAAAAAATATGTAGAAAATTTGAGTTAACGCTCTTAAAGTCGCGGTCACCGACTCCAAATTTCGGTAGAAAATTTTTCTAATTTGCAGACGTTGCTCAACCGTGTACTTTGTCATGATAAAAATGCTGAGCTTACTCAATAAATTGACACTAACAATTTGATGATTTCTGAAAGGTAGCGTTTACAAATTAAATCCAAAGTTCTCAAGTCCCCATTGGAAAACCCTTTACAAAGGTGCTCGCGAACAAATATCTCAATGATGGAAACTAACTTAACATGAGCATAAAAACAGGTTTTTTGAACATTTATATTTGGAATACTTATCCCAAAACTTGATGTGGTACACTAAAGGAAAAAACACGAAAAATTAGTTACAATTTTCTTACAATTTCCTTACAATTGCAAGAGTTTATTTTTACAAAAAAGTGTAAAATATTGATTTTTACCAAAACTTTGGAGAAATAAGTATTCCGGTTTTTGAATACCACCATTATTTTGAGAATCAGAACCATTGTTCATTGCAACATTTAAAAAAATCCAAAATTGTGATACTCCCCATACCAAAATCACATTTTTGGAAGGTTTTTGTATGAAATGTATACAAGAAGGTTTTAAAGTTCAAGAGACCTCATACCTCAACTCCAAAATGCGGCTCATCAGTTAGAAGTTGTTATACCCCTTCTAATACGCAAAAAATTGGTCGATAATTACCGACTCTTATTAAAAGCACAGCAATTATGTATTTGTTTTAATAAGAATCGGTTAACATCGACCAATTCTTGGTGTATTAAAAGGCGTATAACAACTTCTGACTGATGATCAAATTGTTGTTTCTGGACGGAACGAATTTTGGAGTTGAGGTCGCTTGAACTTTAAAATTGAATATATTCAATCACTCTACTGAAAAATAAAATTAAAAATAATTTTAATTTTTTTTTTCTTTATTTATATTGCATATATTCTTTCAACTGCACCGAAGGTAATCCTCAACTTTTGGCCGACACCACCGACGAAAATGGTGCACGCATTACAAAATGTCTCGAAAACGTGTTTTCTATACCTTTTAATGGTGTTTCACGATGAAATAGATTATATCGCTACAAAAGCTAGACTTATCCTTTAGTTTTATAATTTTTTTAAGATCGATTCTAACTTTATTTTTGCCCTGGATTTTGCACAAAGTAGACAGTTTCGTTATTTTTCAACTCACTCTAGCAGACAAACCGATATTTTTCTCAGAAGTGAACCTACATTAAAAGTGTACCTATAATTTGTATGTCTTTTTGACAAAATTAATTTAAGAAAGGTCGAACATCTTGAGGTTTTTTTGCGATTTTTGTAGTAAAAATAATTATCCGTAGAAAATAGCAAAGTTGAAATTCGTATCAGCTCACAAAAAAACATTATAGGACCTAACATATCCCATGAATTTTCAGTTCTTGTTAGATTGTGAGTTAAAACTTTTAAGCTGAACAAAAAGTTCTTGCAACAACAACTTATTTTTGATTTTTTTTTTAAACCAATAATAGGGTTAGATATCATAACCTGAAAAAATTGATACTGGTTAAAGTTAATTCCAAAGAAAAAAGTTAACACAGCCATTATTAAAAAAAATGTAAAAGACATTCATAAACATCTATGTTTCATTTGATAGACCAGTAATACAAGGTATTCTAGGTCGCAAGAAATTTCAGATCGCTGATTTTTTTGGAAATTGTTAGGAAACATGACAGTGTAGTATACGACGACGAGTTTTTATCTTTTAACTTCTAAAATGTGTACTTTATAGAAAAAACTATCAAAGTTATGAAGAAAGTGTTAAAATTTCGAAGTTTTTTGGTGCACTATGCAGTAAGTATAATTTTTTCGAAGCTGCAAACTTGGTCGTATACTGCTGGCATATTTCCTAACAACATTGCAAAAAATCAGCGATCTGCAATATTTTGCGACCTAAGGCCTTTAATTTGCTTTGTACTACTTGTCTATTGGGGAGAGAAAAAAAAAGAAATAAATAATAACAAATAATAATAATAAATAATAAGAAGAAATAGTAATAAAAAGGAGATAGCAGACAAGTAGGTACAGTAATGCAAATAATATCTTTTATTTTTTATCATTCTTTCTGGCATTCTCTTTATTATTCTAGTACTAGAAGTACTTACTTAGGAGGTACTTATCTTTTCTTAATTTTGTGCAGATAGATATAAAAGTAATTTTTCAACAACAATAATTCATGTTCTGATTTCTGAAGTTTTAACATTTGACGTTGTTGAGTTGAGAATTTTAAGTTTAGGTAGGTTCTTAAGTTAATTTTAGTCTACGAAAGTTTTTGGACCAAATTATAAAATTCTTATCAAGATAGTTTTTACTGAGTGTACAGAACAAGTGATGAAAAAACTACTGTGTTATTTCCCAAAGCACAAGATCCTGCGAACGATTTGTCTATGGCTGAACTAAAATGGCATAGTTCATTTGAATATCAAATCCGTTTAATACCTATATTATTCTATTTTGGTATTAATTATGTTTGTTTTTTACTTTTCTTATCACATTATACATGGTTATTACATTAAGATGTAAGTATATAAACAGCATTTTAGCAACTTTAACTACTTTAGTACGTAGTTTTTCGTGTGACCAAGTCGGTGCATTTAACTTTAAAAAAAGCGTTATAGAAGGAATAGGCAATTGTATTAACCATTTGGTAGTTTTACCAACAAATTTTTCTGGCAATTTTTAAAATTAAGTATTGGCTTTATGTAGATTTCGAATTGCTCTTTCCCAATTTCAACATGTCCAGTCCACCTCGTAGCAGTTTTTGACAATATCTAATTTCCGACCCATCTTACATTATAAAATCATCTAAGACATAAATAAACTACAGTTTATGTAATAACCTTTTTTATTTTGTAAGATCATTAGTTTTGGCCTACGATTTTAAGATTTCTCTTTGGTTTTCAGCCAAGTCAGACATTATTGAAATAAGAAGGAAAACTATACCCAAGTAGATATAGATTAATAAAAATAAAAAAATATCTTTTTTTGCGAGGGAGTGTTAAAGAATTTCTTCTTTTTTTCATTTATTGATACATTTATTGTTTCAATTTGATGTGAATTTCTGTGAGTTTAAGTTATCTTTACTTATACATGATATTGAAAAAAATTTGCGTAAAATTTGAAAATAAAATGTATCGTTATAAGCTCAAAAACAAAGAAAACCGTTTCTTTTTCTATTTTTAAAATGTGACGTGATGAAATACTTTTCACACTTCGCATTCTTATCAAAGAAATCAAGAATTCGAAAAATTTAAAATTTGTTTTAGTAACAAAACATAAGTTTGTTCACCAGTGTAAATGTGTATTTACTTAAATCTTTCCAGGCTGGTCACAGTGGGATGGAACCCTATAAAAGCGATTAAAACCCCTGCATGCCTGCTATAAAAACTTTAAGTTTGTTTAAAAAGGTGCATTATATGTTGCAGAATCCAAATCTGAAGCCAAAATTTATCTTGATCTTGTGTAAGCATAATTTTCATGCCTTTTTTTTAATATTACTGGAAGACTATCGTCATACTTTTCATCAAATAATAAAGATACATTATACAATGGCTTTAGACATTTTGAAATCTACTCTTCGGTCGTAAGCGTTTGCTTTCAATTTAAGATGTTATTGAGCCTTTTATCTATATTTTTAAAAAAATTAAAATTTCACAAAAATCGTGTATAGAAAAAAAAAAAATAAATCAAATTTTTGAACTCCATTTACTTAAATAAACATAAATGTTGTTACTGTTTAAAGTAGTACAGTCATTCAGGAACTGTTTTGTTTTTTTCATTACATAAAATATCTGTTGTGTTTGGGAGAAACATTTTTACTTCTGTCATTAACAACTTTTGACAATGAAACTTGTACCAACAAAAGAAAACAAATTATTTTTGTGTCAACTTGTACCTATTCTTGGAGACGTTTCCAAAGCGATAGTGGCGTTCGAAGAATTATGTCAATTTGAATTATGCGTTCTTATATCTTTTTTAAATCAAATATGACGTCATTTATTTATTCTATCATCATGTCCTGTTAAACAATCTGTTTTCTTGATTGTCTTAACTCTAAAGTACTAACGAATTGCATGATTTTTTTCAATTTTTTTCACTAAAGGTATGATAAAACCCTATATTAAACTCGTCAAATTGATGCTAAGGCATCGAAAGTTAGTATAAACGATTTAACTATGACCAGTGCTAGGGACCTAGATTACCAGGTAGCATCTGGTCGCACCTGAATGCTGCTGGGGTTTGTTCAGAATATCCGTCCGAAGATTTTAAGACATTTTTTATAGGGGAGCACGGAGGATAACCCATTTAAAACCCATTAAAAGGCAAACTTTTTCGTTTTGTGTGTGCTATGGACTCAAAAAATTGTGTATAAGTCCAAACACTTTCAGATGCTCTAAATGTACATAAATCTATGGGCATCCAACAAATAATTTCGTGCGCACATTTTAAAAAACAGGTTTTGAGCATGTTTTAGGGATTTCGTATAAAAATCGTACAACCAATTTTATTTTTTTTCAAGCTATTTTTCCTTATATTTTTAAAAATAGCCTTAAATAATTTTTTTTTTCTCAAATATCGTTTAATTTCCTTTTTTTTCTAGTACAGCCCCGAAGACAGTCAAGGTGGCTTAAGCTCCTATGTAGGTAGATAAGTTTTATTTTCTATCCTGCCATCATTAATTCGAAACATTTTTCACTGCACCCCTCAAAAGAATTTATTTTCCAACAAACACACACACACAAAATTTTATCAACAGCATAATTCAGTGCCTACAAAAATGATATCCAACAACTACAACTACACAACTACCTACTATGGTACCATGGTCTTGTGGATATCTAGTGATACCTCATATACTTATACTTCGATACAAAAAATATCCCTTTTGCCAGTGTTTTGAGTTATTCCATCAGAATCAGTCGGTTAGTTAGTAGCTGAACGCAAAGACGTGTACCCACGTAGATAAACTTCATCATAACAAAAAGCTAATATATCTTGCAGATATTTTAAAAAGAATCTCTCTCTCTCTGGCTATGAATATCTTCAGTTCTTTTGTTTAGTAGAATTAAAGATTAACTTGTGAATTCTCTTATTGTGAATGAAGTGTTAAGATGTATTTGTTTTTTTGCTTCCTTCTAAGATTCAATCAATATTATGTTTACCTACTTCACACAAAAAAAAAATCATTTCTTAGAATTTACAAAAATTGTTCAAAATTAAAAGAACTGAGCGAATAATTGCTTTTATTCATCAAATTGATAGAAAAAAATCTTTAAAAAACTCCCCCGTTAATTTTTAATCTTCCATCATTGAATCTAACTGTGAATGCATTAAAAATGAACAAAAAAAATATTAATGGCCGCCAAACTCCTCCTTTTAAAGTATGTCTGCCTGCACGACATCCTCCTACCTGTCTTTGCAATCCATTTTGCACAAAAATCAATTAATCTTTTCTTCAAAACTAAACAAGCCAAACAAAAAAAAAAACGAAAAATCCACGCCCAAAAGAGGCATTCATGACATAACTGCATTAGTTCAATGACTCACATGCAGATGTCACTATGCATCCCTTTCCATGACATGCACCGGTTTCTAAATAACGAGTATCGAAGTCCATGTGGTGGGTTTCGCTATTTCTACTTCCCAATAATGTCAGGGTTCGAATCGAAAATAGTTGCAAGGTTCAAGTCTAAGCTTAAGAATGTACTAAATCTCAGTTTATTGACCATAAAACAAATTTTATTTACCATTTACGGTTGTTTTTTTATGTGTGAGAATTAATTTTCTTTGGCTCGTTAAAAATTTATCCATCTTCAAGTATATGCCAATAAGCGTAAGTAGGTGTTGTATCTTTTGCCTTGTCTCCAACACGATTTATGCAGATAAACGGAAGTTAAATGAATTTTTAGTATGTTTAGGTAATAAAATCCGTAAAAAAATTAATAATTCAAAGGGAAACAGAGAGTGAGGCTGTTTGTTTTTTTTTACGACCCTAACAAGTGGTTTAATCAATTAACGAACAGAACAGAAATTTTACGACTTCGTCAAGCTTCTTTTTTTGCTGCTCTGACAGCAGATTAGAAAACAAATGAACAAATTAAAATATCCATAAGATACTTCGGCTTTTATATCCGAATCGAGTTAAATATCTATAAAAACAAACAATAAAATGAATGAAACATATTGCCAGTGACTTCTCTTGTATCAAGCTGCTGAATTCAATGAAATAAGACGCAGAGACAGAGGTAACCAAAACAACAGCAACAACAACAACAACAACAACACCAAGAAGAAAAAGTTGTGAGCATAAATTAGGATTTTGATTTTTACTGCTCGTAAAATGATCGTAAATGTCGTCGGTTACTGCAGCTAAAATCACCCATTTATACTTTGGTTCTTTTATTTATTTTTTTTTTGTTGTTTTTGTTTTTAGTGGGAAGGAAGGTATATCCTGGTGAGGGCGACACGGGATATAAACGGGTAAGGTAGAGTATCTAAGTATTTAGTGTTTGGTGGCTGGTAGCTGGATATATAGGGTATATTGCAATCATGATGGGACATGGGATATAATTGTGCACTTGAGAATGAGAGGATTCTGTGGCAAAAAGTGGTTTTTGCTGTGGGATATCTGGCTACATCACCACCAGAGCATTGCCAGTTGTACCTACGTATAGATGAGGAAAGGGGGAACATGATACTTGTTTTTCTTGCTTTTGGGATTGGGAACTGTGGGAGAGAATATCCTCCACACGAATGGTGGCTAAATAAATGGCGGGCGGTAAGTATAAGAAGGTTTAGGTTGTATGTAGTGAGTTTTTGGAAGACAGCATCAGGTTATAAAGGTATCCTACCTGTTTTTATTATTATTTAAGAACTCCAAAAAGAAACCAGAAAGCGCAATGAAGTTTCTCTTTGATGATTACTTTTATTTCTTTTTCTTTTTACAAAAAGTTGTTATGTATATGAAAAGGAAAGCAATTGCCTTTGATATGCTCGATAATAATTGTTTAGTGGAAATTAATTAAATTGGAAGAATTTTGGGGCATGGAATGTTCCATCGGGCGGTTTCAAAAAGTATATTTATAAAGATGAATGCTTTTATGATTCTCTGTTGTTATTGTCTGTAAGGAGGTTAGTGTATTATTAATTTTGAATATCTCAGATTGAAACTTAATAGCTTGTCCGGTTTTGATAGTCAGCAGTGAAAAAACGAACGTTCCTGCATGTGTAGAGGTATATGTTGTTAGTATCTATGTCATCTTTTCAGAGTTTATTATGGTGGTGAAGGTTTTGCAAAATCATGGAATGAATATCGATCATTGTTCAAGAAAATTGTAGTAAGGTAGGTTCCTACATAGAAAGAAGAATTTACATTGAAATAATTAAATTCAAAGCCTTTCAGGTCATGAACTAAAGTGTTTAACTCAAGGCAGTCAATTTCTCATGGTGTCCAAGAAATAGGCCCAAAATTTGCAACTTTGCGTTAGGAGTTGGACCTGCAATAGTAGGTATATAATTGATCCAGGAACTGAAACTATATTTCTATAGTGACTAACTTTGAACGGAAAATCATCTCTGAGGCTTACTTTAAAATGATTATAGAAACGTACTATCATACCTTCATAAATTTGGACATGCAGTTCTGTCAATTATTAAAATTTTTGACATACGGAATCAGTTTCAGAAGTAGACACTGTTTAGTGTTGTTTTTATCCGGTTATGTAATTGCATCATGTATTTCGAGAAATAAAACTGGTGTCACAATTGCTATCAACCGTTTTGTACCTACAGCCTTGTACAAGAAAAACAAATTAACAAAGTTAATTGTTTAAATTTTTAAGGCCAATCATATTCGAAGCGCCATCGCTTTTATTTTCCGAAAAAAAAAGACCTTTTAAAGTATGAAACTGATAATTTTGTTGATGAAATATTTCTTAATTGCAATTTTACTAAAACAACATAATATTTGATCAATATTAGCACCGATATAAAATCAATTAATGCCAAATATATGGTGAGGATTATCGTTAATTCTTGACTTTTCACTCCAAACTTTAAAGTCAAAAATCTTTCGTATTTGACCTAATCGAGAAAAACTAAGTATGGTTGAATCCTTTACTAAAAGAATAAAATCTCTTTTCTTTGATTTTTAGCTTAATTTTCGCGTAGTAGGATACTGCTTTATACCAAATAAAGTACCAAGAAATAGAATCAGAAGCAACACTTGTTTGACAATTGAGCTATCACTAGTTAAGTGTTCGACTTTAAACATAGCTTTCCAAATATAATATTTTGACGTTTTGCTTGCGCTTAATCTGGGGATTAAATTTATTATTCGTATGCTTTTCCATAAGTGTTCAGATTTTAATTTAAGCTATTGCTGAATTTGATTATTAGTAAGGTCCTTAGTCTTGTATAGGTTTTGTAAAATTAGTGTTTCTAATTCTTTTTAGGGCCAGTTTTTAAAAATTCAGTTAAACAGTAAGTTAGTATGTACTTTTTCCTTAGATAAAGCAAAAATCTGTTTATGAAAAGTCAGATATAATGTATTCTTTGGAATAATTATTTCAGGTCATACCTGTTTACAAATCCGATAGCCTTGCAAAAAACATTTTCAATTTTGTTTTTCAATTTTGGAATTCTATAGAATAAATATAAGTGATTGAAAAATTCAATGTTTCTATTTGATTGCTTAAGAATCTGATAAATTTTTTCCTCTGGCATTTTACTATTTGTTTATCTGATGATTGAAAAAACGGTTCTTAATGGATTTCGGCATGAGAATGAAAAAGCTTCAAATAATTTTAAATGTAATTGAAAACAATACTCGCTTTTGAACAGCAATCTAAAGCGCATCTATATAGCAATCAAAATCAATGGAAATTTTTATAAACTCTGGGAATGGCTAATATGTAGCTGTATTTTGCGCTCATGTTGCTGGTTGTAGATACTTATTATACTTTGCCTAGGACAATTACTTATACATAAATTCGTCGTTAGTCTTAGAGCCAACAGCAAATTTTAAGAGTGGAGGTATAACCAAAATCTGAGTATGCCACTTTAATAGGTATTCGCGTCCTGATTTTAAATTCGAAAGTGTGGCTTGTATAAAAAATGTACAATTTTTCTACGGATGCAGTGAGACTTGTTTCTTCTTATCTCTCCCACGTCAAGCCGTTGTTCTGAGAAATAGAATTTCTTATTCAACGCCAATATCAAGCGGAGTTCCACAGGGTTCCATTTTAGGTTCATCACTTTTTTTTCTATCTATGTGTGAAGTTCCAATAATCATACGCCATTGCGATGAACGCCTTTTTACTGACGACCTTCAGTTAATGAAAAGTTGTCATGTTAGCAGGGTTGTGGATGTGTTGATGCAATTAACGAGGACATTTTATCTATTGAACGTTGGTCCAATCAAATGTGGGTCTCACTTTAAATCCTCTAAAAAACAAGTGCCACATTAAATTAAAAAGGTCCGTGCATCTATCAGGTTTTCCAGACATTCTCCTTGGAAGAGCAAAAATAGAATTCATGGATACAGCTTAAAATTTGGGTATTTGTTTTAACAGATCCTTTGGAGTAACCACATCACTTAAATTGTTGCTTATGGGACTCTTCGATTATTGTGGCTAACAAGATGTTTCGTGCATTGGATACAAGGGAAATGTTTGCAAAAACACTTGTGATTGTACCCATTCCATTCCATTTTTGGTCTTAGACGCTACAATCACGTATCTCAGTTCTCCAAAAGTATCTATGGCATCTCTTTCAACAACTTGTTTGAATTTGGAACTCTTATAAGATACATTGTAGTTCTCGCTGTTGAGACGATCCAACCAAATAGTTTAAGAGCCGACAGCAAATTTTGGGAGTGAAGGTATAACTATAATCTGAGTATGCAGTTTTATAGGTACCTATACGCGTCCTGATTTCATATTCGAAAGTCTGGCAGGTTTATCTTTCAGACTTCTGTGGTTTTCGGAGGGTTTTTGCTCACCTAAATATAAAAAATAAAATGTATCCAACTTGCGAAATCTGAGGCTAAGTTTAAGTAAATTGCACTTAGCGGCACCCTAATGTTTTATGTTCTCCATGTATATACTATTTATTTATTTATAGATCCTCAATGGAAAAAATCACAAGCAGTATTCCAACATAAGAATATTTTTGAACCTTCAAAATTACGAATTCTTTGATTTTTTAGTTATTTATTACCATTTTTCAAGGTTTACTTTATTATTGTGTCCTTGAAACTAGGAAATGCCTTAAAGAAATTTTTAATTGCTTCAAATTTTTCGTCTCAATGAACATATTTTTAGCAGTTTACATTAAAAAGAACAAAATCACTTGAACGAACATGTTTTTTTTTTAAATTCCAAATTGATTGTTTCAGTTTTTTTCCTCTCTTTTTTTGTTCTTTTTGTTTACAAAAACTGTCTTTTAACGTACATCATATATACAATCTATAAATAATAGAGAATCCTCATTATCCTTAATCTAATAGCTGTGTAATAAATGTGGGATTTTAGGAACACCAACAAAGTGTAAAATTATGACTGTGCATGAAGGACAAAAACCAAAATAATTCATAAATCATAAAAAAAAGATATAATTTTTTTACCTATCGTCATAGCGACAGAGTTCCTGTTGTTGTTGCATGTCCTTAAAAATTATTTGATTTTTTTACCACATTGAGAAAGTTAGCAATACCTTTACTACTTTGGTGTTGAATATACTTCTACTTCGAGAGTTGTCATGGACCTTGTTATCTCCTTGAGATTGGACAAAAAAAAAAACAAAACTCCTAGAGAAGATCCTTCATTCGATTTGAACCGATATATTTTTATTTCCAATGTCATTTAGGGATTTATGTGTAGGTAAAGGTAGACTAGAAGCACAGTCAGGATACAGAAAAATAACAACAACAACGAACAAAAAAATCATATTTTGTTGGTCATTGTTGTCTGTTGTCGGTGTTATGCTGGGGCAGCAATAAATCATAAAATTTTTGAAGATCGCTTTCGCTCGTTACACGGTGTGGCATGGCAATTTTGTTTTGTAGGTTAGGGCGCATCATTGTCACGCCATTTAGCAGTCCTGTTCCTGTATAATGTTTTTTTTTTTTTTTTTTGCTATTTTATAGATATTTTTTTTTTCTATCTTATTTGAATTTTTAGTTTTGTCGGTTTGCTTGTAGAATGCCAGTCTAATAGGCAGTTGTTTTCGTCCTTGTTTTGTTTAGGATTGTTGAGAGCCTTTTTCAGGATGCGGTATAGTGCATCTGATAACAAACCACCAGAGAAGGAGAAAACTTTCTATTTTTTCGAAGAGAATTTGTTGTGTTGGTGCGATTACATGTCCTGAATTATTATTTATTGCCAGTATTGGTGGCCATTTAGAATTTAGCGCCTTATGCAACTGGCAACAGTGCCAAAAGGGGCAATTCATAATTTGACTGTTTGTGTTGTGTTGATCCTTTTGTTACAGAGACGATGAAAGGAAATAAGGTGAAAATTGTCTTTTATTCTTGAATAGGTCTGTCAACAGGACATGTCCCATATATAGAATCCAGGATATACTACAGCTGTTGTCAGATCTTTGTATTCTCTCCAAAAGAGAACATTGAATAATTATGTCACTTGGTTTTATAATTCAATTCAAAACCAAAGGGTTATCTACTTTATGGCATTTTGTAACCGAAATGTCCCATAATATACAATAGAACGAAGCGAATGCATAAAATGCGGTTGGCGGGTACTCATTATTTTTTGATTTCTTCCATTTGAAGACGGGAAGGGATGCTTGTTTCATTTTTGTGGGAACATATGTTAGATTATCTATACTGCGGTGCGGTTACACATGATTTCCTTTTAGCTGCAGCCATCTTGGTTACTTAACAATTGATACTTTTTGGATGTTTCCATGTAAATGTGTTATCCTTCATTATAAGTTGTCATTTATGTAAAAAAAAAAACTAAGATGAATGGCTTTTTGAAAGTAGTTGGCTACGCCTCAGTAACACAGACATGTGGTCGGATGTCTTTAGAGCTATTTTTAAGTAAACTCTAGTAAATGCCATGTTTTTAACATTTATCTTTACCAGGAGCTGCAGGTTCTATGTCGAAATTATGAAGAAATATAGGAGAGTATTAAATTACAAATAATATTGAATAACAGCATGTATGGAGTTGGAATTTATGGGAGTGGAGAACATCTCAATTGGAAAATATCTACTTTGGATAAAAGAATACATTTTTTGGAAAACAGAACTACTTACGTCTTCGTTTGCATTTAATACAGCTTTCAAGTTTGACTTGCATAGGTTAATTTAGTAAGGTTTAGGCATTCACCGTAAAAGACTGTTTTGGAAAATTCACTTCATCACTACTTATATTGTGAGTATTATTGAATGCACTGGGTTTGTTTTCTAACGAAAAGTCTTTCTGTTTACATTTTGGCACTATGAATAAGTATTTTATAGGTATAAAAGTTTGATGTTATTTCGACAAATTTTTCATTCAAAATTCATAATTTGAAAAAACCAATCAATATTTTTAGCTGAATTTTGGTTATTTTAAACTTTACGTTACAAGATCTAATTTTGCCTTTTTAAATTCAAAAAAAGTAAGAGGTCTAATATGTTATAGTTTTTTAAAGAAACAAAAACAATGAATTACATTGGTAATCCCAAAATTTTCCGTACCGTTGCAAGAATTTTGTTTAAAAAATAAAACAATCGATACTATTATTTTAAGTACCTAGGCTCACAATGATTGGAGGTGTTTCGGTCCCCAAATGCTCCTAATCCCTGGGTCCACACCACCAAAATATTGTTGTGTCATCTTGTTGTTATCATCGAAGTTTCACTTCTATACGATAATTGTAATTCGCCTAAAATTTGGAGTGTTTCGACATTTTTGGAGGGTTTTTATTATGAAAAGTACAAGAAAGTTTTCTTCAAAATGGCTAAATTTCGAACTTAAACTTTTGGCATTTACAGATTCTATTCTTTTTATGATGTTTCATGAAGAAATAGACTAATTCTGAAAAAAATGTGCCAATCGATATACTTATCATTTACACTACGTGTACGGAAAAAAGCTATGTACTCAATCGTTAAGGAAAGTTTTCAGTGAAAACAAAATTCAGTTTCTATTTTTTTAAATATCTCCAAAACCAGAAGACAAAAAATTTACCTTTTTATTCAGCTATAATGAAATAAAATATAAATTAAAAAAAAAAAAACCTCTAAAAATTTATTGTAAATATAAAATCTAGTTTGATTGTTTTTTAAATATTTTTTCCTACTTTTTAAGTTTGAAAAACGGTTATTCAAAAACAAAAAGATTGTAGATAATCAGTTTTTAACTGTTTTAAATATAAATGGGTACAAAAGTAACAAATTATTTTTGTCAAACAATTATTTTTTAATAAAGTGGTAGCGGTCTAACTAAAGTTGATTTTGTTCTGAACTTAATGGAGTTAATCTTCCTATTATCGACCCAAAATTTTTTTTCAATCGAATCTTTTATATAAAAAAAGGGATGTGGACGTTTGTAACATTTTTTGAGTGGACGTTTGCAACGAAAACTGCATAAGCAGGATCAGTGAATTTCATTCACAAGATATATTTAGCATCGATTAAACGGGTTTTACAACTACTGCCGATAAACCAACAAAGATCATTACAAGAATCGTAAAAAAAACAATTCGGATCCATTTATCCTGAAATACAAGAGGAGGGTCCATCGTCAGTATTGAGGCTGCTAAAAAAACAAAATGGATGCATTCGGAGTTCATTATCTTAATGGAACACCTCGTAAAACATTTTTAATTTTGGATTTGTACAATGAATGTGAAGTTAAACCAATATTTCTCGTTTATTCTATTACATTTATATGGTGTTACAACCGCCCTTTCATCGTGTTACAATTGGTACAACGGAAAGGACGATTGTAACATTCGACTTTCACCTCTTTTACATAGCATGGTTTCGTAGAACATAGGAAGTCAAAAATCAAATTAGTATTTAACGATAGCCAAATGTCCACTCACCAACATACGCGTTGTTTGGCTATGCATTTTGGTTTTAAAGTTATGGCACAAAATGTACAAATTGTTACTTTTGTACCCACTCTCCCCTACTTTGACATTTGAAGTTTTAGGGATGCATTCACAACTAAATTGCAAAGAATTCTACATTTAAAAATGAACGCATACGTTGCCAAGTTTTTGTTAAAACTCAATGTTACAACCGTCCCACGTTACTTTCGTAAACACTCTCCCCTACATATATTAGGAACCATAGAAATAGAATTTGTTTGTCAGAAGCAATATACCTACTTCAAAATCTTCTTTATATTTTTTTGTTTACCTTCTTGAAATTTCACTTATTTCATCTTCACATACCTGCAATAAATCACCTGCATATAAATCATTTATATTGAATTAAGTTTTCAATTTTGAGACCCATTTTTGTATTTAAATCAATTTTTCTATTTTGTAAGTACCTATGCTAATAATTTGTACATTTGATTTTCAATAAATATTGTTAAAAACAAGCGGCAAATAATTTAGTTTCTTTTGAAAATGATAGTTTAACATTTGACTGGGTGTTATTTTCGTTGGAGGTATGTCTATAACCTTTTTACAAAGACTTTTTAGGCAAACCTTTTATGCTGCGATAGTTGTTTCTCTCAATTTATTGTATGATTTTTTTTCGGTCGTTAGAAGAGCTGCTGAACAAATTCATCAAAAAATGTCATATAATAATTTGATAACATAAAATTTGTTGAATAAACAACAACTATTTGTTACTGTCGGTATTTTGTAAGATTTTTAATGGACCAAACAGAAATTTAGTGATAGGTTGTAGTCTTGCAGTAACGATACAACAATCAATAGCAACCACTTCTTCTGTGACATCCAGTTGCAAAAATATTGATTTTATTATCTAATTGTAATTAGAATGAATAATATTTAATTATTTTAATGATTGATGACAGTTTTGCTGAAAAAGAAGAAAGAGTATGGTCCATGCATCTTAATATTCATAAAAGTAGACTTCCGCAGCAAAATATCACCTAGAATTAACATCGATAATAATGTTGTCTGAATCTGAAACAAAAATTATTCAAGAATACAAGAGTAGCAATAGAAAGGTTCAATGAACATAGCTATAAATTTAAAAGTTTAAAATTAAGAAAAAAACTGTTAAATATGAGCCTATGAATCACTTAATTTAAAAAAATCCTCACACTTTTTATTGCCGTTTTTATAATTTTTATGATTTAAAGCAACGATTCATTCGTTATAAAATATACAACAATTTTATGTATTTTCTTATCTAAAATTTCTGATATTTTAGCACATTTCTAGGCATCAATTGCCTAATAATAAATTCACAAAAAAAAAAACTGCAAGGTCACTACATCAAACAAAAAACCAGTCTAGTATTTAAAATTAAATTCAATTTTTACAATGACGTGCGCTATGAGTTAATGTCCTATTCATTAAATTAATATTATTCAAACACATTGAACAATAAAATATTCATCAATTAAAATATTTACATTTTATCTTCTTGTTTCAGGCCTTCCAGATCCAGGCGATTACAACCGCAAAAATAGTCATAAAAAAGAAACCGACAAATCACTTCGGCCAGCTCGTAAAACCCTTGAATAAAAACGAACAAAAAAAAAAAAAAAACATCTAACTGACAATCTTCCGTCAAAACAAACAGTTACAAGATTATTTTACTATCCTTTTTTATGGATTTTTTATGCGGCCCTAGACAATAGCACAGAGTCCATAAAATTTGAAGAGGGCCATAACTTTGCTTCGAATCACTTGAACTAACTCCAATTTGATGGGCTAAACAAAAAATCATCACGATAACTGATTGTCTGATCGTAAAATTGTCGTAAAAATGAAAACGACCTTCACCCTGATCAACGCATCAGTCTGTCAGAATAGTCACAGAAATGTGACATAACAATCAACAAAACGTTGGTAGTTCAGTCGCACTCTTTGTTCTCATTTTTATGTTGTTTTTTTTTCGGTGTGGATAAGAGACTGTATATGTTTTGGGATACACAACAAGTGGCACAGAGGGCGCTAAGTCGTAAAAGAGGTCATAAACGTCTGCGGAAGCAAAAGATTACCCGTACGTAACCGTAAGCCACCGAGCACAGAGGGCGCATGTAAAATATATATTCGTTGGGCAATTGTCGGAGACGACACGACGCACGGCGACGCTTCTTTTGACAGCCAATGTCAAGTGAGTGGTTAAACGCATAAAATGGAAGATATACTAGAACAGACTGTGCGTTTTATTTCTTCAATGCCACCGATGCTGATGATTCTTTTGTCCCAATTTTTACGACTTACCTCGCACGTTTTGTCTTCGAATCGAATCAGCAGCGCGTTTTATACCGAGATGATGGTAGCAGAGTGGACCCCACATAGGCAACATGTCAGATTGGTGTCTCCTCAAGAAGCGTTTTTACGACCATGAATGGGCTGTTCTTGTTCTCGTGTGTTTTGGTAACTGGTGAAGCCATTTAAGACCACATAAAATCAAAGGCGGACACTTGTGATATCTACACTAAAGACTAAACGCCACCAGAAACAATCTCGCCATTGCCACAGCCACAGCCATCATCATCACAACCACCACCAATACCATCGTCATCGTCATCATCATCATCATCAACGCCCGAACCAAACCGAAACCACCATCAACTTAATTCTTGGCTGCGGCGCAAGCGGCAACAACGGCAGGTTTTATGATTTTTTTACGATTATTGTGCGATTATCGTTGAGCGTAAATGATTGCAATAAAAACTATCAAGTTTATTGAAAATTTCACTCAAAGTGTCGTTTTATTGCATTTTAATTTAATTCGATTTGTTTTTGGTTGTTTTTGTCCGCTTTTTTGTTATTGTTGTTGTTGTTGTTGTTGTTGATTTTGGAACAGAAGTTGTTGTGTCTTTGGGCGTTTATGACTTTGTGACATTTTGAGATTTAACGAGCGGACTCACTCTCTACTGAAGGAGATTTTGAATATTTTAAGGGTGATCAATTTAATCGACAACCCAATGAAACAGATATTGAAGGTAAGTCAATGATGTGATGGTCTTTCGAATGACCTATAAGTTGAATTTATTAGATTGTTGATTGGATAGCTTAGGTTTATATTTTGTGATGATTTGAATTATGAGTAAAGGCTTCAGGTAAGCTCTAAGTGTATTATGTAAATTATTCCAATGACTGAGAGATGCTTTGAATAGATTTTGCTGAAATTTTTCTACACATAATTATTTTGAGCAATAATATGGAATGTGTGAAAGTTTCTGAGAAAAAAAAAAAAAAAACTGAATGGAATACCTCACACACTTTGGAGCTAAGATCATTAGGTGTATTTTTATGTGAACAAAAGAAAATTCGCCAAGAAAATGTCCTTTTAATTGATTTGAATGAATAAGAATAGCCAATGTCCTTCATTCTTGAACTTCTTAAAGGTTTTGAAGAATGTTTTTAAGTATTCAAAATTATTTAAAAAATTACTTATCAATATTTCACATTCCAAAGACCTTCTATCAAAATTAGTTTAGCCATCAACGCGAAATTAGAACTTTAACTATTATTTAAAGTTTTGAAATGTCATAGTTTTTTTTTAAATTAATAAAAAAATAGACGTACTTCTATTAAAGTGACTTAATAAACTTCCTAACTGTCTTTGAAAACAGGTAAAGTTTTTTATTCAAAAAAAATTAAGGAAAATACAGATTTTTATTTTTGATTTAACTAAACATAGGTAAAACTTTTGTGAACAAAATTATTTTTATTTTTTTGAAAAATTTTATAAAATAAACTATGCCAAAAATTTGCCAGCTCTGTTTAAGGAAAAAAACTTATGAGAGTAAGTTTTGTAAAAATTGATCTTCAAACTAAGAATTTTGAAAAAAAAAATTCAATCAAAAATTTCGAGAAAATTGTTTTGTTTTTTCAAATTTTACCAATTCCGTAAAATTTGATTACATTTTTTTTTAAATTTTTTTTTTTTAAATAATATCTTAAATTTTGAGTTTGGCATTATTTTTTTCAAAAACTATTGATTTAATTAACTCAAATTGAAAAAACAAAATAAAGCACAGATTTTTATGATTATGATGGTTCTAGTAAAAGCCATCATAATCATAAAAATCTGTGCTTTAAAGTTTTTTTTTAATAATTTCGCTCATTGGCTGCAACACCGTCATTTCTAAAAAATGTTCAAACACAGGAAAATGAGTTTAAAGATTTGTATTCCCATATAAGCTCCATAGGAGAACCTGTTTTCAATAATGTTTTATGACTACAATTTTAAAGTTACAGACATGAAATTGATGCAGTTTGAGGATTATGAATTAAACTCTCTAATTTGATGTTTTTTGAGATTAAGAGTGTTTTGCAGCAAATGAGCGATTTTGATTTCATTCTTAGCCATATTTTAGAAAAATACGCCTCCCGCCTAAAAGGGGGAAGAAAAAACAACAACCCCACCCTTGAATTTATGCCTTCTAATATCTAATAATATTCTATGTACGATAAATCTTATGGAGTTTTTGAAGTTATACTTCTTTACCGGCATTTATTAAAATATTCAACCAGTAACCATAGACTGTTTAAGCCCATTATTATTGCTTTTCACACAGACAGTAACAAAGAGAGTAACAACACACTTACATTTCATACTGGGTTTATTTTTTTTTTTTTTTTTGCGTGAAACACAGTAAATTTATCAAATTACAAAATTCGGCCATTATTATTGATAAATCTGACTGATTCATTTTCTACACTAAAGGTAATAGAAAAAAAAAACAAATACACCAGAAGATAGGTGGTATAATGTGAGATTCCTTTATAAGAAGGGACTTTTGAAATTCCACCGGGAAATAAGGGTAAAATGGGGTAAATAATAAAAAAAAAACTTTTTGTACATCTCGAAAAGTATAAGGGATAGAATTATTAAATATACTTAATTGAAAAGATAAGTTGAAATGATTATGAGTTTTGCTCAAGAAAAAAATTCTAAAAAATCAACTTTTCAATTTAAAAATTATTTTTCAAAATCAAATATTTTCTTAGACCTTTGAAAGTGATGTTGGTGAGTGTAAATTTGACTTTGCATTGAAAATCTAATTATACATGTAGATAATGAAAACAAAAGTTAAGCGTCATTTATGGATTATATTCAAAATGCTCTGTAACGGTTTTTAGAGATTTAAAAACACATACGTTTTTGAAAGTTTATGTGGGTGGTTTAATTAATTTCACAAATCAGGGAATAATGGGAAACAAATTTGTCAAAAAGACGTTTAGATTTATGTGTTATACATACATGCGTTAAAAAATTAAATCTGTATACAAATGTTTTTAAATGAATAATTGTAAAAACAAGATTTTTCAGTTCAAGATTTTTGACCATTTCGAACGGTATTTTATTTTTACATTTTTAAACACAGCCATTAAATATTAAGTAAATATATGTTTGTACAAAATATCACAATTTTTTGTTGTCTGTGAGCCGAGATAACCGTAAAAAGAATTTTTCCTATGGTATAACTATTTACCCAAGCCTCATAAGATTATGATTCAACTTTGAATTTATCAGATATAAAATAATTCTCAGACATAATTGTACATTCTATAAAAGCTTAACCAACTTGAAAAGAATTTTACCAAAAATCAACAAAATTCAACAAAATTGTCTGATTTGGTCGTCGGACTCGACCAGCCACCAGTGGAGAACGGTACCATTGCTTCACAAATGGATTTGAGATGGTTTGTTTATTTAATTTGTAACTTTTTGGTTTTTGTCGGATTTTAAAGATAGAGATGTGTAAATTTACTTCATATTAGGCTACAACAAACTGTAATTTTTTGTATACAATTACATTATAAAAATAATGAGAAAAACGTAATGGAAAGCCAATTCAACTTATGATTTCTTTTTCTTTTTACAAAATGGTATGAAAATGTTTTGATTGCTGTTAGGGTTAAAGTTGCTATAGACGTTACAGCCTATTATATATGTATTCATAAAAATAAATAATTATGTTAGAAATTAAAAAAAAAATAGGTATAGGATTTTGCTTAAGTTATATATTTATTTACAAGAAAAGTGGAACATGTGTAAAAAGAATAATACTTATTTTAAATTTTTTATTTTTTATTATTTTTTTAACTAATACACTTTTTTTTTTTTTTAAACTTTATTAGATTGTTTTAAGAAATATTATATGAAATATCTGTGCACAAGTTTTAGTCAAAATCGTTTAAACCGTTTACGAGATATTCACAAAAAACAAAATAATTTTTTTTTTGCAAGAAAACGGCAACGCTGTTTCTCTGTTGTTCAAGTTTTTTTTTTTAGAAAAAAACTAAAAATGCAGTTTTGTTGCCATCACTGAACACAATACAAATACAAAATTTAAACAAAATCATTAGATCGGGTTTCAAGAAAAATCCAATAGCTTTAAAATTACGTACAAGTCATCTGTACCAAATTTGAAGAAAATTTGTCTACGCGTTCGGGCAGTGGAGATGTGTAGGGTAGGGCGGGGCTAGTTGGACAACTCGGACCTTCTCCATTTAAGACAACTTTATTCCTCTGCGGTGGCGTATATACTTTTTTTTTTTAAATTTAATTTTGAAGCCAGAATCCTATCCTATCTTATAATACCAGCTGTATACTTGTACCATGAATGGTTTGAAAATTATGAGCCTTTAAGTAATAAGTGGTCCAACTAGCCCCGCCCTACCCTACAATTTTTTTTTTGACACGAAACCAATACTTGGCCTTTAGAGGAAGTAAAAAAAATTTGAAAAATATATGACGAGGTGAGGTATGTGAATCTGTTTTTATAGTTCGATTTTGAGAGCCCGTTTTGTGTTTCGATAAAAACAAAAATTGAAACATTGATTGTTTCATCTTTGGACTACTAAGCACTAGAAACATGCTCTATTTATTATTAGTTCCAAGATTCCACATTTGTCACTTACATTTGGGCGTAAGACAATTGAAAATATTTTAATACTTGGCTACACATATACACTAAAGCAGAAATTATTACCATTTTAAACAATTCAAAAGTTTTAAAACTGTCATCAAAGTTCAAAGTCAAAATCCTCTCAGCATCATACCAATTCAAACAAACAAAGTTGACGATCTGTCTGCTTTTATAGCCCAACAAATAAAAAAAGAACTTCTCCATATTCATAAATAGCAAAGGCGAACCCCATATGAAAAAGTTTAAACGGAAAAAGAAGTCAAACTTAACAAAAATATCAATATAAAACATCATAGAGGGTACTTTGAGAGATTTCACCAAAGACATTCCCCAAATGCGCTTCCATCTCTAATGAACCCAAAAAAGTTCGACATCAAAAACTTCTTCTTTTACTTTATTTTTGTTTTTTTTTTTTTTTATTTATTATTCAGTGCGGTCTTACCTTTTTGGTTAGAAGTTTCCTTCTTTATTTTCCGGTTTTTCTTTGCTTCTTCTATTACCCTCATCGCAATGACACAAAATAAAATAATCAAAAAAAAAAAAAAAAGTATGAAGAAGAAGGAACCCAATGAAATACCCGTAGTAATATCAAATGTGCGGAGCAGCATAAAAGGATCAACAACAATCGCCGAAATGGCCCATAACGAGGTCGTAAAAATTTTGCTACCTAATATACTCTGTTCTGTGTGTGCAATTTGAGGACTCGTCGACGAAATAACTTTGATAAAAATATGGCATGGCAGGCAGCATACGTATATATCTACGTAAACTGAAACCGGCACAACGAACGCACACCCTGTGTCTGCTTTGCAAGTATACATAGAAATGTTGTAGTTTTGGGGCCATCATGGTTTGGTCCCTCTGCATAATAACTATACGCTATCAAAGGTGTATTTTGTGAGGTTTGTAATTTGTTGTCGAAAATTAAATATTATAAATATAAAATATTTATTATAAAGGAATTGGCTATAGTTAATAATATCCGAAATTTACATTTATTTAAATAAAAAGTTATAATTTTATTTCGTAGAGCTAAGAGAAGAGATTTTTTGAGACTTATAGTGAAACAAGGGTCAGGCTAGGCCTAATTTTACGAAGTGACGAATAACAATTTTACCTTTTCACTTGCGATACCTATAATGTAGGTACTAAAGGGCAAGTTTAGGATTCGTAAAACAAATCCAAAAAAAGAGATAAAAGTCAGACATGACATTACGATGATATAAAGAATGCAAAAAAAACGGGTCTCGCAATTCTGTCTGTTTGTCTGTGTTTACCTCGAGTTACAGCCTAATCCGCTGAAGTGCCAAATTTGGTGGAAGGATATTTGTTGATTTCCAAGAGGGAAAATTTATTTTTTTTAAGGACCAAAACTGACGGTACCCGCCATATAACAATTAAGAAAAAGTTAACTTTTTCAAAAACGGCCATACTTCTGGAATGAAAGAAGTGTTTGTAAAAATTCTAATAACGGTACCAACCTCCCATACATTCTCTTAAAGAACTCTACCAATTTTGATGATTTTTTTTAAGCTTCTTAACAATTTTAAAATTATTTGATATTAAAATTAGCAAAAAAATTTTTTTCGATTTTTAGTAAATCATTCATTTTTTTTTTTTTGAAAAATCAATTTTTCGAAAACGGGTCACAGCATATTTTTGAAATTTTGATTTAAGATGTGCATTAATATTTTCTTGAAAATGGCATACCAACCTTTGAGAATTTTTACATAAAAAAATTATTTTTCTTACGATTTTCAATTTTTTTTTTTTCAAAAAATGTATCTTTTTTAATAAAATCAAATGGAATACTAAACTTGGAGCTCGAAAGGATTTAATAAGCTGTTTATGTCATTTGAGTAATGAAATTTAGTTTTTTTTACATTTTTTAACGTCCACAGCAACTTTGACCCTAAAAGCAAGCACTTGCGACTCAGTCGTGCATTTTATTACTTGCTCTATAGGGCAAGTATTATTTTCGTGTCAAAAAAAAATTCGAGGTTTTAATCGAAATCAACATTACGATGATGAAGAAAACTTAAAAAGTGGTTTTCGTCATGCCGTCCGTCGGTCTGTTTGCCTGTGCGTCCACCTGTACACATTTCCACTGCCCCAACGCGTGAACGGATTTTCTTCAAATTTGGTAGAGATGATTTTAATGTAATTTCGAAAGTTCTTTTTTTTTGTTTTTGAATATCTCATCTAGAACGAGTACCTCCCATACAACATTTTTGAGTTATTCGAGTATTCTCCCAAACGGCTCTTACTATTTTGATTAAACTTTTTTAAGTGATTTATTCTATAACCATAAATTTTTAGGATTTTTTTTTTATAATCTATCGAGAAGTTTTAAAAAAAAAATTTTATTCAAAATATTTCAAACGATTTGTCAAAAAAAATTTGGTATGTCATTTTTAAGATAATATATCGAAAACAGACATCAGCCAGAAGCTAAAATTTTCAAGAAAGTCAACTTATGATAAAAAAAGGTCAAATAGTTGCATAATTTGGTCAGCGATAGACGTTCTTTTGTTTTTATTAATTTTTGAAGTCACTGTGGCGTATGAGTAACTTTTTTTCTATTAATTATTTTCAGGGTTATATACATTTTTTTTTTCTGTCATATGAATACGAAGAGTTGGCTTATGTTTATCATTCTCTGACTTCTTAAATTATTTAATCTATTATGTGAAATGTTACACATAGGGCACCAAAAATGTCGGTTCCGCCGTGCGTTGGCCGTTCCAAATAGTATAGTCAATATGAAATTCTGACATCTAAAATATACACACATACATAGCTTTGATTTTTATTTCTTCAAAATTTTAATTTTCCGTACTTACAAAAAAAAAAAAATAAAGCATTGATCAAACGAATTGTGTATACACAAAAATTTGTGTATTTATTCAATAAACACACATCATCCAAACCATAATTTGGATGACACCAAATGATATACAAATTGTATTTATAATGTCATATTCTCTCAACCAATTTGTGGTTCATATAGTTTTGTGCATATTTATGTCAAAAATACACAAATTTTTACGCAAATTTTGATGTTCACACAGATCGTGTGATACTAGCTTAACAATTCACACAATTTTTTTTTTTTAGAATTAGTCTAATTCATCCGGAAACATTATACAGCGCAAAGAAAACATGTTTTTCAGTAAAATTTTTCTTGTGCGTACCTTTGTTGTTGGTGTTAGAATTTTTTTTTTAATTACGATAACTTTTGTTAGTCGCGAAACAATCAAAAAACGATATCAGCGAAATTTAGGTTAAGTTTCAATTTCAGAGATTTATTTCTCCATATAAAAAATCTACATACATGATACGTCACTTTAGCAAAATGCTAATTTGCTTTTTTTATTAATTGGGATAGAAAAATGCTAGGTACTGATGATGTAAAAATAATAACTCAATTTTTAGACTTTTATTTGCACATGTTTACAGTTGTACTCGAAACTATAAGTATTTTTTTAAATAACAATTGGATTAATTATATAATAAATTACAGTGATCTATTACATTTAAAAAAACATCAAACAATAATGTTGGTTCAGATATCCCTCCAAGAATTATTAATAAAGTTGAATCATGATCTTATGAGGCTTGGGTAAATAGTTATTATAACATCATTTTCAAAGGTCTAAAAAAATATTTGATTTTCAAAAAAAAAAATCATATTTCGAAAATATGATTATTTAGAATTTTATGGTGAGACAAAAATATTCATTATTTCGATCAATCTATCTACCGAAACTTCAAAAAGTGCATTTTGTACTCACTTTAGAACATAGTGGTTCTTATTTTTTTTTTTTTAGTTTTTTCTTTTATATTTTATTTTAATATTTCTTGTTACTCATCTGGAACATTTAATTTATAAATCGTTTTCTAAGATTATCTGAAATAAAAATATAAACAAGTTTAACTACTTTACTTGTGAAATTCACATAGTCACTTATGTTATCATCGACAAAGAGGACAACACATCCATGCGACAATGAAGATTCACTTAGAGGTGGTGTTTGTGTGGTGGGAATTTGCAAAGAGTCACAGGACTCTCTATCTCACCGATTGCTGCCCTTCACGTCTTTTTTTTTTCTGCCCTATTCCTATCGGAGGTACCACACTATCTTATGCATTGCTGGGTCTGGTTGAGAACTCACCCTATAGAGATACATTTTATGAACTGACTCAAGTATCTAATAGAACACTTATGGGTGTTGTTTCAAATTCTAGTTTTGTTCACTGCGTAATGATGAGGATGCTGATCGTTGATGGTTGTCAGTGTCGTGTTTGTTATGGCGTCGTCGTCGTCGTCGTCGTTGTTCTCGTCCTTTCTGCTCAATCAAGGTTAACTTTATTTGACAGCCAAAACATAATGTTTTGATTGTTGGTTTGAATTTTTATAACTCAATTCTCGATTGCCACACAGATCAGACCACAAAGACATTGCTTGATATTTATAGGGGAAGAGATAAATAAAAATGCATGCGCATATAAAACCACATGAACCAGAGGCCAGCAGCAGCAGCGACCCAAAGTGCGATAAAGAAAACGGAGACAATATTAATAAAATTATTGTTATTAATATTTCAATAGCAAAATAGTAATTTGTCAGCGGTTTTGATTTACTGTCGAAAATGAAAATATAAGACAAATGAACTCCAGAGAGTGACAATTAATTTATGACCTGTTTTTAATTGCTGCACTGTCGCGTTTCCGTTTTGAATATCAATTAAATATATTTTTGCAAAAAGTACGAGTAGGTACCTACGAGTGTAAGAGGTGAGGTTAGTAGATAGATAATATGTTCTTTCAACATTGCACTTGAATTGTATAAAACTACCATAACTATGTCTACGATGCAGTTAAATTTGCATGGTCATGTAGTTTCGTCAGCAGACATCAGAGGAGGTGGAGGGGCGGTGGTGTTGACGGTAGTGACGGTAGTGATACCAATGGAAGAGCGCATTGGTATAGCAGCGTGTGAGGTTGCTGGCAAAGCAGAGGCAGTGACCACCAGCTGTCTATATGGACAAGCAATGGATAGTGAGGAGTATAAATGCTAATTGATATACTGGTCAGGGAATGTAAATTTACAAGAGATTGTAATGGCAGAGGGAGTTGGAGAAATTCCGAAGAAGCAATTAGCGAATTTGCAAGTTGGCTCATTTGAATATGAAATATTTTATTTTTTTAACTTTTTGAAAAAAAGATACAAATTTAAATGGTAAACTAGCGATATGCAATGGTAATAATAAAATATTAAAAATATTTTGTATAGATAAAAATTCTTATAGAAATGTTTATAGACAAAAAGTTGTTAGGTATGCCATTTTCAAGAAAACTATAATGGGAAACTAAATTTCAAAAAAAAATACAGTTCCTTGTTTTTGGAAAATTGATTTTTCAAATAATAAAAAAACATTGAAATTTTTCTAAAATTCCAAAAATGTTTTTTGAAAATTTTTAAATAAAATCAAAGCCTCCGTATAAAAAAAAATTGTAGATGCAGATTTAGAAAAAAATTAAAAATGCCTAAAATTCGATCTTCAAAAGGATCAAATAGCTTCTTTAATGAATTTAACCTCATAAAGAAGTATTCATTTTGATTTCTTCTATAATGATACATTTTTAGAAAAATGAATTGAAAATCATTAGAGCCTTTTTAATATACTATTTTTTCTATTTTTGTAACGACTTTTATAAAAAAAAATTGGTACGCCATTCTTAAGATATTATTATTTATCAACATCTAAAAACTAAATTTTGAAAAAAATTATTGAGTATTTTTTGAAATACGGATTTTTCAAAAAAAAAAATTAAATTTTTTTTATAAAAAATCCAAAAAATAATTTTCTACTTATTTATTACGGCAACTTAAAGGCTTTCTTGTCTTGTAAAAAATGGTTGAAATTGAATGAATCAGAATTAAAAAAAAAAAAACCGTTCTATGGCCGTAAATACTGTTTTTTTTTTGAAAAAAAATTATTTTCACTTAAAAATAGAGCTTATCCAAAAAAATTACATACACACAAACAGATTAATAGGTTAAGTGCCGTATAATTTATATAATAATAAATAAATTGTTCCTAACGAGATATTAGTCTGTTTAAATACAATATTTTGTTCAAAGAAATGAAATTGTCCGTTAGTTTTTAAGGTTTTTCACGTGTTTACATTTTTTTTGATCGGCTTCAAACTTACCTTTTGCACTAATTTTAATAATATTATTTCTTTGGAGAAAGATACGATTTAAATAAATACGATTTCACAAATGTATGCAAAATTTCAAGTCATTACCACTTAAAAAAGCTAAGTTCTGGACTAAGACCATACTATTTTGTTTGCATTTTTTTTTTTGCTTGCTACTGTAAATAGGGGAGAGTGGCCTAAAATGGTCAGTCAAAGAAAAAGGTCCCATATCTTGGTAAAAAAATGACATTCTACTCAAAAATGTATATTCTTTTCGAAGTTTAATAAATGACTCTTACAGTTTTTAGCTTTACAAGTTAAAAAAGCTCCAAAAAGTATGTAATTTTTTTAAATTTTCAAAACGTCTTCAAATTCTGCTGATCGAAAGGGTAATATGGCATACTGGTATGCTTAGTGTGTTTTTTGTCAGCCACCTGGTAAGCAAGTTTCCGAAACCCAATGCACGAGTTCCTTTTTTCATTAGCTTGTAAAGGGTGGTCTTAAATCGTCAAAGAACCTTCTGTAAGACATTTAAAATATTATTATTGTTGGTTAGGGTGGTTCGTGAAACTCAAAATGTTTTGGAAACTTTCTTCCTGACCATTTCCGTTTTGAGACGACATTGAGACATTTTGATAATAAGTCCTCCCTTTAGGACTGTCTGTCTGTAAACCGTTAATTTTATCCAATAAATTTCCCTGCAAAGATACTAGAAATGTAAGGGTAAGTACAAAATGGCTCCGTATGCCATTTTATCCAAGTACCAAGGAGGAGATTATGCTCGTTTAAGGTATTTTTATTTAACTTTTAATACCGAAAAAACTGAAATAGTTCTTGAACAACTAATTTCAGTAAATTAATAAGAAATACTTCATACATACATGCATTTCTTGCTTTTCCAATTTTGTTTTTTTTTTGTTTTTTTTGTCAATACCAAATACCTAATAGCTTGAAGTTGCTTAAGATTTCGTTTATGTCGGTGACGCTAAATTAACTTAAGATTTGTGTTCACAGAACCTTCTAATTCTGTTCGAATCTACGATTTCTAGCCGGAGGGGAGGGGGCATTTTACCTTGGTGGGCTTTTAAGATTCGGAAAAAATTGAACTCGAGATAACAATCAAAAATGACATCACGATGGTAGATAATCCGAAAAAAGTGGTTCTGTTTGTATGTCTGTCTCCATCTCAAGCTGCATCCTAAGTTGCTGAAACGATTTTCTTCAAACTTGGTAGTTAACGGTTTATTGGTGATTCCCTAGAGCGTAAATTGTAATTTTGTTTTTAAGGACCAAAATTAACGCCAAATGCCGAAAATAAAAAAATTATTTTTTTCAAAAACGACCGTAACGCTTTTGATTGAAATTCATATGTGTACTAGAACTTTCAAATGTTGTGTTTAAAATACAAAAAACTAATTTTTTTTTCATCGGCTAATTAAGGTATACCTCCCATAGACCCGTTTTCGATTTTTCTGATTTTCTCGTAGGCGACAAAATGGATTTCGATAATAATTTTTACACAAAAAGTCCTTAGCAATTTTCAAATTATCTCATATCAAAATTTTTAAAAAAGAAATTTTTGGATTTAAAAAAAAAATTAAATTTTCTTCTTGAGTATTTTTAAATATAAAAAATATTTTTTTTAAAACGACTCCAACGATTTTCAAAATATGTTTTCTGTTTCTGTTTTCATTCAAGAGATGTATACTCTGTACTTAAACGTCCATTAATGTTTCATGAAGAATTTAATAAATTCATAGTCAAATAACACCCCCTAATAATCATCACGAACACTTAAATAATACTCGTATAGATACACAAAGCCTTTCATATAAATTGTAAACAAATCGTAAAATCAAATTTAATACCTGTTTGAATTGCCAGGAGTCAATGCTACTCCGCTGTATCGTAGTCTAGTAATCATCCCACCCAACACTTGACCTTCCTTCCGTTCCCTTTTTTTTGTCTTCTTCTATACTTCCATCCCAGAGAAACACTCAATATAAATGAAAGCGCAACAACAACCGATTATTAAGCCAAAATGAAAGGGTCATGCAACGTTTTGTATGGCAAAATTGAAGTGCACTTGCCACTTTATACTAGCGAACACAATACAACACTTGTTACAAGCAACAACAACAACACACTAGACACAAGAATAAAACAACACAACCATTATTATCGTCATCATCATTGTAATGACCATCATCCTCATCATATCGGTCAAGTATATGGAAAAGTAAACTCTCCGCCTCCGCTTTCACCTTAACCTCTCCCGGCTCTCTCGAACGAAAAATGTTGTATTGGTGCGGCATTGTTGTTGTTGTTGTACAAAAGGTATAGTTTTATTGTGTCCGGTTCCGATGCAAGAACTTTTATTCTTCGGCTTACCTGTGTGACCTGACAAAACTTCAGAACTGAATATAGAGTTGGCTATAGCCTGTTGTCTCGATATAACTATACAAACGGACCGACCGACCGACCGACCGACCGACCGACACCTATATAAAGTCGTAAATATGACCTCGAGCTGAAGGATTAACCTTTTGGAATTACTTAATTAAGTAAACGAACGGTCAGTCATTGTTTACATTGTTTGTGATGATTATTATGGCTGCAATGATGGGATAATGTGTTTGGAAAATCACAACAACCACTATAGATACTATACCTACATTTGTGGGTGGAAAACAATCAGCGAATGTGTTTGTTTGTTTATTGACAAAAGAAGGATTTAAATTGTTTCTCCAATGAACGACAGTGTGCCACGCCTGAAAGGGAAAAGGAGGATCATCGTTTTGGTTTGGTTCCAACCTACCTTTGTAGGTATATTAATGACTTTCCTTTCTGCTGCGGTTGTTTCTTTTGCTTCCGGAAGACAATTGAGTGATTATTGTTTAATTGATAGGACATTTAGGTAATATAATTAAAGTTTTAGTTCATTTTAATAATAGTTGCCTCTCTGAAAACCATCGACCAAACTAGTAAACATTTTTTCAATTTCATGGTAAGAACGATCAAAATATACATCCATTTATGGAACAATTTGCTCTCTCTTCTTGGTATTGAAAATTTCTTCCAGTTCAGGAATATCTACTCCAAGGAATATTTTTTACGAAATTTCTTCATTTTGAGCGCTTGTGTACTTCCTGAGAAAGGAAGTACCCAGTCCAATTTAATGACTTATAGGAAAGCTCTGGGGATTTTGCCTTAGGCCCTCAGTGTTCTTGCTTCACAGTTTTCTAGCAGCTGTTGGAAGGGATTATTACCTATTGCGGCATGAGTGTAAAGAACTTCAAACTTCAAGCAGTTATCATAGATCAGTTCTTTATACTCCCTGTCCTGGGTTCTAAATGTCTCTAGGGATTCCACTTTCAATGGTTTTTTCGCACTACATAACCAACTTCTTGACTTATTTGCTGTATTTGTTCGCCAAATATTGTTTAACCGGTGTTTGCACATTAGAGGTGTCTTCTTATCTTTCGGGTAGGTACGCTGAGCAAGGTTTTTGAGAGCGTCCATTTTTCTGTAATTCTTTTTAGAGTCTTTAATTTTGCAATAGAATTCAATTCTTCTCTTAAAGAAACAGCAGCTTATTCTGCATACTACGTGTGATTTCTGTGCCATTTGTCAAGCTACCAGATATGCTGAAAGCTGACAAGATATTTCATTGAACGTTTTGAAATAATGCCTATCAGTAGTAGTAGTCTAGTCCATGATAGCAATTGATTTTCATTGATGAAAGCATGTTCCGTACTTTCATGGGTCATCTAGAGAAATTACGAAGAAAAACCATCGGCCATCCAAGAAGATTTCTAATTTGAAATTTTTCCTTAACTGATAATTTTTTCAGTGTGTTAGTAAGCCAACGTCTCAGTTCTTGATAGTCTCGAAGATAGCTTATTTTTTTTTTATCATTGAAAAAAGTGATAGAATCGTTTTTAAAAATTTTACTAAGTCTCTGCTTCCATCTCCCTGATTATTGTAGCGTGTTCCAAGCGGAGATCCTAGCAATCAATGAGGTCCTATCTGAGCTAAAAGTAAACGTGAATATTCGAACTAGAATCATTCACCTACTCTGGGAGCTGGGACACAGAGACATTCCGGGTAACTGCAAGGCCGACGAGCTCGCCAGGAAAGGAACTTTTACCTAATAAGTTGCATATTGGATTACCAACCGCCACATGCAATCTTTTGCTAAAACAAGATGCCATTACTATGACAAACAATAGATGGAAAAGTATTACTACTTGTTTCTTGTTGTCTCTAAGCAAATTGCATATTAGCTCTACAATTGGTGTAATTACTGCCTTATAGGCATACACGCTAAAAGACTAGGAGTCTTCTCAAATGATTTCTGCAGAAGCTGCATGGACGAGGAGGAAGAGGAAACAATCCCATACCTTCCCTGTTAATGCCCCGCTCTTTCTCACCGAAGTCAAATTAAATTTTTGACACAAGGCTCTTCTCACAATAATGGTTTCTTGTTTAATTTCCCGAGGTCAAATCATGGATCAAATGTAAATAGATACAGCCTGTGACTACTTTCTACTTACATAATTTATCCATATGTTGTTTGTTTGGATGATAGCTGATAAATGTATTTCGACTTCCTCTTCACGCTGACAAGTTTGGCCAGCGATGCCGAGATATGACATGGCATTTGTATAGATCGTTTCTTTATAAGTTGGAGGTTTTCTTGAATCTGCCCTAATATAAAATTTGATCAAATCTTGCTCTCCCTCGTTTTGTTCAGGCTTTAGTCCGCAGCATAAACTGGTATGTCTAGTTTTTGGTGATTTAGTAGTTACATCGTTATTTATAGCAAATTTTTGTTCAAATGCTGACAATTTTGGCACTGATGCTCTGGCAGGATTTCCGAAAAATTATGAAAATGCGGTCACAGAAGTTCTAGTGGTCGCTTGATATAGAAGTTTGCCGAAATCGATTTTGATAGACATGATCTTTACTGAAGAAGCACCAAGAAGCACATGGCGCAAGACAGTCGAAAGGGAATCAGCACAGCTGGGGAAGAATTGTAGAGAACTGCGGTATATTTCCAGAAACCGTAGTCAATGGCGAGTAGAAGTAGTGCAGGCCCTATGCTCTTTTAGGGAATCACAATGGACAAGTGGTGTTGTTTTACATGATTCATATGGTCCATGACACCGATACAGAGTGGTGCTTTTAATGAGTTTCAGATAGTAAATGCATTTCTGTGGGCAACGAAAATTTATGAATGTGGCACACTTAGAGATTTAATTATGAAGAATACAAAGACTATGCCAAACTTTTTAATTTACAAAATGGCGGCTCCAAAATGGTGACCGGAACAAGCAATTAAATGATAAACTGAAAACAAATCATTCTCTAAGTTGGAATTTAATTTATGTATAATTGGTCACTAGATATTGAATGCAATGTAGTTCTCCATATTTCAGGTAAAAAAAGGACACAAAACTAATGAGTTCACAAAAACAAGACTGTTTTGACCCGCAATGATCACACAATTTACCGTATCATTCTCGTAATGAGGATTAATTAGTTAGATCTCGGTATTTCTTATGTCAAACAAAAAATTGAAGTAATAGTCCAAAAATAGCTCTAAGGTAAGGGTGTACGCTAAGTTGAGTGTTTATTGTGAAAAATTGGCTTGTTTTTGTGAACTCCTTAGTCTTGTGACCTTTTTATTAATAAAATATGTGTAATTAAGGCCTTTTAAGCATAAATTTAGCCAAAATTCCAACCTAGAGGATGATTTGTTTTCAGTTTATTGTTTTGATTGCTTATTCCGGCTGCCATATTGGAGCCGCCATTATGTTAATAAAAAAGTTGGCAGACTTTTTGTATTTTCCATAGTGAAATCTCTAAGTGTACCAAATTTCATAAATTTTCGTCAAGAAATGCCCACGGAAATTTGTCGCTGAAAGTCATAGAAATTTGTTCAAGAAATTTGCCTTTTAAAGGTCAGGGCTACCTTCCATTCCCAATTACTATTTAACGGTTCCTACTCGTTAAGAGTGCATTTGCATCTATAACTTCTGTTTAACTATTAGGTATGGGTGTAGTACAGTACAAACTAAAAAAAAAAAAAAAATCACTACACTATGTAACTTAACTAATTGCAATTGGAAATGCAACAATCATAATAGAAACTACCTTCATGTTGGGCAGTTAGCATATTTAATTATTGTGATTAGTAATTGAAAGAAGAAAACAAACGAAAAGGTGATACAATGAAGAACTGAGTAGCACTTCATATTTAATTAACCGCCACAGTACTTGAATACAAATACCCTAATAACACACTAATAAGCTAAAGTGTTAGTGGGTTTTTATTCATATTCATATTACTTTACCAATAAAACGTAACCTTTTTATAATGCAGTAGTGCATTCGCCCGAGGAAATAAAAGAAACAATGGAAAAAACAAATGAATAAATGAAAAAAAAAAAAAAAATGATTTCACTTGCAGTAGGTAGGTAGGTAGGTACCCCATACCCACGATAATACTCACTGTACTCACTGAACTGAAAGGCTACACAATTTTAATTGTATGAGAACATGAATGTAAACATTTATAAATACGTAAAAATTATTTATTAAGTAACAATTCAATATTATAAAAAGCTTGTTGAGTGCTGGCTACGGTGTAATTATTTTTTAACCAATTAAATAATCCAATTTAGGTGTTAATTCTGATAGGTCATTTTAAATTTTGATTAATTGCGTTCATAAAACTCATTCATTTGAATTATTTAAACGTTATTCTACTATTGCTAACCAGCGCTGCTTTTTTTTTTTGCAAATGAGTAATTATAATTTTGTATATGATCTAATCAATCAAATACCTACATACTCGTAAATAGCGATTTTAAAATTTACATATTTATGAGCGGTTGTGAGTTTTATTGTTTAATAGTTAACACTGATTCTGATTTACAAACTTTTAGACCGGGGAAATTAAACAAAAAAGAGGACTGACCCAGACAAAATACTTAAAATTGTTAAGAGCAATACCCCTATTCATATTACAAAAGTCCCAACAAATCCCATTCATGGGTTTGGCAACTATCTTGAAAAAACTGCATCAATATTGCAGTTTAAGGTATCGCTATATATATTCTACTAATGGTCCTTAGGTGATCAAAATTCAAAATGAGCTTGTTAAAATGCTGAACCGATTTGTATCAAAACCAAGGCAATACGTCTACTCTAAGTGGATATAAACGTCCTTTTTACATAAAATCCTATTTTCAGTGCAACAGGGCTTATTTTTCAGAAAATCCCTTTTCAATAGTGGCACAGCAATAAAATTTGACATGGACGTTTCATTTGCAATGAGAACCAAGAACCAAAAGAGTTCATCGAAATATTTTGGTTTAAAGGGTGTTTTTTTTAAGGAAAAAAGAAAATTGTGCAACGAATACCTGCCAAAACACCCTGTGAAATTAATGGTAGATTTAAAATAATTGGTAGATATATTCCGATGTTCATCAGAATTGATAATACAAAAAAAACTATATGCATATTTTTAGATTTTTTCAAATCTTAGTCAAATCATCTCATTTTGACTTTATTTGTACTTCCCTAATGTGTTAGTCTAAATAAGGCAATTTCAAATTTGGTGGTTAATTAAAAGGGCTTTGGTAATTCATTATCATCATCATCGGCTCTACAACGGGGTCCGGTCCTGGCCTCTTTCAACAAGTCTCTCCACCTGATCCGGTCTCGAGCCGACGCCATCCAGTTGCGCACATGCGCACCCCAAGGCTTCGGGCGTCCTGGTCTACGCCATCTTTCCAGCGCAAGCATGGTCTGCCACGCTACCGTCTATCATAGAATGTGCCACAAAAGACTTTCCGAACAGGTTCCTCTTCGCTCATACGAGCTAGGTGCCCTCCCCACCGGAGTCTACCGAGCTTAATTTTTGTCACTATGTCTGCTTCATGATTGTAACGTCTCCGGAATCGTCCTTCCTCACATATTGGGCCAACAATTCTCCGTAAGACTTTTCTCTCGAACGCGGCTGAGAGGTCAAAGTGCCTTTTGCTTAGCACCCAAGTCTCGGATCCATACATGAGTACTGGCAGGACCATGGTCCTGTATAGCAGCAGTTTTGAAGTTATGGTTAGATTTCTGGATTTGAATAGCTTTGACAGACTGTAGTAGGCTCTGTTGGATTTGAAAAGCCGCCCGCGTATTTCTTCTTCTATGTTGTTATCGGTTGCTACTGTTGACCCAAGGTATTTAAAGGATTGCACTACTTCAAATTCGTGATCCGCTACCTTGTTTGTTTGACCAACTGTTCTTCTCGCATTCGACGCCACCATGTGCTTTGTTTTACCTTTACTAATGTGCAGCCCCAGATTTTGTGCCGCCTGCTCGATTGTTAATTTCTAGACATTTTTCTATCGCCTCCCTAAGGGTAAAAATCTGATCAGTTGTTGATTTGCCTGGAATGATAGTGTCCGATGATGGTTTAAGCGTATCCGGTCATGTAGGATAGAGGAGAGTATCTTATAGGCGGTACTCAACAACGTGATACCTCTATAATTGCTGCACGTTGTGACATCTCCCTTCTTATGTATGCGGCATATGATACCTTTTCGCCAGTCTTCTGGCATTTCTTCATGCTCCCATACGTGCACTATGATATCATGAATTGATTGACGTAAGGCTGGCCCGCCGTGGTGGAATGATTCGGCTGGTATGCCATCGGCTCCCGGGGCTTTGTTTTTCTTGAGCCGTCCTATAGCCTTCTCAACGTCTTCTATGTTTGGGGGCGGTAGCATAGGGTGTTCATCTTGAAGTAGTGGAGCCTCCACTTCTGCTGCGAGCTGACCATTTAGCAATTCATTAAAGTACACTTCCCATCGCTCCAGTATGCTTTGTGGATCGGTGATCAGTTGGTTTGCATGCCAGCGGCGTAAATGGCGCAATTTATTTTCATCGACGATAATGATTGTCATGTTCAGTGGCATTTCCAGAAAAAAATTGTGGTGGGGGGGGGGGTCTCGAAAAATATTTGCGGGGGCTGCCCCTCGAAATCTCTATGATTAACTTCAAAATTTAGTAAATCATGCACACTATGATAAAATTACCCAAATAATATCATGATTTGGAAGCTTCTCAATACGCCACTGGTCACGTTTCTGTGAATGACCAAGCGTTTTCGCTATCCCGATTTCGAGCAGCTTAAGATAATAGGAGTAAAATCATAAGTAGAGGTTCAATTCGTCTAATTAGTTGGGAAGGAAAATTATCTCAATAGTTGACTTAAACCAGGAGACAAATTACTAAAAAAATTCAAGAATTCTATATTTTTTTATAAAAATTTCTAACACTCGTACATTACTAGGTACACTCATTTTTCTCTACTCATATTTACTATCTTGCTGATACACTTTTCAAAAATATATTAAAACACTAAAATCAACCAAAATGATCAGTTTCATTAAAGTCTTATAAAATTTTCTTATATGAAGTAGTAGGTATTTTTACTAAAACATTGAATAAAACTTAGCAATTTCCCGGTTTTTGTTTGAACTTTGTAAACTTTTCCTCCATTATTAACCTCCATCAACACATCTGTCAAAATAATGACAAATAAAATGTCTTAATAAAAATTTATAGTCGCTTACAAGTATAACTATACCGCACCCGCACCTTCCCACATTCTATGGCGTCTTCTAAACAAACAAAAAAAAAATAAAAAAAAAAAAACAAAAACCATCAGCAACAAAAAATCGCCCGCCAGCTGGATGATGGTGTCAGAAATGATTTTCTTGCAGCATCATCAAAGCTCATTTACGTGTGTCATTCATTGGGATTGGCGATCACCTTCAAACTGAAAAGAAGATGACGTTGACGACAACGTGGAAAGAAAAAACCATCCAATAAAAGGTAACATTTAGTTGCGGAAGTTTTGTGGAATGATTATGCGCTGAAGCTTACTGAGGCATTGTATGCAAATTCTTGAGAAAAAGATCATTTTATAAGAAATTCCTACTGTGTGAAGATAAGATCACTGATAGACGGAAGAATCTCGACAGATACTGATCTTATTTGTTTTAGATTTAACATAATTTTACGAACTTCTGTTTGAAATGCGGAGAATAATGTTAAATAAGAATTTTCAATATATTCTGGTGCCTATACATTTAGGTATCTGATAAATGTGACTACTATGCAATGAAACTTAGAGCTATCCGATTGTGGAACTAGTTTCTGCAGAAGGGCCACCCATGTGATGTGGAGTAGGGTTTTGACAAAATATGCTGTTGCACTAATTAACTCGCTTAGTAAAAGTATACTCTATTCTCTATTCAGTTTTGTGAATTAGTAGAACAGGTAAAATATCAGCGAAAAAGTGACAAAGTGTCAAATGTGCCCCAACCGGGGCACCTCCGACAGTGGGTGTGGCACCTTTAACAGTAATGCAAATTATTGTGAATTTCTATTATCGATTCCAAATTGGTGGCTTTTGTTGACAGAATGCTGTACTTATTGGCATATGCTTACTATCTTTAAGGGCACGTTCATAATATTTGCAGAATTTTTAAAACTCTGCACACACTGTCGGAGGTGCCCTACTCCCGAAGGACCGTAGGGTATGTCGTATGTGCGGCTTTATTAAGATGGTGGACCATACATGGGAGATGTTTGTTCGTGCTTTTCAGATATCACTAAGAGCATTGTTTCGAACATTTTAGGTAAATTTCAGATTGAAAAAAATGTTTTTGGGTCAAAATAAAACTGAACTGAATATTATTACACTTTCCTGGTAAAAACACAATTTAACTGAATTTTAATCTGACTTCTCGTTATTGGAGTTATTAAAAGACCTGCCCTCGGCAGAAGAAATCGAATCAACTACATGGCTTGGATATGGCATAATGGATGATCCAAATGTTGACGTCCCTGGAAAAAGAAACTTGAACACAGAATTTCAGATCTGTACGTGGAATCTGGAATGCCCACTATGTCCAACCCCTGAACAGGTCACATGTAGCCAAACAACTCGTGGTGATTCTAGATAGGTACAAAGCTGAGGGACCAATAAAAATAATCAGATCACTATACCTGGTATAGTACCTTTGTACAGTTCGGATGCAAATATACATGGCGCTCCAGCAAGGAGGATGAAAATAATCGTCGTCAGCTAAATTTCATCGCAATAGACTATCAGAACCTTAGTTTATTCTATTGCCCTCAATCTATCAGAAATCACACCAACATAAATAACTTAAGACGAGCAGTGGAATCATCAGAACCATCAGAGTTGCTGCCTCTGATATCCTGGGTACCCAAGGACAGAGAGAACAAGCTTAGAGCAAAGTTATAATGAATTTTGTGTGTATCGGTCTAGATCGGACCCTTTAAGTGTAGTCTTAGAAGAGGAAAATCAACCAACGCTTAGATTTTCAAACTGGTAGATTCTAGATAAAATCCAAGAAGACCAAATCGATACACACCATCTCTTTACTGACTTTAAAGTCGCCTATGATATCGTTAATAAGGACGAGCTATACAGAGTCCCATGTCATATCTCGACATCCCTGATGAACTCGTCTGCTTCTACAGGATAATATTGGAGTAATCTCGTTTTGCTCCGTGAAAGTTTGCAAGAAAGTCCCTGACCTCATTAATGCGAAGAAAGGTTTGAGACAGGGTGATGCGCTTTCATGCAAACATTTAAAAATCATGCTTGACTAATTTTTAAAAAGTCCTTTTAAGTATACCTATGCTGTCAACTCCTGGGGCAAAACACTACGATTGTGCAGCTTTTAACTTCATAGTAATCTAGGCTCTGTTAACTTAGGATAAACTATTACATTAAACAACAAGATCAGTGTAGAGATCAAACGAAAAATCACACTTGCTAACCGCTGTGTTTTTTGGGCTTAGAAGGCATTTAAGTAGAAAAGCCCTCTCTCAAAGAACCGAGGAGTACCTATATAAGACGTTTATTTCCCCAGTCATATCTTTATGGGACAGAGGCATGAACACTGTTAATTTTTGGATAAACACTAGCTGGAGAGTTCTTCGAGTGATATTAGGTCCAGTGGGCATTGGTGGAGAGTGGAAGTGACGATACAACGATGAACTCTACGGGCTTCAAAGTGATATTGACTTTGTCAAAAACTGAAAAACAGCGATTGAGATTGTCATAAATCATTTATGGACACAAATGCAGCCATCCTACAACTCTACACACCCAACCTCGATGGACGTTGACATAGAGGAAATAGTGATGGACGATTTCAACCAACTTGATGTGTGTTACTGCTGGCAGCTATAGCTAGGGACGGGGTTGGGTAAGTAAGTAATTTAAGGGGTCACTGTGGCGTATGAGTAACTTTTTTGTCTACTAAACATTTTAAAAGTGTTTTTACTTGCGATATACATAGGTACCTACTATGTGGCCAAAAAAATGTGTCCCGCAATTTTTTCATTTTTGACTTTCTCTTAATCGACTCAACCAATTTTGATGAATTTTTGTATACGGAAGCTCCTTAACAATTATAAAATTATTTGATATGAAAATTTTCAAAACCGTAATTTTTGGATTCTTAAGAAATCTTTTAATTTTTTTTTTTGAAAAATCAATTTTTCGAAAACAGATCACTGTATTTTTTTGAAATTTTGATTTTAGATGTGCAATAATAGTATCTTTAAAATAGCATACCAACTTTATTTTTAAACAAGGTTTCAGAATTTTTATATATAAAAAGTTGATTTTTTTAAAAACGGCTCTAACGATTTAAGAAAAAAAATTCTAAACATTTATCTTTCTTAATTAAATTAAATAATATACTTCATTTGGACCTCAAAACAATTAAAGAAGTTGTTTATCTCATTTTGTAATAATGAATTGTAATAGTAATGAATTGTTATTTTTTTTTATTTCTTATAAAATTTCTTATTTTTAAAAACTTTATATAAGAAGCTTAAATGTCCACAGCAACTTTGACCCTAAGAGCAAGTCCGTGCGACCCAGTCGTGCATTTTATTTTTTCGTTCACTATATCGCGAGAACAGTTATGGTACCGGATTTGAATTAATTTTATTTTACAGTTTATAACCTCGAAGATATAGAAAGAATATTGAAATATTTAAATAAGCATTTTTTTATCACTGCAATTTGAAAAAAATATTTTTGAAATGACTTCCATCTCAAATATCATATGAGAGCATAAAATATCGACTTTCGTCTACTTTTATTATTCTCCAAATGACTAAAAAACATAAGAATTTCAAAAAAAATCTACTGACAGATTTTTTTTATCTTAAAAAAGTACGAAAAATTGATAAAAAAATTGCTTTTGATCTAGAATGTTAGAAACGGGAAATGATATTGACTCAACAAAGATTTTATTCTACACTTAATATTGTTTTTATGAATTTGTAGGATTTATTAGAAAATCTTACTAAAAGTTCTTTTCTAAAGCAAAAAAAACTTCAAGAAAATACCAACGCAAGAAAATCTCAAATACCTCAGTAATTAATAGAGATATCGGTTGGTGGTGAATTTTTTTTTTTGCAGATTGCAGATTCTATTTAGATTGGCTATTGGTGCTTCGGTAAGTTCACAGTCTTATGGAAATTTGTATTTTTCTCTAATTCTGTCCTGTTACTCTCAAGCTTTCCATTCATTTATACTGAACACTTCTCCCACTTATAGGAATATTCAGTTGTCAACCCTTAAACTCCATATTTTCCAGGGTTAGCTTCCAGCTTTAAATGAGTGAAATAAGTAAGTACTTATTTTAAAATCAATATAATATAAACAGTCAGGCCTAACATTTATACAATTTTCTTAGACTTATTTTGCTTCAGACACTTGACACTTAATTGGCAAAACACATAATAAGTTAATCATTTATCGCAGAAAAGTATAGCTTCTTTATAGCCCTTGCAAGAATAATATTTGAATGACTGGTGGCCCTGACTTAAACCATCGTCATCAAAGACTATACTCCTTCGTCGTCTGCTATATCGCGTCATTGTCTGCACAGCAAATCAAAATGTCATAAAACTCTCATAAATAAGGAATAAAAACTCTTTGCCAACATTTCACACAAAAGGTATTTCTTCAATCGAATTGCAAAGAGCGGAAAAATAAACAGCGCAACCAACAACAACAACAACTTCAACAATTCTATGGCCATTTATAATCAGTGATGGACAAAGTTTATGGAAAAGTGTGGCGCCAAGTGTCCATATTTCCTCTATCACCCATGTGCCACCCATATAGGATGTCGACTTCGACGGCATGAGGCAGCGATGGTGGCGTATAATAGTTGTCGGTGGCACGGTGTCGACCATCAGTGACTAGGATGACTCCTCCAATGACACCGAAACCATCAAGCGACGACTATGACGACTAAGGCGATCATACACCACCACCAACCTCTACCACATCATCAACCTGCTCCTCCCCCACCCATTATACGCTCCTGCTCTTCATTCTGCGCCCTCAATGAGTTTTAATTTTTCCACAGCCACTGCTGCATGTAGTTGCTGATTGAATTCCATATGCATAATGAATCATGAGTGGGTAGGTGGGCTTGGGCTGGGACGAGACTATGCATGAGCTTCTACGAGTGTACCTACACTGAGCTCGAGCGTAGTAGTTAGTGTAGCTACACGGTTCCTAGGTTCAAGTTGGCATGGCTGGCGAGGCGATATGTAACCTTACCAACCGCATTGCCAGTTTGTGCATTTTTATGCATCACCATTATGAAACTTATGGGCGTACTTAATGACTGGCTTGCGTCGTGTCTGTCGTTCCAGTCTCCCGGTCTGTTGCTCCTCACTCTGTACCGTCCGTTCGTCGTGTCGTCGTCGTAGTCGTCTGACGTCCGCACGTCTCATTCTGATGCCTTTCCATGTGAGTTATCAGGAAAAATGATAAATAATATTGAATTTCCGATCTATCTATCACTTGGAGTAGGTAAATATACATCACACAATACAGCAAGCCAGCACCTATACTGGTTGTTCTCAAATATACGACAGAGTGACTCTCCTTCATGGAATGGCAAGGCAGATGAATAAACTTTCATCGTCCTCGTAAAACTTTCCTTGTAAAGTCCTACAGTCTATTCGTCCGTATGGCTTGGATAGATCATTTCACAAAGATGTACAAGAGAGATGGACAGGCGACACTTTGACACGTGGATGATTCCATTGAAATGTTTGCCATGATGAATGGGCTAAGACTAGAAGTATCTCATAGAGAACCCATTTTATATGCATTCGTTTTAGGTGAGCAAAAGAAAAACTGGAATTTGAATGGGAATATAATAAAGTTTCTAATGAAGTTGAGATTGAGATACAGTATTGGCCAAAAGTATAGAAATAAATTAACAACCTACAAGGATAGGAAACGAAAAAGAAAATCACAATTAGAATTTCTTACTTTTAAACTTATCTATAGGTACTATTATGTAGAGAGAGCCTTTTTTTTTGTTTGTCCGGTGACCTGTATATGGGATCAAAATATACAAACCAACGAAAATCACTCTTTATAATTACTTTAAATACTTACCTTAATATCCAATAAATGTTCTTACATGTTTTGAAATCAATAATAATAAATATTTATTGGATAAAAAGTTAATTTTTTCAACTTACCTCAACCATTTTCAACCATTTTTTTTTAAATTTCAAAGTGACTGACAGCTGACAGTCTTACTTTTCATTTCTTTTCGTTCCATTTTTGTCTGTTTCATTAAGGCTGAACACCTACTTATGCTGTTCGACTAATACGCCGCTTAAGGCTTGTCCAAACCAAACAGCGTCATATATGAGAGTACCGACACCAGCGTAAAAATCACGTGCGGTGGCCACACTTACTCTTCACTCACCAAAATTCAATCAGCTTGGTGTAAACAAACAGTTTTTTTCTCTGATACACACAAGTTCCTTAGCATTTAAGCCCGATTTATTTTGTTGGTCGCGTTCAGGTGTAAAATCTAAGTTACACAGCGTCTTTGAGAGTTCACACACCAGCGCGACGCTGCAGTTTTGTCGTTGTCATCGGTAGTTTGTCTGATGGTGGCGCTAGTGTAGGAATTCCCATAAGACGCTGTGTAACTTAAATTTCAAGCCACAGGGCTGTCATAGTCAATTGATGACCATTTTACATGCGGCTGGCAAAGTAAATCATGTTTTACTTTTGTTGGTGCAAACAAAAGATCGACATTGGAAAAATCGTCGAATGTAAATGCTGACAAAGACTTAGGCTGGTATTCACCAACCGCTCATAATTTTAAGTGGCTTTTAAGCCCCTATCTTATAACGCTCGATGATTACCGGCCTCAAAGTAATATGATCGGTGAATACCAGCGTTAATGCTTAATCACATAGGCCAAATTTCAAAAAGTGCAAAAGTGAAAATCTTTTCCTTCTTCTGGCGCGGTTTTTTGCGAAAAAAAACATTTTTGTAAGTTTTTCTGAAGTGTTTTAGTCCGTAAAATGAGTTTCTTTTGGTCAGCATTTACATGTAACGATTTTTTCACGACGATTATTCCAATTGTCGGCAGCAATTTAGTCCGTAAAATGAGTTTCCTTTGATCAGCATTTACATTTAACGATTTTTTCGCCGGGTTTTTGTCGACTGGCAATAAATAAAATGCACGACTGGATCGCACGAACTTGCTCATGTAGTCCAAGGCTATTATGTATTAACTTACATTCAAAATTTTAGCTTTTATTTTTTTTGAAAAATTATTTTTTTCGAAACTTAAAAATTGAATGTTTTTCAAAATTTAGTTTTCAGATGTTGATAATATGATAAATAATTTATAAAAATTGCATTAAAATTTTTTTTTGAAAATGTTGTATAAGAAAAAGTTTTTTTTTTTTAAACGGCTTAAGATTAAAAATAACTTTAAAATCATCTTTATCAAATTTGAATACCTAAGATCTGTCCACGCGTTTGGGCAGTGAAAATGTGTACAGATGGAGGCATTGCCGCACGCCGACGGACGGCATGACCAAAAATTACTTTTTTGGACTTCTCCATCATCGTAATGAGGGTTTTGATTAAGACCTCAAATTTTTATTTTGACATGAAACCAATAGTTGTAGAGTAGAGCAAGTAACAATTTATCAAACGACTTTTTTGTTTGCTGGACAATTTTTCGGCTTCGTTTGCAGCAAATTGGTAAATTCATTTGGGTTAAACACTTTCTTCAAAAGATTTAAAAAAAAAAAAGTTTAGCGTTACACCGGTGATTTGAACTGGGGAATTCTGGCTTATGAAGCGAGTATTTCCTCATTCCTCTACGGACTGCATAATTTATGACTGGCGTAGAATGCATATAAACAAAACGAGAGAACGAATCGTTTGCGTCAAACGACTTTTCGTTTGTTGGATGGTAATTTTTTAACTTCAACTTCGTTTGCATCAAACTCTTAAATTCGTTTCAGTGAATAAATTAATGCGAACAAATTTTAAAAAAAATTGCATTTAGGCAACGGTGATTAAACTTCTGACCTCTTAATTTCGAGCAAAGGCTGTTCTTATTGCTCCACGATTTAGATAACTCTCGTGTAGCATAGAATGTATATGAACACCACAAACATAGAGTCGATTAAAGAAAATTTGTTTTATGCAGTCATTTGCTGTAAATGAATTGTATATTGACACCAAAAGTGAAGTTCTTTGCAACAAACTACTTTCTGGAGAGGTTCTTCGTAAATTACTTTTTCGTTTGCTATATACAGTAGAATTTTCTAATAAACGAAGGGTGTTTAGATGTGGGAAGCATATTGGTTTACCGCAATCAACTCATAAAAAGGAGCTTCAAACGTTTTGTTTTTCATTATGTTTGCTGTAATAGAATTACAATTTGCATCAAATGTAATACAGTTTCTACGAATGAAAAACTTTTTGCGGTGATTATATTAACTTTCCAGCAAATGATTTTCATTTAATTCAAAGGATATTCATTAGTCTTAAACGAAAACAATAATATTATTTCTCTGAGTGTAGGTACAATATTTTAATCTTTATACAGAAACCATAAATATATTTTTTTAATATCGTCATTCAAGATTAAAGGGCAAGAACCCGGAATTTTTGGTAGGTACCTACATATTTGAAGAAATTTTAAAAAGACTGTACTTTTCTATTCATCTTGGAACAACAACAATGAGTTTTTGATAGAATAGCTCTCACAGTGACAAAGAAAAAATAATATTTTTGACATTTGATCTTGAGAAACTCTTGACGAGCTGACGAGCAATATGGACTTTCCAGTGATTATTCCTTGTGACAAAAGTATAAAAATGAATGCGTTTTATTTGCAGGCAGTATTATATTGGGTTTTTCATCAGTAGGGAGTATGAAGGTTCATGTTGACTGTGACTAAGTATAGTATGCACTTATGCATCTTTAGAAATGTGTTTATGAATAATTTAACAATTTTTTGCTACATACAGTAATTTTTCGAAAATGGGTAAGTTTTTTATTTATGGAATTTTTTAGTTTAAATTCCCATTAAAATTTAATTAAAATGGCATACCAACTATACTTCTTAACAAGATTTATTAGTTTTTACCACAACTACTTACCAGCTTATACAGAGAATATTGAAAAAGGAGATACGTGTTCGTCTTTTGTATGACTTCCCAGCATTTCTTAGAAACAAGTTATCAAGGGAAAAATAATTTAGTGAACATTCAAGGTAGTTCCCTGTTGGAACGTTGAATTGATCAACTTTTTGAAGTTTTACTTCTTAACCGGCGTCAACCAGTAATAACACATAAACTGTTTCAGCCCATTATTACTGTTTTTTTCACACACACACACACTATAAATAGGTAAACAGTAACAACACACTTAATCCTGGGTTTATTTTTTATTTAGTTTGCACAAAAAATAAATTTTTCAAATTAAAGAAATCAGCCATTGTAATTGATACTGACTTAATAATTGTATACACTATACGTGATAGAAAAATAAACTGAATACACCAAAAGATAGGTGCAAGGTTCCGTAAAAACAGGATTTTTTGAACTTATACCGGAAGATTAGGGTAAAGTGGGGTAATGTCGAAAGTAAACATCTCGAAAAGTAAAAGTGATAGAATAGTTAAATAATTTTTTATAGATCGAAGCCTACATATTGAAATGATGAAAATTTCCATGGCAAAAAAAACTTTCTCAAAAACCACATTTTTGAGATATGATTTTTTTTTTTGCGAAAACCAATTTTTTTCTAAGTCCTTCCAAAACGATGTAATTGTGGTCATGATAATTTTTTTATTGAACAAAATTTGAATTCTAATATGGATTTTTTAAAAACTGCTCAAAAACGTTGTTTCTGGAATCAAAATATGTTTCGAAAATTAACTTGAGTGGATTTTATTACTTTAAAAATCGATAAGTAGAAAAATATACCTACCTATGATCAAAATGACTTTTGGATAATTATGTTTCCAATACATGTACAAAAAAATTGGGTTTTAAATTTATTTTATGATAAAAAAAAGTTTATTTGTGTCAAGTTTTTTGAGCGTTTCCAATATTTTTTTTATTTTTAGCTTCTACATTTTTTTTTTATTTTTGGAACTTGAAATTTTTCAGAAACATTAGGTATTAGAAAAATACATTTCAGAATTTTTGGTAGTGTGTGAGTGTGAGCAAGAGTTTATTTTTACACATCACAACCTAACTTTATACTAAAGCCATATAAAATTATCATTGAACTTCATTAAGTATCACCATCAAATTACCTTTAATTTGATATAATCACAAATAACAGTAGGTAAATATTCTGTAAAAGTTTTAAAATCTTAAATTGAGTTTATTTAAAATCTAGCAAGAATGTCTGCGGATGGTACCGTAATCTTCAAAAAGCTTTAAGGTGTGGTAAGCTAACAAATTCAAAACTCTTTTTCTATCTGTCGGATTCTTAAGATTAAGATGTATGTGGTTTACACACCCTGTGTTGGAAGGAGATTTCAATTTTTATTTTTTTTGTTGGTACAAGTGTCCTACTTGTTCCAAAATTAATATTTGTAAACATATTAATGCAATTTTATAGATTTTAGAAACAAAAATTTAAACAAGTTAAAAAAAAAAAGTAAGTTTCATTTAACATAAAAACCAGTTACCTTCTTTATTTTTAGATGCAGAATTTGTATTATTAAAAAAAAAATGTATTATCTAAAATGTAGGACTTTAGTCATTGTGCATTTGACAATTTATTATTATCGTTATAGAAGAAAACATTTCAAGAAGTTTAATCAAAATCGTTAGAGCCGTTTTCGAGAAAACGCGAATAACTCAAAAATGTTGCATGATGTGAGGTACTCGTTCTAGATGAGATATTCAAAAAACATAAAAAACGAAGTTTCGAAATTACATACAAATCAGCTCTACCAAATTTGAAGAAAATATGTTCAAGCGTTTGGGCAGTGGAAATGTGTACAGTAGGACGCACGGACGCACAGACGCACAGACCGACGGACGGCATAACGAAAACCACTTTTTTAGTCTTCTTCATCATCGTAATGTTGGTTTTGATTAAAAACTCGAATTTTTTTGACACGAAACCAATAATTGCCCTATAGAACAAGTAAAAATGTATTGAAAAATTTAATAAAATTGAGATTTTAGTTTGCTTAATCACAAATTGTATTCAATCGACTAAAGAAAAAGAGTTGTGTCAGCTACAATCTTCATTTAGACCATTCAAAATTCAACGAATGCAAAATTTTGCTAAATTATAGGGACTTTTGCTCCATAAAATTGTATTTATATGACAATATATCTACACATAAATTAATTGCACAAAACTTCACATTACGCTTCTTTGAAAAAATGTCCCTAGTAGATCTATTTACTACACCCCTTATTGCAAAAGTCAACTGTCAATTGATAGTTGATAAATATTGAAATTTGGTACTTTAAATCCTAAATATTTGAAAAGTTTATCAACTTTTCAATAATATTTATCAATTTTATTTCAATTGACAACCATAATCATCATATTCTCTGTTATCAAAACTTTTACTTATTCAATATTAAGATTTTGATTTTGCATTTTTATAAACTTTTGATTGATAGTTGGCCCTCGCAATAAGGGTGTACGTTTCTTAAATAATTTAATATTTATTATCAAAAAAAAACTATTGGTAGATAACCGAAATGAATATGTGAATATGTGATTGATAAGGAAGTATAACTACTACACACACCTTTTTTTTCTATGGAAGAACCTCGTAAGAAAAAAATTTTAACTTTTTGATTTTAAGCTCATGAAAAAAAGGAAAGTCAGAAAACTTGAAGTAAGAAACTCAAATCAACTATATAACATCGGATTTCGTTTTTGTTTTTTAATTAACTCAGCAAAACACTTCAAAAATCCTGACATCCTAGCAAGATGTTTTGATAAACTATAAATTTTATGGCATACCTAATGGGGTCCGCTCCCCACATGTGTCCAACTTGCCCTGATAGAGGGAGAAGTTGGTTTAAGTTGCTTTCAAACTTAAAAAAAAAGAATTGTTTCGTTTCAGCAAAAGGCTTAACGCTTCACTCACTTTAGCATAAGTACACAACTATTCAATTTCAAAAGACCACTGATATCAGATGCCTAAAAAATTCTTTACTAAGACTCGAAATGCAAATTGCTTTAAAAGAAATAGGTAGGTATGTTCCTAATAGGGGAGGTGGGTAGGTACTTATTCCTACCTGCCTACATACTCTCCGGTTTTCTAGCAATAGGTACCTAGGCACCACCTACCTTACCTACATAGGTATAACTCAATTAAAAAAGGTTATACATACCTACAACAAGTCAACATTTCGCAATCATTCAAACATTTTTCTTAAAATTTGACAATCAAGAAAAAAAAAACAAAACTTCAAACTTCCATTCGAGTTCACAAACTAGGTAAAAAAATTCTTATTTTCCCACAAAATGCAATAATCACAGTGCCAATAAAACTCATTTATGTACCTACTAAGATACAAAAAACAACACATCGAATTGTGTGTTTGCCAAAAAAAAAACCTACCAACAAAAACAAAAATAAGAAGAAAATCCACCAAATAAACAAGTTCGAAGAAAAATTCGCTTCCTTATTGTTCACGTTGTTGTAAAAAATAAAAAAAAAAAAATAAAATAAAAACAAATACAAAAAATCGAACTGTATCTATTAGTATTAGAGAGGTACCTACTCTACATCTACCTATCTGCAAAAACAAAAAAAAAAACTATCTTCTAATCCAACAATTCAACCCCGTTCAAGACCCCTTACATATTGTCTTTTGACTTCTTCATAGCTCGTACAGGATAGGTAAGCAAGCACATCTCTCTAATATCAAAAAAAAAAAAAAAAAAACCTCCCACTTCAATACCTACTCTCTTCCACTATATACCTACTATAGTCCGCGGAAAATGAGTTCATTTATTAATCTTAATGGAAGATTTTACAATGCCCTTAATGTGGTCTCGGCGATTGCCCGAATGTGCACTTAAAAATTATTCGTAGATAATTCAACCTATAAGAAGAAAAATAAAATCCTTCTTACTTATTCCATCCTACCTATACTATACTACAAACAAACAGAACACACAGGTTAAAACACTTTTCGCCTCTTCAGCATGGTTATTTTTTTTTTCAAAAAAAAAATTTTAAAAAAAGATACAACTAAGCAATATAATGTGGCTCGCTGTCGCTTGAATCGGAGAGCAAACAGCAAGAATCCCCCAAAAAAATAATTTAACCAAAAAAAAAAAAACAGAAAAAACCCACTCAGATTTGAAAAACCAACTCAATGTATCTAATGTTCATTCAAGCAAATTCATCTTTCAGATCGCTTTAATAGTATTGGTGAATCAGAGAAAATGTATCTGCGCTCTATCAAATTCACAAAAAAAAAAAAAAGTATCTTCACTCCATTCGCCCCACAAAATCCCACCGAATAACCACTTGAGAGTGAAAGAGAAAAGGATTTTCCACACTGAGTTGGATTAAAATGAATTTCACGAGAAATTCATTTCTTATGAGAATGAAAATTTTCCTATCAGCAGAATGCAACTTCGGCACAACACAACACAACATCAAAATTCATCCATTCTCTACCACCACCACCACATAGAGAGCTCTTGAGAACGGGATCTGGCTGGCATGCAAACCGACACAAAATTACGAGATACAACAACCCAGCAGCTAGCAATCCATCCATACACACTCTACTAAAGAACGTGTATCTGAGAGTTTTTAAATGAACAGAAAAAAATAAAAAAAAAAAAAGTTTAGTACTAGCACAACGAGACCGAACCAAAGCAGCGAACCGGGCCGGACGGACAGACTATAGACTACAGACAACGACAACCAGAATCGAGTTTTTCAGTTTATCGCACAGTTTTAGGTCGTCACCGTCATCGTCGTCGTCGTCGTCGCCGTACTATATTTTGCTGTGTCGCGCTGCTGGTCGCTTTTGTATCTTTAACCAGACCAAAATCGTATTATTGCGAGAAACCAAATCACATTCGTTCGATGGCAACGGTTAAGATCAGGCGCGCGCTCTTTTTATAGATTATTATTATTGTTATTACTATTATTGCCTATTATCATCATCATCAACGTCGTATACAATCGTCATCATCATTATTATTGTGGCTCTCATTTTCATTGCCAAAACCGTAATATAAAAAAAAAAAAATAAAACAAATAACAATAATAAATTATAACATCCAAACAAAAGCAACAATAAGAACCGCAATTATTATTGTTATTTAGAAAATCTATCTAGATACAAAATAAAGATATTTATATACAAATTTTTAATTGATTAACGGCATTGCCGCCCGTCGTGTAGTGACGGATTGTGGTTTTTTTTTTTGTTTAATTTGTTTAACAATTTTGTGATTTTATTTGTTTGAAATTAATTTATTTTATGGAAATAAAAAAAATTAAAAAAACTTTAACAACAATTGATGTTAAATTTAAAAATTTATTAAATTAACAGTGAAGTGCATAGATACGAATATTGTTAAACCTGTTGTAGCTGATGGTGTGAACAAGTGCAACGCAACACAAAAATTTCATGTGAAGTGACAAAAAATATTTTCAACATTATTTTTGAAAAATAAAAAAAAAATATTTTTCATAGTTTTAAGAATTATTAAAAAATTAGTGCAATGATGTCATAAAAAAAATATATTTTTTTTTTAATAAAAAACAGTTCTCTGCTGCCAATATAAATAAAAATTATCCTTCCAAGTGACCATAAGAAGAAAAAAAAAAAAAGAAATAAGAAACGAAAACAAATTATTTTATCTGTGTGTGGTGAATTGGTTTGTGTCTCGACTTAAACTCTAACTTCGCGTGATCATAAACAAAAAAAAAAAAAAAGAAAAAATATATAAATAAAAGTGAAAAAGATTTTGTTTTTTAATATTTTCTTTTTCGCTTATTTTCCCTCGTTAATAAACTACATAAATTTTCACCCCCCTTAAGTGTTTTAAAAAAAAGCCGCCAAAATTCTTACCACAAGCAGTATGAATTCATATTTTGAGCAATCTGGCTTTTATGGCCACCCGCACCAGGCGACGGGCATGGGTATGGGCTCTGCGGCCCATCACGATCAAACAGCTACAGCAGCCGCAGCTGCATACAGAGGCTTCCCATTATCATTGGGGATGTCACCATATGCCAATCATCATCTGCAACGTTCCACCCAAGATTCACCCTACGATGCTAGTATAACGGCCGCCTGCAATAAAATCTATGATGGAGCCTACAAACAAGACTGCCTAAAGGGTGTAAATTCGTTGGGCGATACAAATGGCTATAAGGATATATGGAATACAAGTGCGAATGGCGGTGGTGGTGGTGCGGGTGGTGGCGGTGGTGGTGGCGGCGGCGGGGGCAGTGGATCCGCCGGCAATGGCAGCGGTGCAGGCAGTGGAGCAGGACAAAATAGCTCGATACCAGTGCGACCATCGGCGTGTACACCAGATTCAAGAGTTGGCGGTTATTTAGATACGTCTGGTGGTAGTCCGGTTAGCCATCGTGGTGGTGGGTCGGCTGCAAGTGCTGTTGCAGCGGGTAGTGCATGGAATGCGAATTGTACAATTTCGGGAGCTGCTGCTGCACAAACTGCAGCAAGTAGTTTACATCAAGCTAGCAATCACACATTTTACCCATGGATGGCTATAGCAGGTGAGTCTTTTTTTTTTTTTGTCTTTCATTCATTTATAGGAGTTAAAATTAAAAAAAATTACAAGTGCAAAAATGTACCTACAAAAAAAAAATCAAAGAGAAAAAGGGCGAAGGGTAAAGGGGATAGGTAGATTCCAACATGTATTGAACAAGTCCAAGATCAATCAAATTATTTTTGCTTCGAGCTAAATTCATGTTGAATGCATTGGTTAGGTAGGTTGGGAAAGTATAGGTAACCAAGATTTAACCAAGCCATCCAGCTGATGGGCTTTGTGGTTAAATCAATTATAATATCAACAGTCTTGAGGCGTCTTATATATGATTTTATTATTTTTTATTCATCTTCTCTCGGTCATGGAGCTATATTTTGAATCAATTGTGGATTTATTATTGCGAAGTGATGGAGTTAAGTTTATCATTCGAAGAGTTGGAAGCTTCGACAATAATATCTGTTATTTTTTTGCAGATGCTACCTACTTGTTATTATCTACTTAAAGAAGGCCTTGAAATTTCAGGTTAAGATCTCTTGTTAACAGTTTTGTTTTTAAAGTATAGATAAGTACCTAGCTGACGGAACTTGTTGTACGATAGTTTTCGATTTTAAATAAATAAAAAAAAAAACTTACTTAAAATAGCTATAGTAAGTTAGAAAATTCTTTTCAAATAAAAAATCTTAAAGTTCAGTTAAAACCACCTTCAAAGAAATAAAGACGTAAGAAATTATTCCTAGGTACTTTTTAAAAGTACATTAAAAAAAAACTTTTGCAAGACTAATACCTACCATTAGTTTCTAAAATTATTTATTCAAATAAACTGCAGCCATATTACCAAAAATAAATAAAAAAAAAAACAATTTAAAAGGTTTCATTCAAAACTCTTTAAAACCTACTAAAAGACTAGGTATTAAGGATATTTTAGGATGTTTTTAAATTAAGATTAACTACGTTTAACAAATACCTAAAATTAATTAAAAAAGTTCCATAAAACTATAATTCCAATAAGAAATTTGACGTTCTTATAAGAAAGGCACCTACCTATGTTAGCTATCTATTCAAAACTAAACTGTATATATATGTACATTATGTAGGTATAGCTGTATGTAAAATAAAAAACAGGTAGTGAAATTAAATTAATAAAATAAAATCGATTGTTTCTTAAAATCACTTAAAGAACTAAGTAAACTTTAATTATTCAATTAATTTAGTATTTTGTATGCTAATACAATATGGTGTGGAACAAATTTTATATTTTTAGGGAAGAAAACGAGAACCCAACATCACTTTTTTTTTATTAATGTAAAAAATAAATCAAATATTCCCCACTTTTAATTCTTTGACATTAAATAAAAGAGATTTAATACTTCTTTTTTAAATTAAAGAAGGATGAGACTCAGATACCTAATAAATCTTCAATTTAACTAGCGTGACAGTGTATTTCCTTAAAAATTCAAACCATAAAGACAGATAGGGTATTGTATTTTTAAATTAAATCAAATGTTAAAAAGCACATTTGATCAATCACCATTTTTTATTTTTAATAGGAAATCGGTAACACCGCCGCATCTTTGGTAGCCAGTTTAGTATTTATTTTTCAAAAATCTTTTGCTTCAATTTCAATATCTACTAAAGATTGTTTAGCTGCCCTTTCGAACAAACCCAATGCCAATAGAAATCGCGGTGCGCATCGTACGATTTACTAAAGAAAACACTGCAAAGAAAAAAAATAAATATGTATAATCAAGATCACTTCTTCCAGGGGCCCATTGTAGGTACCAAGTTAAAAAATAACAATTTTCAAGAACTTTTCACAAAAATTGTGATAAAATTAGCACATTACGTTGCACCAAATTTCAAATTCTTACAAAAAATTACAATTAAAAATAAAAAAAATGTAGATAGTTGTAATTTGTAATTTTTTATTTAGTACAATGTCGCTCAAAACTCCTTTATTGTCGTCTAAGTAAACAAATTCTTATTAAAAGAATATCACAATGCAATTTTTCACAACTTTCATCTGAAACTCCTATTTTACTTAGGCCCATTGGCGTTTGCTGATACACAAATTAATACATATTTAAGTTCAAAATAAACGCTCATGTTTTAGGTACTTTTCCAAAACGTTAACTATTACAAGGGCTTATGTTTAAACTTGAAATTAAATTATTAACATTAGATTTAGCAAATAGCTCTTATTTATTTAAGTATGAACAAATCAATGAACATTTTTTAATGAAAGAACACCTTCTAAAGTACTTTCCGACGGTTACCATTCCAATTCATACTCCTTCTAAATGGTGTTTAGTCTTGTATCACTTGCTTCTTATTACACCTTGTGATAAAAATATACTTTTTTTAGGGACTCAATACCTCCGTTTTGTATTAAAACTTTCGTTTTGTTTTTCGAAATACCCCCAAATACTCTTTTTGGTATGAAATGAAACTTAAATAACATTCTTTTTTATATTTATTTTAATACATAACATACCTATAAATTGGAATAAAAATAAAACAGAGTTTTCTAGCAATTAATCATTTTATTTTTATATCATTTAAAAATGGCGTTTACAAAAGATTTTGTGTTTTTGATATTTTTTTAAAAATATTTTCTAACTTCAACGAACAATTTTTACCATATCTCAACATTCCTGTAGTGCCTACTTTTCACATATTAAGCCTTTTTAATTTCGCGTTCAATGAGTTATTAAAATTAAAAATTGATTTCATAAAAATGTTGTAACCACTGAAACACAGTTGTGAAATATAATAAGGCTGGTTTTATTCAGTTTTGTTCCATTTGCTATAAACTTAAAAGTTGACCAACTAAGGAGTTAATTCTAAATTGTGAACTGAACTGCAAGTTGAAAAGTCTTTTTTTTCACTACTTTGAACAAAGTTCAGAATCGATAGTTTGCCTACTGGAAGTTTTAAAAATTTTCCTAGGATATTTATGATTAGATAAAACTTTTAAAAAACATGTTTTTTTCATACATTTTTTTTATTTTTTTTTTATATTTTACACAACTAAATGATTTTAGTGCAGAATCATGTTGCATCTTCAATTAAAGAATCTGATAAAACAAATCATTTTCTTCACTATTATTTGTCGTTTTCCAGCTCCAATTTTCTGTTTAATTTTCAAGTTTACTGTGGTAAAATAGATTTTTTTTTATGTTAGGTGCAAAATATTTTGATATAAAAAAATCTTATGAAAATCACAGAACAACAACCATTCAGAAATGTAAATGTCAAATTATTGCGTAGAAAATGTTTGCGTAGAAATGCGTGAAAATGTTTGCTAAAAATCTCGATTTTTAAGTTTAAATGTTGCTAGATATACCTATTCAGCCAAAAACTACCCCAAATTCAAATGTGAATTTTGTAAACACAACAACAACACACTTTTTTTTACTTAGCTCTACAATTTTTTTTTATTAATTTTAAATGCCAATAATTTTAATTTTTTCAATATTCTTGAAAGTAAAAATTTTCATGTTGAACATTTTCGGAAAGATATCAAAAAATATTTCATACATACTGATTTTTTAAATCAAAACTTTACGATCATACATATGTGCCCTACACAAATTTTGTAGAACTTTAAAAATTAGAATTGTCTTAGAAACGGTTTCAAGTAAGCTCAAAAAGAATATTTGAGTTATTTAGAATTTGTTTAGTAAAAATTTTGTTTTTTGTTTAGTATCTACCTCTAAACTAAAATAAACTAAAAATTTTGTTAAAATTTTCAAAAAAAATTCATATTATTTTTAAATCTAACTCTTAAAGTTTATTTAAAGCTATTAGTCTAAACTCAAAATTTGAGATAGACAAATGACAACTATTATATCTATCTAAGTTGTTACCAACACATACCTATGTAAAAGTATCGAGTATACTTTACTGAACAACCAATAAAATATTTAATTTTAATTAATATGACAGTAAAAATGTTCCTTAACACGATTTTGGAAAGTGGACATCAATTTTTTGAAATTGTTTTTTTATTTAAATTCTATTCCTTTTGAATGTTGAAACAGGTGTTTTCGAGCTGTCTATTGTTCTAGTTTATTATTACCTACATTAGTTACAGCTTTATGTCAATCTTTTCTCTATATCACTCCTTTCGTTTTCAATGTCTTGACAAAAACAAAACAAAAAAACTTACACAATAATAGGCAGCCGTAAATCATACAAAGAAATGAAATATATTGAATAGGAATCGTGTTTTCCCGCCGGTAAAACATCATCTACCTCTTTTCGCTTAAAAATTGAATCTTACAAGTTCAATTTAATAAAAAAAAAAGGAAAACCTTTTTAAAGGGTTCCTCAACCAATCGATTCCATTGACAAATAGCCAGTAAAAAAAGTAAAAACTATACAAAATTAACCAAAAGATATACATTATACTCGTAGTTACTTAAGACAATGGTGACATAAAACATCTGTACTTATAGTCAGAGTTTTATCACAAAATGCACACAGAAAAAGAGTGGGTATACGAGTATCTATAGAGTTCAAGCAAAAGATAACTTCTTCATTACATTATATGCATGCATTTTAGATACATATACAAAGCATACGAGTAGAGTACCTAGAGAAATTGTCAACTCAGGCAATCTTTCATATCAACCCTCCCTCCATTGTGTTCCTCGTTGTTTTGTTACAAATAACAGACATACACTAACATTTATGTATATAATTGGTATGTCACAGTTGGGGGGCAAAATGTGTAATCTTATACATGTGCCCCTTCATCAGATGCACAATATTATATTTTCTGTTGATTTTTTGTTTTCTCTGATTTTCATGAACTTTGTTCAGATTTTTTTTTTTTTTTTATTTTACTTGCGATATGGGGGAATTTATTAGAATAATTAGATAAAGGGCTAGTTGGGAATTCATAGAAAAATAATATATTAATGGAAAAATTGACCTAAGATAGTGAAGAACCCCAACTTAACACCCGTTATTTTGATTATTCTACCTAAATGTTATTCGTTAAAACTTCATCGGAAGAAAAATTGTGTCAAAGAGACTCGTTATTAAAAATGGTTCTGCTGTTCGTCAACACTTTAAACCTTGCAGCAAATGCCATACCATTGTCATACCAGTTGAATTTAAAAGACCTTTGCTCTAACGCGTATGATAAAATTTTCATTATTAATATTTTTACTGTTATATGCAAGTTTATACGACCCATCATGCATCTTGCAACAAATTTTAGTAACTTTCAACTTATTTTTAATATTAACCAAAAATGTTGTCACAATATACCCTACCTAAGTAATTTACTATCTTTAAAAATACTTCCAAAATGTTCATCAGCTTAAAAAAAAAACAAAAAAATCTCTGATAATGTTGAACATTAATAAATTATCGAGTACAAATTTTGATTTCCCATAAGAATTTTTTTTTATTTTTCAGTGCATATTTTATGAGTTAAAATAATTCAGTTGTCGCGGTCTTATGTGTCATGAGATGAACACAAAAAAAAAATAAAATTATATATTTTGATTTATATATTCAACTCGATTGAATTTATGTTATTTGTTATCACACCATCAGCTTCTTTGCAGTGTGAACTGGTCAAGTGACTGATGTATATTTAAATACATGCACCAAAACAAAAACAAAAAAACAAAAACAAATTTGTTTTTGAGAAAAATCTTCATTTTTGTCTAGAAAATATTTGAATTTATGAGGAAAAAGGGAAAGAAATATTTCGTTTGTAAAAAAATAAAAATTTATTTCAAATTAATTATAGCAAACACATAAATTTATTCAATGACTTTGATATGTGATTTTGTTTTTTTTTCTTTTCTTGTTGTTGTTGTTGATTTTGTTTAAGATTGTCATCATCATGATGCGGTAGACGCATTTTTTTAGTGTGGTGGAAAAATTTTAGAGACCAAAATAAAAAAAAAACACAGAAAATGGAGAAAATGATCATAACTTAATTAAACCGAAAAAAAAACTGCTGATAAAAAAAATGTGGTTTTTGAATTGGTGCTATCTACTAATAAATCTCATTTCGCTTTTAATTTTATTTAGTGCCCATGATATTTTGTGTTGTTTGATACAAGTCCAATTTGGATTGATTTGAATTTATTGTGTTGATTGATTTATTAGTGAGTGATGAATTCATTAGTTTTGATACTAAATTTCTGCTGAAATTAATAATTACTATCGACAATGATTCATTTCTTCGGGTTCGAAGATAAAAGTACGACTGGTTAAGGGACTTTGAGTAGTAGGTAGTAGGTATTGCAAAAACCAGTAAGACTGTTTTGAGAAACACATTTTGTTAAAAGGTAACAGGGCCCCAGAGGGTATTTCATTGTAACGGGTGTGACACAATTTTTATATTCATTCAATATTGTATTCAAACATTAACACCTACATTAGGTTTTTAATTGTTTTTTAATTGTTATAAATATTAAATGTATTCCAACTCTTATACTGCCTGAGAATATGTGAAAATGGGTGTGACATTAGAAAGTTACACCCGTTACATCTTGTATTAATATACCTATTCTAAGTCTGCTTTGCTTAATAGTTGCAATGCACTTTATACTGAAAACAATTAAAAAACTTTTTATATTAGGTGCATAAAAGTGTCAAACCCGTTACAATGGAAATCTCAAAGTGATCGATGACATTTTTTTTAACGAGAGTAGGTACATTTCGGTAGTAACGGTTGATGAAGATATACGTATTTTTTCTTTCGTTCGTCATGAAGCCGTAGTCACTAGAACAGTCGGGTTACTAATTTCGCTAGAAAGGAAGATCAAGTGACTTTCATGATCACCTGATTTGTTTTCAGCGATGTCCGATAGGTACCATATCAATGTATATCGAATTGACGTGTGATCTCGATCAACGCGTGAAAGACATAAGGGAACGTTCTACTACTGGTGCATTGGTAATAGTCAATAGCCAAAAAGCCCCTAAAGTGCTGTTAAAAGTATTCATGCTCCCATTTCTTCCTGATGGATTTCGATAAATCACTCCCACCACCCCCGTAAATTAGAGATCCTGTATCTATTTATCATCAAAGGTGATATACCGAAGAAATAGCAAAAATAAGGCGTTCGAATGTCATAAAACATCTCTCATTTCTTCCAAAGTTGAAATTATTAGTTATCAGATCATTTCCTTTGACCAAAATTGAAGTAGTTAATTTGACGAAATTCACTACAAAATGTTTTCTCCTGGAGAGCTGATGTGCTTACCTATCTTAGCGATAAGAACAATTTTATAGCACCTTTCCCAAATACTGAATTGTCTTATCAGAAAAATGCTACCTCAATTATCTGATTTGAAATTTACCTCGAATGAGAATTTTATTCTCATAAGACATTGTTACCTGATGCATATGAGAATTAATTTATTTCTTATTCTACCTGTTCTCATTACGAAGTTTCTTATCGCTTATAAGTGACCCATAAGAAAAAGAAAAATCAATTTTTTGATGTACCAAATCCAATACGAAAAGTAATAAGTACCTACTTCAACTTATTTCAATTCGCCGCTAAAAAAAATGTTGCCACTTTATCACAGACATATTTTTTTTTTTCATAAAAAAGGGAACACTCTCAGAAAAAGAAATCCAAAAAGAGACTCCTTCTTTTTTTTTTTCTTCTTCAAAATTACTGAATCTTTATGATGTGCCATTCGAATTGTGTGTAGAGAGGTTACCTACACGCAGTTCGAGAAGTTCGCATATAAATTAAAAATTTCATACGCACACGATTTCCGCCAATAATTCATTCAAATTTTCCCACTTCATTCCTTTGAGGGTTTTTTTTTTTGATTTTGGTGGTCTTCGACTTTTATGGTCGTTGTTGTGTTTTGATGTTGCTCGCTGGTGGTATACAGAAGACTTTGCCCAAGAAGACCTTTGCGCCATCTATTTTGGCCACCGACGCGACGGACGCCGCCGCCGCCGCAGATGAATGCCACCATCGCACCGACCGTTCACCACTACCGTCCGGCTGTTCTTCTCAACCAGAATTTGAGATGTTGTGGGTCTTTGGGGTTCCTTTTTGTTTGAGATTAAGTTTTTTTTTTCATTTTACTTTGTTGTTGTTGTATTAATAATTTTTTTACGAATCTTTCTTACGCGTAAACTAAAAAGATGTGAAGAAAGAGAATTCCTTTTGATATTCATGAAAAAAAAAAAAATATGAAAATAAAACCAATCATACTGGTGGTGGAAAGGCGCAGCAGGGCGAGAAATAAACCAGAAGAAGGCACATAACGATAATGACGGGTGAAAACGACGAACAAATCCTTGTGGGCAAAAAAAGAGACCTATACTCTATACATATCGCCAAGGTGATGATGATGATGCTGCTACTACTATACCTACCTTCCAGAAACTCAAGTCCGCTATCAAGTAGGAGGCCTATGAGGTTCTTTGTCCCCAAACAATCGTTCTCAACAAAAAGTACCAATTTTTTTCTATAAAAAAAATCGTTAGTCTTGGAATATTCTATAAAAAATTATTACCTATGGTATATATCTTTGACCCCTTTTACTTTTTTCTTACTGCCTGTAAGGATACAAATCGAGTGTCGATAGCCCTCCTTTCTCCTTAAACTTAAATAGTTATTCCGGACCTGGCATTAACTGCCCTATATATTATGCATAAATGCAACCACAAGTCGAGTCATCAGAAGGATATTTTTTTTCTCTTTTCTTAAGAAATTCCAAAGTTTTGACATTTTGGTTTTTGTTGGCTTGCATTCAAATTGAATTTTATATCAATTTGAATTAACATGATGCGATGAAATTATTACCATCAACCATTATACTAACGTTAATGAGAATTTTGTAAATTTTATTTCTTTGTTCAAAATTGCACCATAAAGGAATCTATCTTTCCATTGTCGGTTATAATAATGATGTTGGCATAAGAATGGATATTATAGTATGCATGGCTTGTGTGTATACTTTTACCAACAACAACAACAACAACAAAAAAGAAATGAATAAAAGAAACAAACAGCTGAACCTTGAAAACTGTCAAAAAGTGAAGCAATAAAATTGTTTAAAATCAAACAGGCAATAAAAATATATAAAAAAAAATGGTAAAAAAACCTAAGTGGGAAAGCGAAAAATAAAACATGAACAAAAAAAATGAAAAGAAAAAAAAAAAAACTGGGAAAAAACATGCAAAAGATTCACGCTACAGTACACCCACATTTTTTCTGTTGTTACTTTGAAAAAAAATTTATATATGTAGAATATTGCAAAAACAAAAAAATAAATATATAAATAACATAAAACAAAAAAGCAACAACAAAATATACTTAGATACTTTTTATTTCGTAGGTAGCATTGTGACGAAGGTTTTAAAACAACCAAAGATAATAGAAACAAAAATGTAAAATTTACAAAAATACACTTCCCTTAAAACAACCAATAATAAGTTAAAAATGGATTGATATAAATAGATTCTATAGTAAATAAATATGAATAAAAGATATTTAGAAAGCTTTAGATAAAATAGGTGTTGTCAAGCCAATATAGATAATAATTATAATTTATTGTAAAGGAGGTATAATCAACTCTTAAAAATAAAAAGTTATGGAAATGCTAGCAGATTAAGTGTAGGTACAGAAATCAATAAAAGAACTTCAATAAAATATTTAAAGACAGACATTTCGACAGATAATTGAACATGTATTAATATTAGGGTGTCTATTTTTGCCTAAAAAACTCTCGCTTATGAAAATGGAACAAAATCGGTATGTAGAAAAATTTAAAGAATTTTTCATTGAAAAACAACGAGTAATCGAAAATAATGTTGTTTTCGATGGGACGTCTAGAAGAGGTCCAGAAGTCTTCTAAAACTGTTTTGTTGGCACAAAAATAACGCATATGACACAATTAAACAGCTTCAGAAGACTTCTGGATGCTCTCGGACTCTTCTGAACTACCAATCAAAAACGTCTAAAAAAAAACATAATTTATGTAGGACAATTTCAATCGATTTTATTTATGAAATAATAATCATCTCTCAATAATCATAATCTCAATACCAACAAAGTTCTTTCCAATTTTTTTTTTAAATCGCTTTTATTAGCTTCACTTGTATCAGACAAACTAGCACATCTAACTACCAATGTAATAAAACCTTTTAAGTCAATTTTGACCCACTTCCACTTATCGTATAGAACTGAAACCTTGAAGGTACTTACATTATGTAGTTCGAGTGACAAGACTATATTTTGGTGGAGCGAGAGAGACATTGGGGGGGGGGGGTCGAAACACCCCAAATCAATTTAAGTCAACATATACCTACCTATCGTATCGAACTAAAGCTTTGTGTATCACTGAAAGAACAAATCGATTGTGGAAAACGAAATTGCCCAAATGACTTTTTCGTTTGCTGGACAGTTTTTCGGCCTCGTTTGCAGCATATTGGAAAATTCGTTTGTGTTAAACACTTTTTGCAAACGATTAAAACAAAAATTTCAGCATAACACCTGTGAATCACCCAGTGACCTCTTGCTAACGAGGCAAGCATCTTGTCATTTCGCCACGGACTGTATAATTTATGATTGGCGAAGAACGCATATAAACAAAATGAGAGAATGAATCGTTTGCGGCAAACGACTTTCCGTTTGTTGGACAGTAATTATTCGACTTCAACTTCGTTTGCCGCAAACTCTTAAATCCATTCCAGTGAAACAATTTATACGAAGGAATAAATAAAAAAAAAATTCAACGTAACACCAGTGATTGAACCTGTGACCTCTCGATTTCGAACAAAGGCCGTTGCTATTGTGCCACAAACTAGATAACTTTTGTGTAGCATATGGAATGCAAATGAGCACCACAAACTTGTTGTTAAGAAAATTTGTTAAATGTAGTCATTTGTTGTAAATTGATTGTATAATTACACCAAAAGTGAAGTTCTTTGCCGCAAACTACTTTCTAGAGAGAGGTTCTTCAGAAACTATTAATTAATTTGCTGCAAACAAAAGAATTTTCTAGTAAACGAAATGGTGTTTAGGTGTGGGAAGCATTTTCGTTAGCCGCAATGAACTTATGAAAATGAGCTACAAACGAATGGGGTTTCCTGAATTATGTTTGCTATAATAGAACTATAATTTGTTTCAAATGTAATACAGTTGCTATAAATGAAAACAATTTGCGGAGATTGTATTAATTTTCCAGCAAATGTTTTTCATTTAATTCAAAATGATATTCATTAGCCACAAACGAAAATAAATAAATTATAATTATTATTCTATCCACTAAGCGGGATTTTGAAAGAACTATTTAAGTTTAATTTAAAAAATAAAGTTAAAGTAATATTCCTTACCAGTCTGCTATATCTAATTGTGGCCTACAATACCAAGTTGCTCGAGCATCTACGGTGATTTTTACCGTTTCGCTCATGGATTTATGGTCCTCTTAGTATATGTACTGCACCTGACTAATGGTAGTGCCAGGATTAAAACGATCAATGATCGCGTTGTGATGGAGATTTTACGATGTAGATCGATTTTTTAAAATTGAATATCATACTCACTGTACTGAGTTGACTCGGTATCCAAAAATACCACTGAAAAGAAAGCCTGAGAAGACTTACTAGCTTCGAATTTCTCAAGACCTTATAGTTCACGAAATTTGAAAGCCTAAATTCTTACCACAGGCTGATGTTGATGTAATTGTTAACTATTAGATTCATAAATTCATGGTTTTTGAGGACAAGAATGTATATTTTTATAATGAATAGCTAGGTAAATTTTCAAAATAAGTTTAAAAAAGAAATGCTAAAATTGTCCTTTAAATGACCACTGCATAAGTTTTCGAAAAAATCTTGTCATTGATCAATTTTTTCTATAATTTTTTTCTTAGTTCCGCAAAACGTTGAATATTATTTTCTTATCTCTTTCAAAAAACCTCTGCTGATGAGCTATAGAAATTTGAAAAAAAAACCTGAAGTTTACGTGTATGCATACTGTATAGGGGAATTTTTTGTTGGGTATTACCAACAGAATTTTCCCTTGGAAGAGGAAGAAAAAGCAATAATCCCACAAAAATATACACCCTAATGTAATATTTATATTATTTAAAATTACTTATTCATCTTTTCCACAAAAAGATTCATTATTATATTATTTTGTTTATTTAATAATCCGCACACAATTTCGATTGCCTTATTAAAACTCGTGCAACAATAAATATTAACAACACCTCGCATTGTTTGTTCGTTTAGTGTGTTTTGATGATGTTAATTAATTTTGTTTTCTTTTTTTTTTTAATTTTATTTTTCTGGTTGGCAAAATTGAATTGAACTTATACTCTGTATAATTTTGTTCGTTTGCAAACAAAAAAAGGGGTTAACAAGAAATTTGCTACTAAGTGGTTGTAGAATTATTGTTGATGATAAATTATGGTCAGTTAGGGGTTGTAATTTGGAAATGTAAGTAACCTTTAATAAAAATGTTTACCTTTACTTATACTTGACTTAATACCTAGGATTATAATATTATTCTTGACAAAGTTGAAAGGTATATTTTTTTTTTTTTTATTATTTGCTAAGACTTAAATATTCTTGAGGAATAATTTATGAAGAAATGCACTTTTGACGATAATCGTGAGTGAGTATGCATTTTTGTATTTAATGTTTAACAAGATTGCGTGTTTATAGCAGCGAAACAGAAACAAGAGTGACACGATTTTTTTTGTATTGTTTTCATTTCATGCAAACGTCAGAATTTATATAGGAATAATGGGAGCAGTTTATGAAAAACATTAAGTGACATTTTAAAAATAAATTGAAATAACGTATTTTTAAATTTCGTCCTTTGAGTATACTTACCTATACTTGTATTTATTGGTCTCAATTAGATAGAAATAGTTCGTATTTTATAACAAGTAGAGTAGGTAAGTACTTACTCATAGTTTTTTGATGTAGTTTTTAATCTTTAAAATGTTAAACAGGAACAAAAATCCTAGTGTGCATTTGCAGAATATTAGTAGGTAACAAACATTTTTTTTTATATCGTTGTTGAAAAAATGGGATCACTTTCAGAAAGTAGGCTGTGCAATATTTTTTTTAGGCAGAATACAGAAACCTTCATAAAAAGATAAGAAGTTTGTTTACGTTAAAATGGAGGTCGGTGCAAGTAAACACAACTTCTATTCCCATTAGACTTTACCGAAATCAATTTAAATACAAAAATGCAATCCTAAAACTTTAAGCTATTGTTTTTCGCCAAATTCATGAAAAGAGATGCACCCATTATTGTTATCTACAAAACAACTGAGTATATACGCTTGAAATTTGGTCGAATTTCTTATATTTTCAATCTATACCTTCCAATCAATATAATATAGTCCAATAAAATTATCCACAATAAACGGAAATATCTACAAAAATTGCTACGGAGAATTTCATCGTTTTATTTTAGAGAGTAAATTAAAAACCACAAAACTCGAACAAAAAGAAACCGCTGCGTCGTCGCACGCAGCTTAATCGATATAAAAAAAATATCTTAGAAAACATAATATTAAAGAAATTAGACATCCTGGATTTTAAGAAATTCTTAGTTTTAATAGTAGGTATAATTTAAGATTAACTTAGAAAAAGTTCGAAAACTTAATTTATAAGCGAAATAAATGAAAAATTTAACTTGTCGAAATAATTTTTTTAACAATCAAACAAAATTTTAATATTGGAAAATTTGGCGCGCTCTATGTTGGTATTATTTCAACGTATGTACATGAAATCTTAATAAACAAAAATGTAGCAAAAATGTTCTATAAAATACATTAAGAGTGCTTTAAATTCGGATGCCAGTAATATAGACAAAATCTATTTTTACCTTCGGAAATTTTGCAGTTTTTCGAAAATAACTTTTTAAGAAAGAGATTTTTGGAAAGAGCTATCAAAAAAGTAAAAAAAAATGGTTTTCCTATAAAAGCAAATAAAAATAATTAGTCTAGGACCAATAATGGCAAAGAAAACAAAAAAAAAAAACTTTTTTAAAGCCTTTTTCAAAATGGCGGACGACGCAGAGGGTTTTTTTGTTCGAGATTTGTGGGTTTAGAATCTCCAACCAATGTTCTTTAAAATAAAACAACAAAATTTTTCTTAAAAAAATTAAAACTGAATGCGGATCGAGGCAAAAACTAGCTTGGACGACATCCAAAAACGGATTTATACTTGAGATAACAATCAAACCTGACATTACGATGTATCAGAAGCCACGCCCTAAACGGATGTGTCGACTTACTTCAAACTAGGTATGTGACGTTTTTTGGAGACTATGCACAGACATTTTTTGAATTATTTTTTTTTGGACCAAAAGTTACGGTACCTGTCATATACCGGTTTTAGAACAACTCATTTTTTTCAAAAATGGTTTCTACGATTTTATTTAAAAAAAAGGTTATTTTTTTTTTGGATAAGGTCTATCTTTAAATGAAAGCCCTTTTTCTTACGGTACCTGCCACAGAACCGTCTTTTTTTTTTTTATTTTGAATTTCTCGTTCATGACTCAATCAGTTTCAACAATTTTTTTTAACATGAAAGCTTTTAAGTTGCCGTAATAATGTTTAGTAAAAAAAAAATTTCGAAAATTATTACTATATTATTTTTTGCTGAACTTACCTTATTTCTGCCTCAAGTTTTGTTTTACAAAAATTGTTAGCTGCCGAAAACTGAACTTTTTCTCCCTTTTACTTCCTAAAAATAGACTACAGGTTTTTATTTGTAGGATTTCAAGGAATCTAGGAATAGAGGTTCTCTATAAAAAAAAGCTCTATTTCTTTATGGTATTATACATTTATTTAGGGTTAAGGATCAAAATCTCGAAAACCAAAATCCCGAAACACACAAAATCGAGAAAACTCAAAATCCAGACAACCTAAAATACAGAAAACCCAAAATGCCGAAAATTTGATCCCCGGAAACCTATAATCCCGAAAACCCAAAATCCCGAAAACCCAAAATTCAGGAATTTGGTTTTCTGGATCTTGGATTTCGAGATTCTGTTAGTCTCCCTTGAATTTTACTTGGTTAGTAACAACGGTGGCCGTATATTTGTGACTCAAAATTATTCATCAAAATCGTATGAGCCGTTTTAGACAAAATACCTTTTTGCTAAATTTCTAAGTTTTTGACAGAAACCATAATTGTTGTCATTTCGAAAAATAAACAAAAAAAAACTCCTGCAAAATGTTTAAAAACGCGTTTCTAATAACATAAATTTTTGGTGTTTATTCATTGAAGAAAACAAAAATCGATTGGAAACCAACTCCCATGATTTAAAGTTATGTGAATAGCCATAAATCTTGATTATCTCGAATAAAATTCAATACCATACATCAATGAACACAAAATTATTGTGGCAACCCAGAAAAATCTACACCAGACGATTAGTAAAACACTAAAATTCACAAATTTTTGCTTTTTTTGCTTGAATAAATTTTTTTTTTATTTTTGTAATTTATGAGTTCATTAAAAATACAAATCCCGTTATTCCCCAATAAGTTGAATATTTATGCACCATACAAAAAAATATAAGTTACAGCAATTCAATTCAATTCAATTCCCCATAGCTACCGAACCGATCATGACCTAATCAAAAACTTAAACACATTTTTTTTTTTAATTTTGCGCACAAAAGCCTCATCCATATAACATATGTAGTCACCTACTAAAACAAAATACTAATTAGTTAATTATGTAAATTAATATTATCTTTCTATCTTTTTTTTTTTATAAATTCTAAGATGAAAGCTAAGAGAATAGCTCAAACAATTTAAAGCAAAAAAAAATAAAAAAAACCTCTCAACCATAATAGCGAACCCGCCAAAGCCAACAACTCAAAGTGCTCATTCATCATTTTTATAATTAAAATCTGAATTAGCTTATAAGGTTTATTTTTTTTTATTGTTTTATATTGTAGGTGTGGATAGTTCTTAAAATCTCAACAAAGCATTAAGCTTTGTTTTAAGACCTTTAAGACTAAAATATGTTAACTTAGTCAAAGTTGAAAAAAACAACAAAAAAAAAATATTTCTCATATTTGTTTGATTTGCTGCTGGCTAAAGGCTGACTTCTTGAGTCTTCTTTCTAAGACCAGACCAGAGCAGACCGCACTGATTTCTGCGGCTGAGCCTCACCGTGCGTCTTCTTCTGCGTCGTCGTCGTCGGTGGTAGTGGTAGCTTCTTCGTCTTCATTTCTTTTTTTTTATTAATTTTTTTTTTAGCTTACCTTGTTGTTGTTGTAATAAATGTGAGAAATTTTTAATTTATAAGTTTCTCGTGCTATCGCGGCAATGATCTTATGCGCTTGGATGGATGATGGGTTAACCGAAGAAGAAGAGAAACCGAACAATAATACATTATTCCAAGCTCTGCGGAATCGTGTGTGTTATTTTGTGGTGATTTTTGTTTGCGTTGCCGTTGAATTAATTCGATATTTTATTAAAATTTTATTTTATTTATTTATAGGCACTAAAAGCAGATGTATTATTTTACCATTTGATTTTTTGTTTGTTTTTTATTTTTTTCTATAAATTATTTAACATCAAAATGGCACTTATGGCAAAAATGTTGCCTAAATTCCAGCGGTACAAGCTTTAAATCATTGTCTTTAAGGCTTTTAAGTCATTATCGATAAAAATACCCATAAATCTTTCAGTTTAAGATTTTTTCTTGTTCTTGTTGGTTCAATTCTTCGTGATTTCTTGCAGCTCGACTAAATTGTCCCTATACACAAATTCCTTGTTTTTTGTCGGGCATCCTTGTGGCATTAAGAGTGTGAGGAGAGGATATCTTATTTTTTTTGTTTTTTTTTTCTTAAGAAGACCAAAAACCAAAAAGCAGAAAAAAAATATCAGGAATTACATCATGATGAATTAGTTTCGCATTAATTTATTGCAAATTAGTCGTGCCCACACAGAAATAAACCTCAACACCGTATGACTGCCAATAACTCAGTATATTGGTAGGTACCCACCTTTTTTTTTGGTTTCAAGTGACCTTGAACAAAAATTTCGTCGATAAGTTGTCAAGATTATGTATAGGCACAGGTACGAGTATATTTTTGGTCATGTTCTTTTTTTCAATTCAAAGTAACATGTACCTGTCAATAATATTGGAGAAGAATATATAGACAATATTGAATCACGTTATGCAATTATAATGAGGATAATTTTTGTTTTTGTATTTATGGTTTTTTGTATTCAAGTTTATATGAATGTAAAACAATAATAATTGTTTTACATTGTATTTTAAAATTGTGGCAAGCACGTAGCAAAAGATGAGACATGTCATAAAATTCACACTGACCAGTGACCATATATACACAGAGAATAGAGATGGAAATTGTGTGTGAACATAATCATAATGGGCACAAAATGTGCCTAAAATGTATCATAAAACTCAAGGACACGTCCATGTTGTGAGTCCATGTTCAGTATACCTAACCTATCTATACTTGAAGTGGAGTGTTGCAAATGACAGTAAAATTGTCTGAAAAAGGATAATGGTTATAGAGACTTGAAAACTAGCTATATCTTGGTTTGTGGATAAAAAAATATGTAGGAATGGAAATAGCATACATTATTTTTATTAATTTATAATTAATAAAATTTAATATTAAAATGAGGATCAATATTTTAATGAAGTTAGAATGATTTACATGGATAACATGAGTCCATTTTTTTCGCAGAAATGAATTTTTAACAGGTTATGAATCCAAAATGTGTAGATAATCTATTACATAAGTTACATAACTTGAATCAAATCATTACACTGAGAGAAAAAATCGATTGCGGCAAACGAAAAAATTGCCCAAACGACGTTTCGTTTGCTCGACAATTTTTCGGCTTCGTTTGCAGCAAATCGGTAAATTCGTTTGTGTTAAACACTTTTTTGCAAAAATCATATCACTTAACAGAGCTGTAAAAGCCTGCAGTCAATTGGTAAATGTAGTCAATACTGCTACTTAGTACTTAAACTGCAAAATAAGCAATTAACATTGAGAACTAAAATACTGACTGTATAGTTTATGAAAGCCGTTACTTGTTACAGTTACTGCAGTACTTTTTGACTGGTTTTATTGTTCTATAGTCAGTAGAAAGAAGTAATTTTCTGTTCTTTTTTTTGTATTATTTTACCTTTAAGTTATTGCAGAACTCTATATTTCAAGAAGAAAGTGTCATGGAAGTGTGGCAGTAGAAACGCCTGAATTATAGTTTAAACACAACAGTACAAAAACTTTCTATTGACTAGAAGACTAAAACCAGTACTGCAGTTAATTAACTTTTAGTCAATTAACTGTTTTCATTAACTGATTTCATTTATGCCATCAGTATTTAAGTACTGACTGCTGACTGTTGTTTTACAGTTAAATTACTTTTGTAAGTTTAAAGACTTAAGAAATTTAGATTTTTTAGTCAATTAACTGCAGTAGGTACCAAAAAGACTGCAGTTCTTACAATTCTATAGCGTACTTACTTCGTTTTGAAATTGTAATCACACCAGAAGAATTATTAATTTATTATATTTATTAAATATTTTTGATGGAAAATTCGTTGCCGGAAACCAAAGTGATAAAAATTTGATATTAGTTACAAGAAACAGTAAGGTCACTGTTCCAAAAAGGAACACTTTATTTAGAAAAAAAAAAAAAAATGCTGTAAAATAATACGATTTTTTCCCTTAGGTTAATATTACATAAGTTACCGCATTTTAAACCCTTCATGTCCACTTTTTTATATGTGGGGATATATTAGCGCACGTTTTTCCATGGTAAGTAGGGGAGAATGGGTGTAAAAGTAATTTTGAATTGTTTTTTTTTTACGATTTTTGTAATGACCTTTGTTGGTTTATGCACAGTTGTTGAAAGACCCGTTTTATCGATGTTATTTTGTGGTTTTTTTTTATGTAAAAGATACGATTACAAAAAAACTATTGAGTTGATAATAAGAAGAATAACTCCATTAAGTTCAGAACAAAATCAACTTTATTATAAAATAATTGTTTGAAAAAGAATTATATATAAAATTGCAAAACTCGCCATAAAAAAATATTACTTTTTTCATCCAAATTTTACGTTTGAAACTTTATGTGAAACAATTCAGTAGTTTGGCAAATTAATTACGAAAAATTCTGCATTTAAAAATGACCGCATACGTTCCCAGTTTTTTGTTAAAATTCAGTGTTACTTTCGTACCCAATCTTCCCTACTCTGTTTTCTTTGAATCCTATTAATCTTTTGGTTCCAAGCCGGTGTATAAAGGCGGCTAGTGTTTATCGTTTGGCTTCCTCGATGTATAACAAATCTAGTGCCATTTAAAATACTATACATTGCGTCACATTCATTGTTTGGTTGTACTTACCTAATTTACCTATACAACCCTGGTCTCCCCTATCTTCTTACGTTTGGTAAAATTTATATTTTTAGTTAACGATTAGACTAGCAGATTAACTTCATTAACTCTTACCATTTCTTCCACCAAAACAATATTTTCAATAGTTGCTAAATGGTAAACACGAAAAAATTGGTCAGCAACACAATAATTCCTCCATGTACATTTTTTTGTTCAGTGTAACACATTAATATTTTTGTTTTAAGATTTCTCTATTGATTCGTGGGGCAAAATTGTGTGTCACATACAATTTACATAAATCATTATTCAATTTTGCAGACATATTTTGGCCCAAATATTTTCTTAATTCCCATCAAGTCCCACTCTCTAAACCGAGAAGAAATATGAAAAAAAAAAAACCTTAAAGCTGAATCACCGACTACGACTTAGAAAGACTGGAAGTGGTCCCAAATCTAAAATTATATTAAAACAAAAAAAAAAAATATAAAGTGTATAGATGCGTGTATCGAAAATGTTTATGAATTAAAAAAAAAAAAAAATATATAACCATCAGATGCATATCGACCACCAATGAATTTATTAATAATAAATAAATCAAAATTAAAATCAGATTTTCCCCATGATGGCTTCACTGGTGTATAATATGGCAAAGTGGCAGTGGCGGACGGATACGGACATCGGTGGCGGCGGCAACAACGACGAACTACTATATAATATGAGTGTGTGGTACCAAACGGGTGATTTGTTGTTTTATAATGTTCTCATGGCGCACACACTGAATGGTCAAAAATGACAGACTTTATACTTTATAACGTGTGGTGGTAGGGAATTCTTTTTTTTTTTTTTTTTCATTATTTTTATTCGGTTTTATGATTATAATATTTTTTTTTTTTTTAATTTTTTATTATATTTTTACGTATCTCTTTTTGGTTGTTTTTTTTTCGTTTTGTTTTGTGTGCTGTCACAGCCTTGCATTCCCACTTTCGCTAACTCCCTCTCATTTGGAAGTTTGTTTGTATCTGTGGTGGTTATTACGGTATATTCTCACACTCTCGGGAAAGTATATTCCTACCTCATATTCACTTTACATATCCAAAATAAATACAAAAAAAAAAAAAAACATATTTTTAGCTCATAATTTGATGAACCGAAAATAATTGGGTCGAACTAAATTACAGTGCACAGAGCACGGAGAAGTAGCCGAGGCAAATTAATGGAGTGCGAGGGCTGACATGGGCTTGACAATGTCCATGGATATTTTGTTTTGTATCTGTATTTGTTTTTTTTTTTCAACTTTTTACATGCAATTAAAAGTAAACAGACAAAAAAAAAAAGGTCAAAATTGATTTGCATTGTTAATTTATTAGACGAGTTTTTGTTTTTTTTTTTTTTGTTGTTTTTTGACGGTTTATTTATTAAAATAATGCCTGTTTTATGACTATGGAATTTTGTCTCTTTTTTTGTTGTACTTTAAGTATATAAGTAGTCGTCCGATAGAAGTTGGGTATATTTGAAAGCAAAGTCCACTTTAATTGCATGCAACATAAAATTGCGTGTCAACATTGAACATTTCGTTCGTTTGTATGTAATTTTCTTGGACAAATTGATTTTCTTTTTCAATGTGGATGACTTTAAACTTTCCTGAAATAACAGTTTTTTAGTTAAGAATTGTAGGATGTACAACATAGTACATATATGTATGTATCTATGAAAAAAGTCTTTAAAGTTTATTTCCATATCATTCCGAGATCTTCTTCTTCTTCTATTTAGTCTTCTTCTTCTTCTATTTGGTCTTCTTCTTCTATTTGGTCTTCTCCTTCTTCTATTTGGTCTTCTTCTTCTTCTATTTGGTCTTCTTCTTCTTCTGTTTGGTCTTCTTCTTCTTCTTTTTCTTCTTCTTCTTTTTCTTCTTCTTTTTCTTCTTCTTCTCCTTCTTCTTCTTCTTCTTCTTCTTCTCCTTCTTATTCTTCTTCTCCTTAGTATTCTTGTTTTTCTTCTTCGTCTGCTTCTTCTTCTTCTTTTTCTTCTTCTTCTTCTTCTTCTTCTTGTTCTTCTTCTTCTTCTTCTTCTTCTTCTTCTTCTTCTTCTTCTTCTTCTTCTTCTTCTTCTTCTTCTTCTTCTCCTTCTTCTTCTTCTTCTTCTTCTTCTTCTTCTTCTTCTTCTTCTTCTTCTTCTTCTTCTGGGACGTTCCGAAAAACTTCTAAGATTTAACAGAAAGTTCGTAGAAAATATTGCGGGACTTCCATCCTCCAATCTATAGCGTTTTTTCTCCGTTCTATTTCTTATACTTTCAATTTCAATTGTTGCATTCAAATGCATCTTTTCATATTAAAAATGGGTCATTTCAATCAATAAATGTTCATTTATTTTGTAGTAAAAATTACACTTCCTCTTTAGCACAAACGAAAAGAAATCACATTTAAAAACATCGATATAAACCATTTAATGGTTAAATAACATTATTACCATTGAACTACAAACCCATAAGATATATTCGCTCTCGTTACAGATACCTAATATACACTCTTTAAGTGACAAAATATTAAAGGGTGCAGAAAAATAAGAAAAAAAAAAGAAAAAGAAAACTCCTTCATTTAATGTCAATATAATGTTTCCCTAATGACTTTCCATGGGCTATCGCACATTTTCCTCTTTTTCACTGTCCACAGAACCATAACGAATAATTTCAATGAATATAAATACCATCTAGACACTATACTCTTATACACTCTGTGACACTCATCCATCTCTTTAGAGAATAAACGATCCGGTCAAGTTTTGTTTGAAAATGCATCAACAGTATGTAAGTCTTGGTATAAGTCTTCTCCGGATATTGAACTTGAAAGACAAAAAAAGTGGAGAGATATGAATTTTGTTGTTCTGTTAGAACTTGTAGCTAGATAAAATTTTCGAAGATACTCCCTACTTTATACAGAAATGTAATGTAAAATCTTTGCTAAGAACTAACAATGAGACACACCTCACTCACTCATGTACGAAATAACTAAACGCATACAATATTACTCTCCTCTAAGCCTTGAACTATAAATTTAAATTTTAATTTTGCAAAAATCTACAAAAAAGGTAAACATTTGTTCAGGATTCAGGCGCATAGTTTGGCCAACGAAAAAAAAAAAACACCCCCACCCTCTAAAAAAAAAAAAAACTGACTGCAGAGAAAAGTTTCGAGTGTTAAATTTGAGTGTCTAAGGGATTTTCATTTTCCCATCAGAACAGAGGGCAACTAGAATTGAAAGCTGTGTGAAAATTACGTTTACACAGGCTCCCCATCGCAGTATTTAAATACACACGTGGTTTATCATTGCCATTAAATCATTTTTCTTTATTCTATACTTTGGCTTTTCTCGGTCTATGTGGATCGCATTGCATCATCATAGTCTATATCTCGTTGTACCTACCTTTATTCTCTAAAAATGTATCTTTTTTTGGCTCAACAAATAATATACATCAAAATTTTGCATCTATTGCCTTGAGTGTAGATTATCTGCGAAGAAAGAATGTATAATTTTCCCTTACCTGTACATACCTAATATGTGAAGGTAATCACCACCCTCAAAAAGTGGCGCCCAACGTAGGAAATCCCAGTTCCAGCTCTTTTCTACATCGCTAGAGTGTCCTTTTTTTTGTGCATTTTTTTACTGCTATGGGTTAAGGTATGAAAGCATTTAATGTAAAACGGCATTTAAAGATACTTTGGATGAAAGAGTGCTCTGCGCGAGGTTCGTTTTTGTTTTTTTTTAGTTGTAAATGTGTTTTGTGTATAAAAGTGACGGTGTTTTTGTTGACTGTAGTTATTCACAACCAGGACACCATCATCCCACCAAAAAGCACCATCATCATATCGCCAACGCCATACAACCGTGTTGTGTCCTTCGCCGTAGTCATCATCGTACACTCTATATAGCCAACAGCAACAGTGATGAGCGTGAGAGAAAGAGAGAAAGAGAGAGTGTGTAAGAAACACATTTTTAAGGATACGTTTTGTTGACATGAGTGTTTATTATCTGCCACTGCATCATTTTAATATTGCGAGCTGGGATACTTTTTTTTTTTTTTTGTTGGTGAGTTCCAAGGGTCTTTATGGGTGGCGTATATATAGAGAAGGGAGAAGTCTTTACCTATCGCAGGCTTTGCAAGAAGAGCTTACCTTTAGAAAAAAAAAAAATAAATAAAAAAAAGATGAATCAGGAACGTTTCGTTTGCCTTTCTTTCTTTCTTAATGATAGTTTGTTTTGCATTTTATCTGGTTTTTCTGAAGCGCAAGGAAAAAAATGCAAAAGGACACCTTCTGCTTTGGATTTTATATTTTTTTTTTTTTCATTTTTGTTGTCTCTCCTTTTGTTGCTCCTGTTGTGGTCATAGAAATATGAGTAAATAGTAATTATGAAATAAACACACATAATAATTGGAGATTAATGGCTTTAGATACGACACACAATGCAGATATCTTTGGCATGCAAGCTGGTGGATTTAAGTATATCAAAAGACACTTGAGGTTTAATACGATATTGGAAGAGGTAGACGACAGGTATTGAACGAATGGTTAGAGATTTTTAATGGTCTTAGCACTTTCCGTGTCATATAAACTCATTTTTCGTTTCAACAGAAGAAAAAAAAAAATCAATTCTGGAAGAAATAACTCTTCTGGTCCTAAATTATGTTTTTACTTTTTTTAATTGGAAGGGGTCTTAATTTTATTTATATTTTTGTTTACCTTACTACTGTTTTTGTTTTTATTTTTATTTTTATTTTTCTTTTATTTTTATTTATTTTTATTTTTTTTTCTCTTCTTTAAAAATTTCAGGTAAGATCAACACCATACAGCAAGAACTTCATAACAGTTACAACGGTAAGAACAGAGTTACTATACTAAACCTAATCTAATGAAATCTTATAGCAAAGTAAAATTTATGAAACATTTTTTTTTTATTATTATACTTGATGATCATTAAAAATATATATAATTCTCTACTCGCACCGTACAACATGTATCAGTGTAACCTCTGGGTGTACTATACTACTCTTCTCTATCGACGAACCCTTTTAATTTAGATCTTTAATTTTTTAATGTGAAACTCGATCAACTTTAACATTTTAAGTAGCTTTTATACCTATAAGGTAGAGTAAATAGTTCGATCTCGATATCATAAGCTATTACATCGTAAAATTTTGTTCGGAAGCTCCCATCGGCGAGCGGCAGGAACGTGCCGTGTATAGATATTACTCTCGTACTTTTAAGCACCTCATTTATTTTGAAATAGGTTTTCTTTCTATTATAGGGTACTACAAAGTTTGTATGGCTAAAATATTTAAAATAGTTGATTTCTTTCAATTATCTTTCAACATCAGACTAGTTCATGAAAATAAATTATTTCTAACATAGGTACACCTAAAATAATGAGGGTTTAAACAATTATTAAGATTCCAGTAGCTTGATTCCAGAAGTTGTTTTCTTTCGTCGATCTTTTCCAGGTTTTTGCGGATAGCCAAGCACTATTTCTTCCTTGCGCCCGACCGACTATTCTTTTACCATCGGCTATGAACACATTTTTCACAGCACACAAAGATGGTCCCCTAGTTATTGGCTACAGCGGCTACGGGGCCCTTTAGTCTGTCGGTATTAAAACTAGGCATTCGAGTGTTTGCTTGGGATCTCCGAACTGCAGTATAACCCTGAGTAAAAATATGCAAGTCTGCCAATCCTCAGCTGGTGGATGTGGGGGCCAGAGATCCCCAAAAGGGGAAAGAAGAAAATTGTAGTTTCATTAAGTTAATTGATAACTATTAACTTTTGCTTTTTAGTATACTCTCTAGAGTCGTCTGAGTAAAATTATGGAAGTCTGTCGCGTCAGGGGGGTGGTGTGGGGGGCAGGGACCCCCAAAGTTCCAAAAAAAAAATATTAATTCTGAAAATGTTATTTGATATCGAATAATTTTTGCTCTCTTATCGTCTGTGTACAATAATGTAAGTCTGCTAAGGCTCAGGTGGGGGATGTGGGGGCCAGAGACCCCGAAGGTTTCAAGAAAAAAATATAAATTTTGATAACGATTGATATCGAATAATTTTAGCGTTTTATTCTCTCTTAAATCGTCTGTGTAAAATTATGAAAGTCTGCCAAGTGTCAGGTGGGGGGTGTGGGAGAAGGCTTAGCGGACTTCTCGATTATTACTCAGGAGGATGGAGACTATACAAAAAATTACTTAGCTTTTTATTTCGCTGGCTCTCCGTCAACAACTTATTCTGCCTCCAAATTCACAAATTTCTTATCGTAAAACAGTCACGTTTTGATACCTTTGGTGTAATAGTCAGTGCTACGGACTATTACACCAGAGGTCTGGGTTAGAATCCCTTGCTTCACTAACTTGTTTTTTTTTTTCAAGGGTACCTACTAAATACTTGATGGTTTTGATAGTTTTGTGGTAGGTAGTGTAGGTCACTCCGATTTCAATATGTCGTTGCGCTAGTTTACTGGTTTTTCTCCTCAGTGAAGCTTTGATCCACGAAATCAATTATATCTTGTTTGAAGACATTATTCAGCCTCTTTTTTGTGTGTGAAGAAAGTAGTGACCGAAACACTGCTACTCAGCTCGATATTTGAACCTACAAATATTGTATTGAATCTAAACTTACCCGTGCCTACGTCATTGATCAGAATGGACACCAAAAGAATTGCACTAAAGTCAAAGACCGATCTATAATAATGAAAAATCATTTAGATTTAAAGTTCTTCTATTCGCTACATCTGCCTAAGAGATTTGCCATTCGCCTGAGAATTAGTCAAGTTAGTAAGTTGAACCAATTCTCAGGCCACGATTACCTAAATATCTTAAAAATAGGGTATTTTTGTATGCGTTGATTAATACCTTAAAGCTCTTCTTTGTGTTTTTCTCCATATTTTTTCTCATTTCATGGTTACTAAACACAGAGTGCACCATCGAACACATCGAACAGCCGTGCACCGTTCGAACAGCGATGAAAATGATTGATTTCATGCGGATGGACTCATAGTAAAAGATCGATTTTATTGCCCTCGATGTATCTTCACCTTATTATCTCTCGCTCTCCTGTGTTTTCCTGTATTCTTCCATATATGTATAGGTTTTTTTTAACCATAATACTCGTTTGGCTTCAAAAAGTGGGCTAACATAGCTGACTTAAAAAAAAAAAAATAAAACAGAAAAAAAAATAATATAAAGAAAAAAATAAAAAAAAAAATCTTGTCTGATCGAGGCTCTTGCACACCTCCAGTGAGTCCACAAGACCATCATCATCATCATCACATCTCGAGCATCAGAGAAGAACCTGAAAAAAAAATTATTAAAAAAAAAAACATATCTTTTGTATATCTTGGCCATAGTTAGCGAAAGAGAGAGTATTAAGATTGCGCCATCATCAGCCGTCATGCTGCATCTGTAACTTACCATCATCCAACGCATGCAGATGAATGTGGTGCGATGAAAAATATATCGAAGATACAAAATCTTGCTTTTTGTTTTAATTCTGTTATTTTGTATTTCAATAATTTTTTTTACCTTTTTTCATGACTGGTAATGATTCACATCTGAAAATGACTATGTTTTCAGTTTTTTTCGGCTAAAGGTTATCAGTAAAAAAAAATTTATGTTTTGCAATAAAATCTATATCTTTACAAAAACAAAAAAAAAATGCAAAAAAAAATCGACAAAATATATGCATTCATCAAAATTGCTTTTTAAACGGTTTCACCGCCTTAGATGTATCTTATAGTTATTGTTTTGTAGTTAGATAATTTTCAAATTTTCATTCTACCGCATATTTTGCTTCTTTGTGTTGCGAATATTCGGCCAAAGCACTGTGATCCACATAAACACGTAATAAAAATTATTATTGTATCTACAGGGGGAAGAAAATAACAAAAATAAATACAAATTGGAATACGCAAAGGTCATAATGAGAATGAATTTGCAAAAAAAATATCACGTAATTTTTTTTTCGTTATTATTGCAAAACATAAAGGTATTCAGAGGTTTACTTTATGCCTACTCGTACTCACACCAGTTGAACGAAATTTTTTCGTTCGTATAGTTAATTAGTGGTTTTGTGAGATTTTGATGATTTATTAGTTCATAGATATGAATGCCTTTCAAAAAGTGTATCTTTTCCTAGAATTATTATTTTTTTGTTGAAGAAAATAAATCAATATTTTGTCGTTTTTGTTTTTCATTTGTTTTTTTTTCTTGCATGAAAAACGACCCTTTGTGAAACAAAAAAAAAAAACAACAAAAAATTTAAACCAACGAGAATTCGAAAAATCAGGTCAGTAGGTCTATTCACCTCGCCATTTGTATCTATACAGTCATAAAATATATGCAGAGAAGCGCAAGTAAAATACCCAGATACAATGCGGCAGTCAAGAGATGAGTCGTTGTCGTCGTTACACTTGTTGTAATTTATTGAAATGGATATAATTCATATTTGCATGGTCGTTGCTGTATGCCTAGATACATTCATAGATACAAATGTATCTTTTTCTATATAGACAAAGATATATGGAGATTCTCGCAGTTTTTGGTAGAATTTAAACGATTTGAAGGTAGATCCTGTGGGAAGGTATGCCTATCTATAGGTACAACAACATGTCAGCGACGACGACCTGATGCAGAGTAAAGAGAGTATATAGATCTCTGGTTAAAGAGTGAAAATTCCATCATGATGCCCCACAACAAGTTGTAGATAGGCATATAAATATAATAAATCATATTGGCCAATTGTATATATCTCTAGGAGCGTGCTTTTTGTGTGAAAGGGGGAAACTGATGACTATAATACGCGAGTATAGTAGCATTTTCCGGTGGTGCTATCGCACGTTTTTCAAATTAAACATAAAGTATTGTGTGTGAAATTTGTCAACTCAGATGAATTTAAGGTGATATGATGTGGATATATAGTATAGTAGTGCGAGATGCGAGATATTTTTTTTTATGACAATTCAAATTTCCAAGCAGTAAATCAATTTAATAGTTTTCTTAGGTTTTGTTTGGAAGCACGATTTTGAGATATCTTTAATAATTATGAGGCAACATTTGATCTTGTTGGTTAAAGATAAAGAAAAGAATAGTTCGGGTAGTATACTAATAGTATAATAGTAGTTTGTTTTAAATATTGGCTTTCAATGTTTTAAGGAACGATTGAATGTAAACTATATGACTGACCGATAGTGCGCTAGATATTTGAAATAAGTACCTACCTACTTAGTATTTACGAAAAAGTGTTGTCAGAATGAGAGTTACAAACACTCTGTAGCACCTTTTAACTTTTAACTTTCTTCAACCATGTGAACTATTATTCGCCGAGCTGTTCAATATGATAAAAATGTGCCATCACATCAGTTACTCAGTTCAGCAGGGTTGCCATTCTATCTCTTCATTATAAGATAATGAAATTTCAACTAAAAAAATAGTTCAGGAAAAAGATCAAAAACCTGAAAAAAACGATCGTTCACTAAAATTACAAAGCAATATAAATTTAACCTCTGTTAAATTTTTCTCAGTTAAGTTTTTGTTTTCTATACAAAATTACAGTTTTGATCTGCTTTATACCTTGTTCTTAATAAAAACTATATCAAGTTTTAACTTCATAATGAGTTTAGGGCATCACTGTCGCTTAATTCCTGATTTCCTATTCCTGAATTCCTATTTCGTCAAAAACTAATTTTTTACTGCAGTAAAAAAATTTAAGAATTGAAAACAATATGTAGTTCTGTTCTGCATTCGAAGGCACTTTGACACACGGTAGTCCTTCGGATTTTTAGATTATTATCCAGTTGTTTTTTTTTTTGTACGTTCCCTTCAAACTTATTTTTAGACCCAGTTTATCAGCTTAATATTAATTTATAATGCAATTTAAGTGATCAAATTTGGTGAACAGATTCTCTTAGACGTTTTATTCTCTGATTTTACAGGCTCTGTAACAAGCAGTTTTTACTAGCAAACTGCTTCTTATAAGTTATAATTGGGATTACCTTTAACTAACATTAACTTACAGTACAGAAAATTTGTGCTTAATCATTGAATTTGAACACAATCAGTATCAGAGTATTTTTGACTTTTTGCTGAAATATCGCTTGGAAGAAAATTGTGAAAAAGTTATTATGCAAATACTCTCTTCATCTTATTTTATATTCCCAGACCCAGTAACTAACATAATGAACTCCATTGTAATGAAAATATAAAATGACAGGAGCGCTCATTGTGTTGTGATTAGTACATTTTTAAATGAAACGTTCTCTCTTGGTAACAATGTTTTGAAGAAACCGGTTACTGATGGATGAGAAGTTGCAAGGCCTTTAAAGAATGTGGGTTGGTGCTATCAGACAAAAAGCTGAACCCCATCCTATTATTTCAGGCAGGTTTATATAGGGGCGTGGCAATCGTGATAACCCATCATGGCCTCATAGGTATACAAAAGGTATGTTTTGTAAAACCATTTTAGCGAGAAAGGCATCACTTCTATGCGTAGTTTAGGTTTTTTAAAAGTCACGACGTAGGTATTTCACCAAATTCAACAAAATATCGCACCTCTAGAGTTATAATGACATAACTACAGGAACTAAACGTAATTTCTTAAGATTTCCAAAGGAAAGCACTTCTGTATTTCTTCACTGAGAGAACAAATCCATTGCGGCAAACGAAAAAGAGCCCAAACGACTTTTTCGTTTACTGGACAATTGTTCGGCTTCGTTTGCAGCGAATTAAATTAGTTTGTGTTAAAAACTTTTTGTGAACGACTAAAAAATAGGTTTAGCGTTAGGTACACCAGTAATTGAACCGGTGACTCGCTAACGAACAAGTATCATGTCATTCCACCACGGAGTGTATAATTTATAATTCGGCGTAGAACGCATGTAAACAAAATTAGTGAACGAATCGTTTGCGTCAAACGACTTATCATTTGTTGGACAGTAATTTTTGGATTCAAGCAAACTCTAAAATTCGTTTTTGTGAAACAATTTATGCGAACGACTAAATGAAATAAGAAGAAGAAGAACCTGTGACCTCTCGATTTCAAACCAAAGCTGTTGCCATTGCGCCACGAACTGAATAACTTTTGTGGAGCATAGAAAATGCATATGAACAGCACAAACATATAGAGTCAATTATTAAAAACATTTTTTCCTGCAGTCATTTGCTGTAAATGAATTGTATATTTACGCCGAAAGTAAAGTTCTTTGCAACAAACTACTATCTGGCGAAGTTCTTCGCAAACTATTAATTTATTTGCTGCAAATAATAGAATTTTCTGGTGAACGAAAAGGTGCTTAGACGTGGAAAGCATTTTCGTTTGCCGCAGTCAACTTATGAAAATGAGCCCCAAACGATTGGCATTATATTTGCTGTAATAGAATTACAGTTTGGGTCAAATGTAATACCTCTACAGTTGAATGATTTTCATTTAATTCAAAAGATATTCATTAGCCGCTAACGAAAATAAATAAATTAGTGAGTGTAGAAGAAAACAAAAATTGGATTGGACACCAAATAAACTAATGTTTTCGACGGGTACTCTTCAATTCTTTAAATGTCGCTTAATACATTCTTAGGGGAAGGTATCAATTGACAATTATATGTCAATTATATAGATACATCTGTTAATACGTTTATTGAATATAAAAACAAAACAACAATTTTGTTCTCAAACTAATTTATCAAATTATACTTTGCATACAAAAATCTACAAAACAAAATTCTCAATCATAAATTGCAATAGCACACTACTACTAACTTGTTGCAAATACAATTATATTTATTCTTTAATGATAAAACCAGATCGATGATCCCGCTGTGTGCGCATAATGAGTATAATGATGACTCTTAAACGAGTATATTTCTATAAGAATACAAAATATTCATTCCTCCAATATTTCTATAGTACAAGCATCTTTGTTATTTTATTACGTCACATTCACTTAATTTTATTCTATTTCCATAAATATATTTCTTTCATTAAGTTTTCTATTTCTTTAAATAAAAAAAACACTTTCCCATCGCATACAAAAACAATAATTTCAAATTAGATATTAAGAACCCGTATAGAGTAGGTATAAGCTGAATGCAAGCGGAATATACACACAATCGCTAAAGTTTAACAAGAATTCTCTTGGATTATTTTAGTAATAGGTAAAGATTTTCAGCATTATTTACATACCAAAAGGTGAGATGTCTCTTCACACTTCCCGTGGCATATTGGGGGGCTCAAGCCTCCTCCTTAAGCCTCCAATATCATGTTGGTGATTTCACCATAATGCACATAATAAACTGAAACTTTTTTGTAAATCTTAGAGATTTAGATGGAGCTCAGCTACTCGAGCCCCCCCCCCCCCCCCCCTCAAATTTTTTTCTGAATACGCCACTGCACACCCCCATATCATATCCCCTCAATTTTCCCCATTCTCATCCGGATATCATTGTTTCAACACACTTCCTTCATCGTTTTTGTTTTCCCATAGATACTTCAAATTTCGTTGAATAAAAAAAAGAAGAAAAACAAAATTAAAATTGCATTCCGCTGGAAAAAAATTTTTTTTATGAAAATAGAAAATTAATAAATAAAAATCCATCTTCACTAGCACTAAATTGTCGGCAAACACTAAAGATTAGATATTTGTATTATAAATTCATATCATTAATTGAATATTACGTTACCGTTTCTGGTTTCTGATGATAAAGCAGGTGTACCTACTTCACTCTTAAGTAGCTATTCTGGTGATGCAGTTTCTGAGTATAATTGCAAGTTTTAATAATATGGAAAACACAAAACATAAGAAAATAAAAATAATATTCTTAACGAAACTGAAAAGAAAACAAAAATCGGAAAAAAAAATTAATTCAATCTCACATGTCTAAGGGCTCTTTATTGGATTCATATATAAAAATGTTGTGCGTTATCAAAAATTATTACCTATTACAATTTTTGGTGAAATTCAATATTGGTGATAACAAAAACAAAATATACAAAAACATAATAAATAATACATTCATCACACCATTTAATGAGTCCAAACATATTTTTATTTTTTAATTTAACCCCAAAAAGTCATCAAAGCATACCTTATCTTCACACTGTAAAATTTTATTACAATTTTTTTTTTGTTTTTTTTTAATTTTAATTGCCTCAATTATATTTTAGAGCCATTAGTGCGTGAATAATAAGATGAGGAAGGAGGTATTTGAACTACTAAAGTTGCCGACATGAGTAAATTATCTATTAAGCTATAAAACTTACAGCGCGCACAAAAATGATTGCCCTTTTGTTAGAACTTTTGGCTTAACATTGATGGCTTTCAACACATTATTATCGTCTAAAGAGATTATTATGCATGTCAAATTCTAGAAATAGAAAAAAAAAAAACGAAAACAAGAAAAATAATTTAGTAACATAAATTATATTTTTGAACATTGCATAATTATAATGCGTAGATAATAATTGAGGGCTCTGATTAGTATTTTGAAAATTGTTTTCCGGTCTCTTATTTGTATGACAACATGAGTTTTGAGTTTAGGTAGCTTAATTCTACTATCAGCATAAAAACCCATATTTTAAGACGGAAAAAACGAAAATCCATGTTTTTGACATTTCGCAAAATTGAGCATTGGAACTGAGTTGTAAACTCGTAAGTTTTTGATGGTATGAAATGAAAGATGAAATTGACTTGATTATATAGGTAAGATATTTTCAAAATCTTTCATAGAAAAATCAAGATATTTAAGATTGAAGTTCAGCCAATTACAAAATAAAGTGATTTTTTGTTTGTTTTTGTATATATTTTACAAGTTATGACGCTATTACGTAGAAACTCTTATATATGTAAATATAGGCAACTTAAGACCATCTACTGTACAAAAAGCCATATATGGCTTTTGATTTTTAAGCGTCAACCACTGGAATTAAGCAACTGCTACCGGAAAATTTGAGTTTTTATCCTTTAAAATAGTTTTTTGTAAATTCATTTTTGTGTGCAATGTTGAAAACCCGTCAAATGTAACAGTAAACTTGCAGCGACAGTATATTGAATAATGCATTTCGAAAGAAAGAAAAAAATTCACTTCAAATTTTGGACTTATAAAGTTTTTTCTCATGGATGCCATTTTCTAAAATAAACCAAATTAAAATGGGACATGAGAAGCACCAGCTTAAATCAATTAAATAATCAAAATCGGTTCGCTAAATCAAAAGTTAAAAAAAAAAAAAAAAACACTCGAGTTGAGAAACTCCTCCTTTTTTGAACTCGCTTAAAAATCATATAAAAGAAAGTTGATTTCTAATTTGCTAACGAATAGTTTAAAGGCAGTGTTATATTTTCTTTAATATGATTCTATATTGCTAAGTATGAACTGTCAATGTTAATTTTTTCATTATGTCTATGGAATTGAAGACCACGGCGCGTTTTTTAAAACGTTACTATGCATTTTTGGCATTTTCGAATTAGGACCAGTTTTGACATCTTGGATATGTTTGTTTTTTTATTTTTCAAACGAACAAGAAGAAAAGATTTAAAGCTTTTGATAAAGTTTCCAAGTTCTCCCAATTTCACAGTTTTGAAGAGAACTAAAAATATGTAGACCAAACTTCCTTAGTTTCAAGCACAGTTTTTATGCATAATAAAGAAATACTCAGTTCAAAAAAACGAGTTTTTAAGAAATTCCCATGAATTACTGTACATAGTTTTTTTTCAACTTATACTTATACTTTGTTATGTTCCAGTTTTAAAAATCGTAGTTTTCCAACTAAATTTCCGGTAAAATCCAAGTTTTAGTCTATAAACGTTATAGGATTCTTTTAATCTGGAAACACCATATGAAATTATAAAGACGAGATCAAAAGAAAATTGTTGAAAGATACCTCGAAAATACTTTATTACGAATCTTTAATGTACATGACTTGGCTACATGACTAATCTTTTTCTCAGATTAAGTCTAATAGAAAGCAAAAAAAAAAATGCAAACGTAGTGTTATGGTCTTGTCTCACGTAAGAACTAAGCTATTTTCGTGGTAATGGCTTGAATTTTTACATACATTTATGAAATTTATCGTAGTGTTTCAGTAATTAAAGTTAGCACCCATTCGAGTGCTAATTTTGTGTAGGGATATTCCAGAAACCATATGAATCCACATTTGGGGTCCAATATATCTGAAAACAGTTTATTTCAACACGATTATGACTCAGAAGATACCATAAGGCTTGTAAGAAACTTCTTGAAGATGAAAACTTCCATGTTTTGGGGTGGATTTATGCAATCTTCTGACCTAGAAAATGAATTGGAGCTAGTACCTACACCGGGAGATTAGTAAGCTGAAAATTTCAAATTATGAAGCTGATGGAACAAAAGGGACAGAATTGGACCAAAATTCTTCAATTTTAGGGGCCAGTTATAAAGCTATCATTGAAATTCATCATTTAAACAAATCAGTAGAGTAGATTTTGACAATTTAGTTATAGCAATCATTGAAAAATTCCTGCCAGTGAACAATTTAAAACCAAATCTTGAAGGCATTTGAGGTTAGATTTGATCATTGAAAGCAAAACTGACAGGTAAACACAGAAAGAGAAGTGAACACATACATAAGTGTAACGGTTGTGTTCAATAAAATTATCATTTGTTCAATCTATATCGATTTTATTTATAATAAATTATTTCTTTTAGTAAACAAAAATCTATGGCTGATTACCTTCATTTTGATATAAAATACATCCACTGGTTTTTTCCTGAATTGTCTCAAGATCTTAAATCAAAGTTCTCAATGATGTATTTCAATGATAGCTATGTATAGGTATAACTGGCTCCTAATTCGTGTCTTTGATTGCCTCGAATGTGTATAATACAACATTTTACTTAAAAAAATGTGTTTTTTTTTCACTTATTTTTTTTTGTAAAGTTCAAAACTAATGTTACTTAAGGTATTCACTTCTTTTTAAAAAAAAAGTTGTACTTATTGATATGTCATGCAAATAATTGTTTCAAAAGTAACTAACTTACAAGTTTTCGCCTATTAAAAAAGACATTAAATAAATCAATTAGGCCACTATGGTTCTCGGGGCCTGATATATCAGTCCGATAAACCGAAAGAATGTAATGTATTAAGACTTTTTGCTCAACAAAATATAAATTCCAAGCAAAAATATGTATTTTTAATTAAAACTTCTCTGTCAATATTTACTCATTAAAGGTTTTTAAGCATGATAATGTGTAAGTAGGTTTAAAACGTATTAGTTCTAGACGAGTAGAACTGTCAAGTTCGGAATCCAGATTATATCCCAACATTTAAAACAGAGTTACCAATATTTTAGAAGAGCAGTTACCAACTTTAGAAATAATAATTGTAGGTATAAGTAGGAACCTATCTATTAGAAATCTATAGAAAGTCGAAAAAGATCCTTCAAAAACCCTTAAAACGATTTTCCCTCTCATTTCCATCAGTTCTTCTTGAATAAATTTCAATATATCAAGGTCAAGGTCAATTAGTTAACAAATTATATACAAACTGATTCTATATTTCCTGATAATATACCTATGAAATTCCTTTACGCAATTAATTAAATACGACACGCAACACACTTTAAAAACATTCATCTAGTTAAGTAGGTACACCTATATCTTCCTACCTAATTAAACAAAATAATAACTCAATTAAGTAAAACTCTTAAACACATACACATACTAAGATATGTATACCTTCATCAATTAGTTATAAATAACTAAATAATGATTTCAAAATTAAACAACAAAAAATTACAAATTCTAATCAGTAAATCTTTTCTGTCTTTAAACAAAGTGTCACCGCTTAACCCGGTCTCCACATACACGTTCCGTTCATTTATAAAATAAAAACAACAACCATTCATACCCGCAACTAAAACAAAATACAAAACAAAAACAAAAAAAAAAAAAACACATCCACATTGCAGTGATATTCAATTTACTATTTTCCAGAAGCACTTAACAAGGCAAAACGCCTGTTAATTATCACCTGAAAAGATTAATGCGCGCAACAAAAATTGCAAACAAAATAAAAAAAAAAAAAAAAAAACAAAACAACAAATACAAAAAAAAAAAAAGTGAAGCTTTACACACAGAAATAACCGCACAGCAATTGCATTCTCAAAAACTTCACTCCTCACACCTTTTAGGTATGTAGAGTGTGCACAGCACCACAATTCATACACAACACAGCTCTTAGCTTATGGCAAAGTGAATTGAGAAATTGGAGATACGCGAGCGCGGATGGATGATGCACCGAATAAAAACGAAAAAAAAAAAAAAAAACATTAAGCATCACGCTTACAGAATGTTATGTTGGTATATTGTATCTGAATATATCTCGAGATATAGATACATTGTATGCTTACATATGCAGATACACCTCACCTTACATTATTACTCGCGATGATTTTTACCCGGGCGAGTGAAATGAGTTAAATAGATATTCAAACACCGAGACCGAGATCGTAAGGAAAAAGTATCTTAAATGTGAGAACGCGCGGGAGAAAAAAAAGTATCTAAATCCATTTACACTCTTCTACAGATATAAATTTTGTTTGTACAAATTTCTTTTCGAATGTTACAGAAAGAAAACTACACACTTGCAGCAATTAATCAATTTTACTGCACCACACTACAGAACAGAACCATTGGCGCACATACCTAGTGCTTATTTTTTTTTTTTTTATTCAAAGTCCATTTAGCGACGGTAAAGTTGTTCTCGCATAAAAGAGAGCTCACACTTTGTTGCACCCATTCAAGTTCCCGCCACAAACTTAACTAAAGGATATTAGTAGGTATAGGTTCTTCTATATCCCAATCCACACCGCGTGTATCCGGCAAATTCTTTCTATACCTTAACCCGCGTCCGTTGTCGTTCCTATATACTTACGTTCGCCCCGCTAAAAGTAAAAATTTTCATTTTCAATGGGAACAGTTGTTTTATGTTATAAAAATAGAATTTGTATTTCTTACCAAAACCAAATAAAAAAAAAAAAATACCAAAAAAACAGAAGAAAACAAAAAAAAAAGATACGAAAATAACGGAGCTTATAGATCTTTAGCATGGTTATTAACGAGTTGTTGAGCTCAAGTTTGTGCTGCAACGCCAACATCCATGTCGTCGTTGCTGAGAGAAATATCCAGCAGAAAAAGAGTATAGAGTCTCTCATAAACAAACGCGCGGTAATAAATAATATTCGCACATCGTATAAATGCACCCCGCACCATCATGTTTGTATCCACCTATACGAGGATAATAGGGGTTTTTGGAGAGGCTTTTTCTTGAGCCTTCTGAAATGACAGAATTGTTTCAAATTGTATGGGGGTACTTCTCCATATCCAGCAACAACAACAACAACAAACCTATAATTTTGTTAGATCCAAATCCAAAGCAAAGTAGAACCAGACTTAATCCCCGCATCATGAATGAATACATACGAAAAATTGTATCTTAAAGATACAAACTCAAGAACATATCAGCTTATAGATTTAGTATGGAATGAGCGCGTGCGAACCTGAAGCTAAACCTTGGAATAGCTATACACCGAGACCGAGACTGACTGTCCGTCCAAATGCCAAACAAAACTCACTTGAGGATGAGTAATGGAAGGAGATTAACAATCGCAGTCGTCCTCGTCGCCATTCCCATCATATCCCTTGTCCACCATCATAATCACCAATACTAATCCACACATGGACACACACACAATCACACTCAGCCTTCATTATCACCTTTTTCGCTCGTTGGATTTTTTTTTCCCTACAAATTCACAAATAATATCGAAAAGGTTCCCATTTTGGATTTGGTGGATTGTATTCCTCCTCGAATTCGTAGCGTCATCGTCTGTGTGCTGTCAGTCAATTCTTGTGTATCTTTGAGGTTGTTTTTGTTTTTTTTTTATTTTGCTCGACTGCAGGTAGATATCTCTCCATGAGAGAGAGAGGTTTAAATTGTTTATTGTTGTTGTAACGGTCATCATAACACACCGGCTATGATGACGTATGCCGCACTTTGATTCCCCTCATAATTTGTAAATTCCACCTTTTTAACATACTCATCCATCTTGTAGAAGTGTGTTGTGGATGAAAATATGGACTTCTATGAGAGAGAATACCTTTACAAAAAATAAAGCAAAGAAACCAAAAAAAAAATAATATTATTAAAATTAATTATGTTTGCTCACGTTTTGACACAGATATACTCTCTTCCAACACACACTCCCCGAGCAAACCCCAACAAACAACACACCAACATGGAGGAAGTTCCAAATCTGAATATTTATGAGAAATAAAAGGGTGGAATTAAGGTGATAAAAAATCCATTTGCTTGCCAAAAATTGATATTCCATTTATGTGTATGAGTTATGAACATTAATCGGTTATTATTATTTTTTTTTTATTTTTGTTTATTTGTGTGAACTGAAAATAAAAAAAAAAAAAAAATTATCAAAGATTCAAACCAAAGAGAGAGGCGAATTCATAATTTTGTGTGGTTCTTATTCTTACCTGATGAAAAGGTGTTACCATTGTGTTGGGTTTCATGTTTCCAGGTTGATATTAATAGGAGTAAGGAAAAGATAGGAAGGTAAATAATCTAATTAGATTATTTCGTGATGGAAAGACATTTTTTCTTTATTTCTACTTGTTTTTTTTTTTTTTTTGACGTGTGTTGAAAGTAAAAGGGACTTTTTTTGCTTATCTGAAAAGTGTGTGATAGATAGTGATTCTGTTTGGGATTGGCAAATGGCATGTTTATGAGATCCAATAAATAATAAGAATTTTTCGTGATGAATTCTGATTTGATAGTTGGATTTTAGAAGAAGTTATAAAACATGGGGAGTTTCCCATAATTTTCGAAAGGTTTTTTTTTTCTTTTTTGATTTGTTTTAGGTACATATAGATCACTAATAGTTATTAGTAACGTGTAGATTGACAATTCAAACAAAATTGAGAGCTTTGATTTTGATATTGGTCAAAGGTATACACTGTAGGCAGTTTGAACAGGTAGCTCAGCAGCTAAAGGGAGAAGATTTTGGTGTCACTGTTGTTTTTTTTTTTGTATCAGCTACGAATTCTATTTTGAAAACTTATATAAAACATCGGAATCACGTCAACAATTGCCGATTGTCAGCTTCTAACGCATAATTTGTTCATGCATAAATTTTACCAGATGTGCACCAAGGAAGCGTTCTTAGACCTGTGCTTTTTATAGCACCACTTGACTATAAGCTCGAAGGTAAAGTGTTTGACTCCAATTTGTTTCAGTTATTCTTTGGAGACGATGAGTTAAATAAGTATTCCTACAAGAACTATTGAATAGTGAATACTTATGTTTCTCATTTTTCTGGATGAATTGGCAATTAAACTTTGCTTTCTTCTGTGACTGAAAAAAAATCCCTTAGCTAAGCTAAAAAGTGGTCATCCGTCAAGCCCTCATTTACGATTTGTAACTTTGAATAGAGTAGAGAGAGGTTTAAAGTTAATTGAAGACAAACAAGTTGGTAGGTTCATATGTTCTTAAATTGTATTTTATAACCAGGATTTACAAATTAGAAGTTCACATCATTACGAAAACACAAAACGCTTAGTATAGTAAGGAAGAACAAATTGTCATTTTTATGGGAAAGATTCCGTGAATATTCCAGTACAAACCCAAAATATAGTTTAGAGATGACCCTACAGAAACTCCTGTATCAATTCAATATATTCAACCAGGACTAGGCTCTGACATTTAACTATCCAAAATTAGAAAGTTTTTCTAATGTTTCTAAGATCATCTTACAGATAATATGCACTGGTTTGAAGCAATGAAGTTAAGTTTCAGTTTCTTAAATAAAAACCAAAAACGCTCTATTCCTTGACCATCTTACATTTTTTACTCCACAATTCTTCCTTAAATCTTGCAATTACATACACTCATAGAAATAACATGTTTGTTTTCTTTTGCGGCTAATGAATATTCCTTGAATTAAACGAAAATCATTTGCTGGAAAGTTAATACAATCGCCACAAAAGTTTTTCATTCTTAATGTATTACATTTGACCCAAATTGTAGTTCCATTACAGCAATCATAATGCAAAACAACCGTTTGGAGCTCATTTTTCTGAGTTGATTGCAGCAAACAAAAATGCTTCTCACGTCTGTTTGCAGCAAACGAATGAATAGTTTGTGAAAAACCTCTCGAGGAAGTAGTTTGTTGAAAGAACTTGACTTTTGGTGTAAATACACAATTCATTTGCAGCAAATGACTGCAGGAAAACAGACTTACTTAATAATCGACTCTATGTTTGTGGTGTTCATATGCATTCTATGCTACACAAAAGTTATATAGTTCGTGGCGCAATAGCAACAGCCTTTGTTTTAAATCGAGACACTGCTGTGTTCGTTTCACCGAAACGAGTTAAAGAATTTGCTGCAAACGAAGTTTTAGTCAAAAAATTTCTATCCAAAAAACGAAAAGTCGTTTCACGCAAACGATTCGTTCTCTCATTTTATTAATATGCATTCTACGCCAATCATAAATTATGCAGTTCGTAGCGGAATGGCAAAAATACTCGCTTCGTATAAGCAAGAGGTCGCCGGCCGGTTCAGTCACAGGAGTTGTGCCAAACTTTTTTTTTATTTATCGTTCGCAGAAAGTGTTTAACTTAAACGAATTTACCAATTTGCTGCTAACGAAGCCAAAAATTGTCCACGAAACGAAAAAGTTGTTTGGGCATTTTTGTCAAATTCCTCTTATGCCTTTTGTTTACAAATCCGAAACAATCTTATTGGGGTTAATGCAAATATCGATATCGATTGCTGTAAGCTGTCTCGTGTGCTAATGCATAATGCTTCTAATATCTTCAGTGTTTTGAAAAATGTGAATAGACTCAGTGTCAGTTTTCGCTCGATTTTAGTGAAACGACTAACTATCAAAAAATAAAAGTAAACCAACATTCTTACTGCTTAAGTTCTTTTGATTAAAAACATCTTTAAAAATTTTAACGTATTTCTGCTTCAACACTTCCCTCAAGCGTATTTTAAAGAAATTTTATTATCTTTAATCATGATTTATATGATAAATATTCGAATTCTGACCACCTTTTTTTAATATCTTTGATCAAAACCGCATTAAGGATTTCTTTTTATTTTCTGAAAACAACAAACCACCTACGAGGTTTGATATTAGAACAAAAATGGCTTCAAACCCACAAACAAACGTAAAAATCCTTCAATATCATGGTGAGAAAAATTATAAAAAAAAAATTGACATCCATTGATACAAAAGGCAAACAATAAATCTTTTCATCACAATAAAACACAGTCAAAACTATACTATACCTACCAACATAGCGCATGCAACCATTATTATTATCACCTCCACTAACTATATCTACCTTCCACCACCATTACCAATACTACCTTGAAACAAATAAACATGGCCGAACTAACAAGCCATACCTATACCTAATGATTTTTGTTGTTGTTGTTGTTATTTTATAAATGTATCTAACACATCACTATAATAGTGCCGGATGATTAATCTCAAGATCTCTCGCGTATCTCTATAATAGAATATAAGTGCCTCTCTCTACTCGAATCGAACAAAAACGAGTACCTCTATCTACCTGTTTGGGTTTTTTTTTTAATTCTTGAGAAATAAATCTTTTAATCAAAAGCAATAGATCATTGCATGTTACCTATGCCGAAACGGCATATATGTGCATTGTGCATCCCGAAATGTCACAACAAATTAATAAAAGAAAAAAAAAATACACAAAATACCAACTTTGTAGAAATTGTCTTCCCTCTCTTTTCGACAGTTGTGGTCTTATGAAAAATACCTACTGTGTCATTCTATCACATTTTTTTTTTTTTTAAAATTTAATGGTCATGACCAATGATGAATATGATAGAATTTATTCAAAATTAGAAGAAGACCTGGAATTTCTTAAATGAATACGGTAGGTTTGGTACTGCACTTACAATAGTTTCAAAAATGATGGTTTTACTAGTATAGTAATCTTGGCTTTAATTATTTCAAAAGTCTAGGGCATAAACGACTTAAATCCGATTTTTTTGGAACAGCAATTAAATTCATTTCTAAAATAACTGATGTTACTTTTGTACCTAATACCTAAATTGTACAAAACAATAAAACTTAAATTAAGTTTTTCTCGAAACGGGTTAAAATGGACTTCAGCTGTGTTTCCCCTGTTTTTTATTTAGTGAAAATGACTGATGAATACATAATAAATACTGAAATTGTGACACAAAATTGTATCCCTTTCTATAGAACCCATAACACTGTGCGACACTCAAAATACGCGATCAGAGACCTATCACATTTTGTTGAGCTTGTTACACTCTGATTTCAAAATGATTTTTAAAAATTCCATAACATGCCCAAAATCTGAAATTAGGGACAAAAATACGATTTTTTAGACCTTCATTCACTGCAAAAAAACTATATTTTTCAAATTTTTACCCATTTTAGATTTTCTTACAGTTTTGGAAAGAAGGTATTTAGAAATTGAGTTGAAAAGGTCTAAATTTCTTCTTTCCAAAACTGAATAAAAAAATCCAAATTTGGTGAAAATTTGACGAAGTAAGATTTTTTGCAATTAATAAAGGTCCAAAAAACTGTTTTTTTAACCTTAAGTCCAGATTTTGAGGGTGCTACTGAAATTTTTCATATCGTTTTGTAACAAGTGCAACAAGCTGTGCAAAATTTCATCGTATTGGGGAATTAATCGAGCCTACCTTACATTTTTTTTTTGGTACCTAAACAATCGAATTTTTGTATTTGGGTTGAAATCGTAAAAAAAAATTTTGTCTGAACCAATTTTCAACTGATTTTGTTTAAATTAATGTCGAAGTGGAATAAATGACGAACAAAATGGAGTTTTTGAAATTGTACAGCTTATACAGTTTAGGTGGTTTTATCAAATTACATGATTTCCAAAACAGTAAGAACTCTGAAATGGGTAAAAAATTTCAAGAAGCTAGATTTTTTGCATTAGAACGAAGGTCAAAATAACTATTTTGTGCCCCTAATTTGAGATTTTGGGGGTATATTGTATTAACTATTATTAAAATTTTTTATTGAAGGTTAAAGGTTGCAGAATTGAAAGGACTGAACCAAATACCTACCCATTCTGAGTCTTGTAAAGCTAATTTCTATTTTATTTAATCGATACTACGATACTAACACATATGTCTGCCAAAAACAACAAAATCCAGTTTTATGTTAAATCAGACTTCTTAGTATTTGAGCAACTGAATTTATTTTGATTTCACTTAAAAAAAATTAACAAAATGAGTGATTACAGAGCTCGCTAAAACCAATTTGTTGTTCATAAAAAAATGATAATTTTTTTCATGTTGATTTGTTTTGAAACAATTTTGTTGACTCCATAATTTATAAAAGAATGATTCAATTCCCTCAAAAAAAAAAAACAAAAAAATACAAATCTCTCATGGTGACAAGAAAACAAACTGAGATCAATGGTCGTCGTCGTCGTCGTCATTTCCTCTATCTTGTGAAGCAACTTTATTTTCTGAGTCTGCTAATGTAAAAAAAAACACGACTTAACAAAAAAAAAAAAAAAAAAAACAAAGAAACAACTGAATGTTTTCACTTTTATTCAAAAATTTCTTCTTTTCGATTTTTTTTTTTTTTTGAATTTTGTTTTTATTTTATATTTTTTTGTATGTTAACTTGCATTTTTGGGCGTGATCAAAACATACGAAAAGACGCATCGTAAATCTTCGTAACATGACACTTTTGGCGGATGGATAATATATGTTACCACCAACAGATCGTGCACGAATAAAAGGATTTTTTTTTTTATAAATTTGTTTTATTTGAATTCAATATTAATTCAATATTGAAAGGAAATAAATATACCTAAGTATTAATGAAAAAAAAAAAAAAACTGCTTTAAAAATGATTTATTATGAATTGAATAATTTATAATTTTATTATGAACATAATAGGTCCAAAAAAAATGATCCTTAAGTGGAACCTAACACCATACATCGCATGTTTAGTAAGAGAAAAAAAAAAAACAGAAACTGTCACAAGTTGTCACAAAAAAAAAAAAAAACAAAAAAAAAATCTAAAAAGATATATCCGCTTATCTTCTATCTAAAGTGGAATGTGTGAGGAGCATTCGTGCGCGCGCTCGCGCACTATGGTCTGGTCAGACAGGACAGTTGTCAAGAGACAGCTCAAAATAAGTAAAAAAAAAGTAAAAAAAATACAAAAGAATGCCCCTAAGGGACGAAGAAGCATACAGATGGATTAAAGTAAAAATAAAATTAAAAAAAAAAAAAAAAAAAATTTACATACTCGCATATAAAACTGTTAACTAACTCAATTTTGTATCTGTCAAAAAAGTTCTCGCATTTTCGAGATTATATTTAATTTTTTGTTGTTCGCCCTACACTCGGAACACGCCGGAGTCAAGACGTGGTGGTGGTGGTGGAAGGTGGAGAAGCCTCGGCCTCGCTCGTATAGCCAGCAAAGCCTGCTGGATCAAAATGTCTTGGACACAGTTTGTCTGGCTTGGCTTGAATGTGGTTTTATTTTTTTTTTATTTTTTTATGTTTTCTTCTTGCTGTCAAAAAGACGAGGCTTTTCCTCGCCCCACGTGAACACTAAACACACATACAACCGTTGAAACGTATACTGCCTCTGAATGGCACACACAGGATATCTGACCGAGACTCGCGCACATCAGACTCGGATTTAAACCCTTTTTTTTTTTTTTGGATTTCTTATTATTTCAGAATGAATATAGGTATGTTGTATAATGCATATGTGTCTGTTTTTTGTATGGTGATTCCTGTCTTTCTTTTTCATTTGACTGAGGCTTTGGTAAAGTAGATTGTGTTACAAGTGATTGCCACAACATATTTAATTTTTCTGACTTTTTCTTATGGATTTGTACTTCTGATCCTATACTTTACAGTTGAAGATGCCTTTAGTCAAACTGCACTTCACTAAAAATTTCAGGGCGTATGTCATTCTTGAAAATCAGTGACAAAACGCTTCTTCTAGGTTTGAATCCAGCCAATTTTGACATATATGTTTTTTAGTCGTAACGTAAGACAGATATAAAACCTCCGAGAGTACCTTTAGGGTCATTTATTATTTAAAAGTTATCCCCATTCATGCAGACCAACAGAACGCACAGTGCTGCCACTGACAACGAAGTTTGCCAGTGTTGCCTGTTCTCTATTAGCTCTAACGACGAGAATCTATCAGAGTTGTAAGAACTGCAGTCTTTTCGATACTGCAGCTAATTGACCAAATTTTTTAAAACTTTTAACTTAAAAAAGAACTTTGACTGTAAAACTACAGTTAACAGTCATTACTAAAATACTGACTGAACCAGTTAATGAAAGCAATTAATTGACTAAAAGTTAATTAACAGCACTACTTTTTGACTGGTTTTAGTCTTCTAGTCAGTAAAAAGTTTTTATACTGTTGTGTTTAAAATTTTAGTAATTCGTCGTTCCATACTTCGATGACACTTTCTTGAAGGAATATAGAGCTCTGAAAAAAACTTTAAGTTGAAAGAATACAAAAAAAAAACAACAAAACATTCTTCTGACTAGAAGACTGCAGTTAATTAACTTTTAGTCAGTACAGTCAGTATTTTAGTTCTAACTGCTAATTGCTTATTTTGCATTTAAAGTACTTAATAACAGTACTAACTTGCAGTTAAAACTAAAGTCAATTAACTGCAACTTAATTGACTGCATTACCAATTGACTGCAGTCTTTTACAGATCTCGAACCTACATGTGCAAAATGTCTTGTGATATTTTCGTAGTCCAGGTTGTGGTCGGCTAGCAGTATTCTCAAAGAAAACGCAGTTAAACTCGGGCTTAGAAGTAAAAGCAGTTTAACAGTTTCACAAGAAGTAATAAAAAACCGCCAAATAGTCAAAAAATTCAAGGAAAAACATGACCCACATGCTTTTGAATGTCTCTTAATCTCACAATAATAGAAACATATGAACACAGTCTTCCGAAATAGTTAGACAAATTTATCTATAGAGCAGGGAAATCATAGTCTTAGTGCAGAAAAAACAGGCCCACAGTCTCATAAGGTCACAAGGAGTAGAAAGAAAACAGTCTTTCGCAAAAGCAATGAGAAATATACCAAATTTTGGAAAAGGTAGGAGAAAGTAGTTCTAGTCTATGGAAAGAGTAGGGAGGAAATCGGCTCACCGAACTCCCGAAGAAAGCACCATTTAAAATCAGACTGAAAAGAAAAGCAGTCCGACACCGTCAGTCTCACAAGAAGTAATAAAAAACCGTCAAACAGTCTATCGAAAGATTAGGTAAAATTCAGCCCACAGGCTATCCACGAGTTTAGTTGATATCAAACGTCGAAATTATCACACCGAATTAACAACAATTAAGCGTCAAATTTTGAAAACCAGCATCTCATCAATCGGCAATAGTCGTTTTGTAAACTTAACGGTCAAGTTGTCTAGCAAATAAGCAAATATTGGCATTGGATAACCATTTATAGCCATTTTGATGGGTTTTAAGACTTCATCAGAGGGGTTCCGTTCCGTTCTTAGTTATTTTATTAAAAATTTAAAAAAACTTTTGAAAATGATTAAAGCTCAGCTTTCAAATAACTGCCCTACACACAGCAGTCAACTATGTTGAACTTCTACTAATTTGCAATTTACTTTATGAATGTGTATTTCATCTCTCTAAGATTTGCGATAGCCAGAACTACAACAATATCTTTTTCTCCAAGTGAAAAACGTCAGTTTTAAAATGACGAAGAAACAAAAACAAATACCACAATATAAAAACTACTATACGTCTCGTTGTCGTCGTAGTCGGCGTCTTCGGTCGTTAACATACAGTCACTCTCACTCTGATGATGGTGGTTGGGTTGTTGTGATGGTAGCTAGATGGTTAAGACGCATAAGTATAATCGCTCAGCAAAATCTTCAGGAAATGGACATTTCAGCTTCAAAGTTAAAATACAAAAAAAAAAAAACAAACAAACAAAACTCCAAGGCAATGGAAAACTACCATAAAAGATACACCATCAGAACACAAAAAACAACAACAACAACTAAGAACTATAATAATCTCCATACATCAGTGCCCCAAATTAAGGCCACCGTGCCATTGCATATCACAATCACACATCGTTTCGAGTTAGAAGAGGAAGTCTCTGTATACCTAGTTAGATACTATTTGCGTATTAACAATCGCACGCTCTCCTACAAGGTGACAAGAAAAAAAAAAAGTATCTAGATACAATGCATCATAAATGTTAACCTGTATGTTGCGCACATTTATAAGAAATGCGGACTTCAAGGTGATTTATGTGATTCGCGATTTATTTATTACCATAAGTCCACCATATTATAACTGTGTGTGTGGTTGTTTGGTGTGTACTATTCCACACGACACCAACGATGATGATGACGATGGTTTCATGTACACTATAGCATAGGTATATGGACACATTATAGTGGCTGTGGTTCTACTTGAGTTTTATGTAGATTTGTATGGAAAAAAAACCTTCTTAATATTTCTTTTAGAGGATAGGTGCTTCAAATTTCATTTGTTTAAGGATTCGTTAGAGTAGCTTGTGGTGCCAAGAAAAATAAAGAAAAACTATCAAGTCACTTATGTTAGAGACAGAAGATTGATTGACAAATAAGATGCCATTTTTATAGTTCTTGTGTGTGGTGCGGTAGAACTTCAAAAAGCTTCAAGGTGCAGAAAAAGTTTTTCCTTAAATTTACATTCACACATATGAATATACAGATATAATATAATATATAATTCAATGCCGCCGCGCCGGTACGGGACGCGGTTGATTTGCAATTTTAATGCGGCGAGACCATACAAATAGAGGCGTTTAGAATGGACGTGATTTGCATGGCAAAATGATGATTCAGATGAATAAACATAGACTCGAATATGAGTTTAGTACTTATATACATGTTACATATGTATGTATGTATGTAGTTATTGTCGCCACCAAGCGGCTGGATCCGCATTCAAGCGCCTGGACTGTGCTAACTTTATAGTGGTAGGTACCTAGTGTTTTTTTTTTTTTTTTTGTTCTATTAAAACTGTCACTGATTTTCAAGTACAAGAATTATCAGACGAAGCCACGTGAAAAAACAACCACATGTTACAGTGTTGTGCTAGAAAATAATTACACTGAGAGAACAAATTGATTGCGGCAAACGAAAAAATTGCCCAAACGACTTTTTCGTTTGCTGAACAATTTGTCGGCTTGGTTTGCAGCAAATTGGTAAATTCGTTTGGGGCAAACAATTTCTGTGACTGATTAAAAACAAAAGTTCAGCGTAACACCGGTGATTCAACCTGTGACCTCTCGATTTCGAACAAAGGGTGTTGCTATTGCGCCACGAACTCGATAACTTTCGTGTAGCATAGAAAGCATAACTGAGCACCACAAACATAAAATCAATTACTTAGAAAATTTGGTTCCTGAAGTCATTTGCTGTAAATGAGTTGTATATTTACGCCAAAAGTGAAGTTCTTTGCAACAAACTTCTTTCTGGTGAGTTCTTTTCACAAACTATTCATTCGTTTGCTGCAAACAATAGAATTTTCTAGAAAAGGAAGAGGTGCTTAGACGTGAGCAGCATTTTCGTTTCCTGCAATCAACTCATAAAAATGAGCTCCAAACGAATGGGTTGTTTTGCATTATGTTTGCCGTAAAAGAATTAATATTTATGTCACATGTAATACAGTTGCAACAAGTGAAAAACTTTTAAGGGGATTGTATTAAGTTTCCAGCAAATGATTTTCATTTAATTCAAAGGATATTCAATATCCGCAAATGAAAATAAATAAATAATTTGCCTGAGTGTATTATTAGAATATCCAGTTACAATGATAACTTCTGTATTTATGTGTTTTTTTAGGTATAAATAATTAGCCAACTGGATTTCTGGACTGCTACTGTAAACCGAGTGTTCAACAATCTGAACTTCAAACATAATGATTTTTGCCTTTATTTTTACTTGTTCTAACTGTTCTTTCGAAAGAAGCTCATTAGATGATTTTAATAGATTTCAGATTTCGGCGATTGGTATAAACTGGTCTAAAACCAAAATTTAGAGAAAAAAGCATGAAACTAAAAAAACATTTCTGCCAAACGCTATCAAATAAGATGTATCCTTAATGCAAGAAAGATGCTTATACCTAGTTATTAACCGATTGGTATAATCTACTCATATAACATTTGTATGCAATGCACCATAGTGAAGCGGGTCACTTCTCAGTTAATTGGCAATCTATTAACTTATATTTTTATTTATCTTTAAATGAATCTTTACTTATTGGTATAAGTACACTGGTCTAACGCGCAAAGTGAACAAAAACCTTCAATTTCGATCTGCTTTTACAGAACCTATCATTTAGTGTGAATTTTTCATTATATGAACAAATTTTTGTATTTATACCAAGCCTGACTGGTCTAAAGTAATCAAATCCATGAATTATAAAAAGTTTCAAATGTGTACTAAATGTTCTTAAGGTTAATTTCTTGAATTCTTTAGAAGGGTGTTAAATAAATGGTTTTAACTGTTTCTTAATTCTTTAATTGGTATAAAATGTTCAAAGCTTAAAACCAAAGAGATGGTACACCTTTTTACCTGGTTACTAAGCCAATAATTGAATAGATTAAAACAAACATATTTCTTTAATTTGCTTTTAGTTATTAAATGGAGGTTTTAATCAAATATTTCCTAGCAGATATATAAACAAAAAAAAACTGGTATAATCCACACATCAAAGAAAGGCTTTACTTCAAAATAAATGTTTTCAAAACACTTGTATAGTTACTATCGTCTTACTAGTATAATTAATAGTATAAATTCAATGATTTGAATAGATTTTTGTAGATTCATATGATGATTGGTATAAACTGGTCTAACACATAAAAATAACGCACTCTGTTTTGTAACAAACTAAACAGTTTTGAGTGTTAATAGTGTAAATTTAATGATTTAAATAGATTTGTGAACATTCATATGAAGATTGGTATAAACTGGTCTAGCATAAACTGGTCTAAAAATTAAATTATCTCTGTTGTAGCAAACGGAACCTTTATGAGCTGCTTAATCTAATGAACTGGTAAACTAATGAACTGTTTTAATGGTATAATATACTTGAATGCACTTTGAAGTCGTTCGACGACTCATTTAACCTACTTGTCAAGCACTGTAAGTAGGTACATAAAAAGTCTAAAGCCATAATTTAATACAATTTTACTGACACAGTTCTGTACACTTACGAGTAGGTACCTAAATATAATTCACCACACGTAACCACCCTAATCACTTAATCTGCAAAAAAATCAGTCTGACAACTTTTCGCGATAGAGATATCTGCTTCACATTATAAAAGATTTCTATCTGATGGGGCGGTATATTAGATTAGTATCTAAATTGTTATAAAAGTGGCGCTTAACTTGCACTTTCTATGCTTATTCAGAGCTCTGCCTATAAGAGTGTGCGCGCCACTGCTTATTCGAATCCCGAGCGCATATGCTCGTAGGTAATCGCATAGCGCCAAAGTCGTGTTTGTTAGATTAGCCTTTGCGCAAGCATAAAACGACCCGACATGAAACGCCTACCCTTCATTACCTACCTTATTTCCATCATGATCTGTGAAAAATCATCATAAAAGATTGAATGACGATTGCAGGCTTGAATCAGCGTGATGTTGTTGTTGTTGTTGTTGCTGTAGTAAGTAAAACTTAAAACTTGACGACGTGCCGATGATGACTACGACGATGATGATGATGATGACGGCGATATTTAGACAGGGCCGGCAACAACGAAGTACGACGGACGGCAGAAGCAGCAGCGATGACGATCCACCACGTACTTAGCCTCTGGATATTGTCTATCCGTGAAACGTCATAGTTTTGCTTTATGTACCCTACCAGTGTATCTAGATACTACAAACATATTTATGCAACATCATGCATATATAGTATATGCATAGTTTTGCTGCAATTGCTGCATTCATAATCTTTGGGCGCATGCGAGCGTGACGAGTAATGGTGATGACTGACGGCAGGCAGGCAAGCATGCTGCAATTCTACTGCTGCGGCTGCTGCTGTTGGGCTAAAACTATAAGCAACAAGCAAATAGACTGTTTTGAGAAGAACACCAGTGGCAGAAGTATGATAGGCCGCATGGATTGGATACAGGATTGGATCAGCTGAAGTAGTGGCGTGGCGCGGCGCGTCGCGCGGGGCCAAAAAACGAAGTGTTGTATAACTATACTTTTAACTTTAACTATATTTCTCTATATCTACACTATTCTTGCAGTGAAAAATATATGTGGCCTGATGGCCTGGCGTATGGTGGTGGTTAAATCATGTGATTGCGGTTGGAACGTGTTGAGATTGTACGTCATTTTCGGTTATTTTATTTGTTTTATGCGTTTTTAATTTGAAATCGCTGCAAAAATGCAAATGTGGGGGCTTTGGGTTGTTTTATATATATTATATGTTTACTTGGGACTCGTATAGTAAAATAATGGCGTAGTTGGGTAGGCTTTTGGTACAACAGAACAGAAATTATGACTTGAAAGGCCATGCATGGTTAGAGTGACTTGCAAATTAATGAGATGGAAAAAAGATTGTTTAAAAGGTTTACGACGAGATGGTATAAACAATTTAGAATGTTTTATGGTAGGTAAGTTTATTCAAGTAATTTGGAAGCAGTTCTTGTAGAAAAGATAACAGAGGTAATATAAATAATTGCAAATTTTATCACTAAAAAAAATAGATTCTTCGATATCAATGAACTTGAGGCTTAATTTAACTTATATCTACGATTGACACTTATTAGTTATTCAAATTGAGTCTTTTAGGATTAGTACTACTAATTATATGACTTGTTAGCTGAGGAATCATTGACATACCATCATTAGGACAGAACAACATCCATCCATCATGACAAAAAATTTTCTAGCCTTTAATTCTATCCAATCTTCTTGCAACATATTAGGGAAGTGATTTTGGTACTTTTAATTATTTAATTTAAAGAAGGTTTCTATGATGTCAAACGAGGTTAATATGGTTTGATTATGATAGTTTATGTCGAGGTCGATTACCAAATGGTCTTCAAGAATTTATCTTTTAGCCTTAGCTGATCCAAAATAATGACTTACAAATTTACTTGACCTTCCGGGCCAAGTGTCAAGCTGTACTCTATATAACAGAGCTGTTAAAGACTGCAGACAATATGGTAATGCAGTCAATTCAGTCGCAGTTAATTGACTGTAATTTTAACTACAAGTTAGTAGTGCTACTAAGTATTTACCTTAACTGCAGTTAACAGCCAGTACTAAAATACTGAAAAGTATTAGAAAGTTTCTTGTACCGTTGTGGGATTAAAACCAATCAAAAAGTACTGCAGTTAATAAACTTTTCGTCAAATAACAGCTTTTATTAACTTTACAGACAGTAAATAAGTTTTAGAGTCAAAATAGTTTTGTAAGTTAAAAGACTTACGAAATTTAACCTTTTCAGTAAATTAGCTGCAGTACCAAAAAGACTGCATGCAACTCTGTTCTTTAATATCAAAAAAATCGCCACAACTGTCAACTATGATTTTAAAGTTATATCTTTGATAAAGAACCAAATTTTCAATTGATAAAATTATCGCTATCACGAGAGCCAATTTTCATCTAAAATTATTTAATGTATTTAATATCTGCAAAGCTATTCAGTTTAGATTTGCTCTTCTTGCTTTTCGTGTCCGTTCTGGAATGACCAGCATATCCTGGTTTTCAACTTTGCACAAAAACTGGGTCATCACCTAATTTTCAGTGTTTGAATAGTGTTTCAGACTTTTGGGGTCTTTAACATATAGAAGACATCCATCTCAAATTGGTGGCATCTTGCGAAGCGCTGGCAAAAATTTTCAAAAATTGAGTTTCGGTGTCATCAATTAAGAAAATATAAATTTCAGTGTATCGGCTTAAAATAAAAGTTTTTTAAGTTGATCCTTTTGTTAAAATATTCAACCATCCGCATTTCTACCAGAAATTCTGTGTAACGAAAACAAAATGTACGTACTTGGCTTTTTAATGGTCCAATCCGTATGACTTCTCATAAGGAGTTTTAGCAAAATCGAAAGCTATAAATGTCATCCTTTTCGAACATGCATTTTTACTTAATATTTATTAAATAAATTAAAAATGTAAGCAATTTTTACAAATTGCATTAAAAACCAATCAAAATACTTATACTTTCTGCAATTATCGTATCATTTCATGTAAAGATACCACATCACGTGCACATTAAACATATATGCTGAAAATGCACTATACACACTTATGTATGCATGACCATATTATTCCAGCAACTTTTCGACCAAATTAAATATTTAAAATGTGCAAATAATATCCGAACAGTTAATCAACAAATTGATCAATAAATTTTGATTTTAATTCCATCGATTTATGATTGTTAATAGCCGGTGTGGCGGTAGGATGGATGGTATGAAACACGAAACACCATATCAACCCCATATCCAACAACTACACCCTTCTCATTCAATTCAGGACACACACACACACACCCGAAAAATACATGCACTCTGAGATCAAATCATCTGCATTCGTTTGGGGAAATAAATCTTTTTGGCTGCCACCGAATTCGTAATCCCTTTTGTATAAAAGCAAGCCCATCCATACACCATTATACCCGTACTCCCTATGCGTAGGTATATCTATATAGATGTGTTTATATAGATTGCGCTATAAAGCTATACATTTCGGTGTGAATTTATTTCAACCATTCGTAGCACATAAATCCACCAATGAAAGACCAATAAATAAATTAAAATAATGGTTGCGTAGGCGCAATTTAAAAGGATATAGATACACATTCACCCGCGCCCCATCATCATCATCATCACCATCACATCCTCTTTTGTAGGGATATAATGTTTAAATGTTTTGCATGAATTTAATTTTTTTTTTTGTTTATATATTTTATTTGAATCCTTTTTCCTGGGAAAAAACATAAATACACAAACACAAAAAAAAATCTAAAATCATAGATAAATTAAAAATTACAACCTCTCCTAAAACTGGGTTCTATCTCTCTTCCTCTGATATAACAAAATAAATTCAAAATGCATGATAAAAATTGTTGCACACATCACCGACTCGACTCGAGTGCGCGAAAAATTGCCTACAAAATAAATTAAAAAAAAAAAAAAAAACGAAAAATGTATATTCATCCAATATCTAGAACAATGCTGATTAGTCACAAACTTTGTATATCTAAGCAAAAGCAAAAAAAAAAAAAAATGTGAAAAATGAACAAAAAATGAACAAAAAATGAAACAAAAAATTGAACACAAAATATGGAAAGCGGCATAGTTTACTATCCTGACAAATACGAATCAATCGATTGGAAATTTCAATAAATTGCCTTTCTCCTCTCTCATCATGATGATGTGGATCTTTTTAGCTAGCGCCCTCTTGTCGGGGCTTTAATTTACTAAAAGAAAAAAAAGAAAAATCTACACAAATAAATTTCGTTTTTTTTTTATTCAATTTTGTTGGTTCTTTCATTTTTTTTTTTTTTTTCTTATGAAGATATAGGTATTGTTTTGTGTAATATATTAAGGCATGGTTGGTGCTTTATTAGCAGTAAAACGTTTCATATAATATGTGAAAACCCTTCCCTTGGGGGTGGATTTTTCTTCTTTTTTTTTTTACAGGATTTGTGCGGCAAAGTAGGGTGCTGTGTTTATACAATAAAAATCTCATATGAGGGAAAAAATGCAAAGTTGTATACTGTTAGGTAATATTGGAAAGGAATTTTCTACAATTTGGTTACAATTTATTTGCAGATGCCATTAACAATTCGAAGACATATGTGACATTTTGAGTTGTGTGTTTTATTGCAAAATCCCAGAAATAAGCTGAGTGTGTAATTGGAAATTTATATATAGATTTCATTGATTTGAAGATCAAGAGAAATTCCATACCTACCCAATCTATGGTCTAAAATATGTTAGGATATAATTTCAATCAATGAGTACGCTGGTCAACTGTTTTTACTTGCGATAGAGGTATGGTAAGCCGGGGTGCATTAGGCGGACAAAATTCAAGGGCCCAAATTTATGATAATTTTAAAGGTATGAAAAAATGAAACAACGAACTTTTCATTTTACTTACAAAAAACGTTTATATTATGAATTAAAAAAAAGTGCTGAATGTGACCTAGGACGGGGTACTTTCGGCAATGCTTGGGGCACTTTCGAACAGAAATGAAAAAAGAAACTAAACAACACTTCTAATTTTCTTTGGCAAATAGCTAGAACTGTCAAACTACAATGCATCCTAAAAAATTGGAAATAGAAGCGGTCTGCATTTTAATACTAACATGCTTACACATAAGTATTCGTAGTAAAAACGGAAATGATGAATGTACCCCTAAGTCTAATGTGCAGCGGTTAACCATACTATAGAGCAAGTTTATGATGTTCGAAATTTAACAAAAACTTAAATTTTTTTTTTGAAAAATCAATTTTTAACAACAAGTGTATTTATTTTTTTTTTAATTTCAAAAACGATTTTTTTTGGATTTAAAAAAAAACTTGAATTTTTTTGTTTGAAAAATCTTTCTTTCGAAAACTGCTCAAAATTTTTTTTTAAAGTTCAGATTTTAGATGTTGATCAATAATATCTTAAAAATGGCGTACCATTTTTTTTATTTATAAAAGCCCTTGCAAAATTTTATATAGAAAAAAATATTTTTTTTTAAACATGACATTACGATGATAGAGAATGATAAAAAAGTGGGTCCGACAATTCTGTCTGTCTATCTGTCCGTCTGTCTGTCTGTCTGTATGTCTATGTATCAGAGACCACAGCCTAAACGGATGGGTCGATTTACTTCAAACTTGGTATGTGGGGTTTTTTGGAGACTATCCCCAGACATTTTTTTATTTTTTTTTTACCAAAAATAACGGTACCGGTTTTAGAAAAACTAATTTTTCTCAAAAACATTGCCCACGATTTTGATTAAAAAATCATGGTCATTTCTTTGGGTAAGGTCTATCTTTAAATTAGAACAATTTTTTTTTTTTTCAAAAACCGGTATGAACGGTACCTGCTATAGAACCGTTTTTTTTAATTCTGATTTTCTCCTTCAGGACTCAATCAATTTCAACCATTTTTTTTACATGAATGCTTTTAAGTTGCCGTAATAATATTTAGTAAAAAAAATTCGAAAATTATTTTTATTGGATTTAAAAAAAAAATTGAAATTTTTTTTTTTGAAAAATCATTTTTTCGAAAACTATTCAATATTTTTTTTTCAAATTTTAGTTCTTAGATGTTGATAATATCTTAAAATATCTTAATATCTTAAAAATGGCATACCAATTTTTTTTTTATAAAAGTCCTTTCAAAATTTCATATGGAAAAAATAGTGTTTTAAAAAAAAAATGGCTCTAAAGATTTTCAAATTTTTTTTTTAAATGTATCATTATAGAAAAAATCAAATTGCATACTTTGTTTTGAGGTTTAATCCATTTAAGAAGCTGTTTTAGTCATTTGAAAATTGAATTTTATGCTTTTTTAATTGTTTTTATTTCTAAAACTGCATTTAAAAATTATTATTTAAAAGGGCTTATCATAAATAGTAATTTTATCTGCAAGCGCAAGTACGTGCGACCCAGTCGTGCATTTTATTTACTTTGACTAGAAGTCAATTCTCATGTGTTTGTGTTTGGAACTCCATTTAGTAGCTAGCTTTTTCGGTACTGGATCTGAATCAAAAATTAAATTAAATTAACTAACTTTTTACTGGAGTATTGATCCAACTTGCAAATGGTCGGTCAGTATAGGAAATTAGAAGGTTACGGTTTGGTCTGGTATTGATATAAAAAGTAATATGCAGGTTTTTTAAGATTGACGGTATTGGTGAGTGGAACTGATAGGGACCTTAATATAGTATATTCAAAACTTACATTCAGACCAGGATTTAGCATCATGATGGAAAAACAAAAATGAGTTTTTTGAATATCACTTTCACTTTTGGGTCAATAACTTCGCTCAAGGAACGCTTTTGATCTTTTTTTTTACTAACAGCAATGCATTTCACAATTTGTGAGGAAAACATTTTGTATTATTTTCTATTTCTTTGTTTTTCTTTCTTCTATAAGGCATCTCGTTAAATTTAAATTTGTTTAATTCTACAAGTTAAATTTATTTTACTCCATATCGGATCTAATTCCCCATACGTCTGCCATTGTAAAACATTTTATGTGCATGTTACTCCTCATCTACATAGCTATACATAGAAATAGACAACACATAAACCACTATACCTACACCATATCACCTAACCTATGGCAAGGCTATGCAAGACAAGGATTGATATTCTATCGGTTGGTTGGCTTATATGGGTTTCTCATTGCCCAACATCGTGTGTTGTCCTCCCCATTCCCGCAATATGAGGTATACCATATATACGTACACCAATATGTTATATTTTATAGAAGCCATAGCAATACTAACTGCCATAGGTCACATGTTTCGCAAATCAAGTGACACAACTCCTGGTGTGTTATATATGATGCGCTGGGCTCTGATATGGGCATCGTATGGCAAACACATGTGTGTCAAAGACTATTATTTAAGTTCGGGGGATGAAATTAACCTAACCCCATGGCCACGGCAGCATAAATTGCCTCAACGGGATTTTCATTAAATTGCTATTGATTGATTATACAGATATTTTATGTGAAATCCCTGCAGATCTACGATATAATGACAAATCATATGTTACCATCATCACACACGTGAGTTTGTGCATGTGTGGTGAGTGTGTATACTTCCCATATCCTGTCTCTGTCTCTGGGGGGCTAAATGAATGAACACCCGAATATCAAAGGTCGTCATGTCTAATGCCAGTTAATTGACCATAGTTGCAGAACAATTGGTATATACACAGTTGTTGCCTTTTATATCACACACAAAAGGGATGATGATGATGGCTTAAAGGAAGAACCCCCATAAGAAGAAAAAGTTACAATATAAAAAAAAAAAAAAAAAAACAAATAATAAACCATTCCACTGAATTAAGTGAAAAGTGCAGTGCGGGTCCACCGTTCCCATATAAAATAATACATCCAACGAACGTATACACGTTCTATGCGCTACACTACCTACTATATTCACTTGTTCCGTGTCGGCCTTTCGTTATTGTTGTTGTTTTTGTTGCTTATAAAAGAGTTACAAGTGCACAACCCTTGTTCAAGGATTGCCCATGCTTTTTCCGTTTTACCCCTTTGGCTGGTTGTATCCGAAGGTTGTTTTGTTTCCAGCAGTATGTTGCAATTCACTTTGAAACACTCTGAAATACAACTTTATCCAGGAGCGGAATATCCTTACTGATGACTTTGTCATCAATTTCTGCTGTAAAATAAAATACGAAAGGCAGTATAGGTACTAAGATGTTGCATGTGGAACCTTACGTAACAAGATTTCTTACTTAATTGACTTTACGTAACATAGAGTGATATGATGTAACGTTACGTTTGGAAACACTTTTTACCTATTAAATTGGTTAAAATTTACGTTATGTGATAATCCTGAAACGGTTAGCTTAGTATACCAAGTCAACGTAACGTAACACGGCATTACATAAACAAACGTTGCGTTACGTTTAAAACCAGATATCAATACCTTTTTCGCCTTTAAATGCCAAATTTCAACTTTACCAAAAATCTATGATTTCTCTCATGCTATCAAATACATCCCTGAAGTTCAACCATTTCTTATATGGTGAGCACACAAAATAGAGCCCTTTACCCATACCCTTACAACACTTCTTACAGCCAATTGGTATGAGTATTAAGGGTGGCAAAAGTGAGGTTACATAAATACACCTGTCGTGTTTGGTTTCTTCTGTCTCTTCGCCCGCACAATTTACCACGTTAGAGCGCCCAGTGAGACAGCACACGTATAGAGTAGAATCTATATCTATAGATATAAGAGAGGGAAAAAAGAGGGGGCAGAGGATTGAATTTGAAGTTGAAGTTGCAAGTGGAATGCAGTGCAATGCAATGCACCAGCAAATAAAGAGTGAGGAATTGGAGTCGAGTGTCGAGAACTTAGGACATCCGCACAATCACAAAACCAACCACTTATAAAACACCCCCCACCCGCCCCCATCCTATGTTCCGTCTCACCCTGTTCACTCTCTCCCTTGATTCTATTTTCAAGTACAGAGAGATGCAAGTTTGACCCATGTTTGATATGGGCGGTCGGCAGGCTGGCGTTCGGCCTCGTCGATACTGTGTATATATTTTATTTGTCTATTTATGTAACTGTGTGTGTGTGTGTGTGTGTGTGTAATTTGTGTTATCAACTATACTCTCTCTGACTATAAATAATGCATTGACAAATGAATATATTGCTTCAAGTACTTCTCACCCTGTTCACTCTCTCCCTTGATTCTATTTTCAAGTACAGAGAGATGCAAGTTTGACCCATGTTTGATATGGGCGGTCGGCAGGCTGGCGTTCGGCCTCGTCGATACTGTGTATATATTTTATTTGTCTATTTATGTAACTGTGTGTGTGTGTGTGTGTGTGTGTAATTTGTGTTATCAACTATACTCTCTCTGACTATAAATAATGCATTGACAAATGAATATATTGCTTGTTAATTGATCAATGTGCAACTGTATAACATTAGCTAATACCAAATTTAATTACATTATTCCAATATACAGCCACCCACGTGCGTGTGTGTACATACAGTTCACACATATTGGTTTGGGTATAGAATGTATGTGTTTTACAATTCGACGATATATAGATACATTAAACAGTTATAATGCAATTTGATTTTGTAGCAAAAGCTTTATAGGTAAGGTACGTTATTGTTGAACTTTGGCCGACAACACAAACTGGTAGATAAGTATAGATGAGACTAAACAGGAAACTAGAGAATGAGTAAAAGGCGTGAAAGCACATCAGTATTATACCTCTTTGGTTTAAGAGAGGGTCTTTAATAATAGCAATTGATGGTTATGCAATAAATGAACTAATTATAAATAATGCAGTATAATTAATCACTGTGCGATCAGCTATAGTGTTAAGAGGTTAGCACTTAAAGGGTTTTTATAATGGTTTTAATGTTGTCAAGGAAATAAATGATTTTAATTTAGAGTTAATTTTGCATTGTTGGAAAAAAAAATAATGGACTGCTGATTTTAGATTGGTTGACTTAAATACAATTTTGTATAATAACATTCTGATAGTTATTGGAAATAAATTTTGAATTTCTGTTCATCTTGCAATTTTTAAGAAAAACTTCACCCAATTTAGAAAACATTTATAATTATTGTTATTAACACGAGATTTTACATATTTTAAGGATAAAAAGTAACTTCCTAGAAGAAAAAAACGACCATTCCAAAGTACCAGAAAGAACAAAAAAAAAAAGCTTTGTGTACTCATGTACACAAAATTTGTAACAGCCATTTTCTTTACGTAAAAAGTATATATTGAATTTTTTACCAGTTTTTTTTTTTTTGTAAGAAATCGAATTTATACTATTTTTGATATTACGTATGTATTTAATAATATTGCAAGGCTGGTGAGTGTCTTCTTGAAACAAATTGTGTTTCAATATAATTGTTGACATTTTATATCATTATCATTCTTTGTTTTTAATTTAATCAATAAACTTTGTATCGAAGAACAGATACAGTTTCAGAGAACAGATACATCTTTAGATTAAACTAAAAAATAAAAAATTTTTCATTAAATTTTCTAATTTTAACGCCTTGACTTCGCCTTCTATTACGATTTTCTCATTATTTTTATATTTAAAAGCTTAAAAAAAATAACATTATGTTTTGTTAAATTTTGATAAAACTCTTTTTAAGTTTGTGAAGCTCTTTCAGTGATGATGCTCGTGTAAATAGTTATGAAGCGCTGCGTAAAATACTTTTTTTCCGTTATCTCGGCTCACAGACTGCAGAAAATTGTGAGATTTTATACAAAAATGTATTTACCTAATGGCTTGTGTAAATACCAAGTTTAAAAATGTAAAAATGAAAAAGATAAAAATCATACACCACCGGTGGAAATAGTCAAAAATCTTGATCCGAAAAATTTTGTTTTTACTGTTATTCACTGACAAAATATTTTGAAAAATCTAATTTCTTCACACGTGTATAAACAACAGATAAATCTTAAAGTCGGTTTGACAAAATATTTTTCCCCTTATTCCCTGATTTGAAAATCAATAAAATCAACTTTCAAAAACGTGTGTGTTTTTTGAAGTTAAAAAAAACCGTCATGGAGGCCTAATCTTTCTTTCATAATTTAATAATGTGCATAGTTAGTTTTTCAATAAAACGTCAACTTTACACACCACACTAACATCATTTTCAAAGGTCCAAAAAAAATTTTATTTTGGAAAATAATTTTTAACTTGAAAAGTTGATTTTCTAGAATTTTTTTTTTCTTAAAGAAAACCCATTATCATTTCAATTTATAAATTTATTAAAATTTATTTCATAATTCTAACCCTTATATGTACTTTTCGGTAAAGAAGTATAACTTCAAAAATCAATAACTCGGCCATTCTAATGGAACGGAGAGGTTAAAAAAATGATTTCAATGCCGTTAATCTTTATGAAGAAATAATATTTTTTCTTGAAACTTGGGGGCTGGGGGGGGGGGGGGGGTGTTGAGGGCACTTCATAAAGTTATTGTCCCAGTAGTTTCATCTTAAGCAAATGACTGTCAGTACAGTTATTGAAATAAAAAGACGGTAACAGAGAAGTCGCGTACTCCATCTTCTCCGTTACCTACTTTCTACTCAATAACTTTACTATATTAGTAATTAAAATTTGATGAAACTTCTATGACAATAACTTTATCCAGATAAAATAGTATTTCTTCAATAAGTTAAACGGCATTGCAAGCGTTTTTTTGTCCTCTCCGTTGCTTTGGAATGACCGAACTACCGAACTACTGATGTATCGCATCAGAAGTATCAATGAAATATATTTCTTGGATTATTTCCCACAAACAGAAGTTTTTTTAAATAATGTTGTATTCTATTTAGCCAATCCTGATGGTTTTGCTAGTACCTATAGGTATTAGTCCTATAAAAATTGATGTTGGTACATTTAAGAGTAAAAATGCTACAAACAACGCCTGAGTTGTTAAACGATTTTGGAAGCTGGGGAACTGTTCGCAGGAATTTTTCTTCCAAATGGACACTTACCTTTGACATTGTTTCGGTTCTAACGTAGGACTCTATGGAGAAATTTTGGTGTTATTGGTGCTCGTCTTTTGCATGGGATAGTGTTTTCAGAAATCGTAAGTTTTCTGTTTTTCGTCGATATTGAGACTGATGCTTGAAATGCAAAATCTTCTTCAACTATTTCCTTCAACTTTCGAAACGCTAATTCAAAGGCGTTACCATCTTAAAAAATAATATTTTTATTCTAGGATTCAAGATGTTACCCATAAGGATATCAATGAATAGAATGAAACTTGCGATGCAATTTTTTACCCGAGGTTAATAAAAACAACGTTTCTAATGTGAAGAAATTTGTTTGAAACATTTCTAACCTTAAGTTTTCGTTTATATGTAAAAACTGAATAAATTTATTGATAAAACCCTGTCAAGCCTTATGTTACATTAAAACATAATTTCTCACACACAAAAATTTTGAATGGGAAAGAGCGAAGACATTAACCTTCTCACAAGGGATGTCATAACTTCAAATTAATTTGCCCATCCCCTACACCCTGTGTTACTTCAAAAAATTATATAAAATTTATCAACATAATTCAAATAATAAATTTTAGATTTTCCTGCCCAAAAAACAAAAAAAAAAAAAAACGTGAAAGATAGATGTTGTGTATATACATCACAGCTTTTGCACAAAACTTTGAAGCATTACCTGTACTCCGAATACATAAAAATAAAACAGAAAAAAAAAAAAAAATGAAAAGTCCCAAACACTTTCGCGAACAACTCACATCTCACAACCATCAACCTGCGTTAATATTTTATGCAAATTAGATACAAAACATCATTGTTATATCTACGGTCGCTTCTTGTTTTAGATATATTTTTTGAGAGATTCCACCATACATACATTGTTGTTGTTTTGGGATATTAGCAACTAATGTGCCCATACTCAGAAGGTTGTACAGAAACCTAAAGTTATATATAGATATAGTAGAAGGTAGAGGGTATACATTATGGGTTGGTGTGCGTGAGTTAAAACTTGGCAGAAAAGATTAATATTTTGTTATAAATTAAAAAGTTATTAGATTACACTTTTGCTACAGCAGCAAGCGCACCTGTGCACAATGTTCTCATAAATTTAATAGGTTTTGTGTTTTGTGTGCGTGATGTGCTGTTAGTCTTTTAAAGTTTAAAATTGTTGTTGTTTTTCTTTCTATATTATACGTATAAGTATTTTTTTTAGCATAAAGATGTATATAGTGAATATATGTAGGTAGGAAAAAAAAACACAACAAAAATTTACCATAACGAATTTATATTGGGTTATTAGAGATGCTTAGAATGTTGAAAAGCTAAGTTATTAACATTAACTCACCCCTTAATTAAACATCAATTTGACGAGACATTTTACAGTCTATATGCAAAGATTTTCTACAATATTAGACTGAGACATATGTAACTATTTATAGTGCAAAAGTGTGCTACTTTTATACCTATCCTGATAAAAATATAAAACTTTTTTTAATTTTCCTCATTGTTTTGGTTAAAGATGTGTCATTTTTTATCACAGTGATTAATCACAGCGATTTATATAAGTGATTGTTCAATTTTGTTCTCACTATACTATACCAAACGACATCAATATAATTATTGTATAGCTGAATTTGTGCATTGCCATTTATTTTGAACTAAAGATAATAATTAAAATAATAATATACTTTAAATTAATTAATCATTAATTATAATTTTAATTAATTATATTTTATTTTATTTTTTTCCAGGTAAGAGATATTCAGAATCTCTTGCGGGCTCATTACTTCCAGACTGGTTAGGTAAGTACAAATAATAATTTTGTTTTTTTTTTTAATTAATTTTTTATTATTTTATAATTTACTTTTTTGTTTAACAATTTTTGTTTGACAAAATTTGTTTTTAAATCTTTTTTTGCCAGTCATATTTATAATTGGAAAACACAAATTAATTAATAATTTTTTTTGTTTGCATTTCTTATTTATTTTTTGGATATAAATTTGTTGTTTGAGTATAAAAAAAATACAAAAAAAAAACACACACACAAACAAACAATAATTGGCATTTAGTTTTAATTTTTTTGTCAAAATTTTTTATCATTGTATTCTACACACAAAATTTCTTAAAATGCTTCTTTTGAAACTTTTTTGAATTTAAGGGATATTCTTTTATGATTTGATGCAAATTTTATGCATACAAACTTATTAAAGAAAAATTAATTAAAAAAAAAATTTACTGCACTTAATCGTACAAATAACAATCTTAATCAAAGAGTATGCATTTCTGCTGTAAAGCATTTTTCTTCAATTATTCGTCATATTCTAGACGAATTGGAACTTATTTAATAAATAATTGATAAAGTTTGAAATAATTAGTTCAAATTCTGTTCTTTTAAAATATTTTAACAATATAACGTGGTTTATACCAATCAGTGAAATTATATAGGTATACCTACTACATACTACATACATATAGGTATATTAAATTAGTCACCAATATTAGAATTTTTACCATTGTAATCTTCTTTGTTTATGAAAATCAATCAAAACATGAATATTTTTTTTGAAATGCCAGTTTATACCAATCAACGGATATAATTGTTTTAGCCTTGAATCAGGACCAACTATCAGTTATAGTTTTATTTACAATCCTTTGTGTATACAATCACAGGTATCTCATTTTTCACTAAATTATAGTTATATGCACTTTAGACCAGTTTTAATAAATTATTAGACCAGTTTTTATAAATCATAAAAATAAATAGTTAAGTAGGTATTCTTCTTGTCTATTCATATGCTTTAATATGAGACATATTTATTGTTCTACTTTTAAACAATTTATACCAATCAGAAAAAATATTTACTTTTTTTAAATTCTGTCACACAATTAAATCACTGAAGACATACATAGAGAGGGTGTCTGACATTAGACCAGTTTATACCAATTGCTATTTTTTGGTTTGATTCTCATGCTCTAGTGATGTGTCAAATAGGAACTTGTTTTATGCCAATTGTCACCACTATGATTCAAAAGAAAGATTTTCAGTAGTTCGATCAGTTTATACAAAATTACCAGTTTATATACCTAAATTAATTTGAAAGCTTTCATAGTCTTAACATTATCGTTGACCGAGAATTGGTTTGACGTAGGGAAAATGTTAATGAGGAAAATCATACGACAATATGACAACAAAAATATACTTTAATTGTGTTATTAGACCAGTTTATATGAATCAGAAAAATAGTTATTTACACTTTAAGTTCTGAATCATAAATTCAGAAGATTATTATAGAGGTAATTGATTTGATATTTGAAATTAACTAAATTAGACCAATTAAATTATCAAGCAATGATGAATTGTTCTTTTAATAATACATATTAAGATACTTAATGTATGAAATAGACCAGTTTCTACCAATCAGAGAAAATTAACGAATAACTTTTATGTTCATTTAAATGATTCAACCAATAAAATTGGTTAAATATTAGGTACCTATATTATCTATAATATCCAAATATATTACATCTTATACCTGATACAATTTAAATGGTATAAACTAAAATTTAACTCTTACCCCACATTAAACGCAATTTGGTAATTTTTATATATCATGCGGCTAGCCTCTTGTAAAAATATTTAGAATGTAAATCGTAGACTATAACACTTATTATCATTCACTGATTGGTATAAAACTGATTCACAATTCATATAAATGCAAAAAAAAAAAATCTCAGAGTAGCCCTTAATGTTTCAACATTTATTTTTTCCACACAAATTTTATTATTAAATTATTTCTTTATATTTTTGTATCATACAAAAAAAGTCCTTAATCTTAGTCGATCTATTGCACACAACTTTAAAAGAGAGAGAAAGAGAGAAAAAATGGTAAAAATGTAAAAATTCGATAAAATCTAAAAAATATAAATTAAAAAAAACAAAAATTACAAATAATTCTCTCTGATATAAGGTAAATATCAATCAAATTTTGAATAAATATAAATGTTATAAATGTGCAATATTTAATTTTTTAATTTTTCTGTTTGCTTTTGTGATGCAATTAAAAATAAAAAAACGTCAGCTTTTTATAGTATTTTTTTTTTTAATTTTTTCAAATTCACAAATTCCTTTAAATTGATTTCTTTATATTTTTGTATAAGCATTTTTATATAAATATCCTTGCACAAAATCCATTGTGATCCTTTTTTTATAATAATTTTTTTTGACGCTATAAAATATAGTTGTTCTTGCCTTACTTAACATAAAAATAATAATTTAAATGTTCCCCTATAAAAAAATGTATGATGAATCTCAAGTATTTTTACAAATGTTTTGGTGTAAAAATTGTGTTGTCCTATTTTAATTTTTATTCAAATACATATTTGTTTGCAATAAAGCAAAAATAATGCAAACAATATTTGTGTATCGTTTATATTCAAAATTATGTATAACAGGTATTTATAAGTAATGATACCTAGATGTTAAAATTTCAAAATGCTGTTAGTTTAAGGACTCTTATCATTGTCCTCATCATAAGCATGAGCACTCTACTGCAACACCTAATTAAGAGTAATCACAAACAAAAAAACTTCAACCAGTTATCTACCCGTTTGACAATGACTGGTATTATTATCTGCATGCGAATTCCTTTAATTAGCATAATTTAAACATTTGACTTTAGGAGTAACAACAATCAGGTATCTTTGTTAAATTGTTGCAACCAACAACCCTTTTTAGTGTCACTTTGAGGTTTTGGTTTAGTGTTGTTTTATTTTAATTGCAGTAAAGTTGAGCATTGCAGTAAAAGTCATTATTTAACTTGTCAAACAAAATTATATGGACGTTTGGATGAAAAAAAAAGAAGTTATCATGAGAACATGTATTTAGGCAAAAGTATTAAAAAAAAAAAAAATTTGTTCTTTTTTTCAACTCTAATATCGATTTTAAGACTGTCATAACTAAAAAAAACAGAATTTTTTAGTTAATGATGCATAATTATTTGTTTTACTATTCTTCATATTGGCATCAACGATTTAAAAAATAAAAAATTCTAAAAAATTATCTTTATAGAAGAAATCATTTCAAAAAGTTTAAGTTTAATCAAAATCGTTATAGCCGTTTTCGAAAAAAACTCGAATAACACAAAAAATTACGTTAAAATCATCTTGAAGAAAATTCGTCCATGCGTTTGGTTTGGACAGTGGAAATGTGTACAAACAGACGCACGGACGCACAGATCGACGGACGGCATGACGAAAACCACTATTTTGCATTTCTCCGTAATGTTGGTTTTAATTAAAACCTCAAGTTTTTTCGACACTAAACCAATACTTGCCCTATAGAGGAGGTACAAAAAGTAAGTTTCTATTACCTCCTAATTGGATGAAAATTTTACTTGACATTAAAAATCGATATTAAAATTTATTCAATCACCTCATCTTTTTGTTGAATTTAATTTTTGCTCGAAAACAAGATTCAGGTAGGTATACGACCATTCTAATGAGACCTGCGTTTTTCAAATTTGTTTTATGAGCCAGGAAGCCATAGGTAGAAATTTAGAGAGATTTTCCTGGTTTAACTTCGTTCATTCAGAAAATAAAATAAAGTTAAATTCGTATATCTCGGTTATGTTTATTCGATTTTAAGTGTTTATAACTTTTTACCTTCAAAAATTAAGCAGGCTTTCAAATTTATAAAAATTCTACTGTTGTTGAACAAGATGTGGGCCAAATTCTAAGTTTGAGTTGGAAATGTTTGAAAGAAAATATAAAAAAATTGCAGTTTTTTGACTGTAAATCCAGATTATTAGGGTATGTTGAAAAAGTAAACACACACATAATTACCTAAATTTTTTTGTTGACTAATGTTTGAAGCTTTATAATATAAGCCAATAGGTACCCATTTTATTAATTAATAGTCCCAGAAATATTCCTTATCCATATTTTTTCTCAAGAAATGTTTTTTTACACATAAAATATATTTATTATATTTAATTCATATCCAAAAAAAAAACGCATTAATAACCTTGCTCCCATTAAAAAAATAACAATAACTAAAGCAAAACCAAACAAAAATAAAATGATATCATTCTCTTCTTCAAAGTCAAACAAAACTTTACTCATAACCTAAATTGGAGTAAGAGCATTTTGGTTATAATTTAATTCCATATATGGAGAATCTAATAAATAGATAGATACCCACCATAAACTTTTACACAAACATTTTATATAAATAAAATATATTGATAGAGAAAATACAAAATATTTTATTACTTGTATAGAAAATATATGGCAAAATGTTTACATTTGACATTTTATTAAACCACATCACCAAAACTGTAACAAAAACGAAACCGAAACCAAAGCTAACCGACATACTACAACAACAACAACAACAAAACATCAAGCGAAAACCTTTAGAGTTCCATAAATAGTCATTTTGAAATAGGTTTTTACTGATTCAACAGAAATGCTAAAATTTTCATTGAAATACATTAATGTTAGAAAAGGGGGGTAGGTATAGTGTGTTTCGTTGTGTGTGTATTTCATTATTATAGCTATACCACACATTGTTGGTATATACTATATTCACCACTGTACTCATTTGTGTCAATATAAATTTATTATGAATGTGTTTTGTCATTTTCGGAACATTATATTTTTTTTTTGGAAAAGTTTAATTTTCTAATGGAATATCGTTGAGGAGTCTTTGAAATGACGACAAGAGGTGTAAGTCTCGTCGGGTATATGTATTGTAATTCGCATTAAATTTATCCTTAAAAATTTATTTTACCTTAGGCTTTGAAAAGATGGATTATATGGGGTGAATGCGTTAAGGAAGACATAGGAGATTATATTGAGATTGGATATTCTAAATCATCGTTTGACATAAATAAATCAGTATATTTTTGCATTTTTTAGTTGAGAGGTAATTTAGGGTTTTATAGCATTAGGGGTTGAATAATTTAATTTTGGGTTAATTTTTGTTTTTTTCGAAAAAGACTTTTATTATAAGGGGAACACTTTTGAATACCGGGTTAATTTTTAAAGAGTACACTGCGAGAACAAATCAATTGTGGCAAACAAAAAAAAATTATCCAAAACGACATTTTCGTTTGCTGGACTATTCTTGAACTTGGTTTGCAGCAAATTGGAATTTGTTTTGGGTTGTCAACACTTTCTGCGAACAATTAAAGCGAACTATTCGCTTACGAAGCGATTATCTTGTCATTCCCCCTATGGACTGTATTATTTATGATTGGCGCAAAATGCATATAAACAAAATGAGAGAACGAATTGTTTGTGTCAAACGACTTTGCGTTTGTTGAATAGTAATTTTTCGACTTCAAATTTGTTTGCAGCAAACTCTTACCTAAGTTCGTTTCGATGAAACAATTTATGCGAACAACTAAATAAAACAAAAAAGTTTAGCGTAATAGGTACCGGTGATTGAATCTGCGACCTCTCGATTTCGAACAAAAATGTTGTTGTTTGTTTAGCATAGAATGCATATGAACACCAATTATAAAGACAATCTTGCATTCATTTGTTGTAAATGAATTGTATATTTACACCAAAAGTGAAGTTCTTTGCAACAAACTACTTTCTTACTTTCTGAAGAGGTTCTTCGTAAAATATTCATTCGTTTGCTGCAAACAATAGAATTTTCTAGTAAACAAGTGTGGGAATCATTTTCCTTTGTGGCAATCAATTCATGAAAAAGAATTCTAAAGGAATGCGTTGTTTTGCTTTATGTTTGCTGTAATAGAATTACAATTTGTACCAAGTGTATTACAATTTCTATGACTAAAAACTTTTGCAGGAATCAATTTTCAGCAAATGATTTTCATTTAATTCAAAGGATATTTATTAGCCGCAAATGAAACAAAAACATTATTTTTCTGAGTGTGTAGAAAAGTTTTACTAGTCAATTTATTTGTTTTGGAAGGTGCCTATGTTGACCGTGTTTATCAACATAGAGTGGACTTAATCTTTGACAGTATATAAACCTAAACTGTGTGACACTGAGAGTTATTAAAATTAATCCAGAATGAATGTTAGACGATTTTATAGTTTTTTTTTGTGTTTATTTAGACAAAACTTTAATATTGCACTCAAAGCTATAACAATAACATCCCTCTGTCACCTGTAGAACTTACTTACATACCTTAGAAACATATATGTACCTACTATCTATATATAGGTACATTTATTTTGCTGCAACCCATATAGGCTATAAGCAAAACTTAATGAGTGTTTAATTACTTCCTAAACGTTTTCGTGAGTCTATATATCTAGGTACACTGTATATAGATATGCCATATAGCATGCATCCCCGTATCTTTCTAACCAAATGAATTGCAAGTAGTACGCCGCCATACCAATCCTCTTTTCTCTCTATGATGTGAGTACCTCGTTCTATAACCAAATCCCACCTATACGGATAGGTATACCTACTAGAATACAATCAAGTGTAGGTTTTGGTATAAAACTCAGAAAAGACCTCTTGTGATTATATATGTGTATGTAAAGTACAAACGATTCAACTTATACCTACCAACCTATGCTACCTACGTACAAAATGTTATCAGTGCTCAAACAGGAAGCAAATATAAGGTGTAGAGTCCTTTTCACACGCACATACTATACCTATAACACACACCCCCACGAACTTTCTCATTTTACACCTTTTATAACGTTTTGTTTTTGACTTTAATTGCTTTGTACTTATACGTTAGGTACCTACATATACCTACACTGACTCGTACTTATTCTAGACTATACAGAGCTGATGAAAATTAGTTAATTGCACTAAATGGATAGATGGTTTGATCTAAGAGACTTGTTAATTGTGTTTTTTTATATGCAAATAAAATTTTTGGTTTTTCTTTAAAAAAAATTACCCATTAAAAAAAAAAAAATGAAAACTTATTCGAAGAAAACAGAATGACAAAAAAAAATAGTTTAACAAAATTACATAAGATAAGAATTTTTTTTCGTCCTTGATAATCTGTCTTTGATATCACTGGTCTGCAACGAAAATCGCCTTCAAACCAAATTATACTTTTCTAAAGGATTTTGGCACGCTGAACCCGAATCTGAAGTAAAACGTCACGTTTTCGAGATTTGCTAATATGAACATGTCAACAACTCGTTTTTTCGGAACATTTAACGTCGAATTTCTGAACTGGTAAATACTTTAGAACAAAACTATTAATTGGATGTGAATGAAGTGCATTTCTTTGGATAAATCAGCGTTTTTAGAAGAGGAAAGTTCTGAAGTAATAATTTTTAATTACTAATTTCATGTTTTTTGGGATGCTAATCACGAATCTGAAGTTATCGAAAAAAATGTATTGCAGGAAACATGAGAAATGATTGGAAAACTGACAAAAAATCTAAAATATAAACATTTTATGCTAAAACCCTTCATGTAGAACAAATGTAGACAAATTTACAAAATTTATATCATGACAATTTTTTTGTACGGCTTCTGGATTTTTCACAAAACGAAATTGAAAAATCCATAGAAATCACTCCTTTTGAAACGCACAAAATATCCTTTCTTATTGGTTTTCCTATCTGATTACTGCCTTCTTTGCACAATAATTAACTTAGCCAGTATCAGACTAATTATAGAAATTTCATACTATCCTCTAAATTAGAGGTTTTTTTGCAGTGTACATTTTAAAAACTACGTTTTTTTTTAAATTTATGGTGAATTTTTTTAAACGGTTTCTAACGTGACTATAGGTACATTGAGATTCAGGTTTTATTCTATTTTGAATAAGTCCTCAAAATTTCAGCTGAAACAGCTCAATAGTTTTTATTATATACCAGGTCAACCGAATCTAAGAGAGCTCATTTCCACAAAACGTTCAATTAAAAAAAAAAAAATATTAAAAAAGTAGGTACGTAATTTCAAAAAAAAACTTTACTTTTACAGCCCAGTGTATTCAATTTTATACCCCCATTTCAATGTCGAATATTTCTTTATATCTGATGGATGACGTTATTTTTCCGCCGCCATCTTGAATCCTTTTTTTCTCAGTAATAGAAAAAGGATATGGCGAAACCATAGGTACGCCATACTTTCGGTAAAAAGTGATGAATGAACAATAAAAAAAAACAGTTTCAAGACGCATGCGTTCAAAATGCGAATCATCTACGTGAAATACAAAAAAAGCGAGTTTTATCGAAAGGAGGTAACCCTTTGAACTACCTATATTTGAAGAAAGTTTTTTTTTGATAACTTTTTAAAATCTTTTTTAACCTTAAATACAAGACAGTAGTTTTAGGTTGGATATGAAATTTTCAGTATTCAGTGTGCAGTATCCTACACTTATTTTCATGAGGATCTACTTAAAATCCTTCCCATAATTAATAAAAAAATATTGCAATTGTCCCGGAAAAAATTTGTTACCATATTTTTTTCGCACAATTTGAAACACTGATTACTTTTTGGTAAAAATTTCGGTACATCTAAAATCCCAGAAAAAAATTATCGTCAACTGCCGCAACTTTGTGACATTTAGGGATCCAGGTTAATTTTGCCATTAAATTCCAGTATTCCGCTTTATCAGTAATTTCACATAAAAATTTGTTCGTTACAATTTGTAAATTCACATCAAGTTGGGTATAGAACGAAAAAAATTAATTTTTGAAAATTTTTAGCTTATACAGTAAATGTGGTTTTTTTTAAACCACATGTTTTGTACATTGTTCAAAAGGTCTAAACATCTCTTCTTTCTAAAACAGTAAAAAAATCTAAAAATGGGTCGAAAATTTTGCTCCTTACTCCAGATTGTTAAGGAATTTTAATATACCGTTTTGTATTCAGTGCAACAAGCTCTATAAGACATGATAGGTTTTCGCCCGCGTATATTTTTGTACACCCTTTTTGTCACACAGTGTAATTTAACAAAATTATAGTTTCCAGTATAAATTATTGTAAATTGAAACCTTCAACTTGAAAAACAGAAAAAAACTTGAACCGTAAAAATGAAATTACGGAAAAAAATTCTTCAATTGAAATAAATACCTAATGAAATCATCTTCCCATATTATGATTATTTGCTGTAAATGTGAATTTAATTTCTTTTTAAATTAAATTAATTGCCTCTACAGGCAAACAAAAGATACCCTCGGTTTTTTTTTTTTTTTTCAAACTATGCATATTCTCGTACCTATATACTATAAAGCTTTTGAACTTCAAAAGGCACCGAAAAATCGATATATCTTTAAATTTGTTTTGAAGTCTTACTACACCTACTACTCATATCATCACCGGGTATAAAAATTTAGACCAAATCCGACAACAACAAAAAATAATTTGAGTATTTTTAGTTTCCATATCAGTCGGCTAACGTATGAGAAATTGAAAATTTGGAAGCATTTGTTTTATCCTATTTTCATTTATCGAAGTACTCAGAATTTATAAAAAGAAAAAAAAAAATAGAAAAAAACACAACACACTATATCGCGCATTAAAATCACATTAAACAAAGATTGCACCTAATCAAAATAAATATTTAGATGATGGGGGCGCCTATTACTGCCGCCACTGCTGCTGCCGGCCATGCCACTTATAATTAAATTACATCATTTGCTCCCTTTTTTATTATTTTTTTCATTTTTTTCCTTGTTTTTTTCTTTTGTTGGTGTGTTTTATTGTTTTTTTTTTATATCGAAATTATGTTTAATGATTTTATTATTGGAGTTTGGTTTGATTAATTTACTGCCATATTCTTCCGCATTATTATGCCATTGCCGCAGCAAATACAAACAGTCTAGGCGCATAATTAATATCCCACCAAAAAGCCGACTTAAGTATGCGTCGTCGTTTTCGTTTTCACGTCGTCTTTGACGCACCCAAAAATAAACATTGGAAATGTTGTTCTTTTTGTTTTTCGTGCCGAAATTAAAATAAACATGATTCGCCTTTTGTTGTTGTTGTTTTTTTTTTTGTTTTAGGGGAATTATTCATTTGGGGATAAACGTAAAGCCGGTGTGTAGTTTTATTTTATTTTTTTTTTGGAGGGGGGGGGGGGTTTCCACAGCCAAGGAGTTTCATATGTGGCGTGGGTGTGTGTCCTTGTTACTACTTTTTGGTTTCAAAAAAGTGTCAACGAAAGTAAAATGTGTTATGGATTTTAATTTTTTTTTTGAAGAATGCAGAAAGTCGTACAAAAAATTGGTCAATACATAAATTTGGTAATTTTGTCTACATTTGTTGTACATAAACGGTTTTAGCGAAAAATTTTCATATTTTGGACTGCATAGTCAAAATATAAAACAATTGTTTGTCATGTTTCCAGTGATAAGTTTTGTTGGTAAACTTAGGATTTCAAAGGCAATAAACTTTGTTTGAAATCGCTGAACTTTTTTCACCGAAACGAATACAAGAGATTTCTGCAAACGAAGTTAAAGTCGAAAAATTTCTATCCGACAAACGAAAAGTCGTTTGACGCAAACGGTTAGTTTTCTCATTTTGTTTATATGCATTCTACGCCAATCATAATGCTCGCTTCGTAAGCGTGAGGTCGCCGGTTCAAATCGCAGGTGCTACGCTTAACTTTTTGTTTATCGTTCTCAGAAAGTGTTTAACCCAAACGAATTTACCAATTTGCTGCAAACGAAGTCGAAAAAATGTCCAGCAAACGAATATTTCGATTTTCGATTGCCGCAATCGATTTGTTCTCTCAGTGAATATATGAATTCTTAATGAGTACTTAGCCAACATGAAGTTGTAAGTATAGTAAACCCATTGATTTTCATGAAATCAATGAAGAAGAAAAAATCAAAATTAGCGGCGAATTATTATCGACAAAAATCTATTAATGGTTTTTCGATTATGTTTATGCTCATTTTAAAAAAAATGCTTTTAAGATGATAACTTTTAAAAACAATTATTTATCCAATTGATGAACTGTCAAATACTTAAACGTCCATGCATCGATACCAAAGTAATTGTCCCAAAAAGGTTTTATAAAAACCAAAAACCCGAGCAAAAAAATTACTCAGTCGTAAGATTCAATTAAATCGAACATCACCACAAAATCATATTTTGTTTTTTTTTTTTTTGTCGTCCTACCTACCCACCCATATATAGATAGAGTCGACCCTTTTATTGATTTTCACAGAACATAAAACTCGGTGTGTGTCCTTTTTTGCTCTGGAAGCTGTGCTATGTGGCCCACTGATCTAGACTAAAATTATTTTCCATCCCCAAAAATTCGTATAGCTTGCGTGCTTATGGAGAACGACGAGAAAAACCCAAAAATCAAGTGCTTCCTGTCGTTTTTGCTAATATATAAGCGATTTTCTTCTTCCTATCTCCTCTTCATCTCAGAAATATTCCTACCAACCTACCTAACCCCCCACAAATAAATATAAAAAAAAAAAAAAACTAAAAGGGGTTGAATGAAAAATTCGATTCGTCGACATTAATCTCAATGCGGTGTGACACACTTTTATATCTTTTATACGCACATAAACCTAAATATAAAGGATATCCCTGGTAAAAAGCATTATGATACTCACTGAGGCTATATGGGAATGAGAAAGCTTAGCTACCTGGAGTGTAGAGCAAAGAACTTTTCTTCTTCTTTTTTTTTTTTTTTTTTTTTTGTTAAAATGACAGGTATAATTTATTGACACACATACATACATCCTTGCAAGGATAAATACCATCCGTTATAGCCACTGGCAGTGCGGCAGATAGAAAGAGAGAGCAAGTAAGCGTTATACATTATATGCGTTGAAAACAAAAATCAAAAAGAAAAAAAAAGGATAACCTAATAACTCACGTTATCCTTGTGTTTTTTAGTTGTTTTATTTTATTTTTCGCACATAATATCCTAGAAATGCTTTTTGAGAATCCTTGCAAGTATATCCGTATATCCGTACCTTAGCCTATTTGTATATCTTTGTATAGGTATGTAGATATAATTTTCTTTTTGTTGTTGTTATATTGCTGTTGGTGTAACGAATCCTTGCTGCTTAAGTATTTGTTTATATGAAAGGACATTTATCACTGGCGTGGGTGGATGTTTTATGGAGGTTTTTTTTTTTTTTTTTGTTTTGTATGTATTTGGGTGAATATACCTTACATAATGCGAAAATACTATAACAAAAACAGATGAAATAAAATACCAAAAATGGAGAAAAGGAAGTAACGAAGAAAGAAATAAGAAAAATGTTCATCATGAGTGCGGTAACAATAAGAATACTTACGAAAAAAAAAAATAACAGGAAAACCAAAGCAAAATAAAAACGGAAAAGAAAGTGGAATAAAATGTTTTTCGCAGATTTGCTTCCTTACACACACTTTCTCCTTCCTTTCTTCTTTCTTCTTTTTTTTTTTTTTTGCATAGGTATTGACATTCTTAACAAATGCACTGTGAGGTGTAAATTAATGGCCTACAACAACCTATTGGAATAGATGTGTTCTTCTTTGAGCCTTGTTTCCGACACTCTATAACACAACTACCAACAAAAAGTACTGAAAACAATTTCAGTTCAGCCTACTTTTATACAGGATATGCGACAAGGTGCACAGAAGTAAGAGTCTTACCTGCTGTACCGTGTAGGAGCGAAATTGTTTAGTGTTTTGGTGGCATACCTGAACGCGTGTCGATCATAAATCACCCAATACGACACCAAATTTAAAAGGCTCACTAAAAGGACAGGGGATGAAGAAAGTAAGAAACGCACAAATTAAAAAGAAAAATTGTAGCTACTTCTATAGGTGAAGAGGGGTGGTGAACCAAGAAAAGGATCAAACAAACAACCTTTTTTTTTGTGTTGTTGTTGTAATTTCAAAATTTTTAACCTAAAACTTTTATAACACACATTCAAGTCAGTTTTCCTTGATATTTTTTTTTTTCGAAGACATTATTACACACACGCACATTTATTATATTTTATCATTTTATAACATTCTCTCAAATTCGCAGTGTGTTATAGAGGAACGGTTGCGGTGTGTGCCTTTGCCTTTAATCTAATTTTTGCCAATAAAATCTCATAAAATCGGGTGTGGCTATACGGCTATTGCTTTTTATATTGAATTAAAGGAGAGAAACATTTCGGCATATGTGTAGATGTATTATAGAGGAATGGTGTTTGAATCTTTTTGAAAATGGATATTTTATAGCTATACCATAGTGTTGTTGAAGTGCGGTGAAGGAAACGAGGAAGTTTGATGGTGATTGGGGGCCATTAACTGAACTTGTTATGAAAATGAGTGAGAGATCTTTAGTTGTTTTTGTTTTTTTTATGGAAGACTATGATGCCATCTTATGAAGAATAGAGGAAGCTTGCAGTGAAAACATGTTCAGTGAACAGTGGAGACTAAAAGTTTTCAAAGGAGTTGGATTATTTTTTTTACGCACTTTAATAGTAGATTAGGTGAGAAGAATATATCAAGTGTTATTGGGAAGAAATTGCCTTCGAAATTTATTTTGCGAATCGTGAATAGAATTTCAAATAGGAGATTGCTTTTTATCTATTTGTTAATTCACTTCGGAATTTTGTAGATACAATTATCTTCGTTTTTTGAAGTTAACTTAGATACCTACTCGAATTAATTATATGGATCGGAATTCACGATAGGTTTACAAATAATAATACGAATATTGCTCATTTACCTGAAGACTGTCATAACTCAAAAATTGTGATTTTTGAGTTAATATGATGTAGAATTTTTGGTTTTACTATCCTTTAAATTGTATAAAAACATTCCAAGTAGGTAATAATACTGTCTACCTTTCCCGTTAGAAGCGAAAAATATGAAGTTATTTCATTGAGTTTTGTCCCAATTTCAAAACTTTAAACACGTTTTTTTCGAGTTTTTTTTAATTCTGAAAATCTTTAAGTAGGTAAATGAGCGATATTTTCTAAGAATGAATCAAGTTTTTTTGGAAAGCAACTTTAAAACTGTACAAAAACCTATCAAATGGCCCCTGACAGACGCCACTGTTATATTTGGCAACAAGAAAAATACGAATTTTAATTTAGGTAGCTACCTACTTACCGATAAATATCGGTCATCCAGATTATAACACCGGTCGAAGTTTAAATAGTGTACTTATAAACTTCATTCCCCCCCCCCCCCCCCTCTCGGGTCGTTCGTAGATTGGTAAGAAAGTCTTTAGTGGAATTCCCCTGTCTTTGTGCAACTGCTCGAAATAAATCACCGAGTTAAAGTAGGTATTCAGTACTTCTGTACAGTGAAGAGTGAGGTAAGAGGTAACAGAGTTTTTTGAATTTCATTTCTACCACTATTAGTCAAAAGTATAACTAAAAACCTTTGAATTCTCAAGGAGTTCTATTTGCCAAAATGTGAACAAAATAAACCAAAACAACATGGAATGTCATTTCAATGTCTACAAAATTAAGTCGCTATAAACCCCATGGGCAAACTGTTTACACAATGTAGGTACTTATCTGTGTATTCTACCATGTGACAATGACAATGTATCGTCAAAACTGTCCGAAAATAATAAAGACGTCATCGTATACTTATTCATCATGTTTGGAATATAAAATAGTTTTTGCACACTTCTCTTCCACTCTCAAAGTCAAAGAAGTCGCTTCGTCAGTATCGTAAAGGTATCCATCCCACATCGTCCCATAAAACCACAAAAAACAAGGACTTTTTTACTTTCCTTTTATTTGCAATAAAACAGAAAAAAAATATACAACGTGACACATGTTCACTATTTGTTTACTAAAACCTTTAATATGATGTGTGAATTGACATCATCATCATAATCAACATATAAAGTCTTATACCAACTTAAATATATTAAAAAGAAAAAAACAGACAGACAGTCAAGTCATATTTCTTTTTTTGTAGGTATGAAAACCCAAACAAATGAAAAAATAAAAACAAACTAAATAAAAGTGGTAAAGAATTAAAAAGGGATTCGGTTGACATTTGATTGTTGGTTTTTTTCTTTCATTTTTTTTTAAGTTGAGACTTTGTGTCAAAAAAAGATACAAAACAAAAAATATTCAAATTTAAAATTCATGTCATGATGGAGGTGGCTGCCATGGAATATAGCGTGCTGATGGAGAATGAATTTTTTTCTGTTAGTTTTTTTTTTTTTTTTTAGTTCAGGATGAAGAACTGTCATTTTAGTTAGATTAACATTTTTATAATGTGACAGCTATATTCTTTTGTACCTATATAGTGAGTGTGTTACAAATTATAAGCTTTTTTCGGCTTCATATTTGGATGCACGAAATCATCAAGAATTCTTGCTTATATTCTTTAAATGGTAAAATAATCACATTTTGTAGAAGTTTGTAGAACTTTGTTTGATTTTATAGAAATCTCCAGCTCGTTCTGATCAAATAATTCATACACTTTTGTTCAGTTTTTTTAGTGATGAGTTAACTAAGGGTCAGTTAATTTTGGAACTTTATTTTGACTCTGATACTGAATTTATTAAGTAATTTGTATGGGAACGAATTTGTGCAGAAGGGTCTTTTATTTAGTTGATCCGAAGTTAAAATACCTCCCCAATTTTTTGAGTTAACTGAAGTATAGGGAACTGAGATCAATTCGAAATCAGTAAAAATTGGGTGAGTTAAATTTTAAAAACAAAATAGGTATCAATCACTGTGTTTTTTGCTCACGGCAACTATACTGATATTGCAGAAAGCAGAAAAGGTAGCATCTGATTTGTATGAAACTTTCTAAACAAATTTCTGTAACCATGTGGCATATTTCAATTAGAACTAGAAAAAAAAAACTGAACAAAAATGTTCCTATACAAAAGTGACAAACCCTCCTAGATATGTATGACAATCGTAGTTTTCAAGAGTAAATCACAGTTTAAAATAAAACAATCAAAGTTTGTTTGTCTTTTAATATGATTGACGCGGTTTTCAGTGTTAGGTACATTCACCGTTTTTATTACGATAAAAACGGTTCTTAATCCGACAATCACTATTTTCTATATTAACCAGCTTCACTCTGATAACCGTAGGTTTTAATGACCAAATCACATTTTTTCATCTACGAATTCACTATTATTATAGTTTAAAATGTGTTCTTCGTGGATTTTTGAATTACAGTTCATTAATTTTTTTAAGAATGTCAATCACATTTCAATGCAAGAATCACGGTTTCCAGTAAGTATGATAAGTCTGTAATCACAGTTTGTAACTTCTCAATTTCTGTGTCTTATAATGTAAGCACAACGTATGGTGTTTTTAATTTGGCAATCACGGTTTTCAATTAGAGAATTTCAATTTTTAGTTTTAAAATCGGAGTTTTTAATGATATCAACATAAAATCAATAACAATCACAGATTTCAATATATATTTTAATCGATTTTTAGATGAAATATCGTTTTTTCGTTGTGAGAAATCATGGTTTTCAATGAGGCACTTTTCACTTATTTGATATTTCAGTTTTTTGTTTGTTTATGAAAATCACAGAAATAGTTTTCAAGTTTATAATGATGATTCTTTATATAATTAAAGAAATTGCATTGAAACAATCACTGTTTCGAATTAGAAAATCGAAGTTTTCATTTTATATGATCGCATTAGTCTTAAATATATTACTCCGATATTGTAAACACTCATGTTAAATTTTATGTTTTAAATAAATGTTCATTACACACTCTTAGGTAAGTAAGTTTCATTTCTGACCTTTGACAATCGCGATTTTAGTACAACGATTTTTAAACATATACTTAATTGTAGTTTTAATGGGAACCATAATCACAGCTTAAAGAATCGCTGTTTTTAATATTACAATCGTGGTTTTAAATAAGACAATCACATTCTCCAATAGCTTATTGAAGTTTTCTTTATTTAAGTAACAGTTCAACTGTGGTAAAACCAGGGTCTCCAACTACTTATAGGTACAATAACAGTTATAATTTGACAATTACGGTTGTCAATAAAATAATCATGCTTTATTATAAAAATCACGGGTTCGAGCATAAAACACCAATTTTGTAGGTATACATCGCAATTTTCAATATTTTAATAACCGCTTAAAATACTATGCAGACTACATACGCAAACGTAGGCAACAATCAATTTTTCCTTAACATTCGTTTTTTTTTTAATGAACAATTAAATGTATAGATTATATTCTAAGTAGCAACCTATAATGAAGATTTTAAAAGTCGATTACAGAAATCAAACCAAAAATTCATACCTTTTGACAATCTTACACCTAATACCTACCCACCAAACTCACTAAGTCTAATACTCTCATCAGCCTCATTCTATGAACATTTCCATAGATAATTAAGGCAATAAAACTTTGGCTAATCAATTGCAAAGTGAAAGAGAGAACTTTTTTCTTTTTGTGATTGCCTTGAAAAACGACAAAATAAATATCTTCCTCAAAAACACAGATAAAACAGTTTTATCGCACATCAATATAAGGTATGGTATAGGATATACATACATATATAGGTAGGTATAGGTATATAAAGAAATAAAAGAGCTATATGGGGCACAAGCAGTTACGCAATAATATCTTTCTGTCCCCCATGGGTTTGTTCTTTTCAAAAAAAAAAAAAAAAAAAAAAATCGAAAACCTTACAACAAAAGAACCACCGAAAAACGGTAGAACAAGCTTAAGGAATGAATGAAACCAAACACACCAAACAACAAAAACAACAACAAAAAGCGAACAAAATTCCCAATGGAATGACCCATATATTTTCCCGTTATATACATTATCTCTCTCCTAAATCTTTCTTTATAACATCTCCAAACCTACCCTCAAGCCTCCTCGCATACCCGGACCCTTCCCCCTCCCCCCCTCCTTCAAACCTGCCTTACCACTCCTCAGCAGACCCCTAACTCCATATACCTACGCCTTTGGCACCCAAGAGAAGAAAAATGTATAAGTATTCCTTTTGCTGGAGACGAATCCCTTTTCGTCGTCGTTATAACGAACTGTTTTTTCGGGGGATTTATTGATTTCGCCACAAAACCATTCTAAGGCTCGTTTCCAGTGCCATAAAGAAGAGCGAGAGAGGTACATAACTATACCTACCTTACCTATACAAAATTCTATATGTTGTATGATTCAAAGGCAAAACAAAATGAAAAAAGGGCATTTTCGAGGGTATCCCTTGAATAAAAAAAACCAAAAAAGAAGCAAAAAAAACTGCGCGCCGACAGTACAGTTAAGAATTAAAGTCCAGGATTCTCAAATTCAGCTCGTAATTTATATCCACATAACGCACACTATAATAAACGGGAATTCTATGTGTTATCTATATGTCGGTATGCAGGTTAATTTTGTATTAAATTTTTTTTGTGTTCACTGAATTCTCAGAGAGCCAGAAAGCCTCCCCAAAATTACAAAAGTTACCCGGCAAAATGGGGGCTGCACAACCCCCCTTTTGGGAAAAAGCTATAAATCTGCTACCCCTGGCAATAAAGCATCCTCCAAATCGCACAACGACTATACACACACATAAACAAACACTCTATACAACGAAACATGCGCGAATTTTATTGAGCACATTGTAGATATTCAGGGCATAAATTTAGTGCTTTTTTGTATATGTAGTTATAACGGCAATAACTCCATCTGTCGGCTAATCCGCAAAACCATAAATACAAAAACCACCCATACCACATTGTCAAGTGGCGTGTCGCTTGTGTCGTCTTCTCCCAAAGCCAATGTGGTATCATTAATTTAAAATAAACAAACATTCAATGCAAAATTCACAAATCAAACACTCATTTCAATAAGTTCGATAAACTTTTGATGTATTTCTGCGAAAACTACAACTTGTAACGGTTTATTTCTTATTTTAATTTATATTTTTGCAACGACTTGATGTTATAAACACGCGTCTCGCATCAAATCGTTAAGTTAACTCGCCATTCATCTCAAATCCAGACTCACTCACTCAAATCCCATGATGATGACAACAAATATGGCGTCGTATATTTTCCAAATAGAAGTTTATATCGTCATCAATCTCCCTCTCGCCCATTTACAGTCTACTTATCATCTATCCTACTCTGACTAATGTACTAAGGTTAAGAGTTTTTTTTGTTTGCAATTTCATTTCACTCCACTCGGTTGTTGTTTTTTGCCTATAGACTTCGCAACATTTTATTGTTTCAGCAACATTGTGTATGAATTACTTCACTCAATGTTGTGGAAACAAGTAGGTGTTTTTGTTTGGTGTTGTGGTTGTTGATGACAAATTCGCCGTGTAGTGGGTTGCAAATCACTCACGGCGAGTGGCGCTTAGAGCTCACTTTACATTTGTACACAAACACACTCAGTTAGTTAAAGATTCATTGCAACAAAAGAGGGGCAGGTCAATTGAGCAAGAACTGTTCCATGCACCCAACACAAGTAACAAAAACAATAAAGGCCTTCTTCATAGTTTTTAACTCACTGATTGATGGCGGGGATTTTACTGTTTTATTTTTTTTTTTTATTAGATCGTTGGTGCTTGCCTTTAATTGTGTGCGATATTTTTGCAACTGCCAGCTGAACTTTATTTCTCTAGTTTTGTTTTGTTGTTTTTTTTTTTCCTTGGATGTGGAGGGGAGTTGAGTTGTATTTTTTGTTTTGTTGGTTTGTTTAGGTTTTTCACAGTTGGTAGGGTTGAGTGGGGTTGGATAGGAAAATCAACACAGCAAATAGAAGGAGAAACGAAATTTTTGTTTTTGCTTCAAGTTGTGAAAAAGTCTCAGCCAAAACACACAGCTACCCAACACCCAAGTGGTGGAATTTTTGAATAACATTATTTGATTTCATTTGCCTGAGTGTGTGTGTGTGAATGAGCGATTGGACTAACAATGGCGGGAAAAGAGAGATAGACAGTTAAGTAGAAGAGAAACATAGAGGCTGGGTTATTTGTCTTGTGACCGCCATCATTCATTTTTCCCTTTTGAATTTGTGTGGTGTTTGGCTGTTTTTTCCCCTACACATGCGATATGATGGTGTATTGTTGTTGCTACAAACGGTGTGCGGTGGTAAGTTTTAATGGCTGCTCTGAAGTGTTTATGGATGGTCACCGATGTGATGGCACGGAAGATTTTTCTTTCCAATTGGAAAAATTTATTTAAAAATGCTGTGAAAATTGAATGAAAAGTGTTTTGATCTTGTTTTAATTGTTTTTTTGTTCTTGTTTTGCTTTTTGTAAAAGGATGATTTTTTAATATCTAGAAAAGACGCCATTTTTTTTTGTGGATTAAATTATGTACCTTCAATTTAATTTAATTTCTATTTGTTTTAATAAAAGTGGGCTGTGGTAAAAATTGCATTGAGAACAAAAAAAGATATTTAATACCTTCTATCTTTGAGAAGAGAAGCCAAAACTTTTGCAGAAATTTAGCGTATTTGTTACTGATCAGACAAAATGATAGCATATGCTGTAAAATACGTGTCAAATAAGTGTACTTAATAAAACTGAAAATAGAGGTGGTAAGAGAAATTCAGAACTCCGAAAGAAGATTTAAAGATAGCAGACTGTCTGAAGAAAGCAATAAGAAATCGGCGCAATCTGAACCGATAAGAAAAAAATACGTTTGTACAAATCATCAAAACCGCTGTTGATTTGATTGCATTCGTTGTTAAAAATCGACCCGAATACAATATTGTCAATTTGACTAAGACGTGGTTGTAAAATCTAACACCAAATTGTAAAAATTACAACAATTGCTGTAGAAATGAAATCAGAAACAATAAAAAAACAACAATACCTATACTTAAATATTATTTCATTGTGATTTTCACAACTTTTTGCAGTCAAATTGAAATCTTCATTATCAAATCTACAACCATTTGCTGTCATTACACTGATCTACAAAATTAAACTTTTTTCAAAAAATAACATTTCTTTTTATTGAAATACCTACAGTGGATACAAATGATATTAAAATCACAACTTTTTGTTTTTTTAGATTTTTGGTTGTCTGACTGCATTGTTGACTGCATTCTTGTGAAATAAAGAAATTCGGTTGTCGTTTTTACATATCTTTGTACTTTAGATACTTTTATGTTACTAATTTGAGACATTTCGGATGTGGATTTTACAAATTCATAATAATGTAGAATCGACAACCAAAATTGACACAACGTTGTGAGTTCTTCAACAAGGAATTGCGATTTTTTTGTTGAAATTATGGCAAATCAATAAAATCGACAAGTTATTGTGATTTTGATTACAAATTCTGTTGAATATTTACAAATAAACAGTTAGTGGTTAATTTGATTTCAATACTTTTTGTGAAATGTACAGTCGAAATTTGTTTAGCTGTACGTTTGTGTATTTACTTTTTGTACTTACACCAAATAAACAAAATTAAAGGGAGCAATTTATTGCTGATTTCCTGCCTTCGTAAAATTGAACAAATTTCATCAAGCTCATGACCGCTAATTCCTATTCTTAAATAGGTATTGTTCTTTAATTGGCTTTATACATATCGTCAGCGGAAAGCAAAATTATTCTGACTCTATCATAGGATTAACAAAGGACTTGGAACAGTTTTGCTTTCCGTCGTGTCGATATGCATAAATATGCGCTAATAAAGCTGAAATAGGCCAAAAATATGCTCTAAAAAGTGATATAAGTACCTACCCCTGCAAATATAGGTATTCAGCAATATCAAAATATCCACAAATATGCCCTAACGAATAGAGTCCAAAAAGGGTTTAGTTTTGTTTGTGGAAAAGCAGCAAAAACAAAATAAGAGCTTATCAAACAAATATGAATAGGTACGTGTTAGCAATTGAAGTTTTCAATTTTGTATGTGTAAATCGTAGGAATAACAAAAAAAAGGCACTTATTGATACATTGTATTGTACCCTGAGAGTAACAATATTGTATGTAGATAAGCGATACAAAAATTTCAATAACCCAAGTTTGAGCCATATCAAAACCATAATTATAAAATTATACTAGCAGTAAAGCTAAAGTGGAATTTCTTCCATCAACTGACACTACATTTAGACTTGAATTGAACAAGATATGCCATAGGTAGTCAAAAACAACATACTTATACTAAAAATACCACTTTACTATATGATTATCTTTAAATAGGTGTGTACGAAACATTGATAAAACTATCAATTTACTATAAAAATGTACTTATTTTACTATGGGTGTAACCAATTCAGAGTATCTATTGGTTATGGTCGATAAAATCTTGTTGTCCTCACACAATCTTTTCTATATTAAAATCACTTTCAACATGAAATTCAAATTTAAATAATATTGTATCCAGTTGACTTGACTCAAACAACTTGAACATTAATACATACTGATACAACAGCTATAGTTGCTGGCCAATTATATATTTGCACAAATTTCATACTATAAGAAAACCAACTACATTATAACACATGTGGTAAACAGAAGGTTTATTTGTCTTGTTTCTTAAAAAACCATCATAAATGATTATTGCCCTTGAATTACTTAATATTACGCAATAATGCCCTATTGAACATTTTGCATGTTTTTTTAAGGGTCATTTAAAGACTACAAACCTACCTACAAAAAAAAAGAACAAGAGTATTATCCTTCACCCTTGTAGCGCGTAAAAAATTGAAGGTCATTTAGGTAGGTATAGCTATTTTTTCTCAGTAAATTTTAGCAAAGCATTGAAGTACCAACTATAACATCATTTATTTTTTTTATGAATACAAGAATATGCGAAATATTTGTCGTCCAGCTTTCTCTTCCTTTATTTTCGATTTTTCAGAAAAAAAAAAAAAAAAAAACTCTTCAACCGAATACCAAAACTGTGCTGATGGTCGTCCTTCAAGGCATATTTGGATTTTTTTTTTTGTACCTACCTGCCTTTTTTATTCTGTATCTTTTATTTAGGTATCATTTATCTTCTGAAAAAAATCAACATGTATCTCAATCATATGCACACTAAATAAGAACTCGTATTTTTTAAAACTCAACGAAGTCAGAAAAAAAACTTACAAAGAAAAAACAAAAACAACATTTCATCTTAATCACGTTTTTTTGTGTTTTTTTTTTCTTATTTTGGGTCCCCACACAACTTAATAATATAATAACCAAAACACTCCCCAAATATGTTTATTCCAGGCTATTTCACGGTGCCGCTATACTGTTTATACCTATGATAAAGATATTAATTCTTTTTCTGTTTCTTTTTTTTTATTTTCTATATTCAAGAGCGGGAGGGCTTATTTAGTTTTTTTTTATTATTTTAACAAAAACTTTATTCATAAGGGTTTTTCTGTATCTTTTAAGTAATATGAGAAACATAAATGAGGAACAAAAAAAAAAATGGGTTCAGATTTTTCGGAATTAGGAGAGAGATGTGAACCGTTTTTTTCTTTTGGTCTTTTTTTTTATCATATCGTCGAATCTAAGCTTAAATGAACAAATACCGCCGTTCGTTGTGGCCATATCGACATTATCATGACAGTTGGTCGGTCCAGTGATGTTTTGTTTGTTTTAGTTTTGATTGAAACGGATTTGTTTGTACGCTCGTCACGTAAGCGTTATAATCATGATGAGGACAAAATTTATTTTCACTGATTGGAGAGATTTTTTAGAAAACTCATACCAAAGCTGTTTTTGGTATAAAGTCAGACGGTGTTGCTTGTTGAATTGAAATTTTTTTTTTTCAAATTTTGTCCATTCGAAGAAAAAAGTAGCTGGCACAATGTCGAAGTTTGACGATTTGTTGGCTTATCTGTTGTATAAAATCAAGTAGCTACTAACTGGAAACATAACCGTTAAAGACGAATTTGATCTAGGTACCCCGTACATATGTAATGATGCATTCCAAGAATTTTTTTTAAATAACGGTACATGAACTCCCTATAGCTGTTTTTGTAAAGAACAAACCAGTGCGTCAGAACTGGTAGCTGTTTTATGGCTGAGTTGTAATTTTGTTGATTTAATCCGCCAAACGAACAACAATTTAAGCTTGAAAAAAACTAAGATTTTATAAAAATTATGTATGGCCATTTTGTTTTCCTACAATTTTAGTGTAAGACCATTTCTGTGAGTCAATAATTTCTAACAACAAAAACAACATTTTTTTTGGCTATATGCACCCGCCGGCAATTCTTTTGTGGAATTTTTTTTTAACCATAGAACTTATTTCAACAAGACGCAGCTTATTTTGAGACAGAAAATTCGTCGAAAATTTTAAGACCTATTGCGGTAAGTTCTGGAAATAATGATGGAATACGTCATTTGTATATAATCAGACCCAAAGGGTTTAAAAATTCAAAATTGCAGCACATCAGGTTATATTTGTGTTGCGCAATTTTCATGTGTATTTAATTTTAAAATTATGATTCCTGCCAAAAAAATGCAAGCCAATTTTTTCAAAAATATTTCATATTCCAATTCATAACAAAATAAAATGCACTACTGGGTCGCACGTACTTGCTCTTAGGGTCAAATTTGGAGTTTATGCTCAAATTCTTATATAAAGTTTTTAAAAATAAATAATTTTATAATAAATTTTTAAAAATGACTAAAATTACTTAAACAACTTCTTAAATTGTTTTGAGCTCCAAACTAAGTATGCCATTTGTTTTTGTTGAGAAAGGTACCTACATCATTGCTTACATAAAGATAAGTTTTTAGATTTTTTTTTTTTTTGAAAAATCGTACGAACAGTTTTTTAAAAAAACTACATATTTAAAAATTAAAGAAATTGAAATGATGTTTCAAAAAAAAAAATTGGTAGGTATGCCATTTTTAATATATTATTTTTCGACATCTAAAAACTAAATTTTATATTTTTAACTGACCATATAATCGAAAAAAATAATTTTCAAAAAAAAACCAAAAGCTAAAATTTTCAATCAATGTTAATATCTACATAATAGCCTTGGACTACATGAGCAAGTTCGTGTGATCCAGTAGTGCATTTTATTTTTTAAATCATTCTTTTGCCCTGTATACCTAAATCTTATACTATTTGCATCAAGCTATGTTTCATATGAAAACACTGTGCCCATCCTTCTGGCAACCAACCAACTATAAGAAATCACCAAACCGCAGCTCATTTTTAATTAAAAATATGTTCAATTTTGTGTTTTTTTTGTTTTGTTTTTAAAATTTATCACAATAATTCTACTCTCTGCTTAATGTCCTTGCTGCTTGCAAATAAAATATTCCCTAAAGATTCTTTTATATATACTTTATTTCGTTGGTTTTAACATTTAAGTGAAAATAACATTTCAAAGGATTAAAAGATATTTTCTCAAAATGTGCGGTGAAGGATTTAATTATATTTCTTCTTCTTCTTCTTCTACAAAATAAAAAAAAAAAGAAAACACATGAAAAACAAGCTGAAAAAAACATTAAATGCAAAAACATGCTGCTTCAAAATATAGTATAAACAGAGTCAAACCATACACAAATTTTAAAATTCAGCAAATTGCACAATTTACCATCACGCGCGCGGTCTTTCCTTTTATTCTGGTACAATTGTGATATGGTATATCGCTCTGCCAATGGATTGTATATCGTTGTATCTTTTATAATTAAACCAAAAGCAATTTTTATACTTGGTTATAGAGGGTATATGGTTATATAGTATAGAACTTTTGTATATGTAAACATATTTAACTCAAAATGAAACAAAAAAAAAAAGAAAAAAAGAAGAAAATCCTTAAGTTCCTCGTGTTATCCTGTGGTACAGCCAGTATACTGCCGTTCATTCCCCTAAAACTTTCATCTAACACAGAGAGAATTTTCAGGCAAAACGGCAGCAAAACAAACAAAAAAAAAAAAACATAGATTTTCTTCTCATACAACACTTCATCCAATTCTCGAGTGTTTTATTTATTCAGCATAATTTGTCTGCGTGCTGCTGCTGCTGCTGTTTCTAGTTTTTGAATCCTTATCCACCTCCTCCCCACCCCCTGTGTGTCTAAACCTCTTCTTCATATTCAACTGTATGGCATGCACAAGCATTCGTCGTCGTCGTCCTAGTTCTCTACAAAAGGTACTCCTCTGGAAAATGTTGAATTCCTATGGAAGATGATGATAATGATGACGATGATCATCATGATGATTGTATAAAGTTCAACTATTGTAGATGTATTTCCATATAAGGATATAGCTATACAGAATATAGAATAATATAGCTGTACTATATGCATTGCACATGAGAAAACCTAAGATGTATTCTTCTAACATTTGAAATGAGAAAAGGAGCAGGAGGCGATAGCAATATAGCAACAGATCCTAGTTATAGCAAAAAATGAGAGGAGAAAAAGAGAGGGAGGGAGGGAGAGAGAGATCGCTCGCCTCCTAGACAACCATACTAGAGAAAAACTTCTTTTTTTTTTTCTTCTATATAAATTATCCTTGCGAGAATCCTTATTTATGGGACGATGTGCAATTTTCATTTTATCACACAAAAGCTAAGCTTTCACATTCTCATATACACTTTTCGAGTGCAGATTCGAGTTGGATTTGAGTTTGTGTGTTGTTTTTTTTTTTTCATCTGTTTTATTATATTTTGTTCATTTATCCTCATTCTTCTTCTTTTATTTGATTTTTTTTTTTTTTTGTTATTATCAACACACACTCGTAATATTCATTTTTTGTATATTCATAGTTTCCACTTAAATACGGAAGAGTGGAGAAAAAAATAAATCCTAACAATGAATGTATTTCTGCATATTATAGAGTTTCGGAAGGATAAATTGGGTGATGTTCCATATAAAGGATTCTATACTATTTATTATGGGTATGGGTATAGTTATGATGGGAAGAAAACAAATCTCCTTTCTAATATGAAATATATCCTTTTTTCGTTTTCGTATAGTCGTATATAGCTCGAAGGACGTGTTTCTTTGGTATTTCAGAGGTATATCTTTACTTTACTTCGTCACAATTTACTTTAGTTAAAAATAAACAACACAAGGATGTGATCTTGTATTTTTTTTTCTCTGTTTGCATGTACCTAAGCTGATATACTATATATCAACCTGCCGTCTCATTCGTATAAGAAACAAGGAAAATACATCAGAAGAAATTTGATAATCGTAGGTAGGTGCGGTAGGTATAGAAAGTTTTACTATACAAAAAAGCTTATTGGGTTTGAATTTTAATTAGCTTGATTAGGCATGCATAATCATGTCTCACAGGACGCAACAAAAAAACAAGGACTTTATTTGTCTAGGTTTTGTTGAAAAGGGGAATGCATGGATGCTCTGTTTGCACAGTTCTGCGGTTGGAAAGTTTTTGCGCGTGGGATTACGAGGTTAGTGTGGGTTTTGGTTTAGAAGAAATATTGGAAGGAGTTGAGACTTGGTGAAGTTTGTCTTGTTGCAAGAGGATATTTACTTTGGTGGTGAATTTAAGATTGTTTATTTTATCATAAAAATAATATTTAAAACTCCGTTGATATGGACTTTTGTCAATTGTCTAAAGATATTAAATGGATTTTTTCACTATTTGGCACAATTTTAAAATGAACTTGGTTGTAACATGCTGATTGAAAAGGCTCTGACGTAACCTGACAGCGACAGGTTAGGTTACTACCATACCTATAGCAAAACCTGGTAGACGTTGTCTTGGCACACCATCTACTAGTGAGTTAAAAAAAATAATGGTGATCAGAAAGCTGTACCTACCTTTCGAAGTCTTTCAATCTCAAACACACATTTCTCCTAATATGCAGTACCTACCTACAATTGAAAAAAACAGACATCTGACCCAATAGCCAATCGCACTAATACCATTATGCCAAAGGTACTACAATTTTTGGCATGCATCAGGACCACAGCTGTAAGAGACTGCAGTCAATTGGTAATGCGGTCAATTCAGTTGCAGTTAATTGCCTTTAATTAACTGCATGTTAATACTGCTATTATAAGTACTTTAACTGCAAAAAAAAAACAGTTAGAAGTCAGTACTAAAATCCTGAATGAACAGTTAATGAAAGCAGTTTATTGACTAAAATTTAATTAACTGCAGTACTTTTTTACTATGGTTTTAGCCTTTTAGTCAATAGAAAGTTATTCTTTTAGCTTAAAATTACTTTCAGAGCTCCATATTCCTGCAAGAAAGTGTCATGGAAGTGTGACAGTACACCTGACTAAAAAATTTTAAACATAATAGTATAAAAAGTTTCACTTGACTGGAAGACTAAAACGGCAATCAAAAAGTACCTACTGCTGTTAATTAAATTGTAGTAATTTATTTATAGAAGAATAGAAAAACGGCTTCACAGACAGAAAAAATCAGCCTGGGAGAAGAACCTAATCTGTGAAATAGAGAGCAGCCGAGAGCGAGGTCCGCACCAGGCGCGGAAGTTCTACCAATCCGTCCGAAACATGACGCAGTACACACCACGCTGCACATACTGCAAGGACGGAGAGGGAAATCTGATCACCGATCCACAAAGCATACTGGAGCGATGGGAAGTGTACTTTAATGAATTGCTAAATGGTCAGCTCACAGCAGAAGTGGAGGCTCCACTACTTCAAGATGAACACCCTATGCTACCGCCACCAAGCATAGAAGACGTTGAGAAGGCTATAGGACGGCTCAAGAAAAACAAAGCCCCGGGAGCCGATGGCATACCAGCCGAATTATTCCACCACGGCGGGCCAGCCTTACGACAAGCAATTCATGACATCATAGTGCACGTATGGGAGCATGAAGAAATGCCAGAAGATTGGCGAAAAGGTATTATATGCCCCATACATAAGAAGGGAGATGTCACAACGTGCAGCAATTATAGAGGTATCACGTTGTTGAGTACCGCCTATAAGATACTCTCCTCTATCCTACAAGACCGGATAGCCCCATACGCTAAAACCATCATCGGAAACTATCAGTGTGGTTTCATTCCAGGCAAATCAACAACTGATCAGATTTTTACCCTTAGGCAGGCGATGGAAAAATGTCTAGAATTTAACATCCCAACATACCATCTGTTTATAGACTTTAAAGCCGCCTATGATAGCATAGCCAGGGTAGAACTTTACAAAGCCATGAGAGAATTCGGCATCCCAAATAAATTGACACGACTATGTAGGTTGACCATGACCAACGTAACAAGCCAAGTTAAAATAGCCGGATTGCTATCCAGACCAATCAACATCTTTAATGGACTCCGACAAGGGGATGGTTTGGCCTGCCTCCTCTTCAACCTGGCGTTGGAGAAAGCAATCCGTGACTCTGGCACGGCAACAAGAGGGACCATCGTCAACAGGTCCAGCCAGATACTGGCTTACGCAGACGACATCGACATCATCGGAAGAACCGAACAAGCTGTACACGATTCCTTCATCCAGATCGAGCAGGCGGCACAAAATCTGGGGCTGCACATTAGTGAAGGTAAAACAAAGTACATGGTGGCGTCGAATGCGAGAAGAACAGTTGGTCAAACAATCAAGGTAGCGGAGCACGAATTTGAAGTGGTGCAATCCTTTAAATACCTTGGGTCGACAGTAGCAGCCGATAACAACATAGAAGAAGAAATACGCGGGCGGCTTCTCAAATCCAACAGAGCCTACTACAGTCTGTCAAAGCTATTCAAATCCAGAAATCTAACCATAACTTCAAAACTGCTGCTGTACAGGACCATGGTCCTGCCAGTACTCATGTATGGATCCGAGACTTGGGTGCTTAGCAAAAGGCACTGTGACCTCTTAGCCGCGTTCGAGAGAAAAGTCTTACGGAGAATTGTTGGCCCCATATGTGAGGAAGGACGATTCCGGAGACGGTACAATCATGAGTTGTACGCAATCTACCTTGAAGCAGACATAGTGACAAAAATTAAGCTCGGTAGACTCCGGTGGGGAGGGCACCTAGCTCGTATGAGCGAAGAGGAACCTGCTCGGAAAGTCTTTTGCGGTACATTCTATGGTAGACGGCAGCGTGGTAGACCATGCTTGCGCTGGAGAGATGGCGTAGACCAGGACGCCCAAAGCCTTGGGGTGCGCAACTGGATGGCGTTGGCTCGAGACCGGGATAGGTGGAGAGACTTGTTGAAAGAGGCCAGGACCGGACCCCGGTTGTCGAGCCGATGATGATGATGAATTTTACCTACTGCCTACTGATTGTAATTTTACAGTCAAAGTACTTTTTGTAAGTTAAAAGACTTAAGAAATTGAGTCTTTTTAGTTAATGAACTGCAATACCGAAAAGACTGCAGTTTTTTCAACTCTGTCAGGACAGGATAGCTCGTAAATCAAAAATCTGCTATTAACCCAATGGTAGTTTGATGAATTTTAACGGTAGGAAAGTCTAATTTCGAGATTTTTGAGGTTGGTTCTCTTGAAACAGTAAAATCTACCAATGAAATTCTAAAACATTGGCTTTCTTATTTCCAAAATGAGTTATGCTTGAAATCATCCGCAATAAAACTGAACACAACTGCCGCAAGAGTTTCTAATAGTCCCTAAACAATTCCCTGCATTTAATAATTGAGTATAGGTTAATCCCCAAAAACGACTGAATCTGTCCAATACCAAAAAAAAAAAAAAACATAGCGAAAAAGTCCGTTTTCGTACTTCGTAGTCTGAACCTGGCCTAAACCGTACGTACCGCTTCATTATCAGTCCATCTGTCATGCAAACCTTTCTAAATTACTTAAACAGTATACCTACCATTTATCTCTTCCAAGTATCAATGGACCACTTAAAAATATTCTTCATTCAAATTCCAAGCAACACTTTCAACTTATACAGTACAGAAAGATACAAGATCAAATCATCAAAATGACTCAGCATCAATGCATTTATTGTAGATATTATCCAATTAGACAACCCACTTCCTGGTTAAAATTGCATTAATTATTCAACACCTTCGCTTCTATATCAACTCCATAGAATCAACAACAACAAGAACAACAAAAATCCAAATCCTTTTTGCTTACTGGTTGATGCCAATTAATAGCACATTGCTATAGGGGTATTAGAAACAGAAAGATGCATTTGCTGAGATTTTCTATCCACCACACAAACTTTTTTCAAAGAAAAATAAACCTCCTAGAGCAGAAAAAAAGAAAAAAAGAAAATGTCTGCTTTGTTCATATCAAGATGACTCCTTCCTCCTTTCATGGCATGATGGGGTTGCCTTTTCAATGCAATGCACTGCACTGCACTGCACCTTTTAGATACTTTTTGTTTGTTCGTTTGTTTGTTTGAATCTCCTCTCCTCAAGTCCTGGAAATGAACGAAAGGGGCCAAAAGAAAAAAATAGTAAAACGGCAAACAGCGCTTTGTGACACTGTACATCAAATTGATTTTATCTATGAGAAGTTTTCAATGTGTTTTGGTATTTTTTTTTGTCTTTGGTGCACTCTATCGACCTGTCGCCTGTCGTTGTTTTTGTTTTTTTAGTTTGTATCAAGATACCTCTATATGCAAAAGAGCAAAAGACAAAATGCATGGAATTGTATACGATTTTCCATGATATTGTGTTGTTGTTTCTGGGATTTGAACGTTATGCAATTTTTTGAAGGCATAGTTTGTCCCATGCTATATGTCGTCGTTGTTGTCGACGACGACGACGACGATGTCCGTGATTCGGTGACTGCATGAATAGTTAACCAACTTTGCGACAACCACGACAACTACCTTAATATCATACACATACACTTTTACATATACCTATGACACACAATGCACAAAAAAAGGCTCGTGCGATGAGAATGGAAAACGATGACGACGACCACCAACCAAAAAGGTTACAAAGTCTTTTGTTTTTATTTTTTTTTTTATTTTTTTCGGTAGGTAACCGTTTTCGTGACAACTTTTATAAGAAACAGGAACGAAATAATCTGAAGAGAGAGAGTTTAACAAAAAAAAAAAAAAAAAATGTCTCCATGAGGACAACAAAAAAAATCTAACAAAAAAAAAATGCATTGTTTCAAGCAAAGATTTAAAAGTATCTATGAAGTAGGTTTACCCCGAAGTATACCTTCCTATCGGTATCTATCGATTTAGAAAGCTAACTACCATCGTCGAATATTACCTACCTATATGAAGTTTTCTTGGAGTTTACCTACTTAGTCACCATTTGTTGGTTTGTCCTCTCAAAACCAGTGACATTATAAATGCATGATCTGTAAACCCATTTTTTTGTTTTTCAGTTTGTATCTTTAAGATATTTGCCTTATGTGTATACTTACTAAAGTCAGTTTTTTTTACCAATGACGACGACAGTTATTTGCACATTTTTTTTTTTTTTGGGAAAGGGGAGTCGATATAGCCTGGTCTGATGATGCCTGCATGATGCCTTATTGTTGGTCTTAAATGGTGCAGATAGATTTCATGCACTGTAGGTTTTTTTTTTTTGTTTTGTTTTTTTGTGTGATGTTGTTCATTTGGTGAAGATCGAATCATGACATCTTTTTCGTGCTCTGCCAAATGAGATATGGACAACATGACACGATATTTTTTGCCTTCCTCATATACTAAAAGTCGACAACGATATAGCAACAACGGACGCCTTTCGACAAACCAACAAAAAAAAAAAATGAAAAAAATAAGAAAGTATCTACGGGATACTTTTTATTTTTTTTTTCCAAAGGGAGAGCCATACACCATGATTTGAAAATGCTGCTGGTAGTCATCATTATCATCATCATAGTCATAATCATGCTAAATCTGTGTGTGCCAACAGTTTTTGCCAATTGAAATTCTAAGGGATACTTCGATGGAATAGGTACCCCCTTCAAATTGAGTATAAGAGTTGAATTATTTTTCACATAATTTAATATTTTTATCATTTTCATGGATCATTTGTAAAATTTTGTGTTGAAAGTACAAAACACTTTTTGTTGGTAATTGTACAAGAATTTAAGTAAACTTTTTTGGAAAGAGGGGGAAACCAGTGTGAACACTATTGATTTGCTTTGAATTTCTTCAGGAAATATCTTTTATTTGAGTTTTTTTTCCTAGAAAATTAAGTTATAAATAAAACTTAATAGATCACAGATATAAGTAAAGTATTTTTGAACCTATTAAAATAGCCTCAAGCTTTTTCATAATAACTTCTATACTAATATCGTGAGCAAAGAGTTCTCGTAAATCTTTGTGGAAATTACTTCATTTACTTCGGTTCATTTTGATTGGCATAAAGTAACAGTAGACAAAGGTTTAAGATAAGAAATCAAATAAGCTAGGAATTGAAGTACTGCAATATTTTGGTATTTGTATTTACTTCCATAACCACTACGTCAATGTCAATATATTTTTGAATACATTTTTTGTAGATAATATTTTACCCAACACTTGGTAATTCACTTCGAGGTTATGTTTTTCGGGCTTATGTCGGTTACTAGGAGCATGGGCCTTTTGTTCCTGGATACTTAAGGAAAGGGGTCGTTAGGGTTTCAAAATATTATAGTCTTCAATTGACTCGTCCTCGAGAGCACAATACTTCTTTTCTGCTATAAAGTCTATAAGACCTTTTTCTTTCGACAGGAGAGATAAATGTACGAAAAGTGGATTGGCCCATTATAATTCTCTCACTAGTATCGCAAAAGCGCTGACCGTGAATCGGGTCCTTATCGTAATTCTTGGTCATCTAGGTGGTACGTATAAGCTTCCGCTAGACCAATTTATCCCATCGTTCTTCCTGAAGAGTTTTTACATAAGCTTAGTGTCTCAGCAAGGTATCCCGGTTTCGGTACCAGTTCCTATAATATTTCCACATTCAACCTATCAATTTTATTTCAATTGACAACAGCAAGCATCATTTTCAGTAATCAAAACTTTTATTAATTGAATAATATTATATTGAATTTTTATTTTTATCAATTATCAAGTGATAGCTGACAATCGCTATAAGGGCTTACGTTTTTTTTTTGATATTCACTAGAAAAAGGGATAAACGGAAGGCGGGTGGTGAAAATTATCAGATTGGTGATGTTCTTGACTCGCTGAAGTCGCTGAAATTTGTTTGAAATACAGAGCAGTTGTTAAAGAACACTTCTAAACAACTAAATCAGCTGTATTATCTTTAAAAATGGTAGTTGCTTGGTCTTTTTTAGATTCAAAAGAAGTGCTAGAAGTCTTAAGATTTTAACTCAAAATATCAGCACATATTTCGCCTAAAGAAGTGCACTGCTGATAGAACTTTTGTTCAGCAAAATTCTTTTTCTTTAGCTAAAGACTTTCAAAGAATTTCATTCTATCAATGTTTGCTAACATTAATAACAAACCCATCAAAGAAGTCATATAAAACTAGAAAATTAGCTGTTTTTTTTTTCATTTTAAAAATTCTTTAAAATACACTTTAGCGGCGACATAACAAAATTGTTCATACACTATTGCAGAAGCCTTAAGGACTATAATTCTTCAAATTTTAATAACAATAGTTCTCCAAGAGGTATAGAAACAACATTTGGGTTTTTCAAATTATACCATATTTTGATTATGAACAAACAGGTGATGCATCAAAAAAAGCTGTTAATTGTGTTCCACTTTTTGTGAGAAATAAAAATGTTTGATTTCTTTTGTGGTTTGACGGTTTATTTTTATAATTAAGATTTTTATCGAAACATGCTAATTATGAGCTAAATTGTTGTGTGCCTATTCAAATTTCCTTAAATACATAAAATTATTATTCTCCATTATATATTTAAAACACGGAACTAAAAAAAACTAACATCAAAAAACAAAAAAAAAAAAAAAACCAACAACCTCTTAATTAACAACAACAAGAGTGTTTGTTGTTCTTTTGTTAGATTTTATTATGTCGATTAGATTGTCCCGGATATGACGGAACACTATTATACGTATAGCCCCAGCTACCCTATGTTTATAATTTCTTACTTTATTTTCTTCATCAACACATTATAAGCAATTCAAAATGACCTTTTATAATATGCCCACGTATTTTATAAATAAAACTAAAAACTTCTAAGAAATCGAAAAAATGGTTAAGGTTCAAGTAGCTAGCATTCGGCTTGGTTGTAAAATAGTTGTAAAACCGAAATTTTTTTTTTTTTTTTTATTTATTTATTTATATTATTCAGTGTTAATTTCGGAAAGTCACATAAATAAAAGGCGTCTTGTCTACCTAAACAAAAAAATAAACCCAAACAAAAGTCAATAATAAATCTTTTGGAAATAAAATTAATTTTAAACTTTTCAAACAGATACGAAAAAGCTTTATTCGATAAGAAAATGGAAATGGCTGGATGTTGGAGAAAGAAAGTTCCGGTATTGAATTTTCTTGTTAAATGTTAATTTTCTTTTTTCATCAGTGAGGTTCTCTGATGTTTAATATTGTGAGATAGTACTACCTATAGAGAAGTCCCTCTTTTATGATAATTAAAATAGCATCCGGAAAAGTGGCATAGATTTATTTATATTTTTTCTATTTATTATTTTTTTTTTTTGTTGTTTGGGATAAAAAGTTTTTGTAGAATAATATATCATATCATATGTTGTTGTTATTGAAGTCAAAAAGGTATGTAAATATTATTCATCATTCAAAAAAAAATCTAAAAAATTGATAAATTTTGAAGAGGTGCAACCTGGAAACTATTATAGCAACGTAGACAATTTTGAGCTCAAAATTTGTCAAATAGAGTTTTTTTTTAACTCTTAAGTACATAATTGTAACTTAGAATTAATTCTTCATGGTAAAATTTACCAAAAACTTCAAAATCGTTGAAAATTTCATGGTTTTTAGCGTTTTTGACCATGTTGCGTCACGAAATTTTGTTGGCAAACCTCATATTCGAATTTAGCAACTCCCAAAACATAAAGTATGAGAGAAATTACATAAAACTACCTCAAGACTTTCTTGATAAAAATACAATTTAACTGGATTATAAGGATTCCTGAGATTTTTGGACTTAGGTAGGTACTTACCAGAATGTGTTGAAACAAGGATCGTTATGCTGCCTAAGAAAGTCATATCGGAGCTTTCTTAAAAAAAAAAACAGATAGAACCTCCATTGGATCTTGTTTTGAGACCTTAGACAAAAATTATGGGCCCTTATTTACTAGAATATTTTTAAATTGTATTAATTTATGACACTACACTACCACATTTTAACCATATTTTGTATTGTGCTTGCTGGTGAGTATCTTGATTTTATAGATAGAGAGAGGGTTAAAATGAGACAAGGAGAAAGAGCGAAATGATAGGAAGGGAGAAGGAGACAAAGAAAGAGAGAGAGAGTGAGAAAAAGATGGAAGCAACAAGAGCATATTGAATCGCAAGTAGCAGACTTCTTAAAAAAAGAATCAGACCATGCCCCAAAATCAATATGGCCGACTTTGACACACGCATGCGTGTAATATGGGGGCCATCAGCTCTATGTTAAAAATGTTAAAACATACCTCAAATTGGAAACTATTGGCATTGGTGCCCTCAAACCTGCACCACAGTTCTCATTGAATTATTTAAATGGCGACGATAATTAATACACAAGTCTTAACAAATTGGTAGATGTTATCAATTTTCATTAGATAAATCCACATAAATCCCAGGAAAAAAATTCGGAACAAATCGATTGTAGCAAACGAAAAAAGTGCCCAAACGACTTATTCGTTTGCTGGACAATTTTTAGGCTGCGTTTGCAGCAAATTTGTAAATTCGTTTGTGTTTATTACTTTTTGCAAAAGATACAAACAAAAGTTCAGCGTAACTTCTGTGTTCAAACCGTCCACCTCTCACTTACGAAGCGAGTATCTTGTCATTCCGCCACGAACCTTATAATCTATGATCGGTGTAGAATGCATATTAGCAAAATAAGAGAACGAATCGTTTGCGTCAAACGACTTTTCATTTGTTGGACAATATTTTTTTTTACTTCAATTCCGTTTGCAGCAAACTCTTAAATTCGTTTCGGCTAAACAATTTATGAGCGTGAAATAATTCATAGCATAGAATGCAACACCACTGCCACTGCATTTGTTGTAAATGAATTATATATTTACACCAAGAGTGAAGTTCTTTGCCACAAACTACTTTCTGGAGAGGTTCTTCACAAACTGTTCATTCGTTTGCTTTGCAGCAAATGGTTTTCATTTAATTCAAAAATTAGCCGCAAACGAAAAAAAAATAAATTATTTCTATGAGTGCAACTATGAATTTGATAGCATAGTTTTTGTGGCTATTGAGAGTGACTTACCAACAAAACTACCTACTGGCAGGTTTGAGTACTGGAGAGTCACTTGTCCGTCGGCCGTGCTCTTCTTGAATTTAGTTCGGATGATCTCCATTTCTCCATCTTCATTAACTGAAACGATTTCCCTCCTTCAGCTTTTAATGTTTACTACATGCTAATGCCAAGAAACGGCTGTTGAAAATAATTAAGTGTAGCAAAGTCTTAAAGAACTATTTATGTGTCAAAACTACAGCCTTTAAACTACTATACTTAGGTACAGTGATTGTTTTTTTGTTCTAAACATTTCTTCAGATGTTTGAAGTGAACAAAACATTTTTATGATTTTATTCTATCAGTAAAAAATATTTAAATTTCTATAAATAGCTGTAAATTATATTGAATAACTGTGGTCTATAAAACATGAATTTTTATTACAACCACAAACAATTTATTTTGGACATTGTCAGACAGCTCTGAACATTTATTGCCAATCAACTATTAAATATTCTCTATAGAAACAACAACAAAAAATCTTGACACCCTATCAAAAACAAAAACAAAAAAAAACAAAGCATGTCCTCCCACAACAATTAAAAAATCATTTCACGTATCAAGCTTTTTCAAACGGCAATGCAGTCAATCTTCTTTCAGATGAAGAGTAAAACCAAAAAAAAAAAAAAAACACAAAAATTTAAAAATCATTATTCAAAAAACGTTTTTCTTATACTGCGCGTGAAGTGTAAAACAACGAATTTTTGTTGACTATTTGTCACACAATATATCCACTCTTCTGCAGAGACTATCAGAGAGAGGCATTTATTTAATGCCCGACATAGATTAAGTATTGTCTCCGCCACATTGCCGACGAACGACGCCAAAGTTGTTGCTGTCGTCTCCCCCAAAAATAGGCTCCTTTATGTATGTATATGAATGAAAAACATGTGAAACATCGAACATCGAAAAACCATCTTTTCTATAGATGCAAAATGCTATATAAAACGGGGAAGGGGGGGGGGGGCAGAGGGTAATTCGAGGGCTGGGAATTGTCGTCGCCTCATTCCCGGCGGAAAGGCAATTGCAAAGTCCAAAAATTGCCTCTTCGACCTCTTGAATAATAAATCATTACTTAATAACTGGGTGCGACAACGATGGCAAATATGTGTATTCCCCAAACGAAATTTTTGGGGATGCATAGAAGAGTGTATGGCATATATAGAGTGTGACCGACCCTGAATAGTGCCAAAGGGAGGAGAAGATTTCAAGAGAAGGGTGGCCAACAATAAACACGGACTAAAATGGCAGTATAGTTGGGTATGTTTCTATGACGATGTGATTGTGGGAGAGTTCTTATTGTAAACGAAACCAAATGGAATAAGTGTGACCAGATTAGTAAGATTAAGTTAATTTCTTAATATTTTTTTTATTAATTTTCGAGGAAAGTCCTCTAAAATTAACTTGAAAAAATGACACCTTAATGAAAAGACTGATGATGGGATTCTGAATTGATTATGTAGGTATTGAGGTCTCAAAGCCTCATATGGAAATAGGTTTGGTTCAAGAATAAGAGAGTACCTAATCTTAACATAAAAACGGTCGAAATCATAAGAAACTTAAGCTTCGGAGACATATTTACAACCTTCCTACTCTTTCATTTAAAAAAAAGTCATTCATCCCTATTAAAGAATCCGACGAATGCATTGCGCCGGAATTCGCAGATATTTCAGCCATATTTTCTCCTGTATAGAACTCGCAGGCGAGGAAGTGTGTTACTGGAAATGGTAATGTAGTTCATCATATTGATAATATAGTTCATCCAGCAAGCTCATAGTTCCTTTAAATGCGAACGTTAACCCAGCAAATCACACTGACTTTCCGGGAGTAAAGTATTTCGAATTTTATAATATAGGCATGATTAACTTTTCTTCTTCAAAAAAAAAACTAAATGGTCACACTAATAAGTCTCTAGCAAGTTCTGATATATTCTGTGATGGTATTTTGGAGCAGCAAACCAGAACATGAAAGGTTCATTATTGCACAATCAAAAAATTATGAAATAGAAAATGGGAAGCCCTTTGCTCTCTCCTATTTTCCCATTCTCTCTCTCTTTCTCTCTATCTCGCTCCTAAAATGTTTTCTAGCGCTGCAACAGGCTATACTCGTATGAATGAATTTTTTGTGTGACTATCCCTGTAATCACCATCAGAATCAAAACCTAAATTACATGACCAATTTTTTTTTTTTGTTTGCCTATAGTACATCGTCCACCATAAGAGAGAGAGAGTCCTTTTTAGTCATGAAACGAGAGCGACAGACCTTCCCTTTAATTTTGTACATCCGCGCCGTGTGCCTTCAATATGATGCTTCCTTGTAAATTTTAACTTTGCTAAAGCGCCATATAAACTCTGGCATATGCAAATATTTAACAAAAACAAACGAACAAAAAAAAACAACAACAAACATTTATATCTAGATATTTATATATGTATGTATGGTGCAAGGACAAACAACAAACACTATACGGGAACACTTTATGATTGCCATGATGCGGTATAAAAGGAAAGGAAATGAGAGAATTGCCCAGTGTACCTACATATATGTATAGAAGGACATATTCATAGCAGGCTCAGGCAAAAAGGGTAGCAAAAGGCGGTAATCGATGTGTGAAATAAACAAAAGCGGACATAATTATCGAGTTATCGCGCGCCTGACCATATTTATGATCCTTTTGGCATTATTTCTGTATCATCTGTAGAGCTTCCATGTATAAATTTTCCGAGACCGAATCCAGCCAGGCTCTTTATAGTATAGAGGTATCTAGATAGATGTTGTATATGTTGTGTGCTCAGTGCCGATAGGATGTTCGAATATTTTGCATTGGTGTTTTTTTTTTTATTTTTGGGGGGCTTTTTTTGGTTTGGGTCAAGATATGGAAGAGGTGGAGTAGCAGCAGCAGCAGTATTGGAGATATTGGATAAAGGATAAGCAATATAAGGCCTCACAACAACGACAAAAAAAAACAAAAACAAAGGACACCAATATAAAGCACAGAGGGCAATGACGATGATGGTATAGGAAAAAGCCAGAGTGCACCATCGACAGCCGTCGGTCGGTCGGACGATGACTCGATATATCCTCGATGGCGCAACAACAATATAAAAATCTGGTGCCACAAATATTCTCCACCAGCACCATTCTCATCACAGAAGATAGATACATTTAGTTTGTGTTTGTGTGTATTTTTTTTTTTTTTTTTGTTTTAACTTTTGAATTCAAAATAAAAAAGATACAAAGATTCATTTTTTTGTATTTTTTTTTTGTGAGTTGAAAAATGTTGCAAATAAAATATATGCGCTGCCGAGCTGCGCCATCTCTCTATTATAAAGATATAAAATCACACGCGAAATATGATGTACCACTGCAGTATTGGAGGACACTTTTTTACCTCCTCTCTATATGTAGAATTTTTCTTTTTTTGTTTGTTTTGATATTTTATGACACTCAATACACAAGCAATCTGCTATTATGTATCTTTTAGACAACATCATCGTTCATATACAAACCAAATCGATTGATTGAGGCTGAATTTTTCATAATATTGCGGATTTCAAAGCTCCTGAACCTTTCTAGGACCCACTTTGTATTTGCATTTGTTGAAATTCGCACGTAAAGTCTATATCTATGACTTGATTCTAAAAGTAGTCTCAAGAAATGTTTTATAGAAAATGTTGACCCAAAAAAGAACTTTAAATTTGTTTTAGTTGACAGCATTTACCTAAGATATTAAGAAAAAGAAAATTTATTAGAAAATATTATGCAGAGGTCTTAACATTTTGACCCCTCAAAAAGCAACAAATTTCCGTGGTGGCTTACGACTTAGGATATTATTAAGAACAACGAACCTATACCTAAGCATAAGGTTGGATGTCCTTGGACCCCAAAAAAATCAAATTGTCTTCTCTTTGTTTCCGATACAAAATTTGTGAGAAATATATGCTTTTTTTCAACTTGTTTGCTCAAATGTCCCGTTGAAATTTGGGGTCCTGTAGGCAAGTTAATTTTTTAGCAGATTGTTCACTTTTGACCTCAGAAAATTTGATTTCCACATACCAAATTGATTTCGAAAACCAATTATAGAATTTCGATTTTGTTGGAAGCATTTATAAGGTCTTAAAATGTAATCAATATCAGGTCTGCCTATTTATTTAGGCACTACGATATCAGGACCCCTAAAAATATGTCAACCGATTTGTGTCTGATACTTTTGGTGGAAGTGTGCAAGGAGTACTTTTGCATTTAAAATTGGACGTAAAATTTAATATTTGGTAGACCATGGATGGGTTGATAAAATCAATTTTATAAAATAAATACTCATTTCAACATTAAGACCTTAAATAACTGATTGACCCAGAGTTTTGTATTCTAAATGTAGGGTAACTATTAGAACGTTTAATAACCAATTTTTACTGTGCGTTTAACTTATATCATATTTTGTAGATGTTATTTTTATTTTTTGTAGAGGGTCTTAAGTCCAGCTACAACAATCAAGGGCAAGCTTGAAAGAACAAAATTATAAAATGAAATAAACCGCTTAAGAGTAAAATAACACTACCTATGACATGTCCACTTCCCGTGACGCAGAGTGTAAAAAGCCCTACAAAAGAGAAAGGTAGTCAAGGATCCACCACAGCCAACATAGCCACCCCAACTGAAAGTTACATTTTTAGAGCGCTTCAGTGTCAAAAAAGGGATGCAAAAGCAGGGACATTTTTGCCAATCTATATACACATAGGTAAAACCATTATCCCATAAACTGTGAAAATGCATTTTAATTGAAGTGTCCCTATGGGAGTATAAAAGTGTGTGTATATTTTTGTGTAGGTACCTCGACTGGTTCATCGTTCATGAACCCCGGAATAACAATCTCAATCAAACAAGCGACGGCAACTGCACAAACGAAAAATAATTGCACTTTGATTCACGATTTTTATACTTCTCATTCTCCATTTTCATGACTTAATGCTGACTTTATGTTTTAAATTGTCTTATCTGCCATTGAGTTGACATTTATTTGATTTTAATCGACAACATCGAAGATAGCACATGACAACCAACATAAAGATACACAATGCATAATATTCTTTTGATTTCATTTAAATGTGATTTTAACAAATAACAGAAACCATAATGATTCAGACTTTATACAACTCGCGGTTGTATCTTAATAATCTAGTTTGTAGTATTTGTGTATCTTTGACTATAAATCATGTATCTGAAAGTGTTGTAAATGCATTATCGTGGAAATTTATTCATTTTCATTGAAAAAGTATATAAAAGATACAAAGTAATCCAAACTAGCCACTCTCTTTCTTAATATAATTATATATCTTATGTAGGAAAAAACAGCATAGCAGTTGAGGAATATAACAATTTTAATTCCACTTTTATAAAATGTCACTGCGCGTTTCTTCCAGGCATAGAAAAAAATTAAAAAAAAAAAAAAACACCAGGAATACCTCAAGACAAACAAATATACATTTCTATATGGCGATTGGATAAAATGAGACTTCATTCCGAGGTAATAAATCTTTCGTTTGTTTGTCGTCGTTGTTGGATTGGATTGTTGTTTTTTTTTTTTTTTTTTTGTAACTTCTATGAAGAAAAATTCCCAATCATTTATGGATAAGAGAATGAAACAAAAAAAATGTATAAACCTTCACCAGAGCACCGCATCAAGGCTATACTATAAAATGCATCACAGAAATTTCAAATGCGGCGGGAAAGACCGATATGGTTAAAAGCTGAAAACCGCTTTTAGTAAAGTAATTTTCTTCTTTTCTGCTGCGGATTGGCTTGCTTGTACGTTCCAAGTATTAGCCATCAGCCGATGTATTTTGTGTTATGCTTAAAGGTTGAAACAGAAGGCAAATAAAAAAAAAACAAAGTTGAAATAAAATTCCAACTATACCAGTTGACATTTCAAGTGATTGTCAAAGCGGTCTCCGTTTTTTTTTATAGTAGCACACAACACAGCCATTTTGAGTTTTATTTAATTTTTTTTGTTTCGTTGTTCATTTATACTTTGTTTTGTTTTATTTAACTTCGTTTCCCATTTTCCTATGCAATTAAGTTGCGAGAAAACAGGTTGCAAAGTTGAATGATGAATGTTGCAAACGAAAAACTTCGACAGCTTTTAAGATATATGCGAGTGAAGTTCTATATGCTATAGGTACTAGATTTGCTGATTTATAAATGACCACGACAGAAAATGTCATATAAAATAAGTATAAACGCATTTAGTACGTGATCCATAAGTGATTACGTTTTATACGACATCACGCAGTAAGCAAGCAGTGCTAAGCAAACAGAGTAGCCGCTTGTCAATCAGTAATAGTTCAGTATTTTTGTATAAATGTAAGTTGCAGTATGGTTTTACTGCGCGACGGACGGACGGCCGCGGCACGGTGTATTAAATAAGTCTTGGAGAGGTAATTACCGCACAATCGATTGTAAATTTATGCGAATCTTTAATTGAAAATCCGTTGACGATTGTCGTCGATTGGTTTTAATTAATGTTGAAACTAATGGGTTGCTTGTACGGTAATTAAATTGATTTGTTTGAGTTTAATTTGTTGGTCGGTTTTTTTTTGTTAAATTTATAGAAATATTTTAGTAGTTGAAGTTTTTTTTTTAATTTCAACTTTAGATTCTGAATTAAAATGAATTTAAATTAGGAGAACTACTAATTGATTTAATATATACTTGAATTTACTTTTCAGTAGCTGAATTGAATATTATAAAGTATAAAATTAAGATTAATGTGACAGTAGTATAAGCTGTCCATTAGCGTTAATGGGTTTATATTTTGTTGAACTAATTGAAACATTCATAATGTTCAAAGGAATTTCAATTTGATTAAGTTCTTATAAAATCATAAAATATCAACCCATTTTTTTCCCAAATGTTGAACCAGTTTTGCAGATAAAATGTTACCAGATTTTTACCAAATGTTACGAATGGTAAAAATTGTTTCGGAACAAAAACCTTTTTATTCAAAAAAGTTCTGAAAAGGTCTTAAATTCTGACTTTTAATAGTTAGGATTTCAAAGTTCTACTTTATAAAATTCTTATAGTCAGTCAGTTGCACATAAAATGTAGGTATTCTAATGATATAGCCCTTGAGGACTAAACCTTCGTCAATTGCAAACAATCAACATAAACCACAGAAAAAATAGAACACACAGAAGTGGTAGCACTTAAAAACAATAATTCCTCCATGGTTGTTATCCAAGAAGAAATCTTCTTATTTTTTGTAGGAAAACCTTATTAAAAATAGATTAATAAAAAGGAAAACAAATTGGATCATGTCGGATAATTGAACCTGGAGTTTCGAGATTAGCGGTCGGACAACTTACCACAAGGTTAGTCTACACTGAGAGAACAAATCGATTGCGGCAGTTGAACAAATTGCCCAAACGACTTTTTTGTTTGCTGGACAATTTTTCAACTTCTTTTGCAGCAAACTTGTAAATTAGTTTGTGTTAAACACTCTTTGCGAACGATTAAAAAAATTTTAACGTAACACCTGTGATTGAACCGACGACCTCTCGCTAACGAAACGAGTATTTTGTCATTCTTGAAACTGAATAATCTAAGATTGGAATAGAAACAAAATGAGAGAACGAATCATTTGCGTCAAACGACTTTACGTTTGTTTGATAGTAAGTTTTCAACTTAAACTTCCTTTGCAGCAAACTCTTCGTTTCGGTGAAACAATTTATACGAACGAATAAATAAGAAAAAAGTTCAGCGTAACACCCGTGATTGAACTTATGATCTCTCGATTCGAACAAATGCTGTTGCCATTGCGCCATGAACTTAATAACTTTCGTGTAGCATAGAATGTATATAAACACCACAAATATAAATTCAATTTCTAAGAAAAATTGTTTCCTGCAGTCATTTATATACACCAAAAGTGAAGTTCTTTGCAACAAACTACTTTCTGGAGATGTTCTTCACAAACTATTTATTTGTTTGCTGCAAACAATAGTGTTTTATAGTAAACGGAACGGTGTTTAGATGTTAGAAGCTATTTCATTCGTCGCAATCAACTTATGAAAATGATCTACAAACGAATGAGTTGTTTTACATTTTATTTGCTGTAATAGAATTACAATTTGGATCAAATGTAATACAGTTGCTTCGAATTACGGGAATTGTATTAACTTCCTATCAAATTTAAAGGATATCCATTAGCTGCAAACGGAACATTTTTCTCTGTGTACCTAAATAATCTTTACATAAGATTTTTTGCTGGGATTTCTTGGCTTTGGTTCCGATAGTTTTCATCTGATCTGGAACCCTTGTTTCCTGCAACTTGATCTTTTATTTTTTTTAACAAAATAAAACATTCAAAATCCTTGATCATACTTTCTTGTTTAAAAAAAAAAACCTTTTCCATACACAACATTGTATTAACATAAACTTATAAATTAATTGGTTAGTTGCAAAAACAAAAAAAAAATCGTGCTACTGTTTTTTTTTTAATTTTTTTGTCTTATAACGATTAATCTCCACCTTTATATTGCGTGCTCTTCAAATTGAAATAAACGCCAACACACTTAAAAAAAACACTCCAACGATTTTTTTTTTTTATTTCGTACAAAATCTTATCCTTCCCGCTGAGAAACTTAACATCCATCGCCATATTAACCGCAAACCAAACCCGCGCCACCATCATCATCATCGTTGTTGTCGTCGTCTTCCCATACATAAATATAAAAATATACCCAAAGGAATAGGTACATATATGTATGTTGTTGGTGCGGTATAAACGAAAACTCGATTATAAGGATATAAATAAATGAAGGTAAGCCCGAATAGCGAAATAAAGCAAAACTTCAACGAAGTATATAAATTACGAAAAAGGGCTTTACAAACACTCTATAAAGTAAATGCTGGCCCGCAAGTTCTCTCTCTCACATACATATATGCGATGATGCAAACGGTCATTCGATTGCGCTAAACCGGCTTGTGCGGCGCGGCGATGATTTTAGTTTTGTTATGTTTTTTTTTTTATTTAGTTTTGTTTAATCCTTGTATCCTTCTTTTGGACATCATCACTGGCTAAAGCATCCCCAGTGAGAGATCAGACATAAAATCAAAGGGATTAAAGCAAACCACCGAAAGGAGATGAAAAAGATACAAAGATACACGACTTTTAGGTACGACGACAACGACGACGCACGATGAGGATGAGGTGGAAAAAATCAATCATCGCCTACTTATACGCCTTCAGAGATTGAAGATAGTTTTTTTTTGCATTTGCTGGTTTTTCCTCCTTTCAGAGCACCAAAAAATTTACATCCGCCAAAGTAGCTAACATGAAAAGCTATCAATGCAAAACATTCAAATGCACTTTATACACTATTAAAGCACCCAACTACCTGGTTTTCACATCATATATTAACCCATAAGGAAAATCGTCAATCGGCATAGAGGGTATATTTTATTTTTTCTATATATGTATTTATGAAGTAGATCTACATGCGTTTATGTATTTCTCTCACATTTTGTATAGTTGCACCAAGGCGAAAGCTATAGATACCTACCAACATTTTCAGTTATACAAATGCAATTCGCAAGACCAACAACATTCACCTATATGTCTCTTCGACGTAATAAATTAAATGGCAAATGTATGAAACATGGTAAAATCGTGATCGCATAAATTCTATTGTCGCAATGTGCAACAACAACAACAACAACAACACAAAAAAAAATTCACAGCCAGGGTTCGAACAAGGAGCAAGATATAGCTTAGATATAAAGGTGCCTAACTATATATGTAGGTACCTACACGCTGCCGACGACCGACGACGACGACGAGTAGGTAGGTTGGGAAAAGTCCATCCATCCGCGGCCTCAAATGCACCTTATAGAGTATAGGGTGCCCAATGTACCTATAGATGACTTAAAGCATGGGAAAGGGGGTTTATGGGGGGGATTTAATAGAAAGAAACGATTGTAACATTGGAAAACAAACAGAAGGATTTGATGCCTATGTCTTTTAAAACTGGATATGCCTCAATAGATACATAGCTTGTGTTATATAGATACTTTGCTATATTCACAGGCGCAATATAGTCAAAGACTAACGACACGAAACGAAACGTACATAGAATCAACAGCAAGCAAATGAACGAACGAAACGAACGAACGCGCGCTCGTTGACTGCTGTTGCTGTTTTTTTTCTAGGTCTGACGCTTCAAATGGAAGTAGGCGAAAAGTGCACTGCAGCAGAACCTCTAAACTAAAATGAATCCAGCGAAAATCAAAAGCAAACACCATTTTCAACAAAAACAACAAAAACAAACAAAAAAAAAAATCACTAAACGTTCCATACCTCGCTTCTACACTCTATACAGTCTATATAGGAACTCTGATGGCTAAAAGAACAGCGCCGAAACGAAATGGATCTCACAATCCTCCAATGTGCGCAGAAATAAAAAAAAAAAAAAAACTATATAAGCAGCTACACAAAGTATCTTAACCAATACCCATCACAAATGTATCTATAAGAATATATTTATATCTATACTTTATATGTATGAAGAATGCGATCGAAGATGAATAAGGAGCTATTTTTACCTCCCCAGCACTCTGTTTTAAACATGGGACATAAATTTTAACAAAATGCAACGAACAACGGTGTATTGGCTGATGGTATACATTTTTGGTTGTTTTTCTTATTTTTCATTCAATTTTTGTTTTTTTTTTATTTTTGTAATCGTGCCGAAAGGAAGATTTAAATTCAGGAATTCAAACCAGCTGGTGATGATATTTGTGTAGGTACAAGTATATGTGTTTATGTGGATGAGATATTTAAACTAGATGAGAGAGATCATGTGTTAAATGGATGCAGGACAATTTCATACAAAACATATATGAAGAGTGGAAGCATTTTTGATAGAAGAACTTTATTTGATTTTTTATCAGTTAGTATTGGATCAGCTTGGTAAATTCATCTGTTGGCGGTGGAATTTCACACAAATTTTATACTTCCTTCAAATTCAACTGGGGGCTCAACCGGGATATCAGAAAACCTTTTATTATTTTCTGTTTATTCATTGATGTTAGGGACTTGGATTCTTTTACTAATCCACTAACCCACCAATAAGATAGATTATGTACAAAACGCAAGCATGTCTACCCGCTCGTTTGGAGCTGAACACACTATTGTTCTTCTTGAACATTTGTCCAAGGATTGATAGGTACAACTTCAGTTACACTCCTCCACTCAGAATTGGCCTTTAATTTTGAGTTAAATCCTGATTTTTCAAGCCAATACTCTGTTACTGATATCCTTTAATATCCACAAGATAACATTAAAGGACATAGAGCGACGTTACTTCTAAACCATGAGGTCGCACCCTTACACTACAAATTGAATCCAAATCCAATTGAAACCCCATAAACTATAACTGCATTAAGATTATTGCCGTTCTAACTCCCATTTTCCTTACTTTTGTGACCAATTCAATTTTCCAATAATGTTCTATACTTTCAAGAAACCAAAAGCATTTACCTTAAAAAAAAACCATTATACATCCCGAAAAAAGCATAAATCATTTTTTTTTTTTTTGACTAAAACACTAAAAACCACTTCGACATGGTTTAAATATTTAATCTAAATTGTATTGCTTGTATAATAATTTTGTGTAGATTTTTCTTCCATACAGCTAAAATGTGATTTATTTGAAAGTAGCCCTCTCTCTTAAATCCGTTTATGTGACTTGGTTTTTCGAATATATAGAAGACAAAAATGTTCCCATATGGGATGGTTTCATAAACATTATAAAGACATCGTTCGAAATATGACCCATGAGTGGAATATGATTGCATTTTATGGTACCTTGGCAGTATTTTTTTTATATTTTCTATACATAAGGACCAGTGGGAATATTGCTTACAATATAATGAAAGAAGAAGTATTTGGTGTTTTCCCTGGTGAATTAGGAGAAAAAGAAATTTCATCTTCAAAAATTACTTTTGAAAAATAGAAAAATTCTATTTATTTCGCTGTTTTGAAGTATAAATTTAAAAACGATATCAATGTATAGAATTCTAAATATTCAGCCACTGAACTCCTTTCCCATTTTGAGAAATTCAATTGGCTTGAAAAATTCCTTAAAAAGTATAATATTTCAAATATGGATAAAAGAGCAAAAGTTGAAACTATTCAACCTTTTTTCTAACGGATTCTATATAGCATTACCAAGATGATGATCAGCCAAACAAATAATGTAGAAAAAAGAGCAACACTTTTCTCAGAAAAATAAGCTGTTTTCACATCGTTCTGTGTCATGTTTTGTTGTGTACTTTTTCCCATTTTCCGGTGGAGGTGCAATTTCGTTCTTCTCCCACACTTCGGAGAATATGTTGTTTGGTCCTTTGAACATAACGGAACCACAACGTAAGGTTCATATCTACGTGCATTTGGTTTAATGTTCTCCTTGAGTCCTTTTTTCCTCCTCCTCCTCTTGCACTGAATATAAGTCCTTATAGTATAGAAACCGTGAAAGGTACACCGCACCATCTATTCCTACCTACACAATGGTTTTGGTTTCCGATGTTTGTCTTTTTGCTTTTCCAAAAACCAACCAGTACCTACCTTTGAACTCTCAAGGCAGGATTCTGCTATTGCGTTTGAATGAAAAAGGTTCTTATACTAGGGTGTCCTATTTATATGGTGGCTATGGTATAGGGGGTAGGCTTAAAGCAGGTAATGCATATTTAGTTTTGGCACAAAACGAGACTCTATATGTAAGACTTTGGCTGGCAAACGAGATTTAATAGGAAAATGTCTGCGACTCTTTTCGCCAGAGAAAGAAGCCATATCCTTTTTTTTCGAAACTATTTCTTTTTGTTGAAGTATGTTTAGGTTTTTTAGTCCTTTTTTGTTGAATTCCTAGGATTGCACACGTCATGCATGCTTGATTTCCTTTTCATTTCGACAGACATTGTCGACGACGATGACAACGACGAACGTCTCCAAGACACTGTACAGGCTGCAGTAAAGTGGCAAACTACACAATCACTCATATGTAAATGTGTATCTATGTACATAAAGCAAACTTCTTTGGGATTCTTTTTTTTTTTTTTTTTCTAAGGTATGGGTGCCTAGATAGAAAAAAGTCTTTCCTCTAACAGTCTCCACATATGCATAATGTCGCGTCGCGCAAAGACTCACAGTTGCAGGAACAAAAACTTTAAAAAAAAAAAAAAAAATAAAACATGGAAACGAAAACGAATCCAATTCAAAATTCAAAACGTTTTTATCCTTCACTACCACCACCATTGCCATCACCACGACATACCACTATCATCGCCATGGACAATGGTGGAAACTGTGGAAAAACACTAAAAAAAAGGGGCACACACAACCATTTTGAAGTGCAGCAGGGGGAGAGCAGCAATGAAAATGAACATATGCATGAAAGTGGCGCGTTAAAATGGGTTTTTAACGAAGACCGTTTTTTTGTTGTTGATTTTTTTATTTTTCTGTAAACCTTGTTGGTTGGTTGTGTTTCTTTGGTTTTTTTTTTTTTTGTGTAATTTTTTTTTTTTTTTTGTTGTTAATGGTCCGTCCCGGTCAAGTCGCTTGTCGTGCGATTCTGTCAGACTTGATGGATTTGCACTTTAGTAGCAGCAATGTGGTGGCAACATTTCGCTGCTACTGCTCCTCTTGCTTCATTGGAGTACCTACCTACCCTGCCTAGTCTAGTTCGTTTATTTTATTTTGTTTTTGCGACAATTCCTCTTTTTTCTGCATTTTTTTTTTCTTTTTTGAATTTCTTGAGTTGAATTTGTTATTCAAGGATACTCCCTTGTCATGAAAATGAATTCATTAGGATATTTTTGTGTTTTGTCCTCGTTTTCATTTGCATTTGAAACAAAAAAAATAAATAAATGTCCTTCTTCTTATTCCAAATGATTGACGATGATTGTGTTTGGTATAAAAAAAAAAAAAAAAACATAAGCTCTTGTTAAGTATGAATGTAGATTTCTATTATAGGTAGATATTTATACTTGAGGCCAAGTTCTTATAGAGTGTCTTGAGAGGGTGAAAGTGGAGTCCCCCTGTTTTTTTTTATTGAAATAAACATAAATATTACCACAATTGGCCTAATCCATAGAGTCCATGACTGATAGATAGCGTTTAGAGATTATAAAACTCCTTTTTGTGTATGCCCATATAATACTCGCCTTATACTCAAAGTCTTATCTCACACAAAACACAATATAATCCTTTATCCTAGGGAAAATGTTGCCAACAAATATAAATCCATCCTTGTCTTACTTTTAAATACCCCAGCAATCGCACCCGATATACCCAAACCCAAAACCAAAGCCCATCTCATTCCTTTGAAACTAAACTAAAAAGAACCCTCAGAAGATTCCAGATACAAATTCAAATTCTAGACGAGTATAAGAGAGACATTTTGGATTTTGTGTATATTTACACTGTTTAGCTTTTGTCCCTAAAATTCAAACTACACATATATATGCGGGTTTTTGCTAATTCCAAATGCAAAACTTAAGCATAGAGGAGTATACACTATGCATATACACCCCATCACACTCTTTGTTTGATGTTTTTTTTCGAGTATAATCCTGGTGTGTGGTGGGAGAAGTGAACTATAGTAAGACCCAACATGAAGGCATCACACGAGGCTTAGGATTTAAACTTTATTGCGGGTAATTCCCTTACATGGAAATCATGTTTAAAATGACTTCATATAGACATACATAAAGGGATGTACAAGTAAATATCACACGACACCTTCTATAGTTTTTTTTTGTGGTTTTGTTCCTGATTCTCTTCATCTGATCCTAAGGGCAGAAAAATAAAGACAAAGGAGGTTGATGAAACTTGACTAGTAGGTAGAGTATAAAGTTTTGTCGCAATCTATGCAAGTTTTTATCTAATTTCTTTGAAGGAGATCCTTGCATTAACATTTTTTATGACGAAAAATGGCGCCCAACGTACATATTAAGTGACGATAAGTGCCATCTTTTACTACGAAACATCATAGTTGATGATTTGTATAGTTACCGGGAAGGAAATTTATAAAAAAATAGAAAAATTCACAAGAAATGTAGTGTATTCTACATTTTAATGGATTTGTGTACTGTTCAGAAGACGGACGTAATATGAGAAAGATGATTTTGTCAGAGCTTTTCTGATAAATTTTTGTCGAAATCTATGCAAGTTTTTATCCAATTCCTTGCATAAATAAATCTATATGATGGCAAATGGCGCCCAACGTACATATTAAGTGACGAGAAGTGCCTTCTTTTACTACGAAAACTATATTTTTCGTTGTTACCTGCACGAAAGTTTGTAAAATTTTAGAAAATTCACAGAAAATGTTGTGTTCTCTACAATTTTTAAGAATTTGTGTATTGAACGAAAGCGCACATAGATCTTTTCTGATATAGTTTTGTCAAAATCTATGCAAGTTTTTATCTATTTACTTTGAAGGAGATCCTTGCAATATTATAGGTGAGGTGATTTTGTCCGAGCTTTTCTGATAATTTTTTGTCGAAATCTATGCAAGTTTTTATCTAATTTCTTTGAAGGAGATGCTTGCATTAACAAATTTATGTGACGGCAAATGGCGCCCAACGTACTTATTAAGGGACTAGAAGTGTCTTCTTTTACTACGAAAACTATGATTTTCATTGTTACCGGGAAGGAAGTTTGTAAAACAGTAAATCTTAATAATTTATATGAAGGACAATGGCGCCCAACGTGAATATTAAGTGACGAGAAGTGCTGTCTTTTACTACGAAAACTATGATTTTCATTGTTAGCGGGAAGAAAGTTTGTAAAAATTTTTAAAAATTCACAGAAACTGTAGTGTAGGTACTCTGTATCTTTTATGAATTTGTGTACTTAACGAAAACAAACACCTTTACATAGGTTAATGGGCAATCTTGTAGAGTCAATTTAATAACTAGGTTGAGACTAGATCAAATCACCCCATTAAATACTAGGTACCATGATCGTCTTCGAGTTCCGCGTTTTCATTTTCACCTAATTTTCTTAAGTCAACTTGATCTAATATTCAAGGTCTCTGATTAAGTTTAAAATCTGCCATATAATTCAATTTCCACCTAACGTGATTATCAAAGTGCAACTCACAAGTATCTCAACTCATATGCTTCTTGTTTGTGTATCGTAGAATGTTTATTTCGTCACCTTGCCGTAAGTATTGGCAAATATAATACTGTGGTTTGATATTTTATGCCGAGATTTCTTATCGTCTTACAACAAATCGGTCAATTACAGTTATTTAAGGTGTAATTTCATAATCTCGTATATCGACTTTTTATCTCTCACCTGCCAGCGCATGCATCGACAACTTGAAGGAAAAAAAAATACAAAGTCTTGTTAAGAGATTTGAAGTTTGTGTAGATTTTTCTACCAAAAGTATCTATACACACATACAAAATATATAAATCAACCATTATCCTCTCGATAGATGTTGATTATATGTAGGTTGGTACCAACAGATATAGACAGATTTAAGAAAAATTAATTCAAGTTGTGTATAAAGGAAAAAAAAATGTGCCTTTAATATCTATCTCTGTAAGAAACAAGACTTTAGCAGACAGATAGACAGTCAGTGGGATTATTATACGAGGAGTAATTCAGTATCTCTGTCTCTCAAGTCTCAACAAAGCGCTGACGGAGCGTTGGTGAAAAGTCAAAAAAACGAAAACAAAAAAAAATCTGCATTTTAAGATATATACGACTAGACTATGAATGCAGATAATGTATCTTCAAGATACAATGTGATATAATATTCACGAATTCATTTTCAACAGAAGAAAAACAAAAAGTTCAGCTGCTTATACTCTACGAGCCGTCGCGTCGCATCGCGTCGTAGGTTAAGCAAATGAAAAACCATTTGAATTGAAATTGCACTGCGAATGCGAAAAAGTGTGTTGTTTTTATCCTATACAATTCTTATGGTATACCTTTGGTTTGTATATCTTATAAGGGTGCTTGCTGTAAGTCCTGCAAAAAGAAACCATTTCGAAAGTTTACTTTTGCATATGCTATACCGTTAAGTTTTTTTCTCTGTTTGTTTGTTTTTTTTTCTATCTGAACTGAAAGGAATGCACACGAGCAAAAAAAAAAAAGAAGTTCGTCTTGAAATTAATGTTAGGCTAGTACAGTGAAACAATTATTTTTTTTTATGAGATACTTGCGATATTCCTTAGTGACCTTTATATGAAGAAATTTTCTATTTTTTAAATAAATTTTGAACTTTAATTGAAAAAAAATCAAATATTTCTTTTTGTAAATTTTCTTGAACATCACATGCAAGTTAGTAAATTATGTCCAAGTCTTTTTGAAAGCATTTCTATATTGGTTTGACTTGTATTTTATTAGAAGGAAGACTTCCCAAGACCAACATCTGTATAGGTACAAAATATGAAGGCATGTTTGTGTTTGTTGTTGTGGATGGTAGGCTGTTTTTGTTTGCTATATTGCCTTCTGCTAAGGGTTCTTGTTATCTAGATTGTCCATTAGAAAACTAAAATACAAAAAAAAAAAAGCAAGAATTTTCTTCCATCGCATCGACAACATCAACATACAAAAAACATTTGCACAATCTCGACTCTTTTTTAGACAAAAAAAAAAAAAAAAAAATAAACATCGAAAAGATTCTGCTGGTTTATTTTAACGAACTAGTCTGGTCAGACAAACTATATAGTATCTTTAAGATACATTATAGTAAGGTATCATTGTTGTTGTATGTTTTTTTGTTTGTTTTTTGACTGCATAAATAAATAAATACAACGATAGAACTTACTTCAGGAACAGCATCAACTCTTTTTAAGGAGAAAAAAAAAGACTATTGAATCTTTTTGGCATAATGGTGGTTCAGATACATACATATATAAGAGTACATGAGGGCATCCCAGTTCAGAAAAAGACAGAAAAAACAGCACAAAAAAGAAATCACACATCTGTCTGCATCAAAAGATGTTTACCTGTCAACGCTTAACCATGTTTCTGCACTTCATGTGTATTTACATTACTTTGATTGTAATGAACAGACAAACAACTTGAATCAACATATGATGAAGGACCTGATGGAGTGGTCATTTTACAGGAGATAAAATTCGAAGGGCCCTCTCAAAATACATTGTTTGAGTTTCGTTAAGGAGTATTCATAGTCATAGTCTACTAAGATCACAGCCATTTAAGAACACAGTTTGCTAAGACCATATTCTGCTGAGACTACAGTTTGCTAAGACCACATTCTGCTAAAACTACAATCTGCTAAAACTTCAGTCTGCTAAGACCACAGTCTGGAAAGACCACAGTCTGCTGAGACCTCAGTCTTCTAAGACCACAATCTGCTGATACCACAGTCTTCTTAGACCACAGTCTGCTAAGACCACATTCTGCTAAGACTACAGTCAGCTAAGACAACATTCTGCTAAAACTACAGTCTGCTAAGACCACGATCTGCTAGAATCACAGTCTGCTGAGACCACAGTCTTCTAAGACCTCAGTCTTCTAAGACCACAGTCTGCTAAGTCCACATTCTGCTAAAACTTAAGTCTGCTAAGACCACAGTCTGCCAAGGTCACAGTCTGCTAAAACTACAGTCTGCTAAGACCACAGTCTGCCAAGACCACAGTCTGCTAAGACCACATTCTGCTAAGACTACAGTCAGCTTAGACAACATTCTGCTAAAACTACAGTCTGCTAAGACAACGATCTGCTAGCATCACAGTCTGCTGAGACCACAGTCTTCTAAGACCTCAGTCTTCTAAGACTACAGTCAGCTAGAATTGCTAGAAATATCAATATTAATCTGAAATTCTGATCTTTTTTAAAGTTAGAGGTGCAGCGTAAATGTAATATTACTTTTTTTCAAGAATCATTTACCTATGGAAGAAAAAGTTAGGGCCCCACATTAAAAGGTTCAGGCCCTAGTACCCCCCCCATAGCAGAAATGCATCCCTGACATTAAAACAGCTAACAATTGCGACATAGGGCAAACGACGAAAACGACATCGACGACGACTACGCTGACGACGCTGACAACGATGACATTTTTGTTGTTTTTGTTGTTATTTGGGTCCTCTGATAGCTCCAAACATATTCTTCCCCATCCACACATCATTGCTTATGCAGTTTGTTCCTCCTTTGGAGATGTATCTCGCATCTCTCTTGGTGTTGTGTCGTTGGCTGTGCCTCAGTGATGATGTTCCTAGTTCCTGTTGCTGTGGTTTTTTGTTGGCTCTTCCACCATCACTGACTGCTGCTGCTGCCGCTTCTCTTTAGAGGATGCAATCCGGCCCCCCTTTATTGCTCACACACAGCAATATATACAACAAAACACATCATTAAGTATAAAATTCTTAAAATGGAATTTTAAATCATTATAAGCTGCAAAATGTGCAGAAAGGAAGAGAATGCCGGGGAGCAATATAACAACATAGCCAAGACCAAAAAAAATTCGCGACATCCGCGCATATAGGTATAGAATCTCATCGTGTCGTCGTCGTTGAAACGAAACCATTGCATATAGGAAGGCCTTTTTGAGAAGATGGACCACGACTTTATGTTGTGTTGTTTGTGGTGTGGTGGCCAAAGACCAGAAACATGGCTAAGACTATAACACTGGCTGGCTGGCTGGCTGGCTGGCTAATGCTGATACCGTCCGTCGTGTGTCGTCGTCGCGACCATGTATAGCAAGAAGACGAGTTCCCATTCTCGCATTTCTTACCGGTTGTTCTCCGCGGGTTCGGTAACATGTTTTCCATTTTTCAGTTTTTGTTGTAGTTAGTCGATTCTGTTGTCGACGACGACCGACAACGACCAACGAACGTTTTATTTTGATTTTCGATCGGTTTTTTTGAGCTAGGTTGTTTTTTTGCACTCGCGACTCCAAGTTTGGAGAACTCCTCCATCTTCGTCTCAATATAGTGGATATATCGGCGCGGTGCGGCTGGCGCGTCGCGTCGCATCCGTCCATATGTGGTGCCATTTTATGTTTTATATTAGGCAGGAGGTTCTCCTTCTTGTGTTTTCTTATTCTTCATGAAGAAGGAAGATGATGGGGTCTTGTTGCGCTTCTCCCACTTGTTTCGTATACTTTGAGATACCTACTTTGTTGTTGTTTTTTTTTAAAGTTGGTTTTGGTAGGTATGAGATGTATCTGCAGCAGTGGCGGTTTGTTATCTTATTTCTGCAATTTTCTTCATTTTTTAGTTCAATCTTTGTTGTTGGATGTTTACTCTTTTTTTTTTTTTTAGAGTAAATTGCTTTTGGCATCAAAGTTTGTGATGCAAAAAAAAAAAAGAAAAATAACAGAGAGCACATTTTGTTAAGTAAAAACTGCTGCTGGGGCTGTTGCTGTTGATGATGTTGATGTTGCTTGCTGGATGACGACGATCAAATGATGATGATGAAGAGTATAGGGGCATGACAAAATGTATCTTTTAATTGAAGAAATAAAATGTATTCAACGATTGCGAATTCATCTACTATACTTAAACTGTAAAGAATATACCTACGTAGGAATGTATATGTGTTTATGTGTGTGAGTGCAAATACATTTGATTGTATAAGTTATATATTCTATAGAAGGAATGGAGACAATTTTTTTTTGTATGTTGGATTTGTTGTTTGTCGTTGAATACGAAATTTATTTATGCGTCCTAATTGAATTTATTAGTGAAAAATGATTTATTCTCAGCTGCATTTTCAAAGAGTATATTTTTTTTGTTTCTTCTTACATTTAATTAAAAGGACATGTGTACCTTATCTATATACCAATAGAAGAATGCATACAGGAAGGGGTATTTTTTTACAAGATATGAATTAAGGAAATTAGAATTTCTTGTTGAAAAAGTGTAGTAGAAGCAATTTTATACGAACAATGCTAAAAATCACTGGCCTGCAAAAATAAAGTTTTTCTATCCTTCATATAATATCTTGGAAATTAAGTTTCAGAAAAAAATTGCGATTGTTTTGTAGAAAAGAGCTCACTTAGATTTAGTTGACCTGGTATGTACTAGGAACTATTGAGCCAATTTTGCTGAAATTTGGAGGACTTATTCCTCATAGAATAAGCTTAGACCTGAAACCAGATTTGTTTTTATTCTTAATATACAGTCACATTTTTTTTGAAAAAATCACCACAAATTTCAAAATTCCGTAGTTTTTGGGATGTACACTGAAAAAAATCTTCGAATTTAGAGTATGTATGGATTTTCTATACTTTTGATACTGGCCAAGTTAATTTTGGTGTAAAAAAGGCAGTAACCAGAGGAAAATCAATAAAAATGATATTTTGTACTTTTCAAAAAGACTGATTTTTATTGATTTTTCAACATCTTTTTTGTGAAGAATTCAGAAGTCGTACAAAAAATTGGTCAAGACATAAATTTGGTAATTCTGTCGACATTTGTTCTTAATAAAATGTTTTAGCGAAAAATGTTCATATTTCTGATTATGCACCAAAAACAATATTAAAAAAAAAACAATTTTTTGTTCATTCAAAACCTTCAATTTTTTGTAGGTTTTTCAACGAATTTTCATGTTTCCCGTGATAAATTTTGTTGGATAACTTAAGATTCGTGTTCAGCATCCCAAAAAAAACATAAAGTAAGCCATTGAAAGTTATTATTTCAGAGTTTTCCACCTTTAAAATCACTTTAATTGGACTAAAAAGAGTATGTTTCCGACAAATAATAAATTTCACTTTGCAATATCTTTGCCCCGAAAGCGAATTTTTAAATGATTGAAAATTTCATTCACATCTTTTAATAACAGTTTTGTAATAAAGTATTTATCAGTAAAGAAATTTGACGTTAAATGTACCAAAAATCGGATTTTTAACATATTCATATTAGCATATTTCAAAAACGTAAGGTGCTAGAATATTTTTGACTTCAGATTCGGGTTCAGCGTGCCAAAGTGCTTAAGAAAAGTATAGTTTGGTTTGACGGCGATTTTCGTTGCAGTCCAGTGAATTGCAATTTTAACTAATTTCAAAACTTTGCAAAAAATTATTAGCTCTGTTAACTTTGACTTTTGGATTCTTCTCCTTTGTTCTCTCAGAAAGAAGTGATCTTAACAATTTAAAAATTTTTAATTGTCAACTCATTGATCAAAAAATGTGCTTCCCTATTTCGGACTGTTTGTACCAACTAAGAACCATAAAAATAATATGTCTGCAGTCGCCAATTCTTTGGTCATCTTTATAAGTACTTTGCATCGCATTCTTAAAATTTGTTAAATAGCCAATTTCGAAAACAAATAAAATAAAAAAAATAAAAAATAAATTGTGGAACGATTACCTCGCATGAAAAGCCAAGGCTTAGTGACTGACTCTCTCACCCATTTCATGTAGTGTGCTTCTACTTAGCAGGAATGGAAAAAGGACTACAGTTTCCCGCTGGGTCCGAACGATTAGTTGAAATGTACTTTTCGTGAAGTACTACACTTCCAGGTTTTTTCAATTGCTCGCAAGAAGCAGTACCCCTGATGAAAAAGTCAAGACGACATAGGGTGGGAATTGAACCCAGACCTCCGGATTGATAGTCCATCGCACTAACGATTACTACAAACAAAGCAACTGATATTTTTCATCAGCTGATGAATAACTTTTGATTATTCTGATGACGATGAGTAGGTATCGATGGAATTAGTTGAGTTTACTTTGATTAAGGCAACAAAAACTTGTGAACATGCTTAATTCATAAATAAGGACGGGTAAAATCCATTCAGGTAATTTATGATCGGTGACAGTCACACAGATCAAATTTGGTTTTTATCACCGATCACATGGATTGGATATGGGTAAGCTGAAAGATTGGAATATTTTTCAATGAGCCCGGCAGACCCAATCTATGCTGTCTTCAAAAAAAGACATCTAAAAGTCTATCACAGAACGTTATTCTGCAATATCTTTAAGGATCCACTATCCAATTCAACGAAAAAAAATGCAAATGATAAAATAAAACGAACAACAATTCCTGCAAATCGTTGATTCTTTTGGTCAAAGAGAGGAATATGTTAGAAGATTTTTGGAGTGAACTTTTTTTTTAATTCATTAAATTACCAGCTCAACAAAAATATAATTTTAGTTTGTCAACAAAAATTAGCTTTAAGGTATTTCGGTAGAAAATTCTTTAAACAAAATTTTATATTCATTAAGGGTCACACACACACTTTTTCCAGATTCATCTCTTGAAATTTCTGAGCTTTGAGGAAATTGTTTATATTTTCTACTTGGAAAACACGACTTACCTGGAGCTAGGATCTAAGAAAATTTACTATATCCAATAAACAAGCCAAATTTAACACTGTTTAATGTTTACAGTCTCTTTTTACTTGAAATGGCACAATCACTGGACTAATTTTATTGAATGAAACATATTTGGATAGTCTTGCGTAATACGAATACGTAAATTGAAAATATTTCAATAAATAGACCGACGTGTGTCGAACAGCTCTACATCGAAATATTTATAAAACCTGATATTTCGACAGTAACGAATAGTAAATATAAAAATGACAAAAGGACCCTAACCAAAACAAAAACATGCACCGGCTTCTGTTCAATTCATAAAATTTCCCCAAAAAAAATATATTCTGTTATACAATTTAGGCATTATACCTATTTTTGCATTCTTTCGCAGGACACACGTACATAGCATTTTGAATATTGTATATTCTGATTTATGACACAGAATTGCTACTCTTGACTAAAATATTTTCACTTTTTTTGTATCAAACAACAAACAATAAAAAACAAAAGGAATACCTGTTCATAATTCATATTTCATGAATATTCTCAATACTGTGACGGAAAACAGTTGCACTCACGATCTTATAAACAAAAGAACATACCGATCAAGAATATCAAAACAAAACAAAAAAAGGACACAACAGACGACGCATCCTGACCCAATTTTTTTGCAATTTTTATCTTGCAAAATCATCTGTCCTGCAGGTCGATATGGAGGATACCCAGGAAAATAAAATTATTATTTATGACTTTTTATTGAAGGATTCTTCGTTTTTGTTGTTTAGATACAATTTGCATGCGTAGTCGTCAATGGATATTTTGCAAACTTTCACCTTACTTTGCTTTGTTTGCGTATTTTCCGGATTTATCTTCCTTTTTTTTCTGTCGAAAATATTAGAAGTTCAAAAAAAATAATAAAATTATGTGACCAAACACATTAGTTTTCCCTACTCTGCATGACTCCTTATGAATGGAAGGATATTTTCATATTTTTTTTTTGTTTTGGATTTAACTTACGTAAGACCTGCTGCCACCGCCACAGGCTTCGGATATTTCTGCAATGCAAAAAAAAAAAAAAAAACAACAACAAAAGATAAAAAGAATATTTTTCTGCGACAAACGCAAAGAAGAAATCAATTGTATTCACAACAACAACAAAAATAAAGGAAGAGAAAGTCAGCGGTAAAATATGATTTCATATTTATTTTTTATGATCCATGATGGTGTCCTTTTTATGAGAAGAAAACTATGAGGAAGAGAAAATCTTATGTTCGCACAGTAAAAAAAAAAAAAAAGGAATTATGTAACCTTCTTCGGTTGTTTGGTTTGTATATTTTTTTTTATTTTTCTAAGACAGTTACCGGTTTGGTTTATAATGTTTTAGGGATTGATATCAGGGACAAGGACGAATTCAGTTAAATGTATTGGTATTTTTTTTAAATTTATTTAATTTAATGATTCACATGAGATACTTCTGTAAGGATATCTAGTTGACGTCGTGATTTCAATGCGAAACGATATAGTGCGGTTGTTTTTTCGGCCTTTTTTCCGTTCCATATTGATATTTATTTGAGCAAAAGTAATGTTAATGGGTGTCTTCATTTAGGACTCATCATTCCAACAAAAACGAAACTTTAGTTCTTCTAAAAGAGTGCAACTCGCTTATCCATTCCTTTGAAAAATGTTGCATTGAAGAACCTATTTCACTTTAACTTTACTGAAATTTACTTACAATTTATGAAACTATAACAAATGAATCAGTTTAAGTGTTTTAAACCAAAAGTAACCTTCTAAAGATAACCCAGAAACTCCTGAAATAATCTTCCAACTATACTATTTCCCATTCGAGGTGTAAACGAACACAAAAATACATTATTTCTGGACTGCGTATTGAATAATTCGATCACTTAATTCGCAAATTTATCACAATTTTGCATAACACATGCATTAACGAATTTTTAATCCGCTAAATTATCACTGCAAAACACTGCGTGTAATGACATATATATAGGTACGCAATGGAAATATCTCGGACAAACAAAATTTATATTTAAATCCTGGTGCACCCTTGATAACGCATATCGCGTATTATATTCCTTTCCTATATACGTTGCCGAGCTCGAGCTGTAAATGCGAGCTCCCAATTTCAATTAATATTCAATGGGGAAAAAGAATCAAGGATCAATAAATTGTCCTATTATTATGATTATTATTTTTAATAATAACATCATCCTTTTTACTGACCGTTCGACAGACGCACGGGCTGGTTATGTAGTGTTACGTAGTCAGTATTATGTCCAACTTGCACTATTAAAGGGCATCGATATTCAAATTACATGTATACATATGGCTATATTATAAAAGGGAAGGTACCTGTGCGCCTACTGCCCAACTATACAACACCTGTATCATTGATATTGAGTGAGTGTGTCTGGGGTAGATATCCTGGAAAATTGGTGAAAATGCATTCTTAATTATTTCGAATTGGGTTTTTGTCGTATCTTCGATGAAGAGATGAAAAATCTGACTTCAATATTTTTTTTTGTATTTATTTTTAATAAAATTTTAAGTGTAAATTAAAAAAAAAGAAAATATTTGTTTACATTCCTACCCTTGATTGTTAAATCTGCACCGTTAAATTTTTGTTTGTGTTTTTTTTTTTTAATTTTGATATTTTTTGTAAGCTGTGAATTTAATTATTATTTTTTGTTGCATACGTGTCTGTATATGTATGTGTTATTCCTTGTTATTTAACTGATGTGACTTCAAAATATAATATTTTTTCAATATATAAATATAAATATGGCTGCGGAAATTGCTTTGGTAAACAAACTATAAATATTTTTTCTACTGTTTATTAAGTGTTTTTGTAATTGTAAAATATTTTAGATTAATCAATGTGGGTTTTTTTTCTCTTTCTCTTTTTTAATCTTTTTTCTAGGTAAGTGATCTTCATGATGAAGCTTTATTATATTTGAAGACTTAAGAAAACTAAGAACAAGACAAACAAAATGGCAAACATTTGTAACTGAGTGAGTTTTGTTAAATGTAAAAATTGTATTGTAGGTATATCAATGCCCTGAGGATTATTGGAAATATGTATGTACCTACCTAAATTTTAATGAAATAATAACGTTTTTATACTATCAGATCCTTTTTTTTTTGTAGATTTAAGTCGGATGACATTTAATTATAAAATATATAAAAAATATTTAATTTCGTGTAATTTCTTTGATATTTTAAAATTCAAAATATCATATCTCTAAACGATCGTGTTTGCTTAGCCAAGAACAAGAACACAAAATGTTGGCCAACGGTGTGCCACTATAGACAGCATTAAGGCTTAACTACAATGGCCACTTTTTGTAAAAGTGCAAAGTTAAATAATTTTTTTTTCTATATAGGTCCGTTTGTTTGCGGAAAAAAAGTACACCACTTGTTAGAGAATCCAAAATCTATCGTTTTTGGCATGTTTTTAAAATTTTTCTAAAGCTAAATAGTCAGAAAAATGAGTTTAAAATTTTCACTTTTGCACTTTCTTGCAAAAAAAAATGGCCGTTGTAGTTAGGCCTTTATTCAGCACACGTGCTGGTGGGGCAGCAAATTAAGCACATTACCTGAAATAATTCTGGAATCAGTTTAAAAGTCATTTGCATATAAACTTTTCAGTCTCAGGCCATAGATATTTCAATAAGACTAGCTTAGAATGGTTAAAAATTCGTTTTTTATGCTTTATTTTGTCCACACAATACCCTACAGATTCTAATTCAATGGACTTTAACATCAAGCTTAGTTTGAAACTCCAAAAAAATACTTCAGTATCGAAAAAGAAAGTTAAGTTGTTGTTTAGTAAAATACGGGAGGACCACATTCGTGCAATATGCAATTCGTTTTTGAATGTCTCTGGGTCATAACCATGATAAAAGGCTAAAGATGAATGGATTCTGAAAATTATTGATATTTTATTTTGTTTTTGAATGAATTTTTGATACATTTTGATAAAAACATTTTTGGCTTTTTCAGCCTTCTAGATACCTATGAGAGTCGGTTTTCCAAACTGAGATGGACTACCATCAGGAAATCGATTGCCAACTTCTGTGAACTAATAATTTTAATGATTTGTTCACAACTTCATGCTAATTTTTGCTAAACAGTATTTTAACTTAAGCGATTACCCATGGTATGAAAATCTCTTCGATCTATAACACCGGTCTGCAACGAAAATCACCTGCAAACCAAACTATACTTCTTTAAATTATTTTGGCACGTTGAATCCAAATCTGAAGTTAAAGCAACCCTTTACGGGTACCTACGTTTTCGAGATATGCTAATATGTCAAAATATGGCTAATATGGCACATTTAACGTCGAATTTCTGTACTGGTAAATACTATATTACAAAACTATTAATTATTTGATGTGAATGAAGTGCATTTCTTCTTTCCAAATCATTTTAAATCATTTAAAAATTCACTTTCTGGGCAATGATATTGCAATGTGAAATTTATGATTTTTGCAAAATACTCTCTTTATTCCAATTAAAGCATTTTTAGAGGTGGAAAGTTCTGAAGTAATAATTTTCAATGGCTAACTCTATGTTTTTTGTAATGCTGAGCACGATTCTGTAGTTAAAGAACAAACAAAATTTATCACGGAAAACATGAGAAATCATTGAAAAACTTGCAAGAAAAAATGTTTTATTTTTGTTTTTGGTACATAATCCAAAATAGTTTTACGAGCATAGCAATTCCATACTATCCTCTAAATAAAAGGTTTTTTTTTTGCAGTGTACAGTACATGTACATCCCAAAACCTATGGTGATTTTTTTTTTTAATAACGTTTTAAAATACGACTATACATGGATGAATAAGAACAAATCTGGCTTCAGATCTTAGCTTATGCTATGTGGAATATGACCTCAAAATTTCAGCCGAATCGGCTCAATAGTTTTTAATATACCTACTAGGACAAAGAAGGTCGAAAAAACTAGATTTTTGCAGACCAGTGTAATTAACAAAATAACTGATTTCTTCAAATATTCTATAAATACAGCATCTATCCATGCTATTAACAGTAACCGCTTAATGTTTATTAATAAACAGATTTAAGAGCCCCCATCTTCTGCCGCTACCCAAACTCATTTGCCATTTTATCTATGCAATTAAAATGAGCAAAACATAAGCGAATATTTGTTTTATTTCACCAAAATCCACCTACCTACCATCTCCTCCTGACTTCTGGCTCTCTCGAACCTCTTCTATTATATTTCTATAACTCTCCTGTATTTCTTCCTGGTTAAAGAAATTCACATCAAAAGAACAAGAATAAAATACAACAAAAAAAAAAAAGAGAAAAAAAAAACACATTCCTGGCGTGCTCTATCTTCTGTGACAACGAACTGTTATCTTGCTTGCCTCAGGCCACCCCACGCAAATTAAACATATTTCTTCTGCCTGATGCCGCTGTACTGCGTCACCCTTATACTACATTCAGTGATATCAGTGGAAGGCCTAATACTCCACTACCAGTACCACCCCATCTATAACAAAATCCACCTGCTACCGAAATCTATCCTTAAACCGCTATTCTAACATTGGCACCCATATTATCTTTCACTTTATAGATGTGTGTGTGTGTGTGTTTTTGGTAAAAGCCTAGCGGGCTTTTGGGAAAATCTAGACTACCCCATGATAGTATATTGGTGGGTGTTCGGTTGGATGATGATGGGTTATACACAGGGGTTGGTAGGGTATACATATACAGGCTGGCTGGCAGAAATTAGGTGAAATTATCTATTGCTGCTGCTTGCCTCAGCATTGTCTTATGTCACTTTTGGCTAAGAATTTATTGCTTCATGTGCTGTATGGCGGTAGCAATAGCAGCAAATTATTGTCAACCCCTCTTTCTCCTTGTCAGCTGTACGAATAGGTAACACTGGGTGTAAGCACTCTTTGGCACTCTCGTATACTATTCTATACCATTTCTATCGTACTTCATCTTTTTCTCGCTCGAACAATAAAGGGTGAGCATCGAAATCGAATTAAGGCTTGTAAATTTCCCATTTTGTATAGAGACTGCTTTGATAGATTACCTTCCATTTCCAAAAATATAATAGGAAATAGAAAATTGCGACGTGTTTTTACTTTGTTTTTTTTTTTGTCTCTAACATTCTAGTTCATTTTAATTAAAAGGGATGTGATTCTATTTTTGAGAGGGTGCGATTAGGTGTAGTTTTATACCTCTCCATTTCCATGTACCTACTTCATTCAACCCTTCTCGGATTTGTTAAACTGCAAATGATGTCAAGCAATGGTATTTTTGATACCAGTTTTGTACGGTACCTCTACCTAACAGAACAGAGAACATGCGGGGGTAAACTTTCTCCCTTTCCTTATCTTTCTGTCCTGCTCATGGACTGACATTCCAATAAGTTGGCCTGTTAGACATTTTGCACCCGGTAGGACTTTTGACCTGGTGATGAATGTCTGCAAATTGTATGTGACTATGAAAGTGTGTGTCCATTGCATTCCGCATTGGATGACCCTAACGAACTTGTTGTTGTTGTTGCTTTTGCTGTTTCGACTGAAATTTAATTACGCAATATTATATTATTGCTAAATGCTAACGTGTTCTACTGTTAAGGTGAACATAACATATACAGTCGAATACACCTAGTCATAATTAATTGCATGGGTGTATGTGATATATCCAAACTTTATACACAGATATACATATTTGAGGAATGTTTGCAATAATGAGATCGAAGGCACGGCTGGCATGCGACATCTGTTAATTTATAAGCCAAACAAAACACCACAAATGAACTTGCTGCTCTGCACAACAAAATTCCTCTTCATATAATGTATGTATGTATGTGTGTGTTGTGTTTCACTGCATTGTCCTGGGCAGTATATTCTGACCGAAATTGCATATTGAAATTAAATTCTTTGTAATAGTTCTTCCATTTTTTTTGTCTCTGTTGAATAGTTAAATTGTCCGCAATAAATTAGTCAGTATAAGGGAAGGTGAATAATTTTATTAACGAACGTATAGCTCGATGCAATATGTGTGAAAATGATTTTATTAAATAAAATGTCAAATGAATACTATTTATTTTGAATAAGAATAGAAACAAATTGGATGACACGAATGTACCTACAATGTACACATAAATAATAGAGGCACAATCAATTAATATTTGATTGGGTAACTACATGGTAACTGACCATGTTTAATATTATATACTTACCTATTGGAGGGCTAAACTCAGTTATTTTTACTGTTTTTTTTTTTTCTTTTAACTTTTTTTTAATCTTCTTACTTCTTCCAGTTTCTAATAATACTTCATACCATACCTACTTCGAACTGTCTGTAATACCTGAGGTCTTTTTCAGTGCAATATTTTAGATAATAGCGAAAAAGACTTTTTTTTGTGTATTTCTATTACGAAAACATTCTGACTTCGTCAAAATAAAACTGCTGCTGCTATATATGTAATGAGAAATGTATAAATTTCAACTTAAGATAACTTGGATAAGAAAAGAGGTATCGAATGATTTGATCTGAATACAAAATAAGAAAATTAGTTTTTTCCTAATCCGTGATATCGTAACGAGACTATCTCAAAAACTAGAGCCTATTTGATGATTCCATACTTCGGTTTAGAGTTCAGCAAAACAAAAAAACTTTAAAAATTAATTTTTCAAAATTTAGGCAACAAAAACCTGGATAACTAGTGAAATAACGAAATGTTTCAGCTTCTAACGGGGAAGGTTGACATCATTAACTCAACAATCCAGTCTTCAAGTAAAAGAGCTATATTTATGCAATTTCTTTATGTTTTTCTGTAGACCTTTAGGTTCACAATTTTAATTTCTTTCTCCTTACTTGTTGGTAATTGCTTTTAAGTGCCATTTCTAGTGTTCAACTTAAGTCAACAGAAATGGTTAAGAGTAGTAATGAGGGTCTGATTTATCAGATTCCTTCATTTTTGAAACATTGTGCAGCTTTTCTAGTATGGAACTAGGAAATTCATCCGAATCCTTTTGAACTTAAACTTCGTTAAATTCTCTTTCATATATCAGATCTACGTAACGTATTTACATTTTGAAATCATGACCAGATAAAACTTTCATTTGGGTTTCTTTCTAATAACAAAAAGATTTTTCAAAACTCATTTTGTCGAGTTTAAACCACTGGAATTTTAGAAAAAATTGGTTTATTTGTTTTTGATTACGTTCGTACGTTCCATTCGTATCAACCAAAAGACGGAATGGCTGAAAGTAGTAATGATTTCTTTTTAAACAGTTTTCTTACCACTTTGTTCCTGATGGGTAAATCACATTTTCAAGGAATTCAGCAAAGAGTGACCGTGTTTTTGGTTTCGGGAAAGGTTGATGCTCTCTTCCATTTAAATCTAAATGTCCATTGAGTTCTATTATATACTCCTCGGGAGATTAACAATTATTGCTTTCCATTCTTCGAATAAATTCTGAAAGATAATTATTTTGCACTGCTACAGCAATTGAATACAAACCACAATTTTTCAGAGATTCTGAAGAGATTTTGAAAAAATAGGCGGGTTCTTCTTCTTACGGACTATTAACAACTTTTCGGTATGTAACTCAGGCACTAGAAATGGAGAAATATTGATATTTGACTTTTTGGAAACCACAATTTTATAAATATTTCTCATTTGCACTCCAATTAGATTAGCCTTCAAATACGCAAGTAGAGAAGAAAACAAACTCCCTCCAAAGAAAGTTCCAAATCTAATTTTCAAGAAATGATCATGAATTCCTCATTTTTTTCTTCTGATTTTTGTATAAAATTAAATAAATTCTATTTCATTTAGCAAAATTTATTCGAACAAGGTTCATAAATATTTCCCAGCTTAAGTGCACGCACTTTATCTTCCATCGACCATGAAGAAATCGTACATAATCGTACCTCCCATAATAGAAGACGAAGAAGTTTTTATCTTAAAAAGGAGTTCGCTTATCAAGTATATATAGCATAAAACCGAATCCTTATTCAACATTCCCGCCTGCCCTTCTGATGGTATGGTTATACTACTCCCATTCTCTTTTTAAAAAGAATAAAATGAAATTCAAGTACTCTGGCATAGCAATTCAGCAGAAAATCAAATCAATACAAAAGGGATGTTCTCACATCCACTGATGATTTTGTATTATTTTTTTTTTTTTTTTTTGTTAGTCCTTAAACATATATCTACGAGCTATACGAGTATAGCAAAATGTATTGGGAAAAAATTGAAAACAATTTATTAGCATCATGCATATAGTAGCGCCGTATAGTGAAAGATAAAATAGCAAATAATTTGCATATGAAAGTGATTGAGAAAGGTTGTTTCCCTTTTCTTCCTGATTTTATTCAATTTTTTTTTCAGTTGTTACTTCTTCTGATGGTACAGGAAGAATTGTGTGTGTGTGGTTATAGAAAGGATATATGATGGTATATTGGGTATCTTAAGAGAGATATGCTATTGGTATCGGTTTGTTTTCATTTTTTTTTCTGCTGCTCTATCGACTGGTTTCTTAAATTGTTTTGCTCTCTATTTGCAAATATCCCTTATGGGTTTTGGAAAAAAAAAAATAAGGGAATGAATCTACATTACGATGTGAGATATTGCAACAAGAAATCTTCGACAAAAAACAAAAAAACAAAATGCGGTTGTTGTGGGGGAGAGTGAAATCAGTATTTCACTTAATTTAACAAGAAAACACAACATTTATCTAAATGTCGATACAGCCAATAAATGTAAGTGCAATTTTATATGATTGAATTGGACAGTTGTACCTAAAAAAAATACATTTAATAATAAAATAGCCCTATTACAGATATTTCCACTTAAAACCTAATATAATCAGTTGGAGTAGTGGGAAATGATATAATTCATCATTTCGGCTTTGCGTTCCACAGCTTCCTTTTCCAGGAAACCTAGAGAATTGGAAAATTTTAAGGTCTTCCATGCTGCCTTAGTAGTTCTTCTTTCGGCCGTATGGTTAATAATTGATCATTATAGTTTCTAACATATGTTATGGAACTTGTTCAGCTTAACTTTGACTTGAAAATAATTACTGAGAAAACTCCATCCTATACAACGACTACGTTACCACGTTCACTTCATGAAATGTAAAATGAACATCTTCCACAACTTCTAACAGCTCATAAAAACTTATAAAATCTTTATTTAGATCAAATTTCATTAAAAAGGCTGGCTGCGCATCATTAGGAGAAATCAGTAAAACAAATTACATCGGAAGGTTCAACTTATGTAAGGAACACATAATACGTAGCACAATTAATAAAAAAGTTTATATTTCCGAAGACATATTTATTTAAAAAAAAAAATTAATTTGATTGCTAAAAGCCTACACTTCTTCAGATCTTTATTTGTACGCAGATAAATTAAAAATCAGTTTGAAAATGATAGTGGAACGTATTCATTGAGAATTGAGCTAATTTTAAAGTCAGCAAATAATTCTGCGTTATAAAATAAGCCTAGTTCTTCGATTTTTGTTGCTAAAAATGAAGCGCGTTACACAATTTTTAGGCATAAAATATCTGAGAGCGTTACCGAAATAATCTTCCGATATTAAGCAGAAAAAACTCTATATATTTGACTAACGAACAACTTGAATTTGTAAAAAAAAACCATTTGTAGAGTTTTTAATAAAGCCTACTTATTTACCTTTCTTGAAATGAGAAATGAATACGTTCCACAAAGGGTTATGGACCACATTACCATATTCATTATAGGTGACTGGAGTGGAAAACTGTTAGGGTATTATAATGCAGTGTGCACTATGGCGCATCTCAAAAACAACAGACCTCTTATACCTACTCCTGTAGAAATACAAACGATGTAATAACTTCTATCTTCGCCAAACATTTCGCCAGCCATTATCGTATATTGATATCTACCACTAGTTTTGTGGCCAAAAAATAGGGAACAATACAATAAACTACAATTCGCTGTGGAATGTAAAGTTGAAAATTTTACGGAAATTTGAGCACCAGGCTTAAAAATTGATAGAAATACGGATTTTAAATGAAAGAAAATGAAATACCTACCAAATTTCGTGTTTCTCAAACTTCAATTGTTTTTTTAAAAGAAGAAACAAAAAGCAGCAAAAAATTATTTGGCACTACCAAATCATATTTCATTCCAAATTCATATCCTTTAATATGAAAAATCTTCATATCTTTCAAAATTCAGCGACAAACTATAAGCGCCACTATATAGAAATAAAGAACCATAATTTCAACTCATGTGTAAGGCTTTGATGGAATACGGAAGTATTAACTGTTAATTTATGAGCACTTAAAAAGTAAAAACAATGAAAACACTCAAGCGAAACTAAAAATACAAAGAAAAAAAAAAAAAAAAAAAAAACCAAATCGAAACAAAATAGACAAATAAAATTCATTATAATGTCAATATTTTTTTTTGCTTCTTCTTCTTCAAGGATAATACGACTCTGTGGAATATAATTCTCCTTCAGTTTACATATTCATGTTCATCGCCCCCATATAATGCCGACATTTCGTATACATAGTCGTCGCCATAGCCATCGTCATCGTCGTCATCGTCGTCATTAAAATTGTTGCTATGTCTTTTTTGATTTTGAATTTTTCAATCTCTGGGAACGACAATCTACAACTAGGGGTCACCAAAAATGGCACATTTAAGTGCTTCCTAGGATATATGAATAAGCTAAAGCATTTAGGATCTCAAACCCAAAGGAGGAAACACATATTGATATGTGTATTAAAAATGAGAAAGATGCTATAAGAAAAAAAAAAAAAAAACAGAAAAACAACAATATTCAACTGGATAATAGCATCCTGACCGCACACATTTCCTCCTTCATATTTATAACTTACACACACACACACACATATACTCAATCCACACATGACTTTTGTATGAAGAATTTTTAAGCTCCCACGAGTATAGACCAGAAGAAAACCATACTGAGACGTAAAAAAAAAACATAAAGAAAAAAAAAATGATATAGAAAACACACAAAAGAGAAAAGCAAATTGTAGATACTCCTTTTTCAAAACATAAAGGACACAAAATAAGCTTCTCGACTATATTCTTGGTCCTTTTCATTTTGAAATTCTCACACCATTCATTTTTCTATACATGTTTGTGGGGTCAGGTCAGTGATGCTAATGCCATCATATAGATTCTGGACCACCCTTTTCCCCCTTCCCCCTCTCCTTCATCAGAAAAGAGCAAAGCTCTAACAAACAAATAGTAAAAATAAAAAAACCAAGTTCATGACAAATTTTGTTCCAGTCTTGCCTGCAATCGGCCCGGCCCATGGCCCATTGCCTCATCTATCTCTGGCGCTGTGTGGCCTCTCCTCACTCTGCTCCAAAATGCATGAAACTTTTCGTTGCCAAATTGCTTTAGTTGTCATGAAATATTAGTTTGCCGCATATACACCAGAACCAAAGCCATCCAGCATCCAGCACTCCTTTATCCTTATACCCCTCTTCCTCTCCATGTATCCCATTCTATACTCTAGCAGAAGCAGCAGCAAGCGCATTGGCGGCACATCTAGCGACAGTTTAAAACGGAATGAGATTTTTGAGATATATTTTATAAGCGGGGATATTTGTATATTTGCGGTCCTTATCCCGGTCATTCATATAGAACCAATAAAAGGACAGAAGGCAAACGAAAAAAAAAACAACATAGAAGCCATCTTCAACATACAATGTATCTATATGTGAGTTTAGGCAAGCAAACAAGTATAAAAAAAAGAAAACCAAAAAAAAAAAAACTGGCAGAAAAATTTCCTTTCGGCTAAGGATGATTATACAATATGAATATAAATGTTTGTTTGTGTGCCTGTGTGTGTGTATAATTTTTTAGAAGTTTGTTGAAAGGCAATAAACCATCGATATGGCTAGAAAATCTCCCATAGACCAACCTTAGCCTCTTTCCTAAAAAAAAATCAACCACTTTACCTTAACTTCAAGAGCATCTATATGGTATAGGTAACTAAAAGTCGAATAGATACGGATACGGGCTATGAACAAAAAAAATATCCTCTATAACTTCGCATACCTACTGAATATATTAAAAGCATTCAATCTTTTTTTATGAGCATCTTCTCTCCACTTTGGCTATGTGCAGTATTATTATTATTATTAAAATAATCGTACGAATGGAAAATAATACTTTATTCGTGTAATTTGTGATGGAAAAGTATTATAGTGTGCGGAGGGGGGTCAGATGTATAAGAGTTTATGCTTTAAATTATATTTAAACGATATTCTTCGATATAAAAACCCTTTAGGGATCTTGATTCTGTTTTGATTTTAATATTTTAGTTAAAGGGTAGTGATGATGGTTAAAAATGTTCAATATTTCTGGATTGTTGTTGTTGTATAGATAATGGAATTACTATAATTTCTTAAATTACAATTTTTCTTCAAGTGATTTTCTTACTTAGATGCGGCGCGGCTTCCAACAATACCTATAATGTGTTGTCATGGTATGGTTTTTGTGATGTTCTGCGATGAAGCAGATCATATTGATTAGGGTATTCTATAGGTTCCTATGTATTGAGATCGAAGGGTAAATGGGGTTTAATATATTTTAATGTTATAAATTGTATAAAAGGGCTAAACGTGAGGGCAAATTGAAAATTGGATGTTTAAGCAAATAAAATTGAATGATCCATCATGATTCTTATAAGAGTAAGAATAATATTGATTGATGATTTCCAAAATTGATGATTGATCTTCCGTAAGAAGTAGGTAATTTATAGTTTCTTGACTCTATCGAATAAAAAACACATAATTATCTATTATTTTACTTCTAAAAGTTCATTACCGATCATCAATTTCTTAATACCCAGATTCCGACAGCAGAATAAATAAAATTAAATGACACTTTTTTCGGAAAACCAGATATCCATATTTTTTTTCTATACTATGGAGCTAAGCCAAGACATAATCACTTTTCAGAGATGTAAAAACTGCAGTCTTTTTGGTACTGCAGTTAATTGACTAAAATACTAAATTTCTTAAGTCATTTAACTTAAACATGTAGGTACTTTGACTGTAGAACTACAGTCAGCAGTACTGACTGAACAGTTAAAACTTAATTAGCTGCAGTACTTTTTGACTGGTTTCAGTCTTCTAGTCCGTAGAAAGTACCTACTGTTGTGTTTAAAATTTAAGTCAGGCACACTGCCACACCCCCAAGACACTTTCTTGTAGGAATATATAGCTCTGAAAGTATCTTTAAGTTAAAAGAATACAAAAAAAGGACAATACAAAAAATGTTCTACTGAATAGAAGACTAAAACAAGTCAAAAAGTACTGCAGCTAATTAACTTTTAGTCAATTAACTACTATCATTAAGTTTACAGTCAGTATTTTAGTTCTTACTGTTTACTGCTTATTTTACAGTTAAAGTAATTAGCAGCAGTACTAACTTGCAGTTAAAGTTAAAGTCAATTAGCTGCGAGTGAATTGACTGCATTACCAATTATCTGCAGTCTTTTACAGCTCTGTCTCTTTTAAGCCATAATTTTTAAGATTCGAAATGAATAATATCAGTTTTTATTTCAATTTTTTTAAATTTTCGAGTTAATTTTATTTACATTTATGTGTCTGAAATCAAACAATATTTTTTTGTTGGAAAAGTTACATCGCTGGTAGTCAAGTCACCAGGCAAATACCCGTGTCAGTTTTAGAAACATACATTTTTTGCAGGTAGTTCCTCTTTCACCAAATTTTCAAAAAAAAAAATAAAAGTATACAAAAAAGTACGAAAAAGTACCTACGGGTAGAAAGCACAGCAATCAAATACCACTAATATCATTTTACTCTTTCGAACGGTATACTTTCTACGAATGACCAAATTTTTTTTTTATTCTGTGCGACGGTGAAGATAAACTTCTTAATTAAATCAAATTTTTATTAAATTTTCCTATTTTATTTTTCTAGTCACGTGAAACTGCCAACCTTCATACAAGAAGTTATTTCTTCAATACGACTCTAAGCCCTCTTCATTTTTCAATATTTCAGAACTCTAAGCCAACGTAGCAGATTTGCTTTTTACGGGGTTATTTTTCACCACTATGGCAGTTTTTCTGCTGTGCTAGCTAAAACATCCTCTCAAAGGAGGAGTTAGATCATACTATTGAATTTTCACTGAAAGAGTGTAATCAATTAAATTCACAAAGATGGTGTGGAAGGCGTGGCTGGCAGACGCCATTATGAAAAGTATCATGGATCTGTTCTTATTTTGAAGCATAGGTTAGGTATTCACTTGGAGTAGTTAAGGTATTGATATTCAGTATTATTACCCCATATTTTCGAAGAGTTACAAAAATAGCTCGTGAAACCAAATTGGCCGAAGCATTTTCTTGCAAAACCTCTGGTTTGTTTCCGAAATTCGGATTCGGTGACCGCAAATTTAGAGCCAATTTTCAATCGTATTTCTTGCTCTACTAGACAGGCAATAACAAGTTTAGTGCAAAAATTTAAGTCTACATATTCGATGTCTGATGTTGCCATGGTCAGTAAGACAACAGGTTGGTAGAAAATATCGCTGCCGTTCAGGCGTCAAACGGTCTAAATCAGTCAATTCCACTGCGTTCTCTAGAATTTGGCATCGCTATTTTCTTTGGGGCTAGGTTAAGTCATTGGTTTATGCCAACAAGCCGATGACGCCAAATAGCAGCTGTTTCGGCTAAAATTTGTAGCCGAGTCATCAAAAATTGGGTCCAACGAATAGACCGCTGCAAACGTGCCCGGGGCAGCCATATGAACGAAGTCAAGTTACATTCATAAATGTTTTCATTGCTCAATAATAATTTTTTTAAATAAATAAAATAATTCGCGTTTTATTTAAAACAGAAAAAAGTTGTCAAGTAATTATTGAAAAACCCGATAAATAATGTCCATTCCAAACCAATTTTATCAAAAAAATCATATCAATCTTGTCCTTACATTAAAGATTTTCATTAAATCTTTCGCGATTAAAAATAGTTCGTTCAGGTTTCGGGCATGTTCCAGTTTTCTATTAAAAAAGGTGACTCAAAAATGTTATCTAATAATGAATTCATGTAATTCAAAAAAAGAAATTAACTTTAAATCAATTAGGAACTTGAAAAACTGTTGCATTTAAAAGACTGTAAGTTGCCTTTGCCTTCTGAATTATTAAAAAAAAATAATTTTAACTCATTAAAATTTTGTTAAAACATAAATGTGCTCTGGCGATTTTACTTGGCCCAACTTTGATATGCCTGTACCTCTAACTAGTTTATTCACTTATTCAAAGCAAATGTCTTAGACCTGCTCGTAAACCTGCCTTTAGTGGCAAAGACTGATCACCATTTTGTGCTTTCAACTGCAACTTTCCTACTAATAACTAAAATTGTATCCCCCAAATCATAAAATATTCAAATTTTGTTCTGTCCACTCATCATAAACAATAACCGCATTACCATGCATTGTGGTCATCTTCATTCGAAACGATTTAAATAATGAAAAAAAAAAATAAAAGAACCCATTTAACAAAGTCCCTAATTAAGCAATTAACTCCTGAATTTACATTATTTTCTTCAAGAAACAAAAAAAAAAAAACAATATTTTTTTTTCTATTCATGATTAATATATATATACATGCCTAAGAAGATATACACCTAAAGCTTAAATAGCTACATATTTTATGCACGCACCCAGTCTAAGTCTGCACCATCATCCATATAAGAGAGTGTAACAAATTATAGAAAATCCCCTGCAGCTAATTTGAGTTTTGAGATATTCCTTTGCTTGGGTTTTTGTATAAATTTTATTTTTGATATTTTATTTTGTTCTTTGCGTTGCCGTTGTTGTTGGATGTTGAGCGCAGGGTCTCAAAATATATACCCGGATATCTATGTTACTTATCCTTTAAATTTAAATTAGATCGTTCATCATTAGGTATTATTTTATCTAGGCTGCAGCAGCAGCAGCAGCAGCTATAATAGAGAGACGCACCACCAGACAGACAAAGTCTGATGACGACGACGACGACGACGGGAACGAGAAACCATTGCATTGTTTTTGTTGTTGTCGTCGTCGTATAGGCATCGTAGTCGTCGTCCTCGCAGCCAAACAGCAAACTTCACGCCTAAGGGTGTCGTCATCAATTATTCAGTTTTTGGTTTGTGTTATGCGCCGCCTAAGGCTCTCACTGCATAAACATAATAACACCAAAGACAAAGATGGAACGGGTTGGTAGGTATTTCATGAGTACTGCAATGATAGGGTTTACCTTGAGAGTCCGCACGGTCTTTTGGTTTTTGGTCTTTGGTATACGTATAATGGTCAGGCGCATACCTAGTTCAATTTAAAGAACAGCCGAAGAGATTAACCAATTTCCTGTTTTTGCCTTTATTTTGTTTTTAGACGTATTATCCTTTTTTTGTATACACTTTTCTTCAATCAAGAACAACAACAAAAAAAACACTTATAAACATAAGTATTGGTAAAAAACGAAATGTATTGAACACTGTTTGTATTGTTATATTAATTTTGCATTAAAAATGCAAGACAAAAACATGGAATGTTTTCGTATCGAAGAGTTCTAAACCTGTTCGATTGGTAGATTCTCTTATACTGATCAATGAATGATTAATTTTGAAACCCAATTTTGGTAGGTTTTCTATGCTGTATCGCTATTAAGTCAGAAATTTATTCGTCAGGAAAATATGTTGGTTTCTTTTAGTACGATGTTACTCGGAATAAATATTTTGAAAATTTTCGTGTGTCCAAATGGGTCCAAATTCGATTCAAACAGTTAGTTTGACGTTCAAACGATATAACAATTAGAAATACCATAGCGGTTAGAAATATCCCTTTCTTCCTACATTATCTGGGGCCTAGTGACTTACACTTTCAACAATTACTGTGCAGCAGAGTTGTAAAAACTGCAGTCTATTCGGTACTGCAGTTAATTGACTAAAAAGACTTCTAGCTTACAAAAGTACCTACTTTGACTAAGACTACAGTCAGCAGTCAATACTTAAATACTGACAGAACAATTAATTTTTGACTTGTTTTAGTCTTCTAGTCAGAGGAAAGTTTTTGTACTGTTGTTTTTAAAATTTTAGTCATCCGTACTGCCACACTTCCATGACACTTTCTTGTAGGGATAAAGAACTCTGAAATTACTTTAAGTTCAAAAGAATACAACAAAAAAGAACAGGACATAAAATTTCTGCTGACTAGAAGACAAACTTGCAGTTAAAATTAAAGTCAATTAACTGCCACTGGCTTGACTGCATTACCAATTGATTGCAGTTTTTTTATAGCTCTGCTGTGCAGGGACTTACTATACCTACTTACAATATTCTCATAAAGCTTTTTTACTTGCTTGCAAGTGCAAATAGGTATCTCCTACGGAAACAATTTCAGATCGAATATGGATTCAAGCCCAGACCTCCAGTAAACGATCTTATTCTTACGCCAAGGATAACATTACTGCTGGTAATATTTTTGTTTTTTTTTTTTTTGGTTGTAGGTAATGTTAAGGTTTCAAAAAAAAATTTAAATTACAATCTTCCCAGATTGTGCTTCTCCGTAGCCGGATTTCCGCAAAAAAAGTTAACACCCGGAAGCCTTCCAATTTGTGGGTCTTCAATGAATTTTGCGATCCTGGCAATGCCAGGAGTATTTTTCCGTCTCTAAGCCAAAAAAACGCTGCTCAGCTCATGTCGTAGTATTATTTTTTCCGACATAATGGTTTTCCGAAACAAGTTGCATCGGATTAATGAAAACCTCGGAGTAAAAAATTAAAAATTAATTAATTTAAAAAGGGTTACCTCTGAAAATTTTCGAAAAGTGTCCAAGTGAAAAAAAATTTCCCATACAAATTTTAATTAAACGCAACGATATTCGATTGAATTTGTATTACCCGTAAAACGAAACAAGTTTTAACTTTTAACTTGTAAGTCAGCTTGATATTTATTGAAGTAAGTTTGGAAAATAGTCTTTAAGCTGAGTCTTTAACTGAAGTCAATTTAACTAACAAATTCGTACAAATTTGATTAAAAAAAATTCATTCAAGTGTTTTTTTTTTAATTTCGTTCTTTGAATCATTTTTAAAATATCTTGAAAACAAATTTTATGTTTTTTTGAAAAGTGTCCAAGAAGTGTCCAAATTTCTAAAAGTTGTCCCAAAGGTGAAAAGGTGTCCAATTGACACTCAAGTGCCTTTAAGGTAACCCTGGCACCGATTTCAAAATCCTCTATACAAAAGTTTTCAGAACAAAAATTTGTAAAAGATGCATAGTTCCCTGTAATTTTAGAATTTTTGATCAAACATTACAATAAAGTAGGTACCTACCAACATCTGATGCAAGTGCAAGATGAGTTAAAACATAAAATTAAGAGACTTTGTTTAAAAAAATAAATTCCATATGGACCACGATAATGTAGCTCCACACTCTCCCATACTGTGTAGAATTGAAGAATGTGGATGTACCAAGACTTCTAAAAAATGATATGAAACAATATCACGCATGCTTGTTGCTCCCCATCAGCATTCTTCTTTATCTACACACATTATTATGAGCTATAATAAATCATACAAAAAAAAGAGGAATATAAAGAATAATGTACCGCATTTTCTCGCCATTTATTTATATAAATATCACAAAGTTAACCCGCATAAATGGGTGTTTGTCTTGTATATGGTATATGCCAGGTTCTTATATGAGAATCCTTGTGCAAGTACAAATGTAGAAGTACATACATCTACAAACAGCGAAACGTCTTCCCAAAACATACGTACACGTTATAATATATTTCAATTCGAAATGGCAATAAAATCCCTTCTTTCGTAGAAAATACGTGACCAATGTCTTTTATTTCGATTTTGTATTCCTCTCCAACAACAACAACTACGATGCGACGCGACGACGCACGGCCGGAATGCTGCATTGCACATATCTCAAAACAAGAGCAAAAGAAAAAAAAAACCATGAAAGAGGGATGAGATTGGATGATTTAACTTGCATCCAACACATATGGTGTGTGTTGTGTATAGTAGGTATGGTGTTTGGGGTGTATACTCTATAGTATCCACTCTCACACTCAATTTTCAACCCTAATTTGGTACAAAACAAAAAATGTAATAAAACAAAAGTCATGGTGGAACGTCTTGAATATAAATATAAACCTTTAAAGCAATTGATCATATAAGTTCAATCTAAATAAAAATATTCTCGTCCGTTTTACTTTTTCGAATCCATTCAAATTGGTCGTTGTTTCAATGATTCATGTTTTAACGCCTTCCACCCTCAATGATCCATCCCCAAAACCATAGAAACGACAACGCTCACTTTATAATGTCATAAAATTCTAATAACATGCTCTAAAATATTTAAATGGTAGAACATCTCGTCTTCGGTATTATAGAAGCCGTATCTCGATATGAGAAAGAGCGGTTTGTACAAATGCGCGGTAAAACATCAGATCTTTTTTTTTTTTGAAAATCCTAAACCAATACATACAATATAGCTATCCAGAGACAAACGCCCTTCGATTTTATAAATTTTCTTTTGATTTCGATATAGGGTTTATGGCATTGGGATGATATTATGATGATGATGATGATGACGTGCTGTGACCACTTTATGAAGAGATTTACATTTTAAATGATTTCAACGCCACCATCACAGAACGAACATGGGATACAATAATTTGTGTTCCATCGAGTCTAGGAATATAAGTTTTTGTTCTTAAAAATATTCATATGGATATGGTTGATTTTGTTAAGAGAGAAATATTTAGATGTCGCTTGGTTGTGAGGGTGGTTTACCAAACATAGGTATGAGCTGGGTAATAAAGAATCAAAATTATAGTTGATTTTTGAGATAATTATTACCTTTCGATTTTAGTAAGTGACAAAAGTTTTTCTTTACTATGGATAACTTTTATTTATCAGTTAGTGGTTTTCATGCCTTCAGCATAATAAAAACAAAATATTTAATAAACATGATTATGTTTCAGATAGGATTTAGATATATGTAGGAATAGTTAAGTTAAGTCACTTTATTTGGTACAAAACTTTTACTTACAAACTTTTTACTGTTTTTACTGACCTCATCAAATGAGCTTCTAGAAAAAAATTGTTAATGTGTTTTCATCAAGGGCTTGTTTGTAGAACATCAAATGATCTACAAGTTTTGCCCGAAATACTTTTTGATAAATTCTACCGTTAAATAGTTATATGCGAAAAAAAACAATATTTTTGGCATTTGACCCTGAATAACTTTTGACGCTCTCATGATTTTTCAATGGACTTTCGCGTTTGTATTCCTTAGACCAAAATGAAGGTTGCATTCAAAAATCTTCACTCAGAATTTTTCGGCAGATTGGTCTTATTTTTGTAGATTCTTCCTGACTTAATACCTGGCCATGAAAAAAACTGCATAGGTATGAAAGAAAGTTATTGTGTTTACGATCGGCTTCTTTTCTAGATGTTCTAATTAGTTTTTGTTAAATTTTATAATTTCGACAAATTGATTTTCAAAATCACTTATAAACTTCTTTAAGAATTCCCATATCAAAAAATGCAAAAATGAAGTGAAACAAGTCTTCAGTTTGTTTGAGCAGATATTTTGTTTGAGGTTCTATTTTCTTAGAAAATAGACTAAGTAAAGTTTTTGAAAGAATATCGTGTTATTGCATTTTTTAGTGGTGGGAGTATTCTTTCTATGCCATTTAAGGTTGATAGCCCTTCAAAAACCTGTCAAATAGTAGTTCGTTTGGGTTTATAGCTATGTCCTGTGTTCCCCTTCGATATTTTTCTCGGCAAGACAAGTATAATTAGGTTCTAAATTTATTTACATTGTATCATGTTGTTCATGTATCTGTGACATTTAAAACCGAACTGTAAACTGTAGTTGAATTCTGCCCTTAGAAGTGCCGTTTTCATCATGATTCATAGAATGGTTGTTGGTTTAGTTTTGTTCTTCGTTTCATCAATGGGTGTTGACGATGGTACAGCTAGCTGAAAATGTTGACCACAAGTGCACAATACACTTTTATAAGTGCTCCTGGGAGTTTTCAATGCAATATGTCTGCACTTCCAGTAGAGTTTTGATTTGGAAGTCATTTGGACCTAACATTTCTTATAGAATTAGAAGATTTTGTGTGGATATATGACTCTCTACTTTTCAAGCACGATTAATGATGACATTAATGTTGCTTAAGTGAGCGAATCGTTTTGTTTTAAATCTGAGAATCCGTTTTTGACCAGTTTAATATTTTAATTTCTTAAAATTGATTCTATAAATGTTTAATTGTTTTCTAACATAGTTATTTATTGAACCATTAACCAAAAAGTGCTAGCGTCAATCTATTGTTAATATATATAAAAATACGAGTATCTTTGATGTCGTAGTGCCATTTTATATTATCTTATTGAAAAAATACAAGCCAGTAATAAACAAATTAATATTTTGTATTTTCATTTTTCAATTTAAAACTATGTACCTACCTTAGCTTCTTTGGTGGTAAACTTTGAGTACAATCATTGAAAACCTTACCTGCGAGTCCGTAAAATTGTGACATGCGGAAGTTATTTTGTTATTTCATATTCTTGCAACCATAAAAGGACTTCTGTTTAAAAAAAAAAAAAAAAACTGTACTCCCATACACTCCAATACTATTTCAATACTCCCTTGCCTTCATTTTATATTCGGTTTTCTATCTCATAGTCAGCTCTCAGCAGTCAGCACCCATCATCATAATAATCAACAACTAAACTCAGTATCTCTCTTATACCTACTTCATTGTTTCGTTTGGTTTTCCAACTTTATAATTCATTTCCTGAATATTCATTGTTTGTCGCCAGTCGCCACACACGAAAAATTATTTACTTACCAGCTGACTCTATCCTCAAACTCAAAGGCAAATTATAATCCAACTCATGCTTGGGGAGTACTTATTCTCAATAGGCTCTAACATCGCCCCAACAACAATGGCAAAAACAAAAAATACAATAGAAACAACAAAAAAAAAACACTAAAAACATGCCCCACCACACTCTCTCCCCCTCACTCTTCCCTCCTGTTGTTTTTTTTTTTTTTTTTGAATATGAGTGCAGTGAATCATTTAACAATAAAATTTTGCTACCGCATATATGTGGAGATATAGATAAGCGCTGATATTTATAGATGCAGCAGCAAACTGCACAACTCCTTTTCGGCTTGCCTTATTTGCCTCTCTAACCCCATCGTGTATGTGGAGAGTATCAAAACAGCAAACAGCAAAGCAAAAACAACGCACACTTCCCTTGCCCAGCCGCTGCAGTATCTCTCTACAATATAGCCCCAGCAGCCTATATTGTATAGATACTTTCCCATATATTCATGCAGATTTTAGTGGAAGCCTTTATGCGAGAATTTATAGACATAGAGAACCCCAGCATCATACATGTTACTTACACACATCTATTCAAATATATGTATGTGAACTTATATCTATACAAAATAGCAAGCAGGCAGCGCCATCCAGCGGTCCAGTGTGGTATAGCCAGAGAGTCAGGGCCTAGCCACTGCTCTGGCATCATATATCTCTCACTCCTCGATGGAACACACTGCATATTAAGTTATTGTATATTAGGTGTTAAATCAGATAAATTTTCGCATAATACCGCATACAGCACTTGGATTTGCAAGATTAACGTTTTCTCTCGCCATTTTGCTGCCATCATACAGCAACCAAATACCGAAACCGAGCAAAATCTCTCTCTCTCTTCCTCTCTCTTTCTCTTTGTAGGCCCCCCAAGCCACCCAAATATAGAACAGCGCACTCCATTCTCAACTCAGGCCCGGGTGTTATATTATATGCCATTATGAAATATATCTATGGATACCCTAGCCCCATAGATACACACAGATTGCAGCATGCAGAGTATCTGTATCCATAGATTCTATGCCAGAGGTGCAGATACTAATGTAGTTCGAGTTCATTGCAAAATTTCGTTTGTTCTTCTCGCCATTATGTACGAGTATGTGAATATGGAAGGTTTTCTGAAGTTTTCTATACACCACCAGAGTGTATAGGTTATATTGCACCCTTTTTTGGTTTAAGGATTTCATTCTAGGCAGAACGTTTATCATCATGTTGTGTGTGCGAATTCATATATTTAGAAGTGACTACTATACTCGTTCGTATAACTGCATGCAGTGAGAAGATGCATCTACCTAGGTATCCATATATTCCTCTCTCTCCTCTATAGATGAACATGTCCAAAATATAATACTCTTGTATTTAATATTCCGATCTTTCATACCTTTATAGAATATTTTTCAGTCTGATGTTTTATATGGAACTTAGTCAAGAGGCTAGGCGCCTTCTCTAAAGCCAATATAATTCTACAGAGTTTTCCTCGTTCACCATTATTATAGATATACCAACTATATGTAAGCGATGGTACCTTATACTTCATATATCTCCTTACATCGGTATATCGTCATCGTTGTCGTCCCAGTAGAGTCGAAGTATAGAAGTTTTCGGTCGGGTAAATATCTGAGATGCTCCTAGATTCTTCTCTGTAAGCCTTGAAATTTATGATCTCACATGTTATATGTTCGGTTTTGGGTTCAATCTATTTTGTTTTATTTTTTGTGTCTTCTCTTGAATGTTGCACCCTCTCACCAAGAGTGGAAGAGAACATGCAATCTTCCAGTTTGTTAAATGTGAACACAACATGTTATTTGAAAAATGAAACAACAAAACAACACTACCTTAGTACTTCCATAATGTAAAAAATGGTAAAAAAAAACAAACAAAATGTTCGTGAAATATTATGGTGAATTCAATTTTTCTAAGCGATGACAAAGATAAATTAAAATTATTGAAATTTATATCGCAACAACAATTATTATTTAATCATTTCATTTTTCGGTTTTAATCCAATTAAGGTAGAGGGTGTTGAATAAAATGTAAAATATCTGAGTCAAACTTTTGTTCTGAGTTGGTTTCAAATTGGTTGTAGTTTTTTGTTTCGAAAAATATTCAAAAATGAAATTTTCAGAACAAAAAACCCGTTTTTTACCAATACTCACTTTTTCAAAAATTGATTTTTTAAAAATTGTGCAGAGTTGTGAAACTGTTTTCTAACATTATCGTAAATTTTTGGATCGATAAACTTAATACTTCTAAGGTTATGGCTCGTAAACAGAAAATCTATCTTCAAATTTTAACACAAAAACGTTTGCGTGAAATTACTTACTAACTTACATAGGCCCTCAGACCCTGATGAGTCCATTGTGATCCCCTTAAGGGGCATAGGGCCTCCTCTATTCCTACGCGCCATCGTGTACTGTTTCTAGAAATATATAGCAGTTCTCTCCAACTCCTTTTAAGCTGTGCAAATTCCCTTTCGACTGTACTGCACCATGTGTTACTCGGCCGACCCGACCCTTTACCTGCCTTTGTAAGTGGCTTGGCCAGCAATGCAATCGTTGCCTTTTCGAAGCGTTTGACCAATCCACTGCCACTTACGTCTGCTTATAGTACTGTCTATGGATTTTTGACCCGTTCTTCTATAAAGTTTTTCATTAGAAATACGGTTGGGCCAGAAAATAATTAAGATGTTTCGTAGACACCCTATTCAGGAACGATTGCAGCTTACTTGTGAGAGTAGTTAAGATTTTCCACTTGCTACAGGCATACAGAAGAACGGATATAATTATTTCTCCATATTTTTGACAGCATTCCGATAGCAGCCTTTGCTTTTTTAATACGGCTGTCGACTTCTTGTTCGATTCCGCCTTTGTTAGAGACAAAACTCCCAAAATATTGAAAGTCTTCTACTTTTTCTACCGGTTGTCCAGAAATATTGACCTGAACGGTTCCTCGATCCTTGTTGTCATTTGATGGAAATCGATGATCCTATGAGAGAGTAAGCATATACGTCGTCGTCCGCGTAGTCCAAATGTTTTAGTTTGGATGTCAGACTCCACTAAATTCCACCATTTCCGTTCAACAGGGCTGCATGCAGAACATCACTTATCACTAACAAGAAAAGCATTGGCGATAGTATGCAACCCTGTGTGACTCCACATTGGACTTCGAATTCAATTATGTTTGCTTTATATTCCACAGCTTTCGAGCTAACATTGTTTGATTGGTAAATGCCAAGTTTTGACTTGACATATTAGGGTTTGTCCCTTGCAGTCACATCCTCACAAATTGTTTAAATGGCCGATAACAAGGTGATTAACGTGTTCAATTTGCATTTCACGAGAGGTGAGCACTGAACTTTACCTATTCATATTTTTCAAAAATGATCTTACTATTGTCTCAAAAACATTAATTTGCTAAAAATTGCAATTGCGAAACTTGTATTATCGTTTTCGTTGGAGGCATTTGATACGTTTCGATTTTTAGAGGTGCAGAAAGTGACGGTATAATTAGTTTGTATATATAAATTTTATAATACCTAAACATAATGTCGAAGTTTCTTCCATCCTTCCAGTATACTTTTTAGATGAATATTTAATATTGAACTTCAGCTGAACTGTCTTCACTTACGTTTCTCAAGTAACTGGGGAGATCACATTCATTCTGATCACGACTTTGAAAAAGGCCATCAATGTGATCCTTTCTACTCTCTGATCTCATGTTGAAGACTTTTTGGGCATTATGTTCTTTTCCTGTATAGGTTCATTTCCTGACCTGACACTTGACCTCTTAAGCTAAGATTCTAAGAAAAACTTAAAACATTCTACCTACAAATTTATTAATTAAATCAAAAATTTTAAAACATCTGCCTACACCTACACGTCATACCTACTACCTACCTACCTACAGCTAATTGATTTGTTTAATAAACCCAATCAATTATGTTTGCATAATTACGATTTTATTTAAATATTATAAAAGGTTAAGCAACCAAGTAGACTGATCAAGTCTATATCGATAAATTAAAATAAACATAAAATTAGCATCAATAATAGTTATTTAATTAATCTATGTACCTAAGTATATGTATCTGCCTGTGCTAGCTCTTAAAACAAAACAACCTGTTTTTATAATATTTCATTATCAATTCATCCACTCAATCAGAACTTCTTTCAACGCTTTGCTTTTAAACTCTTGCCGACCACACAGGTTGCCGTGTTGCCAAAATTCCAATGATTTTATGTTTTGCTCCCGGGGACACACTACCTATAACCGTTTATAATATTGCCGCACAATATATCTCCTTTTATGTGGATACAAAACACATCATCACATGAATCTTTCAACAGAAACAACAACAAAAATGGGCCAATTGTGCATATCATTAAGTTCACCAAAACCCATAGATATAATTTTTTTAATGAATCAGTTCAACTCAAAATATCAAGAGGAGAAAAAAAAATCAAAAAGAGAACAAAAAATAGTCGCAAAAAATTATTATCTTGTCTCCGTGGTGGAGCCTCATTTAACAGAACAAAAAAAAAAATCAAAAACCCTAATGCACACGCGCACACATTAACGCATGACCGATGTGATCTTTTCATTCTTTTCAAACAAAACCGGCCATTACAGCACACACACACACACACACCTCCACCCAAATGATGCACACACATTCTGATAAACAAGAACGGCAAACATAACAAAGAACAATAATGGTGATTTTAATGGCTTCCGACCGATCACCAGTTAAAAAATGGTAGACGGAACCAATAAACGTCGTTTGAATACGATATAAGTGCCAACGGGAAAGTGAATGGGTATAGTATTAGTATAGAGGAGAGTTGTAGGTAAGTGTGCAATATTATGGAAGCCAAACGACAAACGTTAAAAGTACTAACAAAATCAAAAAGAGATAGCCTATATTGTTGATTGAAATTGGAGTGAGAAGAGTTGTTACAATATAGAAAAATAGTGTTGGTAGGTATTAAGAAGAAGAAAAAAAAAAAAAAAACAAGAAAAAGTAGGAGAGTCACTCTATTACCAACCAGCCATTATTATAACGTACCTATATCTTTACACATGTTGGATTGAGTTGAAGTGTGTTGTTCTCTTGGTTAATGGATGCTTGTTGCATGGCATTATGTTGTTGAATGTAAATCTCTAGTCAAGTGAGACGAAACTATACACAATCAAGACAACAACAAGAGGAAAAAAACCCTTCATGATGGAGGTTGCATAGGTTGTTGTTGTTTCTTTTGATTTTGTTAAAGAGATGTCGTAGGTAGCAGACATTATACGAAAAATGGTTGATGGCAACAGCTGATTGTATATTCATATTTAAGTTTCAAGAAGTCTTATTGATTTATAGTGAGATATTGATGGTCGATTAAATATAGATACATATAATTGGAATAAGAGAGGGGGGATATGCGTGAAAGTCTCAACGGAGTTTAGTTATTAAGGATCGCAGTCAGTTTCAAGAAAGTTTTAATCAAGCAGCTACGGACTACCAATAAGGTGAGTATGTAGGAGGTATGTAGCTAGGTAGGTCATTTGGTACGGAATGTACTTACCTAAGTGGACTACCTACTATAAGTGGGAAGATACCTAAATTAATCTATGGTCCAGTGTCCAGTCCTGTTAAAATAATACCTATATTTCAGCAATATTGGGTCATAAAACTTAATGGCCCATTTACCGTTAGCAACACCATTGAATTGACGGTAACGAAAACGCATTTTTCGAAGAAAAACATTTCAGTTTTCGTCTTTTACAATTTATTTTCTATGCGTTGTGTGTACATGCATTCTTCCAAGAGTAAGCTCTATAGTGTATACTTATACCTAAAATAAATGTACCAAGTAGGTACCTTCCTTTACCCTCAGCGTAATGGTTTGTGCGATGGAATATTACTGCATAGGGTTGGATTCAAGTCCCAGCTTAACTTGTTTTTCAGCTTAACCTTCATAAAAAACATCTTACCTAAACCATTCGAACTCGGAAGAAAAATGAAAATTATTTCATTAGTAGGTACTTTAATAAACAGTGTTCTTAAACGCACTGTAGTAGGTACCCTCTGGCTCTCCAAAAAGAGAGTATCATGTCACTAGCCCTTGGTTCTTCGTGAGCTAATTGTGTCAAAAATGTATTTACTTAGGCATTTTCTTCTTCACACTAAACAGCATTTCTGCTTCAGCCGAACTTCTTGGACATGTATAGGACTGTCTTTGTTCTCTGTCCCATTTTGATATTAATTTTTGATTATTAATGGTATCTTAGTGAGGACTTAGGAATCCGGCCATTTGTAGTAAAACCTAGTAGGTACCTACCTTAACCTCTTCCTTTTACAAAGTAAGTATTCATGAAAACTGAATGACTTTTCTGCAGATCTCCTACCATCATCAATGGATGTTCATATTTTAACCATTCTCAACCCCAGCCAAAAGATAAAATTCCGAAAGAAATAAAAAATTCAACGATCAATTATTAATTAAAAGATCGTGCAAATGATCTAGTTTTTTGTTTCTTTTGCTAATTTCTTGATGTGCCTTAAGATTAATTTAATTTATAATTACATAAAAAACACGTTCTACGTTATTAACTTCTAATTACCACAAACACTGCGCGTATCAACTAGATATGCCTACCTATATAGCTTGCAGCTGAAATAATTGCTTAGACGTCTCTCTTATTCTCTCTCAATATTTCTTTCCTTCTTTAATATCCCTTCACCCTTTTTTTTTGCGAGGGATCATCATCAACAAAAATTTTCAGTAGGCGTCACACTATGCACATTGTTTACATTTCACTTTAAAACAATTTCGCCATAGCAAAATACAACCAAACCCCAATAAATTAACTGCACTTAAACGATTAACTATGCAATCTCTCTCTAAACGGATAGAGAAATAGGTACAAGCAAATATGCAACCAACACATACAAACAAAAGCAAACACAAACAAATATCTATTTATATTTATCAAAAGTAATTCTTTTCGCCAACTATTTTAACTCTCTAACTAAATTCTCGCTATACAACTACAAAATTCTCCAAATAGAGTGAGTTAGGGTAGTACCTATATTTTTAGAGGATGCGGTGGGATATAGAATGCTTTTTCTACCGCCTTTCCGCTGCCGCCAATATTATGTTTCGTATATTATTCGCCACCAACCAGTACTTGCCGTCACCGTCCTCTGTTCCTATATTGCTGTTGCTGTGCCGAGCCGCGCCGCATGCCATGGATGAGAGCCATCATGTAAAGTAAAATGTGTACGCGCACTTAAATTGCTGTTATTAAGTAAATTGATTTTAAGTACGAACAACAAACTGCGATCTCGGCGCATATAAAATACATTCAGAAAAACACAACATACACATACAGTAATATACACAATGTTTCGTACCTATAACAAATGCACACCTTTTAAAGTGGGTATAAACCTAAGCTATACCTACCTACCTTACTTACCTACCTACGGTAATTTGGGTTTTTAACCCTTTTGCACACCGTATACAAAAAGTTTAATTGAATAGTACCTACTTTGAGTCGTTTTAGAGTTTATAAGTGGGAGGTTTTTGCATGCGGTAGGTAAGAAAAGGTAATTGTTGTTAAATGCAAACAATAACGCTGATGGATGGGAAATATATTTGTTTTTTTTTTTTTGTTAAGGAAACTTTCAAATGCATTATGAAACAAACAAAATTAAACACCAATAAGTAAAGACCAGAAGTAATTGAAGAAAGTAAATGAGTTGGTAACATAGCGACCAGTTTCATCTAAACATCTGGACTACATAGTAGTCCAGATGTTTTAGTTTGAATATTAGATTCCACTGAGTTTCACCATTTCCGTTCAACAGGGCTGGGCGCAGCACATCACTTATCATTAACAAGAAAAGTATTGGCGTTAGTATGCAACCCTGCCTGACTCCACATTGGACTTCGAATTCATCCGACAACCTTCCTTTATGCAGAACGTGACATTTGCATCTATCGTAAGTTGCTTTAATAATAGCGATTAGCTTTTCTGAAATGCATCTCCTGCGTAAGGCAATCCAAATAAATTCTCTGTTGAAACTAGCAAACGCTTTTTCAGTCAATGAACAGCAGGTGAAGTGGTGATCGATATTTGACGAACTATTCAATAATGATGCGCGAGGTGTTAATGTGGATGTACCCGTTCGGTGCTGCTTGTTCGGTGTCGAGTGTGTCTTCTAGATGTTCCTTTATCTCATATTTTCGGTAGCTTGACGATCATTCCCTTTTTCCACTCATCTGGAAAGCACTCGAGAGTTCAAAGCTTTTTCTGTCAGTGGATGCAGTAGCTCACTCGACGTCATTGGTCCTGCTTGTAAGAGCTCTGCAGTAATACCGTCTAGTCCTACCGCCTTGTTGTTCTTCTGTGTTTAATTGCGACAATGATCTCTTTTCTACTGTGAGGTGTGGTGCGGATTCGGACATTTGTTGATTCCGACTGGTCATGTAACACATTCTGCCGTAGGTACTATTCCTTGCAACGGTTCCTATTCATTTGCTAAGAGGTCACACTATCTTTACCTATAATGTTGTTCACTGTTTACACTTTAAACAATATTTGTGACTGTCGACAATCTTAAGATTTTTTACGGCTTTCGTTATAAAGTCCAGGAAGAACCATTGTTGCAAAAAATAAGGAATAAAATTCTACTAGAATGACTATTTTGTTAAACTTGAACAAATTGGAAATTTTAGATAAGGTGGCTCGTTTTTGTTTTTAAATTTTTCAAATATTGTGAATTTTTTTAAATATAGTGCTAGTTCGAAAGAAAATGCATTTAATAAAAATTTACGATACCTGTTATTTTTTTTTAGTTTATTTTCTTTTATTCTCTTTTATTTGCTTTTATTTTCTTTAATTTTCTTTTATTTCATGTTATTTTATTTTATTTTATTTTTTTTTCCCTTATTTTATTTTATTTTCATTAATTTTATTTAATTTTATTTTAGTTTTTTTTTAATGTTATTTTTTAAATTTTATTTTTCATTTTTAATTTTTCAAAAATGACCAAATGCTTGTTTTTGTCGGTAAAACACAGACAGTGAACCTACCCTTTCAAAACTAAAGAAAACATTTTCTTTGCCCAGACACCATAGGAAAAACACAGCTTCATTCTTCTTCGTTCGCAACAACAACAACGTAGGTACCTAAAAGATACAAATTTATTTCGTATTACTTTAGCTATCTTATAAACATAAAGACAAAACATAAATTCTCTCTCAAATTCACTTCACACATTATAACTACCAGAGAAACAGGACACTGTGAGTAAGAAATAACTACACTTTTTCACTTAACTCGATATACACAAAAATAAACTTGATCCCTTAGAATTTTTCAATATTTTTTTCTTCCTATTTCTTGCTGCTGGTGTATAAAAGAAGACTATACCTATCATTTGTCCCGCACATGCTTGCTCTTTGGCACACAATCGCACAAAAAGTCAACAATGAAGCGTGTAATTACTATCCGTATCACATCCTATAGCCTGACATTCAATATAATCCTCATTCTTATACTACCCCCACCTCATCACCCCCCTCTCTCTCTCTCTCATCTTAAGTGTGCTGCTCTATGCCATCATCTATATGTATACGTGCTCATGGTTATAAAAGCCAAGACCAAAACCTTTAAAATACACCACCATAAGATCCAAAAAGGAACCCATAGTAGCATAATTACTTTACAAGTTCATTATAAACACTCATAAATCTAAGTGTGAAAGAAACAAAAAACAAAGAAGAAGAAGAAGGAAATACAACACACAAAAAAAAATTGTATATTCTTCCACAACATAAAGAATGACTATACTAGTAGCAAAGCATAGAGAATTCGAGCTAAAAGGGGTTCAAAAGGATGAGTATTGGATCTAGAGTATGGGGACCTGTTTTGTTCAAGAGTAGCCCCTTCCCCCCTTTTATTGAAGAAAAACTTGTTATAAACTCCCACACCTTCTAGCTAAAAAAAAGGTACCTACCTATGTATACTTGCTCCACACACTTTTGTCTGGATGATGCCATAACAAAACCGTGTGTTTCTTGCGCGCACTTGTTTAAGAAAAAAGGATTTCTCAAAAAGCTTAGATTTCGTGCACTCAAAAGGGTGAAAGGATACACCAATGTCGTTGTCTTTGTAATAAATCTTTAATCACGAAAATATTTCTCCAAAATGGTTGTTGGTGTGTTTTTCAGTTGGGACTATCAAACAGGGGCAAAAGGGAATAAAGGATAAAATAAAATCTATTGGTTTTCTTTTGTTTCACGATTTTACCGGTTGATATAGGAAGCATTTTTCGCCCAAGACTGTTGCTACTTTCAATCCTGCAAGGACGAAGGTACCTATATACAAGAGAAATGAGATCTATACACCTAATAAGGAATTAACAGAGTATCATGTCACACATATGAACTTAGTGTGTGAGTAATGCAATATCACAACTGCTCTTCTATAAAGGGTTGTTTTAGAGATACACTCTTCAAGATTGAATTACACAACCCAAACAGTAGGATATCAGATAAAAGGTGATTCAAAAGAATAAACACATGCCATGGGGATATAAGAGTACTATAATTTGTGGCAGCTAATTACGCAGTCTATTTAAAGGATTATATTTCGACTATGATGGCAATTGCTTAAAAATTGAAAATAAAATGTCCTTAAATATGCGATAAAAATTATTTTTAGTGATTTTATATTTTTTTTTATCGTCATCGCCACATTCAACCACCCAATTTCTATAATATCTTGACACAGTTTGTTAGATGTATAGTATAGGCATATCTTTAGGAACGTAAAAGTGCGCTAGAAGGTATAAGGTAGGCGTTTTGTATGGTGTGTCTAATGCCACAATTTATTATGCTACTCGCCATTTTTTTAAAAAGTCCCTTTAACAACCTCGTTGTCGTTTATTTCATCCCCTTAAAAAAACAAAATGAAACAAAAAAAAAAAAATCACAAGAACACCATTCCACAATTTGGTAGGTATCACATCCACCCTCTCATGGCTACGTTGAAGCGGGGTTCCATACCCAATTTTGAGTCAAGGAGAAAGTTTTTGCCATGGTGTTTGAATACAGAAAACTGTCTGTTATATTTTTTTTTTCTTTCTTTTTCTCATTTTTTTCTTATTTCGAAAATCGAAAAGTCTTGGAAAGAGCATGAGAAAAATAAGACAGAAGAAGATCTACGACCCAGGGACACTTGGATATATTTCATCGAAATGTGTCCCAAGTGTAATATTACAGATATATGCGCCATAGCCTAAGGTAAAGGGAATATAGAAAAGTGCAGCCCTGGCAACTAGTCTATAAATTGGTTTTAAGGAATATATCTCATTTTGTCTGGTGCGAGTTCAAAATGAGAAATAAGAAAAAAAAAAAAAAAAAAATATAAACGAAAACATGAAATAAAAATTCCTTAAATTAACTTAGGAAACGAAGAGAAAAAGAACACAGCTACATGGTGGCAGCAGTGGTTGCTAATAAATCACAAATTAATGAAGAAAGATTTTCTTAAATTTTTTTTTGGTTTGAGGAAAACTTTTTCATATAAAATTCTAAGAAAAAAAAAATAAATAATAATAAAGATGTCCTGGGTACTTAAAATATCCTTAAAACGTAAACATATTTTCCTCCTCTCAATTAAAAGGATCAAATAAATTAGAAAAGTTTTAATTTTTTTTTATTTAATTCTATTTTTCTTAATGTCTCATTCTCTTGGATATCAAACATAATATGGCTGGTGGCAATAACAGAAAGAGACAAAAACAAACATACAAAACACCTAGATGATGGAATGAATATAATGCCGGGGGAAATTTTCGTATAATTTCAGGACTATAAGAAATGGAGTATAGGAGAATTTATGATGCGAAGTAATTATATCCGATAGGAAAATACATACACCACTACTCACTCACTACTATACACAATTATAATAGTTTTCGGGGAAATTTTACTAGCCATTAAGCAAATCCTAGAACAAGAATAGTTTGTGATGTCCTTAAGGGGGAAGATATGCGTATACAAGGAAGAGAGAAGATAGATTATATTATAGATTCTATGTGGTGTTTGGGCAATAGATTTATAAATTATTATGTTTTTTGAATAGCCTGGGGCCCTGAAAGAGCAATACGATGAGATTATATTGACATGAATATTATTAGTGATGGGTTTTGATGAAGTTTTATGGTATTGTTAGCAATGAGATGGTTTATAATCAATTAGTCAAGGGATTCCTTAGAACTTTTTTTCAATTCAATCAAATGTGGGGAAATAATATTTTTTTGTTCGTTTGTGGCTAATGAATAGCCTTTGAAATAAATGAAACAACCCATTCATTTGGAGCTCATTTCTATGAGTTGATTGTGGCAAACAAAAATGCTTCCCACATCTAAAAACTTTTTTGTTTACTAGAAAATTTTATTGTTTGCAGCAAACGAATGATTAGTGTGCGAAGAACCTCTCCAGAAAGTAGTTTGTTACAAAGAACTTCACTGTTTTTTTCATTTACAACAAATGACTGCAGGAAACAAATTTTCTAGTTCGTGGAGCAATGGCAACAGCCTTTTTTTTAATTTATTCGTTCGCATTAATTGTTTCACCGAAACGAACTTAAGAGTTTGCTGCAGAAGATGTTGAAGTCGAAAATTTCTTTCCAACAAACAAAAAGTCGTTTGACGCAAACAATTCGCTTTGCAGTAAGCCTTTTTCTCGTATTTCAAAACGATTTTTCCAAAAGAAGGTTTATTGAGCCTCAAAACTTACAGGATACCTATCACTAGCATAGCATTTCTACTTGATAATATAATTTTCTGTGTTAATAAGAGTTTTTTTTTTTATTCTGGGTAAAATGAAGACAAGTTTTTTGTTGAAAATAAATCAAGAAATATTAACAAATAGTCCTTTCCAAATAACTATAGGTCATAAGAAATTTAGAAACATCACAGCGAAAACAAAACGATTGCGGAAAACTTTTTCGGTAGCTGGATAATTTTTTGGCTTCGTTTGCAGCAAATTGGTAAATTCGTTTGGGTCAAACACTTTTAGTTAAGCGTAACACACGAGTATCTTGTCATTTCACTATACGGACTCTATAATTTATGAGTTGCGTAGAATGCATATAAACAAAATGTCAGACCGAATCGTTTGCATCAAACAACTTTTCGTTTTTTGGATAGATTTTTTTCGGCTTCAACTTCGTTTGCAGCAAACTCTTAAATTCGTTTCGGTAAAATAATTTATGCGAACGAATAAATGAAGAAAATTTTAGCCTTATTAAATTGCTGTAATAGAATTACAATTTGAGTCAAATGTATGCAGTTGCTACGAATGAATGACATTTGCGAGGATTGTATTAACTTTCCAGCGAATGATTTTCATTCAATTCAAATGATATTTATTAGCCGCAAACGAAAACAAAAATCTTATTTCTCTGAGTGATGATACTTTAAACTTTTTTACCTATCTATTTTAACCTTCTGTATCCCAAAAACTATACAATAAAGCTTAACAGTTTTAAAAAATTTCCTTCCCTCACAAAAATAAGAACAAATTCTTTCACCTTTTGATTTATTACTATACAACTTTCACTGGGACACCAACCCTTTTCTAAAATAAAAAAAATAAATCTGTAATTTATAAAGAAAAAAATATGTTCCACGACGTTTTCTAAAAACCCAGATGGGGTGATTCCTGATTTATTTGTTACCCTTTTCTGTTATTCCGTAATTACAATCCACCACCTAAGGCTTAACTCCTTTTAAACTTCATTTTAATTACTCCCTTTATTGTTTAATTTTATTGCCCAAGACACAAAACAACAACAACAACCGGGTAAGATAGTGCTTATATACTTATACCTCTAGTTAAATCAAAGACTTCTCGTCGAGTATACTCTCAGACATTCTTTTAAACCTTTTTTTTTTTTGCTCAATTAAAAAATTAAAAAATAAAATAACGAAAAAATCACCCATAAACACCACATTTAGTCCTAGAAAATAGTTAAAAAAAAAAAAAAAATAATAAAGTGAAAGAAAGTGTCTATATAAGAAAACCTTGGCTAAAATAGCAAAACCCAAAGTTACTTCAAGTTAAGTGCCCATGGAAGCGACACGCCGACACACAGTAAGTTGCAGTAGCCAAAGTAAAGCCAACTGGAAAATAAAAACAACAACAACGAAAATCTATATAAAGTAAGGGAGCTCTGGCTGATGGGTTTTCAAGGGAAGCCAATTAAAACCATGACATAAATCCAGCTGCGACTTGTATTGGGTGTTTCCAAAACGAGAAGCCCACTTTTTTTGTGTTTTTTTTTTTTGGTTTTAAATTCCACCACATCCTCATGCCCCCAAACTATAATTTCCTTTTTATTTCGAATAAAAAAAAAAGGAAGAAGAATCTGTGAGGGAGAAAAAGGCGATACAAAAAAGTGCGGCTATTTGACTATATCGAACGATTTTCTTTCTCAACGAAAGATTCATTCCTGGTTGTGGTGTAAGGAAGTGGAAACAAACAAAAAAAAAAAAAAAAAACTCTAAGACTTATAAACCTCTCTTCCTCGCCCTCTATTCCAAGACCGTATCTTTTACCAACCAACAGTTGGGCAAATTTATGCACATTATTCCCCACGAACCATTGCAAGCCCCTCACATAGATACACATCCATCCATCCCACCATTTAAAAAAGGATCTTTTTTTTTATCTGCAGTATCTATAGAGTATGAATGTTATATTGTTTCGCTGTAGATACATTTTTTTTTTTTTCTTAAATTTATAATTACGTTTTTGCCAGTGAAAAATGTGTACAGAAGAATATACTTCATTGCATATACAACACCAAGAGAGGGAAACTCAAAGTGAAGAAACAAGAAATTAATAAAAGAAACTCAAGAACACAATTAAAAAAGCATTGATTCCTGTGATAAAAAGGAGGCGCATCAAATCGCCTTCTGCAATTTACTGTGATTATTCCAACACTGCTTTTAGCAGTTTTTTTTGCCTTCTGAGGCAATTAATACGCGTTTTCCTATCCAATTAAGTGTAAACGCCATTAAAATACTGTAGAAGATTTGTACATTTGATATAATATCCAGCTCAGATTCACCATACTTCATTGGTTTTGTATATAAAGATCCTGTTTGAGTTTTTGTTTTGTTTAAGTTTCGGAAAAAAAGTGATTAAGTCTGTTCTGTACATCCGTTTCTGTATTATGAAAAGTATGGATAAGGATCCTCATATAAGTACTAATCCTTTTGACCCATCGAAAAATATAAATGTATTTAAGTTCAAAATGTTCTTTTGTGTTGATTTTTGGGGGAAAAAGCTATAAGCTATAGTGATTTATTGCTGGAGAAGGTATGTCTAATATCTAAAACGAATGTCAAAGATTATTATCGAAAGAAACTTTCGTATACTTTACTAAGTATGGAATTTTCTCTTCCGTCTTTTCCTGAAATGAATATCTCAAAGATATGTATCTTTTTGGTCTAAATGTTTAACTATAAGATACATAAATGTACATATACTTTCTATATATCACATGCAGGCGTACATTTTCAATTTCATACTTCATTTAACCAAAAACTATCATTTCTTTTCTATAAGGAAAAGTAGATATAATATCTATAGCTATAGTATCTGGGTATAAGAATTTTTCTATAATATAGTTGTATAGTCGAAATCAACCACGAAGAGATGAAAAGAATATTTATTATTGTTGGAGGCGTTTTGTCTCAATGATGATGGTATTTTCCTTCCTCTTGACATTTTTGATTTCGTTTTTCTTATATACATTTTCTGGTTTTGGAAAAGAATAAAACGAAGATTTTTCGAATTTATTTAGTTGGGCGGAATTGATTTTAATGATGTACCAAGACAGGATATATATTTATATACCATACTTCTCTATTATGCCTATTGGCAGAAAGGAAAAAAAAAGAGGGCAGACATTTTTGGCAATTTAGATTTGTCATAGATGTGAAACGTCTGTTGGGGAGTATTATAAAATATGTATCTTACATGGAGACTTTAGGGCTAGTTTTATAGAAGTATTTATTGTAATTTATTATTGGGAGCTAAAGGCATTTCGACTACATCTACATATTTCTTTTTACAGATGCACAGTTCTAGTTCTTCATACGTAAAATTATAGAAATTTCAAGACTTGTAAATCTTGGAAGACTCTCTGTCTTAAAACTTTTACTTACTTTTACTTCTTTCAACAAGCTTTTTAAAATAAATATCAACAGATATACTTGTACGAAGTATTTCTTTTTAATTTACCGACAGAATTTTAGATCACCAGTAGTTTATTAAGTGTCTCAAAAAGCACATATTACTTTTTCGTACACACAGTGATATTAAAGCGAGTTTCCCGATAATGTTCTTTTTTAGAATTAGTCAATTTTAGTATAAAAAAACTCCTGTAACGGAAAACGTTTTTTTAGACGTTCTTCTTTGAAAAATTACAACAAGATCACTTCTGTTAGGCTCAAGATAATTGGGTCAGTAAATGCAAGAAGTGTAAAAACAGGAAAACTAGGGTTAAGCCCAAGTGTCCACTATTCTTCTTGTACTTAAATCTTCTTGTACTTTTCATATAAGAAAAGCCAACAACGAATGACACTCTTGTACGAATCAGAAATTTGGATTTTTAGTTTAAATATTCCATTGAGAATTGATATTGATTTTCAAAATAATGGAATCCAAGAAACGGAAAACTTATCAATCATTCTAAATTTTGTATTCTATTTCTATTCATCGATCTTAATGGAAATCTTTTCTGAGCATTTCCGTTTTTTTTCTCAAACTTTCAAAGTGCATTTGAATCTCAAAACATCGTAAATTCAGTTTTCAAGCATTAAATAAGCAACAATTTTGCATTAATTTTCTAGTACCTACTTACATTAAATATGACATTACGTTCATAGAGAAAGAGAAAAAAGTGGGTCCAACAATTCTGTCTGTCTGTATGTATCAGAAGCCACCGCCTCAAAAATCGATCCTACGATTCTGATTAAAAAAAATCATGGTCATTTTTTTTGGATAAGGTCTTTCTTTAAATAAAAACTATTTTTTTTTTTTTTTTCCAAAAAACTGGTATTAACGGTACCTTCCATACAACAGATTTTTTTAATTCTGATTTTCTCCTTCAATTTCAACCATTTTCTTACATGAGAGCTTTTGAGTTGTCGTAAAAATATTTACTAAAAAAAATTTCGAAAATGACTTTTTTGAATTTTTCAAAAATATTTGAAAGTCCTTGCATAATTTTATACTAACTAACGATTTTCAATTTTTTTTCTAAAAATGTATGATTATAGAAGAAATCAAATTGCATTCTTCGTTTTAAGATTAAATTCATTTAAGAAGCTTGTTTAGTAATTTGAAAATCAAATTTTATGCTTTTTTTTGTCTAAAACTGCATTTACCTACAATTTTTTAATAAAAAACGCTTAGCATATCAAGAAACCTTATCTATAAGAGAAAGTAAGTGCGATCCAGTCGTGCAATTTATTTTTTGAGGTTTTGAGACAAGTTACACGCTATAGCCTTTTTGTCAAATCTTTTGCAAGTCCAAAAAAATTTGGTTTGTTTGTGTTACCCTTTAGAAAATTGTGAATGTTTAATTTCGAAAGAATAAGTACTTACTTAGGCAGATTTTTTTTCAATTTAGACTTCTAAAAGTGCATTTTTTGTGCACTAACTCCAATATATAGAATTTTTTCATTTGATGCATGGGTACCTACATTCAACAAACCATTTTTCGGTCCTAAATCCAGATTTTGGGGGTGTTGTAGTGAAAATAAATTTTACCTACCGTTTCATAATAAGTGCAACAAAACCCCACAAAACATAATAAATCTCCACCTTTGTATAAATCTTATCTTTTAAACACATTCACATTCGTTTGCTTTTTAACTATAATATTGACTTGGCGTTATGAGATCTAATTCCATTGAGACGTTATATACAAAGTTTCTTATTTTTATTAATGTTAGGTTATGCCTGGGTAAATAAGTTTCCAACAAATATATTCCTATACTCATTTCTTAATTTTGTCTTTTTATTACAAAAAACAATAACGGAAACAGAAACAACACTTCCAAAAAAAAAAAAAAATAAATAAAGATCCTCACCAGTAATTGGCATGGATTTCCCTTAGGTTTATTCGATTGTCACTACCACTTGTCGTTTGTATACATTTTCCAAATAAAGAAATTAAAAATGGAAATAAATTTTCTTTTTTTTGTAAAAATTGGAAGATAAAAAAAATTACAACCAATAAACACCCCTCCTCTCACTTAAAAAATCGTGAAACAAAAAAAATCTGTCAACAAGAACAACATATGGCGACCAATATTATTTCTGTTTTCTATACCATTGAAGGTCGCATGTTTAGATTCAGTTTTTTAAGGACCCTGTCGTCGTTGTCGCCCTAAAACAATTTATACCTTTAGGTAATATATGCCATCATGTGGTAAAAAATGTGTTCATTTAAAATAAAAAAAAAAAATAGAAATAAAAATTTGAAATCTTATATCCACACATGAACAGAGGAACATCCCTCTCTCGTATGGTATAACTTCTGTGGACAATATGAATATGAGATGCAAGTCTGGCAAAGTGGACAAAAAATGCCTCATCTCTTCTTCGCATAGCATAGAGGTTGAAGAGCACAGAGGATATATCTTATAGATAGATTTAAGTATATTCATATCTATACGAGTATAAGAGTTTCCAGAGTGAAATATGATGTATGCGTGACACCTCCTATTTTCCCCTATATGATAATATGCATTAATAAAATAGATTTATTAAAACGAAAGGAACAATTTTCTTTATTCCCTCTCTTGTCAGAGTAGGTATAAGTATTTTCTGTTCATTTTTCCATTCTGGAATATTTCTTTGTCTAGCATAACACACAGTGGAATGTACCAAATAAATCTTCCCGAAGAGGGATTCACCATGTAGGATGCTTTATTATAATGTCATCTGAATATATAGATGAAAATATTTTTGGTATATCTCAAGTGTTGACTCTCGCATAGACTACATCGGTCGTTTTATATATATATTTTGATTTTTTTGTTATACTAGAAATAAAACTTTACACGTTTTTGTTTTCTTTCTTTCTTTATATCAGTTATTGCCGCGTCTTCTATATGAACATCAATTTATCATTATTTATTTTATGTACCTAATGTGCTTCCAAGTTTTTTGTTTCTTTTGGGAATTCTTTAACATCACCATACTCTGGGGAAGATTTATTCCATCCTGGAAGATGGAACTTCATTGTAAAAACTGAAAAGATAACATACGCTCATGTATAGATGAATATATCTGCGTGTAATATCGCTCGTTGAATTTTTAAGGACATTAAAAGAAAACATATAGTCCTTGAATATGGATTTTTTTGTAAGAAAAAAAAAAAAGTTATTTTCAAAGTTTATGAAAAAGTTTTAAGCCGTGAAAGTTTTTCATTTTTCCTTATTTTTTTTTTTTTTTCCAGAGACTAGAGTGATATTTTTTTTTTTATGTGCTCTCCTCTATTTCTCTCCTCATCCTCCCTAATTCTTTGTCTTTTTTGAAGGCTATAAAATTGAAAAGTTTCCAAGCACTGACTGAGCAAATATATGCGAGTAATATATTTTTGTTTGGCTTGAACGATGATGGCAAGTTTTATATTTTAAAAAGCAGAAAAAAAAAAAATACGAACTTCGTTTTGCTTTTTTTTTTTTTTTAATTTTACGTTACGACAATTTGAATAAGTGTCTTTGGGAATTTAGAAACTGCCATATTCATTGTCAGCTGGGGTACAGAGAAATAACTTTGGCATAAACTTCTTTGTACGAGTATATAAGACAAAAAAAAAGTTAGGTATATGAAAAAGAAAAGACAATATGAAGTTAAATTAAGTTTTTTGAATGATTATGGTATTTTCTTTTTTGAAATTTTATATACTTTTACACCTGGAATATTAATTTTATTCATAAATTTTAAGGGATATTATGTTAAATAATGTGTGGGGAATCATTTTGTTCATGGTGTAAGGGGGTTCTTGTAATGTTAAGTGTTGTATTATGAGTAGGTACCTACTTACGCAACAAAAACTTCAGATAAGTAGAAAAAAAAAACAATCGATTTTTTATTTCAATAAGGCCCCAACAAATTTATCAAAATGTACCTACCTACGAATTTTTTTTGAATGCAAAATCCTACACCTAAAATTCAAAAGTTAGATCTTGAATTTTTTTTTTATTCATAAATAATGAACATTGAAAATATGCCAAATTTTGTTAGTTACTTTAAATTTGGTCTGACGTACGTCCGTCGTATCCTCAACGATGGCTTTATTTTGTTGCAAGGAAGTGTATAAATACAACAGGGGAACAGCCCTTTTATCAAACGTGTGAATTAGATTAGCTGAATAAGGAGTTGCAGGAGACCGTTCAAGTCAATAGTTGTGTTTCTAAGAGAATCTATTGGCGACTGGATCCAGCTTTTCCTATTCCTATTCTAAGTAGAATAGACCAACACAGTAACCAAAACGCTAAGCAGAAAAAATATTTGGGGAGAGGAGAGGGTTCGAGTATCTGAGTCCTCTCTATATCTCTTTGATTTACAAAAAAGTTTCAGTTTATCATGTATACAATATGATTAAATCACCTAAATCATAACTTGATCATGAAGGCTTGTGGGGGAGCCTGAGCCCCCCTGAGTTCTCCTCTCAATATGCCACTATGCCCAACAAATATACCTGTTCGATTTCTTTACTGGTAAATACTTTACTATAGATTGTGAATGAAGTGCACTTCATCTATCTTAATCATTTTAAATTATTTAAAAATTCGCATTCGGCGCAAAGATATTGCAAAGTGAAATCTATGATTTTTCCAAAATAATTTCTTTAGTTAAATTAAAGCGTTTTTAGGGGTGAAAAGTGCTGAAGTAATAATTTTCAATGGTTTAACTTTATGTTTTTTGTGTTTTTTTTTGGCAAAAAATCCACTAGGATCTAAGAGAATCTATTGGCGACTGGATCCAGCTTTTCCTTTTATCGGCAGTTCCTCTATGAAACATTCTAAGTAGAATAGACCAACACAGTAACCAAAACGCTAAGCAGAAAAAATATTTGGGGGAGAGGAGAGGGTTCGAGTATCTGAGTCCTCTCTATATCTCTTTGATTTACAAAAAAGTTTCAGTTTATCATGTTTACAATATGATTAAATCACCTAAATCATAACTTGATCATGAAGGCTTGTGGGGGAGCCTGAGCCCCCCTGAGTTCTCCTCTCAATATGCCACTATGCCCAACAAATATACCTGTTCGATTTCTTTACTGGTAAATACTTTACTATAGATTGTGAATGAAGTGCACTTCATCTATCTTAATCATTTTAAATTATTTAAAAATTCGCATTCGGCGCAAAGATATTGCAAAGTGAAATTTATGATTTTTCCAAAATAATTTCTTTAGTTAAATTAAAGTGTTTTTAGGGGTGAAAAGTTCTGAAGTAATAATTTTCAATGGTTTAACTTTATGTTTTTTGGGATTCCCAGCATGACAAAATTTATCACGTAAAACATTAGAAATCATTGAAAAACCTACAAAAAATTGTTTTTGTTGATCAATCCAAAATATGAACATTTTGCGCTAAAACCGTTTATAAAGAACAAATGTAATCAAAATTACCAAATTTTATATCTTCACCAATTTTTTGTACGACTCTTGGATTCTTTTGATTTAAAAAAAAATTTACGTCATAGAATTTTTCTAAAACCAGATTTAGATTCAAAAAAGTCCAATCTTAGACGGGGATTGATAACACACGCAAGTTTTACTTACAAATTACGTTAATTTTACAGAAGTTACTTACAGAAATTTTTAACACTATAGGCAAACTTACGGTTAAAATCACCTAAAACAAAAATTATAGAAAAATATAGTTACCCATTTTTGAGGAATTGATTAAAAAAAAAAATCGAAATTCAAAAATTTGATATTAAATAATCTTAATACTACTAATCTTAAGCTTCCGTATAAAAAAAATTCATCAAAATCAGTTGAGTCGTTTAAGATAGAAAACTTACCGCTATTAACATTTCTAAAAATATTTGATTGCTTTCAAAACTACTACCTTAAAAACAAAAGTTGGTAAAATAGTTTTTTATCAAAATTGTTATTTCATAAAAAATCACTTTTTCTGTATGGTCGTATGGAAGGTATCGTTACGATATACAAAATTAGAAAAAAGTTTAAAGTTTCTTTTTATAAAGTTCTTTTTTTTTCCAGGCCCTTGAAAACAAAACAAAAATTATTCATGATTTTTATTTTAAAAAGTCTTTCCAGTTTATAAAAATTAAAACAAAAACAAAACCAAAATAAATATGTATATTCTTCTGATTAATTGTTTGAACATAAATTAAATTTCTCATTCAAAATCCCTCTAAAATAAGATAAAACAAAATTTAATAAGAAAAAAACACACACAAAAAGAAACGCGTTATTAAGTTATTAATAAATGTTAATGGGTTCTCTACATTTTTATAAAATTAAATAAGAAAAAAAAATAATCCCAAATAAAGCCATCTTATAAGTTCGGTCGACTATTGTTCTTCCTTCGTTGTTTTTTTTTTTTTTTTGTGTTGGTCGCCGTCGTCCATTTAATTATCTCGTTTCGTTCTTTAAGATTCCCAAGCAGCAAATGGAAATTGGAATGGGGGGCTACGATTCATTGTATTTCGTTGACAGAATTTGATTTATTTGCTTGACATTTGATAATAAATTACAACTGGTCTGGTTGAATATTTATAATTTTTTTTATGTTTTAATTTTTTTTTTATAATTTCTTTGTATTAAAACAAAAAGATTCGATAAAAAGAAACACACAATTCAGTTCACATAAAAAAAATCTTTTTTCTCTTTTTTTTTTTTTTGAAATATAATTCTCAATTATGACCAATAAGTGGAAATATGTATGCTGTATGTCTGCCTATACAAATATACATTAATTTATTTTTTTAAGCAAATAAAATTCCACTTATACACCCAATAAAATCGAAAGATAAATCTCGTTTTCGATCAATCACTTGCTATAATTCGGTGTAAGGCTATATGCACATGGATATTAAAGGGGGCAAACAGCTTTTTTACAATCGATCCTTGACTTCAATTTGTGCAATCATTATTATGCTATAAGCAACAGCAAACAATGACCAAAAAGATAATATTAAAGGCCATGGTAAATGTTGTAGTGATGATGAAAAAAAAAAAAAAAAAAAACGCTTGAAACTATTATACATGGCGAGAGTTAACAGATCGGGTTTTGGTTTGGTGTTGCCCTTAAGGATACAAATGCGTGCATCATCACGGATAATGATGGAAAATGTTTTACGCTATAATAAATACCTTATACATGGCTTCTTGAAAACAAAATAAAAATAATTGAAACCAACAACAGCAAAGACATGTTGTATAGGTTGCAGAGGTACACGTTCATTGTTTCAGGACAATTTAGTTGCGTTCGTTGGTATAAGATCCGCCTACTTATTATTTATTTTCATTGCTATTGCAAAAATCTGACTTTATTAAATGACTTAAGGCTTTGTTAGTTGAACTTATTTCATTTTTTTGTGAAACAATTGCCTTTAGCCCAGACTTTCACAGTTCACTTTCGACAAAGTTAATTTAGGTAGCTTAGGAATGCCTAATTTCACCAAATTTCAGAACTAACTTTAACACTCATGTTAATTTCAAAGAATAGCTTGTATTAAGTTTTGCAATCTAAAATTTATCACACAACTGCGAATTGAGGAAGCCCTTACTGCTAGCTAAATTACCCAAAGAAATTCACCTCTTTTTGTCAAAGCTATCCGTAGTGCAGTAGGATCTAACGCGGTAGCTGGATTTAACTTTTCCTTTTTATGGACAACTTGGTGCTGTTTTTGTAAAAGGTATACTTGTTATATTATATCGTACTGTACTTCTGTTATCTTTGCCAAAAAAACACACCAACACTATAACATGACTAAGTTGGATAGCGGACAGCTGAGTATGACTCGTATAGAAAAAATCATATCAAAAAGTTTAATCAAAATCGTTAGAGGCGTTCTCAAGAAATCTCAAATAACTCAAAAATGTTGTATGGGAGGTTACTCGAAATTACGTTAAAATTATCTGTAACAAATTTGAAGAAGATCTGTCCACGCGTTTGGGCAGTGGAAATGTGTACAAATGGACGCACAGACGCACAGATCGACGGACGACATGACGAAAACCACTTTTTATGAACTTCTTCATCATCGTATTGTTATTTTGGATTAAAATCTAAATTTTTTTTTTAACCCGAAAACAATAATGCCTCCATTCAATATGAATCATATACATTAGGGTGATTCAAACAAAAAAAAAAAAAATTGTCTTCCAGTATTTGAAACAGTTTTTTGGATAAAAAAAAAAAAAATGTGCCCATAATTTCAAAATCCTAACAAACTGTATCAAAAGCTTTATTGTTCGAGGTTTATTTCGTCAGTTGCAACATTTTGAGTAAAACAAAACAAAAAGAAACCAGTGCAATTTGTATGGAAAACCGAAAAGTGCATTGTTCGTTGGTACTTAACATTAATTTAAGAGCTGATTTTTTTGCAAGTCTTATTTTTCAACCTAAATAAAACTTTTGAGCTTGATGCCGGGAATATTTTTGTTTTTTTTTTTAATCACCCTAATATACATTATTTCTATCAATTTGTTATATAGACCCAAGGTCCTTTCCAAGGACCAGAGTTTTGAGTTTTTTTTTTTTCAAAATTTCTCAGAAAGAAAATGTTCCGTTAGAATATCTTTTTTTATAGACAATCAAACGCATCAATGATCAGTTGTTACTTTTGTCCTAGATTCGACAAATTTGGTAGCTTAGCTAATCACATGGTTATTCACCCTCAAGTTTTAATAGTTTAAAGAATAATTTTGAGAGCGACAAAATCTTCATTTTGAAAGTTTGTACATAGTTGTAATTTTTCGAAAAAAAAACTCAAAGTAACCTACAAGAAAACCGTACTTGCCTTTCAGATTGAGATTATTATTTATGCCAATGAAATTTCTTTTTGTACATTTTATCATTCCATTAAAATCAACTTCCCAACGCAGGACAGCATCCCGACTCAAAGAAGCAAAGAAATGAAAAGAAAAAAACAATATATAAAAAAAGGAAGATAAAAGCCATTGGTGGTAATCAAGATAAACGATTTCACCGTTCGACTGCGCGTACTGAATACGTGACTGATTTTAAACATTTTTTTCGCGCTAATTTATTTGATCCCATGGTTTTGTGAATTTTCCCTTTAGTCCTTAAGTTTTTTTTTTGTTTTCTTTGAAGGACGGACATTCTTCAACCATCTTGGGCATATTTTTGTTCCTGGTTTTTCTACAAAAAAAAAAAAAAAAAACCTTTGGAATTTTTAATTTTTTATTCTTCCTTTTAATTTTTGATAAGAACGCAAAAAAACATAAAACCCGTCATCCATCTTGAAGTTTTGTATTAAATGGACCGTTCAGGATAAGATACTTGTTACTTGTTTTGTTTTTTTTTTTATCCATTTTTGCGAATGTTATTCGTATATAATTTTGTTTTTATTTTGTTGAGTGCGAGGATGGGTATGTATTTATTATTAAAGACATATTTACACACATTAAATTGAGAGAAAAAGAGAAAAATAAAAGATTGCGTACCGCGGCGATCGTGATCATGTTTTTTTTTTTTTTTTTTAATGCTGTGCGCTTTGGATGCTCATAAGATCGGTCGTTAACGCTGGCTTTGGTAGGTTTATAATTTTATGCTCTTTAACATTGTATGAGTTTGGGTTTAACAGTGTTTGTGGTGCGCGCATGCATGTGTGTGCGTATGAAAAAAGAAGACTTATATCTACCTATTTTCCATGGGTCTTAAAAAAAAAATTGTGACATTGATTTATTGATCAAGTTAAATGATTTATACGATCAAGTTCAATTCTGATTATGGCTGAAAAGATGTTCTTGCTGTTTTTGTTGTAAATGTAGTTGTTGTTCGTGATGGTGTTTTGTTTGTTGTTGGTCACTTTTCATGTTGTTTCTGTTGCCAATGATGATGATGACGATGGCAATGGCGATGCTGATGCGTCCAAATGGTGTGTTCTTATGAGAAACTAGTTGTGAAATCGTTTGTATACCTTACCTACTCATCGTAATCGTATACTCCAAAGAAGTGGAATTATATATTATCGTTCCATGGCAACCACATTAAATAAATGTGATGTTGAAAATGAAGAAAAAAAAAAAACATGACCGATGGGGCAGTAAAGTGGTTAATAAATTGTTACTTAAGTAGAAGATTGCCAGTTAAGAGGGAAATAACTGATTTTTCTTGTGTAAATAGATCAAGGTACCTTTTCAATGTACCTATTCAATTATTGTCTGTTATGGGAATGGGTTTCCTTCTCGTATCTGCCATTTGTAAGTTATTTATTTATTTAATGATTCACTGAGAAAACGAATCGTTTGCGGCAAACGAAAAAATTGACGAAACTACTTTTTCGTTTGCTATACGATTTTTCGGCTTCGTTTGCAGAAAAATGGTAATTCGTTTGGGGTAAACACTTTTTGCGAAAGATAAAAAAAAATCCGACTAATACCGGTGATTGAACCTGCGAGACTTCGCTTACCAAGCGAGTAACTTATTGCAATTCCGCTACGGACTGCATAATTTATGATTAGCATGGTACGCATCATAATTATGATCAAAATGAGAGAGCGAATCGTTTGCGTCAAACACCTTTTCTTTTGTTGGATTATAACATTTCGATTTCAATTCGTTTGCAGCAAACACTTTAATTCGTTTGGGCCAAACACTGTATGCAAACGACTAAATAAAATAGAAAGTTCAGCGTAACAGCAGTGATTGAACTTGAAACCACTCGCTTTCGAAGCAAGTCTGTTGCCATTGCGCCATGAATTAGAGAACTAGAATTCATATGAACACCACAAACATAGACCCAAATAACAAGAAAATTGTGTTCCTGCAATTATTTGTTGTAAATGAATTGTATTTTTACACCAAAAGTGAGTTTCTTTGATCCAAACAACTTTCTGGAAACGTTCTTCGTAAACTATTCATTTTTGTTTGCTGCAAACCAAAGAATTTGCATTTTCGCTAGCCTTTTCTATAGAATTCACAAAACAAATATTATACAAATCCATCGTAAAACTCAAATTTTAAATTCTTTTTGCCAGAATCCAAAAAAAAAGTTAAATTATGTCTCTGCTTGATTTATAACAAAGCACTTTATCACTTTAAGTGCTTTTATATATAAAATCCTGTCATAACAATTTCCATTTAAAACCAGTTTGTAAAATAAACTGAAGCTAATTAAGCTGTACAAGTGTGTACACAGAAGCTTTTAAATGAAAATTCCAATCACATCCAACAAATAAAACAAAAAACAAAAACCAATCAAATTAACTACTCGAACGAATTCAATATTATCGCAAACTATACAACCATTAATTATATACACCACCATCACACTTGCCATAAACCACAATAAACACAAATTATCCAGATTCCAAAAACTGGTAGCGGTACGGTAGAGAGGTAGTTATACTTATGCACATAAGTATATGTGCCACAAGGTCTCCCAAAAGACTCATCATTTATTTTCTATTCATTTATTGTACCATGGTCGATGTGGTCAAAGGAAATAATACAACACCCCTTTTTGATGTACACTCAACCTCCAGTAAGTAAGTAGCTATAGGAGTATAGGTACTTATACAACAATAAGACCATACCGCATTTTCCTTTTGACCGTGTTTACAATTCCTTTCTTCTATAGCCAAAAGCATGCGTCCAATGTCCTTGTTTGTACTTAGGTATATGTCGTTTTCTCTCGTCATTGCAGTGACTTTTTCTCAATCCTCTATAATGTCCCCGAAGAAAATAAAACCAATTAAATTCTGATTGTCGTCAAACTACCCTTGAATATTGTAGGGGTTGCTGTGTGGTGTCTACCTTTACTAATTTGTTTTTGTTTCTTCTTTGGCTTAGGTATACTGCAAGGTGTATTTTGTTGCAGTCTCAATGGAGTATAACATGCCTCAAAAATGTACAACACTGCCCATTCCATGTTTGCATGTTCGTCTAAAACTATATTGATGAGTTTTGGCAATAGATTTTATAGCTTCTGTTGTTATAGTTGTTTTTTGTAGGCTACTACCCTTAGGAGATTTTTAGTAGACTTAAAGTTCTTCTGTACTTAACCGATTCAATTTAAACTATGTTTTGAGTCTTTGAAAATCTTTCTTTTAAACTGACTTTGCTTAAACAATTGTTTTTAATTACATTAGACCAGTTTTTATACCAAACACTGAGAGATATTAATTTGTTGCTGCAAGAAAAAAAGGACATTTCTAACTTTTGAATGCATTACACTGGTGTTATACCAATCAGCAAATAAACATTAATTTATCGTTTGCCAATCCAATAAGCATCCTATACCAGTTAATATACCAATCGGTGATGGTAAAAATTAATTTTGCATGTTAGTTTTTCATCCTTATAACACCCTTTGGCACACAATCAAACTTATAAATATAATCTCTTAGTTTTAATTTTATTAGTCTTATTTTTATACCAATCAATCAATCAATGTGGATAAGCATTTAGTTAGGAACAAGTCATAATATTTGATGTCAAGTGATGTTGATCGAAAGACCAATTCTCTTCAAGTAAAAGAAACATAAATCTTGAGTTCTTGGATAAACTTGCATTAGACTAGTTTTTATACCAATCAGTAAATAAGTTGACTGAAATTACGTTTAACTTTTCAATTAAGTATCACTCCTTAGCTCGCAATAAAGCATACAAGACAAACTCTTAGTTTATGACCAATTATACCAGTTCGGTACACAAATTGGTATAACTTACTTACTAACTTAGTTCATTCAAAATAATTTGTGGAAAATTAAACCTTTAAGTAGGTACCTATTAGTATTATTTAATTTTAATGTAACCTCCTGTCACGCGAAACTAAAGAATAAACATACATTCATTGTTTCATTTATGCAAATTAGACCAATTTTTACCCCAAACAGAAAATAAATATTAAATAAAACTTAGTTTTCGAAATAAAATTTGTATATAAATGCCATCGCTACGCACGACAAAACAAAAACATATTAAAACTATTGGTTTTATCTAAATTAGACTAGATTTTATACCAATCCAGTGAAAATTTATCTAAAATTCAACTGAAAGTCCCCTAAGAAAACTAACAAACGGTCCGGATTGATTTTGTTTTCAACTTTTTTGTGGTTCGTTCCTTTGTTTATACCAGTTACCAGGGTTAACCTGTATATTAATCTAGTTTTTATACCAATCAAGTGAAAATTAAATTAACTTCCTGAGTAGATTTTTGTCTTCAATTTTTTGGGGGTCAGTTTTTTCATTATAACAGTTACGTTCCAAGTAATCATTTGGTAAAATTGTTACCATGTTTGAGCAAAAGTGTAAGCATTTGTTTGACATAAAAAAAAGAAAAATCATTTTTATAAAATTTAAAACAAAATTAATGGTATAAAACTAAAAAAAAAAAGAAAACACATTGCAATGGAAGTGAATTAACTTGGGGTACATTATCCCTTTTTTGTTTGCTGATGAGCACTTGTTTAACAGATATTTGTGTGTACAAGTTAAAACAAAAAGAAAAAGTCAATAAAATAGATCACAAATGTACCATGTTAAATGTAAAAAAAAAAAAAAAAAAAAAATAAACACACAACAACAACAACAATTCCCTTGGCATAAGCCCCTAAAGCACCAACAGCACATAAATTGCAAAACCAAACACATGTGAAACATCTACAAACACATATACCTCCCTATACCCTACCTACACACACATTCACCATCCAAATATACAAAAATACATATAATTTAATCTATAGATACTTTAATAGAACGATACATCACATTGGCGACATATAACATGGAGTAACCGTGTGATTTATTACCCATGTCGTATGGTGGAATTTGCCCAAGACGAATTAGGGTACGAATTTACCCTACTACTACATACACTACACACACACATACAAAAACCTAGATATAAAGATATAGAACCGTAGGACTTTCAGAAGATGTACACTCTGGGAATTCTTCTTGCTATACCAACTCGTACCATAAGAATACTCCATGCTTGTGTATGGGTTGGAGTCTCCCTCCCCATATATATATTATAGAGAGAAAGCCGGAATACACATAAAACTTTTTTTTAGGAAAATCCCTCAAAAAAGTGAAGATACTTTTGCTGCTATCAAGAAACTCAACTGGGGCCAGGCAATTTTCTGCACCCTCCCCATCTAGTCCTCGCCCACCTACATATAAATATGTGTGGGGTATATCCGATGGGTATAAGATATAGAACATTCAGTATGTGCGTATATACCTACACACATAAATATATATGTCTTTAAAATAAAGAACAAGAACGAAAATTTAGACACTCAGCAAACTGAGTGAAATAAAGAAAAACAAGAAACATCACCCTGATGGTTTATACCCTGAAACAAAAAAAAAAAAAAAACAAAACAACCCACCATCACATCCCCCATCCCAGACAGGCACACACACACACATACATAATAACCCCGGGGAATGGAAATGTGCTGGAACAGCGAGTTGGTACTATCAGACAGAAGCGGCACAAGCCAAGCAAGCTATTTCGTTCTCCTTATATTTTCTGGATATGGGGATGGTATTCTGGTACTGGCATTTGCTCTTCAATGCACAAAGAACCCGAAAGTTGTATTCCTTTGGGCACATCTGTGAAGAAGGATCACTCCCTTTACTCATACTAAAGTTCACCAAAAAAAGCAGTATAACAAAACAAAACAACAAAAAAAACTTAGCCACCCAAGGTTTCGAAAGGAAAACGGGAAAATAAAAAGTTTCTTTCTGTTTTCTTGAAGATTTTTTTTTTTAATTTTTTTTTTTGAAAACGTGCTGCCTCCTTGTCGTTCGTTGGCTTGAATCCTCATATATCCTTCAGGAGCGCAAAGCTCACCGTTGTGCATAAATACTCTTGGGCTGGTAAAATATAAAACACAACAAAAAGGAAAGTTTTTTTTTTTTTTTTTTTTGAATTTTTGCTCACTTAAGCCATTTTTAATGAAAACGACGGGGTAACTCAGTGTGTTTAGCTCCTACCAAGCAACGAATTATTGTTGTGACAAATTCTACGCAGCGCGAAAAACTCGCACGAACTTATATGTACCTAGGTAGAGTGTGTTATGATGGTGTGCAACATAACAAGGGTAGTACAAAAACAACAACAACAAAAAGCACAACTAAACCAAGAGGCAGGACTTACCTGAGAGTTATAAAACACGCGACTCAAGGAGAGTAAATTTATTTTCTATACCCTTGTACAGTTTGGGGTTGTTATTATACTCGTAGTTATGTATGGGAAGGTAAGAAAAAAAAATAAAGAAAGGAAAGGTTAACCATTTTCTTCCCCATTCAAGCATCTTTTCACTGGACGGTTTTTTTTTTTTTTGTGTTCAAGAAGAAGATAAATCTCGTTTTTTTCGCTGAAATCCTATTAAAAAATATATAAACCCGAAAAAAAATATTTTTTTTTTGAAAACAAATATTTCTGGTGACGTCTCGGATATTTATTACACGATTGGGTAGATACCAAGGGCGTACGTAAGGAGGCAGGGGGGGGGCTTGCAACCTTCTTAAATTTTGTATACTCATGTATCTTTTTTATTTTTGTTCAATGAATTTCGTTCTTAAATGAGTTTGAACCCCCCCCCCCCCACCTTGATCAAAATTCTGTGTACGCTCTTGGTAGATACCTAACTTATTTGGAGGATATGGAGTTTTCACTTCGTTTCTCTCAATTCACACTGCCTCTTAACAACAAAATTTACAAAAAAAGAGGCAAAAAAGTTATGAAATTATCTTCTTATCATCACACATTTTTACACTACGTTTTTTTTTTTATTTACATTGTCTCTTACCGAAATTTGTATTTTTAAAAATCAAAAAAATTGCTCAAACTGATATAGTTTTCTTTTTATTAAATAAAAGAAAAACGAGATTCCAAAGAATTTTACATTCAACTTCTCTTAATTCACAGCGTCTCTAAAAAAAGGAGCAAAAAAAAAATAAAGAAACTGTCTTTTTCCACTAAAAAAAAAAATACAAATTGAAATCCCATGCAATTTTAAACTTCGTGTCTCTTAATTCACATTGTCTTCACATCGTCTTTTTAATTTGCACTGCCTCTTACCAAAATTTGTATTTTTGAAAATCCAAAAAATTGCTCAAACTGAAAAAGTTTGCTTTTTATAAAAAAAAAACAAGAAAAAAGAGATTTCAAAGACAAAGACTCTCTTGTAAAACTTATACGTCTAAGGAAAATTAAAACTTAAAAAAATTTAAAAACTTCTATGAAGCCTTAAATCCTTCAAAGAACATCCATCACATTGAAAATTTCAAATTCCCAAAATAACCACATTATGCTGCTACTGTATGAGTCCGCTACACAATCTACCTCGGGGCATTAAGTTGAATTATTAACTGAGACAAAAAAAAAAAAAAAAAACTGCAACAACTAATTGCATGGTCAGCAATAATGCGCGACGTTCAATGACTTAAAAAGTATGTGCAAAGGAAGAAGGCTTCCTTCACTAAATATTACAATCATCCTTTCGATCATCGACCAGAAAAAATACAAAAAAAAAAAAAAAACAGACCCTTCATAAGGAAATCAAAAAGCCAAACGAAACCGTCCCGTCCGTGTCGTCGATGAGAAACTCAAAAAAAAAACAAAAAAAAAGAAAAATGTTCTCCTGAATCTCTTGTTATTCGCTTTGAATAATTTATATTCTGCATAATATGGAGCAAGAAGTTTTATAAAAAAAAAAATTCCCTACAACCGGCAGCATGGCTGGGACTTAAAACAAAACTCCTTTTTCTTATATAGGTACATGATGATAATGCCCACCACTTGAACCGTGGTCACCACATCGCCATGTCTCTTCAAATCGCGTTCCAGCATCTCTTTCTCTCCGTCTGTACTTGTCCTCATTCCGTACTTTCAACAGGAGTCTAGCGGGAGAGACACAAAAAAAACAACAAAGAAAAAACTTACTATACAACATCCTGACGCACATATACATACCTACTTAGTTGGTGAGTCGCATGGTTAAAGTTCTGGTGTATCCTATACTCCAAGTTGTTAGCTATATGTTAGCTGATGATGATGATGATGGTCAAGAACCTTTTTGGCTTCCACTGATGGCCATCTCTTCTGCTTCTTCATGCAGCGTGTCGTCCGCAAACTATGTACCGGCCATTATTATAGAAGGACTCCTTCGTTAGTTCCCTGTAGTTGCCGCCACGGATGACGATGGTTCAACAAAGTTTTATAAAAGAAACCTGTTGGAATTTTCAAAAAAAAAAAATTGAAAAAAAAGATACACCATCAAGTACTAAGCGAGAAAAACATGCTGATACTTGCTGCCCTCATGGTTTCTTTAAACCTCTTCCTTCCTTCAATTCTATACTCTGGCGCAAACAGCATCACCTAATATTGAGGACTTACTTACTCCTTACGGATAATACCCCCATTGTATGGCTGAGAGTGTACCTACACTCGTACTAGAAGCATGAAAGGAACTCGTCCACCCAATTATTTTCGATTTTTCTTTTCCATGTTAAAGAAAAAAACAAAAAAAAAAAAAGGAAACATCGTAACCAGCGACAGCATAGTAAACATTTTCTCTCCTCCTATCACGTGGTACAGGGCACCTTCCTACATATAGGGAGTTAAAATACTGATGCATGCAACAAAGTGGTGTCCTTTTTTTTCGGGGTAAAAATGTTTCTCTCCCGAAAATCAAAGAACAAAAAATTATTCATGACCATATCAAGAGAGGTTGGTGATGGCTGATGCACTCTGCTGATGGTCTTCTATAGTGGCCGAAAACAAGGATGATGCTGCTACTTCTCTGCTATATGTTGCAAGTACTCGATCGAAGCGCACCACCATCACCAAGTATTCGTAAATCTGGTATATACCTACAAGAAGGTTTTTTTTTTTTTTGACTGCACACACGAGGCAAAGGTAATTCTTCTTAACTTTGGCAAGAACCGAATCAAACTAAAAATACAAAAAAATGAAAAAAATTACCAAACGAACACCCTTTTCGTCCTCCGAATTCCTGAATTGATGATGCTTTTTTCTGGTCAAGTCGAGGCTATATAGGATACATCTATAAATACAGCAACAGCAGAAGCAGCACTCACCTGTTTGGCTGGTTTGTGTTGCTGGAATTCATGCATCATATTATTTGCCTCCAGGCTGTTGCAATAATCGCTTTGTGTATTGTATGTTCATCAGTGAGGAGGGGGAGGGGGGAGGGAGGGGGGAATGGTGGGTACATATATCTACAAGAGGTGCGAGTTTGCTTTTATGCTCGCTTCAGCTTGAGGATTCGTTATTTTTTCGCGTGGAAAATGCCGATTTGATTGGCTACCGCGATAATGAATTGCCAGCGCGGCATATGAAAAGTTTTATTTTTGTTGCTCCTTTTCATTTTTTTTTTTTTGTTGTAAAATTAAAAAAAGAAAAATTGTAAAATACTTTATGTCGGCTTTTGGTTGTGTATATATCTTTTGGTGGGTTTTTGCTGCGAGTGTATCTTGATGGAAATAAATTCTTCAAATAGGTAAACAATCGATTCGATATAATATTGTTTGTTGGAGAGAGACTGTTGGCCAGTTTTATTGTGCTCGATGATATCCGATGCCAAACTATAATTGTGTATGATAGCTTTGATTAATTGACTGCTAATAAAGGGTCTTTTATGGAGATGTATTAACTTTTTATTGATTTTTAATGGCCGGTGCTGTTTTGTAGGGTTCTTTGTCGTCTAACTTATCAATAAACCCAATATGTACGAGTATTCTTGATCTAACTTCGTTCTTAGGCCGCACAACACCATTTTGAGACACCAAATTTATTATAAATATTCCGGATTCGTCTATATTTTCAGAATTTACACGCATTCTCCAGAGTAATCAAAGCCCCTTTTATTTGACGTCAAAAAATATCATAGAAAATTTTAGACACACAAAGCCTCAAATGTTTGCCATTTTTTCCACAGTTCTTTTATTTTTCTTAATTTACAGTCTATGTTAATTTTTTACAACAAAATTATCTAATTAATAAATATTTCTAACAATACCTTTTATTTCTTCTTCTTTTTATCCGCAAATAGGAACAAATGGCCTCCGAAGACGTGGTAGACAAACCTATACCCGCTATCAAACCCTCGAATTAGAGAAAGAATTCCACACAAATCACTATCTAACCCGACGACGAAGAATCGAAATGGCCCATGCCCTCTGCCTAACAGAACGACAAATTAAAATCTGGTTCCAAAATCGACGAATGAAATTGAAAAAAGAAATTCAAGCAATTAAAGAATTAAACGAACAAGAGAAACAAGCGCAAGCACAAAAAGCAGCGGCCGCAGCAGCAGCAGCGGCGCAAGCGCAAATATCGGATCATAACTAGGAAAAAATCTTTGTTTTTAATTATAAGCATAATAATAGTTATTACGATAAACAATAATAATAAAAAAAAAAAACATACAAACAAAATAAAAATTTAGTATTTAATTTAGTGTTTTTTTTTTGTTTTCTTAATTTACTTAGTGGTTAATTTAATTTTGAAAATTCTTTAATTAATTTTAATTTAATTTTTTTTTTTTGGTTTATAAATAATATAAACGAGTAAGTTAATAAATTATAATATTAAATTCTGTTGATATGAATTTGAAATGTAAATTTTTAATAAAGAAAAATAAATATAATTTACACAAAAAAAAAAATTATAAATATTTTAAAATTAGTTTAGATGAAAAGAATTTATTAAAAATTAATAAAGAAAGAAAAATAGTTTTTGTTGACAAAATTTTTAAAGGAGAAATAGTTTTGGTTTCTTCTTGTGGTGTAACATCCTTGCGCTATAATGTTTGATGATGATCTCTAAAGTATTTAAATTACAAAAGCAAAATTGTTTTTTTTAGTTGACAAAATTTAGGCCTTTAGCTTTGAAGCAGCGAACGACACTGTTGTTGTGTGTTTTAGACCTTAAAGAATTTGTTGTTCAATTCTCTCTTTAATACAAAAATTCAGCTTACTTCAGCTTCTCATACAAAAATAAATAGTTTTTTTCATTAAAAATGGTTTGTTTAGAACAATTTAATTTTAAGTTAAATAGTTTTTTTTTAACAAATTTTGTGCAATACCTAATTTTTGTTTGTATCTATATATTTTCTTGTTTAGAAAAAAAAAACAGATTTTGTTTTTTTGTATAAATATTTTTTTAAAAGACATTAATTGTTAAAGTTAAATTAAAATTTAGTAAAAAAATATTTCTTTTTATGACTTGAATTTTCAAAATATTATTCTGATTGTTTTTTATGTTTGTTTATCTATTTCAAAACCAAATTATTTTCTAACAAAAGTTCAATAAAACAAACAACTAAGTAAACGTCCTAAATAAATAATAAAAAAAAAAAACACAAACAATAAAAATTACCTAACAAATATTTTGTAAAAATGAAAAAAAAATCTAAATAATAACGTAACATTACTATGCATATATTAAAAATGAAGATCGGTTGTTGAAACAAAATAAAAACAAAAAAAAAAAACTTATTTGCAATGTACTTACATAATTTTTTGTTAAACTTAAAAAAAAAAAACTGTGAAGACTTTAATTTTAATTTTAATATCTAAATGATAGTAAAAAAAAAATAAATAAATGAATATTTTCGACAAAAGAAAAAGTCTATAAGAATCCACACAACTTTAAAGTAAAATTAAAGAACTCCAGTGAAATATTTTTCAAAAAAAAAAGTAAATAAATATAAATATTTAAAACTATTACTTATCTCTCTATTACCTACTATTCCTAGAATTTAATTTCAAAACAAACAAAACTTCTACCTTTTGTGCAAAAAAAAATTAATAAAAAAAAAACAAAAACACGCAAAAAATTGAAACAAATATACGTAAAATACAAAAAGTGAATAATTATTTTCCTAAAGTCTGTAAAATAATGGAATACATTACATGTATACTTAAAAATATTATATTAGTATTGAAGAAATAAAACAAAAAAAAAAAAATATTAAAAAATAAAACATAAATAATACTCTATTCAGGATGTAAATTAGTAAGGTTTAATCTTCATTGGACACTTATTTTTTTGTAAAAATAAATAAATAAAAAAAACTAACTATTTAAATTTAAAAAAACAAATTAAATTATTAATTTATTATATTAAAAACAAAAAACTTGAAAGGACACTCTAAACAAAATGGAATCCTTCACTATGATGTATACGTAACTAGACTATAAGTTGATATTATAATAAAAAAAAAAAACAAACAACAAAACAAAAATACAAAATATATACGTAAAAAAATGAAAAGAAACTTTTTAGCTAAGTTAAATTAAAGTTTAAAAGAATAGAGAGTAAACAAAAAGTAATAAAACAAAAACAACTGCAACAAATATACGTAAAAATACAGTGTTTTATAAATACCTAAAGTATAAGATAATTTATTTATCGAGAGAAAGCAAAAAAGTAAAAAGAAAAACAAAATTATATAAAAAAAACAATTTGATTTAATTTTTTTTGTTTGATTTTCGTAGAAGAACGTTTAGCCAAAAACGTTTAAAAAAAAAAAAAAAAACTATAACAAAATAACAACAAAAAATAAAAGCCCAGTTCAATGCCGCTATACATATATACAATACAACAACATGTACTATTATTATTATATACAAATGTTTTTTGTTTGTTTTATTTTATTTTTATATATATATATAATTTATTATTTAAATTTTAATAAAACTGATGAGCAATTGCAATTTTTTGGTGGCATTGTTTTGCAGTGGTCATTGTAGTGATTTTATGTTTTTAAGTTTTTATTATGGCAAAGAAATAAACAAACAAACAACAAAAATATTAAAAAAAAAAAACACAACTAAAGTTAGAGTGAAAAAATTGAGAAAAAACAAAATAAAACAACAAAAAAAAGTTATTACTGGTAAAACAAAAACAAAAAAAAAAAAAATATGAATAGTTTAATTTTGTTTAGATTTAAGTTGTATAAATGATATTATTATAAAAATTTAATTTAATTTAAAAAATTATGAAATTAAAAACAAAAATGAGAATTATTAAATTAAAAGGATTCATGTTTCATTTAAACAACAAAAAAAAAGGAATGTTATCCTCTTAACGTTGGTGGATGTGATTTGGATATTGGTGTGGTTTTTAGGTTTGCACAAAACATATGAAGGAAATCATAAGTTAAGCTGCAAAAGAAAATAAAAAGAATACCAAATTACAGAGGGAAGTTAGTTTTTAATGGATGGGTAAACTTGTAATATGGAAGGGTAAGTTATTCCTATACAGCTTGATAAAAATTTAGATGTATAATATTTAAAAACGAAATACTGAAGACAACAATTTCAGTTGGACACTTCAAGTTCTGAATTTGGTATTGATATAGCTCCTTGGCAAACTAGTTAATTCGTTTGGGTTAAACACTTGCTGAGTATCTTGTCATTTCACTACGAACTGTATAGTTTAAAATTGAACAAAATGAGAGAACTAATAGTTTGCGTCAAATGACTTTTCGTTTTTGATTAGGAATTTTTAGACTTCAACTTCGTTTGCATCAAACTTTTAAATACGTTTCAGTGAAACAATTTATGAAAACTAATAAATAAAAAAAAAGTTCAGCGTAACAACGGTGGGTGATTAAACCTGTGACCTCTCCAATTCGAGAAAAGGCTGTTTCAATTGCGCTACGAACTCGATAACATTCATGTAGCATAAGGTATATAAAATGTAGAACCAATTTATTAATAAGAAAATTTGTTTCCTGCAGTCAATTGTTATAAATAAATTGTATATTTACACTGCAAGTAAAGTTTTTTACAACAAATTTTTTTTTTAGAGGTTTTTCGCAAACTATTCATTCGTTTGCTGCAAACAATAGAATTTTTTAGTAAACGAAAAGATGTTTAGGTGTGGGAAACATTTTCGTTTGCCACAATCAACTCATAAAAAAGAGCTCCGAACGAATGGGTTATTTTGGATTATGTTTGCCGTAATAGAATTACAAATTGGGTCAAATGTTAAACAAGTGCTACAAATGGAAAACATTTACGGGGATTGTATTAACTTTCTAGCAAACGATTTTCATTCAATTCAAAGGACATTCATTAGCCGCAAACGAAAACTTAAATTGTATTTCTCTGAGTGAATCTAAAATGGTTAAAGAATAGAGGAAGCTAGATTTTTTACAATGGATGAAGGTCGAAAAAACTGTTTTTTGCCCCTAACTCGAGATTATGCGGGTGTTACGGAATTTTTCCATACCATTTTGTAATCACTGCAACAAGCTCTAAAAAAAACTTGATACACTGAGAGAACAACTCGATTACGGCAAACGAAATGACTTTTTCGTTTGCTGGACAATTATTCAGCTACGTTTGGAGCAAATTAGTATATTCGTTTGGGTCAAACACTTTCTGCGAAAGATAAAGAAAAAAATTGAGCGTATAGCAGCTGTCTTCTTATTCTGCTACGGACTTTATAATTTATAGTTGGCGTAGAATGCAATATAATACAATATTATAGAACAAATCGTTTGCGTCAAACCACTTTACCTTTGTTGGATAGAAATTTTTCGACTTCAACTTCGTTTGCAGCAAACTCTTAAATTCGTTACGGAGAAACAATTTATGTAAACGAATATAAAAAAGTGTAGCGTAACACCGGTGATTGAACCTGTGAACTATCGATTTCGAACACAGGCTGCTGCCATTGAGCCACAAACTAAATAACTTCTATGTTTCAAGTTTAGTTCTTCTCTTTTCTTTTTGTTGTGCTCTTTCCATTTTAGCTTTGCATCCAAATTCATTCCAAGGTATTTGGCCGCAATGCCGAAAGGTACAACTTGATTGTTAATAAACATTGATTAACTTTTTATTTGTAAATTGTGCAGATTTTGTTTCATTGAGTTTGATACACCAGTTTTTGGTCAAATCTCTTATTGTGTCGACTACATTTTGCAATTTTTCTGCTGACCTAACAACGCATTTGCCGGATACGAAAATTTCAGTATCATCTGCAAACGTAGCCGTAATGGCATTATTATCCACTCGAATATCCCTTGTTTATAAAAAAAAAAACAGGGAAGGTCCTAGCCTAGGACACTTCCTTGTGGCACACCGGCTTCTATTTCTTTTAGTTCCGAAAATTCTTAATCGTACCGTGCTCTAAGGAGTATTTTTGAGATGCACGATAAGAGTATTTCATAGTGCTGTCTGGGTAAATTTGTTAGTGGCTTACCTTGCTTAGGTATAACAATTACTTCAGCGATTTACCAATGGTATGTGACAGATCTTTAGGAATGCATTTATTATGTATTGGAGTTCTATGAAATCTTTTAATGGCATTTCTTTCATAAACTGAGCAGTTATTAGATCGTACTCAGGTGATTTTTTGTTGTTGATGTTGACACATATTTTTTTTTATTTCTTTGAGTGTGACAATTGGTATATCTGTAAGCTGTTATCAGATGTGTTTTCTGGGAATGTATTAAAAACATTCGCAAGATATTCTGCAAGGAGGTTAGCTCTTTCCTTCGGGTTTCCGATCCATTTCCCGTCTTGAGATTTTAAGGGCGGGTTTTGCACCAGAGCGAATAAGAGGTTGAAGCATCCGTCCGTCGTTAACCTTTTCAGGAATTGTCTTAGTGAATCATTTTTGAATTTTTAGATTTGTTTTTAAAGTTCGTTGCTTAGACGGTTAAACGCTGCTTAACCGTCGTCTATATCGTCCATAAATCTAGTATTCTGCAATATTCTACGAGCTGCTCTTTTCTCTAAAATCAACTCTCCCATTTTGACAGGGTATTTTATTTTACTTTGTCTCCTGTTCGAATAAGATAGTGTACTTTCTTCTACAGTTTGTTGAACATTGGCAATGAATTTTTTCACTTCATGGTCAATTTGCTCTGTTGTTTCAATAAGATTTATAAAACTTTCAAGCTTTTCTCTGTATTCGCTTCAGTTCGTTTTCTTATTTACATGCTTTGGATTACTTTTTTCTATTATGTCTGGTTCATCAAGTGATAAGATCACTGGAATGTGATCCGACGATAAGTCATAATATCACCTTCGACAACTTATATGGTTTCGTTTGATACCTTTAGCTACGAAAAACTCTACAACGTCTGGTATTTTGTTAGTATCTGATGGCCAGTAATTTGGCGATCTGAAGGAATAAAACTCAAAATTGTATTTAAAGCATGCTTTGTAAAGTCTTCTACCGTGTTGTTGTTATAGATCTGGATCCATTGTTAAAAAGTTCTAACTGTCTACTTTCCAAAACAGTAAAAAAAATCAAAAATGGGTAAAAATTAGAGGAATCTAGATTTTGTAGAATGGATTAAGGTCGAAAAAATTTAGATTTTGGGGGTGTTACGGAATTTTTCCATACCGTTTTGTTGTCAGTGCAACAAGCTCTACAAAACGTGAAAAGTCCGCGTATATTTTGAGTGTCACAGAGTGTTATTAAACAGCTTTGATACAATCCACATTGTAGTATAATCTGCAATGCCTACAATACCATTAGTAGATCTTGAGTCTTAAGTACAAAAGAGGTAAGTTTAATTAGATCTGAATTATTTCAGGCTTTACAACTTTGGGGATGAAGACTACCCTAACATGCCCATCCTTATACTTCTTACGCAACTCTCTTGCAGAAAACGGGAAGAAAAATAAATCAATTTATATGAGGACAAACCTCCTGCATATGTAAGTCGAACTTCTATTCAATCTTTACCGTTTCTCATCACATAAAAAGACATCATATTTGTTTGGTGTGAAACTTAACTTTAAAATAAACTTCAAACCAGAATATCAGGCAGAATTTTTTTCAAAAAATAAGTCAAATCAAGAAATACTACAACCAAGTAATAAATCGGAGAACATATCTAAAGAACATAATAATACCTACTACCTATACATAATAGACCTTCATTACGCCAATACCTACCTACAGTAGCAGCAGGAACTTGAACTTTTTAACGCAGCAAAAGATTTATACAAATTTATATAGGAACTTACAAAACACCGTTGCGTTGTAGAGTATTATACAGAAGAGCCTTTAACAGTGAGTTGCATTAGGCAAAAGCTCTGTCCCCTTCTTGTCGACGACGACCGACGACGCGACGGGTCTTCGAGAAGTTATGGCCTTATCTCGACGTTTTCGCAAATGATTGCTCTTTCGGATTTGCCAATAAGGAAAGGCATCTACTGAACTCACTGGGCGGTAAGTTTTATTAAGTTCATTGATTTAATAGTTTCTGCAAGGATTTAAATGCACAAACCTATAGTTGCAATATACAGTTGTGTTTATAGTCATTGTTCAATGTTCAACGGTTGTTCAAAGTATATACAATATAGAATCCTGCTGCTATACGGATGATGTTCAAGTTCATACTACAAGTTCTGAAAAGTACGTAGGTACCAATGCAATAGTGCACTGAGAGTCTATGGAAGTTTTTTTTATTTTTGTTGCTTTTCTTATTTTTGTGTGTGTGTTTGGTGTACTTACTTTTTTCTTGTACTCATCCTTGAATGGAAAATTCAATTTCTCTCGTTTATTTTATTGCAATGGAATTCATTAATGCACATTCACATCATACGGGTAGAAGGTACAGCTCAGCGCAGCACAATATAGCAAGTAGGTACAACTTGGCTAGTATAGGTACTGATGCTTATATCTGGGATTCCAATGAAATATTCAATGAATTTCAAATAAGGAACTGTGAGTAGAATTTAAGAAATTTGTTATTAAAACTGAGCATGGTAAAATTTATTGCTGCATTTTCCTTAAAACTTGATTTTGTTTTTGGTTTAAGTCTTCTATCAGCAAGCCAAATAATAGCATATATTCCATTTTTGAAAAAAAAACTCTGTATATTATGAACGCACGCATATTGTAGAAAACGTATTTCCCATTTTAAGGACCCATAAATTAAATAAATTGTTTTGTTACTTTTATGGAATTTATTTGAAAATTTAAACAATTTTTGATAAGTGTAGGTTTCCTTATGACTTGATAAATCAATATTAACTCAAGAACTGCTGCACCTATTTTATTGATTTGTAGGGAAATTGTTGGATTCCGCTCCCTTCCGAATAGCAGAATAACTATGAATATTTTGGAAAATCATTTTATCGACATGTTCATGAATTGAAATAAAAAAGAAGAAAATACAATACAATTAAGTCCCACAATACCTACAACACCACCTCTGATACGTGACAGTAGATGACAGCTGATTCAATTGCGAAGTCCTTTCAATTCATACCACTTAGCACGGCAAATTGCCAGCATTTTTTTTTTTTCTTTGAGTTTTCGAAAAATTTTCATTCAGTTTTCGACGATTATTTAAGTTGACTTATATGAATACCAGTGAAAGATCGGTAAATACCGCATGGGAAGTCATAAGAAATAGACTTACTACCGAGAGAAAATACGTAAAATACTGCGAAAAAAAAGAAAGTCACAAAGAAAAGAGTGAAAAGTCGCAACAAAAAGATTGAAAAGTGTCAGAAAAAAATTATATGCGTACTACCGCGGTATACTGCAGAGAATACCAAGGGAGGTCATGAATTAGCATAAGATACCGCTGAGAAAAGCGAAAAAAGTCATAGAAAAAAGCGTGGAAAGTTGTGGAAAAAAGTGTGAAAAGTCACGAAAAGATATGCTAAAAGCGATATTTTAAAAGCGCGGAATACCATTATAAAAAGCGGGGAATATTGGTGAAAGATTTTGGAATACCGAGAAGAATAGCAAGGGAGGTCATACAAAAAAAGCGCTCAGCACCACGGGAAAAGCGCTAAATACCACGGAGGAAAGTGAAGAAATTCACAGAAAAAAAGCGTCGAAAGTCCACGGACTAGAGTGGTAAAAATCGTAAAATTCCGTAGATAAAAGTGCAGAATACTGGTGATAAAACCTATAAACATCACGCTTTTTCCTTGACTTTCCACTCCTTTTTCCGTGAAATTCAACGATGTTATTTACAACTTTTCTTTCTGAGGTATCCCACACTTTTTTCGCAACTTTACACGTACCTAACTAGAAAATGAAAATAGTTGTGCATGGCAGAACAACGTCTGTCGGGTCAACTAGTATTGTATAAAATAATCTTAAAACTCTTTAAGCGCCTCATTTTGCGTCATTCACTCGAAATCATTACCTGATAAAAAAAAATCCGATAAACGTTATCATATCACTGTTGCCGTTTTGGTAGAATCCTACCAAACTAGTACAGCCCAGCCCGCATATTAGAAACATTTCAGTTCATATCACTTTAAAATCCTATTATCATTTCGATAATTCACAAAACCAAAACCACGTATTCAATGAAAAACAGTAAATATAAGATTTTTCAGTCCAAGTTTTTTACGGTTTCCAAAATAATGTTTTTTATTTTTATCTCTTTTAGTTTTTCATTTTTAAACTTGAAATTTACAAAGCCATTAGATAATGCGCAGATACATTTATCCTCTCTTTAAAGCGCCCTACCCCTTCCAAATGATAACTATCACGAAAGCATTATCCTAAACTTTTTTTATATAAAACATTATAGTCTATAGAGTGCCATTTAAATAGATCTTTAAAATCTCAGGTACGAAAACAAATTCAAGTACAAATCAGGTACAAATTTAAAAAAAAAAATGTTTTCTCATGAAAGACAGATTAAAAAAAAAAAAAACAAAAATGTTTTGTCATAGAAGAGCACATAATCTACAACTTTTTGGAAGACAACTTTTAGATATGACTCGCCTTTTAAGAGCAATATGCAAGAAACCGTTTTTTTAACATTTGATACATTTCCATATCGCGAATGCTTCTAAACGATTGCTCGTAGAGAAAATATGTCATAACGTTTTTTTAGAAAATCACAAAACCTACAAGTCTCAAACATACATAATATTTTTTGATAATTTCTCCCGTTTTAAAGTTAAAAACGAAAAACCAACATTTTCAACATTTATTCTAGCTCTATGCGAATTATTTTTCGGTTTGCATCTTTTCATGTCTTTTATAGACTAAAATATAAAAATGAAAAAGATTAAAATAAAAAAACCATTGGAAACAGTCAAAAACTTAAACCGAAAAATCTCGTTTTAAGTGTTATTTCATTGAACAAAAATGTTTAAGAATCTAACTCCTTCACACAAGTATAGACAACACATAAATCAAAAAGTCATTTTGACAAAATCTTTTTCCCTTTATTACCTGATTTTTTAAATCAATTAAGCCACCCACATATGCATTAAAAATTGTTTGTGTTTTTAAAAACTAAAAAAAAACGTTATGGAGCATTTTGAATTTAAATTTTCTTTTTCATTATCTATCAATGTGCATAATTAGTTTTTGCAATAACACATCAACTTTACCTACTCCAACTTCAAAAGTCCAAAAAAACATTTGATTTTGGAAAATAATTTTTAAATTGAAAAATGGATTTGTTTTAATTCTTTTTAATTTTTTTCTTAATGAAAACTTATCATCATTTCAATTTATCTATTCAATAAAATTTGTATCGTAATTCTTACCCTTATACTTTTCAGGATGTACCAAAAGTTTTTTTTGTTTTTGTTTTACCCTTTCTTCCCGGTGGATTTAAAAAAAAATCCTGTTTTATCAGAATCTAACAGTATACCACCTATTTTTTTGTGTATTTAGTGTTTTTTTCTATCACTTATAGTGTAGAAAATGAATCAGTCACATTATTATCAATAACAATGGCCGACTTCTGTACTTTTATAGATTTATTATGTTGCACACAAAATGCGAAATAAATAAAAAATAATCCAGAATAAAATGTAAGTGTGTTGTTACTCTTTCTCTACTTATAGTGTCTGTGTGAAAAAACTGGGTTGAATATTTTTATTAACGCCGCGGCGGCGTTAAAGAAGTATAATTTAAAAAATATCCGATAAACGTTATATTTACATATCTAAATTCAATTATTTAAAAGCAGTCTAGGAATCAGTTGCCAGATGTTCAGAACTAGAATCCATGTATTCTCTCGGCGCGCCGCAGAGCATCCCGCAGAAACCGAAACTTCAACATTTTTGCTTGTAACTTATTTGCAATTCTATTTCGATCTGTTTTCGGTTAATAGTTCCCTCAGAAATTGCGTTAAAAAGAGCAACTACATCTTTTTTCCATTAAGTTTTTAAACTCAAGTTTATTTTAGACTCGGGTTTATCCAATGTTATGTCACAAAAATCTTAACTTTTTATGACTTTTCACCAATCAAAGTCTCTCAACTTAACTGAACTAATATGGTGAATCTCTTCTTTACCTGGGGTAAAATAATTTTGCTATTGGGCTCGACAGTTAGACAACTATACTCTGGAGATGTCGAAGTTCGATTAAACTCCTTTTTCGGTAATGTTCTTGAAACACTTTTTCGAAATTCAATATTATATTGCATTAGAATTTTGCACACCTACAATCTGTCTTGATTGGCATTGCAATGTTCTCCCCATTGTTAACGCGCCTGGCCAACCCAGTGTAGGTATACCCATGTTTTTCAAATCTATTTTAAACTATGAGATTAGCCCCAAAATAAATAATCAAAACAATATGTGAACCCATTAACCCCGTATAAAGTTTTATGATAATTTTATTATTATTTTGATAGTAGACTCTCATGATCAGACGACTAAGAGTGACATAGTTTGAAGATTGTAAGAAAGGAAGGGACATTTCGCTTCGGTCCATAAGCGGGTGCTTGCTAGCGATGCGTACCCAACACCTGATAGCTGATCCGCTGTATAAAAATGCCCGAATATGAACCATACCTTCCAGAAAAGAAGAAATCATTTTTGTGATTAAAACACTGAAATACAGCAAGGCAGTGAGAACTGACAACATTAACACCTTGCCAATCATTAATCGTTTACAGTTTTCTGGTAATTCTGAACCACAAATAGGTACAGAAAAAAAAAATTTATTTACCATTCATAATTCTCTTTAAAATATTTAATATTGACTAAGAAGTTTCATTTTAAACTTAGAAAAAACGCAAATTTTATCTTGCAATATTAAATAAAATGCACGACTGGGTCGCACGTACTTGCTCTTAGGGTCAAAGTTGCTGTGGACACTAAAACTTCTTAAATCAAGTTTTTGAAAATAATTGATTTTATAAGAAATAAAAATATATAAAATTTATTACTAAAATAACTTAAGAAACTTCTTACATTGTTTTGATTTTTCTTAGAAATTTTTTTTTTTTTTTAAATCGTATAAAATTTCTGAAACCTTGTTTAAAAAATAAGTTGGTATGCAATTTTTAAGAAAATATAAATGCACATCTAAAACCTTAATTTAAAAACAAATACAGTGGCCGTTTTCGAAAAATTGATTTTTCAAAAAAAGAATTGAAACATTTTTTTTTAAAAGACAAAAATAATTCTTCAAAATTATGACTCTACTAACAAAAACAAACACAAAAATTTTAATCAAAATCGTTAACTCCGTTTTTGAAAAAAATTAACTTTTCCTTAATGGTTATATGGCCGGTAGACCTGCCGTCAAAAGAATTTTACCACTAGCCACTAAATTTTCCAATACTTACATTAAACTTCAAAAAGAAATAACCCCCCACAAAATTTTTCTGTACACATTACTGATGTGGGTCCGGAAATTTAATTTAACCAAGACCAAGGCTTCAAGCAAATTTTTTTTACTTACCCCAATGCTAATTGTCTAATCTTGACAGTCAATTTAGTATCAAAATAATGATAAGACTTTTTGGAAGGTGAGCGGGTTCACTTGAGTTTGATAATTTCATTTATCGCTCATACCATGGTTTAATATAAATTTGAAAAGTTTCACTAATTTAAATTTAGTTTAGTTTAGGATTTTGAAAACTCAAAATATTCAGCGGAAATTAACTTAAATTTTGAAACAAATCTGTACGAACGATGGCGGTCGAGTTGCGTTGCCTAATTTTACTGGGAATTCTAACATTTTGTGTGAGTGTTCTTTTTTGGAATAAAATAATTTTAAATTGTTGAAAGAAAACATGAGTTGTTGAAATATGTTGTTTTTTTTTCATCAATGCCTTAAAATCTAGTAATACCGGTATATTTAAATCGTTATAAGTGGAATTGGTATAAGTGAATGCCAAAAATAAAACATTTAGTCTTACAACTAACCACAATTTAACGGTATCACATTATTCACCAAAATATCGAAACCAAAATGTGTGTTGTTGTCTCCACTTCTATTCAATGATCAAGAAATCTTTTCAATTGTTGTTTTTATTTTTTTATAAATTGATTTCTTCTGAAAATAATTGCAAATACTCGTACATACAATGGCTCAATTAATTATTTGAATGTTTTTTTTTTTTTATTTTTTTTTAGACCTGCAATCCTTCTCCATTAAACGCCAATGAATTGGAAGCAAGAAAGTTCGTCGAAACTGCTAACGAAAAACTGCGCGCTATTAACGAAGAAACAAGACTCTTAAATTACCAACTAGAAGACTTAGAATCATGGGAGTTAACAGATCAATATGAAAAATTCAAGAAACTCATCAATTCTTTAGCTGATCTTGTTCGTGAAGCAAAAAAATTCGATAGCTCACAATTCAAAGATAATGAGCTGAAATATATTTTGGAAATAATTGGCGAAAAAGGTGGTGAATTCATTCTCGGTGATTGGTGGGTTGAGCGGATTTTAAAGGCAGTTAATTCTGTGGAGGGTATGGAAACTCGTCATAACATTGGTAAATTCCGAAATAAGAAAATAAAGCTGGCCTACTTTCCGGATATTCAGAATGCAATTGCATACACAAATAATACCAACGAATTAAAGTATTACTGGAAACAATGGAGAGAATATAATTCGGATGTAGTTTTGAGGAGTTTAATAACGATAACGGATGCCATTTTGGAAGCAGCTAAACAAAATGGTGAGTATTTTGTTGTAAATTTGTGTATCAGATTTAATAATGTGATCACGGCGGCGTAGCGGGGGGGGGGGGTGTCACACTCCCTGTTTCTCAAACCATATTAAAAAAGAAAGTGGGTATGCAATATTCAAGAAAATATTAACGGACGGGTTGGTTATAGCCCGACTCAAGACAACTCGACTCCGGTGCAAAGTTGAGATATGTATGGGGGAGCAATGCTGACGCCCTACAATACTTGGGATAACTAGAGAATTTGCGGTATAGAAGCGTATGCATGTTTGCGTGTATGCAAAGTAATAATTCTTAATTTACGTTCTCGAGCCGAGTTGTCGTGAGTCGGGCTATATTGCTTACTGAGACTATTACTTATTTCAAATTAAACTTAACCCTACAGGTGTACAGCCCTTGGACTTCTGGATGAGAGGATTCAACATTACCCAAATGGAACAGATTATGAACGAAACCCGACCACTTTATATGCAACTTCATGCCTTCATTCGAAATAAATTAAACAAAAAATATGGCGATGCAGTAATAAAACTCGATGAAGTTATTCCTGATCATCTATTCCGTCAAGTTATTGCCCAAACATGGACGAATGCAAGTGTACTTGAAGAAATATTCCCACTAGCCCAACTCCCTGCCTTCGATAAAATTCTCAAACAAAAAAACTACGATGCAACGGAACTTTACAAGACTGCTGATGCATTTTATAAATCACTGGGTTTTAACTCCTTGCCGGAAAATTACTGGGGCTCGGAGATTAAAATGAGCAAAACTAAAGATATAGGTGATTGTAAGCCAACGTTTGATGACGGAACTCCACATGTTTTTATGAAGTTTTGTCATAAAATGGACTTTAGGACATTTCTCCAAGCCCATCGTTACATGGGTCAAATGTATTATGCAAGAGAGAAATCTGGTCTTCCAGCTTACTTCACTGATGCACACAATATGGAAGTCACGGTAGGAGAAGCTGCCATACTTTCGGCATCGACTTTGGGTCATTTGAGAACTATTGGATTATTGGATAATTTCGAAATTACCAAAGAAGCTGAATTTAATCGACTTTTAAGAATGGTGGGTATATGGAGCATGTCATAAAATTGCTTAGTAATCTTTCACTGATATTTTCTAGGGTCTCCATACCTTGCTTAGTATTCCTCAACAATTCGTTCATTCAAAAGTATTGGCAGACTTTTCCGCTGGCAAAGTTGAGTTGGGGCTTCTCAACAAACATTATTGGAAACTAATGGATCAGCATATGGGTGTTGGTCCCCCAATGAATCGTCCGGGTGATACTTATGATTTTCCAGCAAGATTCTATATTGAAATTAACGAAAACCGAGAAGCAAGGTAAAACACCAAGGAATAGATTTGGTTAACTCAGCTTTCAACTGTGTTTGTTTTTTTTTTTTTTTGTTAGAAAATTCAACACGGAAATCTTTGGCTACCAGTTCTACAAGAAATTGTGCCAGATTAGTGGCAAATATTCAAATGATAATTTGCATAACTGCGACTTTTACGGTAGTAAGGATGTAGGCGATGCTCTTAAGTATGATTAATTTTATGCGAAATGAGTAAAAATTCGTTTAAACATTTTCCACTAATTTCAGAAAAATGATGAAACTTGGATCATCGAAACGCTTAAATAATCTGCTGGAAATAATGTTTCCTGAAAATCCACAAATGACTTCTGATGGTTTATTGGATTACTACAGTCCAATGAAGAATTGGTTAACTGAGAAGAATCAGCAGGCGAATGTTAAGCTTGGATGGACACCTTCCAAAAAAAGTATGCAATCTTACAATTGGCTGGGTAAAAATGTGACGAAAAATTAATGATGTGTTTTTTTTTTAAATTTTAGCCGTGAAGCGAGTTATATTGGATTCTGGTGAAGAATATGATGACGAATAGATGTTTTCTTTTAAAAAAATATATGTTTAATAGTAATTAAAAACTACAATACATTTTTTGTAAAAAATTAACAACAACAAATGTTCAAATAAGTGTCAAATAGAAAAGTGTGTGTGAAAGTGCATTGCAAGTGGGTGTGAATCTTTCTAAAAATCAAGAGTCACAAAATCGAATTGTTTCTATTAATTGGAAAACGACAATAGATATTTTGGAGTGAGATTGATAAGCCCAGAATAGGTTTTTATAATTACATGGCCCCAGATTTTAACCTACAAAATACTTACCCTCGCGGCATTAAAATATCGTAAAGAACTTTTAGGGGAAAACGGCCAAAAACTTATAGTAAAATAAAGTAATTTAAATTACTTATAAAAAAATAGGAAAAAAAAATGATTTTTCAAAAAACTAGAAGTGTAAATCTAAATCTAAATCCATAATTGTTGAAAAATTTTAAAAACTAACCAATATTATATTTTAAAAATATTTATACATGCCTTCATACAGTAGTAGGTATAATAGAAAATTAAATGAAATCCTAGCAAACATTTTTGTGAACGCTCAAAGAAATAATATTTGTATTTTCATTTGTGGCTAATGAATATCCTTTCAATTAAATGAAAATCATTTGCTGGAAAGTTAATGCAATCACCCAAAAAGTATTTCAATTTTTAGCAACTGCATTACATTTGATCCAAATTGTAATTCTATTACAGCAAACATAATGCAAAAGAACTTATTCGTTTGGGGCTCATTTTTATGAGTTGATTGCAGCAAACGAAAATGCATCTCAAATCTAAACACCCTTTCGTTTATTAGAAAATTCTATTGTTTGCAGCAAACGAATAAATAGTTTGGGAAGAACCTCTCCAGAAAATATATTAGCAGGTGGCTGACTAAAAACTCACTAGTATATCAGTAGGTATGCCATTTTACAAGGCAAATTTAATAAATCAAATTTAAGGCGTTTTGAAAATTAAAAGTTTTTAATACTTTTTCGAACTTTTTAAACTTGCAAAGCTAAAAAGTGTTCACGTTATTTATTGAACTTTGAATAGAATATAAAACTTAAAGTGAAATTTTATTTTGAAGTACCGAGTTATGGGATATTTTTCTAAGGTGGGGCATTTTAGGCCACTATCCCCTATGTATTGACTTATTAGTACCTACAACAACACACAAATTTCTAAAGAATACGTGGATTTTTGAAAATAATGGCTTAAGATTTATTTATTTTTCTTGATACATGGAAACTAAAAACCGATTGATCGTTGTATGTAATTGTATGGGAGCCAAATTTCTGTAGAAAAAACCTTATCAAAATTAACAAAAACAAATGCTTACTTAAAATGAAAAACACATTGGTGTTTCCGTGTGAAAATAGGTGTAGTTCTTGCTAAAAATTAATAAGATTTGAAAATATTGATCTTGGATCAAAAAAAAAATGACCTCTGGTGGCAAATAGAATCTGGGACTATAAATCAAGTAAATTGAGTAACCAAAGGCGACGCAAACCGTGAGATACCTGAAATTATTAAAGTTGATTTTAGGTATCGAATCTTTCAATTGTAATTTAAAAAAGCTACTAAAATTGAGTTATTATTTAGAAAAATGTCCGTTATTTTATCTTTGCTTTTAATTGAATTTTAATTTTTTTGCCTTTTAGTTTGAATAGGTACCTACATGCCTTTTCTTGTGTTGCTATTTTGTCTATTTAGATGTTTCATTTTGACTTTTTTTAAATTTTTAGGCCAACAAAATCTCATTTGTTTTTTTGCCAAAAACAATGAAGAGCATTTATTTATTTTAATGATGAAATTTTATTATTGAAAATTGATTTCCGTCAGTAGGTAACATAAATAGGTAAGTGCTTTATTTAATATACTTTCGTGGGATTATTTTTTGGCAAACAAAAATATTTCAATTGCTTTGCCATCAATGATTGGTAACAGTTTCATGTGTCTGTAATTAAACTAAGAAAAGTAAGTATTTTACCAAATACTCGATTCAATTGACTAAAAACGTGTTGAACGGTGTTGAAAGTCCTATTGGACTATTTTGCCAGCTATTTTGATTAATAACACAATTTTTCGATTCTTAGAACACTTTTAAATGGAATTCTCATTGCCGTAATTATTTGATTAAACTTGCTCTTTTTTGTATGCCAATTAGCACTAATTACAACCTATATTCACTCTCGGTACAATAAAAAATGTTACCATTTTTAAATCTACTAACATTTATTGCTCCAATTCCTTAGGAAGTTTGCAATAGGGTTTCTATACCATCTTATACCAGAGATGCTTTAACTTTTTCAATATCTACTTATATATTATTTTTTTCGAATTTTGTGTTAAAAAACAATTTTTTTTTTTTTTTGTAACAAAAAAAGTTCAAGAGTTATTTAATTTGTACCAACTATGGTTTGGCACCAATAGTGTAGAAAATTGCTGGAATTCACATATTTGTGGTCGTGGTTTTCAAAAATGTAAAGTAAGTAAAATAAAAATTCACTAGACGAAAAAATTCACTTATTTTGAGAACCCTTTGAGATAGTGCCTTTTTATTTCGGGTTCAAATGAGAAATAAAGTGAGATTTACGCTGTTTCAGGAGTATCTAATGTTTACCGGACACCATGTATATAGGTAATAATAATAATAAGAAATCAAAAGACAAAATTAAATAAAAATTTAAATCAAATTAATTTTAACAACTATAAAAAAAAAATTAAACTAATACCTACCTGCAAAATTTACACGAAAAAAATCCCCTCTAATATCTCCATGCTTTCCGAAGGCAGATACTTTGTGAAGCTAAATGCCAAAGATACACACATACCATCATTATTTTAATAATTTTATTCAACATTCCTTGAAGGGGTATTATTTCACCACTGGAGAAACATCCCCTTTTTGTTTTTGAATTTGTTTCCCCAGCTAATATTTGATTCACAAACCTTGTGTGGTGAAGTAGTTGCTGCTAGCTTAATGCAGATGGCGTCTTGAAGCACAGGGTGACAACGTAACATTGTCTACTAAACAAAAGAATAATAAAATAGATTTGATTAAATTTCAAATAGAACAGATACTTAGCTACATTAATTATTATAAGTCGGCGATTGTATAATTGGGCTATTTAACCAGAGATAAATACCAATGAACGATTTGAATGGGATTCATCTAATAAAAATTTGCCGGATGGCTATTCTACCAGGTTTATACGAGAAAATATATACGGGAAACTGCCGTGTACGAGGAATACATAAATTAGTTGAGGACATTGTGTTTGAAATCACGAATAATAGGTAAATAATACACATACTTACCTACCTATTTTCTTCCTGACAATTTTCAACAGATTCCTGTCCTCACAATATCTTTACCTGACACACAATATTTTATTTTAGAAAAAAATACAGGCAATAGTCTTAAACCTGCTAAAAGGCTATCAAACTTTTATTTATTAACATTGAGGCTTATCAACTTATGTATGTATTTTAAAGAAATTTTAGTTTTGCCTACTTTTTCAAAAAAAAATGAAGGGTACACACATCGCATAGAAAATATGTAATAATAATTTCGGGATTATCTAAGGTTCATATTCCAACTCGATTCTCGTTTCGTGATGAATATAATATTTTTGTATTACCCTATTACTTACAACTGTGTTGTTTTTCTTTTACATTTCACCACTGCTGTGGCCATCTATCGGCTGATAGACGAACAAAGAGAAAATAACAAAAAGAAACAACAGGTTCCATGGGCGGTGCTAGGCAGCCATTAAAATTTGATGAATGCCCACATTTGGGAATGAGTGGGAGTAGGTTGGTACTTGCGCACTGCCTCTTACAATCTACATTCCACCATGTGTGTTGGACAAACACGTGGTGGTTTGAAGGTAATGTGGTAAGTTTAACAAATAAAAATAGTAATTCAAATTATTGATACCTAGTAGGTAAATTTCAGCAATGATAGAATGATGATCTACAACTGAAATAAATTATTTTCAAAGAGGTTTCAGGGTGGATTATTTGAATCCCAATTGAAACGTTCTCGAAAGTTCGCATAAGAAGCGAATTCGAGATAAGAAATAGGTACCCATATCTACCTTATCCGACATCAAAAATATGGACCACCTCCCTCTTTGTTATTTATCATAAAATTTTTAATTTTAAAAATTCTTATTATTATTATTGTTATTATTTTACTATTCGTACTAGAATGTCAGCTTATTAGACTTGACCATTCTTTATTCAGTCAATTTCATTGAATGTTTGAACAACAACAACTTAAAGGCGCTACCACTCTTGTTTGGCTGGAGATATAGCTATTTCGTGCTTTGTCACTTATGCACTCATCAGTCTCCTTTTTGTGGTGCTGAGCTTTAATCCAATTTTATTATGAAAAACTTTCTATGCACACCACCATGGGAATCGAACCCACGCTATCAGATCTTAGCTCAGTCTTAGAAGTCGTGTGCACTACGCACTCTACCACTTTAGACCACTGACGTCACAGGTTGAGATGTGTTTCTTGTTTATCCAATGCATTTGGAGTCACATTCTTATTATTATTTTAAAAAAAAATCAAACATTTCAACTCTGAATAAACCCTTTTCCGTAACATTTGAATAGTCTCACTTATAGTACTTAGGTACATTCTTAAATCATCGTTTTTTATACCTCTTTGGGGCCACTAATATATTATAATTAAACTTTTGATGAGAGAAAACGCAACTATACTACATATTTCTTAGATTTGAAGAAGTTTTACTAGATTTCTAAACGTTAACGATTTTTTCTGGGAAGTCACTAAAACAATCATTTTTTTTCATGATATCCATTTGGAACACCCATCGACGTATTTTGTCCGATTTGTGATATGTTGTTCAGTAATTATCACGTATCATAATCACTTGAAAATGCTTCTTTCCAATTTTTCTCATGTTTTTGCCTATTCTAAATACAATTATATACTACTTCTTATATAGCTACTGAGTGTTAATAATAAAATAAATTTTGTGGCACGACTAGCTCACGAAGAACCAAGGCTTACTGCTTGAACACAATGGCTAAACTGATGCTAAAAAGAAAACGCGAAGTCAAAGATGCCATTAAAAACGCTCACTATGAGCAAAATTGATTTACAATGGCAGTCCCAATCACGACCATTCATAAAAAAGCGAAAGAAGATCATTGCTTTTAATGATCCCATACGAAATGTCAAAATGTATTGCGTCGTGTGGTAGAAATTTTTCTTGAAAATCAATGATTCGTTTGGAGATTTTTTTTGAGATGGAATGTTATCCTAACGCGATGACTAGAATATATTAAAAATGGTAGCGCATGGGCTTAACTTACACCAAAGTTATAAACGAAATAAAAAATAACAATGGCACGGGAATTAAATTTATCATAAAAATAAATAAAAACCGTACCGTAACTTGAAAAAAACCTTATTTTTTTAGTAACATTATGAAGTATAGTTTTTTATAGTACAGTCGAACTTCCATGACTCGAACTTCCTTAAGTCGAATTTCTCTATAACTCAAATTTTTATTGAGAACTTTGCAACAAAACTCAACATGTTTTTTTTTATCTCCTTAAATCGAAGTTTCTATAACTCGAACTTTTTGTCTTTCTTTTTGAGAGTTCGACTTATGGAAGTTCCACTGTATTTAGTTTATACTTATATTAAATTTTTCTTATAAAGTCGAAGGCAAAATATTTGCACAATGTTTTATTTTAGACTGCATCTCACAATCAACGTGCTATATGCATAACTTTCAAAATAATCCATGTCTGACTTGTAAAATGGTTGGTTGATTATTCAAATTCAATATTTTCTATAAATAGCCATCATAAGAAAATCATAAAAATTGAAATATAACTGTGAAATGTACAAAATTTAAGTGGTAAAATTATTGTTACAATAAAAAAGGCTGAAAGCAATTTACAGTTTTTGAGGCAGTGTTTTTAGTAAATGGTCTGTCTTATCAACATAAAATGATGTGTGTTGTTGTTTTGAGTAGTCGAGTGTCATCTCAAGTTCAAAAAAGTTATTTTAAATGGCCAAAACTAGAGGAATTAAGGCAAAACATGAGTGGCCATCGCTGCAGAGTTAAGAATGGTTCTTGAAAAAATACTTACAGGAAAATATCACTGTGGTCGAAGAACAATAAATCTATAGGTAAAAGAGAAAACGAATAAAAGATGCGAAAGTATAAAAAAACAGAACCGGGATAGGCTGGAAAAGGGTTACAATGAAGAAAGGTGATTCTTTTACTATGCTTTTCTTTATTTCTAACCTATTTAATAAAAAAAACTGTAGATGGGCTAAAAATGCTAACAATGATCGAAAAAAACAATACTGAGAAAGAACATTATATGCATTTTAAATGAAAGCAAATTGAATTAACCTTGTCCAAAAATAGCCCTTCATAACAGCAACAAAGCAAGACGGTAAAGATTAAAACTCGGTAAAGATTAAAAAAACCCTGGAGTTTTTTTCGCAGAAGAGACAAAGGTAGATACAATTTCAATATGCGACTATATTTCACTTTTCTAGTATTTGCAATAAACTTATCAAGTTCACGTTTATTTCATTTCTTGTGTAAGTAAACAGGCAATGCGCACGTTTCAAAAGTATTTTTGCAGGAAAATATTGTTTCTTCTAGGCACTTATTCAATGGCATTCGAGTTAGAATAGAAAAGAGACGCTCTTCTCATTGGAGATTAACGTTCAATAGATTCCACTAAAGGCATCCAAAGTTATTATTTTCATGTTCTTATATAAACAAATACATATATAATTTTATTAAATAAAATTATTTCAATATTTCTTAAAACATTTCTTGTAGGTGTTTTTTAATGACGCCATTATAAATGAAAAAATCGATCTTCAAGATTTATAGGGAACTATATTGAAACATTAATAATATATTTATATATACTTATTTTGTAAACTTAATAATAAGTAAATAAATGATGCATCATGTAAGGTCATAAAAAAAGGTGTGTGTACTCATGTACGCGCGCCAGAAGTTATACTTCCTAGCATTATTTATTTTTGTAAGTTTTTTTTGGATGTGTAAAAGTATTTAGTTGCGAACAGTTCGAATGGTTTTTGATACATTAATGTTTGATACTTCAAAATGACCTGTTAATATTAGATTATATTTAAATTTAAAAAAAAAATTTTAAATGTTAAACACAGAGAAAAAAAACTAATGTAAAATTGACATGAAAAAATGTTGTTTTAAGATTATTCCGTTGTTTTACTTTAAATCTTTATTTATAATTTTTTTCATTCTAAAACGACATTTTTAACCGGCCTTTCAACACGAAAATATGTTAAATCAACGCGAAACGGTATGAAAGCAAAATCATAGCTAAACAATGTTGAATTATATTTATTTTTAATGGTTTTGAATTTATTATTTTTCTGTGAGAAATTACGGTAGATAGTGTTTTCTTAACAGAATTTGAGAGATCGATTTTATACTATTTTTGATATTATTTCATGATATTGCGAAGCTTGTGAGTGTCTTATTGAAACAAATTGTATATCAAAATAATTGTTGACATTTTATAAGAACATTTAAATTATTTAAGAAGACATAGTCAGATGTTATGAATGGTACAATTAGTCAAAGGAGCATAAAAAGTGCATTTTGCTTTTTTTTGTTTTTTCTGTAATATATCAATTACAGTCTTTGTTTTTAATTTAATCAATAAACTCATTGTTTTAGAGAACAGTCACATCTTGCAATTGAGCTAAAACTATATTCAAAATTATCAAATTTTTCATTCAATTTTGTAAATTCAACATATTCATTAAAAACATATTTTCACTTAACGACCTCTGTGGCAATGTTTAATAAAATAACTGTCCAATATTTTTATGCAGAATTATAGTCCAACATTTTATCTAATAGAATCTGTTAAATTTATCAAAATCCTGGAATTAAAACTTAAGTTATAGATTTTAATATCCAATGAAATCAACTTTTTATGTGTCTTTTTTTTTAAATTTCTCTTTCTAAAATCAGTAAATATGCATTTTTAGCTTAAAAATGTTTATTCCCTATCAAAAACACTTGTACCAACAATATTGTAGAACATAGTTTTATGAAATTCAAACAAATTTCATACCACATTGCAAAAAGAATAAGAACACAAATTTTATTTTGCTCTAAGTCACCTTTTACTCATTAGTTTTATACGTAATTGCATAAAAACAATTACACCACGTTGTAGCCCAATATTTCAGCTAAATTTAAACACCTCAATCTTTAAAATCCGATAGGAAAGAAAAAACTTAAAAATATAACACCGTTGGAAACAGTAAAAAAAATTGGACTGAAAAATATTGTTTTTACTGTTATTCATTGAAACAAATGTTTAAAAATCTAATTTTTTCACACGTTTATAAACAACACATAAGCCTTAAAGCCATTTTGACAAAATATTTTGCACGTTCTTCCCTGATTTTTAAAATAAATGTGGGTAAACCACCCACATAAACTTTCAATAATGTAATTGTTTTTTAAAGCTCAAAAAACCCGTTTTAGAGTATTTTAAATATAATTCATATTAGACTCCTATTTTTTTTTAATATCTTGCAATGTGCGTACTCAGTTTTTCAAAAAAACAATCAACTTTATCCATAATAACATCATTTTCAAATGTTTAAAAAAAATATTTGATATTGGAATATAATTTTTAACTTGAAAAGTTGAATTTTTAGAATTTTTAGATTTTTTTCCTTAATGAAAACTCATCATCATTTCAAATTATCTTTTTAATTAAATTTTTTGTAATTCTAACACTTATACTTTTCGAGATGTACCAAATTTTTTTTTCTTTTGCCCCATTTTACCCTAACTTCAATCAGAATATCAATAACAATGTCTGACTTCTGTAATTTAGTTAATTTATTGTTTTTCATACAAAATGAAAAATAAACCCACTATAAAATGTAAGTGTGTTGTTACTGTTTACCTACTTAGTCTGTGTGAAAAAAACAGCAATAATGGGCTGAAAAAAATCTATGTTCTATTATGATTGCTTTGAATTTCTTGAAGATAATAAAGAATAATTGAAAACGTGTTCTCTTTCGAAACGGGACGTTACATTTTGCTCTTTAATTTAATTTCTTACCAATTAAAAGTGAGCAATCAAAAAATATTTAAATGGTTTTTTATATAGTAGAGCATAAGGCTTAAAATATATTTAGACCTCATGTAATAGAGTGCGTTTGTACTTAATCGCAACCCTATTCACATATATGTCGTTTTACAAAGAACATAAAAATTTGAATCAAAATCATTAGAGTCCTTTTTTTTTAAAAAAAGGTAATTTTTTCATACCTAATGGTTGAATGGCATTTACCTACCGTTAGTTTTGGTTCTAAGAACAATTCAATTTCCCTCTATAATGGACAAAAAGGCCTATACCAATATACCCACCAATATTAAAGAAAACAACTGAGCGGTCTAGGCTATACACATGCAGAGAGACAGACAAACAGACAGACGGACAGTCAGAATTGCGTGACCTACTTTTTTTGCATTCACTATGATCGTAATGTCATGTCTGATTGTTATCTCGATTTCGATTTTGTTACAGATCCAAAACTTGCACTATAGGACCTACCTATATCGCAAGTTAAAATAACACGGGCAAGAAAAATGAAACAGCTGTGAAAATTAAAATATGATCAACCAAATAAGATAGCAATTCCTACTATTTATAGCAGTTACAAATTATAGTATTTCTTTTAGAAACTATAGTCTTTAGCAATTTTACCATTAGTATTAGTGAAAAAATTATAGTTATTATGAAACAAGGTATACCAAAAAATTTAAGAACAAACACGATTTTGTACCTCAGACATAAAATTTTTGGTGAAACCAATTATGAAAATGTTATTTGTTCTTGCTTGGTAAAATATTTGAACCTTACCAAATACTGTTTTTACTTGAGATTAATAAATACTAGGGCAAGTTTAGGATTCGTAAAAAAATCGAACTCGAAATAACAATCAGTTATGTAATTACAATGATAGAGAAATCGAACAAAAAATGGTTGCGCAATTCTGTCTGTCTGTCGGCCTGTCTGTAACCATCTGGAGCTACAACCTAAAGTTCTTACACGATTATCTTCAAGCTTGGTAGTTAAGGAATTTTGATTGATTTTCTTTTTCGGACCAATAACCAATACCTACATATGTATATAAAAAAAAATAATTTTCTCAGAAACGACTTTAATGATTTTGATTAAAATTTTCATGTATGATATAACAGACGAAGTCGTACTTTTGAAATAAAAAAAAATAGAAAATATTTTTTCATCGGTTAACAACGGTACTTGCCATAGAGCTGTTTTTCTTTTTTCTGATTTTTCTCGTCAGCGACTTCACGGACTTCGACGGATTTATATAAGTTCTTAACAATTTTAGATTTTTCTCGTATCAAAATTTTTCAAAAATTGTGTTTTGGGTTTTTGGAAAAAGTGTCATTTTTTTTGAAAAATCGTTTTTTTCGAAAATGTATTGGTGATTTTTTATTTTGTTAAAATTTTGGTTTTAGATTTCCATTAATTTTTTCTTGAAAATGGCATACAAACTTTATTTTTTAACATGGTCTGAAGATTTTGACAGGTTATAAAACATTTTTTTTTTAAACGGCTCCAACGACTCTAACTTTTTTTTTTCTAAAAATGTATCTTTCTCTACAAAATGAAATGGTATATCGAGTTTGAAGCCCAAAACAAATAAAGAAGCATTTTAAGTAATTTTAGTAATGATTATTATGTTTGTTTGTAACATTTTTTATGAAATTAGTACCTTTTAAAAACTTGTATGAGGAGCTTTAACGTTCACAGTAACTTTGACCCTAAGAGAAAATAGGTATGTGCGACCCAGTGGTGCATTTTATTTTCTTATATCCTTAAAATTTTGAAGCTCATGCGCGGGCCATAGATGTCACTTCATTTAAGTTTTCTTTGCTTATTTCTATTTAATTGGACTTAAAGACAACATTACAAAATGATAAAACAAATTTTATACTACCCAACCTATACAGGACACCCTGTAGAATATTGTCTTTGGTCTTTTGCAAATGCAAAAGAGATAAATTATAGCAACTCCAAAAAGTATGCAAGGTTGCATATAAGAACCAGATAATTACTTGCAACCTGAAATGTAGGCAATGATGTACGATAAATGATAAATTGCATACTTTTAAGCTGATATTTTATCTCAGACATGAATCATAAAAGTGTTTTTAGTATTCACCACCTTGTTACAAAGTAGCGCTATAAGTATCTCATCTTATACAACATCCCTCCGGATCTGGTGGTGGTGTCTAAATAGAATCCCCTATTGTGAATTCAGCGAATATGTGTAATGCCTCGATTCGTTAAATAACGAACTTTAATTTGAAACGCAATTTAAAACTGATTTGGGTTATTAATTTGTAAAATATGCTATGATTGCAAAAGCAATTTGCAATCACAACTTAGTTGAGTTGCGGTTTGTTAATAACTCATCATTCAATCGTCAAAACTCAACCGAATAAGCCAAGTCATTGCGAGCTCCTTCATATACCTGGTATATATGCAAGCTTGTACATTCTATTTTCTACACAGATCCAATGAAATGACCCAGTAGAAAATGAAGCAACCGAAAAAAAACAGTCTCGTCATGAGACTCTACCAGTTTACGGAAGGAAACCATAGGACTTCCAATTTTCATTCCTAGTCGACAAACCATACATCTTGTTCTGATGTTCGCAATCATATTTCAAAGCGCGACAAATTCCATCTGATAGGCTACAAAACACAAAAAAAAAAATTGGCACTCTTTAAGCCCACTCTGTATGTAGGAAGGTAGATTTCTTTTTTTTGTGTTCGTCCTATATCGCTCGTCTTTTATGTCAAATTAATGGCCGACATGTTTGCAGCGCGCAGGGATGTCCTGTTCCTGTCGGTATTTTCATGCAGTTGAACACCTAAAAGTACAAAGCTTTACGCGGTTGGAGTAGGATTACTAAAATTTTCAAATGAAATTTAGGAAGAACAATACAAAAAATAAAGTCTGCGTTTAAATGAAAACGGCAAACTGTGGTGCGGTGTATATGGACCGACAAGTCCTTTCTATATACATTTCCCCCCATCATCATCAGGAGAGTAAATTTGAGATTTTCCATGGAGGCAGCTGGCACTCGACAGTTTTCCAGAATGAACTGTGTCGTAGCGTAGTCGTTGCAATTGCCAGTGCCATTGTGAACTCTCTTGCCTACCTACTCTGCCGACTCTGCATTCCGGCATGCAAAAGTAGGTATGTAAAATACGTAATTGCATAAATTTGCATGTGGCTGCATAAAATATGGACTGGCGCTGTATTTATGTTGGCATTGTAAATCATAAACGCATATTTCGCACCAATGCACAGGTTTTCACCATTCACCATTTACAGTTATTAAATTTATTAAGCTTTTACGCGCCACACCAGCCTGCCATCACTTCCCGTTTGGGTATGGTTGCGTCCGTCCGTCCGTCCGTCCGTCCGTCACGTCCGTCGTGCGTCGGTTGGTCGGCTCGGTCGGTCGATTGGTTGGTCTTGGTCATAAAGTCGTCGTCGTCGTCGTCGTCGTCGTCGTTGTCCACATATCGGTCGAGGCGTAGATAGGTGGTAAAGAGTGAGCTTTTGGTTTTGATTATTTATACGGGAACGTGGTTTTTATGTTCAAAATGATGGAGGATTATCTTTGTTTTCTTTGTTTTTTGGTGTTTTCCGAGTCCGAGCTGAAAACGGAGACGGAAATGTGTAAAAACTACGGATGTGCCAGTTAATTTCAACGATTTTCCAAGCACTTGGTTAGCATCCGTTTTGATGTTTTTTTTTATTTAAATTCTTATTATTGGAAAAAATATGCTTTCCCCAACAGAGTAATGGGGTAGTAATAATAAGCATTATCCTCAATTGGTCATGGAGAATGGTTAAATTAAACCGTATAGGCTTAAGGTCAGTTAAACAAATAATAATGTAAACAACATTAACATGGCACTACTTGACTATTAAAAATATTATCTCATTGTGATTATAAGTTATAGTGTGCATAATAGGAAGGTACACTGAGAGCCCCGGGTGATAATTCCCAGATGATGATTTTTGGAGACTTTAGAATCAAGGTTAACAATATGTTAAACAAATTTCTTTTCTAACGCTTCTAAAATCTTTACCAACTATCCGACTATTATAAGGGGGTTTTTCAAGAAGAACGAAAATATGGGATAAGCAGCGGTAAAAATTCTAGTAAATATGTTACCCTGATGAAAATTTGGTAAAAATATTTTATATGCCATTGGAACGAAAAATCTAAAGAGCAAATAGAAATATTTTAAGGTGAAAGGGTGTTTTTTTTTTTGAATAATGAAAATCTGTATTTAGTCTCAAGTTACCAAAAATTTAAATGTTACGTTCACAAAAAATCTGTATAAAAATTTGCTTTGTCATGGTTACTAAGAATCAAATGAGTCCATCACATTATTTTAAATGAAAGGGTGTTTTTTGAGGTGGAGGAAATAATACGGAATTTAATCTTAGCATATCTTACAAAATTGGTACCTAATTGAAATCTGGTAAAGGTGTTACATTTGGTCTAGGAACTACGAATCTAAAGAGTCTATATAATTATTTTGGATGAAAGGGTGTTTTTTCGAGCAGATTACAAATTTCAGACAATACTTTATTTTATTAGATTTCTTTTATTTTCTGGAAAAAAAAAGTTTTCAATTTCCTCAAAAACTAAGAAACATAAAATCATTCGGTTTTTCGAATTCGATTAAGAATTTATGTTCTAAGAACAAAAATTTAATATTTCATTTTACAACCTGAAAAAAATAGCATACCTTCTTATTTAAATATTTTTTTTTATCAAATTTTTAGTTTGAAATTATTTTTTTTTTTAAAATCATTAATGGAAATAGCAATATTTAAAAATTAAAATAAAGTCCAGATTTTTGGCTTTCAAAAATGGTATATTTCTTGATTGTAAGTGTTGTTGTTGTAATTTAAAAAAATAGTTTTCATTGAAAGTCATATTTCTTTAAAATTGCCCCTCCTGCCTAAACGAGGAGAGATAATAAAAAATGCTTGTATTTAGTTATTCTAAATTAAGCCATATTTTTTTTGTAGTGTCAAAGTTATCGTACTCGTGCCTTTTTTTTATCGCTTCTTTTTCTCATATTTTTGTTCTTCTTGAAAAAAAACACCCTTTTACTCAAAATATTTTTATGGATTCCTTATACTCTGTGTTTTTGTGTGAAATGTAATATTTTTAAGAAGTTTTATAAATGTGTCATTTTTCAGTCAGATGCTGTGGTAGCTTTTTCACCGATAACTTTACCCCTAAAAAAAACACCCTTTTACCAAAAATATTTTTCAGGTCTATCTAGATTCCTTGTTCTTGTTTCAAAAAAAAACGCTTTTACCGAATTTCACACTTATACACTATCATCTTTTTTTCATAGGTTTTGGTTCCATTTTACCTCGTGAGGCAAAAAAAAAGACACCATTGCTTAAAATAGAGTATAACTTTCATACATTACGCTTATTGACTTAGTTTTGATGTCATTAGATTCAGCATCAAGAAATACCTTAAAATTATGTATTATGCGTTTATATTAAAGCACCATTTTTTTAATTTAATTCTTAAGTCTTCACCTCTTCCCTCGCTTTACCACAAAAAATACCCTTCCAACCAAGCTATTTTCAAGGACTCATTTGATTCTTCAATCGTATTGCAAATGAAAAGCTTTTGCCAAGTTTTATTTTTTTATTAAATACCTATTTTACCCGTACTATTTTCTCAAAAAAGATGAATATAAAAGATTTTATAAAAATGATTCACTATGGCGTATACGTACTTTTATGGCATATGAAAAATTAATGTTTAATTTTTATGATTGGTTAGTATAACTTATGTAACTAATATAAATGCTCTAATTTTTTATAACTGTTAAACCGGCTATAACTATTATAACTGTTATAACTGTTATAACTGTTATAACTGTTATAACTGTTATAACTGTGATAACTATTATGACTGATGTAATTGTTTTAACTGTTATAACTGATTTAACTGTTATAATTGTATAACTGTTATAACTGTTTAACTGTTATAACTGTTATTATAACTGTTATTATAACTGTTATATTTGATGAAAATGTTTTTTTTTTAAATTAATAATATAGTTTGGGTATATATTATAATTATTATACAATATAACTTGTATAAATTTAATATTACTGGTGGAAAATCAGCGAAGAAATTTCTAAATGCGTTTCTAGTACCAACCTTCCTACATATAGTCGAGTCAATATGAATAAACCGTCAAATATTGTTTTTATATTAAATAGACTGTCAGTCTATACATTTTATTGTTTCTATCTCTTAGCACGAATATATCAAAAATTTTGTCTGTTTCATACCTTTGTTGGTACATATGTGTTCCTTATATTTATTATACAGGTACAATATTCTTGGAATGTGTAGCTATACCATAACCAATAACCATGTCTACCCAAAAGCAAAATACATATTAATTACTCCCTGTTGACACCATCATGTTTATTTTTTCATACTCGAATTCCAAAGAAGAAAATATTTTACTTTAAAGTTTTTTTTTTTTAAATAAAGTAGCAAGTTTGCTGACATATCTCAACATTCAGCACACATACATATAAAAAAAAAAACAAAACACCATCATGACTGGACTTCTGAACGCATACACATTTGCAACAGGCCCTTCCCTGGACAGAGTGATTTCGCATCTTTTTAGCAGGATCCCCAACGGATTCTTTAAGGTGTTGGAGAAATATGAGAAAATTAAGCGTGCAAAAATGTTTTAACATATTTTATTCTAACGTCCACACAAATGCCGGCCAAATAATAAAACTCTTCTGCTCTCTCTCTCTCTCTTGGCCTGTCTTTAGCTGGGGTCATATATACTCACTCATACCTATAGGTATACAGAAATTCCTTTCATCTCGAGCTGTCTTGCATTTGCAAACACATTTTCCCGCAGGAAACTGCGCGGATAAAAAAACCAACTCCACTAAGGAAGTAGGTATGCAAATATACGGATGCCAGCTGAGGCAAGCTGTTTCCATTTTTTTTTTCTTTTGTAATCCCTTACGCCTTACCCCAAGTACCTATAGTAGGTACCTACCTATCTATACCATCACCACTCGCTTTGCCGCACAACTCATCACCATTGTATTCGTTTTCTTTTCCTCTAGATTTGCATTTTTCCCATCGCTCTTGCCGCTGCCGCTAGCTCTGGCACCGCGACTTGAACCTCAGGACTACTTTTAATTTAGATATATTCTCGAGGAAAGCAGATCAGACCGCAAAAGAAACTTTTGTACAAAACTTTGCGCATTTATTTCTCAACAATATGCACTGCATATCATTTGGATGCTGCTTTTCCTCTCCCTCAGAGATCCTTTTTCACAAAATAAAACAACAATAAAAACAAAAAAACCTACAGGATATTTTCTCGTTTTTTCTATTGTTGTTGTTTTTGTTTTTAATTTTATTTTATTTTCTGGGAAACAGAAATGAAATGAATTTCAGTAGCGAATAACATTGGCATATTAATTAACTCAGCTTCTTCAACCTTCCATTTATAGAAGATTGTATTTATTTAAGTCTTCTGACTGTATGAAGAGGGTGATGTGTAGTTAAACCAATTTCAAGGATTGTGGGAGCATATTCTAGAAGAACACACAAAAAGATACACAATCCACAAATGTGTTTATCTTAATTGTGTGTTTTGCAACTGGATATGGTTTGGGGAAGTATCCTTTTTGTTTCTTCAACTATAAACCAAAAAAAAAAAAAACATCAACGAAAAAGAGTTCCTGTTTCAGTGCTTCAGGGTGAGTGAGGTTATAAACAAAATTTTGTCGGAAGTTGAATAAGCACCTCCACCGAAAAATAGCTTGGCAAGTCTAAAACCGCAAAGCTTACATAATTTTTGGAAGAAGAATTGATGAAAATAGTTTGGAATCACGAGTTGCAAATTCAATTTTGAAAGAATAGTTTAGCAGATGGAAAAAATGGAAAAAACAATTTCGAATATTTTGACATTAAGACATTTTAGGTTTTTTTTTGTCAAAAAAAGTTCGAGGTTTTAATCAAAAACTACATAACTATGCTCTTGAATTTCAAAAAATTAGTTCTTGTCATACCACCTATGTCCGACATTACATTGTCACGCCTGGGCGTACATCATGTATGTAGGTTCGACGGATTGTCTTAAATTTTGATTTTGTAATTTCCACGCTGATTTGGTAGTAGTAGGTACTAGGACAGTAGTACCTACAATGGAACAGAGGCTGGCAGCCACAAACCGCATTAAGGACCAAATTTAAGAATATCACTGAGATCCGTGTCCACGCCCTAACCAGGGAACTGAACAATGAATCGTTTGCGGCTAGTGAATATATTCTTTGAATTAAATGAAAATCATTAGCTGTAAAGTAAATACAATTGCCGCAATAGTTTTTTATTCGTTTAGTACATTTGACCCAAATTGTAATTCTATTACAGCAAACATAATGCCAAATAATGAGTTGATTTCAGCAAATAAAATGCTTCCCACATCTGAATACCTTTTCGTTTACAAGAACATTATATTGTTTGCAGCAAACGAATAAATAGTTTGCGAAGAACTCCTCTAGAGAGTAGTTTGTTGCAAAGAACTTCACTTTTAGTGTAAATATACAATTCATTTACAGCAAATGAGTATAGTAAACAATTTTTTTTAATAATTTACTCTATGTTTGTGGTGTTCATTATGTATTCTATTTCGTGGCGCAATAGCAACAGCCTTTGTTCAAAATCGAGAGGTCACAGGTTCAATTACCGGTGTTACGCTGAATTTTTTTTTATTCATTCGTTCGCATAGATTGTTTCTACAAAACGAATTTAAGAGTTTGCTGCAAACGAACTTAAAGACGAAAAATAACTATCCAAAAAACGAAAAGGCGTTTGAGGCAAACTATTCGTTCTCTCATTTTGTTTATATGCATTCTACGCTAATTATAAATTATAAAGTCAGTAGCGGAATGAGCAGATACTCGCTTTGCAAGCGTGAGATTGCCGGTTCAATCACAGGTGCTATGCTAAACTTTTTTTTATCGTTCGCAGAAAGTGTTTGACCCAAACGAATTTACCAATTTGCTGCAAACAAAGCTGCAAAATTATCCAGCAGACGAAAAAGTCGTTTGGACAATTTTTTTCGTCTACTGCAATCGATGTGTTCTGTCAGTGTACGGACTTTTCGGGAAGACGTGGTGATACGGCATCAAGAAGGTATTCTTGGCGGTTTAAGGCATCTTTAGTTCGACGGTTGGAGGATACAGCCAGCATTCTACGAAACTGTGCCCATGCCATAACAGAGGAAGGAGATGATCTGACCATGAAGACTTTTGATAGGTGGCCGAAGTACGACGTCAAAATGATCTTGTCGCCAAGATCGGATAGGAGGGCGTTTCTTGTTCGACGACGGTGGGGTGGACACAACCAGCACTCGACGAAACTACCAACAACGGACTCAGGATTTGTGGTGGGGACTTGGTTTTCTTTAGATAATTTAACCGTAAACCAAATTAATCATATTGCGATGGAATATTTAGATATTCATCCAATATTCTGAAAAGCCGAACGTTCTGGGGCCAACACAGGATCAGAACACTACCTCATACCCTTCGTAGCAGCTGGATTTCGGATGCGGATATTAATGGATCCGCAGTGAGTAGCAATGAGGATATTATGAAAAAATACAATTTCTGACAACTTTTTTGGCAAGAGGCGACGGCCATAACTTTTTGTGACCGCGTTTATGTCAATCTTTCGGAAAACCCACCAATAGCATCAACTATAGACGAGCAGTGGAATCTTTGCCAACTTGTTATTAGAAGTTCCGCTTCTGATGTCAAAGTTTTTGAAGACAACTAAAGCAAAACTGCTAGTTCGACGAAAAGGCATATGCTGGTTAGGCCTCAACTCAACTTCTTGGACTACGAGCATTGTACATTATATGAAAGTGTATTTCTATTTGAATGCAAACAAAAATCTCCCACAACTCTGTTTTAAGGCTAAGGCGACCAAATAAGTTATTCTCTTTTGTGTTTATACTCGTAATAATCCCAACACATTGAAAAAGTTTTATTCATTGAGTTTAGGTATGGACCATCGAAAACTTTCCTTCCACATTCAATAGTAGATTGCAACATGGCAGGGACGAATATTTTTTTTTCACAAAATTTCTATTTATGCAAATACAATTTGATAGAACTTTAGCTGTATAGGGAAATTCTGGCGTCAATATGACGACACATTAGCTCAATCTCGTTGCGATGTTATATCATTCATACATTACATAGATATATCTATAGGTATATATACCTACCATCAGGCAGTAAGAAAAAATACTTTACCTACTCTCTTAAAATTAACTAAAATTCAGCATATTATTTTTATACACTTACCTACAATATGTAGACTGTAAAGTGTAGACCTTTTATAATCACCTGATCAAAGAGATAACACTTGCTTTTTATTTTGTTTGGATCACTTAGATTTCCTTAACGATTTAGATCCCAGGCAAGGGGCCGGTTATAACGATCAGGAAAAATTTCCGAATGGATTTTTACTTGCGATATACATAGGTACTGTGTAAGTAGTATTTATATCAAGTTAGGCATTCGTACAAAAAAAAAGTTGAGATAACAATCAAACATGACATTACGATGATAGAGAATGAGAAAAAAGTGGGTCCGACAATTCTGTCTGTCTGTCTGTCTGTATGTATCAGAGACCACAGCCCAAACGGATGGGTCGATTTACTTCAAACTTGGTATGTGGCGTTTTTGGGAGAATATCCCCAGACGTTTTTTTGAATTTTTTTTTGGACCCCAAATAACGGCACCTGTCATATACCGGTTTTAGAACAACTCATTTTTCTCAAAAATGGTGCCTACGATTTTGATTAAAAAAATCATGGTTATTTCTTTAGGTAAGGTCCATCTTTAAATGAGAACCATTTTTGTCAGAAACCGTTATTAACGGTACCTGCCGTTTTTTTAACTCTGATGTTCTCCTTCATGACTCAATCAATTTCATTTCATTTTTACATGGATGCTTTCAAGTTGCCGTAATAATACTTAGTAACAAAAATTTCGAAAATTATTTTTTTGGATTTTTAACAAAAGTTTGAATTTTTTTTTTTGAAAAAATCAGTTTTTCGAAAACTATTCAATATTTTTTTTTCAAAATTTAGTTTTTAGATGTTGATAAATAATATCTAATTGTTGACCCCATAGGTATGTGAGCAAGGACGATTCCGGAGACGGCACAATCATGAGTTGTACGCAATCTACCTTGAAGCAGACATAGTGACAAAAATTATGATCGGTAGACCCCGGTGGGCAGGGCACCTAGCTCGTATGAGCGAAGAGGAACCTGCTCGGAAAGTCTTTTGTGGTACATTCTATGGTAGACGGCAGAGTGGTAGACCATGCTTGCGCTGGAGAGATGGCGTAGACCAAGACGCCCGTAGCCTTGGGGTGCGCAACTGGATGGCGTCGTCTCGAGACCGGGATAGGTGGAGAGACTTGTTGAAAGAGGCCAGGACCGGAACCCGGTTGTCGAGCCGATGATGATGATGATGATGAAATAACATCTTAAAAATGGAGTACCAATTTTTTTTATAAAAATCCTTGCAAAATTTTATTTAGAAAAAATAGTTTTTTTTTCTAAAAATGTATCATTATAGAAGAAATCAAATTGCATACTTCGTTTTGAGGTTAAATTCGTTTAAGAAGCTGTTTTAGTCATTTGAAAATCGAATTTTATGCTTTTTTAATTGTTTTTTTCTAAAACTGCATTTACAAATTTTTAATTAAAAGGGCTTAGAGTAAATAGTAACTTTATCTTCAAGAGCAAGTACGTGCGACCCAGTCCTGCATTTTATTTATGTTGTTTTCACTCGTTTTTATATACACAAAAACAATATTAATATGTAGGTAGATGACAAATGACTCAAAGAATATTTTGTGAAAAAATTTACTATTGCATAACTAGTTTTTGTTAAAAATGTATTTATTTTTTTTTTTTTTCAGACACGAAAAATTTTTTCCTATCAGGAAAATAAATTTGATTGTAAAATTTTATAGAAAGGAGACCTTGCATCAAATCCGATAGTTCTGGTTTTTCGCTGAGTTGTTTATGCTGTTGAGTAGATGTTATATCCAATTTATTGACCTCGAGCACCGAACGCAACATTGGCAAAATTGAAAAAAAAACGGGAAATTTGTGCGTTTTTTTCAGTAATTGGCATTTTTAGCCAGTTTTTGAATGTAAATTATGTTCTTCGGTTTCACTGTCGTAAAATTTTCTTTGATTTGAGCTCAATATCATATTTGTAGAGCTAACTATTTCCACTGGATCGCTGGGAATGTGGATCAGTGGTTTTGTGGGTCGTACGGCCAATTGGGTTGGTAGGGTAGAGGTTCGGTGGGTGCTAGTCTAAGCGAAACATGTACCTGGAACCTAAGAACACACTAAAATAAGTTAGAAGGAAATAATGTAGATCGACTTTAGGTCTAAACAATATTAAAAATATCAATGAATTTCCGCATTTTTTATGATCGACTTTATTTCCATACCTAAAGAAATGAGTAATGATGTGGAAAAAAGAAATACAATAGGAAGTAAAAGTGAAATTATAAATCAGTAAAATAGCAATTTTGAAAAATGTTGCTACGTAATTAGATAGAAGTTTTGAAAATTAAGTCAAAATTCGAAAAAAATAAATTCGAATAGATCTGACGTCGTCGCGTCGGTCGGGGAGGTATAGAATCTTAGAAGGTCCCTTATTTTGGCGGACACATTGTGTGGCGGAGTAAAAAAAAATTTGATTTCAGTAATTGTAGCTAATTAAATGCTAATTTGTTGCGCAAACCAAAAATTTGCAGCTCACATGGTTTTTGAGTTATTGAATTTCCGCTTAAATAAGTCTGAAGTTAGCGGATGAAAGTAAGAAAATTATTATGTTTTGATGTTCAAAATTATAGGTTCTTAAATGCTAATTTGTTGCGCAAAAAATAATTTTGGTGGATCATTTTTTATTTCAATTTTCAATTTTAAAAGAGTAGCTACTTTCGGTCTGCTGAAGAAAATTTAAATAAATGACTTTTTTGAAAAAAAATCTTAGCACTTTAAGAATTCAAGAATTTGCGCAAAAACTTGAATATTTCGTGCTAAAAGTGCTTAGGTTTGAATTTAGGTTTGAGCAACAAATTTTTGTTTTAAAAACTACAAATACTGGCAAAAAAAAATTTAAAAAAAGTAAGTTTAAATTTTCTTTGTCTTACTTTCGTTTTTAGCGGATTTTTAAATAACTATAAAACTATTGTAGCTACAAAAACGGTATTAGTGCTAAAAGATTTAAAAAGCTACAAGATGCCAAACAAAACTATATTTTTTAATTATTTAAGATTTTGTCAGCTAACTTCAGACTAATTTTAGCGGAAAATTCAATAACTAAAGAACCATGCGAGCTTCAAATTTGTGGTATAAGCAACAAATAAGCATTTAATTAGCTACAATTACTGAAACTAGTTTCTTTGTATCTTTCCATCCACAAAGTGTCCGCCAAAGTAAGGGACTTAATACATGCATGCTTTCAAAAAAAAACCTTCTGTTATTCAGATCTGAGAACTATCTGAGTTTTAATAGTGAAATAAGGCAACATTTTATTTTGAAATAAAACTGAACACAAAATTTGATAAAATAATTGTAAAAAATACAGCATATAAAAAAAAATCCATTCACCACCCGACCACTGTCATCGACAGCATCATAAATCCTTGCCACTGAAGAGAGATCCCATCTGCTGCCCAAATAAAAGTGTGCCATTAATAACCACAAACGCCTAAAAAAAACACTTCTCCGCGAATCCTTTTAATGTTAAACTTCCCAAAACGGCACAAAAAAAACAAAAAAAAAAAGGAAAATCCCATTTAAATGCAAATTAAGTTAAACTCATTAAATTAATATTAGCAACTAATTACTCAATGCAAACACTCCGTTCCCATCGAAGGGTGTCTGCTGGTCCGCTGTACAATCTGTACAGCCGAGATGATGACGGGTTGTGATGGTCTTGGAATATATCCCCAAACAAAAAAACCCCAATCTCCATCGCAGATGTAGCGGCAGATTAATTTATTTTTGCAGTTCCGCGGGTATGTGTTTGTGCGTGTGTAGTGTATGTGTGTAGTTACTTTTCTAAAGGACGAGTACGTCCGAAAGGACTTAGACTTAAAAAAAAAATAAAAAATAAAAGCAACAACTGCCTCACTCTGTACAAAGTCGTTGAGGACAAACCAAAAAAATAGAAGACACACACACACAAAAAAAAAAAATAAAAACTTTTCCCACACATTTCATATGTATAGGAATATACGCAGCACACCACAACGAAGATAAATAGATAATATTATTAATTTTTCTTGTTGCTGAAAAGAATTCATCTAAAGTTTTGTATTAGTTTAACAAATACATTCATCTCGGGTGCGCCCGCCCGCCGCGTCAAAGCAGCTAAGGCTACACAAATGTAAATATATATGCAGGATGACTCCGACTTTAGGAAGACGACGACGACACACCACTTGGCTAGATTTATGGCCATAGTCCAGACTCTATGTCTGCGGTACAGGATGGAGAAAGTTTTGTCGGAGATTGAGAAACTATACTCGTCGATCCGCCACATTCTCCCGAGGGAGGGGGTGGGGTATCTCTTCTATATAGCCTTTGAGGGTTTTTAAGTTTTTGAGCTGGTGCTAAGCTTGTGCTATATGCTGGTGCATAGAAAAGTTGAAGGATAAAGTTGCAAGCTGAAACAACAAGGACTGCACCGAGAACCGAGAAACGAGAAAAGAAAAACTAGGTTGGAAATAATCCCAAAGAGGGTGGTAGGTATAGAGAGGGCGCTAGATTTGTATAATATTTGCAGTCAGTCGAAGAAGGATGAGGATGCGATGAGAAAAAGTTTGCATTTTTGCTTGAGTTGTACAATTTTTTTTCAGTTTTTGTTGTATATCCTCCTTGGAGAAGGAAGTTTTTTTCTTTCCATCACCATCGCACCATTGCAGCGCCATTTTCCATTTTCTTGGTCGGAGGCTGTGGATGTGGTGCCAAGGATTCCACCAGGATGCAATAACAAGAACGCTTGTTTGTACAATTTCGCCCCGAAAGCGGATGCAAGAAGCGCCACACTTTTTGTGCGGTGCGGGTGAATGAATGCTGCCGAGCTCGAAATGAAAAATCCCTTTTTTATTTAAATATTTCCCTTATTTTTCTCATTTTTGTTGTTGTTGTTGTTGTGACTTGTGAGTGTGTGCGTTTGTGTTTTTAATCCTGAACTGTGGGAAAGGATTGTTCGTTCAACACCCTGCCCTCTGTTATTTGTGTGTTTCTTTATGTGTGTGAAAGAAGATGGATGAGGTTCCGGCGGAAGAGGATAAGAGCACAGAGTAAAAGAATAAGATAGATATAGAAAGGGAGAACTACACTACACAACTATATGTATAGTTGCCTTTATCCAAACTTTAGATTTTGGACGTGTCGTCATCGTCGTCGTCGTCGGTATGGTGGTCGTCGTGGGTGCAAAATGCGGAAACTATTTCGTATGTTTATTGAGAAATTCCTGTGTGTTTGTCGAAAAGAATAAGTTTTACTTCTCGAAGAAGATTCTGGGGCTTCATAGAGTGCTTGACTCACTCTCTGACTTTATTTTATATAAAGCTCCTATTCCATAAATGCCTATGAATATTTTTGTTTCTGGTTATTGTTTCAATTAATTGCAGGAAGTTTACTACACACCATATCTCTCCTTTGCACTTTCATACTGTCTATAAGGTCTGAAGTGTACAGCAGATATGTATATATCTAGCAGTCTAAGGATGAGCTATAAGGACGAAGTTTGGGGATTGTATTTGTTGCAACAAAAGGGTGAAATGAGATGACAAGAGAATTTACTTCAATTAAAATGAATTACCGAGGATACACCAGAGAAACAGAATGGAGTGGAGAATTTATGTCGGTTTGACAAGCAACTTGTTGAGTCAATATAAGGTAGGTTTACAAAATAGAGTTCCTTGTTTTTGTGAATGGTTGCCGGTTGGATTTAGGAAGGTATAACTATACATTTGCTTAGAATTCAAAATAAACTATGTGTTCAAATGATGTAATTTTGAAACATTAATCTAAATGCAAAAGGAGAAAATGAGGTTTCATTTGATATAAACAAATGAGAGGTCGTCTTGTTGTAGATTGGTGAATTATGTTGAGCAGACAGAAGTGATAACCCCCTGAATTATGAATGAGTAGTTTTTCTTATAAGTAGTTAGTAGTTAAACATTCTACATCTACATCTTAAATAAAACTTGATTCTCTGTTCCAGCTTATTCTATAATCGGTTCCAATCATTAAAGGCTTCAAATGCTGGAAACCGATAACTGTGTTTTTAAACGTCCCCATTCACCATAACAGCCTTCAAACTTACATATATCTTAAAATTAAACTAAATAAGAACACATCTCTTACTATTACTTTATCTTATGCTCAAAAACTTAATATTTGATTAAAATACATTTGAATACATCAAATCTACAGTTTCTGAGCATAATTCGCCGCGAAAATTAAAAAATCTTTTTACTTACATGCTCGTTATGAGAAATGTGTATAATCAATAACTGTTTGTAGCCGCAACTTGAAACCACATTGAACGTTCCATCTAAAAGATAGTTTCTTGATGTCATTGTGCCGAATTTCTACATTTGGCCCAATGTCACTTTCTAATTTGGCCCTATGACACTTTACAAAAGCGACATTACACCACACGCTAAAGTTTGGCATAATGTCGCTCGGCACAATGTCACGGCACCAAATAGATCTCTCAACCAAAAAACTACAAAAAAAAAGGTGTGTGTACTCATGTAGGCGCTCCAGAAGTTATACTTCCTATGATTATTTATTTTTGTATAGTTTTTTTGGATATGTAAAATTATTTAAGAAATGTAGTAAAAAGTTCTAGAAGAGAAATTTTTTTAAAGATGCAAATAATGTGCTTTTTTGTGGAATTAATTCAAACATTTCATATAATTTTGATATTTTATCGACCAAGCCCCTGTAATTTGGTTTATTTTTGCGTTCGGGCAATTTCAAATGTATTTTTGAAGCTTGTAGCTGACCCACATTTATGTTTGAAATTTCAAAATGACCACTTATGACCGTTATTATCATGAATTTATATCAAAATAATAAATTAAAAACCCTAAGAATTAGAGTAGATAATGTGAAAATTATCACTTTTCCCTTGTTGAGCCTATAATATTTACACAACTTAAACAATTGTGGTAGATATTATTTTGTGTTTTTACTTCAATATTTCCATTGATACCTCAACTTTAAAAATCGGTTGAGTTTTACCAAAGTTAAAAACTATTTTGTTTACGTGAAAAGTATATTTTGATTTTTTTTAGCAGATTAATGTGAGAAATCGAATTTACACTATTTTTGATATTATTTAATGATATTACGAAGCTTGTTAGTGTCTTATTGAAACAAATTGTAGGTAGGTTATAAAATATATTCGAAAGTATCAAATCTTTCATTAAATTTTGTAATTTTAATGCATTCATTAAAAATATATTTTCACTTAACGACTTCTATGGCAATGTTTATTAAAATAACTGTCCAATATTTGTATGCAGAATTATAGTCCAACAATTTTTCTGATAGAATCTGTTCAATTTATTAAGATATTGCTACTATACCAAAAGTAAAAGATTTTAATATCTAATGAAATCAATTCTTTTGTGTGTTTTTTTTTTTTAATTTTTCACACTAAAATCTGTAAATATGCATTTATATGTTTAAAAATGTTTATTGCCTATTGAAGACACTTGTACCAACAATATTGTTGTACATTGTTTTTTGAAATTCAAAAATTAGACTCTGTTGTAGCCTGATATATCCGCTAAATTAAGACACCTTAATCTTTAGAATCCGACAACAAACAAATAAGTTACAAATTTTATAAGCGAACCATTTCGAATCCATTTTTAGGCCAACGCACGGTACCGTTCTCCACTGGTAGCTGGGTCGAGTCCGACGAACAAGCAGATTTTTGTTGAATTTTTATGTTGGCTCATAGACTACAAAAAATTGTGTAAGTTTGTACAAAAATGCATTTATCCAATATCTAATGGCTGTATAAATTTCAAGTTTAAAAATGTAAAAATTAAAAAGATAAAAATAAAATACTGTTGGAAACGGTCAAAAAGCTTGGTCTGAAAAATTTAGTTTTTACTGTTATTCATTGAAAAACATGTTTCAAAATCGAATTTCTTCGCACATGTATAGAGAACACATAGGTCTAAACGTCATTTTGACAAATTGTTTTTCCCGTTGTTCCCTGATTTTTAAAATCAATTAAACCACCCACATAAACATTCAAAAACGTATTTGTTTCTTAAAGCTCAAAAAACCGTTAATGGGCATTTTTAATATAATCCGTATTAAACGGGCTATTTTGATTTTAGTATTTTTCAATGTGTATAATTAGGTTTTCAAGAAATTATAAACTTTATCCATAATAACATCATTTTCAAATGTCTAAACAAATATTTGATATTGGAAAATAATTTTTAAAAAGTTGAATTTGATATTTTATATTTTTGATGAGAACTCATCATTATTTCAATTTATCTATTCAATTAAATTTATTTTATAATTCTAACCCTTATACTTTTCGAGATGTACAAAGAAATTTTGTTGTCTTTTGCCCCATTTTACCCTAACTTGCCGTTATAGTTTCGAAAAATCCCGTCGTACATATCAGAATCTTACAGTATACCACCTATCTTTTGGTGTACCTATTTAGTTTTTTCCTATCACTTAGAGTGTAGAAATCGAATTAGTCAGAATATCAAAAACAAGGGCTGAGTTCTGTAATTTAATAAATTTATTGTGTTGCAAACAAAATGCAAAAAAAACCAACCCACCGCTAAGAAGTTAAAACAAAAACACTTTGTCAAACAGCAACCACTTAAAAATCGAAATTTCTTTTTTTCATTGTAGATTTTGTCATATTTTGATTGTCATCCAAACTTAAGAAATCCCAACCTCATTTGTCGTTAGCCCAAGCTTAGTTCAAAAGTTGTACAAAAAACATTTTTCGGAACAGCAACCACTTAAAAATCGAACTAAGTTTTGGCTAACGAAAAACGAGATTCTGACAAATGTTTTTTAACCGACTTCGAAAAAGGAGGAGGTTATCAATTCGTCCGTATGTTTTTTTTTTCTTTTGACTGGATGGATCGTAAAAAAAGGTGAGCTATCCTGGGCTCACGTTGGGCAAACAAACCACAAATTTTTTTTTAAAAAATCGCAAAATCGTGGTAGCTTCACATAGCCCAGGAGCTGTTGCAAGGATCCATTCGCCGAATTTCACTTTAAAAGAGATCGTCATGAGATTCCCTCGCTGGCATCGCGAAAACTTAAGACATTTTCCTTTAGTATTTCTTTGAAAGCAAAACTGCATCCTTACATCAGCTTCTTCTCATCGAGCTGGGATTTAAGATAATAAATGGAACAATCCTTCATCTTCAACTCGCACAATTTATCCTATCGGAACTCTTGGAGGCTTATCATTAGCTTAGGTCTTTAGTAAACTGTACGGTTGGACGGTTGTTTCCGAGATGTTAGTACTTATTTATGAAATTTTGCAGGACAGTAATTATGACTTAAAAGGCTATACGTAACCAGAGAATGGTGAACAAAAATGCCAACTTAATTCATTATTGGATTTTTTTTTGTCAGCAATCAAGTTTTCTTTTCACATTTTTAAAGTAAGAATGCAGTAGAAGCGGATTCGCAATATCAAATTATTTTAGTTGAAATATTTCTAATATTGTTCTTGTTTGCACAAAATCCTTAACAGTATTTTGATTTGGCATTGGTACAATAAAAAAAAAAGTCAAGTGCTGAAGACACACTTCTTGGTTTCACTCCACAGGTCTGCATCTGCACTATGAAGGAAAATGTTGATGTTTTGGTTTTGCTATAGAATCATCGTTGTTGTCGGCAATGCCGCACATAAAACACATCACATCACACGAGCCAGCCCAGGGCCAACAGCGTGAGCATGAACATCCTCATAGAGCGCAAAGAGAAAAGTTCAAGAAAAAACTGCAAATAGATATTTATTTCGAATTTGCCATTTATCTTGCACTGCACTGCAGAATGCTGTAAACTGTAAAAATAAATCAGCGTTGCTGAGCTGCTGTCGTCCTCATCGCTCTTTGGCATCCTTATAGAGAGAAAGATTTATGATATTCGGTTGGCAGCATTTACTTATCTTATCGCAAAATTTGGCATCTCAAGCTGAGAAACTCCTCACAAAATGCAGTCACATGCAATACAATGAACTGTGATGTGTAAGAATAATGTATCTAAACACGCTGCGTCTCCTGTTTTGCTCATATGTTGAAGTTGTATGCTGCAACTTCTTCCACTATACCTATATTACTGATACCTACATGATTATTGTCGAACTGACCAACCTCCTTATTGATGATTCTATTATTTAATTGGCATTTCTCAGAGTTCGATTGAAGAAACAGGCAAGAAAAGCTTAAAAACCTTAACACTTTATTGCTGCAAAATTTCTTAAATGCATAAAGCCCACATGTCCTTTTGAACTTATTCCATTTCCACAGAATACAATACCGGAAACTAACAAATCCTTCATACATGATACTCACTGCGAATAAATATATATCCATTCCCACATGATGCTTAGGCACAAAAAGGTCACTAGAGGATATGAGGAATAAGCCTTCGATGCCAGGGTGAGGCAATTATTCATTTTCCGCTTTGTTCAGGGATGCCAAGCGAATAAATGAACTTAATCCAAGGTATTTATGTCCTGTGGTAACTGAGAAATAATTTACCTCCGGGGCTACTGGTAGCCCATGAATTGGTCCAGAGATGGCAGTAACCCTAGAGAGCAGGAGAAGAATTACCCAGGGTCCCTATATGATATGTATATAAAACTACCTACATAGAAAGCAACAGCAGTCGCAGCAACAACAATTCGTTTGTTCATTGTTGTGTGCTGAAATAACCACTAACCGTACCAAGAATAGCGAAGTAAATCTAATTGTGCGTGCAATAAAGGAATCACTGCTACTGGACATTGGAAATGATCAGAGAACACGCAAAAAAGGGTTCACCGTTCACCGGCTGGTAGTTAAATTGAATTTTGGTGAAGTACACTTAAAGAATTTTCTGCTTCGTTATTTTTTATATTTAACTGTGAGCACAAAAGTGACGTTATTCCAGTTTCTTTAAAATAGTACCTTCTTAAAAATTTTAAGTTAAAATACATTTTTTCCTACAGGGCAAGTTAATGATTCGTAAAACAAGGCTTTCAGCTACGGTAGTGAGCTGACCTCAGACAGCGTAGAATCGGATGTCCTCTACGTCATTGGTGTTGATCAGTTCCTCATGGAGTAGATCCTTAGCTTCTAGATATTGAGGGTCGGGGTGTCTTGAGCTTCTCATGGTGCTTCCTATCATTGGGGTTGGGATGATTTTCCAGATTTTGTAGAAATCTTCTTCCGGATTGGACAAGGTATATGTCGATTTGTAGGAGCTGAGCTTCATCGTAGAATCTCTTGTTGCTGGGATATTTTCTTCGTAACCTGTCGAAATTCATTCATGTGTAGATTCGTAGGATCTTATATTTTAAAGGATTGCCAGTTTGCCCATGTACGTTTTAGACGACATGCCGTGAACCAGATTGGAAAGCTGTACGTGATGACAGGCCTTATGAGTGGATCGTAAAGTAGCAGCTTTGTCTTCTGGCTGTGTCCGTTCCTTTTCCGCATTAGTGGGTATCCAGTCAAAGGCAAAGTTTGCTTTCCAATGGTTACGTAGGGGTTGAACAACAATAGCTTTCTGAATTTGACTCCAAGGTATTTGACCTCATTTTTGGTAGTTAGCTGAACTCCAGCGGGAAGGTCGATGATGGTGTTTCTGCAGTGCTTGGCTGAGCGTTCTCTTCCTGGTTTACACGGTCATCTGAAGCATACTAGCTCCAATTTGGCGGAGTTTACTTTGAAGCCCCATCGCTGGTAAAACTCAAACAGGCGATGGATATGAGCTACTACTCTTCTGGCAGCTATCGTCGAGGGCAAAGACTCGGCGTATGTAAGGGAGCCGTCAGCAAACAGGAGCTCTCTACATTTTCTGGACGAGATTAATCCAAGGTGAACACGTTCAAGAGGAATGGTCCTAGCTTGGATCCTTGCGCATCTCCAGCTCTTACGATCCTTGTTGTTAACTGGTGGCTTCCTATTTGGATGAAAAAAGACCCGGAATGAAGAAAATTGTAAATTATTTTGATTAAATTATCTGGAAATTGGAGTTGATATTGAATTTTTAAAGAAGTCCTTGTATCCAAAACCCTTTCGAATGCCTTTTCAATATCCAAAAAGCATGCGACAGTTACTTGGAGATTTAGCAGGGGATGAAGAGTGGAGTGTTTTTCCCGGAATCCAAAATGACTGTCTGGAATTATGTTGTTGTCGTTAGAGAAGGTTTTCATCTGTTCAAGGAGAAGTTCTTTTAGGATACAGGGCAAAGAAATGGGCCTACATCCAGAGACGTCGTTGTGGTTGTCCTTCTAAGGAATAGCGTACAATTTTTGCCAGTTTCCATTTGGTCGGAAAGTAGCAGTTATTGATGTAGCTGTTCAGGAGTATTGCCAGGAAAATCATTACCGATTGTGGAAGTTTTTCAACACAAAGTTGGAGGTAATCTTTTCAGAAAACTACAAATTAAGAAAAAAACAAAAATACAACAAGCGTGATTTAAGGCGCACCCATACCAATGCAAACCATTTGTTGGCGACGAAGAAAGCAACAATAATGAAAACAACACGTTGTTGGTATATGTATTTATGTTTAGAATTGCTTTCATTCTGTGAGTTTTGATATTTTCAAGTTTTAATTTTCCAAAACATAAAAAGTCAAAGAAAATATCAATCTGATACAAGGGGGGTGTTTCGCTAAGTTCACACTAAATTAGGGAAATACTTGCAGTAACTAATAAAGAACATATAAGCAATAAAATACCAACCAATTTTCAATCTGATACAAGGGGGATGTTTCGCTAAGTTCACACTAAAATAACGAAAATTCCGGGTAACCCGGGAAATAAAGGAGGAACAAAATGAAAACTAATTAGCAACAAATTAGCAACAAAATACCAACCACTTTTCAGTCTGATACCCTTGTTTCGGTGTTTCTCTAAGTTCACATGAGCTTAGCGAAGCACCCCATAAAACGGTAAATACAAGAGCAACAAAATCAAAATTCCGTAACTTTTTAGCAACAAATTACGACAAAATAACTGATTAATTTCATTTTGATTTGCGAAAGTTGTTTCGCTAAGTTAACATTCATGAAAAAACTTAATTTTCTCAAAAACGGCTCAAACGATTTTGATTAAGTCTAGCTATAATCTTGAGCAACCGCAGGCAGCGCACACGTTACTTTATGCAAGTTCTTTGGTAATGGGTGCACAGCACATTGCTGAAAAATTCAGATCAGATTTAAACCAAAGCTTTTTTTTACTTCCGCACTTTCTGGGCTGGAGACAGCTGTTTACATCTTTCACCGGATGTTGTTTTTGAGCTTTGTATAGCTGTGATCCTGCTATTCCTATACACAACAGTTCTGCCGATTCGCGGCTTCTTTTATTTTATTCAGCTATTGCATTGATGTTTTTACGCTTATCACGTCACACGCTGCTGTAAACTTTTATCTACGGTATTATATTTTACGGTCTTCTTTATTCACCTACGCTATTCTTCTAAATATCTTTGGACAGTCACTGTTTCTTCCCTATAAATGTGACCAACTATTCTTTCAGAACCGGTTATGAAAACATTGATGCCTATTATGGAATTCGCAATGCTTTACTTCAGGGGAGTCAACGTAATTCGAAGGTTTCGCATTTGATTTTAAAGCAGTTATGAACTTGCCGGGTGAACTATGTTATCAGTACGATGTTTAACATCGAATACGGTAATAATGTGTACTTATGTTCTTTTCTTTAATACTCAAAAGTAGGTACTTATAAGTTTGAAAAGTTAAGACCCGTTGGACGAGACCAGTATACGAGAAGGTTTAGTAGGCACAATTGATTTTGTTGAGAAAGTTACGGTTCACTGGGAATCACCAGTTTAACACATTCAGTTCCTACCCGATTTCTACAATACCACCAATGTGTTTTAATTTAGTAATCCGACGCGACGGTTACCTGATTCCTTGGGATTAAGTTGGTATATAAAACCAAATACCAAATAAATATACCTACAAATTTTACAATTTTCTTTCAGTGTATGGTTCACGAAATAGTTCTTTCACATGATTATAACTCATATTTCTATTTCTAAAGGAACTATCATCTTTATAACACTTTTTTAAGAACACAAATATAAAACAAATTCATTTTCACAAAAACCCGACACTTTTACAACTAAAATGTCCTTCATAAAACACCAAGTACCTACCTATACCTACTAAATAATATTTTGCTGTGTAAACTTATACGAGACAAAAGCTGCTTCTACCTACTACATCTTTTTATAGAGAAGAAACAAAAAAAGAAAGCATTATTATGAGAGCAGCTAACACAAACATAAAATAAACTCAACATCCTTTATTCTATATGAAGTGGAGTCTCCTTTTATTCTTCCATTCCGGAAGAGCAAAATGTACTCTCAGCGTGAAAATAATTAAATTTTGGGAAAATTAAATTGGACAAGGTCACGCGAATCTCTCTTGCTTGCAGCAGGCAGCACAAGAAGCAGTCTGCTGCACCACAGACACGCAGCATGCATGTACAAGAACATAATTCAACAAAATTCCACAATTAATCCTTTGTCCTGGGCTGGCGTTGGGTTATGGTTTTCTTTTGTTTAAATGAAATATAAACCCACATCGTATAGATATTAAATGCTTTCTATAGGCATATAGCTTACTAGAAAGTGTTAAGAGAGAGGAAAAATAGTTATAGGAATTCAAACCAGAGGACTACACGGGAGAGGGACTGCATAGAAGTATATAAAACCACTTTACCGACATATTGTATATGTAGTTTGTCCTATGCGTTCTCTGGCTGACAAAAATCCTCTTGCAGGACACATACAATTGTCGTAAATTTTCATCGATCTGAAGTCCTTCCGGTGTTTAATACATTTCCAATTTACTTTCCGTTTCAAATAACATTCATATACACATCGAGCTTCAGTCAGCAGCATTTGGTCCTGGCCTGGTAAAACATCTACACAGCGAGTTGTTGTTTTGCTTGGCCAACATAATATACCTACCTACCAAAGCCATGGAGCGATGCGGGCGAGTGAAGGAGTCGAATGAAGCACAATATGTGAACGCCCCTGGACAGGATATATTATAAAGGAATAAATCCAACCAACTGTGTATTAAAATACTTATAGAAAGCCATACATTTTACTAGGCGTGCATTGACCAGCAGCATCACCACCCCCAAAGCCCCCAAAGGCTACACCGCATTATACCCAGCATGAACGTTTTACGTACACATACGTATAGTATACTTTTCTACATGATTCTGCACTGACATTAGCCTAAAGAAGAAGGATCGGAATTTTTGGGGGGGAAAAAAGCAAGGACCCAAGCATAGAGAGCCTGCTGCTGCTACTGCTGGCTAAATTAGAAATTGACATTTACAACACAGAGGGAGAAGGACCAATTGTGTGTTGTACAGCCGTTGTTTTTACGTAATTTTTCCTTTCGAATGATTAATTGTTATTGAGTGGGGAGTTTGCATGTAATGGCTGATGATGGTGCTGGCGCTGCTGGCTGATAGGGTAGCGAGTGGATTTGGGATTACCAAGCCAAGGATAAAGATTATGTTATAGAATATCTAGAACAAAACCGGCTGTTTTTCCGAGTTAAATGATTCGTGTTGGAGTAATAATATGGCAACATAGAAAAGAATAAACAAAACATATAATTAATGACAAAATCATATGTGCTTTTTCTTTTTCTTATAATGAAACAGGATAAATGAAACTATTTTAGTGAGCCCATAAATAATGGTACATTATTATTATTTGTATCTGTTTGTTGACTTTTATTATTCTTACTAACTAAAAGAATTTATTTTCATTACTTACTTTAAGGAAAAAATAATTTTCACAAAAAAAAGCATACCTATAAGATTTTTGGTAATTCAGTTATTTTATCGCCTAAAACATAAAAGTCCTTGTCCATTCATCAGATTTGATATAGTTCTAATGTTTTGCTGACTTCTTTTAAATGAATAAAATCAAAGTTTGAGACCGTTCGAGCTCTGGAAGCAGCATTGTCATTTTTTCAGTATTTGACGATTTCAAAGACTATACATATATCAAAAAATCCATCTGATTTTTTTTAATGCGAGTTTCTTTGCGTTCCTAAAGTAATAAAAATATTTTTTTACAACTTTGAGATATTTCCAAAATCTTAAATTAAGCTCAAACTCGATAATTTGATTTTTCCATGCATGAGAACCCAAAATACCTACATGAAATTTTCAAAACAACAATCTGACCTAATATGCATTCCCACCAAATTTTTGGTCTGTTAAATGACCTATATGGGCTCTTGACAAAGGATTAAATCACCACTGTACTGGAGTTAACTTCGCTCACTTGTTTAACCTTATTTTAAGACGTACCTAATAAATGATACAGGAACATACTTTAAATTTATCGCCAGCAAAACTAAAATCTAAAAACAGTTTTCAGTATGATTTCTTATAAAAAGAGATACACGATACACCTAGTCCAGTCAAAAAATATCCAGAGATAAACTTGCCAGAAATAACGATTTTGAGTTGAACAATTTCTTAACCTCCTAAGTTTTTTTTAACCACACGATCATCTATACAATTTATTTAGAAACTACTCCACAACTATACAACGCCACACTTTTTATTTTCATTTATACACTAATGGCCAGAATAGACATAAGTTTTAAGTTTTTTTTTGTACGCGTAAGCAGGCCACTTACAGAAATGTCCATGAGAGAATCATGCAGAGAACAAATGTCAAGGCGCCGAAAAGAAGAAGTTAAATCAGAAAAATGGTGAAAACAAGCGGAAAAAGTGTGGAATACATTAGAATATTTACTTGGATTTTTACTTGGTTCAGGTACTTAAGGCAAGTTTCGGATTTGTAAAATCGAACTCGAGATAACAATCAGACATGTCATTACGTCTATCATCGTATCGAATGCGAAAGTGGGTCTCGCAATTCTGTCTGTCCGTCTGTCTGTCTGACTGCCTGTGTATACTTCGAACTACAGCCTAAGCCGCTGAACCACTTTTCTTCAAATTTGGAAGTTAAGGGTCTAGGTGATTTTCTAGAGGGGAATTTGGATTTTTTTTTTAGGACCAAAACTAACGGTACCTGCAATATAACCTTAAGGAAAAGTTAACTTTTTTCAAAAACGGCTCTAACAATTTTGATTAAAATGTTTGTGTCTACTTTCGTTAGTAGGGTCATACTTTTGAAGTGAAGGAAATATTTGTAAAAATTCCATTAACGGTATCTCCCATAGAACCGTTTATTTCATTTTGATTTTCAATTAAACAACTCAAACAATTTTGATGAATTTTTTTGTACGGAAGGTCCTCAACAATCTATAAAATTGTTTTATATCAAAGTTTTCCAAAAAAATTTTTTTGGATTTTTTAAAATAAAAAAATCTTTCAAATTTTTTTTGAAATTTTGATCTTAGAATTTGGTTTCGAGAATTTACATGTATAAAAAATTAATTTTTCTAAAAACAGATCTAAAGATTTTCAATTTTTTTTTTTTTTCTAAAAATTAAACATTCTTAACCAAATTAAATGGCATCCTTATTTTGGAGCTCAAAACAAGTTAAGAACTTGTTTATGTCATTTTTGAAATGATTTTTTTTTTTTTACATTTCTTATAAAATTATTTATTTTTAAAAACTTTCTATAAGAAACATTAACGTCCACAGCAACTTTGACCCTAAGAGGAATTACGTGAGACCCAGTCGTGCATTTTATTTTTTTTTCACAAAAAAAAATTACCAAAACTTTTGAGAATTAAGTATTACGGTTTTTGGACATTGCAACAATTAAAAAACGCATATTTGAAGTACTCCCCATAAGTTACATTTTTGAAAGATTTTTGTATGAAAAGTATAAGAAGATTTTATTCAAACTGGCTTAGTTTCAAACTTAGCTTTTAAGTTTATGTAGCTAATCCTCAACTTTTGGCGCTTACAGATTCTATTTATCTTGATTCAAACAAAAGTAATCGTGTTTACAAATTTCCAACGCCACACGACGACGCCGACCGACGCTTACACCGACACCGACGACAACAACGGCACACGCATATAAAAATGTCTCGAAAACGTGCTTTCTTTACGTTTCATGATGTTTCATGATGAAATTAACAAAATTGTGCCAATCGCTGTACGTATCCTTTACACTACGTGTACGAAAATGTAAAAAAGGTAATTTATGTATTGGTTACTGTGATTTGAAAATATTAACATCAAAATACTATACAAAATGAAGCGCATAAAAGACTAAAATTTGTTTTGAATATTTATAGGATACACTTTAATTTTTGTTTTGTTTGTTGGTTAATTTTTAATTTGTCTTTAATTAAAAAAAAAATTGTTTATGGCATAAAATATGTATTTTTTTTTTCTTACTTGCTCTCTAGGGCAAGTATTGGTTTCGTGTCCAAAAAAAATTTTGAGGTTTCAATCAAAACCAACATTACGATGACGGAGAAGTCCGGCTCAAACGAATTTGATGAAACTTTTTGATATGATTTCTTAATTAACGATACATTTTTAGAATTTTTTTTTCAAAAAAATCTATCGAGCCGTTTTTTAGAATTGTTTGTTAACCAAAACTCATCATCATTTCAATTTATTTCGTAACTCTAACTCTAATACTTTCCGAGATGTAAAAAAAGTTGTTTTTGTCTTTTAACCAATTTTAAATGAGAAGTAAGGTCTCGGTGATATTTCAAAAACATCCCATTTGTCGGAATCTTACTTTTTTCTATCACTTATAGTTTAGAAAATGCAGCAATCTGATTATCAATAAAAATGGCTGACTTCTGTAATTTAATAAATTTATTGTGTGTGAACAATAAAAATAAAAATTAAACCCAGTATTAAATGTACATTAAGTAGAGTCTGTGTCTGTTAAAAAAAAAAAAACAGCAATAATGGCCTGAAAAAGTCTAGGTACCTATGTGTTATTACTGGTTGGATATTTTTATAAACGCTGGTAAAGAAGTATAACTAAAATAAGAAATAAAAAGAAATATAATACAGCATGAAATGTAAGCAGGGAATGTGTTATTCAAAAACAGCAATAGATACTGATGTTTGTTCCCCATTAAATGTGCACACGCTTGGTTGAAATTTTTGGACTTTTTGATGAAATTTGCGCGAGGCTGTGACCTGTGTGACACTTATGTCATCAGTGTCGCAGTTTGTGTACCCTTTCATTCTTTTGCAACACATATGTGAGGCGATTAGTTCTTAAGACACCTAGAAGATGGCACCATAAATTCATTTTCGACAAAAATGGCCCAAGTTGGTATGATCTTTCCCGTGCTAATGTTGTAGGTATAAGTACACAAAAACATTAAACCAATAAATACTCAAAAACTCCATAGATACTTTTACCAAGTTGCCCTAATTTAAAATAATCTGTTACTCGCAATTTAAGCAATGTTTCAAGAAACTTTGTTTAACAAAAAAAAAAGGAAACATGTTGAATCATCTACCACCATTCCATTGTAAATTTTTAATTAGCTGTCTATTCAATTCGAGATTTTCGCAATAAATATCACTTTACCGCTTTAAATTGCGTAAAAATAACACAATGACCTTTCTAGAAGAAAAGAAGAAGAAAAAAAAAATAAATAAGAAAGAAATGCCATTACAGAAATATAATATAACAAAAAAGAAAGAAAAAAAAATCCTTCAAGGATTACAGCCATTATTTTCGAATTCTGACATTTCTTTCGAAATATGTATGTGTGTTGTGGTAATTTATTACCCAAAGCTTTATCTCATTTCGAATCCATCTCCTTGTGAAAGAAATAAAAAAAAAAAAAAAAAAAAACACCAAAGAAAACCTAAAAAAAAAAAACGAAGAGATTGTAAAAATCCACCCCTCTTTCTGGTGTATACGGAAATGTTCAGCAATATACCAAACCAAAAACAACAACAACACACAGCAGAGGGCCATGATGGAAACCGACGCCATTATATATCAACATGCCACTCTGAGCTAGTGATGGATCACCGAAGTGTTTAGTTAAAAATTTAGGTTAATCTGAAAAAAATAATCACAAAATGCTCCAGGGAACGCGCCGGGAAACTCACACACGTTTTCCTTTCCTATTCACCGACAACGACAGCAACGTCGACGACCGACGACGACGACGATGATACACAGAAACCAGAAACCTCACCTTTATCGTTGCCTCTTTTCCCTCTTACCTTTTATTGTACCTTCTAACTACTATCAACCATGCGGAGTCCTTTTTTGCCATAATGGAATATTGTATTTCTCATCGTCAACGTGGTTGTTGTCGTTTTCTCGCCCTTGTGGCAGGTTACCTACCAACGCAGAAGGATGAACAACAACATTATATCGAGGATTCGTCGTTCAAGGACTACCCAAAAAAGGTCTTCTTTCTGGGGGTGGAACGGACAAAAAAAAAAAAAGAAGCACGGAAAATGATAAGAAAAGAATGGCATCCGCAGGGTAACTGATATCAAAGTGAAAGTGTTTGGTATTATGTGAGTGTGAGAGGGGAGATTAGGCCAGAAAAAGGAACCACCATCAGCGTCACCATTCCAAGTAAATTTGAAAATTATAATGGCATACCTATACAAAGTTTAATCAGGGCCGTAGAGAACCGAATATTCTATGTGGGTATAATTCATTTTATATTTGCATAAACTAGAGAGGCTTGCAGTGTAGTTTAGGTAAAAAGAAGGTGAAAGTCAATAAATTCTCGTTTTAGCGACCCGATTCCTGTAAGTGAACCCGTTGACAGCACAAACCTGAGTTCCACACAAGAAATAGCCGAAACAATTAAAAAGGTATCGACTCCAAGCCAAAAAAATCTCCGGGACCATAGATTTTGTATTGTAGATAAAGTTTCTAAGATGATATTCTTAGCTATTATACTTAAAAACTGCACAAACTACATTGGAAAACTGCACAAAAAATTGACACTAACTATGCATGCTAATTTTTCATCTCAACAGTCTTAATAAGGTTCTGGAACAGCTGATACTCAGAAAGCTCATGAAGATTTGATCGATAACAAAATAGCAGTTCAGTTAATGTTGAAAAAGCGTTTGACAAAGTATGGTTTGAAGTTGTCTTTTTTATTAACTCAACTTATTAGGCTTTCCGTCGGCACTAATAAAAATAATACTTTCTTTTCGTTCTTGCTAAAACTTCTTCGTGCTACTGTTAAACTGCAAATCAACTGTAAAGTGTATAAGAGCCTAAATTGCTGAAAACGCTCATAACTTAGGCAGTTTCTCTGCAGCATCTTAACCTACTCAACGTTTAGCTTGAAACTGTAGAAGCATAATACTCTAACTCTCAGATGGAACTAAATTGCTATCCAAACGCAATACCAAGTATATCTAAGAAGGCATCAACTTCAACGAGCTGCTGAGATTCAACCAGCATTCAAGGTATGTGCAGAAGAAAGCAATCTTTGCATTCCACCTTCTTTACCTCTTGATGAAATGTAGAACCGGACTATGCCAGCCAATTAAACTCTTGCAACTAATGACTGTACAAAAAAAGCCAAAATCCTCCCACTGTGGACAAATATTTCATCAGCCATGAAACTTGTCAGCAACCCCCGATTGATGAGAAGAACGACCACTCAATAAAGATATCCCGAGTCAATGGAAATTCCAAACGAGAATATTGTTCCAGCAATCAAGGACGAAGCAGTTATTAACTTCTACACTGAGCATACTATCGTGGCTAGCGTCACCCCCATCCTTACCACCACCATTTCTAAACATCAGTGCCTTTTGAGGAAAATGAGTTTTAAAAATTGCAAAAATTGCATTCAAAAATATTTTATGAGTACAATTTTGAAGTTAGAGGAATGAAATTGATGCATTTAGAAGATTATGAAACTTTCTGGTAGTATCTAGTTATAACTCAAATTTAATGATTTTTGAGATATATGACGTTGTTCTTTGTAATGAGCGATATATTAGTAAGTAAATTGCAAGAGTGGCTATCGTTATAATATTTTTGAAATTATACTTCTTTACCGGCGTATACTTCTTTTACGTGGCGCTTAATAACTATTTAACAGAGTCTCATAAAATTATGATACATTTTTATTGAGCATCACGATCAAATTACCTTTAATTTGATATTGACATACACATACACCTAACTGTACTAGCATGCTATTAAAGCATCGCAGACTTGAAAAGAATTCCAATAAAATTCAACAAAATTCAACAAAATAGTCTGCTTTGGTCGACGGAACTCAACCAGGCACCAGTGAAGAACGGTACCGTTGGCTCACAAATGGATTCGACATGGTTCACTTATATAATTTGTAACTTTGTATGTTGTCCAATTTTAAAGATTTAGATTTTAGATTTTAGTTTAAATAACAGCTTACAACATAGTGTACATTTATTTATACATTTACATATAAAAATAATGAGAAAAACGTAATGGAAGTCAAAACAAATTTTTGTTTTCTTATTATAAAGTCTTTATTATATAGTCTTTCTGCAAACTGGTATGAAATTTGTTTGAATTTCATAAAAAATTATTAATGCATTTTTAAAGATTTTAGAAAAGAAACTTTGAAAAATATTAAAAAAAAGTCGGTCCTATTGCATCTAAAAATCTGTAACTTTATTATTTTTAGTTGCAGGATTTTTATAATTGCGATAGATTCTAGGTATTACATAAAAGGATATACTATAATTGTGCATACAAATATTGGGCAGTTATTTTATTAAACAATTCCACAGAGGTCATTTTGTGAAAATATATTTTTGATGAATGCGTTAAAAGTAGGTGTATTTATTTCCTTAAACAATACCATACAAAGTTTATTAAAAGTTAAAAACAAAGACAGTTAATAATATTTTTTTTTTGACATAGTTAAAAGCTAAAATCATACAAAATTTTTAGATCGGGCTCTCTTCTTCTAAAAAAAATATCGGGTACCACCTCTAAAATGGGTATTGGGTAATAAGTGTGCTTTTAACTTTAAACGATTGTTTCGAGAAAAACACGCTGGAATATTTCCAATATCTTAAGTCGAACAACTTTCGAAAAAAATTCATAATAGTGGCTATTGAATTCTTTTTACACTTTAATTTTTGTTTTGATCGGACAGTTGGTTAATTTTTATCTTTAACTGAAAAATATTTTTTTTGCATAAGTGACATGTTTTTCTTTTCAAAAAAAATTGCGATTTTTTATGGTATGAGGCATTTGCATACAACCTATGAGGCATTTAAATTTGGAATCACATTGCGCTTTTTAATTTTCTTGGTGCATAAAGGGCATATTTCCATACAAAATTCAATTTTTAAAATTAGCTTTACTTCATATAAGCTGATATCTTTTGCAATAATAGAGATAGGACCAGCGTTACCACTTCCAAATACAAAATTGTAGTAGTTTAAAGGAAACAATTGTAGTTGATTGAGGAAAAACGGAGTAGATTGAAAAACTAACTATTATACATAAATATATAAAAATAAAAAATTTATATTAAATTTTACTGAACAAAAAACATACAAAAACAAAAAACTGAAATTCTTCATAGCTTCATTTCTGTATATTCATAAAAATATATTTAAATATTTTGTTAAATAACTATTTTTAATAAATTTAACAAAACAAAGTTTGTTTTAAGAGTAAATTTATTTTATTCTATTAATTTTTATGAAAATTCTGGGGTTAGATACATACAGTACCTATGCAGAGTGAAATAGGAAAAGAGATTTTTAAAATGTAGTAGATTTCGATATTTTGATGATGGTGCGTGTAGGGAGTAGATTTTTTTCAATTTTTGAAAAATTGTAGCAAATCTACTACAATTGTAGCAAAGTGGTATCCCCGGAAAGGACAGATCTGATTACAGTATTAGAAAAATCTCGTTTTTGTCTTTAAGGCCACATTTTTAACTTCAAAATTTTGAAAAATGTTGCTAAGATCACTCCAATACTGAGGTCACTGAAAAATTAATGTTATCAGAGTTTTTGTTTTGCATTCAAATAGGGTTACCGTAAGTTAGTAAATTCTGAATTTTCAATTTTTTCTAAACAGCCACCATTTTCAATTCATATCATTGTGAAACCCTGTGAATCAAAATATTTAATTTATATGTATAACAAAATTATGAAAATTTTTCGAGTTTGTTTTTATATGTATAAATCGAAAACAGTAACTATTCTAAATTTTTTTAAGTCTACCCTCGCCATTTCCATATCCAAGTAAGTTTCTGTAGCGGGGGATGGGGCGACGGAATCTTATTAAAAAAAAAAAAACAACAACTTCCCATCCCGATACAGCCCTGTAATATAAGTTTATTATGAATAAGGACGAAAACTCAAAGAACAAAAAAAAAAATGGAAAAAAAGATAGAAAGAAAAAAATCTGCCAAAGGATCAAGGCAACTAAGCATCTTTGCATCGCAGATACATCCATCTACTTGTTTCGTATCACGAAATATATTAGATATGAGTATGTGCAGCATGGCCCGCATTTTTGTGAGGCCATACCTACGTGTATACTATACGAACCGGATATGTATGTGTATCATGCTACAAGAGCGATGTACGAAATGAATTCCATAGCGCTACGACGCAAGATTTATTATCAAATTAAATTTCTGACAGAATTTATTGCTTTATCTCTAGTTCTTTCATCTTTGCCTCTCTGTCTCCCTCCCCCTCTGTATATCTGTTACTATTAGTATAGCGTATATCGCACCATATCAAACTGGAGCCACAGGACGAATGCGAAAAACTCCATAGCTCAGCATCAGCGCAACACATATGTATGCACATCATACCTATACACACCCTCACACCCGCTCATATACCATCACCTACCTACTACATACCAATTGACTAAAAGGATAGAATTTTCGTACATGATTATTTTGTAGAATCGTAAAAATGCTTCTTTTTTGTGTGCGCTCTCAATGAAATTCACACATAGCCGAGCACACAATAAAATGTAGGTATAGGAGCATATTTCATAGGGAATGAATGCTGCTCTATAAAGTGGAACATGCAAGGGGGATGGGGGGTTGTGTCGGCATCGGGATACCTATTAAGCTCTCTGGTAACTATAATATATTATCGAAAAACCAAAAGCACAAGCAATCACACAACCAGGATATAAATTTTCCCTAGAAGTTATATTCTTTTTATTTGTTTTTTTTTTAGGTATTTTAGTTATATTCTATTTTGTTGCTGATACTTTCATCCTTTTTCCGTTTCTGTTGTGTTGTTGCTGTTATTATTTGTTTTGGGCTTAGGGGAGGGGGTTGAAATAGGCTAAAATGTTTGAACCATGCATCACGGATTGGTGCCATGTGTGCCCACGCATTAGGTTTTTAGAAAGAAATTAATGGCAGCTAAAAAATGGAAACCCTTTAACTGCGACCCTGATGGGTTTTTGGTTTTGTTATTTTATTAGAAAAATATACCGACTTACCTATACTACCTACGTAGAACTTTTAGGTAACCCATGAGCACTTATGGTTTCGTGTCTATTCTCACTCCTTGCCAATGCAGACATTTTAAAACTTATTGATATCAGAGTGTAGGTGGAGATAAGAGATTTTTTGTTAAGAATTTTAGTTTCATGGTATTCCAGGAGTATTATTAAAGGTACTGAGGTACATCGAACAAATCCTGAATTGATTTGATAAAGTACCAAGAATTAAATACTCAACTTATAATCAAAGAGAACAACTTTGATTTCACTATTTTGCGGAAAGATCTAGCCTCGAAGATACAAATTTTAAAATCAAAAGTGGAAAAATCTACATTTTTAACAATATTCAAATGTTTCTATTTAATACTACAATGTATGGTGACTTTGATACGGTATTGGAGACTATCCCCAGACGTTTTTTGAGTTATTTTTGCCATATACCTACCGGCTCTAGAAAAAACTAATTTTTCTCAAAAATGGTTCCTACGATTTTGATTAACAAAATCATGGTCATTTTTTTGGATAAGGTCTATCTTTAAATGAAAACAATTTTTTTCAAAAACCGGTATTAACGGTCCCTGCCATAGAACCGTTTTTTTTTTAATTCTGATTTTCTCCTTCAAATACTCAACAAATTCCATCTTTTCGATTCTAACCCTCTACCGCGTACGAAGCCAAATATGGTTTTTCACTTTTATGTCCGCTTTTCTCCTTATTCTAACAAAAAACAAAATCCTTTGTTGTAAGGTAAGTGAGGTAGCCATAAAAAATAATTTGCAATCAAATATTTAATTGTCTTTGCCACGAAAAATACATTATCTTGCTCTTTTGAGAGGTAAAACTGCACAAACCATATTTGGCTTCGTATGCAACAAGGGATTGAAAATCAACACATTTTCTTCAGTTGTCTTTTGTTGTGGTTAGCTTATTCAAGGCCACTTTTGGAGAAAATTCAAAAACGTTTGCTGTTGATTCCAGAAGAAGAGTTCCTCGCTGTAGCATAGCATAAATTCCGGCGAAATGCCGCTATGAGCTATGAACGGTATCACAAAGCTCAAATCAACAGTTCAAAAAAATGTTCAAAACAAGATGTTCTTCGACAATTGGTATAATAGTTGAAAATTGCAGGGTTTTTGGTTCAAAAATGGGCTTTTGCTATTAGGAATTGTATGGGAATGCAGGCGATCGCCAAACTCTAGAATTCCAAAGAAACAACTGATAAAGGAGGGACATGGAAGCTTGGTCGTAAAGTAGCAACTACCGATCTAGTACAATTAAGTTTAGTGTCCTGGTTTGACAATTTTTTTCTTTTAATTTTGTTGCTTTTCCATATATTTTTTACTTAATTTCGAATCAAAAATGCTTTATTTTTCACACCCTTGTTGCATACGAGGCCAAATATAGCTTGTAATCTTATTGTTTCATAGGATAAACCCGAGTCTTTCTTAGAACCGGCTTAGATAACATCTATAAATACGGCCCAATAACTTTTGTTAGTATCAATATAATTGGAATTTAAATTTATGATGATTAGCATAACTTAGTTTGAGTTCGAAATTCAGCTATTTTGAATAAAACCTTCTTACACAAACCTTCCACTAATGTCACTTTTGTATGGAGGAGCACTACAGTCGGCTCCGCTTAGCTGGAAACTATTTCCACATAAGAGAAGTTATATAAAAATAAATTATTCATGTGAACAAAATGGGTTTTTAGGGTTGAAAACGTACGAAGTCTTTGTATCTCATTGTCCATTATCTCTAATTTTGACATGTAAAATTGAGAAAATTGTTCGATTCAAAAATTTGGTTCAGTTATGCGGAGCTACATAGATAAGTAAAAATATTCACTTGGGTGAAGATTGTTTGTTTCAATTAAAAGAAGTTTCCACCTAAGCGAAGCTCAATTGTCAGAAGTAGTTTGTATGGAAACTGTTTAAAAAAGCCCCATAATAAATTTCTTGTTTCAGTTAACCGATATTTTCAGTTAAGCGGCGTTAAGTATAGCGGAGTCGACTGTACAAATTTTAATTTTTTTAATTGTTCCAACGAACAATGGTACTGATTTTCAAAATACTGGAGGTATCCAAAAACCAGAATACATAATTGTCAAAAGTTTTGGGAAAAATCAAAAAAAAATTCTTCCTAACGTATTCTTGGGATTACTTTATGTAATTCAAATTTTTACTAGGCATGGTTTTTGTGATCGAAAATTATATTAATTAAAAAAATTAAAAGAAGTAGCAGAATTTTAATCTATAAATTACGTAGGTACTGGCAAAATTTTGGAAAACAGTATATTAAAAAGCAGAATTTTTAAAACAAAATAGAAAAAAAGCAAAATTTACGTTTTAAAAGCAGAATTTTAAAAATCAGAGTGTTGAAACCAGAATTTTGGCTAGCTTAAAAAAAATATTTTGTGTCCGAAGTGAAATTTGAACAGTGGTAAATGGAAAAAAAAATTAATATAAAAAACTTAATCAGTATTTAGTAATAAATTTAACTTTGATATAAAAAATTAACATTTTCCTTTTTTGAAAAGGATATAAATTTGGCTCATACTAGTCAAAGAATTTATCAAACTATGCCGCGGGATAACAATACGAAGCTCCGCGAGCCGCAGGTTGACGTTGAGTATAGCTGCTCTAAATCAATGCTATACAAAGTATATTAATTAAATTAAAAACAACAAAATAAAAATTATTGTTTCATTGAATTGAACAACAACAACAACTTAAAGGCACTACCACTCTTGTTTGGCTGCAGATATAACTATTTCGTGCCACTTATGCGCTCATCAGTCTCCTTTTTTGTGGTGCTGAGCTTTAAATCCAATTTTATAATGAAAAACTTTCTATGCACACCATAGGAATCGAACCCAAGCATATCAGATTTGCTCAGTCTTAGAAGTTGTGTGCACTACGCACTCCACCCCTTTAGACCACTGACGTCACAGTTCGAGATGTGTTTCTTGTTTATCCAATGCATTTGCAGTCTCAGCATTTTTATTAGCGCCTTTAAGTATGCTGTCTTGTTCCGCCTCCATTTTTGTCCATACCTTATTTCCATAGACTACAATTCGTAGTAAACGTATCAAAGGGGGAGAGGTTGGAAGATCGGTAACGAACCAGACTATTAAAATTATTGTGCAGGGCAGGACAATGTCTGCAGGGGCAGCTTGTCCTTAAAAATTCTTATTTAAACTCAAAAAATGATTTACCATTGTAACGAGGCGAATATTGGAACATAAAGTGGGCAGCTATATCATTTGAAATCTAATGAAGCCAACATGATTATCACAAACCGACTAAGAAGATAGGCCAGAATAGTCATATTACCCCGCTGGCTGGTTAACTGCGAAGATCCCACCAACAGACCGAAGGTAGAAAAATGTATAGAATGGATAAGACTGTTCCTGAAAACTGTTCTATACATCTGCATGGAAAAACCTTGAACCAAATTATTACCTAATTGCAGGTTCTTGTTGATTCGTCGCTCAATGGCGACCAAAACATACATCAAAAGGTTCCATTGATCATGTGAAAGTAAAAATTGAACTTGTTTGCAGGTGAAATTAAAAGAATACAGCGGTACATCATTGCTTACATTGAAAGTGAATCCTATTTATGCTGTGAATCACTTTTAATATCCTCATCACAATAAAGCCCATTATCTTACAAAGCAAATTTCCTCTTCCCTGACCATGAACTGACCATTAGCTAAAACCAGAAAAAAAAACCCATAAGTATAACAACCTTATACAATATTACGCAACGTTTTTCATCATCTGTCTTGATCCTGAGTCCCTGAGTGATTTGCTGACAAAAGAAACCGAAAAATAAAAATTATAAAAAGTAGGTACCATTGCCAATAATCTAAAATAGCCCATTAACCTTTAACAAAATATGCCATAATTTTTGCGAAACGAAAGTAAAAGGACACTTTTGCATTCCACCTTGATAAATTGCATACATGGACCAAGGACCGCCAAAAATTGTGTGTGTCCTTTCATTTTCATTTTTAATATTTTCCTGCGAGTAAAACACACAAAAAGAACAATAAATCCTCTGACAAAATGTTTTATAGTCCAAAAATGAATTTATTACCTTTATGGGTAACCTTCGATTATATTTTAGAGTGTCTATGTCTATATGGTTGTGTATATCTATGCGTCTGTATATCTGTTGGATATTATGAAATTGTTTCAGGTGCGAGCAAGTGTGTTTCCTTCATACCTGTTTTAGGACCTGCTATGACTGCTGCTGGTAGGTACTGATGGCATATAAGCCATTTGCTGACCTAATTTTATTTTTATGTTTTTTTTTTTTCATTCTTTCTGACTTTAGTTTTGATAACGCTGGAAAAGCGTTTATGATTGTCCAGAATTGATATACAGGGTAGACCTATAAAGGCGCATGATAGATGTTTGCAAAATATTTTGAAGGGGTCCTTTTGGTTTATGTATCGAATGAGTGTGGTACAAACTATATGCAATAAAAAACAAGTCCTTCATCGTTTTTTTGTTGTTCTTCTTGTAGGTATTCAATTGTCCAATACAATAAATTACTACCTTTACACGTCCTGGTTCTATGTAACGTTGTTTTTTTATTTTTTTCAATTTCGTGCCGTTGACAACATTTTAGGAAAGGTCCTTCGAAAGGACATAATACATTTCTTTACTTTGGTTTTTGATATAGCAACCCCTTATTATGGACACGGAAACGCACTCAACCAATGACTTACGCGATTATTGAACTTTCCTACAGGACATTCAGATGAATCCTTCTTGCACAACTTAGAGGGTGTATACTGTAGACTATACTACCACTGGGAGAAAGGATATACAAATATACACACAAACTCGTAGAAGAAATTGAGTATAGGTACGTGTCTTCAAATGGGATATCGAAATATATCCTCGAATGGGTTTTTGTGAATCGAAATCCTTTTTTCTCTCTTTGAATAAGTAAAAGAGGTTTAGGATTTCGTTTTTTTTTTTTTGTTTGAAAACGGATTTTACCTCTAAAGTGAAGCAAATTAGAGGATTGGAATGTAATTTATTGCCGAAGGAGTTGACTTATGAAACGAATAGCAGATGATGGCTGCCACGTATGCCATCTATTTTTTTTTTTTTTTTCAAGATATTTTCGCTGCAATATAATATTATGTGCTAGAACTGGTGTTATACGCAGATATATAGAATTAATGTTTTGTCCTTTCTTATATATAGGATAGGGCAATAAAGTGTTTGAAATACTTTTTTAATTTATATGTTAGGTTGTTTTTTTTTTTTTTGTATGTTTGTTAAGGAAAAAGGGATTCTGGACTAATACTTTCTCTTTTGTATTGGTAAGAGATTTATTTGGATTTTAAAACATAAATTACAAAATGCGTAAGTGGGTGGCACTATTGGCAGTATATATTTTTAAGACATTTTAGTGAATAGGAATTGGAAATTTATATTTAACTTGATTTGTGTTAGAAACGGAAATCGATTAAGTGAAAATCGTATAAAAAATAAAGGCACCTATGGTAGGTATGGGCTATGGGGTTTGTTCAATATTTTAACTTACCTATTGCCACAGTGGTCAATTTAATGTAAAAGTGCGATTAAGAAATGTAGATTGAAATTCAATAAACAATTTTAGTGTGCATATTGGAGTTCCTACATGAACGAAATTTTTGTTGTTTAATAATAAAAATTTAGCACTAGAAACACATTTTACACGAAAATACCACCATATCTTAAAAATGTGACATCCGACTTTAGATTCGAATTCATTAGCCCAAAATCCTTTAGATAAATATATTTTGGGGTCTTAGAAATAAATGAACTCAGTTTTATTGAACATTTTTTATTATTTCGCTTTTTTGAGTCGTTGCCACTGAAGTTAGTTGCCAATACTATAACTTCAAAATTGTCAATTTTTTATAATGAGGATCAATTAGCAAGATTTCGATGACAAACAAAAAAATCAAAATAAGTGTGTGTATATTGTAGGCTAAAATGGCCTTGTTCTTGTGAACTTCTTAGTTTTTAATCCTTATTATAACTGAAATATGCATAATTATACGTTGCTTCAGTATTTAAGGTCCTATTTTGTAAAAAACATCAGCCAAAATTATAACTTAGAGAATGTTTATCGCATTTTCATTGCTTGTTCCGGGCGCCATGTTGGAGCCGCCATTTTATAAATTAAAAATTGGCAGAATTATTGTTAAATCTCTAAGTGTACCAAATTTCATCGATTTTTATCAAGAAATGGTCACGTAAATGAATTTTGTCGCTAAAATTCATAAAAAGCAACACTGTGCGCCATCCACAGTATCATAACTCCCTTCGACTACGGGGTGTTAGTTAGTACGACCTATTGTTTATGTTTAGCAGGGCTGCCAAGCGTATGACAATTGTCATTATAGTTCCCGTAAGATGTAAGATTGAAAAGCATTAACTATAAACCAATGTTTTTGGGCCAAAACCATGAAGGTGGATTATTAAAATTTCTACTTTCATATTTTATTGAGTTTTTTTCAATATTTTGCCTTGACCATTACCATTCATTAGTGTTCCCGGAAATAAAGAAGGCATTAGCATTATTTGGAGATGTTTCCGAAACGACTGCTTAACGAATCATACATAGCTTTAGAGCGTTCCCAAAAAATGAAGTTCGCGAAAATGATTTTTTGACTATTATTACCGTTTATTTTTTTGTTAAATTGTACTGTGGTGGTCTCAATTTTATATCATAATATCGAAAAAAAAAATATAATTTTAAAAACAGGCGTTCCCGGCATGACGCTCAATCGATGTACACTCTTCTTATACCAAATTGAATCTCAATGACCATTTTAGTTTAATTGATTCACCCTGAAATATATTTATGTGATGATAAACTAATTAAACATCATACCTAAAACACTATTTGTAGGGCCATATGCATCCACACGTATATATATTAAGTAGAGTCATTTTTGGAATTGTTATTATAGTTTTGGTTGCTTCTGAACCACTAGGCTCACTCTGAGTCTAAGCATTTCAACTTCCTTCCTTCCGAATTCCTCTTCTCGCTTTGAGTGCATAGTATTTTATAGGGCCCGTATAAAATAGTATAACTTAGTTAAGATTCCGTATTGTAGCTTAGAAATAAGAATTCCGTTGACCAAATAAAAGAACTTAAATACTCTCTTACAATCCAAATCCAGTATGGATCTCGGCCTCAACCAACAAACCTCTCCAACTAGCCCGGTCCCTAGCTAGTTGCCACCAGTTTTGCCCACCAAGTTGGTTGAGGTCGTCTTCCACTTCATCGCGCCAGCTCATATGAGGTCTTCCTCTATTACGTTGTCCATTGGGGTTGGATGCGAAGACTCGTTGGGCTGGTGCGTTGGTATCCATACGATCCAAGTGACCCAACCATCTCAATCGCTGTATTCTCAGATTTTTAACAATAACTTAAATAGTAGGTAATTTTAAAGAATTCATGTTTTTCTTCTTAGTCGAGTTTTTATTTACTTTTTTCGACAAAAACCTGAAGATCGACGAACATACCTCAGGCCCACTGCCCTGCGCCGTGTCGGCTGAGAAACAAGCTTATTGGAAGACACTTCTTCAACGAACTTGAGGAACTCTCTGAGCTTCCAAGCAAAGACCTATTAAAATGTATTAATAGTACGAAATGGCTTGAAAATCACTGATCTTCATCAACAAACAAAAACAGCTGTACAACACAGATAGGAGCAGTAGCAGTAACAGAAACTGGGCACCTTGCTCTAACACTATCAATTGCCGCTTCTACGAACGAAAACAAAACAATAAACGAACACAACTGGACAACTCTGGTTTTTCTCGTAGGAGCAGGAACGAACGGTGACTTGGCACACCGCTCTATAACACCGGCGACTGCCACCCCGTCTAATAGAGTTCAAGAGTGTGTTTTTTTCTTGTAATTTGCTATTCTTGTAGTAATCTAAAGTACCTAGGTTAACAATAGCAACTATAATTATGTACAAGGAAATAGATGCCTCAAAAAAAAACTTTTTTTTTCAAATACATGAACATGAATACTGCGTGCTTCAAACAGCCTCAATTTCGACCATCAAAGTGACGAAATTATGTGGCAACTGGCTAAGAGTAATGGCGACAAAATGAGCTATTCTTGCGGTTTATGTGGCAATATACCATTGGCAACGGACCAAGGCAGGTATACTGCGCGTAAGAACTCGAAATTTACGGGGTGCTGAGAAAAAAACTTTACTGCCCAATATTAATACCAACTTTAATCCTTCGCTTCTAATTTAAGGGGTGTCTTCTTGCTGATTCTTATTCTTTTTCTTCGGCAGAAGAACCGCGAATTTTGCATACGAAATTTATTGCCGTTGCTCGCGGAACACCAGCCAGCCCATCGGCAGCGTCGTCGTTGGCTTCGTTCGCTGCCACCGTGTCGTCGTCGTTGCCGAAGTCGAAGTCTTCTTCGTCTTCTTGGTTGGAGTGGAGCTGCCTTGACTAATTATATTCGAAGATAATTCACTCGCGGGTGCTGTTGAACGGATGCGAGGGGTGAAACCCAAGAGAAAAGACTCTCCGGCGTTGTCGCTGTCACTGTCGCAGGGAATTGCAAATTGTTGCCACTTTGTTCTAAGCTCCGTGCACGTTGCTCGCAACGAATTAAAAGACAATAATATTAATTATTGTTTCAGCGTTGAGCTATTGTTTGCTTTGGCTTTAATGTTTTGTCTCACTATTGTTTTATTGTTGTTGTTGCTGGGGTTTTTTTTTTTCGTTCGTTGGCAAAAAGGTGGGAAAGGCTGTGATGTTGTTTTGGGGGGCTGCGTGACGCGCCTTTTGACTTTGAGAACGCTGCTATATTATACACGACTGCCAGAAGACTGGTGGTGGATGTTGATGCGGGATTGTGTAGTGTAGTGGGCGAGTGTAATACATTCTAGCAATGTCAACAGTGTGAGCGATGGCTTTGAGAGTTTAGACGTCGTCGTCTACACCGCATAAGTTATAAGTTGTCACCTGTCACATCAGCTGTCAAATTGAAAGTGGATTGAACAAGTATTTATCGTGATCACAGATAAGAATATCAATTAGTGAATTGAGTTGTTGAAATTGCGTATTGAGCGCGCGGTTGGTCGTGGATCGATTCTTTTGGATCCGCTTTGTGAGTCTATAAAAGGCATATAAGCAAGGCAAACGACAGTCCTAGCAAAGGAAATCGAATGCTTTTGTTTTTTGTTAATTCATAGGAAATTTCCATTAATCAATGGTTAAGTAGGTAAAATTTATGAAAACGAAAATAATATTTTGCATCGTCGCAATAATTTTAAAATAATATTGCACAAACCATGTCCTGTCGTCGTCTATTTTAGAACATATTTTTAAAACTAAATGTTGTTTTAAGAACGTATGCTTTAAATCTTTGTCGAAGTTGGGTAAATGAAGGAAAAAAACATTTTTCTTTCAAAACTTAGTTTTTAGATGTTGATAAATAATATCTTAAAAATGGCGTACCAATTTTTTTTTATAAATGTCCTTGCAAAATTTATTATCGAAAAAATAATTTTTTTTAAAAAAACGGCTCTAACGATTTTCAATTTTTTTTTTCAAAAAATGTATCATTATAGAAGAAATCAGTTTGCATACTTCGTTTTGAGGTTAAATTCATTTAAGAAGCTGTTTCAGTCATTTGAAAATCGAATTTTATGTTTTTTTAATGTTTTTTAATTAAAAAATCTTAGTTTAGTAACTTTATCTATAAGAGCAAGTACGTGCGACCCAGTCGTGCATTTTATTTATCTCACCATTTGACATAAGTCAATAAAATTATTTTATAATTTTTAGTGAGTGATAAAACCGTTTGTTTTTTTCATAATGTAAAATGTTTTCAATATGGCTCCTGAAAAGCACAGAATTTATGCTGATTTTACATAAAGAAGGACATTTTTCTTAGTACGGTTCTCTGTTTAATACCCTTCCGGCAACCTACCAACTTTTATTAAAACTGGCATTTAAAATGCGGTCTTTTTCAGTATCTGCGTAATTACAACCCCAAATTCGAAAAGGAAACACTTAACAACAAAATCGGCATATTGCATAGAAAAAAAAGAAGGAAACAAAAAAAAAAAAACAGATAAGCTCTTGGAGATCCTTTTAACTTTACCGGGGGCCATTTCTTATAATATTCCACCATCGATTCTTCCATTTTCCACACCACATTTCTAAAGTATCCTTAAGAGTAATTTATTCTACATTTTTATGCAAATACCTCAAATGTCCCTTCGAACACTCACACACACACACACACCGGTTTCAACCGAAACAGAGAAACCCATAAGCGGATTGGCCAAAAAGAAGACGTATGGCTATTTAATGATTTTCGATAACATCTCACCCCATTTTACCGACCGACCATAGTGTTCTCTCTCCTCAAGCCTCGCACTCAAAAGGACTACAACTGGAGGCGAATAGAATGAAAATTTTTTCCTTAGAATTGCAAAACGAACAAAAAACAGTTGTGGGTATATCCTCTTTCTTGCGTTTGCCTCTAAAGGCTATACAGCTCGTAAATTTCTCACCCTAGTTAACCAACCCGCTCATCCCCCCACAAAATTCATATCAAAGTTCCGACAAAAAGAACAAAACAAAAAATAAATTTGAAGCCCTAACGCAGGAATAGACAAAAAAAAAAAGAAAAGAAAAAGAAAACACAAAAAAGAAAAAATAAACGCCAAACGAAAATTCTTGCACGAAGAAAGAGCCATACTCTAGGAGCGGCAAGGACGTCGAGGACGACATGACTACACTCTGTGATGGTGTAGCTTTGTTGGAGTAACACGAAATGCTATACGTAAAGTAGAGGGTGGCGCTGCCTGCGCTGCTATAGCATGAGGGATTACATTGGGTGATTTATATGGGATTCCGAAGAGTTATGGCCAGAATGTGTCGGCAATTTTTATTGGACATTTTAAAAAGCGAGTAAGATGTTCTTTCTAAGACTTTTTCGGCTTTGGCCCTGGGAAATATTTATTATTACATTTTATCAGCATCGCAGAGCTTTGTGCAAAGAACGCAAACCCACCTCGTCATCATTCCCCTAAATTTCAACTTCCAGATGGGTTCAAATATAGTTAATGCGGGGGTGAGTTGAGATTTTTATTTTTTGTATATATTTTGAGCAGCGAAAGCCTTTTCTTTGTTTTAAGAATTTAACATGAGAAAATTTAAGGTTTGCCATAAGAATTGCTTCTTAGCAAAATTTCTTTGTACAAAATTTTAGAAGGAGTTTTGGGAAGAACTAAATTAAAATAGCAATGAGACAGATAGAACCTACTATCGTCATGGTTATACAGATGAGTCATACTCATACGTCATACCTTATACCAATTTGTGAACAAGGAATTACATCATGAAAATCAAGAACCAAAAGATTCTGTTCAAATTTTTAATATGAAAATGTGTTTTTCAGCGGAAATGAAAGTTAGTATATAGATTTTCACGACTGGATCGCATGTACTTACTTGCTCTTATAGATAAAGTTACTTTATATGCTAAGCTTTTTTAATTCAAAATTTGTAAATGCATTTTTAGAAAAAAAATTAAAAAAAACATTGAATTTGTTTTTTTAATGCAATTTGATTTAAAAGTTGTTAGGGCCATTTTAAAAAAAAAATATTTTTTTTAATATACAATTTTACATGGACTTTTATAAAAAAAAATTTGTAGATACGCCATTTTTGAGATATTATTTATCAAAATCTAAAAGTTAAATTTTGAAAAAAAAAAAATACTGAGTAGTGTCTGAGCTTTCTCTAAATCTCTAAGATTTACGATAAAGTTTTAGTTAATTATATACATACACTTTCATGATAACATGATTTTGGAGGCTTGGTACGGGGCTTCTACCTCTTACTGGTAGATCTAACTTACGCTTTATCTGACCAGGATTCAGATTATTTTGCCTCGCTTCGTGTGAAATGGAAATGGACGACCGGATCTTCTTGCTGTGTTACAATTTTCACCTACTTACTTACTTACTTAGGTCCTCAGACCTTAAAAAGTCCGTTGTGATCCCCTTAAGTGGCATAGGGCCTCCACTACTCCTACAAGCCATCGTGTACGGTTTCTGGAAATATAACGTAGTTCTCACCAACTCTTCCCCAGCTGTGCAAATTCACTTTCGACTGTCCTCCGCCATGTGTTTCTCGGCCGACCGACTAGAGGGTCGGTGCCTGTATGAGTTGGTTCCATTGCATCGCTTGGTCAGCAATGGAATCGTTGCCTTTTCGAAGCGTATGACCAATCCACTGCCACTTACGTCTGCGAATAGTACTGTCACTGGATTCTTGACCCGTTCTGCTATGAAGTTCTTCATTAGAAATACGGTTGGGCCAAAAATTCCTTAAGATGTTTCGAAGACACCTATTATTGAACGATTGCAGCTTGCTTGTGACAGTTGCTAAGATTTCAGATTCAACATTGGAGCGGAACAGTCTCAGCTTGGTCTTTAAGCTGTTTCTCCATATTTGGGACAGCATTCCGAAAGCAGCCTTTGCCTTTTTGATACGGCTGTCAACATCCAGTTCGGTTTCGCCTTTGGTAGAGACAAAACTCCCAAGATATTGAAAGTCTTCTACTTTCTCTACCGGTTGTCCAGAAATATTGACTTGAACGGATGGGTTACTTCCGAGGCTGATCATTTTTGTTTTTGCCGTGTTAATTTTCAGCCCCACGATTTCTGCTTCTCCCTCCACCCTATTGTTGTCATTTGATGGAGATCCATGATCCTATGAGATAGTAAGAATACGTCGTCAGCGTAGTCCAGATGTTTGAGTTGGGATGTCAGGCTCCATTAAATTCCACTATTTCCGTTTAACACGGCTGCACGTAGCACATCACTTATCACTAACAGGAAAAGTATTGGCGACAGTGTGCAACCCTGTCTGACTCCACAATGGACTTCGAATTCATCCGACAACCTTCCTCTATGTAAAACGTGACATTTGCATCCATCGTAGGTTGCTTTAATAATAGCGATTAGCTTATCTGGAATGCCTCTCCTGCGTAAGGCAGCCCAAATAAATTCTCTGTTAACACTATCAAACGCTTTTTCAAAATCAATGAACAGCAGGTGAAGTGGTGATCGATATTCGACGCACTGTTCAATAATGATCCGCAAACCTACATTAAATCAAATTCCATACAACAGAAACAGATAGCCTAAGCCGTGCTTCATATGCCTTGCAATAATTGACCGTTCTTTCGGCGTCAAACGAGTTCCCGGAGGGATGGCTCAATAAATAATTTATTATTCTCAATTTAAGGTTCGATAAGTGCAATTTACGTGGAAATGTAATGTGTAAATATTGTCCCATACTTAAAATATCAAAAACTTTGCAATAAAATATAAATATTTTAAGTTAAACTCAATGTCCTTATAGTTTTTTCGCACAATTTACACTTATTTTATAGTTAAAAACGACAAATTAAATGTTTTATAAAATGCTTTTATGTAACCGTGTTTTATTTTTCCAATTTTGTAGAAAATTCAATTGCCAAGATTTTCTGTTAATATTCAGTTAAGAAAAAGTTATCAGCAAAGTCTTCACGTCAAATTTTGAGAGAGTTTGAGAGTAACTGTCTTCATACTTATTTCGGCCACTGTACTCTTTTACCGGTGCGGCGTTTATAAAAACATTCAACCAGTAATTATTACTGTTTTCCTTCACACAGACACTATAAGTAGGTAATAACAACAGATTGACACAGACAAAAACTCAATACACCAAAGGGTAAAATAGGGTAAAATAGGGTAAAAGACAAGAAAAAAACATTTTGTGTATCTCGCAAAATATGAGGGTAAGAATTATCAAATAAAGTGAATTAAATAGATAAATTAAATAACAATCAGTTCTTGTTAAGAAAAAAAAATTTAAAGAATCAACTTTTATCATTAATTCAACTTTTTTAAGTTAAAAATTATTTTCTAAGATCAAATATTTTCTTAGACCTTTGAACATGATGTCTTTGTGGGTAAAAATGATGTTTTATTGAAGATTATATAAAAATGCTCCATAGTGGTTTTTTTTGAGTTTTTAAAAACATACGTTTTTGAATGTTTATGTGGGTTTCTCAATTGATTTTAAAAACCAGCGAATAACGGGAAAAAAATATTTTGTTAAAACAGCTTTTAGATTTATGTGTTGTCTATACATGTGTGAAGATATTTGATACTAAAACATTTTTTTTTACTGAATAACAGTAAAAATAAGATTTTTCAGTCCAAGTTTTTATTATATATTAATAATTTTTATTTCTACATTTTCAAACTTGAAATTTTCATAGCCATTAGATATTGGGTAAACACATTTTTGCACAAACTTTCAGAATTGTCTGTACTCTGTGAGCCGAGATAACGGTACAAAGAGTTTTTTTTATGCGGTGCATAATTACTATTCATATGATTCGACTTTATCACGATCAAATTATCTTACAGATAACTTGACATGCTATAAAAGCTTCACAAACTTGAAAAGAGTTTTATGGAAATTCAACAATGTTGTCTGCTTTGGTCGTCGAACTCGAACAGCCACCAGTGGAGAACGTTACCGTTGGTTCACAAATGGATTCGAGATGGTTCGATAACAAAATTTGTTACTTTTCGTGTATTGTCAGATTTTTAAGAATAAAATGTTAAAATTTTGCTGAAATATCAGACTACAAGACAGTGTAATTTTTTTTATACAAAACCATATAAATATAATGAGTAAAAGGTGAGGAAGAGCAACATCAATTTTTGTTTTCATTTTCTTTTTAAAAAATGGTATAAAATATTTTTTTAATTTCATAAAACAATGTACAACAATATTGTTGGTACAACTATCTTTGATAGTTAATAATCATTTTCACACATATAAATGCATTTTTACAGATTTTAGAGAGAAAAATAAAAAAAAAAAAACACAGAAAGAAAAGTTGGTTTCTTTGGATTAATATTCATTAAATATCTATTTTTTTATTTTAAAATAGGGTTTTAATAAAAAAATAAATTGTTACCCTCATGAAACTTGGAAAAAACTCTACATTTGCAATAAGATTGAAAAATCAAAAGAGTAAATAAAAATATATTGGGTGGAAGGGTATTTATTGGTGGTAAGGCGGGAGGAGGTGAAAACTAAAAAAATAAATCAAAAAATGGGTGTTGCAATCTTAACATATGATACATGATTTTAAGATATTTTTTGATGCTGAATGACATCAAAACTAATTAAATAAGCCTACTCTATGAAAAGTTTTTCCCTATTTTAAGCAAGGGTGTCTTTATTTTTGCCCAAAGAGAAAAAAAAAAGAAATCTGTTAAAAAATAGTATTCAGCATGCATGTGCATCAGTGGAGCCCTACGCTCGACATCTTCCACTGCGTTAGATATACTCTTCAACCTTACACCCCTCGATATATATAGCAAACAAATGGCCGCGAACACAGCCTTCCGTCTCAAAGCCATCTCTCAATGGACCAATAACTCTATTGGCCACACCATAATTCTGAACTTGTTCGGAACATTCCCAAGTCACTCCGACTACATCACTCCTGTTCTAGCTTTTGACAAAAACTTTGAAGTCACCATTCCCACAAGGTCAGCTTGGGAGGAAGGGGCCTTGTTAGAAAATGAATCAATACATTTTATACGGATGGATCAAAAACTGAAAATGGGGTGGGTGGTGGAGTGTACCTATTCAAATAGACTAAATCTTAGTCTCTCCTTCGGCCTTCCAAACCATTGTAGCGTATTCCAAGCGGAAATTCTGGCGATAAAGAAAGTCTTTTCCTGGCTTAAAGAAAACGTGATATCCAGTTCGGATATCCGCATCTTCTCAGATAGTCAGGGTGCTTTGAAATCCCTTGTATCAGTCTCCTCAAACTCCATCACAGCCCAAGACTGTCGATCGTCTCTAACAGAGATGGCCAAACAGTTTGATATTCACCTTATCTGGGTGCCGGGACACCGGGACATTCCGGGGAATTGCAAAGCCGATGAACTCTCCAGAATTGGAACGGAAATGCCTATCCTGCCCAACAAGGCAAATATAGGTATTCCCATAGCTACAATTAAACTACTGCTGAAACGAATCGCTTTGGAACAATCAAATACAAGATGGCTTAACACTATTACGTGTACAGCGACCAAACGAATCTGGCCCAAACTAGATTTGAAACGGTCAAATTGCTTTCTGTTCCTCAGTAGATCCCAAATCAGCTCAGTAATAGGTGTCATAACGAAACACTGTCTTATTGGTAGACACGCTGCACGACTCGGTGTACTTTCAAATGATTTCTGCAGGAGCTGTTTAGACGAAGAAGAGGAAGAAACAATTTCACATCTTCTCTGTACATGCCCTGCTCTCTCTTATAGACGCAAACTTCATTTAGGAGACTACTTCTACAATGAACTTAGCAATCTCTCAAACACAAACATTAGTAGTCTTACTCGCTTCATTAGAAGCTCTAAATGGTTTTAAATAGTAGAGAACTTTTGGTCCCCTATAGTTCGTAATATTACAATGGACCTCTAAGTGTGTCAGATAGCTTTAATGACAGCCACTTTAACCTAACCTAACCATACTTTCAGTTCCATCTAAAAAAAAAACAACACCCTTTCATCGTATTTTAATGAACTCTTTTGATTTTTAATTTTTGTGATGCCAAATTGAAACCTCACCTCCAACTACCTCAAGTCAAGTAGGTACTGTTTTTGTTTTTAATATTTATGTTTTGTTTTATCAATTTTGAGTCAAACGTAAGAAACTAAGCACTAAAATGTGTTAGGGGTCCAACCTCTTTGAACACACACTTAACGAACTCATGTTAATTGATTTCGAGCAGAAACAAATATGGTGCTCGAATAGCTTTTGGCATAAACTTGGCGTTCATCCCAATTTGGATGTCTCCTTCATTTTAAATAAATAATAGCAATAGGAAGGTAGGGTCAAATAGGTTTCAATCCTTGTTTTTGAATATTTTGCCGAAGAACTATACCGAATGAATAAATTTTCAAACAATCGTAAAAATCATTGCTAAAATCATCTGATTAAATCTACTTCTCAGGTTAAATATCTATCATTAAAGTCTTTGTTCTTCTATGCTTACTATAAATACTTATGTAAAGTAACCATTTTTCACTAACTTGAAACCTAAATCTTTCTGAAGCACATTTTGAAATTCACAATTTTTTCTTATAATTCGAACCAAAAATAAAAAAAAAGACACTCAAAAACTTTGCAAAGAGATCTCGTAAATCTTTACATAGTGACAGAATTTATTCAAATCAGGCAGCAGTCAGATCAGTGCCTGTGCCTTGCCTATACGTTTCTTTGATACAAACCTACCTACACCTACACACAGCTTGTTGTTTAAGTTTATAGCCCTCAAAATAAACTTTAGCCATCAAAAGAAACACAAAGCACTTAATCATCGTAGATTAAATATTCCCAGCACACATTTCGCCATCACTTGTTGTCACAAGGAATAAGAAATAGTTTAGCAGTTTTTCAACAAAACTATAAGTTTAACTTATATCATTTTCTATATACTCGTATAATGATAAGTTGTAGTAAGGGCAAGATATAGAAAGGGTGGTAAGTTGGATATAAAATTAACGAAAGATGTTTTATACAATCCAACCACACAAGACTCATAAATCCATCGAGGGAAATTCATTTAGAAAATTTGTTTCAATTTAAGTATTCTCTTTGTGACATTAAAAATAAAAAAAATATATATTATAGCAACAATCGTATGTGCTGTGCACTGCACTGCATTGTGGAAGTTCATCTGAATCATTAAGAAACCATAAAATTAATGTGTGTGCAAGTGAACTTCTTCTGATGGTAGTAGATAAATATTTTGCTTTCATGATGGTAAAACAAAAAAACACAGATTTCTTAAAGACAAACTCTAAACTTTGTGAAAGATTTTAATTTGTATACGGATTTCACCAAGTTATGTAGTTTGAAAAGAAGCCCTGCCTGATGGAGCTATAAGAACAAACTTAATAGTTAAAATGTATTGTATTGTAATCTGAGATTTTTAATGCGAAGTTTTTAATGTGAAAGTGTTTCTCTTTTTTAATTTTTCAAAAACAGTCGTTTCTTGAATGCCGCCTAGTCGTTCTTGAAGTAGCCGAAAATGTTTGTTCTTACACAAAAGTTCAAATAACTTTTCTAGTTATAAATTCTAAATAGTTCTCCTAGAACTATTTAAAATTTATACAAGAAAAATTATTATAAAATGTTAGACTTAGTGCAAAAGTAGGCACTTCTAGAAGACAAAGGCTTAACTACAATGGCCACTTTTTAAAAAAGTACAAAAGTAAAATATTGTTTTTCTTACTAGGTCCATTTTCTTGTGGAAAAAAGTACGCCACTTGTTTTAAAATCCAAAATCTAATGTTTTTGACACATTTTTGAAATTTTTAATTATATAAAAATGAGTTTGGAAATTTTCACTTTTGCACTTTTTGATTAAAATGGCCGTTGTAGTTATAGACCAGTGCCAACCCAGTTTTCAGAGGGCAAAAGTTTTAAAAATTATTATCAGGATAAGAGATACATAGAGGAAGGTTGTCGGATGAATTCAAAGTCCATTGTGGAGTCAGATAGGGTTGCATACTGTCGCCAATACTTTTCCTGTTTGTGATAAGTGATGTGCTGCGTTCAGCCCTGTTAAACGGAAATGGTGGAATTCAATGAAGTCTGACATCCCAACTAATAGATCTGGACTACGCGGGCGACGTATGCTTACTCTCTCATAGAATCATGGATCTCTATCAAATGACAACAAGGGTGGAGGGAGAAGCAGAAATCGTGGGGCTGAAAATTAACACGGCAAAAACAAAAATGATCAGCCTCGGAAGTAACGCATCCGTTTAAGTCAATATTTTTTGTGGACAACTGGTAGAGAAAGTAGAAGACTTTCAATATCTTGGGAGTTTTGTCTCTACCAAAGGCGGAACCGAACATGATGTCGACAGCCGTATCAGAAAGGCAAAGGCTGCTTTCGGAATGCTGTCCAAAATATGGAGAAACAACGCCATAAGCTTAAAGACCAAGCTGAGACTGTTCCGCTCCAATGTTGAATCCGTGCTTCTGTATGGGTGCAGCACTTGGAAAATCTTAACAACTGTCACAAGCAAGCTGCAATCGTTCGTGAGAAGGTGTCTACGAAACATCTTAAGGATTTTTTGGCCCAACCGTATTTCTAATGAAGAACTTCATAGACGAACGGGTCAAGAATCCAGTGACAGTACTATTCGCAGACGTAAGTGGCAGTGGATTGGTCATACGCTTCGAAAAGGCAACGATTCCATTGCTGACCAAGCGATGCAATGGAACCAACTCACACAGGCAGGTAGAGGGTCGGTCGGCCGAGAAACACAAAAAAAGTGGGGTGGGTGTCAAAAATCCTGTTTTTTTACGATTTATATCTAAAGTAGACTTCGTAGCGAAAAAAGTTCAATACAAGAGTTGTAGGTGGTAAGAAGATCTTTTGCTCACATAATTTGTGTTTATAACCTCAAACATATTGTGAAAAATGCCAAAAACTATTTTTTTTATTTTTTATCAAAAACATCACAAAAACAGTAGTTTTGGGAAGTTTGCAAAGGAGGAGAGCAATTCTGATACTAGAATAAAGTTAACAGACGCAATATCTTTTGCAAAAATTTAATTTGGTTTCTATGACCACTATTCGCTGGCTGATATTTCTGTCATTTACGGAAAAAACGATCTTAAAAATGTGGTTTTTGTTTTTTTTTTCAATTATTGACAATGTTTCTTACAAAAACTGTGTTGTTTTCTTACTTCATCTTAAAAAAAAAAGAACTTACTCAACAAAATCAATCTAAAAATTTTCAAAAATCAAAAAAAAAATTTCGTCAATTTTTTTGATTGAAAATTAGATATTTTCTTAAAATAAACTCCTCAAAATTACAAAAAATTATATTTTGCTGTACGTACGTTTATATAATGTACGTTAAAACCAAGTTTTGTTAAAATATCTGCAAGCAAATCTATTTTTTTCGATTTCTCCTCGTTTAGGTGGGAGAGCCAATTTTTTCAAAAATTTGTGTAACAAATAACTATTTTTGTTTTTAATACCCAATTCATCGAAAAAAAATTTGGGGGGGTAAATTATGTACATTATGATGAAATTACCTAAATAATATCATGATTTTGAAAGCTTGGGAGGGGCTTTAGCCCCCTGAGCCCCCCCCCTTAAATACGCCACTGCTTAGCAACGGAAAAGGTTGGGATAACCAATGTAATTTTTTTTTGAATTTGAGGCATTTTGCCACTCGATCCATTGCCTTCGTACGTCGTCGTTGGCGTTGAAACTGCGTAAAACATTAGTTTAGTAAATCTTAGTTTCAATATTCAAATGTCAGCCATTTTTAATAAGACCTTCTTGTACCTACTTTTCATAAGTTCCTACCAAAAAATCAAAAGAAAAGAACACTTAAGTCTCAAAATTTATGGTAAGAATCAATATTTAAATTTTTGTTTGCAAAAGAACCCTTAAAAATGCCAGTTGAACGGTAAAATTTGGGATTACCAATGAAATAATAATGTACTTAATTTTTTAGAATTTCTATTCACAACTTTTTTCAAAAAAGAAACAGCAAACCATGGTCACAATTAATTGCTTTAGAAAAAAAATTAATTACAATTTTCTATTAGTAATTGATATCCATTCCATTTCTACTGACCAAAAACTCGGTTTTGTGGGTACCACAAATTAGTACTCAATTTTTCAAAATGTAAGTACTAGAAAATCGATGCGAATTTGAACTGAACTTACTGCCCAATGTTTTGAGATTTAAATGCAATTTGAAAGTTTCAGAAAAAAAGCGAACATGAAAAGATTTGCATTAAGAACGATGAATAGAAATCGAGTACAAAATTTAGAAAAAGTGGCATCATTACGATAAATTTTGAGATCTAAGTTAATTACGTTTCTTGGATCCAATTATTTTGAAAATCAATATCAATTCTCAAAGGAACATTTAAACTAAAATTCCAAATTATGTGATCCACACAAAAGTGTCATTCTTTGTGGTTTCTTACATGAAAAGTACAATTTGGACCTAACCCTAGTTTTCCTGTTAGTACACTGATCCAGTTATCTTGAGCCTAACAGAAGCGATCTTATTAAAATTTTCAAAGGAAAATGTTTAAAAAAACGTGTTTTTTTTGCGTTTATAGCAAAATTAAATAATTAAAAAAAGTAATATTTGATTTTTGGCCCACTTAATAAAATACTGGTGATCTAAAATTTTGTTGGTATGACACAAATTTTTACTAAAGCATCCTTACCAAATAAAATCGAAGCCAAATAAAATCTTGGCTGATGAAATTCATCTTCAAACTAAACCACCCTTAACGCATTAGCCAACAGATCTTAAAATACTGTACTTACACATTAAAATTTACAATAAACAAAAAATCGTATACAATAGTAGGTAACTACGTTATACCTCCAGCTATACTAAACTATAAATTAATAAACCCTAGCATGTATAATAAACTGTCTTCGGAAGTTATTTATGGGCACCGCTTAAAGCAGCACACAAACTTTCCCAAAAGAAGTTCGGTCTCGGTCGTCCTTGGGTGTCGGTTGCTCGGCGGGTCGGTCGGTTGGCAGTATAGGTATCTTCTAGTCCTGTTGCACTTTATTTAGTGCACGAACTGATTACATTTCTCTCGCCAAAGTTAACTTGGCAAAGTTTTCTTCCTTAGCTGCAGAAGAATATAATGAAACAAAAACACAAGAGGGATGCAAAGTTTCCTTGCAAAAGACCACACACATTTATTGGTTGTTACGAAACGGCACGATGATGACGACGACGACGACAACAGACCAAAAAAGTAGTCCTCATCGCACGTATATAGACGCAGCCCTTCTTCGGCAAGATCGTATGTCTTATTACGCACATAAATCTGCCACTTTCTTAGGTGTCAAGTTGCACAGAGAGCAATGTGAGATTTTAGTATTTTGTGTGTGCTGTGCGCTAAGCTTAAGTGTTCGAGGTTTTCGCCGCTCCTCGTGGTGGGTGTCATTTGTAATGTTTCGTTTAATTAATATCTCTTTGAAAGAAACAGAAACAAAAAAAAAAAATAGCATAAAAACTAATTTACCTTCCGAGAAGTGAACAACCTCCAAGTGGTCCTTGTACTAACTACCTACCTACATCCTTTTATTTTGATTCTACCGACCGACCGACTATACTCGCTTGGCGTTGGCGACCCTCAGCGCTCAGTTTGAGTTTTGATACACAGTTTGCTGTCATTGGCTGAATAGAATAGGGTTCTCTCTGGGGCTTGCGAAATTTATTATGCTAGATGTGCCCTCGTTTGTTGGCCGGTTTTTTTTTTTCTTTTATTATAAGAACCTGAAACGGTGTTTAGATCGTGCAATAGTTAAGTTTTTGTTTATAAAAGAGCTTTGCCGCATATAAGATCAGTCAAGATGTTAACCTTTTTTAGAAAAAAAAAAAAACAAAAAAAAAAACTCTGAGTCAAATAGAATAAAAATGTAACTATAATGAGCAGGTTTTGTTCTGAGAGATTTTTATTCGCGATATAATCCATCACTAAGATGAACTGTTGAATATTTTTCTGACATTTTCTAGAAATATCGACGAGCTGAATACTAAAACATATGAAGTAATTTTATATTACAGCTTAATGTAACTTTGCCTTAAAAATGTTGATATAGAAGCTAAGTTTTATTTGAAGAACATTTACTACAGTTAGTTTATTTATTGCGTGTGTACAATTAAATTCGATAAGAGCCGAGGTTAATAAAAAAACAATTATATGCATTCAAGAATTACATCCCTGCTCTTTGAACTTCTTAAAGTTAAAGAGCTTTGATTTTAAAATTTTTAAATTTAATTTGCTTATATTTAAATATAAAAATATAATATAAAAAGGTAATTAAAGTATTAACCATTGTTTAGAAACATTTTTTAAAAAATCAAGTTTGTTACTCAGCTCTTTCGTTTGTCAATAAATCAATTGTCATTTTGTCAAAGAAAATTAAAATCATGATGTAACACTTAATTTAAGACTTTGGTACAAGTATATATGTATTTCCTTAACATCTTATAGTCTCCTTAGACTTTATTTGCAAAAAGAATTAAACTAGGTACAGGATGTTTTGGTAATTGTTGCTCAAAGTTATTTACCACTAAAAATCACCTTTTCACCCGAAATGTTTTAAACAACTCTTCTGGTCCGGGATTTTAATGACAATTAAAAGCTTTTTAGCAAATTTTATTAAAGTACAATTATTTTAAAAAGGTTAACGCTAATATCTTACTCATTGCACCGAAAATATTTTCATGATTTCATAATAATGACAGTAAATTTTCTTAATGTGGGCATATCGAGTCGAGCATCAGTCTCATATGGCTAGATTGTATTAACATAAACTCTTCAACTCTTCACATCCCTTACTACTGCCTGTCTTACAATGCAATATTTAAAAAAAGTCGATAAGGGGATTTTGAGGGACTTTAGAACAGCTATAGAGGATGACATTCTGCGTTGATTCTTATAAAAATCAATGTTTTTTATTTTTTTTTTTTAACTTAAAAAACACATACATTTTCGAGAGTTTATGTGGGTGATTTAATTGATTTTTAAACTCAGGGAATAACGGGAAAAATATTTTGTCAAATAAATTTTTAGATTTATACATTTTTTTCACAAAATAACAGTAAAAACAAGATTTTTCGGTAGTGATATATGAGTCGAGAAAACGGTAACAAGAACTTTTCTAACGCAGCACTTAATATTTATTCCCCCCATTTAAAATTATGATTCAACCTTTAAGCATCACGACCAAATCACCTTCAATTTGATGTATCACACTGTTAATTATTTAAAAGCTTTACAAACTTGAAAAGAGTTTCATCGAAATTCAACAAAATTGTCTGCTTTGGTCGTCGGACTCGACCAGCCACCAGTGCAGAGAACGGTACCGTTGGCTCTCAAATGGATTCGAGATGGTTCGCTTAAAAAAATTTGTTATTTTTAGTGTCGGATTTAAAGGATTGAGATATTAAAATTTAGCTGAAATATTAGACTACAGCATAATGTAATATTTTTCATAGAGTTACCTATAAAAGTAATGAGAAAAACATAATGGTAGGCAAAATCAATTTTTGTTTTCTATTTCTTTTTACAAAGTGGTATGATATATTTTTGAATTACATAAAACAATGTAATACAATTTTGTTGGTGCAAAAGTCCTTGATAAGCAATTAACGTTTTTGAACATATAAATGCGTATTTATAGATTTTAGAAAGAGATTAAATAAAAAACGTTGATTTCATTCTATATTAAAATTTGTAACTAATTTGTAATAAATTGAATAGATTCTATTAAATAAAATGATAAAATATAATTCTGCATAAAAATATTGGACAATTATTTTACTAAACATTGCCACATAGGTCATTAAGTGAAAATATATTTTTAATGAATGCATTTAAATTACAAAATTTAATGAAAAAATTGATGATTTTCAAAATATTAAGCTGAATTTCAAGATTTATCTGTTCTGCGATACAAAGTTTACTGATTAAATTAAAAACGAAGACTGTATATGATATATTGCAGAGAAAACATCGAACAAAATGCATCTTTTATGCTCCTTTGACCAATTGTACCATTCGTAACAGCTGACTATGTCTACTTAAATATTTTAAAATTTCTAAAAACTACAAATAAAATGTCAAAAATTATTTTTATATACAAATTGTTTCTATAAGACACTTATAAGCTTCGCAATATCATTAAAAAGTATCAAAAACAGTATAAATTCGATTTCTCACATAAATCTGTAAAAAAATTTAAAATATACTTTTCACGTAAACAAAATAGCATTTTACTTTAATAAAACTTAAATGATTTTTAAAATTGAGGTATCAATGGAAAGATTGAAGCCTCAGTAAAAATACAAAAAATTGTTTATTAAATTGTGTAGATATACTCTCCACAAGGATCAATTTCACATTAATTTTTATATTTTATATTACAATAACAGAGTGATCAGCGGTCATTTTGAAGTTTCAAACATAAATGTGGGTCAGTTACGAGCTTCAAAAAGACCATTTGAAATCAACCGAACGCAAAAATAAACCAAATTACAGAAGGTTTAGTCGATAAAATATCAATTATATGAAATGTTTGAATAAATTTTACAAAAAAAGCACATTATTCTTCTTTGAAAAAAATATCCCTGCTAGAACTTTTCACTACACTTCTTAAATAATTTTACATATCCAAAAAAAAACTATACAAAAATAAATAATGATAGGAAGTATAACTTTTGGCGCGCATACACACCCCTCTTTTTTTTTATCTTCAACCAGTTAAGCATCTGGGAGCATACAAATTCCAATTTTGTTGACCACCCTAATGTACTGTACATATCTATATAAAGAATAAAAGGTACAAATTAGCATTTAACATCACAAACATTTTATTAAAATTGTGTACCTGGCAGTTTATTATTCTTTGAAGCCTTAAACATAAAAAACACAAAGCTTGCGTATTCCCCTCCCCAACACATCTTCCCCCATTAAACCCCTTTTATGTTGTTAATCGATGTATTTTAATTCCTGTTGGTTGGAGAGAAAAAGTTTGTGTTTTAACATTTCATTCAATACGTCTTACCCTCTGAATTTAGCGCCAATAAAAATAGAGATCAGCAACAAGTATTTCTTCATGATTCAACTACAACATAGTATTTAAAATTTTAAAAATAATTTAAATCGTAATAATAATATTTATTCTTTTGAAGATTCAAGCCTACCAATACACATAACGTCTGCAATGAAACCTTCACATAATTTTGTTGCATAGTTTTGCATAAATACCAAGTGCCCCAATAAAATAATAATGTGGAGTTTCTTAAAACACTCCGTCCACCGTGCAATTTCAAAATTAGCAAAATAATGAAAAAGAGTATACATTTCGTTGTTAAGTGATGTTATTAAGATGATTAACGACTTGATATAAGTGTAGGACACACCTCAGGAACACTCTTATTCAATTAGCTCAAAGGACACGCCACAAACTGGTGTAATGTTTATATTTACTCACTCTCTTGCATCCACATGCAAGTGTGTGCAAAGGTATAATCCTTCATTTATTTAAGAAGGTGTAGACCACTTGCCACCACCAAAATATACAGAAAACCATTTATCTCCATGCCATTTTCTGCGTTTGGGAGTTTTATATATATTTTTTTTTTTTTTTTTTTTTCAAGTGAATGCTTATTAATCACAAGTGCTCCACCAACCAACCAGCACAACCTTCCACCATACCACCTGCCGGTTTTGAAGTTAGCTAGCGGCCGCTTGACACGGCTGACAAATGGTTGCCGGCTTGGGACTGGATGACCAAAAGACCCAAAAGGCTAAAACTTCTGGTACTCTGAGTCTGAGGGCCCGGGGAGGACTTGCTCGTAAGATCACTTATTAATGTGTGTATCTTTGGTGTCTCATCGCACCTCACGTTTCCAACAAAAAAAAAAAAAAGAAGAAAAAACTCAGATTGTATAGTGGTCGATGGTGGTCGGAGTGAGATTTTCGTTAATTTTATTACCTGTAGAGTGCCAGGTAGATTTATCAAAATGTTCCAAACAAGAACATGATTAATTTCTGACAAATGTTCCAAACAAAAAGATGTGACACACCCTGGATCTTGTCTTGTTGTTTCTGAGCTTATTTTTTTTTTTTTCTTGTCTTTTTATTTGGTTGTAGTTTTGCTGATGCAACGCTGTAGTGGAGCACCAGAGCATACCCAACTTTTTATATATACTTAATATGGCATTCCTATAAATGATTTGGATTTAAAGTCTTGCAAAGCAAATACTTGTTTCTTCTGTAGAGCGAGCTTAATTTTGGGAAGATTTTTTTTTCATTTTCTAACTTATCGACCAGACCAAGTTCTTGAGGCAGTACATTTTCTTAAGTCACTGGGAAGAATGATTTATTGCTTGATTGGAGTGTGATTCTGATAAATAATTGTTGTTTAACAAAAAAATAAAACTTCAGACTAAAATTGTATACGACTCGACTTATAGTGTGAATTATAAGTGACCTTCTCACCCTATACATGGTTTATTTTATGTCAGAAGAATTGTTTTTAACTTTAAGTCTTTGTGCTTTAAAGAACATTGAAGAGAATTCGAATTTTACATTTGATATAATGTGTTTCTAATGTTTTTTGACAATTCATATAGAATCTTACGCTAAACTTTCAGAACAATTCGTATCTGTATACGCCTTTGACGTACATTCTGATTGTATATTCTTGTTCTCATTGTAGAACACATACCGTTGTAATAATTTTCTTTTACAAAATAGTATAAAATATTGATTAGGTACCAAAACTTTTGGGATTTAAGTAGTACGGTTTCGAAAATCGGAACCAATGTTCATTGGAACATTAAGAAATAGGGAAAATTGTGGTACTCCTCATACAAAAGTGACATTTTTGGAAGGTTTTTATATGAAAAGTACAAGAAGGTTTTATTCAAAATAGCTGAATTTACAACTTTACGTAAGTTAAGCTAATCCTCAACTTTTGGCGTTTACAGATTCCAATTATCTTGATTCTAATGAAAGTTATCGTGTTTACAAATTTCTAACGCCAACGACGACGACGCCGACGACAGCAGCGCACGCATATAAAAATGTCTCGGAAACGTGTTCTCTTTATGTTTTATGATTTTTGATGAATAAATAGACTAATTCTGAAAAAAATGTACCAATCGCTATCCACTGAGGGAAAAAAAGCAACGTAAAATGCAATCCGGTCATACTTAATTGTAAATTGTAGCAACTTACCTCAAACATATTTAATATCACGTTGAAAGATATTTGACTAAAATACGCAATTTATTTTTAAATTAGGGTTCAATTTGCAATACACACATACAATTTTAAACAGATAGGTGGCGCGGTGGCTAAGACACTTGACTGGTGGTAATACAAGCTTGTCAGGTTCAAATCCCCCGCCGATGCATTGTTTTTTTAGCTACTTTTTTTAAGACGAAAAATTTTGGTTCAATTATGCTTTTTCAAAGCATTTTAAAAACACTTTTTTATCTGTTATTTTAAAATTTTCATCTTCGAAGCCAACACCATTAGTTGCAAAGGTGAACTGATAGTTAATAAAAATAGAAAATCGAAATCTTAGTATTCAATAAGTAAAAGTTTTGATAACAGAGAATTATGCTTATGGTTGTCAATTGAAATAAAATTGATAAATATTATTGAAAAGTTGATAAGCTTTTAAAATATTTAGGATTTAAAGTACTAAATTTCAATATTTTTGCAAATCATTTCGAAAAAAAAGTAGAATCAAATTGGTTTTCTATGATCTTACGTTGTTTTTCCTGTGAGTGCACTTTTAATCTGACGGAAAAGTAATAAAATAATCGATACGATTATCAGAAGTAGGCTTAGAATGATTTCAGGTGTTTCGACCCTCGTGGGGCCCCTCTCAATGCCCCTCATCACTGGGTCCACACCGCCAAAATATTGTGTTGTCATCCGAACGACATATATGTATGTATGTACAAAATTTAACATCAGTCTGAGCGCGACAAAAAAAAGGTCTTTGAAAAAAGTAATTTCTAGCCGTTTTAGCTCTAGGTCTAGGTACTCTCAGATAACCCGAGCGTATGATTTCAAAGTAAATTTTAACATGTACCGGGTTTCCCACTGTCATTCTAAGTTGCAAAAACTTAAAAGATAATTTTCTTAAAAGGTAATTTTCTCGAGTTATAACGGTTTTTATGATTTTGGACCTATTTTCCTTAAACTATAGCCTTATCTTTGTCAAACGATGTCTGATTCGGAAGATTTTTATTTTATTTCATCAAGAATTTAAAATTGTTTTAGTTTGATCTTTGATTATTTTTTGTGCAAATAACGCGCGTAGAACGAGCGTAAACGCGCGTAATACGAGGGTAAAATACAAGCGTAAAACGAGCGTAATACGCGCGTAAAACGCACGTAAGGCGCGTAAAAGGCGAATAAAACTTGCGTAAAACGCGCGTAAAACACACATAAAACGCTCGTAAAACGCGCGTAATACCCGCTTAAAATGTGCGTAAAACGCGTGTAATATGCGCATAAGACGCACAAAAATTTTAATCAAAATCGTTAGAGCTGTTTTTGAAAAAAGTTAACTTTTCCTAAATGATTGTATGGCAGGAAGCGTTAGTTTTAGTCGTAAAAAAAATTTCGATTTCCCCTTTAGTAATCACCAAAGACCTTTACCACCAAGTTTGAAAAAAATCGGTTAAGCGGTTCAGACCGTAGCTCGAGGTATACACAAACAGACAGACAGACGGACAGACAGAATTGCGGGACCCATTTTTTTGCCATTCTCTATTATCGTAATGACCTGTCTGATTTTTATTTCGAGTTCGATTTTTTTTACGAATCCTAAACTTGCCCTTTAGTACCTATATCGCAAGTAAAAATACATGTGCTGTTTTAAAGTTTTGTTTTTACATAAAGTAAGGAAAAGAATTTAATATTCTTAACTCTGGGCTACAACAATTTTCTGTGCGATTCATATTTCAGGGGTTATTAAACGAAAACCAAAAGAAGAGCTAAAATGTAACGATTTGTTGGCCCTCAAAAGTTATTCGGAACTCGGAAATCATCGCAAACTTGTGTGACCTTCTCAGAGAAGTCCAAAGTAAATTAAAATTATTTCCAGCTTTGTTGGCTACGCTTTAACTTCACGCCCGCTTTATCTATACAACAAACCTGCAAAGAACGTCACCGACCTGAATCTATAAGGCTTGTTTCACACGTATTCGGTTCAATCGAAAACGAACCAACCACAGACGGAACCAAATGGAATCGGAAGGTGGTTTTGACTTGCGATTCAGACCAGTGTAATAATTTCAAAAATATCTTTTTAAAATAATATATTCTTGGTTCATATTTCGAAACCAAGAATTTCTTCGTTCTTAACTAAATAATATGCATCATGCTATGCATCTCCTGCTATGTTATCCTACTTTATGAAATAAAATACGAAAATGAAAAAAAATTGATATGTACGTACAAACATATAAAAGTTGGGTAGGTACCTTGCACTCTGGGTCTTTCTATCATTGTTTTTTATTTTATTTTATTTTTTGAATTTCTCATGTTTATTTTTAATATTTCCAAAGTGTGTGTGTTATTTTGCCATCTCTGACTTATTCATGTTACTTTAGATGTCGATGTTGTTTTTTTTTTTTTTCTTTATGCACTGCAAGTCATAGCCCGAAAGAGTACACAATAAAACTGGAAATCAAAAAAAGTCAAACAATAAATCAGAGACTTTTCTGAATAACATCTCAGTCGGAGATTTATGATGGCAACTTTTCTTAACGTTGTTTACATCAACTTAAAACCTTTTTTTTTTTTGTTTTTGTAAAAAAAAGTGTTTTATGAAAAAAAAATGAAAAAAAAAACAATGAAATAAGAAAAAATTGCTGAAAAAAATGATATAAGAGAACAAACCTTATGGATTTTTTTTTTCAAGATCTCATTTTTGATACCCGATTGTGGAATTATAAGATTCTTCTTTGGTTGCCTCATCATCTCGCATATCGAAAAGAATAAAATGTGTGCATGTGTGTGTATGTGTAACGAAAGCGAAACCTTCAAATCAGATTATCACTCTGCATATTATATGGTCCGTCCATCCGTACGTCGCCGCCGTCGGTCGTCGTCGGTTATGGAATTCCTTTTAAGTTCTTGTGGTCATAGGTCTTAGCTGTCACACCTCTGCTTATAGCTACACCAAACTCAACAGACAAGATACAGAAAAAGTGAGTTACGAGATCTTTTTCGAGAAGTGAATCTAACAAATTATTTCCGAGATTTGTGTTAGAGAGACGACCAGCCCCAGAGAGCCACCTCAACAACGTTGCAGTGATAACTAATTTTTTCTTGTCAACCATCAGATTCAAGGATAAACAATTTAATTGATATTCCTAGTTGATGGCTGGAATGAACCAGAAAATTTGTTTTTTACGATCATCTTATTTATTTTTATTTTTTTTTTTTTTGAAGAAAATATTGGTACCTATACTGTTTAATTATTAACTTTAGCTAATAAGTAATATTGAATCGAATTAATCTACACGACAACATTAGAGATTTCCAATCCCTACCTGTCTTTGGCATATTTTTACTGAGTTCTTACATCTATGCGCATTTGACCGGAAGTGGAAAGCCCTGATGTTGCGTGGAAAAGTTTTATATTTTCAACAATAACTGATTTTTTCCCGATATTAGAAGTTTTGGAGTGTAAGTTAAAAATTTTCAAGTTAATGTGTTTTCTTTTAGAAATTTAATTGATTTTTCATCGAAACGAAATTTTCCCGAAAGAAAGACATTTCGTTTTTGGGGTGCGAATCTATGGAACCACCCATCTGCTATCGATGGAAAAACCATTGAATACCTTTTCATACAGGTATTTCGATTATTACGGTATGATTTTCTGTAGGGTAGCATTCCAATTCAATACATTTTGTTCCTGAAGTTCCAATGAATATTTTTTTGTTAAAGTTCGGAGTTAACTCATCACATTTTTGAACTGAAAAAAAAAAAATGTAGCGTCCGTTGTTCCGTCAACGAATCCGTTGACGATGAAGTATGTGACGCAAAGTGGGGACCCATACAATACGTTGCGCATGACAGATTGCTTTTGACAGCTTCAATTTTTGTAGGTTTGTTTGATGTTTTGTTACTTAATTACCTGGAATCGAGGGCTTGAGCTAGAATGTCAATGCATAAGAGGTTTTTCACTGATCTCTTTTATAATACACTGCATAGTGGATGCATTCAAAATGTTGGTACAAATTGAAGAACCTGAAATTCGATTATGGAGTACATCATCCATACAAACTGTCGCGTTCAATGTAAGAATCTTAATTTTTTTATCTTTATTTCTTATTCCTTTAAAAAAAACCAGCAATAAAAAAGTCGATTAAAGGGTACATGGTCACGTCTCCAACTTAAACCAAAAAATTGGTGGACTTTAAAGGGAATACACTGTCCAGTGTATTATAGAGATTGGTGAGGTTTTCCACTCGACTAAGCGAGTCGAATCAAACCCATTTGAACTCATGGGGGTAGTCAAGCGTTGAAAACCCCCATACCCAGTTACAAGTCACAAATTGTTCTACATTCAGTTATTAATTATTTGACATATTTAGGAGATCACCAACCATTTGATCGGGAAAATTTCAACAACCATCTTTCAAGAGCCAGGCATGTAATTGAAAATGCTTCTGGGATTTTGGTGCCACGGTGGAGAATTCTTCTGAGCCCCCTTCAAATGATCCCCAAATCAGGGAAAAAAATTGTGAAAGCTGCAGTTTTATTGCATCATTCCATAAAAATGCATGATGACAGCTCTATTCCACCAGAATATGTTGACAGTTACCTACCAAGGTGAAGAAGTTGTCAACGGTCTGTTGCGAAGGGAAATCGCTGCTTTACAAAGGCCAAGGAGAATTGTTTGGACCAATACATCAAAAGATGCATTTAAGTTGCGGGATCAACTTAAAGATTGCCTCCTTAATTTTGTATATTAGCTGAAGTAAAAAAAAAACAAATTTATCAACATGATAAAATTACATCTATTTTAGGTACCAGAAAAGCAGCATTTAAGTTTTATTCACTGGCATAAATTTATTAAAAACTACTTGAACTATACAACAATTTTATTTCTAGTTAATATCATTAAAAGCAGTTATCTCATTAAAAACAATGCTGAGCAATTTTATTTTGAGGTCATCATCTTGCCGCCGTTCTGCCAATTGACTTATATGGAATTCCAATGAAACAAAAATTGATTTAGCAGCAATTTCACGTAAAATCGCTGATAAATCAATTATTATTTTTGAAAGGGATTCGACATTAGGTACCCGTCGATAACTACTCATTTACGTCTTTTAAAGAAATCAAATTAATTTGTATTACTATTTAAAATATAATACATATGTACTTAGGTAGGTTGGTTCTATCTAAATTGGCCAAAATTAATCGTTAAAAGTTTTCCTCATTTACCATTTCCAGATGGTAAACTTTTGCAAAACAAATTTGTGTGGAAAAGTTTACCACATTCTGGTAAGGATTGACAGTTCAATCACTGCCATGGTTTACCATTTTACCGCGTTTGCCAGGTTGCACGAATACCCCTATTTCATACATCATGAAACGTAAAGAAACCAAGTTTTCGAAACATTTTTATATGCGTGAGCCGTTTTCATTGGCGTCGTCGTTGTTGGCGTTAGAAATTTGTAAACATGATAAATTTTCAGGATTAGCTAAGCTCAGATGTAGTTCGAGATTCATGCCTTTTGAATTAAACCTTCTTGTACTTTTCATACGAAAACCTTCCAAAAATATCACTTTTGTATGGGGAGTATATAAGCTGTGTGGTGTTACTACTTTCTCTTCATTGACTAAGTAAGGTATTCTAGACCATTTCTCTCTCTTTACATGTAGACTGCTGGAATCTTTTTTATTTACTTTTATGCCACTATTTTATTATTCAATAGTTACCAGTTACCAAAACACAACTTAAAAATATTAGGGGTATTCATTTAAATGCGGAAACCTCATAGAAACTATAGGAACCATAGAATTTTCTATCGGTAGAAATGAGCTGTCAAAATTTGTATGAGAAAAATAATCTGCACAACATAGAATTTTATCTCACAAATTTAAAGCAGAAACCGTAGAAAAAAATCTGATTAACTTTGGGATATTTAATTTTATAAGTTCGCTTTGACTTTTAACAAACAGATGTTTGTTTTCCCACGTTTACGTAAATATTTCTAATGGGGTGTTCATGTAAACCTCTTGCGGAAGTTTATATTTTTCTGCAAAGTGGAAAATTATATCGTTACATGAATACCCTTATTGGGTTGAAAAACTGGATTTTATCCTACAACCTTTTCGTTAAATTTCGCTAGCATAATTTTTTTTAAAACCACTGTTTCTGATGTAGAACATGCTCCAATATTGACTCAAATTCATTTTTTCATGTAAATCTACCCTACAGTGTAGCTAGGTACCTATTCCTTATGTATTTTATAATAAATCTTTATAACAAGTGAAAATGTAGTACGCGATGTCCCATGGTTGTGTCATTTCTTACAACTTCGAAACTAGCTGGATACTTTCGTTAAGTCTCCCCCTCCATGATGGAACAACTAAAACACGTGCCATAAAATACCTTTACATGCACTAAAAGTACATCAGATGACCAAACCGAAGAATAATAATTTAATTCTTCCTTGCAAAAAAGCACAACTCTACCTACTAGTATATACACTCACTCAAACATTCATTCACTCAGTGGCTCACTTGTGGTGTCAATTAATCAAAAATTGCCTTAGAATGTGTTGTGTAGGGCAAACAAGAACAACAACAACAACAACAAAAAAATATTTATAAAATAAAAGAAAAGAAGAGGAAACACCCCGACTGAAAATGTCATTAATTTAAGTGTCCAATTAATTAATATCACATTTAACGGCCGCCAAGCTGAGAAAAACCATTAAAATAGTTATACGTTCGCTTTTCGTTTCAAAGATTTCCCTGCTCCTCCTTTATACCTACATATATAATTTGTCAGGGCTGGATGCAAGACAGAAATCTATGAGGGCTAAAAATCTCTCTTAGTTTGGGTCCCAATAGATTTGACTGAGTTTTGAGTGTAAATGATTGTAGAAAATCGCAACAATTTTAAAGAATTCCTGATGGGGTCACTTAGAAGTTTTGTAGGACCTCTGAAACACTTTTATTATTCCATCCGATATAGAAGATATTTTACCACAAGGATTTGAGACCACAAAGTTTTTTTGTGACTGGATGTCGAGGGCCTTGAGTCACTTGTTATTTTGAGTGAAAATGAATGTGGAAACTCTTAATACTTTTATTGTTCCATCCGATATAGAAGATATTTTACCACAAGGATTTGAGACCACAAAGTTTTTTTGTGACTGGATGTCGAGGGCCTTGAGTGACTTTCTGTTTTGAGTGAAAATAAATGTGGAAACTCTTAGCAATGTTTCAGATTCCTTATCCTTTCCCGCCTTCATTGAATTGTGTTAAGACCTTTAATACTCCAGTTTCTACGAGTATATAATATACCATTCCATGCTGTGAAAATGGTCAAATTTGTTTCGTTATTGAGAGACCTCCTGATTGGGAAAACAATTGCATAAATCTAGATTGAGTTAAAAGTCATATCTTCACTAGAAACTTTTCTTTATTAGAGAATTTAAGTACTACCAATTCAATACAATGATTAAAAACTAAGAACCTAGTGCGGCCCTGAACTATATACTACCTATAACCAACATCCTCTGAGAACCAGTAACTCATTCATCTTTCTCGGTTTTAAGTTTTCTGCTTTTTACTTTGTTTTTTTCTTTTTCTTCTTCTTATTTCTTCTGGGGTTCTACTCTCATCTTCTTCAGGCATCATCATGGAAGAATTGCTGGTTCAGCCCCGTCTTAATGCTGTGATGGCGGAGAGAGTATTTGTCATGATCAAGTTTCCCTACGAAAGGACAAAATAATTGTTGTTTATTGTGTGTCAGGAAATTGGTAAATACCATCGCCTCTAAAATACCCACCACGTTGATCATTTCCCCTTTATTGCTTGTACCTTCTCACCAAAAAATCCAGCAAAAAAAAAAAAAGCAACACAAAATAGTCGTCCTTCGGAGAGTATCCATTGATTTATTACCAAAGTATTTTTGAGATGACAGATACATTTTTTAAGGTGTCGTATTTCTTCCAAGGATGCTGAAGGAAGGTGTGGGTAATTTTCTCCACTCCAGCTGGTAGGTATATAGGTATATCGAACCCCAAATGGGGAGGACCTAATGACACACAACAGGCGTTGAACCGTCTCCGCGTAATTCTATGTCCTTCTTTATGCATATCGAGAGGTGAACTTTTTGATTTATATTCAGATCAGGAGTCCAGCTCATAAATCTAACGGGCGATGGCGAATTAAAGTTAGTCCCGAACAACGGGAAACTTTTTTTTTGTTTTTTTTTTTCTACAACAGAACCAAAAAGGACGAAAAAAAAATATCCTTAGAACAACGACATCCCTTGCAACCTTAAACTCAGAATAAGGACACAAAAATAAAAAGAAGAATGAACCATCCGCAACGAAGGACGAAATATTGAGGTCGAACTGGTTGCGCTCCTATTCCTACCGCCTGCTACCCGCAGGACCTTAGTTCAAAATCAACCAACAAGAAGGCGGTAAATGGTGGCAACAAAGATTACTCTGGATGGTCTTGCAGTTAACTGCGGAAAAGCAGGAAATAAAAAATTAAAAGTAACTTCCTGAAGGATGCTAACAAAACTTTTGGTTTGAGGGTCAAGCTTCACACACATATGGAGACAATCGCAAAGGCAGGTAGGAAATAGCCTGATGATCCTTGTATTTTTTTTTTCTTCTTCTCTTTTCTCATGAACACTGCATGCTCCGATGGATAAAGGATCTTTTCTCCTCATGTGTGGAATATTTTACTATACCTAAGGCTAAACTAGAGGAAGGATCGTAGTAATACTGCTGGAGCGATAGTGTTTGGTGGCGCGAGCGGTGTCCGAGTGAAGATTTGTTATAAGCATATAAAGGGAGCTAGGGCAGTCGGTTTTGGGTGTCTGCTCGTTGGTGGCTCGATTTGCAGAGGTAAATTGTTATCAAATAATTGCTGGCAAACGAAATTATACAATTAAGAGGGTAACACACCCGAATTATACCTACGATGGCGTCAGCAATGGTAGCGCGTTGTGGCGGATGTCGAACGGGTTAGTGTGGGAGTGAAGGGTATGTTCGCTTGGGTTATCTTAATGGACGTACCGCATATGAGAGGGATGTGTATTCCTGTGCTATGGTAAACCTACTGTGTATACTCAAGAGGGTTAATCGTTTACCACTTTTATGATTTTTTTTTTTTCAGTTTTATAATATAGGTATGTGGTGTAGCTGTATGTATCTTACTTATTCTTATTTAGCATGCTTACCTTCTCTATTCTTTTTTTTGCTTTAATAAACTAACAAATTGTAGGTCCTTTTATATTATCTTAATGGGTTTTAAAATGTTTAAAATACAAAACTTGAAAGAATTTAATACCAAGAACTTAATTTAAGTACCTACTTACATTATGCTTTCATTGTTTTTCGTTTATGAGTACAAAAAAAAACTGGTTGTTACAATGATTTGTTCTATTACACATTTTGCTTACAGGAAGCAGGTTTGATCCGGAACTTTGCAGACAATTTGTCCGGCGAATATTGAACAGCCACCAAAGCCCTTAAGACTTGATCGATTAATTAAAAAAAAAAAACTAAACTGCAATAACATTGTGTGGAAAAACTCTAGGAGCGATATTTTTTATTCGTTTTAAAAATAAGTTTTTGGCCAAAAGATTCAAAATCTTCCGTTTGCGTCAAACGATTTTTCGTTTGTTGGATAGTAATTTGCGACTTCAACTTTGTTTGCAACATACTCTTAAATTCGTTTCAGTAAAATAATTTATGCGAACGAATAAATAAAAAAAAAAAGTTCAGCGTAACACCTGTGATTGAATCTGTGACCTCTCGATTTCGAACAAAGGCTGTTGCTATTGCACCACGAACTAGATAACTTTTGTGTTGCATAGAATGCATATGAACACCACAAACGTAGAGTCAATTATTAAGAAAGTTTGTTTCCTCAAGTCATTTGTTGTAAATTGTTGTAAATTGTTCTTTGCAACAAACTTCTTTCTGGAGAGGTTCTCCGCAAATTATTCATTCGTTTGCTGCAAACAATAAAATTTTCTAGTTAACGAATTGGTGTTTAGTTGTGGGAAGCATTTTCGTTTGCTGCAATCAACTCATAAAAATGAACACCAATCGAATGAGTTGTTTTGCAGTATGTTTGCCGTAATAGAATTACAATTTGCGTCAAATGTATAGATAATACAGTTGCTACAAATATAAAACTTTTGCGGGGATTGTATCAATTTTCCAGCAAATGATTTTAAAAAATAGCATGGAATTTCAATACTCTTGATATTGGAAAAGTTAATTATGGTGTAAAGTAGTAAGTAATCAGAGGAAAACCAATAAAAAAGGATATTTTGTGCTTTTGAAAAGACTGATTTGTATGGATTTTTCAATTTTTTTTTGTGAAGAATACAGAAGACATCCCAAAATACATAAAAAAGTTTAAACTCTAAAAACGCTTTAATAAGACTAAAGGAAGCATTTTGGACAAATCATAAATTTTAGTTTATAATGGGCCCAATACGAGGTATCCGTCGGAGCGGAAAATTCTCCGAACCGGAGGATTTTCGCTTCGAGGTATTCTTCCGAAGTGCAAAAATTCTCCGATTGATAAGATCGGAAAACTTACCACTCGGAACGGATATCTCGCTAGGACCCAATATCTTTGCGCAGAAAGCGAAAATCCTTTAGAAAATTATAGTTTGGTTTGGAGGCGATTTTCTTTGCAGACCAATTTTCGTAAAACATACGACAGTCGCTTTGTTTTGGCGAAATATAGAGGCGTTTTTTTTTATTTTTTTTTTTTTTATTTGCCTTAACAAAAAGTTTTGGACAAGATTCAAAATAAACCAAAAAAATAAATAATTTTAGTGTATTTGAAGGTTTTAAATCTTTTAGCGATAACTTTTTTGTTTAGACGAATTAAAAACAAGTACTTACCTAAATACTATCAATCCTAGAATTTGCCAAGACAAAGCGATAGTTTGTTGGAAAGAACTTCACTTTTAGTGTAAATATACAATTCTATTACAACAAATGAAAACAGGAAAAAAAAATTATTAATAATTGACTCTATGTTTGGTGTTTATATGCATTCTATGGCTACACAAAAATTATCTAGTTTGTGACGCAATGGCAACATCCTTGGTTCTAAATCGAGAGGTTACAGGTTCAATCGACTGGTGGTACGCTGAACTGTTTTTTTAGTCGTTCGCACAAATTGTTTCACCGAAACGAATTTAGGAGTTTGCTGCAAAGTCGAAAAATTACTGCCCAACAAACGAAAAGTCGTTTGAAGCAAACGATTCGTTCTTTCATTTTGTTTATATGCATTCTGCGCTAATCAGAACACATGACATGATACTTGATTCCTAAGCGAAAGGTTCAATCACAGGTGTTACGCTTCATTTTCTTTTTTTTTTTTTTTATTGTTAGCAAAAAGCGAATTAAACAAATTTGGTTAAAATGAAGCCAAAAAAAAATGCTCAGCAAACGAAAATGTCGTTTGTGCAATTTTTCGTTTGCCGCCTAATCGATTTGTTGTCTCAGTGTAGATTCGTCAATATGGACAACCAAGCATCAGACTTCGAATGGATTTCAATTTGAATATAGAAACACCTTGAAATGATTCACCAAGTTAGTTCAAAAGTTCCAAGCCATTTTTGGGCATCGAATGAATCATCCCTCGAAAACAAATGAAGCCTTTGTGCTTAATAATATTATATAATCAGATATTACCAAATCATTTAGACATTTAGCTATTTGCCGTCTGCCGAATTGACAATTATATACATTTAAATATATTTTTTAACATTATACTTTAAAAACGTTTGTTTTCTTTTTATAAACGAATATTATTATTAATTGAGTTTTTTTCAAAGAAGTCCTTTTATTGTCCTATCTCAGTATCTTAGGGCAATTGAGCAGAACCGGTATAGTTTAGATACGTTTATTTCATTTTATAAAGCAATGACTTCATCAATAGCTAGAAAATCTTTACCAACACATCTTCTCGTTTCTCTTAAAGTCGGACACTTTCCTAAGAAATGTACAATGTCTTCCCTGTCCATCCTGTTACATATATTGCAGATAACCGGAAGGTCTGCTCTATGTATGCCACATATAGTTAAGGTTAAGAATTTCCACTCGTAATCTAACCATCATTGATATTTCACCAACACTGAGCTTATCGCGGAAGTAGTTACCCTGCTCCAAATTGTGATTAAGCTGGCAGTATATCGTACGATACAAGGGCTTTCATCATCATCATCGGCTCGACCGGTCCTGGCTTCTTTCAACAAGTCTCTCCACCTATCCCGGTCTCGAGCCGACGCCAGTTGCCTACCCCAAGGCTTCGGGCGTCCTGGTCTACGCCTCTCCAGCGCAAGCATGGTCTACCACGCTGCCGTCTACCATAGAATGTAAAGCATAAGACTTTCCGAGCACGTTCCTCTTCGCTCATACGAGCTAGGTGCTGTGCCCACCGGAGTCTACCGAGCTTAATTTTTGTCACTATGTCTGCTTCAAGGTAGATTGCGTACAACTCATGATTGTACCGTCTCCGGAATCGTCCTTCCTCACATATGGGGCCCACAATTCTCCGTAAGACTTTTCTCTCGAACGCGGCTAAGAGGTCACAGTGCCTTCTGCTAAGCACCCTAGTTTCGGATCCATACATGAGTACTGACAGGACCATGGTCCTGTACAGCAGCAGTTTTGAAGTTATGGTAAGATTTCTGGATTTGAATAGCTTTGACAGACTGTAGTATACAAGGGGTTTGCAACTTCATTCGGTGTGTTGGACGGTAAATGGAACACTCTTTTAATATTAAAGCGTAGCAGTTTCTCCACCATGGTCATATTGTTTACTTCCCCAAGCTTGTGCGGCGGCGTAAAGCATAATTGATTCTGCAACCGCTTTAAATATTTTGTATTTGCTACTATAAGCTACGAATTTATTCGCAAAACATCTCTTCCATGTGAGGTTTATCGCCATTTTTGCCTTTTTGTTGAGTTTATCATTGAAGTGTTTCTCTAGACTCAAATTCTTTGTGAATGTAATTCCTAACAACTTAAACTCTTACCACTTCAATCAAGTCTCCATTAAATCTCCGTTTTTCATTTGTTCAAATTCTCCCTCCATGTTTTTTGAAGATCATAATTTTCGACTTCTCTAAATTGAGAATAATTAAGCCCAAACGTTCGCAATATTCCTGCAACCGATTAGTCATAAGTTGGAGTGATTCTGGGGTATATGCGAGCACCACCACATCGTCCGCAAATAGCAGAGCTTTTATAAGCGTCCCCGCGTGCAAAATACCTCCAGGCAACCAGTCTACCAAATCGTCAATGAAAAGTGCAAATAACAGCGGGCTTAGTGTGCATCCTTGCCTAGCCCCTGAAGTAAATTGGAACCAATCAGATTTCTCTTCACCATTCAATTATTAGGAAAACAAACTAAAATCTTTGTTTTTAAATTGAACAACTTCAAGCTCAAATATCTCGACTCTCCCATGAACAATTGGAATCATATTTCAGATACCTATATAACAAGCTCAAACTCACCTTTAATTTGATACCAAACACTTAAGTGTTTACTCTGGATCAGAGTGAACAATATCCATTCATCCTAGCCGAACTCCCATATAGGTACCTAGGTTGGTCTATTATCGCTGGTAAGATTACCTAACCTATAAAATCTACATTAATTATTGTTTGTATAATAAAATAATAAACAATGTTTGACATCCACAAAGTGTTAAAAGGCCGCCAATTGCTTTATTGAAAACGAACGACACAATCCCTTGCGTATAAAAATCAGCTATAAAAAAAACAATGCCACGTTATCAAAATAACAGTATAATCACCCCATTTGCAAAATGTGCGCTCGCTCGCTCCTCTACTTGCCATAAAACTTGAGCACCATCAAATACAACAAAAAAAATTCAAGTTCAGAAAATCCATAAAATCTCTCTCATAGCTCCCCAGTCGACGACGCGTCACAAATAGATTTTCCACACAAACTCAAGTCCAAGAGCACTCTAATAAATTCACTCTGTTTCCCCTTTTGAGCCAATATAATAGCCAAGGAATTACGACTCACTCAATGTCAACTCATAAATCTTGAATAAATTGTGAACGCCCATAAACAAACTCTCCTTTGCTCAATTCTCTCAAATGATTATAATGCTCAGTCTCACCACTACAAGCTAAATCCAACCACGTGACATTTTGCTGAGCTCCTTTTGCATTCTTATTTTCTTTTTTTTTTGTCAGTTATTTACTACAAGAAGATTCTCTGGTTCTTCTGAACATGGTATGAGATTCGCACTTAAGGCGGAGACTTATTACCCACACACAATGCAGTGCATCTCACTCGCACCCATTGGCATTGTACTGCTATCCGGACGACATATGGCACGCGAGTAATAAAGCATTGGTTGTGGCGGCCATAAACCATCGTGCGAAGAGGTGGGTCTTAATCGGCAGCCATGTGCGCAAGTGGGAAGGATAGCGGCCATAAAGCATTTTTAGTTCAGCTGGGCTCAGTGATTTATAAGAGCATTCAGCAGGTAGCTGGATGGGAGAGAAAATGAATAAATTGTGAATGTGTATTGGGGGAGAGAGTTATTTGTTGTTGCTGCTTATCCAAGAAATGGCCTGGTATTGTGCGTGCTGAAGTATAAACTTCCCCAACTTGCTTAAGTATGATATTTTGATGGGGGGAAATGGAAATGGGAAACCCCAGAGAGAGATAGAGAAAGAGATTGAAAAAAAATAGCAGCAGCTGATGTATTGTCGGCCATAAAGCATCCGAAGAGGATGTTTCTGCCATTACCCAGATGATAATGATGACGACTGAATTCGGTGAAAGTAAAATTGTGTTTTATCTCTTTTCTTCTTCTTGGGTTGTTTTTGTTAGATTGTTCGGCGTGTGGCAGTGTTGCCGAGGGCGATCGTAGAGTGGAGTTTTTTGTTTTCTTAGAAAAGGGTAGGTATAAAAGAAATCATGGTGTTTTCCCGACGGAAAATAGTGCCGGTATTTATTTCTTAGTGAAGATTCAATTTTTTAAAATTAACATTTGTTCCATAAAATTGAACCTATTGTGTTCTACCTGTATATTGAATAGGTATCTTTCCGAATTTATAAGGTTTTACAAAAGGCCGACTTATTAGGAATTTTATGGAGAACAGAAATTGTATCTATTGACTCGTTTCAAACTAAGAAATAGGTATATATAGTTAGACTGCGTCTTAATAGACTGGATTATGTCTTTTGACAAACTTTCGCATCGCAATTTGTTAAAACAATTAAGAAATCTTATAGATTTCACAAACATTTTTACGTGGCTTCAATATACCTAAGATACTTTTAAAATACATGGTGCTTATTAGGTTACGGTTGTTATATAATCAAATCATTCAATTCTTAATTCTAGAATAACTCAGGAAAACTATTGGCCCTCTAAGTATACAGACTCTTTATTTTATTTATAAATAACTTAACGTGCGTGTTGAAGCATCCGCAATCTCTAATAGTGCAGTTTTAAAACATTCACCTTGCAACAGTAGACTTAAACTCTTGTAGACAAGCTTTGTTTTAAGACAAGACGATCTTATTTACATGTTTTTCATTAATGTTTAAACTTATTATAACGGAAAACCGACTTTTTTTTGTTCCTTTTCAGAAATTTGGCTATTAGCATTTTTTCCTTAAACTATTGTACCTACCTACTAATAATATAATAAAAAGTTCAACTTATTTCGTTTCATTAATAATAGAAATAATAATTAATTAGTTTGACCAATCAGGGGGCCTAAACTTTAATCAAATTCATATTCGATTAGGGTCGGTTGAGGTAAATGGAAAAGAGGCAAATGGAAACATCAGTTATTGTTGCCTTTAAAATGATTGTTTAAATTCAAGAAGCAAAGAAATCATACATTTTGAAATTTGGTGCAACCGATGCAATATACCTCGGATTCCTTTCATTCAGTTTTTTGTTAAAATTTCTGTTTCAAAGAAAATGTGTCTAGAAAAAGTGAAAATCAATTATTGAAGTCTTAAAATATTTTTGTTTTATTGCCAGTTTAAATAAATAATTGAGTAATATTGTATTTTTTTTTTCAAGTGTAGTGATTAGCAATAGTCTAGCCTGTTTCTCATTATATAAAGTTTTCTCATTTACCACAGTAGAATTAATATAGGGGGTAAATGAAAATATGAATTTGGGGTAATTGAAAACACATTTTTTATATGAAATTTTGTGTTAATTTTTTAATACATTATAAAGTAATGCCCCGCACATATGAAGAAAATAAATCCCATACACAGCACGACATTAATGTCTTAAGAAGGCAGTATTTGATGCTGTAAAAAGGTTGAAAAATATCATCATGTTCCAAAATCTGTTATTTTCAACAGAAAAAATTGCGAAAAACACCTTATAAAATTGTTAAAAAACACCTCAAATTTGATAGTTTTTGCTCTCATATTCCAGTTGTGCAACATCAATTTTGATATGATTGTCATATCAATTTTAATTTCGAATCTCAAATTCAAACTTCGAAATATTTTTACATTAAATCAACGTAGAATTGATATGAACAACATCAATACTACGATTTTGTAATGTTGTTTCAACGTTGTTTCATATCAATATTACATTGAAACTATACAAAAAAAAACTGAAGAAATGGGTGAGAATTCTTAAATGAAATTTGGGGCATATTCATATTCTTTTTCAACCTCCGTTTTATCTTAGACTGATGTTTATCCAATGATATTAGGATAAGATAAACTCCAGTTTTTCTTAAACTTAAACTTCTTAGGCTTAAACAACGTCTATGAATAAAAGCGCCTTCGAAGATAGTCATAAAAGTTAAATAACTCTTCTTAAAGCTTAGACACCATCCAAAAGACCTTTGCATTGACAAATCTTTTTTAAATTCCTATTAAAAAAATTATTGTTATTTTCACAATTATGGGGTAAATGGAAAAATCGATTGAAATGAACAAGACTGGTTGTAACTGGTTGTAATCCACAGAAGAATCATTTATGTTTACATTTGCCCCATTTCGAAGTCTATATCAAGCAAGATAAAAGCAGAAACACGTTTCCATTAATAAGTACATCTGATTTCAAAATAAAATGGGGTAAATGGGAACATTGCAAGGGGAGATGAAAACATCAAAAAATTGCACTTAATATTCATCATATCGTGACTCCACCATTAAATAAAAAAAAACTAAAGTCATTGTCTTATAAATTTAACACTTTAAGAAACTCAAATCCACAATAACTTAATTTTAAAATGTCTAAAAAAATATTTGATATTGGAAAATAATTTTTAACCTGAAAAGTTGAATTTTTAAAATTTTTTTCTTGATAAGAACTCATCATCATTTATATTTATCTATTCAATTGAATTTATTTTAAAACTCTAACTACTTTTTGTCTTTTGCCCCATTTCACCCTAACTTCCCGGTGAAATTAAAAAAAATCCCGTTGTATCAGAACCTTACATTATACCACCTATCTTTTGGTTTATTTAGTTTTTTCCTATCACTTATATTGCAGAAAATGAATCAGTCAGATTTTTATCAATAACAATGGCTGACTTCTGTTATTCAATAAATTTATTGTATTACAAACAAAATGCAAAATAAAAAAAAATAAACCCAGTATAAAATGTAAAAACTAGCAATAATGGACTGAAAAAGTCTATGTGTTATTACTGGTTGAATATTTTTTATAAATGCCAGTAAAGAAGTATAACTTTAAAAAGTAGAAATTTTCTTAATTTTAACGCTTATAAGTGTATAATGGCAATTCGCTTAAAATTAAACAATTTTTTTGTTGTTTTATTTCGCCTATTGAATGTTGTCTTTTCCCATTTTTCCTGTATGTCTATGACATAAGAAGCAATAAGCAAATGTCTTAAACACAAGAAAATAAAACTTACCTGCTAAAAATGGGGCAACACTTTCGCATAAAGTGAAACTATTAACCACTTCATATATTTTGGCGTCTTCTAACATTGATTATTGCACGGGCGGCGCACGCGGGGGATTATATTCCAGACATGGCTTATTTTCAACACAAAAATATTTTAAATGCTCGGTTGAAACCCAATTAGCTGTTCAATCAATCAAACAAGAATCATTATTTAAACTTTAACTTTTTTTTAAATAAATTGTATAACCCCATCCCCATCTTCAATAGATATGAAATGATGAGAATTTTGTCTCCTGAGTACATATTTATGTAACCCCTTAACAATATTTGAGATATAAAGTTACTCATTTGTATAGATTAAAGACCGTTAAAAAAGCTTTATTAAATCAATAATTTAACAAGTCCAAGTGCTAAGTACTTGGCTATCAATTTATTGCAGTACCTACCTAGAATATAGAATTTGTATTATAAAACCTTCATTTACTAATTTTTATATGCAATAAAACCGATTTTTTAAAAGTTTCCTTTCTAAAATCTAAAAATGCTTTGACAGGTACCTAATACCTACCTACACCTACATAATATGTAAAAATGTTTATTGGCTATCAAAGACACTTTATGCCAACAATATTATTGTCTTACATTATTTCATAAAGTTAAAAAAAATAAAAATTACACTGTTTTGTAAAAAGTAAGAGGAAAAAAATGATTTTGCCTTAAATACTTTTTCTTTATTTTTTTACATGTGAAGAGTCGGATACATCATCTGGTATCCGACAAACAAACAACAAAGTTTAGATTATTGTTATTATTGTACTATTCGTACTAGAATGTCAGCTTATTAGACGTCAATTTCATTGAATGTTTGAACAACAACAACAACTTAAAGGCGCTACCACTCTTGTTTGGCTGCAGATATAGCTATTTCGTGCTTTGCCACTTCTTATGCACTCATCAGTCTCCTTTTTGTGGTGCTGAGCTTTAAATCTAATTTTATTATGAAAAACTTTCTATGCACACCATGGGAATCGAACCCACGCATATCAGATTTTTGCTCAGTCTTAGAAGTCGTGTGCACTACGCACTCCACCACTTTAGACCACTGACGTCACAGGTCACAGGTCGAGAAGTGTTTCTTGTTTATCCAATGCATTTGGAGTCACAGCATTTTTATTAGCGCCTTTAAGTATGTTTAGATTTGTTTAAGCGACCCTTTTATGAGATTACGGTACCTTCCGACGACCAAAGCAGACATTCTTGCTAAAGGAGAATGGGCGGTTCCGTCCCATTGGTGTAACACATAGTGACCTATATCGTTGGAAAGGTCTCAATTAGTGCATCAATTTGTATTGACATACGGCAATGATTTTGCCTTCCATAACGTTTTTCTCATTTATACGTAATTGTATAAAAAACATTACACCATAAATTAAGATGAAATTTTAAGCTTCAACTAGCCTATAATTTCGGCTAAATTTAGCCACCTCAATCTTAAAAATCCGACAGTAAACAAAAAAGTTACAAATTTTATAAGCGAACCATCTCGAATCCATTTGTGAACCAAAAGTAGTTACCATTCTCTTACGAAATTTTGTACAAAAATATATTTACTAAAACTCATATGGCTTTGTAAATTTCAAGTTTAAAAATGTTAAAAATGAAAAAGATAAAAATAAAATACCGTTGGAAACGTTAAAAAAAACTTGGACTGACAATTTTTTTATTTTGCGGTTATTCATTAAAAAAAATGTCCAAAAATCAAATTTCTTCACATATGTTTAGAGATCACATATGTCTAAAAGTCATTTTGACAAAATATTTTTCCCGTTATTCCCCGATTTTTAAAGTCAATTAAACCACCCACATAAACTTACAAAAACAAATGTGTTTTTTAAAGCTCAACAAAACCGTTATGGAGCATTTTGAATATAATCTGAATTAAACGATTATTTCATTTATTATCTATCAATATGCATAATTAGTTTTTCAATAAAACATAAACTTTACCTGCACCAACATCACTTTCAAAGGTCTAACAAAATATTTGACGTTGAAAAATAATTTTTAACTTAAAAACTTGGAAACTTGGAACCAAAACTTAAAATCATTTCAATTTATCTATCTCTTAAAATATATTTCATAGTTCTAATGCTTATACTATTCGAGAAAACCAAAATTTTTTGTGTATCTTTACCCTATTTTACCCTTACTTTCCGGTGGAGTTTCAAAAAATCCCGTCTTATCGGAATCTTATATTATACCACCTATCTTTTGGGGTATTTAGTTTTTTTCTATAAATCAGTCAGATTAAAATGAATCAGTCAGATTTATCAATAACAATGGCTGCTTCTGTAATTTACCTACTTAAAGTGTCTGTGGGAACAAAATCAGTAATAATGGGCTGAAAAAGTCTATGTCTTATTACTATTTAAATATTTTTATAAATGCCGGTAAAGAAGTATAACTTCAAACAACAAAAAAAAAACACTCTAAAGTAAACTTTCAGAAACGTACCTATATTGGTTCAATACTCTAAAACGCCGTTATTGAGCATTTCAAAAATATCCGTACCAGACCCTTAATTTCATTTTTCATTATCTATCGAATGGCATACCTTATTAGTTTTTAATTTTTAAAAATTATTAACTATAGCCACACTATTAAGGTTTTTATTTTCCAATAAAATCGTATCTCGAAAACTTGATTTTAAAGAATTTCATGGTTTTATAAAATTTTTCATCATTTTTATTAATTTATCCATACAAATTTATTTTATCATTTTAACCGTCTTATACTTTGCGAGATGTACAAAAACATTTTTGTTGACATTTCCCGACTTATTTCTTACCTACTTCATGGTCGAATTTAAAAAAAAATCCCTACGTAGTGCTCAAATTCAAATTGGATTCTTGAAAATGTCGTATTATAGAATAATGTGTGAGTAGAGCTTTTTGGGCTATCCAGAACTCTAGCCGGAACTGTTTGTATTTAATTTTATTAAAATGGTAAAAAGCTGCATTTTCAAAAGCGTGCCTAACTTTTTACTTTGCCGATCTTTTCATTTTAATCGAAGTATTTTTTTGCAATTTGTTACCGTATTGCCAATATAACTAGTAAAAAAAAATATTTGGGCATTGGGTTAAGGTTAATAACCCAATGCCCAAATATTTTTTTTTACACTCAATGCATTGTTATATTTATTTAGGAATGACCTTAAAACATCAAATGCCACTGCTTCCTTCAACATCGAAGAATCGAACTCGCTGGTAGGTAGTGGCGGCGCTCAATTTTATGAGTTGCATGAATGTAAACACAATGTTTCAAGTGATACCTACAACAAAACATTTATACGCTGATTACAATCTTCCAGGAATCATAAATTACTTAATTAACAAAAAAAAATCATTGCAACTGTTTGAAATACAAAGTTTATTTTATATATAGATATACTTTGGCACCTACCAATGTATAATATGGTAGGCCAAACAAACATATTTATAAACATTCACCAGCGCACCGAGTGTTTACACTCAACTTCAGCCAAATAATGTACCACAATGTTTATGTTGCTCTTAGCGCCAGAAGGTGGTCCATCGCAACCGGTGAATAAATTAAACTTTTATTGAAAATCATAATAAACAAATGCAAATGTAGGAGAATTTTATGTTTGTTTGTTTAGGAAAATACAAAATAAAATTCCCAACCGGTGAGATGGTGGCACGGATACACGATGCAGGAATTAGACACAATAGTGTATTTGTGTGTTTATTTTTATGTTGCTAACAAAAATTTCACGGGACTATTTTTGAACGATACATTGTTTCTTCGCATGTTGAGCATTTTGAACAGCAATTTAAAAGAATTAATGTAGTAGTAGGTACATATTATGTAGGTACCAAACTTAAAAAAAAACTTTTAACTAACAATTCTGTTGTTTTTGGAACGGAATTTAAAATCAAAATAGACACCCTAGAGAAGAGATTTTTAATCCACACTGGTGCAATTAGAACTTTTCCTAGGAGGGAATTGGAACGCCATCAAGTGGTACACTGATGGATCGAGAACTTTTGACGGGACTGGTGCAGGAATATTTTGGGTCCAGAACCAAAATTTTCATTCCGATGGGACAGTCCCCTGGTTCCAAATAGAAATAAACGCTATAAGCAAATGTGCAGAACGAAATCTCGAAAGAAAATACAAAAACTTAAACATTATCATCAGTCAGATAGCCAAACCGCGTTAAAGGCAATAAACTCCTACACCATAAACTCCAGGTTAGTATGGGAATGCGTGGACAGTCTTCATGAACTGGGTATAAGGAGAACAAAGTAACGCTGTACTGGGTTCCTGGACACGTTGGTGTCCAGGGAAACGAGGAGGCAGACTCTCTAGCAAAGGCAGGGGCCACAGGACCCCTTAGGCTCTGCAGCATAGTGGAAAATATGATCAGAAACAGGATCAAGAATAAAAACGAAGCCAATAGAAATAGAATATGGGAAGATACTCTTAAACTAACGCAGGCAAAAATGCTACTTGGGAATAACAACCAAAAGCATTAGTTTAGGCAGAAAAATTCTTAGAATACTAACCGGCTTCCTTACAGGCCACTATAAATTGAGTAAACACCTTCATCTCCTTCAACTCAGAAGGGTACCCCTTTAGACCTAAAGGTCGCAGTGCAATTCCCTTAATTTTAATTCATTCATTCATTCAACGCTCTGGTTCAGTTCAAAATTCCATTGCAATCTCCTCCCTCTTCCTTTTCACTGCAGATCCAACCTCATAGTTATCTTTCATTAGCTCTACGAGTCGTTTTAACTGTGTCAGAGTCACTATCTATTTTATTCTACTCCTAAATCAAGAAAATATTTTTGTTAACAAGCCTGTATGTCTATCGAACTACAGTCTGTCAAAACTATTCAAATCCAGAAACCTAACCATAACTTCAAAACTGCTGCTGTGCAGGACCATGGTCCTGCCAGTACTCATGTATGCATCCGAGACTTGGGTGCTTAGCAAAAGGCACTGTGACCTCTTAGCCGCGTTCGAGAGAAAAGTCTTACGGACCCATATGTGAGGAAGGACGATTCCGGAGACGGTACAATCATGAGTTGTACGCAATCTACCTTGAAGTAGACATAGTGACAAAAATTAAGCTCGGTAGACTCCGGTGGGCAGGGCACCTAGCTCGTATGAGCGAAGAGGAACCTGCTCGGAAAGTCATTTGTGGTACATTCTATGGTAGACGGCAGCGTGGTAGACCATGCTTGCGCTGGAGAGATGGAGTAGACCAGGACGCTCGAAGCCTCGAGGTTCGCAACTGGATGGCGTCAGCTCAAGACCGGGATAGGTATAGAGACTTGTTGAAAGAGGCCAGAAAAAATTATCAATTGACAGCAGTAATACCGAAATTTCTATCAATTGATAGGTTTAATCCTTTATCAATAAATTCATATTCGACAACAAAATATTTGGCCAAATATTTGTCTACAAAATATGAACTACATTTGTAATACTAAACTTTTCCGTATACCTACCGTTGCAAGTATTTTTTTTTTTTTTTTTTCATAAAAATGTTATCTTTTACCAAAACTACTGAGAATTAAGTATTACGGTTTTGGAAACCTTAATTATTTTGAAAATCAGTACATTACATATGCCACTGTTCATTGAAACATTAAAAAAAATAAAAAATTTAAAGTAGGTAGGCAGGTACTCCCCATACAAAAGTGAAATTTTTGGAATGATTTTGTATGAAAAGTAAGTAGAAGAAGGTTTTATTCCAAATGGCTGAATTTTAAACTTAACCTAACTTTAAGTTATCCTCAACTTTTGGCATTCACAGATTTCAATTAGTTATCGTAATTCTAACAAAAGTTATGGTTTTTACAAATTTCCAACGCCACATCGAAGCCAACACCGATGATAATGGCGCACGCACAGCAAAATGTCTCGAAAACGTGTTTTCTCATAGTTTAAGCAGCAAATTTTGGTAGTGGAGGTATATAACCAAAATCTGACTATGCAATTTTATAGGTATACGCGTCTTGATTTCAAATTCGAAAGTCTGGCAGGTTTATTTTTCAGCCTTCTGTGGCTTATGGAGGGTTGAAATACGCGATAATTCCAAGTCATCTGAGGAAGACAAATCCACATTAATTGAAATTTTTAATTTTGAAACTGATGTTCTGTCATTTTTCCTAAGTCTGGAGACCTCAATCTGATTATTAGAACTTAATAAATAAGCTTTTAAAGCCACACATATCAGGTATTTTCTTGGAGAGTTTTCAGATTAAAAAGAAAACAAACAAAAAATAAAACAAAAATGTCTCCAAAAATGGTTCGCTTAAATAGCATTTTACTTGAGTTCTATTATTCGGATCGTCAAGGTTAAAGTCTCCAAACTTAGGAAAAATGACAGGGCATCATTATCAATTTTAAAAATTGAAGTGCATTTATCTGTCTCAGATTTAAATAATCGCGTTTTTTAACCCCCCTTAAGCCACAGAAGGCTGAAAAATAAACCTGTCATAGGTACTTTCGAATTTGAAATCAAAACGCGTATACCTATAAAACTGCATACTCAGATTTTATTTATACCTCCACTACCAAAATTTTCTGATTGCTGTCGGCTCTTGGTCTATACTTTCATTTCATGATGTTTCACGATGAAATAGACTAATTCTGAAATAAAAATATTTGTGCCAATCGCTATATTTACTTATACTCTACGTAGGTACGTGTTATTTTCTAACTCAAAACTTTGAAAAAAAAAAACAATTGCTAATTTTTTTGTTTAGGTAAGCTGATTTTTTTTAAAGTGTTGTGTTAATTTGTAGAACTGTTTTTGTGTTTAGTATTTGTACTTATCAATTTTAAGTTAAATCTGGTACTTTAATATTTATTTGTTTTTGAAAAATATTAAAATGAAGAAAATATTTTAAGTTTATACCATGTCTTTTGATACACCCTATAAGTTAGCATGTCACGTGTAAGTCAGGCTAACTTAAAAATATTTTATCGTTTTTTTAAGTTATTATTTATTAACATTTAATAACTATATTTTGGAAACTAAGTTAATCCGACAAAAAAAATCATTTTTTCAAAAAAACTGCTCTGTGGTGCCATTAAAAGCCATTTAAGAAATTAACGGCAATTAATGATACACCGTTCCCAAAGAAAGTTGTTTAGAAAAGATCTGAAGAATTTTTTGGTTCAACCTTAACCTGACGTCCCTTATTTTGGCGGACACTTTGTGGCGGAATCAAAAAATTTTAATCTCAGTAAAAAAATTTGTAACTCGCATGATTTCTGAGTTATTGAATTTTCCGCTAAAATAAGTCTGCGCAGCTAGTGGAGAGATTTAAAAAAAATTACTTTTTTTGCCAGTAATTGTAGCTTTTCAAACCAAAATTTGTTGTGCATCAAAAAAATAATAATTTTTTTTACATTCGTCCGCTAACTTCAGTCTTATTTTAGCGGAAATAACTAAAGAACTATTGTTGCTACAAAAACGAAGGTTATGTTAGTACTTAAAAGCATTTAAAAAGCTTTTAATTATTTAAGATTTTGTCGGCTAACTTCAGACTTATTTTAGCGGAAAATTCAATAACTCAGATATCATGCGAGCTACAAATTTTTGGTTTGAGCAACAAATTAGCATTTAATTAGCTACAATTACTGAGATTAAAATTTTTTGATTCCACCACAAAGTGTCCGCCAAAATAAGGGACATTTCAACCTGATTCAAAGAAACCAAAGTGATCAATTCAAATTTTGGATTTTCCGAATCCATTGTAAAATGGAAATTCAACGAATTTGCTTATTACCTACGTAAAATTTATAGAAATTCAAGATTCTTCCACATCGATAGAAAATTGTATGATCGATCTTGTTCCCAAAATTTAATTGTGTCCTTTTGTTTCTTTATTATCTGGTGTTCAATTTTACTCCAATTATCCTCTTCAAAACAACAATCTCATTTGTTCCTGTCAAATCATCTCTTCGAAAAGGCACATCTTCATTAAATTACAATACAACCAACAATGGAAACAAAAGTAAACTCCTTCACCTCAATGTTCAAGATTTCTTCAGACTTTTACCATAACATTGTACTCCTTTCATTATTTTTCGGTATAAGGAGGTAGGTATGCAAAATATTTTCCACTTTTAGATCAAACAACAAAAAAAAAAATAAAGTACAAAATTAAACCGAAAAGAAAACTCCTACAGCGCTGGTTGCTGCTGCTGCTGCTGCTGCTTATGCTGGTGTACTAATAATAAAGTTGAACAAAAGGGGTTGCTCCTTAGTCCAATTACACCAAATTACTTTATTACATCCGTAATTGTGTGACCATACCACTAAGTTCGCCGCAGGATGCTCTACAAGTGGTTGTTTGGGTGCTCTGTCTGATGCTCGTGCTCGGTTTTATATCCCTCTGTGTCTACTAAATGCGTCGTTTTCTCGATATTCGCCATTTATATAGCCTGTGGAACACCTCATACTATGCGCTATCCGAAAGAGTGCCGCTTTACTAACCTATAACAGGACTCAATGACTTCGTGGCTACGGGAACACTTCCTCTATGGCAACTGATGATGATGGTGTTGTAGACGGTAGATGTAGATTCTATATAGAAGAGTATCCTTTGTCGTTGTCGTTGCCGGTAATGAGTGCATTGACAAACTTTTGTGATTAGGTGTTAGCCCGGCAATGATTGTTATAATTATCATTATTGCTATTATTACCCAAAGTACCTATACTTTTGTGTGTAGGTATTCCTGGTTGGTCTTGATGGCAGTGGCATCTAATGGCTTAAGGGTAGAATCGTTGTTCAGCGTGATTATAGGTAAGTTTTATACACCTAAAAGAGGAAGGTTAGGGTTGTGTTTTAACATGATTACTTTTTTTTATAAAGTTTTTAAGAAATAGTCGTGGAAAAGTGCTTGTTATAAAAACACTAGATTCAACTACAAGGTTTTACAAGTCACATAAAGCGAAGACTTGTAGCTTAATCACTAGAAGGAGGATACAAATTAAAATATTAAACGAGAATACCTGTTGTTACTCGATGGAGAGATGGATCTATTCATAGTACGTACAGTGGCGTAGTGAGTGTCACCCATTCGGGGGTGACACCAAACAGCTACCAAAGTGTCGTTTGTTTCGTCACATGTTTTATTCACGAAAGCCATGAAATTATTCTCAGAACAGATATCTTCTCAAAAGGAGTTACACAATCATCATCATCATCATCGGCTCGACAACCGGGGTCTGGTCCTGGCCTCTTTCAACAAGTCTCTCCACCTATCCCGGTCTCGAGCCGACGCCATCCAGTTGCGCACCCTAAGGCTTCGGGCGTCCTGGTCTACGCCATCTCTCCAGCGCAAGTATGGTCTACCACGTTGCCGTCTACCATAGAATGTAACACAAAAGACTTTCCGAGCAGGTTTCTCTTCGCTCATACGAGCTAAGTGCCCTGCCCACCGGAGTCTACCGAGCTTAATTTTTGTCACTATGTCTACTTCAAGGTAGATTGCGTCCAAGTCATGATTGTACCGTCTCCGGAATCGTCCTTCATCACATATGGGGCCAACAATTCTCCGTAAGACTTTTCTCTCGAACGCTGCCACAGAGGTCACAGTGCCTTTTGCTTAGCACCCAAGTCTCGGATCTATACATGAGTACTGGCAGGTCCATGGTCCTGTACAGCAGCAGTTTTGAAGTTATGGTTAGATTTCTGGATTTGAATAGCTTTGACAGACTGTAGTAGGCTCTGTTGGACTTGAGAAGCCGCCCGCGTATTTCTTCTTCTATGTTGTTATCGGCTGCTACTGTTGACCCAAGGTATTTAAAGGATTGCACCACTTCAAATTCGTGGTCCGCTACCTTGATTGTTTGACCAACTGTTCTTCTCGCACGCCACCATGTACTTTGTTTTACCTTCACTAATGTGCAGCCCCAGATTTTGTACCGCCTGCTCGATCTAGATGAAGGAATCGTACAGCTTGTTCGGTTCTTCCGATGATGTCGATGTCGTCTGCGTAAGCCAGTATCTGGCAGGACCTGTTGACGATGGTCCCTCTTGTTGCCGTGCCAGAGTCACGGATTGCTTTCCCCAACGCCAGGTTGAAGAGGAGGCAGGCCAAACCATCCCCTTGTCGGAGTCCATTAAAGATGTTGATTGGTCTGGATAGCAATCCGGCTATTTTAACTTGGCTTGTTACGTTGGTCGTGGTCAACCTACATAGTCGTGTCAATTTATTTGGGATGCCGAATTCTCTCATGGCTTTGTAAAGTTCTACCCTGGCTTTGCTATCATAGGCGGCTTTAAAGTCTATAAACAGATGGTATGTTGGGATGTTAAATTCTAGACATTTTTCTATCGCCTGCCTAAGGGTGAAAATCTGATCAGTTGTTGATTTGCCTGCAATGAAACCACACTGATAGTGTCCGATGATGGTTTTAGCGTATGGGGTTATCCGGTCTTGTAGGATAGAGGAGAGCATCTTATAGGCGGTACTCAACAACGTGATACCTCTATAATTGCTGCACGTTGTGACATCTCCCTTCTTATGTATGGGGCATATGATACCTTTTCGCCAGTCTTCTGACATTTCTTCATGCTCCCATACGTGCACTATGATATCATGAATTGCTTGACGTAAGGCTGGCCCGCCGTGGTGGAATAATTCGGTTGGTATGCCATCAGCTCCCGGGGCTTTGTTTTTCTTGTGCCGTCCTATAGCCTTCTCAACCTCTTCTATGCTTGGTGGCGGTAGCATAGGGTGTTTATCTTGAAGTAGTGGAGCCTCCACTTCTGCTGTGCACTTCCCATAGCTCCAGTATGCTTTGTGGATCGGTGATCAGATTTCCCTCTCCGTCCTTGCAGTATGTGCAGCGTGGTGGATACTGCGTCACGTTTTGGACGGATTGGTAGAACTTCCGCGCCTGGTGCGTACCTCGCTCTCGGCTGTTCTCTATTTCACAGATTAGGTTCTTCTCCCAGTCTGATTTTTTCTGTCTGTGAAGCCGTTTTTCTATACTTCTGAGCTCTTTATATTCCTCTTCGCGTGCCCGCTTTCTATGAGATTGTTGCATTGCTCGGTACGCAACATTCTTACGTTCAGTCACTAGCTTGCATTCATCATCAAACCAGTCGTTCCGATTTCTACGACTGCTGCCTAAGATGGAGTTGGCAGTACTAATGACAGTATTCTTAAGGCGTGCTCACTTCTCATTTACGCCCAGCATACTGGCTCCAGGACTTACTCTCCCTAAATCAAGTGATTCTAGAGCGAGTCCTAACGCATTACCAAAGGTGTTACTGGTGTTTTCGTTGCGTAGGGCAGCCGTGTTGATTCGAACCTGATAGGCGGATGCAATGCGTCTCCGCAAGGTAATCCGCCCTCGGAAAACCATACCAACAAGATAGTGATCCGAGTCGATATTGGCACCTCGGCACGTTCGTACCGTCATCAAGTTCGAGTAGTGGCGACGGTCTGTCAACACGTGGTCTATTTGGTTACGAGTGACTCCATCATGTGATACCCAGGTGGCTTTGTAGATATCTTTACGTGGAAACCTGGTACTCGCAACGACCATGTTTTTCGATGCTGCCAATGCTAAGACTCGAAGTCCATTGTCATTAGTGTTCTCATGCAAACTATGGGTGCCTGCGTACTGCCTGAATACCGGCTCCCGACCTATTTTTGTGTTCAAATCCCCAAGGATGATTTTGACGTCATACCTTGGGCAGGCATTGAGGGTCCTCTCCACTTGTTCGTAGTAAGTCTCTTTTTCTTCGTCTGAGGACTCCTTCGTAGGTCCGTGAACGTTAAATAGGCTGATGTTCGTAAATTTGCCTCGCACGCAAAGGGTGCATAGCCTTTCGCTTATAGCGTTAAAGTCGATGATGGTAGACTTCATTTTTTCGCTGACTAGGTGTTTTATATGACATCAGCTGTAATATAAGTCATATTCTTTCTTCTGTAAAACACCATTCCCTGTCCATCTTATTTCTTGAAGCGCTGTTATATCAGCTTTATATTTTGACAGGGCATCGGCTAGCTGCTGAGCAGCTCGAGCTCTATAGAGCGATCGTACGTTCCACAAGAAAATTCGTAAATCGTTTTGCCGTTTTGAAATCAGTCCGTTTCCGAGGGTTGTTGTCGGTCTCGTAATTCGTTTTTTTTTACGGGACAGGGAATTAACCTATCGCCAACCTTAGGAAACAGCCTGATCATATTAGCCAAACCTTTTTACAAGGCTTGTTTCTAGCGGCCGCCGCGGAGAGGCTATGATCACACTTCCACCAGTCCCGAAAAGTTACGTCACGTGCATGTTTTCGTATGCTACCTGTTATACGCCCTATTCGTCTGATGGCTGACCGCCAACGGACGGACGGCATGGCATGACGAAAAACCACTTCATAGGACTTCTCCATCATCGTTATTTGGTTTTGATTAAAACCTTAATTTTGTTTTTGACGCAAAACCCAAAACAAAACTCACTTTATCCGTAAATTATGCAGGGGTCCAGTGAAAAATTTAATGATCTATTATAAAATTTATGATTTTCCATCTTTGTATTGTCCCAAAAGTCGGTGAACATTAAATTTAATTACGACATTGAACTTAGATGGAAAAATAAAAATTTATTAATTTTAAAACTCTATGCGACTTAATTAACATCAATTACCAGCTCCATTATCTATATTCCTCAACCCAATGACCAAATGACACCCATCTGCAAACTGATGCAAACACCATATTTCGTACATTAATTTGAATTTATTAATATACGATCTGAAACTCGCGCGTTGACCTACAACAACAACAACTAGACAAGTACTACACATCGATATTATGCTGGCGCCAGCACTTACTTGTAAATGATGCAATATACAATCTGCACAATTAATATAGGTACACTCGGCGTAATTCTATAACTGAAGTAAAAAAGAAAAAAATGTATAAAAATAAAAATATTATAAACCAAAAACATACAACATATCAACATACAACATTAATATGTAAGCTCAGTAAAGTGCATATTATTTTATATAAGCATTTTATAGCGCCACTTCTTGTTATGAGTATTGTGTGCCACTGTTTTGAATGCCGCTGAGCGGCGGCCGGCGCGGCGGTGCGCGGCTGCCTCTTTGGCTTGGTCGCGCTTCCGCGCCATCAAATTTATGGGAATTTTATTAAGTGACTGTTTTAACAAATTACAATGAGATAAAAATCAATTTGTCGTGCCATGCATTTTGCCAATATTCAACTCGACCGCCAATGCTTCTGCCTCGGCCGCGCTGCCACTCTGCCATTCTGCCATTGCTGCTCTATCCCAAGAGTATCTATATGCTTGTTGGCGCGCACCACCAACAAATATTCATATCTATAATCGCCATGGTATGTATATTCTTCCTATACAAATCCATGCCACATGCCATATGCAACAATGAGGAGCAGCAAATAAGCAACAGTATAGAGCACAGCACCAGTTGAGGAAGAGTGGCAGGGACCGCGGTATTAAAGCAGGAGTGGAATATGGCCCACTCTGAGTGGAGTTATAGTTTATGCAAGTTACGGGCTCTCGGGCACCCTCACTTGCCCCGAGCCTGAACCCAACACTCCAGCAGTGCCATGAGAGCGAGCGAGAGATTTACCGGGCTTACCTGTGTTCAGAGTTTATGCCTGTGAAGCGATATCACGTAGAGGCCATGGAAATACCAAAACCAGAGGCAAAACTCGTACGAGCACCGAAACATAAGCGAAGCAGGAACAAAAATGAACAAAAACTATGTGAAAAAAAAAAACAACAAACAAAAAATAACGAATCCGAAATTGGAATCGATTTTGCATAAAATGATTGATGTACTTCGCAGTGATTGAACAGCGCCAGTTTTATTTATTCGCTGCGATGTGGTAAATTATTACTGCGGATGGTGTTGCGAATCACAACTGACTTGACTCGGCCAGACAGATGGTGTAAGTAGGTATAGCTAGGCATATGTATATGAAGGTAGATTTTTTTTTATTTGCTCTTTGGCACTATGGGACGAGTATTGGTTTCGCATAAAACAAAACAATTGAGACGCAATCAAGGAAACAACATCACCAATAATGTCAAAGGTCAACTTGTAGTGTCCCTCATTTGCCAGAAATTATACCTATTCCTACTTTGTGTTTAAAATGTTGCAACCACAGAGGCTTGTAATTGATCGGTGACGTGAAATAAGGCCCAATGAAATAAGACCAAATTTCAAATTTGGCCTTATTTCGCTTTTGAAATGGAAATAAGGCCAAATTGGCTTTATTTCCATTTCAAAAGCGAAATAAGGCCAAATTAAATTTGGAAATAAAGCCAAATTGTTTTTTTTTTTCAAAAACTCGGCCTCATATTAACAACTATAATACAATTAACAGTTTTTACAAGTGCCTTGCCATATGGCCGCATAGGTCCAGGGCTCTACCTATGAGCGTGTAAACAGGGAGATATGTAACCCTGATTGGAGTCACTATAGGGTATGAGGTTGGTGCGAGGTTGGGTGTATGCAAAGTTTCTTTCGCATAAAAAGAATCAAAGTTTCTTAAAATCAAGATTTTGTAAATGCAAAAGAAACTATGCATACACCCAACCTCGCATCCACCCCAAATCCTATAGTGACCCCAAGCAGGCGGGCAGCTTTCCTCCCCCCCCCAAACATACCTCACTGTTTACACGCTCATGGGTGGGGGTCCTGGGTTAAGAAAAAAATTTAATGTATTTAAAAAAAGTTCGCTGTATATTAAAAAAAAATCACTATTATTCCTCACTTTAATTGTGAGTATTTTCCCACTCAAAAGTGATAGAATTTCTCTCCCACTCTCATTCCCGTGGAGTAATTTCCCTGCACCAGTTTTAACAATATAGCAAAAATATAAACTTATGTCCCATGTTATTGAAAAAATATTATGGATTTATGTCCCAATATCTTTAAAATAAAAAAAATTCCAGATACCTACTTTTGGCAGTCAAAAATTGAACCTTTTTCAATAAATAAAAAACACCAAAACGAAATAAAGCCAAATTGGCCTTATTTCGTTTTCAAAACCGAAATAAAGCCAAATCGAAAATTTGGCGTTATTTCCATATCGAAAAAGAAATAAGGTCAAATTTTGTACTTTTGGCCTTATTTCGCTGGGCCTTAATTCACGTCACCTAAATGATCATCATTTCATCATCCATTACGTAGCGCGTTGGGGCATTAAGGTGGTACTTAATTTAAATCTTCAATAACCTTACTGTATTTTTTACTCCAGTCACCAATATTTATTAATTTTATGAAAAACGAAACATACAAAAAAGGAAAGCAATTCAATGTTTTTATAATAAGAAATAGAATAGCTGAAAAAAAAATTTGCACAGAATCACCATATGGTAAACCGGGACACATTTGACTTTGGGGTAGATTCATCATTGCCGTTTTTACCAAAACCCCATTATTTAAATACAGATCGCTTCCAGTTGCAAGTTTTTACGATGCTTTGTAAATACTTATCATACATTTGGGCCGTTAAAATTCTTCCACCGAGTGTACCCCAGTTTACCCTAATGCCCTTATCAACTTAACCTTAGCATGTGAGAAGTCGTATCATAATGCCCACACAACAACTGCGCCATATTTACAGAAAGCACACTTTTGCTATAAACTTTTGCTGGGCTGATGGGTTCTATAATCGTGGCTTATTCGAAAAAAATTTAATAGGTACCTACTACGACAGATTCTGAAATCAAGGACTTTTAAATAAAATTTCAAATTATAGGGTAAATAAGGACGAACTGTACACAGCTAGATCATCATATCTCATGGTCATGGCCATTTTTTTTGAGTTGTGTGGCAACTAATGAGCCAACAAAAATTTGATATTGACCAGTGATTAACGAAATACAGGGTGTGTCATGCTAACTGTATATGGAATTTGGTTATAAAAAAAAGTTTATATTTTTTGTTTGAAAAAACTAAGAGCCAAATTTTTTTTTCCTTTGTTAGAATGACAAACACTTCCGATCAAATTTTGACCAAACGCGGCAATTTTTTTGACTTCACGGCATAAATGCGGCAATAATACGGCAATTACTGAGCCAAAAAAAAATTACTTTTTCAAAAGTTGTCATGCTAAGTTTATACGGGCTGCCACCACCGATCATCAGATTCCTTCCATTAGTGGTCCTAAGTCGATGAATGTTCGATTTATTTGAGAAACAAATGCCTAAACTGGGCAAAAAACTGAAAATACAGAACGCCAGAAATTTTTATATTCCGAATACACAAAAGTAACCGCGAAAAATTTTCACAGTTTAACATTGCTTGGAAAATACGCTTATTTTGTGATTTAATTAAAAGAGTCCCCTTTTGTGTTGTCTGTTAGAATTTTGTTAGTTTCGGATTTTTTTGTAAATTTTGGAATACCTATAGATTGAGGGTTTTAGGCTTCTCGTTTTGGTTTTTATAAATTTTGGAATTTTACAATATTCGAGTATTTGTTTTTTTTTTTCATTTGGAATTTTCTTTTAAGATTCTGGGCCTTTTCGATTTCGGTATACCTACCCAGTCTTATTAATTTTGAATTGGTGTTTGAAAAAGTTTTAATACCTTTGTGTTCTTACTTTTTGAATTAATGGATGGTTTAAATGGTCAATGAATAAGATAAACTCCAGCTTTGCTTAGAAAAAAACAAAGTCCCAACTTATCCAAAAACTTTGAATATGACCGAGCACTAGAAGAGCAATGACTTGCGACTTAATAGTGCATTCAGTTTTGCTTTCACATCGATGTTGGAATTGACCGGTTGACATTTATTAACTGAAACGAAGGGTTATTTTTTTTTGTTTACAATAAAAAGAAACAAAAAGGTTTGGTTTCTCTCTCAATCTCTAGGGTCGACTGGCGTGGTATTTCATTTATTTTTTATTTGTCACAAAGCCGGCGAAAACGAGAGAATATAACAGAAAATAATAATTTATTGACTTATCATTTAAGTAATGATTTCGACTCTCACTTCTGACAATGTGTGTCTGCCAAGCATTTTAAATATTCGGTGAATGGGTCATCAAAAAAAAAAAAAAAAAAAAAAACGTCCCCCCATTCGCAACCTCCATAATAATTTTGTTAAAAATGCAAAAATTGCTTTCGATGAGCTAAATGATTTACGTCCTTGAAAATAAAATTAAAAAAAAAAAAAAAAACAACAAACAAACGAAGAATTATTTGGATATAATTGGTTTTGGTTTATATGGTCTGCTCTCAGGGTTAGTTGGACAATGGATTGAGTTATGTGCTCTGTGACATTGGGTAATAATTTATTAATTTGCGAAAATTAAAAAAAAAAAAAATTGGTGGGAGGGTATAAAATAAATACTTCTGTGAGATTTTTAAAGGTGCATTCATTTTAAAATATCCTAAATTCTTCACTAGATATTGGATGTACATAGGTAGCAAAATTTCAGTTCAGGACTAAGTACACATTTTATTAAATCCTTTAAGATTCGTTAGAGGATAATATCTCAGCTTAAGGTAGAAACTTTACTTCTTAAATGAATGCTTGAATAAATACTGAAATGAAGTCCTAAAAATAGTGTGTTTGGGGAATTGGGGCAGACGTTGAATTTTTTTTGAGATTTTTCAGCACCTTAAAAAATAAAAATTTAGCCCCTTTAAACAATTACACAAGAACTTTACACTTCTTTATATTGAAGAACACGATTTGACTTAACTTTTTATTAAATTAAGTTTAAAATTAAAACTTAAAAAAAAAAACTAATAAATATGTTTCTTCAACAGCCTTTCCAGAAAAAAAATCAACCCAGTTTCGGTCGAATGAATAATTCCATAATTAAATAAATTCCTTTATTTATAGGCACACACTACTGAAGAATGAAACGTTTTCTGGAAACATAATAATGTGACTTGAAATGTATTTTATTTGGGCGAAACAAGGTTCAGTAAATATTGGATGGTCCTAAAACGGCGTAAGGTCCACTTTATGACTGCTTTGAAACACGAAACAAAAAGGCGCTATCACAAAAGGGTCCTCAAAATAAGTGCATTGTTTCGTCCAGTGAATTTTTATTTTACTTACTTTACATTTTTGAATACCACGACCACAAATGAGTAAATTACAACAATTTTCTTTGGTTTGTATTGTTTTTTAACCCAAAATTCGAAAAAAAAAATTGAAAAAGTTAAGCATCTCTGGTATAAAGAACACTTGTACCAACAATAATGTAGTACATCGTTTTATGAAATTCAAAACAATTTCATATCATTTTGCAAAAAGATTAGAAAACAAAAATTGATTTTGCTCTTCATCATCTTTTACTTATTATTTGTATATCTTACTGTAGAAAAGCATTTACACCATGTAGCCTGATATTTCAGCTAAATTTAAATACTTTTTTTTTATAATCAGACAATAAACAAAAAAGTTACAAATTTTATAAGCGAACCATCTCGAATCCATTTGTCAGCCAACGGTACCGTTCTCCACTGGTGGCTGGTCGAGTCCGACGACCAAAGCAAACAATTTTGTTGAATTTTGATGAAACTTTTTTCAAGTTTGTGAAGCTTTTATAGCATGTACTGTAGGGTGGTCCACAATATTAATTTTGTGGTATTTCTTGGGCTTCTCTTGGAATTAAGAGTTTGTTCAGATTTCTTAAATAATATCTGAAGGTCGCAAGCATCGATTTTATAGAAAATGGGTACATTTGCGAGTTTTTAAATGTTTAAAAATATAAATAACGGGTTTTAAAAAAATGTTGTTTATATCAAAATAATCTCTGCAGAAACCGTTATAAAAAAAAAAAATTATCAGTAAAAATTGATAGTTTTTTCTATAAAATAACCCTCAAAACTAACCTTAAATATTTTTTTTTAAGAGTTTAAAATATTTTTGAATAATTGCCACAAAATTGATACTGTGGACCAAAGATACCTACATAATTTAATTGTGATGACGGTCAAAAAACTTGAACTGCAAAATCTTGCTTTTTTACAAAATATTTTTTACGTTATTCCCTGATTTTTTTAAATCAACTAAGCCACCCACGCATTAACTTTCAAAAACGTATGTGTTTTTTAAAGCTTAAAAAACCGTTGTATTTTGAATATAACTCGTATTAGACGTCTAATTTTTAATTATTATCTTTCAGTGTGCTTAGTTAGTTTTTCATAAAATTATCAACTTTATCCCCAATAACATCATTTTCAAATTTTTAAAAAATATTTGATATTGCAAAATAATTTTTAACTTGAAAAGTTGAATTTTTAGATATACCTATATATAGTATCTACCAAAGTATATATAAAGTTATATGTTATGCATTCGTACAAAAAGAAAAAAACTAAGATAACAATCAAACATGACATTACGATGATAGAGAATGATAAAAAAGTGGGTCCGACAATTCTGTCTGTCTGTCTGTCTGTATGTATCAGAGACCACAGCCTAAACGGATGGGTCGATTTACTTCAGACTTGGTATGCGGCGATTTTTGGAGACTATCCCCAGACCGTTTTTGAATTATTTTTTTTGACCAAAAATAACGGTTTTAGAAAAGCTTATTTTTCTCAAAAATGGATCCTACGATTTTGATTTAAAAAATCATATGCATTTTTTTTGGATAAGGTCTATCTTTAAATGAAAACAATTTTTTTTTTAAACCGTTATTAACGGTATGCCTGTCATAGAACCGATTTTTTAAATTCTGATTTTCTCCTTCATGACTCAATAAATTTCAAACATTTCTTTTACATGAATGCTTTTAAGTTGCCGTAATAATTTTTAGTAAAAAAAATTCCGAAAATTATTTTTTAGGTTAGTTAAAAAAAAAATTGAAATAATTTTTTTTGAAAAATCTTTTTTTCGAAAACTACTCAATATTGTTTTGCAAAATTTAGTTTTTAGATGTTGATAAATAATATCTTAAAAATGGCGTGGGTTTTTATAAAAGTACTTGCAAAATTTTATATAGAAAAAATAGTTTTTTTCTAGAAGAAATTAGATTGCATACTTCGTTTTGGGGTTAAATTCATTTAAGAAGCTGTTTTAGAGTCATGTGAAAAACGAATTTTATGATTTTTAAATTTGTTTTCTAAAACTGTAGATATTTACAAATTTTAATTAAAAAGACTTAGCATATATGAGGCTATGAGAGCAATAGTGGCGTAACCCACTTTTTTTTCCAAAATGAAGTCGAATTTAAAAGAAAAAAAGGTTGCCCTACAAAATATGCCTCCCTTTTTTAAACTCTTCCACGCTTTTCGATAAATCAAAATGTTAAAGGAAAAATTCAAAAAATGTGGAAAAAAAAACAGTTTCTATTGTTCTCATAGCCTCATATAGTAACTTTATTTATAAGAGCAAGTAGGTGCGACCCAGTCGTGCATATTATTTTGAACTCTTCCTTTGTAGGTATTTTTCTCTTTCAAGGTTCTAGATCTTTTATATATTTTCGACTAATTTTGTCTAAAAAAATAAACAGAAAAAAAACTTCAAACATAATAATGAGGACAATTCTCTACCCCACTTCTCTCCCCATCATAAAATTCCACTTCTGAAAATGTAACATATCTATCCCGATTATAAAATTAGGTAAGGTACCTATAAACTAATTAAATCAACATCTAAAAAAAATCCCATTCATATTCCGTTTGTACGGCGCGGCGGCGGCAGGCGGGGGCAGTGGCGGTGCGGTGTGCAGCAGCAAAAAAGTTCTGCGTATCTGTCTTCCTCGTTCGATGTTAAACATTGATTGTCGAATTTTACGATTTGTTTTGATATTTTTACGATTATGGTATCGTTTACACGACATAAATCGGACATAAAACTCCTCATAAACTTGCCGCCGCTGCCGCTGCCGCTGCCGCCACCGCAGACGCATGGTGATAGTAGTGGCGAAGGGAAATGTTCGTTTTATATTCCAACATCACAATTCCACCAACAACCCACGAGCAAAGTATAGACGTCACTCATCACACACACTCTCGTCTTTGAGAGAGTTTCATCATCCTGTGCAATCATTTCAATTAGAATTCCATTACGAAGCCCATAAAATGTTGCCACACTTTATGAATCCTCACTGAATAGTATGGAATGGGAGATGGAAGATGGGAATGGGATGGATGGCTGATGGAGTTGAATTCAATTCACGATTGACGATATCATAACGGGAATGTGTGCCACTAAAAATTCATTCACATAAAATAGTAATGACATTGATATAGGCAAAGAGAGTATTATGGGATGGGAAATTGGGATGTTGAATGTGGGGAGAAGGAGTTCATATATTTTTTATTTTATAGAGATTTTTTATTTCTTTAATAAAATTAATTGAGTTATTAATTTTGATATAGAATGTGGCAGGTAATATGGTTAAAAAAGGAAACAATAAATAGGGTTCGTGTGTTGCCATGTCTGTCGTAATTTTCGACACACCGTGATTTGAGAAGCTGACATCCATATGGTTGTTCTTTTTGGAAGCTGGAATGCTATTTCTGTAGCCTCCTCAGAGTATCGTCTTTGGTCTAATTAGTTTCCGAAGAATAATAATAATGAAACACATAATTTCTGTCGGCCCAGCATGGGACACCTATACTTGATGAATATTTTGTAAAAGTATTTATTGTCTTAGGTAGAAATTTGCATATAGAAAACTGTTTCAATATTGCTTTGTTTATTTTTGTCCTTAGACTTCCATATTTAAATTGAAGTGCATTTTTAATTTATGTATGACGGAAGGACGAACTAGGTAATATTTTGGTATTGTATTTGGATATTTATGATTTATGATTTCTAGTTTGGTGGCTGTGAAATAATTTTTGGAAGCGTGCAATCCACGCTGTTGGACGTCGGACAGAGTTACGCAAAAAATAAATAACAAGACCATAAAAATGACACATCCAAATGCTACTTTTCAGGTAGGTAATTGCAAGGCAATCATCTAATGTTGAGATAGTATATCAAGAAAAAATTATCAAATTTTTCATTAAATCTTGTAATTTTAACGCATTCGTGAAAAACATATTTTTACTCAACGACCTCTGTGGCACTGTTTATTAAAATAATTGCCAAATATTTTATGCAGAATTATAAACTAATATTTTATCTAATAGAATCTGTTCAATTTGTTTAAATCGTGATATTAAAACTTAGGTTACAGATTTCAATATCGAATGAAATCAACTTTTTATGTGTTTTTTTTTTTAATTTTTCTCTCTAAAATATGTAAATAGGTATTTTTATGACTAAAAATATTTATTACCTATCAAAAATACTTGTACCAACAATATTGTAGAACATCATTTTATAAAATTCATACAAATTTCATATCATATTGCAAAAACAATAAGACAACAAAAAATGATTTTGCTGTTAATCACCTTTTACTCATTATTTTTATATGTAACTGTATACAAAAAATTTTTCATCTAAATTTAGACACCTCAATCTTTAAAATCCGATAAGAAACAACAAGATTACAAATTTTATAAGCGAACCATCTCCAATCCATTTGTGAGTCAACGCTACCGTTCTCCACTGGTGGCTGGTCGAGTCCGACGACCAAAGAAGACAATTTTGTTGAATTTTGTTGAATTTCGGATAAAACTCTTTTCAAGTTTGTGAAGCTTTTATAGCATGTAAAGTTATGTGTGATATATCAAATTAAAGGAAATTTGATCCTGATAATAAAGTTGAATCATAGTTCTATGAGGCTTATGTAAATAGTAATTAAGCACCGCGTAAACAAAACTCTTTTTACCGTTATGTCGGTTCACAGACTACAGAAAAATGTCAAAGCTTATATAAAAATGCATTTACCTAATATCTAATGGCTGTGTAAATTTCAAGTTTAAAAATGTAAACATAGAAAGATAAACATAAAATACAAAAATACGGTCAAAAAAATTGGACTGAAAAATCTTGTTTTTACTATTATTCATTGAAAAAAATGTTTAAAAATCTAATTTTTTCACACGTTTATAGACAACACCTAAGCCTAAGCCGTTTTGACGAATTTATTTTCCCGTTCTTCCCTGATTCTTAAAATCAATTTAACCACCCACATAAACTTTTAAAAACGTATTTGTTTTTTTAAAGCTCAAAAAAAAAACGTTATGGAGCATTTTAAATATAATCCGTATGAAACGCCTAATTTTTTTTTTTATTATCTTTCAATGTGCATAATTAGTTTTTCAAAAAAAAATATCAACTTTATCCATAATGACATCATTTTCAAATGTATAAAAAAATATTTCATATTGGAAAATAATTTTTAACTTGAAAAGTTGAGTTTTTAGAATTTTTTTTGATGAAAACTCATCATTATATTAATTTATCTATTCAATTAATTTTTTTTTTTAGAAGGGGACAAGGAAGATACTCTAGGGATGAGAAATGGAACTTTCAGAGACAGGAGATTAAAATAGTCAAAGAATTTAAGTACTTGGGAGTGACCATAAGAAGTAATCTGTGCATGAAAAAACACGTCAAAGCTAAACTTCAAGAAGCCAAAGCTGCACTTTGTATTTCATGGAAAAATTGCGTCGCAAACAAAGCTATACATCACTCTACTAAGTATAGACTCTTTCAAGCAGTAGCCAAATCGATTATGCTTTACTCGGCGCAGGTGTGGGGCTATAAAGAATACGCGGATGTTGAAAAATCTCTTCGGTTCTTCTTGAAGCGAGTTTTCTCTCTTCCTGCAACAACCCCAAACTACATGCTTCATATTGAAACGGGCCTACCTCCAATGTTTATTGACACCCTTAAAGTTCATTTCGATTATGTGCTCAAAATACTAAAAATGGGCTCCGCAAGACTGATTAAGAGAGTCTTAGAATATCTGATTTCAAACCAACTAAACTGTGTCGGCGTCTGGTTTGATATTTCTAGCTCCTTGGATGAAACACTTGAACTAAATTTGGAGGATCATTTAGCTTTAAAACAAACTTTTTATCAGTTGTTGACCAAATTAGATGAAAAAATCCATCAAAGTTTCATCAACAAAGCCAAAGCATCACAATATAGAGAATATTACAGCAACCTGCAGCTTGACCTAGGTCCTCAAAATTACTTTAGTGATAAGAATCCCACAGAGATGATATCACTCATACTACGAGCAAGAGGGGAAATTGTGCCTCTTAACTTCTTACCACATAGACCAGACCTGCCTATCGAATGTGAAATCTGCAACATGAGCACTAGAGAAAACGTGCCTCACTTTCTAGGATCATGTCCGATTCTTCAAGAAATTAGACGAGGTATTTTTGGAAAAAACCAGCTGACTCCAGACGAAGTGATACAAATACTAAATGGCGCAAAAAGTTGGGAAAAATTGTACAAATTTGTTCGTTTGGCACTAAGCTATAGAAAGAGAATCGTAACAGAAAGATAGATCAAAACTATCTTTTCGTTTAATAAAATCTATGTTTTCGTTTAATAGTTGAACAAAAAAAAAAAAAAAAAAAAACACATTGTATAAAATTTAAATTAACTGTTATTTTATTATATTTTATTTTATTATATCAATCTGACCGACGGTTTTATGCCAGGTCTTACCCGACTTGTAATCAAACATTGTAATTTAAAATTTTGTGTACTGAATAAAGTCAATCTAATCTAATCTAATCTAAATCTATTCAATTAAATTTATTTCGTAATTCTAACCCTTAGGTATACTTTTTGAGATGTACAAAAAGTTTTTTTTTTTTTCTTTTCCCCCATTTTACCCTAACTTGCGGGTGGGATTTCTAAAAATTCCGCCGTATCAAAACATAACATTATACCACCTAACTTTTGGTGTATTTAGTTTTTTCCTATCAATTATAGTGCAGAAAATGAAGCAATTAGAATATCAAAAACAATGTCTGACTTCTGTAATTTAATATATTTATTGTGTTTTACACAAAATGAAAAATAAAATAAAAACAAACAAACCCAGTATAAAATGTAAGTGTGTGTTTACTTTTTGCTTACTTATAGTGTCTGTGTGGAAAAAACCAGTAATAATGGGCTGAAAAAATAAATCTATGTGTTATTACTGGTTTAATATTTTTATAAATGCCGGTAAAGAAATATTTATAACTTCAAAAATATGTAGAACTAAAACAAGCTACCCTAATGCCACATAAAGCATTGTGATGCTCAAAAGTAGATAACCAAAATTAATCAAAACACAAGTCAACATCTATTCTATAATGCTTCTTACATTTTCCAGATGCATTTCCAATTTTATAAAATTTTTCACTTTCCTATAATAATCAAAAGAGATGAAAGATAAAGGAGTATAGAATAATTATTAACTATATTGTATTGGTATGACATAAACATTTTGTACGTGTGTCCAAGAACTACCTACATTATTGTGAACGAATTGTTTTCGAAAGTCATTAAGGCAATTTTGGGTTAGAATTTCATAAGTTTTGTAGGCAGGGAGCAAATTTGTCAACTAAGTCACGTGCGGTGGGCAACGGAGTATAGAATGGTTTCAAATTTAGCATGAATCCGCCCCCGATATTGTTTTATATATCTAGCCAACACCAAAGGATATATAACCTTAGGGTGCACACGTTATATAGAAGCATTCTCTACGGTAGTGGGATATTATGCTACGCATCCTAGAGAGATAGATGTCTTCAATGGGATATCAGTTGACACGTTATCCAATATGGGACGGGATGTTCTCATATCGAGAAGGGAATACTATGCATATATACCGGCTATATGTATTTACGGAGTAGATATGTTATGTATGCCCAAAGATAAAAACCTCCATGGGTGATATATTACCAAATTAGGGACTGTTTTTGAAAGTGCTTCGGCTGCCATGTGGAAATGATATATTTATGGTTTTATTTTTGGGTATAAATTTGTTACCCTTGTTGTTTGCATTAATGTTGTTGTTGTTGTTGTTTTTTGGGGTATAAATAAACTATAAAGGTACCCTAAATCTTAAAGTGAGTTTTAAAAATGGGTCATTCTTATAGTCATATGGTAGGTGTGATGATGGAAACACTTTCAAAATAAACTTAAAATAAAACTCGTTAAGGGTTATAATAAATTATTTTTCATCAAACTCATTTTCAAAAGTGAAAGTATCTATATTCAAAGAGGGGGACCACAATCGATGTAGTAGTTTAGATTTGTTTTCTCCAGGAGGTATATTATATCCGATGAGTCAGATTATTTAAGAACTTCAGTTATTTCGGAAACTACTAGTTCATAATAATTTATTATTGGAATTTCTTTTGTTTTATCTATAAGGTAGATAAAATCATTTTAAAACCGTTTTCTCTTTCTTGAATGTGTTCTTGTGGTTCGTTGGAATGTTTTGAAAACTTATTTAAACTTTTTATCATATGGATTTAGCATTTAGGTAGAAAAAAATAATTTACTTATAAAAAATTACATAAATATTATTCACTAAAGATAGGACACACGCGGATCCAGGGGGGGGGGGGGGCGCAGGGGCACGTGCCGTGGACGATTTGCCATGTCTTCCTGAAATATTGCAAAAAATTAATGATCAAGATCAAGGAAGGTGCCAATATCAATTCGGATCACTATCTTGTTGGTATGGTTTTCCGAGGGCGGATTGCCTTGCGGAGACGCATTGCATCCGCCGATCAGGTTCGAATCAACACGGCTGCCCTACGCAATGAAAACACCAGTAACACCTTTGTTAGGACTCGCCCTAGAATCACTTGATTTAGGGAGAGTAAGTCCTGGAGCCAGTATGCTGGGCGTAAATGAGAAGTGAGCACGCCTTAAGAATACTGTCATTAGTACTGCCAACTCCATCTTAGGCAGCAGTCGTAGAAATCGGAACGACTGGTTTGATGATGAATGCAAGCTAGCGACTGAACGTAAGAATCTTGCGTACACGCAAAGAGGAATATAAAGAGCTCAGAAGAATAGAAAAACGGCTTCACAACAGAAAAAATCAGCCTGGGAGAAGAACCTAATCTGTGAAATAGAGAACAACCGAGAGCGAGGTCCGCACCAGGCGCGGAACTTCTACCAATCCGTCCGAAACATGACATACACATACTGCAAGGACGGAGGGGGAAATCTGATCAATGATCCACAAAGCATACTGGAGCGATGGGAAGTGTACTTTAATGAATTGCTAAATGGTCAGCTCACAGCAGAAGTGGAGGCTCCACTACTTCAAGATGAACACCCTATGCTACCGCCACCAAGCATAGAAGACGTTGAGAAGGCTATAGGACGGCACAAGAAAAACAAAGCCCCGGGAGCCGATGGCATACCAGCCGAATTATTCCACCACGGCGGCGGCGTCTAGAATTTAACATCCCAACATACCATCTGTTTATAGACTTTAAAGCCGCCTATGATAGCATAGCCAGGGCATAACTTCACAAAGCCATGAGAGAATTCGGCATCCCAAATAAATTGACACGACTATGTAGGTTGACCATGACCAACGTAACAAGCCAAGTTAAAATAGCCGGATTGCTATCCAGACAGATCAATATCTTTAATGGACTGCGACAAGGGGATGGTTTGGCCTGTCTCCTCTTCAACTTGGCGTTGGAGAAAGCAATCCGTGACTCTGGCACGGCAACAAGAGGGATCATTGTCAACAGGTCCAGCCAGATACTGGCTTACGCAGACGACATCGACATCATCGGAAGAACCGAACAATCTGTACACGATTCCTTCATCCAGATCGAGCAGGCGGCACAAAAGTCGAATGCGAGAAGAACAGTTGGTCAAACAATAAAGGTAGCGGACCACGAATTTGAAGTAGTGCAATCCTATAAATACAGAAGCAGCCGATAACAACATAGAAGAAGAAATACACGGGCGGCTTCTCAAGTCCAACAGAGCCTACTACAGTCTGTCAAAGCTATTCAAATCCAGAAATCTAACCATAACTTCAAAACTGCTGCTGTACAGGACCATGGTCCTGTCAGTACTCATGTATGGATCGGAGACTTGGGTGCTTAGCAAAAGGCACTGTGACCTCTTAGCCGCGTTCGAGAGAAAAGTCTTACGGAGAATTGTTGGCCCCATATGTGAGGAAGGACGATTCCGGAGACGGTACAATCATGAGTTGTACGCAATCTACCTTGAAGCAGACATAGTGACAAAAATTAAGCTCGGTAGACTCTAGTGGGCAGGGCACCTAGCTCGTATGAGCGAAGAGGAACCTGCTCGGAAAGTCTTTTGTGATACATTCTATGGTAGACGGCAGCGTGGTAGACCATGCTTGCGCTGGAGAGATGGTGTAGACCAGGACGCCCGAAGGCTTGGGGTGCACAACTGGATGGCGTCGGCTCGACACCGGGATAGGTGGAGGGACTTGTTGAAAGAGGCCAGGACCGGGACCCCTGTTGTCAAGCCGATTATGATGATGAAGATCAAGGAAACAGAAGAAGAGCTACACCTCCATTTTCGTTGCTCCAGTCTATAATGTCGTCGGAGTTTCGCATAAGCTTCGTAATCCTCTCTGATATTTTAGGAATCACGCTGCCCTTATCCGGATCATTACAAGCCATTGAAATCGATATACTTTCCGCAGTTCAGCTTATTAATACGACCACAGCAAGTCTGCAGAGGCAACTTGAAACTAGTACGGACACATTCTATAAACATTTTGATCAGGCTGAGGCCATGGCAAATGAAATTGGTGCAGTAATCACGGTCCGCAGAATCATCGGCCGTCAAACAAATTGGCCGAAAGTATAGACTCAGCCCAGTTGAAGAATATTACCGACTTTTAGTATATATGTATTAATTTTCTGGATTATATGTTAAGTGGAATGTCATTCAGGTTCCCTGGCGCTCCCATGCAAAGAATCGGGCAGTTGCAAAAGTTGCTGTCCCACAACTTTAGCGACGAAGATGTAAGGGATGTTTTGCAGGGCGCTGAAGCATATAAAAAAGACCTCCCTTGTTTTTTTAGCTTTAAAGGGAGAGCTAAAAATTTGGCAACAGATGAGAGAAAATATCCCCGTATCCCCAGCAGATGCCTACAAATGAGCAACGGTGCTGCCAAATATTAGAACTCTTTGTCAAGTGCTGTGCACGTTTCCAGTGACTACTAGCACTGTTAAGCGATCTTTCTCTACCTTACGTCGATTAAAAACATTTCTTCGCAACAGGATGACAGAAGAGCATGAATTGGCTTTAATGCATATCCATCAAGACCTTGCGGCCAAAATGGAAGCAAATGAAGTGTTGGGCATCTTTGGCAGGAAATATAAAAGAAAACTGTCTTTGATAAACATTTAATTTTACTATTGGACCTTCCTATACATAAACTTGACTTGAAGTATGATACTCCACTTTATTTCTAACTGTTATTACTGATTTTTTTGCTAATCCGCCCCTTGTTGAAATATCTTCTTCACTATCATCATTGAAAATTAGCAGCAAACAAAGTTTAACTATTGGGCGCTTCAGTGTTGTTGATTGCGTCTTCACTGTGACGACTCTAATAAGTCCGTCAGCTCTATAGGATGTGTTGAAATAACTCGTGCTAGAGGCGAGTTACTGTGGGGCAATCGCTAATCCACAACAAGTACAAGAGCTCCTTCTTTGTTTTTTTATTTTTTTGTATTTTTGATGCCACTTTCCAATGTCTTGACACCTTTGAAGATATTCGCTTGCCCATCTCTGCCAAAATTTTTCTAGCATTTTTCGGAGCTGTTGATAACTAGAAAGTCTTGATGTAGGTAGTTGTAATTAATGATGGTTCAGGAACTGTTGTTAAAGCGTCTTCCAAGATGAAGTGACCTGGGGTAGATAAGTGCTTCAAGGTCGGTTGGATCATTCGAAACAGAGGAAATGGGGCGGGAGTTCAAAACAGCTAGATGTGAAACTTGGCTGACTTAAAGGCTGCTTCCCATTTGCCCCCAAAGTGGGGCACTGATGGAGGATTGAACGACCATTTTGTACCATTATTTTCAAGTGTATCTATTAAAGATTTAATATTATTAGAAGCAGAATTAAATAACTTACGCAGTTCCACATCAGCACCGAAAAAGTTAGTTCCGCAGTCACTTCTCAGTGTTGGGCAAATACCTCTTCCACCAGTGAATCGCTTAAAAGCCGCAATACATCCTTCTGTACTGTAGAGTAATCTGTGGCAAGTTCAAGATGAACAGCAGTTGTTGAAAAGTACAAAAATACCACGAGATATCCCTTGTAACTTTTTGCTCCTCGTCCACTCCCGGTTTTTAATGTGAATAGCCCGGCATAATCTACTCCCGAATGTAAAATGATCGTCATGGAATTGTTCGATTTATAGGAAGCTAGCCCATTAGTTGCTTAGGAGTTGTAGATCCGTACCTTGCGCAAACTATACAGCGATTGATAAAACTGAAAACTGCATTGCGACCTCCGATGATCCAGTTATTTCTTCTTAGTGTGGCGAGCATTAATTGAACTCCGCCGTGAAGTGTTGACTCATGCGTGTAGTCAGGAACCAGCTTTGTTAATTAAGACTCGATCTTTTTTATTTTCTTGAATATTTTCTCGGATATAAATGAAATGCCTGCACCAGGCTGTTATTTGCAAGAGTCTCATCAGCGATGAATACTTACTTAAAAGATCGCAATTAGTATCGATAGTCTTTCGTTTAGTAAAAGCTACTAGTTACTGACGTTCCTCCAGATCTGCGTTCTTATCTAAATTGAGCGATGGCCAATAGCATGCGCTAAGTTTCAGCCAACTGAGTCCAGACCACCAAATCGATTTATCAGATAACTTGGGAGGTGATAAGCCACTTGACGCATAATCAGCTGGGTGGTCCTCATCTGGCAAATGATGCCAATGTGTCCCAGGAAGCTTTTCTTGTATTTTGCAGGCACGTTTGCATACAAAATCTATTGGGTTGACGTTTTATCCAAAAAATGGCCGGAGGTATTGGTATCAATCCAAAGATGAATAGTTGATATCTCTCTACATGACGGGTAAGAAGCAACGCCGCTGCGGCTAGCTCCAGGCGTGGAGTTGTAACACGAACAGTTCTAGATCTAATGCCAGACTTACTTGATTTTTGAATGGGAACCACCTTGGTCTTGGATGGTAGAATTGTGATTTGAATGTCGTCTATGGTTCTTGAAACACGAAGATAAATAACCGAACCCAGTGCTGCATATGAGAGGCGTCAGCAAAGCCATATATTTCCAAGCCACCTTAGGCACCTGATCTAGTAGGAGATCTATTTGGCCGATAATATTTGGCTGATAATATTGAGAATCTGCAAGTTGCAGGCCTCTGAGATGAGACTAATTGTTGACAGCCACCATTGTTGAAGGAAGAAGATAGTTGTTGGTTAATGGTAAAAACACATGATTCAATATCCAAGGTGACCTTTCCATTTGCTTTGTGTGAAGATAATGCGTCTGCTCCTAAACCCGTTATAGTCCAAGTGATAGTCCAAGAATTTGGGTTATTTTTTCTGAAATTATTATCATATAAAATGATTCCCGATGCAAAGAGAACACGATTGAGGAGAGCTGCGCATAGCAACGTGATCCGATTTTGCCTTGAATAACTGATTTTTACTTGCTGCTTGCTTTTTTTATGTCTTGTTGTTTGGGATTAACTCGTTCAAAAGCCTGCAGAGAACAATTGCGAGTTTGTAGAAATAATTTAAATTCTTTCCAAGAAGAAGTTTCTGATTGAGAACCTAAATGTTTTTGTCACTCTTTAATGGATGCAGAATCTAGTTTCTGAGAAACTAAAAACACTAGAATCTCATCCCAATGGTGGACTATGTAACCAAGAGCTTCTAAAGAACCTACTGCTTGATTGATTGTGTTCATTAAAAGATCAAGATCTTCTGAACTTTCTTGAGCAACTGATTTTTCAGCAAAGAGTAGATCTAAAGCTGAATCAACCAAAAGTCGCTTGTTGTGGTAGTGCTCTAGAAAATCATTCCATGCAACCTTGAAGTAAGCTGCTGTGAGGGAAATAGTATGCAAACGGAAGCTGCTTTACCACCAGCGAGATAGGTTTTTAAAGGTTGTAATTTCTTAAAACATGTCAAAAATTTAAGGGTCCTTTTCTTAGATGTGCAGGCGTCTTTGAAAGGAGCCCAATCCAAAAGCTCTTCACTAAACATAAGATTCATTATTGGCAAACGAACTTGTGATGTGGACGCCGAGCATGGGGATCGAACCATGGAGACATCAGATAATGCTGCGCCATTAATGGAAGGTTTCGGCATGATTTCCTCTAACAGCAACATCACTTTCTCCATTGAATCTAGATATTTTTCTTCACATTCCATGGATGCCTTTTCTTTGGTTCCTAGTAATATTCTGCCTTCTTATTAGCAGCCTTTAGTAATGATTTAAGAGTTCTCAACGAATTAAGGTTATCCTTGTATTCATCCCAGTTCTTAGAACGAGCTTTAATGTGGGATTCAATACGCTGACTGGTGATTTTTTCGCTGTCATTCAATTTAGCAAGAGAATTTTCAATCAACTCGCTTTTTATGTATTTTTTTCTTAATTTTTTTTAAGGGGTGTAAGCTTGGTTTATACCGTCCCGGGTGCCACTACCTCAAAGTCCGCCCCTGCCATTATTAACTGCGATTTCAAATTTAATTCAATTCTTTGGGAATGAGTTTAGAGTTTCAATGAACATTAATCCAGAAGTTTCATTTTTAATTTGTTTATTTTTTTGACAAACTCAAATTTAAGCAATCTATGCTCTTCTGCAACATCCAACCAAAGAGGCCTAAAAATTTGTCGTTTTTAGTCCATTCATATATCTTCGTTTGGAGTTTTTGTTTTTGCAATGCAGAAATGCAGATACATATCCCAACATCCTAGGATACGAATCTAGAATGTCCTGATGGAATCTCAATTCCACGGCTCACTGTTAATTTGAATTCTATCACCGAACTTTGTATTTAATCCTTTTTTTGCTGCAATTCTCTTGTGTCCTTCTGATGATGCTGGATATATGTACGTGAAAACAACATGTCCCCCATACTTTTTGCCTGTGATGGTGCAAGTCTATTGCAACTGCAAAGGATATTCTACATATAAATTTGCACAAACAACTCACACATGCTAACTTACCATACAGAGAAGGCTATAACTATGTCGATATACTGAATACCTAGGCATATGATGCTCTATAGCTGGAGGAGACATTATTGCATTCCGAACATTTCGAATGCCACATCTGTGACATCATCCGCATACGAAATACTGATGCACTGCACAGCACATACGAGTAAAGTCAGAATGTGACTGACTATAACCAACTGGCTCTATGGTCAGAAGTTTGAATATTCTGCATTTGGTGCATCTTTTCCTGATGATACCATGGAACCCGCAAGGCAGTTTGCATACAAAATCCTCTTCTATACAATGTCGATGATGATGGTGGGTCCTCGGTCCTGGGTCCTGGGTCGGTCACAATGTGCCCGAACCAGCTATACCAGCACCAGGCCACTCAAAACTCACTTTGCATCCTTATACCATTGCCACACTCTCTATATATCTGTTCGTCCGTCCTAGTGTCGCTGCCGCTGCCGCCATCCACACTGAAGAGCCGAAACTAAGGATATATGTATCTACATGTGCATACGCAAATGCAGCCATGATTTATGATCTGAAACAATATTGAGCGTACGAAAATTTATGGAGTGCTCTGTAAAAAATATTATTTTGTCAGTTTTTCCCGTGTCTGTCCAAAATACAAAAAAAAAAAAACAAAAAAACAAAAAAACTGAATAAAAGATACAAAAAAAGTTGACAAAAAAAAAAGTATCCTGCAGGCCATCGCGGGCCTTATATTTTTTGTTGTCCTTGTTTCTTTTGTTTTTACACATTTTTTGTTGATGTTCTTGAATTTCTTTTGAGAGCGGGCGGACTGCGAGGGTATATTCATCGGATTTTAGTTTTTTTTTTCCATTTGCCTCCAAGTTATCCAACCTACATGATTATGGGTAGAGATATATTGATTGAAGAAAAGATGAATGGATTGGATACAAGTTAAGTCTGTTGTATATTCCTCATATCACTTGGTTTGAAGCAGGCGTTTTTTTTCTCAAGTTTTTTTTGTATTTTTTTTTATTTTTTTTAACGGACTGTCGAGCTCTGCGAGGTTCTTTGCGAACTCAAGTATCTAAATCTCCGCTATATAAGTTGGGTATATAGAGGATGTCAAAAAAGCGTTATGTCTTATTTGTGCGAGCAGAATTCTTTCTTTCTGATTTAGCTTTTGGAAGATTTATGAGAGAATTTTTTCTTATTGATGTTTTTATTTCGTTCAGGGAATTTATTATCGCCAAATGTGGAGAGATAAGATGTAGTTAGACATAACGTCTGAGCTTGCGTGAAGTTGAAGGGTATTTGGTAAGTGAACAAAAAAAAAAAAAAAATAACAAAAAAATCAAATTTGGCAGAAAGAATGTGTTAATTTTATAATTTTTGTAACAATTGCAGATTAAAATTATGATCTCATGTAGGTATTATGGAGCTTAATATTTCTCGTTATTATTATGAATTAAATTAAACCCTCCTTTACATTATGAGGTCCATTTGTACCCGGAGCATGTTTTGAACACTTAACTAATAACTTTAGATATATTACATTATTGTTTCTTATTTTTTTCGGTTTAATACTCAGAGAACAAAATTAATTCATTTATTATGTTTTAATGATAATTATAATTAGAATTTTACAAAATTTTCTGCGATTTTCTTACTCGAAATAATCTATAAAACTGGCATGGTATCCATTTGGAACCCACCACTGATTTTATAATAAAAAAGGTGTGTGTACGAGCATATATTAATTTTGTTGTACATATTTTTTTTTTTGAAAATTTCAAATTTTTCATTAAATTTTGTAATTTTAACGCATTCATTAAAAACATATTTTCACTTAACTAGCTCTTTGGCAATGTTCAATAAAATAACTGTCCAATATTTTTATGTAGAATTATAGACCAACATTTTATCTAATAGAATCTGTTCTATTTGTTAAAATCCTGCAACTAAAACTGATGTTGAAGATTTTAATATCCAATGAAATCAACTTTGTAAAGGGTTTTCCAATAAGAGGTGTTATTTTGAATAGCCTGCTATTTCGGTAGCTGTCACTTTTGAAGCTGTCATTTTTTGACATTTGACAAGTAGAAACTACGTTATTAATAAAAATGGAACGATACACGCTTCAACAACGCATTGAAATTATTAAAATTCACTATAAAAATGGTGAAAATTTGGCAGAGACGGTTCGTAAAACTAAAACATTTTTGGGTCGTCGTGAAGCACCTTGTCGGACCGCAATACAGAAATTGGTGGACAAATTCGAGCTGTTGGGACAAGTTAGTGATGTGAAGAATAAAACCCGTGCACGTCGCTCAAGAAAAACTGAGAATATTGCTGTTGTAGCCCAAAGTGTTGAAGAAAACCCAGGTTTGTCCATTGCTCGTCGTTCTTTGGAATTAGGCATTCCACAAACGTCATTACACCGTATTTTGCATAAAGACTTGGGTCTTAAGGCTTATAAAGTTCAGTTAACACAAGAACTCAAGCCGGCTGATCATCAACAACGTCGTGTCTTTGCTGATTGGGTCCTTGAAAATGAAAATTAACCGGAATTTCATGGAAAAATCATCTTGACTGATGAGGCCCATTTCCACCTCGGAGGCTACGTCAACAAGCAAAACTGTCGCATCTGGGGCTCGGAAAACCCAAGAGTTATTGTTGAAAAGCCTCTCCATCCTCAACGCGTGACTGTTTGGTGCGGTTTATGGTCCCGCGGGGTCATTGGACCTTACTTTTTCGAAAATGAGGCTGGAGCAACAGTTACGGTCAATGGATTGCGCTATCGAGAGATGATTAATGATTATTTATGGCCTGAATTGGATGGTATTGATCTGGACAACGTTTACTTTCAACAAGACGGCGCTACGTGCCACACAAGCGAAACCATCGATCTTTTACGGGAAAAGTTTCCGGACCGTGTTATCTCTCGAAGAGGTGATCACAATTGGCCACCGAGATCTTGTGATTTAAAACCTTACGACTTCTTCCTTTGGGGCCACGTGAAAGATAAGGTCTACGCCAACAGCCCAGCGTCGATTCAAGACCTCAAAGATGAAATTCGTGAGGCTATCGAGGACATAGGGCAGCCACTTTGCGATTTGGTTATGAAAAATTTCATGAAAAGGATATGGTCCTGTAAGCGTGGTCTTGGCGGCCATTTGGCTGATGTTGTGTTCCATTATTAACGGCATACCTTCCTCTTTATAATGAAATAAACATCCGATCATTGATCTCCATTCATCATTCTTTGAATATCAAAATAACACCTCTTATTATTATTTATAAGTGAGTAAACAGTAACAAAACACTTACATTTTATACTGGGTTTATTTTTTTTTCCACACAATAAATTTATTTAATTATAATAGTCAGCCATTGTTATTGATATTCTGACTGATTCATTTTCTAATTTATAAGAATAAGTGATAGGAAAAAACTAAATATTCCAAAAGATAGGTGGTATAATGTAAGGTTCTGATACAAAGGGATTTTTCGAAATTCCACCAGCAAGTTAGGGTAAAATGGGGCAAAAGACAAAACAAAACTTTTTGTATATCTCGAAAAGTATAAGGAATTATGAAATAAATTTAATGTGTTTTCATGAAAAAAAAATTTCTAAAAATTCAACTATTCTAGTTAAAAATTATTTTCCAATATCAAATATTTTTTAGACATTTGAAAATGATGATATTATGGATAAAGTTGATAATTTCTTGGAAAACTAATTATGCACATTGAAAGATAATAAAACAAAAAATTAGGAATCTAATACGGATAATATTTAAAATGCTCTATAACGGTTTTTTGAGCTTTAAAAAACAAATATTTTTTTGAAAAATTATGTTGGTAATTTAATTGATTTTAAAAATCAGGGAATAACGAGAAAAATATTTTGTTAAAATAACTTCTAGGCTTATGTATTGTCTATAAGCGTGTGAATAAATTAGACTTTTAAACATGTTTTTTAATGAATAACAGTGAAATCAAGATTTTTCAGTCCAAGTTTTTTGACCGTTTCCAACTGTATTTTATTTTTATCTTTTTTATTTTTACATTTGCAAACTTGAAATTTACAAAGCCATTAGATATTGGGTAATTGCATTTTCGTAAAAAACTTCCATAATTTTTTGTAGTCTGCTAGCCAACATAACGGCAAAAAGAGCTTTGTTTACTCGGTGCTTATTTACTATTTACATAACCCTCACAAAACTATGATTCAACTTTATTGAGCGTCGAGATCAAATAACCTTTAATTTAATATATCACGCATAACTGTACATTATATAAAATCCTTCACAAACTTGAAAACAGTTTCATCAAAATTCCACAAAAATCAACAAAATTGTCTTTTTTGATTGTCGGACTCGACCAGCCAAAAGTGACTTACAAATGGATTCGAGATGGTTCGCTTATAAAATATGTTACTTTTTTGTTTATTGTCGGAAGAATGACATGTTTAAATTTTACTGAAATATCAGGCTACAACATGGTGTAATTTTTTTAAAACAGTAACTTAAAAATAATGAGTAAAAAGTGATTAAGACCAAAATTAATTTTTGTTTTCTTATTCTTTTTGCAATATGGTATAAAATTTTTAAACACATTTACAGATTTTAGAGAGAATAATTAAAAAAAAACAAAAACACATAAAGGGTTTTCCAATAAGAGGTGCTATTTTGATATTCAAAGAATGATGAATGGAGATAAATGATCGGATGTTTATTTCATTATAAAGAGGAAGGTATGCCGTTAATAATGGAACACAACATCAGCCAAATGGCCGCCAAGACCACGCTTACAGGACCATATCCTTTTCATGAAATTTTCCATAACCAAATCGCAAAGTGGCTGCCCTATGTCCTCGATAGCCTCACGAATTTCATCTTTGAGGTCTTGAATCGACGCTGGGCTTTTGGCGTAGACCTTATCTTTCACGTGGCCTCAAAGGAAGAAGTCGCAAGATGTTAAATCACAAGATCTCGGTGGCCAATTGTGATCACCTCTTCGAGAGATAACACGGTCCGGAAACTTTTCCCGTAAAAGATCGATGGTTTCATTGCTTGTGTGGCACGTAGCGCCGTCTTGTTGAAAGTAAACATTGTCCAGATCAATACCATCCAATTCAGGCCATAAAAAATCATTAATCATATCTCGATAGCGCAATACATTGACCGTAACTGTTGCTCCAGCCTCATTTTCGAAAAAGTATGGTCCAATGACCCCGCGGGACCATAAACCGCACCAAACAGTCACGCGTTGAGGATGGAGAGGCTTTTCAACAATAACTCTTGGGTTTTCCGAGCCCCAGATGCGACAGTTTTGCTTGTTGACGTAGCCTCCGAGGTGGAAATGGGCCTCATCAGTCAAGATGATTTTTCGATGAAATTCCGGTTCATTTTCATGCATTTCAAGGACCCAATCAGCAAAGACACGACGTTGTTGATGATCAGCCGGCTTGAGTTCTTGTGTTAACTGAACTTTATAAGCCTTAAGACCCAAGTCTTTATGCAAAATACGGTGTAATGACGTTTGTGGAATGCCTAATTCCAAAGAACGACGAGGAATGGACAAACCTGGGTTTTCTTCAACACTTTGGGCTACAACAGCAATATTCTCAGTTACTAACTTGTCCCAACAGCTCGAATTTGTCCACCAATTTCTGTATTGCGGTCCGACAAGGTGCTTCACGACGACCCAAAAATGTTTTAGTTTTACGAACCGTCTCTGCCAAATTTTCACCATTTTTATAGTGAATTTTAATAATTTCAATGCGTTGTTGAAGCGTGTATCGTTCCATTTTTATTAATAGCGTAGTTTCTACTTGTCAAATGTCAAAAAATGACAGCTTCAAAAGTGACAGCTACCGAAATAGCGGGCTATTCAAAATAACACCTCTTATTTTAAAACCCTTTATTTTCAGTTTGAAAAAAAAAACAGTAATAATGGGCTGAAAAAGTCTATGTGTTATTACTAGTTGAATATTTTTTTATAAACACCGGTAAGGAAGTATAACTTCAAAAAGTAAATATTAAAATGATTCCTGACAACCATTTGCTACATTGCATTGTTAGGTCATATTTATCTAGTATACATCCTTGTACGCGACATCAACAAACCCGCACAATAATAATTCGATTCGCAAAATCGCAACATCCTGAGAATTCTTTTATCTGTGGAAGCTGGGGGCAGTTCCAATTAGTGGTTAGCTAGCTGACGGAGCACCGCATGTGGTTGTGTGGCACGTTTCTGTTTCCCGGCTCCGGGTATGGTCAAAAATGTACAAATTCTCGAATTAAATTTGGTACATGTTACCCGATGTGGAAGATTTATTAATTGATCATATGTTTCTCTTTTTCCCTGGGTATGTGTGGGAACTGAAGTATTTCTACGTGTGAGTCTATCCATATCATATTCTATTTAAAAACACACCAAAACCATCGCTAAACAATCCTGAGGCAACGCCATTCATTCATCCCCTACACGGGCCGAACACACATGCTGTCGCTGGAACTTTAGGTATAGTATAAAACTGGTAGAAATGAGTGGCACAATATTAATTTTTTAATTTAATTCATTTATCTTTCGAAGAGAACGGAATTATGCTCTTCTAAAACATCAGATTAGGCATCAAATTTTCAAATAAATAAAATCGATGGTCATCCACAGCCACCAGAAAGTGGTTGCCCAGAGTACAAAAAAAAAATACCATGCAGTGTATTCTGCCCTTTGCAGTGCATATGCAACCTTTTTCATTCAATACTGTACAGGAGGTAAACAATCTCCATTAGCCAAACTGCACATGACATATCAATATATGTACCAACCCGACGCATATAACTATAGATAGTATTTGTGCATTGTTTCTGTAGGATGCCCTATCTGGAAGGCTTCTGTTGTTTAACGGGCCAACGAATAAACGTCGCTTCGTTCGGACTTCCATCACATGAGTTTAATTTATTCGATCTTCGATAAGGGAAGCCTGTCCAAAATGCCTCATAAAAATTGCACTTTAATTACTCCATCGACAGTATCGTTTTTGAAAAATCTTATTAGATGGATTGCGCGAGTAGGCAAAACTGACTGGTTTTTCGTAAACAAAAAAGAAAACCATGAAACCCTTTACTAGATTGGCCACTTGGCGTGAGAGTGAAAATGAAAAATTTCACTTCATTTGTGATGAATAAATGTTGGGTACAACGAGAAAACAACAAATATGCTGCAAAATTCTGCTAAGCTTAAGGGTACAAGTTTAAAAAATCCTTAAGTATACTGTTACGAAGGCATGAGCGAACACACCCAGACAAAAAGACACATGTAGGTCTTTGGTTATGATTAATGACTTAAGATCTGCTGAACTCTTACATCCGAACTTCGAACTTTCGATCTTCGAACGGAACGAAATGGAACGGAACGAAATCTGTCTATATCTGTCTCTATCTGTCTGTGTGTACTTGACTCTTTTGCTAAACGAAACTGGAGATCTCTGGAATCTTCGATAAGAAATGAGAGGAGTATAAATACGAGGTCAAAGAAGGAAATTGTAATTTGGAAGTATTATTTCTTGAAAATTGTAAAGAGTAATAGTAAAACAATTTGTTTTAGATAAAAGTGTTTGTTAATTTGAAAGTAAATAAAAGTGAATTAGTAAAAGTAAAAATATTTTAACCCAGAAAACATTACAATACAAAAAGTATTGAAAAATTCAAATCATTCATTATGAAAACAATAGGTAATTTTCTAATTTGGCAATAGTTCATCTCGACCTCGAGTGTCAACTGTCAATGATGAGGGATATACTGGAATTTGGAATCTGCACTTGTAGACACATTATATAGTTGTCTACTTTTGGATATGTGTGTGCTGCTACAGCACTTCATAATATATTTTGATTTATGTTTGTCTCAGAGCCAACAGCAGCGCTTGTACTTTAGATTCATCTTCACACTTTGATACAGGACAGCATTAACCCTGGCCGGCAATGTTAACCGTATTATCTCATAACGTTAGTCTATAAGCATTATCCTGGAAACTGCATATAGGTACCTACTCTAGATTCTGGCATACCCATATCAAGGAAGCCTTTTATAGTCTCGTCTCTAGCTAGACATCTTAATGTTGATGATGCTTGCTGGTGATGATGAGCGTTCTAAATTTCAAAAATAAACCAAAAGGTGATATCAGCCAAAATAAAAATAAGAAAAATAAAGAGAAAACATTATATACAAAAAAAAAAAAATGAAAACACATGCAAGTGCAAATAATTACAAAATAAAAGAATTGGCAGCTCATCTCATATGGAGGAAAGTTTCAAATTAACATTTTCTCAAAGGGAAATCCAACAATAATAATAATGGACCCTCCTTTGCCTTCCTCACCTATGAGAGTCTAGCTACTCATCAAGAGCACAGTGCATGCGGTAATCCAATTCTTCTTTATTCTATTTGTTTCTGGTTTGTTTAAAGTTGTCTGGGCATTTTAATTGGTTTTGCATGCTAAGTGATTTGAGGAAATTAGTTTGAAACAAATTGGTTATGCTTTGAGAAAAAGTAAAAAAAAAAAATATAAAAAAGTGACGCACTTTCTTTGAAATACGCTAAGAAAATCAAATCACTTTTAATGCTGGTGCAATGATGACTATATTTTTGTAGTAAAACGTTAATTCTAAAGGTAAACGTCTTTTAAATAAAATGGTCTGGGATCAAAAGAATCTATTCAAATCTGAAAGTTGCAAATTTAGAAGGAAACATATAATTCTACTTGGCTTTATCCAGACCTCTAATAGTTTTGAGTGTGATGCTTTTTACTTGCGATATGGGTACCATATATCAAGTTATGCATTCGTACAAAACAAAAAAGTTGAGATAACAATCAAACATGACATTACGATGATAGAGAATGAGAAAAAAGTGGGTCCGACAATTCTGTCTGTCTGTCTGTCTGTCTGTCTGTCTGTCAGTCTGTCTGTCTGTACCTATGTATCAGAGACCACAGCCTAAACGGATGAGTCCATTTACTTCAAACTTGGTATGTGGCGTTTTTTGGAGAAGTTTTTTTTTTTTGGACCAAAAATACGGGACCGGTTTTAGAAAAACTCATTTTTCATAATAACAGTTAATACGATTTTGATTAAAAAAATCATGGTAATTTTTTGAATAAGGGTATCTTTAAATGAAAACCATTTTTTTTAAAAACAGTTACTAACGGTACCTGCCATAGAACCGTTTTTTTAATGATTTTCTGATTTTCTCCTTCATTACTCAATCAATTTCAGTAATTTTTTTACATGAATGCTTTTAAGTTGCCGTAATAATATTTAGTAAAAAAAATTTCGAAAATAATTTTTTTGGATTTTTAAAAAAATTTGAATTTTCTTTTTTTGAAAAATCATTTTTTCGAAAACTACTCAATATTTTTTTTCAAAATTTAGTTTTTAGATGTTCATAAATAATAGCTTAAAAATGGCGTACCAATTTTTTATAAAAGTCCTTGCAAAATTTTATATAGAAAAAATAGTTTTTTTAAAAAACGGCTCTAACGATTTTCAAATTTTTTTTTCTAAAAATGTATCATTGCAGAAGAAATCAGATTGCATACTTCGTTTTGAGTTAACATTCATTAAAGAATCTGTTTTAGTCATTTGAAAATCGAATTTTTTGCTTTTTTCATTTTTTTTTTTCTAAAACTGCATTTTCAAAATTTTAATTAAAAAGGCTAGTGAAGCTTCTTGCTGTTGTTAGTACACTCCTTACTCAGTAGTTTGCCTCCCGGAAGTATTTTAAAATATTTTTTGTTTACTCTCAAAGCGCTTTTACTTTTAATACTTACACTAGATTGGTACTCGGCAACGGAGGAGCAAAAACTGATTCTGCATCGAAATTGCACTTCGTCATTTATGTATATCCATTCGGGTAAAGACCAACTGTGAATCGAGAGAACCAATATATATGTCTTTCATGCGTTGGATATTTGAAAGGTTCGATGTTAGTTGTTCGGAACAGCGTTGCCTTTTGGTCCCTTTGCCATGCCCCCACTTTTTCGGAAATGACTGGTCCCTTTTAAAAACTCGTAAGTATACAAATATCAAAAAAATATTCTGAAAAAAAATTTCAATTTCAAAATTTTGTAGGGAACAGTTTTTTGAAGTTATACTTATTTACCGGCGCACTGTGGCGCCTTTTTGCAAAAGTGCTTACAAAATTCAATTTTTGTGTGTTCTTAAAATCCAAAACTAAGTTACACATTTTCTGGATTAGGGAATATTGGAAGCTTCAGAAGCCGAAAGAAATTTTAAAATCGATCTAAGAATTCGAATGATAAAGGTAGTCAAAGTTTCCTTATTTTGAAAATCAAAGAAAAAATAATTTTTTATGAAAAAACTTAAAATTAAATTTTTTTAATTGTGCTTGTAAAAAGGACTTTTTATATTACAAATATGATTTGTTTTTTTTTTTTTTATTATTATTATTGCAAAATTTTAAGATTTTCCGAAAACTGTTTTTTGACTCATTTTTTTTTGACTTTAGTTGAGTTATAAAAAAACCCTTAAAAGTCCTCGGTCTAAACTCAACTAAGAAAATGAAAAAGACCTCAAAGCACGATACTCTTCAGAAATGATAAGTTTACTAGAAATTACATCGGACTCTGACGAAAGTTTCCAAGAAATTTAGTTTTTTGTTTTTTTTTTTATATGTTATAACTTATTAATTTATTTATTCTCTACTCTGTTAAACTTGAAATATATTATTGAAATAATTTGATATGTTGATGTCCCACTAAATAAAAAAAACTTTTTTCAACAACTTTGTTTTCTTTATTCTTTCAATTGAACTAGTTTTTTAAGACTCTGCAAATCCTGCAAACATTAATGTATTTGAGATTTATTTTCAAGTAAAATACTACTTTTACCTTTTTGGATAAAAATGTTCTTTTTTTTAAAATGAAGTTATGGAACACCCTGTAAGGCATTTTCCTTAAATTTTATTATTTTATACCACTTCACACACTACCTCTATACCTTGACTAAAAATGTACTACTGAAGTAGTATATTTTCACTCTAATGTTCAGTAAAATAATATAAAAAGGCTTTTGATACACATGCAGAAATATTTAAAAAAAAATTATTGTTTGTTTACTTTTATTCACCACTGTGACTTTATTTGACTTTAAAGCACCCTGTTCTTACTTCAGTTATTTCCTCTTGGCATTTTTTGAGGTAAAATATTAAGTGCATTTATTATTTGGAGAAAGTCGTATTTCAGCAGAAAATTCTGAAACACCCTGTAAATATTTTTTCTTAAAATTCACAAAATTTATAGCTTCGGAATCTTCCTTCAAGCTGAAAAAAAATTATCTCGATATCTTCATTTGTTTACGAGCTATGATTTTTGCAACAAAAAAAGTCAATATGCGCCACTGTGCGGCGTTTATAAAAATATTCAACCGCATAACCTTTTCAGCCTATTTTACCACTGCTTTTTTGCAAACAGACACTATAAAAAGGTAAACAGTAACAACACACTTACATTTTATACTTGGTTTATTTTTTTATTTTTATTTTTTTATTTAATGTATTTTTACAGAAGTCAGCCATTTTTATTGATTAATCTGACTGATTATTTTTTTATAGAAAAAAATTAAATGCACCAAAAAACAGGTGGTAAAATGCAAGATTCTGATAAAACGAGATGTTTTTAAATTCCATCGGGAAGTTAGGGTAAAGTGGAGTTATAAAGGGTGATTTTTTAAGAGGTTTAGAACTTAAAAAAAAAAACACAAAAAATTCGAAAAAATGAATGAAATGTTTATTTAATTCGATAGTTTGAACCTTGCAATTTAATGTTTAAAGATAATTACATGCAAATGTTGGCCGCGGCTGCGTCTCAGGTAGCCCATCCGCTGAGTCCAATTTTGGCATACTCTTTCACATATATCGGCCGGTATCTCACGAATGAATGCATGGATGTTGGCTTCCAGTGCGTCAATCGAAGCGGGCTTGTCCCTATAGACATTAGCCTTGACATACCCCCACAAAAAATAATCTAATGGTGTCAAATCGCACGATCTAGGCGGCCAATTGACCGGCCCGAAAGTGAAATTAACTGTTCACCAAACTCGCCTCGCAATTGCGCCATTGTTTCGCGTGCTGTGTGGCATGTGGCACCGTCTTGTTGAAACCACATATCATGCAAGTCAAGAACTTCCATTTCGGGCAAAAAAAAGTTTGGTATCATCGCTCGGTAGCGTTCACCATTGACAGTAACGCTGCGATTCGCATCATCTTTGAAGAAATATGGCCCAATAATGCCGCCGGCCCATAAACCGCACCAAACAGTGGCTTTTTCGGGATGCATTGGTAGCTGTTGCAATGCTTCTGGCTGATCTTCACTCCAAATGCGGCAATTTTGCTTATTTACGTACCCATTCAACCAAATAAGAGCCTCATCGCTGAACACAATTTTTCGATAAAAAAGCGGATCCTCAGCCAGCTTTCCAAGAGCCCATTCACCAAAAATTCGGCGTTGTGGTAGGTCGGCTGGCTTTAGTTCTTGCACCAGCTGTATCTTAAAAGGCTTTACGCCCAAATCCTTCCGCAAAATTTTCCACGTAGTGCTGTAACAAAGGCCCAACTGCTGGGAACGGCGCCGAATCGACATTTCGCGGTCTTCTGTATCACTAGCTGATACGGCCGCAATATTTTCTTCACTACGCACAGTACGTAAACGTGTTGGTGGTTTAATGTCCAACAAAGTAAATTTGGTGCGAAATTTGGTCACAATCTTCCGAATAGACTGCTCAGAAGATCGAGAATGCCGACCATAAAATGGAAGCAGCGCGCGATGAACATTTCGAACCGATCACGAATTTTGATAGTAAAATTCAATAATTTGCAAGCGCTGTTTATTTGTAAGACGATCCATGGTTAAATTGCAAACCAAACTGAAGCTGTTTGACAGTGACACAAGGTACTAAACACACGTCAGCTGTCAAAACCAGTGTTGCCAAAACCAAACCAGCTAAAAAATCACCCGTTAATTATGAAATAAACTTTGGTAGGTAGATTAATCGAAATGACGAACATTTTTGGATTACAATAAAATTCTAAAAAATCACGCTATCTGGATTTTTTTTTTCGAAAATCAAGTACTTTTTAAGACCTTTAAAAAGGATGTTATTGTCAGTAATGTAGATTTTTTGAAGAAAAAACGTTTAAAAACAAAAGGGGTTATTGTTTTTAAACGTTTACTTGAGTGTTTTTTTTATTATTTTAAAAATTAGAATGTATCGGAAAAAGTATTTTGCCAAAACAACTCTAGATTTAAGTGTTGCCAACTTATGTGTGAAAAAAAATGGATTTCTTAAGTTTTTTTAAATGAGTTACGGTAGAAACAAGATATTTCTGAACAAGTTTTTCGAGCGTACACAGCCGTTAGATAATATTTAAATGCATTGTTGTACCAAATTTCAGAATTTTTTGTAGCCTGTGATCAGAGATAACGGTGAAAAGAGTTTTATTTTATGCGTCAATACTTTTTGCAGCGCACCACAATCAAATTATCTTTAATTTGACATATCACACATAACGGTTTACATGCTTTAAAAGTTTCACAACATTAAAATGAGTTTCATCAAAATCTAGCAAGAATGTCTGCTTTGTTCGATGGAACTCGAAAAAAGGTTCCAGGTGGTCCGCTTATAAAAATTAAAACGGTTTGTTTATTATCAGATTTTAAAGATTATCTAAATTTAGCTGAAATATCCGGCTACAAGATGGTGTAATTTTATTATCCACTAACATGTAAAAAAAATAATTAAAGGTGTTGCAAGGCAAAATCAATTTTTTTGTTCTACATATTTCTTTCTACAAAATTATATTAAATTTGTTTGAATTTCACAAAACAATGTACTAAAATATTGTTATAATTTCATAAAAATGCACATTATGCTTCTTTGGAAAAAAAATTCACTTCTAGAACTTTTGACTACCATTCATAAATAATTTATTATTTCCAATATATTATGATATGTGAAAGGAAAGGATGGCGGTCAGCCATCAGACGAATAGGGGGAATAGCATGTAGCATACGAAAACATGCACGTGCCGTAACTATTCGGGACTAGTGGAGAGAAACAAGCCTGTTTCCTCAGGTTGGCGACAGGTTAATTCCCTGTCCCGTAAAACTAAACGAATTACGAGACCGACAACAAGCCTCGGAAACTGACTGATTTCAAGTCGACAACCCACGCAACGAAAACGGCAAAACGATTTACGAATTTTCTTGGGGAACGTACGATCGCTCTATAGAGCTCGAGCTGCTCAGCAGCTAGCCGATGCCCTGTCAAAATATAAAGCTGACATAACAGCGCTTCAAGAAATAAGATGGACAGGGAATGGTGTTTTACAGAAGAAAGAATATGACTTATATTACAGCTGTCATACAAAACACCATGTGCTCGGGGTAGGCTTCCTAGTCAGCGAAAAAATGAAGTCTACCATCATCGACTTTAACGCTATAAGCGAAAGGCTATGCACCCTTCAGCCTAATTAACGTTCACGGACCTACGGAGGAGTAATCAGACGAAGAAAAAGAGACTTACTACGAACAAGTCGAGAGGGCCCTCAATGCCTGCCCAATAAGGTATGACGTCAAAATCATCCTTGTTGATTTCGGTCGGGAGCCGGTATTCAGGCACTACGCCGACACCCATAGGTTGCATGAGAACACTAATGACAGTGGACTTCGAGTCTTAGGATTGCCAGCATCGAAAAACTTGGTCGTTGCGAGTACCAGGTTCGGGCGTTAAGATATCTACAAAGCCACCTGGGGCTGCACATTAGTAAAGGTAAAACAAAGTACATAATGGCGTCGAATGCGAGAAGAACAGTTGGTCAAACAAGAAAGAAAGAAGAAGAAATACGCGGGCGGCTTCCCAAATGCAACAGAGCCTACTACAGTCTATCAAAGCTGTAGTAGGCACAACCTCTGGGTTCGGCTGCTGTGACATGACTGAATGTGAAACTCTTCATCTATACATCATTGTCATTGACAGGTCTCCACATCCCTCCTTTTTTCTCCAACCGCAACTTCAAGTTTGAGGATTTTTGTAATTGCTTCGGAGAACATTGCTGATTATCTTGGTTTGTGGATTCCGATGGAGTAACTGTAGGGGACGCAACTGAATCTACTGTAGGAACTGAATTTTCTTCTGTATCCGAGAATGGTATCTTCTTTAAGTGACTAACGTTTCTTCTGTAGGTACAATCGTTGCTCTTAACAACAACATCACTGCCCTTCCTCTCAATTACCTCGTATATTTCTGGGCCGAACTGGGGAGTGAGCTTGTTGGGAAAAATTACATTTTTAAGCACCACTTTATCCCCAACATTAACGTCACAAGACTTTGCACCTCGAACCTTATCAGCTTGTTGTTTACCCTTTTCTTTGTTAATGGAGTCTAGATCCCTCGCTTCCGAATCCATAACATCACCAGGAACATCATGTAAAGATGGAATTTTATCTCTAATCACCCTATTAAAGAGCAATTCTGACGGGGCCTTTCCGGTCGTACCGTGAGGTGTAACGTTGTACATAAGAATGAATTTAAGGATTTCTTTTTTATAATCCAACCCCTTCGTATTGGCAATCTGAAGTCGCTTTAAGATGGAGCTATTTAAGTTTTCGACTTCTCCATTTGCCTGAGGCCAATAGGGTGGAGAAGTTATTAGTTTGATGTTATTGTTTCCACAGTAATCCTTAAACTCCTGACTCACGAATTGCCGCCCGTTGTCGGCTTTAATAGACTCCGGGTAACCAAGTCTTGAGAATAATTCTTCCAGTATCTCGATAATAACACTTGAGGTGATTCTTCTTATAAACTTTAACTCATGGTATCGTGAATAGTAATCTATGACCACAAAAACGAAATAGTAGTGGTCCTAACAAATCCATGGCAAGGCAAAGCCAAGGTCCTTCCGGGAATTGGTGTCTTTTCATTGGAACTGGATTTATAGGTCGTGAGACAAGTAAGCAATCATAGCATTTTTTCACGCAATTTTCAACATCTCGATCGATAAGTGGCCACCATACTTTTGAACGGAGTCTGCGTTTCATGACCGTTTCACCCGGATGACCTTCATGAGCCAATTCTAAAACTTTGGATCTCAATGAAAACGGGATCACTAACTTCATTCCTCGCAAAAGAATATTGCCTACAGTGCTAAGCTCCAAGCGAAATGGAAAAAAACCGGTTGTTGCTGTTTGTATTCCAATTACCTGTCTTGAGATTATTCACGGCTTCCAGCAGTTCAAGATCTGATTTAGAATTTTCCAAAATTTCAAAAATTGTTAGGGCTTTTGGGACTGCTTCCTCAATGATGGTACAAATATTCTGTTCACATCGTTCGTCGAAAGATTGAGACTGGTCTAAATTACATAGCCTGGAGAATGAATCCGCAATATTGAATTTCCCCTGTTGGTATATGACACGAAATTTGAAGCCCTGTAACCGCAAAACCCAACGTTCGATGCGAGCTGGAGGCTTAGATGATGGTTTAAAAATGGCTTCAAGTGGCTTATGGTCCGTAACAAGCTCAAACTCAATGCCAGCTAAGTAATAGTAGAACCTCTCAACAGCCCACACCAACGCGAGACTTTCTTTCTCCGTTTGTGAATATCGTCTTTCCACATCAGACAGGCTCTTACTTGCAAACGAAATAACTTGAGGCTCATTCCCCTCGAACTGCAACAGAACCGCTCCCAATGCTACGGGACTTGCGTCAGCTATGAGCCTTATTCTCTTACAAGGATTGAAATACGACAATTTTGGAATTTTCGCCAATTGCGATTTAAGTTTTTGAAACGCATCATGTTGTTTGGGTCCCCAGATAAATTTTGCTTCCACTTTAGTTAAACATCTCAAAGGTTCCGAGAGGTCACTCAGGTCAGGGATGAATTTCCCAAGGTAGGTCACTAGACCCAGAAAACTTCTGGTTTCTTCCTTGTTTGTCGGAGCTCTGAAACCTAAGACAGTCTCTATCTTATCTGGATTTGGTGATATGCCGTCGGAAGTCAAAATATGTCCCAAAAATTTAATTTTCTTCGTTTTCCAAAGACATTTTTCTTCGTTCAACAGGACATCATTCGATTTAAAGATCTCGAGCACCATCTTTAGGCTCTCGTCGTGTTCCTCCTCCGACAATCCAAACACAACAACATCATCTATGAAAACAAGAACATTTTTGCATGGCGCTAGCAACTTTTCCATTTCTCTTTGAAATAATTCTGGGGCTGCATTTACTCCGAAGAATAATCGTTTAAACCTATAGATTCCACCAGACGTTATGAAACCCGTTATTTCACGACTGTGTTCATCTAATTCACATTGGTGGAAGGCATTTTTCATGTCCAATCTTGAAAAGATCTTTGCCCCTTTAAGTTTGGTCATAAATGAGTAGAAGGTTGGCAAAGGAAAATTAACTCTTAAAATCGCGGCATTGGCTCGCCTCATGTCAACGCAAAGTCTGATGTCACCATTTTCTTTAAAAACTATTACCACGGGTGATATCCATGAACTGGGACCCAAAACTGGTTCAATTATATCAAGATCTATTGCTTCTTGAATCTTAGTCTTAACCTTTTCTTCAAGAGCAGACGGGATTCTTCTCATGGGCTGCTGAACAGGAGGAATTGCTTCGTTTATGGACAGGGAGATGGACACACCCTTAATTTTGGGAAAAGGTTTTGGTTTAATGGACTGTATTTGGTTGACTTCTAAACCCAATTTCAAAACACGTAATTTAATAGCCGTATCTTTGCCCAAAAGTGATTGACTTCCGTTCTCAATTACATAGAACGAAGAAATCACATCAAAATCATCTCGAACTCCTATTGTGGCTTCGAAAACACTTTTTATTTTGAGTAAATCCTGACCAGCGTACGCCCTAAACTGATTTTCTGACTTACTTCGCACATTCCAAATAGTTGCATTTTCAACATTTAATATTTTCCAGTCTTTTTCACTCAGAAGGTTAAAACGAGAACCCGAGTCAATAATCATCGTGATAGGAATTCCCCCAATTCGACACATGATCAATTCCTCTGAAGATCCTTTAGAGTCCCGTGTAATGTTGTCACTTTCTGTGACTTTAAAGCAACCGTGTTCTATAAAATCCCCAGAACTATGTTCTTCTACCTCGTCATTAGGATTCTCAACAAAACGGATCTTAGAAACTGCCACACGGCGCCTTTTAGTCTCAAATTCATTTTTTGTTTCTTGCTTTCGCTTGAAGCTTTGTGTTCTACATTTGACAGCAAAATGACCAACACGTTTACATTTGTTACAAGACGAATTTTTAGCTGGACAATTAGGACTATTTCCATAATGGCCCTTGGATCCACATCTAAAACATTCACCACGATAAGCAGTATTCACTGTCCTTGAACCGATCTTGTTGATGTTTGAATTCATTGACGTAGAAGGAATCATAGCCGCAGACTCAGAACTAACCTGCTCGTAGGCATGGCACAAATCTTAAACCTCTTGCAAAGATCGTTCCTTTTCTAATAGCCGCTTCTTCAGGTCATTGCCCGCCCAAACATCTATAATTTTATCCTTTAAGTTTATTTCTAAAATTTCGTCTTTTGTTTTACCGAAGTAACATTTGCAAGCTTGGTTCCTCAGTTTCAACACAAACTTGTCAAAATTTTCGTCCCTGTCTGCCTTTAAGGAACGAAACAAATGGCGTTCAAAAATGGCATTTCTTTTGGGCGAAAAATAATTATTCAATTTTTCAATCAACACCTTAAAGATGTCATTTTCTTCACCCTCTGCTTCTTCAATGAGTGCTCCCGGTAGATTAAAAATCACTTCCTGCAACTGAGGACCACCCAGGTGTAGCAGTTTGTTTTTTTTCTTTTTAGGGTCGCTTATTTCCTCTGCTTCCAAATATAGATTGAATGCTCTCAACCACTTCTGCCACTCAGACCTGATGAGGGACCGCTCTATCACTTCACACAAGAACGGAGTGATTCCAGATGCACTCATTATTCCCAAATTTTGTTGTTTTTACTTTTCAAAACCTCAATTTATTTTCCTAGATATAAATTCAACGCAATTGAATGCAAATTCTTTAACTGTTTTAAAACATCAACCATACCTTCTTCTTTGTGTTTTTTTTTTTTTTTTTTAGTTTTATTATGTCGTCTTCTTTCTTCTTCTTTTTCGCAATTAAATGCTTGAAGCTATATCGAAAATAATAATGTTTAATTACTTTTTTTTCGTAGCGCAATTGAATGCATGTTCTTTTGTTTTCTTTTACCTTTTTCTTCTTTTTTTCCAATTTTAACCTTTCTAATTTCTTCTTCTTCTTTTCCGCAATTTAATGCTTGAAACTAAATCAAAAATAATACACAGTTACTTTTTTTTCTAGCGCAATTGAATGCAGGTTATTTTCTTACCTTCTCTTTTTTTTCGCAATTAAATGCTTGTAATCATCTATGTACATATATCAGAAATCTTTTCAGTTTCGCAATTCAATGCTACTTATGTCTGAAAACAACCAACCGGTAAATACAATGCGCAATTGAATGCTTTAAATATTTTGCTTTACTCCTTTTTTTTCTCACCTTCTCTTGTTTTGTTCTTTCCCAGTCTATTCCTTTTGTTTTTCTCGTTTTGTTTGTTTTTGATCAAACCTGTTTCGACCTGTCGAGTGGCTCTCTTTTTTTTTATATTTTGTTTTGTTCTATTTTTTCCTAATTCCTCACCTCGTCGCCAAATGTAGTAGGCACAACCTCTGGGTTCGGCTGCTGTGACATGACTGAATGTGAAACTCTTCATCTATGCATCATTGTCATTGACAGGTCTCCACAAAAGCTATTCAAATCTAGAAATCTAACCATAACTTCAAAACTGCTGCTGTACAGGACCATGCTCCTGCCAGTACTCATGTATGGATCCGAGACTTGGGTGCTTAGCAAAAGGCACTGTGACCTCTTAGCCGCATTCGAGAGAAAAGTCTTACGGAGAATTGTTGGCCTCATATGTGAGGAAGGACGATTCCGGAGTCGGTACAATCATGAGTTGTACGCAATCTACTTTTAAGCAGGGCACCTAGCACGTATGAGCGAAGGGGAACCTGCTCGGAAAGTCTTTTGTGGTACATTCTATGGTAGACGGCAGCGTGGTAGACCATGCTTGCGCTGGAGAGATGGCGTAGAACAGGACGCCCGAAGCCTTGGGGTGCGCAACTGGATGGCGTCGGCTCGAAACCGGGATAGGTGGAGAGACTTGTTGAAAGAGGCCAGGACCGGACCCCGGTTGTCGAGCCGATAATTATGATGAAAGGAAGTATAACTTCTGGCGCACGTACACTTTTTTTTTTGTACATGAAAGTAATAAGATTTTTAAATTCGGCTTAAAAAAAAACATAAAAAAACTTACTCACCGATTCAATTTTAAAAATTGTTATTTGAGGCAGAAAAAGAAAGACGTATTTTGTAGACCAGTGTTTTTGGAGATGCTGTAAGAATAGACGCTTGAGTATTTTAGGTACTCAAATACTCGAAGTCTAGTGAAGAACCATTTTCGTGGAAAGTTAATATATTCCCGATGATTTAAATGTAGGTACTTTTTAATGCATGATTCAATGAGACTAATATCAAGAGAATGCAACTACCATGACGAAAGTTATTGCATTTTTTTGGAAATATGTAATTTAAAATTTACTAGATAATATTTCATAGAATATGAATGATTGTTCCGGAAAAAATTGACTATTTAACGATGAAAAATCGCTGAAGTAAAATAAGAAGAAAATAAACATGGAAATCTGTTAAAGAATAGATTAAGACTTGGCTGTTTATTTAAATTAGTAGTTCAAAATTTAGGAAAATATCACGTAAAGTACGTATAGCATCATACGAATATACAGACACGAGTCACAGCAATCAACCCTTTTCATTCCTGCTCTTCTTCTTGATTCATTTTAACCAACCAAGATTTCATGGGAGCGTAATATTCTATAAGACTCTCCGCACTTAAAGAAGGATCTTCAGGGAACATTGTAGCCAATACTTCTCGCAAGGGTTTCGAAGATCCAAGTTTCATCATTGTTCTGCGAAAAAAAACACACAACAAATTATGTCAGAAGTATTAAAAAAATAACAAAATAACAAATAAACATACTTCAAAGCATCGCCGGCCTTTTTGCTGCCATAGAAATCACAGTTGTTAATCGGTTTAGATTTTTCTGTTTTTGAGTACTGCCCACTGATCTCACAAAGTTTTCCATAAAATTGATATCCTAGGACTTCTGTCATGAATTTACTTTAAACAAGATGAAAGTAACATAGATTATCTCAACTCAAAAGTGAAGAAAAAAAAAACATACTTTGCCTGCTTGTTGTCGGTTAACTCTGTGTAAAATTTGAAAGGGAAATCATATGCATCTTCACCTCGTTCAACTGGAGGTGCTACTCCCGCATGTTTGTCCATTAACTTCCAATAATGTCTGTTCAAATCAGTTATTTTGACGGTTTCAGCAAGTAAGTCACTCATAACTTTTGTATGAACGAAATCGACTTGTAAATTAAGTAGCGTATGGATACCCTAAGGGCAGAAAGAAGTCAGGCTATATACAAAATGAAACTTCTAATCTTCATTACCATTCTTATAAGACGATTCATTTTAACCTCTTCCGTAAATTTAAAGTCGGTTACCAAACCAATTGCACTTAAATGCTTTGGTGTTGAGGCTGACAAAATAACTGCTTCACCAACAGGATATTGTAATTTATAAGCATCAAAGTAATAAGCTGGCAGATCAACTTTCTCCCTGGCGTAATAGACCTCACCCATATAACCGTGAGCTTGCAAAAATGTTCTAAAGTCAATTTTTTGACAGTATCGCATGTACACATTTGTTGACAAATCGAAAATTGATGCCTTACAATCGCCCTCGTCTTCTGCGGAATTCATTTTGAAATGACTTTCCCAATACTCATCTGATATTGGATTAAGTCCCAATGACTGATAGAATTGGTCGGCCATTTTGAACATTTTCAAAGCGTCAATGTTGTTTTGCTTAAAAATTTCAGCGAATGGTGGCAGATTTTCGTGTGGGTAAATGTCATCTATGATACTTCCAGGAAGCCATGCTTGAGCCAAGACTTGTTCGAAAAGATGATGGGGAATTGATCCATTTGGTTTGATTATCAAATCACCGTATTTCTTGTTCAAACGCTTGCGAATAAATGCGTGTAATTGTTCGTAAAGAGGTTGAATTTGCTCCATTACGTTCTCCATTTCGGTGACATTGTGGTTGTTCATCCAGAACTCCATGGCTGATATTTCTGAAATAATTATTTCGAAAAATGTTTCAAGTTATCTAAAGGATCTAACTTTCTGGCTGCTAAATCATAAGATGACTTTGAATTATGATCTTGCAGTATCAAACAATTTTTTTTGATTCTATTGAAATTTTAAATTTATTACCTACTCACCTGTCAATGCAGCCGATTCGTTCAAACAATTAACCAAATTCCCAAAATGCTCAATAGCCCATTCTTCATTTTTTTCTCTCCATGCTAACCAATAGTGTTTCAACTCTTCAGGATCCTTACTTTTTGCGTAAATGTCTTGAACATCCGGATAAAACGCCAACTTTGTGCTATTATTATGATATTCTGGAATAGTTGCGTCACTTGCTAACTCTTCGAGTGTACCCAGTGATACCAACATTTCAATATATTTTTCTTCACCAAGAACTGCTTGTTTGGCAGATTTGCGGATAATTTTAAAAACATATTTCAACTCAGGATCGGTAAATTTCGATTCGTCAAATTGTTTCGATTCGTTAGCAATTTCGAGCATTTTTTCAGCTGTTATTAAAAGTGTCTTCAAAGCCCCCATCACTTCTTCGGGATCACTATGATTCACTCCATATATGTCTCGACCTAATTCGTCGACGTAGTTGAACATTGTAGAACTAGCTCTTTGTGCAAATGCTCGAGCTTCTTGTTCGTCGGAATTTAACGGTACGGCATTGCAAACCTTTGGAAATATCTAAGAAATTATATTCACTTCTATAATTAAATGAGGGACGAAAATTCCTTACGCTGCCGGTTGCTATCACTCCAACAAGTAACAGACAGAATATTTTTATTTTCATCATGAAATCACAAAAACTTAATTTGCACTAAACGTTATCTATTAGAACTTGCTGCATTTATACTCAAAAAGAAGATGATAAGTTTCATTATCAAAACCTGCGATTAGATGAACTTGATCACCTTAAGCTGCTACTAAAGCGTTGTAGGAGATTAAACTTACAACAAAAAGAACCTTAAGAGCAGATGTGCTAAATTATGGCAACAGATCGGGAAACTAAAACATCAGTAAAGATTCAAGATTATTTAAGAGAAAAGTTTATGGATTTATTAAGAGATTATTTCTAAGGAATAAAATTTTGTTTCGTCTCGTCAAAGTCCGATTTAGTAGAAAGTCCAATAGCAAGTTCAAAATAATTTTTATTTATTTTTAAAAATATTTTGCTACAACTGTGTAGGTACATAATTGATTAAAAAAAAAAAATCTATTTTGAGCATCCAAGATGTCAAGATCAGCAGAGTTGTTGAAATTAGTCTCCTGGATGTCTCTTCTTTGGCGGACACTTTGTGGCGGAATCAAAAAATTTTCCTGCCCCAAGAATTTCCACTGCCCAAATGCGTGGACGAATTTTCTTCAAATTTTGTATAGATGGTTTTTACGTAATTTTAAAACAACACCGGCTTTGAAACAATGATTAAGGTTTTGTTAACAAAAATAGTTTCTGCTGTTGCGGTTTCAAGAAAAATTTTTTCCCCGTGAGTAGGTGTTGAAACTTACTTTTTGTAAGTAAGCTTTATGAGGAACGTTAAACGCGTATATACCTACTCATTGAAGGCTTAGATCTCGAGCCACAGCCTAAGTCGCTGAAATGACTTTATTCAAACTTGGAGGTTAAGGGGTTTTTGTGATTGGAGGTAATTTTTTAGGAGCAAATGTAACAATATCTGCCATATGACAAAAATTAAAAAAAAATTTTTTTTCAAAAACGACTCTTACGATTTTCATAAATATTTTTAGATGTACTATAACTATAAATGAAGTAGCTACTTTTGAAATAAAGAAGCATATTTTTCATCGACCATTAAAGGTACCTCCCACTTCCATAGACCTTTTTCCGTTTTTTAACGATTATTGCACATCAATTTTTTTTTTTGGATTTTTAAAAAAAGTTTCAAATTTTTTTTCGTTTTCGAATATCTCGTCTAGAACCAATACCTGCCACATCACGGTTTTGAGTTTTCTCGAAAACGGCTCTAACGATTTTGATTAAACTTTTTGATGTGATTTTTTCTATATAGATCGTAGGAGTCATTTTTTTTTAATATTTTTTTAATACAAAATTTTCTAAAGAATTTTCAAAAAAAAATGGGCCATAATATATTATTTATCAACGTCTAATAAGTATTATTTAAATTTTGAAAAAAAAAATAACTGGCCCATAATCGAAAAAAAAATTATTTTACAAAAAAAAACCAAAGCTTAAATTTTCAATCTAATTTAATAAATTAGACTACATGAGCAAGTTCGTGAGACCCAGTCGTGCATTTTATTTTCTAAGGCTCTCGTCACACGATGCTGTTGGCATCCACGAATTGAGGTAGCTGGCTGCTGCCAGTTTGTGTGATCACATAAAATGGTCTCTGATGTCATCAGTCAGTAAGTATTTATCAGCATCTGGCAAAGTTAAAAATTATATTCGATCGAGGAGCATGAAAGACTTTCGATGGGTTGAGGTTGAAATCCCGAAATACATAAATTCCAAAATCCAGAAAATCCAAAATCTCAAAAAAGATTTGATATCATTTTCGAGATTTTGATTTCAAAAAAAATATATTTTCGTACGAGAATTTCATAAGATAATAAAATATTTATTAGAAAAATTGCATTGTTTTGTTTTCATTATTTAGGCCCTCATTTAGACAAGCTGCAGGGTGTTCAAAAAGTTCCAATTGGCATCTAAAATATAGAGCTGGCTATCATCAGCATATAGGCGTATTGAAAATTGTCTTACAATTGTAGGAATTTCATTAACATAGATTAAAAACAACAACAGGCCTAGAATCGAACCTTGCGGAACGCCCCTGACAGTTTGGATGAATTTTGACCGCAAACCCCAAAAATCACTCGAAGAATATTTCTCTGAATAAGTAATCTGGGTATTGCTTTTAGCCACACTTTTTAGATTTTAAAGATCAGCGGCTCATTTGAAGTTTGGTTTTGTTGTTGTTGTTGGACTGGTTCATAATTGGGTCTCGCAATTCTGTCTGTCCGTCTGTCTGTTAATTACTTTTTCATTTTTCTAAAACTACATTTATAAATTTTTAGTTGAATTTGTTAACAATCCAAGCAACTTTAGCTATTAGAGCAAGTACGTGCGATTCAGTCCTTCATATTATTTAATTTTGTTTAGTCAGCGCTCCGCTAGGAATGCCCATCGTTATACCCTTTAGTCAAACTTCGGACGTATGAGTACGGTCAAATATAGAGACTCATTTTCAAGTCAAGCTATAAGATTATGGATTTCCTTTTTCCTTTGTCTTTTCCATTTCAATGTACAGTTGACAGTTTGACAATTTTATTGACTCTGAAAAGTAAAGGACCTAAAGGACTACCTTGTGGTGAACAATTGAATGCACTTTTATTGTCTTATTCCTCTGCAAGGAATTAATCATATATAGGTTTATAGGTCGTATATGAATAACAAACAACAGAAAAACAAAAAAAATTGTACAATGTATTGGATTAAAGGGCTTTCGGTAGTCAAGTCAGCATCAGTTTATAATAATTGTTGTTAGCTTAGAAAAAAAAAAAAATAGTTAACAATCTCAACAGAGTTAATATTTTTTTAGCAAAGTGCTAAAACTCTTTCAATATTCCTCGTCCTTTTTAAAATAAAGGCCTTCAGTCTTCACCTTAAATTTTATTTCAAGTTTAATTATATAAATAAAACATCGCACATATAAATGATTGTTTATTAATAGTAGTCTTCCTCTTCCGGATCATCATGAGTAACAATTGAAACTTCTGCAATTAAAGAAAAAAAAACGTGTGTAAAATATATTTTTGGTCATTTAATTGTATATACGAACTTTTATCAGAATGAAGCCAACCAAAACGAGCATTTTCTTCACGATTCATTTTAACCAACCAAGATTTCATGGGAGCGTAGTATTCGATAAGACTTGCAGCGCTAACTGAAGGATCTTCAGGGAACATTGCTGCCAGTACCTCACGCATAGGTTTCGAAGATCCAAGTTTCATCATTTTCCTACACAAAACAAACAGCAATTTGTTTATATTAATTGTTTAAGAAAATACTTAACTACAAATTCACATACTTCAAAGCATCGCCGGCGTTTTTGCTGCCATAGAAATCACAGTTGTTAATCGGTTCCGATTTATCTGCTCTGGAGTATTGTCCACTGATCTCACATAGTTTTTCATAAAACTGATATCCTAGGACTTCTTCCATGAATTTACTAAATGGAGGAAGAAGATTAATTAGATTATTTGGAAAGCAACAAATGAAAATTAGAAATCCTTACCTTGCTTGTTTGTTTTTTGATAAATCGGTGTAAAATTTGAATGGAAAGTCATATGCAATTTCACCACGATCAACTGGAGGTGCTACTCCAGCATACTTTTCCATCAACTTCCAATAATGTTTGTTCAAATCAATGATTTCGACTTTTCCAGCAAATAAGTCATTCATAACTTTTGTGTGAATATAGTACACTGGTACATTCAGCAAAGTATGGATACCCTAGAGGCATAAGAAAGTAAAGTTAAATATCAACGAAGATTTAGGATGAATTCTTCGCTTCCTTACCATTCTTAGCAGACGATTCATCTTAACCTCTTCGGTGAATTTAAAGTCGGTAACCAAACCAATAGAACTTAAATGTTTTGGTGTTGAAGCTGACAAAACAACAGCTTCACCCACAGGATATTGCAGATGATGAGCTTCAAAGTAGTAAGCTAAAAGGTCAGCTTTCTCTCTGGCATAGTAGATTTGGCCCATATAACCATGAGCTTGCAAAAATTTTCTAAAGTCCATTTTCTGGCAGTATTGCATGTACACATTTGGCGTACTATCGAAAATTTTTGGCTTACAATCACCCTCATCCGCGTTTGAGTTCATTACGAAGTGACTTCCCCAATAATCATCAGGAATGGGATTTAGTCCCAATGACTGATAAAATTGATCAGCAATTTTGAACATTTTCAAAGTGTCAAAGTTATTTTGTTTCAAAATTTCATCGTATGGTGGCAGATCTTTGTGTGGGTAAATGTCATCTATTATACTTCCAGGAGTCCAGGCTTGAGCCAACACTTGTTCGAAAAGATGATGGGGAATTGGTCCATTTGGTTTAAGAGTTAAATCACCGTATTTCTTGTTCAAACGATTGCGAATAAATGCGTGTAATTGCCTGTAAAGGGGTCGGATTTGCTTTACTACGGTTCTCATTTCTGTGACATTGTAATCATGAAGCCAGAATTCCAATGGAGTTATTCCTAAAAAATTCAATTGAAAAATATGTGGAAATTTTTCTTTAATATTTGAGATTGTGAGAAGAATTATAAAGAGTTTACAATCTTATGTCGTTTCACTCGGCCCGTCAAAGTATCGCAAAAAAGTGCCCAACTTTCCTAGATTTTTTTCAACGAAGCTAGATTTTTTTCAATGAATGAAAGTCGAAAAAACCGTTTGATTATATGTTAGAAATTGAATTTATACTATTAATTTTCCGTACACGTAATATACAGGATAAGTATAGCGATTGGCAAAAACATTTTTTTTCCAAAATTATCAAATTATTCATTTAATCATAAAATTTCATGAAACGTAAAGAAAACACGTTTTCGAGACATTTTTATGTGCGTGTGCCGTTGTCGGTGGAGTCATCATTGGCGTTGGAAATTTGTAAAGACGATAACTTTTGATAAAATCAAGATAATTAGATTCTGTAAACGCCAAAAGCTGAAGATTGCCTTTAGTTTGGAATTCAGCCCTTTGGAGTAAAACCTTTAATGTTCTTTTCATAAAAAAAAACCTTCCAAATATGTCATTTTTGTATGCGGATTGCTACAAATTTTCATTTTTTTATTAACTGTTCCAGTCAACAATGGTATTGATTTTCAAAATAATGAAACACCAAAAAACAGGAATATTTAATTCGTAAAAGATTTGGTAAAAATCAATATTTTACTCTTTTTGGTAAAAAAAATCTTGCAACGGTACGAAAAAGTTTAGGATTACTAATGTAATTCTAATTTTTTTTTTATTTTTGATAATATTTAATGATATTGCGCAGCTTGTGAGTGTTTTATTGAAACAAAATAATTGTTGACATTTAAGGTGTAATTTTACAGAAATTTAATATCATTGAAGTAGACATAATCACATGCTATGAATAGTACAATTGTTCAAAGGAGCATAAAAAGTGCATTTTTTTCGATGTTTTTTCTGTAATATATCATCTACAATCTTTGTTTTTAATTAAATCATAAAACTTTGTATGACATCTTGAAATTGAGTTAAAAATAATTATTTTTTTTAAATTTTAACGCAATAATTAAAAACATATTTTCACTTAACGACCTCTGAGGCAAGACTTAGTAAAATAATTGTCCAATATTTTTATGCAGGATTATAGTCCAACATTTTATTTGTTGAATTTATAGAAATCCTGCAACTAAAACCAAAGTTACAGATTTTAATCTGTTAATATGCATTTATATGTTTAAAAATGTTTATTGCCTATCAAGGACACTTGAACCAACAATAATGTAGTACGTTGTTTTATGAAATTAACAAAATATTTCATACCATTTTATAGAAAGAAAAAGAAAACTTTTTTCTCATTATTTTTATAAGTTATTGTATTAAAAAAATTACACCATGTTGTAGCCTGATATTTAACCTAAATTTAAACACCTCATTCTTTAAAATCTGACACTAAACGAACCATCTCGAATCCATTTGTGAGCCAACGGTAGGTACCGTTCTTCACTGGTGGCTGGTCGAGTTCGAAGAGCAAGGCAGACAATTTTGTTGAATTTTGGGGAAACTCTCTTTAAGTTTGTGATGGATTTTATATCATGTAGAACTATGTGTGATAATTTAATTTTGATACTCATTAAAGGTTGAATCATAATCTTATGAGGTTAGAGTAAATAGTGATTAAGCGCCACGAAAAAGAAACTCTTTTTACCGTTATCTCGGCTTCCAAATAACAAAAATTGTGAAATCTTGTAAAAATATGTATTTACCTTATATCTAATGGCTGTGTAGGTTTCAGGTTTGAAAATGTAAATAAAAAATAAGATAAAAATAAAATGATGTTGGAAACGGTCAAAAAAACTTGGACTGAATAATCTTATTTTTACTGTTATTCATTGACAAAAATGTTTAAAGATCTAATTTCTTGACACATGTTTAGGCAACACACAAGTCTAAAAGTCATTTTGACAAAATATTTCTCCCTTTATACCCTGATTTTTAAAATCAATTAAAACACAAACATAAACTTTCAAAAACGTATGGGTTTTTTAAAGCTTAAAAAAATAAAACCGTTATGGAGCATTTTAAATATAATAAGGATTATATTTAAAATGCACCTAACCCTCATTTTTACTTGCGATATAGGTACTATAGGGCAAGTTTAGGATTCGTAAAAAAAATCGAACTCGAGATAACAATCAGACATGACATTACGAAAAAAGTGGGTCTCGCAATTCTGTCTGTCTGTCTGTCAGACTGTCAGTCTGTCTGTATCTATCTTAAGCTAGAGACTAAAGTACTTAAGCGATTATCTTCAAACTTGGTAGTTAGGGGTTTTTAGTGATTAGCTAGGGGGGAATTGAAATTTTTTTTAGGACCAAAATTAACGGTACCTGTCATACAACCAATGTATAAAAACTTGATTTTCTCAAAAACGGATTTTGATTAAAATTGTTATGTGTAATACAACAGGCAAGGTCGTACTTTTGAAATAAAAAAAATATTTTTTTCATCGGTTAAAAACGGTACCTCCCATAGAGCCGTTTTTTTCTTTTCTGATTTTCTCGTAAGCGACTCCACAGATTTCGATGACAATTTTTGCACAAGAGGTTCTCAATAATTTTCAAATTATTTCATATCACAATTTAAAAAAAAAATTTTGGATTTTTAAAAAAAGTTTCAATTTTTTTTTTTAAATCTATTTTTTGAAAACGCGTGAATGTTTTTTTTTTTTTAATTTTGGTTTTAGATGTCCATTAATATTTTCTTAAAATTGGCATTCAAACTTTTTTTTAAACAAAGCTTTAGAATTTTTGTACATAAAAAATTAATTTTTTTAAAAACGGCTCTAACGATTTTTAAAATTTTTTTTAAGATCAAAACAATTTAAGAAGTTGTTTAAGTCATTTTAGTAATAAATTTTTTGTTATTTTTAAATTTCCTATAAAATTAAAAACTTAGAAGCTTTAGCATCCACAGCAACTTTGACCCTAAGAGCAAGTACGTGCGACCCAGTCGTACATTTTATTTGTTTTGTACGAATGCACAACTTGATATATGGTACCCATATCGAAAGTAAAAAACCGGACCAAATATCCAATAACTAAATACAGATTATAGTCCCAAACAGAGGCAGGGCTTGACATTTTTTTCGGCCGAACAATTTCCAATATCTTGGAAGCATTGTTTTTATCGACTGCAGAACTTAACAAGACATTAAACCCGTGTTGGGAAGACGAAGGCTGCCTTTGGAATGCTCTCCAATATATGGAGAGCATTCTGCTTTTAAACGTGCAGTAAATTTTTGGAGAAAAATCTGGAAGTCATGACTCAAGATGCAGTAACTTGGATAAGGAGTGTATTTCAAGCCAAGTGGAACATGCTTGTAAAGGCAGGTTCGTATGAAAAGCACAAAACGTACAGAAAAGTCAAAGAGCAATTTGCATTACTGCATTAGAGCAGGAAAGAGCAAAATATATCTCTAGAAGTGGACACTGAACACGATGATGGCACGTAAATGTAGTAAAGGGCTTTCGCTCCTCAAGGGAAACCACACGTAAGTAAAAGGTCTGAACACCTCAGTAAGTAAGGCATAATAAAGAAATCCAAAAACAAAATTTTGAAAGGTCATGAGTCTAGTTATGAGTCTGTAACTGTAGTATGATAATTGGACATACTTCTAAAAGAATGCACATATATATGTTTTATTGTTGACTTACCATTCCGTGTAGCGGCTTCCTTCAAACTTTTAATCACTTTCAAAAAATATTCAATAGCCCTACCATTCTCTTCTCTCCATCTTATCCAATAGTATTTCAACTCTTCTGGATCCGTACTTTTGGCAAAAATATCTTGAATGTCGGGGAAAAATGCCAAGCTAATGAATTTATTGCGATATGACGGAATATCCTTATCACTTGCTAATTCTTCAAGCCTTTTCATCCAATAATGCAAATTCACATATTTATCTTCACCAAGTATTCCTTCTTCGGCTGATTTTCTGATAATTTTAAAAACATACTTCAACTCAGGATCGGTGAATTTTGAATCGTCAAATTGTTTCGATTCATTAACAAGTTCGACTGAGTCATGATATGCTTCCATAATTGTTGTATAAGCATCATCTACTTCATCGCTGTTGCTTTCATCCAATTCAAATGTTTTGTTGGTAATTCCATCGTAGTAGTTGAACAGTTTGGTACTAGCTCTTTGAACAAAAGCCCGAGCTTCTTCTTCATTGCTATTCAACGGCTCAGCATAGCAAACCTATAGAATTATTAAGAAATAGTTTTTTTTTTCAAAATTACTAAAAACAATTGTTGGAAAAAAAAATTCTTACGCCAGCTACTAAGACTCCGAGAAGAAACGAACAGAATACTCTAATTTGCATCATGAAGCTTCAATTGCTTCAGCTTCTTTAAATCACAAAACTTAAAGTAACACTAAAACAATTCAATTTGAACTTGGAGCATTTATACTCAAGAGGGGGATGATAAGTTTCTAATCAAAAGAAGTGATTAAATGATCTTCGTCACCCCAATTTGATTGTTTTTTTTAGAGATTATCACTATTTCTAATACGGCGTCTAATACGGATTATATTTGAATTGCTCATAATGGTTTAATTGATCTAAAAAATCAGGGAATAACCACATGTTTTTCAAATTGTTAAAAAGGTATAAATAATGACTTCTTTAAAAAACGTTAAAAATAAAATTCACGACTGGCTCCAACGTACTTGCTCTTAGGGTCAAAGTTGCTGTGGACGTTTAAGCTTATTATGTAAATTTTTTTAAATAAATAATTTGATACATAAAAATTAAATTCATTACTTAAATGACATAAACAACATCTAAAATTGTTTTAAAGTCCAAAACTAAGTATGCCGTTCGATTTGATTAAAGAATATAAATTTTTAGAAAAAAAAATTTGAAAATCGTTAGAGCTGTTTTAAAAAAAATAATTTTTTATGTAGAAAAATTTTAAAAGCTTGTTTAAAAATTAAGTTGGTACACCATTTTCAAGATAATATTATTGCACATCTAAAACTTAAATTTCAAAAAATACAATTACCCGTTTTCGAAAAATTGATTTTTGAAAAAAAGAACATTTGAAAGATTTTGTAAAAGTCCAAAAATAATTTTTTCGAAAATTTTTATATCAAATAATTTTAAAGTTGTTAAGAAGTTATCGCATAAGAAAAATCATCAAAATTGGTACAGTCGTTTAAGTGTCAAAAATGAATTAAACGGTTCTATGGCAGGCATACCATTAATAGAATTTTTACAAACATTTGTTTCATTCCAAAAGTATGAGGCTGCTAACAAAAGCAAGCACAAAAATTTTAATCAATATCGTTAGAGCAGTTTTTATTGCTATATGGCAGGTTTCGTTAGTTTTAGTCCTAAAAAAAAATTTCAATTTCCCCTCTAGGGAATCACCAAAGACCCTTAACCACCAAGTTTCAGGAAAATCGGTTGAGCGGTTTAGGCTGTAGCACGAGGTATATACCTACAGACAGACAGACAGACAGACAAAGGGACAGACAGAATTGCGAGACCCACTTTTTTCGCATTCTCAATCATCATAATGACATGTCTGATTGTTATTTCGAGTTCGATTTTTTTTACGAATCCTAAGTTTGCCGTATAGTACCTATATCGCAAGAAAAATCCAAAAAGGGGTAAATTTGACGAAGCTAGATTTTTTTCATTGAATAAAAGTCGAATAAACCGTTTTTTGCTCCTAACTTCAGATTTTGGGGGTGTTACGGAATTTTTACATACCGGTTTGTAATCAGTGCAACAAAGCTCTTCAAAACGTGATTGGTCTCCGCCAGCGTATATTTTTTACCCTGTTTTGTCACACACTGTTATTTTATAATAATGATAGGAAGTATAACTTCTGGCGGGCGTACATGAGTACCTACACTCACCTCTTTTTTTTTACTAAAGCACGGCTACTAAGATAAGATTTGTTGACTGAATTTGTTTGTTTGTTGAGGCTAGTGTTAGTATCAACAGTTTGGCAGCTGTTTCGCATTTACATTCGTTATCGGTGTGAGTTTTTGACCCAAGAAGACAAGATTTATTTTATGTGTGACACTATCTACTGGTTTCTGGTTGATTTTATTTTAGCATAATTATAATGTGTAGTGTTTGCACGAAATCATACGAGCACATCAAGGAGTATAGATAAGTAAACAAAACGTTAACGAAGATAAGTAATTGAATTTACTTCGTTAAAGGGCATGCGACGAATGAAATCGTGTGACATCTACCATGGGAAGCGCAAAATATCACCATTGCGAGCACCCAATTCCCACACCTCAATATACACAAATGAACTTGGCGGTAATGTGATCAAAAAACTGATCAAATCGCGATTGACGCCAGGCATGCTTCCAGTATCTTAGATGTCCGAACGTTCCGAGGAGCAAACGTTGACTCAGACCACTACTTGGTAGTGTCTCGAGTACGGATGCGGATATCTATGACGCCACAACGCCGAGCAGATGCTGTGAAAAAGTTTGATGTAGCGAAGCTCAAATCGCAAGAATTTTGCCGACCGCGTTTCTCTTAATCTCTTAGCCAGCCAGCCACCAGCAGCAAGCATAGACGACCATTGGAGATATTGTCAACAAGCTATTAGTAGTGCCTCCACTGATGTGCTGGGTTTCACAAGGCGACCACAACGAAACTCCTGGTTTGACGAAGAATGCCGGCTGGCTCATGCAGCTAAGACGAGGCCTATCAGGCAATGCTGAAAACAAGAACCAGAGCCACTGAGAAAGCAGCCCGGGAGCTCTACGGGCAAAAAAGAAGAGGGGAACGCCAACGTCTCAGGAAGAAAAAGAGAAATCACAAGAAGCCGGTGCGGCGTTCATGTCTGTTGAGGATTGTACGGGTAGAGGGGATGTTCGAAAATTCTACCAAAGGTTAAGAAGATCTACCCAAGAATACAAGACCAGAACAGAAGCCTGCCGAGATGAGAGGGGGAATATGGTAGCAGACACACAGTCAGTGCTGAGGACCTGGAAGGAAAATTTTTCTAGACTCCTAAACGGTGAAGATAGCCAACATTCCGCTGTTATTCCATTCAATTTGGACGACGATGGCCAAAAATTTCGTCCACCTGACCTAGATGAAGTGAGCTTAGCGATTGTCAAGCTTAAGTCGTATAAGGTTGGTGGTGCGAATGGTTTACCAGCTGAATTGTTCAAAGCAGCAGGAGATGGGTTAGTAGGGAGTATAGACTCAACTCATCTGTAAAATCTGGTTCGATCAAAGCATGCCCGATGAATGGAACCTTGGTATAGTGGTGCCCCATCCACAAAAGGTGCCCCATCCACAAAAAAGGAGACGCTCTGATATGAACCAACTACAGAGGAATTAGCCTCCTAAACGTCACATACAAAATCCTGTCGTCGATACTGTGTAGTCGCCTCAAACTTCTTGTCAATGATCTGATTGGCCCCTATCAGTGTGGTTTTAGGCCAAGCAAGTCAACAGGTGATGAAATTCTCACACTCCCACAGATTTTGTATAAAACCCGAGAATTCCACATCGATACACACCACATCTTCATCGATTTTAAAGTCGCGTATGATAGCGTGAATAGAGACGAGTTATACAGAGCCATGTCGTATCTCGGCATCCCTGCCAAACTCGTCCGCTTGTGCAGGATGACAATGGAGAAATCCGGCTGCGCCGTCAAAGTTGGTAAGAACACCTCTGAAGCGTTTGATGTTGAGAAAGGTCTAAGACAAGGCGACGCGTTATCATGGAACCTATTTAACATCGTCATTGAAGCAGTTGTACGCAGATCACAAGACAACACCACTGGTACAATTTATCAAAAGTCCGCTCAACTACTTGCTTATGCAGATGACATAGACATAATCGGCAGAACAAAGAATTTCCTAGTATTGAATCGGAGGCAGCAAAAATGGGATTGGCTGTTAGTGAAGACAAAACGAAGTATATGCTATCAACGAGAAGGGAAACTCAACAACGACGACTCGGCCAAAACATCACGATGAATAGTTATAACTTCGAAGCAGTCAAGGACTTTGTCTACATGGGATCCACTATAAACTCTAACAAAGACATCAGTGAAGAGATCAAACGGAGAATTACTCTTGACAGTCTCTGTTTCTTCGGGCTGATGAGGCATTTAAGTAGTAAAGCCCTCTCTCATAGAATCAAGGAAACGCTAAACAAGACCTTTATCATCCCGGTCCTGGTATATCGGGCAGAAGCATGGGCGTTAAAAGATTCGGATGAAAATTTGCTTGGTTGCTTCGAGAGAAAGATTCTTCAAGTGATTTTTGGTCCTTTGTGTATCGAAGGAATATGGAGAAGAAGATTCAACGAAGAGCTTAACGGGTTGTACAGCGACCTTGACCTGGTAAAGAAGCTGAAAATACAGCGGCTGAGATGGCCTGGACACATGGGGCGTATAAACATCAACGCATCAGCCCAACGAGTCTTCGAATCCAACCCTGATGGTGTACACAGCGGAGGGAGACAGCGTAACAGGTGGCGCACACAAGTGGAGAACGACCTCAAATAACTTGGCGTGCGTAACTGCAGGCGTCTAGGTAAGGACAGAGCTGGCTGGAGAGGCATGTTGGTTGAGGCAGTAATCCATCCTGGATTGTAAGTGCCACCTTAATTAAGCAAGTAAGTAAATTATTAATTAAAATTTAAGAAATTCTTAGTTAGAAGTTTAATCAACCACTAGTGAAAACAGAAACCATTAAGAGAAAGAGAAAGAAAGATATGAAGGTGAAACATAAGTACATGACAAATTAGGAAACTGAGTTACATTAAACTGACGAAATTAATTGTGTGTCCTTCTTCCTGTTCTTTTGTAAATAGAGTGTTTACTGTTTTGTTTGATTTGTAAGCAATACTCACATACTAGCATTGTTTGAAATCTTTTTTTTTTCAAAATTTCGAGTTTCAAAATACGTTTTTCAAGGACAATTGAAATAATTGGTTTCTGGCTTTAAAAAAAAGTAAATACATACCTTTTTGATTTTTAATAATTTGTTTTCCAAATTCAGTTGTTTCTGTTGAAATTTGCACACTCTGGCTAAAGGGGGGAATTGATTATGGATTTCCTTACCCAACCCTATTTGTCTCTTTCATTTCAATCGGCAGTTGACAATTTTACTGACTATGAAAAGTTAAGGACCTATAGGACAACCTTGTGGTATACAATTGAATGGACTTTTACTGTCTTAAACATTTTTCCTCTGCAAGGAAGGTATCATATAGGTTTATAGATCGTTGATGAATAGCAGATGATAAAAAAACAAAAGATTGTATAATGTAGTGGATTAAAGGGCTTTCGGTCGTCAAGTCAGCATCAGTTTATAAAAATTGTTGTTAGACGGAATTATTCTTTTTTTTTTTTAACAAAACGCTAAAACTCTTTCAAGTTAGTTCATCCTGTCTAACCTAAAGACCTTCAGTCTTCACGTTACATTTTATTTCAAGTTCAATTATATAAATAAAACATCGTACATAAAAATAAATTAATTTATTCCTCGTTCTCTTCTTCTTCGTCATCATAATAAGTAACAATTGAAACTTCTGCAATTAAAAAAAAAAAAAAATGTGTAAAATATATTTTTGGTCATATAATTAAAATGTATATACGAACTTTTATCAGAATGAAGCCAACCCAGACGAGCATTCTGTTCACGATTCATTTTAACCAACCATGATTTCATGGGAGCGTAGTATTCGATAAGACTTGCAGCGCTAACTGAAGGATCTTCAGGGAACATTGCTGCCAGTACCTCACGCATAGGTTTCGAAGATCCAAGTTTCATCATTTTCCTACACAAAACACACAGCAATTTTAAAACAATTGTGTTAGAAAATACTTAACTACAAATTAACATACTTCAAAGCATCGCCGGCGTTTTTGCTGCCATAGAAATCACAGTTGTTAATCGGTTCCGATTTATCTGTTCTGGAATATTGTCCACTGATCTCACATAGTTTTTCATAAAATTGATATCCTAGGACTTCTTCCATGAATTTACTAAATGGAGGAAGAAGATTAATTAGATTATCTGAAAGAAAAAATTTCAAATCCTTACCTTGCTTGTTTGTTATCTGTTAATTCGGTATAGAATTTGAATGGAAAGTCATATGCATTTTCAACACGATCAACTGGAGGCGCTACTCCAGCATACTTTTCCATCAACTTCCAATAATGTTTGTTCAAATCAATGATTTCGACTTTTCCAGCAAATAAGTCATTCATAACTTTTGTGTGAATATAGTACACTGGTACATTCAGCAAAGTATGGATACCCTAGAGGCATAAGAAAGCAAAGTTAAATATCAACGAAGATCTAGGATGACTTCTTCGCTTTCTTACCATTCTTAGCAGACGATTCATCTTAACCTCTTCGGTGAATTTAAAGTCGGTAACCAAACCAATAGAACTCAAATGCTTTGGTGTTGAAGCTGACAAAACAACAGCTTCACCCACAGGATATTGTAAATGATGAGCTTCAAAGTAGTAGGCTGGAAGGTCAACTTTCTCCCTGGCATAGTAGATTTGGCCCATATAACCATGAGCTTGCAAAAATTTTCTAAAGTCCATTTTCTGGCAGTATTGCATGTACACATTCGGCGTACTATCGAAAATGTTTGGCTTACAATCACCCTCATCCTCGTTTGAGTTCATTACGAAGTGACTTCCCCAATAATCATCAGGAATGGGATTTAGTCCCAATGACTGATAAAATTGATCGGCAATTTTGAACATTTTCAAAGTGTCAAAGTTATTTTGTTTCAAAATTTCATCGTATGGTGGCAGATCTTTGTGTGGGTAAATGTCATCTATTATACTTCCAGGAGTCCAGGCTTGAGCCAATACTTGTTCGAAAAGATGATGGGGAATTGGTCCATTTGGTTTAATAGCCAAATCACCGTATTTCTTGTTCAATCGATTGCGAATAAATGCGTGTAATTGCCTGTAGAGAGGTCGGATTTGCCTTACTACGGTTCTCATTTCCGTGACATTGTAGTCATGCAGCCAGAATTCCAAAGGAGTTATTTCTAAAAATTAAAATTGAGAAATAAGTGAACATTTTTTTTTATATATGAGATTGTGAGAAGAATATTTAGAAGTATAAAACGACGGGTTATGACAAATAAATGTTACTACATGATTTAGTCTCTGTATCTTGTTTTTAGCATTTTCAAATGTTCACACTCATATTTTCGTATTAAATAAAATGCATGACTAAGGGCAAGGGCTATTTGCTAATACGATGCATAAAATATTCATGTTGAACACAAGCGCTTATGTGCTACTATTTCCTCTGCGTAAACTGTCTCATCAGATTTTTGTTTTGAGCATAAATGCCTAAGTTTCTTTTTAGCAAACGGCTCTAAGTCCTACGTGCATGCTTGCACTTAGTTTTGAGTTTGTAACTGAGAGGCATGCTTATATGATAATTGGAAATACTTTCAAAAGAATGCATTGTTGACTTACCAGTCAGTTTAGCGGCTTCCTTCAAACTTTTAATCAAATTCAAAAAGTTTTTAATAGCCCATGCACCATTCTTTTCTCTCCATGTTATCCAATAGTATTTCAACTCTTCTGGGTCCTTACTTTTGGCAAAAATATCTTGAATGTCGGGGAAATATGCCAAGTTAATGGTATCATTTCGATATGCCGGAATATCCTTATCACTTGCTAATTCTTCAAGCATATTCAACGAATTATACATATTCACAAATTTATCTTCACCAAGTATTCCTTCTTCGGCTGATTTTCTGATAATTTTAAAAACATACTTCAACTCAGGATCGGTGAATTTCGAATCGTCAAATTGTTTCGATTCATTAACAAGTTCGACTGAGTTTTCATATGCTTTCAAAATTGTTTTATAAGCATCCACTACTTCGTCGCTGTTGTTTTCATCGGTTTCAAATATTTTCTTGCTAATTCCATCGTAGAAGTTGAACAGTTTGGAACTAGCTCTTTGAACAAAAGCCCGAGCTTCTTGTTCATTGCTATTTAATGGTGCAGCATAGCAAACCTTTAAAATTATTTAGAAATAGATTTTTTTTATTTTTATTTTCACAATTAATAAAAACAGTTATTGAAAAAACAAAATTCTTACAGCAGCTGCTAAGACTCCGAGAAGAAACAAACAGAATACTCTAATTTGCATCATGAAGCTTCAATTGCTTCAGCTTCTTTAAATTACAAAACTTAAAGTAACACTAAAACAATTCTATTTGAACTTGAAGCTTTTATACCTACTCAAGAGGGGGATGATAAGTTTCTAATCAAAAGAAGTGATTAAGTGATCTTCGTCACCCCAATTTGAGTGTTTTTCTTTTTTAGAGATTACACTTCTTAAAAAAAGTTCAAAAAAGGTGTACGAAATAATGACATCAGATCAAGAAATTAAAAAAAAAAAAACAGTTTTGAGACAATATTTTCATAAAGTTTTCAGAAATAGTTCTATATTTCAGTTTTGCTTTGCTAACGAAAAATATTTTTTTACTAAAGCACGGCTACTAAGATAAGATTTGTGGACTGAATTTGTTTGTTTGTTGAGGCTAGAGTGTTAATATCAACAGTTTGGCAGCTGTTTCGCACTTACATTCGTTATCGCTGTGAGTTTTTGACCCAAGAAGACAAGATTTATTTTATGTGTGACACTATCTCCTGGTTCCTGATTGATATAATTTAAGCATAATTATAATGTTTAGTGGCGCGAAACCAAACGAACACCAGGAATATGGATTAATAAACAAAAACTGGACGGAGAGTATTTCTTGTCATTTTTACAATTTTACTTGAAAAGCGACTTCAAACTCCTCGTAGCCATCTGTTCCTAAAAATACATGTAAATTGCATCGCATTACGTCAGCGTAGCGTTGCATTAAAACTCATAAAAAAAAAGAATTAAGAAACTTTATTTTATTTATAATAACAAAACAAAAGAACAATTTTATGAAATAAAAAGTTTTAGTAAATGTATTGGAGCATCGCATTCTTCATGTGTCAGATTCTCATAAAAGGTGTGATATTCTTTTGGTAAAAGCTCTTTAATAGAGCCAGTATGCTGGGCGTCAATGAGAAGTGGACACGCCTTAAGAATACTGTCATTAGTACTGCCAACTCTATCTTAGGCAGCAGTCGTAGAAATCGGAACGACTAGTTTGATGATGAATGCAAGCTAGCGACTGAACGTAAGAATGTTGAGTACCGAGCAATGCAACAATCTCATAGAACGCGGGCACGCGAAGAGGAATATAAGAGCTCAGAAGAATAGAAAAACGGCTTCACAGACAGAAAAAAATCAGACTGGGAGAAGAACCGAATCTGTGAAATAGAGAACAGCCGAGAGCGAGGTACGCACCAGGCGCGGAAGTCCTACCAATCCGTCCGAAACGTGACGCAGTATCCACCACTCTGCACATACTGCAAGGACGGAGAGGGAAATCTGATCACCGATCCACAAAGCATACTGGAGCGATGGGAAGTGCACAGCAGAAGTGGAGGCTCCACTACTTCAAGATGAACACCCTATGCTACCGCCACCAAGCATAGAAGACGTTGAGAAGGCTTTAGGACGGCTCAAGAAAATCAAAGCCCTGGGAGCCGATGGCATACCAGCCGAATTATTCCACCACGGCGGGCCAGCCTTACGTCAAGCAATTCATGATATCATAGTGCACTTATGGGAGCATGAAGAAATGCCAGAAGACTGGCGAAAAGGTATCATATGCCCCATACATAAGAAGGGAGATGTCACAACGTGCAGCAATTATAGAGGTATCACGTTGTTGAGTACCGCCTATAAGATACTCTCCTCTATCCTACAAGACCGGATAACCCCATACGCTAAAACCATCATCGGACACTATCAGTGTAGTGTCATTCCAGGCAAATCAACAACTGATCAGATTTTTACCCTTAGGCAGGCGATGGAAAAATGTCTAGAATTTAACATCCCAACATACCATCTGTTTATAGACTTTAAAGCCACCTATGATAGCATAGCCAGGGTAGAACTTTACAAAGCCATGAGAGAATTCGGCATCCCAAATAAATTGACACGACTTTGTAGGTTGACCATGACCAACGTAACAAGCCAAGTTAAAATAGCCGGATTGCTATCCAGACCAATCAACATCTTTAATGGACTCCGACAAGGGGATGGTTTGGCCTGCCTCCTCTTCAACCTGGCGTTGGAGAAAGCAATCCGTGACTCTGGCACGGCAACAAGAGGGACCATCGTCAACAGGTCCAGCCAGATACTGGCTTACGCAGACGACATCGACATCATCGGAAGAACCGAACAAGCTGTACACGATTCCTTCATCCAGATCGAGCAGGCGGCACAAAATCTGGGGCTGCACATTAGTGAAGGTAAAACAAAGTACATGGTGGCGTCGAATGCGAGAAGAACAGTTGGTCAAACAATCAAGGTAGCGGAGCACGAATTTGAAGTGGTGCAATCCTTTAAATACCTTGGGTCGACAGTAGCAGCCGATAACAACATAGAAGAAGAAATACGCGGGCGGCTTCTCAAATCCAACAGAGCCTACTACAGTCTGTCAAAGCTATTCAAATCCAGAAATCTAACCATAACTTCAAAACTGCTTCTGTACAGGACCATGGTCCTGCCAGTACTCATGTATGGATCCGAGACTTAGGTGCTTAGCAAAAGGCACTGTGACCTCTTAGCCGCGTTCGAGAGACAAGTCTTACGGAGAACTGTTGGCCCCATATGTGATGAAGGACGATTCCGGAGACGGTACAATCATGAGTTGTACGCAATCTACCTTGAAGAAGACATAGTGACAAAAATTAAGCTCGGTAGACTCCGGTGGGCAGGGCACCTCGTATGAGCGAAGAGGAACCTTCTCGGAAGGTCTTTTGTGGTACATTCTATGGTAGACGGCAGCGTGGTAGACCATGCTTGCGCTGGAGAGATGGCGTAGACCAGGACGCCCGAAGCCTTGGGGTGCACAACTGGATGGCGTTGGCTTGAGACCGGGATAGGTGGAGAGACTTGTTGAAAGAGGCCAGGACCAGACCCCGGTTGTCGAGCCGATGATGATGATGAAATGCTCTTTCAAACTATGAAGGTCGTAAATTTTCCTTTTTGTTATTGGTAAGGATTGATTGTAGAGTCTTTCAACTTCACGTGAGGCATTACTGTCGAAACGTTGGGGCAACAATACAATTTCCAATCATCGTCGATTGTAGTTTATTCCAAATTGTGTGTGTTTGATAGCTCGGGTATTGACTACACAAGGATCGCCAGCTTTCTTCACTGGTCGTATCGATTTGTAGTATTTGATTGCTGCTTCATAATTAAGGAAGAACTCATGACTGAGATAGCGGACTTGATATGGTTTTGCGGATTAATTATCCGTTCAAAGTCTGCAGGAACAAAGAGCTCTTTGGTTTTTTTTTTAAATATCAATTGTAGAGTGGACCGAATCACATGATCATATCTGGGTCCTGGGTGTGTCCTACTGCTAAATATTTTTGATATATTTTAGATTTATGTTTAATAGTGAAGTTTTTTAAAGCATTTGATAGAGTCACATTTCAATTTTGATAACAACATCTGTCACTGAAGATAATAATTGGTTTGAGTTTATGTTCCAATACTTCCAAAAACTTTTAATTTGGTGAACGCTCAGCTTCAACTTAAAAATTAAAATATTGTGCACCCGCAGAGATCATGGGAATATTTTGAATAGCCTGCAAATCTGCAGTAAATATCTATACCTGATCTTTTAAGCATCTTTCTTTGTCATAATCCCTTTCTAGCCTTGCTCGTTCTTTTGCCTGAATGTGTGTCTCATACTCTCCAGTCTCATACTCTCCTTTTTGACCAAGATTCATAACATGCACGATTGTCAAAAAGCATTTATATGAAGCTTTTTTGTCACCTGGAATGTTGTTGTCTCTCATGTAGACATCGAATGTTTTATACAATTCCATCCAAGTTGCTGTATTAATGTCTTGTGTTTTATCAGGATCAGCCAATGGTCTTAGTTACCAGCTGTGATGTAGTGTCTCTAGTTCGTAAGATTTATCTTCGGAATAGATTTGGAACTTTCATTCCAATAATCCCCTCACCTCTTTTTCTTTTAATTGAAGTATATTGTTTTTCCTTTTGTCTTCTACGATTCAATTAATTTCGCAACCATCTGTTTTTATTTCCTTGGTCTTGTTTGGCTTTTTTGCTAGAACATAGACCACTGGTTTCATCTAGAGTTCTGAAAGACGTGCCCTGGTCGGTTGAATCGCTGCAACATTCGCTCGCTGTATTTGTAATCTGTATCGTCAGTCCAAGCTGAGAAGTCACATTGAGAATCATCATCACATTCCGAGCTAAAAGAAGCACGTTTTTGTTTAAGTTCAACAGTTGTTTCGTCCAAAATACAGTTATCTTCATTGATAACATCGCTTTTTGACAGTTTTGCATCTTGAAAAACAAACTGGCCAGTCGTTTCATCTATAAAACGAAATTCTCCTCTTTTTCTATTATAATTTTTGTAGTTTCCACACTGGCTTCACAAAAAACACTCTTATTCCTGCGATTTTGATAAAAATACACGACTCACGCTAAAAATTTCACAGAAAATCAACAAAGTCTGTACAAACCATTCAAATTACGGTAAATTTTACAGTTTGTACGGGAATAAAAAAAATAAGTTTAGTCTCTATTTAAATCTTAATTTAAAAACGAGACAACTATAATGTCTTTCTTCTCTCTTGCAATGTATAAAGAAAATTTTGCAGATACGAGGTTGAGAAATAAAGGCGACGATATGGTTGTCTCGTATTTTAATGTTCTTCATTAGCTAACTAACACGAGAAGTGATTTTATACTCTATCATTAACAACCTACCTTAACCTTTACAACACGCCTAAGAAATGGGTACATTTCAAAGTAATAAGCAAGTAGAATAAGAATCTGATACTTGTAGGATTAATTACCGCATTATGAGATAATAAAAAAAGAAAAAAACAAAAGAATTCGCTGGCTAATTAGCTTACTGTGTATGTGCGGTAAGCTTAAAAGTCTTCTGGCTTTGGCATATGAGCCGCTAAGGAAAATGTTTATGTGTTTTTCAGTATTTTCAATTAGACGAGCTGAATTTATTTTCTTCTCCCTTAACGGTCCTTATTTTTCAACCACATATGAGTATTATGTGCTTCTATGTTCAGCTCAGGTTCTTTCAATTTTCTATTTTTCCTCCCCTGAGTGGAGTCCTGTGTTGTGTGTGTTTTTTTTTTTTTTTTTATTATTTTGTTCATCTTTTTTGGGAATATGTAGAAAATATGTTTTTGTGTGCTGTCAGAAAATTGAGGAACATCCTTTTACCCCCAAAAATAATTAAAATATGTTTTTCAGTTTGTACTTTTTTTTTTTTTGCATTAAAGAGAATAATTAGATGCGTGGTATGTGTGTTTTAAATTTGTTCCTTTACTTTACCTATTGGAGAAAATTTCTTATGATGATAAAGAATTTTTTTGAAAAATAATGTATAAGATTTTTTTTTTTTTTATTATTTATTAAAAAAAGTTGATAGTTTTTCTATAAAACTCTTTTATATTTGTTTGTAATCAAAATTAAGAAATTGAAGTGGAAGGAAGAAATGCAATTTAAAATGAAATATTTTATTGAATGTTATTATAAATTCACTTTAAACATATTTAACATAACGTTTCAAATATTTGACGTAAATATGCAATCTGTGTTTGTTCAAGTTTCAATATACTTATGAAATTTTAAACAGAAAGGTGACACGATGGGTAAAATCCTGACTGGTAATGGTAACACAATTTTCTCAGGCCCAAAGCTCCCGGTCTGCAATTTTTTACTTGCGATATGGGTACCATATATCAAGTTATGCATTCGTACAAAACAAAAAAGTTGAGATAACAATCAAACATGATATTACGATGATAGAGAATGAGAAAAAAGTGGGTCTGACAATTCTGTCTGTCTGTCTGTATGTATCAGAGACCACAGCATAAACGGATGGTTCGATTTACTTCAAACTGAATATGTGGCGTTTTTTGGAGAATATCCCCAGACGTTTTTTTTAATTTTTTTTTATCCCAAATAACGGTACCTGCCATACACCGGTTTTAGAAAAACTCATTTTTCTCAAAAACGGTGCCTACGATTTTTATTAAAAAAATCATGGTATTTTTTTTGGATAAGGTTTGTCTTTAAATGAGAACCATTTTTTCTCAAAAACCGTTATTAACGGTACCTGCCATAGACCCGTTTTTTTTAAATTCTGATTATCTCCTTCATTACTCAATCAATTTCAATCATTTTTTTACATGAAAGCTTTTTAGTTGCCGTAATAGTTTTTAGTAAAAAAAAATTCTTTTGGATTTTTAAAAATATAGTTAAATTTTTTTTTTGAAAACTCATTTTTTCAAAAACTACTCAAATTTTTTTTTTTCAAAATTCAAATTTTAGATGTTGATTAATAATTTCTTAAAAATGGCGTACCGATTTTTTCTTATAAATTTTATATGGAAAAAATAGTTTTTTAAAAAACTGCTCTAACGATTTTCAAATTTTTTTTTCTAAAAATGCATCATTAAAAGGGAAATCAAATTGCATACTTCGTTTTGAGGTTAAATTCATTTAAAAAGCTGTTTTAGTCATTTGAAAATTGAATTTTTTTCCAAAACTGCATTTACAAATTTATAATTAAAAATGCTTAGCTTAAGAACAAGTACGTGCGACCCAGTCGTGCATTTTATTTTTAGCTGTTTTAGACCATTTTTTAAAGATAAAAAAGGGGGTGTGTACTCATGCATGCGTGCCAGAAGTTATACTTCCTATCATTATTTATTTTTGTGTAGTTTTTTTTTGATGTGTAAAAGTATTTAGTTGCAAAAAGTTCTAGAAGGTAAATTTTTCCATAAAAACATATCGTGTTTTTTTGTGAAATTAATTCAAATATTTCATATAATGTATGTTATTGATATTTTATCAACCAAACCCTTGTAATTTGGTTTATTTTTGCGTTCGGTCATTTTTAAATGGTTTTTGATACATTAATGTTTGATACTTCAAAATTACCTAATCAGCGGTCTGTTATTTTATTAGATTATATAAAAATCAACAAAATAAATTAAAAAAATGTAAAAATTACGGTAGATAATGTTAAAATATATATTTTTTTTTGTGGACTTATATTTACACAACTTAAGTAAAAAATATATTTGATTTTATTTTTACTGAGATTTTAATCTTTCTATCGATACCTCAACTTAAAAAAATCGGTTAAGTTGTGCTAAAGTAAAAAGCTATTTTGTTTACGTGAAAAGGATATTTTGATTTTTTTTAACAGATTTGTGAGAGATCGATTTATACTATTTTTGATATTATTTCATGATATTGCGAGGCTTGTGAGTGTCTTATTGAAACAAATTGTGTATCAAAATAATTGTTGACATTTTATAAGAAAATTTAAATTATTTAAGCAGACATAGAGAGATGTTATGAATGGTACAATTGGTCAAACGAGCATACAAAGTGCATTTTGTTCAATGTTTTTTCTGTAATACATCATTTACAGTCTTTGTTCTGAACTTAATCAATATACATTTGTGTGGCTGTGCTAAAATTGTATTCAAAATTATCAAATTTTTCAATAAATTTTGTAATTTTTAAGCATTCAGTAAAAATATATTTTCACTTATCGACCTCTGTGGCACTGTTTATAAAAATAATTACCCAATATTTTTATGGAGAATTATAGACCAATATTTTATCTAATAGAATCTATTCATCTTGTTAAAATCCTGCAACTAAAACTTAAATTACAGATTTTAATATCCAATGAAATAAACTTTTCATGTGTTTTTTTTTTAATTATTCTTTCTAAAATCTGTAAATATGCATTTTTATGTTTAAAAATATTTATTGCCTATCAAGAACACTTGAACCAATAATATTGTAGTACATCGTTTTTTGAAGCTCAAACAAATTTCGTACCATATTGCATATTAAAGAATAAGAAAATAAAAATAGATTTTTCTCTTAATCAACTTTACTCATTATTTTTATGTGTAACTGTACACAAAAAATTACACCATGTTGTAGCCTGATATTTCAGCTAAATTCAGTTATCTCAGTTTTTTAAATTCAACAAAAAACAACGAGATTTCAAATTTTATAAGCGAACCATTCATTTCATTTGTGAGCCAACTGTACTGTTCTCTACTGGTGGCTGGTCGATTCCGACGACCAAAGCAGAGAATTTTGTTGAATTTTGTTGAATTTCGGATTAAACTCTTTTCAAGTTTGTGAAGCTTTTATAGCATTGTACAGTTATGTGTGATATATCAAATTAAAGGAAATTTGATCTTGATGCTCAAAAAATCATTGTTCACAGATTGGTTCACAGACTACAGAAAATTGTCAAAAGTTTGTACAAAAATGTATTTACCCAATATCTAATGGCTGTGTAAATTTCAAGTTTAAAAATCTAAAAATACAAAAAAAAAAAAAAATAAAATTAGAAACGGTCAAAAAACTTGGACTGAAAAATCTTGTTTTTACTATTATTCATTGAAAATAATGTTCAAAAATAAAATTTTTTCACACGTTTATAGATAACACATAAGTCTAAAAGTTATTTTGACAAATTTTTTTCCCGTCTTCCTTGATTTTTAAAATCAATTAAACCACCCACATAAACTTTCAAAAACGTATTTTTTTTTAAAGCTTAAAAAACCCGTTATGGCGCGTTTTATATGAAATCCGTATTAAATACCTAATTTTTTTTTATTATCTTTCAATGTGCATACTTAGTTTTTCAAAAAATTATCAACTTAATCCACAATGACATTATTTTCAAATGTCTAAAAAAATATTTCATATTAGAAAATAATTTTTAACTTAAAAAGTTGAATTTTTAGAATTTGTTTCTTCATAAAACTCATCATTATTTCAATTTATCTATTCAATTAAATTTATTTCGTAGTTCTAACCCTTATACTTTTCGAAAAATCCCGCCGTATCAAAACCTTACATTATACCACCTAACTTTTAGTGTATTTAGTTTTTTCCTTTCAATTATAGTGTAGAAAATGAAGCAGTTAGAATATCAAAAACAATGGATGACTTCTGTAATTTAATAAATTTATTGTGTTTCACACAAAATGAAAAATAAAATAAAAACAAACCCAGTATAAAATGTAAATGTGTTGTTACTCTTTCTCTACTTATAGTGTCTATGTGAAAAAAACCAATAATAATGGGCTGAAAAAATCTATGTGTTATTACTTTTTTATTATTTTTATAATCGCCGGTAAAGAAGTATAAATTCAAAAAACATTGGTTCGATTATGATTTTCAATTGGATGACAAAGGATTTTAAAATAAATTTTTGTCAATTTAATTTTAAAATTTTCTTTCCGTTAAGTTAGTAATCTAAACTACATGTACATAAGTACGAAAAGTTTCACGACACGATATACGATACGATAATTGTAAGTAGACTAAAATCGGTTTTGGGTGCTTCGAAATTTTTGGATGGTTTTTGTATGAAAAGTACAATAAGGTTTTATTCAAAATGGCTGTATTTCGAACTTAATACCTCAACTTTAAGCGTTTACAGATTCCAATTATCTTGATTCTAACGAAAGTTATCGTGCTTACAAATTTCTAAAGCCAACGACACCGACACACACGACAGCATTTATTCAGGTTTATTTTCTTGTTGTTAATATAAAATTTTTAAATAATTTACTCCTCAAATTTATATAAATAAATGTCAATACAAAAAAGTAAAAAAGTACGTATACGCCACAGTGAACATGTTTTTTTTTCATATCTTTTCCACTGTTGCTACCGGTTTTTTGTAAATGAAAAAAAAGGTGGGAAATGGCTTACATTATGTGACAAATTTTAAGCCAATAAAAACCAAAAAAAAAGGAAAAACTCACAAGGAGGCACATTAGGCAAGCCTTCAAAAGTGACCATTTCCGTTCCATTTAAAATTGATATCTTTTTTTGTTTTGTTAATAAACGTAGTTTAAGCTTTTCAATGACTGCATATAGCAAAATTCTCATAAAAAAATAAGCTCTAATAAACTTTTACCTAAGGTGCTTTAATTTTGTATCACTAAGTAAATTTTTAAACTATTTCCATGCACTCCGAATAAAACCACACCAATTCCGTATGAACACAACAGTCTTGTCATCCTTCATTCCACATTCATTAGGATGCCACCCCAATGCTGCTCCATTCACTCTATTTAAACAATTTATCTTATCCCCTTAGATTGATTTTTATTATTTGGGATTGGGACATACTTAAAAGGCAATACAAATAAAATATTCTGTGTGCTCTCAAGTGAACAAGAAAAAAAGCCAGACACAAAATTATTCTTCTTATTTCTTTTGGAAAACTTTTTGCTTTCAATAGCTCACTGATTGCGTTTTGTGCTTGGGGTTTGTATATTTTTATATTTTTTTTTTGAAAGTTGAATGAATAGCTTTTGACTGGCGACGACAAAGTCGTACATTTCTAGCAAAAAAAAAAAACAAGGCGGGTTATAGAATTTGTGTTTGTAGAAAAATGAAGGGATGTATTAGGTTCGTTTAGTATGTTATTTCTTACTATGGATATGTAAGTTCTTTCAAAGGGAAATGAAAATATAGAAAAAGATAGTGCCTTTTTGGGGGGAAATTTGCAATTTGGATGTTTTCCAATATTTTTGTATCCAACTTTCATGCAGACATTGATTCTTGCACATTTTGTATTTTTTTTTCATTTGAAGTGAGCAGAGTCATGAAAAGGAAGATTTTTTTTTTAAATTCTTGTCTAAATTTCGTGATCTGTTTAACATATTTAACAAACAAAAAAAAATTATATAAAAAGTATCGGAGAATTTTTCATTTATGTACTTACCTACTCTTTGGTAGGGATAAAATATAAGTTATTGGCTTTCATTTTAAACATTCATTGTAAAATACAAACAACACCAGATTTAATCATGGACACATGTTGATTCATCATCATGATCAACATCTTATATCATCAACAATGAACAGCAGTGCCATGCTAGAAATATAGACTTAACCGGAAACTGGCTGGAATTTTGTTGGAAAATGTATAAAATAAAACTGAAGACACATTATGTGCTTTTCTGGTGACTCAAAATACCCTAAGCGGATCATAGAAGTTGCGTGAGTTGGACTAACGGACGCCCGAAAAGAAATTATAATCCTAAGAACCAGCGAAGTAAGCTCATCTGCGTGTCAATTATCAATACTGACAACGTAGTTCCAAATTTGATTTATTCACCCCGAAAACATGAATAAATCAATTTTACAAAAATATAAAAGCTTTTTGATTTCTATTTTATCAATATTCCTTGACAAATTGTATTAAAAAAAATCGAATTACATTAGGTTGGGTTAAATTGGCTGTCATTAAAGCAATCTGACACACTTAAACCAATAGAGGTCCATTGTGATACCACAAACCATAGAAAACAAAATGTTCCCTACTAGTTAAAATCACTTGGAGCTGCTGATGAAGCGATTGAAACTACTAATGTGTATGCTTAAGAGATCGCTAGGTTCATTGTAAAAGTAGTCTCCTGAATGAAGTTTGCGTCTATAAGAGAGAGCAGGGCATGTACAGAGAAGATGTGAAATTGTTACTTCCTCTTCTTCGTCTAAACAGCTTCTGCAGAAATCATTTGATAATACAACGAGTCGTACCGCGTGTCTACCTATAATACAGTGTCCCATTATGACACCTATTACGGAGCTGATTTGAGATCTACTGAGGAACAGAAGGCAATTTGACCGTTTCAAATCTAGTTTGGGCCAGATTCGTTTGGTCGCTGTTAAGTACATTAGTAATCCCAAACTTTTCCGTACACGAATTTTGTTTTTTTTTAACATTGTAAAACATTGATTTTTACCAAAACTTTTTAGAATTAAGTATTCTGGTTCTTTAATAACTTAATTTTTTTTGAAAATCAGAACCATTATTCATTGGAACAATTAAAAAAAAAAAGCCAGTTTGTAGTACCTACTCTCTATATAAAAGTGATATTTTTTTAGAAGTTTGTTGTATAAAAAGTACTAGAAGTACCAAAATGGCAGAATTTCGAACCTATCGTTTAGTTGATCCTCAACTTTTGGCGTTGACAGATTCCAATTATCTTAATTCTATCAATATTTATCGATTTTTCGATTTTTTTTTTGATTTTTCGAAATTTTCAAAGCCAACGACAATGACTACGACGACTGAATATTGTGTTCAGTGATTGCAAAAAAAACTGCATTTTAAGTTTTTCTCAAAAAACTCGAAACAGTGTTTCCGTTAGATATGGGAGGTATTAGTTCTAGACGAGATATTCAAAACAAAATTTGATGTACCAAATTTGAAGAAAATCCATTCACGCGTTTGGGCAGTGTAGATGTGTACAGACGGACGCATAGACGTAAAGACGCACAGGCACACAGACGCACAGACCGACAGACGGCATGACGACACGAAACCAATACCTGCCCCATAGAGAAAGTAAAAATAATTTATCAAAATTTGCCAAAACTTTCATTCAAAATATTGAAAAACGAGCAGTAGTGGAGCAATTAAAGCTCAAAATACAGCCTTAGCTCGGAACCGGGCAAAACCGCTCCGAATTAGATAATCATGGCTATTATGGAATTCACAATACTTTACTCCCGGGGAGTCAGCATGATTTGCAGGGTTCGCGTTCGCATTTAAAGTAATTATGAACTTGCCGGGTGAACTATAATATCAATACGAGGAACTACATTACCATTTCTATTAACACACTTCCCCACCTGCGAGTTCTACAGGAGAAAATACGGCTGAAATAAGTGCGAATCCCGCCGAAACGCATTAGTCGGATTCTTTAATAGGGGTGAATATTTTTTTTTTTTTCAAATGTTGTTATTCAAAAATACTTTAACATGTGAGGTTTAAAATTGCTGCTGTTATCGGATTTTTTTAAAACTTATCAAGAAGATTTTTGTGAACATAATTTTTTTATCAAAAATTTTGTAAAATAAACTATGCCCAAAATTGTACTTGTATTTCAATATTTTTTTTTGAGAAAATTACCCCTTTCATTTGAAGGCCTAAAAATATTCCCCTTTTTTTTACACTTCAGTTTCAGGAGCGTCAATTTGGCCATTAATTAGCTGATGAAGGAATATTAAATCATTATTTACACGCCTTTGAAATAAAGTTTGCATCTGAAGTAATTGAATTCGTTGATCATAAGGAGGCAAGTTGTAGGGATCAGACCAGGAAAGACCTTTCAGACCGAAGCGTATGAAGTTATGTTGTACTGATTCGATACATCTTATATGAACTTGATAAAAGTCAGTCCATACCTGTGAAGCATATTCAAGATGAAAGAAAGAGTAACATATGGATCGTTAAATTCCCTTGCCCAGCATTTTATAAAACCAAGCATTGAGCTATAAGATTTATGTGTTCCGTGAATTCTAAATTTGAACAGAATTGGACACCTAAGTCCTTGAAACTAGATACTCTCTACAAAGCTTGTGCTGCGAGATGCAGTAGTCAAAAGCATTCGCAAAACGCTTCCTAGAGGATGTAATTGTTTGGCATTTTACTGGGTTGAGAGAGAGACCGTTTTTCCTACATCAAACACTAAAATTTTCAATATCCGATAGAAGAAGAATGCGGTCGTTATGTGAATTTACTGTCTTAAAAATCTTCATGTCATCAGCAAAAATTAGAATCTCACTTGATTTTATGCAATATATACAACATAATTTATTGCTAGAATTTATAGAAGTGGGCCTAAATGACTACCCTGAGGGACACCCGAATGAGAAATAAAAGGATCAGAAAGACAACTGTTTCTAAATTTGACTTGATAAGATCTTTTTTCCAGGTATGATTTCACCCAAGCTATGAAGAAAGGTGGAAAACCAAAAGCTTTAAGTTTAAAGATAAAGATAGTTTTGAAATATGCCTATAATTCTTTATATCTGCTTTGTCCCCTTTCTTCAAGACTGGAGTGCATTGGCCTAAACATGCATTTTAGCAAACGGACCAAATGGCATAAAACAGTTAAATGTGTTTCTTTCATTCCGTTTTATTCCGGTATATTCACTAGGTCGACTCAGTACTCACTGCAATCGCACACAATCATAATTGTTTGGAAAAAAAATAAGACTCTCCTTTGTTTTTTAAAGGAATCCTTAGCCACAATCCCAAACAAATCACTTTACTACTTAAAATCATCACAATATTATGATGTTGATGAGCATCCAGTATCATTCCAAAGGCACATTCAAATTTATGAGCTATAAAATCTTTCCCTCCGTCATTAAAGCTTAAACACACTTCTAATAGTGATGCGTATAATATAGACAGTCTGCTGGGTGCCTTACACAAAAGTCGGACACAAACATTGTGCCTTTAGCTTAATAACCCATAAAACACTTGAGCATTATAGCTCAATCATGAGACCCTTGACGTATTGTAATAGTCACAGACCACAGACAGACTGCATGTAGACTGTAGAGTCTCTCTCTACGAAGAGGAACTTATTCCGACCAGACACAACAAACACATCATTTTGATGGGTCTGGACCAAAATAAGTTCCAAAATCATAAAACAAGTACTTAAAAAAAAAAAAAAATGAATCTTTAGCGCCTCAACAAAGCATATGATACACTATGTGACCTTTATTTTTGGACCTGATGGTTGAGATGAGAAAAAAAAAAACATTCACAAGCTCTAATTCCAGAAGAAGAGATAATAATAAAAAAAAAATAAAATTCGGGTAACACACAAAGTGGAACGGTTAAGGAATCGTAAAAATTCGAAACGTTCGTTGTGTACCAACCAACGCCAACGGTCCAACCCCTCACATAAATGGCACTCAAATTTTATGCGACCATTATTCGCGTCGTAAAATCCGATCAACAGTTGGTTAGTGTTGCTTCTGTGCTACGTTCTACTACAATATAGCTTCGTGGCCTGATTTTTTTTTCTGTATTTTTTTTTATGACAAATCAGGATTTTCGAGTAATTACTGGAAATTGTTTGTTTTTTTTTTTTTTTTTTATTTTTATTATTCTGGAGATTACTTTAGGTAGGTGAAAATTGAATGAAGCCCTTTAAAGGGATGAACTGAGAGTTAATAATAATGACTGAGAGCTGGTTGATGATGCGTTTTGATAAGATTTCAAATTTCACGGTTTGTTATTTCAATTTTTAGGAGGATACTCAGTGTTGATGGTAATTTGTTTTCAACAAAATGAAAATACAATTAAATTAATAAGGGATAAGGAACAGTTAAAAAAAAAATGAAAACCTCTGGAAGAAGTTTTTTATCATGAAGTCAAAGTAAGGATTATACTCAAATAAATTGTAACCTCGATTCATGTTTTTGGAGAAGTATCGTGATAATTTACATAAAAGTTTCTCATAAAACCAAGTATGATCTCAAAATCTCGGAGAAATCAACTTATAATTGGTCCATACGTCTGGTTAATGCTAGCAAAGATCAGTATTGTCACCAAAGGATACCAGTAATACACTGCGAGAACAAATCGATTGCGGCAAACGATAAAATTGGCTAAACGACTTTTGCGTTTGCTGGACAATTTTTCGGCTTCGTTTGTAGCAAATTGGAAAATTCGTTGCGGTAAAATACTTTTTGCGAAAGAGAAGGTAAATGCTTAGAGTAACACCTGTGATTGAACTGGCGACCTTGTAATTCCGCCACGGATTGTAAAGTTTATGATTGGCGTAGAATGCATGTAAGGAAAATTATAGAACAAATCGTTTGCGTCAAACGACTTTTTGTTTGTTGGATAGTAGTTTTTCGATTTTAACTTGGTTTGCAGGCAACTCTTTAATTCATTTCGGTGAAACTATTTATAAGAACGACTAAATAAAAAAAAGTTCAGCGTAACAACGGCAATTGCACCTGCAACCCTTTAATTTTGAAAAAAGGCTGTTGCTATTGCGAAACCAAAAAAGATAACTTTTCTTTAGCACAGAATGCATAATGAACACCACAAACATAGAGTCAATAATTAAGAAAATTTGTTTCCTGCAGTCATTTGCTGTAAATTAATAATTTTATATTTACACCACAAGTGAAGTTCCTAGCAACAAACAACTTTCTGGAGAGGTTCTTCGTAAACAGTCGAATTTTCTAGTAAACGAAAAGCTGTTTCGATGTGGAAAGCATTTTCGTTTGCCGCAATCAACTCCTGAAAATGAGCTTTAAACGACCGGGTTGTTTTGCATTATGTTTTCTATAATAGATTTACAAATTGTGTCAAATGTAATATACATAGTTTCTACAAATGAAATACTTTTGTGGGAATTGTATTAACTTTCCAGCAAATGATTTTCATTTAATTCAACGAATAGTCACTAGCCGCAAACGAAAATAAAAGTATTTGTTTTCTGAGTGCTTTTTTTTCTAATGGCTACGTAAATTTCAAGTTCCAAAATCAAAAAATAAAAAAGTTAAAAACAAAAAAAAAACTCTCAAGATAATTAGACAAAAACAATATTGTTTCTATTTTTCCCGTTATTTCCCAATTTTTAAAATAAAAAGAACACTCAAGTAAACGTTTAAAAGGGTATGTTATTTTCACAGCTAAAAAAACTATTATAAAAGCGTTTTAAAATAATTGGATCGCACGTACCTAAAATTTGTAAATGCAGTCTTAGAAAAAAAATTAAAAGAGCATAGTTAAAATTCGATTTTCAAATGATTTTAGTCATTGGTCGCAGCTTCTAAAATTAATTTAACCTCAAAACGAAGTATTTTTTGATTTCTTCAATTCTTCAATTTAATTTCTTCGCCGTTTTTTCTATATAAACTTTGCAAGGACTTTTATAAAAAAAAATTGGAACGCTATTCTTAAGATATTATTCATCAACATCTGAAAACTAAATTTAAAAAAAAAAATGGTTTTTGAAAAAATGATTTTTCAAAAAAAAAAAATTTTATTTTTTTTTTCAATCCAAAAATATAATTTTCGAATTTTTTTTTTACAAAATTACGGCAATTAAATACCTTTCATGTAAGAAAAATGGTTTAAATTAATTAAGTCATGAAGAAGAAAATAAGAATTTAAAAAAAAAAACGGTTCTATGGGTACCGTTAATAACAGTTTTTGAGAAAAATGGTTTTCATTTAAAGATATATAGATCTTATTCAAAAAACTGACCATGATTTTTCTAACCAAAATCGTTGGAACCGGTTTTGAAAAAAATGAGTTTTTCTTAAACCGGTATATGACAGGTACCGTTATTTTTGGTAAAAAAAAAATATTTTTTCAGTTTTCCTAACGGAATCAAATCGTTTGTGGATTAATCTGACTAGCTGCGTCATATCAAGAAAATTATGGCCCACTTATAATCAAAACCGGACAAATAACCTTATATGCAGGCCAAGGCGCGATATAGCCAGGGTCGTTGCTACCTGTACAGGACATTGGCCGATAGGTGAACATGCGATGAAGTTGGGCATTCGCCACAACTCCTTCTGCCGTAGTTGTAAGGATCTTCATGAAAAGGAAACGGTTCATCACCTTCTCTGTAAGTTTCCTCCTCTCGCCAGAAAGAGAACGCAACTACTTATTAAAGTCTTCCATCAAGATTTTGCTGAACTTTCCGATTTAAAGATCAAAGACCTCTTTTCTTAACGCAACAAAATGGATATAGGGCTTATTTCAACCGCATACATAGATTGGTTTTTTTCATTATCCATTGTACCACGAGACAGCAGGCTATGGTTGGTGAAGTGATTTAGTTTCGTAAGCGGCGGGATGATCACTAAACTGGAAGGCTTTCTCGCACCATTACAAGTCAACGAGTTACGAGCATTCCAATGCAGTAAGTGGCCCCATATCAATTTTAAGCAACAACCCATAAAAGTTTACACGAGTTAGGGTATCAAAACGGCGCAACCCAGCGCTAATTGTGTCATCAGCCAGGTGATCGTAACAGCCATTCCTACCTACCTACCTAAACCGATAAACCGATTTTCTTGAAACTTGGTGGTTAAGTATATTTGGTGATTCCCTAGACGGGTAATTGAAATTTTTTTTAGGACCAAAACTAACGGTACCTGTCATATAACAAAAAAGGAAAGTTAACGTTTTCTTCATTTTTGACATTCACTTAAACGACTGAACTAATTTTGATGATTTTTTTTTATACGGAAACTCCTTAACAGCTTTCAAATTATTTGATGTCAATATTTTCAAAAAAATAATTTTTGGATTCTTAAAAAATCTTTCAAATTTTTTTTTTTTTTTTGAAAAATCAATTTTTCGAAAATAGGTCACTGTATTTTTTTGAAATTTTGGTTTAAAATGTGCAATAATATTATCTTGAAAATGGCATACCAACTTTGTTTTTAAACAAGCTTTGAGAAATTTTATGTATACAAAAGTATTTTTTTTTAAAAACGGAACTAACAATTTTCAATGTTTTTTCTAAAAACTCAACTTTTTTATTCAAATCAAATCGCATACTTAGTTTGAAGCTCAAAACAATTTAAGAAGTTGTTTATGTCATTTTAGTAACGAATTTAATTTTGTTTTTCACCAAAAAATCTACTTTACTCACAATAACATCCTTTTCAAAGTTCTAAAATATATTTGATTTTTGCAAAAAATCATATCTCGAAAACGTGATATTTTAGAATATCATTATAAGGAAAAATAAGTCATCATTTTGATTAATCTATCTACTAAAATTGCTTTCATAATATTTGATTTTACGTTGAAAGTTATTTGATTGGAATTATGCAAAGTCATTTCAAATATGGTCAACCTATTTTCAAAACGTTTTGTACCTATAGTATTCTTTATGTTGATATGAACTTTTTTTCGCAATGCAATCAAAGTGCACTCAACGGAGTATCAAGGTGCATCCCATGTTGTTTAACAGAATAACATTAGCAATGATTGCAAAGAATTATCAAAATTTTCAAAATTTTTAAACGAAATTTTAAAATAATTCCGACGTTCAAGGTTCATCTTCCAACAGACACATGTAATCTATAAGAGAGAGATAGCATGATGGATAAAACACTGGATTATACAAGGGACAGAAGTTCGTATCATGTCGGATGCATTTTTTTTGATTTTAAAATTTCCATCTTCGATGCAAAATCATTTCGATCAAAGTGGTTTTCTTTGGTCTTACGTTGTTTTTTCTCTGGGTGAAGTTGATGAATTTTAGTTGAAAACAGTTTTAATAAAACAGTAGTTTTTTAGTTTTTACACCTAGCATCTATATCTTTTCGTGTATAACCCCTTATTTAATATAAAATCGGGATGTCCTGTCCATGAACAAATTACCCACTTTGGCACTGCACCCTTATTTAAAATTTTCAATAATTGTTATCTTTATCTTTCGGTATTGAAAATTTAAAACTTTACACAGTGTACCAACAGCGATTTTTGATTGTCAAATATTGAGGTGTTGGAATATGCCTGATTTTCCAACAAAGGGAGTGTTCGTTAAGTCATCTTTCCTGCTGTCCAAAAAGTTATTATAGGGGTATTCTATTCATGCAACCTGGTAAACTCTTGGTAAACGTGGTAAAGTACAATATCTGGTAAACTAACTGTCATTTCCATACAAATGTTGACATGTTTACCACATTAACCAGGTTTACAGCGTTTACCACGGTTGCATGGGTACCCCTTATTTATTTGAAATGTTGTTCTCACCATTATGTGCTTTGCAATGATAATGATATCAGAACAAAAGCACATGTGTAAAAAGAAAGCCAAGTTATATGTTCTATAAAAAAAACTGTATCCAATAATTTTTGCGCAAAAAGGTGTGATATATAAAAGGATTCCAAGTTCGTAGTTTCCTTAAAATTCACTTATTTTGTTTGGCAAGTTTTCAAACAAATTTGAAAATATACGAGTACATCGGTACAAGGAAAAATTAGCGAACAAAATAAATTAAAATTTTAGGAGAGCAACGAACTTCCGTGTTATTTTGTTAAGATACACATCACAATGATCTAATTTAGTTATCAACTACTATTAAATTATAATAAACAGATAAACCTAATCGAAAATCCAACACCATCAGAAATTCCATCATCTTCATCATAAGACATCGACATTGCAGTTTTTGAATAGCGGCGGCCGGCGGCCAGCAGAGTGGCGGCATTTAGATCCTCAACCAAAAGAAAACTTACAAAACCGCTTTGAACCGCATAATAAATCTCGGATAAATCTCAAAATTTATTTATAAGCACACACGTATGCATTTGTTGTACCTACATTCAAAAAAGATGGATGCGATTGCGGATTATCATCATAAGTGTATAGAGGTGTGTTTATTCTTATGTGTTTGTTACAACTATTATTATCTGTCACACTCGCACACACACACAACATGATTTTGTGTGAGTGTGTTCAAGTGGAAAACTTTTCTAGTGGGTATGTTTGTAATAACAGTGCTGTGTTTAAAATTTTGTTTTCTATAATTTATGAATAAATGAAACTTTTTGCGTGTAGGAAGCAGGTATATTCTTCAAAAACAATAAAACTAAAAGTTCACATTCACATAGAAATCTCGAGTTTTAAAGGAGAACTATTTAAGTATGACACTTAGAGGTAAATCGAGCATGGACATGATGGAGTCTATTTAAACATTTACTTATTTTTAACAGAATTTTTATTGGGTAAATACATTTTTGTACAAGATTTCAGAAATTTCATCAGTTTTTGAGCAGAGTTAACAGTAAAAAGAGTTTTTTTTTATTTACACAGCACTTCATGACTTTTTACCTTGGCCATATTAAAATTATAATTCAACTTCATCGAGCATCACGATCGAATTTCCGTTACTTTGATGAATCACACAGAACGGTATATGCTTTAAAACTTTAATAATTTAAAATTGAGTTTGGTCATAATCTGACCAGAAAAGAATGTCTGCTTTGAATCGTCGGAACTCGAACAGCCACCAGTGGAATAAGGTACCGCAAATTTTAAAAATGGCTCGAAGTGGGTCGCTCTAAAATTCATAACTTTTTTTAATCTGTCGGATTTTTTAAGTTTATTGTTCTTTATCGACGTTTATAAAAATATTCAACAAGAAATAACAAATAGACTTTTTCAGCTAATTATTGCAGTTTTTTTAGTTTTAGTTCCAGGATTTTAATAAATTCAACAGATTCTATTAGAAATAAAATGCACGCCTGGGTAGCACGTACTTGCTCTTATAGAAAAAGTTACTATTAACGCTAAGCTTTTTTAAATAAAAAATTTGTAAATGCAGTTTTGGAAAAAAATTCGATTTTCAAATGACTAAAACAGCTTTTTAAATGAATTTAACCTGAAAACGAAGTATGCAATTTGATTTCCCTTTTAATGATGCATTTTTAGAAAAAAAAAATTGAGAATCGTTAGAGCCGTTTTTTTTAAAAAACTATTTTTTCCATATAAAATTTTGCAAGGAATTTTATAAGAAAAAATTGGTACGCCATTTTTAAGAAATTATCTATCAACATCTAAAAACTAAGTTTTGAAAAAAAAATAGTTGATAGTTTTCGAAAAATTATTTTTCAAAAAAAACATTTAAACTTTTTAAAAATCCAAAAAAATAATTCTCGAAATTTTTTTACTAAATATTATTACGGCAACTTAAAAGCATCCATTTAAAAAAAAATGGTTGAAATTAATTGAGTCATGAAGGAGATAATCAGAATTTAAAAAAACGGTTCTATGGCAGGTACCGTTAATAACGGTTTTTGAAAAAAAATGGTTCTCATTTAAAGATAGAACTTACCCAAAGAAATGACCATGATTTTTTTAATCAAAATCGTATGCACCGTTTTTGAGAAAAATGAGTTTTTCTAAAACCGGTATATGACAGGTACCGTTATTTGGGGTCCAAAAAAAAATTCAAAAAAATTTCTGGGGATATTCTCCAAAAAACGCCACTTACCCAGTTTGAAGTAAATCGACCAATCCGTTTAGGCTGTGGTCTCTGATACATACAGACAGACAGACAGACAGACAGACAGACAGACAGACAGACAGACAGACAGACAGACAGACAGACAGACAGGCAGACAGACAGACAGACAAACAGACATACAGACAGCCAGACAGACAGACAGACTCTTCGGACCCACTTTTTTCTCATTCTCTATCATCGTAATGACATGTTTGATTGGTATCTCAACTTTTATTTTTTTGTACGAATGCATAACTTGATATATGGTTCCCATATCGCAAGTAAAAAACTGACCACAGCACTGTATAACTGAATAATTTTTTTTTAAGATTCGCGCAAATAGATTTTTTTTTTGCAATTTTTGTTTGTTGCATTTGTCTAGCAAAACATTTATTGTGCAGAAAATGCCGACATATGTCTTAGCGGCGCGTCGTTTGAAAATAGTTCGTCTTTCGCAATAATTTATCATTTTTGTTTTCCTTGAATTTAATTTTTTTTTTCTTTTTTAAATTTTGGATTTGCCAGATAACCACATAAGAAGATTAGAGGGCAGCAGCAGGAAGAGATGGCCCATCCAATGTGGGCAGATGGGGGTTTATATTCTCAAAAGAACAAACAACAAAAAAAATCGTTGTCTCATAATATGAAAGTCAATCGGCCTGGAAAGAATCTCAAAGAAGCCAGCTAAAGGCTGATGTGGGGCGAGAGACGACCGATGCAGAATAGATTTGTATATATTCTCTTCCAAGTGATATACTTGGAAATTTATGTGTCCACTGTTTAATTTCTTTTCTTTCTGTTTTTATGAATCATTTTTATATTTTTATGCGGTAAAGTTGTGTTTGTAATGTATACCTTGGAAAAAAAAGGGATTAGAAGATATTATTTTATAGTTTTGGCAACGCACTTTGCATTTGGACTTATTTATATCACAGCAATATGACTGCCATTGATATATTGCATTAAGATACAAAAAAATATCACAAATTATTCTGCAAACAGTATGCTAAGCAGATGTGTCCTGATTTTTTTCTTATTCAAAATATTTTTTGTTTATTCAATATGGGAATTTTAGAATGACTTTTCCATGTGAATAGAGATGAATATCAGAGAGGCAAACAAATTAATTCATCCCGATCGGTTGGGTGTCGGCCATATTGGAAACACATGGAGTTTGAGTTGAACTTTGTGGGTTCAATTTAAATTGAATAAATTATGCATTTTGTAGTGGAACTCAATCATTTTTCCACTTCATGTAAATAATTATAGCGATATTGTTGTCGAGAAGTTGTTATGACGATTGATATATGTTGGATGAGTGTGCATCCATATGTCTTTCTATTAAGGAAACACAAATATTCCTATATTCCTATACCCTCCCCTTTGATTTTCAACACATAAGATACACTCTGGATGAAATAAGTGCGATGGCAGATTTTAAATTTATCTCTCATGATTCAAAAGACATTAGGGGTTGTTATAGTGTTTTCATTCAATAGAGCTAAGAAAAATAATGAGGGAGGGGAGACCCTAGTGTATACTTTATATTTTAACTTTTTCATCAGCAAAGAAGTTTAATGTGAATACACATAGTCAGTATACAAAAATTGATGAAAATTTGGTTTGAAAAGAGAAATTTCTGGTCAAAATTTCGCTTTTCTAAATTATGTTCTCTTTCTTTTTTGTTGTTCAAAATTGAGTTCTCATAATTCTGTTAGAAAGCAATTTAAGGATTAGAATTCTGCTTTTTTTTGAACAACATAATTTAGTAATATAAACAAACAAAAAATTAATAAGTACCTTAAATAAAATCAAATTTCAGGATAAAGTAAAATAAGTTACAGGTCTCATTTAAGAAAGGGCCAAAATTCTGGTTTCAAAACCATTCATTCCCAAAATCTGCTTTTTTTGACAAAAATTAGTTTTTCAAAACTCTTGTTCTACTCTAGTTTGTTTTACAAAATTTTGGAAGCCGAAGTGACTGGACGCGAATGAATGAAGCAGCTTTTTAACGAAATGTGACATTTTTCGAGTTCAGAAAAACCCATTTAAATTGACTTAATTTATTTTCAATTCACTCCGTGGAACTCATGGTTTGTCCTTAATGGTCTCCTGAACAAATTCTGATAATTTTTTTTGATTCATATCTTTGCAGAAAAAAACAACGGGAAGCCACCTAATAATGTACTCTTTTCGTAACAAAATAAGATTTTTAATATCCAGAAAATCGACCTAGAATGAGTAGAACTTTCAAAACTGAAGTGTATATTATATTTAAAACAACAGTTAGGCCTGTCAGAATAATAAATTTATATCTACCTGTTGTAACATAATATAAATAATAGACATATGTACTTAAAATAATATTCACTTAAAGCATGAGTACAATAACAAGTATAGGTATAATAAGAATAAGAATAATAAATTCTTTAGTTGTTGTACTAAAAAACTTTAAATACATGCACCGTTACTTGTACTTGTACCTAAAACTTCCATTAAAGTATTTATAATTGAAGAATTAATTACTTAAGTATTTAAAATCTGTATTACTTAATTATTATCATTTAGTTCCTTTTCATTTCTTAAAATATCTACTTATTAATTTTTTAGGTACTTTTTGCCGATTCTTTTTTTAAGTTTTTCGTTAGCGAAAAAAGCATTTTTATAAATTTATGTTACAAAATTTGACCATTATAAAAATTAAAATGCAGTAGAAATACCTTTACCTCTTATATAAAAACAAATTTTAAAATTCGTTGACGTTAAGTAAGTCAAAAAGGAAGCAATAGAATTCCTGTTTACGTAATGATGTAAATCATCACAGAGTGTTTTACTCCAACTGTCGATTCAGCGATCCTTTTCCCTCAGCAAAGCATTCTTTAATTTCGATACCTCTTTTCTTCTCCAAGAAATCTTAAGTTGAAGTTAATGCTTAAGGGCCGTAAAAGGAATTATTCCATGCAAAATATTTGGCTTTTCATCCCAGTGAAAGGCTCACTTGTACTCATCAGTTGACTTATCGTGAAGCACTTTTCGTTTTGTTCTGGTCAAAAAGGGTTTTTTGTTGCCAAAGCAAAACTATTCTTTTCTAAGGGTTTTTGTAGTGCTTAACTGGAATCCTCTTTCAGTTTTGAATAACTCCTTTTAGAAAATCCAAAAAACCATTTTCCGATGTGTTTAAGCAATTTTTTGATGTGAGGCGAAAAGGGTTTTTTTGTGATTTTTTAACTGGGATATCTAAAATAAAATGCACGACTGGATCACACGTACTTGTACTTGCTCTTATATATAAAGTAAATGAATATGATAGGCTTTTATAATTAAAGTTTTGTATATGCAGTTTAAAAAAAAAAAAAATAAACATAAAATTCTATTTTCAAATGACTGAAACAGCTTTTTAAATGAATTTGACCTCAAAGAGAAGTTTTTATTTTGATTTCTTCTTTAAATATATATTTTAAGAAAAAAAAATTTGGAAATCGTTAGAGTGGTTTTTTTAAAAACAATTTTTTCTATATAAAATTTTGAAAGAACTTAAAAAAAAAAAATTGGTACCCCATTTTTTAAGATATTATTTATCTTATCTAAAACTTGTCTGAAAACTAAATTTTGAAAGAAAAATATTTAGCAGTTTTTGAAAAAAAAAATTGTTTGATACCAAAATAAAAAACAATATTCGAAAATATTGTTGCTGAACTGTATTACGACAACTTCAAAGCTTTTCTGTAAAAAAATTGTTGAAATTGAGTTGCAAAGAAGCTAATCAGAATTTAAAAAACGGTTGCTTCCATAAATAGATCTACACCTTATCCAAAAAAATGATTTTGACTTTTTAGTCAGAATGGTAAGAGCCATTTTTGAGAAAAATAAGTTTTTCAGAAATTTTTTGGTTCAAAAAAATTAATTAAGACAAGATGTGGGGATATGACAAAAAAAAAACGCTAGGTATATACCAAGTTTGAATTAAATCAACCCTTCCGTTAAGGCTGTGGCTTCTGATACATCCAAACAGACAGACAGAATTGTCTGACCCACTTTTTTTGCATTCTCCATCATCATAATATCATGTTTAATTGTTATCGGTTTTTTTATGCATAGGTACCATATCGCAAGTAAAAAGGGAGCTGATATAGAAGCATTCTGATTCCGAATTCCAGTTGAGCAAAGCACATCTAAAACCTTAGAATGTTCTATTTTACTTACCTTACACACGAAGGTCCTCAGACCTTAATAAGTTCATTGTGATTCCTTTAATGGGCATAGGGCCTCCACTACTCCTACGCGCCATGGTGTATGGTTTCTGGAAATATATCGTAGTTCTCCTCAACTCTTCCCCAGCCATGTGTTTCTGGGGGACCCGACCCTCTATCTGCCTGCGTTGTCTTTTCAAAGCTTACGACCAATCCACTGCCACTAACGTCTACGCATAGTACTGTCTATGGATTCTTGACTCATTCTTCTATGAAGTTCTTCATTCGAAATACGGTTGCACCAAAAGATCCTTAAGATGTTTCGTAGACACCTATTCACGAACGATTGCAGCTTACTTGTGACAGTTGTTAAGATTTTCCAGCTTCACCCATACAGAAGCACGGATTCAACATTGGAGCGGAACAGTCTCAGCTTGGTCTTTAAGCTTGTAGCATTATTTCTCCATATTTTGGACAGCATTCCGAAAGCAGCAGGTTGCGCCTTTGGGAGAGACAAAACTCCCAAGAAATATTGACTTGAACGGATGAGTTGCTTTCGACGCTGATAATTTTTGTTTTTGCCGTGTTCATTTTCAGCCCCACGATCCATGATCCTATGAGAGAATAAGTATACGTCGTCGTCCTCGTACTCCAGATGCTTTAGTTGTGATGTCAGGCTCCATTGAATTCCACCATTTCCGTTTAACAGGGCTGCACACAGCACATCACTTATCATTAACAGATAAAGTATTGGCGATAGTATGCAACCCTGTCCGACTCCAGATTAAACTTCGAATTCATCCGACAACCTTCCTTTATGTCAAACGTGACATTTGCATCCATAGTAAGTTGCTTTAATAATAGAAATTAACTTATATCTGGAATGCCTCTCCTGCGTTAGCCAATCCAAAAAAAATTCTCAGTTGACACTACCAAACGCTTTTTCAAAATCAATAAACAGCAGGTGAAGTGGTGATCGGTATTCGATACACTGTTCAATAATGATCGCTGTTTTTAAGCTAAATGTAAGCGCTAAGAAAGAACTTATTTTCTCCAAAATATTCATCTCATCGCACTTATTCCGTTTTACCCAGTTCACCCGTTTCCCCAAGTAATCAGTGTCGCTTTTTTTTCAATATGATTTGACAATAAAGTTTTATCGTGAACCTTTGAGCTCGTATAAATCTTTATTTTTTAAACCTTTCACTAAGTTCTTAATAATTATTATGACAATGATCCTTTATAGTATAAATATGTATGAAATTATAAAATACGACAATATTTCTCTTAGATCTCTGCGTCATTGTTGGTTTACTTAACTTTTTATTATTCCATAAAGTTCTGCCTTGTATAAGTTCACAAATAACTTAAAAACTATTGTGGAAAGTTATCTCCATGGATTGCTCGATGTCGGAAAATGTCTATCCTGTTTACAGTTTTATTCCTTTGCTATTAAAATTGCGCATAAATATTTATAAACATCACACACACAAACATACCTATACAGTCTTCGTTTTGCTAAGAGGACCCTTTAGACAGAGCAAAAAATAACCAAACGTACATAATATAGCATAGTTTTTGTAGTTGAAAGTATTATCGTTAATATATACAATAGTTTGTTTCCAATATGTGCTCACTCGACTGAATGTAGATACATGCAATCGTACAAATAATATACACGAGTCAAGAAAAATAAAACACAAATCTACATTCGTGTCTATTTCTTTATCCTTGGAGTTCAATTTCAGTAGCATTCAAAAGGATGCTTGATGCTGCTTCGTACAACGTACACATATCTATTCTATACAGTTGATGCAGTATAAAAACACAACCGACCGACATCCAATTGAGTGTGTTTGGTACAAAAGGCATCCGAATCCGAAGACAAACAGCATCCAAACATTATTTTGTCAATCGAATTCCAATTCATTTTTCATTCACAGTTCACTGAACATCTCTAAAATTTATGTAATAAAATAATTCTTCGTTTGTTATCATATTAAGTGTGTGTTGTGTACTAGTACTGTGTAGTAGATATGTATGGGAAGTTTTATAAAAGGGATATGAAAGAAAAATCTGAGTTTAGGAATGGGAGAGAAGGTTATGGTTACGGATTGAAGGATGCCAGCAATATAAGTAGAGACGAAAAAAAAACTAGACATAAAAATTTTGCTCATTCGCCATTCGGGGAGTTTTGATTCCATTTTTTTTTTTTCTAAAATTCAATTCACAATCAATAAAAATTTATGTTTTTGTTTGAAAGGGAGGAAAAAACAGAAAACAAGGTAAATATTAAATATAAAGGGTTTTCCAATAAGAGGTGTTATTTTGAATAGCCCGCTATTTCGGTAGCTGTCACTTTTGAAGCTGTCATTTTTTTAACATTTGACAAGTAGAAACTACGCTATTAATAAAAATGGAACGATACACGCTTCCACAACGCATTGAAATTATTAAATTTCACTATAAAAATGGTGAACATTTGGCAGAGACGATTCGTAAAACTAAAACATTTTTGGGTCGTCGTGAAGCACCATGTCGGACCGCAATACAGAAATTGGTGGACAAATTCGAGCTGTTGGGACAAGTTAGTGATGTGAAGAATAAAACCCGTGCACGTCGCTCAAGAACAACTGAGAATATTGCTGTTGTAGCCCAAAGTGTTGAAGAAAACCCAGGTTTGTCCATTCCTCGTCGTTCTTTGGAATTAGGCATTCCACAAACGTCATTACACCGTATTTTGCATAAAGACTTGGGTCTTAAGGCTTATAAAGTTCAGTTAACACAAGAACTCAAGCCGGCTGATAATCAACAACGTCGTGTCTTTGCTGATTGGGTCCTTGAAATGCATGAAAATGAACCGGAATTTCATCGAAAAATCATCTTGACTGATGAGGCCCATTTCCACCTCGGAGGCTACGTCAACAAGCAAAACTGTCGCATCTGGGGCTCGGAAAACCCAAGAGTTATTGTTGAAAAGCCTCTCCATCCTCAACGCGTGACTGTTTGGTGCGGTTTATGGTCCCGCGGGGTCATTGGACCTTACTTTTTCGAAAATGAGGCTGGAGCAACAGTTACGGTCAATTAATTGCGCTATCGAGAGATGATTAATGATTTTTTATGGCCTGAATTGGATGGTATTGATCTGGACAACGTTTACTTTCAACAAGACGGCGCTACGTGCCACACAAGCAATGAAACCATCGATCTTTTACGGGAAAAGTTTCCGGACCGTGTTATCTCTCGAAGAGGTGATCACAATTGGCCACCGAGATCTTGTGATTTAACACCTTGCGACTTCTTCCTTTGGGGCCACGTGAAAGATAAGGTCTACGCCAACAGCCCAGCGTCGATTCAAGACCTCAAAGATGAAATTCGTGAGGCTATCGAGGACATAGGGCAGCAACTTTGCGATTTGGTTATGGAGAATTTCATGAAAAGGATATGGTCCTGTAAGCGTGGTCTTGGCGGCCATTTGGCTGATGTTGTGTTCCATTATTAACGGCATACCTTCCTCTTTATAATGAAATAAACATCCAAGCATTTATCTCCAAAAATGCCATTTTCCATTTTCTTATTGGAAAACCCTTTATTTTGGGTGCGCTATTAATTTATGAATGATTTGTCATTATTTAGAAATTTGAGAATTGTTGAAGGCTTTATTTAATAGTACCTATTTAATAGTGTTTCATAAGATAATTATCTTATTTTCTTAAACAAGACACAATTAGGACAAAAAATGCATACTTATGTGCTTACACAACGGCAACGAATGCTTAAAAATTGTTGTCGTTCACTTTTAAATACATAATTTATTTTTTCGTTAAAGGTTTTTTGTTTTGAAAGTAGCCACTCCCGTCTAAAATTGAAATTGACTAACCCCCAACCCCCCACCGTAAGAAATAGGGTAGAGTCGGCACCCTCCGATAGCTTGGCAACTCCGACAGCATTTACTTTTTGTGTGTGCAGACCTTTAAAAATTCTGTAAGAAAGTGTGTATACGTGTGCCCTTAGTTATAGTAAGCATATGCCAATGAGTTCACCTTTCTTTCAGCAAATTGCACCAATTTTGAATCGAAAATAGTTTTTGGACAGTTTTTTTTTTTTATAAATTTCAGGGTAAGTCCTTAAGACTTTTGTGTTCGTATTATTAATATTTTTTTTTTTTCGCAAAAAGTTGGTTTTTCAAGCACCATACTCAGTTTTTATTTATGCAATAATTATTCATTTGAAGCATCTTTCTTTGATAATTAAAAATAGAAATTTGGAAAAATATCCAGAGGGGCAAATCATGCGAATCTAGGACCAGAAGAGTAAAAATTCTCGGTAAAAATTATGTTAGATGGATATAAATTCCTAAAAGTTATCCGATGTTCATTAAAATCAAGATTGTAAAAGACCACATTTTCCCCTTACACTGACCTTATGAATGATTTATTCGGGTTTATGCTATAAGTATCTTGGTAAATTTCGGTAACTGCCACAGACATTTTATTTTTGTGTGAAATTAAGGAAATAAGACTAACATATTAAGGAACTACATTATCAAGTCAAAATCCGTAAATTTGACGTTTAAAGAAAGTGTCTATGCCAATAGCCGAAATTACTGAAGATATAGCTTAGACCCCAATATATCCAATATTAGGTCATTGTAATGCGAAAAAAACAAATAAGCAGAGTTATTTATCTACATATAAAAATAATGAGAAAAAGGTGATGTAGAGCAAAATCAATTTTTGTTTTCTTATTCTTTTTGCAAAATGGTATACCTATTTGAATTTCATAAAACAAGTGTCCTTGATAGGCAATAAACATTTTGAAACATCGCGCGATTTATTTCAGCTATTCTGTTATACTTACTAATGCTTTTCAATGTAAAGATCGTGCTGCAAACCATCAGGGTTCCTGTTGCTCTCTGATGGTTTGCAGCACGATCTTTACATTTAAGTATTAATAAATAATTAATTTTACCTCGTCAAAATATTCTATGTAGATAACAAACAGCTGCTTGAAACATCCTTGAGGAACTATTTTAAAAGTTCCGTCCATAAAGATGGTTCTATTGGTTGGTGGAATATTCTCTTCAATCAGTTTAATTGTTTTATGGGATGAAAACAAACAATACATAAATTGTGTCCTTGTCGCAGGGAAATTCTGCAGGACACAATGCAAGGATTTGTGTAACAGTTTGAGGTGATGTTTCATTTTTTAAAATAAAATTAATTCTGAAAAAAAATAAATTGGGGTTTTATTTCATTTTTATCAAAATAAGTCTAAAAAAGTTGGGGCCTTGTTTCATTTATTTTTGGAGCATTTTTTCATTTTGTTGCCTTATTTCACTGGGGCATAATTTCATTATGAAATAATACCCCAATTTGGGGCCTTCTTTCATTTTTTCTTTTGGGGTATTATTTCCTGTGGCCTAATTTCGCGGAGCCGAAAAAATTACCCTTAAATAATTTGACACATCCAACAAAACTACACAAAAATAAATAATTATAGGAAGTATCACTTCTGGCGTGAGTACATGAGTACACACTACACACACACACACCTTTATTTCGAGCACCTCACGGTTTCCTTATGAGAGGGCAAAAATTCTGGTTTAAGAATTCTGCATTTCAAACGCAAATTGTGATTTGTCAAAATTTTAGCCATTTTTGCTGAAACTCACACCCAATATCAATGAAGAAAAATTAAATTGGTGAAATATCAACCATAAATTGTGTTTATGGAAGAGTGGTTAGTGGTTGAAGAGTTCGCCTTCGAACACACAGAAATGACATGGAAATGACAAAAAAAAAAATACATACACAACTTGAACTCTCCTCTAGCAGTGATTTTCAAAAAAAAAAAAAAAAACACATAGGTATAGAAAGAAATTTATAACCTAATTATTTCTTTTCCACTGATAACACATTTTTGTATCACAAAATAAAAATGACGAATATTATACAAAGGCAATCAAAACAAAACGAAAAAAAAGACAAAAAAATAGGCATCCCCAAAAAAAAAACAATAAATCTTCCCAGGATATCATTATGGAACAACATCGATCCACCCACCCATTAGGGGAGAGACGCTTGTAAACATCCAGAATCGCAGTATATTCTGGAATTTCTATACCAACAGCAAAAGCTATTCAAGAAAACCAAGGACTGTTATACGATACGTCTCCTGTATATCTATCTCGTATAAGGTTTGTGCATGGAGAATGAAAATGATGATGATGGGGTAGTTCTTATGGGCGACTTTGTGCGAAGCAAAAATAAAAGAAAAAGAAAAGAAATCATTTACAGAGAAATAAACAACCACCAACCCTCTGCTCCACCATCACTATACTCTATACAATGTAATTTATACTCTCATTCATCATTTTTATCGTGAAAATACATTTGCCTCCTTCTAGAGTTGCCTCATACAATTTTCTTACAATTTTTTTTTTTTTTTTCATTCTTCGTAGGAGTTTTTTTCTTCTTCTTCTTTTACTACTATACCTATCTACACTCTTAATTTAGAGGGTTTTTTTCAAGTTTGAGTTCGGCCCTTATAGAAAGTCTTTTGATAGAAAAAAAAAAGAAATACTCGAAAGATGGATGTTGTAATGAATCGGCCATTCCAAAGGGCATATTATAGCTGAAGAAGCCCTATTTTGTCCTCATATTTTTTTTCTTCTTTTACAGAAAATATACAATAGGGAAAATGCAACCCCACTTCAATCTGAAACGCGCATCTTCTTCAATCATCCCTCATATAAAAATCTAAACAAAGGACAAAAGAATTATCTTTCTCAACTACTATGGCTTTTGTCATATCAGAGCCACCCCATCCTGAATTCGATCTTGAGTCGCGTTGAAAATGTAAGATTGACGAGTCATAAAATTAGTTTTTGCCTTTTGAAATTACAGAACAAGATTATCGGGGGTGTACGCGTGTTTGACGGTAAAGAAGAAGTATAGAAGATAAATAAAAATATGGGGTGCGGTTAGAGCAATTGATTAAATTAGATTCCTCACAGATGTGCTCATTCCACTGCAGTGACAGTGGCTATAGGCTCTGTTCTGAGTAGCAATAACTTCTGTACGGATGGTTGCTCAGATGGTTTAAGGACTTCAATTTGAGCAAAGGATTCTTATAAGTTGATACACAATTAACGTTCGAATGGTAGCGACAAAATGCAGAGAATAGAGAAGTTAGGAATCGGTTTGTTTAAATAGGTTTTATTTGTTGTCTTTCAATTAAAATGCCATAAAAATTATTTTAAATGCGGATTATGGAATGAAGAATTAGGAATGAGTTTTGTTTTATCTAAATGTTTTGTTTTCAATTGTTTTCTAGGGAAGTGTAGGTACATTTATAAAGAAATAATATTTATTAGAAATATTATGTCTATATGGGATATTATATGAGAAGAAAATATTGATCGTATTTAAAGTGTGTGCAAAAACGTTACAATTTAACTCAACATTCAAAGAACTCCACACATTTTGTTTTTGTTAAGTGGCCCTTTGTGAACAAATCGTCTAAGATTTAAGTATGTAGTTTTTCTGGACCTTTTGATCAAAAGACTATATGGGAAGAATGTCGAAAAATTTACATTTTTTATGAAAAAGAAGGTGTCTGTCTTTTAGTCTTGCGATTTTTTTCAATAGGTAGTACCAAATGGTTTTTGGGGTCACTGATTCCGAAACTCATATCAAAATTGACCATTGAAAGTCAACAGCTGACAAAAACTGGTCTCTGTTGTACTTAAAACACTGACTATCATAAAAATTTAGGTAACTATTAATGAAGAATTACCGAGGAGGCAGATCCTAAAAGCGTTATTAGAAAACTGATGGACAGTTGCAAACTTCTTAAAAAAAAGTCCGGTCCTAGATGATTTTACGGTCTATTAGTCGATTTGTTGACTTTAGCCCACTGATTTCTTGCGTGTGAGGTAATGGATTCATATAGACGGCCCTGAATATGCGTTTTTTTCTGAAAATTGATTTATTGAGTGTAAACACATGAAATTTGTCGCATCCTGCAGCCCAGGGCTTTCTGATGACAAAAACACTCATGGCAGACATTTTAGCAGACGGCCCTGACAACGCTCCAAATACATCCAGGCAGACTAAGGTATTTGTCATTACCGTTACCAGGAATACTTGCATTACTGATGTTTTGGATTGAAGGGTTCAAAAATACTTCAACTTGCCGACTCTTACGACCTCCGGGTGCTAAATGGAAGTTGTGCTGGTGATACAAAGGGTGAACTTACCTTTATCCGATTTTCATCGGGCTCAGTTATAGATTACTATTTTATATCTGGCAAATGGCATATCATTTTGGAAAACTTTAAAATTGGTGCAGAAATTTTTTCCGATCACATGCCCCTGGAAGTCACATTTTCAGTGAATATAGGTGTCAATGATATGAGCACGAAGCAACTCGGACTCTTATAAAAAATTCGTTGGAATGATCGAATGCGGGGAGCCTATCAGCAAAACTTGAACGTGAATCTTTTGAATCTAAACGGTCAACTTCTCATAGCCGATATTAAGAAACTAACTGAAATCATACACAAATCTATACTAGCAATTAAGTCTTCAAGAGTTTATATTATTGGATGTAAACAAAAATGGTTTGATTCAGAATACTTGAAAGCTCGAGATATTTCATTTAATTTTTTAAGGCTTTTAAGATCAAACAATTCCAGTATTTTTAAAGTACTTTATAGCAAAGCCAATATGGAATATAAACAAATCTGTTATAGTAAAAAGGCAGCTTTTGAACTACAAAATATTGCTACAATAAATAATACAAGGTCTTCGGCTGAATTTTGGAAAGCCGTTAAATATATAAATAGCCGTACGAACAACATAACTTCATCACTAAAAGCCCCTTTAGCACTCTTCTAAACGCTCCATTAGTATCACCTTTGTTTCAGTACGCAGCCTCTATGTACCTTGATGACAATTTGGATGCCCCGTTTACATTGCAAGAAGTTCAGTAAGCTATTACCAACTCAAAACTAAACAAAGCTCCAGGAAATGATAGTATTCCATTTGAACTCTAAACTCAAGGATGCCAAACATCATATTAAAAAACATAATTAGAACGAGCGTAAGCATTTGTAATGACTGGCAGAAATTAGCATCTGATTGTGGCATTGCACTAGAAATTCAGCCGAGCGAAGATCCTGTTCCTCTTACTCTCATTTTTTTATTAAAATTTCAACAACTATTTTGCTAACTTCATAGGACTGATATACAGGATCTAATTTAAAATTCTTAAACGTTTAAAGAAAAGGTGGTAAAGAAAACAAAGAAAACATACCCTAAAATCATTGACATACCATCACTGATGCATTTTTTCTTGAAAACAAATGTTTAGCAAATACTTGACTCAAAAAGTCTCAAAAACTCTTTGCAAACAACCTCATATCTATAAACGATCCAAAAGATTCATCCGATACGTTAGTGTAACGAGTCCATTCATTTCTTCTATAACCCGCGCCTTCCAATTATACAATTTCAGATAAGTTCCTTAATTTCCATCTTTTACCCGGTAGCCATTAATATTGAGGCATTTAACTTTTGACAACTCTAATGGGCCCCGCGCCGCGTATACTGTATTTGTGATAAGTGATGGTGGTTATGACTTGCTTGCTTGTTTGCTTCCATTCAGCATCTCCACTTAAGAATCATACGAATATTTATACACTGATACTGATGCTCTGATGCACCGCAGCAGCCGCCAATCTGAAGTGTTACTTAATATGTGTTCAATGATTTTGAATCATGTTCGGCCATAATTCATTGAAAAGATGGATTATCGACTCGCGCGTAAGCCAACATCCTGTCTGGTATATTAATTGTCTGATGGAATTCATTTTTAGTTTTTTTTTTATTTGTTTGTCTTGTGACATTCAAGATTATCGGAAATTTAATAATTATTATTTTTTGGACTTTAATTGCACAAGTAGCGAAGTGCAAAACACAAATTTCAGCATATGGTTGCGTTATTCTACTTCAAGTATACGTAACGTAGGTACACTGAAAATAAATTTAATTTATTTTTTTGTCAGCTAAATTAATAAAGGGAATTTCCGACTTCTGGCCTAGAGTCAGGGTGAACTACTCGGTGAACAACTTATGCGGGTTAAAACGACTTATTCGGAGCTCAGGTCGATAAGGAGCGGTTTTTATTTGGCTCCCCGCTCATGGAGTTAACTAAGAATCTGGTCTTCCAGGGAAAAAAACCGAAACAAAAACATGCCTCGGATACGGATGCGGAATGTACTCGCCTTATACAGGCCACGTGCTATTCAGGAGGTGCGATAGGATGGAGAGGGCAGTCAACGGAAGAAATCGGGTGACATATATTATGGGAAGTTCTTCAAGGGGAAGGGTGCTTGGGTGATAAGAGGAAGACTGAGGCAAGAAGTCTTGGGCTTTAATGCGGTAAGCAAACGATGACTCAGACCACTACTTGGTAGTGTCTCGAGTACGGATGCGGATATCTATGACGCCACAACGCCGAGCAGATGCTGTAAAAAAGTTTGATGTCGCGAAACTCAAATAGCAAGAAATCGTCAAGACTTTTGCTGACCGCGTTTCTCTAAATCTCTTGGCCAGCCAGCCACCAGCAGCGAACATAGACTACCAGTGGAGACATTTTCAACAAGTTATCAGTAGTGACGCGACTGATATGCTGGGTTTCACAAGGTGACCACAACGAAACTTCTGGTTTGACGAAGAATGCAGCTAAGAATGCTGCAAACAAGAACCAGAACTGCTGAGAGAGCAGCCCGGGAGCTCTACCGACAAAAAAGAAGTGAGGAACGCCGACTTCTCAGGAAGAAAAATAGAGAGAGAGCACGAGAAGCGGGGGGTCAAATCTATTGAGGATTGTACCGGCAGAGGGGATGTTCGAAAATTCAACCAAACGGTAAGAAGATCTACCCAAGGCAACAAGGCCAGAACAGAAGCCAACATTCCGCTGTTATTCCATTTAATTTGGACGGCGATGGCCAACAAGTCCGTCCATCTAACCTAGATGAAGTGCGCTTATAGCGCTGCTCCACCAAAGTCGGTAAGAATACCACTTAACCGTTTGATGTTGAGAAAGGTCTAAGACAAGTCGACGCGTTATCATGCAACCTATTTAACATCGTTCTTGAAGCAGTTGTACGCAGATCACAAGTCAAAACCACTGGTACAATTAATCAAATGTCCGTTCAACTACTTGCATATGCAAATGACATTGACATAATCGGCAGAACAAAGCATTTCCTAGTATTGAATCGGAGGCGGCAAAAATGAGATTGGCTGTTAATGAAGACAAAACGAAAAATATGCTGTCAACGAGAAGAGAACATCGACGACTCGACCAAAACATCACGATGGATAATTATAACTTCGAAGCAGTCAAGGACTTTGTCTACCTGGGATCCACTATAAACTCAAACAACGACATCAGTTCAGAGATCAAATGGAAAATTGCTCTTGCCAATCGCTGTTTCTTCGGGCTGAGGAGGCATTAAATTAGTAAAGACCTCTCTTATCGAACCAAGGAAACGCTATAGAAGACCTTAATCATCCCGGTCCTGCTGTATGGGGCAGAAGCATGGGCTTTACAAGATTCGGATGAAAAGTTGCTTGGTTGCTTTGAGAGAAGGATTCTTTTAATTGATTTTTGGTCTTGTGTGTATCGAAGGAATATGGAGAAGAAGATTCAACGAACAACTTTACGGGCTGTACCTACAGCGACGTTGACCGCTGCAAATACAGAGGCTGAGATGGCTCAGACACGTAGAGCGTGTGGACAGCAGCGCACCAGCTCGGGGAGTCTTCGAATCCAACCCTGATGGTGTACGCAGCAGAGGAAGGCAGCGTAACAGGTGGCGCACACAAGTGGAGAACGACCTCATCCAACTTGGCGTGGCGTAACTGGAGGCGGCTAGCTAAGAACAGAGATTGCTGGAGAGGCATGTTGGTTGAGGCCGTAATCCATCCTAAATCGTAAGTGCCACCTTAAGTAAGTTAGCAAGTAAGTTAGTAAGAAACTCGCTTTTTTAGAAAGCAAGAATTTCAGAAACAATTCTATTGTTGTTAAACTCCTTCTTCAGTCGAGTCTTCACTAAGGATGTTTACTTTGAAATTCACTGTGCAATTTAAAATTTAAAATACTTGTCGCCTAAGAACTCTGCCAATTTGTTTGATTTTATGCCATTTTTTTCTCTAAGTGTATAAGACCAATTGTGCTAACTCAGCAAGCTCCTTTTGAAATAAATGTATTTATACAGAGAAGCTTCTTTGATATAAATCTATTCGCTGCGGGATGGCGCGACTAAAGGCGTAAAAGGGCAAAAAGTTCTTTCTCTTTCTCTCTCTCATCTTAGATAAAATTTTACTTTTTGCATTGATATTCCGAAAATCCCCAGCAGATCCTTCTTCATTCGCCTACCGAGACTAAAGTGGCATTTACTTTTGAGAATGAAATCCGCCTGAATCGAAATAGAAGACATATAGAGGATGGCAGTGCTGGAGGATATACCTACCTACCCCAGCTACATATATGTATAGTGGCAGTTTATAATGGAAATCTAACGAAGTTCAGGGGAAGGGATTTAACTCTAATGCCAAATAAATTATGGCCCGTGAATGTATAAAGCCCTGATTTAGGTGGAAATTCGATTTCGTTTGACTTTTTTTGTTTTTTGTTTTTTATTTTCTTTTTCGTTTTTGAATATGTTTTTACATTTTATTTGAATGTTGAAGAGTATGAAGATTGTAACGCGTTTGGGTTTTGAAATAGTTCCAGTTACAGATAATTTAGTGTAGCTGCATCCTTAAAACTTCTTTAGAACAAAGTTTAAATGAAGACCTATTTTGACGAAATTATTTGAATTTTTTTTTTTTAATATTAATATTATAACCGTTCACATTTTCTAAAGAACCAGTAACACAGTCTAAAGAGAGTCATATATGGAAGGTCTGATAAAAGTTTTAAAGACATCTAAGTTTGAATGCAGTATTGAAGAGAGCGGTGTGGCTTCCGCCATTTTTAAAATGTCGCTTTGGTCAATATCTCAAGAACGTCTTATCTTACAGAAATTTTGTACTGACATTTCTGATAAGAAATTACATTATCTCTCTATTTTTTAACATTAAGTATGATTTTTTTTTAACTCTCTATGAAAAATGATGTTTCCTTCTACCGCATACGAAGCCAAATACGTTTTTGACTTTATGTTCTTTTTTCTCTTTATTATAGCAAAAAAAAAACAACCTTACACAACATAATTCTTTTCTCTGAATTTATAAAACCACATAGCGGTCTGCTTGTAGATCACTGGTTTTGCTTGTTGTCGTTGAAAACAAATGTCTGCAAAATTTTCTGATTTAAAAAAAATTATAACTAAATTGTACGATTAGTTAAGTAGCCGGTGAAGTTAATTTGCGATTCAATATTTATTTGCATTTGCGGCTCCGCGAAATTATGCCCCAGTGAAATAACGCCCCAACAAAATGAAAAAATGTCCCAAAAATAAATGAAACAAGACCCCAACTTGTTTTGACTTCTTTTGGTAAAAATGAAATAAAACCCCCATTTTTCTTTTTTCAGAATTAATTTTATTTAAAAAAAATGAAACATCACCCCAAAATGTTACAAAAATACTTGCTTTGTGTCCTGCAGAACACCCCTGCAACAAGGACACAATTTATGTATTGTTTGTTTTCATCCCATAAAACAATTAAACTGATTGAAGAGAACATTCCACCAACCAACAGAACCATCTTTATGGACGGAACTTTTAAAATAGTTCCTCAAGGATGTTTCAAGCAGCTGTTTGTTATCTACATAGAATATTTTGATGAGGTAAAATTAATTATTTATTAATACTTAAATGTAAAGGTCGTGCTGCCAACCATCAGGGAGTAACAGAATTGCTGGAAAAAATCCCATAAACTTTTCACAATTCACAATTTATAATTAATATAATTAATTTATTAAAATTCACAATAAAGTACACTTCATTATTCTGTTTTTACCAGATTGACAAACGTTTTCTGTTTAAGAATTATTATCACCTCGGTTTAACATTGAAACATGATTGCTGGGTCCTCAATAAGCGGTACTTTACCAGCTCTGGGTCCTCGATGTTCGGATTTTCACAATTCAATTTCATGTAAATTATGAAAAATGAAATAAGGCCCCAAATTGTTTTTAAAACAAAATGAAACTAAGCCCCAAAACTAGTGTTGGGGTTCTATTTCATTGGGGAATTATTTCATAATGAAATTATGCCAAAAAAAAAATTAAATAAAGCCCCAAAAAATGAAATCATCATCATCATCGGCTCGACAACCGGGGTCCGGTACTGGCCTCTTTCAACAAGTCTCTCCACCTATCCCGGTCTCGAGCCAGTTGCGCACCCCAAGGCTTCGGGCGTCCTGGTCTACGCCATCTCTCCAGCGCAAGCATGGTCTACCACGCTGCCGTCTACCATAGAATGTACCGCAAAAGACTTTCCGAGCAGGTTCCTCTTCGCTCATACGAGCTAGGTGCTCTGCCCACCGGAGTCTACCGAGCTTAATTTTTGTCACTATGTCTGCTTCAAGGTAGATTGCGTCCAAGTCATGATTGTACCGTCTCCGGAGTCGTCCTTCCTCAACAATTCTCCGTAAGACTTTTCTCTCGAACGCGGCTAAGAGATCACAGTGCCTTTTGCTAAGCACCCAAGTCTCGGATCCATACATGAGTACTGGCAGGACCATGGTCCTGTACAGCAGCAGTTTTGAAGTTATGGTGAGATTTCTGGATTTGAATAGCTTTGACAGACTCAAGAATTTCAAAAAATGAAATAACACCCCAAAATTTGAGAAATTTCTTTGTTGTTGTCTTGTATACTTTTTTGTGGGCTTATTTCATTTTATTTTTGGGGCCTTATTTCCTGGGGCCTAATTTCGCGGAGCAGTATTTGCCACGAATAAGATTCAGGCATTAAAAGCTTAAAAATAAATAATTTTATATTTAATAAAGTAAAACAAAATAAACACAAAAATCATTACTAAAATGGCTTTAACAACTTCCTAAATTGCCATTTGATTTCGTTAAAAAGATTGATTTTTAGAAAAATAATTTGAAAATCGCTAGAGCCATTTAAAAAATAATAATAATGTCATTTTCAAGAAAAAATTAATGGGCAAAACTACCAACACATTTTCGAAAAATCAATTTTTTTTTTTAATTGAAACATTTCTTTTTGAAAATTTTGATACGCGATAAATAAAAATTGCTAAAAATCTATCTATCATCAAAGTTGATCGATCTGAGCTAACAAATCTAAAAAAAAAACACGAGAATCTTAAGAAAAAAGCCATATATGGCGTTGTATGCAGTAGAGGGAAGATACTCAAAAACAGCGTTTCGAAAAATCAATTTAAAAAAAACTCTTATTTTTCAACTAAATTTTAAGATTCTTACGCCGAAGAAGTGAAAATATATTTATAAGAAACTCACGTTTCATCGATTATGAGGATATCTGTATCTTATTATCTGTATCAGTTAAAGCCTTCTACTGATTTGTAAATCAGTCCCCAGTCCCCAATGGGGACCACCAACATTAAAATAAATAAGTTTCATCAAAATCGATTAAGCCAGTCAAAAGTTCTGAGCTAACAAACAAAACAAAAAAAATATATTCGAATTGAAAACCTCCTCCTTACTTGGAGTCGTTTAAAAATGATTTCTGAAACGGACTTTTAAAAATTGGCCAACAGTGTGACGTGGGTCTTCCGCAAATCTGTTTAAAACACTTTTATCCGTAAATAATTGTTAAATCTACTTGTTTGCATTAAACAGCTGTCAATATTTAAACAATTTTCAATATTTGATGAAATACGTTCCTAGGTACTTTGTTTCGAATTCTGCTTTATGGATTTTAGTTTGAGAAAGAAGCTCCGCTACGCATTTTCTAGCGCTTGCTTCATACGGATAGTATAACATGAAAAAAGTGTTAAATTACGTTTTTGCCAATCGCTTCAGCAATATGTCTTAGCACGAATAATATATTCCATCGAACTAACAACATCAAAGGAACAGGAACATAATGTTTCTTTCATATACTCACCAATGAAATCATGATAACAGTTTGTTAACTTTCTAAAAAAACCAAAAACTTAAGAAATATTTATCGAAATATTTCTTTTCAAACAATCAAAATGCTTCTTCTTCTTCTTCGACACTAACTCAGTCATAATCCAAGCGTTTGCGTGCATTACAGCCTAAAGCATTTCGACAGCTCACTATCCCCAAATTATTTGTTTCCCATGGATTTAATCACACGCACATAAGCGCTGTCTGCACCAGACAGCATCAGCATCACACACAAGGAATTAACTTGGTTATTATTTATTATCCTGCGTTTTCAACACCTTTTCAACACGCATTATTACCATCGGCCATTACAACTGAATTAGCGTGTGCATTTACTCCGTCTGCGTCTCTCTATATAGTCTGTCCGATGTTTGAGAGATTTTTGTTCTTTTATTTTCAACAACCTATCTACTTCTCAACACATCCGTATAGCTTGGCTGTACTGGACTACGGACTACGGAGACGGAACACGGACCTTACAAACAGTCAGTACAACACAATTTTGCTGCATTTTAAGATGTTTCCATAACACTGTGAGATAAATTGCCATTTAGATGCAGATTTAAACTAGAAAGTGTAAATCAAGAAATATAGCTAGTTGCCAGCTCGCTGGTTTGGTAATGTTGTGTCTGTCGGTGTGTCGGTTGCCGCCCGCCATCCAGTCGACACAGCAGTTTGTATACCATTGCAGCGGAGTACCTATCTATATCTATGCAACAGAAACAGTGAAACAGATTTATACCCGGTTTATCTCATATAAATGCTTATAGACACTAGACACACTAGTTGCATGCGGCATTTATAAACAAGGAACTGCCTATTCCATCGGGATACAAAAGCCAACAACAACAAAATAAGAAACGCAAATTCAGAGCAATATAAATCATTTCTTGTTGAGTAGATTGCGCGATGCATGAAGTCAATCTAGTTGCATGCTAAATGTAGAATGTGCTAACTTTGCGCTACGGGATTATTATATATAATGTTGCAATTGCGAAAATAATTGCATAAACATAGATACATTCTACCCATGCAGGAATATAGTTTTCATACACATGTGTGCACACAAAATATTTTCGAGTTACCGTAGTTCTCAGGACAATATGGTTGATCTTTATGCAGTTTTATGAGTTTCTTAACAGTTCATTGCGTGTTTTCAAATGCAAAATCAATGTTTTTAATCTTTCCAATTTTATATCTCACTTCCGTAAAACTTTCGCAATTGCTATTTTTATTAAAATATTCAGGAATTACTTACTTACTAAAGATGGCGGCTTATAATCCAGGGTGGGTTCTCGGTCTCAACCAATAATTATCTCCAGTCAGCCTGATCCCTGAGTAGACGCCTCCAGTTACGCATTGTTCATCAGTGTTAGATTCATAAGCTCATCAGGCTGATGCGTCGATGTAGATACGTTCATAATGTCCTGACCATAAGCTGAGAAAAAAAATAGTTTGCAGCAAACGAAAAAAATTGCCCAAACGACTTTTTCGTTTGCTGAACAATTTGTCGACTTCGTTTGCAGCAAATTGGTAAATTCGTTTAGGTTAAACACTTTCTGCGAACAATTTAAAAAAAAGTTTAGCGTAACACCTGTGATTGAACCGACGACATCTCACTCATGAAGTTAGTATATATTGTCACATTGTTTTGGACTCTATATTTTAAGGATAGCGTAAAATGCATAAAAATAAAATGAGAAGAATTGTTTGCGTCAAACGACCGTTCGTTCGTTGGATAGTAATTTTTTGACTTCAACTTCGTTTGCAGCAAACTCTTAAAGTCGTTTTAGTGAAACAATTTATGCAAACGAATAAGTAGAAAAAAAGTTCAGCGTTACACCGGTGATTGGACCTGAGACCTCTCGATTTTGACCTTTGTGTAACATAAAATGATAGAATGCATATGTACACCACAAGCTTAGAGTCAATTATTAAGAAAATTTTTTTTTGTGTCATTTGTTGTATTCATAAATGAATTTTATATTAACAACAAAAGTAAAATTCTTTGCCACAAACTACTTTTTGTAGAGGTTCTTCACAAATTATTCATTCGTTTGCTGCAAACAATAGAATTTTCTAGTAAACGAAAAGGTGTTTCGATGTGGGAAGTACTTTCTTTTGCCGCAATCAACTCATGAAAGCGAACTCTAAACGAATGGGCTGTTTTGCGTTATGCTTGCTGTAATACAATTACAATTTGTGTCAATTTTTTTCGTTTGCGGTTAATGAATGTCCTTTGAATTAAATAAAAATCATTTGCTGGAAAGTTCATACAATCTCTGCAATTGTTTTTCATTTGTAGCAACTGTTTTACATTTGGCTCAAATTGTAATTCTTCTGCCGCAAACATAATGCAAAACAACTCGTTCGTTTGGAGCTAACTTCCATGACTTGATTGCGGAAAACGAAAGTACTTCCTACATCGAAACAACTTTGTTTGTGTTTGGTGTTCAAATATGCATTATAGGTATCAAACGAAAGTTAAATAGTTCGTGGCACAATAGCAATAGCCTTTGTTCGAAACAGAGAGTTCTGAGGTTTAATCACCGGTGTTAAGCTTAACTTTTTTGTTTAATCGTTCGCAGATAGTGTTTAACCTAAACGAATTAACCAATTTGCTGCAAATGAAGTCGACAAATTGTTTAGCAAACGAAAAAGTTGTTTGGGAAATTTTTTGCTATACAAGATTGAGGAAATCAACTATTCTTCTAATATCCAATCTTTCTTGTAAGGCCATGGTTCCACAATGATTCAACTTTTGGCTAGAATTGCCAAGTAGTATTCCTTCAAGACACAGGGTTGCCAAGCCTTAAAGTTCAATTTTGTTTTGTTTTTCAATTACCTGACCTGGACGTATGAGAAGTTCAAGCGATATAAAAAAAAAACATCAAATTTAAGAAATAAGACATCGGGGATCTTAAAAAATTCTTAGTTTTAGTATAGTATAAATTAAGGTAAACTTAGAAAAAGAAAAACTTAATTTATTAACGAAAACAGCCGAAAAAAAACTTACATTTGAAATTTTAGTTTTTTTTTTTTTTAAAAATGGTGATAATTTGGTACAGAAAAAACACCATATTTCGAAGTCAAATCTGTGCGCATGATCTGGTGGAAACGATAATGTCGAATGTTCCTAATTTATTTAAAAACAAGGCACTATCACTTCCGACGACATTAGACCGCAATTCGTTCATTTATATATAATTGTTCCAACAACTAACATGTACCGTTAAATTTTCTTTGTTTTCTAATATTCGCGTATGATCGAGGTTGCCTCTTTCAAACAAAAATGAATATAGGTAAGTAGGTTTTTCCTTTTTTACAACCTTATAATGAATGAAATGAATACATTACGAAGTTAGGAAAAGTGGCCTAAAATGGCCCCCCTAAGGAAAATTTCCCATATCTTGGTAAAAAAATAGCATTTTACTTTAAATTTTATATTCTTTTCAAAGTTTACTCAATACCGCTTACAGTTTTCAGTTCTAAAGAGTAATTAAATTTTTTAATTTTCAAAACGTCATAAAATTCTGCGGATCAAAATGGTCCGGGTAAAATGGCATAGGTGTTGGCATGCAAAGTGTGTTTTTATTCAGCCACCTGGTAAGCAAGTTTCCAAATCCCAATGCACAAATTCCATTGTTCATTTGCTTGTAAAGGGTGGTCCAAAATCTCTCCAAGCCCATCTGTAAGCCATTTAAAATTTTATTTTTGATGGGTAGGGTGGTGTCTGAGACTCAAAATGTTTTGAAATCTACCTTTCTGCCCATTTCTCTATAAGGAAACCAGAAATGTAAAGGCAAGTACAAAATGGCCCACTATGTCATTTTACGCGGATGTTAAGAGGGCCATTTGGTCTGTTTAGGGTTTTTTTATTAAACTTTCAACACCCCAAAAACTGGAATAGTTCTGGGACAATAAATTCAAGTAAATGATAAATAAAAACTTCATTTTTACACGCATTTACTGCCTTTTTCCAAATTAAAATTTTTTCGTTGAGTTTTTTTTTTCAATGCATTTTTCAAAAAAAAGTTATAAGGTAAGAGTATGTGGACACATTTTGACCTATCAAATTTTAAATAATAGCTTAAAGTTGCTGACATTTCGTTTTTGTCAATGATTCCAAATAAACTTAACCTTCATTTGGTCTACTGTGAGCAAAAGCGGCACCCATCTTGCGGAAAGCTTTCTCATGCCCAAGTGATCATTCAAAATTGAAACCACTGAGCCATGCGAGATCCCTACGGCTTCCACAATCTCTCGCACTTTCAATCTTCGGTCGGCCAACACCATATTGTGAATTTTTTCGATTGTTTTGGGTGTAGAGTTCGACATCTTCAGTGCTTGTACGGCCACAACGAAATTCAGTTAACCACTTTTTTACCATTGAAATCGATGGTGCAGAGTCCCCATAGTATTTATCAAGCTTAGCCTTGGTCTCGGTAATGTTTTTTTTTCGCCAGAAATAATGCTTAATAAGCACACGAAATTCACTTTTTTCCATTTTCTCCCCAAATTAGTGAGTAGTCTGATAAAAATAGCTGTCAAACACAAACTAACTGACGCGGCAAGTTTAAATTTTGACAGGAGTCAACTGACAGATGCCTGTTGACAGGAGCAGTGTTGCTGTTTCAGTAAAGAGGTCAGAAATTCAAAAAGTCACGGACTTATTTACCCGCCCTTAAAAAAACTGGTTTAACAAAATACGTACTCTTAAACTAAATTCAAAATTTAATTTCCACAAACAATTTTACTCCCAACCTAAAAAAAAATTGGAACATTGGAAAATTTGGCGTGCTCTATCTTAGTATTTTTTTGGCGTACCTATATGAAATCTAAATAAACGAAAATTTAGCAAATTGATTTATTAAGAGTTTTTTTTTAAATTTGAATAAAGAAAATTAGATAGAGAAAAACTTAAAAAAAACATTATTACCTCTGGAAATTTGACAGTTTTTCAAAAATAACTTTTTATTGGAAAGAGTTATCAAAAAAGTTGTTAAGACAAAAAAGTAAGATAATTTTTTTTCCCCAAAAAAGTAAATAAAAATAATTGTTATAGGGCCAATAATGGAGAAAACCAAAAAAAAAAATTTTAAAGTATTTTTCAAAATCTCAACAAATAACAAAATTCTCCTTTGCAATTTTTGTAGATATACATATGTTTTACTAATTTTATTTGAAAAGTGTTTGATTGCTCCTTACTCGTTTGGCTACAGGTAGCAACTATGGTAGACTACTCAGACCAGAAGCGAAAACTCTGGAGGCAAGGGATATATTCCATTTGTGGTTGATATTACTTGTAACGGGTAATTTTTTAGCTGGTTTGGTTTTGGCAACACTGGTTTTGACAGCTGACGTGTGTTAAGTACCTTGTGTCACTGTCAAACAGCTTCAGTTTGGTTTGCAATTTAACCATGGATCGTCTTACAAATGAACAGCGCTTGCAAATTATTGAATTTTACTATCAAATTCGTGCTCGGTTCGAAATGTTCATCGCGCGCTGCTTCCATTTTATGGTCGGCATTCTCGACCTTCTGAGCAGTCTATTCGGAAGATTGTGAACAAATTTCGCACCAAATTTACTTTGTTGGACATTAAACCACCAACACGTTTACGAACTGTGCGTAGTGAATAAAATATTGCGGCCGTATCAGCTAGTGTGACAGAAGACCGCGAAATGTCGATTCGGCGCCGTTCCCAGCAGTTAGGCCTTTGTTACAGCACTACGTGGAAAATTTTGCGGAAGGATTTGGGCGTAAAGCCTTTTAAGATACAGCTGGTGCAAGAACTAAAGCCAGAGACCTACCACAACCCCGAATTTTTGCTGAATGGGCTCTTGGAAAGCTGGCCGAGGATCCGCTTTTTTATCGAAAAATTGTGTTCAGCGATGAGGCTCATTTTTGGTTGAATGGGTACGTAAATAAGCAAAATTGCCGCATTTGGAGTGAAGATCAGCCAGAAGCATTGCAACAGCTACCAATGCATGCCGAAAAAGCCACTGTTTGGTGCGGTTTATGGGCCGGCGGCATTATTGGGCCATATTTCTTCAAAGATGATGCGAATCGCAGCGTTACTGTCAATGGTGAACGCTAGCGATGATAACAAACTTTTTTTTGTCCGAAATGGAAGTTCTTGACTTGCATGATATGTGGTTTCAACAAGACGGTGCCACATGCCACACAGCACGCGAAACAATGGCGCAATTGCGAGGCGAGTTTGGTGAACAGTTAATTTCACGTTTCGGGCCGGTCAATTGGCCGCCTAGATCGTGCGATTTGACACCATTAGATTATTTTTTGTGGGGGTATGTCAAGGCTAATGTCTATAGGGACAAGCCCGCTTTGATTGACGCACTGGAAGCCAACATCCATGCATTTATTCGTGAGATACCGGCCGATATGTGTGAAAGAGCATGCCAAAATTGGACTCAGCGGATGGGCTACCTGAGACGCAGCCGCGGTCAACATTTGCATGAAATTATCTCTAAACATTAAATTGCAAAGTTCAAACTATCGATTCAAATAAATATTCCATTCATTTTTTCGAATTTTTTGTGTTTTTTTTTTAAAAAGTTCTAAACCTCTTAAAAAACCACCCTTTAGAAGGAGGGGAGTTTCTGTAGATATACCTGTCCTGTAAGCTGTAAATGTGATGTTACTATTGCAGGTCTTCAGTGGTAAGCTCTATCGACTGTTTTTCATTATTTTAGTGATCGTTTAGATATCATCGGTCATTATGGGCTTCACAGGATAACGATGACAATTGAAAATATGAGGCAAATGTACCTTTAATCTCATTAAAAAGATGTGCATATTATTGTGATTGTTTATCATCACAAAACATTTAAATTACTTGATAACCCTCCAAACAGATGATGCTTCAAATAAATTATTTATTTTGTTGCGTAGTATCTGAGGATTTTCATTTTACGCACGCAATTTTTTTTTTTTCTTTTCCATTCTTTTTTTTTTTGAGTTTCGCCAAGTTAAAATTGCTTTTTTTTTTTTTTTGTGTATGGATGAGGACTTTCCTCCTTAACCTCATTTTTCTTTATTTTCTGCTGAATGACAAGAGAGTCAGAGAGGCTTGGCAAAGGAATTTCTGCAATTCCGATTTTCTTATGGCTTTTCCATTTGTTTGGTGGAAAGAAGGCATCCTTGTCTTAAGTTGTTGTTGTTATTTTTATTTTTCTTATTTTGCTGCTTTTCTCATATTATTATTCCCAAAAACCCCCCTCCTCTCAATAAGAAGCAATACATTAAAGTTGTCTCCATCACAAATATATACAAACACACACACTTTTATATAGAAAATAAATTGTATCTGGGTTGAAAATATCCAGCGTATGCCTGTGTGTATGCGAAACACATATAAATTTTGGAAAAACGAATAAAGCATTTTCCTCCCATACATCTCCCATAGTCCTCTAAGTGTGATATATGTCCTAAGATTACATAAGATGTTTTATCTTCTTGCAGGAAAAAAAAAGGACGAAAATAACGGATAAAGAAAAACACGTATATCTTCATGTACATATATACGTAGCTTGAGGCATCCCCAAACCACTTTCCAGAAAAATGGGTAGCAGAAAAAAAAGAAAAAAGAATAAAAACCCAAACTCTGCCGCCAACTCAAAGTCTTCTGAGAAAGCAAAAATGAAAAAAAAAAAAAATAATAAAAATAGAATAGAACAAGAAGCAAAAGAATGTGGGTTGGAAAAGTTGGGTGGAATATAAAGCATTTTGGTCCAGGGTCCCATTTCATCTCACTTCTTGCCGCGCCATCCATTCGGGTATAAGATATTGAGATGGTTGGCAAACAGATAGCGGTGTGTGTGGCGGCGAATGATATATATCTGCCACCGTTTCCTAAGCACAACAAACACACCGTTACAACACTGACATTTTCGAGGGTGCGAAAGACGAATTACAAATAAGGGATCCAGGACGCCATCTGCGACCATCCTTGGAGACTCACTAAGCTCAAATTCGCATCAGAGCAGAGGAGCAACGAGCAAGAAAACAACTGGCCAAGAGGGTGTTTGTATATTGTATTCTTAGGGATAACGGCGGCGGCGGCAAACGGAACGAAAAACAAAACGGGAAAACTTGATGTGGGTATCCTTTAATTTCTTTCTTGTACACGGGTTTTTTGTTCTCAGTTTTATCTCTTCGTCTTCCGCTTCCCCCTTTCATATGGAAACGGTTAATTTTGGTTATATTCTCCTTTTTGGGTTTGAGAAATCCCTTTTTTTCAAAACTGGTGTTGTTTAACTTCAAGGGTATATTTGGTAGTTCTTCTTGGAGGAAAGGGAGCTGCTGAGCTATGGACCAATAGTTGATTTGAGTTCTAGAGAGGCAACATGCTGCCACTTCTGCTTCTATTTCTTCTGTAGATGATGGTGTTGTGTCTTACAAAAGAGAATAAAACTAATTTCAAACCAAATCCAACATACACTCGTAAGTGTATGAGAATAGTTCTGAGTTGAAAAACAAGAACAATACCTAAAGCAACTTGAAAGTTATACCCAATTTCTGAAAGAAGAGTTATCATTAGAACGAATCAAGTATGATGTCGCTTTAAAAATTCTTGGCATTTACTTTAAAGCCAGAACCGTGAGTTTTTTTATTCACAGTTATTAAAACCTTCGAAAGAAAATGCGTTTTTTGTTTTTAATCTCGGTTTCCCTAGCCGGTATCAGTATCAGGAATTGCCTGCATTTAACTGCAGCTCTGGTAAATCAGCAGGTACTATGATGTACTTTGGTTTGAAGACTGATGTTTTTCACGATGGAGTAGATACAAATTTTATAGGTCTTCTCCTTAATTTAGTTAAGTGGCTTTACAGTTAAATTACTATTAACAACACTTACTTACTAATTTAGTCCTGGTTTGGCATTCTAGATTCTGGGTTCGCTTTTTCTGGTTATTCGTTTCATTGGTATCGTTGATAACGTTCCAAGGAGCAAACGTTCACTCAGACTACTACTTGGTAGTGCCTCGAGTACGGATGCGGATATCTATGACGCCAAAACGCCGAGCAGATGCTGTGAAAAAGTTTGATGTCGCGAAACTCAAATCGTAAGAAACCGCCAAAATTTTGCCGACGACGTTTCTCTTTATCTCTTGACCAGCTTCAATCCAGCAGCAAGCATAGACCACTAGTGGAGACACAGTCAACAAGCAATCAGTAGTGCCGCCACTGATTTGCTGGATTTCACTAGGCGACCAAAACGAAACTCCTGGTTCGACGAAGAATGCCGGCTGGCGCATGCAGCTTAGAACGAGGCCTATCCGGCAATGCTGCAAACAAGAATCATAGCCGGTGAGATAGCAGTCCGAGAGCTCTACGGACAAAAAGGAGAGAAACGCCGCCGACTTCTCAGGAAGAAAAGGGAGAGCACTAGAAGCGGGTGGTCGAGTCTATTGAAGATTGTACCGGTAGAGGGGATGTTCGAATATTCTACCAAAGGGTAAGAAAATCTACTGAAGGCCACAAGGCCAGAACAGAAGCCTGCCGAGATAAGAGGGGGAATATGGTAGTAGACACACAGTCAGTGCTGAGGATCTGGAAGAAACATTTTTCTAGACTAGTGAACGGTGAAGATAGCCATCATTCCGCTGTAATTCCATTTAATTTGGACTACGATGGCCAACAATTCCGTCCACCTGACCTTGATGAAGTGCTCTTAGCGATTGCCAAGCTTAAGTCGTATAAGGCTGCTGGTGCGGAAGGCTTACCAGCCGAATTGTTCAAAGCAGCAGGTGATGGGTTATAAGGGAGTATGCACCAACTTATCTGTAAAATCTGGTTGGATGAAAGCATACCCGATGAATGGAACCTTGGTATAGTGGTGCCCCATCCACAAACGGTGACCCATCCACAAAAAAGGAGACGCTCTGACATGTACCAACTACAGAGGAATTAGCCTCCTAAACGTTGCATGCAAGATGACTTGTGCAGGATGACAATGGAGAAATCTCGCTGCTCCGTCAAAGTTGGTAAGAACACCTCTGAACCGTTTGATGTTGAGAGAGGTCTAAGACAAGGTGATGCGTTATCATGCAACCTATTTAACATCGTTCTTGTAGCAGTTGTACGCAGGTCACAAGTCAACACCACTGGTACAATTTATCAAAAGTCCGTTCAACAACAAACCGAAAAAACGACATCAGTTCAGAGATCAAATGGAAAATTGCTCTTGCCAATCGCTGTTTTTTCGGACTGAGGAGGCATTTTAGTAGTAAAGCCCTCTCTTTTAGAACCAAGAAAACGCTATACAAGACCTTAATCATCCCGGTACTGCTGTATGGGGCAGAAGCATGGACGTTAATAGATTCGGATGAAAATTTGCTTGGTTGCTTTGAGAGAAAGATTCTTCGAGTGATTTTTGGTCCTGTGTGTATCGAAGGAATATGGAGAAGAAGATCCAACGAAGAGCTTTACGGGCTGTACAGCGACGTTGCCCTGGTCAAGAAGCTTTCATTTTCCAATAGCTTTGGTGCTGGTAAAACAAATCTACTATTCTCAGCGCATCGGTGACCTTTTGATCTTGATGCATAAGATGCACTCCAAATTTGATACTTAGCAGCCAGTTGTTTTGATCTTGTGTCAAATTATCGGTTTCTTAGAACTTAAATCAGCACAGCGACATTTTCTTATGTTGTTCTTATCAAACTGAAGTTATTTTTCTGGTCATCGGAATTCTTTCTAATCATAAACAAAATAATAATAAATTATTTCTCGTATTACGACTTTGCTAAAACGATATAAGATGGATTTTTCGAAACTCATAACGTTAGAAGCAGTCTTAAATTGCAGAGGGTACAAATACTTCAACGCAAAAATGTATATAATAACCCAAAAATTCAATTCTTTAACACTTCACCGAGAAACTGGAAACTTTCCGGCATTGAAAATTATCAAACGATTAAATCCACAACAATATTCCAGACCACAATATACTCAACCAAATCCACAGGACTAATTCACCCAGCTGTCATTTCACTGCAATAAATTAATCTTATGAACTCCCTTATTGTTTACCATCCAGTGCGAGTCTCCAGGCACAACAAAGGATTTTTTTTTTTTTTTTTGAAATTCGTCCTTGCCGCTAATTTCTTAACTTCTTATCCATTAATTATTTTCCTTTTTAATCGAATTAAATTCGCATTTTTTCAATTCAAGGGTGGTTTTTGGCATTTGTATTTTTTTTTTCAACTTCTTCCTCAAGGGTGGACTCAACAAAAATTCGATCGAAACCGTTTTTTTTTTCTGTCAAGTGTGTGCACAAGGTAATTACAATTTAGGGCATTTGCATTTTCTTTCGATTGTCCTTTTTTTTTGTCTCTATAGAGTAGATAGAATCGACGAGGCTTGTCTAAGAGGTTTTTGTATATCCTTGCCTCTGTTTCTTCTTCATTAGGTACTTAATATGCCTATCTATAGTGAGTGTGTGTGTGTATGAGGGGTCTGATGTAAATATTCTTCCTTTTTTTTGTTGCGAATTATACCTACTTCTTGTTCTTGCATTGCTGCTTGCTCGTCTAGTTTAATTTATGCTTCGCTTTGCTTTTTTTCGCATGGGACACCGCCATCCAGCGCCATTCATCCATCTTTGGACTGGTTGCCCAATGCTGGTCGAGAGCAGCAAACGGCAAAATCGTAAGGGTTGGTTCGGATCGCTTTGGTTTGGTTGCTATTGCTGGGATTCTTCTCTTTGGTTTTCTTTCATTATATTCCATGGAATATAAGTGTACGTACCCTTCATTTTGTTTGCAACCAAACGTACCGCGCTCTGCCATTATTCTCCTCTGGCAATAGTGGTGGCGGCGGCGGCGGCAGCAACAGCGATGGTGAGGCTATGGTATTTTCCATTGCTGATGCTATACTATAGCAACTTCTATTTTTGATACTGCTGCTCTGCCTTCTGCCAGGATTTAACTGTCTCTCGCTCTCTCTTTCTCTCTCGACCGCCATCATACCACTTGAAATTTATTTCGCACACCACCAATTCAGGGTCGGTGGCCATAAATCAAGGCTGCAGCAGCACAGAACATCCCGGGCATAAAGTGTAGCAAGTTTTTCGCGCGAGCTGCTGTTTTGTGACTAACTGTGTGTCTACCCTAGGAAGATAGATGGAAATATACTAAACGAACATACACACGCACTCGTATTTCGTATACAACATCACAGTGCTAGTCGACTCTTGTATAGTGTTCCAATGTGGTAAGGGTAGTAGATATATCACTGAGAGTCAAACTGCTGCCACACTGGTTCCATGGATGCTGTTGTTTCTATACTGGATGCTGCTTGTGCCTCTGCTGTTGCTGCCTCAACTCTTAGTGCTTACACATAGTTTTAAGCGGGGGTGTGAGTATAATATGGAGGGTCTCAATATAGCAACCCATCTCCATCATGCTTCGGAAAATCTACCCTTATCAAAGGATAGTGTATAGTTGCGGACTCTGCACTTTCTAATAGACAAAATGTTCCTCTGGTATTAGTTGAAGAAGAAAAAAGAACAAATTTTTTAATACCCATACGGCAAACGGACACGAAGTACAAAATACGTGCTTGCAATTCGTTTAGCTGAACTGTGACACGACTCGTGATCGCCAGATTTTTATAATAGGTATCAAACTTTTTTTTTCTTACACAGAAACCATTGATTCAAAAATAAAATTAAATACTTGTGCAATAAAGAAACTTAAGGGGTTCCGAAAAGTTCATCAATTAAAAGTAAGGTTTCAACATAAGATCAGAAACCAAGCATTCGTTTTGAGAAAGCCTTTAGAAAACCGCAAAAAGAAAACTTATCCTGAATTAATCGATCAATAGGAGTCGATATCCTTACAAAACAGATTCAATAGACAATAATGCATTTCAAATGAAAATAAAATGCACGACTGGGTCGCACGTACTTGCTCTTAGGGTCAAATTGCTGTGCTTCATGTAGAAAGTTTTTAATTTTATAAGAAATTAAAAAATAAACATAAAATTAATAACTAAAATGACTTAAACAACTTCTCAAATTGTTTTGATCTCAAACTAAGTATGCCATTTGATTTTGTTAAAAAAAATTGATTTTTAGAAAAAAAAAATTTGAAAATCGTTAGAGCGGTTTTTAAAAAAAAATATTTTTTTATGTACAAAAATTAAAAAGCTTAGTTTAAAAAAAAAAATTGAACGCCAACTTTAAGAAAATACTAATGAACATCTTAAACAAAAATTTCAAAAAAAATCATTCACGCGTTTTCGAAAAATTGATTTAAAAAAAAAAAAAATTTAAACTTTTTTTAAAAATCCAAAATTTTTATTTTTCAAAATTTTGATATGTAATAACTTGAAAATTGTTGAGAACCTCTTGTGCAAAAATTGTCATCGAAATCTGTGGAATCGCTTACGAGAAAATCAGAAAAGAGAAAAACGGCTCTATGGGAGGTACCGTTTTTAACCGATAAAAAAATATTTAAAAAATTTTAATCAAAATCGTTAGAGTTGTTTTTGAGAAAATCAAGATTTTCTATATTGGTTGTATGGCAGGTACCGTTAATTTTGGTCCTAACAAATAAATTTCAATTTCTCCTCTAGGGAATCACCAAAAACCCTTAACTACAAAGTTTGAAGATAAAGCATAAAATTTGATTTGCAAATGACTAAAACAGCTTCTTAAATGAATTCAACCTCAAAACTATGCAATTTGATATCTTCTATAATGATAAATTTTTAGAAATACAAATTGAAAATCATTAAAGCCGTTTTTAAAAAAACAATTTTTCTATTTAGAATTTAGCAAGGACTTTTATAAAAACAAATTCGTACGCCAATTTTAGGGTATTGTTTATCAACATCTAAATACTAAATTTTGAAAAAAAATATTGATTAGTTTTTGAAAAAACTATTTAAAAAAAAAACAATTTAAATTTTTTTTTTAATCCAAAAGAATAATTTTTGAAATTTCACTTACTAACCATTATCACGGCAACTTAAGATCTTTCATTAAAAAAAATATGTTTGAAATTGATTGAGTCATGAAGGAGAAAATCAGAAAACGGTTCTATGCTAGGTACCATTAATACCCGTATTTTTGAAAAAAATGGTTTTCATTTAAAGATAGATCTTATCCAAAAAAAATTACCTTGTTTTTTTTAATCAAAATCGTAGGAAACATTTTTGAGAAAAATGAGTTTTTCTAAAACCGGTACACAGAATTAATTTTGAAACAAGAATCGGAAACAAGAACCTACAGCTTGAAAATTAGGTCTACCACAACCATGTAAAGGAAAGGCGAATTGGCTACAATTCGACCCATGAAGGACATTATTTTAGTTTTTTTTTTTCACTGAAGATTAACTTATGAATAGAGAACCAAGTTCTTAGAATTTCGAGATCCTCTCCAATTTCTGAAGAATGTTGACTGATAGGTAAACGATATGTCGTCCGGCCACCAGGCCATTCAACTGCAACCTAAAGAGAGATGTAGTCCTTGTTTTAATTAGTTTTTCGAAAATTTTTGAAAAGGTGGGAAGAAGAGAAATAGGTCTGTAGTTTAACAAATCTATTTGTTCTATCAATTTTTTTAAGTAAGTTACTAGGTATTCCATCTGAAGTATTTACAAGAGTTTTTATTTTACAATGATAAAACAATTTTATAAGTTTAAAAAGAGGAAATAGGATCGAAAGCAAAGCTGTTAGGTTGTAAGCATTCAGAATCTAGACTGCGTTGATCAAAACAGTTGCAAGCAACATAAGAATCAAAAGACGGCATCAATTTCTCCGAGATTTCAGTAAAGTATTCGTTAAATTTATTAGAAATACATTTTGAATCGATTAGTGAAATACCGTCCGCAACAATAGTTTTTATTGTGTTAGAGTTCGTTTTGTTTCCTAAAATATCGTTGATAATTTTCCATTCCTTCTTTACATTGCCTTTCGAACTTTCGAATAAATTAGAATTGTAGGGAGAGTGGGTACAAAAGTAACAACTTGTGTATTTTGTGCCATAACTTTAAAACCAAAATACATAGCCAAACAAAACAACGCGTATATTGATGAGTGGACATTTAGCTATCGTTAAATACTAATTTGTTTTTTGACTTTCTATGTTCTACGAAACCATGCTATGTAAAAGAGGTGAAAGTCGAATGTTACAATCGTCCTTTCCGGTGTACCAATTGTAACAAGATGAAAGGGCGGTTGTAACACCATATAAATATAATAGAATAAACGAGAAATATTGGTTTAACTTCACATTTATTGTTCAAATCCAAAATTAAAAATGTTTTACGAGGTGTTCCATTAAGATAATGAACTCCGATTGCATCCATTTTGTTTTTTTAGCAACTTCAATACTGACGATGGATCCTCCTCTTGTATTTCAGGATAAATGGCTCCGAATTGTTTTTTTTTTACGATTTTTGTAATGATCTTTGTTGGTTTATGGACAGTAGTTGTAAGACCCGTTCAATCGATGACTGAAATTCACTGATCCTGCTGATGCAGTTTTTACAAACATCCACTCAAAAAATGTTACAAACGTCCACATCCCTTGTTTTTATATAAAAGATTCGATTGAAAAAAAACTATTGAGCCGATAATAGGAAGATTAACTCCATTAAGTTCAGAACAAAATCAACTTTAGTTAAGCCGCTACCACTTTATTAAAAAATAATTGTTTGACAAAAATAAATTGCAAAAATTGCCCAAAAAAAATTTAACTTTTTCATACAAATTTTACGTTTTAAACTTTATGTGGCACAATTCAGTACTTTGACATTTGAATTCTTGTGGGTGCATTCACGACTAAATTGCGAAGAATTCTACATTTAAAAATGAACGCGTACGTTCCAGGTTTTTGTTAAGACCCACTCTCCCCTAATTTTTAACATCTCTATCAGTCATATTCAAAATATCAATATTTATATCACCAATTAAAGTCTTACATTTACAAAGAATTTGACTGAGTTCATCAAAGAAGACACTTTTACTAAACGCGTGCAATCTATATAATTATACACAACATTGTATAGTTTTCATTTTGATAGCAAAACGACAACTTAACTATATCAGCACTACAAATTTCTATTTTTGAACATTGGTAAGCCAAACTCTTATCAATATAAACTGCAACACCTCCAGACGATAAAGATTCGTTGCAACAACTAAAAAGCGCGTAACCCGGTATATTATAAAGGCTTTTTTCACTTTCAAAAACCAAATACCCAAATCTCTGATAAGACAATATTGCAACTGGCAATTTTGTAAGTGACTCAATTTAAGCTTAAAAGAGGAAAAGTTCTTTCTCAAACTACGGATGTTCTGCTAAATACAAAAACAATTATCGGGAAAACTACGAAAAACTGGAATTTCACAAAGGTTTGGTACTGAAGAAAGAATAGGATTAACAATATTCATAATTTATCAAAATCTAAACCACAATTAACTGTACAAATTTTATCATTCTAACCCTCTTATTTTTCAAAATGTAAAAAAAACAAAAAATCAATCGAATCAATAAGCTCCTCAATTGTTGAAATAGGCTTTTAAAAATAAGTCCAATTGATCAAGATCCATAGTGAAAAGTTAAAATGCAACTTTTTAGTCCTAACGAATACCGATAGGTAGGTAAAGTTGGTATCGGATATGATTTATGCAATGAATCCAACAGCGAGTATACAAAAAAAAAAGATTAATTATATTTAGTTTAATATTTTTCCAAAATTAAAAAAAATTATTTGTTTTGCTAATATTATTTGCTTTTGAAGTTAAAACACCAGCACCACATGTTATTTAGGCCTATATACAAAACAAAACTTAAGAACATCCAATAACTATTTCAAATCAATTTCTAAACTTCTTGACTATTAATTTCATTTTGATTTTTTTTTAATTTAACTGATTTTGATTTTAGCTAATAAATTAGAGATTATCCACAAGCTTAAAAAAAAAATGAACACATTACAAAAAAAAAATCATTTGTCATCCCTTCCTGAAACTACTCACATACCATCAAACATTTACCTATATCCTGACCATTTTGTATATAATAATTTTTAGGTGATATGATTTACAATCTTTTTCGCACCCAAAATAATATTACATTCGGTAGGTGTAAGTATAGGTAATAAACTCTTCCCAACAAATCACCCCTTTTCGTCGACTTTCAAATTTTAACACGACTGCCTTCTCAAAAACAAAAACAACAACAACTACTGCCACCCAACACACTCTGTTGGCCCTACATCATTGCCGATCCCTTGTTCCAGGATCCATATGTATATAGTATAAAATCCGCATGACAAGCGACACAAGGACACGAAACACACAACGATAAGAAACAAACGAACAAATACGTAATTGCGTTAAAATATGCACGACTAGCTTTTGAAGCGGCATCATCAGAATGGCTTTTTTGAATGCCTGTGCCTGTTGGCCCGCGTAATATGAACTCCCTGACACTGAGCCTATCTCCTGTTCACACACATATTATTATTATCCTTCCGCACCAAACCCTCAAAAAAACCAAAACCACCCTTCCCGGACCCAACCATTGACAAAAAAAACTCCTAGCGTGCACTCAACCTCAACCACGCGATGAGTTGCGAGTGTGAAAACTGAAAACCGCAGAAAGATTTATTCACAAAATAATTCACTGCGCATATTTTTCACATTAAACAATAATAATAATTATTATTATTAAAATATGATTTCATTTTTCAAGTCTTTGTGTCTCATTCGGATTCTGTGTCCTGGATGGCACAGTATGTCGTTTTTCATTGTGCAATTCGTTAAAACGGAACAGAGGTCGGCTGAGTGAATTTACATGTGAATAGGATGCTCGAGTGGTCGGCTTCGGGAGGCACTATTTATTTTTTTTTTTGTATCCTTATGTGTGTTGAAAGTGTTACTGCTGGATGCATTGCAGTGAATTTGGTTGAATAATTTTAAAGAATTCTAGAGGCTTTTCCAGAGCCGAAAAAAAACATTGGAGAGTAGGAACTTTGTTGTGGACATTTTTAGTGTACGCCAGGCAAGTATAACCACTCCCTTAGGTTGGACCTATACATGCGGAGGGAATATAATTTTAACGAAGAAAGGGATTCAATTAAACAACTGACACTGCATCGTGTCATGCTTAATCTGTTTCCTCTCTGTCTTTTCTGGGCTATTGTTATAGTTTGTTGAATAACAATTCAACATTACTAGGCTAGACATAGGTTGGTTCTTTGTGTTTGAGTGTGCCGAGTTTTTGGGAACAGAGGTTTCTTTTAGTACTTACATAGTTTTGATATTTACAGTGTGGTTCACTTGATTAGAACACACTTAAAATGGATTAGTGGAATCCGCTTTTCTGGAATTGGCACAGAATTAAAATGGACCACTTTGCTTCGTTGCCTTTTCGAAGCGTATGACCAATCCACTGCCACTTACGTCTGCGAATAGTACCTACTGTCAATGGATTCTTGACCCGTTCTTCTATAAAGTTCTCCATTGGAAATACGGTTGGGCCAAAAAATCCTTAAGATGTTTCGTAGAAACCTATTCACGAACGATTGCAGCTTGCTTGTGACAGTTGTTAAGATTTTCCAAGTGCTGCACCCATACAGAAGCACGGATTCAACATTGGAGCGGAACAGCCTCAGCTTGGTCTTTATGCTGAAAGCATTATTTCTCCATATTTTGGACAGCATTCCAAAAGCAGCCTTTCCCTTTTTAATACGGATGTCGACGTCTGGTTAGGTTTCACCTTTGGTAGAGACAAAACTCCCAAGATATTGAAAGTCTTCTACTTTCTCTACCGGTTGTCCAGAAATATTGACTTGAACGGATGAGTTACTTCCGAGGCTGATCATTTTTGTTTTTGCCATGGTAAATTTTAGCTCCACGATTTCTACTTCTCCCTCCACCCTTGATGTCATTTGATGGAAATCTATGATCTTATGAGAGAGTAAGCATTCGTCGTCCCCGTAGTCCAATGGTTTTAGTTAGGATGTCAGCCTCCATTGAATTCCACCATTTCCGTTAAACAGGGCTGCACGTAAATTCCTCTCAAGTTTTTACACTGCATGAAATCTCCTTTCTTCGGAAGCTTGACGATCATTCAATTTTTCCACTCCTCTGGGAAGCACTCAGAGTTCTAGGCTCTCTCTATGAGTGCATGCAGTACCTCACTTGATGTCGTTGGTGCTGATAGTAAGAGCTCTCCAGGAATATCTTCCAGTCTTACAGCCTTGTTGTTCTTCAGTGTTTTAATTGCGGCAATGATCTCTTCTCTACTGGGAGGTGTGTTGCGACTTCGGGCATTTGTTGATACGGACGGGTCATCAGGTATTGGATGCGCATCGCTGGCGAACACACAGTTTAATTCCGAAGCGAAGTGTTCCTTCCACCTTCTGAGCTGGTCGTCATCCGATTGGAGCAGGGAACCAGATGTGTTTTTGAGCTTTGTACATCAGTAAGTTCCTTAGTGATTCTAAAAACAGTTCTGCTGTCACACCAATTTGCGGTCTCTTTTGCTTCTTCAGCTAATGCGTTGATTTAACTACGCTTGTCACGTCTCACGCTACGGTAAACTTCTTTCATCTTCATACGCAACGTAGACTCTAGCTCGCTTCTCTCTGCTGCTTGAGTAGCTGCGATGCGAGCTCGAAGTTGCCTTCTTTCTTTTTTCAGGTTACTGCGGATAGCCCAGCACAACTTCTTGCTTGTGCCCGACCGACTATTCTTTCACCACCGGTTATGAACACATTTTTCACAGCACACCATTGGTATTTGATGGAGGTAGGTTCACTGCTGCTGATTGTTCTCTGTCCTTGGGAAAGATTGTCAACTAGTTGTTGGCAAACTACGGGGTCCCTTAGTCTGTCGGTATTAAACCTGGGCATTCGAGAGTTTTCTTGAGATTTTCGAACTGCAGTTGTCCTTAATCTTATGAAAGCTATCATAAGATGATGATAAGATTCAAATGTCTGCCCCTCTTCTGTTCCTGCGGTCCAGGAGACTACTTCTAAAACGTCGGTTGATCGCAAAGTGGTCAATTTGGTTGGAGGTTGCTTGCCTATCGTTAGACACCCAGCTTATTTTGTGGCACGTCTTGTGTTCAAACATAGTGCCACCAACTACAAGACGGTTGACATTGCAGAAATACGCGAAACTTTGTCCATTGTCGTTGGAATCGCCAACGCCATGCTTCACCATAACATTCCTAAGTCCTTCGTTGTTATTGCCAACTCTGGCATTTAGATCTCCCATAACCATTATGATGTCTCCACGTGGTGTATTTTTGTAAGCAGCATTCATCATCGGCTCGACAACCCGCGTACGGTCCTGGCCTCTTTCAACAAGTCTCTCCACCTATCCCGGTCTCGAGCCGACGCCATCCAGTTGCGCACTCCAAGGCTTCGGGAGTCATGGTCTACGCCATCTCTCCAGCGCAAGCATGGTCTAATACGCTGCCGTCTGTCATAGAATGTTCCACAAAAGGCTTTCCGAGCAGGTTCCTCTTCGCTCATACGAGCTAGGTGCCCTGCCCATCAGAGTCTACCGAGCTTAATTTTTGTCACTATGTCTGCTTCAAGGTAGATTGCGTACAACTCATGATTATACCGTCTCCGTAATCGTCCTTCCTCACATATGGGGCCAACAATTCTCCGTAAGACTTTTCTCTCGAACGCGGCTAAGAGGTCACAGTGCCTTTTGCTAAGCACCCAAGTCTCAGATTCATACATGAGTACTGGCAGGACCATGGTCCTGTACAGCAGCAGTTTTGAAGTTATGGTTAGATTTCTGGATTTGAATAGCTTTGACAGACTGTAGTAAGCTCTGTTGGATTTGAGAAGCCACCCGCGTATTTCTTCTTCTATGTTGTTATCGGCTTCTACTGTTGATCCAAGGTATTTAAAGGATTGCACCACTTTAAATTCGTGCTCCGCTACCTTGATTGTAGCAGCATGCAGCTGGTTATGAAAACTGTTCTTTACTTCAGGAAGTGATTTATTTAATGGGGCGTAACACTGTATGATGGTAACGCGATGTACTCTAGTCCGAAACTTTGCCTTTAGTATCCTGTCTCCTAGAAGCTCCCATGAAATGTGCGCAGTTTTGGTAAGTAAAAGTCTTTTTGGAGTAGAGTATAGTACAGTGTTTCGGCTTGTGGATATATATTTTCCCGAGCCTAACCATCGAACCTCGCTTGATGCTAAGATGTCCAATTCGTATTTCATGAACTCTCGTTCAAGTTGGAGGAATCTGGCGTTTGTCGAGAAGGGTACATACATTCCAGAAACCAATCTTTGTCCGTGTACAATAGCCAAAAGCCGACATCATTTGATCAGTCCTTATCCGAGGCGTAGTGTTGGTTTCGCTAGAGGCAATTTTTAACCCATAACAACAGTTCAAAGTATTTTTGAATACCAACACTTGAAAACAAAATCATCCAAATCAGTTTGTGTATTTTTTTTAATAAAAATTCCAACAAACTAAATAAAGTTAAATAAATCGCAGTATAATTGAAAGCACCACGGTGTAAAAAGTAGAAATACAATCAGCGATTCTGATGAAACAACGCACAGTCCCACATACCGCGCAAAGCTGCCATTGTTTTAGAAATTCAGTTGCGGTACATGTGCGGTTTTAGCTTTAAATGCATTTTGGTCTGCATTCTGCAATGAATCCTTTAAATTTCAATTACACGTTAAATGAGGAATGTTAAGCATTATTTAGGCGTGTGTGTGCTGATGCATATGTATATCTTTACTTTTGTAAATAAGTAGTATACGAATGTAGATAATATTGTACAAATACGTAGGTTTTTTTTAACGTAGAAACGTGCGTTGAAGTATGGTGGTTTTGCTGACAAACCGGAAATGGCTTGTTTCAAAGTGTTTTTTTTTTTTAATTTTCTATTTTTATTTAATTTTTATTGTATTTTTGTGCCCTACCACCTGTTACATACTCCGAAAACAATTTTGATGAGAACTTCTCAAGAAGCTGCCAATTATAGCCCACATTTAATTTAATTTAAATTTGCTAAAATTTTTGTGCATAAATAGGCGCGTTTTATTCACACTGAGTAGGTACGCCAAATAACCTCATATGAACACTTTAAGAGATAAAAAAAGACCAGTTGGTTGGAAATATTAGTCAGGGAAAAACAATAAAAAAATATTTTTCTACAAAAAAAAAATACGCATACGCCACAGTGACCCCCGTTTACATTATTAAGATGTAATTGAAAAAAGTCCTTTTAATTAAATTATTTAAAAAGATCTCATAAACTGGATTATATGAATAGGCATACAAAATAAGCTGCTACAATTTGTAAATCTTCTTAAAGATTTTGAGGTCAAAAAAAAAAATAAAATGCACGACTGGGTGACACGTACTTGCTTTAAGGTTCAAAGTTGCTGTATACCTTGTAGAGTTTTTTAAAATAAAATTCATGTTAAATTATTTTAAGCTCCAAACTAAGTATGCCACTTGATTTGATTTAGAAAGATACATTTTTAGAAAGAAAATTTTGAAAAACTATTTTTTCTGTATAAAATTTTGTTAGGATTTTTATAAAAAAAAATTGATACGTTATCTTTATGATATTATTTATGAACATCTGAAAACTAAATTTTGAAAAAAATATTGAGTAGTTTTTGAACAAATGATTTTTCAAAAATAAAATTTCAATTTTTTTTTTATCCAAAAAAATAATTTTTAAAATTTTTTTACTAAACATTATTACGGCAACTTAAAACCTTTCTAAAGGAGAAAATTTAAAAAAATAGTTGTATATAAGGTAGGTACCATTAATAACGGTTCTTGAAAAAAATGGTTTTCATTTAAAGATCGACCTTATCCAAAAAAAAATTACCATGATTTTTTCAATCGAAATCGTAGGAACCATTTTTGAGTAAAATGAGTTTTTCTAAAACCGGTATATTGCAGTTACCGCAATTTTTGTTCCAAAAAATAGTTAAAAAAACGTCTGGGGATAGTCTCCAAAAAACACCACATACTAAGTTTGAAGTAAATGGACGAATCCGTTTAGGCTGTGGCCTCTAATACATACAGACAGACAGACACACAGTCAGACAGATGGACAGACAGACAGACAGAATTGTCGAACCCACTTTTTTCTCATTCTCTATCATCGTAATGTCATGTTTGATTCTTATCTCAACTTTTGTTTTGTACGAATGCATAACTTGATATACAGTAGTTCCTATATCGCAAGTAAAAAAAATTTAAATATAAAAGTTCTCAAACAAAAAATGGTGGTATGTCATTCTCATTACTTAGAAAATACTAATTGACATCTAAAACCAAAATTTCTCAAAAATTGATTTTCAAATTTTTTTTTTTTTTTTTTTAAATCCAAAACTTATTTTTTTGTTAATTTTTGACATTAAATCATTTTAGGGTTCTTAAGAAGCTTTTATTTAAAAATAATTTATCAAAATCGGTTGAGTCGTTTAAATACAATTTTAGACAGTTAACCAACAAGTTTAAAGAAATTTACTTTTTTTTTTGTATCAGGTCTGAGTGTTATCTCAAGTTCGTTTTTTACGAATCCTATTCTTGAACTTTAGTACTACGTATATCGCAAATAAGTCTGTCTGTCTGTGTATAACTCCAGCTGAAGTCTTAGCCCCTGAAGTGATTTTCTTCAAATTTTGGTGGTTAAAGATTTTCTAGAGGGGAAAGTGAATTTTTCTCAGGACCAAAATTAACGTTACCTGCCATATAATGAATATGAATAGTAAGGCCGTACTTTTGAAACGAAAGAAACATTTTTAGAAATGTTAATAACGGTACCAAAAATTACATGATTATTTTTATACGGAAGCTCCATAATAACGTTAAAATTATTTGATATCAAAAATTTCAAAAAAAACAGTTTTTGGATTTAAAAAAAAAAATGGAAAACGGGTGACCGTATTTTTGAAATTTAGATTTTAGCCGTGCATCAATATTTTCTTGAAAACAGCATACCAACTTTTATTAATTAAATACAAAAAAAGGATAAGAAGCTTTAACGTACCAAGTAATTTTGAACTTAAGAGCAAGTACGTGCAACCCAGTCGTGCATTTAATTTGTTATAAACTGAAACAAACTTCTTTCACTCCAAATAAATCAAAGAAAAGGGCTTTTGTTTTGACTTGCGAAATTATTTTTGAGTGCTTGTAAAAGAATTAAATTGCATTGCTAGCCTAATGCTCCAAATTAGTATGGGAAAAATAGAGAATTTGCGTGTTGTATACGGTGATTCGTCGATTTTTACAATAATACATTCCAATTTGACGCACAAATAATATAAATAAATTGCACGGCTGGATCACACGAACGTGCTCTTATAGATAAAGTTACTATATATGCTAAGCCTTTTTAATTAAAAATTTTGTAAATTTAGATTTAGAAAAAAAAATTTAAGAAAAAGGATAAAATTCGATTTAGATAAGGACTAAAACAGCTTTTTAAATGCATTTAACTTCAAAACAACAATTGGAATAAACGTTGTAAAAAAATCGTTGAATGTTAATGCTGACCAAAGGAAACTCATTTTACGGACTAAAAAACTTTAGAAAAACTTACAAAAATGTGTTTTTTCTAAAAAAAAACGCGCCAGAAGGATGAAAAGATTTTCACTTTTTGCAACAATTGGCCTATGTAATTAAACATTAAGGCTGGTATTCACCGAACTTGTAAATTTGATGCCGGTAATCATCAAGCGCTCATCAGTTAGGGGCTTAAGAGCCACTTAAAGTTATGAGCGGTTGGTGAATACCAGCCTAAATCTTTGCCAGCATTTACAAGCGACGATTTTTCCAATGACGATGTTCTGTTTTTGCCAGCGAACTTTGCCATTCACAAGTAAAATGGTCATCAATTGACTATGACAGCCCTGTCGCCTAAAATTTAAGTTACACAGCGTCTAATCGAAATTCTTACACCAGCGCCACCAGACAAACTACCGACTACAACGACAAAATTGCAGCATCGCGCTGGCTGGTGTGGGAACTCTCAAAAACGCTGTGTAACTTAAATTTCACACCTGAATTCGACAAACAAAATAAATCGTGCGTAAATGGTAAGGAACTTGTGTGTATCAGAGAAAAATCTGCTTGTTCACACCAAGCTGATTGAATTTCGGCGAGTGAAGAGTAAAGAGTGAGTGTGGCCACAGCACGTGATTTTTCTCTCATACGTATTAGAAAAGTATGGTTTAATATTTCGTTGCAAGTATTGTTCGAAGGTATGGTTTTTTCAATACTTCTTGGGTCCATTACATTGATCAAGTATCTTAAAAGTATTTAAAAATACAAAAACCTAAATAATACCAAAGAACATTTTTTAATTTATTTTTGCAAAAACAAAATGTATTTTTTTCTTGTGTTTTTGTATATTTTAAACGATATCTACCTTCATTATTTTGGTAAACCTATTTTATTCATCGTTATCACATATTTCCGTCACGCTACCTAATCTAATGAAGGTATAAATAACCACCCCCTCTCATTTTGTGACTCCCCACTCATATCAACCCCCATTGGCATTCTATACAAATGATAAATTTGTTGTTGTGGTGGCCATCAGCCATCACACAATAACATTTTGTGCTTCAGCTGATGCGAAATGCACGCACATAAGGCATATGAATCAGGAGAAAACAAAATTCTAATGGAAAAAAATTTGCGGCCGCAAAATCAACCTGAAAAGAAAAGAGCAAGAAAGGCTCCGTTCGTATAAAAAAAAAGCATCGGTGGTAGCTGGTAGGTTTATAGTTAGTGTATGGGTCGATGTTCTTGCTACCGACGCGAATAAAAGAATCAAGGATCTATAAAAATGCGGGAGAGAAAAATGGTGAAATTCTTTGTCTTCTTATCTTTATGATTTGTGTGATTTTTTGGGGCACAACCCTCATCAGTTCCGTTTCTTCCAATCGCTTTATATTGCTTCTGTGTATGTATTTTGTGTACAATATTATGTGTGTGTTGAGATCTTGGCAATTCTTCACCCCGCATTTTCAAATTGTTCTTTTTTTTTTTTTCTCCTTCAACCCACTCATATGGCCGGCAGAGAAACAAAAATGAGGGAATCGAATATTTCACACATAAATATCTATCTATCTGCTACCACCCCCCTTGAGATGTGTGTAGGTATACACAATTTATATGCTGTGTGAAAAAGGACCAAACAATTTATTTATCGAAAAGAAGTCCTTGGAACTACCCTTCACTCTACTTCTCTTCATTTTGGGTAGTCATGGGTATCATGCTAAAGGAAGTTTGCTAAAACATGCCAACATTTTCGACAAGTTTTGGAGAAAATCTAGCTACGGCCGGCAAGGATGACAACAACAAATCGTTCCGCTATATTGGATGAAAAAATACATTTCATTGATATCTATAGCCAAAAAGTCTAATATTAAAAAGATTTATGGTTTGACATTGGGACAGAATTTTCATCAGCGACAAAAATTGTATAAGCTCAATACTTTTATTTTATTTTTTTTTTTTTGCTGTTGTTGTAAATTATTATTTTGATTAAATTTATGCAACATAAATCAAAATTATACCTAAGGACGAAAAGTTTTATTTGTGAGTAAAAAATTGGTCAATTTGACAACCAAATGATATTAACGCTGTCAATATTAGGTAGGTATGTGTGTACATTAGGGTGAATATTATTTTGATTTTTTTTTTTTTTTGGAAAATAAAATGAAAATAAAAACAAAATCTCTTCAGTTATTAAGAAAATTAAAGGGTTAACTGTTTAACTTTGCAGATATCTAATTCAAATTCAAGACATTGTGCAGCAACTAAGGGAAAAAAAGAAAATTTTGATGTCGGTAATTAAATTATACATTTTCATATGACGTATGGGAATTTATCTATTCTGAATATTGAATATTAGACCAGATCCAGTTTTCATCCAGAATAAAAGTTTAAAAAATTATTAGAAGGATAAGCGTGGTTGGAAAATTAAAGAAAAATGGTAGGTGAAAAGGGAAAAATAAATTGCCCACCAACAGATTGGGGTGAAGGAGGTGGGTGGCCAAAAAAGTGGGGTGGGCGTCGAAAATCGTCATTTTTACAATTTCTGTTCAAAGCAGACCTCTCATCCAAAAAAAAAAAATGAATAGAAAAGTTTTAGATGGTCGTTATTATTAACAGATATTTTTTTAAATTATTTTTTTGGACCAAAAATAACGGTACCGTCATATACCGGTTCTAGAAAAACTCATTTTTTTTTAAATTCCTAAGATTTTGATTAAAAAAACCACGGTCTTTTTTTCTTTATAAGGTCTATTTTTAAATGAAAACCATTTCTTTAAAAAAGTGGTAGATATTAACGGTACCTGCCATATAACAGTTTTTTTTTAATTCTGATTTTCTCCTTCATGACTTAATCAATTTCAACCATTTTCTTAACATAACGATTCTTACGATTTTCAATTTTTTTTTAATGCATCATTATTGAAAAAATCAAATTGCATATTCCGTTTTGAGATTTAATTCAATTAAGAAGCTGTTTAAGTTATTTGAAAATCGAATTTTATGCTTTTTACTTGCTCTATAGGGCAAGTATTGGTTCCGTCCAAAAAAAAAATCGAGGTTTTAATTAAAACCAACATTACGATAAAGTAAAAAAAAGTTTTTTTCGTTATGCCGTCTAATACGGATTACATTCAAAATGCTCCATTACGGTTTTCTTAAGCCTTTAAAAATCACATACGTTTTTGAAAGTTTATGTTGGTGGCATAATTGATTTAAAAAATCAGGGAATACCGGAAAAAATATTTTGTCAAAACAACTTTCAGATATATCTGTTGTCTATACATGTGTGAAAAAAACAAACCGTAAGAGCAAGAATTTGCCGTCCAAGTTTTTTGACCATTTCCAACAGTATTTTATTTTTATATATTTTATTTTTACATTTTAAAACTCGAAATTTACACAGCCATTAGATATTACGTAAATACATTTTTGTACAAAATTTTTAAAAATTTATAAATTTCAAGAGCGAAGTACATTTTTGTTTTTTTATTCGTTTTGCAAAATGGTATGAAATATTTTTGAATTTCATAATTATGTGTTACTAATATTAATATTTTTGAACGTATAAATGCATATTTACAGATTTAAGAGAGAAAAATTAAAGTAAAAGCACATACAAAGTTGATTGAATTGGATATTAAAATCTGTTACTTAAGTTTTAGTTGCAGGATTTTAACAAATTGAACAGATTCTATTAGATAAAATGTTGGTCTATAATTCTGCATAAAAAATTTTGGACAATTATTTGATTTAACATTGCCACAGATGTCGTTAAGTGAAACTATGTGTTTAGTGAATGCGTTAAAATTACAAAATTTATTGAAATTTTTTATATTTTTAAATATATATTCTTAGCTAAATTTCAAGATATATCTAATCTTCTAAGCAATGCGATACAAAGCTCTAAGATTAAATTAAAAACAAAGACTGTAGGTAAATGATATATAACAAAAAAACATTGAACAAAATGCACTTTTAATGCTGCTTTGACCAATTGCACCATTCATAACATCTGGCTGTGTCTACTTAAAATATTTTAAATTTCTATAAAACTGTACCTAAGATATCAACAATTTTTTTGTTTCATTTAAACACTCACAAGCTTCGCAATACCATTAAATAATTTCAAAAAAAAAGTATAAATTCTATTTCTCACATAAATCTGTTGAAAAAATCAAAATTGTGGGTAAGCTTCAAGTTTCAAAAAGACCATTTGAAATTGGCCCAACATAAAAATAAATGAAATTACAGGGGTTTGGTCGATAAAAATTCAAATATATGAAATATTTGAATTAATTTCACAAAAAAGCAGATTATTCTTCTTTGAAAAAAATTTCCTTCAAGAAATTTTTACTAGATTTCTTAAATAATTTTACATATCCAAAAAAACTATACAAAAATAAATAATGATAGGAATCAAAAATTTTTTCGTCATTTTTTTTTGATTTAAAATTAGGTTTTTTTTCAACATAAATTCGTTAAAATACACAAAAAATAATATTTTGTTCAAATTTGTAAGAAATATAAATGCAATAAAAATTGTTTTTACTAGTTTCCCAATATTTTTGGGGTTATATTGAAAAATTATGTTAATAAAAGTTGCAGATCTTCTTACCATCTACATTTCTGATATTATTATTTTCGAAAGGGGGTCTACTTTTGAAAGAAATCATGAAAAAACACCATTTTCGACGCCCACCTACCCCCTTTCCCTCAATTTATTTTACCCTTTTTATATTTAATATTTTTCCGGATAATTCATTTCATCCATATCCTGCTGATAATTTATTTTTTGTCAAAAAATTATTGACACTCTTGTCTATATTTCAATATCACTAACCTACTTTGTTGTGCAACATACATACGTTCCACACTTACCTGCGAACAAACTCTTATGTTATCTTATCTTTTTCAAGTTTAGATTCAATAATTCCAACATTGTATGCTAAAATTGTTTTCATTCACAAAAAACATCAAGTAAAGTAAGTATAGAAATTGACTCGCCTTTTGTGTCCAATTTTGTATACCTTCGATGCTGTTTTTTGTAAGCATTTTTTTGTTTTTCTTCTATTTTTGGTCCGAGAGAATCGATTAAGCCATCAGGTAATTCCCGTAACCAAAGCGGACGTACGTCTTTACATGTAAATTTATTGACTTAACGAGCACTTTGCGCACTTACAGCGATCCACAGAGCATCCAGAAGAGATGCATGAATGCATATGCATATGGAGCAACAGCATCCGCAGACCTCGACGTTCACCATCACATAAAACATAACACATAAAAAGAAGATTCAAAAACCAAAGGATGCCACGACTCCGATTGCGTTCGATTTGGTGCTTCAATGACGGTTAAACCTGAAGGAACCTTGCAAATATGGTACCGGTGGTGGCGGCTGCGACTCGACCGACGACGCACGCGGCGATGACGATGAATGTATATGAAAACAGCAACGGCAAAGGCAAGTGAAACAGCATGGACTTTATAAGCGACCGACTTTCAAGCACCTTCGCGATTGAAAAGATAGAGCTCTCGGGAGAACCACATAAAAAACGTATGTTTCGAAGGAGTACGTACCGTACACGAGTTTTGTGCGACCACACTAAAGCACCTTGCAGTGGTTTTCTATGTCGACCCAGGACACATCTACTTTTCTTGGATTTTGTGGTTTGTATTGTTGTTGTTTTCGCCAAACCATCTTTACAAAAATGGAACACCTGAAATGGCTGTGAGCAAATAGCAATTTGAATTTTGAAGTAATTTAAATAATGGGCCAGGGATGTGCAAAAAATTACATTTTATGCAACCAGTTGTATAATACCTATTCTTAGATTAAAACTTTTTAAATGAGGTTTTTAATTTTGTTAGAAATGTCGTCGAAAAGAAAAATATCACAAATTAATCAGAAAATAAAGAAGAAATAAAGAAAAATTATTTTGTTTAGCGAAGCGAATTAATGTAAGTTCAAGTTCAGGTCAACTTTAAAATGCGTTTCCCCCGGGTCCATATTAGTACTCAGTGGGCTCTTGTGCAGCGAAATGTACTAGTGAAGAGCGAAAAATGTATACCTGCGATTTCATACCTGTGACTAAAAAGTCACGTTCACGATCTGTGAAGTTTTTCAAAATAATCTGTGAAATCGCGGTTTCGCACATTTCACGATTTCACACAAATCACGGTTTCGCGTATTTCACGATTTCAAACATTTCACGATTTGGAATCAACCACCAAGCCAATGAGAGAAAGAAGAACGACAAGAAAAAGGCACAACTCATGCGAATTGTGAAAAAAACAAATGAAGAGTGAAGTTGTTGGGTATGAATATGATGCATGATTTCTAAGTTGTGACTTTAAACAAAAAAGGGGTGGATTGTAAAATAAACTGCAAACTGGGAAAAAAATTGAAAGAGTGAAGACGAGGACGAGAGCGACGACGAAGGTGACGATGATGACAACGATGACGACGAAGTCGATGATGATGACGATGACGAGATTAAATGAAATAGAAGGGATGAATAAAATAAACAAGTGCGCAAGTGCAAGTGTGTATAATATATATATATTATATTATAATCTGCGTGCGGCTATGTTTTGGTTGGGTTATTTTTCTTTTCTTTGCTTTTTGTTTGGGAGTGAGAAGGAAGGAAGCAGAACCAGTTTCGTTTTTAGTTTTTTTTTCAACGGTTCGGTTTATGATATGACCGTGTGAAAGAATCGTTCGAACTTTGAAGTAAGTGTGTATCTGTGTTGTTTTGAATTTGATATTTATTTTTTTGTTAATGTTTACGTTTGAGTGGGAGCGATTTAAGATTTATTAAGGTTTGATGTGTTTTTTGTGCTGTGAATCTTGGGGGTTGAAATTTAAATATAACGATTTAATAAGTTGCTTTGTGAATACGAAAAGAGAAAGCCCATACGTTTTATGATCGTTCTGTTTTTTTATAATCAGTTAAAAATAATTTAATTATTGTATTTGTTAAAAGGAATAAAAATATGCAATCAAGAAACAAAACAAGTTTTTTGTGGAACTTTTTCACTGTGTTTGACGAAAAATATGCCAAGTGCAAACTATGTAAAGCAAAAATATCGTACAAGACAAGTACTTCTTATTTGCAAAAGCATATGCAAAATGGGTTGCCTAAACCAAAGTGCGACAGTGCGGATACATTTATTTACACAGCGTCAAATGGAAGTACCCACACCAAACGCGAAGTAGCGGAAAGCGTTTTTTTTTATATAAAAGTTCGTGTCGTACTGTCGCAAGTCTTTCTTTTGTGAAAAATCACAATTCAAGTTCACTGTTTAAAATCGCAGTGAATTTCAAATCGCAATCGCAATTATACCTGTGCACTAAATTTCACGACTTAGCTCAACTCTAAAATGTACCCAATCCCTATGGAAAAATGACACAACGAAGAAATTCGTTTTTTTTTTTCGTTACACTCTACTCTACAGTAAAATTTAAGATTTTTGGAGAACTCTCCACTGTCTTTTATCATACAATTTATTGCCGAGTGGGTGCGGACTGCGAAGTGAGGTGCGTGAAGTTAGCACCGCCATAACAAAAAATCGAAAATCTGAGTATGCAGGAATTTGTTGCTAATTTGCTGCCGCATTCCCGAATTTGTTGCTCCACTTTTTGACCTTGTAATTGCTCAAAAATGATCATATAGCGAAAAGATTAACACCAATTCAAGGGCTACTCCTCACATTCTCAAAAAAGTGCATATGAAATTTTTAGCCCAACTCCTTCATGGCCAAAACGCATTGTGGATCTTGTGGAACGTATTTCACTCAGCTATCTCTATGGGCACTTCTAAGAACTACACTTAAAACTCAAAATTTCAAAAATCTAAGTATGTAAGAATTTGTTGCTCGTGAATAACACCTTTCCCAAATTTGTTACTCCTCCCCTAAAAACCCAAAACAATGGCGGTGCTAACTTCACGTGAAGTTAGCACCGCCATGGATTAGGGGGGTAAGGGTAGGAGCAACAAATTCGGGAATGCGGCAACAAATTAGCAGCAAATTCCTGCATACTCAGATTTTCGATTTTTTGTTATGGCGGTTCTAACTTCACGCACCTTGCGAAGTGCTTTGTGTTTGTTTTTGCTGTTTCTAGAATGGCTCCTAAGTTTGTTTTTTTTATTTTTTAGTTTTCGCTAAACGCATACCTACTAGGCCTTAGAATCAAAATTTCGATCGATATTTATCGAGACTTATAAAATTCCCTTCATTAAGGTGGCGAACGGACTCACGGATACTTCAAGATATTATGAAACGTTGAGCTATGCAACCGCGATACTTGCTTCTGCACAAGAGCACCCATGGTTGGAAGGTAGACTGCTTCTTTTAATTACCCCCTTAAAGAAGGATATTCATCAAGGCACTCCCCAGCTCGATGAAACTGTAAAAGAATAATTATATCGTTGGAGTAAAGCTACACTAGTTCAAGTCAGAGTTGCCGTTTGGCCCCTTTAGCCTTTAGGGCCTTTAGGAGCCAAATGGCTCCTTTTTTAAGCTTGAGACCCCCACTTTTTCAAAAAAGACCAAAATGGTCCCTTTTTTTTAATCTAAGCAAAAAAGTCCTTACTAAAAACTAAGCAAATTCTTAAAAATTGGGTACCTACCAAGTTAAAAACTCTAATACAAATATCAAAAGAAAAATCCCGATTTTTTAAGGAATAGTTTTTTTTTTGTTTATTTATGTTTTGTCTCACGAAAAAAATGTTTGATGTTTTATTTGTTTCCCTGTTCTTATACCGAATTTTATAGTGGGCCCTCTTTTTTTTGATTTTTTTCAGCGGCAACACTGGTTCAAGTCACGTTGAGCTATATTATAAGTGTGAGCTGAGCTCCTTGTTTGCGCTACTCTGACACATTTAGTGCAAAGGCCCATGAAGAGCGGTTTATTAATCCTTGGCGATTCAATAAAAGTTCAGCGTTCAGATTGAAATATTGACAACGTACTTTAGAACGTCAGAACCATAAACTGACAGCGGATAAAATTAGTGGACAGCCCAGGTAGATATAGCGTAGACTTTTATTAATACTAAAATACTATTTTGTTTTTTTTTTTTTTAACAATATGTTTTTATTTATAATGACGCAACGTTTCGAAAACGGTTATTTTCTTGATAAGGCTTTCAATTAAAATTAAGCAATTATTTAATTTCAAAATAATAGAAATTGAAAATAACACAAAATAGCTCAGTCGATTTAGTAAACATATAGTCATGAAATTGCATTTTCCGCGAGACAATTTTTATTTATCATAAAACCTAATTTTTTCGGACGATAACAGTGGTGCCAATTGTATGGGAGAGCAGAAAAAATAGTCAAAATCTGAACTTTGTAACGGAATTAAATGAAATTATGCACACATTACATGTTGTGTACCTGCCATAAGAATGTTGAATTATATTTGTTTTTGATGATTTAACATTTTTATTTTTGTGTGTAGGGCAAGTTAAGGATTCGTAAAATAAATCGAACTCGCGATAACATTTAGACATGACATTACGATGATAGAGAATGCAAAAAAAGTGGGTATTACAATTCTGTCTGTCTGGGTGTCTGTCTGTTTGTCTGTGTATCCCTTGAGCTACAGCCTAAGCCCCTGAAGTGATTTTTTTTTTCAAATTTTTAGGGGTTAAGGGTCTTTGGTGATTCCCTAGAGGGGAAATTGAAATTTTTTCTTAGGTCCAAAATTAATGGTAGGTACCTGGCATATAATGAATATGGAACAGTTGAATTTTCTCAAAAACTGCTTCAACGAATTTGATAAAAATATATCAAAAATTTGTAAGTGCAGTTTTGGGAAAAAAATGAAAAAAGCATAAAATTCGATTTGAAAATAACTAAAACAGCTTCTAAAATGAATTTTACCTCAATACAAAGAATGCAATTTGATTTCTTCTATAGGTATAATCATACATTTTTAGAAGAAAAAAATTGAAAACCGTTAGAGACGTTTTAAAAAGAAAAAACAATTTTTTCTATATAAAATTTTGCGAGCAGAATTTTGAAAAGCTGAATTTTGAAGTCAGAATTTCGACCCGCTCCCGACTTTTTTAACCAGAAAAACCTTAAAATCATTTGGTATCAAATATTTCACAAAATTAGTTTTTGTATTTAAAAAAAAAAAAAATAAATTTTTTTGTTTCGAAAAATTTTTTTTTTCTAAAAATTTATCTTTCTTAATTAAGTCAAATGGAATACTAAGTTTTGAGCTCAAAATAATTTGAGTTGAAGTTTATGTCATTTTAGTAATGGATTTTATATTTTCTTACACTTTTTTTTAAGATTTTTCGTATAAAATTATTAAATTTTAAAAACTATGCATATGAACTTTTAACGTACGCACCAATTTTGAACCTAAGACCTAAGAGCAAGTACGTGCGACCCAGTCGTGCATTTTATTTTGCATAAACTCTTTTAAGCTGCCAAAATAAAGATTAGAAACAAAATTTTCAAACATAGCTTTTTTGGATATAAAAAAAATTTTATTTTTTTTTTTTTTAATATCGTTTTTTATCGAAAATCCAGATATCTAGAAATTCTTTAACGAAATCACGTTTGTTAACAGAAAAACAGAAAACAGGAATATATTAATTTTCTCAAATATTTGATATCAAACTCTTTTTGAACAAAATAAATGAAAAAAAAAAAACATATTCCAAATTTCATTTTTATCATTTATTTCCACAAAAACACCACTGTGTGACGTATTGAAGTTGCCTTAAATGCGATGTCAATATTTTTCTTGTCAAAATTACGAAGGATTTCTCCTCTTTGGTTGGACGGTCGAAAGGCAAGGGGCTAAGAGCTTGCCTCCAGGACCGGACCAAGGCTGCAAATCTATTGGTATAGCTTCTGAAACAGTGAAACAAATCTTTAAATTGGTATGGAGAAGGTATAATTTCAGGAATTTGATTTTTCAAATGCATTTGATATAGTTTAGCGTCAAGCTCTTCTTTTAAAAATGCATGCATTCGGTTTGACGAGTCCCTCCTTCGTTGGATTAGAAATTAGATTTTGGATTTATAGATACAAGAAGTATGAAATGTGTTCGCAAGTTTGAAAGCCACAAAATAAATTCTGGTGTGGTGCAAGGCTCCGTTATGCCTCCAACCTTGTTCATCATTTCTATCAATGATGTCTGAAACTTCTAATCCATTAAATTCTTTTGCTGATGGAAGTGATTTTGGCTTTCCATACTAGTTTTAAGATTCAAACCTCTGCCATTTACCATGTTGACCATCAATGTTAAACGTAAATCTATGATAAATACATTAAATAAAGATTTTGGAAGCATTGTCCATTAAGGTTATCAAATTGTGTGAAATTTAATACTTCAAAAGCTCAATGCTGAAAGTAACTTACCAAACCATACCTAGTGGAACGATTACATATCTACTGGATGTAGATGTCGCTAAATTTGCGGCAGTGTTTTGGCTTTTTCGAACGTTAGAATCCAATGTTAGAAACAAGTTCGGTATCCCTGACAACCTTGTCCGCTTGTGCAAGATAACACAAGAGAAAATTTACTGCTTTTTATCAGCAGGGTCGATGTTGTCTTGGAATTCCCGTTCGACAAAGTTCTTGAGTTCAGATGAGAACCCATTTCGGTATTGTTAAAGAACATGCTTCTGCAACCAAATCCTAATGACATGTTAGCCATCCTCGCCTGCACTTCATATCACAAGTTTTGCCTACTATCTGCCCCTTTTGTGTGTAACAAGTTTCTCAACTTAAATTATAAGCAACGCACACTCAATGGAAAAACCATGTAACTAAAAAAAATCAACGAAATAACTTTCCATAATTGAAGTCAATTCATATGTCTTTGCAGCACTATAAGCCGTAAATAACAATAAAACTGAGATCTTTCCAAAACTAAAATTTCCTTTCGAAAGCGGACATTCCGAAATGCCTCTTCAATCCCATTACACCATTTGAAATTAGCAAATTTAAATTCAGCTGTGCTGGGGGCTTCATACAATGACTGTGCGTTTGTTTGGTAAGAAAAAGTGTCTGTGCCTAGCCTTACCTTTATTATAAATGAAAATGAAACATCACCATCATATGGTATTTGATGAGCTTTGAAGGCACACACAGACACAGTGTCCATCAGAGCCTTCGCTCGCACAGTGGGCCAGAATATAGCTATTCAAATAAATTTACATCCGCGAACGAACACGTTAGTTGTACGCATCGAGCACACTAAGCAGGGAATTAACCTATCCATTGAGAGGCCATATAGACGGACGACGAAGCTAGCCAAGCGGTAATAATTGCCACTCAGCACAATACCAATATAAAATAGGTATAAGAGGTACCCATACCTTGCCAAGGAGGAAGACATCTATCCTCGCCATCATCGCCAAACAAAATTGCACTCTGTGCTCTGTGGTGTCCACCAGTTTGACTGTAGTTTCCCCTTGCAGAGGCTCAGTTCACCTCATTTCACATCCATCGTTCCATTTGGCCATCAATTTTTGTGCTTTATTTTTGCTCTGCACTCCATGGCTGTCTATTTCTCGGTCGACTTGTTAGATTCGATATTTTTTCGCCATCACTGACAGCTGCTTCAAAATCATTGATATGTGGTCTCTGATGGTCTTCCTCGACGCTCGCACGCAGCATAAAATCACCACATTATACGATTCCATGATGGGGCCTATCCCTCTGTATATGGCTTAATGCACAGACGCGTCTATTTTCGGATGCACCGCGCAGTCTGTCTCTGCTGCATTGACCGGGGAGCGTGAAAGAAAAAAGAAAAAAGAAAGGACACCAGCATTCCAATCACGCCTTTTAGCCACAGTTGTTAAACCAAATTAGAGTAACGTGCTCAATGAGGTTAAATAAATGCTGATTGCAGCAAAAAATTGGATGAAGTGGACATTGCTGTCAGACTTGGGTGCGATATGATACCTAATCCTTTTTAGGATTTTGAACTTACTTCTTTACCGGTAGTTTTTTTTATTATTGTTTGAATAACCCTTTGTATTGATAATAATTGTGTTTTGGTCTCGTTAGTATTTAAATATTTAAATGAATGAAATAATTGTCTCAAAGAGAAGTAAATAAAATTAAAAATTCTTTGGCCAGACCAGAATGGGATTCGAAAAATGTACCATAAAAGATTTAAACAAATATAAAATAGAAAAAAAACATTACTATACTAAATGGTAGGAATTGATCTTAAAGTGATGAGTACTAAGAAGGAATTTTTCAATATTAAACTGATATACCTATTAAAAAAAAATCTCAAAACATTTAAAAAACTAAAAGTGATGAAGACTTAGAATAATTTTTTATAGACCTTAAAGGTTATTGTTGCTAATCAAGACGCTGAACCTAGTTTTCGATGGTTTTCAAGCATAGATCGGCCGATAATGCTGCAATTTCACGTTCGATATTCGAACGGAGTACATCAATCGTTGCTGGCTTGTTGGCATAGACCATAGACTTGACGTAGCTCCACAGGAAATAGTCTAACGGAGTCAGATCACCGAAACCCTGTAATTTGATTTATTTTTGCGTTCGAACATTTTCAAATAGTTTCTGATACATAAATGTTTGATACTTAATAAAGGCCGCTGATCACTCTGTTTTAAAATATATTTAAATCAAAATTATATATACAGATTGATTTGCATAAGGTGTGACAAAAAGATAGGGTGTGTAGGTTGGACTTAGACAAGCAAAAAATCGTATAGGAGGGGGGGTCCATTTCCCCCGTTTAGGCGGGAGGGGCAATTTAAGAAAAAAATCACTTAAAACGGAAAAAATATTATTTAAAAATAACGGTTATACCTACAAAGTCGTGCTATAGTATTTTGAAAAGCCAAAAACCTATACATTAATTTAAATTTTAAAGTAAGTTGTTCAAATGAATAGTTTTTGAAATATTAATTATCAAAGTCAAAATTTTGAGAAAAAAACATAATTTTTTTTATTTAAACCATTTTTTTTTCAAAATTTTACGTTATTAAGTAGTATTTCTGGCTTATTTTCAATGCTCTTATTTATTTTTGATCAAACACAAAATACCGAATGTCAAAATAACCTGTAGTTTTTGAGAAAATCAAAAACTACAAAAACTACTTTTTTCAATTTTTTTTTTTAAGTTTTTTTTTCGTTATTGGATTCTTAGGTGAATTTACGAAATAAAGGATGAATTTTCTCTTTCCTTTTTTTATTGAGAACACCTGCAAATTAAAATTGAGCTTCATCCGTCCAGAATATCCTTCGAAAGTAATTGTGGTCAGTTTCATATCTTAGCAATAATGTTCGGCAAAATTCAGCTCTTAATATCTTGTCGTTGGCAGTTAGCTCCTGAACTGGTGTAGTGTGGTACGGGTGCAACTTGTCGGTATGAATCACTTCTCATACTCTAGTTTGGGGCAAATGAAGCATAGTAGCTACCCTCCTTGCGCTAAGGGAGGTATTTCGTCGGACCAATCCCAAAACTCTTTCCTCTGTGTGCACGTCTGCGGAAGATGCACTCTCTCGCCCTCGTTGCTAAAGTACTCCACGTTCTCGAAGACGTTGATGAATTCTTGAAAATATCGTATGGCTGGGATGCCTCCTATTGGGATACATTTCAGCGTAAAGTCTTTGCGCTTCTCGACCCCGACCATGAGCCATACCGTAGCAGTAATGCATATCAGTTAATTCGACCCGAGAGTAATTTGACATCGTGATATGTTGACGACTTGACATTCAAATTAGAATTAATTTGTTCAACAAAACATTCTTGCATTTTATATGTCCTTAGGTTAGACATATTTTTATTTTAGTGTACAAAATTACGCGACGAATTAGGCAGACCTCGCTCGCCAAACCGACCCCACCGCAATAAAAACAAGTTGGCAGGTCAATTTCAACCCAATGCTCTCACGCAGGTGTTCTCAATGAAAAAATGTGTGAAATGTGGTTAATTGAGTACTTTGTCACTTTATTGTATGTTTTGAAGACTAATAATAAAAAAATGAAAAAGATAAAGTTATTCCTTTCTTTCGTAAGTTCATCTAATTATCCAATAACGTAAAAACTAAAAGAAAAGGTTTTTCTCAGAAAAAAGTAGTTTTGGTCATTTTTGGTTTTCTCAAAAACTACAGGTTATTTTGACATCCGGTTTTTTATGTTTGATCAAAAATAAATAAGAGCATTGAAAATAAGCCAGTATAATGTGAAAATATAATTTTTTCCTTGTGGCGGCTATATTTACACAATTTAAGTAAAAAATGCATTTGATTTTATTTTTTATTTTTACTGAGATTTCTATTGATACCTCAACTTAAAAAATCGGTTAAGTTTTATAAAAGTCAAAAGCTATTTTGTTAACGTCAAAGGGATATTTTGAATTTATTGACAGATTTGTGCGAGATCGAATTTATATACTATTTTCGATATTATTTCAGGATATTGCGAGGCTTGTGAGTGTATTATTGAAACAAATTGTATATCAAAATAATTGTTGGCATTTTATTTAAAAAATTAAATTATGTAAGCAGACATAGTCCGATACATAATCATTCATAATGGTTCATTTAGTCAAAGGAGCATAAACAGGGAATTCTGTTCGATGTTTTATCTGTAATATATCATTTACAGTCTTTGTTTTTAATTTAATTAATAAAAATAGCATTGTTTAAGAAAACAGACTTATCTTGAAATTGAGCTAAAAATATATTCGAAATTATCAAATCTTTCATTAAAGTTTGTAATTTTAACGCATTTATTAAAATCATATTTTAATTTAACGACCTCTGAGGCAAAGCTTAGTAAAATAATACTTTTATGCAGAATTATAGTCCGACATTTAATCTAATAGAATCTATTCAATGTGGTTAAATTTTGCAACTTAAACAAAAGTTACAGATTTTAATACCCAATGAAATCAACTTTTTATGTGTTTTTTTTTTTATGTTTACTGCCTATCAAGAACACTTGTACCAACAATATTGTAGGACATGGTTTTATGAAATTCAAACGAATTTATACCATATTGCAAAAAGAATAAGAAAAATTAAATTTATTTTGCTCTAAATCACCTTTTACTCATTATTTTTATATGTGACTGTATACAAAAATTACACTATGTTGTAGCCTGATATTTCAGCAATATTTAAAATCCGAGAAGAAACAACAAAATTATAAATTTTATAAGCGAACTATCTTGAACTCATTTGTGAGCCAACGGTACCGTTCTCCACTGGTGGCTGGTCGAGCCCGACGACCAAACAGACAATTTTGTTGAATTTTGATGAATTTCGGATAAAACTCTTTTCAATTTTGTGAAGCTTTTATAGCATGTACAGTAGTTATGTGTGATATATCAAATTAAAGGAAATTTTATCCTGATGCTCAATAAATTTCAATCATAGTTTTATGCGCTAATGTAAATAGTAACCAAGCACCGCGTAAACAAAACTCTTTTTACCGTTATGTCGGCTCACAGACTACAGAAAATTGTCAAAAAAAATTGTACAAAAATGCATTTACCCAATATCTAATGACTGTGTAAATTTCAAATATAAAAATATAAAAATAAAAAAGATGCAAGTAAAATACAGTTGAAAACGGTCAAAAAACTTGGACTAAAAAATCTTGTTTCCACTGTTATTCATTGAAAAAAATTTTAAAAATCTAATTTTTTTCACACGTTTAAAGACAACAAATAAGCCTAGAAGCCTGATTTTTAAAATCAATTAAACCACCCACATAAACTTTCAAAAACGTATTTGTTTTTTAAAGCTCAAAAAAACTGTTATGGAGCATTTCATATGAAATCCGTATTAAATGTTTAATTTGTTTTTTTGTTATCATTCAATGTGCATGATTAGTTTTTCAAAAAATTATCAACTGTATTCATAATTACATCATTTTCAAACGTCTAAAAAAATATTTGATAATGGATAATAATTTTTAACTGGAAAAGTTGAATTTTTAGAATTTTTGTTTTGATGAGAACTCATCATTATTTCAATTTATCTATTCAATTAAATTTATTTTGTAATTCTAACCCTTATACTTTTCGAGATGTACAAAAAAAATGTTTGTCTTTTGCCCCATTTTACCCTAACTTGCCAGTGGAATCTGAAAAAATCCCGTCGTATCAGAACCTTTCATTATACCACCTATCTTTTGGTGTATTTATTTTTTCCTATCACTTATAGTGTAGAAAATAAATCAGTCAGAATATCAATAACAATGGCTGACTTCTGTAATTTAATAAATTTATTGTGATTCACACAAAATAAAAAATAAATAAAAAAACAAACCAGTATAAAATGTAAATGTGTTGTTACTCTTTCTCTACTTATAGTGTCTGTTTGGAAAAAACCATTAATAATGGGCTGAAATAATCTATGTGTAATTACTGGTTTAATATTTTTATAATCGCCGGTGAAGAAGTATAACTTCAAATACTCAATTTTGTGTATGGCTTTTCCTGTCATGTTTGAAAGACTATTATTCATTTAGGTACAGTAGGAGAAAACAGTACTAGTTTGTTTTCTTCACTTTATTTTTATTTGTGGCTCTGGAGAGACTAAAGAAGTTCGTTGACGTTACTTCAGCAAGTAGTTAAAAGTCACCAGAGCATGCGGTTTTGTGTAATCTTAAAAAAAAAAAACTCCGCTGAGCTCCGGTCCAAAACTGGCATTTTATTAAAGCTTATACGTCTGTCTAACATTCCTATAATTTTCATTGACATCTCTGTAGAATTATGGAGTGACTTTTCAAAAGGGGATAAAATCAGTTTTCTCCGAACCGAACGTCTGGAAAAAAAATTAGTTTAAACTATAAAAAAAAGGGTGAGCCCGAAAATTCATAGCTTAATTTCACTTACTAGTGATTAATTATAATTCCTGAAAATTTCAACAAGATTGGTTCAGTAGTTTAGTTCTTATAAAAAAATAATTAAAACTAGGCGTGGCAGTGGGTGGAAGTTAATAGTGTAAATTTCTCTTGTTATTGACTATCATTCAAATCGGTCAAGTGGCTTAGATTGTATGGAGTTTTTTCTGCTATCCCATACAAGTCGCTCTTCTGTGCGGCATGTCGTAAGCCAATACTTACCTATACAAATCGTGGAGTTTGTACCCGGCATTTTTTAGATAGAAGAGAATTCAGTCTAAAATTTGATGTACATTTTAGCTATTAACTTCACCAAAATTTATACTATTTTGATTAAATAAGAATTATTTGAGTGTGTTTTTCAGTTGTACAGGGTTGCCACATTCTGAGTTTTACAGTCTGAACTTTATTTTTACTTTATTCCAAGTAAGGAGAGATAATCCATCGCGACCATCCGTTGAGCAGCACCTGTCGTTGTTACTACGTTGTGTAATTATATTCGAACGTTCCAAGTGCATACTCTCAGATCGAAGTCCGCTGGCATCCAATCAGATCGCAAAACCTTCCTTTATTTAAAAATAAAATAAATTACCTAACAATTTCACCAAATAATACCAACTGAGTTCATAAACCTGACTTTCGCTTTCTTTTTCCAACAACTTTTATAGCTACATAATATAGGTTGAAGGACATACTCAACCTCCAACAAGTCAAACACCTATAAAATTTAATGACTCTCAAAGTGAATAACGGATTGTGGCCTTCTAAAAAGCCATTGCAACCTGCAGGACCACTTATGTTATTTTTTTTTCTATTAAAAAAAAAAAATCCCAACCACCTTGCTGCTCTCCGGTGTGTGTCTGAGCATTTCCTAGTGTGCACAAATTGGCTGCGCTCTGCGGCAAAAATCATCACAAAAATAAACATTTATGGTCCATAAAAATCCTTGCTTCCATACAAACCTTTGTTTATGTTTTGTTAACCTTGAGCAAATAAAAAGCAGAAATCCAGACCCTTGCAAGGACATTCACGTTCCATAGCGTATACCAATACAAGCTACAACCTACAACCATCGCAACCAAATCTACTGATTCTGGTGTTTCCTATTTTTACTATGTTTTTTTTTTGTTCTATATTTTTACGATTATTGCATAAAAATCTATAAGAGGTAGTGAACCTGTTGATATCCTTTATTTTTTTTTTTTTTGTTCTTTTTTACTCTCCGTACAATATAGCACATTTGTCTGGGATCTATAAGGCTTTAGGTCTGCTGATGGGTGTGCGCGTTTGTGCCACGGATTATGGCTTTATTACCTTACCAAACCCAGAGAGGTAGTTTAACCTTCCATTCTCGCAGATGGGAATATAATCAAATCCAAATGGGAACCGTGTAGATCTGTGTAGTGCGAGTAAATCACATCCAATGAATGGCAGAAGAAACAAAGAAAGGGAAAGGACAAAAATATTTCAATAAATTTTAATAAATAGGAAGTTTCCTCTGCGAACAAAACAAAAAAACATAAAAAAAAGAAACTTACTGTGCAAGGACATGTTTGCAAAAAAAAAAAAAAAACAAAACAAAAGAAAATAAAAATTCAAAATTTTGCAAGTAACACATTTGAACGAAATTCTTACAGGACATTTTTATCCTGTGTGTGACTGCACACATCGAAAGGAGAATGTGCATTTTCAGTGAGCATTATAAGAAATATTAAAACAAAGTGACAAATTCGGAACTGAAAATATGATTTATGAGTTTTATGTGTCTTCTCCGAAAGAAGAGCGGTAAAGGACAAAAAAACTATGGCAAACCTGTTAGAAACATGACTTGTAGTTGTGAGTGGATATAAAAAATATCACGTCCTTATCCAAACAGTAGTCCCACCTTAGAAAATGTTCATAAAAAAAAAACTCCTTACCTACCTAACATTAGTAGGTAAGGTTAGGTTAGGTATAGAACCATTTTTCATGTCGGGTAATAAATTAAAATGAAAGCAAATATGGTTAATTTGCTAGCTGTGTCGAATTGAGTCATTTGAGTGTTTTGCTTGGATAAGAAAGAGAGTTCAAGTAAATTAGTACATTTTTTTTTTTTTTTGAAAATTCTTTTTTTTATTCAATACCTAATAATTATGATATTTTTGTTGTGTACAGCAGAGTGCATAAACCCTTATTTAACTTCATATATTTCTCTTGTTTCTGTCCATGTTTTTTGTTTGTTATATAAAGGGTTTTCCAATAAGAGGTGTTATTTTGATATTCAAAGAAAAATGGCATTTTTGGAGATAAATGATCGGATGTTTATTTCATTATAAAGAGGAAGGTATGCCGTTAATAATGAAACACAACATCAGCCAAAGGGCCGCCAAGACCACGCTTACAGGACCATATCCTTTTCATGAAATTTTCCATAACCAAATCGCAAAGGTGCTGCCCTATGTCCTCGATAGCGGTCCGGAAACTTTTCCCGTAAAAGATCGATGGTTTCATTGCTTGTGTGACACGTAGCGCCGTCTTGTTGAAAGTAAACGTTGTCCAGATCAATACCATCCAATTCAGGCCATAAAAAATCATTAATCATCTCTCGATAGCGCAATCCATTGACCGTAACTGTTGCTCCAGCCTCATTTTCGAAAAAGTAAGGTCCAATGACCCCGCGGGACCATAAACCGCACCAAACAGTCACGCGTTGAGGATGGAGAGGCTTTTCAACAATAACTCTTGGGTTTTCCGAGCCCCAGATGCGACAGTTTTGCTTGTTGACGTAGCCTCCGAGGTGGAAATGGGCCTCATCAGTCAAGATGATTTTTCGATGAAATTCCGGTTCATTTTCATGCATTTCAAGGACCCAATCAGCAAAGACACGACGTTGTTGATGATCAGCCGGCTTGAGTTCTTGTGTTAACTGAACTTTATAAGCCTTAAGACCCAAGTCTTTATGCAAAATACGGTGTAATGACGTTTGTGGAATGCCTAATTCCAAAGAACGACGAGGAATGGACAAACCTGGGTTTTCTTCAACACTTTGGGCTACAACAGCAATATTCTCAGTTGTTCTTGAGCGACGTGCACGGGTTTTATTTTTCACATCACTAACTTGTCCCAACAGCTCGAATTTGTCCACCAATTTCTGTATTGCGGTCCGACAAGGTGCTTCACGACGACCCAAAAATGTTTTAGTTTTACGAACCGTCTCTGCCAAATTTTCACCATTTTTATAGTGAATTTTAATAATTTCAATGCGTTGTTGAAGCGTGTATCGTTCCATTTTTATTAATAGCGTAGTTTCTACTTGTCAAATGTCAAAAAATGACAGCTTCAAAAGTGACAGCTACCGAAATAGCGGGCTATTCAAAATTCTTATCACTTACAGTGTAGAAAATAAATCAGTCAGAATATTAATAACTTCTGACTTCTTCTTCATTTGTACTTCATCTTTAATTAAATAAATTTGTTGTGTTTCACACAAAATGAAAAAAAAAAAAAAAAACAGTAAAATATAAGTGTGTGTTTACTCTATACCTACTAATAGTGTCTTTTTTAACAAAATCAAATGTCATACTTAGTTTTGAGATCAAAACAAATTAAGAAGTTGTTTAAGTCATTTTAGTAATGAATTTTATGTTTTTTTTTTTAATTTCTTATAAAATTAAAAACTTTGTATATGAAGCTTTAGCATCCACAGCAACTTTGACCCTAAGAGCAAGTACGTGCGACCCAGTCGTGCATTTTATTTTTCTTATCTTTACCCTTAGTTTAAAAGTTAAAATGAAACCCTTTTCAAATAACCTTATATAACCATTTTTCTAGGGTAATTAGAAATGATTGCTGTAAACAGTGATGTTTTTTCCTTTGCACAAAAATACTAAGAACCATCTACTTTTTAGAAAGAAAACTGTTTTGTACACATGTGTAAAAAATTGCTTTTCTATTTCCATTTATTTGATTATTCACAATCTTAAGCTTATCCGTTATGTATAAGTTCAGTGATAATGAAATCACCCGAGCAATATATTTATAGTTTCCTGCCTATATGCTGAAGATAACCAAACCACATGGCACGCTTCTTTTATTGAATAATTTTGATTAAACAAATTTGAATGTCAACACTGTTATGTTATTTCAATGAATTGATAATAAGTAGGAGTACCTACAAAACTCATGAATATGGTGTTGCAAATAAACATTCGAGTTCAAGTTGAAAGCGATAGCATTATTTTTTACTTGCGATATACATAGGTTCTATAGGGCAAGTTAAGGATTCGTAAAAAAAATTGAACTTGAGATAACAATCAGACATGCCATTACGATGATAGAGAATGCGAAAAAAGTGGGTCTCGCAATTCTATCTTTCTGTCTGTCTGTCTGTGTATACATACAGCCTAAGCCGCTGAACTGATTTTCTTGAAACTTGGCGGTTAAGGGTTTTTGGTGATTCCCTAGAGGGGAAATTGAATTTTTTCTTTTGGACCAAAACTGAAGGTACCTGTCATATAACCATTAAGGAAAAGTTGACGTTTTTCAAAAATGGCTCTAACGATTTTCGATTAAAATTTTTGGATCTGCTTTTGTTATTAGGGTTGTAAAAATTCTTCTTTCTCATAAACGACTCAACAGATTTTGATGAATTTTTTTTTATACGGAAGCTCCTTATTAATTTCAAAATTATTTGATATCAAAATTTTCAAAAATTTAATTTTTGGATTTATAAAAAATATTAAAAATTTTTTTTTTCAAAAATCAATTTCTCAATTTTTTCTAAAAATTTATCTTTCTTAATCAAATTAAGAAGTTTTTATGTCATTTTAGTAATGAATTAATTTTTTTTTTATTTCTTATAAAATTATTTGTTTTTAAAAACTTTATATAAAAAGCTTTAACGTCCACAGCAACTTTGACCTTAAGAGCAAGTACGTGGGACCCAGTCGTGCATTTTATTTTAGTATGATAGTTGAAATGGGTGTAAGACATTTTTACTTGCTCATTAAGTATTGGTTTCGTGTCAAAAAAAATTTCGAGGTTTTAATCAAAACCAACATTACGATGATGGAGAAGACCAAAAAAGTGATTTTCGTCATGCCGTCAGATTTCCACTGCCCAAACGCGTAAACGGATTGTCTTCAAATTTGGTTTAGATGATTTTAATGTAATTTCAAAACTTTTTTTTTTATTTGTTTTTGAATATCTCATCTGGAACGAGTATATATCCGATACAACATTTTTGAGTTATTCGAGTTTTCTCGAAAACGGCTCTAACGATTTTGATTAAACTTTTTGGCGTGATTTCTTCTCTAACAATAAATTTTTAGATTAAAAAAAAACCTATCGAGCAGTTTTTTTTTTTCAAATATTACCCAAAAAAATATACCTAAAAGCTAAAATTTTCAAGCTAAGTTAATTAAAATACCTTTGGACTGAAAAAAAAATTTCTTACTTTCGTCCGCAAACTTCAGACTTATTTTAGCGGAAAATTCAATAACTCAAAAACCATGCGAGCTACAAATTTTTGGTTTGCGGAACAAATTAGCAATTAATTAGCTACAATTGCAGAGATTAATTTTTTTATTGATTTGTTTTTGAGTAGAACGTCTCCTACAACGGTTTTGAGTTTTTGCATTTTTCGCGAAAACGGCTCTAACGAGTTCGAAGAAAGTACCTTTATGCACTCGCTCCGTAAGGAAGGTTCATTTATCACCATTAGAAAATTATATATTTTCAAGACAGCTGTACCAATATTGATTGTTGATTTCCACATTTTTGATCAATCTTAAGACACAAAATTGATATATTTAGCAATAATAATATTTATTTTATAATTCACAATTGTATGGACTATCCACAGAAGCATTTTCCTTGAAGTCTTTTTCATCACTACCACCAGCATGTCTCCAACCTGGTTTCACCTTGGCTTCCAAGTTTTTCTCAACCAGAAAATTCTTAACAGAGCTATAATACTCCAAAATACCTTCAGCACTAACTCTTGGTTCTGCGGGAAACATTGTTGCAAATACTTCGTTGAAAGGTTTTGATGTACCAAGTCTCATCATATTCCTATTTAATAAAATAAAAAATTACTTTACATTCAAAAACTGAGTTATACTTTAAATTTACTTTAAAACATCACCAGCAGCTTTAGTTCCATGCATGTCACAAAGATGCAACGGTTCTTTGGGATATTTTCCACTTAACTTGCAAAATTTCTGGTATATTTGATAGCTCATGATTTCTGATTCAAATTTTCTAGAAGAACAACAAGTATTTTGTTCATAGAGTTTCAAATATATTTTAGCATTTTTACCTCGATTGAATATTGGCATTCATATCATAGTAAAAGGAAGCAGGAATATCAATAGCATCTGGGTCGGTCTTATGATTCATCGGTGGTCCAACACCAACGTATTCATCCATAAGTTTCCAGTATTTATTATTCAGGTCTTCCAATTCAATATTTCCTGATAGAAGATCAGCCATCAATTTTACGTGAACAAATTCGACTGCAATGTTCAACAAACTTCCAATACCCTGTTAATGAAAAACTGTTATACTGGCATAAAGTAAGAGTTTGGGATCTCCAAACATGCCCTTTAATTTAACTATTTCTTGAGATTAAAAGGAGGTAGGTACTTGAAGCAAAAAAGAAAAAAAAACGTGATGGAAGGAGAACCCTGATGGTGATGAGCCACTTCCATAATAATATAGCAAACCTTCCTTAAGAGTCGATTCATTTCCACTTCATCGGTGAAATTAAATTCAACAATCAATCCAACTGCCTTCAAGTTATGGTGCGAAGATGCTGACAAAATAGCTGCCTTTCCTATCGCATATTCCAGATCGTGTGTATTAAAATAGTACGCTGGAAGACCAGTCATCTCTTTGGCATAATACAATTTACCCATATCGGAATAAATTTCAAGGAACTCAGCAAGATCCAGTATATTTTCACAATATTCAAGATGAAAGTTGGGAGTCGTGTAGAATACATCAGCTTTGCAATCATAGGTATTTGGTTCTCTTTTCATTTTTATATGATCTTTCCAAACTTGATATGGAATTTTTGTAAATCCCAATTTTTCATAAAATCGATCAGCAATTTCATAAAGTTCAATTGTGCGAAATCTTGCTGTCAAAATGGAGGCAATTGGAGGAAGATTCTCGTATGGAAAAAGATCTTCAATAATACTTTCGTTTGTCCAAGCCTGTGTTAGGACTTGTTCGAAGAGGTGATGGGGAATCAATCCATCAGATTTTATAATAGAATTGCCATATTTTTGCTGCAAACCATTTCGAATGAAAGTGTGTAGTTCATTGTAGAGAGGTTGAATTTCACTCATTAAATTTCCAAGTTCAGTGAGGTTGTATTCGCGAAGCCAAAATTCTAAAGGTGATTGATCTATAAAAAAATATTCAACAAAAAATTAGTTTCTGCTTAAGCACTCATGGACTTTGATATACCAAAAATTAAAACAAAAAAATAATGCCTACTAGAATCAAACACAAATCACAGCATTATTTTGTACAACGTATGTGTGTTTTTTTCTTTAGAAGCGCACGATCGATAGAGGAAATGAGAGTGGAAAAATGAGTGGTCAACTGTGGACTTTTTGCCTGTGGACCTACCTATGACCTTGCGCCTAAATCGCTCGCGAGATTATACAAAAATAAAAATAACAAAATGAACAATGGCAACACTGGTTTTCCTATTCCCGTGTATTACGTACATACATTTTTAACAAAATCGTTAGAGCGGTTTTCGAGAAAAATCCAATAACTTTTTTTTTTTTATTTTTGGAGGATACCTCCCCGTGTGCCGGACTCTCCAAAGGATTTCAACCTTATAGTGACACACCGGCTAAGCCTCCAAAAGTGTCTCCACGATCACCCCATCGGAACCACTTTCATATTACTACAAGGGGGGGGGGGGGGGTCCTGTGGTAGCACCCATTTTGGGCTCACTCTGTATCGCTGAACCGCTCTTCTTCTCTTTTCTTCCTTCTGAGAAAGTGGTGAGCATAGGTGTAGACCTCGTTCCAGTTTTGTTCGCTGGCCAGCATCTTTTCGACGATGTTCTCTGAAGTGAATGTTTCTGTCCAGTTCTTCTTTTTCGGATTCCCATCTGCTTCAGGCGAAGAAAGTATGTTGGGCGCCATCTTCTTGTGAGTCCCCGTACTGGCAGGATGGACTGGTGGTTTTGCCGATCCTGTGGAGAAAGGCGTTGAAGTATCCGTGTCCGGTGAGTAACTAGGTGACGTAATAGTTAACCTCACCGTGTTTTCGGTCCTTCCAGTCAGCCACATTCCGGATCAGCCTCGCCACCGTCCATCGTCCCTGCTTTCCCAGCTCCAACGCTCTTGTCACCTCTGTTTCGTCAGCTGTTTAGCCTCCTCGGATGCCGCTTCCACTCCCAATTCCGCCTTTTTGTCGTATACGTACTTCCTTTCTGTCGCTAGCAAATCGAAAGGGGTCACTCCAGCGACTAAAAGAACTGCACTACCGCCATCTGTTTCCGGTACTTCTCCTGCTTAAGTGCGTCCGCCCAGATTACACTGCCGTAGAGAAGGATGGAATATGTTGTTGACATCAGTAACCTTGGCTTACTGGCTGTTGGTCCCCCCACGTTCGCCATCAGTCTGCCTGCCTTTATTTGTTGCCAGTAGGTCAGTTTTGTGTCGAGTCTCAATCCCAAATACTTCACCGCCGCGCTGCTTCTTATTAGGTACTTCAGCCCCAATTTGGAATTTGATTTGTGTGGAAATCCTCTTCCACGTCAGAAGAATTATCTCAGTTTTCTCCGTGGCTAGGCTGAGTCCATGCTCTTTCATCCGCGAGTTTACTCGTCGCATGACCTGGTTCAACTTTCTTTGCGCGTTATCGGTGTCTCGTGCTGTAATCACCGCGTTGATGTCGTCAGCGTACTCAACCAGAAAGGCGTCGTCAGGCATTTTTATGCGAAGAATAAGGTCGTAGGAGATGTTCCAGAGGTCTGGTCCTAAGATTGATCCCTGCGCTGCCCCAGATGTGACTTCTTTCTTTTGGGGACCTTCTCTGGTCTTGTAAAGCAACTCTCGATCCCTGAGATAGTCCTTCACCATCCGCAGAAGATATAAATGTGGAATCTCCGTTCGAGTGCTTCCAGTATTTCGTACACCTGGCCGAATTGAAGGCATTTGGCACGTCTAGCGTTGCTAGCAAAGTGATCTTCCTCGAGTAGTAATTTCCTTGTTGGGTGATTAGGGAGTGTTTCTACCATGCGCTCCATTTTTTCTTCGATGAGGACAGGGGGTGACATCTGAGCTCCGAATTTCCGCGATACGATCTTGTAGCCTAGTCCCCAGAGGTCACTATATTGACGTCACCTCGGAGATCCTCCCATTTCTCTCTCTTGCTCGAATTTATGGACCTCTTGAGCTCGGATCTCTTTGTTCTGAAGTGCCCTAAGGCATCCTCCATAGGTTCAGCGTTTCTTCTAGCCTAGATATTGCTGATATACATACCTATATTTCTTGGTCAAACAATCAAGGTAGCGGAGCACGAATTTGAAGTGGTGCAATCCTTTAAATACCTTGGGTCAACAGTAGCAGCCGATAACAACATAGAAGAAGAAATACGCGGGCGGCTTCTCAAATCCAACAGAGCCTACTACAGTCTGTCAAAGCTATTCAAATCCAGAAATCTAACCATAACTTCAAAACTGCTGCTGTACAGGACCATGGTCCTGCCAGTACTCATGTATGGATCCGAGACTTAGGTGCTTAGCAAAAGGCACTGTGACCTCTTAGCCGCGTTCGAGAGAAAAGTCTTACGGAGAATTGTTGGCCCCATATGTGAGGAAGGACGATTCCGGAGACGGTACAATCATGAGTTGATTGCTACCTTGAAGCAGACATAGTGACAAAAATTAAGCTCGGTAGACTCCGGTGGGGAGGGCACCTAGCTCGTATGAGCGAAGAGGAACCTGCTCGGAAAGTCTTTTGTGGTACATTCTATGGTAGACGGCAGCGTGGTAGACCATGCTTGCGCTGGAGAGATGGCGTAGACCAGGACGCCCAAAGCCTTGGGGTGCGCAACTGGATGGCGTTGGCTCGAGACCGGGATAGGTGGAGAGACTTGTTGAAAGAGGCCAGGACCGGACCCCGGTTGTCGAGCCGATGATGATGATGATACCTATATTTCAAAATGGCGGCTTTAGTTCCAAGATGGCTGCCAGATAAAACATTTAAAGCTAAGCACCTAAGCAATCTCTGGAAAAAATTGCTGCGTTTGTCCGGCAGGTTGACATTTTCAAGCTAATAGACCCCACTAATTCTCTGGTTAAGCATAATAATAGAACAAACCTGATAAATTAGCAGCATCTCTTAATCCTTTCAGCATTAAGTTCAAGTTCTCCTTTGCCCACTTGCCACTTGTTTTTCTCACTGCTTTCCAATAATATTAAATTTCCTTCGAATTATTCGATTTAGCTATAATTTCTTGAGGAATAAGCCAGGCCCATACATCAGAACCACTATAATTTTCATCACATTCTTCACTGTAAAAATACTTTTCATTCGTTGTCAATTCCCTGAGTTTATCCAATGAATCGAGTATTTCATTATATCGATCTTCACCGATAATCAATTCATCAGCAATTTTGACAATTTCTTCAAATGCATACTTTAATTCTTTATTTTTGAAATTTTTAAAGTCAAAATTTTTAGCCTGATCAATAATATCCAGCAAAAGTGTAGACTCATTCAAAATAGATTTGGAACGATCGATATAAAAATGTTTGTCTTCATTATATTGCTGATCTTTTAGATGATCGTAGAATTTGAATATTTTTTCACTTGTTTTCAAAGCAAATTTTTGAGCGTCTATTTCGTTGGAGTTCAATAATTTGGCTTCAACAATCCAAGTAACTCCTAATATTAGGGGAAACAGAAACACCTTATTATTCATCTTTGATATGATAACATTAACTAATTTGTATTTATTCTATTGAACTTGGCCTTATGTGGTCTTGCACTTGTACTGATACTGAAATGCATCGGAAAGAAATAACTTATTTTATACTAAATGTTGTTTTAATTGACTTAATCTTAGTGCAGTTTTTTAGTATTTTGTTTAATCTTGTTCACCCTGAAAAAAGTTGTTTACAAATAACTACTAACTCAGTCGGATTGTGAGGTTTCCCAAAAGCCGTCTACCTCAAGATGATAATAACAGAATAAAAGCTTAGCTATAACGTGGGGAGCGAAGTAACAATTTTCTCATAACAGTGAGTTTAACCGTTTGAAAGCTTTATTGGTTTTGAAGAAGAAGTTAAAGATCACACAAATAAAAGATATTTGCTCGAAGTTTGACTAACCAGAAGTCTTCTTTTCCAACAATTCGATTCAACTTGAATTTATACGTTTTTCAGTTTGCAGGTATAAATATAACCGCCAATCTCAATTCTGATGCCGACCGAAACAACAAACCATAACCTTCCTCAATGTTATGGCTAGTAAGCAGGTTCGTATATTTAGATTAACAGTAAATCTGCCAGGGTGAGTGCTCTGTGATTCATTGTGGATAGAAAAGGTATAGACTAAGTAAAAAAAGATTAAAGAGTAAAGCTCTCTGAAAGCTTTTTAACTTTTCTCTCAAGAGAAATAGCTAAGATTGCGAAAAAACAATAAACGGCCAATATTTATGTGAGAATCTAAGCAATTGAACTTGTTTATTAAAATAAACTCGTTGGTAAATTAATTCTTATTTAAGCTTGTGTGTTTAAGCATGATTGATTAAAGCTAAATTGTTTGTAATGCCCACTTCTTATATGCATAAAAATTTGCTGTTTTTATAAATTGAAAAGAGGACATTTAAAATAAGTATAAATTATTAGTTGTTAGTAATATGGTACATTTTTATTCAAACATGTTAGCATCATGAAATCAGTCGTAACTGAACCACTTCTTGCGTGGGTTCGTGATTCGCATTTAAGGCAATTATGAACTTGGCGGGTGAACTATATTATCAATACGAGGAACTACTTTACCATTTTATTTTAACACACTTTCTCACCTGCGAGTTCTGCAAGAGAAAATATGGCTGAAATAAGTGAGTCCAGCCGCAATGCACTCGTCAGATTCTATAAAAGGGGTGTATATTTTGATTTTTTTAACAGATTTATGTGAGGAATCCGAATTTATACTATTTTTGATATTATTTTTAAGGATATTGCGAAGCTTGTGAGTGTCTTATTGACCCAATTGGATATCAAAATAATTATTGACATATAAATTGTACCTACTTAGTTCTATAGAAGTTAAAAATTATTTAGTTAGTAGACATAGTCAGTTGTTATAAATGGTACAACTGTTCAAAAAGGTATAAAAAATGCATTTGATTCGATGTTTTTTTTTTTTGAAATATATTATTTAAAATTGAGCAAGAAATATTTTCAGAATTATCAAATTAAATTTTGTAATTATAACGCATTTATTAAAAACATATTTTAACTTAACAGCCTCTGTGACAATGTGGACTATAATTCTGCATAAAAATATTGGACAGTTATTTTATGTCCAATATTTTTATGCAAAATTCTAGTCCAACTATTTTTCTAATAGAATATGTTCAATTTTATGAAATCCTTCAACTAAAACTAAAGTTACAGATTTTAATATCCAATAAAATCAACTTTTAATGTGTTTTTTTAAATTTTTCTCTCTGAAATCTATAAATGTATTTATTTTTATTGCCTATCAAGAATTGTACCAACAATATTGTAGTACATTGTTTTATGAAATTGACAAATATCTTATACCATCACAGACACTTTTTATACTTACACTTTATACAATAAATTTATTAAAATACAGAAGTTAGCCATTGTATTTGATATTCTAGGTGATTTATTTTCTACACTTTAAGTGATAGGAAAAAATTAATACACTAAAAGATAGGTGGTATAATATAAGGTTATGATACGAGGGAATTTCTCGAAATTCCACCGCGAAGTTAGGGTAAAATGGGGCAACAGACAAAAAAAACTTTTGTACATCTCAAAAAGTATAAGAGCTAGAATTTTGAAATAAATTTAATTAAATAGATAAATTGAAATAATGATGAGTTTATATCAAAAAAAAATCTAAAAATTCAACTTTTCAAGTTAAAAATTATTTTCTTACATCTAAATATTTTGTAAGACATTTGAAAATGATGTTCTTATGGGTAAAGTTGATAATTTCTTGAAAAATTAATTATGCACATTGAAAATTAATACAAAAGAAAATTAAAAGTCTAATATGGATTTTATTTAAAATGCTTCATAACGGTTTTTTGGAAAAACAAATACGTTTTAAAAAGTTTATTTTCGTGGTTTAATTCATTTTAAAAACCAGGGAATGACGGGAAAAATATTTTGTCAAAATGGCTTTTAGGCTAATGTGTTGTCTATAAACGAGTAAAAAATCTAGATTTTTAAACATTTTTTTTTCAATGAATAACAGTAAAGACAAGATTTTTCAGTCCAAGTTTTTTGACCGTTTCCAACTGTATTTTATTATTATCTTTTTTTATTTTTACATTTTCTTGTAAATTTGACTTGAAATTTACGCAGCCATTAGACCGCTACCAAGCATAGAAGACGTTGAGAAGGCTATAGGACGGCTCAAGAAAAACAAAGCCCCGGGAGCCGATGGCATACCAGCTGAATTATTCCACCACGGCGGGCCAGCCTTACGTCAAGCAATTCATGATATCATAGTGCACGTATGGGACCATGAAGAAATGCCTAGAATTTAACATCCCAACATACCATCTGTTTATAGACTTTAAAGCCGCCTATGATAGCATAGTCAGGGTAGAACTTTACAAAGCCATGAGAGAATTCGGCATCCCAAATAAATTGACACGACTATGTAGGTTGACCATGACCAACGTAACAAGCCAAGTTAAAATAGCCGGATTGCTATCCAGACCAATCAACATCTTTAATGGACTCCGACAAGGGGATGGTTTGGCCTGCCTCCTCTTCAACCTGGCGTTGGAGAAACCAATGCGTGACTCTGGCACGGCAACAAGAGGGACCATCGTCAACAGGTCCAGCCAGATACTGGCTTACGCAGACGACATCGACATCATCGGAAGAACCGAACGAGCTGTACACGATTCCTTCATCCAGATCGAGCAGGCGGCACAAAATCTGGGGCTGCACGTTAGTGAAGGTAAAACAAAGTAAAGGGTTTTCCAATAAGAGGTGTTATTTTGAATAGCCCGCTGTTTCGGTAGCTGTCACTTTTGAAGCTGTCATTTTTTGACATTTGACAAGTAGAAACTACACTATTAATAAAAATGGAACGATACACGCTTCAACAACGCATTGAAATTATTAAAATTCACTATAAAAATGGTGAACATTTGGCAGAGACGGTTCGTAAAACTAAAACATTTTTGGGTCGTCGTGAAGCACCTTGTCGGACCGCAATACAGAAATTGGTGGAAAAATTCGAGCTGTTGGGACAAGTTAGTGATATGAAGAATAAAACCCGTGCACGTCGCTCAAGAACAACTGAGAATATTGTTGTTGTAGCCCAAAGTGTTGAAGAAAACCCAGGTTTGTCCATTCCTCGTCGTTCTTTGGAATTAGGCATTCCACAAACGTCATTACACCGTATTTTGCATAAAGACTTGGGTCTTAAGGCTTATAAAGTTCAGTTAACACAAGAACTCAAGTCGGCTGATCATCAAAAACGTAGTGTCTTTGCTGATTGGGTCCTTGAAATGCATGAAAATGAACCGGAATTTCATCGAAAAATCATCTTGACTGATGAGGCCCATTTCCACCTCGGAGGGTACGCCTACAAGCAAAACTGTCGCATCTGGGGCTCGGAAAACCCAAGAGTTATTGTTGAAAAGCCTCTCCATCCTCAACGCGTGACTGTTTGGTGCGGTTTATGGTCCCGCGGGGTCATTGGACCTTACTTTTTCGAAAATGAGGCTGGTGCAACAGTTACGGTCAATTAATTGCGCTATCAAGAGATGATTAATGATTTTTTATGGCCTGAATTGGATGGTATTGATCTGGACAACGTTTACTTTCAACAAGACGGCGGCGCTACGTGCCACACAAGCAATGAAACCATCGCTCTTTTACGGGAAAAGTTTCCGGACCGTGTTATCTCTCGAAGAGGTGATCACAATTGGCCACCGAGATCTTGTGATTTAACACCTTGCGACTTATTCCTTTGGGGCCACGTGAAAGATAAGGTCTACGCCAACAGCCCAGCGTCGATTCAAGACCTCAAAGATGAAATTCGTGAGGCTAACGAGGACATAGGGCCGCCACTTTGCGATTTGGTTATGGAAAATTTCATGAAAAGGATATGGTCCTGTAAGCGTGGTCTTGGCGGCCATTTGGCTGATGTTGTGTTTCATTATTAACGACATACCTTCCTCTTTGTAATGAAATAAACATCCGATCATTTATCTCCAAAAATGCCATTTTTCTTTGAATATCAGAATAACACCTCTTATTGGTGGTGGTGGCGTCAAATGCGAGAAGAACAGTTGGTCAAACGATCAAGGTAGCGGAGCACGAATTTGAAGTGGTGCAATCCTTTAAATACCTTGGGTCAACAGTAGCAGCCGATAACAACATAGAAGAAGAAATACGCGGGCGGCTTCTCAAATCCAACAGAGCCTAATACAGTCTGTCAAAGCTATTCAAACCCAGAAATCTAACCATAACTTTAAAACTGCTGCTGTACAGGACCATGGTCCTGCCAGTACTCATGTATGGACCGATTTTTTAAGTTGGGGCGCGTACACCTTTTTTATTATAAAAGTTTGGGCTTCCTAGCTTAATACATCTAGCTTAGTTCTGTTAAAACGCTATAAATAGCTGAAAATCACCGCTTTGAACTTTGTCAAGCTGATCAAAGAATGATGTTAAGATAAGAGTCTTCTGTTAATCAGTTAATGAAAAGTTTCTATAAATTCTCTATTTCAGATCAGAGAGAGCTTTTTTGCTCTCAGAAGTTGGATGACTGACATCTTATATGCTCATAAAAATAAAACTAAAATATTTGTAAGTTCTACTGTATTTGTCGCCATTAGAACCTAGGTAAAGAAAAGTTTCCGCACAAAGATGAAAAAGAAATCTATGGAACGCAAATGTTGCAAAAAAAAAAAAAAACATTCGAATTATTCTACAAATGCATAATCTTCCATTTCTAATTAATTGTCTGAAGCTTTTTCACAGTGAAAAACCAGTTATTCAGTTACTTCCAGGCCAAGCAATCTTATGTGTTCATATACTCAATAAAAAATCAATAAAAAACAATTGTAAAAGTGCATCTAGCCTCAGTCGTATAGTGTAGTGTTAGTTTGAAGCTTCAAAAACAATTTTAAGAAAATTGAAATCCACACGCCTCAAGAATGTCTGGAATAAAATTTATAAACTTAGCACATTTTGGAGTCCTTGTATTAGCAGTATGCAAAAATCTACAATCACTTTATTTAATTTTTGTAATTTTCGTAATTTTTCTTTGTTTCTTTTTCGAACTAATAGATTTGTCTAGTGAATGCCCAAGAGTTGAATTCGAACGAAGAAGAAGCTAGAAATTTTCTGAATCAAACAAGTGTTGAAATGTATAAAGTTTTTGATGAATTAGTTGATAAAGAATATTTCTTTGACGTTGATACCCAACGAAATCAGTACAAAACAAATCGACATTACATAAACTTTGTCAATAAAATTGTTGAAGATTCTAGAAAATTTGACTTTCAAAACTTTAAAGACGAAGAACTAAAATATGCTTTCGAAATATTAGTTAAATTAGCTGACGAGAATATTATTGGAGTAAATCGATATTCCCGAATATTGGAGTCATTGAAAGAATTGGACTATCAAACTAAATACCAAGAAATTACTGAATACGGGCAAAAAAAAACTTTTCTAAAATTTGATCCTGATGTTTTAAGAATAATGCGAGAATCTAGTGACGAAAAGGAAATACAACACTATTGGGCTGGATGGAAGAAAGTTACCGGACAATGGGCAAGAGAAAATCTTATTTTGACCATCGAGGGATTGAAAGATGCTGCTAATTTGAGTCGTAAGTCCTGCTCGGCGTATACTTTATCTATCAGAAGTAACAGAAATTCTATTAGATGTATAATTAACTTTTTTTAGAACTGTCTCCGTTAGAATTTTGGTCAAGGGGATTCAACATCTCTGAGATGGAAGATGTGGTGACGAAAATAAGCCCCTATTATCTTGAACTTCATGCATTTCTACGTACTGCAATGCAAAAGAAGTACGGTGATTCTGTTATTGGGCCCGATGGGAAGATTCCTGATCATCTGTTTAGGGAACTTATAACACAAGCTGGGACAAGGTACAGCGTGCTTGAGGAAATTTTCCCTTATGAAAGTCTTCCACCGGTCCATTCAGCCATAACACATAAATTTACAACAAAAAAAATATACGAATCAGCAGATGAGTTTTATGGAAGTCTAGGCTTCGAAAAATATCCCACAAGTATTTGGGGAGATCGTATTAAATCGTATTACGCTGATGATAATGACGATAGGGATGACATTTATTATAATGACGATGAAGATGAAGAACTTGAATGTCAAACCAGAGTCATCTATAAAACACCGAACATAAAACTAAAATATTGTGAAAACCCGGGCAGGTGGGATTTCGATGAGGCTTACAAGCACATGGGATATTTATACTATGCCAAGGAAATGGTAGGTTTACCAGCATACTTTTTCAGCGCCCCACAAAGCTTGGACATTGCAATTGGAAAGACTGCCGTTCTGTCGGCATCAAGTCATAAATATTTAAAAAAAATCGGAATTATTGATGATGATGTGGAAATCCCAAGAAAAGTTGAAATGAATCGACTCATAAGAATGGTTCGTATGAATGAAAAGAATTTCTTATCTATTTCAAGTAACTAATGCATATTAATTGTTTGATTAAAGGCTATATCTTATATAGTATTTCTTCCATCGCTATTTGTTGAAGCTAAAGTAATAGCTGACCTTTTGTCAGGAGAAATTAAAATGAAGGACTTGAATAGCCATTATTGGGAACTCATGGCCGGATATGCAGGTATTAAGAAACCAGAAGGGCATTCAAGTTATGTTTATGATTTCCCCAACGTCTTTTACAAGGATTTTAATGACAATCTAATGTCGAGGTGTGTAATCTTCTAAAGAAAATTAAAAATATAATTATTTTGTTTAATTATTTGTTACTAATAGCGATCTTGTAACGGATATTTTGAGTTTTCAAATGCACAAAAAGTTATGCGAGCTCAGTGGAAAATATCCAAAAGAACCTTTGCATTTATGTGACATAAGTGGCAGCAAGGATGCTGGTGAAGCTTTGAAGTACATTATACCTAAAAATTTATTTCATTAATTGACTAACTGTGTTGTCTCGTCTCGTTTTTAGAAAAATGATGAAACTTGGGAAATCGAAACCCTTTACCGAAGTGCTGGCAACAATGTTTCCCGAAAATCCAAAACTAAACACTGATGGTATTTTGGAGTATTTTAGACATCTTTTCAACATGATTCGTTATAGGAATAGGAAAGCAAACTTAAACGGCATTGTCGGCTGGAAAACTGATGTATACAATAAATCTTCTGCTTGAGTAAAGTAGATTTGAGAGAAATACACATTTCCCTTTTACTTTGTTATAAATCCTTATAAAGTTTGAAATAATATGATAAGCAAGCAAAAATATTGGGTACCTTTATTAAAAAGGTTTTTGTGTCCTTAATTATTTAAGATGAATAAACAACTCATATTTTTATTCTTTTTCTCTTATATCTTTAAACACTAGCTTGTGAAGACACATTGAATAAAGCTTAGTTTTGCATTCAAAATCTGTTTTTTTTTATTGAAAAAAAACAAAACAAGCTTCAGCTATTTTTAGTTTGAAATCGGAAAGAAAACCAGCTGCTAACCGTTTAGAGCTTTAATACTATACCTTGCAAAATGCAAAAAAGTGCACTCCGGTAAAACAAAATTGCTTTGGTTAAATTTCAAACATGATTAATGAGTAAATTGAAGCTGGAAGCTTCTGTTAAATGAAGCATAAATTCTGAGTCCTTTACAAAAAAAAATAAAATGCACGACTAGGTCGCACATACTTGCTCTTGTAGATAAAGTAACTATTTATGCTATCCCTTTTAATTAAAAATTTGTAAATGCAGTTGTAGAAAAAAAAATGACTAAAACAGCTTCTTTAATAAATTCAACCTCAAAACGAAGTATGCAATTTGATTTCTTCTATAATGATACATTTTTAGAAAAAAAAATTGAAAATCGTTAGAGCCATTTTTTAAAAAAAACTATTTTTTCTGTATAAAATTTAGCAAGGACTTTTATAAAAAATCGGTACGCCATTTTTAAGCTATTATTTATGAACATCTAAAAACTAAATTTTGAAAAAAAATATTGAGTAGTTTTTGAAAAAGAGATTTTTCAAAAAAAAAATTTCAAACTTTTTTTAAAAATCAAAAAAAAAAAAATCGATTTTTTTACTAAATATTATTACGGCAATTTCAAAGCCTTCATGTAAAAAAAATGGGTTGGAATTGATTGAGTCATGAAGGAGAAAATCAGGATTTAAAAAGGCAGGTATTGTTAATAACGGTTTTTTAAAAAGATGGTTTCAGTGGATAAAATGCCAGAACAGACAAATTTAAGGTTTTTCATTCAACAAGATAAGTTTATCTTTTATGTAAAAAGATTATTTAACGTCGCAATAGCTGCAATTGTTGTTGTACAACGCAAAATGTACTTCCAATCGTTCATTATGTATTAGGAATTCTAGAACTCTTGGTTCGCTACCGGGAACTCTCATTTTTTATTAAATTTTCATCAATTATTTTGCCAACTTCACAGGACTGAAAATTTCATAATTTGGAAACGTTTGTTCATTTTGTTCTAATCGAAAACTTGTTTTTTAAGATTAAAATTGTGAAAGGCTGAAGAAAGATTAAAAATGAGCTATTTTAGCATTTTTAATTAAAAACCTTAACATGATGTTTGAGTTGAGGCACACTAAAACCTTATAAGTATTAATTAATTACTACAATTTTCCGTCAGAATCTTCTAATAAGAACTCAAAATAACGTAAAAATAGGGGTACAAATTCCAAATTAAAATAAAATAAAATATTGATAAAAAATCATTCACGAGTTTTCGAAAAATTGAGTTTTGAATACAAAAAAAATAAATAAAAAAAAAATAAAAAATCCCAAAAATTTTTGTTTTGAATATTTTGATTTTAAATAATTTGAAAATTATTAAGAACCTGTTGTGTAAACACAGTTGCTACCGGGCCTGCTTCTAAATTCACTTAAAGACTTAATGAAGAAATAAATCTTTGATTAGTGAAAAGTGCGCAGATTAGTTACCCAAAGAAGGCACATCTAAGTCCTTTGATGGTTAAGAAAAGAAGGAAGGTTTTATTGACTGTAAAATGACATTTGATTTTATAAGTGTTATACATGTGGTTTTGTAAAATGATTTAAACAGAGGTGTTCAGTGTAAGGATAAGAACTTAATGGAACACTCAATTTATAGTATTTATTTCAACGCTTAATCCTTATAAAGGGTTTTCCAATAAGAGGTGTTATTTTGAATAGCCCGCTATTTCGGTAGCTGTCACTTTTGAAGCTGTCATTTTTTGACATTTGACAAGTAGAAACTACGCTATTAATAAAAATGGAACGATACACGCTTCAACAACGCATTGAAATTATTGAAATTCACTATAAAAATGGTGAAAATTTGGCAGAGACGGTTCGTAAAACTAAAACATTTTTGGGTCGTCGTGAAGCACCTTGTCGGACCGCAATACAGAAATTGGTGGACAAATTCGAGCTGTTGGGACAAGTTAGTGATGTGAAGAATAAAACCCGTGCACGTCGCTCAAGAACAACTGAGAATATTGCTGTTGTAGCCCAAAGTGTTGAAAAAAACCCAGGTTTGTCCATTCCTAGTCGTTCTTTGGAATTAGGCATTCCACAAACTTCATTACACCGTATTTTGCATAAAGACTTGGGTCTTAAGGTTTATAAAGTTCAGTTAACACAAGAACTCAAGCCGGCTGATCATCGACAACGTCGTGTCTTTGCTGATTGGGTCCTTGAAATGCATGAAAATGAACCGGAATTTCACCGAAAAATCATCTTGACTGATGAGGCCCATTTCCACCTCGGAGGCTACGTCAACAAGCAAAACTGTCGCATCTGGGGCTCGGAAAACCCAAGAGTTATTGTTGAAAAGCCTCTCCATCCTCAACGCGTGACTGTTTGGTGCGGTTTATGGTCCCGCGGGGTCATTGGACCTTACTTTTTCGAAAATGAGGCTGGAGCAACAGTTACGGTCAATGGATTGCGCTATCGAGAGATGATTAATGATTTTTTATGGCCTGAATTGGATGGTATTGATCTGGACAACGTTTACTTTCAACAAGACGGCGCTACGTGCCACACAAGCAATGAAACCATCGATCTTTTACGGGAAAAGTTTCCGGACCGTGTTATCTCTCGAAGAGGTGATCACAATTGGCCACCGAGATCTTGTGATTTAACACCTTGCGACTTCTTTCTTTGGGGCCACGTAAAAGATAAGGTCTACGCCAACAGCCCAGCGTCGATTCAAGACCTCAAAGATGAAATTCGTGAGGCTATCGAGGACATAGGGCAGCCACTTTGCGATTTGGTTATGGAAAATTTCATGAAAAGGATATGGTCCTGTAAGCGTGGTCTTGGCGGCCATTTGGCTGATGTTGTGTTCCATTACTAACTTCTTTATAATGAAATAAACATCCGATCATTTATCTCCAAAAATGCTATCAAAATAACACCTCTTATTGGAAAACATTTTATGATGTGTCTAGTAGGTGTGAAATGTTTAAAGAAATCTTACTTACCTGTGGGACAATAGTCTACGACTTTTATGATCAACCGAAAATTAAAGGACTTATCCACAACCAAAGTTGAAAGAGCAACTACTAAAACTTAAATTACGAAAAAAAAAATTCAAATTTTATTGAAAAACATTTTTATCTTTAATAAAAAACATAAGAAATCGAAATCGTTAATAAAGGGTTTTGGAAAAAAAAAATCATCGATTCTAACCATCTAGATTCTAGATGGATAAAATCCTTTAATATGATGGACTGGTACTCCAACCGAGTCTTAAGTTTACTTTCTTGTTTCTCTTGTGAAGCATAATCTTGAGCGGATTATAATACTCTAAAATGCCTTCAGTGGTAATTTTTGGATTGTCAGGAAACATGGATGCAAGTACCTGATAGAATGGTTTTGAACTCCCAAGTCGCATCATTTTTCTAAAATAAACAAGACAATATACTTCGATTTTATTTGTTATTAAAAAAAAAAGTATTTTAAAATCAATTTACTTTAAAGCGTCTCCAGCATCTGTGTCTTCTTCAATATCACATTCATGCAAAGGTTTGCTAGGATATTCTCCTTTAAGTTCACATAATTCTTTATGAATTTGATAACTCAAAATTTCGGTTGTAAACTCCCTATTATGTGCATACATATTTGTTATAATAAAATAATTTTAAAAATCTGTTTCAATATTAGGTCTGTTTGGGTACTGACGAAATCAATAAATTTCAACGAATTTTGAGTCCAAGTCCTTTCAATTCAATGGACTTGACAGTTCCTGGACTCAAAATTTGTAGTTTTCGGCAGTACTTCAACGGACCTATTATAAGAGTGGACATACCGTGACATTTGATTGTCATTCATTTGTTTGTAAAAGTCATAGGGCATATCGTAAGTACCGTTTACATGTCCAACTGGTTTCTTGACGCCAGCATATTCGCTCATAAGATTCCAATAATAGCCATTGACATCTTCTATTTTAACCTTTCCTGACAATAAATCAGCCATAACTTTCGAGTGAACATAATCCATGGGAAGATATAATAGACGACTCATAGCCTAACAGCAATAGAAAAACCAAATTAACTGACAGTGAGATGAAAACATTTTTGTCAGTCTGCTTACGATTCTTAAAAGTCGATTTCTTTCAGATCTTCTTGTGACATCCACATTCACAAACAATCCATTTGATTCTAAAAATTGATGAGTTGACGCCGAAAGAATCATAGCCTTTCCCATTGCGTAGTCCAAACTTTGTGGGGCACTGAAAAAGTATGCTGGAAGACCTTCCATTTCTTTGGCATAATAAACATATCCCATGTTTATAAAAGACTCCAGCAAATACGAGAAATTACGGTTTTGACAAAATTCCAGATATATGTTAGGAGTCCTATAGTTGGCTCTTGTTTGACATGCTTCATCATATTCATCGTCATCTTCATTATCTTCATAATCATCGGCATGTTTAAATAATTTTATGCGATTTTCCCATACAGCCGATGGCAATTTTCCAAATCCTAAATCCTTATACAACCTTTCGGCAACTATGTAAAAATCCTTGGCATAAAAGCTTTCAGATATGGCTGTGTCAGTCTTGGGAAGACTTTCATAAGAGTACAAATCTTCAATTATACTATGGTTTGTCATAATTTGAAGTTTAATTTGTTGATAGAGATGATCGGGAATCAGTCCATCGGAATCGATAACAGCTGCACCGAATTTGAGACGCAATTGATTACGAATGAAAGCATGAAATTCTCTATAGAGAGGTTGAATTTCCAACATAAAATCATCCATGTCGGTGATGTTGAATCCCCTTGACCAAAATTCCAAAGGGGATAATTCTATGATGTTGAGATTTTTTTATTAGATTTGTTATTAGTCGATGAGGGGGCTGTAGGATTACATAATTCATAGGGTTAGAAATTTAAATTGGTATTAAATGAAAGATAAGGTGATATAGGATTACCACTTTTAAAATAGGTACGTCAACGTGGCAACCCTGTTTGAACGAAAAACAAGATACATCGCTTTATGCATCATAACTTTTTGGTTTATTAAAAAAACGTAAATATTAATATTGGCGAACGAAAGTCAAAATATTTAAAGAAATAAATTGCATAACGGGATTGCTAAGCCTTTTAATTAAAAAGTTTGAGAAAAAAAAAAAATAAAAAAGCATAAAATTCTATTTTCAAATGACTAAAACAGCTTCTTAAATGAATTTAACCTTAAAACCGAATATGCGATCTAATTCTTTTCGAAACAAAAATTTTAAAATCATTAGAGCCGTTTAAAAAAAAAAATTATTTATATATAAAAATTCTCAAACCTTGTTTAAAAATAAAGTTTTCAAGATAATATTATTGTATACCTAAAATCAAAATAAAATAAAAAATAAAACGACCCGTTTTCGAAAAACTGAAACAATTTTGAAACATTTTTAATAATCCAAAAATTACGATTTGGAAAATTTTAATATCAAATAATTTTGATATTATTAAGGAGCTTCCGTATAAAAAATTCATCAAAATTGGTTAAGTCGTTTAAGAAAAAGTCAAAAATGAAAAAAAAAAACCGTTCCATGGGAGGTACCGTTAGTAGAATTTTTACAAACATAACATTCATTTCAAATGTATGAGTCGAAATTCTGGCTTCAAAATTTTGCTTTTTAAACGAAAATTCTGCTTTTTTTTGTTCTGTCTTACAAAATTCTGCTTTTCAAAATTCTGACAATCGATATTTAAAGAACAAAATTCTGCTTATTCTGTAATACAAATATAAATACAAGAAAAACAAAAAGGAACTAATTAATACCAAAAAGAATTATGTTTTTTTGTTAAAACTAACAGAATATTATTTTGATTGATTAAAATTTGGGTGGGGGTCAAAATTCTGCCTGGGTCAAAATTCTGCTTGCCAAAATTCTGCTTTTATAAATCTGCTTTTCAAAATTCTACTTTTCAAAATTCTACTTTTCAAAATTCTGCTTTTCAAAATTCTGCAAATTAAAAAAAAAAACATTTTACAAACCCTTTTTTATAATTTGGAGAATTTTGTAAAATAATAATCTCATTTATTTTAGCGAAAGGTAGGTACACACATACACACAGTTGTAGTTTGGCAGAATTAGAAACAGTTAAAGGGAAAACCAATACAAATCATAAAAACCATTATAAGTCGAAAACGGAACGAGAACGAGCAAATTACCTCTTAAGTTTTTCGACTTAAAATGACCTCAGGAACCCATGGTTTTCTTCTGCGGCGGTGATTTCGGGACAACCTGTATATGCGGGTCTGGGAATTAATTCAGATATGCATTTGACTTCAATATTCGAAAGGACACTAGTAGACGAGCCTAAAACTGCACTAAGTGTCATTTAGCCGCCATTTTGTTTTGTATGTTATTTTAATTTTCTTACGTAGCTCTTTTATTTTTGACCGTAGAAAAAACAATTGTACCACAAACTTGTAGACAATTTTATTTCTTATAAAATATGTTAAATAACTTTTTTCGATAATTGTTTTTGTTCAAAAGTTAGACCTCACTTTGTTAAACACATTAAAGGTTGATTTTCTTTTATTCGTCATATTTTTTTTAATTTTTATTTTTTTTTCAAAAAAAAACATTACAAATTACATTACATTGTAATAGTCTTTAACTAATTACCATTTTCGATTTGTTTTTTATTTTTTAAACAAAGTTATTTTAATTAATAGTTTTGGAAAAATATATATTTTTTTTATTTAAGCTTTCAAAAAAGGTATTGGATTTTAATTTAGGTGTTGCCGTTGATTTGAAATAAATTTTTTTTTCATTTTAAGTATTTTATTTTAAATTTTACCTCACGCTCAAACGGGGGGAAATAGACCCTCTCTCCGATGATACAAAATACTTATATTCAGCATCCCTACAAATATCCGTTACTATTTAAGTCATCGTAGTCTTGCCAAACAACTCTTAAAAGTAAAATGGTGATATTTCACTACGAACAATGCAAAAAAAAAAACATTTAAAACAAAATGGCGACTAAATGACACTAGGTGCAGTTATGCAAAATGTGATTTTAGGCTCGCCTACTGATACACTTTTGAATACTGAAGTCAAAAAGCATATTTAAATTAATTTCGAGCAAAAGTATAAATGCGCCTCGCACTATTAAATTAGAATTATTTGAGTGTGTTTTTCATTTCAACAGGGCTACCACATGCTCAGCTCTACGTTCTTATATATTTTTTTTTTTGTTCAAACATTGTTTGCCACGTTGATGTATTTATTTTATAAGTGGCATTCCTATGTTTAAATTTTTAGTATCATCTTATCTTTATTTGACACCAGTGTCGTATTGAGGGGAGTTCAAGCCCCCCAAGCCTCCAAAATCATGTTATTTTTAAGGTGATTTCATAATAATGCACATGATTAACTGAAACTTTTTAGCAAATCTTAAGGAGCTCAAATACTCGAGTCCCCCCTCCCCCCCTCAATTTTTTTCTGGATACGTCACTGTTTGGCACCAATTTAAATCTCTAACCTTATCAGCTCAGTAATCCAACGATCGACGCTTTTGACTTTATGGAATATAAATTATTTTGTACTTCTATTGAATTCTACTCACCACTCAAATTAGCAGCATCTTTTATTCCCTCCACTGATAAAATTAGGTTTTCCTGTGCCCATTTTCCAGTAAGTATCCTCCATTCAGACCAATAATGTTGCACTTCCTTATCGTCGTCAGATTCTTTAATTATTTTCAAAACATCTGGGTAAAATGCTAGTCTCGTTTCCATGTTACGATATTTATTTATTTCCTTGTATTGAGATAGATATTCAAGTTCTTTCAATGACTCCAATATTCTTGAATACCGATTCACTCCGATAATATTCTCATCAGCTAATTTAACCAATTTTTTGAAAGCATACTTTAGTTTTTTGTTGTGAAAGTTTTTAAAATTAAATTTTCTAGTATCCTCGACAATTTTATTCACAAAATTTATGTAATTTTGATTTGTTTTGTACTGATTGCGTTGGGTATCAACGTCAAAGTAATGTTCCTTATCAACTAATTCATCGAAAAATTTAAAAATTTTATCACTTGTTTGATTGAGAAAATGTCTAGCTTCGTTTTCATTCGAATTTAGCTCTTCACAATGAGCAAGACAAATCTTTTATCATAAAAAAAAAAAACAATTATTAAAAATTTATCACGGTGGTTTTGGGTTTCGTCTTACCATTAACACAAAGACTCCAAAAACTGCCAAGTTTTTAAATATTCTTTCGACCATTGTGAATTATGATTGATTTTTTTTTGTAGTTTTCACTTTTGTTTCCTTATAATTTATGTTTGTTAGAACTTTCACATTTCCACTGTAAATCTATGACTGAGCGTAGAAGCATCTCAGGTTTTTCTTTTATATTATGAAAAAAATGCAGTTTTTATTATAAAAGCTTTATGCATTTATTGAAAGAGAATAATTTAAGAGATACTTTTATCTGCTGCATCAGATAGGGACAAATATGAACAAATATGTGTTTTTTGCAATAAGTTAAGCTTTGTAGTTATTAAAAACATTAAAATATTAATGAGAAAAAGCCCTGAATGAAATATGTCAATTAAACAAAGTTTCTGACTCGTAAATAAACCTTAACTTAAGATAAGAGTTATCAAGCTTGATAATATACGATGATAGGATGAATTTCCTTATTTCTGTTGGTATGTGTATGTGTTTGTGTGCTTGATTGTTAATCAATTAATTTTTGAATTTATCAATCAGAAATGTAACTATGTAATATGTAGGTGTGTATTACATAAAAAAAAAAGTTGTGTGTACTCATGTAAGCGCGCCAGAAGTTATACTTCCTATCATTATTTTTTTACACAATTTAAATAAAAAATGTATTTGGTTGTATTTTGACTGAGATTTTAATCTTTCTTTTGATACTTCAACTTAAAAAATCGGTTAAGTTGTACTAATGTTAAAAGCTATTTTGTTTAAGTGAAAGGGATATTTTGAAGAGTGTGTGAAGTTAGCCCCCCTTTTTTTGAAATCGTTATTTTTGAAAGTTGTTCCAGGTTGTTCCCGGTTTGTACCGGAATGTTCCAAATTTTTTTCGAAAAATATTCAAAAATGAGGGTTTTAGACCTAAAAAACCGTTTTTGACCTAGCCCCCCTTTTTTCGAAAATTGAATTTTTGAAAGTTGTTCCGGGTTGCAGAAGTTGTTACTAACAATGTTCCAAATTTTTGGACCTCTAACTTCAATATTTCGAAAGTTATGGCCCAAAAACAAAAAAAATGTAGCCCCCCTTTTTTCGATTTTTTGAGTTTTTATATTTTTTTCTTGTTGAAAAAAGTGTTCTAAACATTGTTCCAAAAAATTAAGCTCGTAAAATTTGTATTTTTAAAGATACAATTTTCGAAAGGTTTTTTCAAAAACTGTAAAATAAATATACTTTAAATTTTTTTTTTTCAAAAACTAGTTTCGAAAGCAAATATTTAATGACTCATACATGTTTTGAAAGCAGCCTATATTTTAACAATAACAATATAAGCTTAAAAACTCACTTTAAAAAAAAATCCTCAAGTTTATAAATTTTCAAAAAATTTCATAAGCCCCCCTTTTTCAAAAACCAAAAATCCAAAACTTGTTCCAAGTGAAACTGTTAAATCCCTGTGACATAGCGAAGTTTGATCAAAATCTATTAAGAACTAGATGTTTAAAGTGACTTAAACGGTTTAAATAAACTTTAAGCTCACCTGGCCCCCCTTTTTGAAAAATTCAAAATCAAAAAATTGTAATATGTTTATTTTACGATTCCCTATAACATATTAAAATTCTATTTCTTTAAAATATTTTTTTAGCCCCTAAAATCTCAAAAAACTTACCCCAACCCCCCCAACCCCAAAACAAAAAAATTTTAAAATGTTCCAAATGCACAAATATTCAAACAAAATTGTTCCAAAATTTCATCAAAATATATTGGAAAATACAGATTTAAAGCCAAAAAAACAAATTTACGATATTAGAAAATAAGATCGTTTTTAAACCACATTTTTTTGAATTTCAAAAATCAAAAAATTGTTTCGCAACTGTCAAGGTACCGCTCAATCCGATCCATGTTAAAATTGATAAAAAATTCATGTATGATTTTATTTTTGTTGATGTGCTCCCTAGGCCCCCATTTTACAAAAATTATAATTTAAATTTTTTTTTTAAAAACACTACAACCAGTTTAAACAACCCTAAAGGTTTCATTCGGAAAAAATAAAAACTAAAGATTTTAAAAATAATAAACAAAGTCTACGATATTAAATAAAAATTCTTGTTCTGGCCTCCCCTTTTCGAATTTCAAAAATGCAAAACTTGTTCCAGGTTGTTCTAGGGGTCCTCTAAAATGTTCCCGAAAATCGTTTCTTAATATTGATTTTTAGTATGAAAAAAATCAGAAAAATGCTCCCCCAGCCCCCCTTTGGACATATCCAAAATCCAAAAGTTGTTCCAAGTGGAAAACCACCCGAATCCAAATGTCCCAAGGTTTCATTCAAAAATATGGAAAATTGAACATTTAAAGCCGAAAAAAGACTTTGGGTGAACAAATCCTGTTAATATTGTTCTGGCCCCCCCTTTTCGAATTTCAAAAATCCAAAACTTGTTCCAGGTTGTTCTAGGGGTCCTCTAAAATGTTCCCGAAAATCGTTTCTTAATATTGATTTTTAGTATGAAAAAAATCAGAAAAATGCTCCCCCGGCCCCCCTTTGGACATATCCAAAATCCAAAAGTTGTTCCAAGTGCAAAACCACCCGAATCCAAATGTTCCAAGGTTTCATTCAAAAATATGGAAAATTGAACATTTAAAGCCGAAAAAAGACTTTGGGTGAAAAAATCCTGTTAATATTGTTCTGGCCCCCCCTTTTCGAATTTCAAAAATCCAAAACTTGTTCCAGGTTGTTCTAGGGGTCCTCTAAAATGTTCCCGAAAATCGATTCTTAATATTGATTTTTAGTATGAAAAAAATCAGAAAAATGCTCCCCCAGCCCCCCTTTGGACATATCCAAAATCCAAAAGTTGTTCCAAGTGGAAAACCACCCGAATCCAAATGTCCCAAGGTTTCATTCAAAAATATGGAAAATTGAACATTTAAAGCCGAAAAAAGACTTTGGGTGAAAAAATCCTGTTAATATTGTTCTGGCCCCCCCTTTTCGAATTTCAAAAATCCAAAACTTGTTCCAGGTTGTTCTAGGGGTCTTCTAAAATGTTCCCGAAAATCGTTTCTTAATATTGATTTTTAGTATGAAAAAAATCAGAAAAATGCTCCCCCGGCCCCCCTTTGGACATATCCAAAATCCAAAAGTTGTTCCAAGTGCAAAACCACCCGAATCCAAATGTCCCAAGGTTTCATTCAAAAATATGGAAAATTGAACATTTAAAGCCGAAAAAAGACTTTGGGTGAACAAATCCTGTTAATATTGTTCTGGCCCCCCCTTTTCGAATTTAAAAAATCCAAAACTTGTTCCAGGTTGTTCTAGGGGTCCTCTAAAATGTTCCCGAAAATCGTTTCTTAATATTGATTTTTAGTATGAAAAAAATCAGAAAAATGCTCCCCCGCCCCCCCTTTGGACATATCCAAAATCCAAAAGTTGTTCCAAGTGCAAAACCACCCGAATCCAAATGTTCCAAGGTTTCATTCAAAAATATTGAAAATTGAACATTTAAAGCCGAAAAAAGACTTTGGGTGAAAAAATCCTGTTAATATTGTTCTGGCCCCCCCTTTTCGAATTTCAAAAATCAAAAAAAATTAATTTAAAAAGTATAATTTTTTGACTGAATAAGAGTAAACTTTTATTTTACCGGCGCGACGTTATTTTCAATTTTTTAGAAATTTGTTGTATGGCCAAAAGGGAGCCGGGAGCAATTTTCTGTGTTTTTCACACTAAAAATCAATATTAAGAATCGATTTTCGGGAACATTTTAGAGGACCCCTAGAACAACCTGGAACAAGTTTTGCATTTTTGAAATTCGAAAAGGGGAGGCCAGAACAAGAATTTTTATTTAATATCGTAGACTTTGTTTATTATTTTTAAAATCTTTAGTTTTTATTTTTTCCGAATGAAACCTTTAGGGTTGTTTAAACTGGTTGTAGTGTTTTAAAAAAAAAAATTTAAATTATAATTTTTGTAAAATGGGGGCCTAGGGAGCACATCAACAAAAATAAAATCATACATGAATTTTTTATCAATTTTAACATGGATCGGATTGAGCGGTACCTTGACAGTTGCGAAACAATTTTTTGATTTTTGAAATTCAAAAAAATGTGGTTTAAAAACGATCTTATTTTCTAATATCGTAAATTTGTTTTTTTGGCTTTAAATCTGTATTTTCCAATATATTTTGATGAAATTTTGGAACAATTTTGTTTGAATATTTGTGCATTTGGAACATTTTAAAATTTTTTACTATTTTAATTTTTTGGAACAATGTTTAGAACACTTTTTTCAACAAGAAAAAAATATAAAAACTCAAAAAATCGAAAAAAGGGGGGCTACATTTTTTTTGTTTTTGGGCCATAACTTTCGAAGTATTGAAGTTAGAGGTCCAAAAATTTGGAACATTGTTAGGAACAACTTTTGCAACCCGGAACAACTTTCAAAAATTCAATTTTCGAAAAAAGGGGGGCTAGGTCAAAAACGGTTTTTTAGGTCTAAAACCCTCATTTTTGAATATTTTTCGAAAAAAATTTGGAACATTCCGGTACAAACCGGGAACAACCTGGAACAACTTTCAAAAATAACGATTTCAAAAAAAGGGGGGCTAACTTCACACACTCTATTTTGAATTTTTTCGAATTTTTTCTATTTTTGATATTACTTAATGATATTGCGAAGCTTGTGAGTGTCTTATTGAAACAAATTGTATATCAAAATAACAGTTGACATTTAATAAGAAAATTAAAATTATCTAAGCAGACATAATCAAATGTTATGAATGCTACAATTGTCACAGGAGCATAAAAAGTTCATTTTGCTCGATGTTTTTTCTGTAATATATCATTTACAGTCTTTATTTTTAGTTTAATCAATGAACTTTGTATGACATTGTTTAAGAGAATAGACACATCTTGAAATTCAGCTAAAAATATTATCAAATAATAATCAAATTTTTCATTAAATTTTATAATTGAATGCTATAACATTCATTAAAAACATATTTTCACTTAACGTCCTCTGTGACAATGTTTAGTAAGATAAGTGTCCAATATTTTTATGCAGAATTATAGACCAACATTTTATCTAATAGAATCTGTTCAATTTAATAAAATCGTGCAACTAAAACTCAAGTAACAGATTTTAATATCCAATGAAATACTTTTTTTTAATTTTTCTCTGTAAAATCTGTAAATTTGCACTTTTATGTTTAAAAATATTTATTGCCTATCAAGAATACTTGAACCAACAATATTTTAGTACATCGTTTTTTGAAGTTCAAACAAATTTCATACCATATTGCAAAAAGAATAAGAAAACAACAATTTATTTTGTACTTAATCACCTTTTACTCATTATTTTTATATGTAACGGTATACAAAAAAAATTACACCATGTTGTAGCCTAATATTTCAGCTAAATTTAAACACCCCAATCTTTAAAATCCGACAAGAAACAACAAAATTACAAATTTTATAAGCGAACCATCTCGAATTCAATTGTTAGCCAACGGTACCGTTCGCCACTGGTGGCTGGTCGAGTCCGACGACCAAAGCAGACAATTTTGTTGAATTTTGTTGAATTTCGGTAAAACTCTTTTCAAGTTTGTGAAGCTTTTATAGCATGCATAGTTATTTGTGATATATTAAATTAGAGCTAATTAAATTGTAATGCCCAATAAAGTTGAATAATAGTTTTATGAGGCTTATGTAAATAGTAATTAAGCATCGCGTAAACAAAACTCTTTTTACCGTTATGTCTGCTTACAGACTACGGAAAATTGTCAAAGCTTGTACAAAAATGCATTTACTCAATATCTAATGGCTGTGTAAATTTGAAGTTCAAAAATATAAAAATAAAAAAGATAAAAATAAAATACAGTTGGAAACGGTCAAAAAACTTGGACTGAAAAATCTTGTTTCCACTGTTATTCATTGAAAAAAATGTTTAATAAACTAATTTTTTCACACGTTTGTAGGCAACACATAAGCCTACAAGTAATTTTGACAAAAAACTTTTCCCGTTATTCAGTGATTTTTAAAATCAATTAAACTCCCCACATAAACTTTCAAAAACGTATGTATTTGTTTCTTAAAGCTAAGAAAAACCGTTATGGAGCATTTTATATGAAATCCGTATTAGACGCCAATTTTTTTTTTATTATCTTTCAATAAACATAATTAGTTTTCTTCAAAAATTATCAACTGTATCCATAATTATATGATTTTCAAACGTCTAAAAAAATATTTGATATGGGAAAATAATGTTTAACTTGAAAAGTTGAATTTTTAGATTTTTTTTGGTTGAGAACTCATCATTATTTCAATTTATCTATTCAATTAAATTTATTTCATAATTCTAACCCTTATACTTTTCTAGATGTACAAAAAAATATGTTTGTTTTTTGCCCCATTTTATCCTATATTTCCGGTGGAATTGCAAAAAATCCCGTCGTATCAGAATCTAACATTATACCACCTATCTTTTGGTGTTTTTAGTTTTTTTCTATCACCTATAGTGTAGAAAATAAATGAGGCAGACTATCAACAACAATTTTCTGTAATTTAATAAATTTATTGTTTCATACAAAATGAAAAATTAAAAGAAAAACAAGCCCAGTATAAAATGTAAGTGTGTGTTTACACTTTGCTTACTTATGTTTGTGTGGAAGAAACCAGTAATAAGGGGTTGAAATAATCTATGTGTTATTACTGGTTTAATATTTTTATAATCGTCGGTAAAGAAGTATAACTTCAAAAAATAACTTCACTTATAAAAATAACTATTGAAGATAAATCTAAAAATTGAATATAACTTTACTTCCTCCCTTAGAAATAAAATTGCTTTGAGATAAAATGCTTTCAAATGAAATATTTTCACTTCCAAGACCCAATGGCATTAAGCTTTTTCCCTGTAAAACCCCGGTTATCTCTAACCCATTACTTTACATACTGAATCGTCATATTCCAATATAAAACTATTTGCTTAAGTGCATCCAAGCTCAGTTTCACAACGCTCGTTTGAAAGTTCGAACAAAAATTTAATAAAAACTTGATTATTAAAAACATAAATTCAGAATGGCTAGAGACAAATTAATAAGCCTAGCAAGCTTTGCAGTCATTTTATTAACGGTAAGAGAAAATCTATAATCCCATAATTCGATTTATAATTAGAAACATTATTTTTTTAAAGATTTGCCTCGCGCATGGTCAGAAATTAAGTAGAAACGAAGCAGAAGCAAGGAATTTCCTCAATCAAACAAGTGATGAAATGTTTACGTTTTTTGATGAATTAACTGATAAGGAATATTACTTTGACATTGATACTCAACTCAATGAATACAAAACAAATCAAAATTATATAAATTTTGTAAATCAAATAGTCGAAGATTGTAGAAAATTCGATTTTGAGAACTTTAAAGACGAAGAACTGAAGTATGCCTTCGAAATATTGGTTAAATTAGCTGATGAGAATATTATTGGAGTGAATCGGTCGGCAAGAATATTAGAGTCATTGAGAGAACTAGACTATCTTCCGCATTATAAGGAAATTCTAAGATATGACCCAAGGAATATTTACTTTGTATATTCACCTGATATTGAAGAAATCCTTGCAAAATCTTCTAATGAAGACGAAATCCAACATTATTGGAGCAACTGGAGAAAAATGACTGGTAAATGGGCAAAAGAGAATCTTAATTTAATAGTCGAAGGAATAAAAGACGCTGCCAATTTGAGTGGTAAGTTCGGCATCGTCTAACACACTTAAACAATAACAGAACTCTCTAAGTAATTTCTCAAACTTTCTTAGAATTGTCTCCGTTGGAATTTTGGTCGAGGGGATTCAACATCACTGATATGGAGAACTTGGTGTGGGAAATTCAACCGCTTTACAGGGAACTTCATACTTTTATTCGTAAGCTAATACGAAACAAATTCGGTTCATCTGTTATCAAACGAAATAGACTGATTCCGGCACATCTGTTTGACCAAGTTCAATTGCAACTTATGACAAACGAAAGTATAATTGAAGAATTGTTCCCTTATGGGAATCTTCCGCTACTCAAAACTGAAAGAAGTATGGGATTGTACGAAAAAGCTGAAAGTTTCTATAAAGAGTTAGGATTCGAAACTTATCCTAAAAATCTTTGGTTAAAACATAAGAAACCGTCTCACAATTATAATTCGGGTAGTAAAGCGGATGAAGATGGCGATCAGGAGGAAGAATGTCAAACCAGAGTTATTTATAAGACTCCGAACCCTTATTTAAATTTTTGTGACAACATGACCTTCAGGGATTACTTGGAGTCTTACATCAACTTGGGGTACATACACTATGCCAAAGAAATGGCGGGTCTTCCAGCATATTTCTTTAGCGCCCCACAAGGTTTGGACTACGCAATTGGAAAGGCTGTTGTTCTATCAGCGTCAAGCCAACACAATTTAAGGAAACTTCCATGGCTCGATAATGTCAAAATGCCAGAAATTGTTGAAATGAATCAACTCTTAAGAATGGTTTGTGTTGATCATTTATTTGATCATTTATTTTAGTCATTTGTATTTTATTTTTTCTCATAGGCTTTGCATCGAATAATTTACCTTCCATTGGATTTCGTTCATGCAAAAGTTATGACTGATTTGTTGTTGGGGAAAGTTGAAATGAACCGACTCAATGTCCATTATTGGAATCTCCTGGGTACATACGCAGGTATTGATAGACCAGAATGGCATGAATCTGGTGATACTTTTGATTTTCCAGTTAAATTTTACAAGCAGATGAGTAAAAATCTCATGTCACGGTAAGACGACCCTGATGAAAAAGACATAAGTATTTTCACTCAATTTTTTCAATCTAATTTTTCACAGTGATTTTACAATGGAAATTTTGAGTTATCAAATTCAGAAGAAATTGTGTGAAATCAGTGGAAAATATCCCAAAGAAGATTTGCATTTATGTGATATTAGTGAAAGCAAGGACGCTGGAAATGCTTTAAAGTGAGTTGAACTTATGTCGTTTTCAATTGGATATCTAGAAGAGTCCGGAATCATTCAGAAGTCTTCTGAAACTGTTTTATTTGCGCGAAAATGACAGATTTGACACAATAAAACAGTTTCAGAAGACTTCTGAATGATTCCGAACATTTCTTGATTTCCAAACGAAAACGACATTAGTTTTTGCATTGTTTAATAATATAATCTAAGAATGGTGTCTTTTTTTGTTTTAGAAAAATGATGCAGCTTGGAAGTTCAAAACCATTTTACCAGGTACTTGGATCTTTGTTTCCTGAAAGCCCGAAAATTAGTGCTGAAGGACTGAAAGAGTTTTATAAACCAGTAAGCAGAATGATTAGCAGAAGGAACAAAGAAGCAAATTTAAAAGTTGGTTGGGATGCTAGACCTTCTAGGGCTTAATAGATAGTGTTGCGATGGCCGTTTTGTGACATTAACTGTACTGTATTGTACATATTTAAAATTTTATTTCAAACAAAATAAATAGAATTAATGTTACATGAAAATCGAAAACAATCTTGTCAGCAGTATCTTAAATATCACTTTTTTAGTATATAATTTTCTTAATCTATGAGCCATTGTAAAGCTAGTATTACACGTTTGTGTTAACACCAAAATTTGTGTACAAATTTGTGTATTTTTGGCATTTTGGCATTCTGGATATCGTCAAAGCTTGTACGAATGATGCCATGTCGTCACGTTTTTTCGACACGACGACAATAAATAACAAAATATTTTGGTAAAATAAATTTTCTAATAAAAATAGTAGTTTTTAAACGAAATATATAGGTACCTACTGACAGTACTGGCAATAAATGTCAGTATCGTACTGTCGTTTTTTAAACAATCTTTATTTCTTTTCAACTTATAGAATTAAGAATGTAAACGTTGAATAACTTTTGACGTTTACAAAGGACTAAAAATCGAGTATTAAAAGTCGAAAACGACAAATAATGGAATGTTCGTCGTATTAGTGGAGTTACTAAAACAAATTAACTGGGCACCGGGTGAGTCTTACATAAGCAATTCCTGGTTTGTCGGTCTTATCCGATTTTTTTTTTAAACTCAACAATAAGATTTTTGTGAACAAATATTTTTTTTTTATGAAAAAAATGTGTTAAAGTATATAAATCGTATAAAATAGGTCTTTTTTCCCCCGTTCTGATGGGAGGGGAAATTTTCTCAAAAGTTTACGACTGGATCGCACGAAATTGCTCATGCAGTGCAAAGCTATTATACATTATGTCTTAACTTAGGTTGAAAATTTAAGCTTTTGGTTATCTGATATGTGTAGGTATTAATAGATATAAGAGAATTAGGAAAAATAAATATTCATTTTTAAACGGAAAAACTTTTTGAATTTTTTTTTATTATTTTTTTTCGGTACATATTTGGTCTGTGATTCTAAATTCTAAAAATTTATCGTTTGAACAAATCATATCAAAAAGTTTAATCAAAATCGTTAGAACCGTTTTCAAGAAAACTCGAATAACTCAAAAATGTTGTATGGGAGGTAGGTACCCACTCGTTCTAGATGACATATTCAAAAACAAGAAAAATGAAGTTTCGAAATTACATAAAAATCATCTCTTCCAAATTTAAAGACAATCCCTTCCCGCGTTTGGGCAGGGAAACTGTGTATAGATGGACGCACAGACGCACGTCCACTTTTTGGATCACAGAAAAACCACTTTTTTGGACTTTTCCGTCATCGTAATGTTGGTTTTGATTAAAAGCTCAAATTTATTTTGACACGAAGCCAATACTTGCCCTCTAGAGTAAGTGATTTGAGCTTCAAACTAATTATGCCATTTTTACTTGCAGTATGGGTACCATATATCAAGTTATACATTCGTACAAAAAAAAAAGTTGAGATAACAATCAAACATGACATTGCGATGATAGAGAATGATAAAAAAGTGGGTCCGACAATTCTGTCTGTCTGTCTGTCTGTCTGTCTGTATGTATCAGAGACCACAGCCTAAACGTATGGGTCGATTTACTTCAAACTTTTTATGTGGTAAGGTCTATCCACATGAGAACCATTTTTTTCAAAAACCGTTATTAACGGCACCTGCCATAGAACCGTTTTTTTAAATTCTGATTTTCTCCTTCATGACTCAATCAATTTCAACCATTTTTTTACATGGATGCTTTCAAGTTGCCGTAATAGTATTTAGTAAAAAAAATTCGAAAATTATTTTTTTGGATTTTTAAAAAATATTTGAAATTTTTTTTTGAAAAATCATTTTTTCGAAAACTATTCAATATTTTTTTCAAAACTTAGGTTTTAGATGTTGATAAATAATATCTTAAAAATGGCGTACCAGTTTTTTTTTATAAAATTCCTTGCAAAATTTTATATAGAAAAAATAGTTTTCGATTTTCAAATTTTTTTCAAAAAATGTATCATTATGGAAGAAATCAAATTGCATACTTTGTTTTGAGGTTAAATTCATTTAAGAAGCTGTTTCAGTCATTTGAAAATCGAATTTTATGCTTTTTTAATTGTTTTTTTTTCTAAAACTGCATTTACAAATTTTTAATTAAAAGAGCTTAGCATAAATAGTGACTTTATCTACAAGAGCAAGTACGTGCGACCCAGTCGTGCATTTTATTTTCAATAAAGAGAGATAATTTCTTAGAATTTTTTTGTTTTAAATCGTAGGAGCCGGTTTTATTTTAATTTTTTACATTATAAAAATTGTTTGACACCTTGGTTTGACACCTTATTCAAATAAAATGCACGACTAGGTCGCATATACTTGCGTGGACGTTTAAGCTTCTTAATATAAAAATTTGAAAATTAATAATTTTATAAGAAATGTAAAAATTATAAAATTCATTACTCAAATGCCATAAACTACTTCTTAAATTGTTTTGAGATCCAAACTAAGTATGCCATTTGATTTGATTAAAAAAGATAATATACAGAAAAAAAATTTTGAAAATTGTTAGACCCGTTTTTAAAAAAAAATAATTAAAGTTAGGTATAAAAATTCTCAAACCTTAAAAAAAAGGTGGTATGCCATTTTTAAGAAAATGTTAATGCACATTTAAAACTCAAATTACAAAAAAAATACAGTGAACCGTTTTCGAAAAATTGATTTTTCAAAAAAAAAAACAATTTACAGATTTTTTAAAAATCCAAAAATTATTGTTTTTTAAATTTTGATATCAAATAATTTTAAGGTTGTTAAGAAGCTTCCGTAGAGTAAAATAATCATTAAAATAAGAAGTGGCTTATGAGAAAGTCAAAAATTAAAAAAAGGTTCTAGAAGGTACCGTTAGTCGAATTTGACCCTACTACTAAAATTAGAAACAAAAATTTTAATCAAAATCGTTAGAGCCGTTTTTGAAAAAAGTTAACTTTTCCATAATTGTTATATGACAGGTACCTACCGTTAGTTTTGGTCCTAAGAAAAATTTTTAATTTCCCTTCTAGGGAATCACCAAAGACTCTTAACCACCAAATTTCAAGAAAAATAGTTTATCGACTTAGGCTGTAGATCGAGGTTTACACAGACAGACAGACAGACAGACAGACAGACAGACAGACAGACGGACAGACAGACAGCCCGACAGACAGAATTGTTATTTGAAGTTAAATTTTTTTTACGAATCCTAAACTTGCCTAGTATGTACCTATGTATATCGCAAGTAATTATTCAATTAACGGAGTTAAAAAAAAATAAAATTATATGTTTATTGAAAACCAAAAGTCCCTTCTTTAAATTATATTTTTAATTTACTTATTTTATCCAATGTTAATAGTTTTTTTTTAATTGTTTAAGAAAAACTGATTTTCAGACTCAGAATTCAAAAAAATGGTTAATCAAAAATTTTTGCTGATTTTTTTTTGTTCAAAATTTTACGTTATGAAATATAATTTTTTGTAGCAAGATTCGCAACGAATATTTTTTTCATATTTTCTATGTCAACCTGATAAATGCATTGAATTAATTCTTAAAATTATCTTTTAGTTAACATTGGAGAATCGATTGATTAACATTATTTTCCAAATTGGAAAATAAGTTAAGAAATTCCAATACATGCTCTGAGGCTTTGTATATAAATAATATCTAACTACGATTTCGCAAAAAACTTGTTTAATGCCTAAAGAACTTACTCATACTCTGTAAATAAAAGGGGTTTCCCAAGATGTTCATATATTCAACTCATGAAAGCTTTTTAATAATTTTGAAAAGCACGTGCATTGAGGAGAAGTATATATAACTTTGTATCTAGAAATCAACAGAAGATTATTTTCCGCGTTGCAAGGTGACCTTTTAAGCTTCACTCTCTATGGGATGGCCCCAATTTGCCGCACGTCGTCGTCGTAGTCGTAGTCGCTTGCTCACCTTGCTTACCAGCTTAAGTATATGGAGTAGGTACCTAATACTAGTGCAACTGAAGCAGATGTACAATTGGGCGCATCAAGTTGAAAATTCTGTTCATTGTCGACAGAAACACATCATCATCTGAGCTCTGGCCCTTCTTGTCATCAGATTTTGGTACCTTTACCTCATCATTAACTTCAACATCACCGTCTAGCTCACAAACTGCGAAAAGAACTGAATAGCCTGAACTCTGAACCATCAACCAAAATGATACTCCTGTTGTTTGTTCAGAGAACTATATGTAAGAATTTCCCTGATCTCGGTTGTTTCAATTATTCTATAAATATGGGTATTTATATATCGAAATCTTTTGTATTTTCTGCATATCATATGAAAATACAGCTTAGCGATAAAAATTTTCAAGGCAAACCTCATGATCGTGATTTTTTAGGACGTTTTCTTTATGATAAGTCGTTTTTGAGATAGTGAACAAAACGCGTTTTTTTGTTATACTTCTTTACTGGCGATAATTAAAAGTATAAACCAGTAATAACACAGATTTTTTCAGCCCATTATTACTGGTTTTTTCACACAGACACTATAAGTAAGACACACACTTACATTTTATACTGGGTTTGTTTTTATTTTTTATATTTTATTTTGTGTGAAACACAATAAATTTATTAAATTATAGACGTCAGCCGTTGTTATTGATAGTCTGACTAATTCATTTTCTACACTATAAGTGATAGAAAAAAACTAAATAAATCAAAAGATAGGATGTAAGGTTCTGATACGACGGGATTTTTCATAATTCCACAGGCAAGTTAGGGTAAAATGGGGCAAAAGAAAATATAATTTTTTTGTACATCTCGAAAAGTATAAGGGTTAGAATTACGAAAGAAATTTAATTGAATAGATAAATTGAAATAATAATGAGTTCTCATAAAAAAAAATCTAAAAATTCAACTTTTTAAGTTAAAAATTATTTTCCAATATCAAATATTTTTTTAGACATTTGAAAATGATGTTACTGTGGATAAAGTTAACAATTTCTTGAAAAACTAAGTATGCACATTGAAAGATAATAAAAAAAAAATTAGGCGTCTAATACGGATTTCATATAAAATGTTCCTTAACGGTTTTTTTGAGCTTTAAAAAATAAATACGTTTTTGAATGTTTATGTGGAGGGTTTATTTGATTTTAAAATTAGGCAACAACGGGAAAAATATTTTCTCAAAACCTCTTTTAGGTTTATGATGTGTAGTCTATATACGTGTGAAGAAGTTAGATTTTTAAACATTTTTGTCAATGAATAACAGTAAAACAGATTTTTCAATCTAAGTTTTTTAACCATTTCCTATGGTATTTTATTTTTATATTTTTAGACTTGAAATTTACACAACCATTAGATATTGTGTAAATGCATTTTTGTTCAAAACTTTGACAATTTTCTGTAGCCTGTGAGCCGACATAACGGTAAAAAGAGTTTTGTTCACGTGTTTTACCGAAATTCAACAAAATTCAACAAAATTTTCTGTTTGGTCGTGGAACTCGACCATCTACCAGTGGAGAACGGTACCGTTGGGTCACAAATGGATTCGAGATGGTTCGCTTATAAAATTTGTAACCTTTTTTGTTTCTTGTCGGATTTAAAACAATGAGGTGTCTAAATTTAGTTGGACTAGTAGGCTACAACATGGTGTAATTTTTATACAATTACATATACACACACCTTTACCTTTTCCTTGGTAGAGAAATTACCCCGACGCACAACCCCCAACCTGGAGGACCAGACTCTTAGTTAAGTACAAGAGTGGGGAGCCGGTTAAAACCGCTCCTTATCGCGCTGCGCTTCGAATATGTCGTTGTAGCCCGTATAAGGTGTTCATCAAGTAGTTTAGCCTAACTGGAACTGTAGACGCCACCGTTGATTCTATCTGGGGAATTCCTCGCTGCCACCTTGATGAAAGGAGGAATGCCTTAGTGAGAACACTATCCTCTCGTCTGCTGCCCCCAACAGAATTCCACAAGGATCAAGCCTTTTCTCCAGCTGAAGTACATAGTTTCTACATGCTTTCTTATAATTCGAAAAATATAAAATATCGAAATGTCATTTTTAAGGGCAATTTTAAAAATTTACAAAAAAAAATGATTGCGTTGTTAAGATCTCATTTTCTAGTATGTAACCTCATCATTAGATTTTTGAAATTACGAAATTCGTCAAAACCATTTGAAAGATGAATTTCGTCATTTGGTCTCATAGTGCGAGGGTCCATAATCTGTTAAATAAAAAGCTGGTGTTGTGGTTTAAGAGTAGAAAGAAGTCTAATTTATTCAAGATAACTCCCATTTCCCACTGCTAATACATTGTATCTATGTGCATTTACATAAGTAACTAATACTATTGCAACCTGTTCGGAAGTCATTCTTTAACGAGATTCAGCAGTCTTCCAACCGATCTTCACATTTGCCTCCTTATTCTTCTCACTAAGCAAATTCTTGATTGGGTCGAAGTAGTCAAAAAATCCATCAGTTCTTATTGTTGGGTTTTCAGGAAACATGGTTGCAAGTACCTCGTAAAATGGTTTTGAGACTCCAAGTTGCATCATTTTTCTAACAAAACAAAAATTAAAACAAACAAAAATTTCAAATTCATTAAACTGACAGTCGTTTTCTATAAAGAAATTCTCGGACTCACTTTAAAGCATTTCCAGCATCTTTGCTTCCACTAATGTCACACAAATGCAATGGTTCCTTAGGGTATTTTCCACTAAGTTCACATAACCTCTTATGGATTTGATAAGACAGCATGCCGTTAGTAAGATCACTTAAGTAAAAAATTCAAAAGACTTGAATAAAACATTTCATTATCCTGCAGTACCTTAAATTATTACATACCTTGACATAATATTATTATCAATTTCGTTATAAAAGAATGGTGGTAAATCGATTGTATCACTTTGATGACCCTCTGGTGGCCCAACACCTGCATATTTCTCCATAAGATGCCAATAATGCTTATTAATATCCACCATTTTGACATTTCCTGTCAAAAGATCAGCCATAATTTTGATGTGAACAAAATTCACTGGAACGTATATTAGATTATTGAAAATCTTTAAAAAAGAGAAAAAAAATTATAACAGAGATGAAAGTTGCTATGAATTAAGTAACAGTGGGATCTGTCTACCCACCATTCTTAACAGTCGATTCATTTCAACTTCTGGTTGTATATTAGAATCGGGAATTATTCCAACTGCCTTCAAATTGTGATAAGTTGAAGCCGATAGCTGCACAGTGTTTCCAATTGTATATTCCAAATAATGCGGTGTGTTGAAGAAATATGCCGGCAGACCCTTCATTTCCTTTGCATAATAAATGTACCCCATTTTGACATAAGCTTCAAGAAAACTATCGTAGTCAACTTTATCACAAAATTCTAAATAGATGTTTGGAGTAAAATGATGATCTCTGGAACTGCATCCATCACCATCGTCATCTTCATGGTATTCTTCACCACTATCGTGATCATAATCATGATCATTATGATCAGTATGGTCATCTTGATCAGTATGATCATTGTCTTCATCATCACTGTCCTCATGATCATCATGATCATCATCGTTGTTCATCCTTATACGATCTCCCCAAAAGCTTGAAGGATACTTTTCGAATCCCAAACCTTCATAAAATTTTTCAGCATTTTCGTATATTTCTTTTGCACTAAATTTTTCCTTTATGGCCGAATCGACTGATGGGAGGCTCTCATAGGGGAACATTTCTTCGATAATACTTCGATTAGTCAAGATTTGATAACTAACTTGCTCCATCAAATGACCAGGAATAAGTCCATCGGGTTTGATTATAGATTGACCGTATTTTTTCCTCAATTGATTACAAATAAAGCCATGAAGTTCCAAATAGATGGACTGAGTTTCTGCTAAAAAATTTTCCATATCAGTCATGTTAAAACCTGCCATCCAAAATTCTAAGGGAGACAATTCTAAAAAATACAAACACAAATTCATCAACAAAATATGGATAACTTTTATGTAGGTAAGCAGATCCTACCACTTAACTTAGCAGCATCTTTTAAACCCTTGATTATTATACCAAGGTTATCCACTGCCCAGGATCCAGTTAATTTCCGGTACGCAGTCCAATAATATTGCAGTTCTTCTGGATTATCAGATTTTTCAAATATTTGTTGGTAAACATAGGCTAATGATAGTTTCTTAGTGCTATTGCCGTATTCTTGAGTATTTTTCTGCTCAGTTATATTTTTCAGTTCTTCCATGGAATCGTATATTTCTAAATATTGTTCGGGTCCAACAATTTTGTCACCAGCTACTTTAACCAATACTTCAAAGGCATATTTCAGTTGTTCGTCCTTAAAGTTCTTGAAGTCGAATTTCCTAGAATCCTCAGCAATGCTTTTCAAAACTTTAGCAAATTTTTTATTTTCTTCTTTCTCGTCGTAGGAATCATGATGGCTGGTCTTAGAAAATGCATCTTTACCGTTTTTATCAAAAAGATTAAACAGTTTGTCATCTGATTGATTTAGAAATGTTCTGGCTTCAGCTTCATTGGAATTCAATACGGCAGCACCATGGCAAAGCTTTTAAAACTCAAAATTTAATATTTATTCTGGTTTGGGGGTGAAAATTTCTCTTACCGTTAATAAGAAAATTCCCAGAAAAGCAAGCAATATTCTCTCGATCATTGTTGTATTGATGATGAGATTTATTTTAAAATATGTTTTTTTTTTGCTGTTGTTGTTCGATGTTTGTTACAAGTTTCAGAATCTCACTGAACGACTGAGCTATAATGTGGTTTGGATGTTTATTTTATATCGAACATGTAATGAGTATAACCGTGATAAATAATTACTTATTGCATATAAATTGTGTGAATTAATAGAATTCTACATTTAAAACTATAAAGATGCCTGTAGATTGTTGTTTATAGCAAATGCGAACTCTAAATTTAAACAAAAATTAACTGGAAAAGGGGTTTTCCAGCGAATAAGCTTTTTATGCATATTGGCATGTTGATGTTGAATAGATTTCAATAAAACTCAACGGCATTCTATTTGTCATTCTCATCATTGTTTTCTTCTTGTTATAATTAACTATCTTCGCCAATTAAGGTTTTTTTTTTTTGCACATGTTACATTTTTGTTTGAATCTCAATTACCATATATTCTTTATATTAAATTATAAACCTGTTAACAGCCTACAAGGGATTATTCTATAAGGCATTTATAAATAAGGTACTAAGATTAAATAACGACCACTGGGTCGCACGTACTTGTTCTAAGGGTCCAAGTTGCTGTGGCAGTTAAAGCTTCTTTATAAATATAAAGTTTTTAAAAATTAATAATTTTATATAAAAAAATTAAAAAAAATAAAATTCATTACTTAAATGACTTCTTAAATTGCTTTGAGCTCCAAACTTAGTATGCCATTTGATTTGATTAAAAAAGATAATTTTTTAGAAAAAAAAAAATTGAAAATCGTTAGAGCCGTTTTTTAAAAAAAAAACTATTTTTTGCATTTAAAATTTTGCAAGGACTTTTATAAAAAAAAAATTGGTACGCCATTTTTAAGATATTATTTATCAATATCTAAAAACTAAATTTAAAAAAAATAATGAGTAGTTTTCGAAAAAATGATTTTCAAAAAAAAAAAAGACTTCATATTTTTCTTTTAATCCAAAAAAATAATTTTCGATTTTTTTTACTACATGTTATTACGGCAACTTAAAAGCATTCATGTAAAAAAAATGGTTGAAATTGATTCAGTCATGAAGGAGAAAATCAGAATTAAAAAAAAACGGTTCTATGGCAGGTACCGTTAGTAACGGTTTTTTAAAAAAATGGTTCTCATTTAAAGATAGACCTTACTCAAAGAAATTACCATGATTTTGTTTAATCAAAATCGTATGCACTGTTTTTGAGAAAAATGTGTTTTTTCTAAAACCGGTATGTGACAGGTACCGTTATTTGGGGTTCAAAAAAAAATTCAAAAAAACTCCTGCGGATGGATATTCTTCAAAAAACGCCACACAAAAAGTTTGAAGTAAATCGACCCATCCGTTTAGGCTATGGTCTCTGATACATACAGACAGACAGACAGACAGACAGACAGAATTGTCGGCCCCACTTTTTTATCATTCTCTAGCATCGTAATGTCATGTTTCATTGTTATCTCAACTTTTTTTTTGTACGAATGCATAACTTGATATTATGGTACCCATATCGCAAGTAAAAAAGATTTATAATATATTTAAACTCACAGGTACCTACCTATATAATATATCATAATATTGAAAGAAGATAGATATGAACATCTTGGGGAACCCCTTGTTGACTAGTTGACTGAGTTTGAATTGTTTATAAAACAAGTTTTTGCATCATTGATGTGAATTTGTTATTTAAATTGAATTGAATTGAGAGCAAGTTTATCAACCAGTTTTCTATTATAAATAAAATATAATTTAAAGATTGAATTCAGTGCATGTGTAATACATATTACGAAATTTCAAGTTCAATGGAAATATCAGTTTCAGCAAAGATACCTATGCAAAAAAACAACACAAAGCAGTGGTATTTTTTTATCCATTTGCCAAAAAAATTAAAAATCTATAAGTATAGCTTCTTGAATGCAGCCTCATATCTATCTGAACTATATGTACAAGTCGAGTCAACGAATGGAAAAATTGCTTCCATCTCAAGATAAATCCAACAGTTTTGAAACTTGGCACACTTATTAAGGGATACTTGGTGATGTTTCAAAAAAAGTCCCCAAGAATCCGACGTAAGCTCTAGCGGCAACTAGGAGAAACATGCAGTTTTTTCTGTTCTTCACGTGTATCTCAAAAACGGGTTTGTTCTACAAAATTAAAGCTTATTGAATTCTATACAAAATTGGTCTTATACATTTTTTCGTATCTGTAACAGTTTAGAAAATAACTCTAGAGGCGATAAAGAGAAACATGTGTTTTTTCGGTTTATCGCTTTTATCGTGAAAACCATTGCTTGTACGAAAGAATAATCTTCCACAAAATTAAAGCTTATTAAGTTTTCTGAATAGGGCTGTAATTTTTGTATTAGTTTATAAAAAAGAACTATATCGGCAGTTAAGGTAACCATGTGTTTATGTTTCGGTTTTTCACTTTATCTCGGAAACGGCTTTTCGTATCAAAAAAGTTTGTTCTATAAAATTAAGCCTTATCAAATTTTATAAAAAAAGATCGTGTACATTTTTTAGTTGCCTGATGTTTAAGGTAAATTTACACATCTCAATCTTTTAAATCCGACAATAAACAATAAAGTAACAAATTTTATAAGCGAACCATCCCAAATCCATTTATGAACCAACGATACCGTTCTCCGCTGGTGGCTGGTCGAGTTCGACGACCAAAGCAGACAAATTTGTTGAATTTTGATAAAACTTTTTACAGTTAAAGGTATAATTTAATCGTGATGCTCAATAATGTTGAATCGGCTCACAGACTACAGAAAATTGCATTTACCCAATATTAAAAATGGATGTGTAAATTTTAAATTTGAAAATGTAAAAATGAAAGAGATAAAAATAAAATATCGTTGGAAACAGTCAAAACACTCAGACTGCTTTTGCATGTTTTTACTGTTATTCATTTTTTTTAAATCTTATTTCTTCCTACATTTTTCCCGTTATTCCCCGATTATTAGAATCATTAAACCACCAACATAAACTTTCAAAAACGTATGTGATTTTCAAAGGCTTAAGAAAACCGTTGTGGTGCATTTTGAATATAATCCGTATTAGACGCCTAATTTTTTTTGCATTCTCTATCATTGTGCATAATTAGTTTTTCAATAAAACACCAACTTTACCCACACCAACATCATTTTCAAAGATCTAAGAAATATTTGATTTTGAAAAATAATCTATAACTTGAAAAATTTTGTCGATTTTTTTCAAAAACTCATCATCATTACAATTTGTGTATTCATGCTTTTCGAGACGCATAATAGTTTATTTTATTGTCTTTTACCCCATTTTACCCTAATTTCCCATTGGAATTTAAAAAAAAAAACTGTTATTTCGGAATCTAACATTATAACACCTATCTTTTGGTGTATTTAGTTTTTTTAATTACTTATAGTGTAGAAAATGAATCAGTCAGATTATCAATAACAATGGCCGACTTCCGTAATTTAATAAATTTATTATGTTGCACACAAAATGCAAAATAAAAAAAAAACTGAGAATAAAATACAAGTGTGTTGTTACTCTTTCTCTACTTATAGTGTCAGCGTGAAAAATACAGTAATAATGGGCTGAAAAAGTCTATCTGTTATTACTGGCTGAATATTTTTATAAACGGCGTTAAAGAAGTATAGCTTTAAAAATTGATATTTTATTTAATTTTCAATATAATATCCAGTAGACTCAATAAAGTAAGTAATTTTCAGCCATTTTAATAGATCAGAACTAACTTCAACTAGAATCGGAAGTCTTCCAACCAATCTTCAAATTTGCTTCCCTGTTCTTTCCAGTAATCAAGTTCTTTATTGGAGCATAGTAGTCCAAAAGACCTTCAGTTCTTACAGTTGGATTGTCAGGAAACATGATTGAAAGTACCTCGTAGAATGGTTTTGAAACTCCAATTTGCATCATTTTTCTAAAAAAAAAATAAAACAACATTTTCAAAATTCTTAATGAAATTTCTAATATTTTAATGAATTTTAACTTACTTTAAAGCATTTCCAGCTTCTTTGCTTCCACTTATATCGCATAAATGTAATGGTTCTTTAGGGTATTTTCCACTAACTTCACATAAACTTTTATAGATTTGATATGTCAACATGTCGTTTGTAAGATCACTTTAATGGAATTTTTTTTTAAACTTTGTTGTAATAAATATATTTCTTACTATGCAGAAACTTACCTTGACATCATATTATCATTCATTCCAGTGTAAAAGTATTCAGGTAGATCAAGAGTATCCGTTTTATGGCCCTCTGGTGGCCCAACACCTGCATATTTCTCCATGAGATGCCAATAATGCTTATTTAATTCCGCAATTTCAACACTTCTTGTCAATAAATCAGCCATAATTTTGTAATGAACAAAACTCACTGGAATATCAATTAGTGTACTGATAGCCTTTATATACAAAAGAAAACATCATTTACAGAGATGAAAGCAACAATTATTCATAAAAAATACCTACGAACCTTTCTCAAAAGTCGATTATTTTCGACTTCTGTTGTGATATTGGAGTCGGCAATCATTCCAATTGCTTTTAAACTGTCATGAGTTGAGGCCGACAGAACGACGGCCTCTCCAATCGTATATTCCAAAAAATGCGGGGTGTCAAAGAAATATTCGGGAAGACCCTTCATTTCCTTGGCATAGTAGATGTTACCCATATGCACATAGGCATCAAGAAAATCGTTAAAGTTCATTTTCTCACAATATTCAAGATAGATGTTTTGAGTCCAATAGAACATTTTGGGCTCACATTCAACATCATCACTATCTTCATTCTCAAATGCATCATCACTATTATATTCAGAATCATCACTTTTATCACTGTTTCCATCAGTTTCTACTTCCTCATTTTCATCGCTATCATTTCGGTCGGGAGCAGTATACATCCTAATGCGATCACCCCAAAAACTTAAAGGATATTTTTCAAATCCTAAATTTTCATAAAATCCTTCGGCAACCTTGTACAGTTGCTTCGCATTAAATTTATCCATTATCACAGAATCAACTGAAGGTAAATCCTCATAAGGGAACATTTCTTCAATAATACTCTTGTTGGTGTCAATTTGATAGTAAACTTGGTTCATCAGATGATCAGGAATAAGTCCATCGGGTTTTATTGTAGATTCACCGTATTTTTTTCTCAATTGATTACGAATAAATGAATGAAGTTCCAAATAAAGGGGCTGAATTTCCATCACAAATTTTTCCATATCCGTCACGTTGAAGCCTCTCAACCAAAATTCCAAAGGAGACATTTCTAAAAAAAAAGAATCACCAAAAAACTTTTAAATTTTTGTTTTTTGAAGACAACTAATATCCATTTTTTAAGCTTAACCTACCACTTAACTTAGCTGCATCTGTCAATGCTTTTAGTGTTTTATTTAGGTTATGCACTGCCCATGATCCAGTTAAATTCCTGTACGCAGTCCAATAATATTGCAGTTCCTTTGCATCATCAGATGATTCAAAAATTGTTTGGTAAACATTAGCTATTGCTAGTTTTGTACTACTATTGCCATATTCTTGAGTATTTCTGTGCGTAGTGATATTTTTCAATTCTTCCATGGTATTGTATAAGTCCAAAACTTGTTCTGGTCCAACAATTTTGTAGTCAGCTACTGCAACCAACACTTCAAAAGCATATTTCAGTTGTTCGTCTTTAAAGTTCTTGAAGTCAAATTTTCTAGAATCTTCAACAATATTTTTCAAAACTTTTGAATGTCTAATATATTTCTCTTTTTCATCGTAAGAATTACGACTGGTGTCAGCAAACTGGATTTTACCACTTTCATCAAAAAGTTTAAACAATTTTTCATCAGATTGATTTAGAAACTGTCTGGCTTCGATTTCGTTGGCATTTAAGTTGGTACCATGGCAAATTCTGTAAGACTTTGAATAAAAAAAAAATTATTTTGTTTAGTTAGGAAAAGAGAAAGTTTCCCTTACCGTTAATACTAGAAGTGCTAAAACTGTTAAGTTAAATAATATTCTCTCAGTCATTCTTATTTTTTCGCTATTTCTTGTTTTAAAATATTTTTGTTAGAAGTTCCACAATATCACTGAACAACTGAGATGTGATGTTCTTTCGGTGGTGTGTTTTATATCGAAATATAGAATAAGAGTGATAATTAAATATTTTCGCATATAATTGTTGACCTTTAATAAAATTTAAAATAAACAAACTTGCTATTCAGATACAGGTAGACTAAATAATTATAGAATTTGAAGATTAAACTGGTAATAGGGGTTTAGGATGAAAAACGCTTCATGCATTTTAACTATTTTTAGACAAACTCGGAAGCATTGAACTGAAATCAATTCATACCAAATAAGTTTGTATTGTTGTTGATTTCTTAAAAATTCAAAACGAAAATGTTCTCAAAAACATATTTCTACCACAAAACTACGAAACCCCATTTTTAGTTGGAAAATTGGAGAAAATCGAGTTACCTGGCTCCTTACGCTTGTTTTCTGTGCTGATGTTGTGGCAATTCACGACAGAATTGATGTATGCTCTATACTCACAAGGAATGTTAAAATATTGGTAAATGGGTAAATAAAACTTGTGTTTACTTTTAAACTGGTTTTGAATTTTATAGGAATAATATTAATTTTTGTTCTAAGTCACATTCAAAGCAGATTCTGATGGATTTTCAGGGGACAGACAAAAATTTGTGGGACACAGACACAAAAGTGTTTTGATAAGAACGTCATAAAACTTTTTTTAAAACTTTTACACGAAGCTGAATTGTTCAATCGAGTTATACAATATGTTTGGACAGAAAGCCAGCGTCATAAAAAGTTAGCAGTGAGTCATTTATTGCAAAAAAACACGCCAAAGTTCTGAATTTTTACTACCAGTAGATATTAGAAATTTCAAACCTTTTGGAATGGGTTTATAGGGTTAACAATGCATTTTGTTACATATCGGTGGTTGGGGCACGACTGGGTCGCACGTACTTGCTCTTATGGTCACAGTTGCTGTGGACGTTAAAGCTTCTTATATAAAGTTTTTAAAAATAAATAATTTTGTATGAAAATAAAAAAAAAACAAAAAAAATTCATTACTAAACTGACATAAGCAACTTCTTAAATTGTTTTGAGCACCAAACAAAGTATGCCATTTAATTTGATTAAGAAAGATAAATTTTTAGAAAAAAAATTTTGAAAATCGTTAGAACCGTTTTAAAAAAAAATAATTTTCTATATATTAAAATTCTCAAACCTTGTTTAAAAATAATTTTTAAGAAAATATTATTGCTCATCTAAAATCAAAATTTCAAAAATATAAAGTGACCCATTTTCAAAAAATTAATTTTTCAAAATATTTTTTAAAAATCCAAAAATAATGTTTTTGAAAATTTTGAAATCAAATAATTTTTAAATAGTTAAGGAGCTTCCTTATAAAAAAAAAAGTTGTGTGTACTCATGTACATTATTTATTTTTGTATAGTTTTTTTGGGTGCGTATTTAGTTGCGAAAAGTTCTGGAAGGGTAATTTTTTCAATGAAGCATAATGTGTGTTTTTGTGAAATTAATTCAAATATTTCATACATAATATATGCATGTTATTGATATTTTTTATCGACCAAGCCCTTGTAATTTGGTTTATTTTTGCGTTCGGCCATTTTCGAGTGGTTTTTAAAATTATAACAGCGGTCTGTTATTATAATATATTAAAATCAAAAAAAAAATTAAATTAATAAATGTAAAAATTACGATAGACAATTTAAGTAAAAAATTTATGTATTTTTATTTTTACTGAGATTTTAATCTTTCTATTAAGACCTTACCTTAATCAAATCGTTTAAGTTTTACTAAAGTTAATAGCTATTTTGTTTAAGTGAAAAGAATATTTTGATTTTTTTAAACATATTTGGGAGAGATCGATTTTATACTATTTTTGATATTATTTCATGATATTGCGAGGCTTGTGAGTGTCTTATTGAAACAAATTGTCTATCAAAATAATTGTTGACATTTTATAAAAAAAAATAAAATTGTTAAAGCATAGTTATGAACGGTACAATTGGTCAAAGAAGCATAAAAAGTGCATTTTGCTCGATGTTTTTTTCTGTATCATATAATTTAAAGTCTTTGTTTTGAACTTAATCAATAAACTTTATATGGCAGTGCATAAGAGAACTGTCACATCTTGAATTTGAGCTAAAATTGCATTCAAAATTATCAAATTTTTCATTAAATTTTGTAATTTTGACGAATTCATTAAAAACATATTTTTACTTATCGACCTCTGTGGCACTGTTTATAAAAATAACTACCCAATATTTTTATGGAGAATTATATACCAACATTTTATTTAATAAAATCAGTTCAATTTGTTAAAATTCTGCAACTAAAACTTAAGTTACAGATTCTAATATCCAATGAAATCAACTTTTTATGAGTTTTTTTTTTTAATTTTTCTCTCTTAAATCTGAAAATATGCGTTTTAATGTTTAAAAAAATTTATTGCCCATCAAAAACACTCAAACCAACAATATTGTAGTACATCATTTTATAAAATTCAAACAAATTTCATACAAAAAGAATAAGAAAACCAAAATTGATTTTGCTCTTAATCACCTTTTACTCATTATTTTTATATGTAACTGTATACAAAAAACTACACCATGTTGAAGCTAAATTTAGACACCTCAATCTTTAAAATCCGACAAGAAACAACAAAATTACAAATTTTATAGGCGAACCATCTCGAATTCATTTGTGAGCCAACGGTACCGTTCTCCACTGGTGGCTGGTCGAGTCCGACGACCAAAACAAACAATTTTGTTGAATTTTGTTAAATATCTGTAAAACTCAAGTACAGCTATGTCTGATATATCAAATTAAAGGTAATTTCGTGATGCTCAATAAAGTTGAATCATAGTTTAATGAGGCTTATGTAAATAGTAATTAAGCACCGAGTTAACAAAACTCTTTTTTTCCGTTATGTCGGCTCACAGACTACAAAAAATTGTGGAAATGTGTACAAAAATGCATTCAACTAATATCTAATAGCTGCGTAAATTTCAAGTCTGGCAATGTAAAAATAAAAAAGATAAAAATTAAATACCGTTGGAAACGGTAAAAAAACTTGAACTAAAAAATCTTGTTTTAACTGGTATTCATTGAAAAAAATGTTTAAAAATCTAAATTTTTCACACGTTTATAGACAACCCATAAGTCTAAAATTCGTTTTGACAAAATATTTTTCCCGTTATGCCCTGATTTTTTAATTTTTTTCATATTTCTAACCTTTATACTTTCCGAGATGTACAAAAAGTTTTTTTTGTCTTTTGCCCCATTTTACCCTAACTTGCCAGTGGAATCTGGAAAAATCCCGTCGTATCAGAACCTTTCATTATACCACCTATCTTCTGGTATATTGGTTTTTTCCTATCACTTATAGTGTAGAGAATAAATCAGTCGGAATATCAATAAAAATGGCTGACTTCTGTAATTTAATTAATTTATTGGGTTTCAAGGAAAAAGAAAAATAAAAAAAAATACATTATAAAATGTAAATGTGTTGTAACTCTTTCTCTACTCATAGTGTCTGTGTGAAAAAAAACCAGTAATAGAGGGCTAAAAAAATCTATGTATTGATACTGGTTTAATATTTTTCTAATCGCCGGTAAAGAAGTATAACTTCAAAAAATCATCAAAATTGGTTGAGTCGTTTAAGAGAAAGTCAAAAATAAAAAAAACCGTTCTATGGGAGTTACCGTTAGTAGAATTTTTACAAACATTTCTCTTATTTCAGAAATATGACCCAACTATCTAAAATTTTAATCAAAATCGTTAGTGTCGTTTTTGATAAAAGTTAACTTTACCTTAATTGTTTTATGGCAGGTACCGTTAGTTTTGGTACAAAAAAAAACAATTCAATTTCCCCTTTAGGGAATCACCAAACATCCTGAACTACCAAGTTGCAAGAAAATCGGTTTATGGGCTTAGGCTGTAGGTCGAGGTCAACACAGACAGACAGACAGACTGAGAGACAGGCAGAGTGAATTGCCGGACCCACTTTTTTCGTATTCTCTATCATCGTAATGTTATGTCTGATTGTTATTTCAAGTTCAATTTTTCTAACGAATCCTGAACTGGCCTTATGCCGGCCTTACACGACACAATATTATTGCGCAATACTCAGTATTGTGCAATAATATTGATCGTGTAAGGGCTGTATTGCACAATATTTTCGGTTTGCACAATATATTGAGTGATATTAAAAAAGTTTAATATTTTATGAAATTTTACCCAATATTTTTCGTTTCCACAACGAGCAGATACAGAAAAAGCAAAGAGACATAGAAATATTGCGCAGTAATATTGAGCCGTGTAAGGACGACCCTTTTTCGCACAATATTTTTGGACAATATTATTGCACAATAATATTGTGTCGTGTAAGGCCCGCATTATAGTACCTATATCGCAAGTAAAAAAACAAACCCATTATAAAATGTTAGTGTGTTGTTACTCTTTCCGCACTTATAGTTTCTGTGTGCAAAAAAAAAACAGTAATAACGGGCTAAAAACGCTATGTGTTATTATTGGTTGAATATTTTTCTAAACGCCGCCGCCGCCGGTAAGAAAATATAACTTCAAAAATATTATAGCACGACTAGCTAATAAAAAAAACCAAGGCCAAGTTACTGACAAGAATTTCCTCGCTAGAGAAAGTGGGGAGATCTATAATTTCCTTTCCGGTTTCTGAACCTCTAGTTTGAATGCACTTTTCTTGACAAGTCGTATACACCTGGAGGTTTGTTTTCAATTCCTCCCAAAAGTCAGTATACCTACCTCAAGTAACCCGTATAAACTTAGCATGACAGCTTTTGAAAAGGTAATTTTTTTTGGCTCAGTAATTGCCGTAGAATTGCCGCATTTATGCCGTGAAGTCAAAAAAATTGCCGCGTTCTTAGTTTGGTCAGAATTTGATCGGAAGTGTTTGTCATGCTAACTTTATATAAAGTTAGCATGACACTTTTTAATTTTTGGTCAAATAAAATTTTTTTTTCGCTCATTAATTGCCGAATAATTGCCGTATTTATGCCGTGAAATCAAAAAAAAAATTGGGCTCTTTGTTTTTTCAGAAAAAAATAAAAACTTTTTTTTAAACCCAAATTCCATATAAAGTTAGCATGACACACCCTGTATTTCGTTAATCACTGGTCAATATCAAATTTTTTTTGGCTCATTAATTGCCGCATTCGGTTTATATGTAAACTGTAAAACCAAAAAAATTGCCGCGCTTTTGGTTAAAAAGAAAAAAAAAAAAACATTTTGTGACGTCATTCCATATAAAGTTAGCATGACACACCCTGTATTTCGTTAATCACTGGTCAATACCAATTTTTTTTTGGCTCATTAATTGCCGCATTGGGTTTATATGTGAAATGCAAACTCAAAAAAATTGCCGGGCTTTTGGTTAAAAATAAAAAAAAAATTTTAGTTTTGACAGGTGATTTTCGAAATACTGGATATGTCATGCTAACTTTATATGGAATGACGTCACAAAATGTTTTTTTTTTTTTCTTTTTAACCAAAAGCGCGGCAATTTTTTTGGTTTTACAGTTTACATATAAACCGAATGCGGCAATTAATGAGCCAAAAAAAATTTGATATTGACCAGTGATTAACGAAATACAGGGTGTGTCATGCTAACTTTATATGGAATTTGGGTTTAAAAAAAAGTTTTTATTTTTTTCTGAAAAAACAAAGAGCCCAATTTTTTTTTTGATTTCACGGCATAAATACGGCAATTATTCGGCAATTAATGAGCGAAAAAAAAATTTTATTTGACCAAAAATTAAAAAGTGTCATGCTAACTTTATATAAAGTTAGCATGACAAACACTTCCGATCAAATTCTGACCAAACTAAGAACGCGGCAATTTTTTTGACTTCACGGCATAAATGCGGCAATTATACGGCAATTACTGAGCCAAAAAAAATTACCTTTTCAAAAGTTGTCATGCTAAGTTTACCCGGGTAAGTAACCTGAAGTAAGCGTAGGCTGGGAATAGAACCCAGACCTTCCTCCGGCGTGATAGGCCATCGTCAATGGCGGATCCAGGGGGGGGGGGGGCGGTGCACAGGGGCAAGTGATCAAGATCAAGGAAACAAAAGAAGTGCTACACCTCCATTTTCGTTGCTCCAATCTTTAGTGTCGTCGGAGTTTCTCATAAGCTTGGTAATCCTCTCTGATATTTTTGGAATCACGCTGCCCTTATCCCGATCATTAAAAGCCATTGAAATCTATATACTTTCCGCAGTTCAGCTTACGACCACAGCAAGTGTGCAGAGGCCACTAGAAACTAGCACGGACACATTCAAAAAAACTTTTCAATCAGGCTGAGGCCATCGCATATGAAATTGGTGTAGTAATCACGGTCCGCAGAATCACCAGCCGTTAAACAAATCTGCCGAACATTCAGACTCAGTCAGTTAAAAAATATTACCGACTTTCAGTATATATTCCATTTCTGGATTATATGTTAATTGAAATGTCATCCAGGTTCCCTAGCGCTTCCATGCAATGAATCGGGCAGTTGCAAAAGTTGATGTCCCATAACTTTAGCGAAAAAAGTGTAGCGGATGTTTTGCAACAAATTTTAAGAAAATCATTTATCTTGTTTTGAATCCATCCATTCAAAATTGGCTTGTAGAACCATAAATTCGACTTCAATAAAAATCTGACTTGTTATCAACAACAAGAGAGAACGACCTTATGATGAACTTAATTTTTAAACTCCGATTAGCTATATTTATCGAATAAATTGCTGAATAAACGAGATTGCTTTATCAACAATGGCTGTGATACAGGTCAATTCTGAGGCCGCACAATCGCTACATTGTTTATGAAATTTCCCATCACACCTTCAAGAAAAAGGCAGTAGATTTTTACGGTTCCCTAGTATATTCTAGAAGTTAAAGAAGCTCAGTTGTGCTAAAATGAAAGCAAGATTGTGCTGTGAAGTATTGCTTACATCTATTGTCTTCGGGGTAAGACTTTAATTTCGATAATTTTTAGTTAAAAAACTAAAGTACCTACATAATCAAACTTCAAAATTTATTTTGTTTTGAAATCAAATTCAGATCTGCTGTGGAATTCCATTAAATCCTAATGACGTAGAAGCTAGAAAATTTGTAGAAGATGCTTCCAAGTCACTCTATGCCTTCCATGATAAACTGGCTGAAGATTCATTGTCATTGGAAACTGAAAAATTGTCGAGTGTTTTGAGTGCAATCGATACAATTTTAACCAGAACTGAGGCAATGATTGAAATTGTTCGAAATGCATCGCTGTTTGATCAAACCAAATACAAAGACGAAGAACTAAATTATGCTTTAAGAAAATTGAAAAATATGGCCGATGTAGCTATTTTGGGAGGAGAAAGAATCTTCACCACACTAGCAGCAAAGAGTAATTTGGAAGATCTAGCTTCTAACACAGATATTGAAGGATATAAAAATGATAGCGTTAAGTTGGCATACTTTCCGGATGTTCAGCAAGTTTTTTCTACGAGCAATGATCAAGAAGAAATGAAGTACTATTGGAAGGCTTGGAGGACGAAGAATGATAAATTGGCAATGAATAATTTCTTGGTTTTGGTCAATGCAATAAAGGACGCTGCAAATTTAACCGGTGAGTTATAATACATTAAAATTTTGGTGTAGGTAATTATAACATTCCTCTATTAATTTGCATCTCTTTGCAGGAATATCTGCTTACGAATTCTGGATGAAGGATTTCGATATGACTCAAATGGATGTAGTCATGGATCAGATTACGCCTGTTTACCAACAGCTACATGCCTTCATTCGGCATCAATTGCGTACAAAATACGGAGATGCTGTTGTTGATAACAAAGGTCTAATACCCGATCATCTCTTCCAAAAAGTATTGGCACAAGCTTGGATGAACGGCAGTGTAATTGATGACTTCTTCCCACACAAAGAACTTCCACCGTACGATGAAATTCTGATAAAAAAGAATTTTGACACATTGAAGCTCTTCAAAACGGCTGATAGTTTCTATGAATCCATGGGATTTGAACCTATTCCTGAGAACTATTGGGGCACCCATCTCAAAATGAAATCAAACGAAGACAAAGGTGATTGCAGGGCCAATATTTTAGCAATAACTCCAAATGTATTCATGCAGTATTGTCACAAGATGGATTTTAGAACCTTTATGCAAGCACATGGCTACATGGCTCAAATTCATATGGCCATGGAAAAAGCTCATCTTCCTGTTTATTACTCGGATTCATACAATTTAGAGTATGCTGTAGGTAAAGCAGTTATTTTATCAGCTTCTACTCCAAAATATTTGAACAAAGTAGGATTAATACCTTCACCGGAATTTACCGAAAAAGTTTTCATGAATCGACTTTTGCGACAAGTAGGTTAATTTCTGGTAATTTTTGAAAAGGTTTAAATATTCGTGATTTATTTTAGGCTATTCATTCCATGCTAAATATCCCTGTGTACTACGTTCATACGAAAGTAATGGCTGACCTGCTTGCGGGGAAATTTAAAATGACAGAACTGAATAAACAATATTGGAAACTTATGGACAAATATGTTGGTGTTGAGCCACCAAGTAATCGTGGCTCTAATACTTTTGATTTTCCTTTCAATTTTTACTTAGAATTGAATGAAAACGAGCAGGCTAGGTAATTTAATTTAAGGGCTTCAAATAATGCATTTCCACGACTTATTTTTATACGAACTGTTTCCAGGAAATTCATGTCGGAAATCTTGAGTTATAAATTCTACATGACATTGTGTTCTATTACTGACCAATATCCCAAAGGACTTCTGCAGAATTGTGATTTTTCCGGAAGTAAAGTTGCTGGTGATGCAATAAAGTAAGTTCAAAAAAAATCCATAAAAGTTTAGGTACTGTTTAACACTGATTTTAATTATTCTATGAAGGAAAATGATAAAACTTGGTTCATCAAAGCCTTTGCGTGAGGTGTTGTCAGCTTTGTTGCCTGAAGATCCAAAATTAAATGCCGAACACCTTTTGGAATACTTCTCCCCAGCTTTCAATTGGTTAGGTGTGATCAATCAGCAGATAAAGGTGAACGTTGGCTGGACGCATTCTAGTAAAAGTAAGATATTTATCAAACGAAGATAAATGAGCCAATTAAATTTATTTGTTTTGTTATTTTAGAAATTGAAAGCATTAAACTGCCTGAAGAAGATGGTTAGTTTATAAGATTTACTTATAGGAATATAAAATCTGAAAATGATTATAATAAAAACCATTTGTGTACGAAAAAAAGCATTTCATTAATAACTTTTGCTAAAAAACAAATTTTTATTTGTGGTATAAAAGTGCAATCTTTATTATATTCTTCTCAAAATACCATTATTATTATTTATATTTCTGTTGTATTTTTTTAAAGCAAAAAAACTGCGAAAAAAAATACAAAATTGCTGAAAAATGGGGTCTCAAATGTCTCAAGAATCAATAAAAATAACAGTCCTGATGAATTTTCTTCTGCGCATAAGGCCAAGTTCAACTGACTACTAAAAATTATTCAAATACCTACATCAACAAAAAATTGCCTAAATTTAGTCTTTACTTAATTTAGTATTGAACACTCGCGTAACGTCATTTTTCGAACATCTTGAATTTCCGATATTCTAAAAAAAAAAAAAAAGAAAATCTATTCAATTTACGTATTTTCCCACACAGAGGATTCGCATTGTTTTCAATGTGTTGACTAATTATCTCAACAGTACAAATAAAATGCACGACTGGGTCACACGTACTTGCTCTTGAAGATAAAGTAACTATTTATGATAAGCCCTTTTAATTTAAAATTTGTAAATGCAGTTTTAGAAAAAAACAATTAAAAAAGCATAAAATTCGATTTTCAAATGACTTAAACAGATTCTTAAATGAATTTAACCTCAAAACAAAGTATACCATTTGATTTCTTCTATAATGATACATTTAAAAAAAAAAAATTGAAAATCGTTAGAGCCGTTTTTTAAAAAAACTATTTTTTCCATATAAAATTTAGCAAGGACTCTTACAAAAAAAATTGGTACGCCATTTTTAAGATATTATTTATCAACATCTAAAAACTAAGATTTGAAAAAAAATATTGAATAGTTTTCAAAAAACTGATTTTTCAAAAAAAAAAATTAAATTTTTTTTTAAATCCAAAAAAATAATTTTCGGAATTTTTCTTACTAAATATTATTACGGCAACTTGAAAGCATCCATGTTAAAAATGGTTAAAATTGATTGATTCATGAAGGAGAAAATCAGAATTAAAAAAAACGGTTCTATGGCAGGTACCGTTCATAACGGTTTTTGAAAAAAGGGTTGTCATTTAAAGATAGATCTTACCCAAAGAAATGACCATGTTTTTTTTTAATCAAAATCGTAGGCACCGTTTTTGAGAAAAATGAGATTTTATAAAACCGGTATATGACAGGTACCGTTATTTGGGGTCCAAAAAAAAAATTCTGGGGATATTCTCCAAAAAAACGCCACATACCAAGTTTAAAGTAAATCGACCCATCCGTTTAGGCTGTGGTCTCTGATACATACAGACAGACAGACAGACAGAATTGTCGGACCCACTTTTTTAGCATTCTCTATTATCGCATTGTCATGTTTGATTGTTATCTCAATTTTTTTTTTTGTACGAATGCATAGTTTGATATTTGGTATCCATATCGCAAGTAAAAAGTTCTCATGTCTGTTATATCGAATTCGATCTTTTTTACGACCTAAACTTGCTAGTACCTATATCGTAAGAAAAAAATGGATACAAAATTACTGGGAAGTGAAGAAATTTTAATATTTTGGAATACAATTGTACAAATGATTGTTTTATCTGATGGCGTTTTCAGTTTTTCAAACGATGTACAAACGACTGCAATTTCCACTTTTGCTAAATTCGAAGGTCGAGCAGCAATCTGCAAGCAAGCAAAAAAACAACGGTTTAATATCGCAATATTTTCTAAACGATTGCTCGTAGGAGAATAAATTAACATGTTTTTAGGAAATCACAATACCTACAAGTCCGATATATACTTTTTTTGATAGCTTTTTCCGTTTCAAAGTTAAATAAGAAAAACCAACACTCGCGACATTCAACTACAAAAACATGCTGTGTAGTCTTATTTAAATTGTTTTACGAATAAAATGGAACACTATGTGTTGCATAAAACACGACATAACTTTAATATGTGTTTCTTAAAAACGATCATCTGGTCACCCCATAAATTTAAAAAAAAATCTTTAATTAGGTTCCTCAAAAATATGTATTTTTATTTATTTTTTTTATGAGACATTACTGATTCATATTTCAACCACACATGAACATAATGTGAACAAAAAAAAAATATTTTTCAAAAATTTTTGGTTTAGAATAATTTGTTCTTATCAAAACTTTGAAAAACAAACAGATGTTTATGCTAAAAACAAAGTTCAATTAATTTTAAAGGTATACGTAAGGTTTAGCAATAAAGTCATATTGGTTTTAATAAATTTAAGATTTTTTTATAAATTGGTTGTATTATTTTTAGGAACAAAAACCGTTAGTAAACACCCCTATTATAGAATCCAACGAACGCTTTGCTGGGGGATTCGCACCTATTTCAGCTATATTTTCTATTGTGGAACTCGCAGGTAAGGAAGTGTGTTAGAAGAAATGGTAAGGTAGTTACTCGTAGTGGTAATATAGTTCACCTGGCAAGTGCTTTAAATGTGAATTCGAACCCTTTAAAACACGCTGATTCCCCGGGAGTAAGGTATTTCGAATTCCATAGTCATGATAACTAAAACAACCACTGGGTCTTCAATATTTGCATTTGGGAGCTTAAAAGTCAGGATTCTGTTATTCAGAATTCTTTAACCCAAACTCGAATACAATCACCAACAACATAGTACAACTTGTTTATGCACTTAACTTTGAAGTTCTAACAAGTTTTGATAATTGCAACTGTTAATCAAATGCTAAAAAAAGCGATTGCCTTATCAACGAGGGTTAACTGGGTTGACTGGGTAACTCTGAGGTCGCATAATCACTAAATTTTTAAAAAAATTTCCCATCACACCTTCTCAATAAAAGCAGAAGATGCAGTGACAGTTTTGTTATAGTCTAATATTTCTTAAACAAGCTCAGTTGTTTTAAGGAAATTGCCTTAAAATGCAAGCTAGATTGTGTTTTGTATTCTTTATTGCAGCTATTGCCTTCGGGGTAAGCTTTTAGTTTCTTTTCATGAAGGAATTTATTATTTAAAAACGTCTATTTATGAATTAATTAAATGTGATTCGTTCCAAAATCCATAGATCTGCAATGGAGCTCCATTGAATCCCAATGACGAAGAAGTTAGAAAATTTGTTGAAGATGCTTCAAAATCACTTTATGCATTCTACGATAAAGTAGCTGAAGATACACTGGGATTAGAAACTGAAGATTTGTCAAGTTTTTTCAATGCACTCGAAACAATTCTGACCAAAACTAATGCAATGCTTGATATAGTTCAAAATGCATCCGTATATGATCAAACTAAATACAAAGATGAAGAACTCAATTACATACTGAATAAATTGAAAAAGTCAGCAGATGAAGCCATTTTGGGTGGAGAACGATTTTTCACAATTTTAGTAGCAATGGGTAATTTGGAAGATCTAGCTGCTGATAAGGATATTGCGGGATATAAGAATGATAGCGTTGAGTTGGCATATTACCCGGATGTTCAGAAAATATTTGCTACTAGCAATGATCCAGAAGAAATGAAGTACTATTGGAATGCATGGAGAGAAAAGAACGACAAATGGGCCATGAGCAGTTTTCTGGTGTTGGTCGATGGTATTAAGGATGCTGCCAATTTAACCGGTGAGTTGAAAATTATATGGTTTTTCTTCTGCAACAGGAGAGAAATGGCCTGATTGTTAAATTTTGGGTGAATTGTAATGCTTTTGGAGGATTTTTCAAAATTCTTCTACGATAAAGCAGCCGAACAGTTCGAGCACATTAGCTTGTGTCTAAAACATCACTAATATTGATTTTGATGCCATAACATGTTTTGAACATTATGGTGCTGAAAGTTAACCAATTTTCTTCTTTCCGATTCTAATTTTTATTTTCATGTCCTTGCAGGAATATCCGCTTACGAATTCTGGATGAAGGATTTCAATATGACTCAAATGGATGCAGTTATGGAACAAATTGGGCCTGTTTACAAACAACTTCATGCATTCATTCGCCATCAATTAAATAAAAAATACGGAGATGGTGTTATTAATACCAATGGCCTCATTCCCGAACATCTATTCCAACAAGTATTGGCTCAGGCATGGACAAACGGAAGTGTTCTTGATGATTTTTTCCCACACAAGGAACTGCCGCCATTCGATGAAATTCTCGTTAAACAAAACTATGACACATTAAAAATCTTCAAAACAGCTGATAAATTTTATGAATCGATGGGATTTGAATCTATTCCCGAGAATAACTGGGGCAAACGGCTCAAAATGAAATCAAGCGAAGATGAAGGCGATTGTAGAGCTACAATTCTTGCACAGACTCCAAATGTCTTCATGCAGTATTGTCACAAAATGGATTTCCGAACCTTTATGCAAGCACATGGCTACATGGCTCAAATTCATATGGCTATGGAAAAACCCAATCTTCCTGCTTATTACTCAGATTCTTACGATTTGGAGTATGCTGTTGGGGAGGCAGTGATTTTGTCAGCTTCCTCGCCAACATATTTGAACAAAGTTGGATTGGTAACTTCTCCGGAATTCAGCGAACAAGTTTTCATGAATCGACTTTTACGACAGGTAGGTTTAGTTGTATTATGCTAACTTTTAAATAGGTTTAAATATTAGAAATTGATTTCAGGCTATTCATTCCATGCTTAATATTCCTGTGTACTATGTCCACACGAAAGTAATGGCCGAATTGTTTTCCGGCAAATTTGAAATGACAGAACTTAATAAGCACTATTGGGAGCTAATGGATAAATATGTTGGTGTCGGGCCTCCCGGTGATCGTGCGTCTAATACTTTTGATTTTCCCTTCAAGTTCTACTTGGAATTGAATGAAAATGAACAAGCAAGGTAACTTTAATACGATTACCAACAAGAAATTTTCAAATTTTAGTTTTGTTTCAATTCTCACAGAAAGTTCATGTCAGAGGTCTTGAGTTATCAGTTCTACATGAAATTATGTTCGATTACTGATCAATATCCCAAGGGACATCTACAGAATTGTGATTTCTCCGGAAGCACAGTTGCTGGTGATGCAATTAAGTAAGTTCATACAAGAAACTATAGGAGCTCAATGTGTACCTAATAGTTATTGTTAATCTTTTTAGGAAGATGATAAAACTTGGTTCATCAAAACCAATGCGTGAAGTGTTGTCGGCTTTGTTATCTGAAGATCCAAAAATGAATGGTGAAGGTCTTTTGGAATACTATTTCCCAGCTATCAATTGGTTAACAGTGTCAAATAAGCAGATTAAGGTGAACGTTGGCTGGACTCATTCTGATAAGAGTAAGATAATTCAAAAATAAGGAAAACTAAATTAAGTATGGTAACTTTATTTGTTTTTTTGTTTTTTTTTTTATTTCAGAAATTGAAAGTGTTAAGCTTCCGGAGCCTGAGAAAGATGATGAATCGGTTTGATTTTCTTTGGAATATAGAATGTAAAATTTGCCAATAAAAAAATAGTTTCTTACGTTAAAATATTTATTGTTAAACTGAATGCTTTTAGTAATAACAATGTCTGAGGTTGTAGGAGAAGGACCTGTTGTTGTGTTTTTGAAGTTATACTTCCTTACCGGCTATTATAAAAATATTAAACCAGTAATAACATGTAAAACACTTTAAATTAAAAGATTAGATTTAACTTTCTCGTGTTTTATTTAAAACTATAAAATATTTTCTTAATTTTTGGGTTGCACTGCAACCTTTCCTGTCTGCCGGCCCAAGTAAAAAGAGAGGGATTTCTCTTTTGTAAGTCTTGATGACAGCTGGGTAAAGTAGTAGGTGTGTTCGATGTGTCATGATGGCGAATTCTTCTCTTGGTGTTGTGGAGATGTTTGTTTGTTTTTATTGTAGCGCGTTCTTTTTTCTAGTTAAGAACTTGGTCGTTACAAACACATAGATTTCAGCCATTTCAGCCCATTATTACTGGTTTTTTCCACACAGACACTTTAAGTAAGCAAAGAGTAAACACACACTTACAGTTTATACTGGGTTTGTTTTGTATTGATTTTTCATTTTGTGTGAAACACAATAAATTTATTAAATTATAGATGTCAGCCATTGTTATTGATATTCTGACTGATTTATTTTCTACACTATAAGTGATAGAAAAAAACTAAATACACCAAAAGATAGATGGTATAATGAAAGGTTCTGATACGACGGGATTTTTCCAAATTCCATCGGCAAGTTAGGGTAAAATGGGGCAAAAGACAAACATTTTTTTGTACATCTCGAAAAGTATAAGGGTAAGAATTATGAAATAAATTTAATTGAATAGATAAATTGAAATAATGATGTATTCTAATCAAAAAAAAAAATCTAAAAATTCAACTTATTTAAAATTTAAAAATTATTTTACAATATCAAATATTTTTGTAGACATTTGAAAATTATGTATGGATACAGTTGACAATTTCTTGAAAAACTAATTTTGCACATTAAAAGATAATTAAAAAAAAACAAGTGTCTACTACGGATTTCATATAAAATGTTCCATAACAGTTTTTTTAGCTTTAAAAAATAAATACGTTTTTGAAAGTTTATGTTTAACTGATTTTAAGAGTCAGGGAATAACAAGCAAAATATTTTTTCAAAATGACTTTTAGGTTTATGTGTTGTCTACGAACGTGCCAAAAAATTAGATTTTTAAACATTTTTTTCAATGAATAACAGTAAAAACAAGATTTTTCAGTCCAAGTTTTTTGCCAGTTTCCAAAAAAAAAAATTTACAAAAAAATTTAAGATTTACACAGCCATTTGATATTGGGTAAATGCACACATTTTGACAATTTTCTGTAGTCTGTGAGCTAATATAACGGCAAAAAGAGTTTGTTGAGCATCACGAAAAATTACCTTTAATTTGATATATCTTACATAACTGTACAATGTACATGCTATGAAAGCTTCACAAACTTGAGAAGAGCTTTACCGAAATTCAACAAAATTGTCTTCTTTGGTCGTCGGACTCGACCAGCCACCAGTGGAGAACGGTACCGTTGGCTCACAAATGAATTCGTGATGGTTCGCTTATAAAATTTGTAATTTTGCTGTTTCTTGTTGGATTTTAAAGATTGAGGTGATTAAATTTACAGACCTTAGAGAGAAAAATTAAAAAAAAAAATTATTTCATTGGATATTAAAATCTGTTACTTGAGTTTTAGTTACAGGATTTTAACAAATTGAACAGATTCTATTAGATAAAATGTTGGTCTATAATCCTGCATAAAAATATTGGATACTTATTTTATTAAACATTGCCACAGAGGACGTTAAGTGAAAATATGGTTTCAATGAATGCTATAAAATTACAAAATTTATTGAATAATTTGATAATTTTGATAATATTTTTAACTCAAGTTCAAGATGTGTCTGTTCTCTTAAACAATGCCATACAAATTTTTTTGAGCTCATACAAAAAATTGTCAAGCTAGAAATTTTGAAAAAAAATAATTATCAGAATAATCGCATCTACATACTTGGAAATAGGGTAAAGTGCCACTCAGAGAAATAATATTTTTTTTTCGTTTGCGGCTGATTTTGAATTAAATGAAAATCATTTGCTGAAAAGTTAATAAATTTTCCGCAATAGTTTATCATTCGTAGCATCCGATTCGTTTGGAACTCATTTTATGAGTTGATTGCGGGAAACGAAAATGCTTCCCACGTCTAACAACCATTTCGTTTATTAGTCAATTCTATTGTTTGCAGCAAACTATTGAACAGTTTGTGAAGAGCATCTCCATTGAAAAAAAAAATTGAACCTATCATTTGGTGTAGATACAGACTTCAATTACATCACATAAATATGGACTCTACGTTTGTGGTATTCATATGCATTCTGTGCTTCACGAGAGTTATCTCGTTCTTGGCGCTATAGCAACAGCCTTTGTTCGAAATCGAGAAGACATTAGTTCAATAACCGGCATTACGTTGAACTTTTTATTTATTTATTCGTTTGCATAAATTGTTTCAGTTTGCTGCAAACGAAGTTGGAGCTGAAAGAATACTATCAAACAGAAGAAAAGTCAATTTACGCAAACTATTAGTTCTCAGTCATTCGATTATACAGTCCGTAGCCGAATAACAAGATACTCGCTTCGCAAGCGAGAGGTCATCCGTTCAATCGCAAGTATTACTCTAAACTTTGTTTTTGTTTTAATCGTTCGCAGATAGTGTTTTACCCAAAACGAACTTACCAATTTGCTGCAAACGTATCCGAAAAATCGTTTGGGTAATTTGTTCGTTTGCCACAATCGATTTTTTCTCTCAGTGATAAGCAATTTGGTTCACTATATTTGACTATGCACGCTGAAGAAGATCTTAATCATTAAGAATAAGATATTGAAAGTTTCCTCTGGATTACATTGAAACCAAATGAGGAGTCTGTAACTAATAGTAGTAAAGTACTCAGCACTCAGGTTGTATTTACTGTTCCACTAAATCCAGTCTGATGAGTTCAAAAGTCAATTTTTTATCAACTTATAACGACTTGTTGACTAAACACCGATGAATTTTTGATAATGTGAACTGATAAATCAAATGCAAAAAAAAAAGATTATTTAATCAACGAGGGCTGTGTCAGGGTACAACTAAGTTCGCACAATCACTAAATTGTTTTCAAATTTTTCCCATCAGACCATCTTAATAGTAACACAAGATTTAGTAGCTTTTTTAGTATAATCTAATCGTTGAACAAGCTTAGTAGTTTTAAGGAAATTACCTTAAAATGCAAGCAAGGATGTGTTGTGTAGTGTTCCTTGTAGCTATCGTCATCGGGGTAAGATCTTAATTTAATTTCACGAAAATATTTCAAGCATTTTCGAGAGTGTAACTAAACTCGCTAATTTTAATTCATCTTACCAATAATTTATTTCGTTTCTAAATGCAGATCTGTAATGGATCACCAATAAATCCAAACGACGAAGAAGCTAGACAATTTGTTGAAGATGCTTCAAAGACAATCTATGCCCTATACGATAAAGTTGCCGAAGAAACATTTAAATCAGACACTAAAGACTTGTCGGTTTTATTTAATGCAGTCCAAACAGTATTTAGTAAATCCGAAGCAATGCGTGATATTGTTGGAAATGCAACATTGTTTGATCAAACTAAATACAAAGATGAAGAGATCAATTACATACTTAATAAATTGAAAAGGTCAGCACATGAAGCCATCATTGGAGATGATCGTTTTTTTTACATATCAGTAGGAATGAGCCATTTGGAAAATCTAGTTATTGATAAGGATATTCCACAATATAAAAACGAAAGCGTTGAATTGGCATATTTTCCGGATGTTCAGCAAATATTTGCTACTAGCAATGATCCGGAGGAATTGAAGTACTATTGGAATACATGGAGGGCAAAGAACGACAAATGGGCTATGGCTTGTTTAATAGCTTTGATTAATGGTATTAAGGAAGCAGCCAATTTGACCGGTGAGTTCGAAGTACTGGTTGAGTTGTAATATTTCAATATTTTGTATTAGGACATTTGGGCGAGAAAAAATAGGTAAATCGATTGGGCCAGTATATTTTTGCAAAACCAGTCATTCCTACTTTTGTAGAATTTTTCATTAAGGAGCTGGTAAACCTTTCTACTGCCTTTCTAGTTGCATTTCTTCTTTATTGTTTTCTTTATTTCACTTCTAAACGGTATCTGCAAATAAAGTTATTCTGCTTTTTTTTGCCTTAAAAGTTGTTCCAGGCTACATCACGTTGAACTAGGTTAGGTAAGGTTAAAATGGCTGTTATTAAAAGCAATCTGACACACTTAGTTCTTTGTGATACCACAAACTATAGGAACAAAAAGTTGAAATTTCGTTTCATTAATTTTATGCTAACATTTCTAGACAATATTTCTAGGAGTAATTCAGTAGTACCTACCAATATACCTGTTCCAATAGTATAGGTTTTTACTATTTATCTCTTCGCAGGATTATCCGCTAGTGAATTCTGGATGCAAGATTTCAATATGACTGAAATGGATGCAGTCATGGATCAGATTGCACCTGTTTACAAACAACTACATGCCTTCATCCGCCAAAAATTGAATAAAAAATACGGCGATGATGTCATCAATACCGAAGGCCTAATACCCGAACATCTATTCCAACAAGTATTGGCTCAAGCTTGGACTAATGGTAGCGTTTTTGATGACATTTTCCCACAAAAAGACCTGCCGCCATTTGATGAAGTTCTCGTTAAAGAAAACTATGACACATTAATGCTCTTCAAAACAGCTGATAAGTTTTATGAATCCATGGGACTTGAAGCTATTCCCGAAAGCTACTGGGGAACAAACCTCAAAATGAAATCATCGGCAGATGAAGGTGATTGCAGACCTTCAATACTAGCAAAAACGCCAAACGTCTTTATGCAGTATTGCCAGAAAATGGATTTCAGAACTTTCTTGCAGGCGCATGGATACATGACTCAAATTCATATGGCCATGGAAAAACAGGATCTTCCAGCTTATTACCTGGATTCATACAATTTGGAGCATGCTGTTGGGGAGGCAGTGATCTTATCGGCTTCTTCACCAAAATATTTGAACAAAGTTGGTTTAACAACTTCTCCGGAATTTTCCGAAGAAATTTTCATGAATCAACTTTTGCGACAAGTAAGTTGAATCCATATCTTTTTATCATTTTTCATTAATTTGACGAATGTTTTTAGAGCATTCATACCATGCTTAGTATTCCTGTGTACTATGTTCATACGAAAGTAATGGCTGACTTGCTAGCAGGGAAATTTGAGTTGACAGAACTGAATAAACAATATTGGGAACTTATGGACAAATATGTTGGTGTTGGTCCACCAGGAGATCGTAACTCTGATTCTTTTGATTTTTCTTTTAAGTTTTACCTGGAACTGAATGAAAACAAACAAGCAAGGTAGTACTTCAAATAATTTCTAATCAGGGATTTTCAAAATTTGGTTGTTTTATAATGTTTTCCTAGAAAATTCATGTCAGAAGTGTTGAGTTATCAGTTCTTCGTGAAATTGTGTTCGATTACTGACCAATACCCCAAAGGACATCTGCAAAATTGTGACTTTTCCGGAAACAAAGATGCTGGTGATGCAATCAAGTAAGTTCCAATAAAAAACCCATGGAAGTTCAGTGCTAAATTTTAACTATTATTCTGTGAAGGAAAATGATCAAACTTGGTTCATCAAAGCCTAAGCGTGAAGTCTTGGCGTCACTATTACCTGAGAATCCAGAATTGAACGGTGAAAGCCTTTTGGAATACTATTTCCCAGCATTCAATTGGTTAACCGTGACCAATGATAAGGCGAAAGTGAACGTTGGATGGACCCATTCTGATAAGAGTAAGGGTATTTCAAAGTTAAAAATTTTGATTTAAATTAATTTTTTATTTGTTTTTTTTTTTAAACTAGAGATTGACAACGTTACACTCGTAATAGTACGTGATTCGTTCAATTGATAAAAAGACTGAAAGTGATAAATACAAAACTAGTTGTCGAAATGCATTTAATTATTTATTTTTTAACTTGAATGGAAACGTCAACAATTTTTTTGGTGGTGGATGGGGATCGGTATAGCTGTACTAACAAAAAAAAAGTAAAGTGATGGAAAGTTGCAGTTTCTTTCTGAACTAAATGCTGGTCTCATTAGGGAAACTCTTTTTTTTTATTCGTAAAGAAAGTATTATTTTATTTATTTTTTAAGGACCAAACGAGAATTCAACGGTAAGGGAGTCTTGTCTTGGAGCGAGTAGTAAAATAGATATAAGAAATCTGCAAAGACTTGAGCAGATGGTCCCCATCATCAACCTATCCAACTTCCATGAATGGATGTGGGATTAAATGAGGTATGCTTAAGAAATTGATTTTGATCAAATTTTTACAAAAAAGAAAATGAAAGCTCTATATTATCAAAGATTTTGTTTTGAAGTGACAAATGGAAAACTTTTAAGTATTATAAATGGTTTTCCAATAAGAGGTGTTATTTTGATATTGAAAGAAATATTGGAGATAAATGATCAGATGTTTATTTCATTATAAAGAGGAAGGTATGCCGTTAATAATGGAACACAACATCAGCCAAATGGCCGCCAAGACCACGCTTACATTACCATATCCTTTTCATGAAATTTTCCATAACCAAATCGCAAAGTGGCTGCCCTATGTCCTCGATAGCCTCACGAATTTCATCTTTGAGGTCTTGAATCGACGCTGGGCTGTTGGCGTAGACCTTATCTTTCACGTGGCCCCAAAGGAAGAAGTCGCAAGGTGTTAAATCACAAGATCTCGGTGGCCAATTGTGATCACCTCTTTGAGAGATAACACGGTCCGGAAACTTTTCCCCTAAAAGATCGATGGTTTCATTGCTTGTGTGGCACGTAGCGCCGTCTTGTTGAAAGTAAACGTTGTCCAGATCAATACCATTTAATTCAGGCCATAAAAAATCATTAATCATCTCTCGATAGCGCAATCCATTGACCGTAACTGTTGCTCCAGCCTCATTTTCGAAAAAGTAAGGTCCAATGACCCCGCGGGACCATAAACCGCACCAAACAGTCACGCGTTGAGGATGGAGAGGCTTTTCAACAAAACTCTTGGGTTTTCCGAGCCCCAGATGCAGCAGTTTTGCTTGTTGACGTAGCCTCCGAGGTGGAAATGGGCCTCATCAGTCAAGATGATTTTTCGATGAAATTCCGGTTCATTTTCATGCATTTCAAGGACCCAATCAGCAAAGACACGACGTTTTTGATGATCAGCCGGCTTGAGTTCTTGTGTTAACTGAACTTTATAAGCCTTAAGACCCAAGTCTTTATGCAAAATACGGTGTAATGACGTTTGTGGAATGCCTAATTCCAAAGAACGACGAGGAATGGACAAACCTGGGTTTTCTTCAACACTTTGGGCTACAACAGCAATATTCTCAGTTGTTCTTGAGCGACGTGCACGGGTTTTATTCTTCACATCACTAATTTGTCCCAACAGCTCGAATTTGTCCACCAATTTCTGTATTGCGGTTCGACAAGGTGTTTCACGACGACCCAAAAATGTTTTAGTTTTACGAACCGTCTCTGCCAAATTTTCACCATTTTTATAGTGAATTTTAATAATTTCAGTGCGTTGTTGAAGCGAGCGTGTATCGTTCCATTTTTATTAATAGCGTAGTTTCTACTTGTCAAATGTCAAAAATCAAGGCGGAAGGACTTGACGGTATTCCTGCAGAGCTCTTACAAGCAGCACCAACGACATCGAGTGAGCTACTGCATCCACTCATAACGAGAGACTGGAACTCTGAGTGCTTCCGGAGGAGTGGAAAAGGGGAATGATCGTCAAGCTCCCGAAGAAAGGAGATTTGATGCAGCAAAAATTATATTAGAGCGAATAAAAGAAAATCTAGAAGACACACTCGACGCCGAACAAGCAGGTTTCCCCGCTGGTTCATCCTGTGTTTACCACATTATCACCTTGCGGATCATTACTGAGCAGTGCGTCGAATATCGATCACCACTTCACTGCTGTTCATTGATTTTGAAAAAGCGTTTGATAGTGTTAACAGAGAATTTATTTGGATTGCCTTACGCAGGAGAGGCATTCCAGATAAGTTAATCGCTATTATTAAAGCAACCTACGATGGATGCAAATGTCACGTTTTACATAGAGGAAGGTTGTCGGATGAATTTAAAGTATATTGTGGAGTCAGACAGGGTTGCATGCTGTCGCCAATACTTTTCCTGTTAGTGATAAGTGATGTGCTACGTGCAGCCCTGTTAAACGGAAATAGTGGAATTCAATGGAGCCTGACATCCCAACTAAAACATCTGCACTAGGCGGACGACACGTATGCTTACTCTCTCATATTATCATGGATCTCCATCAAATGACAACAAGGGTGGAGGGAGAAGCAGAAATCGTGGGGCTGAAAATTAACACGGCAAAAACAAAAATGATCAGCCTCGGAAGTAACTCATCCGTTCAAGTCAATATTTCTAGACAACCGGTAGAGGAAGTAGAAGACTTTCAATATCTTGGGAGTTTTGTCTCTTCCAAAGGCGGAACCGAACAAGATGTAGACAGCCGTATCAAAAAAGCAAAGGCTGCTTTCGGAATGCTGTCCAAAATATGGAGAAATAACGCTATAAGCTTAAAGACCAAGCTGAGACTGTTCCGCTCCAATGTTGAATCCGTGCTTCTGTATGGGTGCAGCACTTGGAAAATCTTAACAACTGTCACAAGCAAGCTGCAATCGTTCGTGAATAGGTGTCTACGAAACATCTTAAGGATTTTTTGGCCCAACCGTATTTCCAATGAAGAACTTTATAGAAGAACGGGTCAAGAATCCATTGACAGTAGGTACTATTCGCAGACGTAAGTGGCAGTGGAATGGTCATACGCTTCGAAAAGGCAACGATTGCATTGCTGGCCAAGCGATGCAATGGAACCCACTCACACAGGCAGGTAGAGGGTCGGGTCGGTCGAGAAGCACATGGCGCAGGACAGTCGAAAGTGAATCTGCACAGCTGGGGAAGAGTTGAAGAGAACTACGTTATATTTCCAGAAACCGTACACGATGGCGCGTAGGAGTAGTGGAGGCCCTATGCCCCTTAAGGGGATCACAACGGACTTTTTAAGGTCTGAGGACCTAAGTAAGTAAGTATTGTAAAACTATTATGGCTACGTCAATTTAGACTGGAAAATTCATATATTCATTATATTTCACATTTTTTGTTGTTGTAATTTTAATCAAGTTGACATAATTTCAATAATATTAATTTATTTAATCGTTCATTGATTGGTATGAACTGACCTAAAACACCAGACTATGGACACTGACTACACAATACATATACATTTAAATATTCGGAGCTTAAATTGTTATCAGTTACAACATTGATGCATTTTATTTTAAATCTTTAATGAGTTTTGATAACGTGAACTTGTACTTGTAAGTAATAATCAAGTGCTGTAACAGATACTACTTATCAATGAGGATTGTTTGAAAAGTCACATCTGGGTTTGCACTTATCACTTAATTGAATTTATATATCCCACCATACATGGTTCTATACATAAAAGCATCAGTAAATTGTAATAGTCTTTTATTCTTACTATAGGTAGTCCAAAATTTGATCAATTTTAGTTCTTTTAAAAAGATAACCTTACAATTATTGGTCCTATTGCATAATACCCTCCAAAAACAAGATACAAATATGAAAACTAAATTTACTGTAGAAAATGAAGAAGAACCTGCGTACTGCATTTATAAGAATATTCAACCAGTAAAAATACTTTTTGTTGATTACAAAATTCAATGTTGTTATCTGACTGTTTAAAAGTCTTATAACTTTATTAAATAGACTGCCTGTTTTATTGATTATTTATTGATTTAAAAATCCTTTCCATAAAAGCAATCCTTCGGCTCATTTTCCTCCAGTATACTACTAACTATCCTAAATAGATATCAATCCATGTATTTACTATCTACCAGTTAGCTATGCACTATCAGCTAACTACTAACTAGTTAGCGACCCAATAGTTTACTATCCATTAAATAAATATCCATCAGTTAACTAATCTTCAGTTATCCTCCACTTAAACATCCGCCAGTTAACTATCCGCACAGTTTACTATCCACCAGGTTACTACATAAGTAACCTAGGTGCCAGTTAATTATCTGCCAGTTAACTGCAGATCACTGTCGAACAGTTAATCAATTACACTATCCGCCAGTCAACTTTCCATCATCATCCTTCAGCTGACTTACCACCTTATAAAAAAAAACGAAGAGAAAAAATAAATGAAAATTGTTTTTTTTTTTAATTTTAAGCGGAGTGAGTACCACCTTATAGCTATCCGCCAGGTAATTATATCCACCAACTATCCCCACTAAACTACCCACCAGTTTCTTATCGTCTGTTATCCGATAGTTAGGTAAGCCCCTGTTAACTATTCATTAGTTAAATAATCGTCAGATAGCAATCTATAAGTGATTTATCCGCTACATAGATATCTAACAGTTTACTATCCGCTAGTTAACAATCCACCAGCTAACAGATAACTAACCCTCAAAAAGCAATCTATCCAGTTAGCAGGCCAAAATCTGCAAGTTAACTATCAATTAGTTAACTCATCAGCAAAGGCAAAGGAGACCCGGATTCTCCATCGGCATACAGACCTGTGAGCATGCTAGACACAGCGGTGAAGCTCTTGGAAAAGCTATTGAAAGCATGGCTCACAGCAACAGTACAAGCGTCGGGTGATCTCTCAGAGAGGCAGTACGGTTTCCGGAAAGGACTCTCTACAATCGAAGCAATACAAGAAATAGTGCACGCCTCCCAAATCACCCAACTAGGAAATCACTACTCGAGGAAGATCACCCTGCTAGCAACGCGAAACACCTTTAATTCGGCCAGGTGGCCGAATTGCTAACAACGCGAAATGCCTTCAATTCGGCCAGATGGAGCGACATACTGGAAGCGCCCGAACGGAGATTCCACTTTCCAGTATATCTCCTGCAGAATGTGAAGGACTATCTCAGGGCTCGCGAGTTGCTTTACGAAACCAGAGAGGGCCCGCGAAGGAAGGAAGTCACATCTGGGACAGCGCAGGGATCAGTCTTAGGACCAGACCTGTGGAACATCTCCTACAACGATATTCTTCGCATGGAGATGCCTGACGACGCCTTTTTGGTTGGGTACGCGGACGACATCGCCGCGGTGATTACGGCACGAGACACCAATAACGCGCAAAGAAAGTTGAACCAGATCATGCGCGACGAGTATACTCAGGGATGAAAGAGCAAACTGAGATATTCCTTCTGACGTGGAAAAGGATTCGAAATCGACTTCCAAATTGGGGCTGAAGTAATAAGAAGCAGTGTGGTGGTGAAGTATTTGGGATTGAGACTCGACACAAAACTGACCTACTGGCAACAAATAAAGGCAGCAGCGGAAAGAGCTTTAAAAACAACCACATCACTGAGCAGGCTGATGGCAAAAGTGGGGGGACCAACAGCCAGTAAGTGAAGGTTACTGATGGCGTCAATACATTCCATCCTTCTATAAGGCAGCGAAATCTGGGCGGACGCACTAAAGCAGGAGAAGTACCGGAAACAGATGGTGGCCGTGCAAAGATGTGGAGCTCTACGAGTGGACAGCTCTTAGCTAACGGTGTCGGAACGAGCCGTTCTTGTAGTCACTAGAGTGACCTCTATCGGTCTCCTAGCGACAGGAGGGAAGTACGTCTACGACAAAAAGGCGGAAATGGGAGTGGAAGCGGTATCCGAGGAGGCTGAACAGCTGACAATACAGAAGTGGCAAGAGTGTTGGAGCTCGGAAAGCAGAGGACGATGGACGGCGGGGCTGATCAGGAATGTGCCTGACTGGAAGGACTGAAAACACGTTGAAGTTAACTATTACGTCATCCAGTTACTCACCGGACACGGATACTTCAACGCCTATCTCCACAGGATCGGTAAAACGAGCAGTTCAGCCTGCCAGTACGAGGACTGTCAGGAAGATGACGCGCAACATACCTTCTTCGCCTGCAGCAGATGGGAATCCGAAAGAGAAGAACTGGAGAGAAACATCGGCATCATCACTCCAGAGAACATCGTCGAAAAGATACAAAATTGAAACAAGGTGTGCACCTTAGCTAACCACCTTCTCAGAAGGAAGATGAATACGAAAGTGGCTCCGAGGGGGTTATCGTCAAGATGGATATTTAGCCGGTATGCCACTATAAGGTTGAAATAAGTTAACCATATCCAACCTACTAACCACCAAAAGCACTAGTATTCAGTCAACTATAACTGCCAGAAAGCTATCTAGCAGTATGCCCTAATTTTTTAATAGTAAATCTGTACATGCCTACATATAACAAATTAAACATTACCAAAAACATTATCTATCACTAATTGACATAAACTGGCTTAGTTCACAAAAATATTGATAAAAATAGGTAAATTAAATTGTTATCAACAACAAAAAAAAATTTGTTTTGATAATGTCAACTACGACCTTCTAAAAATGAAATTGCTTTATCAGCGAGAGTTTTGATAGTGCAACTGCGAGGTCGCACTATCGCCAAATTGTTTTTTTAAAACTTAACATCAAATCATTTTCATTAAAGCAGAAGATTTGGAAAGCTTCTTAGTATAGTCTAATTGCTGAACAAGATCAGTTGTCTTCGAAAGATTGTCTTAAAATGAAACATTGGCTGTGTTGTGCAGTGTTATTCCTAGGAGCTGTTTTCATCGGGGTAAAATTTTCATTTCCTTACACTTCTAGCAACATTTTTAAAAACATTAAACTTATTTTAGCTTGCCAACTAATTTAAAATATTTTAATTGAATACATTTTATTTGAAATTCAGATCTGTAATGGAGCCCCATTAAATACTAATGAAGAAGAAGCTAGAAAATTTGCTGAAGATGCTTCGCAATCACTCATCGCCTTCTACAATAAACTAGTTGTAGATTCAATTAACTTGCAAACAGAAGATTTTACCACATATCTCACTGCACTCGATACGCTTTTAAGTAAATCAGATGCAATGATTGATATTGTTCGTAATGCATCGTTATTTGATCAAACCCAATTCAAGGACAAGGAACTTAATTACATATTTAGTAATTTGAAAAAGACTGCCGATGAATCTGTATTGGGAGGAGAGAAATTTTTTGAAATATTAGCATCAATTGGAAACTTGCAAGACTTAGCGGCAGATAAAGACATTCCGGGGTACAAGAATGATAGCATAGAATTGGCATATTTTCCGGATATTCAAAAAATATTTGCTACTAGCAATGATCCAGAAGAAATGAAGTTCTATTGGAATGCATGGAGGGAAAAGAATGACAAATGGGCGATGAGTAATTTAATGGTTTTGGTGAATGGTACAAATGATGCTGCCAAATTTACTGGTGAGTTTGGTGTTTCAGTTAATTCTGCTATCTTTTTTATCAAGAATTTAGCATTGTAAAATTTGTGTTCTTCTACTTTTTTGAAGAATGCACTGAACGTGCCTCATTTTTTGTTTTAGCTGTAAATAAGTTTTTTTCTTAAAATATGAGTACAAATGCCTCCATTTTTTAAATAGTTCCCGATTCTAAGATTTTAATTGTCTCTGTTTCCTTAACCGCTTGTTTTATTTCGTTGCAGGATTGTCTTCTTACGAATTCTGGATGAAGGATTTCAATATGACTCAAATGGATGCAGTCATGGAGCAGTTAACACCTATTTACCAACAACTGCATGCCTTCATCCGCCATCAATTGAATAAAAGATACGGAGATGCTGTTATCAATAACGAAGGCCTAATACCGGATCATCTATTCCAACAAGTATTGGCTCAAGTTTGGACTAATGGCAGCATTCTTGACGACATTTTCCCACACAAAGACCTTCCACCATTCGATGAAGTTCTCGTTAAAGAAAACTTTGACACATTAAAGCTCTTTAAAACGGCTGATAAGTTCTATGAATCAATGGGACTTGAACCTATTCCTGAGAGTGACTGGGGCGAAAGGCTTAAAATGAAATCATCCGATGACGAAGATGAAGGCGATTGCAAACCCACCATTCTGGCATATACTCCAAAGGTGTTTTTGCGATTTTGCCATAAAATGGATTTCAGGACATTCCTGCAGGCACATGGCTACATGGCTCAGATTCATATGGCCTTAGAAAAACCTCATCTTCCAGCTTACTACTTTGAATCGTACGATTTGGAGTATGCTGTTGGTGAGGCAGTAATCTTATCAGCTTCATCGCCAAAATATTTGAACAAAGTTGGAATAGTCAGTTCTCCGGAATTCACTGAAGTAGTTTTCATGAATCGACTGTTGCGACAGGTACAAGCAAAAGCCATTTTCTCAAATGTTGTTATTTTGACATACGCTTTGTATTGATTAATTTCAGGCTATTCAATCCATGCTTAGTATTCCTGTGTATTACGTCCATACGAAAGTAATGGCTGACTTATTTGCTGGTAAATTTGAAATGACTGAACTGAACAAACAGTATTGGGAACTTATGGATAAATATGTTGGTGTTGGACCACCAGGTGATCGTTCGTCTAACTCTTTTGATTTTCCCTTCAAGTTCTATTTGCAATTAAGTAAAAATGAGCAAGCAAGGTATTTGAAAAGATAATTCACTACTTTATGGTCTTCAAAACATAGTTTGAGTTTATTTTTGCAGAAAATTCATGTCAGAAGTCTTGAGTTATCAATTCTACATGAAATTATGTTCGATTACTGATCAATATCCTAACGGACACCTGCAGAACTGTGACTTTTCCGGAAGCAATGTTGCTGGTGATGCAATAAAGTAAGGTCACCTTTAACGCTTCGATTTAAATATTTAATATATATCAATTTTTGTAGGAAAATGATAAAACTTGGTTCGTCTAAGCCTATGACTGAGGTTTTGGCAGCACTGTTACCTGAAGATCCAAAATTGAATGCTGAAAGTCTTTTGGAATATTATTTTCCAGCTATAAATTGGATAGCAGTGGCCAATAAGCAACTCAAAGTGAACGTTGGCTGGACTCATTCCGATAAAAGTAAGATACATAATTTATAAAATGGAAAGAAAAAAACATTTAATTGAAAAACTTTTTATTTTGTTTGTTATTCTAGAGATTGAAAGCGTTAAATTGGTTGTGGAAGAAGATTAGTTAAATTTGATTTGATTGTAATTTAAAAACTTGAATTTGAGTTAAATTAATCAATAAATCATGATTTGTCGTAAAATGCATTAAATTATTTATTTATTAAAAGATTTTTGAAGTTTATCTTAAAATTGACAATAGGTTTTACAGGAAATCAACTGTGGCGTAGGGACAATACAAATGGTGCACCAATAAAACAGGCTTATGAGCGCAGTTTCGGTAAGCAGCAACTCTCCGATAGTGAGGTGTTTATTATCGGATGCTTGCATGTGCTTTTTCGGGGAGTTCAACCATTGAACTTCACTTAATCCTAACATGGAAGAATTGGCTTCTTGTCAAAAAAAAATTTGAGGTTTTAATCGAAGCCAACATTACGATGATGGAGAAGTTCAAAAAGGTGGTTTTCGTCAGGCCGTCCGTCGGTCTGTTCGTCTGTTCGTCTGTTCGTCTGTGCGTCCATCTGCACAGAGAGCCACAGCCTAAACGGGTGGACGAATTTGCATGAAATTTGGTACAGATTACTATTTTGTGATTTCCAATGTTGTTTTTTTTTTTGTTTTTGAATAACTCGATTATAACAAACACCTCAAATACAACACTTTCGAGTTATTGTTGTTAAAAAAAATTAGGTAAATAAAAAAATATATTTTTAATAATTTTTTTATTTTTTAATATGAAAAGTTTCAAAAACTTAAAAGAATATATTTGTAATTTGAGCTACAAGAGCAATTTCGTGCGATCCAGTCGTGCATTAGATTTGGTCTTTCGAGAACTTAAAATTTGAATTTCGAGACTTAGGCTTGTGTTTTGATAACTCAGTATGACTTGTCTGTTTCAGATTATCAATAGTAGGTATCGCAAAGTGCACCTTTGCGATGATGATGCTAAATCTAAATCTGAGGTGTAGTATTTACCTTTCGTGAAAAATCCCAGTTTGTGTCTCCTTAAAGTTGTTCGTTTCACTATTTGCCATATTTCGTCTCAGAAAATTGAAAATTACTATTGCTGCTACATCTGTTACAATTACTCGCCGAAATCGCTTCCAAAAACTTCTTCCCATACCCCAATGGATACCAATATCACATAACCTTTCATTTCTATAAACTCTAGTTTAAAATTTATTTACTTCGTCCTAAAAACAGATAATAATAATCGAGAAATGAAATTCTCTGATTCATTCACAACGATTCATCGTTTGTGGATTTCACTTAAGGATAGATACGATGATTTGAAATCACTTCTCGATTTATTGAATATTTTATTCTATCATTAAATAAAAACAAAAAGAGATCCAAGAGGGAAACACACGAAAATTTCAGAAAATATAATATAATCCACAAAAAGTGGCAAAAGCAGATTGCTTCCACTTAGAAAAATTGCCTCCGATAATGATAAAATAAACAACAGAACTGTAGCCCAAAAAAACCAGAGAAACAAGTCAGGACCAAAAGAGAATTTATCTTTTCGTATAGTCGCCTCTCGTATTCTATATTCTATTACGGTTTCATATCAATGAAACTCCAAGAAGTCTTTGAGCAAAGAAAGTTCTCCCTCAAAATGTAACCAATGAAAACGGAATTTCACCAGTTAGATACCTAACCAAAAGGATTAAAATGTTTAAAAAATTACCGTTATACTTATAAGGTAGGCATTCCGTTTATAGAAACCGTTTTTAAAAACATCAAGTTTTACTAAAATTACTATACAGACTGTCTAAAGCAAAAAGTTGACGCTCAAGATAACACTTAAATGACCTGTCAACAGCAATTTCCTCAAATTTCACAGGACATAGCTAAAATCCGGAAAAATCAATCATCATCATCGGCTCGACAACCGGGGTCCGGGTCCGGTCCTAGCCTCTTTCAACAAGTCTCTCCACCTATCCCCCGGTCTCGAGCCGACTCCATCCAGTTGCGCACCCCAAGGGTTCGGGCGTCCTGGTCTACGCCATCTCTCCAGCGCAAGCATGGTCTACCACGCTGCCATCTACCATAGAATGTACCACAAAAGACTTTCCGAGCAGGTTCCTCTTCGCTCATACGAGCTAGGTGCCCCGCCCACCGGAGTCTACCGAGCTTAATTTTTGTCACTATGTCTGCTTCAAGGTCGATTGCGTACAACTCATGATTGTACCGTCTTCGGAATCGTCCTTCCTCACATATGGGGCCAACAATTCTCCGTAAGACTTTTCTCTCGAATGCGGCTAAGAGGTCACAGTGCCTTTTGCTAAGCACCCAAGTCTCAGGACTATGGTCCTGTACAGCAGCAGTTTTGAAGTTATGGTTAGATTTCTGGATTTGAATAGCTTTGACAGACTGTAGTAGGCTCTGTTGGACTTGAGAAGCCGCCCGCGTATTTCTTCGTCTATGTTGTTATCGGCTGCTACTGTTGACCCAAGGTATTTAAAGGATTGCACCACTTCAAATTCGTGCTCCGCTACCTTGATTGTTTGACCAACTGGTTCTTCTCGCATTCGACGGCACCATGTACTTTGTTTTACCTTCACTAATGTGCAGCCCCAGATTTTGTGCCGCCTGCTTGATCTGGATGAAGGAATCGTGTACAGCTTGTTCGGTTCTTCCGATGATTCGACATCATCCTCTGCGTAAGCCAGTATCTGACTGGACCTGTTGACGATGGTCCCTCTTGTTGCCGTGCCAGAGTCAAGGATTGGTTTCTCCAACGCCAGGTTGAAGAGGAGGCAGGCCAAACCATCCCCTTGTCGGAGTCCATTAAAGATGTTGATTGGTCTGGATAGCAATCCGGCTATTTTAACTTGGCTTGTTACGTTGGTCATGGTCAACATACATAGCCGAATTCTCTTATGGCTTTGTAAAGTTCTACCCTGGATATGCTATAATAGGCGGCTTTAAAGTCTATAAACAGATGATATGTTGGGATGTTAAATTCTAGAGTAAGAGTAAAAATCTGATCAGTTGTTGATTTGCCTGAAATGAAACCACACTGATAGTGTCCGATGATGGTTTTAGCGTATGGGGTTATCCGGTCTTGTAGGATAGAGGAGAGTATCTTGTAGGCGGTACTCAACAACGTGATACCTCTATAATTGCTGCACGCTCTGACATCTCCCTTCTTATGTATGAGGCATATGATACCTTTTTGCCAGTCTTCTGGCATTTGTTCATGCTCCCATAAGTGCACTATGATATCATAAATTGCTTGACGTAAGGCTGGCCCGCCTTGGTGGAATAATTCGGCAGGTATGCCATCTGCTCCCGGGGCTTTGATTTTCTTGAGCCGTCCTAAAGCCTTCTCAACGTCTTCTATGCTTGGTGGCGGTAGCATAGGGTGTTCATCTTGAAGTAGTGGAGCCTCCACTTCTGCTGTGAGCTGACCATTTAGCAATTCATTAAAGTACACTTCCCATCTTGTGGATCGGTGATCAGATTTCCCTCTCCGTCCTTGCAGTATGTGCAGCGTGGTGTGTACTGCGTCATGTTCCGGACGGATTGGTAGAACTTCCGCGCCTGCAGCGGACCTCGCTCTCGGCTGTTCTCTATTTTACAGATTAGGTTCTTCTCCCAGGCTGATTTTTTCTGTGGAAAAATCAATACTAAATTTATAAAGCACGAATCATACATATATGGCACAACTCCCTGCTGGCTTCTAAGAATTAAAAGTGTCTAACTTCAGCAGCTGTAGCCGTTGTCCTTGTCTGGATACCAGATACCTTAGCGTTAATCATTCTTTAGGTCGGTTTAATAGTTCCAAAATTCTGATTATTTCACAATAATGTCAGCATTATTGATTAATCTGCCAATTTGTTCAGAAGCTAACATGAACTATAATTTAGCCGATTTTTTTTAAAGTCTAAAGAAATATTCGTTCAAAGAAATTAATTTAACCAAAAAGAACAAACTGTCGTACTGGAGAAATTCATTTTTTTTTTCAGAAATTTCCTTCCAAATCTAAATACTGGTCGACATTGTAGCTTTTTCTTTCCACACTGAATAAAACCCAAATGGCAGAAGAACTTTTTTTCAAGTAAATTTAGTATCTTCCTTAGGCCAAGTAAGTACCTATACCTACTGATGCCACTTGGGAACTATACTATATAGCTACACTTTGCACGCGGGTGGGAAGAATCTCTCTGGGGATCAACCAACATAATCGTTTATATGACTCCTTTTTGCCATCCACACTTAATTCGATAGAATTTACGAAGATGGAAAATTCCACATCTGATATTTCGAGGGGTGACGAAGATGATGAAGGCAACGACCGTATAGTAAAGACCGACAACGATGTGACGCGACAGAGGCAGAAGTAAATTGAAGTAAGGACAAGGACCTTTCTTTCTTTACAGTTTCGGTAAAATAAAGGACAGTTTATTCGAAAGGCACACGTATAAGATCTCTGGGATAGGTATATGCATGAATTTATTCCCTCAGCTTATTACTCGCCCTTGAAACGGAGTTATAGACTGAAAATAAGATAAAAAAAAAAAAACTGATGATGTTTAACGAAAGGAGAATTGTCGGAAGGGAAGTTTTGTTAAAAGCTGTGCCACATCATAAGTGTCTTACTTATCATTTTTAGCTTGGAAGGATTTACAAATAAACAATAAAATGAATTTGATTAATGAAATTTTGTCTCATCTGTCAAATGTGTGAGAGTTGGTAAGGAGACCAATTTTCATAATGAGTTCACTGCTGCTTAGTTCGTCAAATATGAGCATATATGTACAATATAGGACATAAAATAGGTACCTGAAACTGTAAGTACCATTTTCTGAACCAGTCAAAGCTAAAGTATTGACTAGTTTAAATTCTTTCAAATACCACCATCGGTCTTTAGTGTCAATTACAAATACAAAAGTCGTAATATGTAAAACGCTTAGGTACTTTGAATCTTTATCAAGGCAATTCCAATTCCAACAGATTAGACGGTAGCGCAATAATTCTTTCGATGGAATGAACGTTAGCTTCCATAGTTCCAGTAAGGTTGAATTACTTGGTGAATACCAAGCGCTATGGGCGTCACTATTGTCGGTTTTAACTTTGAGGTAGACAGAGACTTATAGTCTAAGAGCTAGTAGCCAATTTGACTAACCTAGATAATAGTCGCAAGGCTAACATTTCGTGTTCAATTGATTTGGTTTTAGTAGAGTTTAAAAAAACGGTCTGGCAGGGTTGCTGTGAGCCGAAGGGTTGCCAGACGAGCCGAAAGTCTAAAAAAAAAAACAATTCAGCACATACATATATTAAGACATTGGCTACGGTCATTGCAAAATATTGGTATTTTTTTTTACATGAACACTTTAATGCCGGCCTTACACGACACAATATTATTGCACAATACTCAGTATTGTGCAATAATATTGATCGTGTTAGGGCTGTATTGCACAATATTTTCGCTTTGCACAATATCTTGAGTGATATTAAAAAAGTTTAATATTTTCTGAATTTTTACTCAATATTTTTCGTTTCCATAACGAGGCAGATACAGAATAAGCAAAGAGACGTAGAAATATTGCGCAGTAATATTGAGTCGTGTATGGACTACCCTTTATCGCACAATATTTTTGGACAATATTATTGCGCAAAAATATTGTGTCGTGTAAGGCGGTCATAATAATATATGAGGTTTTTCGCAGTTCAAGAGTTGCCACACTAATTTTTAAAATTAAATTTAAAATAGGTATATAACGTGAAAATAACGTACTGAACACTTTAATCAGAGTCTTATAACATATTAGGGTTGTCGTAGTACTAGGGTTGCCATCCTTTTTTTAATAAATTTTAATAAAATTTTAAATATGTACATGTAAAAGACAAAATTAACGTACTTGTATTGTTGATATTGTTGATAACGTTGTTTTCCTATCGTATACTTGTATTTTCATTGATACTAGTTAAGTACAAAAAATAAAGTCAGGTGGGGTTGCCAAGCGATAGCTCTTAAACTACGTGTGTACTTTATACATGCCCATTGCCCATGGCCACGGAGAGACGAATGCAAAGTTAAGGCCTTGTATTAAACACATTTTTGAAATGAGGTGGTTTTTGTTAAACTTAATGGTAAGAACTTTCTACAAAAAACCCGTCAGTCATATTATTTGAAAGCATACGAAATTATAAGGTAGTATACACATCCAAGCCATCATTGTGCAAAAAAACGTTAATACATTAAATTTAAAATAAAGTATGCCAACCCAAGAACTGCACCATGAATGATTATGTCAAAAATACACACCAAGTCTAAGAAATAAATCTCGACAATGTATAAAATTATACGATGAACTTTCTTACAGGTACTAATAAAATCTGCAAGCTAGTCTGGCAAGGATTCTGGCACATGGCAATCCCACCAGACTTTATTTTTGTAATTAATTAATATCAAAAAAGATATGAGTATAAGAAAGGCTAACAACCTTATCAACAAAATCAACAAAAAAATGTACGTTTATTTAGTGGTTTTTATACCTATTAAAAATGTAATTAAAAAAAATGATGGCCACCCTCGTACTACGACAATCCATTATGTAAATTATAAGGCTCTGAATAAACTGTTCATGCGGAAACCCTAATATTTCATCAATTTTTTGTTAAACTGTTCAAATTCATGTAAAAAAATACCAAGATTGAGCAATAAATGTATAGCCAATGTCTTAAAATATGTGCTGGATTTCATTTTTGTTTTTTAATTTTAGGCTCGTCTGGTAACCCTTCGGTTACCCACCGCAACCCTCCCAGACCATATTTTTTAAACTTAACTTGTACCTAAGCTGTTGTATAAAAAATTTCAGCTCTGGAAAAAAAGAAGGTTATTTTTGACAATTTTTTCGCATTTTTAAAAATCGATTGGCAATCCTGAGCACATGGCAACCCTGCCAGACATGGGGTTTTGTTCATAACTAATACCAAATCAACTGTTAACAAAATGTCAGCCTTGCGACTAGTAGGTTAGTTAAAAGTGGGTACTGGGCTCTCCGACTATTTGTTTACTTGGTTTCTTTTATTACATCGCAGAACGACATTAGTGTAGAAATCAAACTAAGTTTGTTTGAGCAAAACCAATGGCAACATAAAACAAGCAAAAACAACCACATCAGCCAGTTTTGAGTGAACCTCAGTGTCCGAACATAATGCTCCTAAAGTAAATTATACATCAAAAATTTCAACTTCCAAAAGAGACTGCATTCAATTAAACCTGAACCTGATGGCTTCATCTTCAAACCGATCAACAGATACGAAAGAAAACACCAATACCAATATTATCATCAAGCTAAAAGGGCTTTGAAGGAAACTTCACATCCAACCTACCATCTACTCAGCAATTTCTAGAACAAAAAATCAAAGAAGCGAGACATTGGCAGAAATCTAAAAACAACTGTTCACGCTGGAGGAATTAGCAAAAAACATCAGTAACTCAAAAGCTTGGCCGTAAGGAATCTCTAACTTCGACTGACGTGATCAACAAAAACGGCCGGCTGTCAAGTAGAACTGTGTAACACGTAAGAGCTTCAATTTTTGTTGGAAATGAGTTGACTTAACCCTCTTATTGGTAAATTCTCAAATCTACCCTTTTGGCTGTAATGCCAGATTTAGTCACTGAATTTAAGAACATTTATTTAATGAATCATCCAGTTAATTCCTTTTTTAATTTTATTTTGAAACATCCTCAAAACATTATCCAACATTCCAAAATTTACCAACACCAACACCAGAACACTTGACTAAAAAAAAAAAAAAACATTAAATTGTCATCGAAAATGAGTTAATTAAGTGAAAAATCCGGCATCGTGATCCAAATTAGTTGAACATAAAAAAGGACAAGCCTTTGCAACAACATGTCACCTCACCTATGTCCTGCAACGATACCACTGACTGTGCTAAGGAGGCTCTAAATGAGGACAAATTGTTACTAGCATTCGATATTTGGCGCGATGATGACGACATTTAAGACATCGAACATTGTGTGTGGGCAGAGTTGTCGTACGCCTCATCGTCACCAAACAGTCCTTCTCCTGTGCGAACGATGCAACATGAAACTTAGCAATCGCAAATCGGAAGACATCAGCGACACTCATATAACATCATCGCGCCCACCTTCCACCAAAGGTGCACCATACATATACTCAACTTGGTGCTGTGATGCTGTGCTCCAGGAAAGGAATCGAAGAATGTTTCATGCTTGATTAAACAAAAAAAAAAAAAAAAAACAAGTTAAAACAGAAAAAAAGTTTTCTGACTCCTTGCCTACAGGTGCATGAAACAGTGCAGCGGTCAGCCCAGTGCAAAGCGCTAAACTGACGAAATTTGCCGCCACTGGACTGTTGCTTGGGCTGTGTTTATGTTAGATTCGCGTATCTGCCCGCTTATCGCATGGAGTGCTAATTGATGGTTTCTGGAACGGAAATAAAGGAGACTCTTGAATGAATGAGTCTATATATGTGTACTGTATACATGATGCCCTTCGGAAATTTTAGTTTTGAACTTGACCCTCTGCTTTCGGAGACATTGCACATTTTTAATGAATGGGTAAAATACTTGTTTGTTGGTTTTGACTTCAATGAGATGTACTACTTATAAAAGGCAAGTATTGTGTTCATAAAAATAATGATATTTTGATTAGTTCAGGTTGGTAACCCTTAAGATTTAAATATTTGAACGGATGAATAGAACCGTTACCGTTACCAGTCATTCCACATTCATTACCGGAGTGAAGTTGGTGACACCCAGCGAACCGCCACTTTTGAGGAATAAAGGAGTAAGGACCAGCGATACCACTTTGCTACAATTGTAGTAGATTTGCTACAATTTTTCAAAAATTTAAAAATCTACTCCCTACTACACACCATCATCAAAATATCGAAATCTACTACATTTTAAAAATCCCTCTTTAAACCTATTAAAATTTTGTAAAAAAAAGGCCAAAATCTACTACTTTCTTCTCTATTTTACTCTGCATACTGTATTTCAAGTAAATTTGAACACCTTAATCTTAAAAATACGACAGAAATAGAAAAAGAGTTATGAATTTTTTAACGAACCACCTCAAACCGTTTTTGAGATTGCGGTACCTTAATCCACTGGTCCCTGTTCGAGTTTCGACGACCAGATACCTAACAGATATTCTTGCTAGGTTTTGATAAAACTGAATTTAAAATTGTGTAATTTTTAAAGCATGCATGTGTGATATATCAAATTAAAGGTAATTTTACTGTAATAGGGTAAGTTGGGGCATAATGGTGCACCTAATTTCAATCTTCAATAACTTAACTACGGACAACATTTTTTACTTCAGTCAGCAATACATATTTATTAAATTTTTTAAACACAAAACATACAAAAATTAAATAAGAATAACAATTCAATATTTAAAAATAATTTATTTTAAAATATGTAGCTTCAAGAAAACCTGTGGGCAATATGTCGCACAGCTTTTCATTTTCATTCAGAACTTTCACATTCATCACAAATGTTTATAAATGAAGCACAGGAGTCTTGAAACAACTTATCCCAAAGGACACTTTGAATCCATTCGCCATAATTTGTTGTTGTCGTGTAGTTTTTAAAATTACAGGGACAATTTTTTCTAGACAAGTTGCAAGAGAAAAATTGATAAGGGCATTATGACGCAGTAGCGCCATAATGCCTTTATCAAGTAAGCATGTGGGAAATCGCGCCATAATGTCCACACGGCATCTGCGCCATATTACACAATGATCACAAAAAATTAAAAAGAAACAAAATTCTCATTTCTTCTAAAATACTTCGCGTTACACAGAAAACCAAAATAGTACCTACCTTCCCTGCACTCTCAAGTTCACACCAAATTCGCTGTATTCGAAAAAATTCGAAAACAATGTGAATTATAGTAGCATCCAGAATCTGAAAAATTTTGTTGTTTCCTTTTTTTTTTTCTTCACAAAACTAGTGGTATCGACAATCATTACTGACGAAGTGTTCGGCGAAGACAGAACTTTTTGCAATGTTTTAATTTCTATACAAGTACTGGAAGTCTGTTATTTTTGAGGTGCGCCATAATGCCCAAATGCGCCATAATGCGCTATAATTGTTTAATTATTTTAAAGTCATTTAAATGTTATATTTTTTCCTTTAAGTATTAACCTAATAAAAACCACTCAAGTTAATTTTCCAAAACGTATGTTGTTTTCAAAACTCAAAAACACCGTTTACAAAAAAAATCATTTTTTTTTTCATTATCTATCGATTAGTATAAATAATTTTTTATTATAACCAAAATTACATCATTTTGAAAGGCCTAAGAAAAAAATTGATTTTCGAAAAAAATCATATCACAAAAATTTAATTTTTAATTTTTTTTGCAAAGCAACTTTTCTTCAATTTCATTATTCTATACCCCAAGTGGCAACACTTTGTTACTGAAAAGTCTTAGTGACTCTTTTGTGAAAAAGTGAGGGTCTCATTAAGGTGACGTACAAGCCGATAAAACATCTTTTTAACTAAAAAAGCGCAAAAACGACCTAGTTTTCGAACTAAATTCTTGTTACTAAGAAGTAACATACCCAACTTCACAGTAACTGATCAAAGAGTAACAATTTAGTTTTTCGTGACCTAATTGTAACTGGAATTAAGTTCCAATATAGTTTTGAAAGAAACATGCTTCTGTTTTAGTCTCAAAAAAACTTTTTCGTAATTAAAATGAAATAAAATATTTAGAAAAACTTAATTTTGATATCAACCAAAGTTTGTTTATGTATGCCCTTAAAAAAATATTATTAAAGTAGCTTTGATACTATTACATAAATCTCATTATCCATTTTCAGCATTTACAATGTGGAAATTCAAAAACGCTTCCAGGTTTATCATGAAATATGACTTTCTACCCTTTATTATTTCTGTCGAAAAACATGGATGACGATAGTTTTTCTCCAAATAAAACCCCAGTAACCCCTATGGAAAAAAATGGAACAAAGACAATAACAACGCCAACGCTTGCGCCGGAAAGTGTCTCAAGAGTGTTTTTTGCTTGCGTTCCCTTACTTTTTGTGATATAAAAATAAAATAGACTTATTCTTTGTTTTTTTGGGATAGCCCGCTATTTCGGTAGCTGTCACTTTTGAAGCTGTCATTTTTTGACATTTGACAAGTAGAAACTACGCTATTAATAAAAATGGAACGATACACGCTTCAACAACGCATTGAAATTATTAAAATTCACTATAAAAATGGTGAAAATTTGGCAGAGACGGTTCGTAAAACTAAAACATTTTTGGGTCGTCGTGAAGCACCTTGTCGGACCGCAATACAGAAATTGGTGGAAAAATTCGAGCTGTTGGGACAAGTTAGTGATGTGAAGAATAAAACCCGTGCACGTCGCTCAAGAACAACTGAGAATATTGCTGTTGTAGCCCAAAGTGTTGAAGAAAACCCAGGTTTGTCCATTCCTCGTCGTTCTTTGGAATTAGCCATTCCACAAACGTCATTACACCGAATTTTGCATAAAGACTTGGGTCTTAAGGCTTATAAAGTTCAGTTACCACAAGAACTCAAGCCGGCTGATCATCAACAACGTCGTGTCTTTGCTGATTGGGTCCTTGAAATGCATGAAAATGAACCGGAATTTCATCGAAAAATCATCTTGACTGATGAGGCCCATTTCCACCCCAGAGGCTACGTCAACAAGCAAAACTGTCGCATCTGGGGCTCGGAAAACCCAAGAGTGTTTGTTGAAAAGCCTATCCATCCTCAACGCGTGACTGTTTGGTGCGGTTTATGGTCCCGCGGGGTCATTGGACCTTACTTTTTCGAAAATGAGGCTGGAGCAACAGTTACGGTCAATGGATTGCGCTATCGAGAGATGATTAATGATTTTTTATGGCCTGAATTGGATGGTATTGATCTGGACAACGTTTACTTTCAACAAGACGGCGCTACGTGCCACACAAGCAATGAAACCATCGATCTTTTACGGGAAAAGTTTCCGGACCGTGTTATCTCTCGAAGAGGTGATCACAATTGGTCACCGAGATCTTGTGATTTAACACCTTGCGACTTCTTCCTTTGGGGCCACGTAAAAGATAAGGTCTACGCCAACAGCCCAGCGTCGATTCAAGACCTCAAAGATGAAATTCGTGAGGCTATCGAGGACATAGGGCAGCCACTTTGCGATTTGGTTATGGAAAATTTCATGAAAAGGATATGGTCCTGTAAGCGTGGTCTTGGCGGCCATTTGGCTGATGTTGTGTTCCATTATTAACGGCATACCTTCTTTATAATGAAATAAACATCCGATCATTTATCTCCAAAAACGCCATTTTTCTTTGAATATCAAAATAACACCTCTTATTGGAAAACCCTTTATTATGTAACAAGAATGTAACTGAGATAATTTCAGTTTTTCAGGAAAAGTACCTACAACAACTTCCCAGAAACTTATAAGTAACCCAGTTGTTTCAGAGAAAACCTCAAAGTAACGCGGTTGTAAAAATGTTGTCCCTTTTTGTTTGGTTACAAAATTCAAATGTGTGCCACTCGGGATATTTTACTATTCGAGATGTGCAAAAACTTTTTTTTTGACATTTCCCCACTTTACCCTAATTTACCAGTGGAATTTCAAAAAAAAAGTGTCTGTACTCATGTACGCTGTCCCAGAAGTTATATTTCCTAATCACGTTACCACATAATATCATTATTAATTTTTGTATAGTTTTTTTTTAGATAGGTATGTAAAATTATAAAAAAAAATTTAAAAAAAATGTATTTTGTATGCATTCATTGAAAACATAGTTTCACTAAATGACCTCTGTGGCAATGTTTTTAAAAACAATTGTCTATTATTTGTATTGTATGCATAACTATATAAACAAATGACAGTATATGTTGTAGTCTAATGTTTCAGCTAAATTTAGGCACTTCAACATTTAAAATTCGACAACAAAGAAAAAAGGTAAACATTTTATAAGCGAACTATCTCAAATCCATTTGTAAGCCATATGTACCGTTCTCCACTGGTGGCTGTTCGAATTCAATCGACCAAAGCAGAAATTTTTGCTATTGATGAAACTCAATTCAATTCATGGTAAACAAAAAATATTAATCATTTCAATTAATTTAATTAATTACCAAAATTACTTTCTTAATTGTAACACTTATACTTTTCGAGTTGTACACAAATTTTTACCCCACATTACCTTAACAATCCGATGGAATTTCAAAAAATCCCGTTTAATCGTTATATCACCTATCTTTTGGTGCATTTAGTGTTTTTTCTATCACTTATAGTGTAGGAAATGAATCAGTCAGATTTATCAATAACAATGGCTGATTCTGTAAGATTTGTTAATTCATTCATTTCACAACCTCGGTAAAGAAGTATTACTTCAAAAAAAGAAACAACTATATGCGACACGTTCGGATGTTTTAACTTTTAATAAAGCTCCACATAGGATTTCTTGATAAAATCTATACTTTTTGGAGTAAAGGATTCTATTGCAGAGCCCTTTTGCCTTGCCATAATAAATTGTGACTTGTTTGTCACGGATTTTCCACATTATGACCCTTTACACATTGTTCCACGTGCCGCATTCGTCGGCTAGCATAAAAGTTGTATATCAAAAGATGAACCTGTATCGGTGGAAGAGCGTACCCTCGGGAATTGTGAACAGGGGGCTAGAGGGAAAGTCTGCTAGAAGGTATCAGACGCATTACCAATGATCGATGAAGTAAGTATAAAATTTACGACGTGAAACTGTTGCTGTTTTTTGTATTCGTTGGGTTTTTTTTTTGTGCAGTGTTTGACTTTCCTTTAGAAACATACAAGCAAGTATATACAAACCAGGGGTGCACCAGCAACTGCATCAACTAAACTATACACCCATACCATGGGTAACTTTGCAAAAGCGAAACGAAACGTAGGTATTCTACATCAGAGACAAAAAAAAATTACAAAACACAAAAAAAAAAAAAAAAAGTCGCGCATTCCTTTGGAACGAGCAAAAGGAACAAGGGCACTTCCCGTTCCTGCAGTTTAGACCAAACGGAAATATATGACTTAATTTAATGTCTCGTGTGTTTGGTACGGCACTTAGGTTGACTATTGTTGTTGTTTTTATTGGTCTTTTCGTGGTCTGGTGCTTGCTTGCTTGCTTGCTTGCTGGGCTGTCTTGTCGCCCGCCTGCCTGTTCAATTCTACACACACAATCGCTGAGCGCGCGTGCATGAATAAAAACAATCAGTCAATTTGATCAGTGGAGTCAATAAATATAATTCCATCGATCGATGGAGTCCTCAACAAGAATTATAAGGGAGAAAAAAAAATAACAAGCAAAACAAAAAAAAACACGTTTAACTTTAAATTGTGTCGTTCAATGGGACATGTTTATTCGGGTAATGGCGTAAGGATACATTTATGTGTTTTCTTAGGACCACTAGATATGATTAACACTAAAACAGAAATGCTGACTTGAGAGAATTGAACACGGATGCAGTGTAGGGGTTTCTCCCTTATAGACGAGTTATTTAAGAGTAGAATCAACTTTTTTTCAGTTTTTGAAAAAGTTTCCAAAAACTGAATAAGGTTGATTCTCTACAACTTTGTTAATTGAGAAAAAAAAGAGTAATGTTTATTGGAGGAGTCTTTTTCTTGATTTGAGATTATCAAAATCATTGATCGCATCTTTAAAATCGATGCCTTTGAGGATGTCGCTTTTGATTGACATCAGCGACAAACTTGTCAATCTTTCTTGAATCATTGTAGTTCTGAGTTCATTTTTTTTCATTATTTTGAATTTAGAGAATGAAAGTTCCCTTCTGGAATTGGTCACCATCATACTTAAGCAAATTCTTAGTGCAATTTCACCAAGTGGAAATTTATCTTCAATTTAAATTATTTTCCAAAAATTAATAAGTTCTAGAATATTGTCAGTTTTTTTTTTATTTTCTAGTGGACTAATTTTCAAGTATTCTTTTAAATTAAGGCATTCAGCATCTAAGTAGTTCATCTCCGTTCACATCTTCAGTGTAAAATTTAGCAAAAGATATGCAGTTTGCTTTTAAGTCTTCTGAATTCAGATTTTTTAATCGAAAAAAAAGCCAAAACGTTGGCCAATTTATATTTATATACAATAGTGCATTTACCATTCCACAGAGGACTTTGTTCTGGAATTTTTGGATGATTTCGGTATTTGTTTTCTTTGTACAGCCCCATAATTGGATTCCATAGGTCAATACAGGCTTTAGTACATTTAGGTGCGGAGAAGGTTGTACCGAAGGGTTTTTTTTTTGAAGTTCAAACCAAAAAAAAAAAGACTCAGGTACCTAAAAAGATTTCTGGTAAAACTAAGTTCAAATTCATTTACACAGGCTAGCTGTTCTTTTATCAAAAATATATTTACAAGTCCAACTTTACCTAGCATGGTGAGTATTGGAATACCAATCACTAGATCTGAAGCGTTCCAAATGATTGTTGTCTCTAAGCAGACTTTTAGTTATACACTCTAGAAGATTAGGGGTCTTCTCAAACTATGTTTGCAGAAGCTCTAAGTATAGACAAAGAGGAAGAGGTAACAATCCCGCACCTTCTCTGCTCATGTCCAGCTCTTTCCCAACGACGCACGGTTGTCCAAAATGACTTATCTCGTTGCAAAAATCATAACTTTTGAACGGATTGAGTTAGCGGTACCATTTTTTTTTTAATTTGAAGGAAATTTCTAGGGCTGTTATACCAATGAATTTCAATAAAATTATTTCACAGGGTGTTTCGGAATCATCCGCCGAAAACAGATTTTCTTAAAAAAAAAAGTTTAAATTAAAATAAGTATGCCATTTTGTAGAAATCCCTAATCCACATCTAAAAACAAAATTTCAAAAAAATACAATGTCCCGTTTTCGAAAATTTTATTTTTCAAAAAAAAATTTCAAATTTTTTTTAAAAATCCAAAATTTATTTTTTTTGAAATTTTATTTTTGGCTTATATTTGAGTTATATAAGTGCTTCTTCACAAAAAGTTTCGTTGAAATCGAACAAGCCATTTCGGAGAATATCGGATTTGAAAAAAAACGGTTCTATGGCAGGTACCGTTAATAATCCATTCGTGTCCATGCATTAAGCCGAATAGGGTATGTGTACCAACCAATTGTTGACCCAAAATAAAAGTATTTAGCTGCGCATGCTTGCGCACTGCCGAGATTTTGTACTTTGAAAAAATAAAGGCTTGAGAAAACGCTTACTTTGGCATACCTTGACCCACGTAAACGCTTAGTTCTCTGTTAATAGTAATGCTAGCAACGATTTTAAGGTTTTAATTTTTAGAAGAAATATTATCCATTGTAACTGCGTTTACAATTTTTTTTTATCTTTTTTTATTGGTCAGATATTTTTTGATATTTTTTTTTTCTTGTCCGTGATAATTTTTGACTTTGATGTCAGTTTTTTTTTCGAAAAATGCGTCGTAAACATAACGTTTTCTTACTTTATTCTTATAATGATAGTAATAATGAATAAAAAAAGTCATTCATAAGGTTGTCGAAAAACCCACACATTGTATGATACTTGTAAAAACCAGCAACGGATGAAATTTTAATTTTTAATTTAAAAGGCTAAGAATAAAAAAAAATATTATTTTGGATTTTATTACGAATATAAATTGTTATAGGTTTTGCAAAATTTTTTACCATATCTACCAGTTTTTATAATCTGCTACTTTCATTTTCCTATTTAAGTAGATTCCTGCTATTACTAAGCCAAAAGGATTACCTTTTATAAATCTTAAACTAGGTAAACACGAGTTAACTTGCCAAAAGTAAGAGATTAATTTCTTTATTACCTACTAATTATATTAAAGGTTGAAGGATATGTTTAATTATAGATCCTTATTTTATGGTCCAATAAAACAGGTAGAGAGAAATATTAAGTTTTTTCACTAACCCAATAAAAGAGCTATTAAGTAATGTATTTTGGGTAGCTTAAATTTTACATGTAAAATAATCCTTGTGCGACGCCTAATTAGAGGAACTTCCTTACTGTTTATGTGGTATCACAATGGGCCTATTATTGGCCTAAGTGGGTCAGCAGTTTTCCTGACAGCCACCTTAACCTTACCTAACCTAAACATATTAATTTTTTTATATAGGTATAAATGAATAAAAAAATAAACGGCCAATTTCTTGGCAAAGTTCTAGCTCTTAAAACTTGGTTTAAGGAAAAATTAGAACTCAAATTGTTTCATTTTTATTTATTTTTTTTTTTTTTCTTAAGAAAAACTTAGAGCTAAAAATAATAGTTTTAATTTAGATTTAGATGTTGAAAATAAACTCCGTGAGATATTTTCGTCTCCCCTGTAAAATTTCAAATTTTAAATTTGGTTTGCACATGAGGCCGAAGAAAGATTACATTCCAGTGAAATATCCGATTTAAATTAAGCATTTCGGTTATTAGCTTGACCATTACCTACAGAAATCAGTTGAATGCGGTTTAAATCTCAGAAGTAGTGCTTTCCTGGAAGATTATGAGAAAGTCTGCTTTAAGTTGTCCAAAAAAATGACTCAGCTGCTTCCGCTTCATACTCAGCTCCGCACTGTTCATCAAACTTAGAGATAATTTCATACAGATTACTACGTTCTACTAGCCGCTACATAATCGCCATTCAAATCCAGCGTCATGTTGCAATCTTTCCGCCAATCACAACCACTCTCCATACCTATACTCTATGGTCTTGTAAATTTGGAGATAACCGACTCGTTTTATCAAACGGGATCTAGGCATCTTAAGAATTTTCATTAACAAAGGCGGGATTCCAAAATTCAGCATGACAAGTACAACATAGGTAATTTGGAGTGCTTAGCCCTTAGCGGAATCTGAAATTTTTGTTTGAAGAAATAAATAAGGAGTTTTTCGACTGAGTTGAACTTTTTATCTTCCCTTTAATAGTGCCCAAGTTACTATACAGAAATATCGTCTCCGGTACCGACTCAAAAATCTTGTATTTACCTATCTACTAGTGTGCGATATATTCACGTTTCTTAAGCAACACGTCCACGTAATGTGTATTTTTGCCGTTTGTAGCTTGTCACCGAAATTCTTCTCCATATTCAAGTCAGGCTGCTCGTTAATATTAAACCGATATAAGTATTTCTAGATACTCCTTGATTATTTCAATAGCTTCTCAATTGAAGACCCATCTTTCATTGTTAGCTTGTCTTCCAATTCCTCTTTTGAAAATCATAACTTTAGATTTTTGAATGTTGACAAAAGAGAGACTGTATTTGTAGACCTTATTGATCATTATAGTTGGAGGGTTACGAGTAAGTAGGTAAGCAAACCTAACAACATCATCACCAAATAGTTGGCACTTAATGCTTTTATTTGCAAACCCGCAAAGAAAACTCTTCCACGAAGGTAATCTATCAGATTATCCAAGAAGACTCCAAATAAGCTAGGTTTCAAAGTACATCCCTGCCTTACTCCCGAAGTGGTTGCAAACCAATCATTAAAATTATACATAATTATTTCCTATTTCTCAATTTGCTGTGGTTTGCCATATTTTTCAGTTTTTCTCTTTACATCTTTTAACCCCAAACAAAGCATAAAATTATTCAATTAGGCATAATTATGGAAAAAAAATGCTCTAGGTATTTTAACAATACAACCCCAAAACTTCAAACCCATCATCATCACCATTGTGTTGTGATATACCTACCTACCTATCTAGCCAAAATATAAATAAAGGTAGGTAGGCATAGGTATACCTATCCAAAAAAAAAAAAGAAAAACTTTCCTTCAACAAATTACTAGCGACTATAGGTACCTATACCTCATATAACGCACTACAATAAACCATCCCCCAAACAAACCCTTTTTCTATCAGAAAGTTGCTCATAAGAGTGTAATTTGGATTTTTTCCCCCATTCCTTCCTTATTTTCGACAACACTAACAACAACAACAACAACAACAACAAATTCCAATTTCCACTAAGCGCGAGGCGAAAGAAAAAAATTAAAAAAAATACCAACAAAATAACCAAAAAAGAACTCACTGTGTGTACGTGAGTAATTCCGCCATCAAATTTGAACGCATTATAATAATACATCATTCGCACACAATTTTCCTTCATGTCTTACACACATAAATTTCTCTCTCCGCCAGTCACTCACTCAACCATTTCAGGCCAGGCATACACTCACTATACAAAAGTACAACTACAGCAGCAAAAAAAAAAAAAAAAACATACAGAAAAAGAAGATCCATCCGTCTGTCCCTAGAGTATAAAAGTTCTCAACTCCCCCCAATTCATCGGATTTGAGGAAAAATTGGAAAATTCAGCTTCAACCAAAAAAAAAATAATAATAATACCCAAAACACCGCACAACACACTATTGCGACTACCCACCAGCGCAGTAAGTATCCCACACACAAAAGCACGTTCGTTTCTTCACACTCGTTCACTTTCTCTCTCTCCACGCAAACAACCAACAACACACAAAATGTGTGTGCGCCAGAAGGAAAAAAAAACTCAGTCCACACAGTCCTTACAGCCGCCCCACTGAAGGATTTATGTGTGAAATATCATGGCTCTCACATAAAGCATAATTCGTCACACTTTACGCACTTTACTCCTGTTCTTTCCGAAATCCGAAGCAGTTTGTTTTTTTTTTTTTGTTCTCCTTGTCTAACATTCAAATCGTCTCAATACAACTATTCTCCTCGCACAACACATCCATCTTTTTAAAAGTCTCTCTCCTTCAGAGAATGCTTTATGGGCTCGCTCCTCCCTTTTTATTGCCATTGCCATCCCAGCGGCAACGCGCACTGCTGTGCAACCATGTTGCCATTGAAAACAATGAAATATGCACAGAGCAGAGCACAGCACACAGGTAGCTCGTAGACGTAAGTAAATTTTGTTCTTCCAAAGAGAGATTGTGTGTGTGTGGACTTGCTAGGCGGATGATGGTGAAGTTGGATCGAAATGAATGGCGGGATATTTGAATTTAACAATGGATTCCCGACGGCAAAATGGATTTCATGAATGAAGAAATGGAAGGTAATAATAACTGTGTAGAGTGAGACCGAAATTGGAGCGAAGCAGCGAAAGAAGGATTTAGTTTAATAAAGATAAAACTAGGATTTTATGTGTTTTGTATTTCAATTTAAGTAACAGAATTTAAAACAATCAGTTTTCGGAAAATTAATTTTTTCTTAGAAATAAATAAAAGGATAAATTTTGTTCTCTTATTTACTCAAACTCTTTGTGAAATCCCAAGGAACTGAGTAGAAAGTAATATTTCAGTGTGAATACTGAAATGTGTTTAATTAAAATCAAATTCTTGGATTTAGATCAAATTTTGTATACTTAGGTAAGTAAATAGAACTCTTGAGTTCGAAAGGATTTCTTTCAAAAATGTTGCCTGGGCGATATAAGAACCGAAAAGGAGTAAATCCATTAAACTCAATTAGGTATTACCTAGTATGCTAGTTTTACTTTGGTAACATTTTGCTATCCAAAAATGAGTGGAAAAATTGTGTGCTGGCAGATTATAAATTATACACAAGGGAAATAAGAAATGAAGTCAGCTAGAAAAAGTGTTGCTATTGCTGGCAGTTCATTGATTTTGCTAGGTTTTATTAATTATTGGCTGAGTATACCAATCGCTAGCTTAAAACAAAATACGTTGTATTGTTCCGATCGTTAGGGACAAGACCATAAAGAACTGTGATGTTATCAGAAAATAAAACTTTTAAGATCCACCATAGCGTTTATGTGTTCTTCTTTAATTTTATCACTAGGTTAGAAACAATAGAAGCAAATCTTTAAGCCGAAGTTAAGACTTTGCTATTAGAAATTAATTATCTCTTTAATTTAAAATAGAGCCAGAGTAGATACAAAATTCATTCTTCAAATCAGCTAGTACCTGATTTACTCTATACTTACCAATTGTTAGTAGGTACCTACTAAAATCTGCACCAAGTGTACTTCTCCCAGAAGTATATACACAGCACTTGACCTGTGCTTAATTATGTACTTGGTATTAGGAATGAATGAATAAGTATTCGAATTTGGAATAATTAGATAACTCTAGGATTTGAAACTCTGTTTTTAGTTGAGAAGGAGTTCATCTCTTGTAAATAAACTGACTAGAAGTTACAACTCAAGAACTTGGTGTTCTATCGTTGATTTTGGTACAATCACCGTTTGTACGCATAGTAAATGCCACATTTTTTTCTCGTTTAGGTATACCGCTGATTAATAAGTTCAACAGCTGTTCACTTGGATATCAAGCACTGTTGCAACGATGCTCCCGAAGGGCTTTCCTTATTGTAGGCACTGGGTACTACTCCGTGGTGATCTTTATTTAAAAGTCGAAGGGACTTTTGTTCCTATGCCAACTTAGGATGAAGATTCCTCGCCATATTGACTGATCTCCACCTCACTAGAGAAAATATCGCTCGGTTTAGTTGAATACAGCATACATTCTGCTTACAATTTCTACACATCATATTCTCAGGACCGTTGTGTTTTATCAGCAATTCCACTTATGTGGTGCTGCAAGCCTGCAAGCCCAAATCACAGAACAAGCAGTCACATTTCGCAAGTTTCCACTGTTACACAAGCAATTCGAGTAAGTTCTGGAAAGAACAATTTCATCATAAGCTCATCAGCTTTTTTGTCAGCGAGCACAACGAAAAGTTAGTGACATGCACGTTTTGATGCTTATGCTTTAAAATAAAGTCTAGCAGCCCAACAAATAAGATCTGTTCTAACATTCAAAATATGTAGATACCATCCATTTTCCCACCCTCGCATGAGGCAGTATCCCTCAACAAAATTAAGGTAGCATAGCCTGATGATCAAACCCAGACTTCTGGCGTTTGACACCATGGAAAACTAGCTTAGCATTGGGAAGAACCACAAAATCGATAGTTTAGCAGTTCTAATATCTTGATCGAAGCAATATATTTTGCTTACAAATACCTGCAATTTCACTAATTATTGTAGGTCGTACGGGGAGAACAGCTATTTGACCTTCATTCAAAAATTAAAATTAAGTCAAGGAGTAATCCAATTAGACTGTAAATAGAGCATTTCTGAACGTCAAGATGCCGTGCTCAATTAAAATTGTTCCTAGAATTATTCATTTCCTACTCGAGTCGTTATTTAACTTCATTCATAATATTAATAATTTGTTAGATGTTAACGTAATCATTTGTTGATTTAAGCAGGTACTTTGTTGTCCGTCTTAGTGAACTCTGACCTATAGTGAACTGTCCTGTGAAGAAATGATCAAGGTACTAACTATCTGTTAGGGCAGAGTACCAGATCTAGAAATGAATGAGCATGAGCTGGCTAATGATGAGACATAAGAAATTGATGAATAGGTACGTTCCCGAAAACCCAAAATGACGGTGGTGGTCTTAAAACTATGTCAATCTGAATTATGAACTATTATTTAGGTAAGTACATTTATTAATCAAAAATGACTTCCTTTCAGTTTGTCTATGCTTTATCCTTTTCTGCTATTCCAAAATACCTACGAAATGCATAATTTTTTCTACTTCTTACAAGTTTTTTTCACTAATTTTATGATAAGACACCATATTCAAGCCATATTTGCATTAGATTCTGACTGAATGTACCAAAAATATTTAGATTTGTTTCGTAAATACTGTAAAACTCATTCATAGCCTAAAAGCGTTCCCCAAAATGACGTTTTGATCATTTATTATCGTTTATTTTCTTTCTTACAAAATCAAACCAAGTTTTTTTGGAGGTTTTGTTGAGGTGGTCTCGATTTGACAAAAAAATATTATTTTTATCTTTATTCATTCTAAAACAGGCATTCCTGAAATGACGATTAGTTGATGTACGCTCCTTATACATAAGGTGTGTTTTTTTGTACGTACGGACTAAGTTGGACGAAGAAAAACGCTCTCGGGGCTAAGCACTTTTCATGTTAAATACGACAACAATTTAGCTCCTCGGGCTAAGGAACTAAGCCTGGAGAATTCTCGGGGCTAAACTCTTTGAAAAGGTTAAAATCTGTGCTACCAACTCATTTTCTGTCAAACATACAAACACAAAGATGGCGTTTGGTGTAGAAAAACAAATTAAATTGTTTATTTTTCTAAACTCTTACAAATTATTTCATTTAAATGTGTGAATTTAATGCTCTGAAATTTCTTTATATGTAAATATGTTATTGAATTTATTAAAACACAAAATGCAAGCAATTCAACAAATCAGAAAAAGATTTTTGCTATTTATTTTTTGTTTATTTCATTTTGTATACCTAAGTATTGGAAATGTTTTTTTCTTCATTTTTTTTTTATGTCATTTCATTCGCAATGCTGCCAAGTGTTTTCGTTAAGCCCCGAGGCGTTTTTTTTTGTCCAACTTAGCCCTGGCATGGAACGATAAGCCATTTCCATGACACTGCGGAATGACCATTTATAGTGCCATCTGAACATTAAATAAATACAAATTTTATATTTTGTCACTGTAACTTCATTGAGACATATTTCTTCGGACAACTTTTATTTGTTCTCAGTTTTTTTTAAGGCCCTTGAGAATTTTAAAGAAAATTTTGCCTTATTAATGCTAAGAATACAGGTAAACTAATTTAATTGATTTTTGTTTTTTTTTGCCACTAGAATTTGGGTTTTCATTTATGGAAGCGTTCCCGAAATGATTTTCCGGGTATGTTAGATCGAGTAAAACAAAATCTAACTCTGTTTCAAACAAAGTTAATACATTCGGAGAATGTAATTGTGTAATTTTGTTTTATATTTAATTTATATTTTCCACCTCCATGATTTTGGCAAATAAGTAGGAACTATTATAAACTTCAAAATTTTAATCTCTGCTGTCACCTTCCTGGTAGGTTGCAGAGATTTCGGAGACAAAAAATGTTCGGAATAATTTATCAGTGAGGTTTTTAGTTGGTAAGTTACACGAACTACAAACAGTTCAGTTCTTCTAATTCAATCCAGCCTATTTACTTGGTGGTAATTCCTAGGTAAGGTATTAATGTAAAATAAACCTACGAGTTGTATAAATGTTTAATGTAAGACCAACTTAACTGATTTCTAAGATAATTTTATTTTGACCCCAGTGACACTGCAAAACGGAGGCCTATATCCGTCTTATCAACTCTTTCTGACACTTAAAAAAAATTTCGCCAGTATAATAACAATAAACTTGATGTGCATTTCATCAATAAGTTAGAACAAACAAAAAAAAAAAACAATCACTTTGTTGTAGTAAAGTAATAATCCAATTCACTCATGGCAACACTTTTCACCATTCACACATAACATTATTTGCCTGTGTCGTCATCATACAAGCACACACAACAACAACTATGTATTTAGTTGTCCTCCCACACCCACCCACCATCATCACCATAATCGTTTTCTCCCCCTTCTGTGTTCCATAAGAAGAGCAATTACAAAAAAAAAAACACAAAAACCACAAACAAATAAATATAACACAAAATTTACGAGAGCGAGCGCGCATACCTATAAAGCACACTCAAGAACTCAACAACCGACACACACAAAATATCAAAATATAGCTCAAAGCAGCGTCGGAGCGGAGCACAAAAGAGCTCTAGCGAATGAGCAACAAATCGCACAAAATTGAATAAATCCTACAACTAGGTATACACCAGCTACAACTAGAGCCACTCATTCAATATAAACTCTCTGATATATTTGCGAATTTTCCACCAAACAACTGTGCCACCCTCTTTTAACAAAAAAAAAAAAAAACACACGAAAGAAAGATTTTTCCCAAGTTATCCTTGTCCCCTCGACACTCGAATCCCCCCAACAAAATTCAAAGACACCACCGAGAGAGAGAAACCAAAAAAAAAAAAAAAATCCGGCACCGTGCCATGCTGGGGCGGCCGTCGTCACCGCCATCATTGCCGTCGGCCAAAAGCTTGTTCGTCGTTATTCCGTCTTCGTTTATCATCATCGCCATCGGATTCAGATTGTAGCGTAGTTCTTCTTCCACTTTCGTAATGTTTATGGCTCATTTTGTCAGCTCTAGAGCACCATGAGATATACCGAGCAGAACTCGACCCGAACAGCCGGATACTCATGCATACGCACACCAATACCCATGTGCTGCTCACCCATACAGCAATTTGGCGCAGCAGAATATTTCCTTTAGCCCATAGAAAATATCCTCTACAAGTTTCGTCTCGGAGAACATAACCTAATACATCTCTCTGGCTCTTCTACTATGACCATGAGTGAAAGATACTTTATTACGTGTGTACGGTACGGTTACGTACGGCAGGCAGTGGCGGCACGGCTGCTCGACTCAGCTCGGCCCGGCCACCGCACCAAAAGAGGCCCTCTGCGCTCTGGATGGTGTCCTCTGACTCTGTGCTGTGTGATGTGTGCCTCTCGTATATTTTATATTCAGCCACCGCCAGAATGTATCTAGATACTTATTTATGTATTATATGCCATCACACCATGGCAATTTCTCGTACATTGGCGTAATATCAGTATTATATTTTTTTTCTTCTCTGTTCCTTTCTTTCCTCCACACTATAGAGATACTATAATACTCTGCTGCCAATGTATTGTTGTTGTTGTTGTTGTTGCTGTTTTTTGTTGTTGTTGCTGCTACTGCTGTAGTTTGCCTCTATAGAGCTGGCGCTGGCTGGCTGTGGCTGCTGATGGTGGTGTTTACCCCTGCCTCTTGCCATTACTTCTGCTTCTACTTCTACTATGCCGTTGCTGCTGTATGTCGCTTTTTTTTTTTTTGGTCTTTTTTATTTCTGGATTAAGGAGTTCTCGGATTTTCACATGTATATGGCACGAATTGAATGCTTTATGGGTTTAGTTTGATAGAAGTCGTAAAGAAATCAACATCTTTTTTGGGGAGCTGTAGTAGTATAATAAAAATAATCATAATCGTAATAATAATAATATCAATCTAATAGTTGTAGGACACACATTAATAAAAGCCAATAACAGCTATATTATATCTCTCGCTTATCACAACATCGAAGACAAACAACAACAATAACAATAATAAAGGATTTGTTTTGATTATTTCGAGAGTCATCATCGAAATTTATACCATCTTCCTATTTTATCTATATCCGACCTTAACTAAATGTATCTGTAAAAACTTATTATAATTCAAGAAAAATCTAACAGAAAAAAGATACTCGAGAGACATCTGTGAATATAATTATTGTTTATGATATGTTGTGTCCAATGTGGCGTGGGAATTTGTTTTTGTTGGTTTTTTTCATAGCTTGAGATGGACTAACTTATAAGTAGTTCATACCTATAAACTACTATTAGACTTTGGTTATTCTAATTGGAAATAACTTGGACAAGGAGTTGTACTTAAACTTACATGCGGTACACATAACTTAGATACACCTACTTAACTATATATTTAAATCGTAATAACTTAGTGCAATAAAATAAATCTAAATAAAAGAGTGCGTATCTGTATCTTTTTTGCTTGGGATAATATCTGTGTTTAATTTGAATCTTTCAAATCTATTAATAGTGTGAATAATAAACAAAAAGATACATTAAAAAAAAAACTCAGATACATATACAGTGTGATTTAAATCTAAACAGTGCGCGCCAATTAAAATAAAAAAAAAAAAAAATCTTAACTTCTTACTTCGAATATTTAAATGCTAAAAGAAGTAAGACAATCTATGAGATAATTCGTGTTTTTGTTTTTCGTGTATATCGGTGCTGTTATAAAATTGATGGATATCCTTATCTTTGATTTGCATCCAATGTCAATCAAAAAGTGCTAATTCCAAAAAAAAAAAAAAATTAATAAAAAAAGCAATTTCTACATCTTCTTCTGGAATTTTTACAAAAAAGTGTTCAGAAGTGTGATTTTGTTATCTATATTTGCAATATTTTATGTTTTTGTTTTATTTTAATTAAAGTTTTGCTGTGTTGTTTCTAGTCCTATATTTCTTCGTTTTTTTTTTTGTAATATAAAATTGCGAAAAATTATATCTTTATATCTTCTTAAAGAAAAAAATATCGGTATTATAATATTTTTGTGAATTCGGTATTACCTACCTAATAATAAATCACAAATGATGGAAATCGTCGGTTTACGATCGTGGAATTCATTCGTTGCATATCCAATTGTTGCCACCGCTCACGAAGAATAGAATAATATTAAGATATCCTTTTGCTCTTTTGGGAGAAGCAAACGTATATTCCTTCCTTAAAAAAACGTCATCGGCGGGTTATTTCTTTCTTTTTGTTGTTGTCGTTTGCGTCTGTTTTGTATATGTAAAATAAAATTGCAAGTGAAAATTGCATTGTTAACGCGCAACTGCAGCAGAAAGGATTGTCATCATCATCAACAGCTTTTTTGAGAGGATAATGTAAGTACCAACATATACATATAACTTTATGATACCTACCTATGACTTTTACACACATGTAAGGAGTATAGGTTGCTTACCTATAGTTTTAAATATCAAATAAAGTTTTGATTGAGATGGGTTAGGTGGGTAGATATGGAAGCACAATGCACATGTTATGAATGGTTTTGAAGAAGCTCCAAGAAAGGTTTTCTCGGTAGACAGAATAGAGTAGGTATACCATCACAATTAAAACTTATCAATGAAGTTGTACCTACAAATATCTCCAGACAAACTGAAAATAAAAACGTGCACAGATATTTCTTTCAGAATGCTTTTAAATAGGAATGCTTTTTTTAGGAATTCATCTAAACTTTTTTAATAGATAACTTGTTTCTTTTTTAAACTGGCTTTATTAATTTATTATTATTGTTATTATTGTACTATTCGTACTAGAATGTCAGCTTATTAGACTTGACCATTCTTTATTCCGTCAATTTCATTGAATGTTTGATATATTTCGAAGTCCTTCAATTAACATCAACAATCTTCATACTCGTAGTCAGTATAAAGGTCTTTAGAAATAAAGGAATTTACCGCAGGCGCATCATTTTTTAAGGGCCCGTAAACATTTTTAGAAATACTTCTTCAAAAGGAAATCAGTAATTTTCATTAAAACTGATTAAGATAAAAGATTTATCAGTGCTTCGTGCTATTTTGGCAGTCTTAAGTAACTTTTTGTTTCTTAGATTTTGTTTTTTTTTTTTATTTTTATTTCTATAAACCTAAGATAGAAGAAGGCAATATCAAGAATACTGTTCAGAGATTTGTGAACAAATTTTCTTAGTTAAAGAAAGATTATTATTGGCTGAAATAATAGAGTTCATCAGAAAGACATTCATTGAGTGAATTTTAGAATTTTCTTCCAGCATTTGTGAGTACGTAGAACTGTCAAAGCATCCAAAGGACATGCTTGAGGACTCAGAATTGGACAACAATTGTAGGTCTGCTCCATTCCGGGCAACCAACAATGCAATACCAATACCTACCTACATAAATTTGGAGAGTGTTAGATTGTTGTTGGGAAAAGAGGAGATTTTGAAATCAAAACACAACACAATATTATCTTACCAATCTCCTAAATAGTTTTTTATAATTATATATTATATAATTTTCCACATTGCAGAAAAATATAAATTTCCCCAAAATGTTTACATGAACACCCCATTAGAAATATTTGCATTAACGTGGGAAACAAACAGTTAAAAGTCGTCACAGCGAACTTATGAAATTAAAAGTCACAAAGTTTTTCATGTTTTTTTATACGGTTTCTGCTTCAAATTTGTGAAATAAAATGTTTCTCAGAATATTTTTCTCATACAAATTTTGACAGTTATTCATTTCTACCCATAGAAAATTCTATGATTTCTAAGGTATCTATAGGTTTTCCGCGCTTACATGAATACCCTTGTTATTTTAAATTTGTAAAATGTTTTCAAGTTATTACCAGGAATAGAATTTTGTTCACTTTACTGATATTGCCTTCTTCTATCTTACTCGTTACACATCCCCCTGGATTCCAAATATAATTATGTACATATATCTATTAGGTTGGTATATTTGGCTTTTCATCCGTTATGCCTTTTTTTGCCCTTTCCTTATATTTTTGCTTTTTTACATTATTTGACTAATAAGTAAATACCTCCAACAACACACAAATTTCTAAAGAATACATCGATTAACTTTTGAAATAGAGATTTGAAAATATTGAGATTTATTAATTTTGCTTGGTACATGGGAACTAAAAACCGATTGATCTTTGCTTGCAATTGTATGGGAGTCAATTTTCTGTAAAAAAAAAACCTTGTCAAAAGTTACAAAAACAAATGCTTACTTAAAATGTAAAACACATTGGTATTTCCGTGTGAAAATAGTTTTAGAGCACATGAACTTCTTTGTAAAACTGTTAACCATTTGATGGTTAAGAGTAAAACATCATCAAAAACCAACTTGTTATCATATCCGTTCAATAGAATACCTAAAAGCTCAAACATTTTTAATTAAGCAAACCAACGCTGAAAATAAACAATGTTTAAGCTTAAATTAACTATTTAGTCAATTGTCTTTTTATATTTGTAAATCACAGAATTTTCTAGGTTTTGTTGCTCGTTAGAACTATGACTACCAAGTTTTAGCTTCTTCCAAAACAATTTATGTGTCTTTTTTTATCAGACTGTAAGCCAAATGTCATTTATTTAGTAGATTATCTGTTTTTGTTTTATTTTTGATGTGCGATGGCACATCGTGCCCCAGCAACGAGGAAAATGAAGATTATTTGCTCTACCAGTTTGATTATTTGGTCTCTTAATTTGACAACTGCTAGAACTATTAAGTTTTGAATAACGTCATTGAATATAGATATTAATATCTATTATAAAATAAAACAACAACAGAAAATCTATAAGATTTAAGAAATATCCCATGACTCTGTACAATTATTTGCTTTGATTTAGATATTAATACGGCCGTAGCCGCAATATTGTTGATTACAAGATCCTAGCAAAAGACTGATTTATAACTTTTATTCGGTGTAAATTCACAGGAATAGGGCTTAAGCTAAATACTTGTTGAAAAAAAACTATTTGAGAAGCTTTATAGGTATTAACTTAAGAACTAGCAGCAGAGTAGGTACCTACCTACTAGAATTATGGCTCTGTGATGAAATCGGATGTCCTCTTTTTGTATAATTTTTTTTTTGGCTTATATTCAAAATTAGAAGCAATCTTTAGATGACAATTTATACCTCTAAAAAAAAGTTTTCAAACAAATTAAAAAACTGACCAAATGCTAAATGCAAGCAAGTTTATACAACAAATCGCGACAAACAGTAAAAAAATCGGTTTTATTTGTATAGACAAAATTATTGAGAATTGCCTATTTCTAGCCCAGACAATATGTATCACAAAAGTTGATATCATTTAACAAAAGTGTGATATGAATGAAATGTTTTCAAAATCACTTATTCGGAAGAAGAGATATTTATGCGTGAAGTTACCCCATATTAATGTATAGATTTCATTAAATTTTTTGTATAATTGATCATAATTCGTAATTAAATACGAAATAAATGACGTAGACAAAGGATATTAATGTCAAATGAAAGGTATTTAAAATAGTACTAACAGTATTTTAATGAAATTTACCTACAAGAAAATGTTGTCCTTAACTGTTCTGAAAAACATTACACAATGTAATATAGATTGTAGTGGTTTGGGCAAGGTTTTTTCTCATGGAACAGAAAAACATGTATTGACTTTTCAGATCTTTTTTGCCAAAGTTTCAGACGACACTTTTTTAGAGCGATTCTGACTCTATTGGCCATTACTTCGTTATAACGGTAAATAAAAAAAAAAACTAAAAAATGGCGTACCGAGCATTTATTGGTATACAAAGCGATTGCCGTACTTTTTTCTAAAATCGGTTCAGTTACAGTTTGGCTGCAACAGAATGCCAAAGACTAGCAGTTAAATTGTCTGCAAAGTTCAGGGTAGTCTTTTCTGCCCCGAACAGGTTCACTATAAAAACACTTAATAACACATATACTTCTTAGAAGGTTTGAAAGACTTAATTTATTACTTCTCATAACATATAATAAAAAGTGGTTTTTATCAAATGAGATCTTAAATTATAAACAAAAGAAAATTAACAAGCTTAAAGTAACCTATCATTTGATACTAAAACTCGTCGATGTAGGAACACCATCGGAATAAGGCTCCACAGTTTAGTGATCATTTCATTTGGATGCATTTTTCAAACAGAATAACATTCTAAAATGCACTAATTAGCTGGATATTTTACGAAATGTAAAATGTCTAACGAACTCTTATATTTTTCAAATCGGAAATACATACTTGCTTCGAAATTCGAACAGAAGTGAAGGTAGTAATGTTGCCCAACTAAATTATACAAATTATTTGGTTAATTTGACAAAATCAATAATAATAAATTATTGTTTACCTGTAAAACTGCTTGTTTCTTAACAATAAAAACTTTTATGTAGGTAAGTAGAAGCTTCATTTTTGACAGTATTTTATATCAATTTGCTTAGAATAGGCGCATTATTGTAAAGCAACATATTTTAGATCCTTAAATTGTGGCTTTATCTATATTATTTTACCAAACTTGAATATTCTTTGATGAGTTTATACTTACATAATATTTTCAAAAATATAAAATTAAGTGAATAGCAATACCACGCCCCCTGAATATTAAGTCAAACATATTCTTTTGTATCCAATGCAACCCTACCTAAAGTATTTCTCGTTTTATTGATGATATCTAAAGAAGTTAGAAAGGGTTTGAAAATGGCTGACGATGTTTTTTTGTAAATTAGGGAGTAGTGTCTAAAAATGCTAGAAAACTATTGGTTTGATATAATATTGTTGTAGAAATAGAAATTAACTTTGATGATGATAATCTTTAAAAAAGTATAATTAGAATATTATAATATTTATTAGAAAATGTATCAAGAATAAACACAGAAAAATTACATCTTTTTCTTTTTTCAATTACTGTTTTAGCAGTAAATTGTATAATTAATTATTATGTGGTTGTTCTGTTCATTCTAATACAATTATAGAAGGACATTCCGAAAAAATCCGTTTAAATAAAAAATATTCCATAATAACTAATACAATTTTGAAAAAAATGTTTGCGTTAAGTAATTCGTCATTGTAACGCATAGAGATAAATATTAAATGAAATTATAACTCCCGTCGCATAACATACGCTGTAGTAGAATTGTCAAAAATTGTATTAAAATTTAATGCCCCGGACTCAACATCTTTTCATACTTCTTCAGCTAAAGCTACTTTGAAATTTGTACCGAAAAGACTATTGCATACGGCAATGGCGACATTCTTACGGACGACCTTTTTAGACCAGCCCACTACAACGAATTCACGTTCGTCAACAATCAAATTTACGGGCTGGGCAGGGTAAGCAACATCTCTGCTATTGCCACAGTCTGTGTAAGTCAAACGAGGGCGCATTATGCACAAGACTGTAGCTGGATGCATGGTTTCCCAGTTAGGTGGCAACTCATTACGACCAACGGGCTTCTTTGAAGCAACTGCATCTGAGTTTTGTTGTGAATTATGGTAAGGTTGAACCTGATGGAACTCTGGTACATGAAAGTCCTCATTTTCCTAAGCAGTGAACAATTTGTACAGAGCAAAAGAAGCTAGATTAACCATTCGTACCTAATCAGTTTCTTCAGCAGATGCATTCTCATCGTCATCATTTGTAGCGTCATTTGATTCACCAACGTCCAGTGGTTCGGAAACCAACTTTTCGCGGGGTTTTTGCATCATCTTCTTAATAACAAAGTCACGCAAAGATTTTTCACATGCATTTGTTTTGGCGTTGCCCTTCGAATTTCGTATTGGGAATCGTTAACTGTTATCAAAGTTGTAAAGCCACCTTCCAAGTTACTGTTGATAACAAAATCTCCAATTTGAATGCCCTTAATTTCATAGAGCACCATAAGATTATTCTTGGGTAAGATAACCTTGATCAATTGACGATTTTGACGAATCTTCCTTTCCTTGGCTCGCACTGATGGCTTTTTACGAATATTACCGAAGATCTTCTTAAAGAATGTAAGCCACCATTTTCCTCGGACAGCACACTACCTTCAGAAGGTGCTACTTCCATTTTCTCTTCCTTCTGAGCAATGATTTCAGCCACAATCGGTTTTTCTTCGAGGACTACAGCAGCAGCTGCAACTGTTTTTGAATCCTTCTCGAGTATAGGCTTCAATGGTGTTTTCGCTGGAGTAGAATTGGGTGTGCCAGTTTGTGCCTTGAGTGGCCGAGGAGTGCCAGGAAGTTGTGTCACAACTGGCGCTCGATAATTTCCTTGAACAAAGTTTTGGTTAGCTCTTCTTGCACGATTCATATTTATTTTATTTAAATTGAAATGTATATATATTTTATTGCAAATGTGGTTTAAGAAAATGTGACTCAACACACCAACGAACGAAAAGCGAATTTATGACAGTTCATCTGTCAATTATTACTGTTATTTCAAGTTGTAAATATAAATAAGGCATTCAAAAAACAATTCTTCAGTTTATCTCTTAAAAAGCCAAACAGTTTTAGGTATTAAAATGTTTTGTAAATCAGAATCAATTAAGAATTTTTAATTGAAACATTTTGTTTTTAAAGATCATTCCATCGAATTGAAATAATTAATTTTGTTTTTACTAGAAGGTAGGTACATTATATATTTTTTTTTATATAAATACAAAACATAAAAAAAAAGAAAGTGGAAATTTAATTTATTACTCATCATCAGGGGGTTTCCTTTCTTAAATTTATGTGTGTATTATTTTTTAGTTTAACAGTTATATTTTCTACTAATAAAAACGTTATAAACTTGTTTATTTTTTTTTTTATAATTTTCAAAGCTATCTTATTAGCATACAATCTGACCGATTGAGATACCTTTTGCTTGATGATAGTCTCAAACTGCTTGTGTTAGGATTTTAATTAATTTTTTTTTATTATTTGTTTGTTTATGATAGAAGAAATGTAAAAGAAACTTTTTTAAATAAATCACTCAACTAAAACAATGGACCACTTAATGTGTTTGTATTTGATGCGTGCATCACTGGTGGTGTCATAAGAAAGAAAAAAAACAACCAAAATACAAAATGTATACAAAACGAAAACGTTTACATAATTATTTTGTTTTTTTTGCGGTTTCTTCTTCTTTTTTTGAACAAAATTATTCGGAATAAGATTAGGAAGAAGAATTTTTTGGTAGAAACAAAAAAAAAAAAAACTCATCTAGACTCAAATCGAGTCTTTTGATTGAATTAATTCGCCTTAAACAACAAAAAAAAAAATGTAGAAAAAAACTCACACTGTTTTTCGTTTATAGCAATTTAAACGAAAACGATGTGATCATGGCTCAAATATTCTGATTTATTATCGTCTATTTCCTTCTCCCGCTGGCATAGTTTTTTTTTTTTTCCATTTTTTTTTGTTGTCTCTACTGATGGCCTCTGAAATTCCTCTCTGTGCCAGGAAGACAATTGAATTTGGAAATTTTTAGCTCAAACAAAAAAAGAGAATTGTGTTTGTAGGTCTGCGTTCGCAGCATGGCTCCCTTTTTACTGATTTTTTTTTTTTTTTTTGTAGATACAATAATTGTCACAAAAATATTCAAGGGATATCTATCTGCAAAGAGAAGCAAGTATATAATATAAGGAAAGGAAAAAGTTTAAAGTGGAAGAAGAAAAAGTAGGATAAACTTTTCAAAAGCTATAAAATAATTATTGATTGAGTTTTTAAATTGATGAAAAGTTTTGTCCCATTTTATGTTGGTGAATTTTCTTAAAGAAAATTACCCAGAATAAATTGTAAATACCTACCTTAGCTATATAAATGTATTTTTTATGTAATTTTATGTAAGTAGGTATTTTACTTTATTCTAATAATTTGAAAAAGGTGGTCCAAAACAATTAGTGAAGAAATTTTCATTTAATCTTGAATATCTATGAGAAAATAAATGTTATGGGCCAAAATCTTATGGGAAATTTCACTATTCATGTTCAAATAATTAAAAAAAATCAACTTTGTTTAATAATTATTAAGTTTTTATGATGAAACTCCATATTCAAATTATATTTGCATTAGATTCTGATTTAAAATACCAAAAAACATGCAAATTTGTTTCAAGAATACTGTATAACTCATTATAGCCCAAAAAGCGTTTCCGGAAATGTCGTTTTGATGATTATTATCGTTTATTTTTTTCTAACAAGAGCAAACAATATGTATTTTTGAGGTTTTATGAAAGTGGTCTTGATTTTGCATCATAATATCGTCAAAAATTATAATTTTAATCTTTATTCATACCAAAACAGGCGTTCCCGAAATGGACTCTTACTTAATGTATGCTCCCTAAATATCAAATTTAATTTCAATTACCGCTTTAATTAAATTTATTCATGCAGAAAACTATTTATGCTACTATAAAATAAGTCCATGGGACAGCAGAAAGACCATTTGTAGCGCCATCTGCCTGTTAGATGAAACACAATTTTATATTTTGTCACTGTAACTATACATTCAGACACATTACTTCGGACAACTTTTGTTTAAATAGAAATAATAAATCTTCTCATTATTTTGTAAAGCACGTGAAAATTTTGCCTTAGTAATCTTAAAAATATACACGTAGCTAAATTTAATTGATTTTATTTTATTTTCTTGTCACTTGAATTTCAGTTTTTGAGTTATGGAAGCGTTCCCGGAATGATTTTTCGGCTATAATAGATGTAATAAAACAAAAACTAATTCTGTTTCAAACAAAGTTAATGCATTTTGAGATTCTTCTCAATTATTGTAACCGTAAGGTACGTCAGAAGTAAATTTCAATTTAATTTAATTTTGATTTAAAAAAGGTCGTGGCATCGAATTTTCCACCTCCATGATTTTGGTCGATATATGTAGGAACATACCTATGAGAAACGAAAGTTGTATCTTGCAGGTCGTTCTATGGCTTGCTGAATTCGATAGTGCACGTTGGTACCTTAGGTACCTACTAGTTGATAGTCGCTAAAAAAAACCATGACTATTGGTTGAACGAAATAACCCACAACACATTCATGCACCGAATAAAATGGAACCGTGGTATGCACTGGAATCAAAAAGTATAAAATCCAACGATAGTCTTTTTTGGAAGAAGTATTTTCAATTTTAAATGGTTTATTATCAGTTCCATGATCAGCGATATTTTTGAATAGGTACAACAGGAGAACAAAACTCCACCCTAAACTGGGTGAAAATAAATCCTAAGAGTAGCGACATGTTCCAAAAATGAAGACCAACAAAAAGCCAGTTTTGCGGAAAAGTTAATATCACTGGAACTCATAAAGTTTTTTAAACAAAAATATATCTTACTGAAACTCACAAAAGGTCTGGATTTCCTGCCCTCAAAAATGTCAACAGTAAAAAGCCAAACAGCCACCATCTTTCCACCATGAGTTCTAAAATTTGGCTTTAAAAACTTTGTTTTTTTTTTGAACACACAAAGCCTTGAATTGAAGAAATCTCTTCCAAACATTCCCAATTTGGTAACCAATAACATGAATGCAGTGAATTTTTATTTAAAAAAAAAAATCAGTATCAGGTACTAAATGTTAAGTATTTCGAAATGAGCCAATCACAATGCATTTTTGACCTGAGCAGACACAAAGCCCTAGAGGTAGGAGGGATATGTACATATAAAATTCTGATAAGAAAATGACAAAGTGAAACATGTGTGATATAATTTCCTAATGTTATAGAAATGCACCATTTTCTTCTGGTGATGGGTTATGAAACACTCTTCATTTTCTTTAGAAAAAAAACTCACAAAGGTAGGGGAAGGGAGCAAAATTTGATAAAATTCATTCTAAAATCTTACTGAAATTCGAAAATTTTTGGTGAAATAACTATAATGGAGATTACATTATAAATATCTACCAATTGTAAATGACACTCACAAAAACTGTTTGAGTTTCTTGTCATTTCTTGATAAGAACGATTTTTTAAGAACAGTAGGTAAGGAATTTGGAATTATGTTGGCCCTTAGCCTACCATTGCCAAAAACGAGCCTGGGGCTTATATTGGTAACGTAATTGTATGTTTCCTGTGCAGGAAAGACCCTAAATGTAAATTATCAAAGAAGACAGTAGTCGTCTGCAAAACGGACTGCTAGTTTAGGATCTGGTTCCCATTCATCAACTCAAAACCTCGTGTAGTTCGTCCAAAAAAGACCCGATGTACGACTACAAATCTTCTAATTGTCGGCATTTTTATACAAACACATTTTTGCAATCGTCGTCAGTTTCATATATATCTGCATTCTGACTTTCAATTCCGTGATTTAAAACAAAACAATTCCATTTCTATTACTTTAAAGACGAAAAGTTATTAACAATCCGCGATTGGTTTCCAGCTTTTATTGATTAAAATGAAATATCGTTGTGGTAGCCGTTAATTTATATAGGAAAATGGGAGAAAATAGTAGATAGGTATGACCTTTGGAAGAAATTTGTTGTTTTGTAGATTTACCATACAAAATGATAACAAATGACACTGCTTTGAGGTTTTTCAAAGTCTTTCAAAACCTTGAAACATCAACAGGGCTGCATACAAAAGATTGTTGACAAAAACTGTGACAGTATAGAGTTGCTTGCAACATGTTTAAATAGATCCACTCACTAAAATGAAGAAGCTTATGGATAACGTTATTGGCACAAGCACTTAACCAGTCACCAGATGTATCCGAAAAAAACTTAACTCAGCTAAGAGAAGTTTTTGAAATTGTGGTGATAACAGTGTTACAAAATGCTGTTTTTGTAATAACTTCCGTACATATCAGTGACACATAGCGACACTATTACGGTGCTAAGTGCAATTTACTCCTTCGACAACTAAAGATAACGAAGAATTTATAGAAGAATAGATTGGTAGTGGAGGTACCAATATTAGCCAATATTAGCTGAAAAATACATAATTTTGTGCTTCTAACTTAAATAATTTGTTAAGAAAAGGAAGAATAAAAGAAGAATAAAAAGAAACCGATCCCGAACAGGTCATGAAGTTCCAAAACATGGTTGACAATTGGAAGTGTACTAAAAGATCTCTTTTATCAATACAAGGCCAGAGAAAATTTGAAGAAACCTTAAGCAGAAAAATAAAACAGAAATCCAACTTGGAAACTCAAACAAACAGTACCTATCCACCAATTTTGTTTTTGGATGTTTCAAGGTTCTAAAAATCAATGACCATGCCGTTATGTAACGACTATATGACCATCAAATTTCTGATTGTTCTTAAATTAATGGCTTGACCGTCTAGTCTAGGCTGATCAATTACCACCATCACCATTGGTAATATTTATAACTTAAAAGTCACCTGCATAAACTCATTACAATTTTTCCATAATAGAAAATTTGTCCTTGAAACTATCAACTAAGACAGTAAATAGAAATCAAAAACCAAAATGTGTCCTTGATCTTGCATAACGCGCTTGTGATGTAATGTACACCTGAATCCACTTGCATGGTATACCATCAAGGACATTTTGGTATTTCCTTCGTTTTTTTTTTAAACAAAAGAATGTCCTTGAAAATGAAATCAAAAGTTTTTGTATATATCCGAAGAATCTTACTATCTATACCTATTTTCAAGGCGACCTCTTTAATTACCCAATAAACTCACCTGTAGGAGGTATAGGTTGGTAATTTGTTCCGTAATATACGACAACAAAGAAAGCAACATAACGACTCCTATTATTAAATTTAGTTATGCAATCTCATTATCCTTGAAAACTATTTGCCTATACAAATTACATATTTCAAAGGATATAGAATTTGTGTTATACCTGAATGATGATGCTAAGTGTTTACCACACCGTGAGTGGTTAGCTGGGTTAGCATAAAATTGCATGCATAAAAATGTCCTTTGAGATATTTATGGTTTGATATTATGTGGATAAAAATTCTTAGGATGAACAGGAACACATTAAGGATTTTACGTGATGATCTTGTGAACCATCGCAACAGGTATCATTTCTATGTGAATTACTGGGACATTTTTGTGTTTGGAATTTCTGTAGGTACTGAAAAATTCTAACTTATCCCCTGAAAGGGTTTAGTTTCATGAGCGGAATCAGTGTCGTCACCGTACCTAATGAGCTCATAACAGGTATGAAATCATATTTTTCTAAGATTTTGTCAAATTTCAAAAATTTATTCAGGTTCATTGTTTCCAACAGCTTGACCCCACAATTATGAACAAAAAAAAAAAAAATGAAAAGAAAAGAAATATGATGTCGTGTTGAAAAAAAAAACCTTTTTCACTTGTCTAATATCTATTTGCGCGAAATGACTTGACTTTTTTTTTTTTTTGTATTGTTTTATTTTGTTTTTTTTTTCAAAATTTTATTACTCTCAACTGTCGCCACCTTGAAATGCTGAAATAGGAACTAAACTTGAACAGATGAAGGTAAAATGTCAAAAGGAAACAAACAATGCAAAACCCAAAAAAAAAACAACGTATTTTTGCGAAACCTGGCAAAAAAAGGTTGTCAGTCGTTGTTAGATTTTTTTTTTTTTTTATTATATTTCCCTTACTGATGTGATGCCGAAAAATTTTCTACGAAATCGCATTTTTTCGTATGTTTATATGCCTTCGTGTGTATTTTTGTTTGTTTCTTCTTATTTTTTTTTTTTACTTTTGGGACTTTGTTAGCCGCGTGATCTTGTTCTTTTGTCCGTTGAACTATTTCGAGGCATTATTCCAAAAAAAGAAAAAAAAACACAACACATCTTTTGTTTTAACATGTTGACTGTTGGTTTTGTTTTGCAAACATGTTTTTATTTTCTTTTTTTTTTTTCTTGCAAAAATATGTTTCCTTTTTTGTTTGACCGCATTATGAAATATTAGTCTCATATGCAAATTTCTCATAAAGGTATATGCAGGATGTCAACATCCTAAACAACAGTTTTTATGGTTCTTATATTGTTTGACAAAAAGAAGCGAAGAACAAAATATGATGGCATGCAAAATTTAGTCCATATTTGGATCACCGTGAAATTCAAACATGTGTATGAGATAGAAATATTAGAAAACAAAACAAAAATTGGTTCAAAAATACAAAAAAAAACAAAAACTGTTTTGTAGAATTGTGCAATAAAGATTTATTGCACAACAACACGCGTGGGAATTGATGCACACTTGTGGGTGCTTCCAAGTTTTATTGCTTGCTGTTACTGTTTTATGAAATTGTTTACCTACGCATGCAACAAATATTATTTATATATTGGGTGGCATTTCGGTTTTTGTTTTGTTTTTATTATTTTTTGCACAAAACATGTGTACCTACACATACTATAGATACAAACCATACACATATTTAAACAGTAGCGTGTCTTATGGGTGAATATTGTTGAAACACAAAAGAAACTATTTTTATGGGAATAAATGTTGATTATTTTCCATTTGACGAATATCAACAATGAAAATGTTCGTCAAATGATGTAATGTTTCTATGGTAACTTTAAGGAACTATTGCTCCTTTAACTAGGTAAGGTTTTTATACTAAGCACTGTTTTCGCATTATACATTGTATCGGATAAATGGGCAGGTACCACATTATTCTGATTTCAAAATATGCTTAATTAAATTAAGAAGAGAGATATCAAAGGAAGTTATATTTATGGTTTTTAGTTTTTTTTTTTTATAACGGAATAGAATTTCTAAAAAACCTTCTGAAAGGATTTTAGCAAATCTATTTCAAATTTCCTTTCTGTGATTTCTGTCCACGCTGCAAATACCCAAACACAATTAACAAAACATCTTTAGAATCTTGATATTAAACATTTTCGAAACTTTTCTATTGAGTATGTTGATGGTTCTGTAAAACAGAGATACTATCCTGTGTTTTCAACGGTACAAGCCTTTTTTAACATGTAATTAGACCGAATGCTGAGTTCTGGCGTACTCGGGAAGAGTTTTATAAAGGGTTTTCCAATAAGAGGTGTTATTTTGATATTCAAAGAAAAATGGCATTTTTGGAGATAAATCATTATCATTTATTCATCATTATTTCATTATAAAGAGGAAGGTATGCCGTTAAAAATGGAACACAACATAAGCCAAATGGCCGCCAAGACCACGCTTACAGGACCATATCCTTTTCATGAAATTTTCCATAACCAAATCGCAAAGTGGCTGCCCTATGTCCTCGATAGCCTCACGAATTTCATCGACGCTGGGCTGTTGGCGTAGACCTTATCTTTCACGTGGCCCCAAAGGAAGAAGTCGCAAGGTGTTAAATCACAAGATCTCGGTGGCCAATTGTGATCACCTCTTCGAGAGATAACACGGTCCGGAAACTTTTCCCGTAAAAGATCGATGGTTTCATTGCTTCTGTGGCACGTAGCGCCGTCTTATTGAAAATAAACGTTGTCCAGATCAATACCATCCAATTCAGGCCATAAAAAATCATTAATCATCTCTCGATAGCGCAATCCATTGACCGTAACTGTTGCTCCAGCCTCATAAAAGTAAGGTCCAATGACCCCGCGGGACCATAAACCGCACCAAACAGTCACGCGTTGAGGATGGAGAGGCTTTTCAACAATAACTCTTGGGTTTTCCGAGCCCCAGATGCGACAGTTTTGCTTGTTGACGTAGCCTCCGAGGTGGAAATGGGCCTCATCAGTCAAGATGATTTTTCAATGAAATTCCGGTTCATTTTCATGCATTTCAAGGACCCAATCAGCAAAGACACGACGTTGTTGATAATCAGCCGGCTTGAGTTCTTGTGTTAACTGAACTTTATAAGCCTTAAGACCCAAGTCTTTATGCAAAATACGGTGTAATGACGTTTGTGGAATGCCTAATTCCAAAGAACGACGAGGAATGGACAAACCTGGGTTTTCTTCAACACTTTGGGCTACAACAGCAATATTCTCAGTTGTTCTTGAGCACGACCAATTAATAGTATCAATGATTATTGACGCCTGATGGATTCGTGTAAAGTAATTTGCGTCGATTTAAAAAAAACTTTTAATCGGCTACCAAAAAGGGACCTACGTTTTAAGTAGTGTGGGCTTGCAGAAAGAATTAGGTAAGATACTGTTGAAAAGACGAGTAAGAAAAAACTTCTTTAACGGTAGGTAGGTACTGGGTATTTCGTTTTACCAGCTCACGGTCATGCCGATTTGTCAAACCGATGCACAAAAATATGTTACGTAAAAACTAGGCAGGTATGTATGTACTTGAAAACATATCGGAGATGAAAATCAGAATCTTCAACTTGAAGGATTTATTTTCTTTAAATAGCAGACAGTATAGGTACATAACTACATACCTAGGCGCAAATGGAATTGCCTAAACAAGAAAACTAAGGTGATATTCAACAAGATTACAAATGGCCTGAATTATAATGATCATCAGCAACACCAACAGTTAATGATGAACAACCTAGCAATCTTTGAGAGGAAGATCAATCGAATCTGTTCGGACATGCAATTTATAGAAAAAACGAAAGAATCCACAAAGAATCCATATTCAAAAACTTGACACTTACTCCAGCGGAACTAACTGTTAACTGCCCAAATCCACTGATATGGACACTGGACACACGGTATACATATAATACTTGTGAAATGTGACTGACCCATAACTCTTTGATAGTCAAAGATGGAAGAGAAAAACCGATTTTATGCTTACCAGCACATTACCGTGGTAAAAAGCCCTTCTACACCATCATTAAATCATAACAAATACAACAAGGATTCGATAAGGAGAGAGATAAACAAGCAGTTTGAGAAACTCTTCAAAAAGTCTTTCAAACCGAACCAATACTGCCTGATGCTTTTTTCAAATGCAAATTTCCTTGGTGAAAGAGACCCGTATACACACTCAATAATGCACGCTCTTCTAACTTCCAAATTTTGAAGGAATTTGATGAGTATTGTTTTCTGATCAGAAATTCTAATTAAAATAACAAATAAATGAAGCTGTTTGCTATTTGCTTCAAAAAATAAATGAAAATGATAAGAAAAAGAATCTTTTTGACAATTTTTACTAGAAGATTGTGAATTCACAGCTCTTTTTAACTGACTTAAAAAAATTAGTAGGTTATCAATTCGTTTGTATGTTTCCTTTTTTATATTTGTTACCTCAGAACTTTTGAGTGGATGGATCGATTTTGATGATTTTTTGTATTTCAAAAATCCATAGGGTCCCATTTAATTTTGGTTTAGTTCTGACAATCGCCCATTAGAAAATATCAAAAGTCTTAAATTTGAAGTCGGTTGATATTCTTTTGAAAGGTATTATTTTGATTTAAGCTTTTATACCCATGATATAAATACAGAATCATATTCCGTAATATTTCATTTGTGATCTTAAGATACGACTACACTGGCCACAAGACAAAACGCTTACAACCAATTTCTTCACAGATTCTTGACGCTAGTTCCCGTACATACTATATCTTGATCAATTTTCCTGAGAGTTAAATGATGTTGAAATTAATTCAAAATGTCGAGCCAGATGTGCATTTTTCAGTGTTGAGTTAACTCAGTGTTTGTGAAAGCTGAAACTAAATTTAAACCCCAGTTAACTTACGAAGCAGAACTTTTCGTTTAGGATACTTACCTACGTGTGAACAGGCTCACTGAGAGAACAAATCGATTACGGCAAACGAAAAAACTGCCCAAACGACTTTTTCGTTTGCAGGGACAATTGTTCGGTTGCAGCAAATTGGTAAATTCGTTTGCGTCAAACGACTTTTCGTTTGTTGGATAGCCAGTTTTCGGCTTTGCAGAAAACTCTTAAATTTGTTTCGGTGAAACAGTTTATGCGAAAGAATAAATAAAAAGAAAAAAGTCCAGTGTAACACCGGTGATTGAACCTGTGACATTACGATTTTGAACAAAAGAATGAACAAAGGAGAATTCACATGAACACCACAAACATCAAATCAATTATTAAGAAAATTTGTTTCCTACACACATTTGCTGTAAATAAATTGTATATTTACACCAAAAGTGAAGTTCTTTGCAACAAACTACTTTCTTGAGAGGTTCTACGCAAACTATTCATTCGTTTGCTGCAAACAATAGAATGTTCTAGTAAACAAAAAGGTGTTTAGATGTTGGAAGCATTTTCGTTTGCAGCAATCAATGCTTGTAAATGAGCTCGAAACGAATGACTTGTTTTGCAATATGTTTGCTGTAATAGAAAATTAAAATTTGGTTCAAATGTAATACAGTTGCAAGGAATGAAAAACTTTTGCGTTTAACTTTCCAGCAAATAATTTTCATTTAATTCAAAGGATATTCATTAATCTTAGATCACACGACTTGTGTATACACAAAAATTTGTGTATTTTTGCAATAAAAATACACAATATCATTTAAAACAGAATTTCGATGACACCAAATGATATAAAAATCGTGTTTATAATGTCATTTTCTGTCATCTAGTTTGTAGTTCATATGGTTTTGTGCATATTTATGTCAAAAATACACAAATTTCTACACAAATTTTAGTGTTTACAAAAATCGTGTGATACTAGCCTTAGCCGCAAACGAAAAAAAAAATATTATTTCTCCGAGGGCTTACGTATCCAAACTGAAACTGCAGATGATCCAGAGTGAAATTACCAAATTCAGTGGTTCATATACAAAACTTTCAAATGCAAATCTATTTTAAGAAAAAGTTCTAGCTGTAGGCACATGTAGTGCAAGGATTCTGTAAAGAAATTGGCTGTTCGAAAAATGTGATCAACTATTTTTGTTTTCTGAACTAACAAATATACAGCTCATTTATCTTTTACCTACATAAGTTTATAAAGCTATAAAATTCGTATTCCATGCAAATTTATTCAAATTGTTTTATTAGATAAGTGCCTACCTTATTAAAAATATAGGTGGGTAAATAATGACCATAACACGGTCAAGCACCCACAATCTCATTCTGACACCCAATTTATATAACTGCCAAATTATTTCGATTATAAAACCAAAATCATTAGTCTTTTTCGTCTACAAAGAAGAAAAAAAAAACGAAAAACCTTACCTAACCAAATTAATTCGATCCTTTTTTCCCTTCCACTTATATAAGCATCCACCATCATCGTCATCATCGCAGCCATTATCCCCTTACTTTATATATTACGGATACAGAAATAATCATCATGGCAACATCACATTAATCATTTCAACCAAAAAGATACTATATAGAGATGGCATACGAGATGGTTGTGCGTCCAGCTTATTATATTTTTTGGAAGGGGAATACTACAGATTGAATAAAAATATTTCGCTAAACCGGTGAATACTTTAAAACCGATTAAACCGTCATGGACTTTATATTGCATTGGTGTTCTCCTTAGAGAATTCCAATCGTAATCCAAATCCAGCCAACCAACTAACTTAACCAACAAAAAATCGAAATAGAAAGAGGGTGGCTCTGGTCTGGTTGTTGAAGCTGATTTTTCAACCACCGACCGACAGCACTGCCGTCGACGAACGACGCACGGCGGCAGCGGCGGCTACAGATGAAGATGCTCAGGCGAATCTAATTCAGGTACAGAAACATTTTTGTTCATTCGAAACTAGAATAAATGGCGGATTCTATTGAGATAGTTGTTGTTGTTTTTTTTGTTTTTTTTTTTGTTTTATCCGCACTGACTGTCTTTTCTTCAAGTTAGAATTTCTCTAATTCAAAGACCAACGGTTTCTGTTCTATTTTCATTGTATATCTGCAGCACAGAGAAAAAGTAAAGTAACATCTGTGACCAAAAGGTTGCTTTTCCTTCCTATCAACAACAATGGCCGCCGTAACAAAAGGAAGTGCGAGAGTGCATATTGAGAAGGGGTGACAAGGACGATTATGGCGACGAACGACCACGCTGACGATGGCTTTACGGCAACAAAACGATGAGATACACCATAAGCATTAGAATAGCAGCATGGCCGAAATAGATAACCAACAGAGTTTCCTCTCTGTGATGCCATGTGTGTTTATTTTTTGTGGGAGGGGCTCCAGATTAGAAGCGTATTAGTTATTTTGGAGTTCAATAACTTTACTTTAATCAATTGACTTCTTAAAATTTCAACAGGAAGCAACTACCATTTCAAAAATTGTCAGTAATTTGTTTTAAAAAAATACATTATTAGCAGGATAAGCATGGTAAGAAAAATCAGATAAAATGGTATACGAAAAGGGAAAAACTTCTCAAAAACACTGTTTTTGTGATGTTTTGGGTAAATAGAGATTTTATTTTCAGAAACAAGACCAAATTTTTGGCAAAACTTTCGATGCGCTTAAGACTCGTGCGATTTTTACTTGCGAGATGGGTACCATATATCAAGTTATGCGTTCGTACAAAAAAAAAAGTTGAGATAACAATCAAACATGACATTACGATGATACAGAATGAGAAAAAAGAGGGTCCGACAATTTTGTCTGTCTGTCTGTATGTATGAGAGACCACAGCCTAAACGGAAGGGTCGATTTACTTCAAACTTGGTATGTGGCGTTTTTTGGAGACTATCCCCAGACTTTATTTTTTTATTTTTTGGACCAAAACAACGGTACCTACCTGTCATATACCGGTTTTAGAAAAACTCATTTTTCTCAAAAACGGTGCCTACGATTTTAATTAAAAAAATCATGGTCATTTATTTGGGTAAGGTCTATCTTTAAATGAGAACCATTTTTTTCAAAAACCGTTATTAACGGTATACCGGCCATACAACCGTTTTTTTTTTTAATTCTGATTTTCTCCTTCATGAATCATTCAATTTCAGCCATTTTTTTTACATGGATGCTTTCAAGTTGCCGTAATAATATTTAGTAAAAAAAATCGATAATTATTTTTTTGGATTTTTAAAAAAAAATTTGAATTTTTTTTTTTTTGAAAAATCGTTTTTTCGAAAACTATTCAATATTTTTTTTTTCAAATTATTGTTTTTAGATGTTGATAAATAATATCTTAAGAATGGCGAACCAATTTTTTTAATAAAAGTCCTTGCAAAATTTTATATTGAAAAAATAGTTTTTTTAAAAAAACGGCTTTAACGATTTTCAAATTTTTTTTTTCTAAGAATGTATCATTATAGAAGAAATCAAATTGCATACTTTGCTTTGAGGTTAAATTCATTTAAGAAGCTGTTTTAGTCATTTGAAAATCGAATTTTATGCTTTTTTAATTGTTTTTTTCTAAAACTACATTAAAGTACAAATTTTTAATTAAAAGGGCTTAGCATAAATAGTAACTTTATCTTCAAGAGCAAGTACGTGCGACCCAGTCGTGGATTTTATTTTTTAAAGTGTAATCAATTATTCGGGCTTAAAAAATCATTGCAAAAAAAAACATGTTCTTGTTTCCCAAAAACAGTGGTTTTGAAAAGTTCAAAACTCGATATTACAAATGATAGAGCAAACCTGATACTAGACTTGAATTAAGATAGTCAAAATCTTTTGCAAAAGTTTAATTTTGTTTGTATTACCGCTCTTCGCTGGCTGATATTACTGTCATTTACCGAAAAATCGATCTTAAAAATGTAAATTTTTTTCCAATTTTTAACAATGCTTATTTCAATAATTGCTTGTTTTCTTATTTTGTCTTAAAAAAAGAAAATTTATCAATAAAAGAATACATTTCAAAATTTTCAATAAACAAAAAATTTTTTTCGCCAATTACAATAAATTCGTCAAAAATACAAAAATTAATATTTTGCCGAAAAAAAATTGCAGGTAAAAGTATTAAATATACCAAAGTACGTCAAAATTTAATTTTTTTTTTAAGAAGATGAAAATAAAAATCGAAAAATTAGTTTTTAGCATTTTTCATAATATTTTTGAAGTTATATAGACAAACTTTGTGAACAAAAGTAGTAGATATTTTTACCACTTACAACTCTTGCATTGAATTTTTTTCGCTACCTACGATAGAAATCGTAAGAAAAAAACACGGTTTTCGACACCCACCCCACTTTTTCGCCGACCTTACCCTTTTCCCCCAATCTGTTGGTTGTTTCCTGAGAAAATAGTAAGTAATGTGTGGGAACATTTATAATAAAAAAATCATATTAAGCTTACATACAGTTAATTTAATTTGGAAATGTGTATTGATGTCATTTGAGTTTTTCAAACCCCTTGGCCTTCTAAGCTATATAAGATCAAGTTTACGTGCTGCAATTATTTTGGTTACATTACAGTCACGAAAAATTGAATAATTATTATTTTTCTTAGACTACCTATGTTCCCAATTGTTTATGCCTGTTTCGTATTTTCTTTTGTTAGAAATAGAAAACATAAAATTTGAGGCTATATTTTCCCCTTATTCCAGCTTTGCAGTTCTGGCACACTGCAGGATTTTTTTCGTCTTCCAAATATGCAAAGGCAATAAATTAAACATAGACCAAAATATTATGTAGAATCATAAATATAAGTAAGTATACACAAATAAAAAGAAACTCGAAATTCGATCACGTTTCATATTTTACAGTTCAATCCTGAATGGCATATAAATAATCAACTCACCATATCTCATAATGTCAAGTAAGGTGTCGTCCAAAAACAAAAACAAAACCAAACAAAAAATGGTCTTCTGCTCTCTTTCAAAAATATCGTCTTTGGGTGGTGTTGTTGTGGCTTTCAATCAAAGTGACGCTCCTAAAATGTTAAATCCGTACAAAAATGCATATCCACAATATTTAGAGTGACCATACCATTATGCATAAGTTTTCTTATTGAAAATCATGAAAAACAAATAAAAGCATAAACCAGCACTAACTTCACAAGCCAATAGTATTTCTGTCATAAGAAATTTCTATGTGTTTCGGGGGTGTAACGTACCCCGACTGACACCATTCCAAAACCCCAATCAGACACCGTCAATTGTCAAATAACAAATTACAACATTGAACATTAATACAAGAATTCCTGTGGATGAGTATAGGAAATTTCACTTCGTATTCATAGAGTTCACATCATCTATCAACAACAAATCAGTTCAGGTCCGTGTGGTGTGGTTCCCTCAGCTTGGGTGCTTATCTATTAACAAAAAAGACTTCCCCCTACAAGTGGTACCTACTGGTAATGGGTCCTATTAATTATTAAAAACCTATTCTTTTTCTTTTAGTTTATTCTGTTTGACTTGTGAGGTTCGTCTGTCGATTTCGTTCTATAATTTGCCAGGTTCAACTGTTAATCTACCGATTTTTACGTTGATTTTCCACATTTGAATGTTGATTTGTCTTATTTGTCCATTGATTTGCCGGGTCGAGTCCACTCGAATGATTGCAAAAAAAAAATACAAAACTAAACTAATGACCCCGAAACCACACGATGTATGAAGTCCATTGGTACATTGGTGTTATTTCCAAAATGGCACTTACGGAGTCAGTAAACTTACCTACTGATTAACAGTTAAAACGCACTCTGAAATAAATGCTGACCTGCATGGCTAAAACTTGTCAAAAAAGTAGGTACTGCAGTTCATTAACTTTTAACTGAGCAGTAATATCATTTTACTAGTTCTAACTTATACTAACGGTCTATTGTGTAGTTAATGTTCTTAGTCGTAGCAGAGCTGTAAAAGATTGCAGTAAATTGGTAATGCTTAACTGATTCAGTCGCAGTTAATTGACTTTAATTTTAACTGCAAGTTAATACTGCTACTTTGTACTTTAACTGCAAAATAAGCAGTAAGCAGCCAGTACTAAAATACTGACTGTACAGTTAATGAAAGCAGTATATTGACTTAAATTTAATTAACTGCAATGCTTTTTGACTGATACTTTTCTAGTCAGTAGAAAGTTTTTTGAACTGTTCTTTTTTCTTGTATTCTTTTGACTTAAAGTTACTTACAGATCTCTATACTCCTGCAAGAAAGTGTCATAGAAGTTTGGCATTACACTTGACTAAAATTGCAAACACAACAGTACAAAAATGTTCTACTGAGCAGAAGACTAAAACCAGTCAAAAAGTAGGTACTGCAGTTAATTAACTTTTAGTCAAATAAGTGCTTTAATGAACTGTTCAGTCAGTATTTTAGTCAGCTGACAGTTGTTTCACAGTCACAGTAATTTTGTAAGTTAAAAGACTTAAGAAATTTAGTCTTTTTAGTCAATTAACTGAAGTACCTACCGAAAAGACTGCAGTTTTTACAAATCTAAGTTGTAGTATCCTTTCTATGTACTTGGAACTAAAAGTTAAGTTACTAACTGCGAAAGAATTGACTGTAATTCTACTTACTGACTGCATTTTTGTAGGTACAAGTCTGCTATTGATTACTTAGAACTAAAAAATCGAGCGACAAAGAACCATCACTAAGTCTAAAGTCATAATTTTTCGTAATCACGATTTTCAAATATATTTTGTTAAGCCTGGCTGGACAAGAAATACAAATACGATGATAACTTTAGTTTTAAATTCTCTTTACTTTGCCACAGAAATCTCAAAAAAAAAGCTTTTCTAGCCTCCACTAACTGAATCCACTTCATTTTTTTCATATTCTTCACTAACTTTCTATGTATGAAAATGTGGGAAATCGAAAAACAAAAAAAAAAAAACGAATGGTCACTATAACCACATTGCAGATGAAATTTCGTACATAAAACATTTTTCTAACGTTGCATATGCAGATTAATTTTTTTTTTATATTTTTGTTTCTTTTCATAAGAAACGTCTGACGAATAATAATTTTTCATAATATCGACTTTGAATGAAATAAAAATAAAAAGAAAAAATTCAAAAAAAAAAAAACAATCCCAGACGAAAATATTAATGAAATACCGTAAATCGTGATTGAAATGTTTAACTGGCTGTAATTGCGGATGCATTATTGTCAACATCGATCGCACGTTGTAAAGTAAAAGGAAAACTGTATCCATTCCACTATCACACACTGTCACAAAAATACCAATACAAACATCTCCTTATAGGTAAAGAATCCTCGCTTTAACAGGGCGTCGTCGGTCGTCGGTCAGTCGTCATGATGGGCTTTGTAAATGTACAATAGAATGCTGAAGGGCCTGTTTTAAGTAGCTGTTAAGCAAGAATATACAACAACAGCTTGACGAAAGGATTGACAGACGATTGAAAAGTTTTATGGGACACCCGTGACAACGTGAACAATGCCGATGATGATGAAGATAACGATTGCGCGCGGTAGCTGGTAGGTATATATTATTATACGGCATACCTACCCTTTCTCTTTAGTAGTAGATATGTTGGTGCGGCTGTCCAACGGTTGGTGGCGTTGGTGAAGCCACACGATATGGCGATCATCATCGCATGATAGTGAATTTATATAATAATTTTTTTTTTTTTTTTGTTTATATTTTATTAACTTACCTACCGCAACGATATTCTGATAAAGTCGTTAACTTCTGCAATCAAACTACCTTACCAATGCAAAACTGGTTAAATATGTCTACATGCACTGAGCAAACTGCCTCGTAGTACCTGTTGAAAATAGAGGAGCTTCTTTGGCAGCGTTCGTTGGTCGTGCGGTCATGTTGTCTGTTGCTTCTAAGAGAGTATCTCTGTTGGCAAAAACAAAATAGAGAAGTAAGAGTGATATTTTACGACTTACGACGAGCCGTTTAATGTTTGTTTTTATGCATTATAAAGGCATTTATGGTAATTCAAAATGATATCTGATCAAAGTGCTTAAATGCATGGAATGTTCGGTTTTGAATTGCGGTGATGCAGACAAGGTTGAAGGGCCTATTAGAAAAGGTGCGCAGAAGCAGATGACTTTAGTTAATTTATTTAGGGAGTATTTTGGAGCCACGTTGAACTTGATAAATTCTTAATAAGCGTGTACCTAGTAATTTGGGAAAGGATGCTTAGGTACGGAAAGGCTAATAGTGGCTTAAGCAACTCAGAAACAGTATAGGAAGATTAAATTTGTCTTCCTCGGGGTGTTCCGTTGTTCATCAGCTGTGGTTTTGGACCTATTTATGATGGAGTTGAACTTTTGTGTCGGTAATGGAATTCTTCTGAACCAGTCCACCAGTAGGTACAATTGAAATGGTTCTTCGGGGTGCATCAGGGTTCCCTGAGGTACCTACTTTGGCTCGGGGTGTCGTCGCTGAGTTGCGATATTTATCATTATCTGATGTTGATAAAGCCTAAAAGCCTTTTTACCAAAAAAAAAAGAAGTACCTACGTACTGTGATAAAGATGGTATTAAATATAGTATATTTTCGTAGCTGCATTTCTCTTGAATTTTCTATTCCAAATCTGACATTCCATCATGACTGATTTAATGGAGACTACAAATCAAACTAGAAGGCTTAAACTATTGACTGACCACAAGAATTACTTCTAAATTAGTTTGTATAAGTGTGTTTTCCTCTTATTAATGAGCTACTCGATTTATTGAATTTTGATATCAGGAACTTCATTGCATTTTATAATTATATTCATCCAGGTAGGAAATTCAATGAACCATTTCTGCAAATGGCGACTGTCTCTACTAGAGAGTCTCTCAAAGTTGACGCAGATAAGTTCGAATTTACTGGTTTTGATTTATTGGATATCATATTTAGAATGTAGAATTCGAAGATTTGGCGAATGTTGGCCTTGGCTTTGCACTAAGCTGTTTTAATGTGTCAAAAGTTGATGACAAAAAGACACATTCAGTTTGCACAGACTGTAAAGTCCACCAAAAATCAAACATTATAGCTTAGTCCAATAAACAGAGCTTGAAAAAAGAAGGTTGAATTGTCTTTAAGTTTGATTGTGAAGACTTTTGCGTAAAAGTGAATTGGTCTGTTAAGAAGAAAGAAACTAAGAATCTAGAAAAATCCAAAAGTTTATCCATTCTTCGTAGCTTCATAACTTCGTTAGTATTGGTTGTGCGAAAATACATTTTACGACATGTTTGTAGGAAATTTACAATTTTCTACAATTTGGCTTATAATTTTTTTTAATAAAATGCACCATAAAGAAGTAATAGACATAAAACTAAAAAAAAAGAGATTTTTGTTGGTTTTACGCGGATTCTGAAGGGGGTGGAGGAGGCGTGGTTGTGAAATTTTGTTATTTTATTTACTAACCATACCCAATAACCTATCAAAAATTTAGAACTACCGGTCCTTTTGTATAGTAAAACTTCTTCATTTACTGAACTTAAAAGCTTTTCAGCCTTGTTCTGAGTATCAATTCTTTATGTTCGGCTATCTTCAACTTCTAGAGAAGTAACAATTTTCTGTTGATTGTTATGAAGGTTGTCAGAAAAGTCATCCCTGCTTCGCACATTATTTGAAGCTCAATATGCTGATGCTGATACAGTATTTGTACAATTATCGGATATCCATTGTGTCGTTAGCTGATTTTCCGATATTAAATAGTACCTACTTGTTCTATCTCCGTCTTCAGGGTCTGCTGAATAGATTGGGTATCTCCTTTTCATCTAAAAACTTCGAATCCGCAATTTTAAATCCAGCTCAAAGTCGACTGTCTATGTTCCATAAATATTTTTGCTGATTGATAAATAATTTCCCAGACTAATGGTTTCCTTCCAATGATTCTATTAATTTTCTTGAAAGAATTGGACCCATCTAACAACAGCAACACAACATAGCACAGTTCTAGCAGAACCTGCAAGCTGTTAAGTCTAGACCTTATTTCTTCAGCCGTTTGCTGGAAAGAAACCTAAGCATTTATATACAACATACATAAGTAAATCATATGCATGTGACAGTTTAAGTCTCAGCTTTAAGTGTGCAAATTGATAAACAATACATTTTGGAGGAAAGAACGTCGAAACAGTATTTCGTACATTACGAAACGTAATTTTTAGCAATTCCTATAGGAATAAAAGCTAAGCCGACCGGAATTTTCATTTCGAACTAGATTTATTTATTAGACTTAAAGAACCAACTGACGGTGTGGGACTAAACAAGACTCACACAAGAAAAGCGGGTACGTCATGCCACTGTGGCTTAACAAAATGTGTGATTCAGCCACAACTTCAAGAAGTTCATCTCAATCAACAAAAAGATTTACAAGATACAAATTTTACCATAAGAAAAAGTTCAAACAAAGAATATGCTAATAGACGTAAAACCCACAATCTATTACTGAAAATTACCACACACAACATGTAGGTATACCTACTTCTATATAATATGCTGGTGCAGTTGCCATTGCCACTGTCCGCCACCGCATTATTAATTTAAAAAGGAAATTCTCGTTTAGTCACCTTTAAGTAGCATAAATGGCACGATATGCAAGGCACATACTTACACTCTATGCCCAACATCAAGTTGAATATTCTCATTTTAGTGTTGCCACACACATCACACATGTTGTTTCAAACAACAGAAATTGCAACAAAAATATAACAAACAATTTAAACAAAACTAAAGAACTGTTTAAATGAAAAAAGGAAGGCAACAAAAAAAAAAAAAAACAAGAAAATTTAATCGAATATTCAAGTTGCATGTCGACCAATTCCGCATGCAAATTTGTAAACAGCCCTTTTGCAATATTGATACCAAAACTGCAAACACCCCCTCTTGTACTCCTAATTTTCCTCTATACTTTGCCAACCTCTAGTGCAGAGGGGTTCTCAAAGACTTTCTTTGTGTGAGTTGAATGAGTATGAAGTCGGAGAGTGCAGTCCGTTATGTAGTGTTGTGTACATTCGCCCACTATTCCATATCGTCCACCCTCACAATGAAACAAAATGAAACATTTGAATCTATGCAAAGCAGAGTGTGAATTTATGTGGGAAACTGTATTAAAAAGCGCAAGGGTTGATGGTGATACACCGTTCTATTCTGTATTTCTGTATATTCCTACATTCAGCGCGCAACTATACCTACATGCCGAACACACTCTTTTTGTCTGATGGAGAGCGCCCCCGAAAATTCCGACCAAGCACACACAAATAAATTCACACCACTCAATGGATTTTTGCATAAATTTATGCATCGTCGGGCAGATTGTTTAAACTACAGTGGAGTGGAAAATAAAAAATCGTTTAGAAAAAAAAATAACTAAAATAATAAAAAAAATAATTCATAATCAATACCTACATTAAAAGCAGTTAGCCACTACAAAAGTCGCTTACAGGGTGATTTGCATAACATATGACAAAAGGCTTATGTATGTAGTTTAAGTCAAAACAAAAGAGTCTGAAGTCCTCAAAAAAAGTTTCGTCTGGAATTTGGGACTTCTGCAACAACCGTAAAACTGAAACGATTTGAAAAATAAGCCAATGATTTGTCTCAATAAAGGCTCGGTAGGTACCTACCTAGGTAGGTACTCCATTTTTTAGTATTTTTTAATTTCCCGTTATAACGAAGTACATTATTGACCAAAATAGTCAAAAGTGCTCTAAAAAAATGTCGTCTAAAATGTTATACTTCTTCCACCGCCGTAAAACTGAACCTATTAAAAAAAAGCATGGCAATCGATTTGTCTCAATAAATGCTTGGTAGGTCATTTCTAGTTTTTCTTTTTTTTTACAGTTATAACCAAGTTTTTCCAAAATAGTCAGAAGTGCTTTAAAAAAGTGTAGTCAAAAATTTTGAACTTTTGCAATCGCCGTAAAACTGAATGGATCTTAAAAAAAGTACGACCATCGATTTTGGTCAAAAAATGCTCGATGTATTTCTTTAGCTAAAAGAGTCTAAAGTGTTCTAAAAAAATGTCGTCCGAAATTTTGGACTTCTGCAACGGCTGTAAAACTGAACTGATTTTAGAAAAGAGTACTGCAATAGCAGTTCAAACATACACATTGCCCTCCTTTTTGAAAATCGAGTCAGTTTTACGACAATTGGAGAAGTTCAAAATTTTTGACGACACTTTTTTAAAGCACTTCCCCAACATTTTTTTGCGATAATATAATTAAAAAATGGAGTATCGGACATTAATTGAGCCAAATCGATGGCCGTACTTTTTTCTAAAATCCGTTCAGTCTTACGGCGGTGGCGTAGTCCTAGTGTGTGTAATGAAAGTGAAAAAAAACAAGGCGTCAGAGATCTAATTGCCGTCGTACCTACCTGCTTGAAGAATTATATAGTATCCATCAAATCCTAGGAAGCCGGGCACAGTAGAGTAAGCGACCAAATTAAATTGCTCGGTATTGGGAGCTTAGATGATACATTGTACAGCAGACAAAATGTGCACTGATCAACTAGAGTTGTAAGAACTGTACTGCAGTTAATTGACTTAAATTACTCAATTTCCTTAGTCTTTTAACTTACAAATATACATTGACTGTAAAACTACAGTCAGCAGTCAGTACTAAAATACTGACTGTACAGTTAATGAAAGCAGTTAAAAGAAAGTTAAGACTAAAAGTTAACTAACTGCAGTACTTTTTTACTGGAGTAAGTCTTCTAGTAAGTAGAAAGTTTTTGTACTGTTGTGTTTTGAATTTTATTCAGGCGTACTGCCATGACACTTTCTTTTAGATATATAGAGCTCTTAAATTAACTTTAAGTCAAAAAAAGAACAAAACAAAAAACTTTCTACTCACTAGAAGACTAAAACCAGTCAAAAAGTACTGCAGTTAACTAGCTTTTAGTCAATTAACTTTTTTTATTAAATGTACAGTCAGTGTTTTAGTATACCTACTGACTGCTAACTGCTTATTTTGCAGTTAAAGTAGATACTAAGTAGCTGTACTAACTTACAGTTAAAATTAAAATTAATTAACTGCGACTGAATTACCTGCATTACAAATTGAATGCAGTCTTTACAGCTCTGTGATTTGCCTTCTTTTGAATTAAGCAGTTTCGCCTATGAAACTGTCCCCTTATCGGGTAAAAGTGTCAGAAAGTTCAAAAACAGCGTTCGTATCAAAAGTGTCAAAAAAATGATTACAGCGCCAGCGAAGGAAAATTATTGACAAATGATTTTAATTATATTTTCAATGCATTTTTTGTAGTACATATTTACAAAGTGATGATATTCTCCTTGCAACCTACCACATCTCATCTTGATTTTAATATTAAAATTTTTGATCTCGTCCTAAATTTTAATGCCTGAAAAATTGTGAAAAAGATTCAAAACTTTGAGGCACAGTTTGGAATCTTTTTTCCATTTTTCTTGGCTTGGTCAAAATAAGTTCCCCCTGATGAAAAATTTAAAAAATTAATACATGTTTTTTTTTGCACAGTACTGTATATCTGTTCGTAAGGCCTTCCGTAATCATTTTTTTTTTTTTTTTTTGTTAAGAGAAGTGAACTCATTCGGCTTCACTTTCCTTCGTGTCGTTCATTCCCAGATAGGTACATTTTTTTTTTATATTTTTCTGTTTTCAGTTAATTTTTTTCATTCTCCGGTAATTTAATGGAAAATTCATGAAAAGCTCCCAGGTGTTGTCTGTGCACTCCCTGTCCCTGGTCGAATCTTTGTATATACGTAGGTATAGCATAGAGCCACACCGGCTGCTGTTGGCCCTCGTGGGTATTATTTGTGAGCCCAATGATCGCCAGCATAAATAATTCAGCGGCAACTCAGACACCACACAATCACGAACATGTATATGCAATATACCAACACTTAGACAGAGCCAAATAGTGCTGTGCACAACACGGACACAAGTACGGACATTCAATTCATACTCTTTTGGGGTTTGGTGGAGCAGCATATAGTATAGTAACATGGTTTGGGGGGAGGGGTTGCCCATCCAGAGACACCATACATTTACAAATATTATACATTTATTTTATTCACACACTCTCACTTCTCACACAGAGAGTTGAAGAGATTTTTATCGGTGATTCTCACTGATTTCATGGCAAATAAATCGCTCATTTTCGCTTAATTGGAAAATTATGGCTCTTGAGTGTATTGTTACTGTAAGTGGGTAATTTTAAAATGTACCCACATCGTATTCCATATCATACTGTACCCCCATCATATATCTATACCCATCGGGTAGCATTTATATAAATAATCATCAGCCAACATCGCCACCACCACCGCCTCCTTCACTGTCGCCGGCCGCTGTAGCTGGGGGGAATATATACGAAAAAAAGGAAAAAAATATGGAAAGGAGTTTGGTGCTGATGGATGCAGAACGCCAAGCACATGGATTTTTCAGATATATTTCGATAAATTCCAAATGAGTTTTGTAAATTGCGTTATTTTTGGAAATATAATTATGTAGAAACCTACAAAAAGATACAAAATGGAAAGAGTTCAGTGCATTTCAACTGCATTGTCAATAGTATCTATACAGATACTTTTATATAATTTTGTTGTTGTTTTTTTTAAATTTATTATTTAGTTAGATGCACAGAATTATTGTGAATTACTTGGTCTGTTGAGTTTGGAGTTCATTAAAATTTTATAAAACACTCTCGTGCTGGAATTAATGAATTGAATTATGGTGGTTTATCTATGTTTGGTTATACAGCTTTTAGAGATACATTAAATGACTATACGCATTTATAGGCACAGTTGGTGAGTTTTTCGTTAATTAATATTAAATGAATTTAAATGAAACTAATTAAATTTTGTGCGAGGTTCAATTAAAAATATGCAGTTCAATCAAAAAAATATTAAGCCTTTATATAGTCTACAAAACTGGTATACGTAGGTAAACTTACATAATTTATGAGCAATTCCACGTAAAAGTCTACCAAAAGTGAAAAAAAAATATGTATTGTTTTTGGGTGTATATAGAAGTTATATCTTAAGTATTCACAATTTTTAATAAAGTCGTTTAAAAAATGCCTTCTTGAGCATCAAAAGAAAGTGAATTTTAAGGAGGATTTTAATTTAATTTTACCGAGTTAGTATTTTGAAGGTACATTATGCTTAGTAAAACGTTGATTTACCGGTATGCAGTCCTTAATTTATGTAAGCATTACGTTAATAAGAAATATTCAATTGATAACATGTACTACAATGTCCAGTTGTAGTGTAGCTCACAAAATAAACAGAATTGTTTCTCTAACTTGAGCGAAAGTTCTACTACATCTTGGACTTATATTAACTTTGCTAGTTAAGAGAATTAATAACATGATAAATTTATTATTTTAATTAATATTCTAAAATTGCCTCAAACATTGTAGTAGTGTAGTTCACGAAAAACAGCCAGTCTTGCCCTTTTCTTGGATATGGGTAAAACATTAGCAAAAAAGAAAGCATATCTAGGATGAAAAAACTAAAATTGATTAAATTATTTGTAGAATTTTAGAAAAAAACTGAAATTAATATAGACGTTTAATAAAACTAACAGCATCAATTCATCTGCCTCAATATTAATGGAAAACTTCGGGAACACTTGGTAAAGTCAAAGACTTTACATTTGTCACAGATGGTGTTAGTCGTCAAAGTCCTATCATTTTCCTCTTTCATTATTCAAATAAAAACGAGTATTTATTTTTTGTTTCGTTCAGGATCTACTTCTCTTCATATCGCATATGGATTTAAAACTTCTCTACGCTTTCTTAGGCTAGAAAGAAGATACCATTTGTCTTTTGCAACAGCTTTTCTATGAAATCTTTTTCAAGCAAACGCTTAAATCGGAAGGTTTTAACTCTATTTTAGTTATTTGATCTTCTTTGCAGAGCTCCTCATCTCTACTGCCATTTTAATTGCGTACAACTTGAAGAATATCAATCGACTCTATTTGTTTTATCAAATGTCGTATTTTTTTCTTATAATTTTCAAACAATAAAATGGTAGTTTTTTTCTCTGTAATACTCTTCCTCTGTTGTTGTTCTATTCCCAGTTTGATTCATAAGTGTAACAGAAACTATTATAAATTTTCTAAAATACTCGTTGTAATTGAAAAATGTTAAGAATTATTCAGTATTTGAAGAAATTTTTAAGTATTTTTCATAAAAATAGTAGTTTTGAAGTTCCTATGTTATATTTTGTAGTTAAGGTTCATAGGTTTTCTTGGAAAAACAGGACCTATGATTCTACAATTTAAAGTGACCGTAGTGTAGCTCACGTTTCAGCTTGTATTTCATTTTACCATTTTTCATTAATCTAATTTATGTACCTTGACTGCAGATACAATTTCAAACTATAAAGCCTATAAAGAGGAAGATTTTTGAAGCTAAGGAAAACCTTTGAATCTGACTTCCTTTATGATGTAGTGTAGCTCACATTTACTTTTCATTAAATATATCATATTCTACAATATTGCAAGAGCGCATCTTTACAACATGTGAGTAATTGAAAAGTCTTAAGTAGGTACATATAATAATACTACTACTACTATTCGTAACTTAAGAAAAAATAGGACTCCAGTCATGTCAAATGTAGGTAGTGTAGCTCACATATGGAATTGCCCATATATATATTTTCAATATGTATATTACTTTTCGTACACGCAGTGTAAAGGCCCAATTTTTAATAGAGATAATTGGAATCTGTAAATGCCAAAAGTTGAGGACTAACTAAACGTTTCGTTTGAAATTCAGCAATTTCGAGTAAATCAACTTGTAATTTTCATGCAAAACGCGTCCAAAAATGTTACTTTTGTATGAAAATTACTACAAATTTGCATTTTTTTAATTATTCCAATAAACAGTTGTACTGATTTTCTAAATAATGGAGGTATTCTAAGTTCCTAAAACTTTTGGTAAAAAACAATATTTTACATTTTCTTTAAAAAAAAAAATGGTAGGGAAGAGTTTTGGATTACCAATGTAATTCATATTTTTTCTTATTCCAACAATTTTGAGCAACGTTAAAGCATTCCAAAAACAAAGATTCGCTGGGATTTCGATGTCAACTATCGGTGCTAACTGGAAATTAGATCGAAGGTGCTTACTTTTTCAAATATAGACGGACGTCTCTGCACGTCTATGCCAAATATGGTTTTTTAGTGCATTGGACTATTACACAAGATGTTCCGGATAGGTACTGCAAAGGAGAGAAAAGATTGATATTGTAATTTAGTGACAAAAGCTTGCTCCCCTCTCTCCATAGAAATTGTAAAGCCTTTGTTCAGCTCTTCTTATAAAATTATTTTATGTTTCCATCGACAAATGGAAAAAAAGTGATTTTTACTTCAAGAAATCCTAAGGCTTGGATATCGAATCTTCTGCAGGGCCGAACTTGCGGTAATCCTGAACAGGAACCGGAGCTTAAACCAATGCCCTGTTACGTAGATCACTGCTATCTTGGGTGGGTGATTAAAAATCAGCATCTCTGTCTCTGCATCTCAACACCATCAATAGTCGGATTAATAGCTTTTTTATCAAGCAAAAGCAAGAAGACACCACCAGGCAAGTAAAATTCACGGCAACACTTTTGGGTAAGAGACTGGATATTGAGTCTTCTATTGTACAAAATTATTTTAGAGCTCTCAGTGGCTGAATGGGAGATAGCACCAATTTGCGTGTAAGCCATAAAGCGGACGTTTACTTTATTGGAAGATAATAAGCATTTAGCATGATTTCTGCCATTAAAAATACTATTTCATCATGAATCTCGCGTACGCATCTAACCAAGGTAGGTTTATGACCAAAAGTCTTTCACGATCCCATTGCTGATCAGTGATCACAGTTTTTGTCTTCCTTCACCAGAACCACACTAAATCATTTTACAAAAAATGTATGTCACAAGAGTTTTGGTATCAAAATAGAGCTTAACAGCGTTATCATGTGCGAACTGATTCGGTAACCGTCCAATCGTATTACGCTTTTCTACCAGAAATTCTGAAGTTCCTAATAAACAGAACCTCTCCTATCAGTATATCAATCTATAAACATATTGTACTAGATTTTTTCTATTACATATTCTGCAAAAAAACCCTTATCTTGCACCAGTTATGTGCTGGCATAGGTATTTAGATTTGTTAAGTTAGATATCAAAACTATTTGGAATAATCCACACATATGGAGTTATTTAAACATTCCAATAAAATGTATCAAAAAACAAAAGGTGTTGGGATATTGCGTGTGATATAATAACGCACGCAATATCAAAGGAATTTTTACCCTTACAAAAAAACATTGAAAACATGAAACGAAAACCGAAACCAACCTATAAAGAGTCGAAATTTTTAATGAGGTATGTTTAATATACGTGTAGGGCTCGCCGTATTAAAAAAAAAAAAAAACAAATCAAAACACCAGAAATGGAACGAACATAAATATGATTAATATTATAGAATACCTCGCACACAAATACATAACCCATATATTCCCATATAGCCATACTAACACATTTAAAATTACTTTACGAACATCTATCCAAATTCAAGTAACAGACCTACCGAAACTGGGAACTCTCTTTTTCGATGTTTTATTCTTTTGTGTGCGGCTTTAATACAGAATTTTATACTAAAACAGAGGAAACACACCCAGTCAGTCCCAGTGACCCTAATTTTATCCTTGGAAACTTTTTACTACTGTTTTTATTTTTTTTTTTTGTTAATTTTTTCTTGTGTTCATTTGCCCTTCCGTTTGCTTCAGTTTGAACTTCCGTATTTTGGACTTGTTTATTCAGAGTTCAGAGAGCTGCTCCTTTTTTTCATTAATTTATTTTACTTGTAACGAATAGGTATACATTTTTTTCTGTCCTCACACCTCATTATAATTGAAGGAAACAAAAAAGGGGAATACTTGTACTCTTATGGATAAAACAAAAAAAAAAATTAGAGGATAAATGTTGGCATGCCTTAAATTTCAGAAGTTTAAGAATGAAAAAATTTAAATACTCGTAGTACATAAATATCTTGCAGTCATATAGAACAAGAATTTATTTTTACAACCTGTAAAAGTTATCTAATCTAGACCCCTTTATGTTATTAAAATTCAATTTTTTTAGGGATATTATAATACATACAAGGCTCAAATTCAAAATTTTCTCTAAAAAAGAGCATAAAATTAAAGAAAACAGTTCGTGATACATAGGGGTTTAATTTGTGATATTTACCAGATAAATCCGTGATATGCATACCGGAACGTTCGGTGGGTACTTATCGCAGCAATCGCTTATGCTTTATCGTAGCAATCCTTGATACGTACTAAAGCAATTTGTGATTTTATAAGCAGATTTTCAAAACTGTGATACAACTCACAGCAATCCATGATACTTACCAAAGCAGTCCATTATACTTAACGAAACAATCCTTAAGGTTGATACTCGTAGGAGGAGTTTGTGATGCTTAGCGGACCAATCCATGATCGTTAATAGAACAATCCTTAGCAGGTGCTTAATAGAGCCAAATGTGATACCTTACGCAACAATTTTTTTGTACTTAAGAAACAATCTGTGTTGCTTTATAGAGTAATGCATGTATTTTACTAGAGTAGTACTAGATACCAACCTAAAGAACCTGTGATATCTAAAGGATCAATCCGTGATACTTATCGTGGCTATTAGTGATATATCAGGAGCAATCTGTAAAGCTTAGTAGAGCAATCTATGTTACTTGCCTTAACAATTTATGATACTTTCCCAAAGAATTTGTGATATTTATTGTATTAATTCATGCGGTATTTATTAAAGCTATTCGTGTAATTTCAGGTGTGATCTGTGAAGGTAAGCAAAGCATACTTATTAGAGCAATCCGTGATACGCAATAGAGCAATCTATCATAAAACTGAATAATCCGTGATACTTAATGGAGCAATTTGTGATACTTAGATACTGGAGGTATTTGTAATCCCTGCCACAATAAACTGTGATACTTATCACACCAATCCATGATACCTTCCAAAGCAGTCCCTTATACTTAACGAAACAATCTTTAAAAGAACATTTCTTGATACTTTTAGGATTAGCAATAGGTATATGATACTTACTAGAGTAGTACTGAATACTAACCCAAAGAATCTGTGATATTTAAAGGATCAACCGGTGATAATTATCGGGGCTATTTGTGATGTTACACGAGCAATCTGTAAAGCTTAGCACAGCAATCTATCATACTTGTCAAAAAAATTAATGATACTTTCCCAATGACTTTGTGATATTCGTGGTATTTTTTACACCTATTCGTGTAATTACAGATTTGATCTGTTAAATTTAGCAGAGCATACTCAATGGAGCAATCTATCATGAAACTGAAGCAATCCATCATACTAAATGGAGCAATCTGTGATACTTATTAGAGGTATATGTAATGCCTGCCAGAATAATCCGTGATACTAATTGCATGAATTGCAGCAATTCATGATACCTGTTGGAGTCATCCTACCGTGAACCAAAGCATAGAAGTTTACATTTTATAGAATGGTAAGATGCTTTGTATTTATAAAGTGATCATGTCATGCCGAGTCAATTCGGTGTACACAAATTTAATTTTCTTTGGACAAAAAAAAACCGTACCTAAAATTTCTTTTTGAATTTGTTTAATATTTCGAGTTATAAACTGAAAATGCTTTAAAACATAACCTCAAATACTGATGTTGTTATTATTACAAGTAAAAGTATTTCCGGTTCAATGAACACTTTTTGTAAAAGGGAATATTTAGGTAGGTATACGAAGGGATCTTTGTGGAACCCCAAATACTGCTGCAATTTATATATAAATATAAATACATAATACAGTTAAAGTACTGATACTGACTGATAATATGAGCAAGCATATCATATCCAGCAAGCAACACACACGATACGAGGATATGCAGGATGTTTTTCCTTTTTTTTGTTTGCTGAATCTTTTTTTTCGACATATTTCTTTTTCATGTCAGAAAGTAGAGTCGGTATTGTTGCATATAATGTCGGTATAGAGTCGTAGGTATAGTAGATATATTTTTGTTATAAAGTCCTGGCAATTTGATAAGGATCACCCTCTTCTTCTTCTGACTGAGTAGTGTCAGCTTGTGTTAGCCGACAAGAGGAGCGTATAGAGTTCGTATACACAAAAACAAGATTCGTCGTTTTCATATATTATTTTGTGGTGTGAGATGCAGTAGTAGGTACACAAAACTAAACTGCTTACCATATAATCAACTAGGTATACGTATATGGCTTGCTTTAGCTCTGCTAGTTTAGTTTGTGGCTGTGTGTTATCGAATTAAAGTCGGGTAATTTAAATTTCCAGGATACAGTGCTGTATAATGTTCTCCTTAGACTTTTCTTCATGTTTGTAGATACTCGCATGTATGAAAGTTGAAGATAAAATATAACATAATGTGTGGCTTTGGTCTATCTATAAGCGTTTTGTCTCAAAGGGATACAAAAGAAAGTAAATATGTTTGGAGGCGTACATATATGAGGCTTTGAGAAATAGGAAAGGAAAAAAAAACTATTTGATTAGCTTGGAGGGAAGCGATACGATAAGTATAGCTAATAGTTGAAGTTGATTAGTTCCTGTTTTTGTTTTTTTTTTTTTTTTTTTTTTTTTGATATCTTGAACTTTTACTAGTTGAGTTCGACGTTTGATCTATAATCTAGAGGAGAATATATATTTGACGATGAAGCAGGTAGGTCGGTACATTAAATTATAAGTTAATTACTTTTTCTTGAGTGAAATTGAGTAAATTTTGAATGACTATCTAGATTTTAGACTTTAAAAAAGTTGTAAGTTTAGAAATTACTAAATTATACTATATCTTTACGTAAAAGCCAAGCGAAAAAAATTTAGATTTCACACATTTCGACATCTGATTTCTAAACAAAAAAATAGACGAAGTGTTAAAAAAAAACAAGTTCAGATTAATGTTAAGATTAATGTTTGCTCACTTTTATGAGTTAATTTCTGCAAGCGAAAATGCTTCTGACATCTAAACACCTTTTCGTTTACTAGAAAATGCTATCGTTTGCAGCAAACGTATGAATAGTTTGTGAAGAACCTCTCCAGAAAACAGTTCGTGGCAATGATCTTCACTTTTGCCGTAAATATAAAATTCATTTACAACATATTACTGCATTAAACAAATTTTCTTAATAATTAATTCTATGCTTGTGGTGTTCATCTTCATATGCATTCTTTGCTACACAAAAAATGTTATTTAGATCGTGGTACAATGTCAAGAGCATTGCTTTAAAATCGAGATGTTAAAGGTTCAATTACCGCTGTTACGCTAAACTTTTTTTTTATTAAACGTTCGCATAAATTGTTTGACCAAAACGAAATTAAGAGTTTGCTGCAAACGAAGTTGAAGTCAACAAATTACTGTCCAACAAACGAAAAGTTGTTTGACGCAAAAAAATTCGTTCTCTCATTTTGTTTATGTGCGTTTTACGCCAATCCTAAATTCAGTCCGTGTCAGAATGAAAAGGCACTTGCCTTGTAAGCGAGAAGTTGCAGGGGTGTTACTCTTAACTTTTTTTTTTTTAATCGTTCGCAAAAAGTGTTTAACACAAACGAATTTACCAACTTACCACAAACGAAGCCGAAAAATTGTCTAGCAAACGAAAAAATCGTTTGGGCAATTATTTCGTGTGTCACAATCGATTTGTTCTCTCAGTGTACCCGTAAAATCATTCCAAGAACACTTCCGTAACTCAAAACCTGAAATTCTATTGGGAAAAAAATAACACTAAAATCAATTACCTAAATTCAGTAGCCTGTAGGTACTCTTAGCATTACTAAGGTAAAATTTTCTTAAAGAATTCTCAAGTGCCTAAAAAAAAAAACTGAGAAGAATTCTAATTTCTATTTAAATAAAAGTTGTCCGAAGAAATATGGCATGGAATTGGTTTATCCTTCCATAATATAATAATATTTTGCATAAATAAATTGAATTAAGATAATAATTGAGGTTCAATATCATATAAAGGAGCGTACAACAATTTAACGTCATTCCGGGAACGCCTGTTTTTCGATGAATAGAGATTAAAATTATAATTCTGTGTCAATACTATGATGTAAAATCGAGAACCACTACAACAAAACTTAACAAAATATTTGGTTTTATTTTGTTAGAAAGAAAATAAACTACATATAATAATGATACAAACGTCATTTTTGGGAAAGCCAATTACCTGAACGCTCTCAGGCTTTGATATCAGAATATTTTTGGTGTATTAAGTCAGAATCTAATTGAATATTATGGTGTCTAATCATAAAATAAGTACAAAAAAAAATATGTAAAAAGTAGAAAAAAATATATATTTCGTAGGTATTTTTAGCAGAAAAACGTATTTTTTTAAGGAATAAAACATAGACAAACTGAAAGGAAGTCATTTTAAAAAGATAATGTTATATTAATGCATAATTCAGATTCATATAGATTTAAGACTGCCACAGTCGTTTGGGGTCTTTAAGAACATATTCATAATTTTTTTATGCCTTCATCCTTTCCGGGAACGCTATTAAATGCATTTTTATAAGCAAAATATTAATTTTTTTTTACATATTGAAATTTACCTGCAAAGCGGTACTAAAAAATAAAAAACTAAATATTAGTAAAAAAAAATAAAATCCAAGCTAATTTTTTTAAAAATGCACCAGTTTTTTTTTCGTTTCTAATTAAAATTCCAGCTATAAAATGCGTTTTTTTTTTAAGAAATCCTCATATGTTTTGGACTTTCCAACAATTTCTTTTTCTTGTATAGCAAACATTAAGTTTAAATGATGGTTATTAAAGGAGAATCATAAGTTTCCCATTTAAAATTATTTTCGTTAAATTATAAGATTGAGTTAAAAAAAAAATCGTTTCTAATTAGTTTTCCACCACTACATAATTTTGGTCCATATTAACTTTGAGCTAATGACGAATAAAAATCATATACTTACCTACTAGTTTTGATATCAACAACATTTAGAACAAACAATGGTTTAAGACCGTCACACTTAAATGCTAGACCTGCTAGACTTCGATTTTTAATTTAGAACAGAATTTAATCAATTTGATTTTTTTTGTAGGAAAAAGAATTGAAAATTTTGAAAAATTGTTCAAAAATTTCGAATGAGATTTAAGAAACTCCTTTCAGCAATAATTCTGTAGCACAGCTACACATTCGTTTTATCTCTAATTTATAACTGTATTTTTTTTTTACTCAAAGAAAATTTATTGGAAATTTATTTAAAATTTCATTCTTTGAAGTCACAACAATTTATTTCCCCCACTTAAAAGGAAATAATTCAAAATATTTTTAAATATGTACAAAATATTAGATATAACGAATCAAAAAAAGAAAAACAAAAAAAAACAATTTACAGCCGCCTACATCGGCAGTCGTCTAGTCAAAACTTAAAAATGCTATATTTTAATTTTTTTTTATTATTCTTTAAATAAACTAAAAATACCTACAATGTAAGAAAATGCTGTATAAAATGTAGTTTGTTCGCTTGAAACTTAAAACAAAGAAAACAGAAAACAAAAAATCAAGAATAAAAATAAAATATAAAATACTTTTTGTCCAACCCACAAAAATTTTATTGCTTTTATTAAGTAAAATTATACTTTTATACACAAAATAAACAAATAAGCAAGATCGGACATGATTTATTGTATACCGATTGAGATTTATTCCATCTTTTATACCTAAATTCTTTTTTTTTTTTTTGTATGTTTTTTGATGCTCAACACGAGAAATACACATGCATACCTATACCTACCCATCATGCACAGCAGTTTCTATAAAAGTCAATGTATATAAAAAAATCTAAAGCAGATGCGAGAAAAAGATGAATGTATCTTTGAGATGCATATATGCAAGCAGTTTTTTTTTTTTTTTAATCTAGTATATGCATCAACTTTGACGGATTACTTGCGAATGAAACATGTTTTTAATGGAAGTTGATTATAAATTTTGTTTAGAGTTCTTCATTTTTTTTTCTTAAATAAAAAATAAAAAAAAAACTTGTAACAACACTGAATTGCTGGTTCATCGATGTTCCCGGAAAGAGGAAACTTGAAAAAATGTCCCCTTATGATGGTAAAAGCCGTAGCTTATGTCGTCATGAAATCGTCTCACCCCACACACATAATCTACCTATACCTTTGCTGCCAGATGATGGTCTGTATATTTTAAGACACCTCAGGCAATATGGTTGCGATTGGCTTGGAAATTGTCGTTGTGGCCGGCCGGTCATACCACTTGATTAACCTGCTGATCGGATTCAATGTCCAAGATGGATACATGGCCATAAGGTAATATATTTGGCCGGGCAAAAGATACTCTTTTTTTTTTAATTTTGTGTCCTCTCATATTTGTGATGGTAAAATACTATGTGATGCACGACGACGGACGGACGGACAAACCGACCAGAGACCGTGGTGTGATTACAAGGAGATTTCACTTGAAAAAATTAAAGAAAATAAAAAAAAAAAAAAAAACTGAAGATGGAACTCTCAAGGTAGAGTGTAAGAACAAAAAAAATAAAAAATAAAACAGCTCAGCAAACAGCGATAAATCAGGTGACAGAAATTAATTGAGTTATTTTCTTGCACCACATGTTTGACTCTGGGATTAATTTGTATACTGCATGCTTATATGGTGATAATATGGAGTGGGTATATGTGATGATGACGAAGAATATGGGCTCTACTTTCACGAATAAAAACAAAAAAACATGTAAATTTTCTATACCTATAGGTATATCTGTACTCATGTCCATGTGGCATATAGCAATGTCCATGCTATATGTACATGTACAGCTTTTACATGTTGCGGTTTTACATATCACGCCCAAGACCATGAAAGAATTTTCATATTCTGATCCTTTGAAAAGTTTACCGGGTTCAATGGACAATAAGAACATTGAGTTAGCTCTATCAACATGTATCTAAATTTTGGTCGAACGGATCTAGACATCTTTAATAAACATTTCCTCACTAACAGTTAATATAAATCTTATATGCTTTGAAGTATTTATATGCATTTTTATTCTTAAATTTACATCATGAGGGTCTTGAGGAACTGTTCAGTACGCTAACAAATCCTAACTTCAAAAATATCAGTACAAATTTAGATTACGAGTGACACAGTGTTTCTAATTTTGGGCAATCGTATATAGTTTGTGTTATAGTACCATGACAAATATGGAAAATAACAGACGAAAACCCGAAAAATCTTTAAAGAATACTAGAAATCACGGAAAACACGGGAAAATCATGGACGAATCTCCTAAATTGACACTACATTTGGCTAACAAACAAAAGAAAAACCAAAAATGAAAAAGGCCGGAGAATCTCGCACTTTGTAATTTACAGATGAATTTGTAAATCCCCTACGATAGCAGTTTAAAACGTACAAATTTGCTTAAATACAGCAAAAAATGTCAAATCACAGATAAATCAACAACAATTTCGGAAAATTACGCATGAATCCAGGAGTTTATGAATGAATTAGTAATAAATACGACAAATTATCGATGAATCCTTAAGATTATGAATAAATTAAGCAAATTTGGGAAATTGCAATGGAATCTGTACAATTCTCGTACCTAGGTCTTCAGACCTTAAAAAGAAAGACGGAAAAATACGGGAAAATCATGGGTGAATCTCCTTAATTGACGCTAAATTTGGGAAACAAACAAATTAAAAAGGCCGGAGAATCTCGCACTTTGTGCATGCATTTGTAAATCCCCTACGATAGCAGTTTAAAACGTAGAAATTCTCTTAAATACAGCACAGTTTGTCAAATCACAGATCAATCACCAACGATTTCGGAATATTACGGACGAATGCAGGAGTTTATGAATAAATTAGTAATAAATACGACAAATTATAGATGAATCCTTAAGATTATGAATAAATTAAGCAAATTTGGGAAATTGCAATGGAATCTGTACAATTCTCGTACCTAGGTCTTCAGACCTTAAAAAGGCCATCGTGTACGGTTTCTGGAAATATAACGTAGTTCTCTCCAACTCTTCCCCAGCTGTGTCGAAAGATTCACTTTCGACTGTCCTGCGCCATGTGCTTCTCGGCCGACCCGACCCTCTACCTGCCTGTGTGAGTGGGTTCCATTGCATCGCTTGGCCAGCAATGCAATCGTTGCATTCCGAAAACAGCCTTTGCCTTTTCGATACGGCTGTCGACATCTAGTTCGGTTCCGCCTTTGGTAGAGACAAAACTCCCAAGATATTGAAATCTTCTACTTTCTCTACCGGTTGTCCAGAAATATTGACTTGAACGGATGAGTTACTTCCGAGGCTGATCATTTTTGTTTTTGCCCTGTTTATTTTCAGAGCCACGATTTCTGCTTCTCCCTCCACCCTTGTTGTCATTTGATGGAGATCCATGATCCTATGAGAGAGTAAGCATACGTCGTCCGCGTAGTCCAGATGTTTTAGTTGGGATGTCAGACTCCATTGAATTCCACTATTTCCGTTTAACAGGGCTGCACGCAGCACTTCACTTATCACTAACAGGAAAAGTATTGACGACAGTATGCAACCCTGTCTGACTCCACATTGGACTTCGAATTTATCCGACAACCTAGATTGGAATTCAAAAAAAAGAACGGTAATTTCAGATTCTATAACGATTTCTTTATAAAAAGTTAAGCGGCCATGTAAAGCAAAAAAACGCAATTTTTAAACATTCAGATCAAAACATCTAGACAACAAGAGCTGATAGAGCAGTTTTGTGACTGGAGTTGGAATCACCACACCAAAATCCATAAGAAAAACATATCATACTGTTAAAACGTGATCATAAGTTAAATTTGTGTTTTTAAGGAACTGTTTAACTGTTAAATCGCCCACTTTGTCGAAAATATGAGGCGGTTTTGAAGTCAAAATTGGCAATGCGCCGACGTCGTTTAAAATAAAGCAATTTTTGTCCAATTTAAAAAAAAAATCTCTTATGTTGTTTTAACTTACATTCAGCACCAAATTTTATTTTTTTCTTGGCCCGTGTAATTGACGAATTAGCTAAATTGCTAACGAATATGGAAGGACGAATCTGACAAATTATAGAATAATCTGACAAATCATCAACGATTTTCTAAAAATCACCTGTTTTCCCCCTCATGCCCTCGGTAGGAGTTTTCGTATTCCTTCGGTTGGTGGATGAAAGTCTTTGAAGAACGTAAAGTCGGTTGTTTCGTAACTATTAAACCGTTCGGAATTTGTCTGATTTTACTAGCTTTGGAACTGTTTATGCAATGATTGGTTAGTAATAGTTTCAAAAATATTGTCTTGCCGTTTATTAGTTTATTACTGAACAGTTGTTACAAGAGCTCACCTATTGTAGGTACATTTTGAGTTTAAGTTTAATGATTCCATTGTTAGTATTTAAGCTTATTTCTAATGTTAGCATTAAACATATTAAATAAATAAATAAATACATTTCAGAGAAACTGGCAGTGATTGTAAACAGTTTGCAGCAAACTCTAATTTATCCTTGACATTAATAATTACACTGACTAGTCTGTAAAAATAAAGTTTTTTTGGTGTCCTTCATATAATTTTTTGAAATTATTTAAGATTGAACTTTTCTGAATTTAAATCTAGTTGCAGAAAAATTCTACAGGTATACCCAAGAATTTTCTTACTAAATGGACAAAAGTCATAATAAAATTACTTCATTGAACTATTTTACTTAGATATCATATTTAAATTAATGAATAGATGCAATCCAGTCAATTTGTGATCAAAAAGGTTCCTAGAGGGAAAGTTTTGATTTCTTTCGTACTTTATGTTTTTGGGGTTGCTGAATTGAAAGATGAGGTTTGCCAAGAAAATTTCGTGACGCAACCAGGTCAAAAATGCAAAAAAAACACAAAATTTTCAACGATTTTGGGAAATTTTACCATGAAGGATTAGTATTTGTTACAACTATGTATTCCTTGGAGTTTAAGAAAACTAAATTTTCCAAAATTAGAGCCCACAATTGTCTTCTTAGCCATAATACTTAGTTTCCAAATTGCACCTCTTAAAACTTTATCAATTATATATAATATAATAAAAAAATAGTGCAGTTCAGTTTTTTTTGCCCATTAAATATTTTTTCGATCTAAAATTTGTCATAAAAGTTCACAACAATGCCCTTACTGATATGTAAAAAAAAAAAAAACTAATCCTTCAGGTCAAATTTTCCAAAAACATCAAAGTCGTTGAAAATTTCACGTTTTTTTTTTTGCATTTTTGACCATGTTGCGTCTCGAAATATTGTTGACATAATATTATGATTCAGCACCCTCAAGAACATAAAGTATGAAAGAAATTAAAACTACCCTAAAACTTTCCTGGTAAATAAAAAAATTGACTGGATAAGTGTTTTTTTTTTTTTTCAAAAGCTATCCGCAGTGCAATAGCATCTTTCTCGTACTACACAAACAACATTGAACGTCTGATAAGAGGAAAACTTGAATCCGACCGCCATTCAATTTTTGACATTAATTCGAAAAATCTCAAAAATCTATTCGCAGTAAGATTCAATTTTCCCTTTTATCGACAGCACGATGTTTTTTGTGTAAAACGTATAAGATGCTACTGTACTGCAGATAGCTTTGCCAAAAAACACATCTATTTGGAGGAAGTAGGCAATATATATTAATAAATGTTGGGATCGTCTTGCGTGGACCATTCAAGTATCTTTTTGAATCGCTTTTCTTCCAGGTCAATCTTGCACTTAAAAAAAAAAGAAGCTTTTCATCATAATTAAGAAAAAATAAATTGGGTACAAAATTTAAAACAAACCTATCTTAGCTGGTTCCTATTACTACCAACCTGTTACTTATACTTTATACCTTACACCAAAAAAAAAAGGCATTAAATTAAAATTTAAGACCACTATGTAGTAGGATTGCGCACCCCTTTTCAAAGAAAAACAAATCAAAAACGCTTATTTGTCATTCATGAAACTCCCAAAACTCATTTATATTCCCCAAGTACATTTCGCCAATCAAGCATTCCAATCATCGCATATATGGTTTCATACCTCTGTACATCGTTCAACCCCAGACACCATCATGTTCTCAAAACTCAAATAATGTCCTAAGCGATTCCTCTATGCGCGAGTATACGTATATTATAGTTGACCATCCAGGAGCAATGTGGTCCTCTGTGTCTCGAGGTGATATTAAACATTCTATACAATAAGCAACATATACACAGTCAAACATATGACACACATGCAACATACATCCTTATCTAGGGAAGAAAACTAATTTTCCTAATTAAAAAGTCATGCCCATAGGAAGAGAAGATCAACGTGATTGTGCCTGGGTACATATAAAAACCCAGTTATGTTGGATTTCTTTTTTCTTTTTTTTTTTGAAGGAAGATTAAGGGAAGCGACCTAAAAGCTCATGGGGTCGCTGAACATTGAACAAAGGGGGTAAAAAAAGGTGTTCCTCCAGATCACCCTCTCTATGGTAGGTATATGGTGGTGACGCGCCTACTGTATTAGCATACATATAAATTCACAATTAATATCGTCCTCAAACGAACTTTGGTACTCTATACTTCTGCTGTGCTGTCGCTCTGGTTCTAGCTATTTTACATGCTGCTGCAAGTAGTATGCTTTGCTTCTACTGTTTTGAGAAATATAAAGGGACTATAACAGGAGAAGGAGGAGGATATTATGTTCTTGTGTGGATTTGCCGCTACCGATGCCAAGGTCATTCAAAATTCACCCCTTGGTAGATGACACCCCATTTATTATAACCGAATGAACATACATGTTCTTGATACACTGTCCTGCTCGTTGTCTAATATACAAATAAGCCTATGTGTATGTACGAATATTGTACGCTGCTTGGGTCAGGGATGGATTTGGCTGGAGGAAGGCCTTGCATGTTTTAGATACTGTTTCTGCTCCAAAAAACAACTCGTTTGCAGCAAACTCTTAAATTCGTTTATGTCAAACTCTTGATGCGAACGATTAAAAAAACAAAAATGTTTAGCGTAAGACCAGTCATTGAACCTGCGACCAGTCGCTTCCGAAGCTAGTCTGTTACCATTGCGCCATGAAATAAATGATTTTGTGTAGCATAAAATGCATATGAATACCACAAATATAGAGTAAATTTTTACGAAATTATGTGTTTTAAAAATAAATTGTATATTTACACTAAAAGTAAAGTTCTTTGGCACAAACAATTTTCTAAAAAGGTTCGTCGCAAACAATTCATTCGTTTGCTGCAATCGTTAGAATTTACTAGTAAACGAAAAGGTGTTAAGATGTGGAAAGCATTTTCATTTGCCGTAATCAACTCATAAAAATGAGCTCCAAACGAATGGGTTCTTTTGCACTTTGTTTGCTGTAATAGAACTACAATTTGGTTCAAATGTAATACAGTTGCTACGAATGAAAAACTATTGCGGCGTTTGCATTAACTTTGCAGCAAATGATTTTCATTTAATTCAAAGGATATTCATTAGCTGCAAATTGGATAGGAAAAGTACAAAAAACTTCAAGTAGCCTTGAAAAACTGAAAATTTTCCAAACAACTTTAACTGAAGATAGAAACTTTTTAATGTTGACTTGATTAAAAAAAAAAAACATATTACTAAGCATCTTGCCAAAGGGGTTTAAACGTCATCCATTTTTATGTACAGATTTGAAAAATCGGAGAGTATATCCCAAACTTTTATCAGAATTTCGAAAACGAAAACAAAAATCGCAGAAATCCTAAATTCTTGCTTATAAAAAATTTTATCACATTTTAATTTTAATTCGGCTTTTGGAACTCGGGGTTTCTGATCCGAACTTTTTTTATGTAAAAATCTACATCTTAAGAAATTTTGGATTTTCAGTATTCAGAATTTTATATTTCTACATTTTAATTTTGTAATTTTTTGGGATATTGGGCTTTCGGGATATTGGGTTTTGGGGATTTCAGTTTTAAAAATGTAATATACTGGATCTCAGCCCTTTTTTATTTAATAAAAGTATCACAGTTTAATACAAATTTGCAAATTGGTTCTTTAAATTTAGTTACGAGTTTTGGGGATTTAGGTATTTTGAGTTTTTGTTTTGGATTTTGAATTTTTGGAATGGTGAGTTTTTGAAAATATTTGAAGCTTTTAGAATTTTGGGCCCTTCACAAAGTTTCATTAATTTCAACCATATTATACAAATCCACCCCTACCCACCACTAACATATGCGGCTTTCTCAAATCATAGCAGAAGGAGTTGAATCTAATTTAAGCTTCCATTGCGAAGATAGGGTTGAATGTTTTATGGGTACAGAAGATACCTATGTGTGTGTATGACGATATGGTAGAGAGAGAATGTCCTTTCTACGATTCATGTATGTAGAAAACTGCCTACTCTCTACTCTGAGATTCATTGTTTTGCCTGGTAAGTAGGTAAATTCACTCGACACTTCGTTGTGATTCTAATTCGGGTACATGAAACGATGTAACATACACAGAGGAGGCAAAATAGGGTTTTGTGTTGTTTTTTTTTTTTTTTTTTTGCAGTAGAAAAGGCAACACACAAACGAAAGTATAGTTTGTCGTCTATGCGCCAGGCAAAGGCATAGACGATACGATGGCAGAGGGGATCCTTTTTGCTTTTTGTATAAAAAAAAAAAAAAAAAATGAATCACATGTGTTGGCAAACCCTCTGGTAGACATGTTGGATTTTGTTCTTCTTCTCTGTGTTTCTCTCTTCTATGCATTTCTCTGGGTTGGTGGTGCTGTGATGGTGTGTTTGTGTGAGTTGAAAATTTAACACCACCATCCGTCTCTCTAGAAAATGATTAATTACTCTGCCGCAGAGCCATATTGCTTTTGCTTTCAACTATAAGGGTTTCTTTTTGTTTTTTATGTTTTGTCTCTTTTACTCTCACATTATTTAAAGGAGAATCGATTTGCATTATTCTGGTATACAATCATATTCGTGTGTTTGCTGTATGGGAAAGGGAATAGTTTATAAATTAAATAAGTGCCATGTCCGACGGCATATACTATATTGTACGTAATCATATCGCTTCAAAAATTTGTTCAGTACATTTACTGAGAATGAAAAATGAACTTCACCCTGAAGTCTACAATTATTTCAATGACTTTACTTCATATATTATCATTCTATGATGGTGCATTTGTGTGTAGCTTTTGAATTGTTGCTTTGTTAGTAGAATATGATGGTTTGCGAGGAGGGTGACTTACTCTACCTACTCTGTTTCTTTGGCTCGTTATAAAATGTATAGTCTAGATACACCCATACCTACATTTACATACAATAAATATGAAACTTAGAATTTAGACACCCTTAAGTGGATGAGGAAATAAATTTGACAAATTTTATACACTCAATCATTAATCTTTTTGTTTCTCATAAAAAAAAATACTATGGTCCGCAAATATTATCTAAATGGGCAAGAGGTGTTTTGAGTAACTTTTAAGGTATGGAAGAATGGACACAGGTTGCAGATTTTATTTTAATATTAGATAAGAGATAGGCATTTGGTAATTTGTTTGTATTTTAGGTCAACTGAAAATTTCAATTTTCCGTCAAAGTTATTTTTACCACACCTAAGTCATCATCATCATCGGCTCGACAACCGGGGTCCGGTCCTGGCCTCTTTCAACAAGTCTCTCCACCTATCCCGGTCTCGAGCCGACGCGACGCCATGAAGTTGCGCACCCCAAGGCTTCGGGCGTCCTGGTCTACGCCATCTCTCCAGCGCAAGCATGGTCTACCACGCTGCCGTCTACCATAGAATGTACCACAAAAGACTTTCCAAACAGGTTCCTCTTCGCTCATACGAGTTAGGTGCCCTGCCCACCGGAGTCTACCGATCTTAATTTTTGTCACTATGTCTGCTTCAAGGTAGATTGCGTACAACTCATGAATCGTCTCCGGAATCGTCCTTCCTCACATATGGGGCAACACTTCTCCGTAAGACTTTTCTCTCGAACGCGGCTAGGAGGTCACAGTGCCTTTTGCTAAGCACCCAAGTCTCGGATCCATACATGAGTACTGGCAGGACCATGGTCCTGTACAGCAGCAGTTTTGAAGTTATGGTCAGATTTCTGGATTTGAATAGCTTTGACAGACTGTAGTAGGCTCTGTTGGATTTGAGAAGCCGCCCGCGTATTTCTTCTTCTATGTAGTTATTGGCTGCTACTGTTGACCCAAGGTATTTAAAGGATATGGTAGAGAGAGAATGTCCACACCTAAGTAGACAGAGAAAAAAGATCCGTTAACTTCCACTTATCTGCAATTTTTTTTTATTGAGAAGTAAGAAACTTTTCTTATAAAAGCAATTTTTTGTTGTAGCAAAAAAATGAAATTTACCTATGTAAACAAAAATTGGTACGTAATATAAGAAGCACGATATCGAACCCAGCCCCTATAGGGTTCGATATCTCGCTTCTTATTACGTATTATGTTTTATTTTAATCCCGTTTTTAAAATCCCGCTTTTTTTCTAAATCCCATTTTTTATAATCCCGGCTCTTATAATTCTGTTTTTTTATAATCGTTTCTTACTAACCCACTTTTGAAATCAATACTAGTTTATATATTTTTAAAAACAGTGCGAGTTTTTTTTTAAATAATAATAATAGGTACAATTTTTTCTTAAAGTTTTAAAAATACATAATTTGGGTAATGAGAAAATGTTAGAAAAATATAAAACTAAATACTAAAACGACTCAAATAACTTCTGAAATGATTTTAAGCTGCAAACTAAGTAATCAAATGGAATTTAAAAAAAAAAAATTTGGAAAAAAATTGAAAATCTTTGGAGCTGCTTTTAAGACTCAATAGTTTTTTATATATATAAATGCGCAAACCATGTTTTAAAAACAAATTGATATGCCATTTTTAAAGATATCAATGAAAGCCAAAGACCAAATTAAAAAAAAATAAGTGACCCAATTTTTCAAAAATTGATTTTTCAAAAAAAAAACAATTGATTTTTTATTTAAATCCAAAACTTAAAACTATAAAGAAGATTTCGTATAAGAAATTTCATTAAAATCAGTTGTCGTTTAGGGGAAAAACAAAAATTAAAAATAAAATTCCAGAAATAAATTTCAAAAAATCAGTGACTGCAACAAAGTTTCTTATGGCCGAAACAAAACTATACTTTTCTTAAGGTTTTCAATGTGATTTTTGAGTCAGAAACTCTATATCAGCTCTCATTTTTTTAAATACTCCCGTTAGAAATTCAAAAATAAACCGTTTTTTCGCAGTTTTAGAAACAATTTTTTGACGGGGCCCGGAAACGGTTTTTTTTGTAAATTTCTAACGGGAATATTTAAAAAAAATAGAGCTGATATAAAGATTTTGATTAAAAATTCGAGTTCAGCATATTGAAAGCCTTAAGAAAAGTATAATTATGTTTCGGCAACAAGAAACTTTGTCGACCAGTAGAAAATGAGAAATATACGCATTAACTTCAGCTTAAGACTTTTCAGAGGAGCAAAGTGTTTACGAAAATATTTGAACTGAATGCAAAAGAAGAAAACAATTATTTTCATAATCCGATACAATTTTTGCCTCAAATCACTTCAAAAATATTACAAAATGCATTTCTTAGAATTTTGTAACGGCAATATCTCAAAAACTAGAGCCAATCTGAAAATTATGACTACGGATTTGAGTTTATAACATCGAAAACCTCTAGAAACGTTTATCAAATTTCGGGCAGCAAAAACCTTGTTGAGCAGTGTTATCTTAGCAATCATTTTTGTATAGTTCTTAGTTTAGAAGATTATTAATCGATTTTTTTCAATAACTTTTATACTTAAGTAGGTATTATAATTCAGTGTTTCTTTCATTTTAATATTTTCAAATACACTTCAATATTGTTTTTTGTCTACTTATATCCACAAATAGCGCCTGTCTCCTTCCAAATTGTTAAGATAAATACAGATGTATATGTATGTATTTATAGATATTCTCATTTCAATACTCAACTCCATTCCATTTACCATCAAGTTCAATCACCTATTCCTTTGCGAGTTCTATTTTCCCTCACTCTCTATATCACTGGAAAATCTCATTCTGCTGAATATTCTGTGTGCAGTGACTGTGATATGCCAGAATGTGCCCTTAAGACAATGATTAATAGTTTAATCGATAATTTACTTCGTTTTGCCGTGCTGCCAGCCAAATGCACATTATAACAATTTGAAGGGGGTAACACGAAGGACTTATATTGGTATCTTTTGATAGCATAGAATTTACTTGAAACTAATTTTATACTTTTTTTCTCTGATAAAAATTATTTATCAAACTTGAACATTGAACTTTACATTGGTCATAAGTAAAATATTTAAAAAGATTTAAAAAAAAACAAAAAACAAAAACAAGATGTTCGTAACTAATTTCAAATCTTTTGTATTAAAAAAAAAAAAAAAACACGAACAACAAAATAAAGAAATCAAAAGAATATATAAAAATAATACAAAATAAAATAAAACAAAAATCACACGCATATATCACCAACTACATGGTAATAAATCAAGCCAAATACACTTGTATATCGTCGTGAACATAAATAACATCGTGGCAGCAGTTGTGGCGGCCATGATGATATGGCCCCAAAGTTTTTAATTAAAATAATTTTTTTGACATCAGCGAACACAGTCGGTTGCCAAACAGTATATAAGTTTGGGGCACCACCGCACAGAGGGCGGGGTTTTGTTTTTTTTTTTTATTTTTGTTTCTTCTCCCTCCAATACATACCCTCGAGCCTTGACTATGCCTCTTAAACAGGAAGCTTCTATAGAAACTTATTAAGAAACTAGAAGAAAAAAGTTATTTTACTTTTTTTTTTTTTGTTTGTTTGTTTGTTTGTTAATATAAAAGTATGCATCTACCAGTTTGGGGACAAACAGAGTGCAGCGTGTTGCATGTTGCAGCATCAAAATCTCGCGCTCTCTCCCTTACTGTCTCTAAATGTGAATTTATTTTTAATTGAATTAAATTTTCCAAGTGAATTATGAAGTCTCGCGCATAATTCTCTTGAGGACGATTTAATGATATTTTCACTGCTTTTTATTTTTGTTTGATTCTAGTTTTTATTTAATTTGTTGCTATTTTCATATACTTATATACTTTTGTGGGTATCTTCTGGCGGGCTTCTTAGGAAAGTGTAGCGTTTTTTTTTTTTGTTGATTTTTTGTTTTAATTTTCAAATGATTTGTTTGAAAATAGATCGCCAAAGAGATAGATAGATAGAATATATCCTTCGCCAGGTAATTAGATGGATATTCATGTTCTTGGAGATTTTCGTAGGTTAAATTAACTTTTTGACAATTGTAAATAAATTAAGAAAAAAAACACCAATTAGGCAAATAAGAAGATTGAGGATTATTAAAATTAAAATTCTAAGAAAATAATATTTATCCTTGTATTCGTATTTGTGTGGACCTTTTCACTTCTGACACCGATCGACGCCACTGTTCTTTAACATCTTATTCCCGAAAATCTCTATTCATCAACAATCTTTCTTTTTTAATATAAAAGACAACTTTAAGCAAAACGGTCCTGTGTGGGGGTCATTTTTAATTGGCTTTGTTTATTAGTTAAATACAAGAACTCACCACAAAACAGGAAAAAAATAACCACAAGCTTTGAGTATTTAAAGATTGTTTAAACTTCAAAGAGAACTGTGAAGAAGAAGATTACACTGGTCTGCAAAGAAAATTGCCTTCAAACCAAACTATAGGGGAGAGTGGGTACAAAAGTAACAATTTGTATATTTTGCGCCATAACTTTAAAACCAAAATTCATAGCCAAACAAAACAACGCGTATATTGATGAGTGGACATTTGGCTATAAGTAAATACTAATTGGTCTTTTGACTTTCTATGTTCTACGAAACCATGCTATGTAAAAGAGGTGAAAGTCGAATGTTACAATCGTCCTTTCCGGTGTACCAATTGTAACACGATGAAAGGGCGGTTGTAACACCATATAAATGTAATAGAATAAACAAGAAATATTGGTTTAACTTCACATTTACTGTACAAATCCAAAATTAAAAATGTTTTACTAGGTGTTCCATTAGGTTAATGAACTCCGATTGCATCCATTTTGATTTATTAGCAGCTTCAATACTGACGTTGGATCTTCCTTTTGTATTTCCGGATAAATGGTTCCGAATTGATTTTTTTACGATTTTTGTAATGATCTTCATTGGTTTATTGACAGCAGTTGTAAGACCCGTTTAATCGATGCTAAATATATCTTGTGACTGAAATTCACTGACCCTGCTGATGCAGTTTTCGTAACAAACGTCCACTCAAAAAATGTTACAAACGTCCACATCCCTTGTTTTTATATAAAAGATTCGATTGAAAAAAAAACTATTGAGTCGATAATAGGAAGATTTACTCCATTAAGTTCAGGACAAAATCAACTTTAATTAGACCGCTACCACTTTATCAAAAAATAATTGTTTGACAAAAATTAATTGCAAAACTCGCAAAAAAAAAATTAATTTTTTCATACAAATTTTACATTTTAAACGTTATGTGGCATAATTCAGTACTTTGACATTTGAATTTTTGTGGGTGCATTCACGACTAAATTGCAAAGAATTCTACATTTAAAAAAGAACGCATACGTTCCCAGGTTTTTGTTAAAACTCAATGTTACAACCGTTCCACGTTACTTTCGTACCTACTCTCCCCTACTTTTCTATAGGATTTTTGCACTCTGAACTTGAATCTAAAGTCAAAAGTTCCCTAACACGTTACGTTTTCAAGATATGTTAATATGAACATGCCAAAAACCCGTATTTTTTTTGGTACATTTAACGTCAAATTTCTTCACTGGTAAAAAATTAAGTTTATTTCATCTGTCTAAATCACTTTAAATCATTTAAAAAACACTTTCGGCGCAAATATATTGCATAAAGTGAAATTTTTGATTTGTCCAAAATATTCCTTTTTATTCAATTATTTAGAAGTGAAAAATTCTGAAGTAATAATTTGGAATGGCTTACTCTATGTTTTTTGGGATGATGGGCACGAATCTGAATTTATCCATCAAAATTTATCATAGAAAACATGAGAAATTATGCTAAAACTTACCAAAATTTGTTTTTATTGCTTTTTGTTCATAATCCATAATATGAGCATGTGTCGCTAAAAGCGTTTGTACAGACCAAATTTAGACAAAATTACCAAATTTGTTGTCTTGGCCACAAAAACGACTTCTGGATTCTATAAAAAAAAAAATTTTGGAAAATCTATAAAAATCAATTAAATCCTTTTGAAAAGCACAAAATTTTCACTGCCTGATTACTGCCTTCCTTACACCATAATTTACTTGGCTTTTTTGTAGTGTAAATCACAAAAACTACGGAAGTTTAAAATTTATGGTGATTTTTTTAAATTAACGGTTTTAAATGTAACTATAAATTGATGAATAAAAAGAGGTCACATTTCAAATCTTAGCTTAATGCTGTGTGAAATAAGTCCTCAATTTCAGCCGAATCGGATCAATAGTTTAAAATATATACCAGGTAAACCGAATCTAAGAGAGCTCTTTTCTACAAAACTATAATTTTTTTTGAAATTAATTAAAAATAAAATACACGACTGAATCGAACGGACTTCTCTAAGGGTTAAATTTTCTGTGGATGTTAACGCTACTTATAGTATAAAGTTTATAAAAAATAAATAATTTTATAAGAAATAAGAAAAAATTAAATTCATTACTAAAATGACAAAAGCAACTTGTTTTAAACTGCAAACAAAGTAGGCCATTTAATTTGATTAATTTTTAGAATAAAAATTTTGAAAAATTAAAACGGCTCTAGTTTAAAAAAAATTTTTTTTAATATATATAAAAACCTCGTTTAAAAATAAAGTTGGTATGCCATTTTCAAGATAATATTATTGCACATCTAAAATCTAAATTTCGAAAAGATACAGTGACCCGTTTTCGGAAAATAGATTTAAAATAAAAAAAAAATTGAAAGATTTTTAAAAAAAACCCAAAAATTACGTTTTTAATAATTTTGATATCAAATAATTTTGAGCTTCCGTATTAAAAAAAAATCATCAAAATCGGTTCATTCGTTTGAGAGAAAGTCAAAAATTAAAGAAAAGGTTCTAGGCAGGTATCAGTAGTAGAATTTTTATAAATATTATATTGATTTCAAAATTATGATCCTACTAACAAAAGCAGACACACAAATTTTAATCAAAATCGTTAGAGCCGTTTTTGAGAAAAGTTAACTTTTCCTTAATGGTTATATGACACGTACCGTTGATTTTAAAGCATCAAACATTAATATATCAAAAACCACTTGAAATTGGCCGAACGCATAAATAAAACAAATTACAAACAAGGAATTTCTTTGGGCTGCGTTTGAAGGAGGGAAAATCATTCTTTCTCTCATCAAAGAAATCTTGATACGTCTTGGACTCAATAATAGTAGAAATTCGTTCTTTCGAAGAGTACCTACCCAAACAGACCTATTTTTTGTATGATTCGAAAGACTTCATATGTAAATGCTATACATTTTCCAAATTCTGTTTTTTTTTAATACTAGGTATACCTATGTTAGTTAAAAAGTAAAAAAAAAAATAAAATTATTTACTATTAGTTTTTTTTTTTGTAGAAAATATCTGTCAACAATTTTTGTATGGGCAAAATTCTTGACTATTGGTATATTCCTTGACAATTGATCATTTTGTTGCGTCATACAAATCATTATTCACCCATGCCAACTATACTAATTCCCTCTATATGCTCATTACATCATATTCCCTGCAGGCATATCTAAATTGCAACATTTTCTAGGAATGCATCGATCGAATATTATCATTAAGGATATCTAAGCAATAAAAAAAAATATGAAAAAAAAGTCTAATCACTCGAACGTGTCAATATTACCGAAGAAGATCTCCTGTCTCAGAAGTATACCTAGAAACTATTGGCTATTGCGTATCCATATGAGTATAAGGTAGGTAAATACTTATAGTTGCGAAGTTCCTCATTAAAAATCTATTTGAATTTCACAATAAATCGTAATAATTTTGTTTATCGCTGATGAGTGCCTCTCGACTATTTGCACATATATAAACAAATAATGTTATTTCGACGTTTTCCTTATGCATCATTGAGAAAGTGTTGTTTGTTTCTTTTTTCAATTGTATTTTTTTTTTTTTTTCAAAACAATTCACACTCTCGGGCTCTCCACACCTAAGCGCCATGAATTTAATTAAAAATTCAAGTCTCATACACACGTTCCTTAACCAAGCCAACTTGAATAAAATTGAGTTACACCAACTTTACCATGCTACCTTGTGTCAAACGCGCTGATAGTATTTTTCGTATAAAACCTATGCCTTGGCTTCCCACTTTAGAAGTCGCTTGGGTTTTTGTATAGATCCGTTTTTGGAGTCTTGCTACAAAGTGTGGAAAAGAAAAGATAGTTTAGTCGAAAATTATGACTGCGAACGACCGACGCAACCTTAAAACACTATTGGTTTGGTACCTATATACGCCGATACCGGTAGATGAGTTGAGGAGTTGTATCGACATTCGGTAGGTATACGATGACTTTACATTAATATGACATGATGTCATTTGGATACTCAGGACACACCGTACTGAATCTTAAGAAGTTCCTGATGGGCTTTTTTTTTTTTTCTTTTATTCTTGTTGATGAATTTTCGACTTGTTTGTTTCAGTAAGTTATGATGGAATATGATGTCAGAAAATGACTCTAGGTGGGTGGTTGGAGATGATTTAAAAGCATACACGGGAAACATTTGTAGTGATTTCTATGATAATGAGTAGATAAGCCATTTTTGTCTTCTTGTTTTCTTACAATAATTTAAATTTTGATTATCATTTGGTATGTTAATGAATGAAAGCATACCTACGTGATGTATGACAGGTTTACAAAACTGATAGATTGTCATATTTTCATTAACTTTGCTTATCATTTTTGGTGTACTTACAATGTTCTGCTGAAATCTAAGAGGTAGATCTAGGTATTCTCTTGTCAGTGAAACATTGACCAGTACAACAACTGACTATCAAAGTTTTCAATGAACAACATTTTGCAAAATATGACAAATCACATTTTATCACTCGAAATTATAAAGCCAAAGAATTTTAAATTTCAGAAACATTAAAGGTGGGTCAGTACCTAGTTTCCTCACCAATTTTTATTATAATTCTGTTGTCGGAAATTGGTTTCATAAAAGAAACTTTAATCAAAAATTTTTATTAAGAAATCCCAATTCTGATCATGTCAACTACTGACATACTGGCATGGCATAATAAATCAACAACAGACTGACGCGACGGCCTGTTTGCATGGCGGTCGGTGTCGTATCTAAGCGGCAGCAGCGCAAAGATACTTAATACATAGATTGCATCTTTAGATAAAGCCGCCAAATAACGGAACGTACTTATATATTTAATCGTCGTGTTTAGCACAATAACTATTCAAAACTCTAACCAAAACCAAACGCTAATCAAGTTATGCATTTTGATTAGTTAATTTATTATAAACCAACATCAACAGCCACAACTATATCGGCTTGATGGTTTTCTCTCCAACATTATATGCATATACAATCTAACCGATTGATGGTGCCACCCTGTCCAAGTATGTATCTATCGATAGATAGATATCTTTATTCCTGTCATTATGCACTTTATAATGTGCAAAAAAAAAAATAAAAAATAATTTATGAAATACGCATTAGCGAGTTGTGGGACGACAGTCATTTAATCATATTTAACGTCTGTATGAGCCGATTTCCCATAGCAAACATCAAGTTTGGGATACCTTACTAATGTAGAAACTATCTATAGTTGTTATGGAGCTGGTGAGAGAGCGTACAAAGAATAGTCAAATGATCAAATGCAGTTTTCTATGTTTAAATGGCGAATTAAGAGATTATATCTTAATAAAATGTTAATTAAGTGAAGATTCACTTTTGACTGTCCTGCGCCATGTGCTTCTCGGCCGACCCGAAATACGTCTGCGTATAGTACCTACTGTCTATGTATTCTTGACCTGTTCTTCCATGAAGTACTTGTTTAGAAATACGGTTGGGCCAAAAAATCCTTAAGATGTTTAGTAGACACCTATTCACGACTGATTGCAGATTACTTGTGACAGCTGTTATAGTTTTCCAAGTGCTGCACCCATACAGAAGCACGGATTCAACATTGGAGTGGAACAGTCTCAGCTTGGTCTTTAAGCTTATAGCGTTATTTCTCCATATTTTTGACAGCATTCCGAAAGCAGCCTTTGCCTTTTTTATGCGATTTTGTCGACGTCGTGTTCGGTTCCGCCTTTAGTAGAAACAAAACTTCCAAGATATTGAAAGTCTTCTACTTTCTCTTCCGGTTGTACAGAAATATTGACTTGAACGGATGAGTTACTTCCGAGGCTGATCATTTTTGTTTTTGCCGTGTTAATTTTCAGCCCCACGATTTCTGTTTCCCCTTCCAACTTTATTGTCATTTGATGGAGATCCATGATCCTATGTTAGACAACCTTCCTCTATGTACCTACATAAAGCGTGACATTTGCATCCATCGTAGGTTGCAAACCGGAGGTAGAACGCAAATCCCTCTCCAGTTTTCACACTCTGCATCAAATCTACTTTCTTCGGGAGCTTGACGATCATTCCCGTCTTCCACTCATCAGGGAAGCACTCTGAGTTCCAGGCTCTCGTTATGAGTGGATGCTCTGCAGGAATACCGTCTAGTCCTTCCACCTTGTTGTTCTTCAGTATTTTAATTGCTGCAATTATATCTTCTCTACTGAGTGGTGTGGTGCGGATTCGGGCATTTGTTGCTTCAGACGGGTCATCAGGTATTGGACGCGCATCGCTGGCGAACGATTTAATACCGAAGCGAAGTGTTCTGCTGTCACACCGATTTGCGACCTCTTCTAATTCTTCAGATAATGCGTTGGTGTAGTTACGCTTGTCACGTCTCACGCTACGGTAAACTTCTCTTATCTTCATGCGATACGTAGACTCTAGCTCGTTTGTCTCTGCAATTTGTGTATCTGCGATGCGAGTTCGAAGTTGTTTTCTTTCGTCGATCTTTTCCCAGGTTTCTGCGGATAGCCAAGCACTATTTCTTCCTTGTGCCCGACCGGCTATTCTTTCACCACCGGTTATGAACACATTTTTCACAGCAAACCATTGTTCTTTTATGGAGGTAGGTTCACTGCTGCTGATTGTTCTACGTCGGCTGATCGCAAAGCGGTCAATCTGGTTGGAGGTTGCTTGCCTAAAACTGTATGATGGTGACGCGACGTACTCTAATCCGAAACCTCGCCTGTCTCCTAGAGGCTCCCATGAAATTAGGCTATTGTGCGCAGTTTTGATAAGTATAGCAGCCCAACGCCTGATTCCCGGACACTTCCAGGCTCTATTCCGGAGTAGAGTAGTACAGTGTTACGATTTGGTTATTTATATTTGCCCGAAACATCGAACTTCGCTTAGCCCTAATATGTTTAATTCGTATCGCATGAACTCTCGTCAAGTTGGAGGAATCTGGAGTTTTGGGGCCTTCTTTACCATTTTCGAAAAGGGTACATACATTACAGAAACCAATCTTTGTCCGGGTACAATAGCCAAAAGTCTCATCGTTTGATCAGTCCTTATCTGAGGCGTAATCCTTCCTCACCTGCGAGTTCTACAATAGAAAATATGGCTGAAATAAGTGTGATTCCTGTCACAATGCAGGTTGGTTTAGTTTGTTTACTGCTTTAAAACAGTGCAGGACTAAACTTTAAAAATTGATGAAATAATTTTTTATAAGATTTAAAAACTAAAAGTAACTGCCACCAACTCCCTAATAATTCTTTTCTGATATTGAATACTAAACAGTCAAAGTTTCTTTGCATCGATTTCTGCCACTTCACCCCAGAAAACGTCTTTTGATCTTTTCCGCATAAAAATAAAAAAAAAAAAAATTAAATGAAACATAATTTTTTTTTATAGCTAGTCGATTCTTATCAGTTAGGTTTATAGCAACACTTTCGGTGATATATTAAAGAAAATGCATTCTGCGGTTGAGCTAAATCAAAGTGCTTATATTTATTACATAAATGTGAGATAGTAGAAACAACATTTTTGAAAATTACTTACTCCTAACTGACATCAGAAAATGAGGACTATATTTTGTTTTGTTTGTAAACTCAGAACTTTTGACATTATACCGGTTTTCGATTAACTGCAGTTTTTTGAACGTTCGGAAAAAAATTCTTTTTTGATCTTTGGTATTTTGCACAGCTGTCAATTATTCATTCCTGTTTTGCACAAATTTTGAATTTTTATTTTCCACAATTTATTTACCATTGCTTAAGTGCAAAATTTGTAACCAGACTCGTCGGGCTAGTGCGTTGATTTACAGACGTTCCACCTGATCTAGACATCTTAATCGCGGTATTTCTAGCTTTTCCACAAGGTCGATATCGCTTTAAGGCCCGTAGAATTCGAGACACTAAGAGAATAAATCGATTGCTGCAAACGTAAAAAAATGCCCAAACGACTTTTTTGTTTGTTGGACAATTTTTCAGCTTCGTTTGCAGCAAATTGATACATTCGTTTGTGTTAAAATCTTTTTGAGAACGATAAAAAAAAAGTTAAACGTAGCACCTGTGATTAAATCGGCGACCTTAGGCTTGTCATTCCACCATGGAATGTAAAATTTATTATTGGCTTAGAATATATATAAACAAAATAAGAGAACCAATCGTTTGCGTCAAACAAATGTTAGTTTGTTGGCAAGAATTTCGAAACAAAGCTGTTGCCATTGCACCACGAAATATGAACACCACAAACATAGAATCAATTATTAAGAAAAATTGTTTCTTCATTTATTTGTTGTAAATGAATTGTATATTTACACCAAAAGTGAAGTTCTTTGCCACAATCTACTTTTTGGAGAATTTCTTTACAAACTATTGATTCGTTTGCTGCAAACAATAGAATTTTCTAGAAAACGAAAAAGTGTTTAGATGTGGAAAGCATTTTCGTTTGCCGCAGTCAACTCATAAAAATAAGCTAAAAACAAATGGGCTGTTTTTTAATCTATTACTAATACAGCTGAACAACTTTGGCGAAGATTGTATAAACTTTCCAGCAAATAATTTTCACTTAATTAAAAGGATATTCAAAATAAATTATTTCTTTTAGTGTAGTTGTATCTTCTTCTCCCCTCTCAATCGATGCACACTGGCCCTTTTTCTTATGCTTCTGCCTCATAATACAGGACAGGAATAGATTAAAAGTTACCTACTAAAAACGGATATCATAGAAGATTGATAAGAACGTTCTGGAATACTGTAGACATGGTATAGTTCCTTCTTATTTATAGTGTTGATGTTGATTTGATGCTCTAGGAATTTTTCCCTAAAACCATAAAAACTAATAACTCAATTTTCAAAGGACACAAAAACGTGCCACCATAACTTCAAAACTAACAATCAACTAAGAAAAATCTAAAACAAATAATATTTCCTACTTTTAAACGGAAGTGAACATAAAAATGATGGCATAATATCCTGTAAAATGTCCTTCTTCCTATCATCAAGAGCGCCACCAACGGCATTCAAAAGAAACGATTTATTAGCCGAAGAGCTTTCTTGCGAGGACATTTATGTATGGTTGGTGTATTTGCTATATCTATTATTACTGGAAAGTCCTTTTTCTATGACAAAGAACATTGTTACAATATACAGATGGCGCCCAACGTATGATTTTTCAAACATATATTCCAATAGGTTTTTCAAATAATATTTTCCCAACTATTATAGTCAGAAGAAGCAAAAAACAAACATGAAAAATTACCCCAAGTTGTGGATTCTCATCTTTCACTGTCCCATATTTTATTTTTAATTAACTCACCAGTGATATCAATTAATCTTTTTTACGACTTTAGCTGTCATTCATTCAGGAATAAGTAAAATTATTAAAATGCCATTAATCACTTTTTAATTGAGAAAAAAAAACAAAAATAAATAAGAAATTATTTATGTAGTAGTTTAATGCTGATGGGTGGCCCAACGCAACACAACCACCCACTGTTATTAAAAGTTTATTAAATTCCGAAGCTTTTTTATAGAGGAAAAGCATTTCATTATGCTGACACGTGGGTTGCTATAAAAGTTGACATTGTTATTCGAATTCGAGATGGTTAGGTAAGGTAATTCATTTAAATTCAACATTTTGTGATATACATATAAGTTTTCGAAAAGACCACCCACATTTACAACAACTGTGTTGGCCCTCGAAATCCAACATCATTATGCATTTCAATGGCGCGATAATAGAATTCATCGCAATTATTTTATAGCCACATCCTCTCCTTCTTAAACAAAACAAGAATATGCTTTACGAATAAGACTATACGAACGACTATTTGAAAATGGTCAAAAACAATATCAAATAAAATTTGAAATTTGCATTCGAATTAGTTTTTTCGAACTCACAATATTATTCATTCGAAAACACAAAGACAGGTGAATGTTCTGCTAAAAGGTGCGCTTCGTAAACTTTTTTGGCGAAAAACTATTGCAATAATTTTACGCTATACAAAAAAAAAAAAATCCCACTTATAAGGATGTTCCTCGAAATAATATTCAAGGTATCTAGTTATTCATTCGTTCAAATCAACCTCGTTTGGTGTTCAAATATTAGCCTGAACGGTGTATGACTGTGACTCTGGTATATAATATGAATTTTATACCGCACTTCAATTTGATTCGGATTACTGGTGTACGATGAATAAATCAAAAGTGTAATAAAAATCGCATTTGAATAGTTTCACGAACGCGATGCGGTAGGTAAGATAAATTTATTTGGCATCTTAACTTATTCGAAACACGCATCATAGTCTTTTGTATAATGAATTTGGATTGCAAATAGTTTTAAATGAAATTGTTTATTTCGTTGGGTGTATGCTTGGGTAAAATTTTGTTTTGTTTTTATTATTTTTTTGTTTTGTTTGGTTAAGAATGAGGGGCTTTTGAAACATGTGATGGGTTCCTTAGCACCTGTTGTTTTGATACTTTGTTATTAATGAAACTCTACTATTGATGACGTTTTTTTTTTTTTTTTCAAGAAAACCTTGAATCTAATGAATGAAAATTTTTAAAAAGGGCTGCTCATTTTATTCAATGAATTTATTTTGGTTTCACTATATGAATAAAGAGTTGAAACAATGCTCCTACTAAGGGAACTATTGTTTGAAATACTACGCAGATATAAACGAACCTTTATTTAAAGCAAATTATAATCTATAGGTAATAGGTACCACAACTTCCGCTTTGCTTTTGGAAAACTAATTTAATTCGTTCTTTAAAAATAAAAACAGGATGTGCCTTTAGTACTTAGTTGTATGAAAAAACACAAATTTAAATAGCGTTTTTCTCGGCATAAGTTTAAATGGACTTATGCCGTTTTTCCCCTGGACTCTGCAAATGAGAATGTATTATTAGCATCCCTTTTTTTCACCATCTGTTTCATGTTAAAATCGACTAATCAAATTATTTAAAATTCAGTAAAAATAAATTGGTATGTTCGAAAAAGCTCTTTTTTCAAAGCTTCAAGTGTTCAAAAGTGAAACGGACTATTAGAAACTACTCTCTACAAACCATTATTCACCAACAGTTAAAGATTCCAAAAATATTTTCGAAAGAAAAAGGATTAACTTACATTTTTACCTATCCTTCAATAATTCACCAAAGTCTTACGTTTACAATCGTAAACAAAACAAAACTAATAACATCTCGTAATACAATTGTTTTAATTCAGGTGTATCAAATTGGACAGAAATTTTCTTGCATATTTTTAAAGGCTTCTTCCAGAATTGTGAGCTCATAAATGTCGTTATTTTCGAAATATTACAGCCATATCGATGAATTCTTTCTTAACAGAAATGTCAATGTTTTCTTCGGCTAATACACCGTAATGCTTCTTTAATGTTTGCACTTGTGCCTAGCTTATCTTTTATCAGCAGTAATATTAGGTTGTAGAGGTACCACTACCAAAAAATTATATGGGCTCTAGACCCAGCCCAAAAATAATTTCCCACAAATCAGCGAATCTTTTGCTTTGGCGTGAAGAATACAAACAAATAATTTCCTTCAATTAACACTGTCGCCCGAGAAGATTTACTCTTGGCAAGCTTGGTAGGTAGGTACATCATCTCTAATGTTGAGTGCTTCACAGATTGTCTACCTAAAGCAACTATATATACCAAACTACAGATATCGTTCTCTCTAACTTCTTCAACCTCTTTTGTTTGTACCTTCTTAAAGCCGCCTTCGATAAGAAAAGCGTTTAAACTTTTTATTTGACATTTTCCCACCTTTAATGTCGTTGCCTGGGCTGCCAGTTATAAACTCTCAGGTGTCGGTATCCTCTGTTTTAGCAGCCCCGAACGACTCTCATTCAAAAAAAGACAAAAAAAAAGAAAAAAAATAAGCAAAACAAAATAAAGTAGATACCTAACCAGTGCACCGGCGAAGAAACACTGGTACGACAATAAGTGGTCCCAAATGCATTACATTTATACCTCTTTGCTAGCATATAAGGTACCTACCTACATATATCTTCCTTGTGGATTATAAAGGTTCCAAAAAAGACCCCATATAGTTATAGGGACCTACAACAAACCAAAGCAATAGTCGCCGATCTTGAGACTTCTTGTGAAGCTAAACCTCCCTCGTTAAACAGATTGTTGTGTGGTTTTTCCAACTCCAAAAGAAGTAGTAATAATGCAATATTATTATTATTATTTTTATATGAAAGGGTGCCGTTGTGGAGTGACACATGTATGCACTTGGTTCGACACCATGTTGAAAACAATCGAGCGCACAGAGCACCAGCACACAAAATTACCTCACTTCTACCTATATCTCCCCCTCTGATGTTGCTGATGCGATCATCTATATAGATTTGGAGGTTTTATGCGCGCTTAAGGTTGGCTTCTATAAGGTCTGACACTATGTCCTCAGTTTTGGGTACCTTCGTTTGCAATCCTTTTGTGCACCATCATATGAAGTTGGATGATTTTTTTTTTGTTCAGAACTTTATATATGGTTTTATTGGCTTGTTTTGTGCAGTAAGCGGTAACTATCTGTAAGTAAGCGGTTGGTGGCATGGTGTAGCAGACCATTCTCACCTTTTGTGGATTTTTTTAAACATCACATTGACTTTGTTAAGAACAAACAATAATTTTGGTGTATTGGTTAAAAACCGTATAGAAGGGAGTTGAGTGTGGAAGCAATGAAGTTTAATAGTTTGCTAGTGAAGCTTGGAGCAAATAGGAAAAGGTCATCAACTTTGGCCCAAGGTTTCACACGGTAGAATAGTTGGATAGAAGTTCTTGTACACCTTCGAATCTATATTTCTAACTCCTTTGTACTTCTGATGGGACATCGATACTCTTAAATTTATTGAAAATTATTTTCAACACAGTGAAATTTTCATTTCTGCAGATTTTTACTAAAATTCTTTTGGCGAAATGATTTATTATTCATACTTCTTCGAGATAACGGCATTAACTTCATGAAACATAAATAAAATACCACCCTGCCCAAATTTAGTTGAGGACATTCCTTATTTCATCCAATCTAATTTCTGACAGAACATTTCCTCCAACTCCCTCCCATACAAAAAGTTCCAATTTCTAATTTGAATTTGAAAATATCCCCATTTTTGGCATCATCAGAAGATGCAAAAACACCAAACATTCACTGTCTACAACAACAACTGTCACCCCATAATGATTACGCTAACAAGAATGTTGTGCAACATTTTTTTGTATCTCTGTGCGCACACACCATATCGAATCGATAACATCGCACACGGTCTATATTTAGTTGGGTTTTGCCATAAATCTTCACCCAAAACAGAAGATTGTGTATCTTTTTTTGGGGTGCGAATGAGAAATGTAGAATCTTTGAATTTTGTTCCTTTTTTTTTTTTTGTTTCTCTTTGAAAATAGTAAAATTTATGGTTCGAGAGCAATGTCACCACATCGCACAGCATCCATTAGAGATGCTTTCTCTAGGCATTCATAGATGGCGATGTGTGTATATAGGAGTTAGGTATATGATATAGGAGCATTTTATGGTTTTGTTATCAGATAAAATTTATCTTTTCTTTATTCATTTAAAACTATAATAAACACAAATAAAATTTTTGTGGTGCAACAAGCCGAAAATGTGTAGATACATACATCTTTATAGGCATTATGACGCCGCATCGCATATCCTACTTTGCTGCAGCATACAATACGATAAGTATCTTTATTGGCTGTTGAATAATTGGATGCTGAGTTGTTATTTTGTTGAATGAGATGAATCGCATGTTTAGCTACTAACAATTTTCAATATTTGCCATATTTTTAATTTTAATAAATTTTTGTTTTCCCATTTCAGATTGGATTACTTAAAACAAATTTTTGGAATAGTCAAACTTTATTTTCTTAAGAGGTAAGTAACAATAAATGTTTATGTAACATACTTGCTTGGATTGCTATAATGAATCCATAAGATACTTTTCAGCAGGTATTCACTTGTAGACCAAAAAGTGGTAGACATCTGGATCATTTGCTTACCTATCGTACTGGTATCTTTTTGATAATTTACCTACACCTACTGATCATCCTATACCAAGGGGAAAAAAAGATCAAAATCAGCTGTCAATCGATGAAACCTTTTGCACCTTTTTCAATGACACCTCGGGTGGACTTTTTAGAAAGTTTGTTTTTCATTGTTCGGTTGTCGATGAATCCAAGTATCTACTTACACAATAAAGGAGAGTTGTTTTTTTTTTGTGAGATCGGCATGATAATGGTTGTGGCAGTTTTCATAGCATCTTGGTGCTTTGTGAGTTCACTGATTAAACTCAATCAACAAATTTAATTAAATTTCTTTCCTAAGTTATCAGTTTTGACATTCTATTTGCATTCATAATTATTTTTCGGATTACTCGTTTTTGGGAAAAAAAACATACATAGTTTTAAGGATTTTATACAGATAATTTATAGTTCTTCGAGTTTCTTGTAAAAATTTGTCCATATGGAACGTAATTTGTAGCTAAGTAAGAAAGTTTATCGAGATTACTGTTGCTAGTTTTAATAAACGTACAAAAAAATAAACACCTAATATCATGGAAAATACATCAATTGATCTTCAAAACTATAGTAGGTATTAATAAATAACAATTTTTTAATAGTCAGCTATTGAGATCAGTTTCAGTCTATTCCTAAGGAATATTAAGAAACACAGCCCAGCCACACAACACAAAAACAATTTTAAAAAACGGAAAAATTTGCTATAATATAAGTGAAACCTTTATTGGTTGCCTCATATGCACCTTTTTAAAGGTAAATAGGAACCTAAAAGGCTTAAACCAAAAAAATGGCTGAAAAATGGCTGAAACGTTAAAAAACATTGGTGGTTTTTGGTGCACCATCATGCAGTTAGCACAGGTTTCACGAAAGTGCATCTGATTATATCAATCCAAACAACACCATAAAAGAGCAGTATTGTGCAATTTTTTGCGAATAAGAATGTCTTGCATGAATAAGTTAAAAAAATTGTACAAAACTATACGCCATGCTCTAGAAGCGACAATTGACGTTTCTGGGAAACGACTTCGCTGTTATGGAGAGAGAGAGATACGGAACGAAGAGAACTGTAAAGTTTTATTTTAACTTGGAGCGTAACGGCAAATATACTGTCGATATTGAGCTTATCGAAAACTCATACTTTGGAAGTTGGATACAAGAAAATCGTCTTAAAACAAACGTTTTGGCAACATATAAGGAAGATCTATCTAACTACCAACAATTTTCGTTGGTATCATAATTATCCACAAAACTACATTCTTATGCACTATAACTTTTGTCACCAATGAAATGCAATAAAACGCCAATATCAAAAATAAATTTGAAGTAGCAAATCTTTCATTTGACACCAATTTCATTAATGGCCGCTGAAAGTCCAAAATGCCCATTCTCCATTAAGTGTATGTTATGTTTTAGTGAACGCAAAATTCTGAGGATTAAAAAAGGCCAATTTTTAGTGATTTGTATCAATCTGTTTTTATTTTTTTATCTATTAAGTTTTCTCAAAAAACACTAAACTTAAAAAACAAATCCATCAAATCGATACAAATTGCTAAAAATTGACAAAATTTTTGTTAAATGATTTTTTTTAATGCATTTTTAAGGATTTTTCGAAAATGTATAGCTATCTAAAAATGGACAAAACAGAACATGACATTGAATATCCCGAAAATATATGGAAAATTTCATGTATGGCAAGTTTAAAAGTTCTGAATATTGAAAATAAAAGGGAAAAAATGATTATGAAATAATGAAATTATGATTATGAAGGGTTCAGGCTAAACAGCACGTGTCCACTTTTTGTCAAAATTAAACTAATGATGGAGGTCTCCTAGCATTTATTGAGCAGATACCTACTATCTAACGGTAGACATCCTCATTTTAGGAAACCAATTAAACTATTTCTTGAAAATTTAAAACGTAGGTACTGCAGGTTAGCAGGTAGGTACTAAGTTGTTTGAAAAAACAAATTTTTTTTGTTTTTCGCGGAATAAGTTTGAATGGACTTATGCCGTTTTTTTTATTTCATCTGCTTAACACGTGTAGGTACTTACTAAAATCTGAATGTGGTTAAAATTGTATCTGCTATAATTTTAGCTCGCGCCTCCCAAGCAACGCATGTTTAAATTATTTTGTTTCGAATTGTTTTTATTAAGAATAGGGTTACCATTTTGAACTTTTTTGTTTCTAAAAAGCTTATGCTTACATAATCACCCCTATTGCCGATGTCGGTTGTACTAAAACGACAAGAAAACAAATAACAGAACGATGAAGTTTAAATTATACTAAAACACTAATAGGCGCTTCTAAAGCGTTAAGTTTTCTCGTCGTTTTAGTATCTACAAACGGCATCGGTAATAGGAATAAATTAGCTATATTTTAATTTTTTTTTTAATGTCGGGTGCCAACTCCAAAATAGATATAAGTATACGGTAACTCTATTTAAATGCAAAGAAAAAAGGAACACTTATTTTCAAGTCAAAATGTAGAACATTTGACAAGTTTAAAATCTAAGAACATACCAAATTTTTGATTGGACTCTCTTCTATCGAAAAAATTAATTTCGGTTGCAAACTTCAAAATGGGTGCAGGTATATGGCAACCCTATTTGAATGCAAAAAAACAATATTAAAACACACATTTTTTAGTCAATGTGCCGTTTAAATGCTTGCTTGATGGTAAATAACATTTTATATAGATAGAAGAAAGCCCAATACAAAATTTGGTATGTTTTTAGCTTTTAAACTTGTCAAATGTGGTACATTAGCCTTGTCAAATATGGTTCAAATGTTCACCTGGAAATGTGTTGAAATCAAATTATTATACCTACTTATGTTTTAAAACTAAAAAGAAAGTAATTCAAAAGATGATCACATCGACACTTTTTTTAATAAATTAATAATCTCACAGCTAAAAAAATCGGAGTATTCTACTCGTAACGTTCTGAAATCAGAATTCGTATCTACTTGTGCGAAACCATGAGTTTCTCTTTTTACAAACTTTCCTCTGAGTACTGAGCTATTAACTCAAAGTTAACATTGTTTTAAATATTAAAATCAAAATATGAAAACTGAGTTTCAATTCCATATTTTATTAACTTTGGAGTTGTGACGTCAATGACGTGAATTATGAATACCAAAACAAAACATTTGTTGCAGAACTTTTAAAAATACACTCAGAGAAATAATATTGTTGTTTTCATTTGCGGCTGATGAATATCCTTTGAATTAAATGAAAATTATTCGCTGGAAAGTATTACAAACATAATGAAAAACAACCCATTCGCTTGGGGCTCATTTTTATGAGTTGATTGCGGCAAACGAAAATGCTTCCCACACCTTCGTTTGCAGCAAACGATGAATATTTTGCGAAGAACAGAAAGTAGTTTGTTGGAAAGAACTTTACTTTTGGTTTAAAAATACAATTTATTTAGAGCAATAGACTACAGGAAACATATTTTCATAATGATTGAGACTCTGCTTGTGGTGTTCATATGCATTCTATGCTACACGAAAATTATCTAGTTCTTGGCGCAATAGCAGTAGCCTTTGTTCGATTTTTCTATTTATTCGTTCGTATAAATTGTTTCATCAAAACGATTGTAAGAATTTGCTGCAAACGAAGTTGAAGTTGAAAAATTTCTATCCAACAAACAAAAAGTCGTTTGACACAAACGATTCGTTCAAATCACAGATGTTCCGCTAAACTTCTTCTTTTATCGCTCGCAGAAAGTTTTTAAAACAATCGAATTTAACGATTTGCTGCAAACGAAGCTGAAAAATTGTCGAACAAACGAAAAAATCGTTTGGGCATTTTTTTTTTACGTTTGCCGCAATCGATTTGTTCTCTCAGTGTACGAAATTGACACTCAAAACGTGTAGGTACTTTGTTTTCTAAAGCTGACCCCGTTCTGTACAAGCTACGGAATATTACTTGCATACTCAACTCTATTAGTTTCTTGCTTATTTTTTGATAAGTGATTATTTTCATTTTTAAAATGCTATGCAGATGTGGGATGCGAAGAAATGAGTTGTTATGAGTTGAGCTATACCCAACCCAATTTGATTTCCCTGCCACTTTATCTCAATAAAGGAAACCAGCCAATCTTATTGATTAAATTCTTGTTTCCTTATCAGAGGCATTCTGGCCTCGAAACAATCCATACACTTACGAATTATTGCATTTATGCACTGACCAAGTGAAGCTACTCGCAACTCGCAACACTTAGACTTCAAACAAACGTGGGTGCATTGTTCTTGATGTACCTACACTGGTCGTTCATCAATTTCTCGGCTCTGTCGCAAAGGTGACATAAAATATCCTCAGTTAAACGTGCTGATCATTCAATTTGTGCCCACATTTGGACATAAAGGACATTCCAATAAAAATCTGCACACTGGCATCAGCGAATACACATTGAATTGCGCATTCCGATCACTTTAGTTACACTTTTGGGGGACACACATATCTGAGACTGCGAGGGAGGCGGGGTAAGATTTGTTTCGCTGTGCCATCAGCATCATCATCATCATCAGATGCGTTGCCATTCGTTTGGTCGTTCGGTGGGTAAAAGATTGCACTACTCTTCGTTGTTGTAGAACCATTCAATTATTTGCAATTCTTTGTTTTGTTTATGTTTTGTGTTGCCCGTACACAGATGGCAACATGACCAACAACATTATTCAAATAGTAAGTGCATGTGCGGCATGTATTCCTACCACTTAATCAGTCCCTAAATGAATACACTCTTTCATGTTTCCTCTAAGATACAGCAGTTTCCAAAAGGTAAAACGTCCAGCAACAACAACGACGACGATGCCTACGACGAGCAAGACCAAAAAGACGTCCAGATTTGGATTCATGTGGCATTCTCTTGGGCTGTTGTTCAAGTCGAGAGGCCTTTCGTGCAGCCGCCACCGCAGCATCTAAGGTATACCTATATTGGTAAACGCTCGCCGCGCACCTCAACACCGCTGCGGCAGCCAAGCTGAACATTTTTTGACTTCGACTTGTGTTGTGTTTTGTCGGCCGCAACGTTCCAACTCGTTCTTCTCCAATTTTCCACGGATTAATACCAAAAGAATTACAATATAACGCATGTAACGTATCTGCTCGCTGCGCGCTCGCATCCGTTTTACACAGCGACAAGTTGAGCGCCCAACATGCTCAACTTGTAATCGCGAACTTTGAGGAAGAGCATAGCATAGCATATATAGCATACACCGCTATACGTCCGTTCCGTCTGTCTCGCCGTTTCAAATGGAAGGTATGTTGGCTGAGCTGATGGGGGGATACGCGGATGCATTGGGGTATTCGGGAAATTGTGTGTGCGCGCGCGCGTTTGTTCAGAGCCTGATGGTCGTCACGCACATCCTTTCTGGTTCTCTGCCCATCACAAGTGCTTGAATGAACAAAAAAAAAAAAACTATAAAGGAACATTGGAATAACACGGCATCCACAAGGATCATCATGCGAAATTTTTGCAACGGATCGGAATAATTTTTTTGCTAAAGATATGCAACACACATTACGTATTCTGATGTATCTATCTGCATTTGGGAAACGACTAAGCGTGTTACCTTTATGCTTCACCTTTGGATTTAACGAAAAATGAAGTCCACCATATACCAGTCCGGGCCTCCTGTTCTTTTAGCTCTAAATGTTCGTTATAATAGGTCTTCGGATTCGGTGCGTGCGTGCTTTTTTCCCTGTGCACATGCATGGTCAGGGAATCAGACAACAACTTAAAATATAAAACAAACAAACAAAAAATAAATACAAATGCAAAACACAAACAAACAAAAAAACAAAACATCGAATGTTGAAAAATAAAATTTCAACTAATTTGGCAGATATGCAAATTCATTTGAAATGTGACTGAATAATTTCTCGAATATACTTAATATAAAAATTTTGTCTTGAAATTGAATATTTGTGTTATTTGAAGGTTTGATGGTTGCTGAATTAACATTTAACTCAATGAATCGATGAAGTCATGTTGTTAATTGGAAAAGGGCCTTAACACAAAATCGAGGTCTTAGAGTTTGTAAAAATAAGGTTTTGGTATTATTTTGGTATTTAGACGAATTACTGATCATCTCGGGAATAAAAATTCAGTAAGTTTTTCATTAGTTTATTGATAATAGCCGAATATGAGGAGAACAAAGGAATAATTACGTTCACGGGTTATTATTTTTGAATATTTGTTCTAAATTCGTCCAGGCATTTTTGAGACAATGGTCACACTGGTCATTTGTTTAATATTTACGGTAGGCTTAACTCGAAAACTTAGCCGAATTTGAGAATTTAACCCAAGAAACCCAAGGAAATTAGATTTTCTATCAAAATGAATTATTAAAAAAAATATGTAAACAAAAATAAGCACCAAAAAATAACAAAAACTAACCTAAATAAAGTGCACGACTGGATCGCACGAACTTGCTCATGTAGGTAGTGCAAAGCTATTTTATGTATTAACTTAGCTTGCAAAATGTTAGCTTTTGGTCATCTGATGTGTGTAGGTATTGAGAGATATGCACAAATAAGCAAAAATTTATATTTTTTTAAAACGGGAATACTTTTTGGATTTTTTTTTTGAAAAATAATTTTTTTTCCATATTAGGTCAATGATTTGTGTTTTTTTCAAAATTTTATTTTTAGATGTTGACAAATATTAGCCATCTTCAAAATGGCATACCAATTTTTTTTAATCGTTTGAAATTTTTTTAATAAAGAAAATGACGCGATAGATTTTTTTGAAAAAAAATTCTAAATATTTATCGTTATTGAAGAAATCGTATCGAAAAGTTTAATCAAGATCGTTAGAGCCGTTTTTGATAAAATTCGAATAACTGAAAAATGTTGTATGGGAGGTACTCGTTCTAGATGAGATATTCAAAAACAACAAAATTACGTAAAAATCATCTGTATCAAATTTGAAGAAAATCCGTTCACGCGTTTGGGCAGTGGAGAAGTGTACAGATGGACGCCCAGGCGTACAGACGCACAGACGCACAGACCGACGGAATTGAAATATTGAAAAATCGTGATTTTTAATATTTTTACTAAATTTCGGAGAATTCAATAATTCTGGGAAATAATAGAGGCTAGATTTGTACTAATAAAATAAATTATATATTAATTATATATTATATTATAGTTAATGGTTAGAACCCATTAAAATTTCTGATAGGTAGGTACCAATTGGCAAAAGAAAATCCTCTCAAACTTATTAATTTTTTTTTAGTATTTTGAAATTAGTCGTAACTTTTTTATTAACCATATTAACCATACAATTTTTTTACTTGCAATGTATTGGTACAATGCGGCAGTAATTTCTTTCTTGAATTAACTTCAAGTCAAAATATTGACCAAATACAATACAAAGATAAACCAATGAAGAAGAGTCCATTTACAGAAGGTACATCAGTTTTGTCCAGCCCTTTGTCTATTTATATGCTACCCAGGCCTATAAATTGAAAGACTGGGTTGATTGACATTAAACTTCATTGGTTTTTTCGATAAACTTTAATTACATATTATTGAAATGACTGTATAAAATGACGGTAGGTGCAGTACAATCTCACTTTGTGATAACTTGGGTGGGAAAAAATGAAAACGCTGTTTTGTAGAAGTGTTTACTACAAGTATTTTCTTGTATTAGAAAGAAGTTCTATCTCCTCCATTTCGGCGGGAGTTGTAATGTTCTGGAAACAACAAACAAAACACTTAAATCGAAGAAAAATCATTTAAAAACATTGGCAAACACTTGAAATTTAGAAAATTATTATATATTCGAGTCAAGTCAAAACTCTGTCATTTTATTGCAAATCTCATTTCCTGCAAAATGTTTCATGTTTATTGGGTTGAATTCTTAAATTCGGCTTTCGAGTTATACCGAAAACATTAAAAAAAATAAGCAGTGTGACCATTGTCTCAAAAATGCCTGGACGAATTAAGTAGAATCTTCTGTTTATAGCATGCTTAGATATCACAGATAAATTTTCAAAAAAATAAAATAGGCATCTTAATTGTTCAAATTGATAAGAATTTTGAATCAAGTTTGAAAATAAGATTAAAGTACAATTTTTTTTAACTTTTGGTGTCTAAAATTCGTATGATATTCCCAACAAACAAATATTATTTTGGAAATACAAAGATTGATTTTTGCCTTTGAACAAATTTTGAACTTCTGTAGCATAAATTTGTAAATAAATTGAATGCAAACTGCAAATATCTATCTATCATATCATTTTGAAAAGCGTGTCTTAAGTAATATCTCGAAAACGGCACGTCGCCTTTGTTTGTCTTACAAAAAGTGATAAGTTTACACGAAAAAAAAATTTCAGAAAAACTTATCCCAGTTATTTAAGACTTTGAATAATACACACACAATTTTTTATCAAAATCATTAGAGCTGTTTTTGAGAAAACTCTAATTACTTCTACATGTTGTTTGGGAGGTAGGTACTTTTGAAATTACTTAAAAATCATTTGTACCGAATTTGATGGAAATCGATTCACACGTTTTGGCAGTGGAAATGTGTACATATGGAAGCACAGATACATAAACCGACGCGACGGACGGCATGACGAAAACCACTTTTTTGACTTACCAATACTTGAGTAATAAAAAAAGCAATAAGACTTTGACCGAGATTCAAACTAACGTCACTTCAGTTGCCAGTCAAGTCACCTAATAACAATCATTTTAACTTCTATTTTAATTCTTTACCGCACTATGTGATGGAAATATAATATATTTTACAACTTGAACTTTAAAATCGGTAAATAATTGCAGTATTTACGTTGAAAAACGTTAAAAGAAAGTAGCAGAAACGAAATTTTAGCCTAAAAAATTGTGAAATGTTGCACTTTGAAACTTCGTTGGATAATTATTAATATTATAGTGGGTTGTAGTTTAAAATTAAATTTTGCGACGTTTAACTATTTATTTTTAAATTTTATTGCTGAAACCTTCAAAAGACATTATGAGGACCGTAAAACATGCGTGCTCATTCAGTTATGAGTTTCTTACTGCACTTAAACCAAGTCTTCTAGTCCATACTTCCCGAATACAACTAAGTTTTTAATAGCTTATCTAGCAATTCATTTTTCACAAAGTTAATTTACGTGTTACGGGAAGCATTCAAAGTTAAGCTTTAATAATCCCTGCGTTGGGCGCCATTTGTAAATATACTTTCAGTGCATTGTAAAGCGAAAGAAGATAATTTCAATGTAAAAATGTAAACTTTTAAGTTAAGTTGAGGTTATCAAAAAATACATCAGGTAGGTACATATTGAAATTAAATAGGTAATAGAAAGTTATGTTCGGGGTGTTTGCTAGAAACTACATTTACATGCTACATTTTTGAACTTTTTTTTATTCAAAACACACAAATGCTTATTAAAACATGGCCAAAAAGGTTTTAGAAGCTTTTGACAAAATATTAACATTAACTTCTAAAACACCACACCACAGATATTATATCGGAGTAAAATCTAAGTTTTTCCCTCAGTAATCATACTCACAGTTTCGGAAGTAAGTATAGGTATAAGAAATAAATACATAGTTTGTAAACTTTCACGTAATAAGGAAGTAATTTTTCTTCTTGTGTAGTAGACAAATTGTTTGATAGCACTATTTTTGTTCGTACTTTCGAAAGCGGAAAACGAATTTCTTTACCCAACTAAGAACTAAGTTTGATTTGTTTGCTAGAAATACCTAAATAATTAGACATAAGGGAATCCATCGAGTGCGTTACGTCGATGTTTTCAACTGACAGCTTGATAAAAAAACACACGTTCTTTTGAGAAGCGACCCATAACAACGGACGCGATGGAAAAAGTAGACGATTTTTTAACTTCCTTAACATTCGGATTCATTGACGGAACGAAAGCAACGGATTCTATGGGATAGCCCCTTAAGTAGGTTCCTTGGTTAGGTTCTGGGGGACAAATTTACTAAATATTTGCACCAACCTATCTATTTAGTCCACAAAAACATAAATAATATCCGTGGTTTAAAAAAAAGAATAATTATTCCTACATGCACAGTGCAATTTTATTTATTTTGTTGCAAGTTGAAGCTTTGATATAAAAATGTTCAGCCATTTTATTTATTTTATTTTTGTTTTGTTTTGAAAGATTTAAATTATAAACTACCGCGATACGAAAATCATGTTGTTTTGCTTGTGACACCAATTCTTTATCATAACACGCAACTCCAAAAGGAAGTTAATAACCGGTAACTGCCAAAGGAGTTCCCAGGTTACACACCAGCACTCTGAACTCACCGTCGTCGTCGTCGTCGTGGTCACCATCATCGCCAGCCAAACCGCCTCAGCAGTCGTTCGTCCGTCCGTCGGTTGTTCGGAAAAAGGAAATAATATTCCGTGTGGTGAACAAAACACACAAAAATACACCAAATGCCCATCGCGAGACTCAAAAAGGAAACCAAACAAAAACACCATCAAGTCCCATGAAATGATGAAATTTAGTTTTCTCCTTTTTTTTCCAGTTTTCATATTCATATTAAGCCAATACACACACACACACACATGCTCATAAAAAAATTCTGGAATTCAGCAAAATGTTTGAAATTCTGGAATTCAGCCGATCAGCTGTTTTGTTGAAATATCTCTCCCAGTCTTTATCATTTCATTGTAGGCAACGAGGCGGAAGAAGGAAGAAAAATATAAAAACACGCAACGAAAGGAGATAACCAAACAACCGATATACAATTTATCTCTTTCTCTGTCCGTGAAAGGACTGCTGAGTGCTCTTATTCACACATATTCAATCATTTTGCCTGTCTGGCTCTGGATTTCGCCATGGCAAAAGAGGGATAATAAAGAATAAGAAAAAAAAAAAAACAACAACAAACAGCAGACTGGTTCACGTAAGAATTTTGTGTTGTGTTGGTTTATTAACAATTTTTCGGCATAGAAGCCACTCACAAAAAGTATGGTTGCGATTGTGACTCCGACTACTCTATAAGGAATAAAAAACAAAAACAACAAGCAAGGATGTGTGTGAGGTTGCCATGCCGGCCGCGTCGCGTTTTGCTCCGAATGTATTTATGGGAACATCAATGCGAATCGACGGATGTATGCTTTATGGAGGTCGGGAAGCAGCCATTATTCATTTTTGTGCTGGTTCCGTTGATGTTGAGGCGGTCGGCCGGTCGGCAGCAGCGGAAGAGGGAGTACAGAATAACACAACGAATTTTGAAAACAAGGAATTGGTATAATATGTGGGTTCTTTTGGTGTTTTTTTTTTTTTTTTTAGAGGTAGGTATCAGTTTTGTATTTTAATATCTAGGTTTTTTCTTCGTTTTCTTGGGTTTTTATAGATTTTGGTTTGTTTAGTTTTGTTTCATTTTTAAGCATAAATTAGGGAGTTCTATTAAGTCGCTAGGTAACATATCTAACATACTTACCTAGATTTTAGAAAATTTATTTGGTTTTTTATAGGAGCATTACTGATCTGATTTTAATAAAACTTAGTGGAAATATAAGTTTTGGTCCGGATACATTAGTTTTGATTTTTAAATACCGTAATATTGCAATTTGGGAGGGAAACATTGAGCTCAGAAAAGCATTCCACATTCGTCTTTTGCGACTAAAAAAGGAATCTCTATACTTAGAATACTGTCTGAAGTTGGATTGCTGAGTAAACTGACGGGCAGTCTTAGCGGTGTGAGTACCTATACCAAGGTGAATTTCTTTACAAGATGGTATTTCGCTGAAGTAAAAGAGATAATACAACAAAGATACAAAAAAAGCAAAACAATCACGGTTCGGAAGGTATTTTCAAATTCAAAGAAAGAAAAGATCATTAAAACTGAAGAGCCTGATGCGAAACTGAGTATGTCAAAAGCGCAATAATCTTACTTTCTCCAAATAGATCACCAGTAGACCTCTTACTTCTAAGACCCTATACATACTTATATCCGATCATTGAAAAGCTTTTGCTCTTCGAGAAAGCCGAGAAGAGACGTAAATACAATCGGGGTTCTACGCCAATCATAAATTATACACTCCGCGGCGGCGGAATGACAAGATGCTCACCTCGTAAGCGAGAAGTCGCCGCGCACGGTTCAATGACAGTTGATCCGGTAAACTTTTTTTTCGCAAAAAGTGTTTAACACAAACGAATTTATAAGTTTGCTGCAAACGAAGCCGATAAATTGTCCAGCAAACGAAAAAGTCGTGTGGGTAATTTTTTCGTTTGTCGCAATCGATTTGTTCTCTCAGTGTTGAGATCTTTGGGTTGGTCTTCTTGCAAATAGAAAGATTTGTCTGATGGCTTTTTCTTGAAGACTTACCGCCAAAATTTTCATTAAGGACGTGTAGAAAATTATGGTGAAGTGGGATTTTGAATATTTTTTACTTATGACTTAACACTTTTTCTACCATTAGAACATTTGTAGTATAATTTTGGCTTAATTTTGTTACGGATCAGAAGTGAGGTTGAGGCCTTGATGGATGTTTGGAAATTGAAGATGAACAATGTGTTAGCTGAAGAAGTTTGGGTACAATAGACTCAGATTAATTTCCAACATAGTTTGGTTCCAGTTCTGGTCCGATTCTGAAGAATTTAGGAGCAGCCAGTATAGGTTTTTGCTCTTCTTTTGAAATCTTCAGTTTCCTTATCAGAGAGATAGTTTAAGGAGCCTAGTTTGTCATGATGCTGGTATATCCTCATCAGATGCAGAAGTAGTAGAAGCATCATTTTGCATGGCTGAATAGATGCTTATAGCAGGATCTTCGACAATGGTGGAATCCAATTGTATACAACCTTGAGACTTGGTTATAAAAGAAGCCATGCCCAACCGAATTTTTGGTCTCTAGAAGAGATGCCGAGGAATCTTTTTTTTACAATAATGATAGATCTTGAACTGCCATTTGGCTTCTTCAGTTCTGAGTGAGCAGATCTAGATTACTTATCTGTATAATTTGAAGGATGACTTCTATGCAATAGGTTTCTTCTGGATTTGAGGCTCGAACTCTGATCTTCACAAGCGATAAGTTTAACTTTTATCGGTGCCAGCCGTTTTCTCTAATAACTAAATGTGGCACTGGAATTTCGTTCAATAATCGTATTTTTCAGTGCATCACTGAAGAAAAGGTCTTCCCTAAACCGAGAGAAGACTGAGTGCTGGTATTTTGCACTTTTGGGTGAATTCTGAAAAGGTTAACTCTAGAGACGTAAAGTCGCCCCGGTCTCAGATTTTTTATGTTTATTGATGAAGCTTTTAGTCCATTTCACTACTGCACTCTGCTTCAAATCAGCCTTTCATTTCATGTCTCTGCGTCTGTTGAAGATCATCCTGGGCCCTGGCATTACGCAAATTAACTGGTAAGTGTACCCCTTTTGAATGATCAAAATTGCTTACGCTGCCTTTTTCATTCTTTGCTAAAAAAAACTCATCAGAAAAGTTCTAGCATTTCCAATTAGACTCTCTCAACTACAACTGAATTTAATAGTTGAACAAATATAAAAACAGCCCCGAAGAACACAAATTGAAGATTTTATTTGTTCTATATTGTCGTAACTTTTTCTTTAAGCTTCCCTCTCAGTATCAGCCCAGTAAGTATTCTGTTTCACTTCGGTTTCATATTCCCTTAATTCAATGAACCACATCATTAAAAAAAAAAAAATATGTATATTTCCAACTTGATACCCAAAGTCCAATAACAGCGAGTCACAATCTTCCAATTTCTTCCTCATCGCTCATCTCGTGCAGAAAAGCTCACCCTCTAAAACCATATTGGCCGCATTTGAAAGACTGGATCCATCTAATATTAACAGATACAAAAGATAAATCATAAAGAAACGAAGTAAAAGATTACAAACAACAACAACAACAACAACAAAAAAAGAACACATTTCTACTTCGAAAGATCCAAAACAACATAAGGAATATTAAGGAAGAAAGAAAATGCAGTAGGTACACACTTGACATATTTCCAAACATATAAATCACTCAAAATGTGACACAATTTTCTTTGTCTTTCATAATTAAAATTTTGGAATACAAAAAATTAAAATAAAAAAACAATCACCGAAAACAAGCCACGCAGAGAGACGTTTATGGCATATCCCCCATATAGCCAAAGAAAAACAGTCCACGGAAACAGAATGGAAAACCATCATGAGTGGGCGCTTGTGTCGCCTTCGAAGCGCCATGGATTTCAGGGTATCCCAGCATAGTATACCAAAGAGTGTATCATCCAATCCAATCCGTCGTCAGTTTGTCCGAAAGTCCGTCGTTTGTCCACCTATTTGTTGTTTGGCATAGATTTTCCAAACAAAAAAACAAAATGAAAACAAAAAAACATGTAATATCTGCGACAATAGATTGGAAATGGTTTTTCTATCACTTGGAGCTCGCTCGGTAGTGGTTAAGTCGTTTGCCTTTCATTCGGGGTAAGGGTGATGGTGAATCCATCAGGGGGTGGTTTGTGTTTGCTATCGAAACGTAGGTAGTCAGTTGGAAAAGCAGCGTCGCTTGTGTTTTTCTACTGATAGATACCCCCCAAAGTTAGTTTAGATACTTCTATACCTATATTCGTATCTATATGTTAGAAAAGTATATTTCCAGTATAACACGAAGGATATCAAAAAAAAAAACAAAAAAAAAATCCAAAAACAAAAACCAACCAAACCAAAAAGTTGAAGAAGGTTAAGCTTAAGATGAAAAACACAATATACGTGTGCATGATGTATAGTATAGGTAGAAATGTTTATCTATAGATACTTACTTCTTATTGTGACGAGTTACAAAAGAGATATGGGTGAAACGAAGTAACACACAAGGGATACTACTTATACCGAGAAGAAAGACGACTCACGGTTTGTTATAAAAGAGGAGGAAAGTGATTCTATATAAGGGTTTGGGGTTGGGGTACCTTTTTCTGATACTGAAGCCTGAAGGTTTTAGTTCGTTCCATTTTGATGTGAAGGAAGGTTTCTTTCACTTTCTTGGGGCTGTCATTTCCGTTTGTGTTGTAAAAGAAGCAAACGAACGAACCTTCAAGACGAAAACACAACGTAGAACAAGACAACCAGAACCGAAAGACTTTGAAATCCAATCTACTCTCTCGCAAGACGACCAACCGACGAAGAAGAAGGATGTTAAAGTTCTATACATCTATACGCATTCGTATAGAACTCCTAGGTATAGAGCTATAGATAGAGGATAACATGTTTACGTTAAAGATTGAAAATGTGTTTGTTTCAAAGTTAAAATTGTATGTGTGTATGTGTGTAAGGGAAGTTGGGACAAGCTCTTAAATCCATTCTGCTCATTTGCCAGAGTATAAAGTAGACGAAAAAGGATATTATATTCTATTTGAGTAAAAGTACCCATGTCTCTATAGAACATATACCTACTTCTGGCAGTCAGCGTTAATGTGGATATAGACGGGTGGTATGGTCATGCCAGAGAAGGGAAAATATAACAAAAACAAATTGCGAAATATAAAAGACAAAATCAAGTTAAAAAAAAACCAAAAAAAACATTAGAGAAGTAAGTAAAAATGTGTAGATATTTGGGCCATTTGAAGCGTAACAAGAAACTTTTACGCTTTCACTCTTTTCGTTGTTTTAGTTTGGGATTATTTTTCTTAATTTTGTTTTTTTTTTTTTTTTTTCTTTTATTTTGTTCTGATAGTTGTTCATGCTGTTGTTTCAGTTTTAAAAGTTTGTTTTTTTTTTTTTTTTCTTGGGATTTGAATTCTTAAAGAAAATTTCTTTGTGAATTAGCGACAATACTTTCACAGTCCTTTAAAAATGTTTTTCATCGAAGATTTAGGTAAGAAAAATTAATTAGTCGCCAAACCTTTTAATAAAGAAGACGACTTTCTTTGTTTTACTTGACCCTCTAAGTCTGTTTCTAGATTGATATTTTTCAATTCAAATCTGTTGCAGGAGAAAAGATCTTTGCAACTTGGTTTGTATAAGTGTACAAATTTTAACATGTGTAATTGATACAGTTTCTGTGAAGTTCTTATACTAGGTATTCTTTAACATGATGACTCACATCAACTTCTATGAAATTTCTGGGTTTGAAACTTTAAGGAAGCCTTTTATACTCAAATTTTTACAGAAATTTTATCACTCGTTACCATAGTTTTAGAATTTATACTTCTTTACCGGCGTTTATAAAAAAAATCAACCAGTAATAACACATGGACTTTTTCAGCCCATTATTACTGGTTCTTTGTAACACAGACACTATAATTCGGTGAAGAGTAACAAATATGTATATTTTAAGACCTTTGAAAATGTTTTTGGCGTGTTTCAAGTTGTAGTTTTATTGAAAACTAATTAACTAATAACAATATCACACAATTTTCCGTAGGTAGTCTGTTAGCCGAGGTAACGGTTAATGAGTTTTGTTTTACGCGGCACTTAATCACTATATTCACGTTCATGTTAATACTTTTGTACTGACATGCCTAGCGTACGCCCATTATAAATACGAAATGCATTGAAAAAAGTTATCAACCATTAAATCATGACCATGATACAAGAAATGACATGTATTGGAATCACTGGAGCAATTAGAATAGCTACAATAATCAGCAGCCAATAGCGATCTTCGGCTTATAGCTAAACTGGGAACTGAAAAGTCATGCGCAGATTCTACCGAAATACATGGGATCTAATGTAGTGATTTTTGAACTTTTTTTTTCAAAAGGCGAAACATTATAATTATGGCCACAAAAATTGGTTTCCTTTGAAACAATTAATTGTATACATACAACTTTTTGAAAAAATAACTGAATACTGCTAAAGTAAACATAAGTTTTGATCTTTACAAAAAATAAAGGCCACATTGCTCTCAGGGCCTACTGATTTAATAGCGCAATTAGACTTTCATAAGCTGTTCACGATGCGTTAACGGTCATATATTATAGCGACTGTTCCAATATAAATAATGGAGTTGGTAACGCGGGCTTCTTTGCGGAAATTCTTCGACTTGTCAGGTCATTCAGACTTCTTAGTTTTCAGCAATGCCTTAAAAGCTGGTTCCAAACTAAGGTACTTGCAGTGAAAAAAAAATGCTAGACACTTCTCAATGATGACATAACCACAAGCTGATATTAAATACCTTATCTATTGAGAGCCAAGCGCCAATAAAAGCCATTTTTGAAATCGAAGGTTATAACATGCTGTCGTGAAAAGCTTAGGTTTCTTGGAATACCATAGCACAACAAACAAAGATGGAATTTGTCTGATAAGTTAGATACAACACATTTCTCCACAAAGTGTCCGCCAATATAGTAACGGACGTTCAAGTTCCTGGAAACAATTTATTTTTTTGAATTTGTCATTTTTTCTCCAAAATTAATGTTTGCCCAACTAATTTTGGTTTGAAAAGCTACAACTACTGCAGAAAAAAAAAGTCATTTATTTATTTAATTTTCTTCAACGGAAGTACCTACCCTTTAAAAATTGAAACTTTGAACAGAAAATGACCCATGGGAGCTACAAAATTAATTTTTGCCCAAGAAATTTTGTTTAGAAAAGCTTCAATTTCTGGAAAAGAAAAATTAATTGAAAATTCAACTATTTTGAAATATTGGCGAATTGAGCTAAAAAAATTGGGGTTTGTGCGTTTTTTCTTCAAATTCCTGCCAACATTTTTGTTTTGGATTTGTCATTTTTTTTAGATTTTGGAACGTCACTTTAACCTAACTTTTTTTCAGCAAAAACTTAATACATATTTCAAAAAGTGCTTGAGCTACAAAATTTAAATTTGCGTAGCAAATTTTGCTTTGGAATGCATATAATTACTGGGAAAAAAAATTATTTTTTTAAATTCTCTGCATTAGCTTCAAAGGACCTGAAGTACCTACCCTTTTGAAATTGAAAAATGGAATAGAAAATGGCCAAATTAATTTTTGTGCAACAAATTAGCATTTAAAAAGCTACAACTTTGGACATCAAAATAATAATAATTTTCTTACTTTCGTCCGCTAACTTCAATTTTATTTTAGCGGAATTTTAAATAACTAAAAGACTATTGTAGCTATACAAAAACGAAGGTTATGCTATTTAAAAGCATTTAAAAAGTTAGAAATTTGGATGCTAACCAAAATTATTTTTTTTTGTATTATATGTATATTTAAGATTTTGTCCGCTAACTTCTGTCTGATTTTAGCGGAAAATTCAATGACTCAAAAACCATGCAAGCTAAAAAAATGTATGGTTTGTGCAACAAATAAGCGTTTAATTATCTACAATTACAAAGATTAAATATTTTTATTCCGCCACAAAGCGGTCTGCCAACACTGCTACTCTGCAATTGTTCAAAATTTCAGTGTCCACCTTAGTAGGTATTTAGTGACGTGAAATACTTAAAATTGCAAATTATCCCAAATTTTTAAAATGAAAACCAATGTTCCAAGTTAATCGATAAAAAAGAAGCAGAAAAACTTACAAGTCTGATTTAAAATTTGATTGCCAAAAATAAAGATTGTCAGAAGATATACCGAAATAACATACAATTGTCAGAAGTGGTGTTTAAATTAAAGCTTATGTCATGAATCTAACGTTAACTTTAGTATTTTTAATTCCAGTAAATGATAACAAACAATTAAAAATTAAATTATTAGAAGCAAAATGGAAGAGAAAACAACAGCTGCTTCAGTGAGTATATCTACTGTTTATTTCTTTTCTGTACATATCTCTGTACCTACCTACTGGGCACAATAATTCGGTCTTTCTTTTTGTATTTATGACAAGGAAGAAATCAAAACTTCATACAACAAAATAAAACAATAGGTACTGGCTCTGTGTAGACAAGTTCGTTCAGCCTCCTTCATCTACTATATTCTATTCAAAAAAACAAAAAACAAAAAAAAATATTTCAAAAAAGAATTTTGCCTTCCCCCAAATCATCGAACCCTCTTTTCCATCACCACATCATCCAGAAAGAAAAGAAAAAAATCCAAATCCATGTTCAAACCATTGGCACTCTTAAGTTTAGTGAAGTGGATAAAAGTTTTCTCAAAATTTTGTTTTTAGTTTGCCGTTGCCATTGAAAGTCCTTTTTAAGTTCTTATTTTTTTTTTTTCATTTCATTTCATTTTGTTTGGTTTTTTTTTTTTTGTATTTTGTTTTTGTTTTCTATCGAGAAATTTCATTATGAAATTGGATCGATGTCAATTTGTAAGATTAGATAAATTCGTTACATTAAAAAGTTTTATAACAACTGATAATGTGACGTTATATAGATAAAGTCGAACAAATTTTGTGTATGTATGTTAGGTGTCTGTATATAAGGTATATAGAAGATACAAGCATGATGGTGGCATAATAGGTTTAAAAAAGGATTTTTCTTTTATTTTTTTGTAGAAACTTGTTAAAATTGGTAATTAAAGTGATATTATTTCTAATTGTAAGAAGATTTCAAAGAAGATAATTAGAAGAAAATTGATTTTCATACTTTTCAAGGAGAATGAAGATTCGATGATTTAAAGGGATATTGGTAAAAATTCAAAAATGTCTTTTAAGTTACAAAAGGAAACAATTCCTATAACTACCGAATTTCTGACATATGATTGACTGAAACCCTGAAGATGTACAAGAGGTTAATCGACTTTTGTACAAGGTTTCGAATTCTACAAGTTCAAAATTGTTTATTCACAATTCAAAATACCCTTTTTCTTTAATCTTCAAGCTACTTACACTTTCATCATTTTTCCCCCCAACGAAAAAAAATATTTATCGAAAAAAAAAATTGTTATCTAGCGGTAAATTCAAAGAGCAAAACTCTTGCCCATTTGAATTCAAGCTATCTACTTTAAAGTCCCAAACAAAGACTGACTTACTCGTACTTCTCCCCAAACAAAATACAAAACTATAACACAATAAAAAGTGAATTATAAATAAAAACTCCTCAGTTTTTCTGCTTCGTCGATTATGTAAATTTCCAAAAACATGAGTAGGCAACAACTACTATCTGCAACAAAAAAAATTCACGAATCATGATGCGAAACCAAAAAAAAAACAGAACAAAATAACAAAAAACAAAAAAAAAGTGCAAGGCTGCAGATTTGATACACATCGCGCATCAAATGGCTATCTGCTTGGCTGGTTTTGACAATCAAAAGGCATCCCGCGTTGAATTCCATGGATTTTCATTTTTAATTAAATTAGATTTTTTGTTCCCGATTGTCTTTTTCTTTTTTACTTGATGTGTGCCCCTTTTGTTTTTTGTTCTCTCATTAATAACATTTGCAGATACATCATCCAACTCGCCGAGCTGCTTTAGTTGTGGTATGAATATAATACCTTTAAATGTAAAAGATACATTTGTATCTTTAGATATACCATACACACCTATAAACTCACAACATGTATCTTTCTCCCAACTCAAGCTCGTACGTATAACAATTCTGATGCTATTCTTTTCTTTTTTTTTGATAAGAAATCATTCACGTCTCGTTGCACTGGCATTGTGACAGCTTGTATTCACCTGTTGTTCTTCCTGGGGGCTTTGGAATGGCGTACGTCTACGATTCTGTGGTGCGTTTAAACATGGTTGGCTCTTGTGAGATGAAAAGAGGCACCAAAGGGGGAGGTGGCAGGAAATATACAACACTTAACGAAGGCAACAAAAAAAAAAACAAACAAAAGAAGTAGAATGAGGAGGTATAGTAGAATAAATAAGTTAAAGAGTCCGCAACACGATAATTGCCATATCATTGCCTCGCGGAATTTAATTGCTACCACAATCTGACCTCCTGCTTGGTCAAAGAAGAACAAAATGATTTTGATAGGTATAAGGAAGGTATAGGAAGAAAAAGAAAAAAAACATTAACAAGGATAGAAAAAATGCATTACCTACCTAGATGGAGAGTCGAGAATGCAAAATAAGGGCAACATGAGCACGACCGTAGCGGTCGGTGGTGGTGTCATGGTGTTAATGCAAATACACAGAGTTTGCGGCAAAGAAATTTGCACAAAAAGAACACCGCACTCTTTGGGATGTTGACTTGCACCTTTCGTCCGTCCGTGTGTTGCTCTGCACGGTTGTGTTGTTTAAATGTCTAACTTTGTGACTTGTGCACTTCCGTTTCAGGTAATGTGGTATTAAGGCGAGAAAATCTTCTTTTTTCTTTCCGTTTGGTTTTTGAATTTATTTAAAAGGGTGTAAGGAAAAAGAAGAAAGAATAAGAACCTCTTTGAATAAGGCGCATAATTGGGTTCATCGTTACTGTTACTTTAAAATAACTGCTTATAGCAAGATCAAAAAATCATTGAGTGAGGTAATGGGGGTAAGGTGAACAGTTTTGGTTGTGTTTTTTTTCTTTCAAGGACGTGTTTTTTCGGTTCTTGGGTGCTATGTTATCATTCACCATATCACTCATTTACTTCAAGACTGTCATCCTTCTTATAGTGGAAAAGATTCCAAGAAATAACACTGTATAACAAAACCAGAGAAAAAAAATCTACGGGGCCGGAGAACTATCACGTTTTGTAGAGCTTATTGCACTAGATTACAAAACGGTACCTACCTATGTACAAATTCCGTAACGCCCCCAGAATTCATTGCAAAAATAACTAGCTTTGTCAAATTTTACCTATTTCAGATTTTTTACTGTTTTGGAAAGAAGAAATTTGAAACTTTTGGGTACCTCGCCGCACGAAATCCCGCCCTTCCAATATCTTTTTATTTTTTTGTCTAGTAACTCGATTTCATGAGAATCAACAAGAACGAAGGTTTCTTCTATGTTTAGTTTATCGATGTGTCGTCGAATATGCAAATCCAATTTTTAATTCTCTAAGATGTCTATTTTAGCCAGAATCGCGTTTGAAAAGTGTCAACTTTTATTTGGTCGCAAATCAAGGGGAACGCTGCCCCCCTGCAACACCCCTGCTTAGGCCCACCATAGAATTTAAGATGGGTGCAAGGTTGGGTGTATGCAATGTTTTTTTTTTTTTTTGTCTAAAAGTACTTTGCATAAAAAAATCTTATTTTAAGACAAAAAAGGTGTCCACGTTGGGGAGTATATTGCGCTTTGTTTACCCGCAAATTGTGTTTAAAAATACAAATTGTTTCTTCGTATCACTTACGATCACGAAAATATATATTTTGTCCTAAAATAGTTTGAAAAATGGCATCAAAAATGGTTAAAAAAAAAATCCAAAATATTTTTTAATAATTGTCCAAAAATATTCCGGCCATGTCCAAAAATTATAAAAAAAAATGTTCGAAAAAATTCCAAAAATATTTTCCAAACATAATTTTTCGGTAAAATTCAAAAAAATAAAAATTTGTGAAAAAAGTTAACATCTCTTAACGGGACTGTCTTACCCCTACTGAGCCCTACCAAGAACTGAAGTGCCCAACTCAACTACTCTTGATTATATATTTTTCCTCGTCCTATATTATTATTATTAATTAAAAAATACAAGACAATACATTTTGAAATGTACTAAACGGCGGGATTTTTGGCGGGATTTCGTTACGCTCCCGTTAAAACGGTCTAAAAAATTTGACAAATTTATTATTTTTTCCAAAACAGTAATAATAAACAGTAAATTGGTCTAAATTTAACGAAACTAGATTTAAAGAAATAGATCTGTAAAAAAAAACTTTTTGGGACCTAAGTTCAGATTTTGAAATACCGCAATACCGTTGCACTGATTACGAAATACCGTTTCGTAATCAGTGCAACAAGCTGTACAAATCATGATAGGCCGTAATCTTGTCTTGTTAGAAGCGAGAATATTTCGTTATTACATTGATTTTGTACCAATTTGAAAACTTTAAACACGTTTATTGCAAAATCGAGTTGTTTTGAATCATGACAGTCTTCAAGTAAATGAGGGATATAAGGATGCAACATGTCAACCTAATTTTTGGGATTTTTTGAGTTGGAAACTTGTAAGCACGATAACTACCTACTAAGAATCAAAGATACCAATCATTAAAATCTGTGAACGCCAAAAGCTAAGGATTGGCTAAACTCAAGTTCGAATTTTAGTCATATTAAATAAAAGCTTAGTCTTGTACTTTTCATATAAAAACTTACCAAAAATGTCCTTTTTTTAATTTTTGAATGGGGAATGGCAGATATACTGATTTTCAAAATATTTAGTAAGTGACTCTGCTTTTTCAGACTAATGATTATAGTAAAGGCTACTACCTCAAACTATGGTTACAAGTGAAAACTGCTAACTCCCTATCTCAGTTATCCAAGGCCTCGAGCAACAAATAAGAAACAGAATTAATACCAACCCATATAAAGTTTGTTGCTTTTTTGACAAAAATCTTAAGTTATTTTATATGATTGTTACCGATTTCCAATTGAGTCAAAAAGCTTTAAGTTCTTTTTTTGAGCCTAAAACAAAAGTAAGTAGTCTATTCAAAGATGTTTTTTTCGTTTGTTTTTGTTTGCATCCCAGCGGAATGTGTTTCTTAAAACTTCCAAAGGTCTTCCCTAAAATCCCATCACGTCAGTCCATTGGAAAAATATTCACCCACCTCCTCATATTCATTCATACAAAATGTCTAAAGTGCATAAAAGTCTAAAAATATCTCCTGAAATTAAATTCACAATTTACCACATCACACCTTATACCGAATATTAAAAAAAAAATGAAAAAAGGTCATCGCAAACATAAAAGGGACATGCCATAAAGTCTGAGGGAAATTTAATCACGCTGTCAGTGCGCTACTCTACCCATATTAAAATATACACATACATAATTGTAGATATGTAGGTAAAGTATATATGTATATTAACCACCCTTTTTGCCATCTCAAACTCAAAAGAGAGAAAGTTTTACCTGTCACGTGAGAATTTTAATTTAATTATTCCCTAGACTTAAACTTGTAAGATTTTCTTTTTTTTTGTAGCAAACTTATATTTCAATGATAGCGAAGCATCCTTTTTCAAAAGTTGATAACGAAAGACTAAAAAATCCCTTTTAACGTTTCGATAGCATCCACTTTAATAGAATTAGAAAAAAAAAACAATCAATTTATTCATCTTTTCAGTTTGTCCTCTTTTCTTTTTTTTTTTTTTTTGTTATTTGAGTCTATTGTATTCACATTTTTTTTTTTTTGTTTCGAATACGATAATCTAAAACCACACCATTAGAACTCAATTACAAAATAATTGCAATATAATATACTGTCTCCCGCGGTATAAGAGTAAGTATTTACATATAACGAGATACAAAGTACACTCTGGGTCAATTGATTGTTGTCAGAATATTTCAATAATTAAGTAAAAATTTAAAAACTTTAGAAGAAAGGTCAAACAAAAAATTAACTTGTTATCATTTCGTTAGGTTCAGGAAGTTGTCTGGAAAACTACGCTTACAGGCCAATAGGCGCTTAAGGCCAATAAGCCCATTGTGATAACAAATAATGATGTGAAGAAGTTCCTCACAAACACTGATCTGCAACGAAAATCGCCTTCGAACCAAAATATACTTCTCTAAAGGGTTTTTGGCACGCTGAACCCGAATCTTAATTCAAAGGTACTCTAACGTTTTCGAGATATGCTAATATGAACATGTCAAAAACCCGTTTTTTTTTGGTACATTTAACGTACAATTTCTTTACTGGTTAATGCTTTATTACAAAACAATTAATGGGATGTGGATTAAATACATTTTATCTGTGTAAATCATTTTTAGTCATTTAAAAATTCACTTTGGGTGCAAAGATATTGCTTATTGAAATTTATGATTTGTCCAAAATACTCTCTTTATTACAATTAAAGTGTTTTAGAGGTGGAAAATTCTGAAGTTATTATTTTCAGTGGCTTACTTTATGTTTTGTTGGATGCTGAGAACGAATCTGAAGTTATCCAACAAAATTTATCACGGGAAACATCAGAAATCATTGAAAAACTAACAAAAAATGTTTTTTATTGTTTATTTAACTTGGCCATTATCAAGAAATTTTTTAAGAAATCATATAAAAAAAAAAGTATGTAATAGAATTTTTCTACCACCAGATTTAGGTTCAGAAAAGTCCAACTTCAAGAAATTATACGAAGGACACAAAAAATCTTTATTTTTGCAGAAAGCGATGGAGACAATGAATGTCATACTTCGTTAAATCACATTCCACCTAAGGCGAGGTGTTTTCTTTTACAAGCTATCCCATCGGGTAAAACTCGAAGAGTCTACTTCAGCATAAGTTCACAGTAGGACTTTCTTCTCTTCAGACCGCCAATAACAACCTACTAAACTGGTCCGAATATTTGTTGAAGAATTTTTGGTTTAAAGCGACCCATGATATCGTGACCTCATCGTCAGAAAACGTGACTGGGGGGCCTATAAAAAATTTATAAAGGACTCAATTTAGTTCTTAGGGATAAAGATATAACAACGCTACTGTAGTCTCAGCGCGAAGAATCAGCAAGAAGTGCCAAGTTATTCTTTGGTTAATTTCTATAGTCTGGATTGTTGTCAGAAGTGTTAATAGAGCCAAGCTTGACGGAGTTGAAATAGACACTTTCTGTCTTATTTCTTTTTTGTTATCGAGGGTTTCGATGAGTCTGCTCTTCATCTTGGACCCTGTGTAGGCCGAAGAGTTTTGTATAGGGAAACTGATGGACGTGGCTCTTCATCCGCAAAACTGCAAGCCATTTTTAAAATTTATAAAGAGTTTTCCAAAATGTAGGTACATTTATGGAATATGACATTGCTCGGTGACATTCATCCAAGATTTGTTTTGTTTCCCTCAATTAGGGTCCACTTCCAATTGCTGCAGAACCCGGTCACAGTGTAGGTATAAATGGGCGTTGTCTATGATCGGTTTCGTTGAACTCCAGGGCCAAGTTTGGTTTTTTACACATTGAAAGGCCCAGATTTCCTTTTCTTTTGCACCCTTTAGGTATTGTAGTAATGTATCCATCAAATCATAATTTTTGGTGACCTACGGTAATTGGCTTATTGTTCACTGAATTGATCGAATCTCGTCACTTAATGTTGAACATTCGATGGGGAAGAACATCATCATTTTCACTTGTGGCGTTCTTTGATTCTTAGTGTCTGAAAAAACAAGAAATTAACAACAGAATACAAAATGGCGGCTTTTAACTGTCAAAATCTTTTCTCAGCACCTATACTATAGGAACAAGAATATTTCCTCCTTCTTCTACACGTTGGATTTTAGCTGAAGCGACAGGACGTACAAGTACACCCAGTAAAACTTCTGGAGCATTACACTTCTAACCTAATCACCAGGATCACCTCCTAGTATTGGTTGAATACACTAGTTTGTTTTATTAATTGGTAGATACTATATTTTGTGACAAGCAAATGTTCATACAAAAATAAGTGATATACCCTAATCACAAGATGCTGAGTGTTATTAAATCTGCTCTCAGTTCAAGCGCAATTTCCCTCAAGTGAATTCTCAAATTCACAACATCCTCAAGAACATACTTAAACAAAAATATAAAAAAGAATTAAAACAAAAAAAAAAAAAAAAACAAACACCTAATCGCAAGGAAGTACCGAAAAGGACCATAAATTATATTTTTATATAATTTTCATTGCCACATTATCACAGAAAATCTACAGTGATTCACTCTTCTTCTTCATTTTTATTTCAATTTTTCGTTATTTTTTATCCTACTTCTTTTTTTCTTTCGGTCTATGCTTTTAACTTTGTCCGTTTTTTTTTTTTTTGAAACAATATCTCAAGTCTCACAAATTCTCACCATTTCAAGTGATTTTTTTTTTGTTTTGTTTTATTATTTTTGCTTGCTTCGTCATCTTCTTGCCAGAACAAAGCTCTTCTTCTTAGATGATGATACTTTCACAAGTATCTAAATTCGCCATGAGAAGGATATCTTTTGTATATCTATGAAAAGCCCTCTGTGCCGGTTCCGTCTGTAGGTATAGCATCATTTCTTATATCTACCATGATAGAAGCGCGTTCACTTACCTACAACTGGATACTATATGCAAACGAGTGTATTGGTATATCTATTTCTATTCATATATGTTTCTGTATGAAGGAATATCCACAGGTATTCCATAAATTTACAAAGACAACCAAATTATCGTTATTATTATTGCCACAGTTATAGTTTGCATGTGGTAATAAGCGTTTTCGTCCCCTTATGGGCAAATAACAGAAAATACAAAAAAAAAAATTATAGGAAAATTTATCTTTTTCGGGAAATTAGGATGCGCATGCCGAGGAGCACAAGGAAAATTCTATGAAGGTACGATGACAGGAGGAGAAACAGAGAGAGCTATTATACCTACCATTATAGGATTGACGACGAAATAAAAAAAAACCGAAAGAGATTTTCGAGATTGCGTTCATGAATGAAAAAGTAAAGCAACAAATAAATTTGGGATATACCTACGGTAGGTTTTCACTTTCTAAAGATAAAGTGTATTAGTTGCGGTACGGTGGAGGAAGAAGCGTTATGGGGATATACTTTAGGGTCGTTTTGGGGTCATAAATACCAACGAATCATGAGAATCATGAACACTTGTTAAAATTACTGTTTATTGAATTATTTAAAATACCTCAAGGATCTATTATGCGGAAGATAAATGATACTCGTATACCTAGTTTAAAGGAAGAACTTTACTCTGGTGTTAACTAGTTCGAAACAGCTATTAAACTAGTTAAAAGAAGTAACACTTTGATATGAAAAATGTTTTTTTTTGCATTTAAGGATAGTTGTTCAAATAAATAGATGCATTTAGGCATAAAATATAGAAGTTTACTGCTCCAAATTCTTGGCTTATGGGGGTGAAAGGAAAGAAATTCAATATTTATATACTCTACCTTTTCTCTGCGATCAAGGAACCAGTAATGAGTATACAGTTTGAATTGCTAATAAGATCCTGGATAGAAACGAGTTACGCAAGTTTATAGATTTTATGCAGAACCACTAAAAATTACAGTTATAGTTCCCGAATTGAAGGCTAGAAGTATAATGGAAAGGAACCATTAATAATCAGAATATAGTCATCGGACTCATCCCGTATTACTAAATACCAATGGTTGCTGTTTTCGAAAGGAGGTTCCCATTTTCATTATACTTATCGGAACTCCGATGAAAGTCTACAAGAAACTGTTGACGGAATGAATGAGAACGAATGGTGAATCCGTTATTTACCCGAATTTTTAAAACTAGCAGATCTAATATTCAGAGCGAACCGGAAGTTTCAATTTTTTTGTTTTAGGGGAAATTTTGGTGCCGTAACTGCCTAAATTTTGATACAAATGTTGTCTTGATATATTGGTCTAGGTATGGCTAAGATTAAATTTGGAGGATACCTAACCTATCGTAAAGCCAAAAACAAAAACAAATACTTGAGTAAAAGTTAAAAATCTTTTTTTTTGTGTTACTTGCAAGAACTTAAAATAACAAAAAACTATTTGAGTTAGTTTAGTTAATCGTAGGTTCTTCTTCGGGTATCATACTGGGGGGCTATTGATTTCGCAATAAGTGGTTTAGGTCCTTGTCTGTTTTGGCAACTAGGTCGTTGAAATGCTGGAACCTTGTCCAATCACTTCTTTTTGGACTCTTCTATTGAATTGTGCTATGCGTATGCGTCTTATCAACCTGGCATGAAAAAAACAATTGGAAATCAACAGGCGGACTGAGAAAACCAACGTGCAAACTTGACAAATCTAAGACGAAAACTGACCGGCAATTGGGGTGACTCCTCGATACTGATATGGGGATGGAATAAGGAGTCCCTAAGTAAACAGAAAATTTAACGAGCTGTACCTATCAGTACTGGTGTTTCTTTTTCTTTGCTTAACTCATTTACATCCTCGAAAACAGTCACATTATCTTTTGGTAGCTCGTAGGCCAGTGCGATTCTACGGTCCACATACAACCAATACTTTTACTAAACTTGAGACCGTAAATGATAATATGAAAATAATCTTTTTAAATGCTGGCAGGAGTTCTAAGAGATTTAATGTGTCCAATAGCATTGTTTCTTGCACCTACTGTTCTACTGGTATCTTCCCGATTTGATGAAAAACAGCATTTTACCAGAAATTTTCGAAGAAAGTGGAATCCTCTTTATTCTTTGTCTATAGAACGATTGCTTATGAAATCACTACCTACCTACTGTTCTACTGGTATCTTCCCGATTTGATGAAAAACAGAATTTTACCAGAAATTTTCGAAGAAAGTGGAATCCTCTTTATTCTTTGTCTATAGAACGATTGCTTATGAAATCACTAATCAATTAATATCAGCTAAAGAAATATCTCAGTGACCGAACACTTATTAACACCAACCACGCTGCGCTGCCGCGGCGGTGCACAGTGGTGCTTTTTATGAGTTTCAGCGACGAAATTCATTTCAGTGGCCATTTCTTGACGAAGATTGATGAAACTTCGTACACTTAGAGATTTAATTATGGAGAATACAAAAAGTCTGCCACCTTTTTTATTTAATAAATGGCGGCTCCAATATGGCGGCCGGAACAAGCAATGAAAACGATAAGATTTAAGTAGGTAGTATGTCATACCGTTTAAAACAAGATTTCGTGTTGTCTATGAAATATGATCCCGATTTCAAAAGTAAAAGTGAAATGCTCCAAGCAGCACTGTTTTCCGCTATCGTACATCAATGGCTTTTTTTTTTAAATTTTACTGAGAAGCTTTAAATCAATCCCGATTTTTATTTTACTTGAAAAATCGACCTTAGAAGAAGAATTGATATGTTTTTGAAAGAGAGCATAATTTTCATTTCATTTAGTAGTAGGATAGTCAGGTAATTTTGAAAACAATTATGAAAAAAATCCATAGAGTCCAAAACATAAACCCCAAAACCTCATACGATCATCATTCTAACGATAAATTCTCTCACCGCTCTCATAAAGAACGCTCCGCAGAAAAATATCATTTTTCCATCGATTTTCTTTACCGTTTTAATATAGAGCTCCGATATGGATACAAACAAAAAAAGGAAGAAACGAACAAAAAAAGCCACACAAAAATGATGAAAAACTTCCTTACAGCAGCAGCAGCGGCGGCAGCGGCGTTTATCTCTTTTACGAGATACTTTTTCCGAAATGTGCTCTTCCATTCGTATATAAATCAGCCAGCCACACTATAAAGCATCCCCTTTCGCCTCTTGAACACAGCGCACATCCACAATATAAGTATAATTCACCCACTTTTATACTTTATGTGTTTGCTTTTGCTTTTCTCGATTTTATTTCGCTCATGAATTTCGGTCTCCCCATCATGTTTTCCCCAATTTTTCCCACCATCCGCATCCATTACAAAGGAAGAATTTCCCAAAATCTCCAGTTGATTATTTTGGTCTCTCGGCGAGTCGTTGTCTCGCCTCTGCATATCAAATTTTTTTTTCATATTGGTGGTCTCTAACTTTTTTTTTTCATAACATCTCAAAATGATGCTTTTTTCAAATTTCTATAAGTCCATAAATTAGTTTGAAAAAAAAAAAAAACGTAAACACAAGGAAAAAATTAAAACATTTTGAAAAACAAAAATGTGTATTTATTTATTTTGATATTTCCTCGAGTGGGTTTTCAATCAAAACAAGAACCAACAACGACGTTGAATAAATTTCTCAGTGCTACACATTTTCATCATTTAGTAGATACAAAATTTATCGCAAGAAAATATTTTCTCCAGCATGATGCCAATTTCCCGACGGGGTTTCCACATGTAGTATCTGGAGAAAATGATTTACCAGATTGAATATTAAAATTTCGTTCGTGGTGTGGATGAAGTGAAATATATAAAGAATAAAAAATCTTCCTTGACAAAAAAGTGAAATTAAGAAAATTATAATCAGAAGAAAGAAAAAACGAAAACAAACAAAAGAAAAACAAATAAATATACAAATTGCAAAATGCAAATAATGCATTCGAAGTATCGGAGAAAAACATGATCCCATTAATGCGTAATAAATTATTTACAATAATTTTGAAAAAACGAAAAATTCGCATCCGAACTAAGAGGAAAAAAGAGAAATAACAAATAAAGAAACGGAAAAGAAAAAGAACGAAAACATCGCGCGTAGAAGTAGTTTTTTTTTGTTTTAAATATTATTATTATTATTGTGAGTGAGTGTGATTGTGAGTGAGTGTTTTTATATTTTTTTTTGGTAATACAAAAACCTTTTATTTGGAAAATCGTGTTTTTTGTTTTGATTTAACAAAAAAAAAACAAAGCAATTTTCTTCTTCATATTTGAATACAAAATATTTATATATTTATGTACATCAGTTGTGCTTCTGATTTATTGATGGCCTGCAAACAAAATTGATTGTTAAAAAGGTGAGTGAATTCGTAGAAATGGTTTACTTTTCCGTACAATTGAAGTTCCGAATTTTGAAATTATCAAATTCTTAACAACCGAAATTCAGACAACTATGATAATACTTTAATCGTATCATGAAAAATGTAAAACGGCAGGAATCGAATTATGAAATTTAAAAAATAAACAAATACGTGAGATGTAAAGGTTATTTCTCATTTATAGGCCAGAGTTTAGTACCGCTTACTGCAGGTACACTTTATTCGAACGTGTTTGGTATCAAATGAAAGGTTAAATACAGCTTCTTATATGAGTGAAATATTTTTAAAACGATTATTTGAAAAGTCGAGATATTTAAGTTTGAAGTTTGTTATTTCAAAACAAAGATTTAAGTTTCTTTTTCATTTGTGTCAATTCGGAACGTATATATGCTAATCGTGATGATTAAAATCGGTTGGACCGGGCTTATTAGCTCAAAAATCATTATTCAAGTTGGAGTTCTTGCTCAATTGATAACAAATTTGTTACTAAAACGTGGACTAACATTTTAACAATTAACATTCAGTTATAACAAAGAAAAAAAATGAGTTCAGAAAAACAAATCGTTTTTGGCCAGCAACCAGCACTGCCACCCTATACTCATAAATATAGCGGTAGAACTACTGCGTCGATTGAAAAACTGCTGCCAACAAAAAGAATCTACACCTCACTTAGAATTTTGCTCAAATTGGTGAATCTTTTATCCAAAGATTGATTTAAATTCTGAATCCACACCGAGAATTAAATATAACAAACTTGTTGACAGAGCTGTAAAAGACTGCAGTCATTTGGTAATGCAGTCAATTTAGTTGCAGTTATTTAACTTTAATTTTAACTGAAAGTTAGTACTGTTACTTAGTACTTTAACAGCAAAATAAGCTGTTAACAGTAAGAACTAAAATACTGACTGTTAATGAAAGCAGTTAATTGACCAAAAGTTATTTAACTGCAGTACTTTTGGACTGGTTTTAGAGTCTTCTAGTCAGTAGAAAGTTTTTTGTACTTTACTTTTGTTCTATATTCTTTTAACTGAAAATTACTTTCAGAGCTATATATTCCTACAAGAAAGTATCATGGAGGTGTGGCCAGTGGCGTATCCAGAAAACAAATTGGGGGGGGGGGGGGTGGCTTGAGTATCTGGAGCTCCATCTAAGACGAAAAAATGTCAGTTTATCATGTGCATTATGATGAAATCACCTTAAAATAATATGATTTTGTAGGCTTGGAGGGCCCCCCTCAGACCCCCCTCCTCCTCAATACGCCACTGTGCGTGGCAGCACGCCTAACTAAAATTTAAAACAGAATAGAATACAAAATTTTTGGACTAAAAGCAGTCACAAAGTAGTTTGTTAATTAACTTTTAGTCAATTAACTGCTTTAATTAACTGTTCAGTCAGTATTTGAGTAAGTAAGTAGTATTTAATTGAAAGTAGTTTTACAGACAAAGTACTTTTGTAAGTTAAAAGACTTGAGAAGTTTAGTCTTTTTAGTCAACTAACTGCAGTATTAAGAATATTGCAGTTTTTACAACTCTGGGTTGTTGATTTCTTTATTTTGAAATTTTATGTTGAAATTAGTTTTAAGGGCTTCAAAGTTTGTTTTCAGTTGTTAAAATGCGTTTTATACTCTCAACTTTAAAAAAAAACGAGAATTAAAACACTGAAAAGTACCTATTATGTTTTTATTGCACTCGAATTATGAAAGTATTTTTGCTAAAGAAAACGATGTAGGTTAAAGACATGTAATATAATTTATTATTAGAAACATCCTTTAACATTGTCTGATCGATGAGTCGATCTCAAGATTTTGATTAAAATGAGTTTTTGAATTTTTTTAAAACGTATTTAAAGATCTACTGCAATTACATTGCAATCTAATGCACTTTTTTGTCAAATAAAGGTACTGCGCTCTGTCAGCCATAGGGTGTCAGCGTTGCCCCCCAACGAAATCACATTTTGGAGAACACATTTTGAGCTAATTTTTGCTCTTATATTGGTGTACTGAAAACAATTTTGATTAACATCATACAAATTTCATTTAGATGTCTGTATCAATGATTTTCTGATGATTAAAATAAAATTTAAAAAATAAACTGGCACTCAAATTTCGAGTGCTGTGTCATTTAAGAAGTTGCTTTTGAATGTTGATTTAAATGTCAAAACAAGCTTATTTGTATGTTGAATCTCTTCAAATAATGAACGAAGGCAATACGACTACTCATTTTGGTTAGTTTCTATTCCCAGTAAAACAGGTTAATTTTTTTCTGAAAACACCCTTCCAATAATGGTACAGGGTAAATCCATTAAATTTGGCATGAAAGTTTCATTGGTCATGAGAACCAATAATTGAGAGATTGGTAGAAAAATTGACTCAGCCTATCCTCAACATTATTGGAACAATCCAAAAACTTAACTGATCTTTACCGTCAGCTGTATACGTCGTTTAATTTGTATTCTGAACCTAAAGAATTACAAATTAATCAATTGTGGCATGCATAAAACTAAGAATTCAAGCATTCTTGTACCTAATGATCCTTTTGAATTCCTTCTTATCAATAATTTACACACACCTTTTAATGTCAGAACATAAAAGAAATTATGATAAGAATAAAATTCAACTATACAAAAAAAAAAAAAAAATAAGAATAAAAGTTTGATTCTATCAATAAAAAGTCACGAACAGTTTCGTGTTTAATGTCAATAATAATGCTGGCGCTGAGGCTTGATTTCAATGAGTATTTATACTCCTACATAATAATACTGACTGTTTTTTTTTTTTTATCACAAGGAACCGCGCGCATAACTTTGAAGCGTGTCAATATTATATACGCTTTACGCTGAATAATAAATATAATCATGCAAATATAATTAATGATATTGTTAGTTTTGTTGTTTTAAACACTTTTTGTTTGTTTTTTTTTTTTTTTTTTTGTATTAATAATAGTTTAATTGTATTCATCATACTAGAATATACTTCGTAATAATTCCTATACATACAAAGTTACCTAGTAATGGGGAGGGAATTCTAAAGTTCTTACAGGAATTGGTAATTTGTTGTTGCATAGTTTTAAGTAGTCAAGTCAAGTTGTTGTGGGCGTTGGTCAATGATATGCTTGTGGTCAGTAATTTCAGTGAATTAATTAAACAAAATTGTTTTGCTAATTCTTTTTCTTTTTTTCAACCAATTTCAGGGATTTTCCATTTAAAAATGAATTAATTTATAACTAACCTATACAACGATTGTTTTGTCAAGTTCATTACCTTAGGCAAGTCTCATTTCAGCCTTACTTTTCCTTACCACAGGGGTTTTCGTTTAGTGTAAAATAAGAGATTTTTCAGTATATTTAAATCTAAACAATTTGAAAAAACACTCAGCTATTTTTGCATGTGTCACGTGGCTAAGTTAAGGTAAATAGAAACCAACTGCATTTAAAAGTTTTTAAAAATAAAATCGCAGTCATAAGAAATAATAACAAACAGACCGTAACAAAAATAAAGAAAACAAATTTAATAATTTCCAGCAGTTCTTACACGTATACTTTGTGGGAATAAGTACCTATGGTGACCAACAATTATTTCTTATTTCTTTCTAAGCAACTAGAACTAAGCTCTGGCTATATGTTTGGTGCTGATTACAACAAGGTACTGCTTATCTTGTATTCATAAAATGTTTGAAAATACTTTATGTGATGTCATTAAAAACAACTGTACAAAAATAATAAGTCCATTTTAACATGGGCTTATGAAAGGAAGATCGACCGCCACAAATTTAATAGAGTTTTACTCTGGTGTGATAAATAAAAGTCAAGAAGGATACAAGACCTATGCTGTTTAGCTGGATATCTCTAAGAGTCTTAGGATTTCCTGACTGGTTTTTGCTGTGGTTGGAATCCTATTTATCTAGCAGAACCCAGTACGTCTTTTTCCAAAACAAAATATCTAAACAAATAACCGTTTACTCTGGTGTCCCTCAAGGTAGTCATATCGGACCTCCGCTGTTTTTATTATTTATAAATGATATTATGTAATGTTATTGTTGCTAAATTTAAATTTTCTTTTAAAGAACGAAAGTGATGCAAATTTCTTAAAAAATGATTTAAATAATATATATGATTGGTTGCTGAGGTAACGATAAGGAACTTAACATGTCTTAATGCAATGTAATAACCTTTACTCGTCAAAAACTACCGATTCAAAAAGAGCTATTATTTGAATGGATTTCCATTAAAACGTGTAAGCTTTGTTTCTGATCTTGGTAAATCGTTTTTGATCCTAAACTTACTTTTAATAAGCACATTGATTACATCGTAAACAATTCAACTCGACTACTTAAATTTTTACTATTTTCTTTACATAAAATTTTGCAAGGACTTTTATAAAAAAAAAATAGGTACGCTATTTTTAAGATATTATTTAACAACATCTAAAAATATTGAGTAGTTTTCGAAAAAAATGATTTTTCAATTAAAAAAAAATTCAAATTTGTTTTAAAAATCCAAAACAATTACTTTCGAAATTTTTGTTACAAACCATTATTACGGCAACTTAAAAGCTTTCGTGTAACAAATGTAGTTGAAGTTGATTGATTCATGAAGGAAAAAATCAGAATTAAAAAACGGTTCTATGGCAGGTATCGTTTATACCAGTTTTTGAAAAAAACTGTTTTTATTTAAAGATAAGGTCTATGCAAAAAAATGACCATGAGTTTTTTATTAAAAATCGTTGGAATTCTTTTAAAGAATAATGAGTTTTTCTAAAACCGGTAAATGACAGTTACCGTCATTTTGGGTAAAAAAAAATAATTCAAAAAACGTCTGGGGATATTCTCCAAAAAACGCCTAATACCAAGTTTGAAGTAAATCGACCCATCAGTTCAGGCTGTGGCCTCTGATACATACAGACAGACAGACAGACAGACAGAATTGTCGGAATTGTTAACATCACCCTTCAGATCACATCACATTAAGGCTGCAATGTACCAGGGTGGGACCAATCAAGTATTACATTCTTGGTCTGTTCTCCAGTTGAGTTTCTCGTTAAAAAAAAATTGTTGTATAGAAAATTATGAGGCTGTTGCGAAGACTAGAAACAAAGGTTGGCAAGAGAGTTGGTGGTCACTTTACATGTAAAATACCTATCCATTAAGAATTTTACTTGCAAGGATTCAACTTTTTTTGGATTGCATCAGTCTCAAAATGGTTTTAGGAATAATACACATGGTTTTCCAAATTTTTGAGTACTGAAAGGAGCTTTGACATACCCAACACAATAGCTTAATAGCTTCTGTTCGAATGTCGATCTTTTTTATTCTCGCCCCTCGGCAAATCTTAGTTTGCTTCGATTTTAAGATATTCATTTAGTTCAAATAAATTCTATCTGATGGTTTGGTAGTGTTGCTTGAAGTACTTTACCAACTGCAACTAAATGGTAATTGGTGGTAATAATAGACAGTATACTGAAAAAAAACCATCAGAGCTTCGCATAGGTATTCCATCTCAACAGATCAGCTTGATAACAATGGGTGGGTATTGGGAAATGATCCTCCAGTAAAAGGCTATCGCGGAACATTCTCAATTTGGACTATAGAACGAAAGGTTTTGCAAAAGCTTAATACTGATGCATTTGAAGATTTCGATCATTGAATGAATTTTAAAGTAAGTAGTGTAGCATTTCGAATTTATACCTTCATTTTAACTTCTTTTTCGTTATTTAGAGTTTGACAGTAGAAAATGTGCGATACAGTATTGCAAATGCACTAATACCTTCATTTTGCTTTCAAGGATTAAATTAATAAGTAGTCTAGTTTGCTGATAAGGAGTATTTTAGTTCTTCGTAATGAAGAAGCTTCAAATCAAATCAATTATTGTTAAAACCAAATGATTTATTGAAACTCTCATTTGGTACTGTCTATGTATTTCAAACGAATTTATTAGATTCAGATACAAAATATATGTGAAAAAAAAATACGGTCACCATATTTTTTTGGAAAAACAACATGTTGCTGTAATATTCTGTGTGGGCTTCCACATCATCGCTAACAAATTTAGAACAAGTTTCAATGCTTTTTTCTTTTTTTGTTATTCCTGATGCCGAGCATTGCTGTTTTACGTCTCCATATTTTTTTTTTTTTTTTTTTTTTTGAAATAGTCGTCGGCATCGTCATCGTCATCATCGTCATAGTTATTATTAATTTTATTATTCTAAGTAACACTGACATGCAGTTTTTACCACCATCATTATACAAAACGTATAGAATAGATACTTTCATTGAAAAAAATTAAAATAATGAAGAGAAAAACTTTGACAGCAGCTGGGTCAGTTTGTCGTCGTCGTCGTCGTGAGCTAACTTACCCGTTATAGATGGTGTATAAAGATAGAGATAGTTTTTTTTTCATTTCTCAAGCACTCAACCCCTTTAGAATGCCCTCCAGTTGATATATAAATTTGTATATTTGTATATTACGCCACCGCCGCCAATATAATTTGAAAAATCCGCTGCCTTGTTGTTGTATGTTATTTAATAGCCCTGACATTAAAAACTTGCTTATAACCTATACTATACTCTCTCTATACTTTAATATGCCTGCGCTTACTCGCAAAAGTACATATAGGCTGCTGTCCTATAAGAGAATATCTTAGATACTTCTAGTATAGGCATATCTAGCTATAGACCACAGGTCAGCAAAAGGCAGTGTCTATATATGTGTATGCAATGTGCAATGCATATATACATCAATATGCGGGACACAGTGTAAATTACATATCGCAATATTGCCGTCAATTTTTCGTATCTTTTTTGCATATTGGCGCGCTGCACACATTTGCTAGTTGGTGTCAGTTAAATTGGCCAAACAAGTCGTTTTTAAGATAAAAAGTCCGCACAAGACATCACCTAAGCGGATTTTCCTTCATCGGTATAATTTTAATTTTTTTTAATTTTTTCATTTTTGAAAACGTTATTTAAAACGTCAACGTCTGTGTACCTATAAGCTATAGGATAGGTACCTATAATAAAACGTGATACGCTTGAAGTTATCTTGAATTAAGTTTCATCTGAGTTTTGCTTTTGCCCGCCAAATTCAAGCAAAGAGTAGGTATATGCAGCAGATGATGAAGTAAAGGTAGGTAGGTGTAAATGTGAACTTGATTGCACTTAAAAATGAACAAATGGACAATAAGTAGGTATATGTGGGGAAGTACTTTTGATATCTTAATTGGGAGGATGCAATTTTGTTGGCTTGCATATTTATGCAAGTATTAAACTGACAGATGGCATATACGTATGCAAAATGATGGTAGATTTTTTCTATACCTACATGCTTATCCCATTTCAATAGCAATGATTGAATCATAATTTGAAAGTTATTATTGAAGGTTTTCTAATCTATCAAAAGCTATTAGAATTCAGAAAAAGTATTTACGTTTAGATAACAAATTCTTTTGAAACCCACTAGGAAAATGTGTGTGCAAAAATTTCGTTAAATTGAACTGAAGGAAGTGTTATAGAAGCACTTTAGAGAGTCAAACTTGGCGGGATACCAATATTTTTATATTTTATAGCATCTAATATTGGTTCAGGCTGAGAAGTATCTACATTTTACATGGACTTAAAGAGATGAAGAAACATACATAAGTGAAGCAAGCCATCCTTTTGTCTTATACTCTGGCTCATTGTCAGTATCTTCACACTTTTTCTTCTTCTTCAGCCACTTGTTTTTCTTTCTCTTCTTCTTCTTCTTCTTCTTCTTGTTCTTCTTCTTCTTCTTCTTCTTCTTCTTCTTCTTCTTCTTCTTCTTCTTCTTCTTCTTCTTCTTGTTCTTCTTCTTCTTCTTCTTCTTCTTCTTCTTCTTCTTCTTCTTCTTCTTCTTCTTCTTCTTCTTCTTCTTCTTCTTCTTCTTCTTCTTCTTCTTCTTCTTCTTCTTCAGCTTCTTTAGCTTCTACAGCTTCTTCAGCTTCTTCAGCTTCTTCAGCTTCTACAGCTTCTTCAGTTTCTTCAGCTTCTTCAGCCTCTTTAGCTTCTTTAGCTTCTTCAGCTTCTTCAGCTTCTTCTTCAGCTTATTCTTCAGCTTGTTTTTCCTCTTGTTTTTTTCTTCTTTTTCTTCTTCGTTTTTTTTCATCTTCTCCTTCTTCTTAAGCATTTTGCTCCAATACAAGTCCCTGTTTATCTGGCCAATATTTGGTCAGAACGTGTTACTTCTTTAAGGTTATATTACAAAAGTATCTTAACGCTTGTGCCAAAATTTCTGTTGCCTTTGAGAACTATAAATGAAGACATCACACAAATCACGATCCCGCATATTCATGCGAATGCCAAATAAAATCTATCAAATGTCCAAATGCAAAACATAAAATATATAGTTCGTCCCATTGACATAGAAATCAAACCGTCAATTGAGACCTTTCACGCCGCCAATCAAGAGCACCACATAGTTCAAATCCACACATCATCTCGACAACATCGCGACTCCTTCGATATAATAGTGACTAGGTATAATATGAAGCAGCAAGTTTTTCATGCTCGCACGAGGCATAGTATGGTGCTTCAATATCTGCTTCGCTATTACACTCAATAGGCACGATTTGCTTCTTTTTTTTTTCTGTAGCCATATAGCCAGCATCAGCATGCCAATATACGTTGCAGGAGGAATATATATTTTAACATTCGTTCGTTTGTTGGTTCGTTCTCGTTCGCGCACTCTACAAATCTAAAATTCTCAGATAGACCTTCGAAGATAGACCGATTGACTTACTCGCACGTTTTACTTAACATCTTCATCGTAGTCTGAAGTTGTATAGTCAGCATCGTTGTTGTCGTCGTCGCTAATGCTGCTGTCGTTTGGCGTTGCAGGAACTATATTCACTGCCGTCGTTCTTATTCGCCTAATCTTATAGTGGGGTATGTTGCTATAGTCATCATCATGCCATACAACATTAACATGGCTATTTCATGCACTAAAGTGCACGGTTGCATAAAGTTCCCTTACACACACTTGCAACAACAACAAAACGATAGTTAAGGTATAGAAAAGAGTCCCATCAGTGAAGGACTCTATATAAACTTCTAAATCTGTAGGGTTACATATATGCAAATGAATTGAATTTGATTGTGAAAACTGATCATCTAAATACACACTCTCTGCCTGCGTCTGTTTGAATCTTCTCTATCATATGAATCTTCAATTTTGAGACTATCCAAAAATGTCATTCTTCACACTGCATCATGATGGCATGTTATCAATTTTTGTCCCCAAACGAAACAACATCAAATTGAAGCAGGAAAAAGCACACCGAGGAAATTGAAGCAAAACACTTAAGGAAAAACTCTTTGAGGATGAGAAACAACAAATAACGGTAGCTTACCCTATTAATTTCTTTGTGTAAATTTAGTAAAAAATTAACGTCTCAAGAATCTTTAACTATTTCTCCCCCCCCCTCTTTTCAACTTTTTTTTTCTTTCTATTTGTGCTTCTTCTTCTTCTTCTTCTTTAGCTTAGTCTGCTTCTTCTTCGTCTTCTTTTTTTCTTCTTTTTCTTCTTCTTCTTCTTCTTCTTCTTTTTCTTCTTTTTCTTCTTCTTCTTCTTCTTCTTCTTCTTCTTCTTCTTCTTCTTCTTCTTCTTCTTCTTCGTCTTCTTCTTCTTCTTCGTCTTCTTCTTCTTCTTCTTCTTCTTCTTCTTCTTCTTCTTCTTCTTCTTCTTCTTCTTCTTCTTCTTCTTCGTCTTCTTCTTCTTCTTCGTCTTCTTCTTCTTCTTATTCTTCTTCTTCTTCTTCTTCTTCTTCTTCTTCTTCTTCTTCTTCTTCTTATGCCATCTTCTTAGAAATGCCATCAATATTTCAACTTCGTTCAGCTTTTACAGCAAAGCATGACTTAGTTCCTTTGTAACAAGTTTTAACAGCCTGCTTGTAAGCTGAAGTATGAAGTTCTATAAAACTTCTTTAATTATTTTTAATTATTATTGTTTTGTGTTTAAATCTATCCATGAACCAATCACACCCTAAAAAAAAAACTAAAGGATGCTGCAAAAAAAAATACCATTCTTCATTCCCAAAAGTATGGGTCGGGAGTTGGTCGAATGACGTTTGTACTAAAACCTTAAAACAAAACAAACAAAAAAAATAACTCCAAGAAGAAGTCTGTTGCTGGTGTTCTTATAGAGCCACATGTGTGATAGCCAGCAAGGAGAGTTCTTTTTTATTCTGTCCTATACCATGTGAACCGCACTAACAATATTGACAGCCACTTGGTCGGTCGGTTATAGAGGATAGGATCAAAACTCTCTAGAATATGAATGTGTTTGTATGTATGGATCTTGGGTAAATGTATCTGTGAACGATTTCTTCTATACCACTCGTCGTATAGCAATTTCTTTATGCCATGGTGATTTTACGGAGCTCTGGAACACGTAAAACGATTAGGAAAATCGATGAAGCATGAGGATGTGTGCTTTTAACAGAAATGAAGTGCGGACAAGATTAAATCTTTTGAATGAATTGAGGTAAAGACCCATGGACACACAATGTGGAGGAATCTTTAATCACGTACGTGGTATGGCAATATGCAATATGGGGGTCGTCGTTTTCATCAGACATTGTTTTTTTTTGTTTTTTTTTTGTTTCGGAGTGAACGAAACGGGTAAAAGGTTCATAGGTATGTGTCCTATTTGAGTTCGCTTCGCGTTTCATATACTTAGTCAAGTTTATAGATTCTCCTTAACTCTTATACACAATAAAAGGGGACGTTTTTTTTTTCTTCATTTTTCCATTGAAGATTCGATTGACTGCAGAAACAATCGATTGCGCAAAGACGCATTTGACTAAGAATCACAACAAACAAACAAAAAAACACGTTGAAAACATACAAACTTATACACACCATCAGAGTCTCAAAGACACATTCATTTATATGTAAATCTAGAACAGTGAAGTCAAATGCGTGCAGAATATAAGTAACATTTGAAAAAATGTCGCTTATAAGCAAGCCAGTTAAGCACATATGCGGATGTTCGACGCGCACGAGGACTGCGCGCGATGACAGCTGGAGATTTGATTTCGCACGAAAACCTTTGATAAAAATAAAAAAAGAAAAAATCTGAATCGCAGAGTCGCACATATGATGCAGTCATTGCGTTTCGTGGAAATGTCAATACTTTAAAATGAAAAATACAGAAAAAAAAAATACCGTAAGCAGCCTTCGTAGTTATGGACTTTTGGTGTAATATCCTTCCCTAATGTTCGCGAAAATTCAGAAATACCCAATTTCTGTATGGTTGTATCTTTAGAAGCTAATTTGAAGAAGAAGATATTGCAAGGATAAGCAAAAAAAGACCATAACAGAATCGAGTGACCACAGAGAAGGATATGGAATCAGTTGATTCCCTATGAAAAGATTTCATTTAAAAATCATCTCAACATCAGAGAAGAAATTCCGTTTCATTCCTGCCGAGATACAAAACAAAATGGAAGAATTATTGTTATCGTTCTTTACAACATCGAAGAGACTCGAGTACTGTCTACACAGTCTTAAGAAAAGAATTCTCGAAGAGAACTAGGCTAAGCATCAGGTGCCTATATCATCAGTTTTTTAAAGCACAACTGCAGTAGCTGGCCTTTCCACTTTCTAGATATTCTGTTTAGATGAGATCAGTCACTATTTACTAAGCAGGTTTCTGCAAAGTGACTGATTACATATTTAAAGCAATTCAACCAAGTTGCATAAGCTCTGACGTGACTCCGAAGATATGGCGTTAAGTATTCAAAGTGCTTACTGGTAATTTGTTGTCTTCTAAGCGCAAAATGGGCATTCTGTTTTCATCAATGTAACATACGAAAAATATTACTTTCCTTATATCCTAGGTGGGATTCCGCAAGGCTGTATACTATCACCGACACTATTTTAATTAATGTATATTCCACATTACTTAAATGATAAGGATTCATGATATCCTCATCAGTCAGAGAAATAATATTTTTGTTTTCGTTTGTGGCTAGTGAATATCCTTTAAATTAAATGAAAACCATTTGCTGAAAAGTTAATACAATCTCCACAAAAGTTTTTTATTCCTAGCATCTGCATTATATTTGACACAAATTTTAATTCTTTTACACCAAGACAAAACAACCCATTCGTTTGGAGCTCATTTTTATGATTTGCTTGCGGCAAACGAAAATGATTCCCCCACAAAAACACCTTTTCGTTTACTAGAAATTTCAATTGTTTGCAGCAAACGAAAGAACAGTTTGCAAGGAACCTCTCGAGAAAGTAGTTTGTTGCAAAGAACGTCACTTTTGTTGTAAATATATAATTCATTTCCAGCAAATGACTGCAGGAAACAATTTTTTTTCAATAATTAACTATGTTTGTGGTGTTCATATGCATTTTATGCTACACGAAAGTAATATAGTTCGTGGCGCAATAGCAACAGCCTTTTTTCGAAATCGAGAGGTCACAGCTTCAATCCCCGGTGTTACTTTTTTTTATTTATTTGTTAACATAAATTGTTTCACCGATACAAATTGAAGAGTTTGCTGCAAACGAAGTTGAAGTCGAAAAACTACTATCGAACAAACGAAAAGTAGTTCGACGCAAAGAATTGGTTCAATCATTTTGTACAGTCCTTAGCAAAATGACCTTCTCGAGGTCACCGGTTCAATCACAGATGTTAACGCTAAAGTTTTTTATCGTTCGCAGAAAGTGTTTAACTCAAACGAATTTACCAATTTGCTGCAAACGAAGCCGAAAAATTGTCCAGCAAACGAAAAAGTTGTTTGCGTAATTTTTCGTTTGCCGCAAAATTGTCTGAAAAGACTAGGTCGGAAATTATTCGACAATAGTTAGGTACGTGAAAATGGATTGATAAAACGCGTGTGATGGATGTTTAGATCAGCACAGAAGTACATGACGTAGAACATTCGAAAAAGAATGAGAGCAATTGAAGAATAGTTTGAGAAGCAGTCCCACCGACACACAAACTTACCTGTAAGCCTCTTCAAGAACAGAGGCGATGTTATTTAGACCAACTACGCCCCTTTCACTTCATAGTCACAGGCTCTCGAAAAGGATGTGTGATAGCTTAAATGTTGTTCTGAAGCAATAAATCACACGGCAGGTGTTAACACAGAAAACATCATATTGTGTTAATCCAAACAAGGAGCGTAGGTCTCCAGTACCTACCCTGTAAAGCAAAAAATCACTCCAATTTTCTTGCAACCACTTTCCGCAGTTATATTGAATGCTATTAAGATAAGATGCAATATAATTTACTAAATAGAAGAAATATATATTTCAAAGCATGCCTCAAGGTCTTCGCATGGAGTTCCTTTTTTTTTCACCAAGTTACAAGTCATTTCGTTTGCGATTTATAGTTAACCTCAAGAAAAAAAAAATGAATTTGTATTGAAATTGAAGATTTGAATCATTATAAGTTCATTTCGACCAACAAAATCTATTGTTTTCGCATTTAAACTTACTATACAGTACAGCACAGATGTTCCATAAACCGAATAAGAAAACATCTACCAGAAACAGATTCTACAGAGCTTCATAATAATAATAGTGATGGGGTACTCATTGATGTTGTTGATTATTATTATGATGATGATGATGCGGATGATCTGGCCTTTAAGTGGGCGCGTACCAGCTCTCTGCGTTCAAAGACGTTACCTTCAGAAAAATTCAAAGAAACAAAAAAAAAAAAAAAACAAATTGATATCCAAAAGCCCAAGAGCTATATCCGCCGCGCAACCAAGCGAAGCATTAAATTTTAACGTTTTATTTATTTTCTTGATTGTTGTTAAATTTCCTTAAAAACCGTTCGCGTGCTGTATTACCAATATAGTGTGGTAGAAGCCGAAAGATATACTTCTATAGATTGTATGGCCATCAGGAGAGTTTGGCAAGCTGGTTGGTTGCTGGTCGATGAAGACCCAAACAGCCGTCGTACCAGGTTTGCTATATGAATGTACAGTAATCTGTAGCAGGAGCATAGCCAATACACAATCCAGGCCAAGCATTTTATATGTCGTGATTTAATTTTTCCAATTTTTTTTTTTCATTTTTTTCTTTTAAGTTTTGTTGTGGATATTTTCTGGGCCGACCGCGACCGGTGTGTTTCAGCTTTTGAATCTATACATCTCTATGTCCAGTTGAAGCCTGTGAATGGATTCGAATGAAGAACAACAACCGAACGGCTAAATGTTGCGGATTAAGTTGTGAATCGTGATTGCAAGGCAAGTGTCTGCCAGTGGGCATATTGATCATTTTATATACGCATATAACACAACATAACCTTTTATATAACCACGATGATACGGTTAAGATAAGTGCCAGTTGCCAGTTGCCAGTGAGTATGCTTCGAAGCACCATACCTCAGCCAGAGCCCAGCGTAAAGTCTTTTCGAAGACCTATAAAGAGTGCATCAGAAAGAATTGCCAGATAGGAATGCGCGCGCTACGCTATTTATTTTATTTCATTCGTTTTTTTTTGTTGTTGTTGCAGTGTTTTTTTTTTTTTTTTTCTTAATTTAGTTAATCGGTATTTTACGGGCTATATTGGCATATGTGCTGAGAATTTCAGAACACATCAGCGAGAAGGAGGAAACTAAAATTAAAAAAAAAAAAGAGTCCAAAAAATCCTTCACGCAAAGTCGAGTAAAACCCCCCCACAAGATGTTCAAACGTTGATTACAGAGTGAGAGAGGGTTTTTTTTTACTATATTGTTTGGGGGGCGCAATTTGTAAATTTTTATTTCTCAAGTTAAGAGGTCGAAAATTGAGCACACAGCATTTCATTATATAGAAATAAAAGCAAAATACAAAAAAGGAGGTGGATACAGTTGTTGTTGATGTGGAGGATACAGATATACCTTCCTACTTGTGGTTTGTTTTATTTTTGTTTGCCCATGGCTATGGGTACATATGGAAGGTATCCAGCTGGCAGAATTATTATGAATTGCGATACTAATCACTTGTAATCGTTTAAATGCATTTTAAACTTAAAATTGTGAGAGCTTAATAAAATGGAAGTTAGCACGTTGTTTGAAGTAGGTATTGATGTTTGCCCGTTTTTATGTTGGGTTTATAGTATTGAAAGGTTCACATTTTATCAAAAACAATTGGTTATTTTGGTTGTAAATATATAAATTGACCTATTGATTTGCAAAATTTTTATTTTCAATAAAATTTTTGGATTATTGATTGAATCCGTTAAAAAAGTGTAAGTAGAAGGTACCCAATTACGTCTATTCCAATTTTATTTGGCATATTTCACTATTAAATGATATCCACCTTTATTTTTCTGTCTAGACAAGGTCTATCAGCTAATTATGGCGTAAACAGTACAATTATAGGGTTTTAACAAGATAGAGCCTTAAGTCAAGCAATGTTCATTACACTGGTAAACAAGGTTTTTGTTGTCCAAGCATTGATAATGGTTTCTAAAGGTTTTCAAAGTGCTGAACTCAAATCCGAAGTCAGAATTTTCAAATTGGCTTTAGTTTTTTTTTCATATATTCCCGTAAACAAAATTACTAGAAAAGCATAGCTGATAGAAACATTTTGATATTGGATTTTTGAGTTAAGCACATCGAAAACGTTTAGAAAAGTATAGTTTTGTTTCGGCAACAAGAAACTTTGTTCACCAGTATAAAATGAATAATATATTATGCAACTTAAGATTGCTCGGAGGAGAAAAGAAATATCGAAATGGTTTGAAGAAAACAAGTTCTTTCATAATACCTTACAATTTTTCAGATTCAAGTTAAGCACATTGAAAACCTTCAGAAACGTTTATCAAAGTTGGGGCAACAATACAAAAATTAAATTTTGTTGGCCTGTGGCTATCAATAGAATTTTTAAAAGCATATGCTCCCAATGCCCCTCCCCTGCGTCCGTACCACCAAAATATTGTGTTGCCACTCGAACTACATATAAGTCTGTACCTACAAAGTTTTAGTTCGATACAATAATTGGCAATCGGTCAAAATTGATTTCTAAGATTTTATTACATTGTTAGTTAGTTTGACAGTTACAAGTGAATGCCAATCATTAAATAGGCAAATGACATATCTTACTTTGGCGGGCAACTTGGTGTAGGAATCAAGCAAATTTAATCTCAGAAATTGTAGCTAATTAAATGCTTATTTGTTGCGCAAACCAAAAATTTGTAGCTCGTATGGTCTTTGAGTTATTAATTTTTTTTGAAATTAGTGGACAAAATTTTAGTTTTTTGAGCAAAAATTTATTATTTAGCTTCCATGAGTCATTTTCTATTCCGGGTTGCTAAAACTAATGTAGAAAATTTAAAAAATTATCTTTTAGAATTTTTTTTCTCAGTAGGTACCTAATTGTAGATTTTCAAACCAGACAATTTGTAGCTCAAGCACTTTTTGAAATATTCAAGTTTCTGCTAAACAAGTTAGCTCAAAAGTGACCTTCCAAAATTAAACCAAAAAATCTAAATTCAAAAAGAATTGTTTGCAGAAATTTGAAGTCACCATTAACTAGATAAAACGCTCAAACCCCGATATTGGAGCTCAACAATTTTTTTTTTGTTAAAAAAAATTCCGCTAAAATAAAATCTGTAACTATTAAAATTTTCAAAAACAGTTGAAATTGAAATTGAATCTTTTTAAAGCAAAATTCATTGCGCAAAAATTAATTTTTGTAGCTCCCATGGGTCATTTTTTATTCCAATTTTCAATTTCAAGAGAGTAACTACCTACATCCGGTCCGCTAAAGCCAATGAAAAATTAAAAAAAAAATAATCTTCTTGAATTTTGTTTGCCAGTAATTGTAGCTTTTCAAACCAAAATTTGTAACGCAAAAACTTAAATAATATAACATTGAGTAATTCACGTGGACCCACTTGCCCCGATCCCAACTAGCCCCTCCCTACCCTACTCTGCAAAATTCTGCTGGCGCTTTAGAAACACCGATGCCTTAGTCAAAATTAGCTTCGAAAAAACTCAATATCTAGCGCAACTACCTATACTGTCTCCAATTTCACATTACCAAGTCGTATAGTTAATTATCTTCAATTTTATAACTGAATCGATGATTGTTGAAACAAAATAAGGTTTTTTTTTATGATATAAGACAAGAAGTGCTTAATTTTTAAACACGCGGGCGCATTGATTCATATTTTCCTCAAATTTGCAACGAATTGGGCGATTTTAAAGTACAAATTGACAACCCGGCCGCGTCCTTTAAAATTTAGGTAGGCTTTTTCGTACAAAAATAAAAATTTCATTTATGTTGTTTTAATATTAATCATCGATTCAAGTATAGTGAAATGAAGCGTTTCTCTCTCTCCCAACTAGCCGAAGACATTTTGATAAACATTGACGTGATTTTTCTTATGTTTTAAAAACATCAATTTGAAAATATTGTTGTTGGCTTATTGTAGGAAATTAAATTACATATAAAACAAAAATTTATCCTTTATGGTTAAAATAACCAAAAAACTGGAGATAAGTCGAGAAATTTTAAATTAATAATTTTTATCTTTATTGATGGTACATACCAACCTTAGAACTTCTGTTCGATCCTGGATATCGAACCCATTGATAAATTATTTGGGAAACATCATAAACTCATCAGCAACAAATCTCTTTTCAAAGAATTGCTTTTTCGAACTCCCACCAAAAAAAAAAAAAAAAAGACAAGAAAGAACTATACAACTCAATCGAAGAAACAATAAAACAAAATTGCTCATCCCACTTTCATCAACCCCTACCCCTACGATATTACTTAAGAAAAAAAAAAACAAAGTAGTTAATGTGCCATTGGTTGGCCACATGCTATAAATGTATGACATGTGACTGTGCAAAGCAAAATTCTTCGTTGTTGGTGACAATAAATTATTACTTTTCGATAAAAACGCATGCCGATTACTTTCTTTTTTTTTTTTTTTTATGATTTTTTTTTCCAACAGTAGGTTTGGTTATACATTTTCCCTTTCACCACATGGCTCTGTTTCCGACTTGCAAAAAAAGAATAAATAAATAAAAATAACCTAGGAATTGAGAGAGAACATTTTCGCACCCCTATATACCTACTTTTAACGATAAGGGCTCTATTTTCTTCCACATTGGGCCATGTATCCGGTGCTAGGCATAAAGCAAAAGCAAAACCCTAGCAAGCACTCGCCTAAATGAGCAACATTCCGTTTTAACTAGCGCCCTTATATTTTTTTTTTGGCAAAACCGAATAAAACAAAATGCATCCACGCTAACAACAAAGGAATAGCAGCTATCTGGATAAAAGGACAACAGCAATGGCGACATCTATACAAAACCGGGAACAAAGCCAAAATTGGCAAAAATAAAAAAATAAAAAAAAAATGAAGCCAATGCGGGGGGATGTCTATATGAATGCACCCTTATCATGTTTTCTGCTGATTGAAAACGGTTCCGTTGGCTGATTAAAAAATATCGCCATCAATTAAAAGTAAGTGAATGTGTGTTCCAGAGAAGTTTATAGATAGAATTATAGACACGGGTAGCGGGATGTAAAAGTCAGGATCGTAGGACAAAAGTCAGAACAGACTATATGGGGATGACACGCGTTTCATGTCGCATATCCTGAATTCGCGCATTTCACATTCGCAATGCAGGCATCTCGAATCAAATTCATTCGTTTTTTTTTTTTTTTCTGATTCTCTGTTATTGTTGTTGGTAGTACTTTTGTTTCTGGAACTGACATTATTTAACGTTATTGTAAAATTCGCCATAAATCAATGTTCGATTCAATTGAGAGAATGTGAGAAGGAGAAAGAGATAGAGTCCTATATAGGTATTGTGAAGAAGGCAACAACCGTAAAAAAGGATATCAACGGTAAAGGATGCTTTTTCTGATGCTGCTGCTGGCGTGTGTTTTGCGGAAAGTATGATGATGTAGTGGATACCTACGTCCGTCCGTTCGTCGTCTGGTGCTTCGTTGTCATCCGTGTGGTAATTTTTTTTTTTTTATTCCACAGTGGATAACAGAGTCCTGTCGAATTTTGTTGTGTTGTTGTTGTTATTCCTTGAAACGTGTTATTTTTTGTATTTTATATCATTTCATGGTTTTCACTTACTTTCATTGAAATTGTCGAATACACTTATATACTATAGCAAGAGGTGTTATACTTTATAGAGTAGGTAAAGAGCCATCATGTGGTGTGGTAATGGAAGCATTCAGCAAATCAACCGCAAAATGAGGGCATGAATTTGTTGATGAGGCAAAATTTATATTTCAACTATACTGTCAATACTCCTATATAGTATCGCCGCGCCGCCGCCGTAGGTAGATATTTTATTATTGTTGGTAATATGGTACCTCGTTCTGCCTTGATATAGGATCTGGATATTTAATCGATTGCGTTTTACTTAATAGATTCGATTCCAATTCCATTCAAGTGTATTCGTTCGAATACCTAGTATAAGTACCTACCTATCCTTATATTGAGTCATATAAAAAAATGATTTATGATGAGGTGTGACTTTAAAAGGTATCGATTAGTAAAAAAATGTTTTATGATGAAGAAGTTATTATAAATCTATCTACAGCTAGGTGTCTTATATCCGAATAAAGTGCCTTGAATTTGTGATTAATATTTATTTTATGCAATTGATGTTGACATATTTGCAAAATGGTAAATGGTGGAAGAATATAATATGCCAAAGTGTTAGTGTGAACCAAATTATAATTTCATTCAACTGTTTCGTGATAGAATTTTTGAGTCAAAGTTGCTTTTTCTAGCGTGCGTCGACCGTTCTCATCTAGCAGCCTTCATTATCCATTCATGGGTTAGATTTAAAGACTGTTTGGACTGGTGTGTTTGCTATATGTGCAACCATCTCAGGAGATGAATTTTGAACAGTTTGACGAGTTTAATTCACTCAGAAAGTGTAACTTTTGTTTTCGTTTGTGGCTACTGAAAGTTAATACAATCCCTGCAAAAGTTTTTCATTCGAAGCAACTGTTTGGAACTCTTATTCGTGAGTTGATTGTGGCAAAGGAAAATGCTTCCCACATTTAAAAATCTTTTCGTTTATTAACAAATTCTTTTGTTTGCAGCAAACGAAGAATGCAGTTTACGAAAAACGTTTGCATAAAGTTGTTTGTTGGGAGGAAATTCACTTTTGGTGTAAAAACACAATTCATTAAAGGTTCAATCACCGATGTTACGCTGAACTTTTATTTTTATTTAGTCGTTCGCATAAAATATTTGACCGAAGCGAATTTAGGAGTTTGCTGCAAACGAATTGAAAGCGAAAAATTATAATCCAACAAACGAAAAGTCGTTTTAAGCAAACTATTCGCTCTCTCATTTTGTTCATATGCATTCTACGCCAATCATAAATTATGCAGTCCCTTGCGGAATGACAAGGTACCTACCCGCTTCGTAAGCGAAAGGACGCAGGTTCAATCACAGGTATTACGCTTAATTTTTTTGTTATCGTTCGCAAAAAGGGTTTAACCCAAACGAAATTACCTGTTAGCTGCAAAGTCGGAAAATCGTTTAGCAAACGAAAAAGACGTTTGGGCATTTTGTTTCTTTTGCCGCAAACGATTTGTTCAATTCGTGCAGCAGGATTATTAATCCTTAGGCAGTGTTTCCTTTGGTTCCTTAAACTTGAAGTTGGTAGGTGCTAAGAAGTTAAGAGGTAAGCGACCACGAAAGATTCTGGTAGACTGGCACATGGGTTAAAGATACCTCCTACCAAGTAGTGGTCTGTGTCTAAGGTAACCTTTCCTCACCAAATAATTGCGTCTGTTATAAACATTTTGAATAACCAGCCTTTCAAGTCTAGCTGCATGTATTAAAATCTAGATATGACCAAAAGTCTATGATTTGTTGAAATATAATCTTCCAGTTTTCTCATCACCAAAAAGATGTAAGACCCATCACATCAGTGTCAGGGCAAGAATATTTGATGGATTCCTGCTTATTACGCGGTTCAAAAGACTTGATTGGGAAAGGCTCGAAATCTTCAGTAAGTGCAAGTGGTATTCTGAATAAAAATATTGAACTTTACTTGCTTGAGAAATAAATCTTGGGGAGTCATTCCCTTTGATATGTCTTATGGATTGTTCCACTAAGCTCATCAGGTTCCTAAAATTATGCCAATCGATAACAAAAAAACTGTATCCTTCGCCGCTATCGAATAAAACGAATAATATCCCCTTAAGTACCTACTTACTTATATTACTTTTTGTTTTATTAATGATATAACACCAACATTCTGTGGCTCTCTAAAGGGTTAGAAATTAGTTCATGATCTGAAACAGGCTCTCTCTGACAGTTTGCAACTTTCTCTTATAATCTTGCCTTAATACCAAAACAATAATTATAACTTCCTCCGCAGGATATTTGTATTTGTACCTATCTCTTTCTTCAATATTGTCTTGTCTTCTTAAAATAAAAATAAAAAACTTCGTATTGTCTAACTAAACAGTGCTGACATCGGCAACTGTTCAAATGGCATCAGGTCTTGTCATCTGCATGTGGAACTTGACTCAATCTGACGAAGATGGACACGGCCAACTCTATACTTTTCCAACTTAACAGTGCCAGCTGTTTCACCCCATATCAAACCTATACCATCCCCGACCAAAAAGGAAACATCTAACATCTTAGGAAAATGGAAAAAGAAAGGAAAAAAAACACAACAGTGAAAAAAGAAAATGTATTCAGGACCAAATCCAATATTTAAATTGGAAATGGAATCCATGCAGTTGCGCTCATTTTCGTTGGCATATTCACTTTCAAAGCCCTTTTAAAACAGGATATGTTTTTAATAATAATTTTTCCCCCTTATAATATCCTTAGACGTCCAGCAGTGTATTATATGTAGGTACTACCTACTACAACACATCCTGAATCCTGATACTATGTGGCAATGTAATCTCAAACATCTTTCAAAACTCTATATCGCTCTGGTTCTTGGCTTGTGTATACCGTAAATATCTATAGAGAAGAAAATTATGCCTATCTAATGGCTCAGCATAGAATAGAGTCGAAAGTCGAGTCTCTAGTAGAGTATAGAGTTGAGTACAACACACACAAGGCACTCTCTATAGTCTCTACTCAGTTCATGTGGCATGAATGTCATTTTAGTCAGAAAAATCCTTGAACACAATTCCTCTTCGTTGGTTTGATGTTTTTCTCATTTTTCTGTTGTTTTTTTTTTTTTTTTTGTTTTTTTCCTTTGCTTTTTGATAATTTTTCCAACAGAAAAGTATGAAATCTGCCGGCACAGGACGATATGGCAGCCGCCTCACAAAAAAAAAAAAGGAATCTACAAATATGTTTCTATGTGTCTGTGTGTGTGTGTGTATTTGATTGTGTGTGTGCAAAGAGTCAGAAAAATACGAAGGAAGGAATCGAGTTGACAGGCGTGGCTTGATTTCTATTTCAGGGGTTGATGACTTTGATTTATGAACCCTGCCTGGAACATGGCATTTTCACTTTTCATTAGCGTGCGTTGCATTTTTCTAACATTGACACAAACATGCTTTTCCCAGTATAAGAACCTTATTCTTTCTTATGGTGGATGATATTCTGTAGGTATACGCATCAGGCGATGTGAAATTTCAGATGCCATTTGGTAAATTGCTCAAATGGACAGGTTCTGCTTCAAGGGATATTATATCCAGCCAGCCAACCTACCTACGTGTTATGGGTGAGACACATAAGGTAGATGTTATTTTTCTTTTTTTTCTGGGGTTTCATGTTACACCTCCATGATATGATGGAACAAAACACTTCAATTAGGATTCTTATTAACAAAATTATTTCACAAGTGGGTAATGTTAAATAACAAAAAAAAAAAATTCAGAAGATTTTTTTGCTACACCAGTTGTCACCTATCTGAACACACCTACTGATATCTTCTTTAGATAGCTGGACTGGAAGGTACAAACGATGTTTTTTATTTTAAAACGAAATACCTACAAATTGAAGAATTTTTTTAAAATTAAGAAATTTTTAAGAGAGTAGGTATATTTTTTTTATAAATTGCAGTATAAATTTGCATTTCATAAAGGGTCATGTTCAGGTAAGTTCCTACATCTGCAGAAGATACAGAATCAAACTAAAAGTTATTAATATTTTTGAGTTTTAAAGGGAAATTCTTATTTCGGGCAAAATTTAAGCTCTGCTAATACCATATTCAACTTTTTGTATTAATTCCACTACCAACTTGTTTAATATCAGTAGACTACGTGAAATTGAAGACATACCTATTGATTGTATGTTCAAATGATACCCACTAATAAAATCTAGATTTTTATCCCATTTATTGGAATAAGAAGTGCACCCATAGGTTTTATTTTTAAACATGAATTAGGTAAATATCGGTGGGTGACTAAGAATGTTTTCAAATTATTCATTTGACAGGGGTAAAATCACACTAACCGTATACTTACATAAAAGGGAAGCTCTCTAGAGAATACGACCTTTTGCTCTTGTAAATTGGACGGCATGCATTAAAAGGCATATATATATATGCGACAGTCTAGGACATGTCTGGGTAAGTTTTCATTTTAATGAGATGTGTTTTCTTTTAAAGAACTGTCAAATGACACCAAGACCCAAGAGGAATTTTGTGAATGAAAACGATGTTTTTAAATAAAATACGTTTTGTATAATAAAGCTAGGCTGTCGGTTGCTTTTTTTGCTTGTGATACATATCTTTACTTTAGTAGTTGAATATTATACCCGTATCACGAATTTATTACAAAAAACGAATTTGATGTAGGTACCTACTAAAACTAATCAAACATTCATTGTTTAACGAAATAAAATCAAATTTTAGTTATTTTCATTGACAAATCTAATTCCCGTTATTGATGTTCATAAAATTGAAGCTAAAGGATTTTTCAATAAGAGCGCTACAAAAGTTTTGGATATCAATGAAATTCTTTATTCCAATGAAAGTAGGTACGTTCGATGCTATTATGTATGGAATTCGATTTCTTTTTCACCACGGGCACGCTTGCAGAAGTCCAGACGCTGAACCTAATTTTCGACGGTATTCAATCATAAATCGGCCGATACTGCTGCAATTTCACGTTCGATATTCGTACGAAGTTCATCAATCGTCACTGGCTTGTTGGCATAGACTATAGACTTGACGTAGCCCAAGTGACTGGACTATTTGGTGAGATAACACGTTCTCCAAACTTGGTTTCCAATAAATTGATTGTGACATTCGCTGTGTCACATGTCCTCCAAGTCCATATCATCCAATTGGGGCCAAAAATATTCGGTTATCATTGAACGGTAGCGATCCCCATTTACAGTAACGTGCCGGTCTTGATCATCACGGAAGAAGTAGGGCCCAACACCAAACCGTAATTTTTTCGGGATGCAATGATGACTCATGGAGTACGTGTGGATTTTTTGCCTGATTACCAATCATATTTTGTTTATTGACGAAGCCATTCAGCCAGAAATGAGCCTCATCGCTGAAGATGATTTTTCGATGAAAATCCGAATCAGTTTAAGGTTGTTGCTAAGCCCAATTCACGAACATACGACGCTTCTGGTGGTCAAGTGGCTTCAGTTCTTGAGTCAATTTAATCTTGTAAGGATGTAGGCTAAGATCTTTTCTCAAAATTCGCCACAACGACGTCACAGAGATGGCCAACGCTTGAGAACGACGTGTGACGTGTGAGAAACACATTTGGGCTTTCTGCAACTGAAGCCTCAGCGGCAGCAATATTCTCGACACAACGGGCACTTCTTTGTCTAACTTGCACTGGAACATTTTGTACTGTGCCTGCGTGGATTCAAATTTGTCCACTAGACGCTCAATTGTTGATCTGTTAGGACGATTATGACGACCATAAATTCCACGTAGCGCTCTTAGCGTAGGGGCCACTGACTCTGAATTTCGGTTAATAATTTCGACTCGTTGTTGGCTCGTATATCTTTCATTTATAAAATGGCAAACCTTACTGAAGAGAAATGTCAAAAGAGTGGCAAGAAATATGGTGTCCTTTGCTGTTCCTGTTGCTCTATTATTGTAGCGTCCCTGTTGAAAGAACCTTCATATATCGCTCATTTACGGGATTTTTGAGTTAAGGATGCAGAAGTATTCATTTTACCATCCTTCGTATTGTGAAAAAGATTCGAAGTAGATAATAATCTTGTCTACCTTCTCCATTAGAAGCAAGAATGTGTCGTTATTTCATTGCAAAATCCAGTTTTTTAGTCTTCCCAAGGTTATGAGCGATATGAACAAAATGAGTCGGAAAAAACATTGTTTTGAAAATATTAATATGAGATAATATAAAAATTGCTTACAATTTGTGTAGAAATAAACATCGAAATCCATTCAGTCAGTTACGAGAAAATCTGAAATAAGAAAATAGTCTCTATTGGGGGTTATACCGTTATTAAACAATGGAAAAGTATTTTTTTCTAAGGTAGGTATCCTTTTCGGTCGAACCAAAATTGAATCAGTTTGAAATGCGTTTTTTTATTTATAAGTTCCTTCAAATAGTGCACTTTTTTAATAATTCTATTGATTAAAAAAATGCCATTTACAAACCATATTTTATTACTTTCAGAAGGAATTGCATGATATTTTCCATTCTTAATGCAATTTATTTTTTAAGAATATCTGTTTCGAAACAAAAAGCTTCATGCTGTAAATTGTCTATACATTTCTTATAATTATAATCTTTTGTTGTTGAAACATTTGTCTAACAATATCCAATTTTTCTTTCTACTTTCAGGTAATTTGAAAAAAAAAAAATTGTCTCACAAGCAATTATCACACCTCATCCTTTAAATTTCGTAAAGTAAAATGGTAAGAACAAAAAAAAATCTTGTGAATCACACCTTTTTATTAAACAAAGAGTTCAGAAAATAAAGTATAGACAAAACACCTTGCAACAATTGCATAATGTTTACCAAACACCGGATTTTCCAATTTGGCAAAGGACACAATTTCTTATCCTTTTCTATAATATATCCTTTCAAGGATATACAGGCATGTCGCAACAAAACGTCAACAATTTTAAGAATATTCAAATCTATTGTTCTATACAATTATAATAGCTTGCAACCTTTAACCTACCTGTTTCTTTTGATTTTAATGTTTTGTATTGAAATTGGCAATAGAATGGAAATAATGAACAAACAAATGGAAAAAAAGACTAACATTTTAGAAAGTTGCGTCCTTGAAGAAAAGAGTGACGTCCGTTTGAACCTAATTTTACAATACAAAGTCCTCCTCTTCAATTTGCTACACTTTCGCTGTGCAAATTTGTGTGATTATTTTTTCTTCCTCTTTACTTTTGATTGTTTGCATATGAAACATTATGCAATATTATGTAGTTCAACTCCATGTCAGATGTATTCTGTTTGTGTACTGATAAGTCATAGGTAGGTACATCAAGGTCACAAGTGCAAGGAATTTATATTATTTTGAGCGAATTATGTTTGGTATATTTTACTCAAGGACATACTGAACATTAAAAAATCTGTGTAAATTACCTTGTTTGGTCTAAGGTCATTCTGTGTACATTGTAGATTGTATGGTATAGGTACCTATTAGACTTTGAGTCATTGTCTATGATGCGGTTGGTCATTTTTGCGATACTTACGCAATAATATTACAATTAGCTATTCACAGAAAAAACATGAATATGGTTGATTGTTGCTTGTTGATATGTTTTGTAGTCTCATGTTGATTCCAGACTATAGATAAGTGACTAGCTGTTTGAATGACCTTAGGTCGGTTTTAATGGAAAAACGTTGTTAAAGAAATTTTAAGAACATTTAGTTTGTTTAATTACAAAAATATTGTTTTGTACAAAATTCAAGGCTAAATGAAACGTACATAGGTTCCATACTGAGTTCAAGCACATTTTTTTTTTCAATTAGCAATAGTTTTTTTAATAGTTTGACTCTCTTAAAAGAAAAGTGAACAAAATTAGGTAAAGATACCTACAAAGATGATAAATTATAATCTTTTATTTTGCTTTAACAGGGATCTGTTTCTGTTCATCCCTGGAATTTGAATTCAAAAATTTGTAGTCGACTTGAGTTTTTACTTAAGTCGTAGAGTAACTGAAAAAGAAACATGTGAGATCGTGAAAAAAAACTTGGGGTTTTAATAGTTCACTCACCAGTATTCCGCACTTTTATCCATGGTATTCCGCGTTTTATACCGTATATTATTCCATGACTGTTCACGCAATATTCCGCGCTTTTTTCACGTTATTCCGTGATTTTTAACACGGTATGTTTCATATTTTTCCGCAAATTTTCGTAATCTCCTCCGCGATTCCACACTTTTCTCTGTGATCTTGTATTACGCGCTTTTATCCACAATATATTCCGCGATTTTTGTCGTGTATATTTTTCCACGACTTTTCAGACTTTTTTCCGCTATTCTTCAGGCTTCTCTGTTTCCGCGATCTTTTACATTTTTCTGAAATGAAATAAAATAAGTATCGAAAAAAATACTGAAAAACAAAAACCTTTCCCATAAAATTTGTGTGTTTGTTTTGACCTAATCTAGCCTCTTGTCACATTTTATGCGAATCACCACAATAGTCTAAGTGGTCTCATCAAATTTTGATAGAGCTTAGTCTCTATAATTTGGCCCCTTCTAAGTGCGACTTTGAATAATTTGTTACAAAGCATCTGGATTCAGTTAGTTAATACCACCTATTTCAGCTAATTAAGCCTGATTCTTCATTCAACTCAAGGCCTCAGCCCAACTCACATAAATTCGACTCAAAATTTAGTTTAAGTAACTTTACATGTGGTCTGCGTAGTTACTTTGAGTAGAGTTGGTAGAGTCAAAGTGTCTAGATTGGAATATCTAGAGTTGAGATAAAAGTCGAGTCATCAAGTTAGCTGAGATGAGTTGTTCTGAGTTGAGTTGAAAATTATTTCGACACAATCCGACTCATCTCAAAATGAATTCTTCAAAGCCAACTGAACTCGATTCTTAACTCGACTCAAGACAGCCCAAGTCGGGACACGTCCTCACCTTGGGGAACTCAAAGCAACAGCATAAACATCATGTAAAATTATCTAAACAAAATATTGAGTCGAATATAAATGAGTTGGGCTGATGCCTTGAGTTGAGTGAAGAATCGGGCTCCGTTGGCTGAAATAAGTGGTATTGAATAATGTTCAACTGAATCGGGATGCTTTATTACTAATATTGCTCAAAGCCGGACTTAAAAGGGGCCGGGATATACTCGACTCAAAATTCCAATTGGATAATTTTGCATATCCTTTGTGCAGTTGCTGTGAGTCAAATAGGCCGAGTTAAGGTGTCCCGAGTCTTGCTAAAAGAAAAGTTAAACTCCTTAATAATTTGATAACGAAGTACCAAGTTCGGTGCTGAGCTCGAATAACTGTTATCCAACAGGCCCTAAGGGCCATTCTTGTAAATTAATTTCTCAAAATGAACGACTACTTATACTTACTTTTTGTTGTAATTCCCTTCAATCTTAAAATATTGTCTATGTAAGATATCTTTAAACTCACCCAGCATCCATACCCCCTGACTGAAAAATGCAAAAAAAGGGACTCTCATACCATAAAAAAAAAATCCATGAAAAGAATGGCAACAAGCGAAAAATTTGTTAAAATTGTCGATTTGATTAAATTTCCTGCCATCGTTTTTATTTTTTTTTTTTTTTTTTGTTCTTACTACGATGTCTCTGTCTCTGATGCTGATGCCATGACACAATATAATAAAAAATTCTTAGAATTGCGTAGTGGCAGTCATCCAGAGAAACGCCAAAAGGCGTACAAAACTCTGACGCGAAATTTTGAGAAGGATAAAAGGGAGCACCAAGCACAAGGATAATCATAGACTTATTTTGTTTTATTTTTTTTTTTGTTTTGCTTTTTTTTTGTCGAGAATGAAGAGGGGAGGAAATCCATTTTGGTAATAAATCACTCCATTTTCTGAAGTCAAATATTTAAGAAGAAACGTTTTGAACTTGTCTATATATGTAGCGAGATTTTTTTTCTTCATTTTAATGCTTTGTCCCTCTTTTAAGAGGGAAGACAAGAAGGCGAAAAAAATTACACATTCGATCCAATTTTAATATGAGTCAAGCTGAACTGATTTGCTTTTTTTTTTTTTTTTTTTAATTTCAAGAACTTCCTTGTCGTTTTTAAAGATTGATGGTGTCAAGTCCCTTCAGCAATTATATCCTGGCCTCAATTGTCTCCTTTTGTAACAAGAAACACATCACACCAAACAGCATTAGAAAAATGCAGTACAAACTTTATTGTAAACATATGAATCACTTCTATTTCCATCGTCGCTTTTTTTTCCGCAATCAATCACGTTTTTTTTAGTGTGATTTTTAGTGCATTTTCTACACTATAGCAGCTATGACCAATTAATTTGTCGCAAGTATCCCTTCAACAACACCACACATTGTGTATCCAGCTTAATCTCTCGCACCACTAGAGTGTCGATGGTGTATCTGTATGCTGGTGTTCGGGGCGTAATTAAAATTAACATGTAATATTTGTAATGCCTGTAAGCCGGCCGACCTAAAGCTGCGAACAATGCAGAATGCACACAAATTGGCAACATCGAGCCAATTTGGTTTTGCAACATTGCTGTGTGTTTATACACATATATGTAGATACCAAGAACTTGTGAATGTGAGTATGGGTGGTGGGGATTGGGGATTGGGGGTTGTTAAATAAAACTCCACCATATAGCCCCACACTTTGCACACAAGACCTGCCAAACAAAGTCGTCCTTAATTGGAACAATGCATCGGTATGCACAACACTCACAGGACATAAACACTGACAGGAGCACAAAAGCTGGGTAAGTGGGGGTGGGTGTGTCGGTCGGTAGGTTTTGTTTGAATCCAAAGCATTGTTTTGTGTGTGCGTGATTCGGGTGGGTGGTGTTGTTGCTGCTGTATAAATGCGTACTGTGCTTTTATTGGTTATGACAAAATATGATATGAAAATTAATATTATTGATTAAATAATTGGAATTGGCATGTCACATCGTAAATTATATCTGCATATGAAAAGCGGCGGATGTTAAGCTGTCTATATAGCTATGCACTGACTATACATACAGACAACTCGAGGGAGAGGGGCTTATATAAGCTGTAAATAGATTCATTGTTATGGTAAGCTCTTTGGATCTCTATATAGGAAATATTCACTATCTATACTTATGTGATGTATACAAACATTGGATATCTAGATACATAATATTTTATAGTTTTGTTATGAAGTGGAGCATAGTCTATGGTGGGTGGAGGAAACTAGATAGATATGTGGATTTTGAATTTATGCATACGTCAGGGTAAAATTTTGATTGCAATTAAGTTTGAAGCTTCACAAGCCACAAAGCACACATTTGATAACTTAACCCGATAAAATGCTGACTATAGTTAACTCCTCACAGATCGATGTAGGGATTCAAATGGAAATTGGGTTGCGTAAATAAAAATTGAAACAGTACCTAATAGAATTGGAGATTAATCAACTTTTTATACAGTATTAGATAATCTAGGAGGGTAAGTTAAAAGTAGGTTTCATTTTGTCTATGATTACCTCATTCAAAATAAGTCGAAAAGTCTTCGATACCATACCAACCATAGATATACATAATACACTCCTCGTCAACTGAATACGCACATAAATTTTTGAAGATGCTTTTTCCATTTGTTCGAAACATTGATGGTTATTGTTGATGTATGATGTAAAGGATAGAATTCTGAAAGAATTATCCGAAAACAACCTCGAGTTTTTCGTTTGCTCAGTTGCAAAGTGTTTCATATGCAAAGTAGGAGTGTTTTGTTTTGTCAACTGAATAGGTACAATGCCATTTTCTTCGTTGTTTATAAGTGTTTTGAAAAGCTTGAAAATCAAGCTTTTAAATCAACAATTTTAGGGTTTTCCGTGAAATTCAATTCTTTATTAAAAATTTAAAGAAAAACGGGTACATCTACATCTACATGCCTTTACAGTGTTAAAAACGCTAAAATTGATTGGCTTAAATACCAAGCCCTAGCCCGACTTGCGATAGCTGATAAAATTGACTGAAGTTTTAATGAAGTTTATTCTTACTTTAAAAATAAAAATATGTACGGAAAAAACATGAACAGAGGTAAGAAAACCACAACAAAAGCAGCTGGGAAACGCATCAAATTCTTCTGATTTTGTGATAAAAATTAAAACAACAAGTCGGCTTAGACGCAAGTCGCTCCACAGTCTTAAGAATAATTAAATTATCTGATCTAAACATCATTGAAAGTGTCTGGGGATGGTTAGTACGTAAAGTTTATGAAGGTGGTTGTAAGTTTGAAGATAAAGAATCTATAATTTCTGCATTTAGGTTAGCGTGGAGCAAGATTTCGTTAGACTTTATTGAAAGGCTGTACGATTCCATGAAGGATCGAATTATTTACGAGGTGATTAGAAGTAAAGGTGGAAGTACCAACTACTAAACTTTAAAAAATCTTGTTTCGTTCCATTCCAATACCAATTTTTTTATTTTTGTACCTATTCAGCTGACTCAAAAAATTTCCTATTTTTTCTTCCTTTTTTATTGCCAGATTGTAAAATTAAGAGTAATGTATGCGGGTCACCATCAAGATTTATTCTCCTTTCTGTTGTAGGAAGTATTGGTTAACGCTTGGAGTATTACTAAAATATTAAATCGTTAATTTTATAATTCAATATCCGTATCCCGCATTCATCAGGGTGCGCTACTAAATAACAGTTTTCGACAGTAACTTTATTTCGGTCTTCTGATTTTTACTAAGCACTTAGTAAATATCAAATCAGCGTGCTTTATTTGGTTCATCTACGCCTTTGGGGCCTCATACAAATGACTGTTCTGTAAGCTTGCCACTCAAAAAACAACACCCCAAAAATACAACTTCAATGTAGCATATTATTATTTAATACCTTTGCCTAAAAAGGTTCTCACAACTATCCCGTCCAACTCGTTTATGGCTGCGACTAAGGAACAGCTACTGCTAGGTGAGTTAAGCTATACCGTAACTATTGGTCAGCTTTCAAAATTTCATTTTTACAAAGCTTATTCAGAGACCAGAAGAAGGATCCTTTATTAGGCCTAAGTACTTAGCCAGTTATGACTGGAGTATAGACATATTAGGTTAGCAATGGCTAATAGAACCAATCTACTATGACATTTCTAAGTGCGTTTTGTATAGTTAGTCACTCAACATGGGGAATGGTACCTAGGTACTGCAAGTATCAACAATTTCTTCAAAGAACATTTATCTTCCCAAGTTAATTAAAAAACGAACCTTCTCCCCTCGTAATTTCTTTACTGCGTGACTTTTTTAGGGACCCTAAGAACAACCTCTTTATCTCACGCATTCAGTTGGTCAACCAGGCACTATATGAGTGTAGGCACGTTCTTATAGGTTGCGTGGTAAACTATAAATAAGAAGTATTACCTAAAAAAAATTGGAAAAAGGGCTCGAACCCAGACCTATAGCTAGATAGTCCATTGCATAACCAGTACGCTAGAAAAAATGTACTTATACTTGGTATATAGATTAGAAGAACCCATTCGAATTATTAATACACGAAGCCAAAGGGTTCTTTAACTATCTTCCCCATTAGATCGAGTACAAGTTCATCACATCAGGACAAATTTAGGCAATAATCTCTAACTACACTCATTTTAATTTCAAAACCCCAGATACAAACGATTTATTTCCATCCATTACTTGATTTTCACATCGCCCTCCTTTCAACATTAGAAATGTGTGCGCGCTAAAACCCTTCAATGCGATTTATTCCGCTTCACTTGACAATTCACTTGAAAATCAAATCAAATTCCGCCACGCCAAACCAAGCAGCACATCAGTGATGGCCAGGCACGGTCAGGTCATATAGCAGTAATGGTAGGTAGTGTGATGGTTGGTATAGAATATAACGGAATAGGCCATTATCTTTGATCGTTCGTTCTCGTTAAATTTATTAAATTGAAATAGAAAATCATCCCCAAGCGAAAAATACTCTCATTTACTCACTTAACCGTATCGGAGCAGTATCAGCCATATATCGCACACAACCTACCAACCACCACCACCACCATCATGATGTTGTTTCCACCCCAGTAATGGAATTCAATTGTAACTTTCACCATCATCAACGGCAGCGGCCAGCAGCGAACATCCCTCATCGTATACTTTACTTCCTTATTCGGCCATCGTCCTTGTCGAAATCGACCATACACTACACACACTGCATACAAAGAACTCATACCATTTTTTTTAGAAAATGGATTTCAATTACTCCCGCATCCGAAGTTTTCAGATGATGCTGCTGCTGCTGCTGTTGCTGCACAGTTTGATATCGACTTCAGAGCAAAAGCGACAGCATCTCGCCGTCATCATTGGAGCGTGTACCCTTCAATTCCCAACGTTCGTTCGTTTGTTCCTAATTCAAACCATCACACAATGGCTACCATCGCATATAAAGAGCTTCGAGTTGCATGTACCTATAGCATCATCAGCATCCAGTATCATCATCATCATCATCATCAGTATCAGCATCAGCATGAACGTCCGTTTAGAGTGGTAGCGGAAATTTTTTTTCATTTGTGAAATATTTTTACCGCGTGCGTATGTGAACATGTCACTGCGATGCCATCATACTGGGTTGGGGGCACAATACCTGCCTTTTGGCGGAAACCCGCAGGACACATATAAATGAATAAATGTGCAAACAGGATACTCCATGGGAGATCGCATATATAGGAGATGTTATAAACAAAAAACAAGCAACCACCGAACCAAGCAGCAGAACATCCTAAAGTCATAGTCATTCAGCCAAGGCGAGCACCACAATCCACCCACGGCATTTTATACCTTTTAACACAGCAGGACATATCAACATATCAATCGTAGGTAGGACGGTGGTATATAATGGTGGTGGTTCAGCGGAGAGTATAGGTAAACCCTTTTTGTTGTCTTTTACTTGGGTTTCTTTTTTGCCGTTTTTTTTTTTTTTTGATTTTGTTTACAAAAATGTTTGCCCTTTTTGGTAAAATTTTTTTAAGGGTGCAAATTTTTCTCTTCATAAAAAATGTTTTATTTAAGAATTAAAAAAAAAAATAAAAACAAATTACCAAAAATGGTTTTGAAGTTATCCTGACGCCTGGAGAGATTTTTGATGTATGGAATTGGTATAACAATGGGAGGCAATTCTTCAAAAATCAACTTCAGGCTCCTCAACCAAACCAAATCCACTCATGTTAAAGACTCGGCTTTAACTTCAACTACAACGTATGATATTTATTTTTACCACCCATCCTCAGTCAAGTTTTTGAACAATATAACTTCTTTGTATGACAAGCGCTAACGATGCGTAATAATGCTCAAAAACTCAGCTTTTTGCAAATACTATAAGTCAACATCATCACCATCGCATAATCATCAACAGCCATGAGCCGAAGCCCTGATGGTGCTGCTTGCTCTCTGGCTGGTATGAATTGTTTGCAATTTCCAAAGGCAAAGGGATGCAAGAAAAATGAAAATAATATAAAATTCACCCTTTTTTGAGAGGAAATCTCCGTCGCTCTGCTATTTATATTCAGTGAATACTTGCGCTTTTCACTTGGCGCGTCGCGACAATGTAACCAACCATCCTAACATGAAAAAAGAAAGGACAGCAAAAAAAAAAAAAACTAAATAATATTCATGCTGTTAAAAGGTGAGGGAGGAAAAATGTATTTTAACTAAGAAAATATAAAAAAAAAACTGTTGGTGTAGGTAGGTAGTTTTACTATTTGCTAAGAAAAGGAATCCCAGAAGGTGATGGCGGGCGCACCAGCCAGCGTTTGCGTTGGCGTTGAAACTTGGAAGGGTATAACCAGGAAAATGAACGGATCTACGCGCCGTTTCCTCGACTGTGTACGACAACCAACAACGTGAAAGGGGCTAAGTCTTTTGAGCCACAGGCTACTTTTTTTTTTACTCCGCATATAAAAAACGAGACTATTACGACAACGTTGACGACAGCGTTTACAAAAGAAGAAAACAATGATACTCTCATCGCAGTAATAATAAAAATGACTTAAACAATAATAAAAAAAAAAAAAAAAAACAGAGGAAAAGACCGACAGTAGGTAAGCATTGTTTTATTTTACAACTTCTATAACAGTTACCCCTCATGTTGGTGCACCATCTCGACTAGGTATGTTATACACTCTGAGAAAAAGTATGTGTAGTTTAGTTCAAAAAAATCCACTAATTTTTTTAAATTTTGATTTTGAAAATATGTCACTTTTCGAGGTAAAAAACCGTTTTTACTTGCGATGTAGTTTAGGATTCGTAAAAAAAATCGAACTCGAGATAAATATCAGACATGAAATAACGATGATAGAGATAACGAAAAAAGTAGGTCTCACAAATTTGTCTGTCTGTCTGTTAGTCTGTTAGTCTGTTAGACTGTTAGTCTTTTAGTCTGTTAGTCTGTTAGTCTGTTAGTCTGTTAGTCTGTAAGTCTGTTAGTCTATTAGTCTGTTAGTCTGTTAGTCTATTAGTCTGTTAGTCTGTTAGTCTATTAGTCTGTTAGTCTGTTAGTCTGTTGGTCTGTTAGTCTGTTAGTCTGTTAGTTTGTTAGTCTTTTAGTATGTTATTCTGTTAGTCTATTAGTCTGTTAGTCTGTTAGTCTATTAGTCTGTTAGTCTGTTAGTCTGTTAGTCTATTAGTCTGTTAGTCTGTTAGTCTGTTAGTCTGTTAGTCTGTTAGTCTGTTAGTCTGTTAGCCTGTTAGTCTGTTAGTCTGTCTGTTTGTATAGCCCATAATACCGAAGCGATTTCCTTCAAACTTGTTAGTTATGGGTTTTTATGATTCCCTAGAAGGAATATTAAAATTTGTATTTTGGGACCAAAATTAATGGTACCTGCCATAAAACCAATATGGAAAAACTTTCTTTCTTTTTTTCTCAAAAACGACTCTAACGATTTTGATTAAAATTTAAAAAGTTGTTTAAGTATTTTTAATATTTCTTATAAAATTATTTATTTTTAAAACTTTATGTAAGAAGCTTTAACGTGAACACCAACTTTGATCCTTAGAGCAAGTATTTAGAGGATACACAGGTAAATTCATCTCAATTTAACTTCACTGTCCTTAATGCAAACCGCCATCGCTATAGATTGGAGTTTTCAACCAACTCCCATTACGTTCGTACCATCATATCGCAATCTATTATTCATTCCTTTCATTTCCGGCTCAAAACCAGGCAGTGGAAATAAAGGCATAAGTCACAACCCTATACACACTAAAACGGGGTACCTACTATACCAAATTCAGGGGTGAACTATTCCGCGACTCCGGCTAAAATTTAGGATCTAAGGTTTCTCCATCGTAAACTCGGATACTTACCACATTCCTGCTAGTAATGAGTGAAGTGAATTCTTCAGTCATTTTGATATGTTGTGTATCAGGGTGTTTGAGAGGCGGAGAGATACTCCAGCCAGAAGCGGAAGGACTAGAAGTTAAGTCCCTTTACAACTCACTAGAAGGACCACAAAAAGCCCGTAGCAGTTAGTTTTTTTCAGAGAGTTTCGTAGAAGTATAAGCAGATCCGTAAGAATCTACAGAAATGTGTAATCTCTTCCATTCCCGAAACCCGGTTACCTCGACCCTAGAAGATGCGGCGTAAGTCAGAGCTCCATTAAAAATAAAAAAAACTAAATGTTTTGTAGAAAACCACAAAATCTAACAATACTTTGAAATCTTCTCTTCAATAGCGCTCATTGTTGAAGGAGATATGTTATGACAAGTTTTTTCGATACGAGTGATCAGTTACAGACATTTCGAATTTTAAAATATGAATCGAAAAATTAGTAGGTAGGTACTTTCGACATTTGTAAATTCTTAAAGGTGCAATATCTTCTAACTCATCACTCGTATGTAGAAAAACTTGTCATGTCGCATGCGAAAACACCAATTTTTCGACAATTCACCTTTTTGAAATAGCAATATTTTGTATTTGATAGCTCACAAGGCAAATGTGTAAAGTATAATTTTTGACAATACTATAATCTATAATTTGAGCATATTTACATTTATTTTTTGAAAACTTTTTCAATAAGAGTAGAAGTACCTATCAAAAGGTATTTTATGGCTTTTGGAGAAATTTTTAAAATTATCAGAGAACCATCATACCGACAACTTTGATAACATTCATGGTCTTTTAGATTTTCGTGCATAATTGACATTTTCGTCATTCTACGTTTTTTAGAATAGCGATATCTTCTAAGTGATCTGTCGAAGGAAGAGAGTTTCGGAAGTTTATTTGTAGGAAATTGTAAATAATAAAAAAAAAAACATTTCTATAACTTTTATCGTTAAAAAGTTATACCTATGCGAATTACCAATATATTTGACATTTATTGACCCTGGATAACTTTTGACGCCTACACTATCAGTGATTGGACTTTCGCGTGTGTATTCCTTAGACCAAAATGAAGATAATTATATTTAAAAAAAAAACTTAACTTGGAATTTATTGGAGAAAGCAATCCGTGACTCTGGCACGGCAACAAGAGGGACCATCGTCAACAGGTCCAGCCAGATACTGGCTTACGCAGACGACATCGACATCACCGGAAGAACCGAATAAGCTGTACACGATTCCTTCATCCAGATCGAGCAGGCGGCACAAAATCAGGGGCTGCACATTAGTGAAGGTAAAACAAAGTACATGGTGGCGTCGAATGCGAGAAGAACAGATAGCGGGGCACGAATTTGAAGTGGTGCAATCCTTTAAATACCTTGGGTCAACAGTAGCAGCCGATAACAACATAGAAGAAGAAATACACGGGCGGCTTCTCAAGTCCAACAGAGCCTACTACAGTCTGTCAAAGCTATTCAAATCCAGAAATCTAACCATAACTTCAAAACTGCTGCTGTACAGGACCATGGTCCTGCCAGTACTCATGTATGGATCCGAGACTTGGGTGCTAAGCAAAAGGCACTGTGACCTCTTAGCCGCGTTCGAGAGAAAAGTCTTACGGAGAATTGTTGGCCCCATATGTGAGGAAGGATGATTCCGGAGACGGTACAATCATGAGTTGTACGCAGTCTACCTTGAAGCAGACATAGTGACAAAAATTAAGCTCGGTAGACTCCGGTGGGCAGAGCACTTAGCTCGTATGAGCGAAGAGGAACCTGCTCAGAAAGTCTTTTGCGGTACATTCTATGGTAGACGGCAGCGTGGTAGACCATGCTTGCGCTGGAGAGATGGCGTAGACCAGGACGCCCGAAGCCTTGGGGTGCGCAACTGGATGGCGTCGGCTCGAGACCGGGATAGGTGGAGAGACTTGTTGAAAGAGGCCAGGACCGGACCCCGGTTGTCGAGCCGATGATGATGATAGAGTATACGTTACTAAACCATTTGTTAGCTGTTTAAAGACAATTCACACTCAATACCTTTATTTTTCCAAAATCTCAGTAGTTCTTAAAAGTCATATAAGAAAACCCAATTTTTTGACATTTTAAAAAAATTCACATGAAATCATTTTTTTGCGATCGCAATACCTATCTTCTATTTGCTCTTAGAAAAAATAGTGTCATATTTTTTTGTGTAGAAAATCACAAAACCCTTTGATACAAAAATATTTTTTTTTTCTTTCAGTGTATTACGGCTATAACTCTCGCATTTTCACCTTTCCGTTAAAATAATAAATTCAAAACAAATAAAGTTCTATTCGGTTGAATAATTTTCATGGGTTTCCTCTCTTGACTCATTCGCATGGTTTGTTGGGTTTTTGTTGTTATGTTTTTTTTTTTTTTTTTATTTTATCATTCATAGCTTGGTTGGTTGCATTTTTTGGTAAGCTTTAAAGAAGTAAGTCTTTAACTAACAATGTTTTTTTTTTATTTGTCATCTGCCATGCTTTACAAAAAAAAAAATAAAAAAGTGATAAAAAAGTAATAACAATCCCCATAGGTATAGCTAATAAAAATGATTGTAATCCAATTAAAGTTTTGTGTTTTTTTTTATGTGCGGTTAACACATCAGCATCCTATTGGTTGTTTTTGTTTTGTTTTTATGGCTTGTTTTATGGTGCAGTTACAAATTAATTTGTCATTTCGAGATTGTTTTGGTTTTTGAATTGAGATCTAAATTATGTAGTTCTACGCGTGGTGTAATTCAATTTACAACACAACATCATTCCAAATGTCACAAATGTAGATTCTATAAAATATACTTTATCAAAATTTTGTGAAAATTTAAAGAACATACAGTTACTCACAAAATTATTGGGTCAAATGTATTTATTTAGTTAAATGTCAATTTAAGAAAGAAAAACAAAAAAAATCAATAAAAAAAAATTAACAATTTATTCATTAAACAAAAAGTAACACAAAAAACTTAACAAAAACCATTTTCCTTTAGAATCATCAGTAAATATGCAGTTAAATTCACTTCTATTTGCTAGTGTTTTTGATTATTCATTTATGACTTTAACGAGCTATATAGTTCATTATTCATTTATTTAAACAATAAGAAAATGCACTCAAATTATAGGAAATTTTAAAACAAACAGTTTGTTTTTTTTATTTTTGCCAATGTAACATGTTTTAGCGGAGATAAAGGGTGATTTTTTAAGAGGGTGATTTTTTAGTTTGAACCTTGCAATTTAATGTTTAAAGATAATTTCATGCAAATGTTGACCGCGGCTGCGTCTCAGGCAGCCCATCCGCTGAGTCCAATTTTGGCATACTCTTTCACACATATCGGCTGGTATCTCACGAATGAATGCATGGATGTTGGCTTCCAGTGCGTCAATCGAAGCGGGCTTGTCCCTATAGACATTAGCCTTGACATACCCCCACAAAAAATAATCTAATGGTGTCAAATCGCACGATCTAGGCGGCCAATTGACCGGCCCGAAACGTGAAATTAACTGTTCACCAAACTCACCTCGCAATAGCGCCATTGTTTCGCGTGCTGTGTGGCATGTGGCACCGTCTTGTTGAAACCACATATCATGCAAGTCAAGAACTTCCATTTCGGACAAAAAAAAGTTTGTTATCATCGCTCGGTATCGTTCACCATTGACAGTAACGCTGCGATTCGCATCATCTTTGAAGAAATATGGCCCAATAATGCCGCCGGCCCATAAACCGCACCAAACAGTGGCTTTTTCGGGATGCATTGGTAGCTGTTGCAATGCTTCTGGCTGATCTTCACTCCAAATGCGGCAATTTTGCTTATTTACGTACCCATTCAACCAAAAATGAGCCTCATCGCTGAACACAATTTTTCGATATAAAAGCGGATCCTCGGCCAGCTTTCCAAGAGCCCATTCACCAAAAATTCGGCGTTGTGGTAGGTCGGCTGGCTTTAGTTCTTGCACCAGCTGTATCTTAAAAGGCTTTACGCCCAAATCCTTCTGCAAAATTTTCCACGTAGTGCTGTAACAAAGGCCTAACTGCTGGGAACGGCGCCGAATCGACATTTCGCGGTCTTCTGTCACACAGTACGTAAACGTGTTGGTGGTTTAATGTCCAACAAAGTAAATTTGGTGCGAAATTTGGTCACAATCTTCCGAATAGACTGCTCAGAAGGTAGAGAATGCCGACCATAAAATGGAAGCAGCGCGCGATGAACATTTCGAACCGAGCACGAATTTTGATAGTAAAATTCAATAATTTGCAAGCGCTGTTCATTTGTAAGACGATCCATGGTTAAATTGCAAGCCAAACTGAAGCTGTTTGACAGTGACACAAGGTACTAAACACACGTCAGCTGTCAAAACCAGTGTTGCCAACACCAAACCAGTTAAAAAATCACCCGTTATTAGCAAACAACGAAAATTTCCTTGTGTGTTCACTGCGACATGGCTGTGTTTATTGATGGGTATCTGAGCTACTATTAGTCGTAAGGACCTAGTTTTTATCTGCAATTTTTGGGAAATGAAAAGAGCTTAAAAATTAATTAAAAAATGTTTTCCATAATATGATCTTTTTTCAAAATAATGACGAGAAAGTGAATTTTTTAAACAAAGTACTTATAACTAGCTGAATTTTTTAACGGATCCATTTTTAAAAAAAATAAAAAAACATCAATTAAATGAAAGAAAATCTCATAATGAACCATTGGGTTTATAATTGTTTGATTTTTCTCATCTGGAACTGAAATATTTGCAAACAAATAGTTTTAAGCTTTTCAAAATGAACCTTTATGGATCCATGAAAAAAGTTGACAGAGTGCCTTTCCGCTTTAGGTCGCAAATGACGATTTGACTTATTTATAATTAATTTAGGACAAATATAGAAATACGAAAATATAAAAATTCCCTTTTTTCTGAATCCCATAAATTGTTGACTAGAATTAGAATATTTGTCTTAATCAATCAAAACCATCACGTTGAAAAAATGTTTTTCTTAGAAATTTAAAGAATGTCCATATTAAGTGTTCTGTGCTCAATTTTATAGCTTTTATAGTCATAACAAGTTTTTACATTGTACTAACAAAAGTTTCGTGACTGCTACAAAAACCATAACCATTAACTGTTGACCAGCTTATAGCTTTAGGAGTAATATATCTACCAAGTTTATAGTAAGTTGAACAATCTAATTAATATTGTGAAAACATGTGTTTGTGCGGATATAAACAATAAACAGCAAAACAAATATGCTGATGTATGGCAATGTTATTCACCTCCACCGCTCCGACGACGCACGCCCGCGGCCGCCGCACAGTGTGGGAATTCGCGAATTTAGCGGAATAAAATTAATAACGCTTGCATTTTAAATTTTGTTGTAGTTTTTTTTTGTGATTAGTTCATTGAATATGTGTATACAATCAAATGTAATTCACATTTTGGTGATATTTTATTTAAGTTTTTGTAAAATGAGCTTTGAAGTGACAGGTTATTTTCACCAAAAAGTACTTTTTTTTTTGAAAATCATAATTTACAAAAAAAACTTTTGAGGAATGATTTATTGTTTAATTTTATGACAAATATGAATAAAATAAAGAAAAAAGTTAATTATTGTCAGAATTGACTAGGTTTTTTGCAAACCGATATGTCAATGACGTTTTTTATGAACTAAAGAAACTATTCTCTAAAAGGCTACTAAAACGTACAAGATACTATTTCAAAGGATGTTTTAAATTATGTAGCTTTATTTATGGACAATCAATGTATTTTTTTAAATTGGTAAGTGTTCTGTCACGAAAATTTTTTTGCCATACATCATCAAGGATACCAAAAATTAAAAGAACCGTAAACTTCCTGTCGAAAAAAATCAGTTTAACTGGAATAGACAATTTGTATTTACCAATCGTGTTATTCTTGTAAAATAAAAAGCCAATTTGAATTTATTTAATTGTTTTTACTATATGTTTTGTTTTTAATGTAAAAAATTTCACCCTTACTATCAGTTTATAGCTACATTCAACATACATATATACATATAACACATTTTATTTACATTTTAAATTAGTTTACAATATCCAAAATTTCAAGAACCTCAGGCTCTAAGTTACTTCGTTTTCTTTTAGGAATACTCCTTAGGCTTGCTAAATAAGGATCTGAAGTAATAAGCAACCTATGCAGAAGACCAGTCATTGTGTCGACCCGTGAAGTTTTTCGAGTGAATAACTCTCTATATTTTCGGTTTTCTTTATTTCTGGCTTCTTGAGCTTCCTCCGCCAACTGGCCCATTGGAATAATACAAGAAGAAATTACCTGTTTGATCTTGGCCTTAACATTCTCCTTATGTTGTTGATCCTTTACTTGCCAAACCTTTACTTCAAGTCTATAGGCTATGTGAAGGATACATTCCATAGACCTTATCCAAGAATGAAGTGGAGACAAACCAAAGGACATGGCAAACGGATTCTCAATCTTGGTTGAAATACTTCTCCTGTTATTCATTTCCGATGGCTTTGGAAAGAAGACGTAACGGGTGATAAGGCAGTACAAACCTTACCATCGACCATAGAGAGCAAGAATATTGACTTCACGGCAACATCGATTTCTCCTTCATGAATTTCAACAGCTGGCAATGCGTTGATTTGCTCAATAACTTGATCAACTTCTCTTTTGATCAAGTCTGTTGTTTCCTTAGCAAATAGAAGCTTGATGGGGCGACAGTATCTTGTTGAAGAAGGAGCTGGATTTTGCCAAATGATTTCTTTAGTTTCTTCTTTGTAATAATACATCTGAATGGGTACCATAGATATACTAAAGAGGTTTTCTTCATGAAATGCTTCAGAACTGTATCTTTGTTTGTAAGCTTTTTGTTGAGCTCCATCGCATCCCCATTTAAATAACTTAATTCTTTTTTTTCTTACTGTTAACTTTGAATTTGAACACCCTGTACTTTTATTGGAACTATTTTAAAATCAAATTCACAAATTTTTTGAACAGCCTGTGAAATAAAAAAGTTTCTAATTCTGTATCATTCTTCTTCTAACAAAATCCCAAAAAGTTATTCGATTTTTACTGTATGCCATCATTTTTTTTTTGATGGTCATTTAGAAAAAAAAAAAATATATCATAACAAAATTGGGGTGTCAAATTTCAGTAATTCTTGATAGATAATAAATCAAGCTTTGCATTGAATATTGTCTCTAAGCGGAATAACGCGGAATAACTAAAGTTTTGCTCTAACAAAGGTACAAAAATCGAAAAAAAACACATTTTTTTAACTTCAATCACCAAAACAAAAATGTAAAACACCCTGTGAAATAAAAAATTACTTACATAATTATACCTTGATATTTAGAAAATATAAAAAAAATAAAACTTTTATTAAAACACACACCAAACGCACGAGAAAAAATTAAGAGCAAAGTAATCTATTTCACCAAATAAACAGAAAAAAAATCGCCAACTGCAACTTCGAAGCTATTTTTTTTTGTTTACATGATCCCCACCTATCAATGCTTTTGTTATCACTTTCTACAATCTATTAGCTTTAAGAAAAACCGGTTTTGGCATCAAACAAGACAAGTCATTTTTCGAATTAAATTCCGCTAAATTCGCGAAATCCCACACTGTGCGCCGTGTTGCTGCCGTCAACTACATCAATTGTTAAGGGATTAGCGTGTTTTCAGCCTTTTTATAAATTATGTTGGCGGTAAATTTCATTTCATTGTTTTCTACTATTTTTTTTTTTTATTTTAGATAATTATCATTTTTGCATTTTTATACATTTTTATACATTTTGTTTGCTTTTTTATTGTTTTTTTTTTCTGTACTATCAAGATACAAAAAAGGATACTGTCAGTAGGAGAGAAAAAGAAAAAAACAAACCAATTTGCTCACGCCGCTGTAGTAAAACATTTTAACACCAAACTCTCCCCCATGCCTAATGCCCCCTTACACTCGGTTTTTAGTAGGTAAAATTGATTTATGAAGTCATGAAAAGCTACTTATTTTCAAAATAGATTTATGCGTTATGATTTGGGTTAGTTAAGTGTTTAAAATTTTTGCTGTGGCTTAGAGACAAGTATTTTACATCATCTACATTATAAAGACCTAAAAATCAATGATGTCATCAACAGAATTGTATATGATTGGTAGTTAGTATTGGTATACGTTTTAGTCCGGATTTGAGTGTTGTTTGGAAAAATAAAAAAAAAAAAATAAACACAAAGGACCCAATGAAGTGATAATAAACAAAAGAATAAAGGACTTCTTTCACATTTATTTATGTTATTTTTCAATGGAAGATGACTGCACAAAAAAAAATGGAAAAACCAAACAAAAGAGCTTTAAGTACATAAGGGAAACTTGTATAGAAGGTAGGTAAAGGTGATGCTTTGTCTGGATTCAAACTTACCTATATAGGTATTGGATACCACCCCAATACACTTAGGTATGTAGGTATGTGTTTCCATATGTATTCCGGACGACCATCAATATTGTCTCCCTTTGTCATAATCTTGCAAGGCAAAAATCCTAAACAAAAGCACAGTAGGTGACTTTTATATCAAAATTCCTAGATTATTTGCGCAATATTTTCGATGTCGTCGTTGTTAAAGAGTGGCGGAGAAAGAAAATGATAACTTTGGCGCTGCAAATTAATATCAGATTCTTAAAGAGTAGGTATGTTGTATACATTACAAGCAGTTTTCTTGCGGTATAGGTATCTACTATAGGGCAAGTTTAGGATTCATAAAAAAAATCGAATTCGAGATAACAAAAAATGCACTAGAAACTCCTCTTCTCTAAAGTTGCATATAGAACAGTTAACATTTTCATCAGCTGTTCACTTTGTTCCGTTAAGAATTATATGGCCCGCTCTGGCCTTGAAGATCCATCGAAGTTTTGGTATACTCCATTCATCACTTATATAACTTCTCCCTATGTTATAATCGAGTGTATGGTAAAGACTGTGCAATCTCCGAGCCCTCAGCAGAGCCTGTTCTTTTTCAGTTGAGATTTTGTTTTTTGCAACACCATCTATCACCAACTTAAAAAAAGTTTTTATTCGATCCAACATCATCCTTCAAGACTATTTTCCTCACTTCCGAACCAGTACAGTTTATTTTCAATTATTGGCATTCGTAAGAGTTAGAACTTTTTCAACCTAATCATGCTGTGAATATCTTCATATTTCAGCTTCATATTCAAGAATGGACCTCGTAGCCGCGTTGAAGATCTCAATCTTAGACGAGAGTTTTACATCTTCACGTGATATGAAAGAGTTCCAAGTATAATTCAAGCTCTATCTGGCTTGTTTCGCTCGTTCTTTGAAGTGTCCGTCAAACTACTTATATTTATTGACAACTTCTATGGGTTCTTCGTTAATCTTTCAATTCTTTTGCCGGCTCAACCTCCCACCTCTTCTAAAAACAACTACCTTGGACTTTTCTAGATTAATGACTAGGTTCAAAACTAGGCAGTTCTCGGCAACTTTGTCTATCATTTCCTGCAGGACACTTGGTTAATCGGCTATCAGCACAATGTCGTCGGCGTACATAAACATAAACAGTCTTATCCGCATATCATTTAGTGAGATGCCACCTCCGATAAAATCATGAATGTCATTGATAAAGAAGGCGAAGAGAAGCGGACAAAGTAAACAGCCTTGTTTAACACCTATAGTTATTTCAAACCAGAATTACAAATGTTCTCCATCCCAGATTGCAGCTTCAGTATTCTTATATAAATCTGATCGTATCACCCGAACTAGTTTCTCCAAGACACCTATATTTTGCAGTTTGAAAAGGAGAGCTCTTCGGTTAATGTAGTCAAAAGCCGACTTGAAGTCGATGAAGAAGCAGTAAACTTTCTGTCTGTCTGTACATACTTCGAGCTACAGCCTTAGACCATGAAACGAATTTCTTCAAAATTAACGGTATCAGCCATATAATGAATATGGAAAAGTTGAATTTTCTCAAAAACGGCTTCAATGATTTCAATAAAAAAAAATTAATTTTGTTAGTAAGGTTGTGCTCCTGAAATGAATGAAATATTTTTAGAAATGTTAATAATGGTATTTACCAAAGAACCGTTTTTTTAATTTTTGAGTTTCTCTTAAACGCCTCAACCGATTTTGATGAATTTTTTTTATATGAAAGCTGGTATCAAAAATTTCATAAAAATAGTTTTTGGATAAAAAAAAAAATTTTTTTTAATAATCAATTTTTTGAAACTAATTTTTTTAAAAAACGGCTCCAACGATTTTCATTTTTTTTTCTAAAAGTTTATCTTTCTTAATCAAATCGAATAGCGTACTTTATTTGGAGCTCAAAACAATTTAAGATGCAGTTTATGTCGTTTTAGCAGTGGATTTAAATTTTTTCCTTAGACTTTTTAAAGATTTTTCGCATAAAATTATTTTGAAAAACTATCTATAAGAAGCTTTAAAGTATATAGCAACTTTGAACATAAGATCAAGTATGTGCGACCCAGTCGTGCATTTCAAATCCAATTACTTACTGGTTCTTTTCATTTAAATCAAATTCAATTAAGAGAACCAGTCGAACACTTCTTTTCATTTAAATCAAATTCTTTAAAATAATAGTTTTTGAAAAAAATAATTTAAAAGTCAAAATCTAGAGAAAAAAAAGTTAAAAAAAAACATTGTTTACTATGTTTTCGAGATAATGTTACAAGTTTTGGCTGTTATTGTGATTTCACATTGATTTTAATCAATCAATTTAAAATTTACAGGAACATATGAGTCGTTATAAGTGAAAACGTTAAAAAAAAAAATAACCACAATTAAACAGTAGGTATCACATTATTCACCAAAATATTCAAAGTAACATGGCGTGTTGATGTCTCTCCCCTTTTAATCTTGATCAAGAATTTATTTAATTTGATGTTGTTGTTTTGTTAAATTGATTTCTTATGATAATAATCTGAAATGTGACTTATACTACTTTCACTTTTCATAAAAATCTTTCATTTTTCATAAAAAAATGTCTTTATTGTTAAACAATTTGTTTTCAGAAAATTCCTTCTATTAAATCCATCGTGCCAATGCAGAAAAAAAAAACTGAGTAGAAAGTATCTTTTTTTACTTCGTGCTCGCATTGCTACGCAACTCTTAAAAAATAGCCTGTGTCCATGTGCATCTTTAGCCCAAAATAGGGCTATTAATTTAATCCCTACTTAAGATTTCGAAAACTCTTATTCTTCCAGACAAAAACAAATTCATCCTGCACTTTCATTTTCACTAGTATAGCACCCAAACATACTTCAAATTTATTATGATTTTCAAACAGTCAAAATAAAAATAAACAAGCACGGTAATTATGTGTCTCCTTGGGGTTGTTTTAATTAATTTATCACATAACAGTTTTGACTTTGATCCTGTTTTGTTGAGGATACCTACCATCATGGAAAAAAAAGAGCTAGAGTAAGTTGTAGCTATATTTGTTTGAATTGGATTTCGAGTGACATGAGAAATGTTCTAATTTTTAAATTTTATTTTTGGCCTTTTGACAAAATGTCAAGGATCCCTATTTCGTTTTATATAAACATGACATTGTCTTTATGCAGACAAGTTCTTAGGAAGAAATTAAAAAAATAAAAAAAAATTGAAAAGAACATGTTGGTATCCAAATGCACATACATACAAACATACCTATGTAGAAACTCGTAGATATACAACCTCTAATATCCAGAGCCCCAGACATAAGATACCTTCCGCCGGTGTTTCTAGGAAATTATTATTCTGTGCTAAGTGCATAGCTTATAGCTATATCGAAACGCGCACCGATTGATTTATGGCATGAAATTGAAGAGAATCAGGAAATTATTATTCTTCCCCTCTTTCCTTTGTCTCTCAATTATATTTTTGTTTTTTGTTTTTCTTTTTTCATAATTTTCATTTTCTGTTTTTTTTTTTTTTTTTTTTGTTTTGGTTCAGCTGCTTTGTATGAGCTCTTATACACATGGCGCTTTGTCGGTAACTTAAGTATTTCCTTTTTTTTTATGTAAGCAATATATGCAAGACTGACTGACCCTTAGGCATAAAAACTTTAGATGCATACGAATGAGCATTGAGCATATTTTATATAATAGAAAAAAATCATAGAAGCTTGAAAGTGAATTTGAAAGTTTTGATGTTTTTTTTTGTAGTTTCACATAGCTAGTCTTTTGACTTAATAGTTAAAAGTGCACTTTTATGAAACTATACGTCCTGTGATTTCTGTAAAACTTGTATTTGGCACAACATTGTTTTTTTCAGAATTAGTCTATTCTATCATTAAACATCATGAAACGTAAGGAAAGCACGTTTTCGAGGCCATTTTTATACGCGTCGTTATAACTTTTGTTAGTATCAAGAAAATTGAAATCTGTAGACGCCAGAAGATAAGGATTATCTAAACTAAGGTTAAGTTCGAAATTCAGCCATTTTGAATACAACTTACTGTCACTATTGTATGGGAGAACCACAAATTTGCAATTTTTTAAATGTTCCAATGAAAAATGGTTCTGATTTTTAAAATAAACCGGAATACTCAATTCCCAAAAGTTTTGGTAAAAATCAACATTTTACACTTCTTAAAACGGTACTTAAAAGTTTTGGGATTACCAATTCATATTTTTTTCATAAACATTTTAGCTCGTAAGACTCGAAATTCGCATAGAAAAAAAATATGTATTCATAAATAGATTTTTGAAATATGATATTTTAAAAGTTACTTGTCGTTTTTTCCAAAGCATCTTCTAGTATTCGGGCCATAACTTTTGTAACAATCCACGGATCTTAACAATTTTATTAAGGAAAACTGTTAAAAAAGTCTAAACATAGTAGAATTGGATCAGGCATGTGTCAGACATTTGAAGCTATTTTTACTTTTTTGGTTTGAAATATTAAAATTAAAAGTGTTTTCTTTTATCACTCGTATCTCCTGTATCCGTAATTGCTGAGACAAAATTATGACAAGTTTAGTAAAATCTTAACAGTATAGTCGTTTTATTAACTTGTTTAGTAAAACTCTCTTGCATAAGTACTTTTGCAAAATTTTAGAAAATTCTTATTAAATTGCCTACAAAAAGTTACTTAAGTTAAATTTTCAGATCTAGCTTACACAAAAACGGTCGTAACTTTAAAGTCTATTCATAGATTCCTTGTAGAAATGCACCTATTTTTTTCTCCTTTGGAGTAAAATTACAAGCAAAAATATGAAACTAATTTTGCATCTAGAAATTGATTTTTTTTTTTAATTAAGAGTAAGAATAACTTTTCATCGATAAATTATCCAAAAAATAGAGTTTTTTAAAAGTATTTTAACACACTGCGCCTAATTTCCTTCATTCCTTCAAAAAGAAATTAATAGAATTTGTTGCAAATTTTTTCAGTTCTCAGATGTTGATTTTTTCTTAAGGTTCGAAGATTAGTAAACCAAGATATGGACCGAATACTAAAAATACTTAAGAAAAAAATGACAAAAAACGTAAAGAAATTATCTCAAAAACCTATCCATGAATTTTTTTCGATGCGATTTTTGAGTTCTTCGTGAAGGTGAGGTTCAAGAAGAATGCACAGTACATTTTTTTACCAACTAACTCTTGATTTATTTCTACCTTCGAACTTTAGGCAAAGCTATAGTCGGTACTAAGCTAAGCTAAGTACGGCTTTGTTAATAGTAATTCTGGTACACTTGAACTATTGTAGATATTACAAAGCAATTTTATCGGTTTAAACTTCTTCTAAAGACATGGTTATGGATACAGTAAAAGTAGTCTAGGTTTTTTCAAGCTCCAAAAGAAAACAAATTTCCAAGTTCTACTTGTTCGGCTCTGGCCTTTCGATTATGCGGTAATGTTGCACTTGGTTGAACCAGTGTTCTGTTCTTCTAATTCAACTTTAAACCATCAGAAGCCAACACCATGGAACCATTATGAAATGATGAAAATGATTTTTTGCCGCCGCATATTCACACACTGGTATAGCCTATGCTATAGGAAAGAGAACCCTTTTTGCACATTGTAGTCGTAGTATAGTCGTCGACATTGTTGTTGTTGGCATCGTCATCCTTGTCGGCAACATAGTCAAGTCGCATAGCCATTTTTCCATTGTCGACGTCCTCGACATCGTCGTCGTCGTCGTCGACGTCGTCCGAGTGAAATAATCGAATTACTTTCATCAGAATAAGTTCTAATTGAAAAATATTGTAACTTTGTTCATGGGGGCGAAACGGGTTTTCTTTGCCCAACTCTCTATATAGCATTAGTATGCGCTACTGATATCACAAACCTATATATACACACCATCATCAGGCATAAAGTCCTTCATGTTATAGATATCTATTCGGACTATACGGATATATGTAAAATGTTAGTTTTGGTAAAAACAAGCGCCTGGCATTGCCAGAGACTTGAGGATATGGATTGGGTTCTATATTCTACCTACATAGCTTTCTATATGGAGTGTTGCTTTTTTTTAACAGAGGACATTTTTTTTCAATTGGTTTGCCTGTGAAACTATGATTTGGACTTTTAATTTCGAAAATGATTTCTTACCCTCCACTATACTTGTCGATGAAATGTTAGTGCTCATGGAGGTGTTATTTTTTTTTTAATTTTTTTTTTATAGAATTTGAGAACGAATTCAGTATGGCTGAAATTTGATAAATGTAGCTTATTATTTTTCTGATTTTAAAAAGCAATTTTATTTCAAAATTGTTTGCGGTGAAAATTCTTAGATTTTGCAAACCATTTAGAGGGGTAAGAGCTTATATCGTGTTTTAGACATATTTTCTGTGGTTTATCATGTTGTAACTTTTAATATAGCATAAGGATTTTTTTTTTGTTTTAATGTCTGCAGTCTGGACACACATTAATGAACAAAACAGTGGAAAAGATGGATAAATTCTTTTAATACATTCTTGGTTTTTTGTTTTTTTTTTTTGTAACATTGTATGATTTCTTGTCTTGTATGACTAGACTAGAAGTCAATAAAGTTTTTTTTTTTTAATAAATAATTAAACCAAACACTCAGAGAAATCATTTTTTTTTTGTTTTTCGTTTGCGGCTAATGAATATCTTTTGAATTAAATGAAAGTCATTTGCTGGGAAGTTAATACAATCCCCGGAAAAGTTTTTCATTCGTAGCAACTGCATTACGTTTGACTCAAATTGTAACTCTATGACAGCAAAAATAATCCATTCCTTCGGAGCTCATTTTCCTGAGTTGATAGCGGCAAACGAAAATGCACACATCTAAATACCTTTTCATTTACTAGACAAATCTTTTGTTTGCAGCAAACGAATTAATAATTAGTTTGCGAAGTAACTCTCCAGAAAGTAGTTTGTTGCAAATAACTTCACTTTTGGTGTAAATATACAATTCACAATAGCAAAAGGCTTTCTTCGAAATCGAGTGGTCACAGGTTGAATCACGGCTAAACTTTTTTTTTTTATTTATTCGATCTCATAAATTGTTTTATACCGAAACAAATTTAAGAGTTTGCTGCAAACGAAGTTGAAGTCGAAAAATTACAATCCAACAAACAAAAAGTAGATTGATGCAAACGACTCGTTCTCTCATTTTGTTTTTAAGTAGTCTACGCTAGTCATAAATCATATAGCCAGTAGCGGAATGACAAGATACTTGCTTCGCCGACGTCGCCGGTTCTATCACAGGTGTTACGTTACGGTAAACTTTTTTTTTATCGTTTGCAGAAAGTGTTTAACCCAAACGGATTTAGTAATTTGCTCCAAACGAATTCGATAAATTGCCAAGCAAACGAAAAAGTCATTTGATCAATTTTTTTTGTTTGCTGCAATCGATTTGATCTCTCAGTGAATTAGTATTCCACTTTTGGCGAGTTCGTCAGCTCTACAATATCCATAAAGGTCCCTATGACATAGAACCCATCATAGGTGAATATTAAATTGCTACGCCATCTCCATCAGAGATGTTCTACAGTTCAAGGTTGTTATTGAATTGGTAGAGATAGAATCTAGAGATTTAATAGCTTAATGGCTGTCCGAAAAGTATACGAATAAATTTATTCGATATCACATTTTCTTTGAGCCAACACACCAAAAGTTCCGCCTGGATTACGATACAATGATTAGGAAGACAAAGACGGAGAAACTTAATTTAATTCTGTCTTCGTAAACACCAATACTCAGCTGAATCGCTAATCAATTTTCTTTAGAGAAGTTTGCAGGGCAATTATAAATACGAAAAAAATCCTCTTTTATCCTGCATAGGTAGAAAGACTCAAGGAAGCATAGAAATATCAACACCCTGATATTGAATTTTTCACAGCGATTGAAGAACAGCTAAATTTTTATGGTCTTAAACTTTTAAATGATATAAAACATGCTTCGAATGCTTTAACGAAATATTTTATAGTGGCTACCGGTAACTAGTACCTATCACCGCAACAACTTCCTACCACTGTATCCAAAACGTCCCTGTTCTTATAGAAAATGCATGCATATGCAATACTCTTTCCTAAAAACGGAAACTACTATCGTCTTCGACTGATATATCAAACAACTATAAAAAGTAGAACAATTATTAGATTTTGAAAAAGATTTGGAATATGTAAAACCCCGTTTACAAGATTATACCTCGTTTTTCCATAATTTGAGCGATTCGACAAAAATGCTTAAGAGAATCCTAGATCGCAAGCCTTTAGGTTTGTAAGGAATAGAACGACCGATCCTTCGATTTAGAGACAAGTCATCAAATATTTAAGTGCTCTTATTGTTGATTATTTGGAGCAGCGAGGTCCTAGGATGAAGATACGTACAATTATCTCTCGGATAAGCTATGCTTTGCCATGAGAACAGTTACCTACTCATGAAGGCTTTTTGTAACATCCTCTCTTTAGAAAATTTGCTTTTTTCTTTTACCACCTAGAAAAAAACCAAAGTACCTACAGTGGCTCATAAAAATGCAATTAAAAATCAACTATACGCAATATTTAGAGCACAACATCAATCAACCGATATAAATTTATACAAAATAAAACAAACACACACAAATCAACTTAACTATATACAATATCCAAGACTACGACGACGAGTACTTTTCGATCCCAGCAGCAGCAGCATCACAAAAGCATTCCACAAATGCGCATTATTCATAAACCATCAAGCTTGCCGTCATCATCATCATCCATGTGCACATCATGCTCTCCAGTTTGATGGGGACATGATCTCTCATATGTCCGATTCACTTGTCTCATTTCAAGTCGAGATAATGTATCTTTTTATCATCTACTTTTACGATTTGATTTCGAATATGAAATATCTATATTTAATCTTTTCACTCTTCTGTATACAATATTGTATTCGAAACATGAGTATAGTCACTGTCTCTGGTATGGAGCAGGACTTTGAGTATGAGTATCACCATGGAACCATGGCTGATGCTATATCTATGGGTTGCACATCACTTGTACTTCATAGAATTACAGCATTAGCCAGCAGGTAGCATCGTCATCGAGTTATTATTACACAAGTCCTGTCACGGTGCCGAGTAGAACATGTCTCAATTTTTGTGTGATGTGCACAAAGATTTCACATCATCCTCAAACAGCAGGGCCAGTCTTCGTCAGATGAAACCAAAAAAAATAAAAAAAAAAAACATCATCTCCCTTTTTTGGGCTACATCAGATAAATGGTAAGATTGAGAATTTTATTTTTTTTTTCTAAAAGATTTTTTTTTGCTGGCTGCTGCATCACCAGATAACCTGGTGAGTGAGTATGAAGATAGACATTGAAGTACCTTCATCAAAAAAACTGTTGTCAGGAGTAGGAGGAGAGCATTATGCCATACTTACTCTATGGGCCAGGATAAAAGCGGCATTTTGATATAGTTTTCGTCGTTTGATTGGCAGTGCGGTGAGGTTAAGATACAATTTTTATATACGAGAGCTAAGTTAGGTACATGTGATTTTTGCAGGTCATAAATAAAAATAAACCTGCTTCGACTACTGTCAGCAAGTGGCGGCATTTATCTGTTTTTTTTTTGGGTTGTTTCTTTGATATTTCGGTGTAGTCATGTATCTATTGCTTTATTAAGTCATGTTTTGTTGTGTTTTTGTCGGGAAAATGTTGGTCAAGTGCATTATTTGTAATGGCTAATTGAAATATGGATCACGTTTTTGGCAGAAATTTCTTCATTTTATGTGGAAAAAATATTCAATTTATAAAGATATGAGAAGAGTCCTTCGGAGAAATTAGTTCAAGATCAATAAAATTTTAACAAAAACTAACACATAGGTATCCAAAATTGCACACTATGATGATAGTGCACCTTTATAGGGATGTATTGGGGGTGTTGCCGAGAAAATGTGCAATAATAATGCAGTTTCTTAATTAGCTAGTTATTGTACAGAAAAAAAACTACTTCGTCCTTACATGAAACCATCTGCCTATACAGAAGTATGACTTTTTGAGCGTATATTTTGGGTAAGATGCAAGCGAGAAAGTGGTTTTATTGCAGTTTTTTTTTATTTCTCAGCGTTGTAGCTTATGCAATTCTACACAGAAATGGTTCTTGATACTTTTTTCATAGAACTTATGGCTTCAAAGATAGAAAGTGATTTAAACGCATTAAACTGTAGCTTATTTTCGGACTTAACTGGAAACTCCAAGATAGTTTTTCATAAATAGTTATTTGAAAAGATATGGTATAAGAAAACATTAGGAATAAGAAAAACAAAAGAATTCTTGCATCCAAAAATAGTTAGACCTTAATTTAAAGGTACCCACACACTAATTTCAAAATTTAATAAAAATGTGATCAACTATTTTAGGTTATATAGTTGCTCTTTAGTAGGAAATTATAGTTTTCATAGAAACGAAGTTTGGATTTTTTGGTTCGTTTTTGGTTTTTGTTTGACAGATTAAAAATTTAGAAACATAAATTGGTGAAAAATGCATTTTTTGCTCGCCATCTTAAATATTTAAAAAAATGAAATATTGGAGACAAAAAATTGGTCGAAATATAAGCAAATAATAAAGATAATGTATAGCCATTGGCACAGAATTTTTTTTTCTTAGTCTATTTCATCATGCAACATCATGAAACTTTAAGAAAACACGTTTTCGAGACATTTTTATGTGCGTGTGCCGTTGCCGGCGTCATGGTCATCGTTGGCGTTAGAAATTAATTTGTAAACACGATAACTTTTCTAAGAATCAAGATAATTTGAATCTGTAAAGGCCAAAATTTGGGGGTTAGCTAAACTTAGGCTAACTTTGAAATTCAGCCACTTAAAATATAACCTTCTTGTCTACTTTTGATACAAAAACTTTCCAAAAATGTCAATTTTGTATGGGGAGTTACTACGAATTTGCAGTTTTTTTTTTTTAATTTTGTTCCAATGAACAATGGTATTGGTTTTTAAAAATAATGGAGGTATCCAAAAACCGTAATACTAAATTATCAAAAGTTATGATAAAAATCAATATTTTACACTTTTTTCTATCAAAATTTTTTGTTAAAGTTTGGGATTACCACACGGTTAAAAATTCTGACTTACTTTTTAATACGGTTTTTTATTTAATTCCAACCCCTAGACGCGTAGACCTTGAGGCCATTTTACCCATCAACAAGGTCTGGATTTCAATCAGGTCAGGCAGAACTGAGAGTATATTTAATTTAATTTTCTTAACGTACCTACTTTCCGCAATTATTTGTATTGAATTTAATTGAATGATTTTGCTTTAGTTTTCAATAATCTCTTACAGAAATTCTTCCGCACACTTCTTCCTGGGAAACATTAAAAAATAAACTATACTGGTTAATACCCGAATTATTCCAGAAAGTATATCAATAAAATATCTTCAAAATTTGTCATAAAAATTTGCCGTCGCTTTCGCTTTCGTCAAACTCCAGTTTAATTCTTGCATATACTTACAATTATCGGCACGCAACTACTTCCGATTGTTAACTGACTCATTGACTTCGTCGTTGCATTACTTTCTTGATCTTCTTCCTTCGATAAACTTCTGCAAAACTTCTTCCTAACAATATATCACATTTCTTCAAATGAAAAACATAAATGCCCCACAGGGAGTATAAAGCTTCGAATTCATCCGAATATGTATACCTTACCTATACATGATAGCTTGTGAAATTTAAATATTCAAAAATTCTTGTCAACAACAAAACTAAACGCTGTAGCCTTGAATGACACAAAATATTAATAATCATAAGGACTCTAGTCTTAAAATTTTCATGCTAAAGGGTTGCTCTTAAATATTGCGGTACATGGTATGGTGTTAGAATGTTATATGAATTATTATATGATTCTCCAAATACATACAGAAGAGGCATTGAAGAAGGGTTAAAAACCTACCACGACTAGACAGAAGCAGAAGGTATACCTATAGTCACCCTTGCTGAGGAAGATAAAAACGTGTTTTGCATTTAACAACGATGCCGTCGTCTATTCTTGTCAATGTGATACCTACTAATGCAGGGTCTTAAGTGATTTCGCAAATTAAAAAAAAATAAACAACAACAAAAATTACATCAAATCGAAATTCTGCTTCTTCACTCAAACCATCATTTAGAAACTAAACGAAAAGGGTTCTATTCAAAGTGTTTGAATGATGAATGAGTTTGAGACTCTCCAGTTTAGAGATTACAACTGTTAATATCCTTTCGAAAATTAGATGATAATCATCATCATTCAAAGGAAATTGTATCTCCATGAATTTCAAATGAAGTTTTGAGAAATCTATAAGGAGCAGTTATCAATATGCATCCACTTTTATGATTAAATGATTTACAATCTTAACCCAACTCCGCAAATTGTGTATCGGAGTTCGAGAGAATTAGCAAACCCGGACTAGCCGGAGTCATGATTTCATCCCTTTACATTATTCGCGAATGCAATTCATCAATGTCAGTATGGGAAATCAATCAAATTGGTTCTCGCCTAAAGGCGGTTTTCTGGTGGATTGCTGGCCAGGCTCAATTCAGCTATTAGCTCTTACAATAGCGCGCATTAACATGCCCGACTATACCTTCTAGGTATATCTACTTCTACAGTTGCTGCGATGTACAAAATGAAGCTGAAAGGATGCGCCTATGTGAAACTTCTGCCCTGTCGTAGAGTATCACGGATACTTCATTTGATGTGCTTCAGTAAACGGATGGATTCGCTATCACCATTGCCAACCAACGTCCGTCCGTCGTCTCTCATTTGGAGAATCTATTTCCATGAGTTAAGTTGAGTTGAGATGCGAGACGAGCAGTCGAGAGATTATATGGTCTGGTTTGGATGTGCGATGACCACGACAGCAACTCTAGCCACATAAAGAGGAGATCCATCGAGACCACAGGCAGTGAGGCGCCATATTTTCCCATGGATAAGGAATACGGTATCGGTGAGCCTTGTCGATACAAGGTGTTAGACGTTATTGTATACTTAGGCCTGTGTTTTTGTATTCTGTGTTCCAAATCATAGATAGGTATCCACCACATAGGTATACAAAAACCTGGGTCTTTTAAAAGGCGAATAAAATCGGGGGAAATAATAATATCAAAGAGAGGATATACAGAAAAAAAAAGTATCCTCGCATCAACCTATTATTACTCTGCGCTGCTTTGAAGGAAAGGTGTAATTTAATTTTTGATTTATCGCTGTTATTAAGACGACGAGTATGAAAATATAATGGGGGGCTATGTCTAATCGCGTGTTCCTTTACATTATATATGTATTAGTTGTTCTCCAATGAATATATAAAACTGGCGAATGTAGGTATATGAATGAGTATTACAACATTTCCTGATAATTTTCTAGAATAACTTCTTGTCGATAGAGAAATTTACATTTAAAAGAGTTTCTTTGGTTGTAATACTTGCTTGGGAAATGTTCGGAGGTCAATAATAATAATTAAGCATCTGGTTCTTTTCACACGGAATTCTGAGGCGGAAATGTAATTTGTTTACCGGTATCCAACCAAAAAAATTGAAAAAAAAAACGTTTTGTTTTTGAATTACGTCGCAGAAAATTTTATGTGGTTGATTTTTAGTCATTGTTTTTCGAAATGTTTGCGGGAGAAAACAGAAACACACTTCCGCAAGCTGTAAGATCTTATAGTCCCAAGATACGTTATTTTCTAAGCTGTTCCTTACATTCTACGTATAGCCAAATATTAATTAAAAGCACATAGTGCCAGTATTAGTAACTGGCCAAGCCTTAAAGATGATCTGAATTGACTTCGAAATAATTTGAGAGATCATGAATTGTAGGGCATAATTCTTAGGAGAATAACGAAGATTTCTTCACTATCATCAACAAGATGAGATTTCACTTGAGAATTCCAATCCCAGATGAACCAAAATGAGAGAATTGGTAAATTAATCCGGCTAGGCTATAATCATGATTTTAACAGAAAACCTGTGATTTTACCGGGGAAACCATTGATTTTACCAGAGAGTGACCCATGATATTTTGCAGAGAGATCAATTATCCCACCAAGGCAAACAGAGAGTTTACTGGGCGAAGGCGAATCGTGATTTTACCCAGAGAATGTATGATTTTACTGAGAAGACTCGTGATTTTATCAGAAAGAAAACCCAGAATCTCGAAAAGTCAAAATCCCGAAAGCCCAGAATCCAGAAAACCCAAAACTTCACGTGAAGTTAGCACCGCTTTAGTTTTGGGGGTAAGGGTAGGAGCAACCAATTCGAAAATGGTGTTATTAACGAGCAACAAATTAGCAACAAATTCTTACATACCTACTTAGATTTTTGAAATTTCGAGTTTTAAGTTTTAGGAGTGCCCATAGAGATAGCTGAGTGAAATACGTTCCACAAGATCCACAATGCGTTTTGGCCATGAAGGCGTTGGGCTAAAAATTTCATATGCAATTTTTTGAGAAGGTGAGGAGTAGCCCTTGAATTGGTGTTAATCTTTTCACTATATGATCATTTTTGAGCGATTTAGATTTTCCTATGAAACTATTAAAGTGCATTTCATTGTCAAAATGTGGAGCAACAAATTCGGGAATGCGGCAACAAATTAGCAATAAATTCCTGCATACTCAGATTTTCGAGATTTTATTATGGCGGTGCTAACTTCACGCACCTGAAATTCAACCCGGAAATATTTTTTCGCTCTTACATTGATGTTATTTTTAATTCAAAGATAGTCAACATTGTTTCAATGATTTTCAACTTCAACCCAATCATATTGATTTCGCTTTGACTGTGAGTTTTTTTTCTTATTTTACGTTGTTTTTCCCTCCTTGTTTATTTGTTCAATTTGTTTAGGTACTTCTTAACATAAAATTATTGGTCTGAAATCGAAATCGAAATCCCAAAAAATTCTATAAAATGAAAATTTGCGCAAATCTAGTCTATAAAATGAAGAATTTGCGCAAATTTTTAATTTTATAGAATTTTTTGGGATTTTGATTTCGGGATTTTAAGTTTTCTGAATTTTGGGTTTTCGGGATATGCGCAAATTTTTCATATCATAGATTTTTCGGCATTCCGATATCGGGGTTTTGAGTTTTCTAGATTTTGGGTTTTCTGGCTTATGGGATTCCGGGATTCAAGGTTTTCGAGATTCTGGGATTTTGGTTTTCGGGATTTAGACTCCAACCATACTTTAATTAAGTCAACCCGTGATTTTACCGGAGAAAACCCTATTTTTATCAATCTGGCACGTGATTTTACCAAAGAATGCCGTGATTTACTGGACCGGTCCTTAATAATCTTTTGTGTGTTCATTACAAAATAATGCAATACTTGCCATATACATTTTTTGATTCCTCTCAATTTTTAAAATAATCTAGAGTTATATGGTTTTTCGTTTTCCGTTTTTCGGATGGAGTTAAAATTTTAATATTAAAATTGTACACTTTGGGTCTATTTTGTTTTAGATATAAGAACATAGTTTTTCATAAAATCGATTTGATTGAAAATCTTCGTGTCCGTACTTTAATGGTAGTATCGGAAAGGTCTATTTTTTGTTTTCACATAGGTATACCTACAAAATTTGACTTTTTAACATTTCCCAAAATTTTTTGTTCATATTTCCTTTTAATTTTGATGCAGTAAATTTAAATCTGAGAACCGTTTATTTCTATCAGTATTTGTTTTTCTTACATAGCTTCTTTAAAGCGCGGGTGCTTTAAAAATTTGATAAATTGTTTTCCCTTTCAGTTAAGAGGTACCTATTTTCAACTTGTGGGCAATTTGGTGTAAAAAAGCTATTTTTTTTACATTTTTTGTTAGGTAAAAAATGTAAAAAACGTAAATGTAAAAAAAAACGTAAAGCTATATTGATTTTTACTGACAGAATGTAATTCGATGTACAGCTTTCTTTCAGAGAACATCATCGTACGGTAGGAACTTATAAAATTTTAAGGAAAAGTTATCAAAATGAATAAAATAATTAATATTTCGTTGTTCAAATGTCTCATTTAACTGATACCTAAAAACTGTGGTGCATTTTGTTTAGTTTTGTAGACCAGTCCATACAAATTCACGAAAACACCCCTGAATAAGTTGGTAGACATTTTGAAATATTTTATTCAATATGCTTTAATATTTCAAACAACTTAAACTACGAGTATATGGGCCTAAATCTTTACACGACCTACATACGTCGCGACTCAGTTCTGCATTTTGTTTTAGTTACTCTTTAAATTAAATTTACATAAATAATTAATATTACTTCAATTTTTTTATTTATATAGAATATTTTTTCCAAATATGATGATAAATTAATCTATTTTTTATAATTTTTCTTTTCAGGTAAACAATTTTTCTTCATATCCGTAAGTAGAAAAGTCTTAACAAAAATAAAATAGGTACCTAAAAAAAAAAAAAAATATGCTTTGGTAAATTAATTTTTGAATACAAATAAATCTTTCAAAAAAACCGTTTGATTAATTAGTCTATTCATAAAATGATTTATATATTTTTAAGTTAACTCTCTTGTTGTAATATATCTCAAAGAAAACTTATTTTTGGTTATCTTTGCATCTTCATTTTACAAAAAAAACAAAAACAGAACCCAAAAAGAAGAACAGAAAAGTAAATTAGTTCTAATTTGTGAATTTTTTGACAGACTAAATTATTTAGTATTTCCTGGTAGCATATTTTATTTCTACACATTTCTCGCTGAAAAATTATAACTTTCTGACTATATCCAGCAGAGTATTGTAAATTATTTTGAGTTATTAGTGTGAATATATAGTTCAATCTTAACTATATAGAAATCCTACTGCGACCTGCGAAACTAGCACGCAGTTTTCTAGGTATACCTAGGCTTCCTACTTTTCACCCTAAAAACTAAACCAATGAATGAATTTAAGAAAAGGCAATTAAGACCGCTGCTCGACGGGCCTATAGTTTGTTGTGAGATCGTTTCGGAAACATGAATTAATTAACCTGCGCTCTGTTTCACATCGGATTAAAGCTGCAATATAATATACCTACCATATCTACTTTGTATCCGCTTCAGTTACTTCCCCCTGGAGGGAGGTCTGAGTTTTTCTATACTTTGAAGTCATGAAAAGTAACCGTGATGCGCGGTCAGAGATTACCCGATGGCGATGATGAGGAAACATTATTATCTAGATACAATTTCTTAGCAAAAAGATATTTTATCTTTTTCCTTTCCTCTCTTTCGCATCAATCTTTGAGGTAAAAAGATTTGTCTGGGTTGCTCATTTCGCCATTTCATATTTTTATTTCTTCTCTAATTTCAAATCTTCATTTGTTTTATGGTCACACATCAAGTAGTTCTATGACTTTGTCGTTTCACGCTGTCAACCAAAACCAGCATGAGGCGCAACTCTTAAGGCAAACTAAAGTTGAGAGATGTTAAAGAAAAAAAAAGAAAAAATCATGGACAGGGTAGGTACTGGTACTGGTACACACTTCTTCACAGGCAACAGAGGGATGTGATGATTAATGATCAATCAAGATTTTCCCGTTTTGAGCGATTTTGATTTGCTGCTCTTTGCTTGACTGCCTGCGCGTTGCGCTGCATCACTATGTGTGGTGCTACTTCTTCGTTTCGTGTTCTCATATAGAGAGATTCCGAGTAGGTACTATGTGTAGATGACATGCGGAAGAAAATAAGCCAAAAAAAAAAAAAACATTCAATTCCCATCAAGCCTATGTCTATCTAGTGGATTTTCTAACCTATGAGAACGCGAGCACTCACTCTAGGGTCGGACAAGTCATCAGTCATTGTCAGCTGTCATTTTCAGAGTCGCACACAATACACACCATTTTTTTTTTTTTATATAGAATCGCATACGTGTGTACACCCAAATACCTACCATGCACACCTTCAAAATGTCTTTCATTTTTGTTTTCAAAATTTTCAATTTTTCTCCCGACATTTTTTTTTTTTTTTTGAAAACCCGAACATTGAATACAAAAATTCATATTCCATTTGAATATTTGGTCAAACGGGTTGAGTATGGTGTGCGTATATATGCGTTTAGCTAAAAGGGACATTCAATTCCATTACGATATGGCAAGTGCGGTGGGTTTTTAGGAAACATTTCAATTTTCATCGCAAAGGTAGGAAACCTACCCTTCTTTTTGCTCACAGTCCTTTCAATTTTTTTTTGGAAGCTATCTCTGATGGCTGTTAGTGACGTTGTTGTCTTGAGAATATCAAACACACATAAACCATCATTTCCCAGGGACGGATTTTCAATAATACTGAAGGTCAAATGAGCTATTCACAAATAAACTTAAATGGTATAAACAAAATATAGTGAAATCAGCTGACGTATAAATTCACTGATTGGTATAACCAATATTGGTATAACATAATATGGTAGAAATAACTTTTCGGAATGTATATTATTCCATTCTATACTTATGGTAAAAAACCAATAGCCAATAACCAAATGTTTATACCAATCAGCTTAAACTGATCTGAGACACGTCCGATTGCTGTTCGTAATCTAATAATGATCTATCTATGCTCAACTAGTGGTATAAAACGTAGTGTAGTGGACGTTAGATGAGTTTATACCAATAAGTTAAATTTTATTTACAATTATTTTCTTTCAACTGGTGGTAAAAGTTTGTGATCTGTTTGCTTAGTTCGTTATAAGAGCTGCCATTCATCAGTAACTTCTCTAAAACATATGAAATAAGTAATTAACTGTTCATTTGTCGATAAAAACTGGTAGTCTAGTTTGCCAAGAGTTTAAGACTTTTTATACCAATCAGTTGAAATACATCGAACCACAGAACAGGTAATACTTATCTTTCCGTAATGAATACGCATTATTCATCAAACGGTTGTGTCTGAAATGTATAGTCAGTAAGCGAGGTATACCTATGCGTAGTACCAGTTTATACCAGTCAGTGAATAAAGATCTTAGGCATTTTGTATAGAAAAAGTTTTTCTATGTAAAGGACTATTTCTCATTTAATTGCTGGCATTTTTTCAAAAAGCACATCCAAAAAGCATGTTTATACCAATCATGGATATCATTAATTGAAACCTTTTTGCATTTCCTCTGCTTCAAGGGGCATTTATTATTTATTGTATTTTAAGGTTTAGACCAGTTTATACCAATTTGGAGTTACATTTGATTAGTTAAAACTAACAAATTATACAAATTTCTTTCACAATCGAAAATATTTTCTATTAAGACTTATTTATACCAATCAGTGGAAATATTACATATATAGAAAGGCTTCGCATCATTCATTAAAAAATTGTGTCTGAAATGTATAGTCTGGTAACTAGGTATACCTTTGCGTAGGACCAGTTTATACCAGTCAGTGAATAAAGATCTTAGGCATTTTGTATAGAAAAAGTTTTTCTATATAAAGGACTATTCCTCATCAAACTGCTGGTATTTTTTCGCTATATGTATATGCAAAAAGCATGTTTATACCAATCATGGATATCATTAATTGAGATCTTTTTGCATTTCCACTGCTTCAAGGGACACATTATTATTTGTTGTATTGTAAGCTTTAGACCAGTTTATACCAATTAGTAGTAACATTTGGCATTAGTCAAAACTAACAATTAGTAAAAATCTCTTTCACAATCGAAAATATTTTCTGGGCTTTTATAGGCCTATTGCCTATTACAATAAGGCCTCAATATGCTGAAAAGTTCGCAACCGACTCTGTTCTATAGGTATTATGTACCTAGGTAGGTACAAAAAAAAACTCAAAACTTCCAAAATCCATAGAGGACCAAAACAACAAACGAGAAAAAAAAGTCAATTCTCTATACTCTTCAGAGATGATGAAGGATTTTTTTCTGTCTGATATTTTTTTGCATTTTTTTTTTTGTTGTTGTTGTTATTTGGTTTCTTTCAGCTTTTGACAACGGTACTCTGGTTGTCTCTGGCTGCTTTTATCCTTCAGTTTCATTTAAACCTACAAACACACAATGGATATGATATTCAGGGCATTTTGTGTAGGTTTACGTATATATTTTCTCTATGAAAACATCATATTATGTATATGTGTATGTGTGTGTGTAGGTATTTGTGAATGTTTCGCATGGTTCTGCCATGACAACCCAAACGAAGAACAGTCGTCAGCCATCCTGTCAGTCAAACAGCCAGAAAACCATAGCCCATAGAGAAGAGAGCCAGCCATTTTGATTTATATCCTCGGTCATATGGATATGGGTGTTTGATTTCTTTTGTTTCCTTTTTTTTCTGTGTATATATTTTTTTTTTTTTTTTTTAAATAGAGAGAGAACCATTAATGTATGGGAGGATCTAAATTTAGGACTAAAATGATATGATGATGGGGTGGTGCGTGGTGGTGCATAGTGGTTGTTGGTTATTGTTATTGAGAAGGGTTTTTTCTCTTCCTCTCTAATATTTTAGCTATAGAAATATCCTATCGGTCGGCATCGGCATAGAGATGATGGTAGGTAGTGTTTTGTATATTCTTATCGAGCTCTCTACAACAACAACAATACCTACCTCTTGATGGTAGAGACACCACTAGACAATGACAACGCATCCATACTATTCGATTGAATGAAATGGTGAAAATGTTAGGGGAGGAAAATGATGTTCTGTCAGTCATGGTAGTCATGGATTATTTTTATTTTTTTTTTTTTCATTTTTATTTGGTAAAATGGAATCATAGATCAGGTAATGGGATTTTTTGTTGTTTTTTTTTTTACTAAAAAAAGATGACAATGTAGGTGGAACAAGGACCTTTAGGGGATAGTGGTTACTATAATTGCCGATTAATATAGCCACAATTATGGAAATAAACTTTTGTATTCTTGATGTTTTAATCAATCAGAAGCTGAAGAAAGGTAAAATATCTAAAATTATCTTAGGGGAAAATGGGGGAAATTACAGGAAAGTAGGTACACAATTTATACAAAGTAAAAACTTTTGAGAGATTTAAAACAAAATTTTGGTACTAAAATTTTAAAGAACAGGCTAATAATCAGAACTTCGATTAGTTCTTTATTGATTGTAAAAAATAACAAAGAACAACTTAACGACTTAACGCAAAGCATGGTTTTTTTTAGCATTATGATTGCCTTCCTTCAGAAAAGTCATTCAATTTTAGACATCTACAATTTTCATATAATGTGTCTAAAGCTTAAGCTCAATAAAACAAAGCAATTCCATTTATCATAATTGTACCTATGAGTGTATGCTTCTTTAATATTTGAGCGTAAATCATTAATTAGTCATAAGATGACATCTATTTTCAAAAATACCATTAATATCATATTAATTTTTTGAATTAATTTGAAGATTATAATCAATTTATATTATGCGCCATGCTTTTCGCATAATAATAAGGTAGATCTACGGGTACTGAATCTTTGGATTGAATAAGAAAATATTTGTCAGTTGTATGGCAATGTGGCATAGAGAAATGAGAGGAAGAATGGTGCAGTTAGTTAGCAAATGGTTTTCTACGATAAAATAATCAGCACTAAACCTATGATCCTACTGCTAATTGTCGAATTTTATATTTGCTGTTGCTTTTTTTTTTAAATACCTGCAGTAATTTCCACTAAAGAAACTTAAAAATTTTGGTACCTATGTAACAATTTCACAGTTTAACGAACCTATTTAGATAATAGTAAAAGATGTTCTACATTATTTTAGCAAACGTTCGAAAGTACTATTTTTTTTTTCTTTCTGCGGTGGGAATCTTCCAAACGTAATTGGCGGCATAACTGTATTTACTCGGCAGTATCAATAAATGTGGGACTCTTAAAGGTAAGTTGGTACCCAATTGAGAAATGAAAATCAGAAATAATTAGAAAAGTCGAAAGATTTTTTCTTAATGGTCAGTTACTTATGACACGACTGTTCTGACAGTCAAAAATTATCGAAACATTGTAACATAATAGTTCAGAAAAATTTAGTTAAAATTTATTAAACTATACTTGAAGAAGGTACACATTTCAATTTACACTGGTCTGCAAAAATAAAGTTTTTTTTATCCTTCATATTATTTTTGGAAATAATGTAAGAATGGACTATTTTGAATCTGGTTTTGTAAAAATTCTATCACATGAATTTTTTTTTATTGATTTAAAAAAATTGTGATTATTTTATAGAAAAGAGCTCTCTTAGATTCAGTTGACCTGGTATATCTTCACCACTGTTGAGCCAGTTCGGCTGAAATTTGGAGGACATATTCCACATAGCAACAACTAATACCTGAAACCAGATTTTTTTAATTAATGTATAGTCACATTTAAAACGGTTATTTAAAAAAAAATCACCATAAATTTAAAAAATCCGTAGTTTTTGGGATCTTCACTGCAAAAGAACATCTAATTTAGAACATAGTATGGAACTTCTTTATACTCTTGATAATGGTCAAGTTAATTATGTTGTTAAGAAGGCAGTAATTAAAGGGAAACCAGTAAAAAAAGGATATTTTGTCCTTTTCAAAAGGACTGATTTTCATGGATTTTTTAACATTTTTTGTGAAATCGTACACAAAATTGGTCAAGTCATAAATTTAGTAATTTTTTCTACATACAAAAGGGTTTTAGCGAAAAATGTTCATGTTTTGGATTATGCAGCAAAAACAATAAAAAAAATATTTTTTGTAAGTTTTTCAATGATTTTTCATGTTTCGCGTGATAAATTTTGCTGGCCAACTTCAGCATCCTAAAAAAAACATAAAGTTATCCATTAAAAATAATTACTTCAGAACTAATTACTAATTGGACTAAAGAGTGTATTTTGAACAAATCATAAGTACATTTCACTTTGCAATATCTTGGCGCCCAAAGCGAATTTCTAAAGGATTTAAAATGATTTCGGCATACATTTTATTCACATTTCAAGTTTTGTAATAAAGTATTTACCAGTAAAAAAAATTGACTTAAATTCAATTAAATGTAGGTACCTACCGAAAAAACGAGTTTTTGTCATATTCATATTAGCATATCTCGAAAACCTGACTTGAAACCCTTTGACTTCAGATTCTGTTTCGAGTGCCCCAAAGTCCTAAAAAAAAGTATAGTTTGGTTTGAAGGCGATTTTCGTTGCAGACCATCAGTTTTATCAATAAGTATGTGAAAGTACTTTTTTTCAGTCATTTTACTTAACACCACAAATTGATAGCAAATTTCATCTACTGATGGCTTTTTACCTATAAAAGTGTTGTAAAACGAACAAAATCTAGAGTCAAATAGCCGAATACAAAAACGAACGGACGAAAACGTATTGACGATTGCTGTCTCTATTTAATCTATAGACAACAATAGAGAAACATTGCTTATACGATTGCGTTAGTTTGTTTTGGTATACACGACAATTCAAGCCCTATATTCTTATTTCAAAAATAACGAGGGTGTTTTAAGTGACTGATAAATATATTAAAGTTTTGCGCTCTTAAAAAATTGGTGTTTGCTCCCAAATCCAGCTTTTAAATTGGAAAAATTTACTTAATATTAGAAGAAATTGACAACCAAGTAATTTTTGACACTTAAAAATAAAAAAAAAATTTACATTTTATAGCAGAAACCGATAACCTTATATGTAGCTCCTAAAACTGAAAATCCTACGTATTTCACTTATTTCGAACAAATTTAGTATATTTTCCCTACTTTGTAGCCTTGTACCTAACTGAACCAATCTTGCTAAAAAAGTGACATTATTTTTGTTAAAAATTTGAAAATATATAAAACGAAATGTCATACCATACCATTTTTGTATATTTTCCCTTCAATCACAAAAGAACATTAATGCAGAAAAAAAATCTTTATTAATAATTATTCAATATTCAAAAGTGGGTAAATGCACATTTCGAATTAGTAACGGTAGTATTTTATTCACACCTATTACTCATATTTTCTACCGAAAAATTCATTCCATAAAATTCATAGAACAAACAGGATAGACAGTCAAAAAAAAAATCCAAAAACCAACATTACTTATATGTATGTTTTTCCTTCTGTTTTTTGTCTGTCCCCTATCAGTTAATTCTTTAACCCATTATGCTTGAATATCTAAATAAAGTAATAATATATTCATGAAACTCTTTTCAAAACAAGATACGAAAAAAAAAAAAAAAAAAAAAACTAAAAACCCTCCTCGAATCAATTCTACAAGTTCAGAATTTTTATTTTTTTTTTTTCATTTCAATTTTTCCGCTTTTCTTCTTCCACCTTCAACCCCAATAATAAAAAAAAAAAAGAATATAATATAAAATGCGCGCCAGAGAATGACTACGCTTCTGGCTGCTGTAAAACCAGCAGGATCATTATTATCCTATCTCGGTGTATTTCTATATACAAAGTCGTATATCATAACACACTCGCTTCTCGTGTACACGTGCTAAACGAAACGACATTGAGAAGGAGCAAACAACAAACAAAATTTATAGAAAACAAAAAAAAAAAAAAAAACTGATATCAAAAAACATTGCAAAACGCAAACTCTGTCCACAGTGAAGCAACAAAACACCATCAGAATCAAGCAGCTGCTCAGTTTGATTCCTACGACCTTAGATACATTTTGTTCCCATGCAACATTTCCAGTTAAAAACTTTTTTTTTTTTCTGTTTCCTTCATCATTGGAAGACAAAATAAAAAAAAAAAAAATAGAATATCTCTTTTGTATAGTAAAAATTTCCAATTGCGAGTTCCATTCCAACTAGAATTAGATTCAACACCCAGACAGCTTTTGGAAATTTTGTTATGTGTTGCCAGTCTCTTAGCAACATTCCGGGTAGATTTATTGGAATGTATCTGTGAGATAAATTCTGTTAGCCGGACTCTGTTATTAGTTGTTTTTGAATGAACGTGCAAAATAGACGTTTGCGTTGTGTCGATGTCGATGTGTCTTCGTCGTCGTCTCTTGGTCGTTGTCGTCGTTGTTGTTGTTGTCGTGTGGCAAAACACAAACTCATACTCATTTCTATAAAAAAAAAAAATACCTATCATCATTCTAATACGACGACTTGCGAGCTCTATAACTCTGTTAAAAGCTGTTAGAGTGTACTTTTTCCATAATTTCATTTGTATCTCTGCTCATAGTCATAGATACACTCTGTTGGACTTGTAGATAGTGTATAGTGGAAGTCAGCTATATAACTCAGAGCAGAGCTAGAAGAGTATAGTGTAAACATTATTTTTGTGTGCGAATTGGTTGTTGTATATTTTTTCGTATCAACATAAACTAAGTTTAGTGTTTGCATGACATTCGGTTAAATAAGACATACAGACCCATTTAGCCGCCCGCCTTTTTAACGTTGATTTTATTTGTCTCGTTTTTTTCGGAAATATTTACGAAATTATAAATTTTTTTCTTTGCTCTTGTTTCTAAACATCCGCGTGAGCTATGAATTTTTTACAAGTTGGTCTATATTTTATGCTGATGAGAATCAAGTAAATTTTTTAATATACCTACCTACAGCAGCTTTTGGCGTAATGACAGTGTCTCTATGATGGAGCTATGATTTACGGGATGTAGATACTTAATTCTGTGGGTGATAATTTTCGTGTGATAGGGGAGAACAGGTTGTTGTATATAGAATAGCGGCCCAAAGTGTTAATCATGTGGGACAATCTAATAAGATACAATTAATTAACATAGCTAAGGCAGTGTGTGTGATGGTGTCCATAGGAATTAAACTGATTTAAAGTGATTCCAGAAAGTAGCTAACAAGTAGCACAATGTGTTTTTATATATAAATTACAGCAATCTTACCAATGCAAGATATTTCTCAAAAAAAATATTACCTAATCTACAATTCGAATCTGTCCGGCGGCGCTTATATTTATTTTTGTGATTTTGTGTGTCCCTCAGTGAACTGTGTGTCTCTCAGAATCAAAGAAAACACAAAATGTCACTTGATAACACCACAATAATCTGTCTCGAATTAAAGTGATAAGAATTGTGATTACCAAAACAAAAATTCGGCAAGAGAAAATAATAATTTTTTTTTTGTTAATCAAATTTCACAACCAAAATCAACAAAAATAAAATATATATAATTTCAATTACAAAATAATATAAATAAAAAAAAAAAAAAAAAAAAACAAACCTTAAAAGTGATTAAACTCATCATTGTATCGATGCAAATTTTAATTAACAACGAGCGTCTGTTTATGGGTAGAAAAAAGAAAACACATCGTCGTCGCAATTATTTACGTTTTCGTGTAAACTTTTCATTTATGATAATTATTTTGCTATATCGTTCGCTAAGTAGTAGTGATTTAAATTTAAATATAATAAAAAGTTCTTTTAATAAAATTTATAAAAATATAAATACAAATTATCATCAACATCTTCATCATCATAATAATCAAATCTATGATAGTTATTGTGCATTTTTATGTCAAATTTAGCATAAAATTAATAAATAATAATCCGTGAAATTAAAAAAAAAAAAAGTAAAATTCCATATAATTTAATATATATTTTTTTAAAAATATAAATCTGAAAATTGTGATTTTTTTGTATAAATAATATTTCAAATTAAAGAGAAAAAAAAAATCTTATACTTGTGATATAAAATTAATAATAAAAAAAAATAATATATTAATTAAATTTAGATTCGACTTAAGAATTCGTTTAGATAGTGAGGCAGTTAATGATTCAAATTGTACATTTTTATAGCCAGGTATGTAGTATTACTATGCATTATTTCAAATATTATGGTATTGACTATGGATATGTAAATAACTTGATAAAACGCTTTCAACTTGTTGTCGAAAGTTGCATTTTAAAAGTTCTCAATTCCTTCACTGATTTTTAATGATACACTATAGAGATTGCTTAAAGTAAATTCTCGTAACCTACCAAGTAAAAGTAAGGTATAATCAACTGCTGTTAAGGTTAGGTATTGAATGTGGTTTGATAAGTGAATGTGGGCTAGATACTACCAATAAATGTCTTAAAATTCTAACTCCAAAGGTAAACTTATCAAACAAAAAGAAATGGTACCATTGTCGAATTTTTAATGTTTAAAAAAAAACACATTAGAAGCCTCTGGCTGTTAGATAACAATCTTAAATAATCTGACTTGTCAAAAATGTATTTAAAAAAATACAAAAAAAAACATTGTGTAGAAAGAAAAACAATTTGTTTGTCGAACGATTTTTGCCCTAAATAAAATTTTAATGTGAGAAAAATATTTACAAAGAGAAATGAAATATTATATGACATTAATGAAAACAAAAGACGGAACTTCTTGGAACTTCTGACAAAAAATAAAACAATCAAATCTTTTGTATGAAGAGTTTCATTCTTTTTTTGATACTTTTTTTTTTTTTTGTTAAATCAAGATCAAGATGAATCACCTGAATGAAAAATTATTCTATTGGAAAAATTAAACCACAACAAAGATCATTAAATATTTTTAACACCTCTCATTGTATGTTTTATTGATCTTTTTCAATCTTTGATTGAACAGTAGCAATATCGGAACATAATAATAAAGTTACTTCGGAAATTAATCTTCTTGGAGAATTCGATAAATTGATAACCGAAAAAAAAAAAACAGAATTGAAACAATTTTAAACTAAAAGTAGGATCATACCATTATACCTACATTTTTCCGAAGAGTTTATAAATAACAAAAGTGACCTCAAGTAGTGTTTAACAAGTTTTGTAAATATCTTTTTGTTTGAGCCTTATTAAAAATGTTTAATGCTTCAGCCGAGAAAATTAAGAACTCTTTGTCTTTTTGTTACATTAATAAATTTATAGGTTCTTAAGATAAAATTGCATTTAGAACCCAAGAAACTACGATTATAAGCCAAGATTTATGTGCGAAACACAAAGTATACGTTTAGAACCCAAAAAATAATGTTCCGAATTCAAAACATGGAGCTTAAAATGTGATTTTTGTAGATTTTGAAGTTCAGAGTCTTCCAAAACATACTACTGAACGGGCATTATTTAAATTTGCCATCAAAAACAAAATTCAAATTGTTGTATTTACTAAATTTTCAGTTTGCTTAAAAAAATATACAGCTTAGAATACCTGTTTTATTAAAAATAACTATTATACTTTGAGAAACAAATTTCTAAGCAAATTATTTCGCTTTGAACTCATATCTTGATTCTCAACGGAGTCATTTTGAGTGAATTTTGTTTAGCTTATTATTCCCATTAAATTTGTGTTGCTGGTTCCAAATTGTATGATCATCAGTTGGGGTTTTTGAAATACTCGAATATTGATCACTTTATACATAATATTTTCCCAAACCATGTAACAATCTTCTCAAGAGTTTTGTTGCCCTAAAAGGGTTTAATTTCATGAATGTATGACCAATACAGAACTGCAACTACAAAAATAAATTCAAAATACATTTTTAAAAATTTTAATATTTTGTTAGTTATTGATTTTAATAACTGTTTCAGAAATACAAAAAACATAAAAAAAAAAAAATCAGAGAATTTTTAAAAAGATGTTATTTACTAATTTATCAGATCATTTTGACGTTGACGTTTTTAGCCTACTTGAAAAAAGGAGGAAGTGCTCAATTCAACTGAATTTTTTTATGTTTTTTACTTCAGAACTCTTGACTTGGTGAACCGATTTGTATGATTCTTTTTTTATTTGAAAGCAATTGCTTTTTTGTGAGAAAATCTCAAATCGAAACATTCGAACCAAATAATAGATGAACATAAAACTATATGTTTAAATATTCAGATCCCATATTTTTTTTTGGAAACTTGGGCTCTGATAGAGCAATAATGATTCAAGATAGGTTGTAATGGATACGAGATCAGGAGACAAATACAATGCAAAACAACCCATTCGTTTGGAGTTCAAAATAGAAAATGCTTCCAATGCCTTAGCACCGTTTCGTTTAATAGAAAATTATATTGTTTGCAGCAAACGAAAAGGAAACTAAACGATGAATAGTTTGCCAAGAACCCCTTCAGAAAGTTCTTTGTTGCAAAGAACTTCACTTTCGGTGTAATTACTCAATTCATATACAGCAAATGAATGCAGCAAACAAATAAGGAAATTGCTACAGAATTTGTTCGAAATCGAGAGGTCACAGGTTCACATTAATTGTTTTACTGAAACGAATTTAAGAGTTTGCTGCAAACGAAGTTGAAGTCAAAACATTAGCTACTATTCAACAAACAGAAATTCGTTTGACGCAAACAATTCGTTCTTTCATTTTTTTCGTTCTCTCATTTTGTTCGTTCTACTCATTAAAATCAACTAAGATTCATCATCATTCATTTCATTTTGACAAAAAGTGGACCTCTTTGCCGTGGTTCCATCAATTGTTAATGCTTCTATACAAACAAAAAACAAACTCATTCAAGAAAATTAGAATGTTTTGGCAATAAATTTTGTGCGTTAAGTTAGCAGCGTCATTTTTAATTTTCACATAAAATAGTGTCATTATTAGCCCCAAAATCTTTAAATTTTCCTCCTAAAAATAATTAATTAAAAAACTATTTTACTTCAAAGAAATTTAATCAATTAAAACCAACCTTCGACAGTGTTTCTAAAATCAGATGTATAAATGTTTTTCAATATTCAATTTGACACATCACAGAATACATAGTTTGCTCATTTAATTTATGAAAAATAAATCATTTTAAATTAAAACCTCTTACGCAAAAAAAAAATAAGATATATACATAAACCAATAATAGAAAATAGTCAAATTTATTTAAATTTTACATTAATCAAATTTCTCCAACATAATAATGTGGTTAAGAAAAAAAAGAAAATAAACAATCTACAATAGCCCATATACCTACAGTTGATATCTTCATAATGCCAAAATACTCTTCATCATTAACAAAAGCCCATTAATTTATTAAAATAGAATTTTTTTTTTGTTTAAATATTTTTAAAAATCACATAAAATTCCTTAAATGATTTGTATTTAAATAATTCTCAAAGAAAATATCATCAAATTCTATTGTAGAAACATTTCAAAACATTCTGGTAATAATTGCTCCCATGAGAACATTAGAATATTGGTGTGATAATTTATTAATAGTTTACCCCGTCATTAATCTTAAAGTGAACTTCAAAGTGAAGCCAACAACATCACACATAATTGAACTTCGAAACCTATATTCAAGTCAATAAATTAGAAATTGTTTTTATTACAAAAAAAAAAAAAAAAACTTGTAGAAAAAAATAAGCAGAAATTAGCAGAATAATAATAACTTGATAGGTATGCATAATTATATTGGCCTCAATATTCATTCCTATTTGACATGATATTCAGAGAAAAAATAAATAAAATCCCCCACGTGGGTAATATGGTTATGGCTTGTGGGTTATTATACAGTTTCTCTCTACTTTAATAGTTGTATTGGATGGCGCTAAGTTAAAGATAGCTGCAAAATTTATTGCATTCAACTCTGATTTTCTTATTAATTGTTCTTCCCTCGGTCTTGTTGAGCATGAGCCACTACAAGCAATCCAATCTATTAAACAATATATTTACAATAGGAATCAGCTCTTGATGCAATAAGTTAATAAATCTCATGTGAAATCAACCGCATCATGTTGAACATAAAAAAAAAAAAAACGATCTGTGGTTATTCGTTTTCCCATACAAATTTATAAGAACACCTACCTAACCTTTTTTAAAGGTAAGGGAAGGGAAACAAAATTGAAAAGTTATTTCACGAATTGAACATAAGAAGCAAAACGTACAAATTGACATCTTGTTATCCTTGTATAAAGAAGTTGATTTTTATCCACATTCAAAAGACTGGATATCTTTTTATAATGTTTCACGTTTGGCATATCCTTTTGGTTATTTCCGGGATGCATTTTTACCTTCTGCGTCAGTGTCCTTTGCTAATTTCTTTGTTTTCTTACAAAAAAAGGAAGAAAGCCCTTTGAAGATGTAGCATGCAACAGACTTTAACGACCAATAAAAAAAAAACACATAAAAACAAAAAAAAAAAAGCAACACACACAGAGGGAGTTCCTTAAAAAGGAAGAAAACCAAAAATTTCGCAATAAGGAATTCCTTTTTTCGGTAAAGATTTATGGCCGCGATACCAAGAAACCATGGGGAAGGTTAAAGCACACCTTTTTTGTGGTATAGGAAGGTATATGATTTTTTTTTTGGCGGCGGCCGGCGGCCGTTCCAACCAACAGTGACTTGGTATATTGGCGTGGACTACCTATATAAGCAATACACTGACAATTTAGACAATATTTCGACCTTTTTTTCTCTCAAGGTTCTCATATATTGATTTTATAGTTTCTTTTGGCTAAGGTCTGAAATGTTTTTTTTTTTCATAAATATTTCTAAGAAAATATTAAGTTCTGTGATATCGATTGTTATTTTTTTTTTGTATTCTGTTTCCTTCTTTAATGTAAAAGCTAAACCACAAATCGATAGCCTTTAGGCCAAGAAAGAAGGCAAAAAACTAAAATTGCCAAAAAAATCGAGATCATATATGGCGAAATAGTATATAGCATATCTATCTTTCTATCTTTTTGTGGATAATCCTTAGGGGTTAGTCCTTCATTTATGCTCATCTTCACGTCTCTGAAATGAACTAAAAAAAAAAAATAATAATATTAAACGAAAGTATCTGTGTAAACGTATCTACACAAAAAAAAAAAAAAGAAAAAAAGATACTAAGAGGGTGTCATCAAATATGATTGGAAATTGATTTATGAGATTCTGATGCATTTCATTTCTTCTTCTTCTTTTTATTTTTTCATCTTTTGTTTTTGAAACGTTTTTATCTTAATCAGGTTAAATTTCTTGTATAGAAAGTTTTTTTTTTTTTTTTCTTTCTTGGCAAAATATGAACGTTTCGACACGTTCTCAAAACGAGATTACAATTAAGACCATTTCATTTTGTATAATAAGTGAAGAAATCAAATTTAATTAAAATTACCAATTGAGTAAATTAAATTCTTAAAAAGGTAAAAGATATTTATCATTACAAGTCCGTTTGAGAGTGCAAAATAAAGACATTGTGGTAGGAATAACGTGCATGAAGCTGTCACTTATATCTAATTGGCATTCAATTTAATTGGTTTTTTTCTTTAAGTCTTTATAGTTGTACATATAGGAGTTTAGCTGGCTGTAAATAAAGCTTGTTAATAGCTAAGAATGGTTCATGAGCTTATAATGAGAAGACAATTAGTTTAGTGACATTTCAAAATGAGTATAAATGTATATGTCTGTTGGGGTTAGATACCTACTATTTGTTTTCGATTAAAATCACGATTCTATTGTTTTAGACTAGAGTGTCAAACACGAGTTGTAAAATGTATTAAAGAAAAAAGAAAAAAAAAAAATAGTCACATTGTGACTCAAAGTGCTACTTTATTTTATGGTTCATAGCGCACAAATTGATTTGCCCCATGGCTATTACTTTAGCATACGTTGAGACACTTTGGGCAAATTTTTTCTAATATTCTTTATGTACTCGTATATTAGTCGGAACGGTGTAATAGATATTCTGAACAGCGCTCATCTTAAAAAGTTCTTTGCGGATGTATTATTTTTGAAGTTATACTTCTTTACCGGCGTTTATAAAAATATTCAACCAGTAATGAAACATAGACTTTTACAGCCCATTATTACTGTTTTTTTCACACAGACACTATTAAGTAGTTAAACATTAACAACACACTTACATTTTATACAGGGTTTATTTTTTTTTTTATTTTGCACACAAAATGAATTTATTAAATTACAGAAGTCACCCATTTTTATTAATAATCGGATTAATTCATTTTCTACACTATAACAGATAAAAAAGAACGTTATACACCAAGAAATAGATGGTATAATTTTAGAATCCGGTAAAACAGGATTTTTTGAAATTCCACTGAGAAGTTAGGGTAAAATGGGGTAAAAGAAAAAGAAATGGTGTTGAGGTTTTGTTAAGAAAAACATTCTAAAAACTCAACTTTTTAAGTTAAAAATGATTTTCCAAAATCATATATTTTTATTTTTGTTTTTACACTTTTAAACTTGAAATTTATACAGCCATAAGATATTGGATAATTACATTTTTGTGAAAAATTTCAAAATTTTTTGTAGTCTGTGACCGGAGGTAACAGTAAAACAGAGTTTCTTGTACGCGGCGCTTAATTACTATCTATACAAGCCTCATAAAATTATAATTCAACATTATTGAGCATCAAATCCCTTCAAATCAAATCAAATTACCTTTAATTTGATATATCAAACATAGCTCTTACTGACTTAGGTCCTCAGACCTTAAAAAGTCCGTTGTGATCCCCTTAAGGGGCATAGAGCCCCCACTACTCATACGCGCCATCGTGTACGGTTTCTGGAAATATAACGTTGTTCTCTCCAACTCTTCCCCAGCTGTGCAGATTCACTTTCGACTGTCCTGCGCCATGTGCTTCTCGGCCGACCCGACCCTCTACCTGCCTGTGTGAGTGGGTTCCATTGCATCGCTTGGCCAGCAATGCAATCGTTGCCTTTTCGAAGCGTATGACCAATCGATTGCGGCTTGCTTGTGACAGTTGTTAAGATTTTCCAAGTGCTGCACCCATACAGAAGCACGGATTCTCAGCTTGGTTTTTAAGCTTATAGAGTTGTTTCTCCATATTTTGGACAGCATTCCGAAAGCAGCCTTTGCTTTTTTGATACGGCTGTCGACATCTTGTTCGGTTCCGCCTTTGGTTAGAGACAAAACTCCCAAGATATTGAAAGTCTTCTACTTTCTCTACCGGTTGTCCAGAAATATTGACTTGAACGGATGAGTTACTTCCGAAGCTGTTCATTTTTGTTTTTGCCGTGTTAATTTTCAGCCCCACGATTTCTGCTTCTCCCTCCACCCTTGTTGTCATTTGATGGAGATCCATGATCCTATGAGAGAGTAAGCATACGTCGGTCGTCCGCGTAGTCCAGATGTTTTAGTTGAGATGTCAGACTCCATTGAATTCCATTATTTCCGTTTAACAGGGCTGCACGCAGCACATCACTTATCACTAACAGGAAAAGTATTGGCGACAGTATGCAACCCTGTCTGACTCCACAATGAACTTCGAATTCATCCGACAACATAGCTCTACAAAAGCTCTAAAAGCGTCACAAACTTGAAAAGAGTTTCATCGAAATTCAACAAAATTGTCTGCTTTGGTTGTCGGAACACGGCCAGGCACCAGTTGACAAAATATTTGTTTTCTTTAACAAAGCTATACAAAGTTTAGTAATTAAACTTAAAATAGAAAATCGTTCAATTCGGTCGAGTATTCTTCCGTTTTATTCGACTTTATAATTTCATTTTTCATGTCCATGTTTACAGCCACAATATAATTTTCGTCTAAAAGATATTTAATGGATTTCAAAATTATTCAAAACCATCATCGTTATTTACAAAATTGATATAATCTCCGAAATGTTTTATCACTGAGTGGTGTACATTAGGTAAGTTTTTTTTATTTTTTTGTAAAATATGCATTTCGTGTAGGTAAAGAGATAGACAAAAATTGGATTTATTATTATTTTCCACATGTAATTTTACCTCAATGTCTAAATTAGACTTAAATTAGTATCTAAAGGAAGTTCAATTGAACATGCAAATACAAAAAAAAAAAAAAAAACTTTTCTGTAATTCACGCCTTAAGTGTATGTTTTTTTTTTAACAAAGTTGTTAAACCAAAAATAAAAAAGAAAAAAAAATATATATCTATGTGGCAGGTAGGTTACCAACCTAATAGAACTTCTGTGAAAATGGATTGAAATGAAAAACAATATCGCGTGCCATCATGCAATTTTTGTACACAAACACACACATAAGTTGCATATCTAACGATAAAATAAATTCACCTTTGTTCTCGCCTTTGAAATGCATTTTAAATAAGTATCTATGTTTAAAGTTATAACCTATAGAAGAATGGTATTAATGTAACAGTTATTCGATAGAGTTTTCTACGAAATAGCTTAAACGGCTACCGAAACCACCAATAGAGTCGTAAAAGTGTATAGGTGCTTTGCAGAAACACCGCTTTTATATAGTTTTGATTTGATTTCTTAATTTTTTTTTCCTGATAGAAAACCAGATCTAATAAATCAAAACATTTTTGTTAATTAACACAAATATTCATATACACAAATAGAATTAACAAAAAATAACAAACATTATGGTGGCACCGGCATATTTAAATTACTTCAATCCAACATCAACATGTGTGTGTGTCAGAGTACGGTTCTTGAATTTGAACCCTCGCATATACATATATGAGAAATGTTGTTCGTTCAGTGGTTTTTATTTTTGGGGTCATTATATTTGGTATATAGTTGGGATAGGGAATATAGAATCAAATCAGAAATCTGAATCTCTTTTGAAATGAGTTTTCAAGAAGGAAATTGAAAAACAAAAAAAAAAAAACAACAACTTTAACATAACAAGAGACAACATTTTTGGAATATCTTAAGCGGACATGGTATACTACACAACATTATTTTACTTCCTGTTAGATTTTTGTAGAGGATTCGTATTACTCTCGCACTTTGGCTCATGTATAGTTGAATTAAAGTCTTTTAAGAAACGAACAAAAAAATATATCCTAATGATTGCTGCAATAGAATTTGAGAAAGATTGCCAACTTAAGTTTATAAGAAAATATAATTTTTGCTAGTTTAGAAGAAATAGTAACGGAGATATGCAAATTACAGATATTTGCGACAAAGATACACACGTCGTAGATATGAAAAATAGAAGTTATAAAAAACCGAATTGATAAGAATAATTACCTTTTGGTTATATTCGAAATAAAATCGTACAATAAGGGTATTTCAAAACAAACACATATTTCTAATGGCACCTCCTTTTAAACGTTTTAAAATACTCGCTTAATTAGCTTCAAAACAAATATTTTTGGAAATTTATCAATCCAGGCAACAAAATGTTTTTCTGAAAAAATATTTAATTTTTTCTGACAGACTTCAATAGCCTGTTAAGTCCCATATAATTATTACTTACTGAAGTCTGAAGATGGTGCTTATAATCCAGGGTGGGTCTCAGTCTCAACCAACAAACCTGTCCAGTCCAGTCATCCCGGTTCTACTCATACCAAATTGGTTGAGGATGGCCTCCACTTGATCGCATTCAATCATTCTGGTCCCTAGCCTTTATATATCCTTGTTCAAACCGATATGCTTTAATATTGGTTGCTATAAAAATGCTAGGAGTGGCATTTTTGCGATGATCCGTATTCCAACTGAATCTCTGCACCTGATGCTTGAGCAAAAGTTCTACAATTTTCTTGTGGGGTAACATGATGCTCGCCCGCCGCATCCCGACCGTCGAGATTTCTTACAATGTCCAATCTGTGTCGGGGCGTGAGCTATTTGCATCCGTATTTTTGCTACTACAAGAAATTGCTCTTACCTTAAGTTGGATTCTAGAAACTTAATGTTGTCCAAGAACTAAAAGAATGTCTCTATAGTGCAGCAAATGTAGAGCTTGATAAACATATTTCGCCCCGCCCACCTTGCCGCCAAGTGAAAGTAGACTAGCATGAGACTTACCCCGGAAGATTTGTTATGCAGTCATTGCTTATCGACTATCAAACCGAAGATGCTGTTTTCTCCCATTTTGTGTTAAGTTCACCAAGGAGAATCCAGACATCGAGCGTTCGAACTTCTGTTAACGATCATGCCCAAACGACTTTTTCGTTTGTTCAGCTTCGTTTGAAGCAAATTGGGTAAATTCGTTTGGGTTACACCTCACGCATGCGAAGCGTGAGTACAGTACAATACGGACTGTATAATTAATGATTGGCGTAGAATATGCATACAAAGAAATTTTGAGAAAGTTTGCGTCAAACGATTTTTCGTTTGTTAGATAGAAATTTTTTAACTTCAACTTCGTTTGCAGCAAACTATTAAACACATGCATATAGAGTCAATTATTAAGAAAATTTGCTTCCTGCAGTCATTTGCTGTAAATGAATTGTATATTTACACCAAAAAACTAAGTTCTTTGTCAGAAAAACTTTCTGCAGAGGTTCTTCACAAACTATTCATTCGTTTGCTGCAAACAAAAGAATTTTCTAGTAAACGAAAAGGTGTTTATACGTGGGAAGAATTTTTGTTTTCCGCATTCAACTCATAAAAATGTACTCCAAATGATTGGGTTGTTTTACAATTTGGATCAAATGTACTACAGTTGCTAGAAATGAAAAACTTTTGCGGGGGTTGTATTGACTTTTCAGCAAATGATTTTGTGTTAATTCAAAGGATATTTACTAGGCGTAGATGAAAATAAAAATATTATGTCTCTGAGTGCAGATATGAAGTTTGTGGGTCTTAAATTTTTTTCAGGGATCGAAATCTAATAATCCATTAGTTTCCGAGGTTTGTTGTTGTTCATAAGTCCAAATGTTTATAATCATTAAAGTTCCAGAATTCTTGTGTGTTCGAAGCCCCTTAAAGTTTTGAAGGGTAAAATATGTGTACAACTAAGCTGAGGAGCTAAAACAATATTACTTGGACCCCGACAGATTTTGATAGACCAAAAACATTGTAAATATAAATATCATAAAAATTCCCACTTCTGAAACGCTGTAATAATGTATATTATTGACCTAAGTTGGCAACTCTATATATACTGAGGGGCTCTTGATATAGTTTAACTTGACTTTCTTCTTCGTATATGCATTTATTATATATTTTCTATATATGCAGTCTGCACATTGCACATGCATATCAAAAGCTAAACATAAGGAAATTAGAACCATGCGAAGGGCTCCAAACAAGGACTGACAGATTTATGGCGGGGTCTTTTTAAAAGATTTTTGCACCCTCTCTGATTGTATACCGAGTAGTAGTAGAACACTATACACTCCAGCGAATAGACCAAGTAAAAAGAAAAAACAAAAAAGGCCATGCCCCCAAACTATTTGTATATTATTCTGGAGCAAAAGAGGCAACCCTTCTTCGTTTAAAAAGGCGGGGGTGGGTTCAAATAAACATTGCTTGATGATTTTATTTAGTTTTTTCTCAATTTTATTTTTTTATTTTGTTAATTTTTTTTTAACACCGTTGTATGGTATTTGTGTTTAGAGTTTTGTTGCTAATACTCAAGCGAAATGTGCATAAAATGGTAGTTTGGCTATACGGCATGCAGTATGGTGTTGATGATGATGATGATGTAGATGGGAGAGTATAAAGTATTGCGGGGGATTTTTATTTTGTAGTTTATTCTATTGTTAACAAACTGCAGGGAATTAGCCAGCAGGCGGCGCGGCGCAGTTATACCTACCTACTATACGGTGCGGCAATGATGGTGGTGCAGTTGTCAGTGGCAGAAACGGTGGCAATGGCATAAGCAGATGCGGTGATAAGTCACAGATATTACAATGCATGTGAGGTTTTGAACTTTATATAGTTCTTTTCTCTTTTTTTTTTTTTTTAATTTAGAACAAAACAAAAAAATCCACACATACCTATCTCCTCTACCTATTCCATACACACATATCTCTACCTCTGCCATTGATAAAAAAAAAAAATATTTATTTATTTATATTTTAAAAGAATTTTATACTTCTGTTGTGCTTCGTTATGTGCGATGTGAATAAATCGAAGGGGATGGAGGCATGAGGACATATCCATATGAACATATGGGATTGGAATTTGTTCCTTATATTTTTTTATTTGCTCTGTGTGTGTGTTGGCCTGTATTTATGTTGAATTTTATACCTCGGAATTATAATGTGGAACCTTCTGTGGTGGCTGGTGATGATGATAAACAATAGCAACAGAAAGAATGAAATATATAAAAAAAAAAAACAAAAACAAAAACAAAACAACGTGCAAGAAACTTTCTATTTGAATTTCGTTAATATTTTTGTATTTGCAAATGGATTTTTTTTTTTGCTTTTTGCTTTTTTGGGATTGTTTTGTTTGTTTTCAGGCATCAGGATTCTATGATATAAAGTTTTTGATTGTATTTCGGATCAAAAATTAAAGAGGTTGCTATAGTTTGTATTTGAGATATTCTTACTATGTATACTAGGTAAATTGAAGGATTTATATGAATATAGTTGGGACTCCGAGAATTGAGGTTTTTTACAGAGATTATTACAATCGATACACTTTTTAGTGGGAGATATAAGCTCTATAGTTGGAAGAAGTTCTTAAAATTGGTTTGGACATTTAGAAATTCTGTATAATAGGTATGGAAATGGGTGAGAGGGCCTAATCTGAAAAATAATTTGATATCTATACAAAAATGTCGATATTATTTTTTTTCATAAAATAATCTGTCTCTTTTTATCTTGAGCTACAGCCTAAACTACTGAAACGATTTCCTTCAAAGTTGGTAGTTATGAGTTTTTAGTGATTCCTTAGAGGGGAAATCAAATTTTTGTAAGGACCAAGAAAGCGGCAAGAAAAGCGTAAAATACAGCACAAAAAAAAAAAAGAAATTGACAGAAAAAAGCGTGAAAAGTGGTGGAAAAAGTGGAAAAGTCGCGAGAAAATAATGTGTAATGCTGGGGCCTAACGCTTTAAAAACCGCAGAATACCATGAAAAAATTAGCGGAATACTGGTAGAAGATCGTCGAATACCTCGGAAAATAGCAAGATAGATAACTAAAAAGGCGTTTAATACCACGGAAGAAAGTGTTAAATATCGGGGAGTAAAGCGAAGAAAGTTACAGATAAAAGCGTGGAATGTCGCGGAATAAAACCTGAAAAGTCGTGAAAAAATTAAGCACGGCAAAAAGCGCGGAATCGCGTGCACAAAAGCGTAGAATACTGGTGAAGTGATGAAAGAACTTTTAAACAGCACATAAATGATTGCGAAATACCGCATGAGAAGTTATGAAAAAAGCGCTTACTACCGTGGGAAGAAGCGTAAAATACTGCGGAAAAAACCAACCAAGTCATAGAAAAGCATGTGGTCACGGGGAGTGTGTGAAAAGTCGAATAAGGAATACTGATTAAAGATCCCGGGAGACTGCTGAGAATAGCAACGAAAGTGTAAAATACTGAGAAAAAGCGTGAAACTTCACGGAATAAAATTCGAACTAGCACGGTAAAAAGAGCTGAATACTGGTGAAACATCATATAAGCACCACGTTTTTTTTACGGTCGACATTTTTCTTTCTCAGGTATTCACACTTCGATAAAAGAGCCCATAATAAGACCATGAATGTAATTACAAAATAAAAATCAATGTACTTCCTTAACAAAATCAAATGGTATACTTAGTATGGAGCCCAAAAAAAGATTTTTAAGGAATTTAAGTACTGAATTTTATGTTTTTTTTATAAAATTATTTAATTTAAAAAAAAAATTATGAGAATCTTTAATGGGCACAGCAACTTTGACCCTAAGAGCAAGTGCTTTCGACTCAGTCTTAAATTTTATATTTTAAACAAAGTTTCAGTACGTAAACACTATTAGCTTACTTAGTTTGATGACTTATCTTAACAATCCTCTCAGCATTCCGGTAGGTACAGCTAAGTAATTTTTGTTTCTTTGTTTTGCGTTCTAAAGAAGAAAACAAGGAATCCCCATTACATTTCCATACCTCGCAGCCGCTAACCCCCATCCCCCCCAAAGTGTGTAAATTGAATTCTTGATCCATTTTAAAGAGCTTTACGATATGCACAAGTGTCAGTCAAACAGTCTCTCTCTCTCTTATGTCCCAAAGTCTATTATAATAAAAAGTCAAAAGAAGAACAAACCAACAACAGTAAACAATAAAAAAAGAAAAAAAAACTAGGTGTATAATTCCAGAGTAGGTATTGTGTATATAAAAAGTGCAAAAGTACAAAACCTGCACACATATTTATGCAAAATTCCAGAGATTGCCTTACTTCACTTCACTCTCAATCTCCGATATTTGGTATGGAAATTTATTCATAGAACTACCAGAGGAAAGCAGGAGAAATACCGCCACCGCGCGCCACCTCTGCAATGCCATTGTCGTTGTCGTTGACGACGACGAAAACCAAGTAGACACAAACGACGACGACGACGACGAACAATCGCACTTGATGTTTTATATTGTGGTTGTTTGTGATGCCCTTGTTGGATACGAATTGTATATTATAGTTTTACTAGTGCTGCTGCTATGCACTTTCGTACAACTATCCGTACACGAGTAGGTACACCCGTTGTTATTTTTTTTCCAAGTGCATTATAGTGTTTCGAAACAGCACTTACAACATACAAACAGAGTGTTTTACCTGGTGCATCTATCAAGGATGCATCCAATAAAATTCAAAATTGAAAATAAAAAAAAAGACAGCATAGGTACATGTATCTTGTATACGAGTACGTATGGAAATGCATCAGGAACACTACGATATACACCCCCAAGCGATAAATTTATGTTGAAAATAAGGTAAACCTTGAAGGTTGATGGGTTAATTGTATGATGTGTTGACTGGAAGAATCAATTAAAATGCAGATTTGTTGTTGCTGGCTTTGGTTTTTTATTTTTTTTTTTTTTTTTGTATTTTTAATATCAAGCTTAAAGGAATGTTAGTTGTGAAGTTAATTTTTGTTTAGTTAATCAATTAGCACCTGATGTGTATGTGTTTTTTTTTTTGTTGATTTAACATAAATTTTTATATCATCATCTGTGGATTAAATTGTCTTGGTTCGAGGACAGACACTAACAAATGTGTTTGACGTATTTGAAGACAGTTTAAGGTCGAAATTTTAGAATTACTAGAAATACATAGACAAAAAATTTGTTGATTTTTTAGAGTTATTGAAATCGAGCAGAATATACAAATTCGATGTGGCATAGGCAACAGCAGAATGCAGATTAATAAGTTAACTATGTGATCAAAACTGTTCCAAAAAGGAATGTTTTGATTTTGATTTCTTTACATCATCATATCGCTACATCATCAATATTGCAAAGCAACGATACTTTGAATAATACCTTGATCCTACACTACAGTGAGGCCAAATTCTTTGGCAGAATCTTCGTAAGTTGAGTGTTGGCAAACACGCAGCTGCTGTAGTGGACCTCAACGCACAATTCGTGTCAATTGCTACACAGTCCCTTCAGAATCACGATCGTTCGACTCTTAATTTTCAATCAGTTAAAGCTGATATAGAACACTTTCAGTTTATGCATTTGTCAGAAGTAGACGGATTTGAAGCTTTGCTATCGGTTAAATCTCATGCTATAGGTTTTGTATGAAAAAATCCTAAATTTATATTCTACTTCTATTCCTGCTAAAATAAGGTGGCAATCCAGGATGGATTACGGCCTCAACCAACATGCCTATCTCCAGCCAGCTCTGTCCTTAGCTAGCCGCCTCCAGTTACGCACGCCAAGTTGGTTAAGGTCGTTCTCCACTTGTGTGCGCCACCGGTTATGCTGCTTCCCTCTGCTGCGTAGAGGGTTGGATTCGAAGACTCGTCGGGCTCGCTCCACATGTCCCAGCCATCTCAGCCGCTGTATTTTCAGCTTCTTGACCAGGTCAATGTCGCTGTACAGCCCGTAAAGCTAGTCGTTGAATATTCTTCTCCATACTCCTTGAAAATATCCCCTCTCTTTTAAAACTGCTTAAATAATTTCAATACCGAAATCTCAATCCCATACTTAACCAGAATACAGACTTATTGCAATTCTGCCCTTCTTATCGAAGGCTTTTGAAAATTCCATTTTAAAAGAAATGCAGGTTTACCTTAACAGCAATGCACTTTAAAGCCCTGCGCAATCCGATTTTCGCATGCAAAGGAGCTGCAAAACTGCCATCTTACTCTTTGACTGACGACATACGCAAGAACTTGGATAATATCTGCTCTAAATTCTTAATTTTATTGGACTTCTCAAAAGCCTTCAATGTACGGTGAACTACTCTCTCCTGTGTAAGAAGCTTCTGAATAATTTTCGTTTTTCTCCCCTGGCAGTCAAACTTTTATATTTTCATATGAATGGTCGTGTGCAATGTGTGGCTGCAGGAAATAATATCTCGTCATTCCTCGAAGTTCTTGTTGGAGTACCTACCACAGGGATCCATTCTCCGACCGTTACTATTTTCACTATATTTTAACGAGATACCACAAATTACATAACTGTCCACTTGTTTGCGAACGACGACGTTCAACTTTCTATAAATTTCAAATTAAACTCTGTTCTCAATGCTATCCAAAGTATGAACGATTATTTAGAAATCATTCAACAAAATTTATCATTAAATCTAGCGAAGTCAAAAACCATTTATATATGCTGGAGAAAATTAGATACTTCTTCTTTTCCACCGATGAAACTTGGTGGAAGAAACTGATGAATAAGGGACGTGGAATCATGATCGAAAAAGTAGCAAATATCGATGCAGTAAAATTGTGTTTAGTGTCCTGGTTTGACAACAAAATAGTGACTTAATTGTCATTTTTTTCTTGGAATGAACGCAGAGTAGTACCTAAATCAGAGCCATAATACATCAGCAATTTAAAAAAAAGGTACCGGAAACACTATAAACATTTTAAAAGTTCTGAAATACATCAAGATTGTTCGTTGTTATATGTTTAATTTGCTTGCGTTGGTAATTTCTTAAAAATAAAAAAAATACTTCAAATTTATTTCTTTAATGAATTGTTCTGTTTTGTTTATTAGGACTTATTCATTATTCAAATTTTGTTGCTTTTCCATTTATTTTATTATTTAATCTCGAATCAAAAATGTTTTTGTCTTCAAATCCTTGTTGTATAGTTGTTGCTAAAATATGTCTTAGTATATCCCGAAGAAGCTATTTTAAATGTTTTTTTTTTTCATTTTTTTACTCTTTAAACAGTGATTCTACTGCATTAATTATTGTGGGGTTAAGGCAAAGTATACTTTAATTTAATTTAATTTAATGCACAAAATCTTAAGTTCCGGCAAAATAAATCTTGTTCATAAAAAAGAATGTATAGATTCTTAGAATAAATGAAATATTCTTTCAAATTCGGACTAGAAGTTTATGAATTTATTCATAAACCTTTGTATTCGTTCTTAAAAAAAAATTCATAAAAATATTTTCCATAGGAATTTTTTTATGAAAACTGATTCTTAAACTTTATGAATTGTTCTTAAAATTTTTTTTTTTTTTAAGAATTCGTGCTTAAAATTAATGAATTTTTCTTAAAAATTAATGAATTTCGGTTTATGAACGAGATTCATAGTTTTTAAGAATAATAATTTTTTCATTGTAAAGAACCTTTTTTTATTGCAAAATAAAATGTTTCCAGTATCAGTCATATTTGTTTTAATTAAGTGAACGATCAAAAACAAAAATATTCAAAAAGAATATCCTTCCTTTTCCAGGAGTCCCATACAACATTGTGATTCATACAGACTACTAAAAACCGAAAAAATGCGGTCAACTTCTGTTCTGGCCCTAACACAATAAAACGACCAAACAAACGATCTTGTAAATTTCATCGAGGTAACAAAAAAAACATGTAGTGAACTTTAATGATGACACACAACAAAAGTAATTTTATTTTTTTATTGTTTCCAACATTGAACTAAGGAACAAAAAAAAAAAAAAAAAATAAATAAAAAATTAGTCAAAAACAAGTTAACATGAATTGTTCAACAAATAAGGATTAGTTCAGATACATATAACAGAGTATAAACAATGCAAAATTCTGTGATCCCCATTAAAGTTGTGCGCATTCACAAAGCCTTGAGTTTTATTTTGCTCTGCTGCTCACCCGATCTATAAGCACAGAGAGGAGTTTAATGTTTTTTTTTTTTTTTAAAGTGCTCGTTCGTCGTCAGGTTTAATGGCTTAATTAACAAAAGATTTGCTGATGCAGTGTGTATTGTATACAAAAAAGGCGCAAGGTAAAACAGAGGTAACAAAGTCAATGTAGCGATCTTGTAAAAGGATTGTGAGAAATTGTATTTGATTTTTTTTTTTTTGTTATCAACAACCTTACAGTAAAGCAATTAAAATGATTTAATTTTGTCGCTTCCAGACACTTTTACAAAGAAAAAACAAAACACTACATGAGATTTGTAACCTTTTTTTTTTTTTTGTTTTGTATAATTTTTGGGTTTTAGGTTTAGTTTTATACGACGATGACTGTCATCGCGGTTAGTCGGTAGAATTTTCTTTGAACTGAGCGACAGTTGAGCTTGTTGTTTATACTCGTTTATCTCATTTAATTAATTAAGAGACTGTTGCCTGATGATTAAGTTGAGATAAAAAAAAAGACATCAGAGAAAAGAAAACGACATTGTGTACATAAATGAACACTGGTAGCTAAAAGGCTTGATTGACAAACTTAAGATGCATATCAGAAATATCGCAGGCAAACACGTAAAAAAAAAATAAATCAAACAGAATTAAAAAAAAATTACAAAAATAAGTTAAAACATCAGTAGCTGCAAATTGCTGGTTAGTCAGTTAAACGTACTTAAACAGTGAAATGTTTTTGTATTTTTTTTTTGTAAATAAGTTTGACATTTAAAAAGTAGAGATATCTAAGTGACTCAATGGCATGATTATAATCAGACAGGGGCTAGGCGGTCGGGGTTTTTTTTTTTTTTGAGAAGACCTAGTTGGTCATTTTGTTTCAGGGTCAAAACCTTTCCAAGCTTGTTTGAGTTTTTTTTTTTTTTCTTTTTAACAGAAAAATAATAAAAATAGGAACACCGATGTCTCTTTATATGTCAAAGATGTACAAATTATGTTACTTTGTTGGACAGTGGTTATTTTTTTCTTTTCTTTATTTTGTTTGTTGTTCTTTTTTTTCCTTCTGAATTTAAATTTAGAAACCTAGATCTAGAGGTTAAAGATTTTATTTCTTTATTTTTTTATTTTTTAAGGCGATGTTTTTGTGTTTTTTTCAATTTAATCTTATACTAATGAGGAATTTGTTAGTCAAATTAACTCTTTTTTTCTATATGTCACTATATCACTGCATAGGATGAAGCGATATGTCTTCAGTCTGTCAGTTTGTGTCTTTGATTTTCAGTTTTAAAGCCTGAGAAAAACAATGGAATAGGTTATTGAGGTAATCTAAGATATATTGGTTTTAGTATTGAAAAACATGATGTAGAATTTTTAATTTTAAATATTTCTATAAGTAGGTATAGGTAGGAAGAAAACGAACCACAATTCAATTTGTGGCTGGATACCTAATCACGTTTTAAAATTAAAATAAATTAAATTATATAAAATTGGAAGCTTTGAGCTTCACATGCTGCAGCCTACCAACAGCTTAAACTAATGAAACATAGTTATAGTTTTAAAGTGATTCCTCACTTTTGTACTTACCTATAGGAACCTACTTACCATAAAACCTGACCTGCCATACCGTTACTATTATATGAAAAACTTTTTTTTTGTAAACACTTTCAGCCTTATATATAAAAGCATTACATAATAGTGAGTGCATAACGCTATGCACTCCATAAAATGCCTCTAAACGCAACCTTATTCATTAAACTTATGCAACCTTGAATAGAGACATTATTTGGGTGAATTTAGGTTCTGTTTTTTTTTTGTCAACATTTTTGAGATAGATTTCAATCCCCCATTAAAAATATATAGAGGCACATCAGACATTTTACTAAACAAACATTCGCAGCCATACCTTCTCTAAATGTCATAAATAGCCACAAGAAAAAAAAACATGATGGCTGACACTTGAGCTACAAATTATATCTTTACAACAATAAAATCAAAGCACAGCTGCGCAAAATTTGTTTCCATTGTAAAGATGGCGGCAATATAATGCCCATGCCATACCATATCCATACGTCAAACAAACAACTGAGTTCATCAAAATCTTGAACGAAAGGACAGGGATGTCAATCATTATTGTTGAAAGTCTGATCCGCCCATTTAAATACAGTAGAAAAAAAAATGAGAACTGAACTGAACATGGCGGACATTAATTGCGTGTTTTTTCTTTCTTTTATGTTTTTATCTAATATTGGGTTGGAGTCTTATTGTAAAAAAAAAAGTTAAGGCAGGTAATTAGGAAATTAAAAGAAATTTAAAATCAGTAGTGGAGTACCAATACATTAGGTTCTACATTATATAAGTACATACATATCAATTTTGGCATTTAGGTACAAGAAAAGGTGAAGAAGATACAATTTTCGCACCTGTCGACTATATAGGCACATGTATTGATAATAAAGAATACACCTTGGGCCGCCATAGGTATTGATATACGTTTTTTTATTTGCTCTAGGTACCTATAGCATATAGGGCAAAGTAAATTTAAGGGTTTAATCAAAACCAACATGACGATGATGGAGAAGACTAAAAAAGTAGTTTTCGCGTCATGCCGTTCGTGCGTCCATCTGTATCTACACATTTTCACTGCCCAAACGTTTGAACAGATTATCTTTATTTAATTTCTATTAATTTAATTTCTATGTAATTTCAAAAGTTTTTTTTTTTTTGTTTTTGTATATATCACCTGCCATACAACATTTTTGAGTTATTCGAGTTTTCTCAAAAACGGCTCTTACGATTTTGATTAAACTTTTTGATGATTTCTTCTATAAAGATAAATTTTTAGGAGTTTTTTTTAAAAATCTATCGGCTGTTAAAAAAAAAACATTTTTTTATTAACAAAAATTTCAATACCTACACACGATATGGGTACCATATATCAAGTTATGCATTCGTACAGAAAAAAAGTTGAGATAACAATCAAACATGACATTACGATGATAGAGAATGAGAAAAAAGTGGGTCCGACAATTCTGTCTGTCTGTCTGTCTGTATGTATCAGAGACCACAGCCTTAACGGATGGGTCGATTTACTTCAAACTTGGTATGTGGCGTTTTTGAGAGACTATCGCCAGACCTATTTTTAATTTTTTTTTTTTGGACCAAAAATAACGGTACCTGTCATATACCGGTTTTAGAAAAACTCATTTTTCTCAAAAACGGTTCCTTCGATTTTGAAAAAAAAAATCACTGTCATTTTTTTGGATAAGGTCTATCTTAAAATGAAATTCATTTTGTTCAAAAACCGTTATTAACGGTACCTACCTGCCATAGAACCGTTTCTTTAAATTCTGATTTTCTCCTTCATTACTCAATAAATTTCAGCCATTTTTTTATATGAATGCTTTTAAGTTGCCGTGATAATATTTAGTAAAAAAAATTCAAAAATTATTATTTTGGGTTTTAAAAAAAAAGTTTGAAATTTTTTTTTTGACAAATCATTTTTTCGAAAACTATTCAATATTGTTTTTCAAAACTTAGTTTTTAGATATTGATAAATTACGTGTTGTTATATAAAAGTCCTTGCAAGATTTTATATAGAAAAAATAGTGTTTTTAGAAAACCGCTCTAACGATTTTCAAAATTTTCTTTCTAAGAATGTATCATTATAAAAGAAATCGAATTGTATACTTCGTTTTGAGGTTAAATTCAGTTAAGAAGCTGTTTTAGTCATTTGAAAATCAAATTTTATGCTTTTTTTATTTTTTTTTTTCTAAAACTGCATTTACAAAATTTTAATTAAACAGGCTTAGCTTATATAGTAACTTAATCTGTAAGAGCAAGTACGAGCGACCCAGTCGTGCATTTTATTTTCATACAGAAGCTCTTGAGAATCTCATATTTTTGTAAAATATATTCTTTGCAAAAAAAACTTCAAAAAAGTTTTTTGGGCTTAACTAAATTAATTTGTTTTTTGAAGAATCAATTTTTCGTAAACGAGTTTTTCAGTTTTAATTATTTTTTTTTATTTTTAGTGTAAATAATGGTTTAGAAATGTCATAAGTACCTAATACATTTTTATTATTAGACATGAATATTTTATGTATTCAAAAATACTGGTTTCTACCGATTTTCAAATATTTTCAAAAATTCATTTTCGTAGAAGAAAATAAATGACATACGTAATTATTTTAAAAAGCTGTGTTCTTAGTTATTTTAAAATTGTTTTTTTGTTCATGTTTTCGAAAGCTAATTTTTTTTCGAAAGAAACGTTTTACACGATCGCATGATTAGTTTAGCATGTATGAAGTACAAAAGTGCACTTCATACATGCAAGGCCATCAAACATGCGCCGTATAATACCTATCAAAGCAAAATATTTTCAAAAGCTTAAACATCTAAGCTACTTTAACTATAAAAGCAAGTAAACGTTAAAAACAGTCGTTTTATTTATAAGCTACCTATAATAGAAAACTAAATTCGGTCTATATCTTGAGCTAGAAAATATAGAAAATATTTAAAACTGATCATTTTATTCAAAATGCAACAACATCCGTGCATTGGAGACCTTATCAAATCGTCTAATTGGAAGGAAAGGGGTTTAATCCTTACACTCAAATTTCACATTAACCGTATATTTCAATAGGTAGGTAATGCTGATAAGGTCCTCTAGTCCCACCCTAACTTGATTTTTAACAATAAATCAAATCTAAATTAGGTATTTTAATACTTTTCAATTCTTTCTGTATTTCATTTATCATCAAATTTAATAATAAATCAAATTTCGGAAATATTCGGTGCTTTATTCGAAAAACGATTGAAAAACACTTCCCAAGGTTTCTCATGTGCCTACACAAACAAACTCGCGTCACCTTCAAAAGCTATATTGGAATACCATGTCGGTTAATTTTTGTTCATTCCTAGCAACATAAAACTAAAGTATATGTTTTTATAAATTTAAACGTTTAACATACAGAATTTTCCATCCCCAAAAAAAAAAACCCTTATCATTTAAAACTATGCGAATCGAACATGTGCTGGCGTCAGTCAAAGTTAACATCCCCAGCACCATTTCTTTTTCTATAGGGAATTGTTTTAGGTAGTGATAGTATTAAGTTGAAGCTATAGCAAAAAAAAAAACAACCATAACAAGTATCAAACAAACAGCTTTCTTGTTGCTAAAACGCATATACAGTATGGATATGTGTAGGCAAGTACATTCGTACAGCTAGTAGAAAAATAATCCAAACCTTTACTCCATCTGTATATACAAACGTAAACGTTTATAGATCTACTTTCTACTAACTTCTGTTCTATCTATAAGGGCAATCACCGTAGAGTGTACTTAGTCATCATCGGTATAAGAGCGTGTTTGTGTTTCTTTCCCGATTTGGATTTTATTCCAACATTTTTACTTCTTCCATACACATTTCATGCATTTATTTTTCATTCTTCAGTTTGTTTTGGCTTAGAAAATTCAACTCCTGATGTAAGATTTCTCATATCATTCAATCAATATTCTCTATACACATACAAATAAATACAATCAAATAACTATATGTATAAGCTATTTAGGATTTTCTTCAATTTCTGCAAGACGGGTAAAATGTATTTACAAAACATCAAGTTGTGTAATGTGGAACATGATTTCTAATATTTCTCAAGGGAAAACACAAAAATTCAAAATCCTATGCAGGTAATGTACACAAATACAAGCAATAACATAGAAAACAAAGTGCTGGACCAAATAGAGTGAAGGGCCCAATTGCGCAATCGCTTGTAAAAATACTGCACTAGATTGCAAAATACTGCTCTAGATTGAGTAAAGGGCTCATTTCTATTACCAATATGTTTCAATTTCAACCCTTTTCCAAACGCAGATAAGAGTAAAATCCAATTTCGACAATTGTTAGTAATCTACAGTCAAAATGAACATTGAAAACAATATTTTCCACAAAACTTCGTCAATTTCGGCCCTTTCCCTACAAAAAAAAAAGAGCCCAACAATGAAGTCGCCTGAAATCTCATCTATATTTGTAAGTCCTGCACTGTCATATCAATACTCACTTTCTATCCCTAGTTAAATCGAGGAAAGTTAGACAAACAAAAAGTGCGAGAAAAAGCAACTTACCATTGAAACTATTCTCAGTCCTTTAGGGGTTCAAATCAGAGAGGGCAAAAAATCTCCCATTATACAGCATACCTAGCAGCTCTTTCAAACTTGTTTTTCTCCCCCAGTTGTCTATACTTTTCTTGTGCTCTTATGCAATGAAACAATATCGCAGGGTAGCTCTAAAACAACTTTCACCCTTAACAATTCCAATATGGACTCTTTTCCAATCAATAATTCTCTAGTTAGGAATATCGTTCGTTCTATTTTATTCGGTTTTTAATCCCAGAGACCAAAGTAGGTAATATTAGGGGGATATGAAATGCGAATGTACCTACCACTTTCTCACTATAATCACGCACCAAATTGACACTAAATAACCTGAGTCAGTCATTAAATTTCATTCTCTGGTGTTGCCACAATTGAATATAAATTAACTATAAACGTTAATTTATTTTGCCACCCCTAATACCTTCTACCTTTAAGCGCCGCAACTGCCGCGCCCGCCGGCAAGCCGTGTGTCTTTTATGTCGTAGATGTTACCACCAACACCCATCACAAACCATCACCGAAAGTGGCGAGAAAATATCTCAAATTTAATTCAATTTTCTTCTGATGAATGCAATTTAATTACCGCATCACTTTATATCGCCATTATTGAAAGGAAGAAGGACCATATCAAGGCGAAGAAGGAGTCCTCTCTTCTTAAAATCACATTATCACCTGTGCAACAGTTTTTCATTCCACGATTTTTATTTTTTTTCGTTTTTTTTTTTTTTGTTTTTATTGAAACATTCGCGCCTTTGCAAATGCACCATCATCATCATCATCAGCATCATCAACCAGCAGAGAGCAACATCAGGAAAGCCCAACCATCATCAGAGAGCTAATAAAAACGTATTTAAGTGCTTGGCATACCTAATTATCACAATTATCGCGCATTTACAAATTGATATAAAATTGATTAAACGCGCGAATTGGCGGCAATGCAGCAGCGGCGGCCGGCCGGCGGTGGCGGCATGAATTCTGTGAGTTTGCGATATATAAGGAAAACACCTGTTAATTAGTAATCGAATTGCAACAATCTTTTGTGCAGTTTCCACTTCTTCGTTGTTTTTTTTTTCTCTCATTTTTTTTTTTCTATAGTATAGGCAACTTTGTGTGCTGCAGTATACTGCAGCATCAAAATAGAATATCATCAGACATCTCCTCTATAAAGCAGACATTAAAATAAAATGCATCAGTAAAAGACTCACGATATACAATTTTAAATGAATTCACTTTAATGTTAATTATGTGTATAAAATATAAACAAAAAAAAAAAAAAAAAAACTATATCAGTGATCAAATTGTTGGCACACAAGAAAAAGGAGGAAGGAAGAGAGGCCGCACAGGAAAAATTGAAAAATAAAGAAATTCAGTCCTTCTGTGATGTTGGACAGGTAGGAAGATATATTTATAGCTGCGAAGAGAGACAATGCTTCTGGAGATAGTTTTTTTTTTTTTTTTGTATATCCGTCAGATATATTCATGCTCCAACTTTGGAGCCAAAACACCACATCAGTTTCATGCAAGAGCACAAGCGATATTGCTGCTGCTTGCTGCCTATTCCAGCGTTGATGAGAGCTACTAACCACACTCCTCCAATCCCCATGAGTAGGTATAGGTACTTCTATATAGTAGGTACAAACGACCGATGATGACGACAACGACGAACGATACGACGAAAAAATGCAAAAAAAAAAAAGGAATTTCGAGTGACTTCTCGTGGAATGACGTTGCCCAGCTATGGGGCTTTAACTTTGGCCGGCGCGCGCGGCGCAACTACGCGTAAATTTAATTTTCACATCGTTTATTATCGTCATCAGATTTCATCATTAAATTGTAGGTAGGTAGGTACATATAGTATAGAGAAGCAAAAGTCAGTTGAAAACAACAAGCGCGTTTTATGTGCTCATACCTTTACGTCCGTATAGGGTAAAGAGTGTTGTATAGCGTATAGGTACCCTCTTGTCGATATATTTTTAGATGGGTACGTGTGTTGCTACATTTAAAAATGTCGACCTGTCAATGTTTATTTTTGGTATGAAAGTACCTACATAACATATATCTTTACCTACAGTATACAAATACAAATAAAAAAAAAATTTAAAACAAAATAATAAAATTGATTTTGTAATGCGGTTGATGGATTTTGGTCGTACAAAGCTGAATTATTGTTAAAAGAGGCGATGGAATTATAACTTGAGTCTTAGAAATTGAGAAAAAAGTATTAACTTAACCTACTATTGGTATTACCTAGTAGGTATCAAAATATCTTTAAATACCTTTCTGGCTTTGACTCGTGTAAGAATATCACACATTAAGACTGATTACCTCAAAAATGTTAATTTTAGAAGAACAAAATTCATGTACGCTTGGTTAAGAGGTTAAAACATCTTAAAAATCATGCATAGAGCAGTTGTGTTCTTACGAAATTAACATTGTTTTGGATTCATAAACATTTTTATGAAGGAGTGAAAATTTTCTCAAAGTTTGTGTTAAGATATGACAAAAAAAAATCTGGAAAGACATTTGTACATTACTCATACTCATACTCATTTCTGACACATTTGATACCAAACGCGAAAGTGTTTGCTATCAAATGAAAGGTGGAGTTGATCTGATCTCAGCTTCCGACAATCTTATATGTTTTTGAAAACTGCAGAAATGTTTTTGAAAGGATTAACCACAATTAACTCACCCAATTTTCAATATCAACATTAATTTTAAGACAAATAGTACCTATGTACCTAAAGAAAATACTTCAACAATTTACATTTTTCAGCTATTATATCCAATGTAAAAATGTAAAAATAGTAAAAAACAAAAATTTGTTTTGGAAGGAGCAAAAAACTGGTTCCAAGGAGTATTTTTTTTTTTTTGAAATTTCGCCGTTTCGCCGGCACAAAATCCCGACCCTAAGAAATCCGACCGTTTCAATACCTATTTTGCTGTTTGGTCACTCGATTTCATGAGAATCAACAAGAACGAAGTTTTCTACTACGTTTTGTTTTTAATGCTTTTTATTTTGGAGACAAGAGAGTGGGTTTGGCAAATCCAGTTTAAAGACAAAAATACTTTCTTAGTTTGAAAGACTTTTTCGATTGAAAGTTAGCACTCTCTTTATCTCGAATATGCAAAAAGCGAGGTATGTTTGGAGGGACATGCTACCCCCCTGCAACCCCCCTGCCAAGTTTTCTTGATTGAAATTTCTTTCCATTAACAAATCACATTAATAATATTTGTATTCGGTTAAAACTATTAGGTCCCTCGAAATCATGAGAATCATCAAGTGCCAAAAAAAATTGTGAAAAAAGTTAGTATCTCTTAACGGATATGTCTTAAGGGGCCAACCCATAGAATCTGTCGTGTGCGTTACGTCGACGTTTTCAACTGACAGCTCGATAAAATACACACGTACTTATGAGAAGCGACCCATAAGAACGGACGCGACGGAAAAAGAAGCCGAACTTTTAACTTCATCGACAACGGATTCGTTGACGAAACGGACGTGACGGATTCTATGGGTTGGCCCCTTTTATCTTATACCTACACTGAGTCCTAACAAGAACTGAAGAAGTGAAGATTAGTGGCAAACCACAACGTCAACTTTAATTTGACACCAAATACGTTTGTGTTCACTCTGGACCAACACTTCATAGTGAAATGAGCATTTCCTTACTGTTTTCAACAAGACCTTAAAACAAAAAATTGTAAAAAAAAGTGACTTAACTCAAAGTAAAGTGCCTTTTGGTGTGTTAGGCCGATTCAGCTAGCTATTTTGTCGGAAATATCTTAACATGGAAAAAATGTAGGTATTCCAAGTTTCTTGGGTGTCTAATATTAAACCTTGATGCAGTTCAACTTTTTGGGAATTTCTTGCTTTGATTCTAATGAAAAAATTGTGTGATTATAATATTTGACTATCAAAAGTGCAATTTTTTAAACTACTAAGGGAATATGGGTGATGGTGTTGAAAGGAGTTGCCAATGTCTATAAATAAGTCCTGATGGATTGAACCACTCGAAGCCTGAACCACTTGTATACGAGTAAGTGTTTTCAAGTTTCTCAAATAGAATAGCTATTATTTGAATTTCTCAAAAAGTTGAACAAAATGCGGCAAAATTCAATATTTATTATTGTCATTTCTACAGATTTTCAACAATTTTTTTCCAGACACCATAATACTTGTTTTTCTTGAATGTTTTTGGTTTATAACGAGCTTTCTTGGATGGATGCTGGAATCATTAAAATGTTAAAAACAAGATTCCGACATCAGTGAGGAAACATATTTATATCACTCGAAAAAAGTCTTCTAAATTCATTTTTCTGGGCTGTCCACTTGTCCAGTCACTGAAATTAATATAATTTTCTCGATTTGCCTGCCATTCACATACATTACGTGTTCTGATGAATAACAATGCACTAATGACCCCGAAACCTCGGGTTGCTTGCTTTCCATTTTCATTATTCTAAATCATAACAAATTTATTTTATTCGAACACACACCAGGCTCCACACAAAAACAAACAAAAACAAAAAAACATAAAAAAAGCCTTGATTCGCGATCGGCAAACGACCGACGAGGAACAGAGTTGATTCCCATGCGCGAAACAAATTTTTCAATTAAGCCATTAATTCCGAACCGCAGCCAGCAGCGATCAGCAAAGTCCAGAGAAGAGACCCAGTAAGAGAGAGAGCAATTCATTCCTCATGTCGCATTATTTTATTGCACACAACAACTCACATAAAACATGTATATGAGGCATTATCCCACCGCATAATGTCAAATGAGGAGGACTCCCGGTCGGTCGGTCGGTTCGGTTCGGTTGGCCTGAGACTTAAAAGTTTTGCTGAGTATTCTGATGCACATAGAGGGAACCTACCTGGTGATGATGCTGAATGCTGATGCAGAATGGAGCGCGAGCTTCTTATTTCAACGATTTATTTATTTATTTTAATTTTCTGTGAGATTGTTGTTTTTTTTTTTTTTCTTTAACTTTTGTACAATCGCATTTGGCTGGCCCATCTGAATGAGAATAAGATGAAGAAGAAGAATCTTCATCGTGTGTCTGTCTGACTGAAACTGATTTCGAATCCCACAGAGCCAGACACAAAAATTCTGAATCCCAAAGAACCCCAAAGAGACGTCAGCACCTCATTCAAAAGATCGACATTCTCCGGGCGGCCAGTTGATGTTGATGATGATGATGATCGTGATCATGTAGGGTATGGTATGGACGATCCATGATCGGATTCGATCGTAAAGTTGTCTTTGCAGGTTTTTTTCTTCAGATTTGAATTTTTCTCGTTTTCATTTTTTTTTTTTTTTTGTTAAATTTTAGACTTTTGAATCAGATCTTTTACCATCAAAGGAATATGAACGAAAGGAGGACAATGTCTTTGAATTTATATCGATTAATGCATAAAGCAAATCGATTATTTACATAATTTTTTAATGCGTCGATTACTGATGGCGGTGGAAACACGAGACATCGTCATCATCATCAGCAGGTCGGTTTCCTTCTTTATGCAGAAATTTTTGCTGAATGCCTGGCGGTAATCTTGCCACACGTCTTTTTAAAAAAAAGACCCTTTTACATCCTATTAGTTATTCAAGTTTTTCTTAACTCATTCTCTTGATCAAATAAAACTACGAACGTTTGTGTGTGTGCGAGTGAATGAGTTAATAATAAGAAAAAAAAAGAAAAATGAAAATTTAAAATGTTTTTCATCATCTGCTTCCTTGATGGTAAATGAACTTGCATATCTATCACTCCCCTTTTTAAATTCCACTCAGCTGTGGCCTTTCAGAGCCATCACAGCAAACAACATATGGCCGATAGGGAGATATAGTAGGGGAAAGGTACTTTCAACAGCTCAGTAGGTATCAGTTTTTTTTTCGGTTTAATGAAAATGACATGGCGTTAAGGAAATTTTAAATTAAAAAAAAAAAGTAACAGTTGTGATGGTTTATCAAAAAAAAAAACCTGTTTTTCAAGGACAACGAGTTAATAAAAATGTCTTACCCTAGGTTTGATAGGTAATTCTTATATATCAGCAGTGACGTTTTGTCAAAAGTAAAGGAAGACTTTTTGTTATAATTTTCAAGGCCAACTTAAGTCTGGTCTATTGTTGATTGTTGAAAGACTATGAGTTTATTGAAAAATTTGCAGATTTTTTTTTCTTAGAGGTGAAGAATTCGGGAGGGGGGCGGTCATGACCCCGTGACTCCGCCCCCGCTGTATATGACACTGTTAGACACACTCTTCTGTAAGACCCAAAGGTTTTGTTTTTTTTTTTCTATCTGGACTCTTTGTTCTTATTCAGCTGCGAGTCTTATTTTACTACAGAATCTGCCTTTTAATTTTTTGACCCTGTTTTGTTCCCTAGCATTTTAAAACCTTTATCTTCTGACAAAGAATCATTATTAAGAGAGCAAATTTCTCGGTATTCACCAATCGTACTTAATAGAGGTTAAAGAGTCAACTTTGATTAGATGACACCAGTAGGTACCACTAAGTCACTAGAGGTCACTAGGTGTCATCAGGTTGATCCCAATCAGTATTTACCTGATGATTCCTTAAATTTCCTTTGCATTTTAAGACCTTCCGATCACCAACTGGGTGCTTTCCAACTACTTTTTTGCTAGAAATTTAGACAAAATATGAACTTTAGGTGTCCCCAGTTGGGCGCCATCTAATTTAAAACTTCGATAACTTGTTACATTCTTATCTTATAATTCATCTTTTACTTCTGAGGACACATGAGATATTTTCTTACTCAAGATTCTAAAGGAAAATCCTAAATGTTGATGGAAAAGACAATAACGACTAATGTCAAAAGTCACTCTTGCATTAATTAGAACAACTTAGGTATGCCAAACACACTCTAATTGTTATACGTAACTCCACCACACATAAAAACAACTGAAAATAAACATAAACATAATAATTATTTGTTGATAAAATAAAAATGCTTTCACATTATCATTATAATGTGTGTGGCTGTGTGGCAAGATACCAGGGTTATGATGTGGCAAGTTCTAACTAACAGCTGAAACAAAACAGACAAAAAACAAAATAAATGAAATGTCTACAATAATGTTGCAAAAGCTTTAATTTTTTGTTTTTGTTGGTGTGGCAATGGCAACAGCCGCTTGCATGCGCTCTGGTTTTTGTGGCTCTTTAGGGTGACATTAAACAGAAACTCATATAATAATGAACTATTCGCACATTAGACATCATCATGGTGTATATTCCATTCCATTTGTTTTTGTTTTTTTTTTTATAAAATTATTTTTTTTCTGTTTATTTTATTTTTTTTTTTCTTCTCTCTGAACTTAGGAACCCAACAAAAATAAATTCCCCGGTTTTCTACGAAATTCACACAAATTGGACATTTTCAGGTTATATTCCATTTCCACATGTGTGGCATGTCAAACACATACTCTCCATGGACTGAATAACACCAGAGTTGTGGAATTATTTTTTTTTTCTTTTGGTATATATTTTTTTTGTTGTTGTTGGTTTTGTTTTTCATAATATTCACCTCCTCCATATGGTTTTTTCGTGTTAATTAAAAAAAAAAAATTCGTCAGAATGTAGAAATTAGCTACCACAAAATGAAAATATGATTTTTCGTCACTGTCTCCCTTGGGGCCAGCCACAGTCGGCATTAACACACAGAGGGGCAATACACATGGGGAAAGAGTTACATATACACAAAAGTATAAATCCATTAGAAGGCTTCTACAAAAAAAAAAAAAAAAAGAATAAAAAAGACATTTAGAGTAGGTAACCCGCACAAGAAAAAAAAAAACAAAACAAGAAGATACTTTTACTTACGTAGTACCTAAAGATACATTATTTCTGTTTTTTTTTTGTTGATTTTGAGACCCTTTGTAATAAGGCTAATGTATATGACATTGGCCTCTAATGAGTTAATGCAGTTTTTTGATCTAAATCTCATGGATAATGTGGTTCTGTAATGCTTTTTTTGGCTAAGTGATGGAATTGGAATTGTATGGTTGTAGTGTTCCTTAAGCCTACATTTTGGGTTTCTTTGTAATTTTGTATATATAGGTTATGGAAGACAAGAAAAGGATTCGAATTCTAAGACTCGTGAGTTCTTCAAAAAAAAAAAAAAACATTTCTACCAATATTTCTGCAACCACTGGCAGAATGAACTATTCAACCTCAACCTGGACAAAGGGGACCGATAACAAAGTCGATTTGATTATGAAAAAATGAAGAAAGTGATACCTATGATTAATTATGCAAATGTAATAGTGGACTATCTAAAGCAAATTTTGTCTGAACCGGGAAAAATCGCTCCGATTTGAATGTTTTTTTTCAAATCTCGGTATTCAATAATACCTACTTTAACAGTTACCAAGTAAAAATTGCCGCTCTTATAGGATTTTTTTAAACAATAAGATAGCAAAAAATTTTCTTATCAAAATTTTTTTTGAAATTTTATAAAAAAAAACTAGGTATGTCAAAAAAATTTCCGGTCTATTAAAGGAGATGAACTAGAGAAAATAAGAGTTTATTTTCAGCCGTACAGATGAGAAGAGCGAATTTTCTCAAAAGTTGACTCAAAGCAGAAACAAAATTATTGAAATACAACTCAGTTAAATCATCATCATCATCATCATCGGCTCGACAACCGGGTCCGGTCCTGGCCTCTTTCAACAAGTCTCTCCACCTATCCCGGTCTCGAGCCGACGCCATCCAGTTGCGCACCCCAAGGCTTCGGGCGTCCTGGTCTACGCCATCTCTCCAGCGCAAGCATGGTCTACCACGCTGCCGTCTACCATAGAATGTACCACAAAAGACTTTCCGAGCAGGTTCCTCTTCGCTCATACGAGCTAGGTGCCCTGCCCACCGGAGTCTACCGAGCTTAATTTTTGTCACTATGTCTGCTTCAAGGTAGATTGCGTAGAACTCATGATTGTACCGTCTCCGGAATCGTCCTCCCTCACATATGGGGCCAACAATTCTCCGTAAGACTCTTCTCTCGAACGCGGCTAAGAGGTCACAGTGCCTTTTGCTAAGCACCCAAGTCTGGGATCCATACATGAGTGCTGGCAGGACCATGGTCCTGTACAGCAGCAGTTTTGAAGATATGGTTAGATTTCTGGATTTGAATAGCTTTGACAGCCTGTAAAAAAAATACAAAACTGAATAATGAATTTTTCTGGCTTTCACTATCAATAATTTTTTTATGCTTTAAGTCGACTTTTGAGAAAATTCCCCCTCCCATCTGAACAGGTCAAAATAGACACCTATTTTTACTAGTTATTTTCCTTAACAGACCTGGAAAAATTTTGGCAAAAATCTTACTGTTTAGATTTAAAAAAAATCAAATTAGAGCGGCAATCTTTTAGCGGTAACTGTTAAAGTATTTTTGAATTCCAAAATTTAAAAAAAAAGTATTCCGAATCGTAGCGTTTTGCCATATGTTGAGCTTTAGTTACTCCACTATAAGAAATGTCTCTTTAAACTATTTAAACTGATACATTGAATTAGTATATTTTCTTTGAAGTAGAAAATGACTTGGTAAAAAAATATTCCTCTTGTGATTACCGAGTCCATATAAGAAAATTACTGAGCTTTAGTATTTTTCAAGTTGTCATATTAAAGCCCATTATCCATTATGAATTTATAAAAAGGTGTACTTACTTAGTTAATTATCGAAATAAAACTACAATAAATATTTATAATAAAAGCCATACAACGATTGTATTTGAAAACAGTCGTTATAATTTTGGATTGCCACAGAAAACCATGAATTGTCTGCTTGAAACTGTGAATACTTTAATTTGTGATACTGAAAACTGTGATAATGATACTAAAAACAATTCTTGTGATATTTATGCTGAAAACTACTATTCCTTTGATAATGTGTAATTTCTATGTTTGGAACGTTTATTTATACTGTATACAGCCACTGTTAGATTTATTTTGTATGCGGAAAAATACAATTTATGATAATCTAAATATAAATTGTGATATTGATATACGATTTTTCAAATTGAGCTAAAAAAACGCCACCGAAATTAACAAGGAAACAACACTTTATCAGTTATTCTTCTCTAATATAGTGTGTCTATTTTAATTTTCACGTTCTTTTGTACGTTTATTGAGATACAAAAGATACAGAAAACTTTAAAGTAGCAATAACAATGAAATGAAATTATCAGGAACCTACAGTGTTGATAAGAATCAATTAGGACCTGTTTTTGGTTTTTAATACCAATCTGACATTAATACCTTGGAATTACATACACCGACTATTTCATTATCGCTGAGTAAAAAACAAACAAGCTTCTTAATTGGTACAAGTTTATTAATACAAAAAAAAATGTCAACCCCTCTGATAAATATCTAGATAGTTACAAGGTGTAATTAATAAAAAACTCACACTTTTTTCCATCAAACTAAAAAAAAAGTGGTACATAAGTACCTATGCACTATTACCTTCGTTAACAATAAAAATATTTTTTTTTTTTTTATTTTGTTAGCTAAGCGGAAAAATTGCTTATCGCACCCATTCATTTCTTGGATGGTCTGAAAGTATATAGACAGAGACACCTTATTATAGCAATGTAATTTAATTTAGCCTTTGTGGTCATTATTGTTATACATCCGGATGCACATGGGTGCAGTTTATATGTCTATAGAGAATTAAGTAGGTTTACCTGCGTGTTAACAGTATTTTTTTTTTTTTTTTGCTTTTCAAATAATTTCTATTTCTTAATGATGTTGACGCGCGGTTAACTTAAAGATGATAATTAATTTTATTGTTAACATAACTGATGGTGGGTAATTTCAAAAATGCATTGTTATTTTTTTTCGTTTTTTTTTTTTCAAATATTTTAACGAAATACATAGGTCTAAGCTTCCCTTATGAATTTCCTTATAATATTAGAAGAAGTACACTGATGTGTAAAAAATTGTTAGAAAATACTTCCCTATTTTCTAGTTTTTGATAAATGAACATTTTGTACATTAAATTCGAAAAACTGCGCATTATATACCTTATATACCTTTTTACCATTCATTTTCTCAAATCTTTCTGGTAAAAAATGATTTTCTACTATAAATTCCATTAAAAGTGGGAATAAACTAGAGCTGAGTAGGCAGCCTTGTGGAATTCCAGTTCTTTGAAGGAAATAATAGGAATCCGGATAGGTATACTATTTCTTGAGCTTCTAGCAGAGTGTATGGATTATATATTCAAAAATTTCAATGAACTTGTTGAATTGTTGATCTACTGAATTTTCATCTCAAAATTATGTCAGTTCATTTTAACCAATTTCAACCAAGAGTCTAGTTCCGTTTGTATGATGTTGATGTTTTAATGATTGTTGTCTTTTTTTTTTATAAATAAACTAGGTATGCAATAATTGTATATAATTTTAAATTGATTGCATTGTGTCTATCATAGGTATATTTATGTATATGTAATGTAGTAATATGTTCATTATATTGAACCTGGAAAAAGTTGCTCTGAAGAAACAAAAAAAAAATTAAAATATAGTTTTTAATTGGTTTCATTGACATTTTACTTACGCGACCGCTTACGCATTTGTTAAGATAGTTCTATTATATTATATGTACAGTGATACGGCATTATTATGACTTGAAGTCAATTATTGTGCTTTTTTATAAAATGCCGTTGTTTGTTGTCGTTGTCGTCGTAGTCGACATTAGGTCTCGCTGAATGTTGACTGCGAGAAATCAATTAAATTGATAACTTTGACAAGTTTATTAATTCTAATGAATGCAGAGGGGGGGCTTGCAATTGATATGCCTATTATTGCCTATAATACATACATAATATATTTTTTTATGAAAAGAAAGGCATAGCTAGTTATATTTGATTGTAATTTTAAATTATTCAATAAAAAAGAATGGTACTTGTATGCTGGCTTGTGAAATATTATTATCTAATGTATTTATATTAAAAAGAAGGTCATAATTTTGGTTGGCAAACTATTTGTATGGGAAATGTTAGCAGGAACAATGAATGGGATGGATAGTTGAAATTCAAATTGTATAAAAATGATTCATCAGCAATTAGAAAGAGTATAACAGAACGCAGGTGCTGTTAAATTGAGATAGGTTCCTTAAATAAAAATTTATTATGAGTTAATGCTTCACTAAAATTAATACTATTGCATATTTTTGGAAATTGAAAAAAAGTTTAAATATTTGTAGGTCTGCATGTGGTTAAGTTTGAGTGAGCCTTATAGGTATAATTGACATCCAGTGAATGTGCCAGGTATTTTTAAAGCGTTTCGAAGGCTTTAGTGGTCTTTGGGTAAGCGTACTTTATAAATATGTATGTATTAGCAAACATAGCTAAAAGGTCGAAGAAGAATTCCTTTAATGAAGTATTGAACCGTGGGCCATTTTACTGATGATAAACTGATGGAAATTTCTATTGGATTTTAAAAATTCTTACGCACTTCGTCCATGTTTCTGAAAATGTACCACCATTTTGATGCGTTTCATGAGCTATTCCTCTTACTAGACGATCTTATCATTTGAATTGTTTTTCTTTCATTGATATGTTGTTTAAGTGCTAGTGTAGAATACTTAATCTGGATGAAGGATACATCCGCCTACCCCACAGTTTCTTTAAGCCAGTATCAGTATCTACTTAGTTCCTGCCATACTGACGTAGTTCTAAAATCTTACTATGTAAGTTAAACGTTGTAGCTGCTTCGCTTATTAACTTCTAAAGCCTATATTATTACCTCAATTAATTTATGTGTGTATGTTGTGAAATTTAATCTGGCGTGATACAAAATTACTTACCAAATCGTGTCATCTTTTTTTGTTTGTTTTGTAGCTTTGTTCTTTTTTTTTATCAGTAAGGCTAGATTGGAAACAATTTTGTTAACAACTTAACGATATAATCTATTACACTTAATTGGACTATTAATACCTTAGATCTCAGCAACATTGTTATTGTTATTAAAAAAAAAAAACAAAAATAAAAAAAATATTGAGGTTGGTTAGCAAATTTTAATTGCTAGGTACGTGTATTTATTTTGGGTTAAAACCTAATGAGAGATGAGTGAGCTAATTACATTGTTATTAATAAGTGAATCATTATAAAAAAAATAAGTGAATCATTATAAAAAAAATAAGTGAATCATTATAAAAAAAACCGTGTTAGGGTAGCCTTATTCTAATGGAAAGTTTGTTTTGCTTGAAGTTTTGTGAAGTGTCAATGTTGTGACACTTTTTTAGGTACTGGACATGAAAACACCTCGTACCATGAAAAATAAGCGCTTAGAAAGCAATCGCTAGTATCTCGTGAAATGAATTGATGGGTATTCAAAACTTGTCATAGGCAATTTGGCCAACTCCTCAGCATATGATCACTGATCAGGTAGGTTATATGAAAAAACTTACAAGTTAAGTTCAAAATGAAAGAACAAATTTCCACTTGGAAAATTAGCCAATAAAGTTAAATTCTGTAGGTACCGAAAATGTTTGTATGACAGGTCTTAACATTGCTTTTCAGAATAAGGTTTTTTGAATGCAAATATTATTACTTTCAAACAAAATTTAAACTTCTTAACGAAAAATAGTCTCTAATTTCTTACATAAACTGTGATCTATTGTTTCTGTTTGTAAAATTGTGAAAAAAATAGCTTAGTTGGGGTAGTCATAATCCCTTACAACCATTTTAAGAGCTTATTTCTATTTCTGTGGGTAATTAATGAAGTTTGCTGGTAAATTCTGGCTTCCAATACCAACAAAATTATACTCAATTAAGGTTTCTTGACAATTTTTTCACTTGAATGTGATAACAATCAAACATTCAGGATTGTGAAATGATTTTGGAAACAACACTGTCTATAAAAAAGTCTTAACAGAATAATCATTCTGATGAGCCCCCATGTTCTTAGCGAAAAAAACCTTTTAAGACATATTCTAATTTGAATTTCTTCATTTTTTTGACTTTTGTTGATTTTTTTCTATTTATCATAAAAGAAGACCTCAAAATCAACCTTTCTATACACTTTCAATAACTAGGTTTTCTAAGACCCCAACAAGCATTGTTAACATTTTATAGCCTCATTAAAGAAAGTACTCAATAAACATGATGATTTATATTTATAAATGTAAACCTGCGAAGAGTAAACCCACATTAAGACATTTTAAATTACCACTCATTAACGCCCATGTTATTTTAAGGTCATAAAAACTATGCATGTTTCCAACTATACCTTAATTTTAAGACACAAAAATGTCATAGACTTAGATTGGTGTATAACCTATAATACAAATTTGAAGTACACACTCTCTTTTCATTGCAATATTATTTTATTTTATTTTGTGCATGTGTCAAACTTATAAATATTTTCATGAAATGAAGGTTATTATATGAAAATTAAGTCCAACTTTAATGCCACAAACTAAAAACAGGTATAATACAAGACCAAATTGTGTGTATAGAGAGGTATGTTATGCGTGGTGCTATTTCAACAACTTTTAACAATTTTTTTTTTTTTTTGTTATTGCTGCTTTGACCAGGTACATACCCCAGGTAGGTAGGAGGTTTAACGTTATGGTTTGATATCTTTGAACATAACATTGTGTCATGCAACACAACATTCAAATTGGCCATCGGTGGCACGTATATATTTTTTTTTTCTATGCCAAACGACAAGTCAACGACACACTTTACCTGACATAGTATAACCTAATTATTCGTGATATCCATGACCGAGAGAAAGAAACGCGAAAGATACTTATTCTTGCGTCATATATAAATTGGTATACATCCACAGCACACATAGCAATACCTAGACTTCGAGTATAGTTGGATTTTATGAATAATTGTTTATTGCGATTTGAGACGGTTTTGTGTTTTTGTTTCAGTTTTAACATTTCAGAGAGGACAGGATATCGTCTTTGGTGTTGTTTTGTTTTGTTTTCTTTATTTTAATTTTTTGTTTTTGTTTTTGTCCTGAATAGGTAAAACTTTCTCTTTTATTATCCTGCTGTGAGTTTCTTCATAGTTTATGAATATTTTTAGAAAATCCTGGATGGCAGGTTTGAAACTCTAAATAAAGCAGAACAAAACAAAGCATGTAGGTATATGAATGTCCTTTTTTTTCCTCTGTGACTGTATGGCTATATATTTTCTTATAGACTTTCATATTCTTCATAATTTTAGTCATGGTATCTTCGGTTGAAAGAAAAGAATAATATTTTTGCGTAACATTTGGTGGGAAAAAATTATTATCTTTCTTCTTTTTGTTTTACCATAATATGAGAACGCATATTGAATATTTTATCATCAAGGACATTCTTGAAAAAAGAAAAAAATATTTGACCATCATAATATCCCTTAATGTGGGATAATTCACATCGTTTTCTCTTCTATGCACACACTGTCACTCAACTATTTGTGAAATTGAACAAAAAAGAAAAGAAGAAAATTGTCACTTTTGCTCAGTTCGAATTCATATATGCGCGAATACATACATATTGTGCTCTGTCTATTTAAAAATTCACGTCACATCGAAATAACAGAACATGGATGATGGAGAATGGAGGAAAACCCACTGAATCAAACCAAACCATCACATCACAATACCATCACTGTAGGAAAACTACGACGACAACATCAAAATTCTGAAAAAGCCGACAAATTCTTCGAAAATATTTCGTCTAGGAATGTTGTTGTCAGCGCCGGCACATTTCCATAAGTCTATAGAAGCTAGGGCTACAGTATAGCAAGTCCGTAGAATTGGAGAGGGTGGAGAAATTTTTAAAGTAAGGAAGATTTGACAAAATTACATTTTCCATTTGTGAGTTGACAACAAAGATGGTTTAAAATATATTTTATTTAGTAAATAAAAGAGGTAAATTGTGTAGCAATATAACGTTTTGAAGAAAAAGCTCTCACAGCCTTTTACATTTTTAGTGATCTATGATTTCTGTAGGCAAATTCATCTAAAAAAAATATCATACACGGATCATTCAGGACTATCAACAACTAATTACAGAGCCTAATTATATTTCTATGGGTAACTGATGAAGTTTGCTGGTCAATTTAGACTAATTTTAAGAAACTGGGATGTTTTTTGGAAAAGGGAGAATACATAGCAGAGCCAGGTCCAGAGCCTTAGATTTTAACAAAAAGTTTCGAAAAATAAGATAATGTGTCAAATGTTGTTTGATTTTGACAACTTTAAGTGAAACCGACTGAAAAATTATGTAATTTGTTTTTATTATGGTCAATCAAAAATGTAAAAAAGTATCAATTGGTACTTGGGGTGCCGTGACAATTTTTTCGAAATTTTAATTTTAGGGTCCACCCACTACATTTATGTGCAAAAATTTAAAGATCGGTAGCGACCCCTAAAAATTGGCAAAATTGTATGAAATTTTACACAAAATTATATTGAAGTACAATTAGGGGGTGCCGCATTGAATTTTCTGAAGTTTTGGTTATAAGAAGCATGTAGCAAAATTTTGTTGCACTCAAGCGACTTTGTAGACAAAATATCATTAAAATCGAACAAAGGCAAAAAGTAACACTATTCTGTTAGTAATCTATTTAGTTTTAGACTTTATGATGTCGCATGGGAGCCGTAGCATTAAATAACAGCCATTCTATTAGATAACATTGCTCTTCGAGTTGCTGGCTTACACTTGTTATCCTTACAAGGCAATGCTACTAGTAGTAGGTTACAGCCCAGACAATAGACTACCGCTATTGGATAGGACAGGTCAATCTTCAATAGCCCGTGTCTAGACGACATCCTAATATTGCTCAAAACTGCTTTAGCCGAACAGTTCTGAGGCTATGATTCTGACTGGAGTGATGGACCCACAAATCTTGAAGCACAATGCCATTCGGGTCAATCAAGAAAGTTCGTGGAAATAGTCACGTCCAAAGGTTGCACTCAATCTGTCGAACTGACCTCCCATCAAAAGTACCAATGCAAACCCGCGGACTTTATTGACGAGAGTGGGTCTTTCACAATCCATTGACCATAGTAATCAAAGTTCTATCCTTCAGAACTTCACTTAAGTTATTCCGCAAGTAATTAAGATTTACAGTGTCAAAATTCGTAATTGAGCTTCTTAAGCACAGATGATTGTGAAGCCTCCACCAACTGGAGTTCTACTATTCAGTTTTGACCATCGGAAAGTTACGCCGTCAATTTTTTGAGTTTCAATTAAACTGAAAACTATACAAAGTAGAAAAAATTCAAGTTGCTAAGTTTTATTCAGGTATCCGATTTGATAAAAAAAAGAGTAAGATGCTGAGATGACAAATCTTTATCTTATTTCTTTGTGTGTCACCGTCACTTGTATCGAACTTTTTTACAAGACTTGCAAGTCCGTTAGGGGAGCTGGAAACCTAAAAAAAAACTACGTCCCTGTTAAGTTTTTTATGTGTGGATTTTCATATATTTATTTTTTTTGTTTGTTTCTGTTTCGTTTGCCGTTTTTACGTTTTAAGTGGAAACTAATATTCTACACATCATTTTTCATCAAACTTTTACCACAGATAGATAAATCGTTTGTGGCAACTCACGCACACTGATGTTTGCGGTCTAAATTGCTTGACGTGCGAATCATAGATATTATATCTATTGGTTTCCATAGATAGATTTTGTTTTTGAGGATGAATAATAATGGAAAATTGCATGGAGAATGAGAACCATGTGCCATGAAGACTATGCACAGGCACACATCCATATGCTGTGTGGTTCTTCCATCGCCATCCACCTCAAACCTCTTTTTTTCGTTTTTTCTTCATGTTAAAGCGTCTGGTAGTCTCATCTCATCTTTTATTCGCTTAAATGCATTTTCATCGGGGATTTAATTTTGGAATTGACTCAACTCAAATTCCAAAATGAAATAACAAATTAAAAAAAAAAATTAAAATGAAAAAAATTATATAAAAAAAAAAAATTAAACAAGATAAAAAGAAACATGAAATGCAACAGATATCCATGGCAGGAGGCATAGTAGGCAGGCAGCAAGGCAGGCAGGCAGGCAGGCATGCAAGCAAGCCAGGCAGTGTGTGCGTCTGTCTTAGCTGTCTGTCAGATGTACAGATCTTCAAACGAAAAGTCTCATGTGTGTTTTTATATGTGTCAAGAGTGTCGCAGTTGAAAGAGAATATACAAAAAAAAAAAAAAAAACAATAAAAAAAACTAAAATACAATATCAAGTGAATTTAAACGCGAGCAAACTGAGCGAAAAGCGGGAGGTAGGTGCAATGTTACGTTGTCATTTGTATCCGCACAACTAAAATTGTCTCCTCCGCAAAATGTTGAGTTGATTTTTTTTTTTTTTATATTTTTTTATTTTAATGATACTTTTAAGATGATTCAAGTTCAACAGCAAGAAAGAAGTTCATGTAGTTCTTTGTGTTTGTCGTTAAATGATATTTTTGATGTTTCATTTTGGATTTGACTTGATGGCTGATGAAGATGGAAGATTCGGCACTGAGTAGGTATTATTGAAAGGAAACACGAATAAAGAAAAGGAATAAATTTAAACCAACATAAAATAATACAAAGTTTTTGAAGATTTCTTCGCTGTTTTATATTTTTCAATAATATTTTTCTTTTCTGATACCAATTTGCTGTATTTGGTAAAACTCATTTTGCCTATCTCTTTATGTGAAGATCGGGCGTGTCTTCTTTATTTTTCATTTCAATTTTGTAGCTGTACACAATTTTGTTGGTACACAAATTTGAATTATCAGATAATTTGTTATACCTACAGTAACTTACACTTATCGAAAACTTCTACCTCAGGTGTAAAAAGTGATCGGAAGAAGATAAATACAATGGAAAAAAAATTACCGACTTGTTCTAAAATTTTTGAAATGGAAGAATTTAGCTGATTACAAATTTCTACCACCAAAAAATGCAAAGCATTGTTCTGAATTTTCGTACAACCAGACCTATTTTTAAAAGAAACCCATTTTCTGACTTCTAAAGTAGCTTAAGTCCTCAAAATATATCTTTGGCTGACGATTGATCAGCAAATTAGTCAACGGGAGATTCTTTTGCCAAATGCAGTTGATCCAGCGGGACTATTAATATCTTGTTGACTTGAGATGGTGGTTCGTTTTGAATTTTCGCTACTGCTGGTTAATGTACAATTCAGTGCATAGACATCATTACCATTTGTCGTTTGAAAAGCTGATAAGCACCTTCATGGTTCCTGAAAGATTGAGAACGAAACTTTGAAATTATAGCCAAGCTGAACTGGTCTAAAGAGTTGCAGACAATGGAAGGCCCAGTTGGCATTTTTTGTAACATATTCCTTGAGTGTTGAAGCTTAACATGCGTTTTGTTGCTATCACAAATCCGTCTGGGTGCTATGCAATTCATTTCGCTGAATTCTGCGACTGCCTGAGTTGAGGTTCTCCTAAAACAAAGAAGTTCCGATTTATTGGTTTTTATTCGGAATTAGAGGATTTTGCGGATGTGGGTCTTAACTTTTCGAACAGCTGTTTAGGGTGATGTGGATGAGGCGAAAGTGAGAAAATCGCGCCAAAGAAAAGGTATTTTTTGGGACAGGTTATAATAATGATGCAAAATTATTCGTTTTACTATAATCCTTCATATTATGCAAAAGAGATATTGTCTACCTTCCTCGTTAGAAGTGTTATTTCATTGAATATACCAAAACTTTAAGCACGTTTTTTTTGCAGAATCGAGTTTTTTGAATTATGACGGTCTTCAAGTAACTAGGCTACTTAGATTATGAATTTAAACTTTCATTTAATTCTATTTTTCGCAAAAAAAAACAATCCTTTTATGTTGAAAATAATATCGCAATGAAGACATAATTTGCAGTTATCTTTCCAAGTCTATTTGCCAACAACGAAATAGATTTTCTTACAAAAAAACTGAACTAGTTATTAGAAATGTATAGCTTGTGCCATTTTTAGCGATCTTTTACCGCCACATTAAACATCATAATTATAACATCTAGCAAACTATTTCTGACAGATCTGCAATAAGAAACAAAAATTCCGCTTGCTCACATTTTTTCATTCCAACCAAAAAAAAAAAAAAATAAAACTTATAATTCACGTTCGATCTCTCTCTTTCTTAATTTGCCATAATCGTTCATTCACTATAACTTCAGAATGTATAACCTATACCAACTCATATCTTTCAATATAGCATCAGAGACTAGGTACTGTATCATTATGGTCAAATCCAGTTATTGGCACTTTGATTGCAATGCTGGAATTAATGACTCAATTGCTGTATGGTGTGTGTTTTTTTTTGTAAAACAAAACCAATCCAAAGAAGATCTTGGTCGAGCTGAAAACACCCATAACAATCTCGCACACGTCTTATAATTAGGATCACTTTTCTGCAACAAAATCAACTCTGTGTGTGCAAAACAACTAAACAGACATACCTATCGGAAAAGCTGGAGCATCTAGCAACAGTTAAATATGTCGCACAGAGAATACTTATAACAACAATCAAGAATGACCATACACAATGAAGTTCTTAATAAGGCGCACAGCATCAACGTTAATTGCATTGTATTTGGTCACTAACTATACAAAAAAAAAAGTAGGTACTTAATATTTTTTACAGGCTTGTCTGGAATTATTCGGATGTTTCGATATTTTTATCAGTACCTACCTATTTGTTTAAACATACCAAAGGCTATTTGCATAAACTATATAACATTAGATGAGATGTTTTCTTCATGAATGTGGAATTTCTTTTCTGCTTTTTTTCCATTCTTCGTAAGTTTTATATCGTTTCCACTTTGATCTACCGAAACAGATACCTTCTCTTTTGCTGCACCTTCCGAATGTTGTTTTTTTTCTAGATTTTCTTACCTGTGTTAAATCACAAGAAGCTTTTAGGTATCATCATCTAAGTATCCTTATAAACTTTCAGATCGTACGCCTTTTGACGTTCAGAGATTACTTTAATCGCTGCACCTAATGAATGAGACATTCTACATTCATTAGGTGCAGCGATTAAAGTAATCTCTGAACGTCAAAAGGCGTACGATATGAAAGTTTATAAGGATACGTTAACTCTTTCTTGAATTTGCAGAACCTTATAAGGACATTTTATTGCATGTTTCAAATCCATAGCTCATTTAATGACACTGAGAGATTTCTTTTTCTCCCGCACATTTCGAATGTGAAATTTCTTACAAGTCTTAATTTTCATTAAAATAAATCTTCAAAACTTTAAAACCAATTTCTGTGTCAGTGTTCATATTGTTTGCTCTGTGATGTTTAGAGATTTCTTCTACTGTCTCACTTTACGAATGGTTAATGGGTAACCCAGCTATTATCTTAAAATTGAACTTGTAGAGCTTCATGAGCAATGAAAACCGGTTTCTCCTTTCACTTTTCAGAGTTTTTTTTTATCGGCTGCACCGTCACTTTAGCAGATTTATACTTCTTACCGCACTTCACGCATGTAGATTGTCTTGTCTGTCTGTTTTTCTCTTTAAATGAATTTTTAGAACCTTAAAATCAATGTTAATTAATTTCTTTGTCTCAATTTACATATCGTAGGCACTGTGACGTACAGATAATCTTTCTTTTACCGCACTATTTCCTAACAGAATTGAATCCTAAAAACATTCAAGCCAGCATAAAAGGATATATAACGCCCTTTTCAACTTTTAAGTTTTGTCGTTAAGAGATTTCTTCTTTTGCCTCACCTCACGCATGTGAAATGTTTAACATAGCTGTTTTCATTTAATTGAACCTTCCAAACTACAAGAGCAATGAATACTGTTACCTTTGTCTTTCCAAAGTTTCGTAAACAGGTCGCAACACCTATATGATTCTCAGAGATCCATTCAAATACCGCAAATTACGAATGTTAAATGTATTTGTCGACTTCTTTCTATCTTATTCGAAATAATCCGAATACTTCTGTATCTCCCTGTATACTCCATTCAATTCCAATTGTTTTGCGTCGCATCGATATGTTGGTAACCTGTCCGCCTCGCCTTGTACGCCAGTAGTTTGCAACATTTTCACACGCAATCATCATCATCATCCTCGTAGCCACCACCGCCGCCGTTCGTCGTCATCGTTTTAGTCATCCACGGCAAGAAACAATGCTGCTCAATGCACTCAACAACGATAAGCAACAACAACTATGATGACTCTGTGGGGACATAAAACCACAAAAAAAAAAAAAAAACTTCGCGCTCAATTGTTCCTGTTCTCATATTATGTACGAGTACCGAGTACGTGGTATGTTTTATGTTGGATTGTAATGATGGTATTTCACATGAAGTGACGTATTACTCTGGGGAGAGCACACAAGTTGACTTCATCTTCTCCATCTTTATCGTATGGTCTCTTCATTTTTATATATCGATGGATGGATGCTCTGTGACTGCAGAAAAAAAACATGATTTCCAACACCTTGTTGGACTACAATGCAGCGCATGCATCAGTCGAAGCTAAGGCACTGCACACACTCGCTTCTTTATAAGATTGACAGTTCTCTTGAGGATATTATAATGCACTCTTGTCCTCTGTGTGGTGACTTGTTGCTTCTGCGTGGTGCAACTAAATCTTGTATCTAAAAAAAACTAGGAAATCTCATAGATTTCTTTCTCGTCTGGTCTCGAAGTGCATGACGTGTAAAAAGTCATACGCGCGTACAATAATGCTTAATGCTTGGTGCATGTGAAGTCAGGCCCAGGATGGCTTGTTAAGGTCTTTGCATAACCATTTTTGGGACGTAAATAACCGAAAGCTTCTTTTGTTTTACTCGCACGGATCGCAAAGGAAGTCTTCGTACTTATTTTGTACTGCTGTGGCCGGAGGTCGGTGGCGGGAAGCTGCCTCAATCTGATGATGACTGAACCTCTGGACTTTGATTGCTGCGTGCTGATGCTGCTATTGAGTGTCTCTGTTTTTGCAGCGTGCAAATGTGTCAATTAGATTTATTATCAAGCGATGGTCTTTAGGAGATTTCTTGTCTCTAGTTATTTTTTTTTTATTATTCCTTCTTCACTGCAATTCCCAGATGCGTTTATATTGCACTTCTGTGGAGCAATGCGTGAGATGAAGTAATCTTAAGCTATGAGATGAATGGTGCTGGGAAAGGGGATAGAGAGCATAATGATTGCGCAAAAGGGTATCAATGCAACAGGTGCAAAGCAGGTGACGATGAACGTTCGTTGTCTGTCTTGTCCTTACAGTGTGTTTTTGTTGTTTTTTTTTGTTGTTTGTTGTTGTTGTCTTCTATATGGGGAGGTTTTATATATAGATTCCTAGAAAAGGATAGTTTTAATTCTTTTTTTTTGTAGTTTTTTCTGTTGGATTGTGTTTATTATCATGCGAGTGCGCGTTGTTTAATAAAATGCAATTAAGAAAATTGTTTTATTTTCACTTCTTTATATAAATTTTTTTTATTTTGTTTCATTGTTTTATTGCAGTCTTCTAATGAATTTATTTTCTTTTTATTGCAGGTATAATATAATGTGTCCTGAAATGGATTCTTATTTAGATAAGTGAGTATATTTTATGGGGTAGGTTGAATTCATTTAACTAACTTGGTGTGAATTTATTATCATATATTTTCTATAAGAAGAGTTGAGTTTTTGTGGGACTTATATGTCTACGATGAGATCCACGCGGGGGTTCTTTTTAATTTTTAACTGATATGGGAATTTTATTTAAAGAAAAAATAAATTGAATGACCTTACAATGTATTTAAAATACGTGGCTATTATAAGAACTAAGTATGTTGAGATGCAGTTCAATGAATCTCAATTATCGAATGAAATTATAATTTAAATTTAAAAAAAATCGATTGATTTCAATATCAATCATGTCTCTTCCACTTTTCGTTGAGCAACAAATTCCATTACTGACCTTTTTTACGTTAATCCAAATTTTAATGCTGACATTCTGAATTTCCAACAAATAACGAAAATTTCCAAATGTTGTAACAAATTTTTTACCTGCTGTGATATTTATAGCTGAATTGTGGAATTTTAGTTAGTATCTAATAATAGTTAGTATGTATGTAGGTATGTTTAATAAATAGCAGGTCTGTTTAACATGGTGTATCTTTACAGGTACAAAATATTAGTAAGGATGTGAAAGAAGGAGATTAGGTACCTACGTAGTATAGAGGTGTCGAAAGTAAAACAAGACTACTATAGTAGCAGATACTTTCGACAACACTGGTGGCAACACAAGGTAGGTATAGCTTGTAGAGCAGTAAAAGACTGCAGCCAATTGGTAATACAGTCAATTCAATAATAGTTCATTGACTTTAATTTTAATTGCAAGGTAGTAGGTACTGCTACTAAGTACTTTACTGAACGTACAGTTAATGAAAGCAGTTAATTGACTTTAAGTTAATAAACTGCAAAGTACTTTTTGACTGGCTTTAGTCTTCTAGTTGGCAGAAATTTTTTTGTAGATACTGTTCTTTCTTTTTGTATTCTTTTAACTTAAAGTTCTTTTCTAGAAGACTAAAACTGCAGTTTATTAACTTTTAGTCAATTAAATGCTTTCATTAACTGTTCAGTCAGTATTTTAGTACTAACTGCTGACTGGTAGTTTAACAGTCAAAGTAGTTTTGTAAGTTAAAAGACTTCAGAAATTAAGTCTTTTTAGTCAATTAACTGCAGTACCGAAAATACTGTAGTCTAAGCTTGACGCTAAGTGTATAAGTAGGTATGGCATACCAAACAATTTCTATACCCCTTTTAGATTCCTTAAAATCATGCACCAATTTTGTTTTTTTTTTTTTTTTTTTATTAAATTTTCCTGCATACAAATTTTAAAAAATGCTGGACACAGGTATACTTTTTCTTGTTGCAAATCGCAATACCATATTGTTGATTTCATCATCAGTAGACCTGATATGGAGATGGATTTTTTGTATGCAAAACTTGTCTCAAAATATGTATTTGTATATTTATAAATCAAAAGAAAATCAATCAAAAATACCAGTACAAGCGTAGTAGCATATCATTACTTATTTTATGGCTATTGTTTTGTTTTGATGAAGACACTTATATGTAGGAAGACTCTTTGGTATTTCCAATACATTTTTCTATTGTCCGTTGCAAGTTCGTGATTGAATTTTCAGATTTTGCTATGATTTGGTATATGTTTATGATTGTTTTTTATTAAGACTATTGGGAATCTTTTTATAAATGAAAGTGATTGCAATTTGTTTTTGTTTTCATTATCAAATAGGTATGCTTATTTCCTTGAGAAGAAAAAAAAAAGGAAAAAAAAAATGATCTACCAACTAACTTTGTAGAGGATTCAAATATTGTAAAAAACATGCTCAGTCTAGTTATTAAATATTCCTGAATTTATTTATTCGTCGGTTCTAAAAAAATTTATAAGACCTATTATGGATATGGATAAATACTCACGTTGATTTTATTGAATGTTCAAAATTGATGGTATGTTCTGTATTATATACTTAAATTAAATGCAAACGCCATAGATATCAATAAACAGTTTTTTGGCATTTCTGCATTCTATTGTGTACAGTTTTGATTGTTGTATTCCTTAATAAAATTGTCAAAATTTATTACTGCTTCAGAATTTGAATTTGTAATATTTTTTTTTAATTTTGTATATTGCAGATTACTATCGAATCTTTTCATAGCTTCTGAATTTACTAAGTTCAATGTGTAGATGTTCTTTTAACATTAGAACTCTTCGATTATAACACACTTATAGTTATACCTACTTACTTTAAATAAGAATTGGTTTGGGATATAAACTAACGCATGTATTCTTGAAGCAAAAACAAAAACCCTTTCACCCTGTCACCTACGGATACCGTCGCGACCAAAAAATCAGCGTTTCTCTTTGGATTGATTTGGGAAATCCTCAATTCAGCAGTCATCTCAAAAATCAATTATTGTTGTATTTGCCATTACCTCAAAACGATTTTTTGAAATTTTATTTTTAAATTTCATTGGAGATTTCCATAGGCATTATATGGATCGGTACCTGAGGGATAGTATTATTTTTTTAGCCAATTTTGGAAAATATTTGTTGCAGACGTGGCTTTTATGTATTATTGACTAAAAAACATTGATGAAAAGAGTTTAGAGTTTACTTCCTCCTCCATTTGAATTGTTAGATGACTTTGCTTCCAAGATACTGAATAGGCTGATACAGCACTTTTAAAAAACGAAATATAAGTATCAATTGCACATTGCACCCAAGTGTTCTCCTAATATAGGGACCGTTCAGGGTGTTGGTAAAAGTAGAAGTTTTTGACCCGTAAATTTGTTGCAATAGTTACCCTTTAAATACTTCTTGGTGATAGCTTAAACCAATATTTTAAAATACTAAGTACCTATATAGGTACCAGTGTACTAAGCTGCTTATTTTTTGAGCTCATAAATTTGATTTTAACATATTTTTTTCATTTTGAAAAACATTGAAAAATAACAAAGCTAGATATACCTAGTAAATAAACATTCATTAAGGTAAGATACAGTCAACTCCGCTTTACTGCACTCAGCTTAATTGAAATCAGTTAACTGAAGCAAGAAATTTAACGCTACTTTTTTTAACAGTTTTCATGCTACAACTAATTCGGATATTTGACCTAAACTTGTGTGAAAACTCCTTTTAATTGACACAAACAACCTTGACTCAAATGAACATTTTCAACTTTTGAGGTCCGAATAAATTAAACTATCACTGAACGCTGACACCGAATTTTGAATTGATAACACTTTTTCAATTTGAAATATCAAAATGTTTCTTATTTCTTCATTCCCGTACTTCTTGTATAAAATTCCACTTATGTGTCATTTTTCAGTTATCAGAAGTTAGTTTAAATGAGAACTCCGCTTAACTGAAACAAATTTACTGCAATTTTAGTGTTCTAGTCAAAAAAAGCCGACTGTGTGACATTATTTGTCAGAAAAAAATAATGAAATCTCCTCACTACAGGTCAAACTTAAAACCTATTACTAACCACTAACTCATTTTACAAATTCGTTTTTAATAAAAAAAAAAAAGATAACGTAAGAAATTAATATAAGTGGGTCTCTGGATGGCTTCGTTTATAGTCACTATTTTATCAGCGGCTGGTAAAATAATAGGCATTTTTAACTTTTGCCAACAGGCATGTTTCATTTTTAATTGATTTGAAACTCCTACAAACGCAATTCCTTAAAACTTTGCATTGCTTAAATAGTTGAATTCCCCTAAACTCCGGCAATAGTTTTTGAAGATAGATCCTTAAACTTAAATATCTACTCACTGAAACTTAAATTAACTTCTATTCACCTAAGTAGGTAGGTACTTCATTTCACCCTTTAAATGTTAAAATAAAATTCTAATGAATTGCCGTCGGCAAATCACACTTCTAGAAAAAAATCTTGTTTTCATTCATCAGATTTCAAAGTCGTTTGCCAGTTTTAACGTGTATGTATAATCTCACACAACACCGTTCCTTCATTTTATTCAATAAAATATAAGTAGATTGAGGTAAAATGAATCTTTTAAAATACACGTGCCACAAACACTTAATGTTGGGAATAAATTTATTGACCGAATATCAGCAATGACAGTTTTATTATCGCAAGCACCACACCGACGACAACATTATACCAGCCAACAGAAAAAAATCAAAATAAGAACAGGATCGACAACAACAACGACAACAACAACAAGAATCCCATCCTAACAGAAACCTGACCGAATCTCTATACACACAAGTTAGGTACTCGTACGTACTCTTGATGATGCAGTAGGTGCCATGGCCTAAGCGCTCTACTTAAGCCACTGATACCACAGGAGTCATCGGAGTCCATCCGCGCTATCCGCATTCTCTCCAATCGCCTTAGAAGTGACTCTGACTGTCAATTCATTCAGATAAATTCTCTTCAATTCCAAGTCGTCGTCGTCGGTCGTCGTTGTCGTTTTGGGTCGGCGGAGATGCATGATGGTGAAATCGCAGTAGGTACCTATATAGGTACGCGAGCTACACGAGTTCCGTACCGAGTGTGCATGAACTTCAATGCAACTCCGGCTTGCTGGATGGATTCAATCTTTAAAGAGAAATCGAATCCCACTTATTTACGATTAATCCCCCTGGATGGTGGAAACCCTACATCGAAGAAAAGAGGATGAAAAACACTACGAAAAATCACATGAAGGAAACCCAACACTAATTCTAGGGACCAAAAACCCCGTATATAACTTCAAAAACTATTAAACCAAAATAAAAAGAAAAACTTCTTCCATAAGAACGACAGAGTCCTGAGAGTTCTCCCTGGGAACCGAACCAACAGAACCGTTGGCACCTCAATGCCTGTTCTGCACTGTGGGCGCTAAACCAATCCACCTTATCAACATGTCATCCTGCAAACGAATTCCTGTCCTTCAATATATCGAAGATGGAGAGGGGGAGCGACGGGTTCCCTGTTCCGTTGCCGTCGCCCAAGTGTGACGTACAGGATATCTCCTGCCATGTGAACCGTTTCTCAAGCAAAACAAAAAAAAAAAAACAAAGAAACAACAACAATTTTTTTGATTGAATGAGCTCATTCCAGTGGGTATACGCAGCGCGCTTCAATGTTCAATCCGATGCGGCGATCCCCCATATCAAACATCAAATTCCATCTCTCCAAAGAGACGAAAGAAGAAAGACCAAACCCACTGCTGGATGCATGGTGGATACTACAAACAAGATACCTTTCAATCTTTCAAAGCAACGAACGAAAAAAAAAACAACAACAACAACAGAAACGATAATAACTAAACATGGCGAGAGCACTTTCGGCCGGGTGATGGTGATTGAAGTGGAATGAACGATTTCTCTCTTCCAACCATCAGCCATTTTGATTTACGACCTTCATGTTTCCCTGGCTGCTGCTGAATATAATACCCTCCCCCTTCCAAGTAAATGCGTATTGTGTTTGTTTTATTTCTATGGGAGTGTTTGTGAGTGTATGTGTGTGTGCGTGTGGTGTTTGTAGTAAAAGAGTGAACACACCATGCAAAATGCGAATCGCCTTTTCACTCTGATGATAGTCCAACAGGGCTGCATGGAGATGGAGAGCTCAACGAAGTATAGTTTGTTTTTGTTTTGTTTGTTGTTGTTGGATATGAATTGTCCGACTCCGAAACAACGGACCGGCTGGCTGCCTGGCTGGCTGGTTGGTTGGTCCGAAGAATGGATAAAGTAAACACTATACAGTTTTGGGTGGGGGTGGTTATTTCTATTGTATCTACGTTCTACGAGTTTTAGTGGCAAAAATAGCCAAAGAGGTAGGTAGAGCGTATAGAGTAGAGAATAGAGTGTGGTAGTGAAGTAGGGTGGCATCAAGTTGTTGTTTTTTTTTTTTTTTTTTCTCCTTCTCGTGTGAAACCAAACGACCTTTGCAGCTGTAGGTGAGTTTGTGTAGATCTAATTCAATTACACTTGGGTATTTGAAGAGAGCGATGACGAGGTTTAAGTGTTGCCATACCAAATTCCAATTAAGATAGATTTTTGTTTTGTTTAAGTTTAAAAATCTTATAGCCATCCAGATATCTACCAAACTAGTTAAGGCATGGAACTTATTTTGAAGCTGTATTTAGGTTTTTAAAGATTAAGTAAGTATTAAGTAGGCAAATCTAAGATTTCTTTTTTCTTAAATAAATTTCAAAGTGAATCAATGAGAATTACCTATTATATGTAAGTACATCTCAGAAGCTTGAATTAAATAAACAAGTTTAATATATTGTAAGTATGTAGTTTCTAAGTAGGAAGCTTCATAGGTCTCTTACTGAAACAAACTGTTAAAAAGAGAAAAGGTAGGTACCTATACAAAATAAAAAGCATAGAGGCCAAAATCTTGGAGGTGGGAAATATCATTGTTTAAATTATTAAAAAATCAACTCTGTTTAATAATTTATTCAGCGTTGAGTTTAGTTATCATTTAATAGTTTATGAACGAGCAGAGTTAAAGGTTATTTATTTTTTAATTTATAGCAAAATATTGAAATTTGAGTGAAGGTTCATTTAAAAAAGAGATACCTAAATTCCAATTACCGCCGAGCGGTAAAAATTTTACCGAAGAATCATGACATAAAAATTGAATTGTAGGAAGAATGTTGCGTGTACTTACCTTTCAAATAAGACCAAGATTATTAAAATCGGTTGCCGGATAAGTAAGTTAAAAAGGGAGAAATAGAAATCGTGTTTACTTGTTAATATATGACGTTATTTTCTTCGCTTTTTACTGTGCTTAGTTATTTACAAAAATATTTGAGTTTCTTATTAAATTTTGATGAATGTTATTTCAATTTTTAAATTATTTATTTCACACAGGCAGCATTTAGTATTACTGGTAGATATGATAAAATGTTAAATTACTTCATAAATATTTCAAATGGTGCTTTTAAAAATACATTAAATAGCGTTCCAGGAAATTATGAAATTATGATCAGAAAATGATGGATGTTTCCAAACTGACTGTAATATTCTAAGAACTATGTCAATCTGATTAATTTTATTAATCAAATATATGAGTTCATTTGAGTTTGTCTATGGATACCTACCTATATTCTTTAAAAATTTCGTTTTTCTACATATCCAGAGTGCCTACGAAACAGATAACATTTTCAAATTTTTTCTTACAAACTATACGATAAAAACTCTATATTCAAGCCATAGCTATTTGCATTAGATTCTGACTTAAAATACCAAAAATATGCAGATTTGTTTCGAGAATACTGTATAACTGATTCATAGCATAAAAGCGTTCCCGAAAATTTCGTTTTGATAATTACTATCGTTTATTTTCTTTCTAACAAAAGCAAACGAAATATGTTTTAGGTCTTATTGTAGTGGTCTTGATTTAATTATCTTAAAAAAATTATAATTTTAATCTTTATTCATACCAAAATAGGCGTTCCCGATATGACGCTAAATTAATCCTTAAATGTCTAATTTAATTTTAATTACCACTTATATTTAACTTATTAACTTAAAGAAAAAATTATGCAATAATAAACCAATTCCATGACATACCGAAAAGACCATTTGTAGTGCCATTTGCACGTTAGATGGATACAAAATTCATATTTTGTCACTTTTACTACAGTCAGACATATTCATTCGGACAACTTTTATTTAAATAAAAGAGAATTCGGGCAGTGGAAATATGAACTGTGAGCAGATGGGCGCACGGACCGGATAACGAAAACCACTTTTTAAGATTTCTCAACCATCGAAATGTTGGTTTTGACTAAAAACTTCTAATCAAAAAATACTTTCATTTGTATTCGTTCTTGAATGAGTTTGCCCATTCCGCCCATGATTAAAATTCTGCGCCCTTGACTCTTGCAATATTATTATTCAATGTGGGAAATGTTTATAAATACAAATACCTACCTACAAAAAAGAACAATCAAACAAACACACAGGTTTAAATTTACATCCCAAAAAAAGATAAAATACTTATTACTTATTTATGCTTAACTATTCAAATCAATTACCAACTACCTAGCTCTCAAACAACATTCGAGTTCTCTAAAAAAAATATCTTTTTTTCACAATCCAATACATACTTTTATTTTTATTCTTGTAATAGACTAAATTGGTATTTTTGAATAAATAAATTGAATTATGAAATTAAAAGAATACGCATTAGGTAGTTATTTAAAAAAAACTTTAACTAAATTCCTTTGAAATAAATTGTTGAAAGAAAATCGAATAATCGAAAGAAACAAACACATCTCTAGTTGTCCTACATTTCATACAAAAACCACTTATTATTCTTCTAACCGCCCACTCTGCCATCTGCTGATTGATAAGTATAGTTGAATAAATAATTAGGACAACAACCCCAAGGAATGATTAGTGTCTGTGATTACGAGTGTATTTTCTTATTCCGAACACAAGGTGGCGTGTAGAACTATGCCTGCCAAAGAGTATGCAATAGTTGTTATGTTTTTCATCAACATCACTACCACATCAATTTTTGTTGCATATATTTAGGCTTATCCAAATGTTTGCCATAAAAAGTTGTGACTGACAACAATCTGCAACGAAGCATTTCTTGAGTCTCATTTCCTTATTAGGTACACACATGTTGCAGTACATTTCAATTAAAACATTCATCAGAAGAAACTGTCAAAAAACACACCCAACCTGAATTAGCGTGGGTGGGTATAACAGGGCAACGTGTAGTTATGCAAAGCAATTTCCATATTGAATCCATTCAATTCGATTCCAATGAATTTTCGAACCAACCACCGACAACGACGACGATTGAAAAGCAAATAGAACAAAAAAAAAAATTATATGAATTTCCACACTACACGCTTGAATAATCCACAGACATCGTAAATCATCGAATTCCCAAGAAATTCGAAATTCGCATGCATGTGCGCGCCGCTGCTGCCACCTCCTTGTCCTTGGTGCTTGGTTTGGTTTGGTTTGGTTTTGGTATATGTCGTTGTCGACGTGTGGTTTCTATAGGGTTTGCTTGTGTAGGTGTATTTATTATCATCTCTCATGCATGACTGATTTTTCCATCCAGTCACTCACATGCAGATTATCGCATGCAACTATTTATGCTGACTGATGAAATAATAATAAAATAATAATCAAAGGAACTTAAAGAGACAGAAAGGGGGAGCGAGAAGGAAATAACAAAAAAAGGATATAAACCATCTTTTGTTATTCGATTTTTATATTCAACAAAACTTACCCGCACCGCCCGCCCCAACCATCATCATTCCATAATCCATTCATTCTTACTCGAAACGGATGTAGAAGTTATGCGCGCCTATACGACTACTACTATACCTACTCTGACTGTTCTCTGTGATTCACAACAAAAGGATATCATTTCCGTATCCTTATCATGGTGGCATGCGAATTTTGAATGGCAAACGAACAAAACTCTCTCACTCGCATTGTGTGGTAATAAATTATTCCGATTGTGTTTGGTATTGGTGGTGAATGGTGATGATGATGAGTGAAGTGAGTTTGGGGAGGAGGTGAAATAGGCAGATGGGTTGAATAAGATGGTGGATATGACAGAGGCACAAAATATAGACAAACCTATACACAAAAGTATAGATCCTTCATTCGCCTTCGCACAGAAATCTGATTTTGATTGAATTACCAGCAACCAACCGACGAGTATTGATATATCAATCCTCAGTGGTGGCTGATCCTATGGGGTAGGTGTGTTCTGTTCAGTGTTCAGACAAATATAAATAGGGATTTAGGGGAAAATATTTATTCAAGTAGAATGCAATTTTGCATTTTGAGAATTCCAATCGAAAAGTAGAAGATTGAAAATTTTCAATTCACCAGTTAAGAATTTCAATAATGTGGCTATTGTGCAATTTCATTTCCGATTCTTTGGAGATAGATAAACCTATACCCAAGGAGATGGGTACCTACATGTTTGTACCTACATTTGTTGGTATGCTAGGTTGGGTGTGCGGTGTATGGATGCAAGTCTTGTGTATACATTGTCCTTGTCCACACCTTTGGAGTGTGAAATTTAATTTTTGAGGTATTTTGGTAATTTTCTTTTAGAGCACAGGACATTGTCATTGTCATCTAAAAAGATATGCTGAGAATTTTATAAGATTTCTAAAGAGATTTTTCAGTAGGAAGGTAACAAATGTACAAGGGTTTTTTCCTATATATCCAACTTATACGATGGCTGAAGCTTGTGAAAGAGAAGAGCTTTAGTCTCGAGAGTTCTAAATAAAGGATACACATGGAAAAACGAAGATTCTAGGAAACGTGTAGGAAAGATAGGTGCAAGGTGTAGCTTGTAGGTACATACCTGTAAGGGGTTGTTGTTTAATTAAATGGAAGGAGAATAAAATATTTAAATTGTGATTCTGTGGTCTAATGCCGGCCTTATACGACACAAATATTATTGCGGAGTACTTATTATTGCTCGATAATATTGATCATGTAAGCTCTGTATTGCGCAATAATTTCGGTTTGCGCAACAGGTAATTGAGTTTAATATTTTTTTAAATTTTTACTCAATATTTTTGCTTTCCACAACCAGTGAGAAACAAATATGAAATATTGCGCAGTAATAATATTGAGTCATGTAGGTATAGACAACCAATATTATATTCTAAATATTTGGAAATAAAACTGTACTGTGTATCTGTATACCTTCTCAGCTTAAGGACATTTTGGTATACCACAATTTATATTAGGTATTGATTTCATTCTTATTACACTGGTCTGCAAAAATAAAGTTTGTTTTTTGTCGTCCATATAATTTTTCGAAATTATGTAAGATTGGACTTTTCTGAATCTAAATCTGGTTACAGAAAATTTATATCATAGACATTTTTTTTAAATGATTTAAAAAAATATGTGATTGTTTTGTAGAAAAGAGCTCTCTTAGATTCGGTTGACCTGGTATATATTCAAAACTGTTAAGCCGATTCGGCTGAAATTTTAACTACTTATTCCATAAAGCATAAGCTAAGACCTTAAGCCAGATTTAATTATGTTCATCAATGTATAGTCACAGTTTAACCCGTTATTTTAATGAAATCACCATAAATTTCAGAATTCCGTATATTTTGGGATGTACACTGCAAAAAAAACCTCTTATTTAGAGGAAAGTACGACATTTTCATACTCTTGGTACTGGCCAAGTTAATTAGGGTGTAAAGAAGTCACTAATCAGAGGAAAATCACTAAAATTTTTGTTCTTTTCAAAAGGACTGATGTTTGGATTTTTCAACATTTTTTTTTTGTGAAGAATCCAGAAGTCGTCCAAAAAAATTTATCAAGACATAAATTTGGTAATTGTGTCTACATTTTGTTCTACATAAACGGTCTTAAATTATATTGGATAACTTCAGATCCAAAAATACATAAAGTTAGCCATTGAAAACTATTAATTCAGAACTTTTCATTTCTAAAAACGCTTTAATTAGACTAAAGAGAGTATTTTGAACAAATCATAAATTTCACGATGAAAGTGAATTTTTAAATGATTTAAAATGTTTTAGACCAATGAAATGCACTGCTCTCAATTGGTACTGTAATGTTTTCTGAGTTCAAAATAAAACTTATTTCAATTTTACTATATACACTTTTTATTTACTCTCCAAATTAACAAACACTTTTATCTATAAAAAACTGCTTCACTATTACTCTTTACAATTTACAGGAATTAACACTTCCAAATTATACTTTCACAATCACTTATCTTTATCACTGTAAAAATTAAACTCCCCGATCTCCTTCTCCGACCTCGTATTTATACTCCTCTCATTTCTTCTCGAAGGATCCAGAGATCTCCAGTTTCGTTAAGTAAAAGAGACAAATACACACAGACAGATAGAGACAGATATAGACAGATTTTGTTCCGTTCCATTTCGTTCCGTTCGAAGTTCGAAAGTTTGACGTTCAGATGAAAGCGTTCAGAGCTTTAGTTATTAATTATAACAAAAAACCTACATGTGTCTTTTCGCCTGGGTGTGTTCGCTCCTACATTCGTAACAGTACCTACGATTCTAATGTGTTTAAATTTATACTAAAGTAAGTACATACATGTTTTTGATCCATCTCTTACATTGATACGAAGTGACAGATTTCTCAATTTCAGTCATTTGATTAAAACAATTCTTAAACTTTTTGTTGTTTTTTTAAATAATAAATAAAAAAAACAACAATTCAATTAATCATTTCTTCTTCTTCTTCAAAAAAAAAAAAAAAAAAAAATACGCATCTGCAACAATTTCAAGTGGACCATTGCAAAAGCTATTTTTCATCACATATTTTATAGAAAATGAAACAAAAATACGAAGTCAAATTTGAAACTGCCTCACTTTGTTCTTTAATTTTTTTGTCTTGAGGACTCAGTCTCTTCCCTCTGATTTCGATGCGAATCATTAAAATTTTGTCATTTCTGTTTGATATCAAAGAGCATGAACTCTCTAAAGAAATACCATACAAGACCCTACATAAACAAACCGACAATATAGGAGGACATATTCATGAACAAAATTTATTAATCCAAGTTAGTATCATGGTGTTAACTGGGGCATCAACAGAGAGTTTGATTTTATAAACAAATAATTTAAAATTTTTAATATTTTATTCATGTTTTTCAAATGTTATTTTAATTTTTTTTTTTTTATTTAATTTCAGATCTTCAATTAAATTTTGGATAGCAACATAACATTCAAAGACTTCGCGCGCATCTAGTTTAAACAAAAAAAATTAATCAATAATAAAAATCATCAGCAAGGACTCCACCGAAACAAAACGTGTTTTATTGAAGGATACACCGATCTACAGAACGGGGGCAACGCAAAATATAAAAAAGAAGAAATTTTTTTAATATAATAAAACGGATCACTGTGAAAATCATTTTATACCTCATTACTCTTTAAATTGTATAGAAAGTATATAAATTGTATAGAAAGTACTTAAGTGTTCAAATTTAAGTAAGTGTTTGTTTTTTTTTTTTATAATTTTGAATTTTATCCAAAAATTAATGCATTTTTTTTGTATTTTCTATTTTCAGTTTATTTAAATTATAAATCGCATTTTATCTGTGTGTAAGTGTGTGTGTGTGCGGATGTATATATATGAGTAAAACTTAGCTTCAAGCAAACAAAACAAAATAAAAAAAACCACATCAATTCGCAAACACGCATAATCCCACAGCAAAAAAAAAACAAACAACAACAAAAACATAGTCAAACACAATCCCCTCTTACAAATAATAATTTAAACAAAAAAGAATCTTCAAAATGACGATGAGTACAAATAATTGTGAAAGTATGACATCATACTTTACCAATTCTTATATGGGGGCCGACATGCACGGCCATTATCCCACCAATGGGGTAACTGATCTCGATGGCCAACAAATGCATCATTATAGTCAAAATCCAAACCATCAGGGCAATCTGCCATATCCAAGGTTTCCACCCTACGATCGAATGGCATATTATAATGGTGGCGGTCAAGGTATGGAACATCAAGGTTATTCGCGGCCGGATAGTCCATCGAGTCAGGCGAGTGGTTGTTTGACACAAACACAAGCGAACGGCGGACAAATTGTACCCCAAAATCAACAACCGCACACACAATCACAACCTCCTCAGCATCCGCAACAGCAACAACCTGTCGTTTATGCGAGTTGTAAGTTACAAGCGGCCGTTGGCGGTGGATTGGGGATGGGACCGGAGGGTGGATCACCACCACTGGAAATGGCCCAACATCATATAAATTCACAAATGACAATACCTCATCATATGGGCCATCCACAAGCGCAGGTTGGTATATATATTTTTTTTTTTTTGTTATTTTCTAATTAAAAAAAAATACCTTAATTAATTTAAGTTATAAAGATCCTATAAGGCTTCTTTAGATACCGCTAGTCAGATATTAAGTTAGCAGTTAGAAGCTATAGAAATACATCTATTCATTTTTCGTTAACTGTTTTTCAACTAAATAAGCCCTTCAAATTGAACTATGGACTAGCATCTACAATATAGTCAGTTCAAACCAGGGCTCGGACTTCACATTTAAAATTTCGAAGCAAATTTGAAGAAAAAAAACTGAAGTAGATCGAAAATTTCGGAAGTAGTAATATATTAGGAAATTATCGAAGTAGATTCTATTTATATTTTCCCAAGTTAACCTACTTTGATCGAAGTAAAGTACAAGCCCCCTGTTTCAAACCAATAGTTGTGAAATTAAAATACAATTAAATTCTTAACAAGTAAAAAGTGTTCAATTTTTTTCCAAAATTCACTCATTTCATAGATTTTTTGTAGATTTTTTGTATATTTTTTCTCACTTCTTAACTATAACGTCGACTCTACTTAACTTCACTTCGCTTGGCTAAAAAAATCGGTTATCTGCAACAAGAAATTTATCAGGAAGCATTTTTGACTGTTTTTTTAAAGAAATTATTTCGTGTACATAATTTAACTCCACATACTTATGAAAACTCAGCCTAACTGCAACAAACGTTTAGTAATTTTGGTGTTGCATTATAGCGGGGTCCACTTTACCTACCTGATTTCTTTTTTTTTTTTTGTAATTTGTAATTTCAAGTTCCTAGAACGCTCATTGGGAATGCATAGAAGACGAACTTTAGTTTAAGTCTTGATATTAGTTCTTTGACTTGCCTATAGCATCAGTTTACTTTCCATAGTTACTTCGGGCGTACTACAAATCTTAAAGAATATTTTTCTTTTGTGACACAGTTTTTCCCTCATAGAACAATAATATTTTCTATAATAATACAACTGAACAACACGAATGTATAGTATGTTTAGCCATCAGAATTAATATTTCCCTCCCGCAAATGTACAAAAATTTCTCATATGGCAGGAAAATATAAATGTTGAATTCCTAACCCGGTTCAAACGGAACAAAGATTTAATTTTTGGCCGCACAACATGAATGTGGATAGTGCTCTAAGTATCTTTAATAGCACAATATAAATGCGGAATGCTGTTATTGGCTCAGTTCTTCCCACCTCCTTAAGACTTCCTTGTATAGCAGTTTCCGACCTTTTTCCTACGTCGTTTACTAATCTCAAATATAGTTTGGAATGTAGCTTAATTTTCAGCTACTAATTGAACATGAAGGTTCACACGAATTAAATTCACCAAAATACACCTCTGAATACACCCCAAAACAACTTATTACACCTAAATACACCTGAATGAACCTCAAAACTCCTTGATACACCTGAAAAGGCACACTTAAATATTTGTCAATTTCATTCAAAAATGTAGAAAAAAAATAAAACAGAGATTAGATTAAATTACTGATACAAAATTAGATAAATTATCAATTTTAGAACTCGAGTTTGAAACTAAAGATAAAATCAAAATATAAAAAAACAGTTTTCGTTCAGCAAAAAAAAAAAAAAAAAATAAATATCCTTTAAAAATCAAAACAAAACCCTTCCTAAAACTTATCTTATTTTATAGTTGGGTTACAATGAGGTTGGAGTTCCTGATGTGGTTCCTGAGGTAAGATTATTGTTTGTCTGTTTTTCTTCTGTCGTATAATTTCGTTTGGTAGTAGTTGTTGTCTATAAATTTATGTTTTTTTTGTACCTTAATTTATTTATGTTTCTTTTTGTTGTTTATGATTCTCTTTAAACTCAAAATATTAAGGCAAACGCATTCTCTTTTTTTTCTTACATGTTTTTCTTTTAATTGTTTTAAATATTCTTAAAATTCGATTTTTTATAAAATTATAAAAAAATTATAATTAATTTAGGTGCATCAAAATCATCATAATATGGGAATGTACCAGCAAACGACAGGTGTGCCACCTGTTGGTGCGCCACCACAACAAATGATGCATCAGCAACCGCCACAAATGCACCAAGGCGGTCAGGGACAACAACCACCAACGCAAAATCCAAATACACAATCTTCAATGCCTTCACCTTTATATCCATGGATGAGAAGTCAATTTGGTAAGTTTTAATATCTAAACAAAATTTTAATAATAATAAACTTAGTTAATTATATTTTATTTAATAATAATTTATTAAGTACATATAGTGCATCATTAATATTTTAGTTAATATTTTTTTTCGTAGCATAAATTAGTAGAGTTTATTTTATATGGCCTCTTCTGTATTGGAAATAAAATGGTTTTGGTATTGGATACATTTTAGCCAAGACATTTTTTTTTTATCTTATTAGTTTTTATCGCTATATTTTTAGTTTTTGATTTTTTTTTTTTTGTTCTTCTATAAACGATCTTATTGGGAATTATTGATATTGATTATTGATGATGGTTTGGTTTTAAAAATGACAAGTAAAAAGGAGAATTAAGAAAAAGTACTAAAAATGTATTTGAAATAAACAAAGAAAGGCGAGAACAAAATTAACTTTTTAAACGCTTATTCAAGAGTTCTTAATTTTGAAAGAACAAAGTGGTTGAACAATTATATTAAAGGGATAAACCAACATAAAAACTGCAAAGGGCTGGAAGGAGATTAAATCTCCTATTTTCTTGATAAAAAAAATGCTTCCTGGGCACTGGCACCCCCATCTCTCTTGAAAGAGAGATGTAAAATAGTTAATAAAAAAATATTGGTTGTGTTATATACCAGTTTACATGGTGTTATTATACAGTTTACATGGTTTAATCGATTTTCGTCAGGTAATAAGCATTTTTAGTCATTTGTAAAAAAAGACCCATAACACCACTTCGTCCTTAGTTACAATGCTAGTCTTCAAAAACATTCCATTTATTAGCCCTCCCGAGGAAGCTAATCTCCTCGTGGGACAAATCTTTTTTCTCACACTCGTACATTTGAAAAGGTTCTTTATCGCGACACATTATCTACAGAGATTCCCTGGCCCGGATACTCTCCCTCTCATCTTTCTGAAGTGGTGTCCTTTCCTGTTAGTATACTCTATACCTACAAGCATAATGTGCCAATTGCACTCCAGGTCCACTCTTTTCAAGGTTATGGAAACAATGATCAATTTATATATCAGCTCAAGAAGCAAGAACTATTTCGAAGAATTAAAGCGAACCATTCAATATAAAATGCATTCTATGTATTGAAATCTGAAATCCTCAAAATAAATGTTGGTATGCCTCAGGGCTCCATCGTGTCTCGGACTTTGTCTTAATAATTTTTTCATTGTTATTAAATGCTCTCATATCTAAATCGTTTTATTGATGATAGTATCCCCAGTTTCTTATATTACTTTTTAGATTTCCACCCAAGTTTAGGATGTGGAACTTCTACGACAAAATTAACTAATTAAATCGTGATCTCGGCAGAATTGTGTCTAGTGGCGAATGAGAAACGGCGTAGAATTAAATGCTTCTTAAATACAATTCTGCTTACTATCGTTAGAGCGAAACCTGCCGCCCTCTTAGTCCCTCAATATCTAAACTAAACAGCAGTTTTATACTCTAATTTTACCGCCAAAGTATCAAAACCTTGATTTGCCAGTAAGCGCTGGTAAATTAACACGTTAGCATCGAAATAAGAACTCCATAAAATTAATTGCAATGTCTTTTAAAAATCTTGTGACAATATATCCCTTTATAAGGCAACATTTTTACGCGCGCCGCCGCGCCGCCCAGCCGCACCGTCATATAGGTAGGTAAGTGTTGTTGTCAAAGCAAGCTTATAAAGTAGTTTTACTTATACATTATATAAAATGCATTTAACTCCGTAAAGAATGAATAATGATGCATTTCGTAGAAAAATAATAAATTATCAACACGACAAAAAACCCTTTTCTAACTCCGAATTCATGTTACAACTTAATTGAAATGTGGAGGCCGAAAGTATCTATACACAATCGTGAAAAATTCCATAGACTTTTTTTTACGAAAAATAAACAACCTAAACAATAATACAAAATCGACTAAAAGTAAAAAATTATATTAAGATAAAAACCCAACAACACAAGAATCGTATAGCTATAAACTATAAAAGTAGTATAGAAGGGAAATAAAAGAGTCACCGTCACGATATCAATACCCCCCTTTCCAACTCTATCCAGCTCTTTTCTGTAGTATTCCCAGAGTTATCTGGACATCATATATATGAAGTTGTTCTTCTTCACCATCATCATGCTCTCTTCTATACCGAAAACAACGAGATTTCTATATGCGAGTGCTGCTGATCCATTCGCACACAATCATAGTATTTTTGTCCCGAAAAAAAAAGGGCTAAGGATAAGAATGGTGCCAAGCTATTAACATCATGTGCTGGCCAACAACGCAGCCAGCGCCATCGCCATCGACACGAACTAAAAGAGGTTATAGGGTTCGAGAGTGTAAATGAAAACCTCTTTTGATATCAGAATTTTTTCTGCGTGTTTTTTTTTTTTTGATTCTTCTAAAAATCGCTGCTTTCATTTTTCGTCGTTGCCGGTGAGCTCTTCACGGAGGCATTTTTTAAGCCCACTGTTACAGGCTATAACACTATACTACGACCATGTGGATTGGATAAGGCACTCTGCTAGCCAGAGAGTAGAGGCTTTAAGCAGAGGACACCGATGATGGTGGCATCAGCGCAACGAAGAAGAAGACGAAGGTTTTGATGTTGTATGATGATGGTGGTGTGGTGGCGGTGGCGGGCAGGATGAAGAAAAAAAACCGTGTACCAGAGATTAATAAATTGATGGCATCCATTGCATATAACATGTAACTAATGGCAGTAATCAATTTTGCTTTACATCTCAATCTGCTTTTGGCTCCTCTCTATTCACCCTGCTGTTGCTGTTACTCCTGGTGCACCACCATTTAACAACAACAACAAAAAATAATACAAAAAAAAAAACAGAACAAAACAAAACAATTCACAACAGACTCAGAAGAAAAGAAAAAAAAAAACATTAAAAAGGAATCGGAAAAGATGGAAAATGGGAAAAGGAATCACACATATATAAACTGAATGCTTGAAGAATGAGGGGGCTTAGGAGGGTGGTGAATAAGTAAAGAAAAATGCAATAAAACGAGGAAACGATGTTATTATAAAAGCACCAAATACCCCTTCTTTCTGCCTTATAAAAAGGTATAGTATACCCAACAATCCAACATACTCTACCTACATATGGAACACCCCCCTTGATTTCAGTTTTATTATATTTCTACCACTTCATTATAACCAGGTTAATAGGGTAAGTTTACTTAATTTTATGAAGAACAATTTGTATATGTAGCGGACCCTTTGTTTTCGTTTTTGTTGAGGTACCGAAGTACCGCTAATATTTTTGGAGAACTACTATTGCTTCTAGGGACAGAGAAGTGCATTCTAAAGTTGTTATATGGAGCATGTGCTCAGACCAAATACTCATTGTTAATTTTCAAAATTTCGAGATCTTAGAAAATTCCGCTCTGCTCGCTTAACCAATCTTGTGTAGTACATACTCTGAGTACATTCTCATCGTTTAGCATTTGTAGCAAACTCTTAGTTTACGCTTTTGCTTAACTAGGTGCTCGAAGTTTGAAAGTACCTCTGTTAATTTTAGTGAACTACTGAGATGCTTCCAGGGGCAAAGGAGTGCATATAAAAAATGTTATATGGAGCATGTGCTCAGACCAAATACTCATTGTAATGTTTTCAAGAAATTAGTTCAACTTAATTTAAAAAAATTTCGAGTTCTTAGAAAGTTCCGGCTTCCTCGCTCAACTGATCTCGTGTAGTACATAACCTTCTTAAACAGAGTATCTACTTAGAGCATATGCTCTATTCTATTCCCATAGTGTATCTTCACCAAAATTGCTACACATTTCCAGCTTTTCCATACATTTTTGGAACAACAAAGTTGTGTTATCATTTTTTTCATGCTATGGCTTTTGCTTCTTTGGGAATAAAATAAATCCATCCCTCTCATCCTCCTTTGCTTTTGTACATCATTTCCACTTCAACTTATATAAATGTATGTATATGAAGTCCTGCCAGCAAGAATGAAAATAAATGTTAAGTTGTATAAACTATCACGTCTTTAGGCACACGAGCACAACGGACATCGGTCATCCCTGAACCCTGGCGATATGCTTTAAGCTTGTTCCATTCGTACTTATACATTTTTTTGCCCACAGTCAGTATATAGCTACATAACGCGGGCAATGTGGGTATTAAAAATATAAAAAAAAAAGTACAAACAAACATTCAATGCTCAGGGATATTTCGGTGCACGAAAACAACATTAAGTGGTTCATTGTTCGATGCTTCCTGTTGCACTCTGTGTGATGTTTTGTTATAAATGTAGTCCTCTATAAGAATGAGAGATTTCAATTTAAACCATTTGGTTGGTAGATTTGTCTTCATTTCCTCTTACCATATCACAACTAAGGATTCAGGAGAGGAGCCATGCAATTGCAAAGAGATGCGAAAGATATTTATTTCTTACGTAATTCGGTGAAGTGGATGGAGCGCAAATTTCCCATTCAGAGAAACACTTAACTCACAAATAAGACACAGACACACACAATGTGCTTTGATATTAAAAAAAAAAAAAAATCTACAAAATATACAAAAACAAGGATTCAAATTTCAGTTTGAATGAAAAAGAAAAAAAGACGAAAAACTAAGAAAAATATTTCAGAGGACACACTCGAAGATATACGTGAACAAGCAATAAGGAACTAACTAAACTATATGACAACAAAATTGCTAACAACACCGGAGGTGGTATGTTGGTTGAACTGTTGAACTGAAAGGATATTATATTTTGGGTCTGGGATCACAATTAGAATTGTCCTCGATTTGTTACGGTCATAAATTCCTTTTCTTTGAAAAGTTACACAAAATTGGCGACAGTTGCAGTTTATGTGTAGTTCTTCTTCAATGTGCTCTGAATTTATTCCAAGAATTTCGTTCCTGACGATTGAATAACAATAAGGATGTGCTTGCATCCCTTTTTATATACTGTTTTGTTAAAAGCGAAAGGTTTGCAAGCACATTTGTTGCAATTTGCAAAATTGAAAGAAAGGGAATGTTTTTCTTTATTTATTTTTTTTTTTTTTTTGAAAAATAGGGTTTAAGTAAAAGGACACATTGATCGTGCAATAATTGTCACGGTAATAAATCTTGGTCAATCAATGTCCACACACAGCAGGAAATGGATGGATATAGGTGCAGTGAACGTGGTGAATTTTACTGTTGTTGTTGTGATTTCCTTGTTGCTATTTGACACTTTATATGTGCAAAAGGTAAAGTACGTAATTACACCCTTATTTTTGAAAATGAAAGTTGGCTTTTGTTTTTATTTTATTTCTTGTAAACGTGCCATAGAGGTATATGAAAATATAGGAAAACTGTCGTTACATTGACTCATACAGATCAGAAGGTTGGTAGGCTTACATGCTGGTTTGGTCCTAGGAAAAACCCGCGTGACATGATGAACTCTTGAAGAATTTTACAGGTACAATTCCGTACTAATTCATTTTTTTGTTTTCGTAAAAGAAGAGGTTTTTGCAAAGCTGTAAAAAGTCTGTGTTATTCCAATAGTTTTTAATTGAATTGATCTTTTACGACAATGTTTTTGAAATTTTAGAAGAAGAGAAGACTGTGTTCTAAGCTCACACATGTTTTTCAAAATAAAAAATTAACCTGTCACGGTAAGGTTATTCTGGAGGAAAAGAGGATAGGATGAAGAATTTTTTTTCAAAATTAATTTATGTACATATTTCAGTTTTCTTCTTAAGATTACACAGAAACAATTTCCAGAAGTCAATATGACAATCGTAATTATTTCTACAAAACGGTTATATGGACTATAACAACTGCGGTAGTCAATATGACAACTTTTGGTTGAAAGAAATTGAAAGATCGGTTGTCATGTTGACTATCGCAGTAGTCAATATGACAACTTATGGTAGTCAATACAACAATACCCGATCGTCAATATGACAACCGAATTTTTTTCTACAACTCGGTAGTCCATATGACAACTGCGTTAGTCAATAAGACGACTTTCGGTTGAAAGAAATTGAAAGATCGGTTGTCATATTGACTATTGCAGTAGTCAATATGACAATTTTTGTAGTCAATATGACAACTTTTGTTAGTCAATATGACAAATTCGGTAGTCAATATGAAAACTTCCGAAGTGAATATGACAAGTTTTGGTAGTCAATATGACAACTTTTGTTAGTCAATATGACAAATTCGGTAGTCAATATGAAAAATTCCGAAGTGAATATGACAAGTTTTGGTAGTCAATATGACAACTTCCGAAGTCAATATGACAACTTTTGGTAGTCAATATGATAATTTCGGTAGTTAATATGACAAATGCGGCAATTAATTATAAGATTGACTACCAAATTGTAGTATTGACTACCAAGTTGTCATACTGACTGCCAAGTTGATATTTTTATATCGATTATCGGAATTATTAATTTCAGTTGTCATATTGACTACGGTTGTTTTTTTCTATGTACTTTAGAGGGAGTTAAATAAATACTGATTTTTGGATACCACTTTGTAAGAATACCTCAAAAATTATGAAATGAAATAATATCAAAACACTAAAAAAACTTTATTCGTAAAATTTACTTTACTTGAAAATATTCTACGATTTATGTATGCCATTTTCTTATTATTTTTCAGCCCATGCCCATGATAGAATGCACTTGAACAAAATGAGTTTCACACTGAGAGAATCGATTCCGTCAAACTATTTTTCGTTTGCTGGACAATTTCTTGATTTTCACTTAGATTGAAGTAAACTCTTTTGTTGTAAGCGAATTTAATATTTGCAACAAATAGCTTTCTGAAAATGTTCTTCGCCAACTATTAATTCGTTTGCTGCAAACGATAGAATTTGCTAGATAACAAATAGGAGCTTAGATGTGGGAAGCATTTTTGTTTGCCGCAATCAAGTCATGAAAATGAGTATCAAAGGAACGGGTTGTGATGCATAATGCATTCTTAAAATTTTGGTCAAATATCATACAGTTACTACGAATGAAAAACTATTTCGTTTAACTTTCGATCCAATGATTTTTAAATAATTTATTAGTCACAAACAAAAAAAAAAAAAATATTTCTCCGAGTGCACTGCCCTTCTGTTCTAGTTCTATCCTAACTTTTTCTTCGGGGAATATACTACTGAAAGATCAACTGTACAAAAAACTCAATAATTAATTTGATTTGTTTGTTAATGATGCCAAAGGACTGATAATACATTTTTTCCAGTAAAATTGATACAACTAATACAGCGTCGGCTCTTTCCAATCCGTTTTGACAACAATTATAAAAGAAAGTTTGAAAAACTATCAAATTCAATGAATTCTAGCCGTTTTTTTCTGTTTTTCTGTTTTTTTGAGTTATATATCGGGATATCTTTCGATTGTTATAATCTTGTTAATCATATTTGAAAGATTTCAAAAAAATACATTGAATTAACTAATATTGATTCAAAATACAAAACAAGTGTTATCCTCTGTTAATTTAGTTTTTACTTTTTTTTAACTTAAATAAGAAGATATCTACATCACGTCTCAATAACACCAGGGCATTGAATGGAACTGGTGAGTCTTATCCATGAAATCATCGAAATACCTCACACTCTTCCCTGGTATACTCTTATAAATAGGTAAATAGATTACCCACCGACTGTGACTTCACTGAGTACTTAGAGTTGGAAAATATTGTTCTAAAACCTCAATTTCCCCTTCCCACATCTTCTAGCAGAAATTCTCTTTCTTTGAAAACAAAACACTTGATGTACAGACATACACACGAATATCTTTACAAAAAGATCTTGAAAAGTTGAAGAACTGCGATTCTGAAAAGAATAAGAAAATACGGGATCAACGTTTGGGTCTTAAATGTACTACAAGTTTTCTGCAAAAGTAAGTCCTTACTTAAGCTTTTATTTCACGAAATAAAAATGCAATGAAGTATCCTGGGGGTTAAAACAAGGACGATGTCTTCAACAAAGAAAAATATATATCTTCTATATAAACACTCCGACATGGTTCGTTTTTTTTTGTTTTTTCTTCTGATTTGCCCTTTTGTAGAAGAAGCACCAGGATTTTAGATTTTGAGCCACCTATAGAGCGAATCCCTACGATGCGATAGGACTAGAGTTTGGATAAAAAAAAGTGATTCCCTGTTAAAAAATAAAAATGAAAAAAAAACAAGGAATAAAATGGTACAAAGTTAAAGTGAAATATAAAAGTTGACGAGTGAGGCAAGTGTATACTGCTATACCATCAGGTCGGCTAAAGGAAAGATGGCTTCTCCTGTACTTCTTACGATGGAATATCCTTGTGCAGCTGAAACTAAAACAGTGCAGAATAAAAGGAGATTATATTGCACTACAGGAGAGAAGATGAAAAACTACCAAGGTGATGATGCTTTGAACTTTAAGAATCCCTTTCAATTTGAACTTGTATTGATTTTATTCATGGGGTATGATGGAAGAAGAAAAACAGAAAAAAAACTCTATAATGTCTGTTAGAGTAAAGAAAATAGAAAGATTTTTCTTTGTGTCCTCTTGTGGTTAAGGGCTATTTTTTTTTTATTTTTTTGAGAATTTATAAATAAATATTGAAAATTAAATTGAAAACAACAACCTAGAGCTATAAAAGAGAGTATTTCGGTTTTACAAACCCGGTTTATATAAATTTTAGTTTTTAACTCTTTGTCACTTTTTTTTCGTGTTTTTATTTTTTCTTGTACATCAAGTGACGGCGAGGATATTTTATCAAGATATCCACAAAATGAGCCACTTGTTGCTATAGAGTAGGTATAGTACACTTTGGGAAATTTGTTGAATGTCGTTAAAATTTATGACCCACCACCACCACCATCGCAGTCTGCCAAAACCAAAAGTAGCAAATCCTAGAGTAACTACAGTTACAAGTAGGTATTATCGTCATCATCATCATCAGCAGTGTTGTTTGGGTTTACTGTAGCAGCAACAATGATGGCGGCGGCAAAGGATATAGAAATAGAATTTAAAAATTAAAAGGGTACAGAGGATAAATCAATTTATTGAAGTCTTTATTTTTCATTTCATTGATGATATGGGGGAACTAAATTAAAAAAACGATTTAATTGTTGTTAGCATATAATGGAGTAAAATTGTAAGATTTAATTAGTTGAGCAATTTTTTTTGACAATTCTTAGAACGTTTACTGCATTTCTTTTTTTTTTTTGTTATTTGAATTACCTAAATGCAGAATTTGCCATATGCCACAAGTTTTCAAAATTCGACTTTATGTTCTTTATAAAATGGTCACTCATCAATGTTTTTGATGTAAGTAACTCGAAAACTAAGCCTAATTAAAAATACAAAAAAAGGCATAGGTAATTTCCTTTGTAAAATTCAATTTTCTATTGAAATGCATTTTTAAAATTAATTTCCATACCAATATCAATACGATCAGATTGCGTGGTTTGGTTCCGTATAAACGTTTCTGTCAGTTCGGCAAACTTGCTCTAAATTTGGTACATTTAATTTTTTTGTAAATTGTAATTTTTGTTTTGTTTTTAAAAATCTCGTTTAGAGCGACTAGGTATACCTCCTACTGATATTATGGTATTTATTACTAAACTGACATAAACAACTTCTTAAATTGTTTTGAGCTTCAAACAAAGTATGCCATTTAATTTGATTAAGAAAGATACATATAAAAAAAAAATTATTTTTTTCATATAAAAATTCCTAAACCTTGTTTAAAGAAATAAAGTTGGTATACCATTTTTAAGATAAAATTTTTGCACATCTAAAACCAAAATTTCAAAAAAATGACTCGTTTTCGAAAAATTCATTTTTAAAAAAAAAAAAAATTTGAAAGATTTTTTAAGGAGCTTTCGTATAAAAAAAAATCATCAAAATTGTTTTAGTAATTTAACAAAAAGTCAAAAATGAAAAAAACGGTTCTATGGGAGGTACCGTTAGTAGAATTTTTTCAAACATTTCTTTTATTTAAGAAGTATGATCCTACATCAAAAGTAGATACACAAATTTTAATCAAAATCGTTGGAGGCGTTTTCGAAAAAGTTTTGATACTAAAGAAAAATTTAAATTTCCCCCCAAGGAAATCACCAAATATCCTTAACCACCAAGTTTCAAGAAAATCGGTTTTTCGGTTTAGGCTCTAGCTCGAGGTATACATAGACAGTCAGACAGACGGACAGACAGAATTGCGGGACCCACTTTTTTCGAATTCTATATCATCGTAATGGCTGATTGGTCTGATTGTTATCTCGAGTTCGATTTTTTACGAATCTTTAACTTGCCCTATAGCACCTATGTATGTATGTATATCGCAAGTAAAAAATATAGCTTTCATGAAAAGGTATACATTACTAAAGAAAATAACCATATCAAAATCGTAGGAGCCGTTTTGGAGAACATAAATTCTTCTGAAACCGTAATATGGAAGGTAGTGCTATATGTGGTCCAAACACTTATAATTGCAAAAAACCCCTCTGGACAGTCCGTTAAAAAATGCCATTTCATGAAGTTTAAACTAAATCCATCGATCCGTTAAAGCTGTGGCTTCTGACCCAGATAGAATCGGTGTACCCACTTCATTACCTATGATCGTAATGTCGTACCTACTTGATTGATATTTCAATAATTTTTGAATTTTTTCTCAAAATATTTTTTTGTGGGAAACAATGCAGTAAAATAGTGATGAGTTCAGTTAATTTAAATTAAAGGTACAAAAACGATGCCTTGAGCATTTTGTGTTATTTTTTTGTGTTGGTGATATAAAAATTTATGAAAAAAAAGGAAATTTTGCAGTAATCAGGTTATAATGGTCACTGGAATCAGATTCACACCGATTTGCGATTATCAACTATCAATTATTGATAATAATTGATGGATATTGATATTTGGTATACCTTGAAACCTAATATTTATCAATATTATTTCAATTCATCAAGCTTTGATCACACGATTTGTGTTTACACAAAAATTTGTGTATTTTTGGAATAAAAATACACAATTTCATCTGAACCGTCATAATTTAGATGACATCAATGATGTACAAATCGTTTTTAGGATGTCATTTTCTATCATTTAATTTGTAGTTTATATGGTTTTGTGCAAATTTATGTCAAAAATACACCAAATTTCTACACAAATTTTGGTGTTTACACAAATCGTGTGATACAAGCTTTAGCATCATTTTCGATAATCAAAACTTCTACCTACTAATTTATCAATATTATTTCAATTCATCAAACTTTGATCACACGATTTGTGTTTACACAAAAATTTGTGTATTTTTGGAATAAAAATACACAATTTCATCTGAACCGTCATAATTTAGATGACATCAATGATGTACAAACCGTTTTTATGATGTCATTTTCTATCATTTAATTTGTAGTTTATATGGTTTTGTGCATATTTATGTCAAAAATACACAAATTTCTACACAAACTTACACAATTCGTGTGATAGAAGCTTTAGCATCATTTTTGATCATCAAAACATCTACCTACTAAATAAAAAAAAAGGTCGATTTTTTTCAACTACCAATTGATAGTTCACAATCGCAATAGGTGGGTAAAATTCATTCCTGTGACGATTGGAGCATAAAACTCTGTCTACAATCCCACATTTCGCAAAGTCAATACAATATTGTTTTAGTTTTGTTTCATCTTGAATCCCTGTCGTTTGTGTTCCAGGTTATCAAATTTTTTGTATTCTAAGTTTGTAACTTAAAAATTCTAAAAAACATAATAACAGTAGCAACCGGTCTTTGGCAAACAAAATCCAAACAAAAATCTCCATAAGCTCTGAATACCTTCTTCTCAGTTTATTTAAAGACCCCCTGCTGTTTTTGTTTGACTATATTTTATTATTTCTCTGAAAGTTCAATTTACAGTCTAAAAGGTATGAGTAGGTTTCTTGGATATATTTTGTGCATTTATTTAGAAGTTGTTTTGTATTATGTATTTTATTTTTTTTTTGGTTTTGGTGTGGTGTTGGAGTATAAAATTTAGATGTTTTTCACTATTAAAGCCTTAAATTAAAATCATCTCAATATGTATGAGAAGCTTCTATACATTTTACTAAAGGGATTTTGTTAAAAAAAAAGGTACACACAACCCAACCTTGTAGTTTTGTTTTAAAAATACTTTTTCTACCTCTACCTTTTATATGCATTATGTTTTGTATAATTTTTGAGAACTTTTCCATCAATTTTATTAATATTTCTATAGTCCCCCTCTTTTATGCAACCTGTTTCATTTTCATTTGTCATATATGTAGTAGGTATGCCGGCATTATATCCCCAAAAGACCATAAGGGTATAACATCAACTCGTATTACCTTTTTTTCTGTATTTTTTCGGGGTTGGTTTTCATTTTTATTTTATTTTTGTTGTGTTGTTTCTGAACTTTTTTTTTTTTTACTTTCTGTCACTTCTTTTGTATATTTCTCTTTTTTTTCTTATTTCTTTTTGATGCTTTGTAATATTTTCTATTAAAAAATAAAAAAAAAAAGTTGTGTTTTTGTGTGTGAATGATATTCCATACTCGTTGTGTCGTTTGTTGCTACCTATATTAAAAAAAAAAAATATATAGAAAAATTAAAATTGATAAAAAAAATACAAAACCATATTCCCATAACAATATCTACATAAAAACATTTTTACATTATTTTTCATGTCCATGTCCACTCTCTCAAATTGGCACTGTGGGGCGATTGTTCAGGCGGTGGCGCATGTGGAGGTAGGATTTCCTTAACAAAAAAAAAAAAAAAAATTATTCAATTAATTAAACAAAATTCGTAGATATTTTTTTTTAAATTTGCAGTTTGCATTCAAAATTTGTTTCAGTTTATTATAATTAGTTTTTATTTTGCCTTAAAATTGCTAAAACAAAATTTGAACCTTATTCTATAGTCAAAGAGTCCTTTTTAGGACTGGTATTACGATGTGGGTTGAGGGGGAGTGAAGAATTAACACACACGTCAAGTGCAATCCCTAAGGGTATTTTTTTTTGTTCGTTCTTAGTTTTACTCTGTTTTACTTTTTTGTTTTTATTATGAATTTGTTAGCCAATCTTTCATGACAACAGCTGAATTTTGATTCGGACACACAACAAGCCATCAGAGCATCGCATATGTAAGAGGGCGGATGTGAGGATGAGGGTTTTTTGACTACTGCCCTCTGGCTATGTTCGTCTGATGGTTTATTTTTTTTTTTGTTTCTTCTTTTCCATAGAAATTTTTCGTTAGAAATTACTTTTGGGATGGATTTGTACGTATACATACCAACACATGAACACACACACACACACACAAACACTCCCATCCCCAGAACAGTGTTAAATCCCCGAAAACTAAAACCATTGGAAAAAGTATGGGACCCATGTCAAAATATTTGACAGCTGACTAAAACATGCCATGCGATACTCTTCTTCAGTGAGTTTTCTCTTTTTTTCTCTCACTCACAAATGGAGGAGTGTGTTTTTTTTTCTTTCTTTTTTTTTTTTTTTTTTGGGAAACTAAAAACCCTGGATATAATAGAAGAAAAAAACAAAATTAAACCCTCGGGGAGACTAAAAAAAAAAAAAAATTCTTCAAGGCTATGGCTATTCTGAATCTCCCTATATACGAATTACAATCCCAGGCGCCCGGTGGCAGCACCGTATATAGTAAAATAACCAGCTTTAGGCGGACATATTTCTCATTTTGAAATTTCCGTTTTTGATGAGTGTGGATGTTTGCTTCTCTGCCCCCACTACAGATAAATATTTTTTTTTTCCTTCTTTTCAACTTTTCTCTTCATACTATAGATATCCTGATTCGAGCTTCGAGATAAAACAAAGCAAAATTAAATAAAATTCTTCGGTATATTTGATAAATAATTTAAACTGGATGCGAGCAAGAATAGTTAGTTGCCATTTGATGTATTTTTAATTTCATCTACTTATCTCCAAGGGTGATAAATACCCAACTGCTATTGAATGCATCGCTGGCAATCACCACTAAAAAGTGAGCGGTCAAGAAATAAATAAATAATTTTTATTAGGAATATTTTAAACAACATTATAAAGTATAAATTTGTATTTATTTTTTTAATATTTAACGAGTTTATTTATTCTTCAGTGTTTTCAAACAGGTCTTATTTTTGTTTAAAACAAAAGTTTTAGTTTATGTTTTTCTCAAACATTATCTTTTTTATTTAAAACAAATATAAGACCTGGGCTTAAGAAGATACATTTACAAATACTATCTTACTGAGATCGTATGTGTTTTTTTTTTTACAGGTGTATGGTTTTATAAATTATTTATTTTTGAACTTTATTTCAGTGGGTAGGTTCCTACCTAGTAAAATTTTTAAAAGTGGGTGCCACTTTTGATAAAGTAGGTAGGTACTTAGTTTCTATATTTTTCTTATTTGTGCTCATTTTAAACAAGATAGAATTTTTGTAGAACTTTTAATTAAAAAAAAAACAATTTTTCAAAGCAAATTTTAAAGACTTTTTCAAGATTTCATATAAATTTAAGGGTAAAGGGGCCAAAATCATGGAGGTGGAAAATTTAACTGTCCACATTATTAAAAAATCAACTTTCTTTAATAAATAAGTGTGTACGCTCATATAATGTTGAGTTTAGTATCATTTTTTTTTTTTTTTCATAAACGGCCAGAGCTCAAAATTAAAATGTGTATTTCTAAAAATATGTAAATTTCTTATAGAAATTTTATTGAATAATATTATTTTAATTTTTAAATTACCGATTTATTTAATACGGGTAGCACTTAGATTTTAGAAGATTCACGTTGGGATAATGTTGAATTAATTCATAAAAACTTAAGATTTTGCTTTTAAAAATACATTAAATAGCGTTCCTGGAAATGATAAAATTTTCTGCTATTATACATAATTTTTTAATTTTTTCGTATTTTTTTCACACTTATGATAGGACTCCATATTCAAGCCATATTTGCACTACATTTTTACTTAAAATGTCAAAAATATGCAGATTCCTTTCAAGAATACTGTCAAACTCATACTCAGCCCAAAAGCGTTCCCGAAAATGACGTTTTGTTCATTTTATTATTGTTTATTTTCTTTCTAACAAAATTAAAAGAAATATTTTTGAGGTTTTGTTGTTTATTTTGCATCATAATATTGACAAAAACATATAATTTGAATCTTTATTCATCCCAAAGCAAGCGTTCCCGGAATGACGGCCTAAATGATGTACGTTCTTTATAACATCAAATTGAATTAATTCAATTTATTCATGCAGAAAACTATTTATGCAATGATAAACCAATTCCATGACATGCCAGAAAGACCCTTTTTTAGTGCCATCTGCACGTTTAATAAATACAAAATTGATATTTTGTCGATGTAACCACATTCAGACACATTTCTTCGGACAACTTTTATTTAAATAGAAATTACGATTCTTCTTTAATTTTCTTGTAAGGCACTTCAGAATTCTTGAAGAAAATTTTGAAGAGTAAATGCTAAGAATATAGGTAGCTAAATTTAATTGAATAGTGTATTTTTTGGCCATTTGAATTTCAGTTTGTAAGTGTTATGGAAGCGTTCCGGGAATCTTTTTTAGGGTATATTAGATGAAATAGGTATATTAAAAACTTACTCTGTTTCAAACAAAGTTAATAAGTAGGTACATTCAGAGAATCATGTCAATTATTTCAACCCTTATGTCAGAAGTTAATTTCCATTCTGGAAGTTTGGACATCAAATTTCCTAAGTTCATGATTTTGGCCATAGGTTCCTGTTCAAAAAAGCTAGAAAGATATACGATAAGGTCAGAAATAAACTGGATCGCTCGTACGACTTACTTTTATGACTTAAGTTGCTTAGTTTTTTTAAAAACTTTTAGTTAAAAAGTTTTGAAAATGTTTATAACTACAGGTTACAAATAGGAACAGGTCAAATTTGATCTTAAAATGACTAAAACAGCTTTTAAAATGAATTTGACCTCAAAATGGGGTCTATTCCATAACTTTACTTTTATTTAACTAAGATTTTGTAAAATTGTTAGAGCCGTTAATTAATAAAATTGATTAATTAATTAATTGGTATATTTTTCAAAAAAAAAGTCTAGAGACTACAAGTTTGACGATCCGTTTAATAGAACTCAAGATAAATGCTTTTTAAGTAAGCCATGTCAGGTCCTGTTTTGGAGCCTTTTCATTTCAAAAAATTAAACCAAAAAAACATTCATAAATGTCTTCAAAAATGCTTCGCTAAATAACGTTTTAGCTTTAGTTTTGCTGTTGAATGTTTTCGAAATGTTGCAAAAAGAGTGGCACTCGAGAAAAAAGGTGACACTTTAAAATAATAATAAAGCAACACCATAATTGTATGAAAACTGACTTCTAAGTGAACAAAAATTTCACACAAATTGCGCCAAAATTTGGAATAAAAACCGTAATAAAGGCATGAAAAGTGTGGTGAATTGCTGTTTTCTTTTGTGCTTTTAGGAAATTCCTAAAAAAAGGTGCCAAATTGAAGCTAAACTGGCATCGCGGTAACTCTGCCTTTAATTTTAGTTTAGCACAAAAACAGTAGCTGAATTGGTGGTCTTTATACGCTTTGGTATTCGATCCGAAAAAATTAAATTCCGATAGATTTATGCCTATGAATCATATAAGAATTAACATCTTCTATAATGACTTCTAATCTGACTTCTAACAAATCTTCGAGAAGCTAGGTAGTACTTATAATTTTTTTTTATAGATACTCGTACATTTGCAGATGATGTGTTTTTTTTTTTGTATTCATAAAAGGTATTTTTTAATTCATAATGATTTTTTTTTATATATGCGCATCATCGCCTCAAGCCAATACAAAGATATAGGCAACAAAAAGCCAAGAACCTTTAATCTTCCCGGTCGGTCCCCGGTGGTGGTGTGGAGCCGATATATAAAAATTATCAAAACATTTACTACTCTATACGAGTAGGTATTATTTATGTTGAGCCATTCAATGATGAATAAGCATAAAAAATAAAATTAACAAAAAAATAAGAAAAATAAAGAAAAAATCCTCGTGCCACACACAAATAATCACATTAGGTATTATGCTCGCGCCGCACACGCTTAATTTCCGCAATTAAAAAATCATTTTCTTTATACCAAAAGGCTGACCGGCATTATTGTTTTTTTTTTCTTTTTTTTTGTATTCTTCAACTCCCATCGAGTATCTCTTTTTCATCGTTTTTATTCGCAACTTTGTTTTTTTTTTTTTTTGTTTAATCCATTATGATGAGCGAAGTCCTTTTACGTCAAAAAAGTATCTATAGATAGGTTTCGATTGAAAATTATAAAAATTGATTTTAATTAATATGCATAAAAGAAGCTTAAAATGTTTAATTATGAACGAGAAAAAAAAAATTATGCTACGTAAACTAAAAAAAACCAGGACAGCAATATGTTTCAATGTATATAGATACAAAAATTGCGTAAATCCTGGCCAATGATGAAAGGAGCCCTATGCTAAGCTACTTTTACATGTATGATGTTTCATGTGCATGGGTTTTGCTCATATCTATACACTATACACTATACCTTATAACTCACATTCTACATTCTTTTATATATGCACATGTAGGCTCCTCTATTGTGGGGATAATGGTATAATAATCGTTTATAGTATCTTGTAGATACATCATGTAGATACTTTACTATTTGAAATGGGATAACATAAACAAAAATGCTGCAATTAAAAACGAATCAAAGATCAATTTGGATTTGTGAATGTTAACACGTGAAATGTCAATAAATTAAAAGCATTCTTGAATAGTGTAAGTATACGAAGTAGGTAGGTTTGTATAGGTATGTATCCTATTATACCAACCTTACCTATTTGTCCAAGCGGCGCGGCTGCGGCGGCGGCGAAATGATGACGACTTACGGCAACAATATGGCAGACGGGGGTTGTTAGAGAAAAGATAGTATGATGATGATGCGAATAAAAAAATAGATTCAAATAAAAAATTCAAGATAAATTATAAAAAAAAAAAATAAATACAATTAAAAAAAAATGTAAGAAAAATATAAAAGGCATTAGATGATATAAGCTTAAGTACCAACCTCTATATACCTCCTAGATGTACTATGGTCTTAATAGCTAAGAAAAATGCACGCACGCAATTTAATTACACATATTTTGACCCCGTTGAGAGTGGGCATTCCCACCAAATGTGATTATTTTAATGATTTCCCCTTCAAATGAATGAAATTATAAAACAAACCTAAACAGCAAAAAAAATATATAAAATTATTAGAGCTACTCATACCAACCTATTAAAAATGAAAACATAAAAAAAATGTAAGAAAAATGGTGGCCTAATCACTATTTAATTACAATTCTTGTATTTGGGTGGGTTTATTATTATTTTATATGTTTTTTCTTGTTACCTTTTACCTGGCTTTTATTGTACCTATATAAATATGGTTTGTTTTTTATTTGGTATGGAGTTTGTGCCTATGGCTTGTTCCTTTTTTTTGTTATTGCGATTGACCTTTAAGTGCTCCCGTATTGGCATATGGTATATAGGCAAAGTTAGGTATACTTTTTACACTTCAAATAGTAGTTTTAATTTATGCGGTTGGTTGTGCAATAAACGCAATTAATAATGAACATTTCCATATCAAATTTTATTGTTGCTTGTACCTACCTTGTAATTTTAGGCCAATTTCAATACGAAAGTTTTTATAGAAAATAAAAAAAAAAGAAAATCTTACAGAATGAAAATGAAACTGCCAACTACATAGTTCAAAATTACTCGTTTTTTTTTTTAATTGAGTTCCTGGTATGAAGGATTACATTTTAATTAAATATCTAACGTATTTTTGACTTTGGAAGGTATATATATTTAAAATGCTTAGGAACTTTAGTTGATATTTGTGCCAACATTAAGGGATTCTCATACGATATTAACTTTTAAGTGATTAAAAATATTTAGCAGCCTTTAGGCTGCAAAAAAATGAACCTTCTTTGCATTATTCCTTATTCGCACTTTACCAAGTTTTGCAAATGAAGCGATGGTAGATTTTCTTGAGTATCTTAGCTCCCTCTAAGTCTCTAAAATTTACGAAAAAGTGTCAGTAAATCATGTGCATTATGATGTAATCACCTCAAAATTAACATGATTTTGGAGGCTTGGGGGGAGGGGGGTGGCTTGAGCCTCCTGAGCCACCCTCAATTTGCCACTAGTAAGGGTTGCTGTGGATGCTAAAGCTTCATATGTAAAGTTTTTAAAAGTAAATACTTTTATAAGAAATTAAAAAATATACAAATAAAATTCATTACTTAAATGACTTGAACAACTTCTTAAATTGTTTTGACCTCCAAAGTATGCCATTTGATTTCGTTGAAATAAAAATTTTTAACGTTTTTTTAAAAATCAAAAGAAAAATGAACCTCTTGTGTAAAATTTGTTATCGAAATCCGTGGAGTCGTTTACGAGAAAATCAGAAAAGAGAAAAACAGCTCTATTGCACCTAGGGTACCGTTTTTAACCGATGAATTTCAGAATTTTTATTAAAATCGTCAGAGCCAATTTTCCATATTGCTTCCACGGAAGGTAGGCAGTACCTACTGTTAATTTTGGTCCAAAAATTTCAATTTCCTCTCTAGGGAATAACCTTAAACTCATAACTACCAAGTTTGAAAAAATCGCTTGGATAGTTGAGGCTTTAGCTCAAAAAACATTTAAAATTTTTTTTTTTGGATTTGTACAAAAAATTCTATTTCTTTTTTTCGAAAACGCGAGAATGATTTTTTCTCAAATTTTGGTTTAGATGTCTATGTATTTTTTTTTTTTTGAAATTGGAATTCCATTTTTTTTGTAAACATGGCTTAAGAATTTTTATACCTACATAAAAAAAAAATTTTTTTAATTGCGATATGGGTACCATATGTATATCAAGTTATGCATTCGTACAAAAAAAAAGTTGAGATAACAATCAAACATGACATTACGATGATAGAGAATGAGAAAAAAGTGGGTACGACAATTCTGTCTGTCTGTCTGTCTGTCTGGCTTTCTGTATGTATCAGGGACCACAGCCTAAACGGATGGATCGATTTACTTCAAACTTGGTATGTGGCGCTTTTTGGAGAATATCCCCAGACGTTTTTTTGAATTTATTTTTCGGACCCCAAATAACAGTACCTGTCATATACCGGTTTTAGAAAAACTCATTTTTCTCAAAAACGGTGCCTACGATTTTGATTAAAAAAAATCATGGTCCGTTTTTTAAATAAGGTCTATCTTTAAATGGAAATTATTTTTTTAAACCGTTATTAACGGTACCTGCCCTAGAACCGTTTTTTTAATTCTGATTTTCTCCTTCATGACTCAATTAATTTCAACCATTTTATATGAAGGTTTTTAAGTTGCCGTAATAATATTTAGTTAAAAAAAATCGAAAATTATTTTTTTGGATTTTTAAAAAAAGTTTGAAATTTTTTTTTTGAAAAATCATTTTTTCGAAAACTACTCAATATTTTTTTTCAAAGTTTAGTTTTTAGATGTTTATAAATAATATCTTAAAAATGGCGTACCATTTTCTTTTTATAAAAGTCCTTGCAAAATTTTATATAGAAAAAATAGTTTTTTTTAAAAACGGCTCTAACGATTTTCAATTTTTTTTCTCAAAATGTATCATTGTAGAAGAAATCAGATTGCATACTTCGTTTTGAGTTAACACTCATTAAAGAAGCTGTTTTAGTCATTTGAAAATCGAATTTTATGTTTTTTTTCATTTTTTTTTTAAACTGCATTTACAAATTTTTAATTAAAAAAGCTTAGCATATATAGTAACTTTATCTACAAGAGCAAGTACGTGTGACCCAGTCGTGCATTTTATTTTTAAAACGGCTACCGCGATTTTCAATTTTTTTTTTCTAAAAAGTTATGTTTTTTTAAAGAAATCGAATGGCATACTTAGTTTGGAGGTCAAAATAATTTATAAAGTTGTTTAAGTCATTTTATTAATGAATTTTATGTTTATTTTTTAATTTTTTTTATAAAAGTATTTACTTTTAAAAACTTTCTTGCATTTTATTTTATTTTGTTATTTGGTTTATTGTGGTTGGAAAGTCAATACTAAATGAATAACCATCACATCAAGCCCTTAATTCAAGATGGTGGAAAACACATAGGTAAAGATTATTTTGTTATAAGTTATAACAAAATAATGTCGACTTTTTGTTCGGGGCCGTCTTTTGATATTGGATTGCACACCGCAACGTCAATTCCAAAGAAAATGTCCAATCAGAAATTTAAATTTTCTCCAAAAACATCAAATTGCTCGCTAATCCTAACAACAAAAACCTTTGAATTGGGAGTTGTCAACAAACGTCAAAACGATTATGGAGATAATAATCCACATACTCGTATAATATGGTGTGTTCGAACTGGCTCAACCTTGCTTTTGAACAGCTACAGCACCACTTGCTGAAAGCATTGTCTTGAGCCTATCACGAGAAATTTGTATTATTCAGTCATTATCCAAGAGGTAATGATTTGATCGTTAAGCCTTAAAGAACCAAGTGTTCTACCGACAGTTCAGTTGTTTTTTCAGGTCTTACTACTTTTCTGCATAACTCTGTATCGCCGAAAGCCCTTTCAAAACCAGATAAAATTTCGTAGAAATTTACCTGCAAAGTTTTCTCTGCCCTTCATTTTTTTAACTTAATTATTCGATGTCATTACATTAAATCCTCTTATACTTTTCATATAAAAACCTACCCAAAATTTGCATTTATTTTTTTAAATGTGCCGATGAAGAATGATATTGATATTCGAAATAATGAAAGTTTTACAAACATACATAAGAGCTCTAATAAAAATCATTAAAACTGCTTTAAGAAAATACTTACCTTCCACCTACATAGTTAATGTAAACTGTTTGCTTGAGTTGTCGACTTGACGTAGGTATTAAAAATTAATTTCATTTGGCATTTGAAGATGACATTTATCATTTCCTACTAATCCAATAGGATTGAGAAGAAACAAATAAAAACAACTTAGTTTCCAGGATGAAAAGGGTTCATTACATAAGAAAATCCACAAGATGCATTAATGCTTTGCATATGGTAATTAATTGAATATTAAAACACACGTTTTGTACACATACCTATTTAAAGGTATAAAATGTTCATTTTCCTTTTGTGCACATGATGAATTTTCTAGCATAGAAGTGGTAATAGTTTACTATACCTACCTACTCTACCTGAAATATACTCAACTCATACTCATAACAGACAATCTATTTAAATGAGCTAAGCTTCTTTTCTTAAGGTTAAGTCGCATTTAAATTGGAACCATAATATTTGACGCAGACTCTCTAATATGGCGGCAGTCTGACGATTGCGTTTATTTTCATGTCCGCCAGTTTCAGTTGGTATTGGTATAAAGAGCCTTCATCATCATTTTTTTCCTTACCGCTAACGTCCGTCGCGGTGCGGTTGTTGTTACCATTCTCAAATAGCCCCATTGCGGCAGCGAAATTGCTGTTATTAAAAAGAGATTTTCCTCTTTTCAAATTATAAAATCTGAAGTTGGTTTCCGCTCAATTGCACACACATACCCATTCTTATATAAAATTTTACCTTTACTTTTTTTTTATGTATAAATTTATCTAGTTTTTACTTTTCCACAATGAGATGCATTTGAAAAAAAAAAAGTTTTTCGCCAAGTAAAAATTCACCCTTTTCTAGGTGACAAATCTTGGATATGGTTGTATGACTTTTGGTTAAAGAAAAATAAAAACCCATCGGAAAGAAAATCTTTGATAATTTAATAATTGACTTTAGTTCGGAACATTTTCTTGCTATAGTACCCACATTAATGTCAAATATCTATGACATTCAAATGTCTTACTTATTTTTTATTCATCAGGTTTCCATGATAAATAATTATATGCGCCATGTTTTTTTTTATTTTTTTTAGATAGATTCTTTGTTCTGATAGTAGTTTTTTTTTTTAGTCACTTTTTATTTCTATGACATACTCTTTGGTAATTCATACCTTTGTTGGGTTTTGTATTTTTGGGTGAAACCACATTAATATAATTACAAAAAATTGTTTTGTTGTCCCAATGTGGCTATAATCTGTATAAAACAATCAAATTTAGTTGAGTTTGTGGAACGACAGTAGGTAACTATTTTTTGTTAATTTTTCTTTTTTTATGTGAATTAATATCATGAACAAAAATCAACTGGAGTAGGTAATGACGGTTTTTATTTTTGCCACCATTGTTTGAGTAGGTACATAAGTACTTACTTTTTTTTATCCAAGTATCAAAGCTTTAGTACAAAGTAATGATGAAACTGTCCCATCCTACCAATAAATCAACATCTGCTAAATAAATAATTCAAAACTTTCGAGGTTGTAAGTTGAAAAAAAATAAATTTTCTTTATATAGGATTAAATTCATAACGCTTCTCAGGTGCTGAAGGGTTTTTCGTTAATATAAAAATAGTGCCTTTCCTTTAACCTAAAAAAAAGTGACATAAGACTCGGCATTTTGAATTCCAATTAAATAAATGTAATAAAAAAAGCTCAGTTTTTCAACAATAATATACCTAATACATACAAAATTAGGGATTTCTTGATACAAATCAACCTGCAACCACTTATAATAATTCGTTATCGCTGGATCAAAACCATGTTTGTTTTATCGGCAGAAGCCATCTGCAGTGCAGTAGGATCTAGCAAGTATTAGAAAAACAACACCAAAATGCCAATATAAACGGAAAAGTAAAATCGAACTGGCAATAGATTTTTAAAATTAGAAATTCTTAACTAAACTCGAGACAACATGACATTATTAAGATGATAGAGAATGCGATAGAAGTCGGCAATTCTTTCCAAGTCTCGATTTTGAATTACAGTCTAAACTGCTGAAGCAATTGTTTCAAAACTTGGTCGTGAAGCATATTTCGTTTTTTTTTTTAGAACGATGTTGATATTTTTTCGAAATTTTGATCTGAAATGTTTAAAAATTAATAAAAAGGAACCTGCAATTTTTTGTTTTTTTGAAATTCAATTTTTATAAAAAATTGCTCAACTGACTTTCAAGTAATTCTACTTGTGATATAGGTAGGTAGGTAATATAGAGTACCTATGTTTAGGTTTCGTAAAAAAAAAATTAAACTCGAGATACCAATTAGACATGACATAACGATGATAGAGAATGCAAATAAAGTGGGTCTCGTAATTCTATCTGTCTGACTGTCTGTCTGTGCATACCTCAAACTACAGCTTGGACTAAAACTAACGGTAGTTGTCGTATAACCATTAAAGAAAAGGAAATTTCTGTAACAAATTGAATTACGGTATTCCTTAAATAGAACAGTTTTTTTTTTCATTTTTGACTTTCTCTTAATCGACTGAACCAATTTTGATTAAATTTTCTTATATGAAAGCTAAAATTTTCAATATAAAATAATTTTTGGATTTTTGAATTTGTATTTTTTTTTTTTGAAATAACGAGTTTTGTGCATTAATAATATCTTGAAAATGAATGAATTTCCACCTTTTTTTATACAAACAAGGAAATATTTAGACATTATTACACATAAAAACATATTTTTTTTTTTTTAAACAGCTCCAACGATTTTCAAAGTTTATTTTTAGAAATTTTTCATTCTCAATCGAATCAAATGGCAATCTAAGTTTGGAGCTTAAAGTAATTTCAGAAGTTCTTTATGTCATTTAAGTAATGAATTTGTTTTTATTTTCTTCACATTTCTTATAAAATTATTTATTTTTAAAAGATTTAGAAATATAAGATAAGAAGCTTTGACGTATACAGCAAGTTTGACTCTAAGATCAAGAACGTGCGACCCATTCATGCATTTTATTTTTTCTGATATGTCATCTTTTTAGAAGAAATTAAACATTGTTTAGCACTGAAATTAGAAAGTTTTTTAGACATTTTACGATAGAGTTTATTTATTATTTTATTTTAAACTTCTTGCATTTTAAGTACCTAATTCTATTGACTAATAAGGTAAGGCAAGTGTACCGCCAATCGTTAGTGATATATTTTTTTTTATTTCTTACTTCCTTCTACAATCTCGCTCACCAAAACGAACTTTTCCGCAAAAATTGAGATCAATCCGAGATATCAAGGCAAGTTAGGACTTATTCTGAAATAAATCAAAATTGTACATTTCTTGAACGCAGATTTATTCAGAAAAATTGTTAAAAATATCGGTATGTATAAGTACCAATGAATCAATGTGAAAAATAATTTATTTAAATCTTGAAAAATGTTCCTGTGCAACATTCTTTAAAGTATCAACTTTATTTAAAAGTTTTGAACAAAATCAGTCGAGCCTTGAATCCTTAATGTTAATTATGCCTGAAATTATGTTTTTAAATCTCTTTGATTATTATTGAATATCATAAAGAACTTTAAATACATTTTTTTTAAAGTTGTTTCCAAGTAAATTGGTATAGGAGGTGCAAATTTCAAAATCGTTGTCTGAGGTAACTAATTTCTATTTGATTGTTAAATGCTATCAAATTTCATTGCTTTTTTTTTTATTTTATTCTCATGATATATGTACCTAAATCATTTTTTATTAATAGCATCACCGTAATCGAATGAGTCATAATTTCATTGTTCAAATGTTAAATTAACACTGCTTTTCGATTTTATAAGTTTTTTTTTTTTTAAGTATCGAGAGTTCTTTGAAATCTTACAGAAAACAAATACCTACTTCTGAACAACTTTAACAAGAAATCTTAATGCACCTCACACTAGCTTGGAAAAAAATATACCTATTCCAAGAGAAATGACACTGTCAGGACAGATGGTGCAATACATATAGCGTTGGCGGTATAGTAGAGCGATCGCGGCGCGGCGGTAAGAGCAGACTTTGCTCGTCCCCATAGCTAGCAAATGTTTTTGCCTTTTTTTATGAGGAAAAGATCAAAAGGCGACCTTACCGAATATATTATTAGTTCTTGTCAAAATCACAACATGTGTTTTAATCCTCGTTGCTGGGTAAAATCCGAAAGTGAATGAGTTACAAGAGTATATCTTTTTGCTCGTAGTTTGTTTTGTATATATTTTTTGCGTCGCTCTTTTTGCACCAAAGAAACCGCGATAGTTTTTTTTACTTGTTTGTTTTTCTATTGAAATTGTATCTTATTCAAGGTATGGTATCTAGATACGTCAGAGTAATTATATAGCAATGTCTTTGGATCAACAGCAACAACAACAATAACAAAAAAAAAAAAGAAAAATAATGCAACAGTTCAATGTGAAGTGACATATCGCATATATCTGGCTTTGAATAAGGTCTTTATAATATTTATGCTGAATGAGATGAGATTGATGATGGACAACACCATCAGCGATTAAGTGTTCTGACGGCTTATGAATTAAATTAAATAAAGTTGCAAATCAATGGAAATATCTTCTTCCGCGGATTATTGTATTTAGTATCCATATCTTTATTGAAGTTTATATAGTCTTTGTGAAATGATTTAAGGAGGATTCATGTTTTGTTTTAACTGACTGAGTCTGAAGTGTACATAATACTTAAAGCTTTGTACAAAAGTCACTCGAAACACTGTTATTTTAAGTTCATTTAAAGAAGAGCTTTTAATTTATTTTTGTTTCTAATTTATTTGAATGCTTTCTGTATAGTTTTAAGAATTTTGTTAATTTTTGTATTAATATTTTCTTTATTTATTTTTTTTTTAATTTTCATTTTCAGAACGAAAACGTGGCCGACAAACATACACCCGATACCAAACCCTTGAATTGGAAAAAGAATTCCATTTCAATCGATATCTGACGCGACGAAGAAGAATCGAAATCGCTCACGCCTTATGCTTAACCGAAAGACAAATAAAAATCTGGTTCCAAAATCGTCGAATGAAATGGAAAAAGGAAAACAAAACAAAGGGTGAACCTGGTTCTGGTGATAATGCCGACGATATAACACCACCACAAAGTCCACAATAAAATAATTAACTATAATAATAAATAAAATTAATTAAAAACAAACAAAAAAAATTAAATAATGTTATCATATAATTGTGTATTTACTTAACAACAACAACAACAAAAAAATCTTTAAATATTTACAAAAAAAAAAAATACTTTCATTTGTAAGGAATGAATTTTTGAAGAAAAAACAAAAACCGTTGTTTTATATTGTGAACACTACAAAATTTAAAAATTAATTTATGTTGTAGACAGAAAACTAAATGCTTTCGCATTAGAAAATACATAAAAAACAACAACATCAAAAATATGTCTCTAAACTCCTCAAAAGATAAAAAAAGTTTCCTAAAAATTTAAAATTAAATATTATTATCTATTCATAATAATTCGTATGTATCTTTTGCAATTAACTATATTTTTTTTTTATTTTCCTTTCTTTATTTTGAAAATTAAATTTGTTAATTTAAAATTTGAAAAATATAAATAAATATAAAACAACACTCAACAACAACAACAAAACCAACTCATGTGACCTCAAATTATATAAGTTAAAAATAATTATAAATATTTAAATGTAATTGTAATAAATAAAAAAAAAACATTTATATATATTATGTTAAATGCAATTTAAATTGTATTTATAAGTGTAAATTATATAAAAACAAAAAAAAAAAAACAAACAAAAAACCTAGTAAAAATATTAATAATGTAGATCCATTTAAGACATAACTTTTACTAAATAAATTAAAAAATTAAAAAATCTAATTTAAAATTGCAAAACAAATTAAATGTGTATAAAAATATTAATTTTCCATAGAATTTATTTTTAGTTCTTGAGACATTGAAAATATTAAAATCATTGAAGTTTATTTCAATTCTTTCTCTTAATTTTTTTGATTTTATTTTTTATTTATTTTAACTAAGTATTTTTTGGTTACTTCTATAATGAATTTATTATTTTATTAACCTTGGGCTTTTCTGGGGGTGCCTAAAAACGAATCTTCCAAACATCTGTTCAAGGCGTTTGTGAGTGAACATTTATAGGTTTATCAATATACAACGTTTGGGCATTTGATAATTGAGTTATAATACTTGTTAACTTTCCGTTAGCCATCTTCAAATAGAGATACTTAAAGTTTTCTCTGTTCTGATAGTGATAACATCCGTTTTCCTCGGTCTTCGGTTACACACTATTATTAGAGACCCATAATTATTCTCGATTTGAAAGTTTATATCAAGTGGAACGGTTTGGAGAATAACTTTATGTCATAAGGGTACTGCAAGAGTAGCGATCTAAGACATTCACTTCTCAATGCTACTAAAATTGGTGTTCATTAAAAATTGTACTTTTCTTTAAAATAATAAAGTTTTTTTAAGGTTAAAGGTTTGTCAATCGATAACATCTATCAGACCGAAAAAAAAATGCTCTGTACAATTTCACCGTAGTTAATTTTTTACCAGTTTTTGGTTAGTAAGGAGAAAGATCTTCAAATTTCTAGAAAACTGTCATTTTGTTGGAAAAAGTATTGAAGCAGATATAGGTGTTTATTAAAATCACAACAAAAATTGTGTTTTTGAAAAAAATATTGTTCAATATAAATAACGAAACAAAAATTAAAACTTTACTTCTTTTCTACTCCCTCAGTCCATACCAACTCCCTTGTTCAAAGTAAGGTTCTCTATACTGTTTTCTTATGGAAGGGCAATAAAATTTTCCTTAAAATTTCACATTTGACGGAATTATTTGGAGTCATACTCTAATTTTACTAGGTCACTTCAATTTTGAAAATATTTTCGACACAAATACAAAATTGTTACAAAAAAATTCGTTTTCGAACAATGTAACTTTTGTAGTTTGCTATAAAATTATTCAGCAATATAAGTTCAATTTTGACTCAGATAACGTTTTCGAGAACTGAGAACTACTGTCAAAATCTTTTAAGCTGTTTAATGGGGTTTTCGTTTGGTAAAATCAATTTTGCCTTCGATTGGGCAGAAAAATTGATTTAGTTTTTGATTTAAAATGAAAACTGCGAATTTATTTTGTAATTTATTTGTGGTTAAAAAGATTTAAATAGTTTTGAGTTCCAATAGAAGAACTTAATTCGTCCAGCCCATCTTTGTAGTCTGCTAAATTTATTTCCTCGTTCATTTCAAAACAACAAATAAATTTGGCGTGACTTTAATGAATGGCTCATAAAAAAAAACTATAAAAGTTTATAAAAAAGATTAAGAGCTTACAAGAGGAATGTTTGAAACACTATATTCAACAATTTTATCAAACACACAAATTTGTATGAGATTCGTTTCATAGCCAAATAATATATTCTTCAACATTAAAGCTCTTTGCCATAAACTAATGTTATCCATTTCAATCCCAAGATCTTCTTAACATTGTTTACTTGATGAGAAAATAATGCCCAAATACTTTCTTACTACAGTTTTGCAATTCTTTAGAAACTATGTAATCATCAAAACTACGATTGTTCGATCATTTTAGTCTCATGCGATGAGGAGCCAGACTACTTTTCAAGGGATATGTGGGACCCTATTGAGAATCCCATATAGAAACTTTATTTACCCCAAAATATTTTATGGCACACAAATTTGTTTTACCATCTGAGTTTCCCTTCAGATATAATTCCCGATATGTACCAAAAATGTACTCCGAAGAGAGCTTTGAAGTAGGGAAACATAATGTTTAGTAAATAGGTTTGCTGTTCTAAACTGTTTCTTGTAGAATTTTGAAGAATAATCAAAACACTTTTGATCAAGAAAAAAAAAAAAAAACGAAAAGTTTTTGAACATTACACTGGAAAAAACTAGAATACCTACTTATAATTTCGAATTTCCAAATTATACACATTTAAAACAAACCTTTATAAGGTCCTATCAGGACGCAATTGCCGCAAAATTTTTTCATGGTGAATTGAAATAACTCAACTCTTCTAGCTGGAAGGTAAAAATACCCCTTTTAGTTACAAATGTGCTTCTGATCATACATCCATAACATTACATAAGCAAAGAACAGAACAAAACTTTTTTAATTTTGTCCAACATTTTTTTCAGTGTAGGCCCTTATAATCTTTTAATGTTTTTTTTTTATTATTGTTTATTAAATGATTTTATGATTTTCAATTCATTTTGGTTCCTCAAACTCAACAAACAGTAAATGCACATTTAAATACAAATTTATTAATTAACAAAAAAAGGCCAGTGATGATTTTGTTGTAATTATTTTTTATTATTTTTTATAATATAAATCAGTGCAATTTGTAAAACAAAAATAATAAAACTAAAAAAATAATTTAACATGTAAAATAATATAAAAACAAACAAAATAATCCAAACTAAAACTTAAACTTAAAAAAAATTTAAATAAAAAAACTTTTCTTTCATTTTAATAATTTTTTTGTAATTTAAATTGAACAAATTTAGATAATTGTATATTTCTTTTTCTTATTTATTATATCTTTTTTTTTTTATTTGGTGGAAGAAAACACAAAAACTAAAAAAAAAGAAAACAATCCCAAGTCCTAGCTATTTATTATGCAAAAAAAACTTAACGTCCTCTTTAAAAAAAAATTGGTTTGTTTTCTTTTTCTTAATTAATTTTCAAAAAGAAAATTAGACGATAACAAATTATTTTTGTTTTGCGCAAGGATAACATGTATACAGAAAAAGAAAAAAAAAACAAAAATTCAAAAATTAATAATTGGCTTAAATAATAATTAAAAAAAAAAAAAAATAAGAGAAATCATTAAATATATTATATACCAAAAAATATTTATTAATAAAAAAAAAAACAAATGCAGTTGTTATTTTTTGAAATTAAAAAAAAGTTAGACTAAAATCAGTTTAAAAAAAGTTTACAAAATTATTTCTTTTTATTTATCGTAAACAGAATTTTCTTTTTGACATAAAAAATACATAAAAAATAGATCCAAATTAAAAAAACAAAATACAAAAAAACATGTTTAATAGCTTTTTGATGAAGAAAAATATAAAACCTAGTGTAAAAACCAATCAAAGTCTGTGTGTTTTTGTACATTATAGACATGAACCACAATAAAACAATATACCAAAGCCATACAATAAATTAAACAAACAAAAAAGAAATAAAATCTTATTTTTAAGTATTAACTTGTATAAAAATAATTCGTATATAGACAAACTAGACAAAACTAACAACAACCATTAAATTCAATGTAAAATATGTTCTGTTCTTTTTTCTTTAAAAAGAAAAAAAATAAAAAAAACAAAATCAAATACTTTTATTTTTTTTTATTGAAATCTGTATAACGAACATATTTTGCATTTTGTAAATTTTGTATAGACCAGCAATTTATGGAAATATTTAAGAACAAAAAATAAAACACACCCTCAAAACAAAACTAAATTAAAAAAAAAGAAGAAAATATTGTAAGATACATAGATTTGATATATAAAAACAAAAAATAAATAAATAAAAAAAAAAAAACAAACAAAATTAATATGAGAAAATTAAGAAAATGTGGAAAACATACAGTTAAAATGTGATTAAATTTGTTGAATAATTATTTATGATTTATGTATCATGATATTATAGTAAATAACAAATTGAACCTAATAAATATACGTAAATAAATAAAATAAAAAAAAGTAATATACATAAGAAAAAAAAATAAAATATGAATTTTGCAACCAAAAATCTATGAAAATATAAGAAATAAAATTTAAACAAAAAAAAAAATTTCAAAACAAAAAAAATTATAATTAAAATTTGTGCTCTTTATTTTTGAAGATTTGGTATCTAAAAATTTTGAAAAAAAAATATGTTTTCCTCATCCTATAGGTAAGGAAAACACAAAAAAAAAAAAACAAAACAAATAATGTAATAAAAAAATGAACAAAATCCAAATACGTAAGCATAGGCCTCATTCTGTAAGAAAAAATACTATTATATATATATACAATATTATATATATTATATATGAAATGAAAGGAATACAATTTGTTGTAAATAAACCCTACTTTTTAGAGTAAAAAAAAAAAAATAATAGATTTTTGTTTCATTTATTTGGACTGAATTTTTTGATTTTGTTTTTTTCTCTCAAGCCCTGTGGCTTGGGGCTGAAAGAGAATACATCCACAGCTGACCCTTGCTTGTCGTAGGAGGCGACTAAAAGGGATTTGTTAGCATTCTTTAGAAGACATTTTGATTCTTTCTTTATCTTAACTATTTTAAATTGGCTTCAAGTGTTTCCGCAACCATTTGAACTTCAAAATTAAGCTCATGTTTTTAGGTGGCTTTATGTATATTGAAGACATAAGTTATCTAGAGTTGAACTTGATATTATTAGTCAATAGACTTTAGTAACAGAATTGGACTAATGTCACTACACATTTGTAATAAGTTTGTTTAAGGTTTGTTGTGGTTTCTATGTGGGGGACAAAATAAAAGCACAAAATGGGAAAGCTTGTATTTTTACATAAAGATTTTCCACATAAAAGGTCGCAAGAAATGCAAATTAAATCTATCAAGATTGATATGCTAAGACCCGATTAACTATAGGACCCAATTTTCAAATAAAGACGTTTGTACAAAAATTGCTACTGATTCCAAATATTCAACAGTAGGTATGTTTGAAACAATTGATTTGGCTTAATTATTTTTGGGAAAATTTGAAAAAATAAATCCAAAAATCTTACAAATCCATAAATCTTATAAATCTTCTCTAAATATATAAAACAAAGTCGGGTTAGTTGCACGCTATACCGCTTATAACTCAAGAATTACTGCACTGATTTTATTGATCTCTGATATTATTGTCCAAATAACTGAATAACTATTAAGACTTCGGAAAATCATGGTCTCGAGAAGTTTTCTCTTGCATTGAAAAAATAAAAAAAAACTGAAGAAAAAGTGCTATACTGTAGAAAAAGCGTTGAATAATAGTTAAAGATTGCAGTATACCGCATAGAATACCAAGGGTCATAAAAAAAGCGCTAAAACACACGCAAAACTCGAAATATCGCGGAGAAAAGTGAAAAATATCACCCGGAAATTCGCAAAAAAACGTGTAAAAAGTCGCGGTAAATATGCAAAATACAGCGATAAAAATAGAGGGAATACGAAAAACACAGAATACTGATAAAAAATCGTGGAATGCCACGGAAAGTCATAAAAAAAGCGCTTGTTGCCATGGGAAAAAGAGTACAATAGCGAAGAGAAATGTGAAAAAATACAATTAATATTGCGGTAATCTCACAGATTAGGTTTTCTATACAATTTTTCTGGTGAAAATGACCTTAATAAAGGTTTTGTAGCTAAAAACATGCACTCATTAATCTATACCTACAGTTAATATCTCCACTATTTGTGAAATCGCTCCTGAGATGAATATGTAGGTCAGGAATATCCTTTCTGTAAGTTCTATCGCAAATTATGCCCGCATTTACTCATATAATAAATTTTTGTATTACGATCTCTTCATTTCCTCAATGTTGAAAATGGGCAACGGTCACTCCTGTTCCTAAAGGAATAATCCTTCTACTGCTTCTGATTTTTGCCCATTACTTTGCCTACTAATGAGCCTGTCTAAGATATTTAAAAAAGTTCTACCTAGAAAGATTTCAAATCGCATGCGGCTTAATAATTTATTTTCCCCGGTGCAGTCAGGTTTTCGAGAGAGCAACACAGTTGTCATACGGCTACAGTTAAAGTCCTTGACGATATTCGAATTCAGTTCGATCAGGGAATGTTAACACTTCTCTTTTTGCTAGATTTCACAATAGCCTTTCTCCGAGTAATCACATTACTCTGTGTATGAAATTAAAATTATACTTTGGCTTTAGTGATAGATCAGTTCGTCTTATTCAAGATAACTTGGATTATCGAAAACTGATATACGGATTAGGGTGCGACAAAAACACACAGTAATGATGAAAATAATTTGAAAACCATACTTTTTTCCCTGACTTTCCACGATTTTTTCCGCGATATTCATCGCACTTATTCATGACCTCATACGTTTTTCGTCGAGGTTTTCCACGTCAAACTACAAACTTACTTGAATAAAAGATTTTAAATACTAATATTAGCCGTGTTTTATAAAACACTGAGTTGGTATTCAGTATTTTATTTTAGTTTTCTAATTTGTTTTTATTTTGCGAATTAAATGAAACACTGATTCAGTGTTAAATAAAACACGACTATTACTAAAACAGTTACTGAATATTCAGAAATGAAAAATCTTGCGGTTCAGTGCTAATGTAGAGGTGGTCCAGTACCTAATAAAATTTATAAACGATCATTCAAGAGGATACTAAAAGAAGATACAACATAAAAATCATTGTGTAGGGCAGAACAACGTCTGGTGGGTCAGCTAGAACTTATTAGTAAGTAAGTAAGTAAGTAAATAACTCATTTTATTGATTATTTTGATCTAAGTTTACATTATTAAATGAATCTAAAAGCTATGGCACTACCGTCAGCTCGTTTGACAAATTTACTTCATACAAATTATTTCTATATAATTTATAAGTTAACATCAAATGAATTTATTCGAATTTAGTTATTAATATAAGTCTATATTTATAAAAATCTTTCAAAAACAGGTATTCCTAGTTGTTTCCAATCAGATCCGATTAGTACTTCGATTGTTTCTTGCAAGGATATGGTTTTCCTTCTGAAGTATGTGAGCCGTTGTGTCACTAAATTGGGACATATGATATGAAAACAGTCTTCCTTGGATTTCAAATTACAAAACTGGTTGAAACTTCCGCTGTCCATTGGACGTCCACTGAAACATAGAACTTCACATCGTGTTAGAAATATTAAAGATATTTCTCTGAAAGTCATTATGTCGTTGAAAAAGTTTCTGCGTAGCAGAGTGTAGATTTGACAACGGCATTAAATATTTTATATTTCGCAGAAAGAATGATGTGATCATTTAAGACAACAGTTTTGCAAGTTAAATTTAACAAACTTTGAAAAGTTTTAGCTTTTTCAACCAAGTGTTTGGAGAAGTCCAAGGTCTTTTTAAGGTAGGTAGGTACTTGTACTAGTTCAGTATCTCCAACTAAATCCGCGCAGTCGGGTAACGGCCAGATCTTGAGAACAACATCACCTTTGACTTATCCGTGTTAATATGAAGTCCCTATGTGCTCCAATATTCGGCTATGCGGTTTATCATGAGTTGAAGATTTTCCGCTGATTCCGACAGTAGCACCAGATCATCAGCGTAAAAACTCGCCTCGCAATTGCGCCATTGTTTCGCGTGCTGTGTGGCATGTGGCACCGTCTTGTTGAAACCACATATCATGCAAGTCAAGAACTTCCATTTCGGTTAAAAAAAAGTTTGTTATCATCGCTCGGTAGCATTCACCATTGACAGTAACGCTGCGATTCGCATCATCTTTGAAGAAATATGACCCAATAATGCCGGCGGCCCATAAACCGCACCAAACAGTGGCTTTTTCGGGATGCATTGGTAGCTGTTGCAATGCTTCTGGCTGATCTTTACTCCAAATGCGGCAATTTTGCTTATTTACGTACCCATTCAACCAAAATTGAGCCTCATCGCTGAACACAATTTTTCGATAAAAAAGCGGATCCTCGGCCAGCTTTCCAAGAGCCCATTCACCAAAAATTCGGCGTTGTGGTAGGTCGGCTGGCTTTAGTTCTTGCATCAGCTGTATCTTAAAAGGCTTTACGCCCAAATCCTTCCGCAAAATTTTCCACGTAGTGCTGTAACAAAGGCCTAACTGCTGGGAACGGCGCCGAATCGACATTTCGCGGTCTTCTGTCACACTAGCTGATACGGCCGCAATATTTTCTCCACTACGCACAGTACGTAAATGTGTTGGTGGTTTAATGTCCAACAATGTAAATTTGGTGCGAAATTTGGTCACAATCTTCCGAATAGACTGCTCAGAAGGTCGAGAATGCCGACCATAAAATGGAAGCAGCTCGCGATGAAAAATTCAATAATTTGCAAGCGCTGTTCATTTGTAAGACGATCCATGGTTAAATTGCAAACCAAACTGAAGCTGTTTGACAGTGACACAAGGTACTAAACACACGTTAGCTGTCAAAACCAGTGTTGCCAAAACCAAACCAGCTAAAAAATCACCCGTTATAAAAAATTTAACGAAACAAAAATAAAATCATTAAAAAAAGAAAATAGATTAATTTATATCTTTTGTAGAGTATAGGCACCTACCTTTTATAATTTATGAAATATGCATATAATCTAATTAATAAGTTCCACTCTTAAGTTCAACACAGGTAGTTTAATCTACAAGACCTGAAAATCAAGAGATATTTTTTTTTATTTTTTTATAATAAATTTAATTTAGACTTCAAGAGCAACACAAATGAATAAGAGTTGGTTTTAATTTAACCATAGAATAACAAACTATACAAATCGACAAATGTAACGGGCGGAATGTAATTAATCAAACATTTTCAGAATTCTTAAATGCCAACCTGTTTTTCTGCTAGGAATTTCTTCAGTCACACACAGAGTTTCCTTTGCACCTCACACCCGCACATCTTTTGTGTATATCCTTTTGTGTGGAAGAACATGAAGTATAAAAGGACTTAAACAATGGCTGATGGCAACACAACACACTCTCACACCAAACATTGATTTGGGGGATGTGTATCCTTCACGGATAAATTTATAGCCATCTATCAAAATCATTATGAAAGTATCATCTATTGTTTTACCGTGCGTTGCGTCGTCGTCGTCGTCGTAAGTCATTTGTTTGTTGTTGGTAGTCGAGAAATTGCATGAGGAAACGATGTTTCAGTATTGTTACCAACCTATACATTTAGATTCGCGGAGATATATATGTCCTCACAAGCGCTTCCCTTCGGGCATTATGAATGATTTGCAATTCGAATTGAAAGGAATTTTGATTCCTTTATAATAGAATCAGTCGTTCAGAAAGCGGGTGATGGTGTTTTAATGAATTGTTTTGTTTTAATTTCATTTTCATCATAACGGTGACGGTGAAGGAAGGTGTTTTGAAACATGACTTTAAAGATTGTGCGACTGAAAATGGAAATTGTTTTCTTGTCTGATTGAAGGAAGTTTCTTATAATCAAAGGGGTAGTACCTACCCAAACTAGGTGATGTTTGATGAGGTTGGTTATGAAAAACATTTAAAATAATTATTTATTCGAATGACATTTGGGAAGAGATGATGGAATGATGGTTTATAAAATATAAATTATAGATAAAATATAAATTATAGAAAAGAGGGCTCTAGATTGTAGGTAGAAATAGCATTCCTCCTATTGATGGCAGGTAAGTGAATCCTCTAATTACAAAAGGAATTATTTCTTATCATATTTTATAGATTAAGTAAAGCTTTTTACGGCCTTTAGTCCCTACAAAATATTTGGCGTTTTGTCCATGAGGCTTTCTTGGTTGACTTATCGTGAGGCACCTTGTCAATGTGCAAATGTTGGTATACATATGTTTGACTCAGCTTAATTGCGTTTTGTCACTTGTTAAGGTTATTCTCAACAAGCTAAACTTGAACTCAAACTAAATTGAAATTAAAGGATTGTTAACTAGGTTCCAGAAATCGATTGAAATCAAATCGATATAAAATTTGCAGATCGAGAGAATTTATTTTCTATGTTCTGCATTTCGATCGAATTGGGAACTGCGATTTTTGTGGAAACGAAATTTATATTTAATTTAAATTATTTATGATTTATATTAGATTCATTTCGTACTATTTTGTACTAAATGTGCATTCCTAATGGTGCTGCATATGGCTAAACCACACCTTGAAGAATCTTCAATTCCTGGCAAGTTACATTTTATTTTTGGCGGAGGAAATTTTTTAAAATTTATTTTAAATGCACTTTATTGCTTACATTTTCAATCTTTACCTACTGCCTTTTTCTACTATTTCATATCGTAAGTAAGATCAATTTGAAACCAACAACACAACACTTTCATTCATTTTCAATTTCAAAAATTGCACAAATTTATTTTCTGTCGATTTTAATTTCATATCGATTGAAAGTGGAAATTTGGAACCGAGCTGTAGATATATTTTAATTTTTTTGACGATAACATTTGAATAGTAGGTACCTTTATTATTATTCAATTGAGTTTTTGAATGTAGTTTACTTAATTTTTCTTCAAGCCTCATTACTTCATAAAAGCGATAAATCAAATATATGAATAGTTTAAAGCAAATTTTATTAATTATAATTACTTCCTATATTATTTGGCCAAAGCTAATAAAAAGAATTTTTTTGTTGTTTATTTTGTTTAATTATGAAGGTTTTTTTTTCAAAAACAGCATAATTTTTTGTGTGGCACTAAAAACTACAATAATGCTAAATAATAATCAAAATCAAGTTAACATTTTTCTGTTACAAAAGTCGTCAGTTTGGTGAATCGCATTTAGTGAGTAACCATCAGTTTTTGTGATTCATACCACAGGCAATATGTAGGTATATTAGGGCGGATCATTTATTGAAAAACTGCTCTCCAAAATTTTATGTTCTTTCGGTCTCTTATACAGGAAAAAATAATATTTTAAAATTTGAGTTCAATATAAAAGATAGGAAAGACCTCAAAGTTCTAAAAAATGCTAGATTTTACTCTTTTTTGCGCAACAGTCGTCAGCAAAAAGTACATGGCAAAGTGGTAAACTTTGGCATGAATGATGTTTCGTTTGACTTCTTGTGTCAATAGATCAATACAGTCCATAAAAATAGTGAAATTGGCTTTTTTCCAAAAAAAGATATGCCAAAAAAAACATGTTTTTTGCTCTCTGCTCTTAAATGAGGATGTTTTTGACAAATCATTTATGTTCATTTAATAGATACTAATATCTCCTATAAGAGTTGTCATGACACTTTTTTCGTGTTTGAATAACTTCTGACACGATCCGTCAATTGACTTTTCTGTGCCCATCTTTGTGACAAAATACCGAAACATAATTGCATTCAAACATATTATAGATTAGAGTTTTTCCGAGATTTGGCTTTTTTTTGAATATTTTTCCTGGGGTATTCAAATCAGCCATGCCCATCCTGATTTGACTTATTTTGATACGGAGGACATGAAAAAACATGCCACTAACCTATTAAAAAAAGAAATATTTTTCAATTATAGATTATAAAATTAACAAACTGACCGAACAAATTAAAAATAAAAGTGTAAGTAGAATTCAATAGCCACTATCTAATGAAATTTTTTTGAAAGTTGTTCGAAGAAGATTTTGAAAATATTCCAAATCAAAGTTTTAAACGTGTTTTTCTCCAAACTAGGTTTTTTATTCTTAATATTTTAATATTTTAATAATATGCCTTGGGCAAACCTTTCCAATTTTAATGATTAAGAATTTTAATCTCGTTGGATATTGTTCACATTAGACTTTTGCCAAAAAGTTTATGTTAGCTGAACTAAATATAAACAAAATTTGCGTATTGACAAAGGTGCCTCACTAATAATGTCAACTGATGAGTCCTAGTGAGACCCACCTTGTCGAAACGCCAAATTTTGTATGGATTAAAGGCCGTTAAAAAAGCTACTACTTGGCTGATTTATCAATTTATTTCAGTAGTATATAGAATTTGTATTATAGAACCTTCATTTAGGAGTAATTATATTTTATTAAATAATGGACCAAAATTGTTTTAGAAAGTTTTCAATTTTAATTTGATTCTACTAAAATATGAATTTCCATGCATGTCCGATGAATAAATACTTCAATAGAAAGAAATATTGATCGGATATAGATAAAACAGTGTATAATTCTCCATATTTGCTTTGATGAAAGGCAAAAGAGTGTTTTCACCGAGGCAAAAACCACAAAGTTAGTCGTTAAAACTTATTTATTTCAATGTCACTTCAATGTCATTTCAAATATGCTCAACATATTTTCAAACTATTACGTATTCATTTTTAAGTTTAAATCAATTTTTTTTCATATTCAAAGTGCACCTTAAGTAGTTTCAAAGTACACCTTTTGTAGTTTCAAAGTAATACATTTTAATATTGACAAAAATCTAGTTTCAAAGTATAATCCACCTGCTTTCAAATTTATTCAATGTTCATTTTAAAATTATTGCAAACTTCAAGGTTTAAGTTTTAAAACATATACAAATAATTTCCAACAGAGAGATGGCATATGATGGAAAAGACACTAGATCGGTAACTCAAGGAACAGCACAAATGCGTATCCTGCGGAATGCACTTGTTTTTTTTTTTGTTTGTTTTGTTTTTTGTAGATTTTACCTGCACTGAAGATGAATAATTTTGATTTAACGATGTTTTGTTTTATAATGAAAACACTTAAATTCACATCTTTCATCTTTGATTTCAATTTTTTTATCTTCAAAGCTGAATCATTGCAAGAAATAGTTAAATCAAAGTGTTTTTCTTTGATTTTGCGTTGTTTTTTCTCTGGCTGTGTTTGTGGGGGTTCCAAAAAATTAAAGGGCTTTGTATAAAAAGTTTAGGAATAAAAACCTCTGGTATTGGTAATAGGTCTTGATTTTAACTTATTGAATAGTTTCAATATTACTAATTTACCAATATTACTTAACTATACCAACATTTTTAATAAAAATATGTAGCGGTCAAAATTCGATCGCCGAATCAAGAAACAAAAACTGAATTGTAGAAGGTTGCCTGTATCTTTCAAATAAGACTAAAATTATTAATATCGGTTGCCGGCAAGTTAGTTTAAAAAGGGAAAAACTGAATTCGTGTTTATGTATTAATAAAATGATTACTATTCCTATCTATTATTAGGTAAGTTTCAAATAAAAACAATCAAAAAATGCAAACAAAATCACGTGTTTTATTTCAATCAAAAACAATAGATACTTACTTATACTTACTTACAAAAAAAAAAGAAATAGGTATAATAAATTTAAAAATTGTGAGTAGGTACCTACTTAGGTACTTCATTGTTCATAATTCATTTTCTAACAGAAAGTAAAAGGTTAAATAAATCGAATAAGTATAAGTATTGGAACTATAAGTCGATGTGGACATTACAAACATAGCTACTTACACGGATAAAAAGGCGTAAGTACTAAAAACACATAGATTCTGTTTTAGCTATTTAAGCCGATTTCTGTATGTTCATTTTTTTTTGCCAAGAAGACTTCCGGCAATAAGAAGAAGAATCCACTCATTTTAAATTTTATTTGAAGAATTTATAAAAATGTGTTTAGGTATTATAGCTACATTTTCTTTTTACTTTTGTAACTTGTTTTCCTTTCCTAATCTATTTTTGTAATTTTACTATTTCATTTATACTTGGATTCGAACCTATAAACTTGGGACCAACGATTGAACGAAATTATTTACTAAATTCAAGTACACTTAATCCAAATAAATGGTAGGTACCCAGATATTACTATCAATAATCTACTATAGATTAGTGTATGTAGGTATTTTCATACCTTTATGAATGTTCTTACTTCCTAACTTCAATTCAATGATCTTCATTGACAACATACAATTTTTCATCAATCGAATTCATCTCTTATCTTACCAAACAGATTAAATATTAGCTCATTATTATTACAGTTGAAGTACTTACCTACAAAGAGAGATAAATGATTATGATCGATAGTTCATAAACAAATTATGTGCTCCTTCACAATATCCTTTTCCAATAAATTATCTCAAATAGATATGAATGCGCTGCATGCCGTCGCCAATGTTATTGCAACCACCGCGCAGTCATTGACGCATGCACTCTTATGGTTGCTATAATGATCCTCAAAACCATTCAGCGGCTGATGAAGACATCTTCTTAACCATCATCGACAACAACATCATCACAAAGCATTTGCAAGAGTCACGGGAGGTAGATTGCATCCACCCATAAAAGTCATAACCACCTGCAATATTGTGGTCGTGTTGTTGCAGGGCTATCGTCATCAACAAAGAGAGAGAGAACGAGAGCGAGAAAAGGTACCTACACCTTTCTATATAGAGTAGCAGTTTCAAAATCTCTAATCAACAGGCGCGAGTACCTACCCGTAGGGCACCTACCTGCGGCAGCGGTTAATCGACTTCGGCATTATTTCAATTTCGAACTCAAACACAGAAAACCCAGGTAGAGCTGTCAGCTCTCAACTATAGGCATTCCCAGATAGAAAATTTCGAAAAGAGAATAATTAGAAAATGAATAAACAACAACAAAAGAAACATTTTCCAATTCATTTATCCTAGGTAGGTACCTAAGGCTAAGGTATACTTGCCCAAAGAAGAAAATGGAAGCAAGAATTTCGAATGCCACCCTTAATACTGATACTGAGTCACCTTCAACATCATTCCCACCACACAGATACAAAACGCACCCACACTTCGAGATGGCAAAGGTGAGAACACGCAGGTCGGTTCGAAGTCGAAGGTACCAAGTAAATACCTCCGCCACCATACATTCCATCAGAATTCGAACAACTATGTCTGTGTGTGTATGCATTTTGTACATTGTTTTGTATACCCATAACGATGTTCGAAAAAAAACCGTAACTTCACTGTCAGCAGCCATAGCACCAACTAGATGAACGCGCATATATAACCGTACTCCTCACATAACAGTTGAATGGATGTCCCGGGTGCCATTACGAAATGGGCACTAGCTACAGTTGGCCACACCCCTGCTTTTCGAAATACTTGAATGATTTCAATATGGCTGGCCTGATTGCTGTGCGTCACATATAGTGTACTCACTGCAGGAAGTGGTTGTGTGTGCGTTGTTGTCAGTCGAGAGAGAGACGAAATAGCGGTTGTATTGGAATGGTTGGTGATGGTTGTTTTTTTTTTTGAAATGGTGGAGGGATTGTGAAGCTCAAAGGGCCCCCATCATGATTGCCTTTGCCGTTGGAGGAATGAAATGGCACAGGCGGAAATTTCGGACGGATTCGAAATTGAATTTTAAGACTATTTTTGTTCATTTCCGGGAGAGCTTTGTTTTTATTCTTTGTGTTACTTTTTATTTTGTACCTATACATAATCTACCAAGACACTTCTTTTGCAAAAATTTGATAAATTTCGCGGTCGAGGATTTTGTGCTTTACGCCAAGGAAATGACTTTTGAATGAACAATGAGAATTCTTATCCCACAATAAAATGACGGTGAACACCATCATTAAATGTGTATATATTTTGGTTTTGTCCGATCCGAATACGAATGGAAATCTACCTATCTACCGTTGGTAGAGCAGTTATTTTTAAATTTATTGTTGTTTGAATGAGTGTGTAATACCGTTATAATGTAGATTGTGAAAATAAAATTGCTGATGTTTTTGATAAAAATAAGACACGAGTTTGATTTTGTATTTACCTACGGAAGATAGATTATTGAGTAGGTAGGTACCTACCGTTATCCACTTCATGCTTCGACTTCCGACGGAAGAGTTTAAATGTTTTCAGTGCATAGGAACGAACTGATTCAGCTGTTTTTCTTTAAATTTATAGAGTTAGGTAGATGTTTATAAAACCCTTTATTCATCTACTCATTATCTTTTAAAACTGCAACACAAGAGAAATGTTAAAAATACCGGTGGTATAGAGACTTCTAAATACGAAATTAAGATAGGAAGAAAGCAAGGTTTTTGTTTTCTTTCTGACAGCTGATGTAAATGTAGGTAAATATCAAAGATTTTCCTTATTAAACTAAATGCGACGGTCACGGATCTCATTCAAAAACAAACCTATATGATTCGAATCAAATTTAAAGTTAAAAAAAGAAAATTTTCAAGTATCTCTTCTTTAAAATTAATGTTTTAAATGTTAACGTTTTTATCACCTAAAGATAGAAGATGCAGAGTTTCTACAAAATATTATACCTACACCGGTTGATAGAAAACTCTAATATTCTCAAAAAGTTTTGTTTTAACTTTCCATACGCCCAATAAAGACATTAACATCCTTTCTTTAATCTTATGTCGTTTTCCAATCACAAGTGCCAGATATATCTGAAATTTCCAGATTTTTGGTGGCAAATGAAATCTGATTTTGTGATTGTGTGCAACACTTTTTCATACAAAAAAAAACTTATGAAAAATTAACAACAACAATTGTTCAGATAAATGTCAAATAAAGAAGTGTATGTGAAAGACCGTGGGCAAGTACTTAGGTGTGAATCTTGCTAAAAATCGAGTGTCGGAACAAAAATATGTAGGTACTAGGCTTTTTTGACTCTTAGAGTGGCAAATGGGACATGAAATCTCACTTCTACCAGTATACTTAACCAGTATTATCAACCTACTTTAGCTGTCAGATTCATTTTTGGTGAATGGAAAACCACATTTTAGAACAGCAAGAACTAATTTAATGCATTAAACACCTTTTTATGCCTAGGATACCTAGGATTCAAAAAATCACTATCAAATCTTTCGTAAAATTCATCTATAAGTTAATACGATACTTACCTATAGATAAATTTTACGTTTTCGAAGTCTCAGTTATCGAAAAAAACATTTCAACAGATCCCCAGTCCCAGAAATTAACTAAAAATTAGCTTCACAAGCCTCACTTAATCTGTTTATTATCATTTAAAGTGAAATAAAATAACAAAACCAAAATTCCTATTCAGTTTAGTGACCGTGTTGTTTCGTAGGAAATAAAATTTGGTATTTCTGATTTTTCGCTGAGTTGTTTATTATGTTTAGCCGATGTTAAATCCAATTTTTAGACTTCGAGCGCAAAACGGAACATTGGTTAAAATGCAAGAAATTCTTCAAAATTGAATTTGAAACTATACACTGCGGTTTACTAGAATAAAGACCATTATAAAAGTGACTGTAAAGTCCCTTTTAATGTCATGTTTTATTAATATTCCGAAGTGAAGTATGGTTCCAAAACTTCTGAAGAGAATTTACGCCATAAATAACCCCTTTTTTGTACAAAGAATCGAGGTTTTTCCAAAGATTTCAAAAAGTGTCGTACAATTGACCAACGAATTTTGATTCATTTGAATAGGTACGCAAAAGCAGTTGTGCAATTACTTTTGCATACTGCAATATTTCTTGAGAAAACTAGTATGAATTATATAGTTCAGTAAAGTTAACGTTAAAAAGCAGAATTTTGAATAAAAATGGGAAAACCAAATATTTTCTGCCATATGATCAAAATCAGAATTGCCGTAACTAATTAGCAACAAATTAGCAACAAAATAACAAACTTATTCCATTTTTAATTGCGAAAGTTGTTTCGCTAAGTTCACACTCATAAAGCAAGCTCAGTCATGACGTCTTCATTTAGGAGTATGATACCGACACCATAGAATAAGAAATATAATGAAGCCACTCGACTCGGAGTTCAAAGTTCTTCGATTTACATGAATCGGAGAATTTTTGCTCTTTGGCAAATAAATTATTCCGTTTTTTTATCATCGTTGATTACAATCCAAATAAGGTTTGGAATCTTTGGATAAGCTTTGCCTTCCACATGAAGTCTTTTAATTGGATCTCCCTGTTTTAGGGAACAGTACCTACCTACTTACATATTTGCCATTTCCCGATCTAAAAAGATCTAATGGATAAACAAGCACTGACCTTTTATAGGTTCAATTCGACAAATAAGCGGAAAAAATTATATTTTCTTACGATGCACTAATGCACTTGGTAGGTACCTACTATTATTTTGACCAGTAAAATTCGCAGCTTTGATAAATATCGGTTGTTTATCTGTCGTAAAGGAAAAAATTTTGTTTTCTCTATTATTGGCACATTAGTGAAAAAGCGTTCCCAACAAAAAATGTGGAAAAATGTCAAAAGTAAATAAAAATATAAGTTTTTCCATGTTTTTAAAAGGGTTTTTTTTTTTTTTTAATTGAATAAGATTGTTTGAGATTATATATGAAATATCTGTTCACAAGTTTTTATCAAAGTCGGTTAAATGGCTTACGAAATGATATATTCAAAAATTAAAACAAGAATTTAAAAAATCGTAACACATTTTTTCCTTTTTAACCGGGTATTTTGAGGAAAAAATGCATTTTTTAAGCAATTAGTTTGAAAATTAACATTACCTAACACAAATTTTGTTAAAATTGTTTAACTTAGTTGATTTAGTCAAAATATTGTCATGAAATTGCATTTTTCGCGAAACAATTTTTTTTAATGGAATTTGATTGGGTATGTTTATCTTCCTGTTATAAAACGAAAATTCACAGGTTAGTAAGAAATGTGCAAAAATGTCATTTTTATTCCACCACACGAAGCTAGGTGAACTTTGACCAACTAGAACTTATAACTTAATTCACTCACGTAGTTTGTAAATGTCCCATGTTTATTGTTTAATATGTTTGTCCTTGGTTATTTTAAGTTAAAATGCAAGCAATGGTGTTATTAAATAAAAAATGCAATCTACCTCTTTTCAAAGATGGCGGCTGCTTCCCTATCTCGTCCAAAAAAGTTGGACATAAAAAAACATTTTGTCTCGCGAAATATGCAATTTGATTTTCTTACTTGACTTAGCCGTTTTAGAGAAAATTTGAATAACTTAAAAATGTTTTATATGAGAGATAGGTACCTACTCGATCTAGTCCAGATCTTACAAATTCAAAATTACAATCTGCACCACAGAGTGATGGACGATATTATGAAAACCACTTTTTCGGACTGTACCATCATCGTAATATTGGTTTTTGATTTTAATCTAGACATAAAACCAATTATACTTCCCCTATAAGAAATTGAAAGTGAGCTAGAAGAATCGCGTTTAGAACCGCACTTAGAGATACCTACTCAACTTATTTTATAATACACAGAAATAACTTACCTACAAATTTTAGTCATAAAATATCAATATCATCTTTGATCTTGAAAATATCTTTTTTGTGTGTGCCGATGGGCTTATAATATAATTGAAACAGATGCATTTTGAAATAAATTCATAAAAAATTGAGCCGGTAACTTAAAGTCATAAATGTAAGTTTGCCCTTTTTTTGTAGTATAGGAAATATGTTGCTAAATGGTCAGCTCCACTACTTCAAGATGAACACCCTATGCTACCGCCACCAAGCATATAGAAGAGGTTGATAAGGCTATAGGACGGCTCAAGAAAAACAAAGCCCCGGGAGCCAATGGCATACCAGCCGAATTATTCCACCACGGGGCGGGCCAGCCTTACGTCAAGCAATTCATGACATCATAGTGCACGTATGGGAGCATGAAGAAATGCCAGAAGACTGGCGAAAAGGTATCATATGCCCCATACATAGGAAGGGAGATGTCGCAACGTGCAGCAATTATAGAGGTATCACGTTGTTGAGTACCGCCCATAAGATATTCTCCTCTATCCTACTAGACCGGATAACCCCATACGCTAAAACCATCATCGGACACTATCAGTGTGGTTTCATTGCAGGCAAATCAACAACTGATCAGATTTTTACCCTAAGGCAGGCGATGGAAAAATGTCTAGAATTTAACATCCCAACATACCATCTGTTTATAGACTTTAAAGCCGCCTATGATAGCATAGCCAGGGTAGAACTTTACAAAGCCATGAGAGAATTCGGCATCCCAAATAAATTGACACGACTATGTAGGTTGAACATGACCAACGTAACTAGCCAAGTTAAAATAGCCGGATTGCTATCCAGACCAATCAACATCTTTAATGAACTCCGACAAGGGGATGGTTTGGCCTGCCTTCTCTTCAACCTGGCGTTGGAGAAAGCAATCCGTGACTCTGGCACGGCAACAAGAGGGACCATCGTCAACAGGTCAATCCAGATACTGGCTAACGCAGACGACATCGACATCATCGGAAGAACCGAACAAGCTGTACACGATTCCTTCATCCAGATCGAGCAGGCGGCACAAAATCTGGGGCTGCACATTAGTGAAGGTAAAACAAAGTACATGGTGGCGTCGAATGCGAGAAGAACAGTTGGTCAAACAATCAAGGTAGCGGAGCACGAATTTGAAGTGGTGCAATCCTTTAAATACCTTGGGTCAACAGTAGCAGCCGATAACAACATAGAAGAAGAAATACGCGGGCGGCTTCTCAAATCCAACAGACCCTACTACAGTCTGTCAAAGCTATTCAAATCCAGAAATCTAACCATAACTTCAAAACTGCTGCTGTACAGGACCATGGTCCTGCCAGTACTCATGTATGGATCCGAGACTTGGGTGCTTAGCAAAAGGCACTGTACCTCTTAGCCGCGTTCGAGAGAAAAGTCTTACGGAGAATTGTTGGAAGGACGATTCCGGAGACGGTACAATCATGAGTTGTACGCAATCTACCTTGAAGCAGGCATAGTGACAAAAATTAAGCTCCGTAGACTCCGGTGGCTCGAGACCGGGATAGGTGGAGAGACTTGTTGAAGGAGGCCAGGGCCGGACCCCCGTTGAAGGAAATCTGTGAAATCACCCAAAGTTTTGTTTTAAGAGAAAACTATTAAAAAGTGTAGATACGAACATTTTTCATTTTTTCATAGTTGGACAGTGGAAATATGAAACGCGATTTTTTTTTGTTGTAAAAACTGAGTTTTCTGTAAAAGTTAAGATGCAGTTTTATTCAACATGTTCATTATGTGTTGTGTGCAAAATTTAATTATTTTACTATAAGTTGTGAAAAAAAACTACCTAATAAGAAAATTTCAATTGTTTATTCCTGGACATATTAATTTTCAATTTTTTGTAATTTTCTTAAAGTTTTCTTTTTAACCACTTAGCTAACGCTTATGAAACTAGTTAAAGTATCTTTTTATCCAAAACTCTCCCAATTTCCCTAAGAGACTTCTTCTTTCTTTAAGTCGAAACTATCGACCCACATTTTCGGTTATGAAATGGCCTTGATATTGTGATTTCATTGCCATCTTACACCATCATAGTAATTGAATTTAATATTTCACCAAGAATTGATGTGCACTCATTTTGTATAAGCATTCACATTGATTTACGAAACATAACTTTTTAAATTACTTTCAATTGCGTTCCATTATAATATCACACGTCACAAGCTTCACTCAACAGTCAAAAGGGAGTATCTGAAAAAAAAAAAAAATAAAATTCCCTCTCCATCTCCGTATGTCGTCAACTGATTCTTATCGCGAATCATTTGTCCGAAGACACATAGAATACAGAATAAGAAACATATCCAAAGCATCACGCAAAGGTCCTCCTCGTCATCTTCTTCTCAATCATTCTCATTGTGGTGGTCGGCGTCTTCGTCGTCGTCGTCGTCGACTTCCGTAATCATCATCTTCACAAACTGTTTCAATTTCAAAACTAAGCTAAGTAAATCAGTTGAAATTTGATGTCATTTATTAGAACTGCTCCCCAAAATATATACACAGACACAGAAATACGAGTAAAGTGTATAAACTGTAGATGTAGATCATTCTTACAATTAAGTTGCACTAAGGAAAGTGTAAATTGTCACAGGTCAGGTCTAGATCTATATGAATAAGCATACAGAAGAGAAATGGTAAAGAGCGTTATTTTATAGACCAAGATATTACACAGTCGGGTGCATACTATTTTGGTTAAAAATTATAATAAGTTGATTACAATATTAATATTGTATGATGGATATTTTGTCAGTTGAACATGACATTTTCAGAATAAGTTTGATGATTGGGTAAAAAATACAAATTTATGGGCATATCCTGGTAATTAAATAAGCCACTAGACGGGAAAACAGGGTGTAGAGTTTTTCAACGACATACATACTTTTCTACAGTTGAAATCAAACATGATCAAACAATTTATGGGGACTAAAATGCAAATGATACGGGAAGCGCACGGAAACGCACCAGTCCAAGGATCTGTTATTCCCCTTTTTCTGTATACGCTCAAGGATATAATTTCTTGCCTTTGGTGAGTAATTCGAGGCACGGTTGGTATGCTTGAAAAGAATTAGCTCGTCAGTGGGGCAGGTTCTTGTGACCTAAAAGCACTCCCAGAAAACAACAAATAAAATCATGCTGATACAAACACATAAACATGCTATGGATCTTCAGAAAAGACAGACCATAAAACGGACGGACACTGCAAGACATCTGCTATTGAGTATTTATGTTATTTTACCCGAAATATATTTTTGCTACCATATGCTGAGACACCATGGTAACACGCGTATACTCGTGATATTGTGTTACCCCTTTTTGGACTCACTTTTTCACGACTTACCTTACTCGACTAAAACCCAGAGAAAAAACAACGTAAAACCAAAAAAACCGCTTTGGCTTAACTATTTTTCGGAATGATTTAGCTTCCAAGATGGAAATTTTAAAATCAAAGCTGAAAAAAGTGAATTTAAACTACTTTTCCTTAAAAAAAAAACATGATTGAATCAAAGTCATGCATCTTCAATGTGAAACAAAAAGAAAATGTGCATCCGATAGGATTCCAACTAGTGTACCTTTAGTTATCAATCCAGTGATTTACCCATCTTGCTATATCTTTCAGTAGTAAATTACATGTTTTGTTGGAACTTGAAACTTAAAATTCGCAACAATTTTAAATTTTGCTTTGAAAGTTTTGAAAGTTGATGGATTATATCTACTTTGAAACTGTTTTTTATTAAAACAACGTGAGGTGCAGCTTACAGCTTGATACTACATTGACAGAAAAGAGTTAATTTGAACTTAAAAATTAATACAAAACACTTTGAAAATAAGTTGACCCTTACTTGAAATGACATTGCAAATAAATTTCAACTTGAAATCAAACATTTTTGAGGTATATTGTTACAACTTCCAGTTTAGTATGACCGCTATTCAGTTTTACGTTGTATTTTTCCCCTCAGTTTTTATTTTATTTTCATGATATTTTTTTAACAGCATTTTTACAGAATTTTGACGTACATAATTTTGTATTTACAGTATAATGACACACAGAATTATGGTCTTACAGTATTTTGACCAAACAGAATTTTGGAAAACAGTATTATGAGCCGCTCCAAATAATTTTTGTCTCGAAAACGTGATTTTTTTTGGAATATTTCATAAGGGAACAAATTTTCAAAATTTTGATCCATTCACTTAAATTTATTTCATAATTCTTTCCCTCATAACTACTTTTCGAGAACAAAAACTTTTTTCACATTTTTGGCGGAAGCTTACACTATATCTCCTATCTTTTGGTGCAATTATTTCTTTTTCTATCACTTATAGTATAGAAAATTAATCGGTTAGAAAAAAAAAAAAAAAATAAATAAACAAAGTATAAGATGTAAATAAATCGCCTGTTTACCTACTTTAAGTGTGTATGTGAAAAAACGGTAATAATGGGCTGAAAATGTATGTGTTTTATTACTGGTTGAATGTTTTTATAAACGCCGGTAAAGAAGTAGGTATAACTTCAAATATATAGAAAAGTAACTGAATATCAATAAAGGGTGAGTATTGAAATTATAAAATGCCATTAAAGTTAAATTAAAAGATTTGAAAATTGTTCAAATGATCAAAGTTAAAGAACAAATTTTTATAAACGAAAATAAATGATTAAAAAGAAAAATATCTTATTATATGGATAGTTAATTAAACGAATTAAAAATGTGTACAAAACTTATTTGCTATAAAATTAAGAAAAACAAACAAAACATCTGTTGGTACGAAAATTATAATGCAAAAACCTTACTTGGATTTCCAGCGAAAATGTGCACATTATCGTCGTTATCTCTTGAAATCTTTACAAAATTTGTTAAATATGTTAAATTTTCACGCGACCAACAGATACATTTACATATTTATATTAACTAGTAGGTACCTACCGCCGAGCGGTAAAAATTTTAACCGAAAAATCATGATATAAAAACAGAATTGTAGGAGGGAGGCTGCCTGTACCTTTCAAATAAGACCAACAAGTCAAGTATTCCATAATTTGTATAGTTTACATGAGACGTTTCAATAATTACTTGTTATGAACATTATTTTTAAAAAATCGAAAACATTATCATTAAACTGGTTCGATTAATTTTAAAACACAAGGAATTTCATTTAATCTGCATTAATTTTTTTGTTGTTGTATAGAAATAAATATTACGCATACGCCATAGTGACACAACTTTACATAAACAAGGTGTAAGGTACCTGAACGAAATAAGGCCCAGCTCCTAATAAGGCCCAAGAGACAGAAAACAACAATATCAACAATTAACGTGACTTTTTTTTCTTTGCATGTGTAACCCTTTGCATTTCGTTGCACACACAACAACAAAAAAAACCGGTTCTCTCGATCGTGTTGAGACTGGTAGTTCATTGAAGTTCGCGAAGCTGTGCGCACGCGTGTTTTTATAAAAAAACTAAATAAAAGAACTGTTTTGTTTTTGTGGACAAAATTTTGCGGTAAGCACTTTTCTTATTTTTTTAGTGAATTATATAATGTAAAGATATATTTTTCACAAAAAAAAACTTTTGTTTACCAGGTAGATTTTAGTTTTTAATTTTATAAACAAAAGCCTACCGTGTTCCTAATAAGGCCCATGAAAATCTTGAGTGGGCCTTATTAAGTTTAAGAACATTTTCATTCTATTTTTTTTGCACTTATTTTCTGCAAAAATGGCACAGCAAAATAAACGGGCAAGTTGGAACGAAGCCTATATTGAAAATGCAATACAATCTGTAAGAAGAGGGTTATTGTCACAACGCGAAGCCTTGGCGCGCTTAAATGTTCCTAGAAGGACTCTCAGGAACCACATAAAGACCGGTTCAAGAAAAAAAAAATTGGGTCGCCCACCCACATTCACTGCCGAACAGGAAAAGGATTTATGTAACAGAATTGTGAGATTGGCTCAATTTGCTATGCCACTTACACAAAAGGTAGTAAGGCATCAAGTCGCAGTATTTTGTGAGGTCAACAACATCGCCAACAGTTTCAGCAGGCCACAAAAAATTCTAAAATCGAAAAGAATTATCGTGAATCTCGTTTTCGTAATAAACATTCAATTCGATGGATGAAAATTGTGGAAAGTGCGAAACAAGATTTAGTCGCAGTGATGTGAATATAATTCCTTGTAGCGGTTTCTGCAAAAAAGTTTTCCATCGGTTGTGTTGCGAAGGCAAATTGTCCGAGTATGACATTAAACTAATAAAAGGAAATAAAAATCTTGGATACTTGTGTAATGATTGTTTGCTTTATCCTAAAAATATTATTAAACAATATGATCATTTATTAGATTTACAACATGAAAAAAGTGAAAAGATTGTAGAAGTTTTAAAAGAGAGTGTCAATAGTCTATCAACACAAATCAATGATATGACTGTTGCATTTAAAACGGATTTAAAAGACAAGAGGGAAAAAGAAAAAGAAGAAGTACAAGCTATAACCGCATCAGTAAAAGAATTAAATAATAACTTGTTACTAAAATCATCCGAAAGTGCAAGCGAGAACAATGATAAACTGAAAATTATCGGAGATAACGTTCGAGAGTGTTTGATTACTAAAATTGATGAGTTAAAGAGTGAAGTGGTAAATTCTCGCATCAATAATAAAGAGTCTGAAGTTAGAGTGAAAGAAAAATCAAAACCAACATATGCTGATTTATTAAAAAAACCCATAGAAATCGCCCCTGTATTAGTGAAACCAAAAGAGAATCAGCACTTTGACGTCACCAAATCTGAAATAAAAAAGAAAATAGACCCTTCGGCCCTTTCTATTAAAGTAAATAACATGTTTGAGAGAAAAAATGGTTCAATCGCTATATGTTGTGACAGTGAAGAAGCTATAAAAAAAATTGGTGATGAAATTAAGAGTAAAATGAGTGATAAATATGAAGTGCATATGCCTGTTATGAAAAATCCATCAATCCTAGTAAGTGGTATGTGTGAGAATTTAAGCAGCGATGTTATAGAAGATGCTATTAAAAATCAAAACAATATTGTTTTCAACACTTTAAAGTGCGTCAAGGTATATAAGTCTTTCAAGAACAAAATCTATTATAACGCCATTTTAGAAGTTGACACTAAAGCATTTCATGAAATTATGGAGATAAAAAAAATTTATGTAAAATATGATAAATGTGTTGTTTATGAAAAAATTGGTATCCGTCGATGCTTTAAATGTCTGGGTTATAATCATAAAAATGTTGACTGTACGAGTGAAAGAATGTGTTTAAAGTGTGGTGAAAAAGATCATGAAATCAAGGACTGTAAAAATGAAGTTCAATGTGTAAATTGTAAGAAACTCAGGAATAAAGCTAATCTTCCTGATATGGACATTAAACATCATGTTCGTAGTTTGGAATGCCCAATCTACAGAAGACAACTGCTCAATGAACGCAGTAAAATAAATTATTAGCAATTATCCGAAATAAAGTGCCTCAGTTTAAATATTGAAGGTCTAATAAATAATTTCAATGAGCTCGAATCATTAGTCTACAATAATAATTTTGATTTCATATGTGCTACAGAAACTCATACTACAGATTTTGTTGAGGATGTGGAAATTGACTTAAAAGACTTTCAAACAATAAGATGTGATTCTATATCTACACATACGGGTGGAGTAATTTTTTATGTAAAAGACGGTTGGCAAATTGAAATTTTAAAAAATATTTCGTTTGAAAAAAAGATTTGGTTTTTATTGGTGAAAGTTAAAAAATATAACCTTACATATATACTTGGAGGGATTTATAGATCACCCAGTTACTCAGCGACTATATTTTTAGATCGACTTCCCAACTGGTTGGAAATATTAAACTGTGATTTTAAAACTGTGATATTAATGGGTGATATAAATATAAATTTATTAAAAGATAGTTCCTTTAAAAATCAAATAAGTGCAATATTAAGTGATAACTCCTATACCCAAATAGTTAAAGAACCGACGCGAATTACCAAAAATACTCGAAGCTTAATAGACTATGTAATGACAAATAATCCGGAGAGAGTCGAAGCAAAGTCTGATAGTAAATTAAAAATAAGTGATCATGAATCTGTGATAATTAGTATTAAGGCATTATATAATAATAAACAAAAAGAGAAAAATATACGTGTGTTTAAATATAATTCAGAAAGATTTGTCTCTAAGCTATGAATCTGTGATTTTTCTGTACCTAATAATATATTGGTTGACGCTTTAATAATAAAGTTTTCGGATAACATCCTACAAACAGTTAATAGTTTTATAAAATATAAAAATTTAAATAATAATTACAACCCTTGGTTTAATGAAAATCTTAGGTTACTGAAAAACGAAAAAGTTTCAAAGTATGAAAAAGCTAAAGTTTCTTGTCTTGTGGTTGATTGGACGAACTATAAAATTTCTAGAAACAGATACAAAAACTCACTTGATACTGCTAGAAATGAGTACATTAGAACAAAAATCGAAATTTGTAGCGATCAGAAAACCATGTGGCGAACATTAAAGCTCCTTGTTCTAAAGGAAAGTACGAAAAATACTAATGTCGTGGTACACAACGGTAAAAGATACAACAATGGTCTTGAAATGTCGAATGTGTTAAACTCGTTTTTCGTTGAAAGCATTGATGAAATAAGAAGCAATATTCCAAATAATCCTTATATTAACTTGATACCTGATTATTACTATCTAAATTTTAAATTCAACGAAATAACTTCAAATGAACTACATTCAGTGTTGAAATCAATGAATAATAAAAAAGATACAAACGGAGTTAATGTTAAAATGTACTTGGATTCCTTTAATATATGTGGTGATATGTTGTTAAAAATTGTGAACCTATCTTTAGTTAGTGGTGCGTTCCCAAATTACTGTAAAGAGTCCCTTGTGGTTCCAATTCCAAAAATAAAAAACTCCAATAAAGTGGAAGATTTTAGACCAGTTAATATGATGAACCTTGAAAGTAAAGTCATCGAAAAGATTGTGTATAACCAACTACAGAATTATTTAGAATCGTTCAATTTAATATCATGTTATCAATCCGGCTTTAGAAAAAATCATAACTGTGAATCCCTTCTCAATCTAGTCATTACCAAGTGGAAAATTGACATCCATGACAAGAAAGTGGTAGTAGCAGTTTTCTTAGACTTAAAACGAGCTTTTGAAACTGTGGACAGAATAATTTTAATTGAAAAACTGAAAATGTATGGTGTAAGAAATACAGAATCCCAATGGTTCAAATCATATTTAAGTAATAGGACTCAAAAAACAAAAATGAACAATGATATTTCAAACCCTATTCCTGTGATTCATGGGGTACCTCAAGGATCGTTGCTTGGTGTGTTGCTGTTTTTGGTGTATATCAACGATATGGAGAATGCTATCCAGTTCTCAAAAATTGTGCTGTTTGCCGATGATGCGTTATTGTATGTATCTGGTAGTAATGTTAATGATTGTATTGATAAAATTAATTCAGATTTACAAAGTTTGCAAAAATGGTTTGATAGCAACATGTTGAAATTAAATATAAATAAAACTAAAGCTATGATATTAAATAATAGTAATAATAGAGCATCTAATATTGTAATAAACAATCAAATTATTGATATAGTTAGTGAAATCAAATATTTAGGTGTAATTATTGATGAAAAACTCAATCTAAACGCACATGTTAATTATATATGCAAAAAAATATCTAAAAAACTTTTCTTTTTTAGTAGAATTAGGAAAAAATTGTCAAAAAATACATCCATTAAGGTATATAATACGATGATAAAGCCACATTTTGAATATTGTTCTAGTGTTTTGTTTATGTGTAATAATCTCATGATGAATAGATTGCAAAAACTTCAGAATAGAGGCATGAGAATTGTTTTATTGTGCAATGGATTTACTCCAATAAGAGAAATGTTTTTAAAATTGTCTTGGATGAGTGTGAACCAAAGGATTATGTATAACGCTATTGTATTTGTGTTTAAAATTAAATTCAATATTTTACCAAATTATTTAAACGAATATGTAACCTATGTTAGTGATGTACAGCCTTTTGCGTTACGCAATGCTAGTAATTTTAGATTGCCTATGTACAGGAACACGAAAACAAAAAATATGGTTCTTTATAGAGGATTAGATATTTACAATTCTTTACCAAATGATTTGAAAAACGAACAGAATTTAACAAAGTTCAAAAAACTTTTAATAAATTATGTAAAAACTAGATTTATTTAACTAAAAGAATGTAAAATTTTTATGTAATGAATTTTTTAAATGGCAAATATTGCCAAATAAAGATAATAAAAAAAAAAAAAAAAAAAAGAAATCTGGCAGGGAGAAAGTGGATGAACTTATTTATGAAGCGAAACCCAGAGTTGTCGATTAGAAAGCCCCAATTCATGAACCCCGCTAGGGCCCAAAAATTATATAAACAAATCGTGGCTGACCACTTTACCAAACTGGAGGTCCTGCTAGATAGATTAAACATAAGGCACAGACCCGAATGCATCTACAAGATGGATGAAAAAGGCTGTAGAATAAACTTGCATCACTAAGAAAACGTCTTGGCTCTTAAAGGGTCAAAAAGAATCCACCAAATATCAAACGAACATGCGGAAAGCGTCACCGTTGTAGGCTGCGTTAACGCCATAGGAACTGCAATTCCACCCATGGTCATCTTCAAAGGCATAAGGCAAAATCCGGAGTTTTTGGATAATCTCCCACTCGGGTCCGTAGTGAAGATGACCCCAGAAGGCTATATGAATCACTCAACTTTTGTGGATTTTGTAACTCTTTTGAGCAAGTTCAAAGCTGCCGGACCTTGCCTCTTAGTTTTTGACGGAACTGCGTGTCATTTGGATTACAGTATTGTAGACGAAGCAGAAAAACATGAAATAACGCTCTACTGTCTTCCATCAAACACCACACACGAGCTCCAACCTCTGGATAAAGCCGTGTACCGATCTTTCGAGCATCACTGGGATCAAGAAGTATTCAAGTTTACTTCGAAGTTTCCAGAAAGGAAACTTAATAAAACAAAAGCTTCAATGTTATATTGCCAAGTGTTTGGTCAAAATGCATGACATATGCCAACATTACTTCAGGATTTAGAGCGACAGGATTGTATCCTTTTGATCCAGAAGCGATTCCAGAGATAGCATTCGCTCCATCAGCTCTCTCCGAGTTACAATGCCCGACAAATTTGGAAAACAGTGGTCCAAGCTCATCTGGTACACAAACGCAGCAGCCTCACATTATACCGGACCCCTACAACTCGGATGATGACTCTGACTCTCAACATTGGTAGCTCAAACATCGGGTTTCAATTCTGCGCCAAAAATTAAAGGACTAGCTTCAATGCTTCAAGCATTGGATCAATTAGAGGAAGAGGATCGTAAACAATCAAATAAAAAATATCCATTTCAAAAACTGCTTCCCACACCTAAAACTACGGTTAGTCGAATAACAAATCGAAAAAAGGCCTTGAACTTCAAAGGCCAAGAAGTTACAAAACATCTTTTCGAAGAGAAACAAAACGAACTGGATACAGCTTCTCAACCCAAACCATCAACATCCAAAAGAGAACCTAAACGAAAGGAAGGGACAGGAGCGTGGTATTGTCATGCCTGTAAAATTGATAGAATGGAAGACATGAGGCAATGCCAGGCTTGCGGCGCTTGGTATCATGAACTATGCGTCGGGTTGACTGAAGAAGACGAGGCTTTTGAATGTCCAGGTGGATGTGCTTAAACTCTTCAATTATTAAGTATTTTTTTTTTTTTATTTAATTACAGAATGAACTGATTTACTTACTTTTACTTTAAAGGCTGATTTTTCAAAATGAATTTCTATTTCTGTTAATTTTTAGGTTTAAGTTTTTTTTAAATTCCTTTTTGTAAAGAAGACATTGAAAAACTCTCCTTGAAATATATGATAAAAACTTATTATACAAATTTTCTGTTTTGTTTAATTTTTACTTTTTTCAGGATGAAATTCTACATTGTTTGAGAAAAAAACTTATGGGACTTATTTGGAGCACAGGTTCCTAATATGGCCCAACGGAAGGTTTTTTTCAAATTATCAAAAAAAAATATTGAGCAGCTTTTCTTGAACTTAAGTTGCCGTTTTGTTTTGTATAATTGAACTAATATTTATAATCCATTTAGTTTCCCTTCATATCTTATACAATAAGCGAGTTATTAGGGAAAACATATTAGGTGGGACTTATTTGGTACAGGTACCTTAGTTAAAAAAAAAAAAACTACGCATAGATAGCCAACATTATTTAGGCTTAAAACTTCTTATAGATGGTACCTACTGCTTATATAGATGGCGCACTCAAAAACTGTATCACAGCTACCGTTTGAGTCTTCAGAGACTCAACTTTGAAAGTTTTAAAACCGTTGTACAAGGAAAAGGGTTCAATAGTATGGGACAAACCCGAAATCAGCTTTCTGTATTTTGGCGGGGCAGAATTAAGGGAGAAATATACAAAGATAAGTATTCACCCGACGAATCCGACGAATGCCTTGCGGTGGGAATTGGACTATCTAAGCCACAGTTCTATTGTGGAACTAGTAGTTGAAGAAGTGAATTTATAGAAAAATGGTAAAGTAGTTCTTCGTAGTTTTTTTTTTATTTTATCTGTAATCATTCGATTAGCCAAAGATTATTTTTCTTCAAAAAAAAAAAAAAAAAAAAATACTTTGAACCTAAAATATTTTGAAAGCCTTTTTATATTTTCCAATGTGATAAAAATCCCAATATGAGAAACAAAAAATCGTTATATGAAAGAAAAAATTAGTTGTTAAAATCGGCTTCGATAAAAAAGAATAACTTCAAAAAAACCTTCCGTTAGTTCTTGTGAAAATACTGTTAAAATTTTCCACACAGCTCTGTAATAAGAGACCCCAACGACATTGCGCTGATTTATATGAATGTTCTTTCCCAGGATACAAACTGGCATCATGATGTTTAGTAGGACAAACTCTATAGTGCAGTCGTCTAGGTCTTATAGCCTTCAGCCTTAGATTTTGGTAAATATGCGGGTCCAGGTAGGTATTTAGTGTACCTTAAATCAGTTTTTAGCACAATCATCATTACACACTTTAGTATCGAATACCTATACAGGTAAATGAGTGCTATAAAAAGGATATTTTGAAATAATGTATCTTTTGTAATTTAGCAAACCTTTTACTTTTACTTTCGCTTTCGTTATTTTGTTTTTTCTTTTTTTGTTGTTGTTTTATTTATTTGCAGCAATAAATATTCGAAACAAATCGACACCAATTCACCTAAATGAGTATCATATTAAATTTAATGATGCAGCAGTATTTCAGTTTTCAGTCAGAAAATTGAGTAGTGTGTGGTAGGAGGAGTATTATAGTATATAGTAGCTAGTAGCTGTGTTGCAGTGTAGTGTAATAGTAGACGAAATGGCAGACATGATGGAGTTTTATGTTCCCTGTTCTGTTTTTGTTTTTTTTTTTTTTTTCTTTCTTTATTAACATTTTTTTGCTGCGTTCTTTTTGGTTCCGTTCCGTTTGTTAGTTGGTTTGTAAGGTGCCTAAAACACTTAGCAATAACATTGAGTTTTTTTTTTGTGAGGGCGATTTTACAAGCATAACGGCAAGGGGTGAATATTGGGTGAAGAAAGGCGCCCATCAAACGATCACCGCAGTTTTATTAATGCTCTGCACTTGGTTTTGTGTTGATGGAGGGAATATGCCCCTGGCCCCTGGTGCACATACAAACAGCAATAATGGTGGCAAAAGGATAGTAGCTCCCCCTTTTCTAGTAGTTGTACCTACCTATTATAATGCGTTGCTCTTTTTTTTTAATTGCCCGTTAAGTACCACTTTATTGTGTGTGCTTTTCAGTGTGTTGTGTGGTGATGTGTGCGTTTTTTTTTTTTCAATTTTAATTTTTTTTATAACAAGTGATGCATACGTAATTAACTGCCATTGAATTAATTGCCCTCACTTAGAAACGTCTGCGGGATGGAGAAAGAGAGGGAGATGTATGTTTAAGTTTTTTTTTTTATTATAATTTTGCTACTCGTGTTAGGTAAAGTGCTTTAATCTACATGGTGGCTGTATATGACAGACTTATGTGACCGCTAACAAGATTAGTTATCATTATTTTGAAAGGGGAGAGAGAAATAGACTTTCAAATGAAAATTTCAACGCTTTAAATAATAAATAATTACGATTATTATGAATGTTTTTTTTTTCGGTAATTAATGAACGATTAGTTCGACTAGATTTTTAATAATTTTTTAAGTGCATTAAGGGTATTTATTTTAATTGCCATCTACGCACACTTTGAAATAAGTACACAAAATATGTAAATAAAGTTAAAAAAGAAAATTAAAGAAAAACAAACAGCAACTAAAGCAAAATTTTAAATAATTTGAATGATTATCTACGGATAATAGTGATGTTTTTTTTTAATGGATTCAGTGGTAGTTAAAAACGGATTTTGTTAAAATAAATTAATGCACCGTTAAATCTATGATAATCGCAATGTTTTGTGAATATATACTTATACTTTTTAGTAAGTAAGATATTTTTGGATCAAGATCTAACGGGGCAAAACTATTTGCAAATATAATTTTAAAAAAATCCAATAATTTTTTTCATAATATTTTTTTTTTTCAAAATAAAGACCCCTGATACCCCCTGTAAGGGAATAGGATTTTTTGTATGTTTCAGAGTTTTATTTTTCCCTTTGCTCAGTATACCTTCTAGAAATTCGATTTATAATGGTTATGAAAATTTATCCAAAATAAATCACTTTTTCGGGGAAAAAATTTTTTTTTTTTTTAATTTTAATAGGTCAAAATCTCGATTTAATCAAATAAAATGCACGACTAGGTCGCACGTACTTGCTCTTATAGATGAAGTTACTATATATGCTAAGCCTTTTAAAAATTAAAAAAGTTGTAAATGCGGTTTTAGAAAAAAACACTTAAAAAAGCATAAAATTCGATTTTCAAATGACTAAAACAGCTTCTTAAATGAATTTAACCTCAAAACAAAGTACGCAATTTGATTTCCTCTACAATGATACATTTTTAGAAAAAAAATTTTGAAAATCGTCAGAGCCGTTTTCTAAAAAAACAATTTTTTCCATATAAAATTTTGCAAAGACTTTTATGAAAAAAATTGGTACGTCATTTTTAAGATATTATTTATCAACATCTAAAAACTAAATTTTGAAAAAAAAATATTGAATAGTTTTCGAAAAAATAAATTTTCAAAAAAAAAATTCAAACTTTTGTTAAAAATCCAAAAAAAAAAATATTCGAAATTTTTTAACTAAATATTATTACGGCAACTTGAAAGCATCCATGTTAAAAAAATGGTTGAAATTGATTGAGTCATAAAGGAGAAAATCAGAACTAAAAAAACGGTTCTATGGCAGGTACCGTTAATAACTGTTTTTTTTTAAATTGTTTCCATTCAAAGATAAACTTTATCTAAAAAACTGACCGTGATTTTTTTAATGAAAATCGTAGGCACCGTTTTTGAGAAAAATGAGTTTTTCTAAAACCGGTATATGACAGGTACCGTTATTTGGGGTCCAAAAAAAAATTCAAAAAAACGTCTGAGGATATTCTCAAAAAACGCCACATACCAAGTTTGAAGTAAATCGACCCATCTGTTTAGGCTGTGGTCTCTGATACATACATACATTGTCGGACCCACTTTTTTCTCATTCTCTATCATCGTAATGTCATGTTTGTCTCAACTTTTTTTTTTACGAATGCATAACTTGATATATGGTGCCCATATCGCAAGTAAAAAGGAGTGTTTTTACAGATATTAAAAATATTTAAAAAAAATCTAACGTCCATATTATTGACAAATTTCAAAACAAGTTTTATAGCAAAACATTTTTTGTAGAGGTCAAAAGTTGGAATATATCAACAAATTGGTAATATTAACAAAAAATAATTTAAGATTCGAAGTCTTGGATATCCTAACTCTCCAATACGATAGGTAAATTGTGAAAAATCTGCATCTTTTAAGTTTTTCAAAACATGTTCTGATTAAAACATGTTTTGAAAATAGTCAGTAATATGGCTGTAAGCATAATTAAAAAAAAAAACTTTGTGTCAAAGTATTTTTGATCAAATAATGAATAAAATTGTGTTTTTATTTAACAATAAGAGTTGGATTTATGATGGATTTAATGGTTTTAAATTGAAAATCTAAACAAATTGTAGATATATATTTTTCGGAAATTTTAAAACCGTTAAATCAATCATAAGTCTAACTGTTATTGATAAACAAAAAACCAAAGTTTTATTTATTATTTGCTCACAAATATTCTAACACCAATTTTCCCAAAAAAATGGTGTTTAGAGTTTTTAAACAATTGATATCTGAAAAAACTTGCATTTCTTTTTTGATTAAATCGAGGTTAATTAATCTAAATATTAAGAAAACAAATTCATTGTTTTTGCCTGGAAAAGTGACATATTTTTGATTCATTACCAACCATATCCATTTTTTTCGAGTAGGTATACTGAGCAAAGGTACAAATAAAACGCTGAAACACCTACAAAAGATCCTTTGTATTTCGCATAAGAAACTTAAAGCCCTTTCAAGCCCGTATCAGGGGTCAAAATAAAAATCTAAAAAAATTAGGAGATTTTTTTTTTTGCAAATAGTTTTGCCCGTTGGAACTTGATGGTAAAAAAACTCGAATAACGAACGGTCTAATATACATTACATATATAACGTAAATTGGTAATGTAACATTGAAACAGTTTTAAGATATGCCTTATCTATACAGGTATGGCTAAACCAGTATTAAGTCTTTAATTCTACCAAGAAAATGGTTTGGAGTAGGAAGTTAAATCTGTTTTTTTTTTTGTGATAAAACTAACTAAAATAGCGTAGCACATAAAATGACTGATCCTAAAAGTAATTGCGGTTCAATTTCTGTGACTGCATTTTCTGACTTGGCGTCACTCCGAAAAAACATTAGATCGCCAGTATTTTATAAGTGTATAAGGGTATGTGGAATTTGGAATTAAAATGATATGATAATATTGTTTTATTAGAATTATTCGATTTTACTATTAAAAATCATGAAACGCGGAGAAAATTCGTTTCTGAGTCATTTTCCTTTGTAAATTTTTTAACATGATCTTTCTTTTAGAATCAAGATAAGTTTACGTTGTTTCCAATAAAATCTTCTTTTTGTAAGAAAAAAACATCAAGAATGACATTTTTGCAACTAATTTGGATTTTTAGTTAAAAAATTCCAAAGATGTAATATCTATTTTTAAATTTTTTAAGTACCTACTTAAGAATTCACAGAAAGGCATATGAACATCAATTTCTATTCATTGTTTTTAATGCAAATCTTCTCTGGGCATGTTCGCTATTTTTCTGCAACTTACAAGTTGCCTCAATCTGAAAATATAGTGCAATAAATTCAGTTTTGGGGCATTAAATAAGCATAAATTTTCTGCTATAGTTACTTTTTAAAATGTTGAGTTCAAATTTTGTGGTGGCACTATCTTAAGGATAGTACCTACCTACCTATCCTTAAAATTGAGTTTTTGGTCCGTAGAGATTAAATGGGTATCAATAGAACATTGTAATTAGATTTTTCTAGTCTAAAACAATAAATTGTGACCATGATTTGCAGTTTTTAATTTTTTAAGTTATAGATACAAAGTTTTTAAGGAATAATTTAGGTACTAACATTGGAATTCCCTACAATTGTCAGGAATTTTTTGAGGTTTTTTGTGCAAAAAAATATTTAAAGTATTCACTTTAAGCATACCTAATATAAATTTCGAGAATCTAGTTTTCCGTTCTTTGGATTTTTTGGTAAGTATGTAGGTTTTTCTATGAAAAGTTGGTACCTACTAGAAGGTTTTATTTTAAATGGCTGAGAATTTGAACCTTGAAAGCAATCAAAAATTATCGTTTCATAAATTAAAAACACCAACGACACACGGAGTAAAATGTCTCAAAACCATGTTTTTTTGCGTTTCATAATGAAGTTATTTTCATGAAATAGACAAATTCTAATTTTACATTTCTGTTCTGTTGCTAGAGCTGGTTCTACACAGAACCGATAATGGGTTCTTTTGTGTACCTTCATTTTAGTTAAAATGTAAGAACTAGATGCATAGTTTATAGTTTGAAAAAACCCAAAAATAATAGTGTTAGTTTTGAAAAAAAGGTGGGTTTTTGATTTTTTTCGAAGCCTTATGAAACTAAGAACTATTTTTGTTTTGTTTTACAAAACTGACCATCATTTGAGTCGTTTATTTAAATAAAAACAGTGCCTTATAATGAAAAATTTGGAAAAAAATAAGTGTGAAAAAAATATTTGTTCGTTTATTTTTAAATATAATTCTATTATTTTTGGAGTTTTTAAAAACTAAAAAAACATTTATGCGTCTTGTTCTTACATTTTAACTAAAAATTAGAAAATGAGCCTTTTGTTATATCTTATGCAAATAAGACTATTAAATTGTGATGCACATTGCTTACAATATAAGGATTTATTACCCAGTCCAAAATGTTTTGTCATTTTAGGTAATATAAAAAAGAAAAAAATTTAAAAAAGAAAATGTAAACATATTTGTTTAGGAAAGTAGTATAAATAGGCAGAACATTTTTCGATTTAGACTTTTAAAAATGCATTTTTTGCACTAAGTCAAACATTTCATAATAATTTCCTGTATAAATTTTGAATTTAGGTAGGTCCATGACCCTGTGACCCCCCTTGTATACGCCACTGACGAGAGAAACAACAAACACAATCAAACTAACTTTGTTCGTAAAAAAATGTCAACGATTGCAAATAAAGCAACTGGTACCTACATTAACAACTTCTGTTCAAAAATTTAGTTGATATAATTGAAAATAATGTCTGTCCAGTGTAAGCATTTATAAAAACAATTACATATGAAGAAAAGAAAAAAACCTTTATTGATGTTACGAAAGAAAAAATTACTAAATCAAAATTTTAATAAACAAAGCCTTTAAAGTTTGTGATATGGCTGATTCTCAGGTAACTGTGCTGTTTGTGTCTTCTGGTCTAAAATGTATATGAAATTTAAACCTTTTATTTGGCAAGCTACGACATTATCAATTGGTGATTATGTTTTTAGAGTAGATGGTTTTCACCACCCAATAATTATTTGTCTTAAGTCCAGATCTGTTAATATATCCCAAATGTCACAACCGTAGCATGTCCCAACACTGTGTTCCCAGAAAATAACGATCAAAAACAGAAATAAAAGAGGAAACAAATTATTTTACTCATAAACGACATCATTACGGCTGCAATATTCCGGGTTCATATGCGGCTTTAATTTATTTTTTGAACTTGCAATTTCGAATTGAATTCTGTCCTCGAATTTCAAAGGAAATAATTTGGTTTAAAACGTTATGCTAGTACAACTGTATCAGTCAATAGCATACGTGTTGAAATAGTCAGTCGCGTCCGCGAAAAAAAAATAACTAGCTGAGTTTTATAGAGCAACTTGTATAGAAAAACAGGTGGTGTTCGAAAAATTGAGGTCACAACCGTGGCACTCGGAACTTATAAGTTATAAATTTTGTTTTGTGCATAAAATCATTTTCTCGTAGCTTTTGCGTAGATAAGGTTAACACCTTTCAGAAAATCTGTAACTCAAAAGAATGTTTTGCAATCAGCCATTAATTACGAAAATGTCACAACCGTGGGGCTTAAAAACTGTCACAACCGTGGCAAATCGGTTACAACTTCAGCAACTAAATTTCGTAGTTTCCACTCTAAAACCAAAAATTAACTATTTTAGTTGAAAGGTAAGTTTGAAAAGTGCTTTTACATAAGAAAATAACAGGAAACTTGCGAAAATCGAAAAAAGATGTGTTCCAGTTTTACGATTGGAAATAGTAGGGGAGAGTGGGTACAAAAGTAACAATTTGTATATTTTGTGCCATAACTTTAAAACCAAAATACTTAGCCAAACAAAACAATGCGTATATTGATGAGTAGACATTTGGCTATCGTTAAATACTAATTTGTTTTTTGACTTTCTATGTTCTACGAAACCATGCTATGTAAAAGAGGTGAAAGTCGAATGTTACAATCGTCCTTTCCGTTGTACCAATTGTAACACGATGAAAGGGCGGTTGTAACACCATATAAATGTAATAAAATAAACGAGAAATATTGGTTTAACTTCAAATTTACTGTACAAATCCAAAAATAAAAATGTTTTACGAGGTGTTCCATTAGGTTAATGAACTCCAATTGCATTAATTTTGATTTAATAGCAGCTTTAATACTGACGATGGATCCTCCTTTTGTATTTTCGGATAAATGGCTCCGAATTGTTTTTTTTTACAGTAGTTGTAAGACTCGTTTAATCGATGTTAAATATATGTTGTGAATGAAATTCACTGATCCTGCTGATGCAGTTTTCGTTACAAACGTCCACTCAAAAAGTGTTACAAACGTCCGCATCCCATTTTTTTTATAAAAGATTCGATTGAAAAAAAACTATTGAGTCGATAATAGGAAGATTAACTCCATTAAGTTCAGAACAAAATCAACTTTAGTTAGACCACTACTACTTTATTAAAAATAATTGTTTGACAAAAATAAATTGCAAAACTCGCCAAAAAAATATTTAACTTTTTCATACAAATTTTACATTTTAAACTTTATGTGGCACAATTCAGTACTTTGACATTTGAATTTTTGTGGGTGCATTCACGAGTAAATTGCGAAGAATTCTACATTTAAAAATGAACGCATACATTCCTAGGTTTTTGTTAAAACTCAATGTTACAACCGTTCCACGTTACTTTCGTACCCACTCTCCCCTACAATTTATCTGAGAATTACCCATATGCGCATTTCGGTCGAGGACCATCTTTAGTAGCGATCTTTTTTCCAACTTTCTATTCAGTATGTTTATCTAATCTTAGTAGTAAAAGCTGTTCGATATTCGTATGTAAATATTATTTGTATGCCAACACAAATGTAAACCATTTTAATAATTTACGTTACCATTTAGATGTTTGTTTATGTTATAGTGTTGGAAGTCTTCATCAACTTTATAGTACCTTCTCAAATAATTTTGATATTGATTTTTTAACTATATCCGCGAATTTGAAAATACTATTGCTTTTAGGCACGTTGTCCTTTATTTCTTAACTTATTGGTAGGTACCTTGCCTTTTCAAAATGATCGTATTTCTGCTATATCCATCTCACACTTTGGGTAGCTCGTAACTACATACGTATTTGTATTAGGCTTTATTTCTGGTATTTTGTTAAGTGACTTTGTTGGTAGGTACCTAAACTTCTATATACATATTTATAATAGCTTGATAATATTGTTTTTTTTTGTTTTAAAAAGTCACATTTCAAAAATGTACCTATATCTATCTAGGTATGTACCTATGTGCTACCTATCTTCATTCAATTTCCACCTGTTTCGACTTTATGTAGGTAGTCACTGGCAACATAAAAAAATAAAACGCGTTAATCCCTAATGGCTACATCATCTATTTTCTCACACAATGCCACCGAAGTACTTCTCATATTAATGTCTCAATTTTCGAAAAAAAAAGTTCACCAGTGTTCCTGCTCCACCCAGAACCAGTCATCACCAGTGCGCAAATGGATTGGGGGCGAGCCCCCAAAAAAACTATAAGAACAAAACCCTATAGGAAGCGACTATTCCCCAAAAAACAAAAAAAAATCATTCTAAAACAGAAAATGTGTCGCACGAGTTTGCTTTTACGGTAAAATAAAAACAAAATATATCTACCTATCCACTTGTATATAACAAAATAAAAAAAAAAAAAATAAACATATTCTTCCCATTCCATCCTATTTCCCAGAGAAAAGTGGGACTCTGTCTTCGTCTCCTTGATTTGAGGTCCTTTTAAGTATTTTGTCGTTTTATTTTATTTTCATTTATATAATATATATTTTTTTTTTCTTTTGTTCATTTCAGCTTCCTTTCTATTTTTCCTTTGTCAAATTCTTTTGTTCATGTTCTTTGATATGGAATAGTGAGCTACTATTCATTCCTTTCTTTTTTTTTGTTTGTACTTATTCTTTCGTCTCGTCTTGTCTTGGTGCTGTGCGCTGTGTTGTTTCTTGGTGATTTTCGTTTTTGTGTTATGCTCTGATTTTCTTGATTTCCTTTTGAGAAACAGAACAAAGATAAATTGGTTAATTTCCCCCGCCATTGTTGGGTGCCCATCAATCGATGCCGGGTAATGGACTCAGCTTATTAATTCACTTTCTTCCAACCCCCATACAAGCAACTCAAATAATATCCACCCACTTTGAGCAAGCATAGAAATTGACAGGGGTGAATTTATGAATGTTTAAATCTGGGATGTTATAGGTATTAGGGGCTCTAAGTATTGTAGGCTTGTCACAGAAGTTACTCACTTACTTAAGATAGCCCTTTCCTTACAACCAAGCAGAACTACCCTTTCGAGCCATCACGGATCCCAGTTAGCTGTTTCCTGTTAACCAATCCAATTTGGTTGAGGATTTGATAACTCGTTAGTCTGCGCTTCAATTCTGAGCTCCACTTGTCCAAGCCATCTGTCATACCACAGCTAATAGAGGTCATGGGTGAACATTCTTCTTGACTCTACACGAACGATATTTACTACATCGAACAGTACTCGAAAAATCTTTCCTTTAAAGCAACCCAGCTTGTTTTAAATTGGATTTTGACAAGGTCAATGATTTTGAGTGATACAGCATTACTGGGATCTTGTAAGGTTTCATTGGTTGTTTCAAAGGCCTTACTGCTAGAATACCTTAAACCCGAAGAAAAAGTTCTTCATTCTTTGATCTCTGCGCAGTAATATCATTTTGTGACTTAATAATGGATCCAATAGTAAACAAAGTCTGTGACTACACTCTTTGTTATATCTCACCTCACTTCTACACGACAGTATTATACTTTGCTTTCGTCTCGTTAGCTAAACCCAATTACGTTGCTTCCGCTTCAGTGCTTTCAAATTCATTCCTGACAGTGTGCCTCTAGTATTGACTGCTGACCATGAGTCGACATATTAATCTCTATGAGAACGATTTAAAAGAGGATACATGGATAGCACAGTAGCCTGTTATAAACTTTTCTGGATATCAAAGGCTTCGGTGATGTTTTGGCTGACTTTAACGGTTTAGTGACATTCGTTCATGGCCATATTGGCACAAGTGGATGAGTTCCGAACAAGTTATATCCCGATGTCCTTAAAATTTCGAGTGGCAGGCTACCCGCACCGGCAGCTTTATGCGAATTAAGTTTGGATAACATTTTTCTAACATCTTGTGGGTGGGTAGGGTGGTCGGCTTGTTTTTTGTGCTCCCTTTTCTTCCTCATACAAGTCAATGTTCTTGTACAAATAACTCGTTGGCTCGCTATTCTTAGCAGTTCTGTTTCTAGCCCGCAGTATAGTCCTTGGCCTTGGCTGCATATGCCCACTGGCACCCTTCGTCCATGTAACCATGCACATCAGTTGTGTAACTTCTATTGTGTGTGTGTAGTGTTTCCACTGGATTGGATAGTCTAATTTTGGTGTTAGTGTTATTCTCTTTGAGTGATTGAGTAGAAGCGATAATCAAAAAATCTAGCGTTCTCCTGAGTTAAAAAAACTTAATCAAGTCAATTCTTCTTCTAATATTTTATACCTACATTTCGCCTACCACCAGGAACTAGATTTTAGTGGGGTCGGAACTTTGTGACTCCAGCGGAGTGGTGTCTATCGCAACATGAACAATTTCGATGACCGAGATCGTCAAGTCACCTTTTGAATATTGAGGTGTGGAATCAAGTGATTGCTTTCATTATACATTTTTCCCCATTGCAGAAGTCTATCAACCGGATCCCATTCCACGAGGTGTTTATAAGCAGGCTATGTCCTCCCACTGCGTCGAATAAAAAATTTCTCCTTTTTTCGATGTTGCAGTTAAAGTTTTGACGTTGTACTTTGGGGACTTATTGTTATACGTCTTTTGGTGAAGGCCGTAGAATACTTACTTTTTGAGTTGAGTCACACTTTTCCTTGCACATCACGGTAGTTTGTTTTTAAACTTGGTCCTGATAAAGATCGCGATAAGGCACTATTTATTATAGGCAAACTGTTATTTAAAACACATTAATTTTTGCCTAATTCTAATTTCACAAGGCAACATCCACAACCACTGTTTCTGCTCTTTAATGCACTATTTGCGCAGTAGATGTCTTCACTGAGAGAACAAATCGATTGCGGCAGACGAAAAAAATGCCCAAACGACATTTTCGTTTGCGGGACAATTTGTTGACTTCGTTTGCAGCAAATTGGTAAATTCGTTTGGGTTAAAAACTTTCTGCGAACGAAAAGTTTATCGTAACACCTGTGATTGAACTAGCGACCTCTCGCTTACGAAGCGAGTATCTTGTCACTACGCTATACGGACTGTATAATTTATGATTGGCGTAGAATGCATATAAACAAAATGATAGCACAAATCGTTTGCGTAAAACGACTTTTCGTTTGTTCGATAATATTTTTTTCAACTTCAACTTCGTATGCAGCAAAATCTTAAATTCGTTTCGGTGCAACAATTTATGCAAAGGAATAAATACAAAAAAAAAAGATCAGCGTAACACCAGTGATTGAACCTGTGACTTCTCGCTTTCGACCAAAAGCTGTTGCTATTGTGCCACAAACTAGATAACTTTCGTGTATGCATAGAACGCACAAGAACACCACAACCATAGAATCAATTATTTAGAAAATTTGTTACCTGCAATCATTTGCTTGTAAAAGACCAAAAGTAAAATTCTTTCTGGAGAGGTTCTTCGCAAATTATTCATTCGTTTGCTGCAAACAATAAAATTTTCTACTAAACGAAATGGTGTTTAGATGTTGGAAGCATTTTCGTTTGCCACAATTAGCTCATAAAAATGATCTCCAATCGAATGGTTTGATTTGTGTTATGTTTGCTGTAAAAGAATTACTTTTGGGTCAAACGGAATACAGTTGCTAGGAATGAAAAACTTTTGTCTTCCGTATAACTTTCTTCATTTTACCGCTCTTCCTAGATGGTTTCTGGGCGTGCTTTGTACTTATACATTTTTACCGCTATCTGTTTAGATACCTTGATCTGTTTAAGGTACGGACAATCCAAGTGTGAATCCGTAATTTCTTGTATTTCTAAATTCCGTTTTCTAAGGTCGTCAACATTTAAATTTGGTATCATACATGTCCTTGTCCGCACCTTAAAATTTAATCGTAACTGTGACGATAATCCTACTTCTGGCAGTTAACCCAGTGCTAGTAACTTTACCCTGGACCTGGAAGAAGCGCTGATCGTTTAATGATTCTATGGAAGAGTGGCCTATTGTCGGAATACGTCGAAGTAGATATTCCACTGGTCTTATCGATCTATGTATGTCCTAACGAATTCGCCCCTGAACTTGAACGTGTATTTCACTGATGGATTGTATTTTCACTGAATTTTGTTGCGTATGGTCTTCCAAGAATCTAATAGTTGAATAATCTCTACTATTATCATGGAGTATACGGTAGGTATATTATTTTCAGCAAATCCCAACAAATAATAATCTGCAGTTGCAAATATTTTTCCAAATTTAGAATCCATACCACACGAACAACACGACACTTGAAAATGGATTATCAAACTTTGGATATCTAGCCCTGAAGTTGCGTTGGCCGAAATACCCATTTTTTCGACTGCCCTTCAGATACACATTAGTTTTAAATTTTTTTTTTCCTGCTGTATTATGGGATGGATAGGTATTGGCATCAAGGGCGGGCTGGGTAAGAGGTTTTTTTTTTTTTGATGGTGTAAGTGTATACTTTATATCCGTGCATTAATCCGGGTGACATTTTCAGTTTTTCGCTTTCCGTTCTCCCAATCCATCAACGTCAGAAGTGTGTTCCATGGATTCTATAGATATATATAGTTTACTTTGTCAGATAGATATTGCCATGATACAGTAGTCGCTCTAGAGTGCTCGGCCTCCGAGCCTTCGTCCGCCCGCGTGAAGCTTCCCCCTAGAGTGGGGGTCTGAATTTTTCAGTAAGCCACTTGATAAGTGGCAATGGGTGGGCATGGCTGGGTATGGGTCTATTTTTTTTTTTTTTTCATTTTTCTTTCCATTTCCACTGAGGGTGGATTGATTTGAGTGACTGAGTTTTTTCTTGCACACTTTGAAACTGGAGCTGGGAAATATATAAAAGAAATACTTACCATCCCAGGGTGTGATGGAGTAGCACAGATAGAAAGAGAGAGGGTAAAGTGGGTTTTCAATGACAAAAATATCGGTGATGTTGCTGGTGCAAACCAAATGTATGCTGGCAGTCTATTCCCGCCGAAAAGGAATCAAAGTCTGATTTCCGGTAAATGGGAAACTCGCATCCTTTTTTAGCTCTACAATCAATATGTGTGCAAAATATTCTCATGTCATGCAGTGTAGGTATACTTTCAATTCAATGCAAAAAAAGGAAAATGAAAATGAAAAAAAAAAATATATCAAAAATAACTTGAAATAAGGACAACAAAAATCCATACTTCTTGACTATCATCGCATATGAACGCAACCATGATTTATTACTTTTAATTTCCTGCTCTACCGCTGAGTGCCTTTGGTGCGGTGCTGATGCTGTTGTCCTGTGTTGGTATATATGGAATGTGTTGTTGTTCCAGTTCCAGGACACTCAGTTGTTGAGAAGATAGCTGGAGCTGGTGGGGTTATTTTCGCTTCGTTTGTTCGCCCTCACTGGCAAATATTAAATAAAACCAACGAAAAGGAAACTGCACAATATGTAACTCGACGTGTAATTCTCTTATGGGTTTGCTGTCATTGCTTGTTTCAAAGATGATACCTATTCTATTAACCAACGAACAACGTTCCAAGAGAAAAGTCTGGATATCGGATGGTCCTTGTATATGTTGGTGGACAATATTTTGAGTGGTGTTGCATAAAAAAAGTTGTGAAAAATTCATAGTAGGGAGATCATGTGTATTAGACAAAAACCTTGGGTACTCGAAAATGTATTAAGTATACATTTTTAAAGTTAAAGCTATGCTTCCTTACCTGCAATGGGTCGATTTACTTCAAACTTGGTATGTGGCGTTTTTTGGAGAATATCCTCAGACATTTTTTTGAATTTTTTTTTGGACCCCAAATAACGGTAGGTACCTGTCATATACCGGTTTTAGAAAAACTCATTTTTCTCAAAAACGGTGACTACGATTTTGATTAAAAAAACATGGTAATTTTTACTAGGCAAGGTCTATCTCCAAATGGGAACCATTTTTTTCAAAAACCGTTATTAACGGTACCTGCCGTAGAACCGTTTCTTAAATTTCTGATTTAATCCTTCATGGCTCAGTCAATTTCAACCATTTTTTTTACATTAATGCTTTTAAGTTGCCGTGGAAAAATATTTTTTTGGATGTTTAAAAAAAATTTGAATTTTTTTTTTGAAAAATAGTTTTTTTCGAAAACTACTCGAATTTTTTTTCAAATTTTAGTTTTTAGTTATTGATAAATAATATCGTAAAATTGGCGTACCTATTTATTTTCATAAAAGTCTTTGTAAAATTTTATGTAGAAAAAATTATTTTTGTAAAAAAACGGCTCTAACGATTTTCAAATTTTTTTTTTCAAAAAATGTATCATAAAAAAAAATCAAATTGCATATTTCGTTTTTAGGTTAAATTCATTTAAGAAGCTGTTTTAGTCATTTTTTGAAAATCGAATTTTATGCTTTTTTAATTTTTTTTTTTCTAAGCTGCATTTACAAACTTTTTATTAAAAAGGCTAGGCATAAATAGTAACTTCATCTATAAGAGCAAGTACGTCGTGCATTTTATTTTTTTTGCGTGCGTGAAGTTAGCACCGCCATAACAAAAATTCGAAAATCTAAGTATGCAAGAATTTGTTACTAATTTGTTACCGCATTCCCGAATTTGTTGCTCCTTCCCTTACCCCCCAAAACCAAGGCGGTGCCAACTTCACGTGAAGTTATCACCGCCATCGTCCAAAACTCAAAATTTGAAAAATACAAGTAAATGCAGGAATTTGTTGCTAATTTGTTGCAAATTTGCTACCCAAATCTTGAATTTGATTTACATTTTCATAGGAAAATGTAAATCGCTCAAAAATGATCATTTGGGAGTGAAAAGATTGACACTAATTCAAGGGCTACTCCTAAACCTTCTCAAAAAAGTGCATATAACATTTTTAGCCCAACTCCTTCATGGCCAAAACGCATTGTGGATCTTGTGGAACGTATTCCACTCAACTATCTCTAAAGGCGCTTCTAACAACAACACTTAAAACTCGATATTTCAAAAATCTAAGTATGTAAGAATTTGTTGCTAATTTGTTGCTCATGAATAACACCATTCCCGAATTGGTTGCTCCTACCCTTACCCCCCAAAACTATAGCGGTGCTAACTTCACGTGAAATTAGCACCGCCATTGATTTAGGGGGTAAGGGTAGGAGCAACAAATTCGGGAAAGCGGCAGTAAATTAGCAACAAATTATCAACAAATTCCTGCATACTTAGATTTTCGAATTTTTGTTATGGCGGGCGGTGCTAACTTCACGCACCTAGCTATACCTATTCATTCAAAGATACCCATTTTTTAGTTTTTTTTAGATTTTGCTCGTAAGCGAGTTTTCCATTCTTGAAATAATTCGAAGTTGAGATTTTGATCATAGTTTAATGACATTACAATGAAGAAAAACCTATAAACTATAAGTCCGGCCCTTTTGTTTGTCCGTCTGCCAATTTATATGCACCAGGACTACAGATTCAACGGCTGGGTTGATTTTTATACAACTTCGTACTAATTTGTTTTTGGTTAAGCTTTACAAGTGTTATTAATTTTTTGTTTTTTTGCCCAAAAATAGTATAAAGTCATCACAGTTTCATAGAATAGTTCAATACAAACATTTCTTGGTATTTCTTTTCAACGGGAGGGGCAATTTATTATACAATAATAAATTGGGACCATTTCCAGAGTCTAAAACATTATGAATTTTTTCGGTTATAAATACATTTCTAAAAACGTCATATTACCGTAAGCGGGACAGGAAATGCTGTTATAAGGGAGTTTTTAGCAGCATAAAAACGCTTAAAATTAATCTTAAATAGAAAAAACTTTTTTTTTACCAAATTTACTGGATTGAAGTTTATAAACACAATGTTAACAAGATTACTTCACAATCAAGGATTTTTTTAATTAAAAACTCAAAGAACTATTCAAGTATAATTCCGAATTGTAATATTTTTACGAAGAATTAAGTATAGGCAATTACAACGGAAAATTATGAACTTCAATCCAGTCAATTCGGTTAGATATAACAACAGTAGGTGTATTCAATAGCCTTAAGGCTGATGTTGCCCTTAAACGAATATAACATAGCTATTTGACACTAAATGAGAGCTTAAAATAAAGTGTTTTTACTTCAGATAGCAATACAAAATTGTTAAAACAAAAAAGAAAACCCAACTTACATTTACTTTCGTAAATGATTTGTACATCCATCGGCGATTTTTACAAACTCCCATAAATTCCTCTGTAATTTTAAATTTCTGAACACTGTCTTTACCGATAATGAAACATATACTAACACTACTACAATGTTTCAAAAAATCTATATAGTCTTGAAAATGTATGAGTAAGTAATGAAAGAGTATCCATCAATTGCGCGCCCAGATTTTATCCTTGGACCATCAGAGGAAATTGTCCCAAATTACATGTCCAATTTTTTAAGAAAAAAAAAAAAATACCTAAAGTCTTGATTCTCTTATATAAATTCACCTCTGCTCCCATGAATAATTCAAAATTACTCTATTAAGGTTGAGGTGACCAATTTAATGTTTATAAATATCGATACATACATATATAAGCTATAACTATCAATCCGAGTAAGTGGTAAGTGATGATGGCTTGTTTCAGATGATGAGAGGATGTTGCGTTACGCGCATTTTGCTGCACAAAAATGCTTATTAAATGTTTTTTTTTTTTTTTGTATATAATATTTTTCTGCAAGCAATTTATTGTTGCTAATTTTCATGGCCAGAAAGCATTTTAGCATCGTTGATGATGGGCATCTTGTTTAGAGTTTATAAGTGGCGTTATTATTATTACCACAAGTAAATTTGCAATCATGTGTAATCGCTTCCTTGCACCTTGCACCCAATTAAATAATCCAGTAGTGCGGTTATTGCACCATCATAATAAAATTCATCAATATAAATGTGAAACATTTTTTAATAATAACTTAATTTATTTTTGCACCCCATACGTATAAAGAGTTTTCACTCCTTTATTTTATCAAAATTATAATGCTGATGAAGATGTGCATATAAGTAAGTAGGTACATGAATTCAACTTTTAAACAATGTTAAGAACCGAAAATGAGGTTCATAATGAATTTTCTTGGAAAATTTAACCAAAATGCACTATAATCTATCTTTTTATTGATCAGAAAACCATTTTGTTTTATATCTCATTCCCCTTCTCATTGGATCTTTTTTTTTTTTTTTTTTTTTAAGAAAAAAAATTAAAAAAATGTATATAATTACTAAATTATTGGATAGAAAATGACAAATGGGTTTGGTCATTAGGTCCGACAGGTTTCATTTACATAATTCTAATGGAATTGTGGATGGAGCCAACAGTCGAATGATAAACAGGTTTTCGGAGGCAACCCATACAATAAAACGAATTGAAAATTATATCTATTTTGTTTAAATTTTATGTTTTATGAATGATTGACAGATACATTTTTGTAATTAAACAGAAAAATCCTTGGATTTAAAGAAAAAACAAGCCACATACCACTCTTACTTTTTCTATCATAGCTATAGAATGAATTCCAGGTATTTCATCACCGTTTAATGACTACCAAAATGCAATGCAATTCTATTTTTATGGTATGAAGATTCTTATGAGATCGAATGTGATAGATACAAACAGGTAGGTTTAGAAATGAACCTATACCTAAATCCTTATATAAATACATTATGTATATTGGTTTTGGTACTACATAATACATAATGTTATGCAATTTGAAACGCTTCTTATTTCATTATCACAATGACACACTTATACTTTCATTTCTAATAACGAAAACAATGAAAAAAGGTAGCTGTCTTAAATCTTTTTAAACAAGCATAAGGAATAATGAACTTTTTAAAAATAAACTTCTTTCTAAAGTCGCAGGTAGTAGAGACCTAAAAAATTAAAGGAATCCAATCTTGCAAATTATTCTCCTACCTCAATTTTTCTCCTAACAATGAAGAAAGGCGATTCATCATATGCATAAGGTCTATCTTTAAATTTTTCTAGAAAAACCGTAATTAAGGGTACCTGCCATAGAACCGTTTTTTTTTTTATTCTGATTTTCTCCTTCATGACTCAATCAATTTCAACCATTTTTTTTATATGAAAGCTTTTAAGTTGCCGTAATAATATTTGGTAAAAAAATTTCGGAAATTATTTTTTGGATTTAAAAAAAAAATTGAATTTTTTTTTTTTTTGAAAAATCATTTTTTCGAAAATATTTTTTATAAAATTTAGTTTTTAGGTGTTGATAAATAATATCATAAAAATGGCGTATCAATTTTTTTTTTAATAAAAGTTCGTGCAAAATTTTATATAGAAGAAATAGTTTTTAAAAAGAAAAATTTTTTTCTAAAAATGTATCATCTTAGAAGAAATCAAATTTCATACTTTGTTTTGAGGTTAAATCAAGTTTTCTTGCAATCACTGCACACAATACATACACAAATTTTAAACAAAATCGTAAGAGCCGTTTTCGAGAAAATCTAATAACTCAAACCCGTTATATGAGAGGTATTAGTTCTAGAAGAGATATTTAAAAACAAAAAAATCAACTTTCGAAATTACGTAAAAATCATCTGTACCAAATTTGAAGAAAATCCGTCCACGCGCTTAGGCAGTGGAGATGTGTACAGACGCACAGACGCACAGACCGACGCACACTGGGGCAGCTCCATAGAGATCAGTGCGCAAAAGGTCACTTTGAAATGTTGTCGAAAGAAGAAAAAACTGTTTCTTTTCACAAAGTATACGGTATTTATGATAAGAAAAATGCATTTTATTTTATTTTTATGCTTTGCACAAAGTTAGTCACGCGATCAAAGTTGACAAGTTCATTGTGAAATTTGCAATTCGGAAAGAGTACAAAAAAAAGTTCCTACTGTTTTTTTTAATAACTTTGTTATTTATTGTGCGATTAAAAATATAAAATATGTCTCTGGAAGGTAAAGATGTGAAGATTTATTTTTTTTTATTTAAAAATGAAAAAAAAAATATTCTTGTAATTAATTAAGGGATATGAAGTGCGAGTGTTTTTTTTAAGACTCTGTTTTAGTTTATGTATAATATCTTCCGTGGCGGCAAAAGTTTAGCAAACCTAATAATTGGCCATAATTAATACATACTTCCTTAATATAAATGTGAAAGCAGAAGTGCTAAACTTCTGCCGCATATATATTTTTTTAATTTTAGAAAAATAGTGTTCGCGATTTTTCAATAGTGCCGACTGTTGTTTTTTTGTTGTATGAACCTCAGAGGCAATAACTATTCGATTTTTTATGTTTGCAGTCTTTATATGAAAGGTAGGGTCATCTTATTTCATTGCATTATTTCATTCAACCTCATGCCCTGGCAGGTATCTATGACAGATTTTTTTTTGATACAATTTTGATCAACAGGATCTATAACTTCTTGTTATTTTTCTAATATTTTTTTAATACGATTGTTTTTTTTTCTGCATAGTAATATAATAATATGAAAAGCATTACCGCCATAAAAAAAAAAACCTACGCAGCAAAGCAAAGCAAAAAAGAAACAAAGTAAAGAGTAAAAATACTTATACCTTCTTCAGTTAAAAAAACTTGATTATAGTTTTACAAAGGATTATTTTTTCATTTTTAGGAATAAATTTCATCTTTATATAGTAATCTAACTCAAGTTTTTTTAAGGTTCTGAACCACAAAAATATGAGTGTTTAAGAAAACAACTGGTTGAAGTATTTATGGCCAGTGAAAAGAATACTTTTGATGCCAAATTTTTTGAAGTTGAGACTTTCCTTCAACGTAAGACGTTATGCAGCGAACCTCATTTATGTGAGCTGCGACAGGACTTGAAAAATTTCAAACATCAACTAAAAATCAAATGGGAACGATCAAATCGAACAAAAAAACGGTTTCTTGCCTCAGAGTTAAAATGGCTCAACGGATTCATTTCTTTTAAAAAATTTTCTTCACCTGCTGGACGTCCATCGCTTTTTTTTCAAACATGCAGTGAATCAACAAAACGCAAACGAACTGCGGAATTGCGAAATGCAGTTCCTACAAATGAGCTTGTTTATGCTGCCCAAATGAGTTTACGGGCTTCGGGTCAAAAGCAAGCAGCAGATTTTGTGAAAGAAGCAACAACGTCTCAGAGTTTCTTACAAAGACAAAAAAGTTTTGATGAACCAAGAAAGGTGTCATCATTAGAAGCTTTGTCTATGATGATTGAAGCAAAATTATCAAGGCACCAGTACAATATCATAAGAACCTATGCCAAAAATGTGTTCCCCTCTTACAAAGAGGTTCAAAAAGAAAAGAAAAACTGTTACCCTCCTGAAATTAAAATAACAGAAACTTGTGCTGAGGTATCCATGCAAAATCTACTCGATCACACTAGCGAAAAAATACTGATCAATCAAAGAAATGTTTTGGAATCTTTTCAATCAGATACAGAAAACGAATTAAAGCTAATATCGAAGTGGGGTTTTGATGGTAGTTCGGGTCATAGCCAATATCATCAAAAATATTTAGAGAGCTATGAGAGCGATGATAAATTTATTTTTATGAAGTGTCTGGTCCCACTACAACTTTCATACAACCAAAAAGTTCTGTGGAAAAATCCCTGTCCTTCATCTCCGCGCTATTGCCGTCCATTAAAAATTGACTTTCAAAAAGAGAGTGACGAACTTGTAAAAATTGAGAAGGATATAACAGATACGCAAATCCAGAATCTTCATGGATCTAACATATCAATTGATTCTAAAAAGTTTGTTGTGAAACATGAAACAATATTATCAATGATTGATGGCAAACTTTGCAACAGTTTATCCGACACAAAATCTTCCATGAGATGTTATTTATGCAATAGTACAAGTAAAGAGTTCAACAACGTAGACAAAATGATTCAATTGCCTGTATCCGAACAATATTTATCATTTGGTCTTTCTGTTTTACATGCATGGATTCGACTTTTTGAATGTCTTCTGCATGTTGCATATAAGCTTCCAGTTCAGGAGTGGAGAACAAGTCGAACAACAGAAGTTGTCGTCAGTGAAAATAAAAAGCGAATTCAAAGTGAATTTAAAGACAAATTTGGCTTAATTGTTGATCATCCTAAGCCGGGATACGGAAATACCAACACAGGTAATGTTGCGAGGAGATTTTTTGAAAAAAGCAATTTATCCGCCACCATCACAGGAATTGATGTACTTTTAATTCAAAAATTTTATATAATTTTGCAATGCCTTTCAAGTGGTTTCAAGCTCAACAACGAAAAATTCAAAAGCTATTGTGAAGATACCGCCCGATATTTCATTACACTGTATCCCTGGTACTATATGAGTACAACAGTGCACAAAATATTAATTCATGGCCATTTAATTGCTTCTACCTGCCTCTTACCGATTGGTCAGTTAAGTGAAGAAGCTTTAGAATCGCGAAACAAAGATTTTAAAATCTTCAGAGAGCAATTCAGCCGAAAAACGTCGAGAAAAGATAGTTTAACCGATATTTTTAATAGAATGATGATTTCCTCAGATCCTGTATTATCAAGTCTCAGAAGCCAAAACGTTTTTGTTAATAAAAAAGATTTTCATTCAGATGCTATCAATATGTTTGATGTGGAGAATATTTCTTTTGAAAATGAATGAACAAAATTTAATTAGATAGTAAATGTATTATTGAATGTAAATTATGAGATTCCTTACAAAACATTGTTAATATTGCATATATTGTTGTTTCTAAAATTAAAAATTGTACTAAAAGTTTTCATATTTATTTAATTCTATTCATATTTATTATTAACAACACATTTGTCTTTGGAAAAATGACATAATCCTTGATAATAAACACCAATATGAAAAAAAGATTTTTTTGCTGTGTAAACACGCAAGTTTATGTTTAAGCAACTTTGTCTTTTCTTAGTAAAAATTAAATTTGAGTTCATTTTTACTACTTTACAAAACTTTTAAACACAAAATGTCACTTTAGACTCTTCAAAATAATTTATCGCACAGAACCACTACTTTTGCCCCACTGTGCGACGGACGGCGCTGCGCGGGATGACGAAAACCACTTTTTTGGGATTCTCCATCATCGTAATGTTGGTTTTGATTAAAACCTCAAGTTTTTATTTGATCCGAGACCAATCCTTGCCCTTTAGAGCAAGTGAAAATAAAGTGTGTATGCCACTTTCAAGAAAATACTAATGTTCATATAAAACCAAAATTTCAAAAAATACATCCACCCGTTTTCGAAAAATTGATTTTTCAAAAAAAAATTTAAAAGATTTTTGTAAAAATCCAGAAATAATTTTTTGAAAATTTTAATATCAAATAATTTTAAGGTTGTTGAGGAGCTTCCGAAAAAAATAATGCATTGCTTGCAAAATATGTAGACTACAATGTGTCGCTTGAGGTGTCATTTTATAGATTATTAAAAGCAGTATAACTCGTATTTAAAAAAAAAAAATACAGACTAGTTAGATAGCTGCAAAAATGTCATTTGACTCTCATCACACAAAAGCATAGGTGAACTTTGACCAACTATAACTCAGAACTTAATCCACCACTCTGTTTAATGATGTTGGCTGCTTCCGCCCCTATATTGTCCCAAAAAAATTGTGTTTTATGATAAAAGGACATGCACCCGAACACAATCAAAACAGTTTTAGAATGGAATTTTGGTTTTATGGTATAAAATTGATGATAAAATTTGTTGAAAGTCCTAGGCGCCCCAAATTGTATGTGCTTAAAGTGTTATTAATAATAACCCAAAAAAGAGGGACTCAATTTAAACGAAATCCAAATCCAAAGACCTTAATACACAAAAGATCTAATCAACAGAGCCAGACTTTTAAAAGATTTTATCATTAATTTTATACCCTAAGAACAAAATGCCATTCTAAAACTGTTTTGATTGCAAATGCGGGTTTATAAAGAACGAGATTATGAATGGCGAAATTATAAAAAGCAAGAAAATAAAAAAGATGTTAAAAAGTGTAATTTTATAAATAGTCCAGATAAAATAGATATAAAAAGAGCAAACCCATAAATAATTTACATAGAGCTGAAAATTGGTACAGAGCAATCAAACATCGATAACAGTAAAATGTCAAAAATCCCCATAAATGTTTGATGCACAAAAAGTTATTCAAGGTTAAATGTCCAAAATTTTGTTTTTTCGTGATTTTAAAGGGTGATTTTTTAAGAGGCTTAGAACTTAAAAAAAAAAACACAAAAAATTCGAAAAAAATGAATGAAATATTTATTCGAATCGATAGTTTGAACCTTGCAATTTAATGTTTAAAGATAATTTCATGCAAATGTTGACCGCGGCTGCGTCTCAGGTAGCCCATCCGCTGAGGCCAATTTTGGCATACTCTTTCACACACATCGACCGGTATCTCACGAATGAATGCATGGATGTTGGCTTCCAGTGCGTCAATCGAAGCGGGCTTGTCCCTATAGACATTAGCCTTGACATACCCCCACAAAAAATAATCTAATGGTGTCAAATCGCACGATCTAGGCGGCCAATTGACCGGCCCGAAAAGTGAAATTAACTGTTCACCAAACTCGCCTAGCAATTGCCCCATTGTTTCGCGTGCTGTGCTGTGTGGCATGTGGCACCGTCTTGTTGAAACCACATATCATGCAAGTTAAGAACTTCAATTTCGGGCAAAAAAAAGTTTGTTATCATCGCTCGGTAGCGTTCACCATTGACAGTAACGCTGCGATTCGCATCATCTTTGAAGAAATATGGCCCCATAATGCCGCCGGCCCATAAACCGCACCAAACAGTGGCTTTTTCGGGATGCATTGGTAGCTGTTGCAATGCTTCTGGCTGATCTTCACTCCAAATACGGCAATTTTGCTTATTTACGTACCCATTCAACCAAAAATGAGCCTTATCGCTGAACACAATTTTTCGATAAAAAAGCGGATCCTCGGCCAGCTTTCCAAGAGCCCATTCACCAAAAATTCGGAGTTGTGGTAGGTCGGCTGGCTTTAGTTCTTGCACCAGCTGTATCTTAAAAGGCTTTACGCCCAAATCCTTCCGCAAAATTTTCCACGTAGTGCTGTAACAAAGGCCTAACTGCTGGGAACGGCGCCGAATCGACATTTCGCGGTCTTCTGTCACACTAGCTGATACGGCCGCAATATTTTCTTCACTACGCACAGTACGTAAACGTGTTGGTGGTTTAATGTCCAACAAAGTAAATTTGGTGCGAAATTTGGACAACAAAAGAATACAACAAAAGTGGCTCACGCAATTCTGTCTGTCTTTCTGTGTATACCCGAGTAACAGTCTAAGCCCCTAAAGTGATTTTTTTTTTCTTATTTGGTGGTTAAAGGTTTTTGGTGATACCCTAAAGGTGAAATTAAAATCCCAAAAACCAAAATCCAGAAAACTCAAATCCTAAAAAAAAAGGAAATCCCAGGATCCCGAAAACCCATTGAAATGCCTAGCTTTCTGTTTACTTACACCTGCTTTTTTGGTCCTTTGGGTATTTCGCAAAACAAGGCATTGCTCAACTGAACCAGAAAAACTCGAAGATTGAGTTCAAGAACCAATGACGACACATCTAAAAGCTTCGTTAAATTTAAAATGTCAAACAAAATATTTCCGCTGGAAAATGAAATGTCATTCTTCTGCCATCAATCAGCTGTCAATCGTCAACTCTATCAATTCTTCTTCAACGAATACTCTTAATTTTTTGTTCAAGATTCTTAATACCTATTAGATTAGTAAAGAATTTACCATACGAACCCTGACGATTGAAAAGCTTTGATTTACAATTTTTTACATTTCTTTGGTGTCATACGTGTTTAAGGGAGAGATAGTTGATTTAAAAGGAATTTAAAGTAGGTACCTTCCTACTTGATAATATTGAAGTTAGCTGTTGTATAAAAAATTTACTTTCATCTTTTAAATAAATTTTCATAAATTTACTTCAAATTAAATTATATTTTATCCAATAGAAATACAAAATGATATTTTTCTTTTGAATGCATAGCCTCTAAATCGGGTCTTTCCAGTGGGAATAATAAAACTGCCCACTTCATACTCACGCAATAGTAATTGCCTTTAAATTGGTGTACTAAGTTACCTTTATAGCTTAAACTTATACTCAACCAAAAGACCAAAACCAAACATTTGGTTTAAGTTTCTCTCCAGCAATCCGACATTATCGCTTGTTGATTGCACAGACCCGCATAAAAAATGATCACAAAGTTGCGTAAAATGAAGTCCACTTTATCGGATGGAGGTAATAATTATCTCTGGCAGTATAAACGCTTGTTTCTTTTTATTATTTTGATGATGTCCAATCATATTTCTACAAACATTCATTATACAAAAATAACAACAACAACTAAGTACATAAATCTATCTCTCTCGTCATCACATGGGTCGTCGTCGTCGTCGTCGTCAAGAGTTATTAAAATTGAATTTAAGAGATGAAATCACGACGAATGCTATTTTCATCGCAAACAACACCGCAATCGCAATTATTATTTGCCAAGTAAAGAGTTATAAAAATAATTTCGAAACTTTTGCGAAAATTTCTAATGATGATGAGTTACTGATGGTACTGGACTGAGTTTGCTGACTGCTGATGGACTTTTTCTCCCTACCTCTGCCGCTGCTGCCTCTCTGATGTGAAATTCCCAGATTGTGTTTGGAACTTGAATTTCGCAATGGATCCTGATGAGTAAATTGCGTGAGCTGTGCGATTTGCAATCAAGTCAAAAAGGCCGATAGTTCATTGTTCTTGAATCTTTTGTGTTATTGGAATTGTTATATGCATAATAGTAAAGTATGTTGATCTATTTGTACTTTGAGGAGTTGGAAACCAACAAGAAGCATATGCGTTGGCGGTAACGGCACCGGAATGACCTTTATGTTTAGAATTGCCGCTGGAATTTATTTCAAAAAGGCGATGTTAATCAATAGGAAGGATACAATGTGGAATTTGGGTTGTAAATTGTATTGTTCTGCCATGTCCTTGAAAACGGTAATGTGCAAACATCATTTTTGCAAATGTTTTGTGTAACAATTGGTGCAACAATCCTTTTGTATATAGATATTGCAGTAGTCCTTTCGCTGTTGTGTTGGGCTGCTATTTGGAATTGAAGGAAAGGTTGTAAATTATCCTGACCCAACAGAGGCGAGGGATGATGTCATTGTTTGGACAACTCGTTTTGCATAAGTGTGGAAGTTGTGTTAGTCAGCAGCATTAGATGTTTGCAAATATGCAAAATGTGTCAACCTCCAATTGATTTTGAAAAAAATCTGAATTTAGTTGTATCTAGCAGTTGGTGAAAGATAAAACTGAGATAGGTGTAGGTAATATGAGTTGAGTCTTGAGTAAATGTTTATGCAGTTCGGAAGTGTAGAAATCGATATTGAAAAATAAGACGATTTTCTTAAAATTAAAAGTTTGTCGTGTTCCGATAGCGTTGCGTTGTGAGAATAATAATTTAAAAACCTGATTGAGTGAAGAAGTGATTTTTAAAATGTATTTGTATCAGCTGAACAATTATATACCTACAGAATGTGTGTGAAATTCTTTTCACAGTGTAAGAAAATGTTCAAACCCTTATAAAGCTTTTACGACTGGCGTTATTTGCAACTAAGCTGTCTATGTGCCAGGAAAAGAATTCGATTCAACCGCATGCAAATTGAAGAAAACATTTTTTTCAACACAATATTATAATACAATAATTGTATAGCCAGAAAAATATGTTAACATTAAGGTTCTGTATTCAGGTACCATGTAAAATCTTATAAAATTCTTAGTGGTATAGTTTCAAAGGGAGAAAGTCAAATATAAAGAGAAATTCAAGTGCGATATCAAACTAACGCACCTGTATTTTTTCTGTACCTAAGCAAATTAGAATTCAAATAATTTTCTTGTTAATGCAAGATACATACCTACCTTTTGATAAATTCTTTCACTATAATTTTGCTAATTATAGGAATGCAATAGTTAAGGGCTCTGCTTGGTTGAATTATTTTATAAGTTATTCAAATTACAAGTTATAATATTGTGACTGATGCCACTTAAAAAGGCAACCGGAAAGTTAAATTAGAGGTGACCGATATTAATGTAAAGTTTGTTGCTCAGGTTGTTATAAAATTATTAAATCATCAAAAATTCAGAATCCATTCATATATAAGCTCAATGTGACCACCTTCTACATTGATTCCGACTCTGAGACGTTCAAAAACGAATAGCAAATCTGATCTTTTGGTATTTTGGTCCATACAGGGACTTTAAGCTGCGGTTGTTGGCACCTTTCGATATGAGTAAAAGTTTTGTTGTGCACCAGTTTCCAACATTTATCCTAATTGCACCGAACAAAATCGTGTTAGACAATTTATAGAGTACCTAGTAGTATCTAGTATCTAGTATATCTATTTGTTTCTTTTTTCGAAACGCATAGCTTGGCGCCTGTCAGTACTAGCAAAAATGTTTGCATAAAAAAAGATATTTAATTTTATTCGTTACCTAGATCAAAATTAAATTTTCCTCGGTAGTTTTCCATAAAATTCGAGTTATCAGGTAAAAATCGAGTTATTAGGTGAAGTGTATAATTTCTTTCCATTTCTAAATTCGAATTAGCGGTTCGAGTGGTGCATTTTCGAAGTCGAAAAATTTGCAGTTTCTACAAGGATAAAAGAAGGGAACATATAAAAACAATCATATTTACATGATTTTCACAGGGCAAACTTTTCTACTAGACTTATCAAACTGTTTTTATGATTCTTTTGAACAAAAAAATTATTTCCAACAATACTCTGATGTACCAAAGAACAAATAAAGAAAACATCTCAACGTTAATATATATAAGACAATACTTCCGTGTTAACTCAAATAAATCTAAACGCCAGTTTTGACATCTTGGATGTGTAAACAATTGTATTCTTTATGTTTCAAAAAAATCCCTGGCTTTGTTGAAAAATAAAAACGCTTTAACAGTCAAACTTATGAACAAGAAGCATACTATTACTATGATAAACTAACGATTTTTTTGAAAAAAGGATAACACATTGATGGTAATCCTCAACTTTTAGCGTTTACAGATTCTAATTATCTTGATTCTATCAAAAGTTACCCATCGTATTTACAATTTTCTAACGCCAACGACGACGCAGATACTGACGACAACACCATCAATGGCTCACGCACATAAAAATGTCTGGAAAACGTGTTTTCTTTATACGTTTCATGCGGTGTTTCATGATGAAATAGACTAATTTTCAAAAAAAAAAAAGTAAAATTGTGACAATCGCTATACTTATTCTCTACACTACACTTTTCTAAAGGATCTTGGCACGCTGAACTCGAAAAAAACTCAAATGCTAATATGAACATGTCAAAAACACGTTTTTTTTTGGTAAGTTTAACGTCGAATTTTATTACTGGTAAATACTTTATTACAAAAAAAGTCCAATTAAAACGTTCTTAGAGGTGAAAAGTTCTGAAGTAATAGTTTTCATTGGCTAACTCTATGTTTTTTGGGATGCTGAGCACGAATCTGAAATTTTCCAATAAAATTTATCACAGGAAACATGAGAAATTATAAAAAACTTACATAAAATAGTTTTGTATGGTTTTTAATGCATACTTATCCAAAATGTGAACATTTTTTACTGAAACTTTTTGTATGTAGAACAAATTATAATCTTATATTCCCCCCCCCCCTACCCCTCAAACTTGTGGCGGTCCCAGCTTGACGTCAAAATAGGCCCGCCACTAATTAAACTTCAAAATTTCAAAAAATATAAGAACGCAGGATTTTGTTGCTAATTAGTTGCTCTAATCCCGAATTTGTTGCCCCATGATTTGACCTTCAAATGCACTCAACAGTTTACTCAAAAAAACCAAATCGCCTTAAAATGATCGTACAGTTAAAATATTGGTATCAAACGATAGCTCTACTCAAAACATTTTTCAAAAAGATCCATATCAACTTTTTACTTCATCTCCTTCATGTCCAAATGGATCAAAAAGGCTTTGTGGAACTTGTGGAACATATGTGGACTCTCAAAATAACGGCGGGCCTATCTTGACGTCAAGCTGGAACCGCCACAAGTTTGAGGGATAAGGGGGTGGAGCAACAAATTCAAGATTGGAGCAACTAATAAGCAACAAACTAGCAACAAATTCCTGCATACTCAGATTTTGGTATTTCCGTTGTGGCGGGCCTATCTTGACGGACCTCAAAAAAAGGAGGAGGTTATCAATTCGAATTTTATTTTTCTAAGTTTGTTAGTTCAGAACTTTTGACTGGGTGGATCAATTTTGATCATTCTTTTTCATTCCATGTCAAATTTATGTTAAGAGGTTCTCTTATATGTTTCCAACCTTTGTTTGCTATGATTTTGACAACACTGTAAACAGCTTGAAGCAATCCGTCGCGTGGCATAATAATTATATTCGTGTGAAGCTGTGGTTGAAATCTAGCTTATACCCCCTTTAAAGTGCTCGCTCTTGTCACTTGGACTAGGTTCAACATTGAAGCCCCTTTCATTTCGAATACCTCCTACACAGGAGGTACCTTCGGACAGGAATGCTTGAGAATGCTTATTGCTCTTTAATAAAGGAAAATAAATGTTTTATCTAAAAGGGGTCGAAATGTATCCAGGAGCTTGTTATCTAGAATCATAAGGTGCATCTTAGGGTGTTCCATTTTTTTAGTTTGTAAATTTTCGCTATTCCCCACCTATTTGTTTGTTGCATTATGCGTAAACATGTGAAATTTCAGCTTATTACCTCAATAGGGCGCTCAACGAGCTTAAAGATTATGCGTTAATACTCTTCTTACCAGGTAGGAACTAATATTTCTAATTACAATGTTCTACAATTAATTACAATTACTTTTGAAGTTGTAGTTATAACTGGGGAGATCTCATAACGATACTTGAAAACATCCATAGACCATCAAAATTGCAACTTATTGCCAAAAAAAATGCTTTTGAAGTTTGCCGTGTTTTTACTCCGTCATTTCTTATCCAATACCTATAAGATTTGCTTACAGTTTTGAAATGAATGAAAAAAAAACATTTAATTTTAAAAAATATATGAAAAAGTTTATTGATATTTCAAAGCTGATGAGCGCCCTGTTCCCATTAATTTAAAAGACTAAAACTTTTAGTACATGTTTTGATGGGTGCAACAAAATAATGAATAGGGATTTTGTTGTTGTTTTTTTTGCCTTATAAAGTGGACCACACTAGTGCACCTGTACCTAATGTTGTTGAACACAAAATATTCTATAGAATATGGGATCCCGCTATTCACAACAGCCCACATAGACTTGTACCTGGCGAAACAAAATTCCTGAAACATAATTTCTACAATTTCTCGCAATTGGATACCTACCTACTGGTAAGGTAAAACAAATCCAGTCACATGAAAAAATGAGAGGTTCTCAATAGGACATACAAATTACTATACTATAAGATGACTCTTAAGGGACTCTTTCCTTATTTCCTTTGAAAACTTCTCAAGGAGTCACTGGAATGTATACTTACGCAAACATTCATAAAGTTTTGACCAAAGAATTTTCAAATTAAAGTTTGAATAAAAAAAAAAAACAAAAAAAAAAAAACTTTAAAATTCCATTAAATATTCAACCCTCTCGAAATGTCGATTTGAATACCTATAAGAACTCTTCCTCCTAGATATTCCATCTACAATCTCAAAACTTTCCACATTTTCACTGCACAAAATTTAATTGCACAATTTGCCGAGATCCGTGCAATAATAGCTCCCTATCCACCAATTACATCATCAGCCACTTCTCACATCATCCCCTCGCAAAGGATTCCATTCCATACCCATAACTTTTCTATACAAAATGTGAATCGGGTTGTTGGTGTAGGTACATACTAACCTATAGATTGGGAGATGAGATGGGATGAGATGTGAGATAGAACAAAGTGTTGGATTCACCGACGTGGCTGAGTGAACTTACCCTAAAGGTGTGATGCCAAAATAATGATTATTCTTTGGTGATTAATGCTTTTATCACCGCACCAAGTTCATCATTGCCAGAAGCTTAATCAGAATGCCATTGCCAACTGATGGTAACACATTAGTTTTATATCGCCCTCGTCATCGTCGTCGGTGTTGGATGGGAGTTTGAGTTGGAGTCTGGGAGTTTTGGTTGATGGCATACAAACATATACATATTCAAACCGGGTACGTAGTTCCTATAGTGTCAATGTAAGTATACAATAAGGCAGGGAGCATAGAATAGGAGCGGCGCGGAGAAATATTATGATCGTCGTCGTCCTGTTGCCATATTTTGATTTAGCCTGAAGATTTTATTCGGGTGTTGTAGCGACCCGTTAAGTTGAAGCCATAAAATAATTATCAAGATATTATTGTTTGGGGAGTTCCCAACCACAGTTTTATGATTTAATATAAATTATATGATAAGATTGAGCGCTTGCGGGTGTTGAGCCGTTTAAAATTATTTGTCGAAGTTGCGGGGCGGCTTGGTAGGTTATACCTAATAAGGTACAAAACTATTCGGCCGTGTTTACTCAAATTGACGTATCTAACTTTTGAGCATTTTAAGATAAATGCATTCTCATGTTTTTGGATGAAAGTTTTTCATATTTTCAAAAAAATTATATGTAAGAACAAACAACACTGATCTGTAAAAATAAAAATTTTGTTTGTCCTTCATATAATTTTTTGAAATTATTATTATTATTATTAGGTGAGAAGCAAAACTCGTTATATCCACATTACTGACAAATTGAGATTTAAATGTAGATTTGAAGGGTTGGCAGCATTGAACATACCTATTAGAACACACATTTTGTAGCATAGCTGCTCAAATCCCTTTGAATATTCAAGTTGAATATCATGTTTGTTTCAAAACTATCCATATCCACTTTGACGTTTGCAGCAAAACTTTTCGTATCCATCGCAATAGGTTTTTGTTTTCAAAACTCTTCTTCTTTATCAGCTGTTTAACGTTGGGCCCACTCAAAATTACATTCGTTTGATAGAGACTGCACGAATAAGATCGATTTTTAAATTAATTGGATAATTTTAATTCTTTCCCAATTTTTTCTGAAGGTAAGGGCAAAAAAAAGTGGTCAATAAAAGCTCTTGGAAAAGGCAACAGCTGAAAAAGGGAAGGTGAGGTTTTCATCCACCAATAAATTGTTCAAGTTTAAAGCATTTTTGTTTAGATATTTGCATAAGAAACTTCCAACAGTTCCAGGTTGTACTCACAAGAAGAAAAATCTTAAATATACTAATATTTCCATTCAAGATATTCGTCGTTTTTATGAATCCTTTTATGCAAATAAAGAAATGATCGCGCAGGATAACTTCATATTAAAATATACTTCTCAAACAAAGCCAATAATGGTATTTTGAAAAGTCTTATCTTAACTGTGATTTAGGAAATGAAATACAAGGAATACCTTTCAAGGGTATTTCAATAAGTTACTTTATAAGGTCCAAGAATGATGGCTTATTGCAAGTTTGTCAAACGAGACTTCAACCTTAGCTTTGACACACCTGCGACGGATGCTTGTTCGGAGTGCATTAAAGTCTCTTATTAAGTGTTCAGGAAACGAAAAAGTGTTGATAATGGCAAAATATGCCGTACATAAAAAGAAAGCTAAGGCTTTTCATGAAATGCTCCAAAAAACCTCTAAAGAAATCTTCAAGTTTTCATTTGATTGCCAAAAAAATCTAGTTTTGCCCAAAAGTTCCCGATCAAGCTGCCTATTATTCAAGGCAGCTCTATCAGTACAATCTGAAAATTTGCGAAGGGACCTCAAAAAACAAACAAACATCCGACACTGTTAAAATTTTTACTTGGTCTGAAGATCAGCGATTTAAAGGTTTGAACGAAATCGCATCAATTTTATTTTACTACCTAAAAGGCCTGACTCTCGAAAGCTGTTCTAAAATTCAGATGTTTTCGGATGGGCAAAACAAGAATAGAACTGTTATTGGGATGTTGGCCAAATGGCTTCTTGAGCTTTCGCCTCCGAATATAGAATCCATCGAACTCGTTTTTCCAATCGTTGGCCATTCGTACTTACCATCTGACACGGTTTTTGGTTGAAAAGGAACTAAGAAAATTGGACACAATTATTCAGCCAGAAGAATACAAAATAAATATTTTCTAAATATGGACAAGTTCAGACCGTTGGAGAAGAAGTACCTATCTTTGACTTTAAATCTTCGGTTGCCAGAAATTCAAGAAGAACAAGAAGTGTTCACAATTTAAAAAAAAAAAAAATACTTAAAACTTGTGAATTATCATATTTTTTTTTCTTTAAAACTAAAGGCAATAAAATTATTAATTATGAAAATAAACAATAAAAGGTATTATTTATAATAAGAAAAGTGTTTTCATTGATTTTAAAAGTGAAATTTTTTTAGTGTTGGTAACAAAACTCTTCATATCCAACTATTTGCATCAAAACTTATCATATCCAAAATAAATCTTTAATTAACTTATAAAAGGAGCATTAAATACATTTTTCCTTTTAATCACATACAAACAATAAGAAGTTCTGCAAGTATACCCTCCTTAATCCGTAATAAGTTTTTTCCTTTTTTTTACAAAACGAGTTTTTTGGATTTATCGAGTTTTGGTTCTCACCTACTCATTTACACAATTTAAATAAAAAATGTATTTGGTTCTATTTTTTACTGAGATTTTAATCTTCCTATTGACACCTCAACTTAAAAAATTGGTTAAGTTTTACTCATGTTAAAAGCTGTTTTGTTTACTTGAAAGGAATGTTTTGATTTTTTTCGAATTTATATTATTTTTAATATTACTTAATGATATTGTGAAGCTTGTGAGTGTCTTATTGAAAACAAATTGTATATCAAAATCACAGTTGACATTTAATAAGAAAATTGTACCTACAATTGGTGAAAGGAGCATAAAAAGTTCATTTTAATCGATGTTTTTTTCTGTAATATATCATTTACACTCTTTGTTTTTAATTTAATCAATAAACTTTTTATGGCATTATTTAAGAGAACAGACACATCTGGAAATTGAGCTAAAAATCTTATCAAAATTATTAAGTTTTTCATTAAATTTTGTAATTTTATAGCATTCATTAAAAACATATTTTTGCTTAATGACCTCTGTGCCAATGTTAAATAAAACAACTCTCCCATATTTTTATTCAGAATTATAGACCTACATTTTATCTAATAGAATTTGTTCAATTTAATAAAATCCTGCAACTAAAACTCAAGTAACAGATTTTAATATCCAATGAAATTATTTGTTTTTTTTTAATTTTTCTCTCTAAAATCTGTAAATGTGCACTTTTATGTTTAAAAATATTTATTGTCTATCAAAAATACTTAAACCAACAATATTGCAGTATATCATTTTTGGAAACTCAAACAAATTACAAACCATATTGCAAAAAGAATAAGAAAACAAAAAATTATTTTGTTCTTAATCACCTTTTACTTATTATTTTTATATGTAACTGTATACAAAAAATTACACTTTGTTGTAGCCTGATATTTCAGCTAAATTCGGAAACCCCAATCTTTAAAATCCGACAAGAAACAACAAGATTACAAATTTTATAAGCGAACCATCTCGAATCCATCTGTGATTCATCGGTACCGTTCTCCACTGGTGGCTGGTCGTGTCCGACGACCAAAGCAAACAATTTTGTTGAATTTTGTTGAATTTCGGATAAAACCCTTTTCAAGTTTGTGCAGCTTTTATAGCTTTGTACAGTTTGTGTGATATATTAAATTAAAGGTAATTTTATCGTGATGCTCAATAAAGTTGAATCATAGTTTTATGAGACTAATGTAAATAGTAACTAAGCACCGCGTAAACAAAACTCTTTTTACCGTTATGTCGACTCACAGACTACAGAAAATTGTGAAAGTTTGTCTAATTCTAAGTCTAATTTTTCCTTACGTTTATAGACAACACATAAGCCTAAAAGTTGTTTTGACAAAATTATTTCCCGTTTTTCCCTGATTTTTAAAATGCATTAAATTACCCACATAAACTTTCAAAAACGTATTTGTATTTTTAAGCTAAAAAAACCGTTATGGAGCATTTTATTATCTTTCAGTGTACATAATTAGTTTTTCAAGAAATTATCAACTGTATCCATAATAACATCATTTTGAAACGTCTAAAAAAATATTTGATATTGGAAAATAATTTTTAACTTTAAAAGTTGAATTTTTAGAATTATTTTTTTGAAAAGAACTCATCATTATTTCAATTTATCTATTTAATTAAATTTACTTCATAACTCTAACCCTTATACTTTTCGAGATGTACAAAAAAAATGTTTGTCTTTTGCCCCATTTTACCCTAACTTGCCGTTGAAATTTCGAAAAATCACGTCGTATCAGAACTTTATATTATACCACCTATCTTTTGGTGTATTTAGTTGTAAAAAAAATTCGTCAAGATATAAATTTGGCAAGTAACGTTGACCACATTTGTTTTAAATAAACGGTTTTAGCGAAAAATGTTCATATTTTGGATTGGGCACACAGAACAATAAAAAAAAAAAACAATTTTTTGTTAGGTGTTCCATGATGTCTCATGTTTCCTTGATAAATCTTCGGATTCCTGCCCAGCATCCCGAAAAACACAAAGTTAGCCATTGAAAATTACTATTTCAGAATTTTCCATTTCTAAAAATGCTTTAATTGATTGGACTTAAGAGAGTATTTTGAACAAATCATAAGTTTTACTTTGCGGTATTTTTGAGCCGAAAGCGAACTTTAAAATGATTTAAAATGATTTAGACTAGGTGAAATAGACTTCATTCACATCCCATTAATAGTTTTGTAATAAAGTACCTGTTTTCCAGTAAAAGAAAACCGACGTTAAATGTACAAAAAAAACGGGTTTTTTTACATGTTCATATTAGCATATCTCGAAAACATGACTTTTAGGTAGTTTTGACTACAGATTCGGGTTCAGCGTGCCGAAAGTAGAGGAAGGTATAGTTCTTAAGGTATTGATCTTAAGGAAATTTTCGTTGCAGACCGGTGTAATCTGCGCGACTGGAGACTAGATGGAGACTAATAATGTATTTCTCAGAAATACAAACAGGATATCCGTAGGGCTATTAGTTAACTATGCTCCTCATATTAAACACCACGGCCCTAATAGGGCCGAGGAATTAAGTAAGAAGAAGTAGCTGTATAATATGATTTTCGCTTAACAGCCATTGGGGTTTCGCTATCCATCAAGCACAATTTTGGGTGCTCGATAGAAAATACCAGTTCGATTTCCCCTTTTGAGGAATAAAGCAAGTTGGAATTATAGGCAAGGCTGTTGGCACAAGTCTAAGGACAAGAAGTACAAATTTTACTATCGCTGAAAATTAAAAACAAACACAAAAGTTGAAAAAGCCTCAACTAACAAAAAAAACTACTTTGTTATCTTTAGGGCCAAGTTGTTCACCTTTGATCATCTTTAATCCATGATTAATTCAAACTGTCTCTTTAAGACCTTTTTTTCTAAGAATTCATATTTTATTAATCATGAAACCAGTTTTTATTCTTTCTTATCTATGCATAGCAAAACTCAGTCAAAGACTAAAAAAATAAAATAGGAAGAAAGGAAAGAAAAATATAGAACATCGAACGAGAGTTCTGTTCAATGCAAAAAACATCGAACTAGACACGAGAGTGAGTAAACTCTCCGTTCGACAGTTATTATTTCAAATACGTTGGAAATATCTGGCAAAAGAGTAATTGATATCTAATTTGGAAGGTCTAGCAACAAAAACTTCCCATTGATTTAATCTTAAACGGAAAATATCAAAATTATCTGTAGTTTTCATTGTCATTCTTATAGAGCCACTACCCTCTCTCTGATAGAAAATTTCAATACAATAAATTGACAGCAGTCATTACTTATATTCCATAGAATTTGACATCTTATAAATCGACACCCTCAATAGTAGCATCAACTATCCGTCATACTTCAGCAGTCTTAAATCGAATTTTGAAAATCAAAACCAATCCTATAACCACTAAGCCAATATCTGTTGTAGAATATACGCACTATCAATATTATCTATACAAGACAAGGGTGACTTTCATCATCCCTAAAGTTATTCTGTCAACTTCCGAAAAAATGCAAATATTTGTCGTCGATGCTTGAATTCTAAAAGAATGCCAGTTTTGTTAGCTATTTGTGTTCTCTGGATGGTTGTGTTATTTTCTTAAAGTTAATAATGAAATTCCTGTATTAAAATCTAACGGAAACCCAAAGATATGGGACACTTCTTTTCTTACACAAATAAAGGGGATGTGTCAATATGCATTCCTACTTACGCATTGCTTCCCAACAACAACAAAAAAAAAAATGTCTGACATTGACAAATGTCATCCGTCATTGCGAACATAAGATTGATATAGATTGGAATGTGACGTAAACGCACACACAATCCCACTTATACAAACACTTGTTTTTTTTTTTTTGTCAGTCCTTTTGTTCCTTTATTTTTTGGGGAAGACAACACCCTTAGATGATGAAGAAGGATAGGCAAATCAAAAAGAAAAAAAAAAAAAAAATGGAAGGAACTACTACATGTTCCTTGAATTACATTTGAGGGATGAAATAGGGATCTTCTTCTAGTTTTTTTTTTTTTTCAAAAGTGAATTGAATATACATACATTAGTATTGTTTCTCAGTTCATGTTCAGTGCGTAGCCATTAATAAGTAGGTAGGTTATCTTTTCAGTTAGGTAAGGAAAAATGAAAACGGAATTTTGAAAGGAATCCCTATCAGTTAGGTAGAACGAAATAATCAGCGGACCACAGAAAAACATTTACATTTTCATTTGGTTTTGTTTTAATTTTAGAAATTTGATGCAAACGATACATCAGATGCTTCCAATTAAAAATTTGGGTCTGCGCAGCTAAATACCTATGCAGACCTTATTATATCTTAGAAAGAAGATATGTAGACTTCACCTTTGTTTTTTTTTTTTTTTTTTATTTTAAAAACATGAGAAGCTATAACCAAAGAGTATCTCATGATGCCGCTTGTTTAAAAAAATGTGCAGGTGAACATTCCATTTCTATACATAAAATGGAGAAAAAATAATGTTGCAATAATTAAATAAAATAATAAAAAAAAAGTATCACGAGACTCACTTTAATTCTGTAAGAAATTGGCCGGAATTTCTATTTCTTTTTGTTGCAATATATATGATAAGTTTATCAATAAGTATGATAAGTTTATCAAGAAGCAAATGCTGTGAGGGCCGCCCACAGAAATTCGTTGGCAGAGAGATGTATACTGTTTATGGTCTTTTCCTTAAGCATTTTCAAACATTTGAGTATTTAATGGAGGTTTAAAGTTTTTCGTTTTCACACAAAGTGTATAAAACCCCTGACCTAACGTGGTCTAAAAAAAAGATTCTTAGTGACAGAAAAATTATAGTGATGAGACAAAAATTTAAAAATTTCGGCTCAACGCTTCAATTTTAAAATTCTAAATTCTGAATAATCCTTAAAAATTTTAATGATCGAATTTAAATCCAATTATTTCGGTAATATTGCCTAAATTTTGGTAATTTTATATGAAAGCAAGTTTTTCATTCGCAATGTAATGCTTTAAAAACTTTGGCTATTGACAGCTTGAATTTGTTATTCAACAAAATAAGTAAAAATACCTCTGAAATTTGGAAATAAACGTTCTTAGTCGGCAATTTTTATACTTTTCCGCAATTTCCGAAGCTATGGAAAGTTTTTTCCCTAAATATTATTTATTTGTATCCAGTTGGTTTTTGGACAAATTATGATTAACAACACTTTTGTGAATTTTGAAAGATTTAATAAAATTTGGATGACCCTGAACTTTGCAGACAATTTAACTGCTAGTCTTTGGCACTCTGCCAGAGCCGTAAAACTGAATCGATTTTAGAATAAAGTACGGCAATCGCTTTGTACCAATAAATGCTCGGTACGCCATTTTTTAGTTGTTTTTTATTTACCGTTATAACGAAGTAATGGCGGCCAAAAGAGTCAGAATCGCTCTAAAAAAGTGTCGTCTGAAACTTTGGCATTCTTTGAAGTTTTTATTTTTAGTGGTAAAAAACCCAGTGCAACAAGTACCAAAGCGAACAGTAAAAATTATGGGAAATTAATTAAAAATCCTAAATATAATCGGATGTTCATACAAAAATCAAGATTACAAAAGATCACATGCGTATCATGAGTGAAAGCTGAAACGGTGTTTTTTTGCAATTACACTGACCTTATATTCGAATATTTCGGATCTGAGTCATCTTGGTAAGCTTCAGTATTTGCCATAGACACTTTATATAGGCTTTAAAATATGGAATACCCGAATAGGTAATTTTGTTCGAATGTCAATATCGAGTACAATCATTTAATACACAGGTATATAGCTTGAAGGAATCGTTATATCCCTGAATTTGAGAGGCGAAAAGCGTCAGAATATCTTCTTGAAGAGTATCTACTTTACGACTGTTGTTATTAAAAAAAGCAAATAGTACCACCGGTAAAAGTCTGTAATACCGCCGAAAAATAGAAGGAAAGTCGCTAAAAAAGTGTGAAAAGCCGTAAACAGAAAAATACTGGTAAACGATTGGAAAATGATTTAGGGAGTGATAAAAAGGCCTAACATACCGCAGAAAAAAGGAGACTAAAGTGTAGAGAGTCGCAGAATAAAGCGTTAAAAGTCATGGAAAAAATGCATGAAATACTGTGAAAAAAAGCCCTGAATACTGGTGAAATGTCGAGGAATAATGCGAAAACTAGCATAGGAAGTAATGAATAGAATACTAAGTACCGTGAATGGAAATATCGTGGAAGCCCAAAGTACCGAAGTATGTCACCTAAAAAAGCGTGGAAACTTGCCGAACCAAGTTGAAAAATATGTGAAATACCGCGGACTATCACATTAAATGTACGGCAAACCGATGATAATAGCATGGAAAGTCATGAAAAAACTGTTTGGAACCTTGGAAAAATCCGTAATATAAGTACATACTGCAGAGAAAATTATAGAAAATAGAAGAAAAACCATAGAGATAATCATGGAAAGTCACAGAAATTCTGCGCATCTATTTATTACCTCTCACGCAGTAAAAAATGTAAAGTACCTACCGCGGGAAAAATTAAAGAAAAAATGTGAAAAGTTGAAGAAATATAAGCGAAATACCGCGGAAAATAATATGGGAAGCCATGAAAAAGCACTTAGTTCCACGAAAAAAAGTGTAAAATACCATAAAAGAAAGTAAAGAAAATCGTAGAAAGTCGCACAATAAAGTGAAAAACTATGAAAAATACCGCGAAATACAGCGGAATACGCTGGAAAATAGTATGGAAAGTCATGAAAATAACGTTAAGTACCTACCGCGGGAAAATGCGTAAAATACCTTGGAGAAAAACAAAGAAAAATACGGAGAAGAGCGTGGAAAGTCGAAGAAGAGAGTGTGAAAAGTCACGGAAAAATATGTGAAAGAAGTTTGAAACAACGCGCTTTTTTTACGACATTCCGAACATTTATTCGCAACCCACACATTTTTTTTCACTTAGTTTTTCCGCAACTTTTGGCGTTTTTCCTCGACTTTCAACACTTTCTTCAGTGATTTTGTTCCATAATTCACACATGGTAATCTTTATGAAGCCTGCTCTCGCGTCGGAAAAAGAATTGTAATCTTGTTGGATATAGTTCACATTAGATTTTTGCTAAAAAGTTTATGTAAACTGAACTGAATATAAACAAAGTTTGAGTATTGACAAGTTGCTTCACTCAAAAGTCAACTGATGAGTCCAAGTGAGACCCACCTGGACGAGACGCCAAAGTATGACTTAAAAACTGTTAAAAAAGCTCAATTGTATTTAAGTGTTTAAAATAACCGTTCTGAAATAGCACGAAATTTATCATGAAGACCTTTTTCAGTTTCAATTTACTAGATTCTCCTTCCAATATATGGCAGTTGCAATTAAAAAAACTTCAATTTTACTTCTGGGAAATCAACTCAAGCTTGAAGATAATCACTTGGTTTGTTCATTATCTAATTTGAAAATCTTGTCCAACTCCTACTTAAACTTCAATTAAAGAAAGAAACGATCCAAAAAAGCGTCCACCGACAAGACGAAGTACATACAGGTAACATACCGCGCAGCTTATGTGTATGTAAACATCAAAACCACAATGCAAAAACATAGTTTTAATGAAGAAAATTTCGATAAGGGTCAATAACTTTCAGTTCAAACACGTTATCGTTAATGCACCTAAATTCATTATCTCACAACCATCCTCAAAATGAACTTATCAAACTCCCAATCGCACATCAAGCTTAAATATCGATCGTTTAAAATTAATTATTGTGAATTTTCCGGACACAAAAAATCCACACCAATTTAACAGTCCTCCTCCTTGCCACTTCCATCTAACACCTCTATACAAACATATGCAAGCCCACATTGATCTCACCTGTTATACACGATCGATTGATGATCGATCGATCCTAAGCCAATTTATGCTGTGGTGTTACATTAAATGGCCACCTTGCTGACTTGGATAACAAATAGCATTAATCTTGGCCATTGTCGCTTCGATATAATTACATCGATCGTTTTGGAAGAGCGCTCCTCAGTCAGATCATTTTTCAAAAATGAGTTTGAATTTCTTGTTGTTTTATGTATATTATTTTGTGAGATACAAAACTATATTCTGGGCTATGCTTGCGCATACTCAACTCACTCGGTATTTGTTATGTTTAAATTCATTAATCAACATTTTAAGTGGTTCAATTTTAAATTGAGAAATTGAACTTGGGCAGCAGCAGCAGCAGCAGCAGCGGCTGCTGATGGTGAGGTAGATCCTTTTCCACATGGCCACCAGATACAGATGTATCGCTCAGATATATTTCGATCTGTGAAGCCCATAGAGCGAGAGGGACTCCCTTGTAAATCCAAAAAAAAAAAGTGTTATCCAAGAAGAAGAAGAACATTTATACACATTTCTGCTGAAGCATTTGTTTACAGGGATTCCATAGTGTTTTCATTTGTTTTTGTTGTTGTTGTTCTTTCTTCAAGCCCCCAACACGAGGTGCTGAGAAAACGATTAATTTCACTCAATCACCTCCCTGTCTCTGACACCAAAACAATTCAGCGAGCGCATTCAGCTTCTGCAAGAAGAAGGCTTCTTTTTTTTAAAAGAATTTTTGTTCAAAAAACCATCAGCTATATAAGGACTCTGGTTGTTGTTTCATCGGATGCTGCATCAGTTATGCGCATTTGTGTATACTTCTGTCCGTCTGCTCCTTCTGAATTCTGGAATCATATTACTCGAGGATGATGAAAATGATGGTAGAGATTTGTTTTGACAGGCATCGATTACCACAAAATTAAGGCAACTGATTAATTGTTTCTGGATAATAAAATGTTATTAATTGATTTTTATATTTGAGCACATATACCTTCCTACATAAAGTTGTGCTTTAGATATAAATACAAACAAAAACGTGTGCCATACTCAAATGTATTGATGTTTTTTTTTGAATGATTTTGTGTCATGACTTATAATACTGGCTGTGGAAGGTGGTCGATGTCCCTAATTAATTGCATCCACTATTCGTACACCTTCCTATTATATACAACAACTCATATCACATCATCATGTGCCCAGCACAGCACATATACCTAAATAATATTTTAGCATCATATACTTACCACCCAAACGAAATATGTACAGCTTCCAGATTTATTGCAGGGAAAATTAAATTTATTAAGTGTATCTGTGTACGACAAGCTAATTAACGTTACACTATGTTAATTGCGTGTGTACATTGTGTGTATACGTTTAGGCTTGAGATTAATGCGTAAACATCTTTGTGTCGCACGATGGCATTGTAAAGTGGGTGGAATCTCTGCATTTAGCAGTTGAGAAATTACAATTTTCCTAATGTAACATGTCATTTGATTGGATTGACATGACACAATCCATTTAATCAAGCAATATTTTTGGTATTAAAAATATATTATATGGACATTCTTACATGTTCAAATTTTGACCAATGGAAATAAGAATATAGATTTCTGCTTAAAAACTTAATTTCAAGATTGGTTCAAGTTTCAACATATCTATACCTTCCCGTAAGAATGTATTAAATGATATTCGAAAAATTGTAGAGGACCAGAAAAAAACTTCTTGTTCATTAATTTATTTGGCGTCCGATTCGATTTATTTTATCCTATTTTAATTTGTATACATGCTTCGTAATAGGGCACCCAAAACTATATATCAAAGATATATTTTCCGAACAATGTCGCTAACTAAATTCTTACGGGAAGGTATCGACAATCTGGTAACTCAAACATCTCTTTTTCGTATCTCGTTCCATGGACTTTTGTTTCAAGTTCTTCTAAAAGCCTAGTCAAGCTGAGCGCGTTTTGACACAGCCTTTCACCGCCGCGTTCTACCGCCACGTTGGAATATACAGCAACTTATGTCCCCTGTCACATAGAAAGCGTTTTCAACGCCGCGTCGAATACAACGTGACGTTATAACGTAGCGGAGCACAGTGGTGCACCTTGTATGGGGAACGGAAAAAAAACTCCATTAAACCTTAACCACTGAACCGAAATGAAATTTCATCAACTCCAGAAATTAAATTAAGAAATAACTGCCACGCCCACAAGAAGAGAAAATGGTTTTCAACCAAAATTAAAAATTGTTTTTTTCTTAAATACAACATTGAAAAGGATAAACAATATGTTTATTGTTTAAAATTATTCAAATTTATTTTGAAATTAATCTTTTTTTATCTAAAACTTTGAAAAAAAAAAAATCACCGTTTGGAATGTTTGAAAAAAAGAGGCTTTCTGTTTTTTTTTTATTGAATTATTAATTTTGTATTGCTTTAATATTTGGGGCCCTCAAAAGGGCCGATTCTGTAGAAATTTTTCTCAGATACTTGGCGTCTTTTTATTGATTGCTTTGTTCATCAAAGTTTCTTCATAGCTTCTCCATACCATCTAACCAAGCACTATTTCTTTGATAGAAAAAAATTTTATTGTATATGAACAACCACGGAAACGCGGTTCAATTCTGCACGAAAAAGGCGGAAAAATATATAAAACCCATATTAGTTGGATAGAGAGGGAAAATTAAAATGAAGCGATCGTCGTAAGCGCAGATTGTATTTATACCATTTAAGAAATACTCATATTTACATCAGTTTTTACTATTTTTCAACTTTGAATAAATATCCATGTCTAGAATATTTTTTGAAAAAAAAACAACGCTTTTATATCATGATTCTACAACATAAATAGGTTCTATAAGAAATGCTTTCAACATTTAAAAAATCTAACTTTCATACCAACTACTTTTTTCTACATTTTCCCCATTGTGATAAATAATTTTGTTAAAAATGGCGTACCAATAATTTTTTTAAAGTCCTTGCAAAATTTTATATGGAAAAAATAGTTTTTTTAAAAAACGGCTCTAACGATTTTCATTTTTTTTTCTAAAAATGTATCATTATAGAAGAAATCAAATTGCATACTTCGTGTTGAGGTTAAATTCATTTAAGAAGCTGTTTTAGTCATTATAAAATCAAATTTTATGCTTTTTTAATTTTTATTTTAAAACTGCATTTACAAATTAAAATTTTTAATTAAAAAAGCTTAGCATATATAGTAACTTTATCTATAAGAGCAAGTAAGTTCGATCCAGTCGAGCAATTTATTTTTTTAAGCATCTACTGTAGGTGTTAATGAGATTTGTAAGATACCTACGTTTTAGGAAGTATGATTGGGTAGTTTTTTTGATTTGAAAAATCGACGAGTAACGGTAATAATCTAAAACCCAAAATGACAATAATGTTGTTTATGGCGGTGTGATCAAATTGTAGGTATTTTAAAACTGTTAGGCTTTCGAATTGGTTCGCTAAAAATATTCATAACTTATGTTCTATGCATGGGATTTTAACAGTCCTTAAATAACGGAGCCCATTTCAGTTTCTTTTTTTTTCATACTAAAACAGGGTCCTTAAAAATGGGAAAAGTACCTACAAAAACGATTTTTGTTGAAGAATCTCAAGTGGCTTGCCTTCACTTAATGTCTTTTAACTTTTACATTTTTTATCATGCGATTTTGATGTAGTAAAGCTTAGACATTTTGTAAAATTATTGTCTTTATTTTTTTATTTTCTTTCGTAAAGGAATGATTGAATTCAAATGATTCTCCAAAAAGTTCGAATAATCTTGCTGTTATCCGATGCGGTTTTTGTCCGATTAAGCCTAGCTGAAGCGAATCGAAAAATCTCATAGAAAGAAAAATCACACAACGAAATCGTAAACGAACAATTTGGTTCTGCTTTTCGTTCTACAGTACGCAGTTCCCGACCAGCGAAATTAGTTTATACTGGTTTATTTGGAGAAGTCTCCATTCTCTTTTAGCAAACAATTAATTGCCGGGTACATTATTTGTGTGGGGAAAAATGACATTTGAATTTGTTTTTTGTTGTTTTTGTAGTTTCTTGCATTATAACTCGAATTTGTGTGATTTTGTTGGTGTTTTTCTTTGTTTTTTATTTTGCAATTTGTGAAACTCTACATCAATATTTTCCGCTGAGGTTTTCGATGTCTTCTTGGAGACCAATGAAAAATTTCGTTTTGCTTCAGCTGCGTACTAGGCTTTAACACGAAGAATCTTCTGTTGAAAAGAGAAAAAAAAAAATAGTGCTAAAAAACACGTTTTTTGCTGATATTAGTGGAAGCATTCTCTCTTCTATTGATCGTCATAGTACCTCCAGTGTACAAATGAACATATTATGTACGTGCATCCAACTATTAAAAAAAATGAGATCCATTGTAGAATTGTCAGATTTGCACACTAGTTTATAGTTTCGATATTTTCTAAGGAATAAAAACAATAAATTAACTAGGCAGGCACCTGGCTTATAAATAAGGTATAAAAGTTCAATAAAAATTACTCTTTATTTAATTGAACACATTAATAAAGTGACTTATTAAGACATTATAATAAAGATGTTAACACTTTTTTTTAATAAAGAATTTACCAAAGTGCTAAGTAAGTCTAAAACGCGTTTTCTTTTCCCTCCGAACACAGTGTCACCAATTCCAGATGTCACAAGCAACCATTTGCAAGTCATAAGATTCCATAATGAAAGGGATAATGTTCCTTTACCATGGTGCGGTGTCCTTGAATTGGAATGCAAATTAAATATTTGCGAAACACTATTAATTGTTTCTGTCTTGTTAAATGTCAACTCCTTAATCTTGTGACCATAATGAAATGCTCATACTTCTTGGCAGAGTATCGCATCATTATGATGGGAAAAAGAAACCCTTTTTCTGCGAATAGGTTTTTGGTCATCATTTTATTTGGAAAAAAAAAGTATAGATAAACGTTGACCATCAGTTTTGGATTGTCATGATTATTTTGATTCTACTGGGTTGTTTCAAGGACAACACTTTATTCGTTCAATGCTAATCAGGTAGATACAGGTGACTCTCGATGGAACACAATAAGAAATTAAGTCAAAAGGGGTGATACCTGTTTACAAAAATGCTTGTATTTAATGTCTTGAAGAGAGTTTCATGGGCGTTTAATGTTTTGCAAAAAAATGACCATTTAGACTAATTATTGTTCAATACAAATCTTTTGGAGATCTATTTCGCTTTCAGCTGGGTGACATGCCAAAGTCGAAAATGACCTTCGATTTGCACTGATGAAAGGATTCTTTTATGATGGGTTTTCTACAACAGTCCGCTTGAATAAGGTGATTTTAGACCATATCAAATTTTCTTCTGGGACACTTTTAAGCATAGGTAGGTATCGTTCCGTAACTTCGTAACTATATTTTTTAAAGATTTTGTTTAACATGAAACAGCACTGGAATTAGTAAAGAAGAAGAAAAAGTATTAATTTATGAAATAATCTCTTTATTTAATCCAAATCAAATTCAATTTCGAGAACAACTAAAATTTCTAGCAAAAACTAGACAAAATTTGCTGCGCAGAAACGAGACGATATGACTTTTCAATACGGGAACATGGAGTTAAAAAACGTCTTAAGTTAAAAAAAATTCCATTTAGGTATTAAACAATAACTAAGAGGGGAAGAAAATTGAGCTTACAATTTAGTGTTTCTGTTTTTGTGTTCCAACAATAGGCATTTTCTATCGCTTCTAACACCTTTTTAAGTGTTCACTACCAATCAATGTCACGCTTTAAATTAAAAACCAACCTGTAAAACCGAAAGAAAATGTAAAAAATTATGCGTCCGTCAATATTTTCCTCAGGGAATTTCTGAAGCTTAAAAAAAAAAAAACCAACAAGAAATAAGACCACGTGTGCAAAAAAATGGTTTCTTTTTGAAAGACAGACACCATAACTTTTCTGCACACCCCATGATGCTGGAATAAAATGATTAGGTATATTTTTGTGTTTCCCCGTCCTTAACTTTGGTGGAAAAAAATATGATAAAAACAAAATCGCACCCGTGGCTTCAAAAAAATACAAAAAAAAAATTAGAACCAACGCACAAGGCGAACATTAAAAACAAAACAAAAAAAAAACAATGATGGAAGGAAACTTCAGCCTCGACAATCTATCTCTCTCTTTCTCCTCTGCCTCAAACCAAATTCGTCAAAATCTTTTGTTATACGCCATACTCCTGATCCTGATCCTGATATTGTGCGTACCAAAATATACAACAGCAGCACAGCAACAACAACAAATCAGGAAAAAAAAAAGAAATGGAATCCCTCTTTCCTGAAGTCCATCAGAAACACCACACTGACACTATACCTACTACCACCCGGTACTCGCCCAGGATACGACCAAGACGATGAGCAACCAAGCAACGACGAAATTCGTTTATTTTATTTTTTTTGTTGTTTTTTTTTTTGTTCGTTGTTCATGTCCATAGAGTGATTTTGATGGATTGCTGTCATTAATCTATGACGTACGCAACTACCATAGAAAATGCCAGGGATATTACACTTACTCAGTGAGACGGGGTTGGGATTGTGATTGGGATTGGGATCTCGGCGCTTGGTACACAAACATACAAAATTGGATAGATATCCTGCCACACCGAATACGAAACGAATCGCCACAGGATGCGAAATGGAATTTTTTCTTCTCTTAAAAAAAGAGAAAAAAAAAATCTAGTATATACCTATATTGCTATATTTTTATGTGTAAGACCTTCCCACTTAGAAAAATATACACTCAAAGTTATGTGATTTAGGTCGATTATTATCATCTCGAAAAATGTTAATTCGGGATTTTTTTTTTGCCTAGAGAGTTTAAATTCAAATAAAACGCATTGCATTTTCGGTTTATGAAGCAATTTATTTTTTTCTAGATTTTTGTATTTCCAAATTTATTTTGTACTTCTAGATTTTTGTTTTCAAGATTCTTACTGTCGAGTTTTTTGCTTTCTGGGTTATTGCATTTAAGATATCGTGGTAAGCCCGTATCACATTTGACCCAAATTCTAATTCTATTGCAGAGAACATAATGCAAAACAACCCATTCGTTTGGAGCTCAAAGTTGGGGAGTTGATAGTGGCAAATGAATATGCTTCCCACCAGTGGTGTATTGAGGAGGGAGCTCAGGGGGCTCAAGTCCCCTCCAGGCTTCGAAAATCATGATATTATTTAGGTGATTTTATCATAATTTACATGCCTTACTGATTTTTTCGTAAATCTTAGAGATTTAGAGGGGGCTCAGGTACTAGAGCCCCCCCCCCCAATTTTTTTCGAGCGCCCCAAAATTTTTCTGGATGCGCCACTGCTTCCCACATATAAACACCTTTTCGTTTACTAGAAAATTCTATTGTTTGCAACAAACGAATGAATAGTTTGAGAAGAACCTCTCCCGAAAGTAGTTTTTTGTAAAGAACTTAACTTTTGTTGCAAATATACAATTTATTTGCATCAAATGAGTGCAGGAAACAAAATTTAATAATAAATTGACGCTATGTTTGTGGTGTTTATATGCATTCTATGCTACACGAAAATTATCTAGTTCGTGGCGCTTTGTTTGAAATCGAGGGGTCACATGAGTATCAAATCAGGTCAAACGAGTATCCAACAAATGAAAAATCGTTTGATGCAAACGATTCGTTCTCTCATTCTCATCATAAAATATACAGTCCGTAGCGGAATGACTGTACTGCTTGCAGCCTTGTTAAACAGAAATGGTGAAATTCAATGGAATCTGACGCGACGAATGCCCACTCTCTGATAGGATCATGGATCTCCACCAACTGACAACAAGGGTGGAGGGAGATGCAGAAATCGTGGGGCTGAAACTTAACACGGCAAAAACAAAAATGATCAGCCTTGGAAGTAACCCATCTTTTCAAGTCAATATTTCTGGACAACGCGGTAGAGAAAGTAGAAAACTTTCAATATCTTGGGAGTTTTGTCTCTACCAAATGTGAAACCGAACAAGAAGACAAAGGCTGCTTTCGAAATGCTGTCCACAATATGAAGAAATAACGCTTTAAGCTAAAAGGCCAAGCTGAGACTGTTCAACTCCAATATTGAATCCGTGCTTCTGTATGGGTTCAGCACTTGGAAAATCTAAACAATTGTCACAAGTAAGCTGCAATCGTTCGAGAATAGGTGTCTACGAAACATCTTAAGGATTTTTTTGGCCCAACCGTATTTCTAATGAAGAACTTCCTAGAAGAACGGGTCAAGAATCCATTGACAGTACTATTCGCAGACGTAAGTGGCAGTGGATTGGTCATACACTTCGAAAAAGCAACGATTGCATTGCTGGCCAAGTGATGCAATGGAACCCACTCACACAGGCAGGTAGAGGGTCGGGTCGGCCGAGAAGCACATGCTGGCGCAGGACAATCGAAAGGGAATCTGCACAGCTGATTAAGAGTTGGATAGAACTACAATATATTTCCAGAAACCGTACACGATGGCGCGTAGGGGTAGTGGAGACCCTATATGCCCCTAAAGGAATGACAAGATACTCGCTTTGTAAGCAAGAGGTCGCCGCCGGTTCGAATCACAGTTGTTACGCTAAACTTTTTTTTAATCGTTCGCAGAAAGTGTTTAACCCACACGAATTTACCAATTTTTTGCAAATTAAATGATTTTTTTCGTTTGCCGTAATCGATTTGTTCTCTCATTGAAGCTGAAGGATTGACTAATAGTTCATTTTGGTTTTGTTGTTGGAACTCTAGATTCTAAGTACTTCAAATTACATAACTTCCTACAAAGGATCCTGTTGGAATGTTGGATCTTCTTCATCTCTATTTATTTTTCTCGTTTGCATGACTCCTGCTGGTTTTGCTATGCTTTCACGGTCTTCTGAGTTCTTTATATTGCTCTTTGCAGGGCTTATTTTCTTAATAATATTATCGACTGATACCAATGCACAGATATTTCGTAGATGCCTTCACCAGAATCAGTTGCTATTTTAAATTCTTCTAAACGAAGTATCAGCAGATTATTTTATGGAAGTTGCTCTAATCAAATAGCTTGGAGTGTGAACATAAATCTGAAGACTATGATATTTTATTTGTGATTTTTGTTGGGTTTCTTTTGCCACTTAAATTGAGAGAATTTTTACTTTTAGCAAAATTGATCTAAGTTCTATAAAGCTTCAGTCTTCATTTGTGATGGAGGATATTTTTTGTGTTCGTCCTTCTTTAGTAGTTTCATAAGCTTTTCTTTAATTTTAGTCATTATAAGGATAAAACTATTCTTAGCATAAAATAGCTATAACAAAGAATAAAATAACAACAAAAAAAACTTACAAAAACAAAGAGAAAACCATAATATTTTCAAAGTTTATGTATAGGTTTGTCATGTATTGTACCTTTACATGAGTAGGGTATGTGTAGGAAGGTGGTCCTTATGCGATGACAGGATATTTTTGTGTACGCTTTGAAAATGCTTAAACAGCTGAGACGCATTTAGAATATTAAATGAACCAATAAATGACATTTTCGCAATAGTTTTAGTACAGGCTTAGCTTTTACAAGATTTTCCAATAAAATATATAGAGAGAGGCGACATGGGTAAACGGTATAATATGCGAAAACAAAAATTGGGCAGAACGATAGAAAATCTTTGATTCGAAAGCTTCATAATTTTTAGATTAATTTTTTCTTTTTGATCCCCAAAAATGTTCTGAAACTTGAACCAGAAGAAAATGATGGATCTAAGTCATTGAGAATTCATTGCAATTCAAAACAAAAAAAAAATCATTTCCTTTCATTTTCCCACAGGAATAAAATCCTTTTACTATGGTTCATTGCCTCAATCTATATACAAAGTATATATTCAAGACAACATACCTACATGTGATATCCATTACGAAGCGATTGGTGTTTCATTATTCATAGTAGTGGTTGGTTTGAAGGCGATAATCTTCTGGGAATTGTCATTCTGGACGAATACAACCTTCGATTAATCATTTGTATTGTTTTCCATTATAATATTATTGACCAAAGGGATATAAAAACACGATTGGAAATTTGTTTTCCAACACAAAAAGAAAACTATTTGAAAATGGGATAATCCTTTCTATTTATAAGTGTTCTAGCTGGGATGGCGAAACTTAAACTTTCAACCAACTAACAACTTCTCTACATGTGTAAAAATGCCCATCGGCCGAAAAAAACTGTGTTACAGTGAAAATGCACTTGAACGAACGACCCGGTCGCATTTGTTGGTCTTTTTGAATTCAAGTAGATACTCGTAGCACCATTAAAATTGTCCATATAAGCCCTGAAAGATTATTTATTATTTCTCGTCAAATAAAATTAATTTGAAGAAAAAATATTGAAAAATGAGCGAGTTAATAAAATTTCAAATCCTCTAATTTAAAATTTTGTGAGTTTTAATCCTGCTTTGGGGAGTTCACTCTCGCTTTAGTTCCCATTTTGGGGAGAGAGCGTCGTTGATTTGCTCAATGTAACTAACTATCGCTATCGATGTTTTGATTATTAAGAGCGATACTTACTTACTTACTTAAGTCCTCAGACCTTAAAAAGTCCGTTGTGATTCCCTTAAGGGGCATAGGGCCTCCACTACTCCTACGCGCCATCGTGTACGGTTTCTGGAAATATAACGTAGTTGTTTCCAACTCTTCCCCAGCTGTGCAGATTCACTTTCGACTGTCCTGCGCCATGTGCTTCTCGGCCGACCCGACCCTCTACCTGCCTGTGTGAGTGGGTTCCATTGCATCGCTTGGCCAGCAATGCAATCGTTGCCTTTTCGAAGCGTATGGCCAATCCACTGCCACTTTCGTCTGCGAATAGTACTGTCAATGGATTCTTGACCCGTTCTTCTAGGAAGTTCTTCATTAGAAATACGGTTGGGCCAAAAAATCCTTAAGATGTTTCGTAGACACCTATTCTCGAACGATTGCAGCTTGCTTGAGACAGTTGTTAAGATTTTCCAAGTGCTGCACCCATACAGAAGCACGGATTCAACATTGGAGCGGAACAGTCTCAGCTTGGTCTTTAAGCTTATAGCGTTGTTTCTCCATATTTTGGACAGCATTCCGAAAGCAGCCTTTGTCTTCTTGTTCGGTTTCACATTTGGTAGAGACAAAACTCCCAAGATATTGACAGTCTTCTTCTTTATCTACCGGTTGTCCAGAAATATTGACTTGAACGGATGAGTTACTTCCGAGGCTGATCATTTTTGTTTTTGCCGTGTTAATTTTCAGCCCCACGATTTCTGTTTCTCCCTCCACCCTTGTTGTCATTTGATGGAGGTCCATGATCCTATGAGAGAGTAAGCATACGTCGTCCGCGTAGTCCAGATGTTTTAGTTGAGATGTCAGACTCCATTGAATTCCATTATTTCCGTTTAACAGGGCTGCACGCAGCACATCACTTATCACTAACAGGAAAAGTATTGGCTGAAGTATGCAACCCTGTCTGACTCCACAATGGACTTCGAATTCATCCGACAACTCTCCTCTGGGATCGCTGAGAACTCAGATTCAAAGCATCTGGAACAAGATTCCTTAGCTTCTTTCTTTTCAAAAGTCAATATCGTCAAATTCCATTCGATGAATTTATGCATTTACAAATTTTTAATTAAAAGGGCTTAGCATAAACAGTAACTTTATCTTCAAGAGCAAGTACTTGTGACCCAGTCGTGCATTTTATTTTTTGTTCTTTTCTCAACAAATTGTTATTTGAAAACAATAATTTCTCTTTGGATATTACCGAAAAGCTTTTCTAAATTATTAATATATAATTTGCAAAGTTTATGTGTTTTGTGAAACAAAAGTACAATTATTTTGCAAACTAACAAAACTTTTTACTTTGCAGAAAAGAAATTTTTCACTTTGCAAATTTGTGTTTGGTGAAACGAAGTTTGCAAAGTAAAAAGTTTCAAAGTAAAAAGTGTTTAATGAAATAGGTCCCTGATTCTAAAATTAGGTGAGTATAGGGTTTTTAACAATTTTATTAAATGTTCCTATGGTTACCGTTTACGTTAAAGAAATTCTTATAATTTTGTTGGATATTTCAGTTGCATTCCCCGCATTCTATAGAAACAAACATCTGTTGATTGAATTGCTATTTATTAAACAAATTCTATACTGATTGCTGTTTGTTGCATTGTCAAACTCAATAATAGTATTCAATTTCTGATCAATCTCTCTTGTCATGACTAAGGAACAACTTATGTAAACATTGATTCTATCATCTATCGTTTAGAAACAAGCAAAAAAAAAAAAACCATTGTTCTAATATTCAATACTCTAACAAGCAATCGGAGAATTGATTAATTTTCAAAATCAACTTAACAGATTCCAATGCCTTAACAGATAACAATACCCCTCAAATATTTCCACTTATTTATCTTGAAAATCTGTTTTCAAATACAAATTTTTCGTTCAAAAAATAACAAAAGAAAAAACATTCAAGTCCAAGTCACACCATAATAATAAAAATTATAAAAAATTATTTAATTAAAAAGAAAAGAAAAAGAAATCAACTCTTGTGTCCTTCGATGTCGTTTTTGATAACAAAAAAATTAAATATAAGAAAATTGTTAAAAGTTGTATCTTTATCTAAAAGGAATATAGCACGACAAAGAAAGAGGTAACCCTCTCAAGACCGTATTAATTTCCAGTCAAGTAAAGTCAAGACGACACCAGTCGTCGTCGGTCGGTCGTGCGTCGTCGTGTGTATGAAGTATAAATGAAGTTGCCGGTGATACCTCGAATTGCATATAAATACCTCTTCTATATAATATGAATTTCGGACAAGAAGGGGATACTAACGTTAAGGGAGGGCAGGGGATCGCATCGTGGCGGCGGCGGCGGCGGCGTCTTTCGGCTTGGCGTTCGCGGGCTTAAAAGAACAAAACGAACAACAAGTTCTACACACAAAAATTATTATTAATGTCTCTGTCTAAGAAACCTCGTGTTTGGATTTAAATTCATGTTCAGAGTCACTCGCCAAGCACAAGAGAGATCCATGCATTGCCATATAGACGCACAAAAAACCATTTTTGGGATTTTGGACAAGACCGAATTTTTCTTATGTACAATTCCCTGACACGACCAATTAATCAACTTTCGATATTACAAGAATTTCTTCGTCGTCGCCCTCCCGTCTTAAATTATTTTTTCTGTTTTGTTTTGGTTTTTATAAGTCAAAATCGTCTTCCTTGTATTTTTCGAACACTGATGGTTCCTCTAACCTCTCGTAATCTGCCTTGTCGAAGAGACAATGTTCAAGGAATGTTATATCTAGAGATTGGATGTTAATTATAAGGACCAGCAACGAAACGCGGCGCGGGTTGAGTGTATATATCTCCGTCTCGGGCATAGCTAAAGTGATTTTCAATAAATGTCATGTGAAGCGAACAGCATTTAGTCAGTGTTGCATGTTGCATGATTAAGCTGATGTAGGCGGTGGTGTTGGATGGATATGCTGATGCACACATAATATCTCATATCTCCGATATGTTTTTCCATATAGGGGATTGGTTAATATCGTCGTAAAGTGTAGAGTGTAGAGGTACCTCTGCTATACACAAGTTGCACTTTGGCTCTTCCGGATGTTCGGGATTTCGGTTTAGCACTCGTAGTCACACGTTTAACAACTTAAAATAAATCCAGGTCATTAAGTGCTGATGCGTATACACATAAGAAGGCAAAGGGGGTGCATTCGGGATGTTTGTCTTAAAATAGGTTTAAGTGCGGCTGTGTTATTAATTAGTCGTGGCGCATATACGTGCATCCCACAGTCTATGAGAAATGGGTAAAAGTTGTCGTTTTTATAAAGGAAGTTCAGAATACGTGTCAACTTATATGGTGTTAAAAATAAAAATCCTTGCAAGTGGTTTCTCATTTTTCATTTTAATTTTAAATTGGTAGGATGAGGCCGAATGTGTTATTTTCTAGTCTAGTCCGAAACTACCTGAAAGTAAATTTGTGAGCAAAACCAAAATATTGACATTTTAGGTTACTAAACAATGGAAAAAACAATCGTCATAAAATATAATTCGTACAAATTACCAACCTTAATAAAGTTTTACAATAGTTTTACATTGAAACATTTGCATAGAATTGTCTGTTTTTAGTAAGATCGACTTGTGTCATAAATCTAACGAAGCATCGGCTAGGTACCTTCATAATGGTCAAGTCATAGAAGGTTAGGTATGCACCTACTAATTTAACAATAGCAGATATTTGCAAATATTTGCTTTTGAGAACAAATACATTTTATTGCTTTTGTTTATGACTAGCGAATTCTTATAATGGTTAATGTAAACAATTGACAGGCTTCTACAAATTTGATGCAATGAAATGTAGATTCTTTGTTCTACAAGGAGACGTAGTTTTAAGGATAAGAGCATTTGAAAAAAGACTTCAGCTACCGTGGAGATAACCGGGAATGAGAGAACAGTATACCCAAAATGATATCATCGATGTGCCTTGTACATACTCCTATAAATTAGTGAAAATGAATTTTAGTAGGGTTTTCCAAAAAAAGACTGGACAACTTGTTTTTTAACAAAAAATTTATAATCGACTTGAAGTACAAAATAAATAAAACTCGACAATTTATGAATGGGACTCGACTTTGTTCATATGGCTACCGCGGAAGCGTTTGCAGCGGTCGATTCGTTGGACCCAATTTTCGATGACTCGGACACACATTTCGACTGAAACAGCAGCTATTTCGCGTTTAATGTTAGCTCTGAGCTCTTCCAATGTCGTCAGTTCTTTGGTACAAACCAATGACTTAACGTAGCCTCAAAGAAAATAGTTTAGAAAGAGCAAATCACACGAACGAGGCGACGAAAAAATATGACAGAATAATGCCGCCGCCATGCAAACTAATACCAATAACCAGACTATAAATGCATATTTTGCTTATTGACAAACCCATTGAGCCAATAATGAGCATCGTCACTGAAGATTATTTAGCTCATCTTTTCCAGAAATGGTCAATCGCCTTCAATTCTTGAGTTAGCTTGATCTTGTATGGATCTAAACCAAGATTCTTACTAAAAATACGCCATAAAGTGGTCTGGGCGATTCCCAATTCTTGATCCATTTCTACGGACGCTTGAACGGAAGCGATATTTTCGACCAACCAGTTGTCTCACTGGGACGGCAACATCACACAACGAATATGAAGATTTAAATTTTTGCACTAAAATTGTTATTTCCAGTCTTCCAGGGCGAGAATTACGACTGAAAATTGGAGTTAACGCTCTTAACGAAGCCATAAACTCTGTTCGATGTATAACATCGAATTTTTCAATCACTCAGTTATTTATTCTGTAGAAAAGCAATTTTCAATTAAAATTGAAAATGGTTCAACTCATAAGTCATTTTTATATACATTTTTGATTGTTGTTTGTTTTTATTTGTTGTAAACAGATATAACAGAAAACTGAAATAATCAAGTCAAATTGTGTTTTTATTAGGAATGTTTTGGGGTAGTTTTAATCTCCATCATATACTTGCGATGCAACATGGTCAAAACCACGAAAGTTTCAACGATTTTACAATTTTTGGAAATTTTTGTCCTGAAGGATTAGTTTTTGGTAACTACTTTTTAACTGAGTGTTCAAGAAAATTGGATTGGATTGTCATTGTTGTAAACATTTTCAACACATTTCAGATCGAAACAAATGCTTATGGGTCAAAACAAAACTACACTGATACAAACTAAACATTTTAAAGGTCTCAGAAATTGATAAACTTTGAAGAGGTGTATCTTGGTAACTATAATGGCTACGTTGATATTTTTTTTTTTAATACGAATTGCGTGGCACTAATTGTTTGGATTTCACTAATCATGCAAGTTTAGAAGTATACTGTTAACGAAAAGAAGTATTTATTAAATCTAGCAAGTAAGAAAACAAGAATAAAAAAATACTATCCATCACTTTTGAAATTTATTTAGGTGTATCATTGATGAACTGCAAAAAACATTCAATTTTTCTGCGAAATAAGTATAGAGACGCTGAAAAATAAAGATTTCCTCCGCAGGAATATCTTCAAATTCATCTGGGGCATATTCAAACGTTTCCCTGTATTTTTTCCAACTAATCCTAGATTGTAGTGCACGTATGGGAGCATGAAGAAATGCCAGAAGACTGGCGAAAAGGTATCATATGCCCCATACATAAGAAGGGAGATGTCACAACGTGCAGCAATTATAGAGGTATCACGTTGTTGAGTACCGCCTATAAGATACTCTCCTCTATCCTACATGACCGGATAACTCCATACGCTAAAACCATCTTCGGACACTATCAGTGTGGTTTCATTCCAGGCAAATCAACAACTGATCAGATTTTTACCCTTAGGCAGGCGATGGAAAAATGTCTAGAACTTAACATCCCAACATTACCATCTGTTTATAGACTTTAAAGCCGCCTATGATAGCATAGCCCGGGTAGAACTTTACAAAGCCATGAGAGAATTCGGCATCCCAAATAAATTGACACGACTATGTAGGTTGACCATGACCAACGTAACAAGCCAAGTTAAAATAGCCGGATTGCTATCCAGACCAATCAACATCTTTAATGGACTCCGACAAGGGGATGGTTTGGCCTCCCTCCTCTTCAACCTGGCGTTGGAGAAAGCAATCCGTGACTCTGGCACGGCAACAAGAGGGGCCATAGTCAACAGCTCCAGCCAGGTACTGGCTTACGCAGTTGACATCGACATCATCGGAAGAACCGAACAAATAAATCTGGGGCTGCACATTAGTGAAGGTAAAACAAAGTACATGGTGGCGTCGAATGCGAGAAGAACAGTTGGTCAAACAACCAAGGTAGCGGAGCACGAATTTGAAGTGGTGCAATCCTTAAAATACCTTGGGTCAACAAAGCCGATAACAACATAGAAGAAGAAATGAGCAGGCGGCTTCTCGAATCCAACAGAGCCTACTATAGTCTGTCAAAGCTATTCAAATCCAGAAATCTAATCATAACTTCAAAGCTCCTGATGTACAGGATCATGGTCCTGCCAGTACTTATGTATGGATCCGAGACTTGGGTGCTTAGCAAAAGGCACTGTGACCTCTTAGCCGCGTTCGAGAGAAAAGTCTTAAGGAGAATTGTTGGCCCCATATGTGAGGAAGGACGATTCCGGAGACGGTAAAATCATGTGTTGTACGCAATCTATACCTTGAAGCAGACATAGTGACAAAAATTAAGCTCGGTAGACTCCGGTGGTCAGAGCACCTAGCTCGTATGAAGGAAGAGGAACCTGCTCGGAAGGTCTTTTGCGGTACATTCTATGGTAGACGGCAGCGTGGTAGACCATGCTTGCGCTCGAGAGATGGCGTAGACCAGGACGCCCGAAGCCTTGGGGTGCGCAACTGGATAACGTCGGCTCAAGACCGGGATAAGTGGAGAGACTTGTTGAAAAAGGCCAGGACCGGACTCCGGTTGTCGAGCCGATGATGATGATGATGATTGTAGTCTCCTGACCTGCATCGCGTAGAAAATGAATGTGAGCTTGTAGTTTGTAAATCGGTAGATAAGTTATCTAAAACTTTCAAACTAATAAGCTAATGGAATAAATAAGGACAGTTAAGGACCTTATAGTTTCCAAGATAATTGATATTTTCGATTGGCTCCGAGGTTAATAGTTTGAATGCCGCTATTGCCAATAAAAGTTTCCTAACAAAACATTTATATGCTTAAATACAATATTTTGTTTCAAGAAATGAAGAAAACTGCTAATTTTAAAGGTTTTCACTCGATTTACACCAATTTTAATACAAACGGTAGGTATTATTAATCTTTTTTGAATAAGATTCGCTAAAAATCGACACAGTTTAAATAATTAAGTTCAATTTAATAAACGTAGGTAAATGTATAAAAAATTTCAAGCCATTACCACTTAAAATATCATACTTCTTGTATAAACACACAAAAATATACCTACATATTTCATTTTTATTTCTTCTGCACGCTACTTTACATTTTATACATTTTGCGCAAAAGTAAACAACAATTTTGTTTGTATTTTATTTTCAGATCATATCAACTGAACATTAGAAACCAATTTCCAATTCTTGTATTCTGATACATGTTAAACAACAAGATGGTAAAAAAAAACTCCATTAATCAGACGGTCATCAACTTGAGCAACAAGAACAACATCATCATCATCATCAGGTGCGTCGTCATCGTCATCGTCAACATCATCAGAGGTTGTTCCCAATTTCTTGTAGCTCATCAAGCCAAGGCAATCACCATCACCATCATTCAGTCGACAGCTCATGGACATAGTGCCGCGCAACGCCCTAATGAGGGAGTAATTTGATAAATATCTCAATATACACAGATATCAGATACTATAGATACTGGACATCTTTATATCTAAACATCAGCACACTAGACAAATAGCCGAAGAAAATGGAAAACGATATCAGAAAATATCAAAGAAAACACAAATTAGTTTTTGTCCGTTTTCAAGTTCCTCTAAGTTTTAAAAAAGTTGTTCTTTTCTATTTTTTTTGGTATTTTGTATTGTAATTTCCTGTGATATATCAATGTATAGTTTATTTTTTCATTATTTTAAACTTTTATAAATAAAAAAAATAGAAACAACAGAGCTCGTCAGTGTTAATGATGAGCGTTTGATTTTCATTATTTGTTACAACTTACCTCTCCACTGGCTGCCTCATGCCTCATGGTTGTCAAATTGTCCAAACAAATGTTTTACACTTTGCCTGAGTAGGCTGACCAGTGAGTGACCAACCACACCACCATAGTATTTAAGTTCAAAATAGTGTGTTGCGTGCCTTATGGAACAATGGATTCCAACAAACAACCAGCGGCTCTGCGAAGCGGGTGGATGGACAATGGACAACGCCAGCAACAACCAACCAAACAAAAAAAAAAAACTGATTAATTGCTGTGTTGGACAGATTCAGAAATGATGCCCCAAAGAGATGCAAACCGTTCCCTTCGTGATGGATTGGCAAAGTCGAAATAGACATTTGTATCTAGAATCGAATCCGAAATGAAAATGAGATTGAGTATGGGACCTTGGGCGACAACCGACGGATCCCCGGATCACCCGGGAACAAGCATACATATATTTATGCTTATACATATAGCTAATCTATGTAGGTACTTATATTATGTTTATGTGCATATTTATTTTTGTTCATTTTGTGTGTGCCCTTCTCTTTTGTGTGTAAATTCAAATAAATGACCAATAAGATTGTAAAGGAGAATTTCTCAAGGATGACTTTTTCTAATTTCTTAAATCCATAAGGTAGTCCACTTAACTTTTGGCTCAATGCAGTGAAAATAGAGAAACAAATTACTTTTATAAAGTGGTGAGGGTTTTTGACTTTTGAGAACATTCTGTGAAAATAATGGTGGATTAAAAAAAATTGTAAAGATATTCCCTAATCCATTTTAATTAGGAATATTAAGGACTTAATGCATTTTATGGGCGATTTTTGTGTAATTTTTTTTGTTGGGTCTTAAATTTCCATAGACATATTTTATCTAAGTTATGTCAAATCAAGGAAGTAGATACCATCATACATATTCGAATTTATCAATTAAACAAAATTTTGAAAACCAAAGTCATGATAACCCAAAATCCAGAAATTATAAAATACCCATATTCCAGAAAACCCAAAATTTAGAAAATCCAGGTAGCTTAAAATCCTCGAAATTTCAGTTTAAGTAGGTTATATAATAAAAGTATTTGAAAAGTTTGCTGTATGAAGGGTGTACATTGGGGTGATTAAAAAAAAAAAAAATATTTTCTACCGGGATGCCGTTGCACCAAGCTCAAAAGTTTTGTTTTGGGTAAAAACTGAGAATTGCAAAAAATCAGATCTTTAAATTAATGTTTAGCAAGCGCGCAATGCACTTTTAGTTTTTCCATACAAATTGCACTGGGAATTTGTTTTTTTTTCGCACTAAGTACTATAAATCACTAACGGTACGGTGTACAGTAAAGTGTTTGATATAGTTTTGTTAGGATTTTAAAAGCTCTACAAACTCTTATATAAAAACTGTGAATTGCAAAAAATCAGATCTTTAAATTAATGTTTAGCAAGCGCACAATGCACTTTTAGTTTTTCCATACAAATTGCACTGGGAATTTGTTTTTTTTTCGCACTAAGTACTATAAATCACTAACGGTACGGTGTACAGTAAAGTGTTTGATATAGTTTTGTTAGGATTTTAAAAGCTCTACAAACTCTTATATGTACTTAGGTAATTTTTACTTGCGATATGAGTACCATAATATATCAAGTTATGCATTCGTACAAAAAAAAAAGTTGAGATAACAATCAAACATGACATTACGATGATAGAGAATGAAAAAAAAGTTGGTCCGACAATTCTGTCTGTCTGTCTGTCTGTCTGTATCAGAGACCACAGCCTAAACGGATGGGTCGATTTACTGCAAAATTGGTATGTGGCGTTTTTTGGAGAATATCCCCAGACATTTTTTTGATTTTTTTTTTTGACCTAAAATAACGGTACCAGTCATATACTGGTTTTAGAAAAACTCATTTTTCTCAAAAACGGTGCCTATGATTTTAATTAAAAAATCATGGTCATTTCTTTAGGTAAAGTCTATCTTTAAATGAAAACCATTTTTTTCAAAAACCGTTATTAACGGTACCTGCCATAGAACCGTTTTTTTAAATTCTGAATTTCTCCTTCATGATTCAATCAATTTCAAACATTTTTTTACATGGATGCTTTTAAGTTGCCGTAATCATATTTAGTAAAGAAAATTTGGAAAATTATTTTTAAAAAAAATTAAAATTTTTTTTTTTTGAAAAATCATTTTTTCGAAAATTATTCAATATTTTTTTTTAAATTTTAGTTTTTAGATGTTGATAAATAATATCTTAAAAATGGCATGTCATTTACTGAAAAAAGCGAAAAAAAAATCGTGATTTTGTGCATTTTTACCAATGTTGCTTTTGGCGCTCGATGTCGAAAAATTTGATTAAACATCGGTCTAGCATCATAAACAATTAAGCAAAAAATCATAACTACCGGATTTGATGCAAGTTCTAATGTATATAGTTACTGTACTAAAGTGACAAGACAAAAAAGAACTTCCATGGAGAAATTTTTCTATCCACCAAGTTACCATTATAATAAAGGGCATTTGTGTTCCACTGATGCGCTAAGATAAAAAGATGCAATCTATGTGGCAGCAGGTTGTTTCGAGCAGAAACAATCGAAACCAGTTTCTTACATCTGAGAGTGCGTAAGATAAAATCGAACTGAAAAAAAAAAAAAATACATATCTTTTATTCGGAATATTACAATGGCGGCTGAACTACTGCTGCTTGAATTCGAAGTTCAAAGATGTTCGTATAGAGCCAGAGCCATCAGAGACACAACACAACACACATTCTCCATGATTTATTCCCTTATTCCCACAGTAGATAGGTAAACATATCTATTTGAGGTCAATCTACCTGTTCTGATGGTCAAACACACAAAAATATGGTTGCATGTGTGTTTAGTTGATATATCTATGAAAGGTAAATGCCGCTGGGAAAAACCAAATTCAAACTATACAAAGTATCTAGAGGGAAAAGGTAGAATTATAGGCAGGTATAGGGAGGGGGGGGGAGGACGACCATTATTACTATCTAATCTTCGACCACATGCCTGTTTGGAAGTTAGTGACTTTGATTCAGTCCTTTTTTGTTGTTGTTTGGTATACTTTTGTTGGTGGTCATTGTGATAATGATGGTGGATTGGGTGAATGTTAGAAAAGGGGGATATTGATAGTTTGCAGTGTTTGACATTCGAGGGTTGGTAAAGGTAATTTTTTTTCTCTTTTTGTTAAACACATTTGACACAATCATTCTAAATAGGTAGTCTAGCAAGCACATCGAAAAATGAAAAAAAAAAAGTAGCCATAATGCTTTTTTTTTTTGGAGAAGAGAAGGGAAAGTCATCAGAGTGAGGGGTTTGATGTATAAATATCTATACCTCTGATGGCAATGTTAAGTTAATTACAATGTCATTTAGTTTTAAGGTCAACCAATTCCGAGAAATGATTAAACTTAAATAAATGAGGTAAATTGTTTGTTCATTAAAATGAAGTACTCAATGCTTACAGTTAGATTCAAATAAAATTTCTGTTCCTTTTATGTAACATTTGCGAATGATCGAAATGAAAATTTCATCAAACTTTTGTGATGAAATACTAAAATTTGAAAATAAATTGTAATGGGATGCATTTATTTTACCGTGTGACACTCAAAATATACGCGGGTGGAGACCTTTATTGTAGAACTTCTTCCACTGATTACAAAATGGTAGGTAAAAATTCCGTAATACCTCTTAAATCTGAAGTAAGGGGCAAAAAAACGATTTTTTCGAGCTTCATTCATTGAAAACATATTTTTACCCATTTTAGATCTTTTAGCTACTTTGGAAAGTTCACATTTAGACCTTTTTGACATGTAAAACACATTTAGTGTTGTTAAGCAACCTAGACTAACTGAACAACTTAAAAAAATCAATTTTTTTTGTCATTTACCCAACTTCGCCATCAATTTCAAGCATATGTTCTTGAAACAGCATACTGTTTTAAAATTATATTTTAAAAAATATTTATTTTTAAACTAAACTAGGTATTTTTTATGAAAATCGCTTGAAAATTGGCTCCGAAAAAATTGTACCATTTCAACCTAGGTACAGAAATTCGAACGTTTAGGTACCAAAAAAAAAAAATGTTAGTTGCGATTACTTCCTCAATTAAATGGAATTTTGTAGAAATTAGTGCACTGATTACAAAACGGTATGCAAAAGTTCCGAACACCCTCAAAATCTGGACATACGGAAAAAATAAAAGGTTTTTTGGACCTTATATAGTTTTTTTAACGTTTGAAAAATTTTTAATAAAAAAAATATTTAAAAAAAAAAACGGCTCGATAGTTTATTTGAAAAAAAAATTCTAATAATTTATCGTTATAGAAGAAATCACGTCAAAAAGCTCGAATAACTCAAAAATAATGAGATATTCCAAAACAAAAAAAAAACGAAGTTTCGAAATTTTATAAATTCCGTTCCCTTTATAAATCCGTTCACGCGTTGAGGTAGTGGAAATGTGTACAGATGGACGCACGGACGCACAGACCAACGGACGGCATGACGAAAAACCACTTTTTTTAACTTCTCCACCATCGTGGTGTTGGTTTTGATTAAAACCTCAAATTTTGTTTGACACAAAACCAATACACTTGCCCTATAAAGCAAGTAAAAACATGGGATTTGGTTAAGATCCAATTTTTCCGGTATCGAAATCGTTAAAAAAAATTTTCTAAGCCAATTTTTAACCGATTTTTGTAAGAAATGTTTTGTTTGGCTCGAAAATAAGCATTACCTTAGAACATACTAGCTGACCCGGCAGACACTGTCCTACCCTGCATAAAGTTTATTATTTTGTACTAACATCTATTTTCTTATTACACGGTTGTTTATAAAATTTATTATTTATTGAAACAGAACTACAGAAGCTACTAACCCGCACACATATACAGTTGTCCGTGTGAGAATCATGGAACAACGCAAAAGGCCGAGGAAAAAAGTGTGGAAAGTCAAGGAGAACACATGAAAAGTGTGGAATATGTTATAAAGAAAGGTATGACGAAAAAATCGTGGTGTTAAAAAGTTCCTTCACCACTTCCCCAGTATTCCGCCCTTTTATAAACGATATTCCGTGCTTTTTGTCTCGCTATTCCGTAGTATTTTGTATATTTTACTCGACTTTCCTCTTTGATTTGCCCCGTGACATGTCACGATTTTTCCCGTGTATTCCGCGATCTTTTACCACTGCTACGCGCTTTTTTCCACGGTATTTCGTGCTTTTTGCCACGGTAGTTTGTTAAATTTCGCATATTTTTCCGAGAATTTCCACGACTTTTCACGCTTTTATTTGTGACTTTCTTTGTTTTTTGCGCAGTATTTTAAGTTTTTTCAAGCGATTAAGCTCTTTTTACGACCTCCCATTCGGTATTTTACGATCTTTAACTGGTATTCATTTGACTGAAATTCAATGAAATAGCTATCGAAAATTCGAAAAAATGTTGAAAAATCGTCGTGCGCGTATCAACTGCTAAATGGTTTGCAATGAAAGGACTTTGCAACTGAATCAACTCACAAACGATAATACACACAATATCATCTGCTGGAATTACCCGAGCCATCATTACGTGTTTCGTTGCTGTTCTGTATCAGAAGTGGCGTTGTAAGGAACTTTTCAAAACCATGATTTTCCGTTCTTTAAATTTTTATTCTGCTATTTAGAAGGGAGACGAATCTAACAAATCAGAGAGCATTGAAGTCGGTACAGCAGTTCTTGAGTTATAAATGGTTTATCTAACCCGACTTTGTTTTTATATTTAGTTTTTTAAAACAGCATGTTGTTTTAATAACATAAATGCCTTTAATTCATGTTGAAGTTATGAATAAATGACGAGAAGTTGTTCAGCTTATTCAATCTAGTTGGTTTAACCACACTTTATGCTTTCACATTTTTAAAAAGGTCTTTCCATCTAAAATGAGTAAAAAATTTGCCGAACCTAGATTTTTTTTCAATGAATAAAAGTGAAAAAAACGGTTTTCTGTCCCTAACATCAGATTTTGGTAGTGTTACAGAATTTGTACATACCGTTTAGTAATCATTGAAATAAGCTTTACAAAACGTGATAGGTCTCCACCCGCATATATATTTTTTTCCACTCAGTGTTATTAGATATTTTAACTTTAAATTAGATATTTTTAATTATAAAGTACCTGCCTATGTGTTCCGTCATTTTATCGCTTCTTATTATTCAAGCGTAAAATTAAAAAAGAAAACTATAAAATTTAATTAAAATGTTAAACACCCGATAAAATCTTTTATTTCTCTTCATACAAAAATATCTTCTAATGCCTAAATTGTGTGCAGATATAAACATGATATTTTCATTTTCTAGTGTAGAACGCGATATTTCCTCTTCCACATTTCTATATACCGAGACTGTTTTCGCTTGATATGTTGTACTGTGCACGAATGTAGGTATTCCCAAGAAAAAGAAATTCAATTTCTGAAGATAACACCATCCAGGGCTATAGAGTAGGTATAGTATTAGTGTATACCAGAGTATACCAATGTTTTCAATCTGATTAATGGCTGGCAATTATTCAAAATCACCCTGTACACTGGAATTCTGACATTTGCTTGGCAGCATCAGTGTGCACGCGGCTTCGGACACAATGATTGCTTTAGCGTATATATCGCATAGAAATGGAATATTGGGGTGCTGATTCTGGTATAATATTTCGGCTCAAAGACTTTACTCTCCTTTCCATTCCATCCATCCATCCTGGCGTGTGTTACATTGAATGATTCTTGTTCATCTCTTGGGCAATAGAAGTGTCACTGTGTCAGGGATAATATCATCAGGATGTTGTTTTGATCATCAAACATTGAAAAGAAATGAGTTTGGCAGTGATGACAAAATTTATTATAGAAAATATAACAAAAAATTTCAGATAGATTATGGAAGAATAGATAACTACTGTAAATTGGCGTGAGATGACGACGCAAGAAAACTTAAATATTAAAAATCATAACAAGCTTGTTTAGAATTTTGTTTTTAATTTTCATCGATAACCAAATTGCATACTAATGTAGCTGTCCTGATGCCCCAAGTGACACAGTTTGTTACTGAGAACTCACGATTCCGTCACATTACGCTAAGAAATTTGCCACCACAACCTCTTTAAAACTAGAGTAGGTACATACCAGAGCTGTAAATGACTGCAGTCAGTTGGCAGTGCAATCAATTAAGTCGCAGTTAATTAACTTTAATTTTTACTGCGGGTTATAGTACTGCTACTTATCACTTTAACTGCAAAATAAGTAGTTACTACTAAAATACTGACTGTACAGTTAATGAAAGCAGTTAATTGACTAAAAATTTATTGACTGCAGTACTTTTTGACTGGTTTTAATCTTCTACTCATTAGAAAGTTTTTTGTTCTGTTCTCTTTTTGTTTTTTTTTCCTACAAAAATGTGCCAGTAGTCAGCAGTCAGTATTTTAGTACTGACTGCTGGTTGTAGTTTTACAGTCAAAGTACTTTTGTGAGTTAAAAGACTTAAGAAATTAAATCTTTTCAGTCAATTAATTGAAGTACCGAAAAGACTGTAGTTCTTACATGGAGAACTATGTTATATGGAGAACTATGTGTCATAATTTGTAAGGCATCCAACAAAACAATTTAAGGCAACATTGCTCGCCGTTATACCATGTATGTGTTGGGAAAAATAAAAAGATGTCTGAATTTTACTGATAATCATAATTTTGTAAAATTTGGTGAACCTGGACACGACAAGATTTTCGCAGTCAAGCCACTCCAAAAAATTATAAGGGAATGGCCCGAAATGAACAAAAAGAAATTAGCAGAAACTATAAATTCGAAATTAAAAATTTGGTTGCTGTGGTTTCACATTGACTCGAACTAATTTTGTTATCTTTACCTGTACCTGTTAGCTTTTTTTCTATAAAGTGCACATTTTAGAAGTTATAAGAAAAAAAATGAAAAAAATGCGAAAGTTTCGAAGTTTTTGGTGCACTATGCAGTAAGCAAATTTTTTTTTAAGCTGCAAAATGCAAATTTAGTCGTTTACTGCTGACATAATACCTTACAACATCCCAAAAATTCAGCGGTCTGCAAATTTTTTGCAACCTAGATTGTCTTGTTTTACTGGCCTAATTATGTTATACCTAAATTTTATTTTAATTTTTGTTTGTGTTCTTAACAATGAATAATTGTAAATATTTCATGTGTTGAGTGAACTTCCATGATTACTATATTTATTCGCAAAAATTATGATATTCGTATTGTAATTTTTAAGACTTTTGCATCGTAAGTTTTACTGGATTTTTACTTGCGATATAGGTATTATAGGGCAAGTTTAGGATTCGTAAACAAAACTGAACTCGATGATAGAGAATGCGAAAAAAGTGGGTCCCTCAATTCTGTCTGTCTCGAGCTACAGCCTAAACCGCTTAACCGATTTTCTTCAAATTTTGGTGAGTAAAGGTGATTCCCTAAAGGGAAAATTCAAATTTTCTTCTTAGTACCAAAACTAACGATACTAAAACTAAAGGTACCTCCCATAGAACCGTTTTTTTTTTTTTTCATTTTTGACTTTCACTTAAACGACTGAACCAATTTTGATGATTTTTTGTTTATACGGAAGCTTCTTAACAATTTTAAAAATTATTTGATATGAACATTTTCAAAAACATAATTTTTGGATTTTTAAAAAAGTCTTTCAATTTTTTTTTTTTTTAAATCTATTTTTCGAAAATGGGTCAGTGTATTTTTTGGAAATTTTGGTTTTAGATGTGGAATAATATAATCTTGAGATTGGCATACCAATTTAATTTTTAAACAAGGCTTGAGAATTTTTATATACAACAAATTATTTTTTTAAAAATTTTTCTAACGATTTTCAAAATTTTTGTTCTAAAAATGTATCTTTTTTAAACAAATCAGTTGTCATACCTAGTTTGGAGCTCAAAGTACTTAAAAAAGTTGTTTATGTCATTTAAGTAATGAAATTTATTTATTTTTACATTTCTTATAAAATTTTTTATTTTTAAAAACTTTATATAAGAATCTTTAACGTCCACAGTAACTCTGACCCTTTTCTATGCAAAATATAATCCATTTATTGTAAAAATTAAAACTCATAAATTTTTTGTTTTATACTTAGGTATTCTAAAACCTTGTAAATATATTGTATGTTATTTATTTATTATTCTTATTTGTTCTTATAAGAAACTTTAATGAAACTCTTTAAAAACTAGTTCTGTTTCTGAGCAGTCTCACTGACGATTTTTTTGTTACTGATTTTCATAAAACTTTTCTGACAAAAAAGTGAAAAGAAAAAACTTTCTGTTCTTAGTATATTCATAAACTGCCTTGCCATAGGAAACATACGACTTATGTATAAAAACAAGTGAATATTTAACCTGCTAACATGAACATTGAATGATCACAGTGGATTTTTTTTATAAAACAAGAACGCAGATTGAACAAGGGTATATAAACACAATTTTAAATAATTGGTGAGAGAGATACTGCAAACAGTAAAAATTAAAACAAGAAAGTTATCAAAGAGATTTGAGTTGCTTTATTTAACTCTTTTAAAGTTCAGTCAATATAAAGAATAATAAGTTAAAGTCGCATCTGCTGGTTTTATATGTCTTGCAATTTAGTTTTCGAGCCATGTTAGCATAATGCAGCTTTCACTCGGAAGTTGAAAAAAAGTTGCTGAATTGCAAGAACTTTTAAGGTTTTCGGTTGTTAACACATGACAGTTTTAAGATCCAAGAATAGCCGTCAATATAAGTAAAAAACAGATATGTAGCAAATTCAATACAGATCTTCCCAAAATATTTCGTTATAAATTGCATTCAGCGTGATCACTGGAATTTCCTTACATGTAACTATAACGTGGTTTATCTGAAAACTTGAGATGGAACTTAGGAGAATGGAAAGACCGGTCAGACAAATTATGCAACCAATGCTGTGTTATCAAGAAGGAACATTTAACAAAGACATTTTGATCAAGGCGTCCAAAGCTGAAGTGTTCAACGACTAAGTCAGAGTGCCTTAGCAGGCAAATATCAAAGAAAGGCTTAACGTGAACACCTGCCATTGCAGCTCTATTTCACGGTGGGCCTACCCACAATATCAGGATCATAGAATACGTTGATCATCGCCCGGGAGCTTGCGCCCCCTTCCTATAGTCATCATTATCAAGATCCAGGTCCCTTGTCTTATATTAAGAACGATCAAATGATTAGTTCATCATTCATAATATTTTTGTTCAAGAGAAGTAAGCCATGTACGACTCACAACTCCAGAACTTGCACTCAAATTTGATATTGATTTTTATAGTACGGTTGGTCACTTGATATTACGGCAAGTGACGCACTGTTCATGATCGTTTTATCTATACTGTTAATCAATTCCTTCAACAGCTATCCACTTGGATAACAACCACAGCCCCCGCGATGCTCCATATAGGGCCATCCTCAGTGTACTGGCACTACTTCTGTCATAGACTTCCATAGTGGGGCTTCCAGTACCCCGCGGTACTAGTTATTTTTAAAATGTCGAGTAGACATTTTTCTTTTGTTGCCGTGTCAACTTAGGATAGATATTCCTAGTCATAATCGACTGAGATCCACTTCGTTAGAGAACGCACCACTCAGTTTCGTCGAAAATGACGTCCATTCTGCTTACAAGTTCCGCGCATGAACATTCTCAGGACCCTGGTTTTTTCAGCAATATCCACATTAGTGGTGCTGCATACCCAATACATCATTGAATTTTGTTCACGGCTTCGCAAGTAAGTTCGCAGGACTTTAGCAGTCACACTTCGCAAGAGTTACCCCTTGTCAGCGGGCACCACGAGAAGGTAGTGATCTGCACTTTCTATGTTCATGGGTTACCCCTTGAACACAGATTTGCCCACCGCCTTAGCAGGCAGGAGGAGGGGAACATTAAATGTTTTTAACATAATTTTCAGAGGCTCTAGTGGCGCTAGTCAACCAAAAACTGTTAATTAGCTTAAGCCATGATTAACAACTCAAACTATGGATTCTCAGAAAACATAAATTGGACGATTTAAAGTTAGCAATAATCATGGATTCAAGGTTATCAAATGTGAATATATTAGCTTTTAAAGAATCTTAAGCAACATATTCTATTAAGACCCTAGATGTCGAAAAAGACTCCTAGACCATCATTTGGAAATTCAATGCGCTATTGCCTGTCATTCAAATTATTTCCTTCATGAGAAGACATTACTTAATATTATGCTAGAAAAAGTAATATAAAAATATCAAGCACCGCCTTTTAAAAAAATGTGTAACATGAGCTTCTATGTTATTAGATTCATCACGAAATGGCGCCACTTGTTCATTTTGGTATCATCTGTTCGCGCAGTGCGTCAACCCTCAAAGTATTGCTTATCAAACAGAGGCTTCTGCTGTCATCTTATTTCAACACATCGAACACATCACATGGAAAGAATGGTTTTTCCACTAATTTCAATGACAGCAGCACAGCCAAACTTGTATGCATAGCGCATATAGGGCTTGATGTGATGGCGATACCATATCTAATGCTACCACTCAACCGAAAATGAACATTTGGAATGGAATTCCCATAGCAATATAAGAAAGCGAGCATCAAAAAAAAAAAAAACAATACTTGTTCCCCCTTATGTGGCACGACCACCCTTCTTCCGCCATGATACTACTTTAGAGAGACCACCTTCATGAGATTATTTGAAGGCACATTATGGAGTTTTGTGTATATGACTCTCTTAGCCCGCTGTGAATTCGTACGTTTTAATCATGGTTGTTACTCCAACTTATATTATATTAAATGTGTGTTCCGTTTTCCGTACTGCCGAATGTGTCAGTCAGACTTGCTACTCTGATGCTGGGAATGGAAGAAGTAGCAGCAGCACCTTCAGGAAAAAAAAAAAAGAAAGAAATTCTACAGAAAAAAAAAACAGCAACAACAACCAGGTTCAGCAGAAGCACAGTCAGTCTCTCATTCAGTTTACCCCAGTATTGTATGGTGGTGGTATTCTTTTGGGAACGAATGACAAATGGCGAGGAATTCGTCAATGTCAAAATCAGACTGTAACAGTGAACGGCTATGGAGTTATCCATGTATATACCAGAGTATTCCTTCAGGGTGATGTATATAAATAGGAATATAAGAACTGACGTTTACTTATATACACATTTCGGTTTGTTGGTAGGTAAGGTATATAAAAGTACCTATCTGTATCTTTAGGATATGTGTAGTGTATTGAAGATTGTGCACGCAGCAAAACTGACACTATACGTAGAGGGATAAACTCTGCCATAAAATAATTCTGAAACACTTTTTGGAAGAACTTCACAGCAGCAACAGATTCGATATAGCGAACGTATAAATGTGTAACCGAAGTGAACATCTGCAAAGTGGAAAGGGATTATGTGTAATCTTAATCCTCTCCGGAATGACACTGAAATTAAGTATGAAGACGTACCATAATTGAATTCCACAGGTGAAGAAAGAACGAAGGTTGATAGGTTGATACTTATATACAAGTTGTTCTTTCAAAGAAACTAATGTTTCTCATTTGGTTTGACCTTGTCGTGATTGAGGAATTAGTATATTTTGATTTAATTTGGCAGTTCTCATCCATCTCGGATAAAACAACTTTAAAAAGTCTAAATAATTATACTTTGATGTATTTTGTTTATCTGCTTCAAAGTTTGTTTTCCATTTTATAATTAAAAGGTTACAAAAAAAACTATCACAAGGTCATCAGGGTTGGATTCGAAGACTCGTCGGACTGGTGCGTTGATGTCCATACGCTCCACGTGTCCCAACCATCTCAGTCGTTGTATTTTCAGCTTCTTAAACAGGTCAACGTCACTGTGCAGCCCGTAAAGCTTGTCGTTTAAACTTCTTCTCCATACTCCTTCGCTACACACAGGACCAAAAATCACTCGAAGAATCTCTCTCTCAAAGCAACCAAGCAAATTTTCATCCGAATCTTTTAACGCCCATGCTTCTGCTCCATACACCAGGACTGGGATGTTTAAGGTCTTGTAGAGCATTTCCTTGGTTCTATGAGAGAGGGCTTTACTACTTAAATGCCTTCTCACCCCAAAGAAACAGCGATTGGCAAGAATAATTCTCCGTTTGATCTCTGAACTGATGTCGTTTTTTAAGTTTATAGTGGATCCCAGGTGGACAAAGTCCTTTAATCTGCTTCGAAGTTATAACTTTCCATTGTAACGTTTTGGCCAAGTCGACGGTGTTGAGATTCCCTTCTCGTTGATAGCATATATACTTCGTTTTGTCTTCATTAACAGCCAATCCCATTTTTGCCGCCTCCGATTCAATACTGGCAAATGCTTTGTTCTGCCGATTATGTCTATTTCAACTGCATTAGCAAGTAGTTGAACGGACTTTTGAAAAATTGTATCAGTGGTGTTGACTTGTGATCTGCGTACAACTGCTTCAAGAACAATGTTAAATAGGTTGCATGATAACGCGTCGTCTTGTCTTAGACCTTTCTCAACATCAAACGGTTCAGAGGTGTTCCTACCAACTTTTACGGAGCAGCGAGATTTCTCTATTATCATTCTGTATAAACGGACGAGTTTGACAAGGATGCCGAGATATGACGTGGCTAAGTATAACTCGTCTCTATTCACGCTATCATACGCGACTTTAAAATCGATGAAGAGGTGATGTGTATCGATCTGGAATTCCCGGTTTTTTTCGAAATTTCTGTCGGAGTGTGTATCAGATCGACTGTTGACTTATCTATCCTAAGACCACACTGATAGGGACCAATCAGATCGTTGACAAGAGGTTTTAGGCGATCACACAGTATCGACGACAGGATTTTGTATGCGAGACGTTCAGGAGGCTAATTCTTCTCTAGTTGGTACATGCCAGAGCCTCTCCTTCTTTTCTGGATGTGGCACACTGTGCCGAGGTTCCATTCATCGGGAATGCTTTCATCTAACCAGATTTTACAGATGAGTTGGTACATACTATCAACCTGCAGCTTTAAACAATTCAGCTGGTAAGCCATCGGCACCCAGCAGCCTTATACGACTTAAGCTTGGCAATCGCTAAGCGTACTTTATCTAGCTCAGGTGGACGGAATTGTTGGCCATCGTCGGCGTTGTCTAAATTAAATGGAATAACAGAAGAATGCTGACTATCTTCGCCGCCGGCCGTTCAGGAGTCTAGGAAAATGTTCCTTCCAGATCTTCAGCACTGACTGTGTGTCTACTACCATATTTACCCTCTCATCTCGGAAGGCTTTCGTTCTGGGCCTTGGGTAGATCTTCTTACCCTTTGGTAGAATTTTTTGAACTTCCCCTCTGGCCGGTACAATCCTCAATAGCCTCGCTTGCTCTCACTTTTTCTTCCTGTGAAGTCGGCGTTCCTCTTTTCTTTTTTGCCCGTAACGCTTTCGGGTTTCTCTCTTAGCGGCTCTGGGTTTTTAGTAGGTATTACACTAGTTTACAAATTTTCGGTTCCGAGTTCCTAAAATTATTTTTTAGTTTAATTTTGGGTTGCTGAACAAAAAAATGACATTCATTTATTTTTCCAAAGAAGCCTTCTCGAGATATCAGCAAAAAACATGTTTTTTTTTCTCTATTTTAAATTTTAGCATAAATATCAATAACGGTAATTCTATTTTTTAAATATGTACTTTTTTTTAAAAAGAAGTTGTTTTCCTCTTTTCAACGTTTTACAAAGTAAATAATACTCTTTGGACCTTCCTGCTTGAGGAAGGGCATGGTTTGGGGTCAGGGGTTTAACCCTTTTTTACTCACAGTTTGACGATCCGTTTCTAGGGTTCCGGTACTATTGGTTTAAGAATTTTGAGAAATCAAGATAGACAAAGCCTTCAAAAATAGTCTTGTCATTAGAAAGTAGTGCATCTCATCTATTTCTGAAGTTATGACTAAGCACAAAATTGAAGATCTTCTAGATTTTATATATATTTTTCCTACCGATCACAATGAAAGTGTCTGACCTCTCATAAATTAATACAAAAGTGATCCAAAATAGGACTAGGGACTGCATAAAAAATACTTTTACATCACTGTTCTTGTTCTTATAGATGTTATAAATAAATAACGACTTTCATCTTATAATTGCATGCGTAATAAATGGCAAAAATCATATAACAAAACATGTGTACTTTTTCTTATTTACAGTCTCCCATTTTTCTCCAGAATAACGTATATACTCGTGTGTAGAGATATTGAATAAATTGAGCTGTTAAAATGAAACACCAATTTATAATTAACACACGTAATTAAAGCCATACAAGAAAGTAGGGATATAAAGATTCCCAAGAGAAGGGAATCTCCAAAAGTCTAACAAAAAAAAAAACAAAATAAGATGCAAATTCTCTCCCAGTCCACCAAAATCGCATAAGATATCCCCTCTTTTTGAATTCAAACAAATATGGACACAGTCTGTGGAGCATTTCGCGCCAGCAGACACTATACAAATATAAACCGTCACTAGCGCCCATAATTGCAAGAAAACCAATTCTCGCAGCTGAAAAACAAACAACCATGATGTTGTTGTTTTATTTTTTTTTTGTTTAATAAACAAACAAAACATATCTAGAAACTGCGAGACGACAACGCAACTCTAAATCCAGCCCCTTAGGACTCTTGGACGAGTGCCCTATCCTCCATTGCGATCGCAGTCGTTGATGTTAAAGTCGAATTCCCAAGTCCCAACTTGTCTAATGGCCGACAATAATTTATAAGTTACACCGAAAGACACGCCGCCGCAAGCCGCCGACTTTGATGATTCCATTTTAATGAAAATTTATTAATTTCGCTTAAACGTATCGGTTGAATGGCTGAATAGTTAGCGGTTGCTGCCAGTCTGCTGAAATGGCGAACTATCCAGGTGAGATAGATCTGGCAAATATGTATAATATACCTTCGACGAGTATGAGTGCATATAAGCAATAGAGTGCTGCTAAATCAGCAACATGGTTGGTGACTTTGTGTTATTTTTAGCTCTTTCTTTTGCTGTATTTGAATTTTTAAGCGAAGCAGTGATAATGCTTATTTCAGGGATACGGAGGAATACGAAAAAAGAAGAGGCATTGACTACTGATAGTAAAGAATTTTAAAAACTGAGAGCGAACTTTAAGCTAAATGAGTGTTTCTTTTTTAGAAAATAGTATTTTTTTACAGAATCTTAGATACAGTATTCTGTGGGAATTGGAACTAGTCTTCCATATATTGGTAACACTTTTCAAATAAACCAATTTGGCTTAGATTGGCAAACCGATATTAACTTCCTTCTGAACTTATTACAAGTAAACGACTTTTGTATGTTGTATCCGGAATGACTAGCAATGGTTTCGGGAATTGAAGATCACTTTCATTATTGGCTCGTTTGACGTGTGGTTTCCGGTCACATAAATCAACCATTTACCAAATCTGAATTCTGAAAAAGACAAACAAACCAATCATCCATTCATCGACTTCAAACGGAAAGGAACAAAATGTAAGCATACATCGTTGTGAGCTCTTGTCGCTTTAGACAAGTCCAATAACTTACCACCTGTGAGCTCGAAATTATTATCAACTCCACAAAATGCTCTTTAGTGTAAATCAGGTGAAGAATAACCTAGCAAGGCACTGCTTCTTCCTTACGCGCAGAGTGTCGCTTATTTAGTTCCTTAGACATTTAGGAGTCCATTCCGTTGCGATACTTTTAAGAGGCATAGTGTGTCCACTACTCCTACGCGCCATTGTGTACGGTTTCTGAATATATATATAGCAGTTCTCTCCAACTAGAAGATATTTCGTAGACACGATTGCAGCTTACTTGTGACAGACGTTAAGATTTTCCACATGCTGCTGCCATACAGAAGAATGGCTTTAACATTGCAGTGAAACAGTCTTAGCTTGGTCTTTAAGCGGATACCATTATTTCTCCATATTTTGGACAGCATTCCAAAAGCAGCCTTTGCCTTTTTAATACGGCTGTCAACGTCTTGCTCGGGTCCACCTTTGATAGAGATAAAACTCCCTAGATATTGAAAATCTTCTTTTTTCTCTACCGGTTGTCCAAAAATATTGACTTGAACGAATGAGTTACTTACCGAGACTGATCAATTTTGTTTTTGCAGTGTTAATTTTCAACCCCACGGTTTTTGCTTCTCCCTCCACCCTTGTTGTCATTTGATGGAGATCCAAGATCCTATGAGAGTGTAAGCATAAGTCGTTCGCGTAGTCCAGATGTTAAAACATCCCAACTAAAGTTGGGATGTCAGATTCCATTGGATTTTACCATTTCCGTTCAACAGGGCTGCACGCAAACATATCACAAGAAAAGTATTGGCGCTAGTATTCAACCCTGCCTGACTTCACATTGGACTTCGAATTCATCTGACAACCTTCCTTTATTCAAAACGTGACATTTGCATCCATCGTAAGTAGCTTTAATAATAGAAATTAACTTATCCGAAATGCCTCTCCTGCTTTAGGTAATCGAAATAAGTTCTTTGTTGACACTATCAAACGCTTTTTCAAAATCAAAGAACAGCAGGTGAAGTGGTGATCGATATTCGACGCACTGTTCAACAATGATCCGTAAGGTGTTAATGTGGCCAGCACAGAATGAACCAGTGCGGAAATCTGCTTGTTCGGCGTCGAGTGTTTATTCTATAGATGTTCCTTTATCCGCTCTAATACAATTTTTGCTGCTATCTTGGCAACTGCAGGCAGAACGCAAATCGCTCTCCAGTTTTCGCATTTCACACAGCATCAAATCTCTTTTCTTCGGGAGCTTGACGATCATTCCCTTTTTCTACTTCTCTGGGAAACACTCAGAGTTCCAAGCTCTCTCTATATGAGTGGATGCAGTAGCTCACTCGATGGCGTTGGTGCTGCTTGTAAGAGCTCTGCAGGAATACCGTCTAGTCCTTCCGCCTTGTTGTTCTTCAGTGTTTTAATTGCAGCAATGATCTCTTCTCTACTGAGAGGTGTGATGCGAATTTGGGGCTTTGCTGCTTCGGGCTTTACGCATTGCTGGCGAACACACGGTTTAATACCAAGCGAAGTGTACCTTCCACCTTCTGAGCTGGTCCTCATTAGTGTTGTTTTGAGCTTTGTAAATCTGTTAGCTCCTTAGTGAATTTTAAACAGTTCTTCTGTCACACCGATTTAAGGTCTCTTCTACTTCTTCAGCTAATGCGTTGATGTATTGACGCTTGTCACATCGCACGCTACGGTAAACTTCTCTCATCTTCATGAGATACGTAGACTCGTTTCTCTCTGCTGCTTGAGTAGCTGCGATGCGAACTCGATGTTGTTATCTTTCGTCGATCTTTGTCCAGGTTTCTGCGGACAGCTAAGCGCTTCTTCTGTCTTGTACCTGACTGACTATTCTTTCAGCACCGGTTAGGAAAATATTTTTCACAGCACAGCACCATTGGTTTTTGATGGAGGTGGGTTCACTGATGCTGATTGATCTTAGTCCTTGGGTAAGAAGGTCCCCTAGTTGGTGGCGCACTGCGGGGTCAGTATTAAACCTAAGCATTGGGGTGTTTGCTTGTGATCCAGAGCTACCATCAGATGGATGTCAGCCCCTCTTCTGTTCCTGACGTCCAGGAGACGTCAAATCAAGTTAATGGAAGATATTTGACGCAGAAGATCTTCGAATCCCTAGGAAAAAAAGAAGGCCGTACAACCTCCGCTTGGAGAACCAAGCCATAGGGGATGTCAGAGCGCTTGGTATTTACGATTGGAGGCAGTTTGCTGGGAATCCCGAGCAATGGAAAGTCGATATGATCTAGGCACTGATCTTCCATGAGTTAGGATCGGAAGCCTATTAATGAAGTAAGTAAGAAAGTATGTTAAATTTAGGTAATCTTGCAAATGAAGAAATCTCGATGCAATTCACAACGAATCCCAATTTTATTTTCAAACCCACAGCAGAAATTAGTCTTCTAATAGTAGTTGCAGGATTGAATAGAAGATAGAAGAATTCGGTGAACTGCATTCTAACCAACCGAAGAATTGACTTCTTTGCAGAACGAGGTAAATCACTGGCCAGTAGGAAAGAACACGTTGGTGGATGTCCGTCGTCGAAGCCAGAAATTCCCAATGACAACGCTCATTATTCGTTGTAGGAAAAACCAAAATTATTTCTATATAGTCTCATTAAAAACATTTTTAAGAGTCACACTATCCCATTCTCCCAATAATGTTCTACCGTGTTATAGCCATTTTTCATTAACCGATAGTGTGAAATATTTGATTGTTACATTAAACGTACATAAAATACAAACATTATTAAAAATTCGCATGATCACAGGCAATTATCTGTGAGGCAAAATACAAATTTTAATTAATGTTCCGTTGCGTGTTGGATGTACATATTATGTCTTAGGGGGCTGTGATTAAAGTGTAAACTGCAAACACAAAATTATTTAGCATAATTCAGAACATAAGTGCTTTGCCGACAACCAATGAAAAATTGTCAATTTGTGAGACTAGACAACTTATTTTAATAATCTTGCATATGGTTAGCATATAATTAAGTGCAGCAGTACATTAAAGATCAATATCTGTCAATATGGCGTGGCAATTAATTCTTTGTTTTTTTTTTTGTTTTTAATATAAAATGGCGAGCTTATTATGGGGTATTATTTGCATATAAAATAAGGTTTTTATGTTAAGATGCTGGTATATTAGATATTTAGATTAGGAAATGAGATGATGTTTAGTGCCAATTAAAATTACAAAGTTTTCTTTAGCTACTTTTATATTTTTCTATGTTTGATTTATTAATTCTCATTTATTTCCATCACACCTACCAATATTGATGGAGATGGCGCAGCATTTCAATATTCACCTATGTAGGGTGCCGGGCCATAGGGACATTTTCGGAAATTGTAGAGCTGACGAACTCGCCAAAAGTGGAACACTGATACCTTTATTACCAGATATGGTAAATATAGGTATTCCCCTCGCTACGTGTAAACTACTGCTCAAATATGATGCTATACATAAAACAAACCTCAGGTGGAATAACATCACTACCTGCCTAGCGACAAAACAGATCTGGCCAGTACTGGATCTGAAACTCTCTAAACGTTTAATATCCTTGAACAGATCGCAAATCAGCTCCGTAATAGGTGTTATAACTGGACACTATCTAATAGGCAGGCACGCGACACGTCTTGGAGTTCTCTCAAATGATTTCTGCAGAAGCTGCATGGATGAAGAGGAAGACGCTCTATCGCAAAGACGAAGACTCTTTTTAGGAGCCTTCTACTAAAACGACCCCAGTGATCTTTCAAATACAGATATAGGTAAACTCGCTCGCTTCATAAGAAGCTCAAAGTGGTTCAACGATTAAGAGGATAGTTACTATTAGATTCAATGTGGTATCACAATGGACCAAACTTTGGTCTAAGTGTATCGGCACTCCTGCCGGTAGCCACGTCAACCTTACCTATATCCTAATCAATATTGAAGTTCCTTGTGTTTTGGGTTGTTGAAGAGAAACGTTTTGTTTCCGGTAACCAATTCGTAACTACTACTAGCCAATAAGCTTTCATGAATAAAATTATTAGAAAACTCAAAGCGATAAATAAAAAAAAAAGTTTACGACGACGACACACGAGTTCTTAGTTCTATTGCTAGTTAGGTACTGGTAATATTTTTTAAGTTAGTTCTCAAATCGGTATCATCTCATTTCTCCATCAAAGTACCTACTAAACTCTCATTGCTTCGCGTCGTGTCACCGAGTATATTACTTACGACGCGATACAATAAGACCCTTAAAATCAACTTCACTTTAGCGCTAAATAATAGAATCACATTTTTTCGTTATGTAAAAACGATAATGGTCCCGATGTGATTGAAATGCATTAATGTTTATGGTATACAGTTAGAGAGCTTTTAAAAACTGTTCACGATATTAAGATCTAATCCTCTGATCCTCATGGGTAATTGAAGACTGTAACAAAACAGATATTGAAATTCAAGCAGATAGCAAATAACAGGTACAAAATTTAACATATAAAACAAAACCAAGGGCTAAAGCCCATCACTGAGGGTTGTCCCACAAACGCTCAATAGGATTTATGAACGGGCTTATCCACGGACAGTCTAATTGGGCAATACCGAATCCCTGATTAATTCGACCGTTCCTTGAGCAATGTTCCATCGAATGTTATTTTGGATTGTCATTATATCTGCGGAAATAATGCCAGTATGAGGAACGATGAACTGATCCACTACCTTCCCAACCAAGCTACTTACAAGCAGGAGTTCAAGTTAAAGGAATCAGAATAACAAGTCGTTTTAGTAGAATCGGCTTGCTCTCTACAGCTTAAGCTCTCTACAGGTTAAGAATTATTGCAAGTTACAATTCTTTACTAATAATCCGAATTTTCGATCCTTGCTAACTTAATTGCAGAAATTAAGAATTATTTGTTTTCAAACTGACGACCACACCCCTAAAAATTTGCGTACTACACATCTCCAGATATTTTCAGTGATGTTAAGATCAGTGGTGTGTTCTTTTATGAAATGCAAAAAAAATTACAATCTCGTTCTTATATGCAATGCTAAACTGTCAGAATGTTACGGATTGTAACTATTGCCAACTCATCTTTTGCATTTATGTTTCGATGTTAATCTGTCAGAAGTCATAAAGTGATGAAGAGGGGTGAAGAAGAAAGGAAGAATTAATTATAACCAAAAACACTAGTTTCTTGCTTTTTAATTCTTAAAATGGATCGAAATTTTCTTTTGAGAAATCAACAAAATCTAACATCGGTCGCTCCTAAATGGAAAGTAACATTTTCTAACAAAGTCTAACAATAACACAATTTTTTTGAAACAACAACCAATGTTAACATTATTTCATAAAAGAACGGACTAGAGGTGAGTACGTCGGCCATTGAAGCAACTGCACATTTTGATCCTCTATCCGAGGTTTTTTTTAATTGAGCGGTACGTTAATAGTCGCGTTATATAATAGGTAGGTCCAGTTAATTGGTCTAAAGATGTTAGAAAATTTAGGAAAATTTGTTTCCAACATTCTTTTATCCCTAGCTGCAGTCATTTTTGATGTTACTGCCCCATGTTTTTTTAAAAATATTTAATATTTATTTTTTTTTTTAATTATTAGAATGACATAAGCAACTTCTTAAATTGTTTTGAGCTAAAAACTTAGTATGCCAATTTATTTGATTAAAAAAGATAATTTTTTAGAAAAAAAAATTGAAAATCGTTAGAGCCGTTTTAAAAAAAAAATAATTTTTTATATATAAAAATTCTCAAATCTTGTTTAAAAATAAAATTGGTATGGCATTTTCAAGATAATATAAATGCACATCTAAAACCAAAGTTTAAAAAAAAATACAGTGACCCGTTTTCGAAAAATCGATTTCTTAAAAATAATATTTGAATGATTTGTTTTATCCAAAAAATACTTTTTTGAAAATTTTAAAACTGTTGACGAGCGTCCGTTAAAAAAAAATCATCAAAATTGGTTTAGTCGTTTACGACATAATGTCGAAAATGAAGAAAACGGTTCTATGGAAGGTACCTGCCGTTAATAGAATTATTACAAACATTTATTTCATTTCAAAAGTATGACCCCTATAACAAAATCGTTAGAGCCATTTTTGAAATGTTTCCTTAATTGTTATATGGCAGGTACCGTTAGTTATAGCCCTAAAAAAAAAATTCAATTCACCCTCTAGGGAATTACCAAAGACAATAAACAGACAGACAGGCAGACAGAAAGACAGACAGACAGACGGACAGACAGAATTGCGAGACCCACTTTTTTCGCATTCTCTATCATCGTAATTGTGGCGTTTTTTGGAGACTTTTCCCAGACTTTTTTTTTTAATTATTTTTTTTTTACCAACATTATCGGTAGGTAGGTCCTGTCATATAGGTACCTACCGGTTTTAGAAAAACTTATTTTTCCCAAAAATTAGAAATTTTTTTTTGAAAAATCATTTTTTCGAAAACTACTTAATATTTTTTTTCATAATTTAGATTTTAGATGTTGATAAATAATATCTTAAAAATGGCGTACCAAGTTTTTTTTTCATAAAAGTCCGTGCAAATTTTCTTAATAGAAAAAATAGCTTTTTTTTTTTTAAATCGGCTCCAACGATTTTCAATTTTTTTTTCCTAAAAATTCATCTTTATAGGAGAAATCAAGTTGCATACTCCGTTTTGAAAAAAAAAAATCATTTAAGAACCTGTTTTAATTTGAAAATGGAATATTATGCATTTTTTTAATTTTTTCTATAACAGCATTAACAAAACTTTTATTGAAAAAGCACCAATATCAAGGTCTTTCTTTAAATAAAGGCAATTATTTTTTCAAAAACCGCTATTAACGTTACCTGCAATAGATCCATCGCGGCATGCCAAAAACTACAAGTATCTAAGAAAATATATATTTTTCGAATGGGCCGAAAACTTTGTCAGGCCCAAAACTTTGTCAGATCCGGAATAAAAATAAATTCTGATCATAAAAATTAGGTACCCCCCTGCTCCCCCTTGCGTCAGCTCCTGCTTTAGGATATTGTACAGTAATATACTAAAGCAGGGGCTTACGCAATTAAATTGGAGATTATGTTCGGAAAAAGGGGAACTTCCATCAGAAGATGACAGTTTGACAAATGTGTTTACTATGTAGGTGTTCAAAATATGCATTTCTTAACGTCATCCATTCAGGTATCCAACTTTCAAGTGCTCTTTCAATATGAATAAACTGCAAATTTATTGGAGTCCAATTTGAAGCAGCCTTTAGGAAGGGCATCTTTTTTGGAGAGATGTCAAACAAAATCTATTTTATAAGCGATTTGAACGGTTCAACAAGTCTTCGAACTTATTGCCGAAATCCGAAATTTTGGTGTTTTGTGAAAAGTCTATAAACCAGATTTTGAAATTTAAATTTTTTGCCAACCAAGCTAATAGTGCGAGTTGTTTATAGAATCTCCAATAGGCATCACAACGCCTCAGCGAAATCATGGCCCTTGGATTTTCAGCTATTTTATGAAACCACAGTGAAGCTTAGAAAATGGAAAATACTATCACTTATTAAATTTCATTATAGCTTATAACATATTCAAACTAGTATCTACCTATAAAACAAATTGGTAAATGAATGTTATTCAGAAACAATTTTAGAATTTTTCCGGGTTTATTCTACGAACGGAAAGTTGTTTCCTCTTTACATTAGTCTTTTCGAAATAAAAGTAAGAAGGTATTACATTACAAATTTTCAATCCAGAAAAAAAAAAACATTAAGCGAAACAAACAATAATTATTTTCTATTCGAAAGTACACCTAAGTCCGATTCTCACATAATGAACTATTCACGTGCATTCTATGGCACATTTTGTCCCAAAATCTCTTAACCAAACCAAAGATCTTTGTCTACAATTTCACGCAGTAATGAGCTTAAAATCTATCCACCATACCATCTCTCACCTCTCTTCAATCCCCCATTTACCTAAGCTTATACACACAAAACAAAAATTCGATGTGGTTTGTCCGAATACAAAAACCCCAAAACAAGAAACAATGAAACAGAAAAATCACAAAAAAAAAAAAGAAAATAAAACAATTGGGGACCCTCCTATAAGGAATGAGCAACAATGATGACGACGACGACGACGCTTACGATGAGACAAATGAAACCCCAAAAAAAGAAAACAAAAAAAAAAAATGCCCCATCATACAACTTGGGGGGAAAATAATAATAATAATCAAGAAAAGGTATCAAGAAGGTGCGTGCTGGCATCAATCAAACTATTAAAACGCCATTAAGGCTCCACACAGCATTATGATCCCGAAACAAACGAACAAACGGAAAAATGGAGAAAAAAAGGGAAATGGTTACAAAGCGCAGTGCAAAAACCCCAAACCATCAATGGACAGGCAGCTATAGCAGCGGCAGCAGCAACAGCAGAAGCAGCAGCACTTTGCAAAGAGCCTTCGTCACAAGCGGTATTACCAGCACAAAAAAAAAAGTAGGTATGATTGCTGCCTCTTGATTACAAATTTCCTCCTCGCCATTAATCGTGATGTGGTTTTGCCAAGGCATAAGGTAGGCTATATATTAATGTACACGAGTATGTAAGTATATACGACGACGCGTCCAAATGAGGGAATGTTTAATCTTAGAAGAACCTATTTGCTACTCAAAAATGTAGGTTGGCACCACAGCATTTTTAACTATCCAATATTTAAAGAGCTTCTTTATCCCCGGCCTCCACTGACCTACCGCAGGCGCAGCAAGCAATCACACAGGCTTAAAAAATTAGAAATCTTGAAGTTTGGATGAATTTCTCAAGAACCATACCTGTTTTAAACCTTAAATATGTAGGTATTGTTGGTCAAAAGTCCTACAGTTCTAAGAGTTGAATCATGATGTAAGGACCTGCCTCTCCAGGTTGGGAGCTTCTAGTGTCAAGGTAAAGTACCTGAGCAATTTCAAGGAATCAACCCAAGCACCGATGACGGGTGAATTAAGAGATAACGAAATCTGCGAACAAAATCAGAACAATATTATAGTACAAGAAATATAGAATTTTACGTGGAACAATTTTTCAAATCTGAAAGAAGCTTAAGTTGTGATCTTCGGAACGCCAACACCCTGGAGAAATCTTTGAAAACCGCGAAGAGGTTGTAGTGGAGGGGTTATAAGATCAAAGCTGTAGAAACAGTGGCGTATTGAGGGAGGGAGCTCAGGGGGCTCAAACCTGAAAACGAAGTATGCAATTTGATTTCTTCTATAATGATACATTTTTAGAAAAAAAAAAAAAATTGAAAATCATTAGGGCTGTTTAAAAAAAAAATTATTTTTTCTATAAAAATAAAATTAAATTGGTACGCCATTCTTAAGATACTATTTATCAACATCTAAAAACCAAATTTTGAAATAAAAAAAAATATTGAGTAGTTTTTGGAAAAACTTTCAAACTTTTTTTATAAATCCAAAAAAAATAATTTTCGAAATTTCTATTACTAAAAATTATTACGGCAACTTTAAAGCTTTCAGGTTAAAAAAAATGGTTTATTTTGATTGAGTCATGAGGAGGAAATCAGAACTTAAAAAAATAAACGGTTCTATGGCAGGAACCATCAATAGCGGTTTTTGACAAAAATGGTTTCCATTGAGAAAATGACCATGATTTTTTTTTAAAGAAAATCGTAGGAACCATTTTTGAGAAAAATGAGTTTTTCTAAAACCAGTATATGGCAGATACCGTTATTTTTGGTAAAAAAAAATAATTCAAAAAATGTGACATTACGATGATAGAGAAAGAGAAAAAAGTTGGTCCGACAATTCTATCTGTCTGTCTGTCTGTCTGTCTGTATGTATCAGAGACCACAGCCTAAACGGATGGGTCGATTTACTTCAAACTTAGTATGTGGCGTTTTTTGGAGAATATACCCAGACCTTTTTTTGAATTTTTTTTTTCACCCCAAATAACGGTACCTGTAATATACCGATTTTAGAAAAACTCATTTTTCTCAAAAACGGTGCCTACGATTTTCATTAAAAAAATTATGGTCATTTCTTTGGGTAAGGTCTATCTTTAAATGAAAACCATTTTTTTCAAAAACTGTTATTAACGGTACCTGCCATAGAACGGTTTTTTTAAATTCTGATTTTCTCCTTCATGGCTCAATCAATTTCAACCACTATTTTTTACATGCTTTTAAGTTGCCGTAATAATATTTATTAAAAAAAATTTCGAAAATTATTTTTTTGGATTTTTAACAAAAGTTTGAAATTTTCTTTTTTTTTAAATCATTTTTTCGAAAACTATTCAATATTTTTTTTTCAAATCTTAATTTTTAGATGTTGATAAATAATATCTTACAAATGGCGTACCAATTTTTATTTAAAAAAGTCCTTGCAAAATTTTATATAGAAAAAATTTTATATAGTTTATTTAGAAAACGGCTCTACCGATTTTCAAATTTTTTTTTTTATGTATTATTATAGAAGAAATGAAATTGCATACTTTGTTTTGGGGTTAAATTTATATAAGAAGCTGTTTTAGTCATTTGAAAACCGAATTTATGCTTTTTTAATTGTTTTTTTCTAAAACTGCATTTAGAAATTTTTAATTAAAAGGGCTTAACATAAATAGTAACTTTATCTTCAAGGGCAAGTACGTGCGACCCAGTCGTGCATTTTATTTTTACACGAATGCTATTAAGTTGTAATAATATTTATTAAACAAAATTTCAAAAAATTATTTTTTTGGATTTTTAAGAAAAGTTTGAAATTTTTTTTCGAAAAATTATTTTTTAGATCTGCAATCTGATTTCTTCATTTTTGAAGACATCAGATTGCATACTTCGTTTTCAGGTTAAATTCATTTTAGAAGCTTTTCTAGTCATTTGAAAATTGAATTTTATGCTTTTTACTTGCGATATAGGTAGGTACTATAAAGCAAGTTTAGGATTCGTAAAAATAATCGAACTCGAGATAACAATCAGACATGACATTACGATGATAGAGAAGGCGAAAAAAAGTGGGTCTGTCTACAGTCTGTCTGCATCTATCTTGAGCTAGAGTCTACAATACTTAAGCGATTATCTTCAAACTTGGTAGTTAAGGGTTTTTGATGATTTCTAGAGGTGAAATTAAAATTTTTTTTAGGACCAAAATTAACGGTAGGTACCTGCCATACAACCAATATGGAAAAACTTGATTTTCTCAAAAACGGCTCTAACGATTTTGATTAATTTTTTTATGTGTAATACAACAGGCAAGGTCGTACTTTTGAAATTAAAAAAAAAAAATTTTATCGGCTAAAAATGGTGCCTCCCACAGAGCCGTTTTTCTCTTTTCTGATTTTCTCGTAAGCGACTCCACGGATTTCGATGACAATTTCATCAAAATTTAAATTTTGATCAGTTGAAAGATAAGTTGGTACTGAAAATAAAATCATAGGGGTTCATCAACGTGGCAACCCTGTTTGAACAAAACTTTTAGTTTTTACACACTGCTCATTGAAAACGGTCAGTAGATATGGCATAGGAGCGGTGGTTAAATGAGTTTATGGGTAGTAATAAAAACTTGACTGTTGTCACCAATTCTCAAATTGAATTATTCAACGATTTTTAATTAATATTAAGAACTTCAAAGAAATTAATTTTTTTTTTGTGCTGAAATATGAAAATGAGAAATTTTTGAATAAATACTACTAAATATTAATTCTTCAAAGCTGACATTATTTTAAAGATCCTGGATTCAACTCTTTTACCAGTGGACTCACATATTTGTGTCCAAACTAGAAATAAGTAAAAAAAAACGAGTCAATTACTCTAATGTTTAGTCATATTCAGACTGAAATTAATTAATTAGGTATTGTGAAATAGTCCTCAACTTTTTGAAGTAATCTACAGTTCTAAATACATTGTCACACCCGTTAAAAATGTGTACATCAGGAAAATAAATTAATACACTTGTAACTTGTTGTTCAATTGTAAAATTAATTTTCACAATGTCTTCATCAAGTAGTTTGTCATCGATTTATGTTGTATTTCTGTTTTAAAACGACTGAAATCAACTTAAAAAATCCATTCAAATGCAAAAATTTAGTAGTGCAAAAGTTAGCAGGTACCTATAGTAAATTTTCATTTGTAATTTCATTAGTAAAATAAATATATATGTTTGCTTCTTTTAGAAAAAACTATTCTATCCTGGAATTGTTTTACAGAAAAAAATTTATAATTTACTATCGATTCGTAAATTTTCATGTTTCAAATAATTGCATAACATAAAGATTAAATGTTTACTGGTCGGCTTAACTGGCCCATAGGTATATTTTTATTTATGATTTGCAACATCTCAAGTCTCATAGCAAGTAAATTGAAAACGTTAACACCATTGAAAAAGTAACTGCAGAAATTCACCTGAAATGGGTTGGTTTGGTATAGCTTTATCCAGATTTTCTCCATTACATTTTTTTAATTTTTTTTTGGAAAACACTCGTTAGAGAACCGCACTCACCATCAATTGGCTCGCCAGTGTAATAGATCATCCTAACGCATCAAGAATCATCAATGGACCACGAAACGTGCGGGATATCTTACAAGATTAACTACCGAGATCCTACAAATGTAGCGATAATCCATATCATTAGAGGGGCCAAAGCCATATTATGTACTTACTTCTATGGTAGAGGTGCATCTCATTTTTTGTGAATAAAGTTTTGAAAGTATTGTTTTTTTTTTTTTTTTTTTTTTGTTGTTCATTAATCGAACTTAATGACTTTTACTGGCGCCATCATGTTCCTTAGACGTTAGACCGTTCATCGTGGTGGAGTTGACAATACGGTCAACTATAGAGAGGGTTGGGCATATTTTGTTTGTTGGAATATATACCTATTGTCGTTTTTTCATTGTAGGTAGTAGGTAGGTATTCTTTATTAGAAGCATTCTCACTGCATCAAAACGGGAAAAATTATGTCGCCTTTATTGAAATATTGCGTGCAGATAATTGCCGGGATACCTGCGTTTTGGTTTGTAGTAGTTAGGTTTTCCCGTTGTTGTGGTATTGTTGTTGGGACACCATATTTTTATTTTTTATTAACTATGAACAAACTAATACAATGAAGGAATTCAGAAGGTATCCTAGTGGAAATATTAATTGATGGGGGAATAAAATATTGATCCAGCAATAAAAAAAAAATTAAACAATTTGTCATATCAGTTTAGGATGTTAAAGGAATATTCCCGGAGAAATTATTTTATTTTATTTAAGATAACAAATTGCATAGTAAATAACCTAAAGTGTACCGTCTTTTAATGTAGAACTTTATTTGTTTGTTTATTTCATCGAAAGGATGAAATATATAGGTTTGGCAGAGTTTGGGCCAGTCAAAGGAGAAACCAATACAAATCATAAAAACCGTTATAAGTCGAAAACGGAGCGAGAACGAGCAAATTACCTCCTAAGTTTTTTGACTTAAAATGACATCAGGAACCCATGGTTTTCTTCTTCGGCGGTGATTTCGAGACACCCTGTATAATAAAAACACAAAGTTCAGCGTAACACCGGTGATTGCACCTATGACCTATAAATAATTTTTGTTTAGCATAGAATGTATATGACCACCACAAACATAAAGTTACTTATTAAGAAAATTTGTTTAAAGAAGTCATTTGTTGTAAATGATTCGTATATTGACACCAATAGTGAAGTCCTTTGCCACAAGTACCTACTTGCTGGAGACGTTCTTCGCAAACGTAACATTTTCTACTAAACAAAAAGGTGTTTAGATGTGGGAAGCATTTTTTCAACTCATAAAAATGAGCTCCAAAAGAATGTTTTGCATTATGTTTGCTGTAACAATTTGTGTACAATTTGTGTAATTCGCAACGAATAAAAAACTTTTGCTGGAATTGTATCAACTTTCCACCGAAATTTAAAGGATATTCATTAGCCACAAACGAAAATAAATAAATTATTTCTCTGTGTGTGAGTTCTGTTAATATTTCTTTGGTTTTAATTATATTTGCAAATTTCCTTTTTTTAAGGATATTTTCATTTTTAAAGCTTCGAAATTAATTTCTATATGAAAGGTATCAATATCAATTCGGTCAGATAAAAGGATCTTGAGTTACAAGAAGTTACTCGAAAACGATTCGAACGATTTTGATTACACTTTTTAATTTGATTTCTTTTAGAAGAATATAAGTATTTTTTAGAATTTTTTTTTTGAAAATTGTTGTCAATACTAGTCATTTAAAAGCTTCAATTTTTCAATATAATCAAATCAAGTTCAGTAAGGGGTCTATTATTCCCAGAAATAATTGTTTTACTAATCTATTACTTGAAAGCCTACCACTTTCGAAAAAAGGGCTGTGCTGAGTAGTCCAAGGATTTTTATGGAAAATAATAAAATACGTGTATGCTTTGTTCTATCCTTTTTAAAAGAATGTTTTTTGTTTTCTTCAAAATGTTAGAGGCTAGATTTGTCTCAAATAAAATCCCCATATTTATTAACTGTTTTTGGTTTGATACACATAACATAACACACATTTTACCATCAAATTTTGTTGTTGAGATAAACTCGCAAATCGCTCTGCCAAACAAATTTTAGCAAAAGTTGACTAAGCAGATAAATATTTTCTTTTCTTTGTGCCAAAAGAAACTAAATGAATAAAATCGAATGATCCTATTCCTTCGTTGTCTAGTAAAATGTCACAAAATAACTCAGTACCTTACCTACCACTTTACTAATGCCACTTCGTGTAGACATGTCTCAGAAAAAAGATATACAAAATGAAGCAGAAGCATCACAAGGAAGCTGCATCAAATCCATTCAACATTTTCTTCGTATACCTACCCATAAATAAAGTTATTTTTGTTTGTGTAAAGATTCTGTTATGTATACTGCCAACATGTTGCGCCCATTCAAATTAAATCTCAAACGGCATAACAGAGAAACTCAACGAAAAGAAGAACATATTTCAATACTACATTACCGACAAAAATCTACAGCATTGGTTTGTGCATTAACTAAATCAGATTTTTTTGCCATGGCAAATAAATTGCACTTTTGTATCTATTTTTTTTTTTTATTATTATTTTATGCTAAGGCTAACCACGTTAGGGGATGAATATAGAATAAATCGATTTAAAAGCGATTTATGTTTCCAACTCTCTATAATAGGTTCTCGTATGTTATTACGTTCTCTGAAAGTGTTCCATCAAATAAAAACTCTAATAAGCTTTACATGTTCATGCTCATAGCGCATATTGTTCGCATCAGATTTGCACTTCTCATTGGTCTCATAAGAGTTCTAATTTTAGATTGCAGATAAAAGATACTTGCAAAACTTCAGTGGTTCGCAGTTTAAGATACAGATGTCGGGGTAGAACTTCCGACGGAAGTTTGCAAAAAAAAATGTATGTGTAGGTAGTGGTAGGTACATCCCTGATATCCCTGAGTTTTAATATTGTGTTATAATGTAGAAATATTTTGAATAAACCAAATAGTTTAAGGTTTCATTTTATGATGGGATTTTTGTTGTATGTGGGGATGCTCTGTGTCAAATGGAAAGCAATTTCAACATGCGACAGAAAATTTCTTATGCTTTGAGAGTTTTTGAATTGTAATGCGGGTTCGGACTGCTAGTCTTATTTTTTCAATTTCAATTTCAATTTATTTTGCATCCATTTTCACTTAAATCTAATTTACATGATTGGTATTTAATAAAAATAAAATATAATTATAATTAAAGTGTGAAAAAAGAATACAATAAAAACAATCTATAACTATAAAGTTAGTGTTGATATGTTTTACAGATATTTTTTAAACTGAGAATAACTGACGTGGGGTACCTACTATCAGCGATTCTTTAATTCTTAATTAGTTTTCAATTTATAATTTAGTGATTTGAAATAATTTACAATATTGTTTTCATTTATTAATAAGAAGTATTTCATAGGTACCTACAGAAGAATCTTTTTGTTATTTTTTTAAATTATTATATCTTAACTCTAAACAATAATTCAACATCATTGAGGTCAAGAGTAAAAAGCCATGATTTGACATTTTTTAGAAATGAGTTAAAATTGCAGTTTGTTCTGATACATAAGGGAAGGTTATTAAACAGTTTGGCGGAGGTTGTTAGATAAAAGTTTATATGTTCCGATTTTTATACCATACCTAACCCGTGAAATCATGATTATATTTTTATTAATTTTTAAATAGTTTTTATGTGATAAAAAATAAATACCTACATTTTGTGACACGACTAGCTAACGAAAAACCAAGGCCTAGTGATTGTCACTCTTAGTCACTTCATGTGTGCGTGTAGTTTAGCAGGAATAGAGCACCCTCTTACTTACAACTTTCTGTCGGCTAAAGCGGCTCGCTGAAATGCACTTTTTATGACAATTTGGTAATTACATAGTAAGTAGGTATCATGAGGACCATGAAGACCGAATAAGTATACCTTATCTGTAGACCACAATTATTTAAATAACTGCAATATTGATGCAGTTTTTTTTTCAAGATAGTGGCCAAACTCCATAAAATGGGATTCGTGGACACTTTTGGAATGTAAGTAAGGGCATCGATGCCAACCACCATAGTAAAAATGTTGTAAAGTATTGTGTCCATGTCAAAACCTATAATTAGCCCGCACTACAAGTGAATTAAGTTGGTATGCCATTTTCAACTGAAACCAAAATTTAAAAACAATTCAATAACTTTTTTTTTCGATACAAAAAAAATTTTAATAAAAAATGAAACCAAAATTTAAAAAAAATTTAATAACTGTTTTTTTTTTCTGTAAAAAAAAATTGAACTTTTCTTTAAAAATCAAAAAAAAAATTATGTAAAAATTGATTTATGGTACGTACCATACATACCGTTAATTTGGTAAATATCTATTTCCCGAGCTTGGGAATCTTGCAAAACATTTCACAATTATTTTTACAGTTTATGCTGTAGATCGGGATGGGCAGACAGATAGATAGACACACACACTCTTTTTTCGTATATTTTATCATCGTAATATAATGATTATTAACTTGTGTTTAACTTTTCTATCATGAACTTGTAAAAATTAATAGCGAAATTGTAATTTTAATTGTAGTTGTACTTGTAATTGTAATTGTAATTCTAATTGTAATTTTAATTGTAATTGTAACTGTAATTGTATTTGTAATTGTAATTGTAATTGTAATTGTAATTGTAATTGTAATTGTAATTGTAATTGTAATTTATATTGTAATTGTAATTGTAATTGTAATTTATATTGTAATTGTAATTGTAATTGTAATTGTAATTGTAATTGTAATTTATATTGTAATTGTAATTGTAATTGTAATTGTAATTGTAATTGTAATTGTAATTGTAATTGTAATTGTAATTGTAATTGTAATTGTAATTGTAATTGTAATTGTAATTGTAATTGTAATTGTAATTGTAATTGTAATTGTAATTGTAATTGTAATTGTAATTGTAATTGTAATTGTAATTGTAATTGTAATTGTAATTGTAATTGTAATTGTAATTGTAATTGTAATTGTAATTGTAATTGTAATTGTAATTGTAATTGTAATTTATATTGTAATTGTAATTGTAATTGTAATTGTAATTGTAATTGTAATTGTAATTGTAATTGTAATTGTAATTGTAATTGTAATTGTATTTCTATTTGTATTTGTAATTTAAAGAAAAACATTCAGTTTTATAAAGTTTCAACTTTTTTGATGCGTTTCCCTGATCGCTACAACCCGGTACCACCTGGTGCATTCTTATGGAAAATTATCGACTTAATTGTTGGTCATGTTAAGTTATGGTTAGTCCATTTCTTCTTGATTGCTTAAACTATTTTCGGACTCCGGTTTTCCTCGTTGCAGTTCTAATAACATTGAAAGTTGGCGTCTCGGAAATCTACTCTTTCCAGATTGAACTTTCTTTCTCATTTCTATCTTTTTCTCTTTCTCATTTAGACACCTTCACTTTTGGCCAACATTTATGACAAACGCACAATAGACTGCTGATTTAAGACTTTAAAAAACTTACAATTTTAATTGGCTCGCTAATAGTAAAAGAACTTTTCTTTGGATAAAATAACCAAAAGTAGATTTACGTTTCACAGAAAATTTATCAAATTAGGTGTCTTAATTTGGTGTTTATGTGCCGTTCAAGTGCAAGAAACAAATTTATTTTCGTAACTTTTCATCTTTGTTTGTGAGATTTTGTGAACGACAAAGCCAATATAGGGAATGAAAGAAAACACAGAAATGAACTCCACCACACCATAGTTCCGCACACATGTGTGCCCTTGATTGCAGCTCCATCAGAGCAGCTCTAAACCACCACACATCACAAAGCGGAAATTTTTCTTTGATTATCTTTAGCTTGTATTTGAAAACAACTTCGCATGTGCGTCTAGAAATTGTTGTATGTCTTTTGCATACGAAAAAACAAAAACATATTCTATCAGAATCAATTTATTAAGTTCTAGAACGGGCCATAAAATTTTAATGGTCCGTAAGAGTCGCCACATTTCAAGCTAATTTGTTAAACGAGTTTTTTTTTTCTTTTGGCGTGGACAAAGATTTGCCTCTGTTAGTTCTTCTTTTGCGGTAAATGCAAAATTTCAGTGAAGTTCAAAATAATAAGATTCATAGCCTTATTGATCGGACTTTTAGAGAAATGCGGTCTTGTAAGAAACGAGTCATCTTGGTGTTATAGAGACAAGGGAGAAGCATAAGTGTGAAACAAGAAGTAGTATGGTGTAGCAATTAAAACTTCATGGCTCGTTCATTAAATCAATCGTAAATCTAATAAATTCAAGTGTTTGAACGTGAAAATGTATCATTGGGTAGGGTATATAATATTTTTTTTTAAGTTTTGTTTTATTGATTTTCAAATCAAACATTTTAGTTTTTGTTCTTAAAAATATCGATTTTAATTCAACATATTATTCTCTATGGAAAATGCTTGGCTAATAAATAATATCGCACACGTTTTGTGTAGTGTTACCTACAGTAAAAATAAATTGCACGATTAGATCGGACGTACTTGATCTTATAGATAAAGTTACTAAATATACTCCTTTTTAATTAAAAATTTGTAAATGCAGTTTTTGAAAAAAAAAATAAAAAAGCATTCATACCGAAAGATCACCAGTTTTGTATAATAGCTCAGAAAGTACATGGAATTCGCAGGAATTCGTAGGATTAGGAAATCTAAATTAAGTTTGAACCAGTTCCAATAAAATCTTCTTGCACTTTTTATATAAAATACCACCAAAAATGACACTTTTGTATGGAGGGTATTACAAATTTTTATTTTTAGCTTATATGTTCCAAAGATATAATGACTATTTTAAATTTGGTGCTTGAGAATTTACAGAAAGGCATCAATTTCGAAATCTGTTCAATGTTTTGAATGCAAATCTTTTCTGAGAATGTGTGCTTTTTTACTTCAACTTTTTCATTTGAATCTCAAAACTTAGGGCAACAAACTCAGTTTTGGAGCATTAAATTAGCATCAAATTTGCATCAATTTTCTATTACTTACTTTTTAAAATGTTAAGTACAGTTTTGATTTGCAGTTTTTTTTTCTTATGTTATGATAAAAAGTTTTTAAAAAATTAAATAAAAATATTGTACATTGGAATTCAAAACTTTTCCGTACAATTGGCAAGAAATTTTTGAGGGTTTTTATGAAAAAAAAAACTTAAAATATTGCCTTTCGCATTATATAAATTTTGAGAATCCAGTATTCCGTTCTTTGGATTTTTTGGTTGGTTTTTATATGAGAAGTATGTACAAGAAGGTTATATTTTAAATGGCTGAGACTTAAATCTTGAAACTGAGATTTACTAATCAACAATATTATCGTTTTACAAATTTACGACGCCAACTACCGACGGAAGGAGGCAATGGCACGAATGGTAAAATGTTATTGTGTAGGTATTTTGATTTTCTTCAAAGTTTTATGTAACTAAGAGCTATTTATGTCTGGTTCCACAAAACTGACTACAATTTTTGTCTTTTATTTAAATAAAAAAAAGTACATTATTGTAAATTTACGATAGTAGTTTATTTTGAGTTCTTGGGGAGGGGGGTTATGATCCTGTGACGACAAAGGAAAACTTATAGTATGCTTACATGAAGTTTAGTACATAAATTTTAAGATCTATCTCAAAATTCTTAATATTTCATATTCATTCTTATCAACTGCAAGGGTGTAATTCATAGTCGTCACTCAAATCGACATTTTTTCTCAAGTTTACGCTTGAGGAGACTTTTGGGCACTTGAGCTATTCATAATCGAGATTGTGAGGGAATGCTTGAGCATTTCCTTGAGAAATAACTCAGTAGCCTTCATTTTGTCTATGAATAAGGACTTCGGTTGATAAAATGCTGGAGTTTTGTCTCTACTTAAGGGAGTTGATGAAAATTTTGACTTGAGTAACGACTATAAACTCCGCCCTAAGTTATCTCAAAAAAAATCAATGTACGACGCCTTTAATAAATCGTTTCAGTTATCAAAAATTCCGAAATAGTAAAATTTTTAATTTTATTTCGACATTTGATAAGAAATTCAAAATATTTCTGATAAAATCTAACCTGAAAATAGACAATAGTAAATATATCTTTTGAAAAACTGATCATAAATGTTGTTTAGCCCTTCACAATCTGATCTTCTATTTATAGGCCAGTATTACAAGACATTCTAGCTAGTAAAAAATTGCAGATTGCTGATTTTTTGGGACGTTGTAATGATATTATGTCACGCAGTATATAGGTATACGACCATGTTTGCAGTTTCGACCGAAACTATCGCAGTATTATCAGTTATAACTTTTAAAATGTGCATTATATTGAAAAAGCTACTAGGCATCTGGTAAAGAAGCTAAAATCAATAGATACTGAAACACAGCTCTTCGAAAATTGTCAAATTTTCATAACTATTTCGAATTTATAGTTGTCTTTCGAACATTATATTTACCTAATTGAATACTCAATGACCAGTAGGTTGGACTATAATTTCAATTTTGGTGTTTCTTGGGATTCTCTTGGAATTCCTCTGAGCTAAAGAATATTGCCAGATTTTAAAAATTATTTTTAGGGGTCACCGGCATCGATTTTATGCAAAATGGGTTCATTTCCGAGTTTTTAATTCTTTAAAAATATAAATAACGGGTTTCAAAAAATGATACAAAACAGCATTTTTTATTTCTCAATACAAATTGAAATTGATTTTTTTTTTTAATCTTTGAAATTTATCTTATTGTTAAAATCGATACATTAACGCTCAAAGCTACCCTTAAGTATTTTTTTAAAAGTTGAAAATATTTGTGGCTAATTGCCTGACTTTGATTTCAGGTTGCATTCATCAAGAATTTATATTAAAAAAAAAATTTATAAAAATCAAAACAGTGATTTTCTTGAAAATTGATTAATAACATCCCGTCCCATGGTTCAAATAACCTACAGTATTTGACCCTCATAACTACTTTTTAGATATACTTCTTTCTCAAATCAAAGAAAAAGCAAAAAACAACTAATTCCTGAGCTAAAGCGTGACCGTTTTCTTACCCAAACTTGTAGGTTAAATTCATTGTTATTAATTTTTGATTAAAAAAAAATCAATTTTTTTACCTTCGCTTCGTTCGTTTTCTCTTACGTTGATAAAGAATTTTTATTTTTTTATTCAATAAAATATATGTTGCTTCTAGAAAATAAACTGGTCTTTTATAATAAGCTAAGAAAATTAGTACTTATGAACATGTTTTTGTTGAAAAAACATGAGAAAACATCTTAAAACACCATTAAAATTGTGCTTGATACAAAATTGAGGGAAAACCGTCATTCGCACAGAAAACGTTGGAACTCTAATATAACTAGAAAACGATTCGAAAACGAAAAAAAATGCCTCAAGAGTTTTTTTGAATTAGAATGACACATGGTTTTCATATCAAATTATATTGGCATACCTCAATGTAATGCCACTTCTATGTAATATTTTTTTCTTATATCACTTCTTTTGTTTTATCATTAAATCATACTGACTTACAAAAAAAATAATAAAACCAATATCGAAATTCTGTTTATACTATACTATTCAAAAATATCTAAAATACGTAATCAATTTTTGAATAAACTCAACAAGCACAAATAAACTCAACTTAAAAAAAGAAAACGATGATTAAGTTGCAACAATTTGTTTTCAGAAACAACAAAAAATCCCATCGATACAATATCTATAAATTGATGGTATTGCACAGTGGGGAATATTGTTTTCCTCCCGCAAGACAAAAAATAAACACAACCAGACATCGCATCGAAAGAAAACAAGTGGGCGGTGGATCTTAGAAAAACTGCCACCCCATGTCCAGAACTCCAGCTATGTGAATTTACTTAAACAACAAAACATTGAATTCTAGATTCTTTTTAAGTAACACCGCCACCAATATGCGTTTGCTGGCTGATGCCAAGATGCCAAAACCTATTCCGACACCCATGAGAGCCAACATAAACTAACTCTGTCGTCAAAGACTCACACACTATACATTCGAAGACTCCTGAAGAACCACCACCCCCGATAAGGTATCCTGCTGCGTGCTGTTTAGGCAAACAAATGATGAAATAATATAACCATAACAACATTTACCTTTCATCACTAATATGAGTACCCATTGCAGCAGCATCAGAAGATTGGTGTAGGCATTGATAATGTTTCAATTGGAAGAAGGAGAAGTAACGTGTCCTTGGAATTCGAATTAACAAGGTCATTGCTGCCAATCCGACGACAGACCATTTAAAATGTCCTCGAATTGCGTTCCGGATTTACGCGTGCATCATTTCCCCTCAATACCTACCAGATATTCTTATCCTGGATGTTCTTCCTTGAAGTGTAACAAGGACTTATTTCTCCTCTCTTCAAAGGAAAGACGTGATGCATTTGTATACATTCTCATTCGATAATAATAATTGACTGTGTCTTCAAAAAAAAAAAAAAAAAATGTGAGAATGTCTTTTCATTATTTCGTACATGTTCGCAAGTTATCTTCACAGTTGGACATCGTGTCCTTGAATATTGAATACCAAATGCAAGTCGTCGCGCGAATGCAATAAACAGAGCCACACGAATCCTTGTCGCTGGACTAAGTTAGAAAGACACGCCAGAGAGTGGCAAATTATTGGAATTTTAGTTTGACAATTGGAAGGACATTGCGCGACAATGCGCAGCATTTTTGTCACTTATGCACCGTGAAATTCAGCAATTTGGATTTGCGCGTCAGTAAATAGTCAGTAAAGTTGCCTGAGATTTAGCTAAAAATAATAATGAAGTCCTCATTTCTGCCGAAGGGATCAGTATTTTTATGCGTTTATTAGTTTATGACGATATTTATGAACGTTTTCGAAACAGGTATACCTACCACTACCATCTTCTTCAGTTATAGTTTTGTGTGTCTCAATTTGCAGGAGAAAAATATTATTTGTTCTTGTTGATAGAAGATCTTCCGAGGAAGTTTACTACTGATGGCATTCAACTGATGGGATTTATAGTCATCTTGACAAATATTGACACTAAGTATCCGCCTTCAAATACAAATATTTACTTTTTGCTCAGCTTCAATGAAGACAAACAATCGCTTGCTGTAATAAAATTACATCATAAACAGTTTGACGCAATATTAGATGACCAATTTAAAAATGACCAGTGGACGAAATGCTGTCTAAAGCCGTTATTGTAGTCATAAATCTTGTATGCAATGTTAAAACAAACATTTTGCATATTAAAGAAAATAAAGTCGTTTAAATTAGGGCGCTATATGGTTTGAAAATAGGTCCCGTCAAACATTGTAATTTTGAGAAAAAAATTGACAACAACAATTATAAAATTTTATGTCCATAGGTATTATTTTTCGGGAAAGATAACATCATAAGCATAACAATAACAACAAATAAATTAGATTTAAAATAAAATACTTCATAAAATCTTGGCTTATCGTTTTTAATTTTGAATTTATCGATCCTCATATTGTTTAGCTGTTGAAAAAGGATGTACATACCTATGTCCGGAGGGCTTGAGCATATAGCGAATGTTAGCTGGTACATACCGAGGGAATCAAATTTGTAGCGAAGCCTTTATAATACTTCACTTCCCAATCAAACAGTGTTTCAGCCAACTAAACAGCCTGATGATTGCCCTTTCGTAGTTAAAGGGAAATATTGGAAACCATATGACTGGGGTCCAATATGCCTGAAAACCGCTTATTCCAACAAAATCATAACCCAGAACACACTAGAAAGCTGACTTGTGAGAAACTTTTTGGAACTGGAAAATCTTGATGTTTTGGGGTGGCCAAATGCCATTTTTCTGACCTGAATCGTTAAGAAAATCAATTGGAGCTATTAAACCGTGAGATTAAAATGTAAACTTAAGCATTCAAATTATATCTACTAAGCTGGATTAACAAATAAGGGCAGAATGAATAGGACCAAATGTCCCCGAAGTTTTTGGTGTCTTTGATTGACTCAAACACTGATAGTTTAAATGCCGTTATTGCTAATTAAAGATTCGCAAGAAAACATGTTTAAAAACCAATATTTTGTCCAAAGAAATAAAGAAATCTGTTATTTTTTAAATATTTCACGTGTTTGTTCCTCTATTGGGCAAGTATTGGTTTCGTGTCAACAAAAATTGAGGTTTTAATCAAATCCAACATTACGATGGTGGAGGAGAAATTCGAAAAAGTAGTTTTCGTCATGCCGTCGCGTCCGTCTGTACGTCTGTGCGTCTGTACGTCTGTGCGTTCATCTGTACACTTCTCCATGGGTACCATATATCAAGTTATGCATTCGTACAAAAAAAAAATTGAGATTACAATCAAACATGACATTACGATGATAGAGAATGAGAAAAAAGTGGGTCCGACAATTCTGTCTGTCTGTCTGTCTGTCTGTCTGTATGTATCAGAGACCTTAACTGATGGATCGATTTACTTAAAACTTGCTATGTGGCGTTTTTTGGAGAATATCTCCATACGTTTTTTGAATTTTTTTTTTACCCCAAATAACGGTACCTGTCATATACCGGTTTTAGAAAAACTCATTTTTTCTCAAAAACGGTGCCTACGATTTTCATTAAAAAAATCATGGTAATTTTTTTGGATTAGGTCTATCTTTAAATGAAAACCATTTTTTTCAAGAACCGTTATTAACGGTACCTGCCATAGAACCGTTTTTTTAAATTCTGATTATCTCCTTTATGACTCAATCAATTTCAATCATTTTTTTTTTACATGAAAGCTTATAAGTTGCCGTAATAGTTTTTAGTAAAAAAAATTCGAAAATAATTTTTTTGGATTTTTAAAAAATAGTTGAAATTTTTTTTTTTGAAAAATCATATTTTCAAAAACTACTCAATATTTTTTTTCAAAATTTAGTTTTTATATGTTGATTAATAATATTTTAAAAATGGCGTACCAATTTTTTCTTATAAAAGTCCTTGCAAAGTTTTTTTTAAAAAAACGGCTCTAACGATTTTCAAATCTTTTTTTTTCTAAAAATGCATCATTAAAGGGGAAATCAAATTGCATACTTCGTTTCAGGTTAAATTCATTTAAAAAGTTGTTTTAGTCATTTGAAAATCGAATTTTTTTCCAAAACTGCATTTACAATTTTTTATTTAAAAAACCTAAGCATAAATAGTAACTTTATCTATAAGAGCAAGTACGTGAAACCCAGTCGTGCATTTTATTTTTCTTATTTTTAATATTTTAAAAAAGTAAACTAAGCAGTACGGCATGTTTCAAATAGAAAAACACATCAAGAGTGAGTTAGTAAGAAATATACGCAAAAAGCCAAAATTTCAAAAAGAGAAGTTTTTAAAATGACTAAAAAAGAAAATAAATTAACTATTTCCAGCCATTTTTTTGACATTTTTGCTTTGAAAATTGGCAGATTATCGTGTTCACTTCAAAAATTTTTTTTTTTTATTTTTTTTTATTAAAAAAAAGTTCTTATCCACGCTTATTCAAATAAATTAAAATGTTTCCCACCATTTCGAAATTTTAAAATTTGTTTGTTTGTTTTGTTTTTTATTTTGTTTTATTGATTGACAATTATTAATATTTGAGAGTACGCTGTCGGACGCTTCCAGGGCTGCTATTGGACATTTAATTCAAACTTTTAACAATGAGTTAAAAAAAAGTTAATGAATAATGAAATTGTTCACATCTAAAAAGTTTTTAAACTCAGACATCCGAACTAAATACTGAACTCCAAGGACACAAATTAAATTCATTTAAATTGGTTTGTCAATCTTAAAAGCTTTGTATCCGAGTTTCAATTTGCCTTGACGAGGTTCAAACACCCTGAAACACCATTAAAATTTTTGGTTGAATTTTATAAATTTTTATAAACAAAACACATATTGAGAAAGCGATGTTAGTGTGGTGTGCAACTGAGAAAATAAAAGGTTAGCCAAAAAAGTTAAAATTTGCGAACCTGAAAATCTTATTCCAAGAAAGTTGTTTTTTTTCTAACATTTTCGCATGTTTGTATGCAGCCCAAAAACACAGTTCAATAAACATAGACAAAAAAATCAATAAACCAAGATACATTATATTCTGGTCTTCAAGGGCGTGAAATACGTTTGGTTCAAATTCACCACCCATTTGGGTATTCATATCATTTACACCCCGCACATTTTTCCGTTCCACTTAGGTTTTGCTCTCATTTTAATTTCACTGTCGGTTTTGAAAAATGATACCAAAATGATTTCAATACAAGACTGCATATAATTAATGACTTTCCATCAACCTTGCTGTGAATTCAATATTTCCTTCCCTCTGTTATAAAAGTTAGATAGGGGGAAATAGGGAGATTCTTTCTTTTCTATTTCTATTTCTATTTTTGTTTTCTGTTTTTTTTTTTTTTTTTTGGAAACAAAAAAATCTGCAACCGGAAGAAGAAAAAATAGAATAATTCACATTCATTTGAAAAATAATTAATATAAACCACAGACAAGGTATCCCATAAGTAATATATAATGAAATCAAGGATATTTGACTAATTGTTGTGCGGAGAACCACACAAGGTCCTTGAATTTATTATTATTAACCTGCCATCAAAGTGTCGAAGACAAATAAAACAAATCACGCGAAAGGCATAAATTGCTCGCTAGACTGTATTTATAAATTAACGATTTATAACGTGAGCTCGAAGGTGTGTGAGTGTGAGATCCTTTTTTGATGTTTATGCTTAGGAATGAAAATATTTGCAAAGACACTTATTCGAGGTATAAACAAAACGACCTGAAGGAGATGTCTTGTAGCCGCCTTCTTTCTTCTTCTTCTTCGACGTTTTTGGGCTTGTTAGTGCCTCTAGGGGAAATAATCTCAACTATACAAATTTCTCCAGCTTCATTGACAATTGGTAGCAACAGGAGTCGAAAATCCTCTAGATTGATCTGCACGCGTTCTAGAAGTCTATGCGAATAGGTAAGTCCTCTTCTAAAGCAATACCCCGTCGTCCACTTTATGGTTTTACGACACGGCAATAATATTTCTTCCTGGGTAGCAATTAAGCAATAAACAAGGACTCTATTTCTTGTATTGTCCTGCAGCATCCTTAGCGATAATTTTAATATATACCTTTGCTTGTTCAAGGACATTTGCGCGTGCGTCGCGATAATACTTCGCTGCCTGCAAGGAGTGATATTATTACTGACAAAACTTCCTGAGAAAAATGTCGCTAGTTTTTGAATAGACACAAAGTGAGAAAGAATTTCTACGCGCAGCTAGTTTTAAAATTCGAAGAGAGAGAAAGACATTAAACTAATAAACTGTATATGCCATGAATATGCAAGAAGTCTGAGAATTAGTTTCTTTTTTTTTCGTCAAGCATTTTATGAGCGCAAACGTTTTCGAAAGAAAGATAATTTTATTGAGGGTAAAGCACTGTTAAGGAACATAGTATATAGATTTTTCTCGTGTCAGTGCTAAAAATATATTCTCATGGAAATTTTATTGCAGCGCGCAGTTTTTTATTATACATTATTGTAAATGCTTTGTGAGCAAAGGGAATTGTAAGATTTCGCTGAGCTATAAGCAAAGTAGTGATAGATTTCCATCGCGATATATACGGAAGCAACCTATTTTCAGACAAAAAAAATCCAACTTGGCATTGTTAAAAAAATCACTAAAATAAATCTAGTTTTTAACCTAATGAACGTCTCTTTTTCACGGTTCAGGTTCAAAAAATGTTCTTATTTTTGACGAGCCCTAATTTTTTAGAAATGTAGGTCACAAAGAACAAAACCCGGAATAAACAATGTAAAATAGGATACGCATACCTCAATAAAAAATATAATAAAAACTTTAAAAGACTGTTTCTGATAAATTACAATAATAATGACAAAAGGTATTTTTAACGCAGTGTCATTTTCTATTGTTTTAAAAAAAATATGTTTATTTTAAAAAAAACTGTTATGTCGCTAAGTGCTCTGCATGAATGTTAAAAATCACTTTACTATTAGCTGTATTTCCGTGAGACTTCTAAGTTTAGTCAGTTAATGTAAGAAAGCCCCAAACAAAGAAATTCTTATATCAATGAGCTCGCACTTTAAATGCTTATCAGCGGTACAGAAAAATGATTGTCTCCACCTGTCACACCCAAATGCGCTAAAAAATAAAATGCACGGCTGGGTCGCACGTACTTGCTCTTGAAGATAAAGTTATTATTTATGCTAAGCCTTTTTAATAAAAAATTTGAAAATGCAGTTTTAGAAAAAAAAATTAAAAAAGCATAAAATTCAATTTTCAAATGACTAAAACAGCTTCTTAAATGAATTTTACCTCAAAACAAAGTATGCAATTTGATTTCTTCTATAATGATACATTTTTAGAGAAAAAAATTTTGAAAAATATTAGAGCCGTTTTTTAAAAAAAACTTTTTTTTTCATATAAAATTTTGCAAGGACTTTAATAAGAAAAAATTGGTACGCCATTTTTAAGATATTATTTATCAACATCTAAAAACTTAAATTAAAAAAAACATTGAATAGTTTTCGAAAAATTGATTTTTCAAAAAAAAAATTTCAAACTTTTTTAAAAAATCCAAAAAAATAATTTTCGATTTTTTTTACTAAATATTATTGCGGCAACTTAAAAGCATCCATATAAAAAAATGGTTTAAATTGATTGAGTCATGAAGGAGAAAATCAGAATTTAAAAAAACTGTTCTATGGCAGGTACCGTTAAAAACGGTTTTTGAAAAAAATGGTTCTCATTTAAAGATAGACCTTACCTAAAGAAATGACCATGATTTTTTTAATGAAAATCGTACGCACCGTTTTTGAGAAAAATGAGTTTTCCTAAAACCGGTATATGACAGGTACCGTTATTTGGGGTAAAAAAAAAATCAAAAAAACGTCTAGGGATATTCTCCAAAAAACGCCACACACCAAGTTTGAAGTAAATCGACCCATACGTTTAGGATGTGGCTATTCCAAAAAAAACATAAAATGGCGAAAATGTCGGTTTTTGACAAAAGAAACTGTAAATGTTATCGAAATTGTTTGTACATATACAAATTTTATACATTATGAAAGTTTATGCCAGAAACATTAATTTAATTTTGCCCAGTAAGATAGTTTTCGAGATATAGTAATTTAAAAAAAATTGAAAAAGCCAAAAAAAATCCATTTTTTTGCTTCTATGTACTCAAATTGACAAAGTTTTCAAAAAAATAATGCAAGCTCGCTCAAATTAAAGATTATAATATTAACAACCACCAAACAAAACAACCTAGACATTTTTTAGCTGTCAATTACAAAATATTGCTTCTTCAAAGGTGAATCGTCGAAAAAATTGAGGGCTTCACATACGCCCTACTCTTAAACGGTAAATTGAATCAAAAAGTTGTTGACACAATGTTTGGCTATGAGGCCCTTGATGATTTTTTTCTAACAGCTTTCATATAATATATTTTTTGAAAAATTGGTCACAAATAAAAAAAAACGTTTTTTTGCTGTCTGTATGTTGCAGTTTTCGGAAAATATTGTATACTCGTTTGGTAGATAAAAGTATTTCCCAAAAGAGATACCATGACAAACTTACAATATATTTAGGTATCACAAACTTAAAATAAATTGCACGACTGATATAAAAAAAAAACCAGGTCAAAAAGTTTAATCAAAATCGTTAGAGCCGTTTTCATGAATAACTCGAATGACTCAGAAATTATGTAAGGGAGGTTCAAAAACAAAAAAAGAACAACTTTTGAAATTACATAAAAATCATTTCTACTAAATTTGAAGACAAGCTCACGCTTCAGGACAGTGGAAATGTGTACAGTAGACGGACGCACAGACCGACGTAAACAATTTTCTTAGGATTCTCCATCATCGTAATGTTGGTTTTGGTTTTTGACACGAAACCAACACTTGCCCTAAAGAGTAAATGAAAAGTGGCTAGGTATTAACAATCTTGGAAAAGATAACTTTAATATGCAATGAAAAAATTTCTAGCTTGCAACAAAAATGTGTAGGTACATTTTGTAGGCTTTTAAGGCGAAAAACAGTTGTCGTCGTAACTTGTATACAAAGGTTGGGCTAATAATACAAAACAGGGTAAGATCATTTTGTTCGTTTTGAGAAAATTAAGTTTTAATATTAAAATCTTAGCACAGAAGTTTTGAATATTAAAGTTTTGTTGCACACTATATTAAATTATTGATTAATTTATTATTGATAAATTTTGGAAAATTTTCCTAATCTGTCAAAAACTCTTTTATGCGTTATAATGAACCTACGCTGTTTAACCTATCTGCCAAATAAATACAATCTAGCCCTTTTTCATCCAGTATACATTGTTCTAAAAAATTGAGGTCGTCAAGTTTAAAGGTATTTTGTAAGTTCAATGCTAAAATTTTTTTTTTTTTAAACTAAGAAAATAGATATCAAATATTATTCAATGCAAAATTTTAAACATACATAAATGTGCTCAAGAAATTGTTTTTTCTTTAAATCTGTAATTTCCTTATAAAAATGTTGTCAAGTATTTTACATTTTCCAAATATTCTAAACGTTACCTATTCCCTTTAAAAAAAAATCCAAAAGCATTTGTCAAGTAGTGTCCTCAAGTCGAATCTATTTCAAATCCATTGACTGTAAGAATTTCTCTTAAAACTTATTCGGCTCCGCTCACTGCCTTAAGAAATAAAAAAAACAAAAATAGAAAACAAAACAAATGATTGGCACAAAGAACCTTCACCCACAATTTCCCTTCTTGCATTACACGATCGCGATATTTCCTCAAAACTTCTTCCTGTATATCCGTTCCGTATATAGCCCACATCCCAAGCCGCAGTATAATTAATTGTCGTCCCTTTTTTTCTTTTGCAAAAGGGATGTGTCACTTTCTGTTTACTATTGTATACGTGCGACCACTGACCAGAGCGAGGAGACACTGCATATTGCATTGCAGCTTGAATTCCAATCCGCATATGGCAACGATCCAACATTTCACGCTGTCACGTTTATCTCATGTTGAACGTGATTTGAAGACCTCCTGCAATCTTCATAATTAATGACCATCGGTGCTCGCCGGACATGGTTGGCATTGCTGCAATCACAATCACGCAAAGCGTTTGCGACTTTGGCTGGTGTCGGTCGATCGGTCGGTCCCGGGTCTATCCGAGGGTGTCCCTCTCTTTTTGCAAGGAGTTTTGCTCATGGGCCTTGCTCTATTCTGTGTGTATAAAGTACGATGTGCATAATCTCGCCGGTTAATCTAAGCTATTTTCCCCCTGTGAGCAGTCAAAGATACTTGGAATCCTAGAATTGCAAATACCGGCTTAGGTTTTTCTTCTTTTTTTTTTGTTGATATTTTGCTTTCGGAACTGTTGTGGAAATATGTTGCAAATTCTTTGTGGGCGCGCTTAACTTAACAAACGGCTCCGGGATAACCGATAAGAATGTTGGATGTATGCCAGCAACCTGACATCACAAAATTACAACAACAACAACAACAACAACAACAAAAAGAAAAATATAAACAAGTTAAAATTTCTGTTGAGATGAAATGTGAATTAAGAGGAGGAAGGAGGAAGAGCTGGAAGAAAATCGAGGAATGTTCGATACGTATAACTGATCGGTGATATCTTCGAATATAAGTGTTATGCTTAATGGATTCTTGTTCAAGAATTGATATCCATTGACGTTGAACCATCAATTACCATAATGACAATAGTGGCGTTTATTGTCTGTAATGATGTCATATATGCAAAGGTGGTTTGTTTATGGCGATACCTTACCTATACTTTGCACCTGGTGACAGTGACAGTGGGATATTTCCCCAAAGAACCCAGAATTAAAGAACGTAGAATTAAACATATCTCGTATTTAACTGTAACTAACCTGAAACATAATATAATTTCACATATAAAAATATGTTGACTTAAGTGTAATGTAACTTCGAAGTTGATTCAAGTTCCAATATACACAAGTTGTTTTCAACTGAAAGATAGCATAATGGTAACAGAAACGTGTTTTCAACTTAGACTTTCAATTTTTCATCATCGAGAGTAAATTATTTCGTGGTTTCCTTCAATTTCACGTTGTTTTTTCTCTGAGTGTACTTTTGTTAAGAAAAGAAGTTATGACTTTATAAAATTTCGGAAAACCATAATCATTTTTGTATTCCTTTAAACTGCATGTAAGATTGTAAGAGAATATTTTTGAAGTAATCATAAAATTTTATCCACAGTTTTTCTTAAAATACCCCACTGTATAAGGTTGAGTAACGAACTGAAGACGAACGTCGCTCTTGTAAACACAGTGACATTAAATGTTGACAAATAATATTAAAATTAATGAGTTTGAAGATTTTGATTTTTTCTTATTGTTATTATTTTCATTATGACAACTTTTGTGATATTGTTAATGATGTTAACTTTCAGAAATAACTGCACAATATTTGAAACTATACCCAGTCTCAGTTCAGTCTTATATCATTTATAGTTGAAGGTTCGATGTTGTTGGAGTTTAAAAAATTATAGTTTTACGTGTCATGGAGCAAAAGTGGACATAACATAGTTTTTCTGATTGCATTTTTAAGTATTAATTATAAATATTAAGTTCAATGATCCTGAACTTCGTAGACAATCTGTCCGCTGAAGTTTGAACAGCTACCAAAGCCGTAAAACTTGTCCGATTTTAAAAAACTGAATTGTAATCGCTTTGTCTTGAAAAACTCTAGGGGCGATATTTTTTAGTTTTTCTTATTCGTCTTAACAAAAAAGTTTTGGCCAAAAGATTCAAAATGGTCAAAATAAATTTAAAAATAAATCTTTGGACTTTCGTCACGACTGTAGTTATGAACCGATTTTCGTAAAACTTAAGACAATCGCTTCGTCTTGCCAAAATCTGGATCCGATATTTCTTAGTTTTTTTTATTCGTCTTAACAAAAAAGTTTTGTCGAACCGATTTTCGTGACGAAAGTCCAAAGATTTATTTTGACCATTTTGAATCTTTTGGCCAAAACTTTTTTGTTAAGAAGAATAAAACAAAAACTAAAAAATGTCCCTAGAGTTTTTCAAGACAAAGCGATTACAGTTTAGTTTTTTTTTTTAAATCGGACAAGTTTTACGGCTTTGGTGGCTGTTCAAACTTCAGCGGACAAATTGTCTGCAAAGTTCAGGATCATTAAGTTCAGTGCTCCAATAGGTACTTTTGGTAAAAATAAATATTCCGGGTAACTTTAAACCAATTCCAAAACGATGTTTAATTTTCATTTTTGTTTGCATCAATCGTCTTAGGTATATAAAATTAATAAGTGCTCGCCTAGTGTGAAAATTGTTGCTAATTTGTTGCCCCATTCCCGAATTTGTTGCTCCACGTTTTGACCTTGTAATGCACTTTAACAGTTTCATAGGAAAATCTAAATCGCTCAAAAATGATCATATAGTGAAAAGATAACACCAATTCAAGGGCTACTCCTCACCTTCTCAAAAAAGTGCGTATGAAATTTTTAGCCCAACTCCTTCATGGCCAAAACGCATTGTGGATCTTGTGGAACGTATTTCACTCAGCTATCTCTATGGGCACTTCTAAGAACTACACTTAAGACTCAAAATTTCAAAAATCTAAGTATGTAAGAATTTGTTGCTAATTTGTTGCTCGTGAATAACACCATTCCCGAATTTGTTACTCCTCCCCTTACCCCCAAAACAATGGCGGTGCTAACTTCACGTGAAGTTAGCACCGCCATCATCTAAAACACAAAATTTCAAAAATATAAGTATGCAGGAATTTGTTGCTCATATGTTACCCCAGTCTCGAATTTGTTGATTCACGATTTGACCTTGAAAAGGTCAAGTTTGCCATAGAAAGGTTTTTGGAAAAAAAAAGTGACTGAGCCTTTAGATTGAATTTGTTGCTCTACGAAAAAGTGCGTTTCAAATTTCTGCTCCAACTCCTTCACCCCCAAAAAATTTGTTTTGGGTTTTTGGGGGTCAAGGAGTTGGAGCAGAAATGGCGGTGCTAACTTCACGCACCTCCGGAGTGGAGCTTAGAAAACTTGTAATTACGAAACCCTCCTCCAAGATCCAAAGAAGACAAGAAGTGCTGACTGATGATCGTTAAACCGTTGCTTACCCAAAAAAAAAGAGCTGAGTGAAATAAGCATCGTCATATCAGAAATTAAAAAAAAATGTAGGTACGCAGCCGTTTGTAGCTAATTTGTGGCAAATTTGCTGCCGCATTCCCAAATTTGTTGATCCTGCCCTTACGCACCATGGTGGTGCTAACTTAACGTGAAGTTGGCTGCGTTTTCATAGTATGGCCGGCCGTAGCGGTAGCGCAGTGGTGCAGGGCATAAAGTCAATATACAGCAGCGAAATTTCGATAACTACGATAATTTGCCATTCACCCTTATTGTGAGTTTTCCGCAAACAAACTAAACTGATCAAATCCCAACCTCATTTTTCGGTAGCCCAAGCTAGGTACAAAAGTTGGAACAAAAAAAAAACATTTTTCAGAACACGAACCACTTAAAAATCGGATTTTCTTTTTTCCAGTGTACATTTGTCATTGGATTGGGCTAACGAGGAACGAGGTTAAGATTTTTTCATTTTAGCTTGTTTAATTGGATGATAGTCAAAAAATGACAAAATGTACACTGAAAAATGAAATTTCGATTTTTAAGTTGTTGCTGTTCTGGATAATGTTTTCATTGTTTTATATTTAAACGATGCGTTGGTTAATGGAAAATAATATTGGGCTATGCTAAGATTTTCTTGGGCAAACGAACCACAAGTTTTATATTACGATTCTTTCACTTAAAAAAAAAATTGTATTTTTGGTTATCTTTGAGGTGAACAAAATATTTTCGTCGTTACTTCGTAAATAAAAGTGGACTAACTAAAAATAACACTGAGCTATCCTGGGATATCCTTGAGCAATCGAACCACATTGGTACACTGCAACAAAATCGTACCTTATTTTTTTTCAGGTGAATAAAAATTGGTTCGGAAATAAGAGTGAACTAATAACATAAGGCTATTTTGGGCTTATCGTGGGCAAACTAACGACAGTTTTTAAAGTTGCGAATGTTACACTGAAAAAAAACAACTTAATTCTAATATTTTCTGAATTGAAAAAGTTTGTCTTCGCCTAAGTTTTGAACTAAGGGTGGGTTATCGAAAATAAATACTGAGCTATCCTGGGCTTACCTTAGGCAAATGAACCTTAATGTTTAATTATCAATTTTTACATTGGAAGGAAACAAATTTTTTTTAAAGATTTTTGTGGTAAATAAAATAGTTTTCGTTATAAAAAAAATCGAACGTTGGACGTTTTAAATTGTGTTTTACGTGATTCGGATTGGAATTTTATTCGGGCGACATCACAATAGCTTTTTACATTTTTGGACAAACAAAAATATTTCGGGTGGAGTATTTTCCGGGCGAAACTCACAATAAGGCTAATTATCTTGGAAATGCATGCATTGCACATGAAGCAGTGAATAAGTGAAAGCTGAATCAATCTTTTCTTTTGTCCTGCACAAAGTCTATAGACCAAAATTCCATAGAAAATATATGAACCGATTCACATGAGTTGAATTAAGGAAACCAAGCATTTTCGCAGAACTTTGGGATGCGATCAGGGAATGCTATTCATCAACGTCAACTCCTGGTGCAAAGTATTTTTCAGCAGCTGCTATCTGTATTCTGTATAATTAGGCAAAAGAGGTTCCCAGCACAATATTCAAAAATTCTTGATCTTCGGTGTTAAAAGTATTTAATTTTTTATTGTACTTATTCCTGACCACCATATAATTAAAATTAATACCGAAAATTACTTTTTTTTTTTTATATAAGCCGTGTTTTATTCAACACTGAGTACCTACTCAGTGTTTCATTTAATTCGCAAAACAGTTTAATTTGTTATTGTTTTACGTATAAAATAAAACACTGAGTTGCTACTCAGTGTTGAATAAAACACATACATAATAAAAACATTATATTAAATTATGTAGCAATGTTTTCTTTTTTTTTAATTGCGATATCTCTAAAAGATTTAGACTAAAATGTAGTAGAAATCTTAGAACGGGAAAGAGCCACCCATTGCTTCTTGAGTGTTAATTGCCTTCCTCATAAACAGAAGAGGATGAGAAAGATATTTAAACGAAATCAGTTCAAAAATATGTTGTGTTTGTGTCCAAAGGAGATGGAATCCAAAGAAATAAAACCGCATTTTCCATTTTTCTTTCCAATTTTTTTGTAAAGGAAATATTTATAGTGCTGACGTTTTTAAGCCAAAATTTGCTCATATTTTTTTTCCTACTCTTATATGTACCAGTGTAGATGATATTAAGTACAGATTTTGTTCAACCTTTGGTATCCAGGTACGTACTTCTAGTTCATGAGGCAAGTCTTTTCATTTGTTTCCTTGTAATTTTTTTTTTTGCAAAAGAGAAGTCATCTTATAAAATATTGCATCTCTAAATTGAGCAATTAAACAAAATCCAACAGATGTCTGTTACACTCAAAGTAATTTATAGATTCAATTTAGCTTCCTCTCCTATTGCGAATCAAATTATTTAAAACGGTCCATCTCAATCACGATTGTCATACAATGCCATTCCACATGCACAATGTGTTTATCCTTAAAACAAAATCAAACTATGTAGTTCAAGGACAAGAGTGTAAAATTTAAAATGTATTTGTGTCTCCTTAGATACCCTCGCGTTAATTTCCCCTTCTTTTTATTGGAGATGACTTCTTGACTTTGTCTTTCCGCTCACTGGTGATATTTTTTTTTTTTCACTTCAGAAGCCAATGTGTTTTGCCTTCTCTGACCTTGGTGCCACTGTCCTGTTGATATGACAATAAACAAACAAAAAAAAAAAAAAGGAAGAAAATCCTGTACACAAAAATATGTCCTCGAATCGATGTGAATGAAGATGACAATAAGTAGTCACATTATGTTCAATTCTGTTGACAGGTTGTGAAGGACATTGCCGTGTTGGTGGCACACGACCGATACTTTTGTTTTGTTGTCCTTGTTGGATCTTCTTCTATGATCTGTATCTAATGGGAATCGTTATTGCGTTATGCTTTATTACTTTAGTTTTGAGTGACCTTCGGGTAAAAAAAATATCCAAGTGCAATAAGTAAATGATGACAGCTTGAATATGTTTTGTAAACATTTTTAACGTTCTTAAATAGTAAATAAGGGATAGTAAAAAGGATTATTAGCAAATTTCAGTAGTATAATCTTTTACTAAAACAACTTCTTCAGAGATTTTGTAGGATGCCATCTGATATGTCTTTCATCAATATGAATTCTTCTTATAAACCTAGACAGACACTGGCAGCAGATTTTGGGTGTGAGCGATAGCATTTAAAATTATGATTATGGTATATTTTGAAAGGCCTTCTGATTGTACGTATGAGATGTCGGGTTCTTGCAGTTTTAGGAAGTTTAAGTCCAATAATATTGCAATTCTTTTTTTTAATTTTATGATAGGTATTAACAAAAATTGTTGCCACTAAGATAGGTTTTCTTTGTAATTTATCATTATGTTTCCATCTGTACGAAATATGCACACTAAGTATGGGTTTCGAGTGCATTTTAAGGGCAGATAGAAATAAGTCAACCGTCTTAAAATCAACTTTTTGGTAACATAACACAGAATCTCAGTGAAATTGGTGAAGCCATCATTGAGAAAGTCGGAAGTTAAATACATGGTTTCAAGTGTTTAAATAAGAGCCGTTGAGTTTGGTGGGTAAAATAATTTCAAAGTTGGTTTAAAGCAGAACAAAAAAATATTTGAATACAAAGGATACGAATTTACGTACAACATGACATAATGGGTATACAAATTTTGTCGTGAAAACAGGCTAATTTTGTCTTGCTAGAACAAAGTTCATTAAATTTTCAGCTTTTTAGTGAGCTTTTAACTTATTCTTTTAAGGTTAAATTTGTCCATACTAAATAAATATTAAGTACGTTTGATATTATTTTCAAAAAACTACATCCAAGTTCAGTTTTATTTATTGCATTCAGACTCAACCGCAATTTGTAGAAAATTTACAATGGCTCTAATAATGATGAAACTACTGACCAAGTTAATTTTGTTGTAGAGAAAGATGTAATCAGAGGAAAACCAATAAAAAAGTATATTTTGTGCTTTTTAAATGGACGGATATTTATGGGTTTTTCAACATTTTTTTGTGAAGAATACAGAAATTGTAAAAAAAATTTGGTCAAGACATAATTTTAGTTATTTTGTATCCATTTGTTCTACATAAAAAATTTTCATATTTTGGATTATGCACCAAAAAGAATAGAAAATAATTTTTTTGTAAGTTTTTAATGATTTCTCATGTTTTCCGTGATAAATTTTGTTGAATAACTTCAGATTCGTGCTCATCGTCCCAAAAAAAAACATAAAGTTAGCCATTGAAAATGATTACTTCAGAACTTTTCACCTCTAAAAACGTTTTAATTAGACTAAAGAGGAGTATAAAGGACATATAATAAATTTCACTTTACAATATCTTTGCGTCTAAAGCGATTTTTTAAATGATTTAAAATGATGTAGACAGATGAATTGCACTTCATTCACATTTCATTAATTGTTTTGTAATAATGTATTTACCAGTATAGAAATTTGACGTTAAATGTACCAACAAAATGGGGTTTTGACATGTTCATATAAGCATATCTCGAAAACGTGACGTACTAGGGTAGTTTTGACTTCAGATGCCGGTTCAACGTGCCAAAATCCTTAAGAAAAGTAAAGTTTGGTTTGAAGGCAATTTGCGTTGCAAACCATAAAATTCTGGTCTTTTTTTGCTGAAAATCCCACGACATTTCTATAAATTTTATCAGAATTTTAGGTATTTTTTCCAAAAACTTTTCTGGTGATTTTCCATTTTAAAAAATTGAATCAAAAAACTTTAAACAAAGTTTGGTAAATATAAAATTATGAAATCGAAATAAGCCTAAGTAGTGAGAAACATAGTGGCCAAACTGACTTCTTAACTTTTTTTTTAATATATTGAAACAGTAATTAATATGACACATCAACAAGTGCAAATTTTTCAAAAAGGCCCCGGGAATCTGTTTCTTAAATTCTATTTCAGCTCTTTTACTACAACGAATGATTTTGAAAGGTTAGTTAAATAATCTTATCACATTCTTGGTCTCCTGTCATAATTAAAAACGTATTTGACTAAAATATATTTTATACAATGTGACCACAACTGAAAATCAATGTTATCTCTATCGACTTTACAAAAAACCTTACATCCAAAAACAAAAGCGACAACGCTGTTCTTTATTGTATGAGTTTTTCTTAGAAACAAAAAAATAAAAACGCATTTTTGTTGCAATCACTTTGAAAAATTCGAATAACTCTAATTTTGTATCGGAGGTGCTCGTTCAAAAAGAGATATAAAAAAAATAAATGTACTTTTGAAACTACGTAAGTCATTACCTATCAAATTTGACAAAAATCCGTTCACGCACTAAGGCAGTAGAAAATTGTATAAAGATAGACGCCCATGACGAAAATTAGACTTCTTTTTCTTCATTTTGACACGAAACCAATACTTACCTGAACTGAACTTTTTTTTTTAATGAAGCTAACTAAAGTGGCTCTTCTAAAATTTTCACTATAGACTCATTCATAATTATGTATATGTGTGTTTTGACAAAATTGATTCACAGACCGTAAAACCAATCTTAATTGACCTACACAACCAGCCTGCCTTCTGCCAACGATTGCTTACTGCAATCATTAAAATGCCCTCGGAATTCATCCGAGTAAAACAATCGTTATCCGGAGCGATTGATAAAATCATCATTAACTTGGTGGCTTTTTCCGATGTATCGTTTGATCCCTTTTTACTCCTTATACATATTATGCATCTGTAGCAACACTCATAAAACTAATGAACACATACAACGTCTAAGCTAAAGAAGGAAAGTGCACAAGCACGTACCAAACCATTTAAGGGATTTCACTCTGGAAGATCATGAATTACGACTACGGACGGTGGCGTGGCGGACGGGTGGGTTGTACCATCAATGTCAAGGTAATTTATTAATTTCTCTATTTTTCGAAGTCTAACAGCTCAATTCGAATCATTCACATGTAACAATGTGTTTCGAGGAATTGTATTTGGCGCACACGGTGTTCAAAATTTGAGAAACAACAATACCTATGGAAGAGGTCAGAGATAGTGATACTGATATGGATATACCTTTCATGTGTATATAGAAGAGGGCTGGTGTTATAAAGGGGGCCAAATATGTGTATAAGTTATCTACGATGCTGATGCATGCGGCTGCGGATGCATTCTACAAAATTTTTACAATGAAACAAACAAAATTCGCACATGAAAAGGGGGTTGTATTGACTTGAGATTTATGGCATTTTTGACATAAATTTAAGGGTGCAGGAAGTTATCATTAGAGAGGAATAATGATTACCTCAAATGTATTTTTTTTATGAAATTACAACATTTTTTTGTGGGAAAATTGTTTATTTTTACTCAAATGTATCTTTCTTTTTTTTTTGTACCTAATGCAAAATTATTTGTATGTATTCTCTCAAAAGGTACAAGACAGTCAAACAATAAAATATTTTTATTCACTGTAAATCCTAAACAAAAGATACAAAGTTTTGTGCTTATTAAAGTTTGAATCGAATGAAACGAAAGAGCTGACGTCAGAACTTTTTTATATTATAATAATTGAGAAAATGTATAGGTTAGGTAGGTACTAATACATTTTCGGTCAACATAAAATGACAAATTTTAGTCCAAACAATCTGATGGTGTGGATCAGTATCTAGAGAATCTATATTCAAAGCAAAGGACAGTGGTTTGGTTTGGAGAGAAAATGTCTGCAAAATTGGGTGCAATGAATGCATACGGAAATATAAGTTAAACAGATGTATTTCTGTATGTATGTAAGTTTAATGTATACCTATACTAGTAGCAGTAGTGTACGCGTACAATTCAAGTCAATAAAGATATAATTTTGTTGTTGTTTTTTTTTTTGATTGAAACATGAAAAAATATTTGCTGGAAACTTTGCTACCCTCTATAAGACCTATAAAAAGACCTACGCCATTTGGATTATTTATTACAAAGAAAAATTGGGATATATACGTACCCCTAATTTTCGCCTATTTTTACTGGTTCTAAGAAATATAACTAATTTTCTTTTTATCCATTTTGCGGTTCGTATTATTAGTTAAATTAATATAAGACATTATTTTGAATGTATTACATGCAAAGTTTGATTTTCTTAAAGAAAAAGCTCTTTGTACTAGAAACCTTTGAAAGACTTGTTTTTTTCTAAGCTTATACATACATACATTCTAAAATAAACTTGTCAGGCTCCAGGTAAAGAAGACAAAATTGGCAGTACTTCGAAAATTGTAAATGCTTCTGAAAAATTTAGAAATAGTCTTTCGAACAGACAATTTACTGCATTAGTCAAAGTACAGTCAAAAAATATTTAATGTTAAATTTACAAACAGTTAACTTTAAAAAAAAAAAAGACTATAACTTTCCTTATCGTAATTTGATGGTCTCTGCATATTATTCTCTAAGAATTGTGCATTAAAAAAAAATCGAGTGTCATATGTCAAGCTTACACGAAAATGGGTTTTTGATTGGACTTTAAGTAATCTAGTAGATAGGTTCTTTGCTCGAAAGACGAATAAGACTACAGTTTTTTAAGTTTCCGAAAAAAAAAGAAGTTTCAAAGCTGAAGTTAAATTTAAAATATAGAATAAAATGCACGACTGGGTCGCACGTACTTGCTCTTAGGGTCAAAGTTGCTGTGGACGTTAAAGCTTTTTAAAACCACAAAAACAACTTCTTAAATTGTTTTGAGCTCCAAACTAAGTATGCCATTTGATTTGACTAAAAAAGATAAATTTTTAAGAAAAAAAAATTGAAAATCGTTAGAGCTGTTAAAAAAAAAAGATAATATTATTGCACATCCAAAATCAAAATTTCAAAAAAATACAGTGACCCGTTTTCGAAAAGTAGATTTTTCAAAAAAAACAATTTGAAAGATTTTTTTTAAATACAGAAATTATATTTTTGGAAATTTGTATATCAAATAATTTTAAAATGGTAAAGGAGCTTTTGTATAAGAAATTCATCAAAATTGGTTCAGTCGTTTAAGTTTATGAAAGTTCATGAAGAAAACGGGAGTTATGTTAGTAGAATTTCTACAAACATTTCTTTCATTTCTTTAGTTATCACGGGTGCAACTTTTTTTTTTTTATCAACTTGCTGCATGCACCAGATTTAAGTAATTATAAGTTTTGCTATTTTTGTACCTCTACAATATTTCAAAAGTTAAAGACATGAATTATATAAGAAAACCGAATTTTTATTATTTTTTTTTTGTTTTTTGTATCACGGGAGTCAATTAATGAAAATAAGGCTTTTAGTCCATATAACCTAAAAAAAATGACAGTTACTTACATTTCTTTTTATGAATGCATGTGTCAATGTTGAAACTGCATGGTATAAAAAAATAAAATCAAAGTTCGATTTTTCTTAACGAATCCTTAACTTGCCCTATAGTACCTTTATCGCAATTAAATAAATTGCACGACTGCATCGCACGGACTTGCTCTTATTGATAAAGTTACTATATATACCAAGCCTTTTTAATTAAAAAAATGTAAATGCAGTTTTGAAAAAATATAATAAAAGCATAAATTACTAAAACAGCTTCTTAAATGAATTTAACTTCAAAACGAAGTATGCAATCTGATTTTTTCTATAATACATTTTTAGAAAAAAAAACTGAAAATCGTTACAGCCGTTTAAAAAAAAAAAACTAAATCGTTACAGCCGTTTAAAAAAAAAAAACTACTTGAATATTGAGTAGTTTTCGAGAAACTGAATTTTCAAAAAAAAAATTTTTTTAATTTTTTTAAGAATCCAATTATAATTTTCAATTTTATTACAGCAGCTTAAAAGCATTCATGTAAAAAAAAAAATGGTTGAAATTGATTGAGTCATGAAGGAGAAAACCAGAATTAAAAAAAGAGTTCTATGGCAGGTACCGTTAATAACGGTTTTTGAAAAAAATGGTTTTCATTTAAAGATAGACCTTATTCAAAAAAATGACTATGATTTTTTTAATCAAAATCGTATTAACCATTTTTGAGAAAAATTATTTTTTCTAAAACCGGTATATGACACGTACCGTTATTTTTTGTCCAAAAAAAATGATACAAAAATAGTCTGGGAATAGTCTCCAAAAAACTCCACATACCAAGCTTGAAGTAAATCGACTCATCCGTTTAGGCTGCGGTCTCTGATACATACAGACAGACAGAATTGACGGATCAACTTTTTTCTCATTCTCTATTATCCTTATGTCATGTTTGATTGTTATCTCAACTTTTTTTTTGTACGAATGCATAACTTGATATATGGTACCTATATCGCAAGTAAAAAGTTCATCTTCACACCGGTGATTGAACTTGTGACGTGTTGATTTCTAGTAAACGGAAAAGTGTTTAGATGTTGGAAGCATTTTCGTTTGATGCAATCAACTCATAAAAATGAGCTCCAAACGAATTGGTTGTTTTGCATTATGTTTGCTGTAATAGAATTACAATTTGTGTCAAACATAATACAGTTTTTCGGGGATTGTATTAACTTTCCAGCAAATGATTTTCATTTATTTCAAACGATATTCAATAGCAACAAACGAAAACAAAACAATTATTTCTCTGAGTGTATAATTTGGATATCAGATTTGATAAACTCGATTCTAATTTAATTTAATTAAATATTTACCACTATAGGTAGGTACTGATGGATTTGACTTGTAAAAATATCAATTTTATCTAAGAATTTCATGTTTGTGAACAATTGTCTAATAAATCAATTTGCCTAAATTTCAATTGATTTCTAAAAAAGGGTTGAATTTAAAAACTTATACTATACAAACATAAGTTTCTAAAATCTGCTTTCAGCTTGTTTTGTGGTGCTTCATCCACACCATTAGATTTAGAATTCACGTGTTCATTTGTTGGTTTATATTTGCAAAAACCCATTTTCAATATGAAATCGAAACCCCTTTCAAAGGATAACCGATATCCTGCTCTCGATAGATTTCACACCGCACATGTACTGCTTTGTTGTTGAATTGAGGGTGGCTTGATAAAATCAATTGGACTTATATTTATTTGCAAAGATATACTTTTTGACTTTTTCAGTGATATATTCGAAAATTCCAAATAATTTTGTCTTCCTTAGTGACAGATGTGATAATCTGGATACGTTGACTTTATTTACTCAAAACCTACATACATGTACGTGTAAATAATACAACAAAAAAAATCGAATAAATCCGATTAGGTTAACTCATGTGTGGTTTAACAGAAAAAAAAAATGAAAGCCTGAAAATCTTTTATAAACAAAACCGAAATACACACGAAACGACCTAAAAATACGCTACTGGACCATATAAACTTTATTGCCTAACTATATCATAAAAAGTATATAAAGCATCTAAGCTACTTTGGGATTATTTTTTTCTTCAAGTTCTTCAGAATTTTGGCTCATAAAATTTTTCTAAAATAAGTCGAAATGACAAAATGTTGTAGGAGTGAGAAGGAGGCTGGAAAAACACAGCCAACTTATTTGCCTGAGAGAAGAAACGAAAAAAAAAAAAAATCACGGAATAATCATTCTCGTAAGGACCTTCAGATTCGTTTCAGAGAAAATCATTTCTCGCCCCTCCATTCGCATATGCATTCAGCATCGCGTGTTTCTTTTCAAAATTTATGTATTTATGATTAGGTGCAATTAGGCCTTAAGAAATGTCTAATGCTTTACGTTTAAAGGCAAACAATACAAGAAGTCTTAATTACCCTAAACAACAGAATCCCTCGATTCCTACCTAAGCCTAGCAACATTAAACCTTCAGTTGAAGATGGAGAAATGCCAAGCATTCCTAGGATAAAAACTAAATCTCAGGTAAAAATGTGATCCAAGGGGAAGGCCGGATAAATAAATTCTTCCTAGGATAACATTTCACTTCCACAGGACTTTCTTTACCCCTTGGTAAAAGAATATTTCATATTTCCCTTCGCTACGATGTCAGACGTACAATAAATAAACATTCACTGACCTGCATTCGTTTGTTATATTCGCCTCTCTCCTGCATGTCGCTATGAATCTATGCACACTATACGGTTCTACCCTCGTAAGCAAATATAAAAGGACACAAAACTAGGGGAACTTGCAGTTAAAATCCATTGTCAGGATGAAAATTTATTGTTTTTTGTGCAACAACAACATACACGGAGATGTCGTGTGCCAAAATCCCTGTCATATCCCAAAGCTAGCTCTGCGAAAGACTACATTAGGAAGGATCAATGCCGGTTGAGAATCATTCGGCTTCGTGGCCTCGTCGTGATCTCATCTCTTCTCCGTCGATTTAGAAATTTATTTAGTATTTTTTTGTTTATATAGTTTTTGAGTAAAAATGACAACTGCAACAAACTTTTACCCGGAATATACACAAGACTCGAGCTCATTCAGCATGTATCATCATCAGCAGCAGCATCTTCAGCAACAACAAACACAACAGTCAGTTCCTCAGTTTTATGATGGATACGCATCAGGACATCAGTCAAGTTATCACAGTTGGAATCCATCAGCCTATACCAATCAATACTACCGTCCAGAGCATAGTAGCTACTTTGACTACAGCAATTTGGGGGAATTCACAAGTCCAAGTCAATGCGCACTTGCAACACCAGCATCTACGGAAGTTGGATCTTCAAAGCCGTCAGTGGAAACAGGTCTTTCCAAACCGCAGTCATCCAAACGTAAGCACGATGAAGATGATGATGAAGAAGATACAGAACCACCCAGTGCCTTGAGGGCTCTACTCAGCAATCCAGCTAAGAAGGTCAAGCATAATCCGGAAACATTTTACGACCAATTCAAGAACCAAAAACAGCGAAAACAACTATTAAAAAAAGACACCAAACCAAAATCAGTTCAATCGGGTCTTCCCGACTTAGACTCAGCATCCATTTTGTCGCCGAAGAACAGTGAAAACGATTTCCATGATGTCTACGTCGCAAAACTGCTGAATCATCCGAGCAAGGATGGATTCCCAACACCACCGCCATTATCAAACATCCTATCCATCTCCAGTTTGAATTCACCAACAACAAATTCCATTGTTGAAGGCATAAGTACTCCACCCCTATCGCCAGGGGATGCTAGCTGTTCAGCAATCTCATCACCACCAAGTTACTTCAATGAAATCAATCATCAAAATTTGACAGCTGTCAGTGATGGCAGCGAATTCAATTGGTCGCAGAGTGATGAAGGTTTTACAGGTAAATTAATTTTTCAAACTATATATCTTTCCCTCTCTTTCTCATCGTTTCTATGAAAACAAATTTCTAATGAACAATTTTTAATTTTAGATTCAAAGGATTCGAAACGGACTCGCCAAACCTATACACGGTATCAAACATTAGAGCTTGAGAAGGAGTTTCATTTCAATCGGTACATTACCCGACGCCGCAGGATCGACATCGCAAGTGCCCTTAGTCTCACAGAGAGGCAAATTAAGATTTGGTTCCAAAACCGTCGTATGAAGTCGAAGAAGGACCGCACCTTGGCTACCAGTCCCGAAGCTTTAACACAACTTCCATTTGTCCCACACCTAACCACACAAGATCAGCAACAGCAACGAAGCGCCATGGCCTACCCAAACACATTGGAGATGCCTCTTTCCGTTCCTTCGACAACAACACAAAGTTACATGAATTCAGCAACGAACTACTATACAGGTCCCACATCAGCCACAACAACAGCTTCCTATCTGCCTCAGTACAATACCTCATCCGGATATGAATCTTCTACGCACAACATGCTTCCTCCCACAAACCAGTCGGTTGCGGCTGCGGCTGCGGTACCGTCTCATCTTGGACATCAGCACCAGCACCAGCAGCCACAACAACAACAACAACAACACAACCACCACCATGAACTCTACCATCAACATCATCAGCAGGATCACCATCATTATGCCCATCATCAGTATGCGCAGCAGCAGATATCCCAAATACCAGCAGGATCTGGTATGTATCAGTTGGCATGAAAGAAAAGCCAAAAACCGAAGAAAAAGGGATCTCGAACTTTTTCCGTTTTGTGAAAAGAGGATGAAAGTGAAAAAAAAAGGAACAATTTTTTGTTGGCACACATAGAAACTGCGAGGACTCGACTCATAGCGTAGTCCCTTTTTCGAGCAAGACATGCTACAGTGCACACAAGGAGGGTATATGGAAATAAAGTTATTTGTTTGGAAAACTGACAAAAACCACCGTGTTTCGAGAATATTTGTATTGGCAAGGATATAGACAGGGCAGAGGTACATACAAACATCATGAGGAATCCCCTTTTGTTTGGTTTTTGCTGTTTTGTGAAGGATAACCAATAAATTATGTGTTTTGTGACACGCACAGCGAGCTCCGGCTAGAACGGAGCATCGAGAGGGTGCGTATATTGCTCACAAAACTATAAAGTAGTTACTGGCAGAAAACGGTTACGAACATAGTGCAATCAACATACATCTGATGATGAAAGGATGGAACAGTTGGCGATAGTTTTTATATTTATCACTTAGATTTTTGTAAAAAAAATGTTTCGATCGATTTTAACGAAAATTATTGCCAGCATCAATATTTATTTGTAAAAAATAAAATATATAAAACATGAGACTGAAAAAAATTTATTAAAATATATTAGTTTTAATTTTGATACCTACTTGAATAAAAAAATTGATAATACCTACAAAGAAATTAATAAATCAAATTACCTATAAAAACTAATTCTTTTGTATTTTGAAAAAGGAACCTACAATAATTAACCAGTAAGATGTTAGAATAGAATTCGAAAGCCCTAAATTCTGGATTATATACAAGTCTTTACCAATATTTAAGCCTTTTCGATTTAGGTTGCCAGCACTCAATGTAGTAGGGGGAAGCTTGGTGCCATAAAATAAACTCCAATGCAATAAAGCCCTAAACAAATTTTGGACTTTAATACGCTCTTGAAAGTGCAATCAAGTCCAAAACATTTAGGTTTGTAATTTATTGCACTTTCAAGAGTGAAATAAAGTTCAAATTAGTTTTGTGCTATAGCAAACGCGTTGTATGTTTCATTCATGGTACAGTAAAACCCACTTAACTGAAAATCCTGGAAATATAAAAAATAATTTCCTTGGTATTATTTTTTTTTTTCATAGAAAAAAACCCTACTAACAAGAAAAATTAAATACACGACTGACCGCATGTACTTGATCTCAGGGTCCAGAGTTGCTGTGGATGCAGTAGCGTATCTAGAAAAAAAATTGGGGGGGGGGGTCTCGCAAAAAAATGGGGCGGGGGGCTCTAGTACCTGAGCCCTCCTTAAATCTCTAAGATTTACGAACAAAATCAGTAAATAATGTAAACTATGATGAGATTACCTAAATAATGTCATGATTTTGGAAGCTTGGGGGGGACTTGAACCCCTTGAGCCCCCCCCTCAATACGCGATTGTGTGGATGCTGAAGCTTCTTATATAAAGTTTTTAAGATAAATAATTTTATCTGAAATTTTCAAAACACAAAACATCTTCGTTAATAATTGTATTGAGCCTTAAACTAAATGCCATTTGTTTTTGTTGAGAAGAATAAATTATTAGAAACAAAAAAAATTGAAAATCATTAGAGCCGTTTTTAAGAAAAATATTTTTTTATACACAAATTCGCAAACCGTGCTTAAAAAAAGATTTGGTATTCAATAAAATATTAATCGTCACCTAAAACCAAAATTTCAGAAAAAAATCATCATTTACACGTTTACGAATACATAATCGATTTTCGAAAAAAAAATTTGAAATTTTTTTAAAAATCTAAAAAAAATTTGTTTTAAAAATTTTGATATGAAATAAATTAAAAATCGCTTACAATCTTTTGTGTTAAGAGAAAATCCAAAAAATAAAAAACGGGTCTATGGGAGGTAGGTACCGCTATTAACGACCTTTAATTGCACAATAAATTTTAATCCAAATCGTTAAAGCTGTTTGTGAAAAAAATAAGATTTTCCATTTTTGTCATATGGCAGTTACCTATACCGTTAATTTAGTTCCTAGAAGAAATAATATATTTTCCCTCAGGGGACCTACTCAAAAGAATGAACTACTAAGTTTAGAGGTTTATGATGTAGCTTAATATATGAATTTTATGGTATATTCAATTTTGTTTGCGAATACTAACCTTGATCTATAGAACCTATATCGCAAGTAAAAACAGCAACTGAGATAAAATTAAATAAAAAAACTTTCGATAAATGCAATAACTCGGATATGGCAACACCCAATTCATACCATTAGTCACTCAGTAGCCGTGTTTTATTCAACACTGAGTATCTACTCAGTATAGCGATTGGCACATTTTTTTCGGAATTAGTCTATTTTTTTCATAAAACGTAAAGAAAACACGTTTTCGAGACATTTTTATGTGCATGTGCCGTTGGCGGCGTCCGTCGTCATTGTCGTCGTTGGCGTTAGAAATTTGTAAATAGCATAACTTTTGATGGAATCAAGACAATTGGAATCTGTAAACGCCAAAAGTTGAGGATTATCTAAATTTAGGTTAAGTTCAAAATTTTGCCATTTTGAATACAACCTTGTACTCTTCATACAAAAACCTTCCAAAAATGCCACCAACGAACAATGGTTCTGATTTTTAAAATAATGAAGGTTTCCAAAAACCGGAGTACCTACTTAATTATCAAAAGTTTTGGTAAAAATCAATGTTTTACACTTTCTTGTGTAAAACATGCAAAACATGCAGCGATACGGAAAAGTTTGGGATTGCTAATGTAATCATATTTTTTTTTTAATTTTGTAAATCCAATTAATTCAAATAATAGTTTCAAGACTCAGGAAAAATAACAAAACATCCGTTTCAATATTAAAAATTACCAAACTTTTCCGTACCGTTGCAAGATTTTTTTTACAATTAGGTGTAAAACATTGGAAAAATTTGAAATTTTTTTTTTCAAAAATCATTTTTTCGAAAACTACTCAATATTTTTTTTTTAAATTTAGTTTTTAGATGTTAATAAATAATATATTAAAAATGGCGTACCAATTTTTTTTTTTTTTTCATAAAAGTCTTTGTAAAATTTTATATAGAAAAAAACATTTTTTTTTTTAATTTTAAAATTTTTTTTATTTCTAAAAATGCATAATTATAAAAGAAATCAAATTGCTAACTTCAATTTGAGGTTAAATTCATTTAAGAAGCCGTTTTAGTCATTTGAAAATCGAATTTTATGCTATTTTTAATTTTTGTTTTCTAAAACTGCATCTATAAACTATTAATTAAAAAGGCTTTGCATGTATAGAAATTTTATCTATAAGAGCAAGTTTGTGAGATCCAGTCGTGCAATTTATTTTTATTATTTATTATTTTTTTGTACGAAATCCTACAATAATAAAATAATCTTATGTCTTTTTTATTTGTATCAATTTAACTGAACTTATTGGGTCAACGATTTGTGTTTTTTCAAAATTTTATTTTTAGATGTTGATAAATATTAGCCATCTTTAAAATGGCATACCAATTTTTTTTTTAAATCGTTTGAAAAAAATTTTTAAAAAAAGATTTTTGTGAAAAAAAATTATAAAAAAATATGGTAATTGAAGAAATCATATCAAAAAGTTTAATCAAAATCGTTGGAGCCGTTTTCAATAAAATTCGAATAACTCAAAAATGTTGTATGGGAAGTACTCTTTCTAGATGAGATATTCAAAAACAAAAAAAAAACAACTTTCGAAATTACGTAAAAATCATCTGTACCAAATTTGAAGAAAATCCGTCCCATGCGTTTGGGCAGTGGAGAAGTGTACAGATGGACACACAGACCGACAGACGGCATGACCAAAACCACTTTTTCGGACTTCTCCATCATCGTAATGTTGGTTTTGATTAAAACCTCAAATATCTTATGTGAACTGTAAATAGTTTGCCGTGTCTTGCTTTTTTTGTAGAGAAGATGAAATTGTAGATATAAAAGCTTGTCAATAGTACAGAAATGTGCTGCGCAAATCATTTTAAGTCGACTTAAGATACTTTACCTTTTTAGTCGAGGACTAATTCTAATTTACTAAATGTGTGCTAATCGCTTTATACTTATCCTTTACACTGGAAAGGTAAAATGAACTCGAACGATTGCAATTTTTAAACCCCCGGAAAAACAGAAGGCTTATGAATTTGAAATCACATATTCAGATTTTGCCTATACCTACCTCAAATTCCAATATTTGAGGTCAGCTCTTATAAACTATTATATTTTTTACCTAAATTTCAGGTTTCAAGTTTAAGTCACAGTTTTTAAAAATCCAAAAAAAAAAATTCGACATAATTTCGACATAATTCTAGCGTTTTAATATTAAAAGAAATGCGTTTTCATACCACGGTGGTGGTTTTATTATAGAAATATCTTTCTCAACTTACACACTTTATTCCACCCTGCACCTTTCGTTTTGATTTCATATAGGCAGCTGCATTTTTCCAGCTCAACACTTTGCTCAAATGTTATTGATACACTTATCTACCCCCAGAAGAAGAAAAATATAACTTCCCTTCAATCTGATGTTGACTTATAGAGAGTTCTTTTATCGGATACATATACCCAACCACCGTCTAATATTATAATTCGACTTCGATTGGTCATTTTTCATTAAATGTGTCCAACTTTTGTCCTGTCAACCGAAAGACTCTCTTCATTTTACGAGGGTTGATTTTAATCCAATTCATTTTTGACTCTATCTGAAGGGTCATGGCTCATGATGGGTATGTTCTCAACATTATACCTACCTTTAGTTGAAATAACGGAGCACATATGCACATACACAATGCACATTGCACGGACACCTTCTTCTTCAAAAATCACTTTAAAAACTAGAGCGGATTAGCGCTTCTACAATGTGTCATTCAAATAATAGACTAATTGCCTCTTGCAACCTTACAGACAACAAGGACATTTTAAGACTTCCATATCACTTCTGTTTTGGAAGAAGGCGGCTGGTGGACAAAACACTAGGCATTTGAAAAATTCACAAAATGCAATAAATACCAGCTCAGAACCAGGTTTTGTTTACTGTAAATATAAAGATAATACTATTTAATCCTTTTCCAGTTAAAAGGATTTAACGCCCAAGGGTTAATTTTTCAAAATAACTTAGGTAGTTGGTAGGTAAACAAGTAAAATTCGCAAGGATATCTGAATATTGTCTATTTTCAAAGAACGATATAGCTACCCGTTCACTTTTATGATTGGCTTGACTCAGTTTTGCAAATTTGCCAAAGTATTTTTAAATATGTTTATGACTTTGCGTTGGAATATGAGAATTATTTTCGCAAGAAGAAGGATCTGGCCATTTGTTTTGAAAGGCGGGTTTTATTTTGGGTTCTTAAAAGGATTACGGTAAAGGATTACAACTCTTTTAAGTTGAGTTGAGCAGAGAAGGGGTGTTTTATTTGATATTTTTATTTTAAAAGGTTTTGCATTTTGTACTTATGTAGGTATTGAAATTTTATTAGCGGATAGGAACATCACTTTGTTGTGAAAGAATTATCCTGTTTGTAATTTTATGAAGATGACTTTGTTACAAACTGTTGCGTTTGGTAAAAAATTAATGTTATGTATTTGAAAATCTATGTCCTTCACGTAAGTATCAGCAAAAACTTGCACAATAGCACCTAACTCTTTAAATATTTTTTTAATGTTTCACTGGAATTTATTCTTGATGGCCTTCGAATTTACTATCACGAAGGGTTTACGCGTCGTGTTTTTTTTCCTTGTGTTCGTTTATATTCTATACATTCAATGTATTAAGAAGACTATAATGTGATATAAATAAATTTCTGTATAACAAATAAATAGAGATATACCTACCTTTTTATTATTACGGGTGGTTTTAAAATATAATAGCCAGTGGCGTGTCCAGAAAAAAAATTGAGGGGGACTTGAATATCTGAGCTCCCTCTAAACCTCTATGACTTACAAAATAGTTTCAGTTAATCTTGTGCATTATGATGAAATCACCTTAAAAATAACATGATTTTGGAGGCTTCGGTGGTAACCCCCCCCCCCCCCCCTCCATCAATACAATTTAAAACAAACTGTCAATTATTAAAGCAATCTACCCAAAGATTTCAATCTAGAGTAGAAGTCTGGCGTTATAACAATGGGAATACAATAGCAGACACGCAATAAGTAGGATCTGGAAAGACAACTATTAAAAACTGCTAAATGCCAGAAACTGGAAAGGTATAGCCATCAGCTGTTCTGCAGAACAACAGAACAACTCGTTCACTTAAAATAAGAGGATGATTATCAGAGTGTCCGTCCATCTGAAGTATTTAAGACAGCGGGAGATAATTTGGTCAGGAGCACATATTATGCCCAATGAATGTGAAAGGATGTGCTCTGAACTGCCCCAACTGCATGAGGTATATGTATAAGTCAATTAAATTGCATGTTATAAAATTTTTGTATCCACAAATTGCCAAAAGGTTCTGCAAAAAACAAAACAGGGACAAATCAATAGAAAACATATTTGTATCGACTAAAGTCGCCAGTGACAACCTTGATAAAGAGACAAGCTATACAGTCTATTGTCACATCTCGACCCCTTGTTTACTTGTGATATAGAAGGAATCTCGATGTTCCGTCAAAATCTGTCAGGCAGTCGAGAAAGGTATGAGTGTGAACTTAGCGAAACAACTTTCGCAAATCAAGATGGAATTAGTTTGTTATTTTGTTGCTAATTTGTTGCTAATTAGTTACGGCAATACCAGTCGAGACTTATATTTTCGTATAGCTAGTGTCAAAATGGGTTGTCTAGCAATATCCTGTCAAGGCAAAGGTTTTCCATGCGTTAAAGTTAGGGTTTTGGTTTTTTTTTCATCCACACAGCCTATACGGCAAGTCATCTGCTCAAGTAGTGGTGGGTGTGGGTGTGGGAGGGCGTCGAATTAAAAAAAAAAAATTAAAAAAATTAAGTCATTTCGTGACGGCTCAAACTCTTACAGCACGTTTCCTTTACTCAGCTGTAAAGCCAGTGGTGGAGTCATCGTCCGCTGGGGCCATAAAGTTTGGGGGCGCACATGGAATATTAGACTCTCACAATTCAAATTAATGTCTAAATGACGATCAGTCCACCACTATATGGGATGTTTGTGAGTGCTTTTCTAGAGTATATACTTCTAGCTACTCGTAGACACCAAAAATATGTGAATAAAAATCAGTTTTTACAAAGTTTTGGTACTCAAAAGTACCTTTTTACATATACTCAGTGTTGCTACTGTTGAAACTTTCATAGTTGACGATCATTGCACCACTATCTTTCTATCTGAGGAATATTTTTATATTATATACACTCCAAGCTACCAAAACAAACAAATATTTGGGTGAAAAATCAGTCTTATGGGTCAAAAGTACTTTTTTCCTACTTTTCACATATTGAGTCGATCTTCTTAAGCTGGCACAACTGACGATCATTATATTAGCTCCAAACTACTCGTTGACACCAAACTTAGTCAAACTTAGTTTTCCTAAAGTTTTAAGTCTTAAAACTATCTTTTCACTACTTTTCATAGACTGAGTGAAGGTCTTTCTTAAAATCGCGCAGCTGACAACCATTCCACCACTATCTTTTGATCTAATAAAAGATTGTATTCAACATACAACCCAAAATACAATAAAACATTAAAAACATTTAGGATAAAACAGTTTTCCTAAAGTTTTTAGCCTTAAGAGTAGGTACCTTTGCACTACTTTTCATATACTGGGAGAAAACGCAAGTACAAAATTTAAATTGCTAAACAGTTTTTCTTCTATTAGTATTAGCACAAAAATTATTTTTAATATGCACCAAGGCATACCAAAGTAGGTGTTTTCTAAAATCATTGATAAGTGCTATCAACTTTGAAGATAGAACTTTACTGTAGAACAATTTCTTTCCAAGCATAGATATACCCCAGAATCACCCCTTAAATTTTTCTTGACTAATTAAGGGACACTCTGAATAAAAAAAATTGTCAAACCTTGTTTAAAAATAAAGTTAGTGTCCAATTTCAAGATAATATAATCGCACATCTAAGACCAAAATTTCAAAAGAATACGGAAACAAATTTTTGAAAAAATTGATTTTTAATTTTTTTTAATTTTGATATTAAATATCTGTATAAAAAACATTCATCAGAATTTGTTAAGTCGTTTAAGAGAAAGTCAAAAATGAAATAAACGGTTCTATGGGAAGTACCTTTAGTGGAATTTGTACAAAAATTTTGTATTATTCCAAACATTTGACCCTGCTAACAAAAGCAGACGCAAAATTTTAATAAAAATCGTTGGAGCCGTTTTTGAAAAATGAAAGGTAGGGGAGAGTGGGTACGAAAGTAACGTGGAACGGTTGTAACATTGAGTTTTAACAAAAACCTGGCAACTTATGCGTTCATTTTTAAATGTAGAATTCTTCTCAATTTAGTCGTGAATTCACCCACAAAAATTCAAATGTCAAAGTACTGAATTGTGCCACATAACGTTTAAAATGTAAAATTTGTATGAAAAAGTTAATTTTTTTTTTTGCGAGTTTTGCAATTAATTTTTGTCAAACTATTATTTTTTAATAAAGTGGTAGCGGTCTAACTAAAGTTGATTTTGTCCTGAACTTAATGGAGTAAATCTTCCTATTATCGACTCTATAGTTTTTTTTCAATCGAATTTTTTTATATAAAAACAAGGGTTGTGAACGTTTGTAACATTTTTTGAGTGGACGTTTGTAACGAAAACTGCATCAGCAGGGTCAGTGAATTTCAGTCACAAGATATATTTAGCATCGATTAAACGGGTCTTACAACTACTGTCTATAAACCAATAAAGATCATTACAAAAATCGTAAAAAAAATCAATTCGGAGCCATTTATCCGGAAATACAAAAGGAGGATCCAACGTCAGTATTGAAGCTGCTAATAAATCAAAATGGATGCAATCGGAGTTCATTAACCTAATGGAACACCTAGTAAATCATTTTTAATTTTGGATTTGTACAGTAAATGTGAAGTTAAACCAATATTTCTCGTTTATTCTATTACATTTATATGGTGTTACAACCGCGCTTTCATCGTGTTACAATTGGTACACCGGAAAGGACGATTGTAACATTCGACTTTCATCTCTTTTACATAGCATGGTTTCGTAGAACATAGAAAGTCAAAAGACAAATTAGTATTTAACTATAGCCAAATGTCCACTCATCAATACACGCGTTGTTTTGTTTGGCTATGAATTTTGGTTTTAAAGTTATGGCACAAAATATACAAATTGTTACTTTTGTACCCACTCTCCCCTACCTACCTTCCGTTAGTTTTGGTCCTAAGAAAAAAATTTCAATTTCCCGCTAGGGAATCACCAAAGAGCCTTAACCACCAAGTTTTAAGAAAATTGGTTAAAATCCCATTATTCTAAATTTTTAAATTGAATATTCTCTAATAGGTGGGTCAAGTAATTGAAAAAAAAAAATCAAAAATTGAATTTTAAAGCATGGTAACCTTATGCCTTGACAGGATATCGCTAGGCAACTCTAGCGCAAATTGTTTTTTTTTTTTTTTAATTAACTAAATATTTGAGTACTTCTTTGAGGTTTGTGGATGCGGTTGGTTTAAACGTCCTTATCCCGCGTTTAGGGATTTTTCACATTTTACATTGGTATGCGTGCTTTTCATAGAATGACATAGCTATGTATTGTTTATTGATTCGAGTTTTAATCATGTCTCTATTGCTTTTAGTTAAGTGTTAAGATAAATTCTAAGTTCAATATAATTCCAAATTTCTAAAAACCCAAACAAAAATAAATTTTTAAATTAAAATTTGTTAGTTTTTTGAATAACTCTAAGACTTGCCGTATAGGTTGGGAAGGGATAATTGAGAAAACCCGAAAACTGAAGTTTAACGCGTGGCAACCCTATGACTTAATGTGGGATATTGCTAAAATGTATCTTTTGAGGTACTTTATCTTTAAAATAAAACAATAAAATGTTCCTTAGCTGTTTTTGTGGATATTTGTTTTATATTTTTGGGGGACTATTTTAGTGTTATCACTCAAATCAGTGCAACTGTGTCGTTTCGACCGCAGAATAAAATTATTTTGATATAATGTATTGACCTTTCGTGTCTCAATTTTCCACAGACTCTAAATAAGTACCTCTTTACATCGTAGTAAGATTTCAAAAGAGGTTTTCGTTTGTAAGAAAACGTAACCCTTTTTTCCGTTAGTTGGAATATTATTTATTATGTTTCTTTACTTATATACCTTGCGTCTGCTAAACATACCTATTCCAATGTTTACATTACATTTCCTACCAGGACTTTGCTCAGCATTATATCATTTATATCGATCACTTTAAATGAAAATACGAAAGAAAAATACACGCACAATGGTAATGTGAAAGAATTTTTTAATTTACTTTTCAAATTGGTTCAAGGTTTTTTCGAAATGCAGCCCTCGCCTCATTTTAACACTCCGACAATAAGATATAAAAAAAAACTCAGATTTAAGTGAATTTTGAAACATTTGCAAAGAATTTGCGTGTGACGTATAGACGACTTGGCATAACGTTCGTTTATGTTTTTGTTCGATGCCATTGTTGCGATTTCAACACTGAGCCAAGGTCGCATGAGAGCACATTGTTTGGAGTCTTTCACATCAGGGAGGGTGATCTCGTTTCACGAAAAGGTCTTCCTCCTTCTTAGACATTTTCACTCCCGAAAAATCATTTGTCATCCTGTCCGCTGTGTCTCTCCCGTGTCGGTTAGAATTGTGTGTTCAACAAAAGTCATCACGCACAATTCCAAGTTCTAACATTAGTGATGGTATAAAAATGCATAAAGATGGAAACTCAACCCCCCCGAAAAATAACAAAGAATCCGGAACCAGATGGGAAACATTTTGGCCTATGATTCAAATTTTTATGATTTAAAGCTTCCACAACTGAAAAAAAAAACCATTCGTGGTTGGGTACATTTTGGGAATCACTAAGTTAAGTGTTCAAATCAAGGATTTTCCTATTAGGCTCGCGTAAACTCGTTACCGAAGTTATTCTTCGTATATTTTTTTTTTTTTTAATTTTTCAGCCAAGCCACGAAGCCGAGAACAACTGTTTAGCAATTCAATTTGGAACATGCAAACAAGGCGCGCCACCAACATCAATTGAAGACGATGAATGACAGCCTTTTTGATTCCTTAACCCTGCAACAGAGCAAAAGAGTTACAAAAAAAAAGTAATTAAAACTCAAATAATGGTGGTGTTTTGTCTTTGGTGTTTTTTTTTGGCGTTTCGGGAAGAGGGTGATGGGTTGGTTTTGTGAAATTTTTAATTGCAAACATTTTGGACGAAATGGTAAACAATTTGAAGTTTTCATTTTTCGCGCAGAGCGCATTTGCATGGAATTGTGCAGGATGTGGTGTAATTAAGAATTTTTTTGTTTTTAATTATTTATGGAAAATTTCCCAAGTGAACTGTGCGGAGTGCGGTGCGGTAGTGTGGTAGGGTTTTGGTGATGGCTGTGCATTTAATTAGTTCTGGGATCGGGAATTGAAATCTCAAAGGAGGAAAATGCCTTAACGGAATAAGTTCTGCAAATTGAAAATATTTCAATTAAAACAATGTGAGCAAAGTCAGTTTTTGTGTGATCATTTTTTTTTCGTTGTTGTTGCTTTTATGAGGAAGTATTCAAAGTTGAAAGGTTAAACAGCACTAATGCATGCAATATTTTAAACATTAAATAAAGTTTTAAAAGTTTAATGATTCTGGATTTTTGTCTGGGTTGTTTTGTTTTGCCATCCCAAAAAAAAATAATGTTCGTATTCTATTGAATTAAAATTTTAAACTTTCTAAGAACAATGAAAATGCTGAATAACTGAGATAAAACTTGGTGATTATACCAAGGATAGAAATGGAAAATCTATCAATCAATGCTATATAGTATAGTACAATCAAACTAAACAGAAAATGACATCCACCCAGCCCAGCAATTTCGCAAAATTTAAAAAAAATGCTATCATTTTCTACAAGTTTTGTACAGTATTATACTACCAAAGCCAAGTTTTGTACAAGCTTACATTCTAAGTTATAGCTAAGACAAGATTTGGGACTTTGCCGGGCATGGGACATACATATGTCCCCAGCCCGGCACTTTCAATAAGCTCTTAGAATCCAAGCTTGTACAAAACCCGACTTTGGTTGTACAAAACTGTACAAAACTAGTACAAAACTAGATAATTCTTTTTTTAATTTTGCGAAATTGCCGTGTTAGGGACATGGACGTCAGAAAATGGGGGGTACCTCAAAAAATATTGACCAAGTTTTCTATGCGACTTATTGTTCCCTGAACCATATAAAAAACAAAATGGCTTTCAGGGCATCCTCCACATTTCACCCCTTTAATTTTTCAAATCGACGTATTTCAATTCCAAAAAACGTTTGGGAGAAACAAAATTCAGTTTGACATTTTGAATATTTACATTTCATTTCTGAAGTTAGCTCCAAGATAGAGGCCAACAAAGTTCACAACAAATTCGTTTTCATGTTTCGGCATACCATCTTGATTTTGATTTCACTCGATTCAGTAGAAACAATTCTGTCTGTCCGTCTGTCTGTCTATCTGTATGTTTCAGAAGACATAGCCTAACGATGGGTCGATTTACTTCAAATTTGGTATGTGGCGTTTTTTAGAGTCTATCCTCAGACGTAGTGGCGTATCCAGAAAAAAATTTGGGGAGGGGCTCGAATAAAATTAAGGGGGGCTCTAATACCTGAGCCCCATCTAAATTTCTGAGATTTACGAAAAAATTCAGTAATCATGTAAATTATGATGAAATTACCTAAATAATATTATGATTTTGGAAGCTTGGGGGGGGGGGGTTGAACCCCCTGAGCCTCCCCCGCTCCTCAATACGACACTGCTCAGAAGTATTTTGAATTTTTGTTTTTTTTTAAATTTTTTAATAAAAATAACGGTAGCTGTCATGTACCGGTTTTAGAAAAACTCATTTTTCTCGAAAATGGTTCTTACGATTTTAATTAAAAATATCATGGTAATTTTTTTGAATAAGGTCTATCTTTAAATGAAATCCATTTTTTTTTTTAAACCAGTAACTGTAGGTACCTGCCATAGAACCGTTTTTTTTTTTAAGTTCTGATTTTCTCCTTCATGACTTAATCAATCTCAGCTTTTTTTACATGGAAGCATTTAAGTTGTTGTAATCATGTTTACTAAACATAATTTCGAAAATTATTTTTTTAGATTTAAAAAAAAAATTAATTTTTTTTTTTTTTTGAAAAATTATATTTTCGAAAACTACTCCATATATTTTTTTTAAATTTAGTTTTTAGATGTTAATAAATAATATCTTAAAAAGGCGTAGATTTTTTTTTTTATAAAAGTAATTGCAAAATTTTATACATTATTATTTTTTTAAAAAAGCGGCTCTTACGATTTTCAAATTTTTTTCTTAAAATGTCATTATAGAAGAAATCAAATTAAATACTTCGTTTTGAGGTTAAATTCATTAAAGAAGCTGTTTGGGTCATTTGAAAATCGAACTTCATCACTGTCCAATTTATTACAAAATGCAAAAACCAACATCGTTTTAAATTTGGTAAGTATTCCATTGCAAACCTGAGATGTGTAAATTTATCTAATCTCTTTGAAATTACCGAAAAACAAGATCATCTTGGCCATACAATTAATTTAAAAAAAAAATTCGCATTCCATTTCTTCACTTTAACTTGATCCAAAACTATTCAAACGCAATGTGTGATAAGAATCACTTCTCACTGAAAATTTATTATACTTCAAAAAGCAATTAATTTCGACCCTAATAGGAACACTTCTGCTGATGGTCATGCTGATGGTAGTAAATACATTTCGACTCCAATATTATTTCCAAGATCCTAAAATTAAAGAGAACACAAAATAAACAGTTCAACAACTTGGTGGCGGCGGTGAGGCGGCGCGCGGCGGCGGCGGAAGGCGGCTAGAAAGGCTATAGCGACCTTTTCTTGTACTCAAAACTCAACGTGCTTACTGTGGAGTCACATTAATATGATAATTTTGGATTTATGGGATCGAGAAATGCTTTATTGTGTGTCCCTATGACTAATTTATAGAATACTTCGATGATGTTTTCTAATTTATAGGCTATATTTACAGCTTCGGGGGGTATACCTAATCGGTGGTCGCGACGACAACCTATACACCTACCCAGGTTACCTACTATAGTGTTTGCCCATATTTTACGCACCTTTGGAAAAATGTGACCTCGTAAATTTGTTTATAATTTTATTTTTCTTGTTTTTTTTTTTTTTTATTGTTGTGTTGTTGTTTTGTGGAATTGGTTATTGGGGCGGAACTTTTGACTTTAATTACTAATTTCGGATTTTCACTTCTCAGATTTTACACGGATTGTTTTTACTTTATAGGGAACTTTTGATCAATGCTCGCAACATTTCTACTCTCAAATGAATACACATTATAAGAGTATGATGTATGAAATTCAATTCTAAGTTCAATACCAAGTTGCTGGTTTTTGCTACCGAATAACACATTCCAACTCTAAATGCAATGAATTATTAAAAGGAATGTTAAAACCCGCTCAGGCCAACACATTAACGCATAATTTTGATGAAAATCTGAACAAGCCCTAAGAGAATAAATTATTATTCCTGGTGTTCGACTTTCAGTTCTATAAGTTTATTTCCACCTTCTCAACATTCAGATTCATCTTTAAGGCATTATGCGAGAAGTAGAAGGTTCAGCGCCGAACGTCTAACCGATTTATTTAATTTTTTTTTTCTTTGCAAAAGAACGCATCACGCATCACAAAATGACAAGGGTTAAAAATCTGAGGCAAAAAAGAAGAAGGCCTATACTTTACGAGTACTTTGCATACATGACAGCTCCAGGCATAAGCGAGTTATAAATCTTATGCTTTGAGAACACAAGGACCAGCAGTTTGTTCCGTCAAAAAGAAAACACCTTTAAAATTGTTTGCTTTTTTGTAAGTACGAAAGAAATTGGCTCAGTTTAATATTAAGTATAAACTGTGTGCTATAATTTTTGTATTGATACATTGTTGCAAACGAGAGAAGGCAAGGGGAAATACAATGCTTTGAATTTTTCTGTAGATTTCTTAGATTTTAATTAAATTTATTTATAAATAAAAAAATATTTATTATTATATTTATAAATAGAATAAATAAAACTCCAAAACGAAAACCTCAAGTTTAATGAAAATAAAAAGCAAATAATATTAAAATATTATCAAATTAGTTTTTCTGAAAAATGGCTCTTAGGATTTTGATTAAGTTTTATGTGCGTGTACTTTTATTGATAAAGTAGTGCTTATGAAGTTTTTTATTTGTTAAAAGTGATAGTACCCATTTTATTGATTGATTTCAATTCGTTTAGAACGGTTTTTTTGCTTTCTTAATGACCCAACCAATATTAATAATTTTTTGAAGCAGAAGGAGTAAAATATACTAAATGATAGGTTTTTTTTCAAAATTTTTTTCTACTTATGAAATCTTTTGTAAAAAAATCCTTTTTCTTTCAATTTTATGGATTAACGAACAATAAGCAAATATTGAAACAGTCATTTGCATCATTTTTCTATGGCATCATGTGTACATAATATCTTTAAGTGAGCACAAATTATAAAATATGCATATTTGATTTCACTTTGAAAATTATTTAATTTGAAATGGCAATTTCATTTCAAACATAATCGATCAATTTTCATAAAGTTTCGCATTCATTTCTAGGTTGAAATGATATTTCTTTGCATTCCAAGTGCACTCGACGAAGTATCAAAGTGCATCTCTCTTTTGTGTCTCTCTTTTTAGACATTCACATCATTATCACCGTCCGAACTCCGTGCAATCCGAACCCTGTTCAATTTCGAACCAAGCAATCAAATGACAACAACATTTACGTGATTGCGTTGTGTGTGAATGAGTTACATTTACATAAGTATCATCATTGTGTTGTTTGTTTCTCTCAATTCACACTTGGTTTTTACCGAAATTGTTATATCCCGAAATGCGAAATTGTTGCTAATTCAGTCTTTAGCTTTAGCTTCTCAGTTGAATGTTCCAATTTTGTGTACTAGAAGAAAAAAACACATCAAATTAAGAAAAGAATTATTCTATGAATAATTATTTTGGAAGGCAGATTACTGCGTAGTGTACTAGCAAGGAGCCTCATTAAAATTTTCTCGTCTGAGATCCACTTATTCCAAGTGAATCTTCGACACGAAAAGGCTTCTTCTGGACCTTCATCTGTTGGACCGACACGAGCCGTCAACCGGACACTCATCATCATCGGCTCGACAACCGGGGTCCGGTCCTTTCACAAGTCTCTCCACCTCTCCCGGTCTCGAGCCGACGTTATCCAGTTGCGCACCCCAAGGCTTCGGGCGTCCTGGTCTACGCCATCTCTCCAGCGCAAGCATGGTCTACCACGCTGCCGTCTACCATAGAATGTACCACAAAAGACTTTCCGAGCAGGTTCCTCTTCGCTCATACGAGCTAGGTGCCCTGCCCACCGGAGTCTACCGAGCTTAATTTTTGTCACTATGTCTGCTTCAAGGTAGATTGCGTACAACTCATGATTGTACCGTCTACGGAATCGTCCTTCCTCACATATGGGGCCAACAATTCTCCTTAAGACTTTTCTCTCGAACGCGGCTAAGAGGTCACAGTGCCTTTTGCTAAGCACCCAAGTCTCGGATCCATACATGAGTACTGGCAGGACCATGGTCCTGTACAGCAGCAGTTTTGAAGTTATGGTTAGATTTCTGGATTTGAATAGCTTTGACAGACTGTAGTAGGCTCTGTTCGTATTTAAAGGATTGCACCACTTCAAATTCGTGCTCCGCTACCTTGATTGTTTGACCAACTGTTCTTCTCGCATTCGACGCCACTATGTACTTTGTTTTACCTTCAAGTAATGTGCAGACCCAAATTTTGTGCCGCCTGCTCGATCTGGATGAAGGAATCGTGTACAGTTTGTTCGCTTCTTCCGATGATGTCGATGTCGTCTACGTAAGCCAGTATCTGGCTGGACCTGTTGACGATGGTCCCTCTTGTTGCCGTGCCAGAGTCACAGATTGCTTTCTCCAACACCAGGTTGAAGAGGAGGCAGGCCAAACCATCCCCTTATCGGAGTCCATTAAAGATGTTGATTGGTCTTGATAGCAATCCGGCTATTTTAACTTGGCTTGTTACGTTGGTCATGGTCAACCTACATAGTCGTGTCAATTTATTTGGGATGCCGAATTCTCTAATGGCTTTGTAAAGTTCTACCCTGGCTATGCTATCATAGGCGGCTTTACAGTCTATAAACTGTCAACCGGACACTGCTTACCGTTTATTCTCTAGCCTTTTACTAGAGACAGGACCGTGTCCAACCGATACTTCTGTGGTTGCCCTTCTTCTAAGCGTACCACACCCAGGAGACGTAGCCGGGTACCTCACTGCTTATTCTAGTTGCTGGCGACAGAAGTACACGACTTTTGGCTTGTGCTTGTTTATTTTCACGTTCTCCTTCTCCTAAGGGCATCGTGATAGAGCCACTCTCTCCTGAGACCCAATACCACTTATTCTCTGGTCTTTCGCTGGAGACAGAACGAATTGTACTAATTTGTAAGAAAAGTATATAAAATACCGTTTTAGTTACTGTAAGAAATATCGAAATTAAACAAAGTATACGAAGTTAGTTAGTTAGTTTAGTATATAAGTAAAAGGTAATAAAAAGATAAAGAATTAAACAAAAGGTTGGTTGTTCTTCGGAATTTGGTACTTTTAACCCAAGTTTTATTTGCTTTGTTTGGAATCGACCCCGGACACCTACAAGCCTACCTCAGCCTCCATAAAAAAGCATCACAGTGTCTAACTACCATTTGTTTCCAATAAAATTAAAATAAAGTGATTCATTATACAGAAATAAAAACATTTGATTGTTTTCGGGACTGTACGACTGGGTCGCACGTACTTGCTCTTTGGGTCAAAGTTGCTGTACATATTAAAGCTTATAAAAATCAATATTTATGTTAAAAACTTTAAAATATTGGTTTTGTTCAGTCATAATCTGATAACTCAAACCCGTTATATGGGAAGATATAACGGGATATTCGTTCTAGAAGAGACATTCAAAAACAAAAACAAAAACAGCTTTCGAAATTACGTTGAAATTATCTGTACCAAAGTTGAAGAAAATCCATCAACGCGTTTTGGGCAGAGGAAATGTGTACAGATAGACGAACAGCCGCACAGACCGACGGATGGCATGACGAAAACCACTTTTTTGGACTTCTACATCATCGTAATGTTAGTTTTGATTGAAACCTCAATTTTTTTTGGCATGAAACCAATACCTACATGCCCCATAGAGTAAAGTAAAAGTAGTTTTAAAAAATGGGTTTTCTTTGATTTTACATTGTGTTTTTCTTAAGGATAGATAAATGTTGTATTTTAACTCACTTATTCGATTTATGAACTAATGTACAAATGGATGCAAGGACAATAATACATTAATTGTTAAATAAGAGAAAAACAATTGAAAGACAAACCTGTGAATTATTTGTAATGATGAACTAAACTAATAAATATGAAAAGTCCTTAAATTCAAAAAAAAAATGATCTGTTCTTATTTATTTTAGAAAGTGTATTCAACCGGAAATAGTTTTTTTTTTTCTTATAGCGACATCTACATTTGAAAGTCTGATACAAATTTTTGCACGCAAATCCATCAAGGGTTGAGGGAAATAAAATCTAATCAGAGCTCTAATTCGAATAAGGAACAAAATTGGCGAATTTAATTGGCAAAGTTAGAATTTTAACATTCCTCATAAGGGTAGATACATAGAAAATTAACGAAACTAAGGGATGGTAAGGTAGTGAAAATGCATTTATCGGTGCATGCTACACACTAATGTTAGAATGTTATTTTTGTATCGGAACATTACTTGGAATTTATCTTCAATGTTAAGGGCTGCTATTTGTAATGTTAATATGACTTTATGTTCGAATGATACGATATGAGGATGAGAAATTCAATGTTGCATATACATTCTGGTGGGGTAGGTAGTCTTCATTTATTGTTCTTTATTTTTTATGGATCTTACTCAATCAAAAATTCATATTGATTTTTGATTTTTTTTAATTTGTCTTTGAAAGTCAATTTAATGTTGCTTGCTGGAGCTATATAGGCTAGGACTAAGATTATCTTAATAGAATATTCTGTGAGCAAACTTAAGGTACTTTTGATTAAGTTTTTGTTTTAGTGCAACTGTTACATTTTTTTTTTTTTTGAAAATGTCCTCTAAAATTAAGGGTACCTTAGTGATAAAATTGTTGGACATTTCGTTTGCCATGAGAGTTAAAAAAAAAAATAATGAAAATATTCCGATGGTTTTAAATCTAAATATGCAGTTCCAATTGCTGCAGCTTTTTCTTGTCCAAACTGGTGGCCAAACCCCAAATGGAATTTATTAGAATTTTTATGGTAAATACCTTACCTACCACTGAGTTAATATTTTTTTCCGTCATAAGACCTTATTGGACTAAACTGATAATGTAATTTCTTAATTTATTGGGTTTGGGATAAAAAAAAATAAACGTAATTAATTCGTTTATTTAGCAAGAAAATATAATTTAAAAAATCGTTTAGAATTTTATTTTCGAAACATTATGCAGATAATATGCGATAGTTGCAATCACGGAATTCACAGAAAATACAGCCAATTAAATTTGAAACCGTTTTGGGAAAAATTGGATCTGCATATTGAAAAGTCAAAGAATAAAATGTAAGTGGTTAAAAGATCTAAAACTTTTGTTCAGATAATTTTTCTGTATAACACCGAAAATATTATCAAAAACTCCAAAAAAAAAAATCGTTTGGATTTTTATTTTTATCTTTTTCAAAAATAGTTAGATTTTGATGAAACTTGGGTTTCACTTACATCGCAATATTCTAAAATCATTATTAGCAAAATAATAATTTTTGTGTTTTGACCAATTTATTTTGAAAAAATAAGCCTAATTTACAACTAATTTGACGAAACAATTTTTTTGTAAATTTTGAGATGAATTCTTTTTGGTAAAATTCTGTTTTAAGACCAATTACGAAAACATCACAGTTATTGTAGAAAATATTTTCAAAAATTGAAAAAAAAAACGCACCCAGAATAATTAATTTCACTTTAAGAAAATTCAGACTAGTGTTCAGCGCATAGAAAGTTAGTCAAAAAATGTGTAGGTATGAGTAAATAAAATGCACGACTATCAGTTACACGTACTCTCAGGGTTAAAATTGCTGTGAAAGTTATATTAATAAAGTTTTTAAATATACATATATAATTGTATAAAACGTGTAGGTAATTCAATAAAATTCATTACTTAAATGACATAAGCAACTTCTTAATGTGTTTTAAGCTCCAAACTAAAAACATTTGATTTGATTAAGAAATATACATTTTTAGAAAAAAAAAAACAAAAATGAAAATCGTTAGGGCCGTTTCAAAAAAAATATATTTTTTTACATATAAAAATTCTTAAACCTTGTTTAAGAAAAATATTGGTAAGCCATTTTCAAGAAAATAATAATTCACATCTAAAACCAAAATTTCAAAAAGAAATACAGTGACCCGTTTTTTGAAAATTTGTGTATCAAATAAGTTTCAAATTGTTAAGGAGCTTATATATACAAAAAAAAATTATCAAAATTGGTTCAGTCGTTTAAGTGAAAGTCAAAAATGAATAAAAACGGTTCGGTATTTGTAAAAACATTTTATTCGTATCAAAAATATGAGCCTACTAACAAAATCAGACAAAAAAATTTAATAAAAATCATTATAGCCGTTTTTGAAAATATTAACTTTTCCTTAATTGTTAGGTACATGACAGGGGCAATATATGTTACTAAGAAAAATTGAATTTCCCATCTAGCGAATAACCAAAGATCCTTAACCACCAAATTAGAAGAAAATTGCTTCAGTGGCTCAGGCTGTAGCTCGAGGTTGTGAGACCCACTTTTTTCGTATGCTATATCATCTTAATGACGTGTTACCTTTTTTACGAATCTTAAACTTGTCTATATCGGAAATAAAAATATAGCAATGTACTTACGTTAAAACTTAATAGCATTGCCTGTTCTCAAGGATATAAGTTGTAAAATAAAATTCATCGGAAGTTGATATCTTGATTCGTTCTCTAAATATGGTGAACGAAAAAACGTGTCACGAACGTAGGAACGTACATAACACACACACATACAGAAATCTTTCTAAAAATGACAAATTCAGACTCTAGTGCCCTCAAAACGTCGAGAAATGTCAAAATGTTCACTTCGACAAATCGCACCAATCACAATACCTAAATTCCCATGGAAAGTTAAAAAAAAAATCACTAACGTATTTTTATGATGTTGAATTTTCAAAAATTAAATTTTTCGCAAAATTCCTTCTACCATTTCATAAATTTTAATCCAAGTCGATTATGCCATAGGTATACCTACGAAGTCAAAGAACCTATTTGTGGTGCTATATTTGTCAATTTTTTAGCGCAAACAAGGATATCAATATTCAACATTTGCACAAAATGAGCTCCATACCTAGTCCAGTAAACACACCATCTCAAAATAAAAGTGAATTACGCCTCAACATAATGTAACTCGTTACAGTTAATTAAACGGAACCAAAAACTATGAGAACCAAACCTCAAAATTATTTAATTTTATTTTTGCGTTCGTTTTAGCTGCGGCGGCGGTGAACCTAAGTCTTCAATATATTGTAACTGAATTCATAGATTTTGTCACTATGCAAGCTCTATGACCTTAAACATTTAATTTTTGTATGTGCCCTTCCCGTTTTTCTTTTTTCTACCATAGGTACGTGATGTCCTAACCTTTTGTTATATTATGACAATGGATAACTCTTTTGAATGTTTCTAATGTCAGACGATATTTAAACTATTTTCCATTATTTATTTAGAATTCAAATATGCACGTCCGATCTCCGATGGTAAATTACTCAAGAAGCAAGAACCTTTCGCCATTACGCCAACAATACCACATAATCTCAAGGACAAACTCTTTCCTTTCACTTGTCAATCAGTCAATGCAAATTTTTCGCAAGCCAAACAACATTAGAAAAACCTTCTCAACCCGAATGCCTGGTCATTCCAATATACCTTCAGAAAAGCCTTTCAATCAGGTGCTATTGTTCAGTTAAAAGAACAACGCATCTGATAAATTCTTATTGTCCTGCATTATCACTTGTCCTTTGCCATAAATTCGCATTAGCATGGCAAAACAATTCGCCAAAAATTGACCATTACCACTCATTAACCGACATCATCTAAGATAATGACTTCTCCAAAATGAAGCAAAACACAAGGTCAACGTCACAATGCAAAGGATATACTATTAGGTATACATTTTATTATTCAAAGGCAACAGAGAGGAGAACAAAACTAGGCCAACGGGTCATTCTTATACAAAATGTCCTTCTAAAAGTAAATTTTGTCAAAATCAAAGAAAATCCTTTCCAGCATTTTGGCAATATTGTTACACTTGTCTGGGAAAATTGCCTCTAATGCGTGGTCCTCTATTAACCCACATTCTACCACCCGCAAATCCTCTGGCAACGCTTGATTTGCAAATCAATTACAAAATCATTGACATCGAACTCGCTCTGCTAAAGCAGACTTATACCTCTTTTACGTATAATGTATTTAAGGATACTCCTAAATTAAATACCTAGATGTTAGGTACAAAGGTGTATGTGTGCCAATACCTGTGTAAGTATTTATGTATATTAGAAAATCTATGTATTAGAAATCCATAGTTAACTCTCACTCATCCTTCAGGATAAAAATGAAGAATAGACGAAATGTCATATAGGAAAACGAGGATCAGACAAAAAATGTCTTAGGGACGACGAAAAAAGGAGCAGATGTCAAGGTACGAATCAATCAAATTGACATGGGAGACCTTTGGAAAAGAACGCAGCAGCCGCTGTGCTATGCTTTGCCAACTCCAAAGGTTGCTATTTCATAGGTATGCCTAAAAAGTTGAAGCGGACATGTTGTTTTTTTTTGTTTTTTTTTTCTTCATATTTTGTTCGTACGTGTTAAAGAAATTTTTGTTTGTATTTTTTCAAACTCAAAAAAAAAAAAAAAAAAAAAAACAAAATCCAGGGAGAAAGAAAATTGCAAATTCATATCGCACATATGGCAAAAGGTGGAGCTTTAGATACATAGATACTCATGGCAGCAACCGAATGACTATATGCCTCAGCATCATATCATCCCACCACCCACAATATTTTATAATTTACGACCAGACATCCAGCGGTTACTGTGACTTGCGTGGTAAAACAATCTCCAAGTGGAAGCAGGCGAAATATAATGGCATAGAAACGTGCAGAGAAATTCACTTGAATTTCCTTGAATCTGCAGATGATGTGGGGGCATAAAAAAAGGAGCTTTTTTTTTGCCTTCTCCGGAATCTGTAGCATATATCTAGTGTATCTACTCGACTCGTATACTTACACAACAGGAACGTGCGAAGGCGATTTAAGGCTTTAAAAATTTAAAATAAATATCTACACAAATTTAAATTGAAGTTAAGTTGTTTTTGACTTTAATGTGGCGGCTTATATTTTTGTTTATGCGATAGAGAAAAACTGGAACATATTGTGGATGAAATATTCATCAAATGGCACTCAACCTCAGCTGTTTTCGTGCTACGAAAGAATTGTGTTAGAGGAGGGGAATATAATGTATATGGGTGCAGGCACTTGGTAGAAAATTATTTTGATAAAGAAAATGTGTTTTTTTTTTCTAAATAAATATTTAGACTATGAAAAATTGTGTTTTGTGAAGCTTTGTTATATTATATTTTGGTAAATATAAAACTCAGCAGTTTCTTGATACACCTATGTTTTTATTCTCGATCAGGGTTTGTACTTTTATGATTAATTTTATATTACAGAATGTTAATGTATGTACCTAAAATATTTCTTGGAATTTTCATAATCTCACATCCTAAAAACTTTGGTTCTAGCTTCTAGGGAATCATCTAAATTTGCGTAGGTATATTTAGAAGGTGCATCTGTTCAATAAAATTGTAGTTTTTGTACCTATCAGTATATCATGAAATATAGGTATACTCAGGGAAATAATATATTTATTTACGTTTGCGGCTAATGAATATCCATTGAATTAAATGAAAATCATTTGCTGGAAATTTAATACAATCCCCGAAAAAGTTTTTCATATGTTGCAACTGTAGGTATTACATTTGACACAAAAACAACCCATTCCTTTGGAGCTCATTTTTATGTTTGCAGCAAACGAAAATGCTTCTCACATCTAAATACTTCTTCGTTTACTAGAAAATTTTATTGTTTGCAGCAAACGAATGATAGTTTGTGAACAACCTCTTCAGAAAGTATTTTGTGGCATTTACACTTTTGGTGTAAATGTACAATTCATGCAAATGACTGCAGGAAATTAATTTTCTTAATAATTGACTCTTTGTTTGTGATGTTCACATGTATTCTATGCTACACGAAAATTATATATATCGTGGTGCAACAGCAACAGTCTTTGTTCGGAATCGAGAGGTCACAGGTTCAATCATTTTTTTTCGTTTACTCATTCGCATAAATTGTTTAGCAGAAACGAATTTAAGAGTTTGCAGCAAACGTAGTTGAAGTCGACAAATTTCTATCCAACAAACGAAAAGTCGTTTGACACAAACGATTCGTTTTTTCATTTTGCTGATATGCATTCTACGCCAATCATAATATTATACAGGCCGTAGTGGAATAACAAGATACTCTCTTCGTAAGCGAGAGGTCGCCAGTTCAAATTGAAAAATTGTCCAATAAACGAAAAAGTTTTTTTGCTATTCAAAAATACCTACGAAATACATAATTTTTCCTACTTTTTAAAGTTTTTTTTCACTGATTTTATGATAAGACACCATATTCATATTCTTCTTCTTCCTTTTTATCGACGCTGTTATGATCTCGATGTCGAGGGGATCATAACGTATCTGCTTCACACTAGTGATCCGCCTGTGGGGTTCGCGGAAGATTCTGACCTAATATACAAAAAATATTCACATTCGTTTCGAAAATACTGTTCTTTAACTCATTTATAGCCGAAAGCGTTCCCGGAAATAACGTATCCGAAATTGACGTTTTGATCTATATTATCATTTATTTTCCTTCTTATAAGATCAAACCAAATATTTTTGAGGTTTTGTTGTAGTGGTCTCGGATCTTACATCACAATAAATAATTTTTTGTTTATTTCTATTCATTCCAAAACAGGCGTTCCCGAAATGACGCTCCTTATATATCAAATTGAACTTCAAACTACCGCTTTAATTTAATTTAAAAAATCATTTATGGAATGACAAAGAGACCATTTGTAGCGCCATCTGAACGTTAAATGAATAAAAAATTATATTTTGTCACCAACAACTACATATTGAGAAATATTATAATTATATAACGGTTCTTCTCAGTTTTTTTTTGATTCACTTGAGAATTACTTAAGAACATTTTACCTTAGTAATGCTAAGAATACAGGTAGCAGGTAGCAGGTAGAACTAATTTTCAGTTCTCAGAATTCCATCAAGGAAAGAAGCCGAAGCGGATTATGGTGTAATCTTATTTGAGTCTATATGAGTAGGAACAAAAATTTTACTAAAGGTTGGGTTTGAAATCCCGCTTTTTATATTACCGTTTCTTTTAATCCCGCTTTTAAAATCCCGCTTTTTCAAGAAAATAGTTATGGATTTCATTATCATCATCATCATCATCGGCTCAACAACCGGGGTCCGGTCCTGGCCTCTTTCAACAAGTCTCTCCACCTATCCCGGTCTTGAGCCGACGCCATCCAGTTGCGCACCCCAAGGCTTCGGGCGTCCTGGTCTACGCCATCTCTCCAGCTCAAGCATGGTCTACCACGCTGCCGTCTACCATAGAATGTACCACAAAAGACTTTCCGAGCAGGTTCCTCTTCGCTCATACGAGCTAGGTGCCCTGCCCACCGGAGTCTACCGAGCTTAATTTTTGTCACTATGTCTGCTTCAAGGTAGATTGCGTACAACTCATGATTGTACATGTACCGTCTCCGGAATCGTCCTTCCTCACATATGGGGCCAACAATTCTCCTTAAGACTTTTCTCTCGAACGCGGCTATAAGGTCACAGTGCCTTTTGCTAAGCACCCAAGTCTCGGATCCATACATGAGTACTGGCAGGACCATGGTCCTGTACAGCAACAGTCTTGAAGTTATGGTTAGATTTCTGGATTTGAATAGCTTTGACAGACTGTAGTATTCGTTTTACCATCTTTTATATTATGAAAAAGATTCCTAGTAAAAATCTTGTCTACCTTCCCCATTAGAAAAAATAAAATGCCGTTAATTTCATTATCAATGTACCAATTTAAGAACTTTAAAAACGTTTTCCTAAAAATCTAGATTTTTTAATAATGACAGTCTTCAAGTAAATGACCGATAATGCACCTACAATTTTCAAAGGACTTAACAAAATAAAATATTGGTATGCCATTTTTAATTTTTAATTTTGAAAAAAATATAACCATTTTTTGAAATAAACCATTAAAAACAAAATCAAATTTGAAAGCTTTTATGATGGGAAAAACAGCTCTTAAGTGTAGGTGTTCTAATTATTTATCATTTTTCTCTGAGCTAGAAATGTTTAATGTAAATAATAAATTTCATTGTTTCAAAGTAAGAATAACACAGATCAACAAAATGTATTTTTATTATTGTTGCCCAAACTTTGGATAAATGTTTCTAAAGGTTTTCGATGTGCTTTATTCGAATTCAATATCAAAATGATCCTATCAGCTTTAATTTTTTCAAATATTCCCGTTGGAAAATCTCAAAAAAAAAACCTTTTTCGCAGTTTTCGAAGAAATTTTCTGACTTAAAGCGAAGAAGATTCTTTGTGATTTTCTAACGGGAATATTTGAAAAATGAGAGCTAATAGGAACATTCTGTTATGTATATTCGAGTTAAGCACATCAAAAACATTTAGAAAAGTAAAGTTTTGTTTCGGCAACAAGTCACTTTGTTGACCATTATAAAATGAAAAAAATACATCAATTTTTGCTGTACGAGGTGACTTCACTTCAAAAATATTGAAAAATGCTTTACTTGTGATTTTGTAACGGGAATACCTCGAAAACTAGAACCAATTTGAATACTTATTCCGCCTTCGGATTCGAGTTCAGCACGTCGAAAACCTTTAGAAACATTTATCAAAGTTTGGGCAGAAAAAACCTTGTTCACCAGTGTAATTTACGCCCAAAATAACCCGTAGGTATGATGTTAAAGTTCATCTTGTGTTCTTTTTTGTCCAGGGCTCATTATAGTTCAGCACAAATTGATAACTATTGGAATTTAAAATAGAAATCATACCAGTTTACTTACCTGTGGATGGTGGAGTCTTCTTTTCTCACAAAATATAAATAAATTAAATAAATTAATTTGAAATTTGTCAAAAAAGCTGTTTCTAAGATCCATAAAATTTTACTTATAATTAATGGTTTTTCTTTAACTGTTTAAAGTTTATCAAAAAGACTTAATCATATGCCAAGAAAAAAAAACTTACCTATACGCACGCATTCGTATATCTGTAGATCCAAAAAATAAATGACTCAATCAAGAAACATGCGACTGCTTAATATATAAATACAAAAAAATACATAATACATCCCATTGACACAACATGCAGCAGCAGCAGCACTGGACAAAAAACAAAAAAAAAAACAAAAAAAAAACATAAACTTATAAACGAATTTATATTCACCATTTAGCCAAAAGCGGCTCGCAAAATGAAAAATACAAAAAAGAGCATGAAGCCATTTATAAATTAAATACTGTCATAGTAGCCACAGTATGTTGCAAGCAATTTTTCACAATCGTTCTTGTATAGTTTATACAAATATACGTACCCAAAGTATGTTTGTATTTTTTTTTTTTTTTTTTTTTTATTTAAATTTTTTGCTTGCTTGCGCCAGTGTTAATTTTCTACATGATTTTTGCACACAGTTGCTGCAGCAGACAAATGCCACAAGTTTGACTCAGATTTAGCCAATGTATCTAAACGAGGCTATCCTGATGGTGGGATGCGGTGAGGTGGTGCCACAGCATCAACCAAAGGAAATAAACTATACAGAAAAAGAATTAAAAACAAATTAAAAACGAGCTCCATCCGCGGAGTGAGGGTATGGTAGGTAGGTAGGTATATCTTCTATAGATCTTCGAGGCTTGAAGAACAAGCCGAAAGGAAGCCCCCATCAGCCATCAGTGGAAATACAACAAACGTCTCTTTTCAATTAAACAAATAAAGTAGATGAGGAGGAAAAAGAGAAGCCAACAGATTTAAATCAGAGCCTCTGATGATATTATAAATTTCCGCGTATAAGACTCCAGTCTCCAGCTCTAACTACATACGAGACGACTCCAATGTCGACCATTTTTCTCATCGATTTGCAGCTAACATGACGCGCAAAAACTGCAAAAATGTCGACAAACAACGACGACGCGACGACCCGACATACGACCGGCCGGCCGCGGCCTAGCGACCAACAAACTCTGGCTCTGGCGGCAAAGTCCACGTCGACGACTTTGCTGTGCTCCAATCTAACAAAGATGGATGCGCCTCTGCGTGGTCGAATCTAAAAAAAAAAAAAAAAAAAATTGAATGTAAGAAAAAAAGAGACTCAAAGTTAAGTTGCGGGGATGCAGCATGGTGCTTCTATCTGATCTGAGATTCGTTTTAAGTTAAAACTGTAAGATACTTTTTTGTGTCTTTCAGTTTTGGTTACTTAAGAGACTGATTTTTTTTTTGTTTTTGTATCATCGGCCCTCGTCGCATCTCGCATGTTGCCTCCTGATGTGGTTGTATTAATTTATGTGCGAAGGATTGCATCGGGGCAAATGGAAGCTGATGACTGAATCCTCCCAACAAAATCAAAGTGCCCCTTCTCCAAACGCACACTCCAATTCTCGATAATAAATGAGAGAACTAAAAAGACAAGAAAATCTCCTTCCAGTAGTGTTAAATGTTTAAAAATAAGAAATAACAAAAACAAAAACAAAAACAACACTGAATCTCTACTAGAGACTGCCATACACAAAGCTAAAATGGATGAAAAATTCATTTACATTAAAAGACAATTTAAATTAATTTACTTAACTTGACTACCAGTTTTCTTTTAAATTTTTTTTTTTTGTATTTTTTTTTTTTTGTTCTTTGTTTTTGTTTTATATATTTTTTTGGGTTTCAAGTTGGACTTTTAATTCCATTTGTGTTTACCCTGATGATCATACTTGCCGCTTTTAAGATTTGGCCATTTAGGCAGATTTTTTTTTAGATTTGGTCTCACTCTCTATTTTATGGATGTTTGTTTTTAAATAAAAATATTTAAGGTTATAAATCTCTCTTGATTTTTATTATCATTAAAAATTGTTTAATCATTTCGTTTTTTTCTGTTTTGAAAAAAAAAAAAAAAAATTAATAAATGGCTGGTGCGGCACTTTATCGTATTTAGGTGAGAATTAAGATAAGTTAGATAAATTGAATTATATTTTTTTACAAATGTTCATTACAAGGCAATATTTAATAAAAAAAATTCACACATTATAATGGGATGGGCCCTTTTTTTGAAAAAAAAATGAGGTTGGCAATCCCAAACATTTCCTTATGCTTTTCCCAAAAATCTTTCAAAAAAAAGTGTAATTTTTTCGGATTCTTGTGTTAAAAAATTACAATATCAAATTTAACCAAAGATTTTGGGAATTCAGTATTTTGTATTTTGAAAATCAATACCATTCTTCTTAGGTATCTGAAAAATACTTAAAAATGTTGGTAGTTTAAAAAAAAGTGTAATTTTTGGAAGGTTCTTATATGAAAAGTTGATACTGAAACATATGATTGAAAATAACTGAAATTTTAACTTAACCTGAATTTGGTAATAAATCAATTTTTGGTTGATAAGAATTTTTATTATCTTGGTTCTAAGAAAGTTATTGCGTTAGCGTCTTAAAAACGTGTTTTCTTTGTGTTCCATATGACATTTCATAATAAAATAGGGATAATTGTCAGAACGAGGAAGTATCCAATTTTTCCAATATTTGAACCTTGCAACGCAACTCTGCGGATACTTGTTTCAAAATTATAAATTTAGGCATCTTTACAAGAGTACTGATAAATTAATTAAAAAAATTGTGGCTTAGTATCACTTGGGGCCTGTTCTTTGAAATATAGACCTGAATTCAGTATACGGGCTAATATTATGGAGGTGGAAAATTTGATGTCCAGGTTTTTTTTTTTTTAATCAAAATTACTTTAAATTAAAATTAACTTCTAACGAACCGGTTAAAATAATGAGATGAATCTCCGAATGTATTAACTTTGTTTTAAACAGAATTAGTTTTTTGTTTTATTCCATTTAACATAGCCGAAAAATCCTTCCGGGAACGCTTCCATAACTCAAAAACTGAAATTTAATTATGTACACTAGAATCTATTGAATTGAGCTAACTGTACGCTTAAGATTACTATTACTAAGCCCAAATTTTCTTCAAAAATTCTCACGTGTTTCCCAAAAAAATTGAGAACATTCAATACTTATTTCTATTTAAATTAAAGATGTCCGAAGGAATATGTCCGGAATATCAATTCTGTATTTATTTAACGTGCAGCTGGTGCTACAAATGGTCTTTTCGGTATATCCTGGAAATGGTTTTTCGTTGCATAAATAGTTTTGTGCAAAAATTAATTAATTTGAAGCGAGAACTTAAATTAAATTTGATATATTATAAGGAATGTACATCAACTAAGCGTCATTTCGGGAACGCCTGTTTTGCTGTGAATAAAGATCAAAATTATAATTTTTTGATGATGTTTTGATGCAAAATCAAGACCACTACTATAAAACTTTAAATTTTTTTATTTCGTTTACTTTTGTAAAAAAAAAAATACAATAATAATGATAAAAACTTCATTTTCGGGAATGTTATTTCCGGGAACGCTTTTTGGGCTATATGAATAAGTTAGTTCTACAGTATTTTCGAATCAAATCTGCATTTTTCAGAATCTAAAGCAAGTATGTCTTGCATATGAGGCTTTATCATAAAGTTTGTAAAAAAAAAAACCTCAAAAAGTTATCTGATTCATAGGTATTCTGAAATTGCATAAAAAAAGAATTAAGGAATATATTAATAGAAAAACTGAAATGAAGTTATATTTGATTAATAAATTTCTATAATAATATATAATTCGGATTGAAATAGTTTTTAAACTTAAAATACATAACTTAAATAACATAAATAAATACATTTTTTTTAGGAAATTCACATATTTTTGTAAATAAAAATAAACCAGAAAATTACTTATTAATATCCAATCGATTTCTTATTTATTTGAGAACTTTATTTAATTGAACAAGTGCTACTGATTTTGTTTTGGTTATAGGAATTTACCTCTTTTTAAACGAATCTTCAATCGAATTTGAGTGTTTTCGGAAAAATAAATAATTTTGAGTTCTGTCCCTTTATGAACTTATACATGATTGATAACTAAACTCAACAAATGGCCGAAAGAGAGCTTAGTTATTAAACAAAGTTGATTTGGACAGTGAAACTTTCCACCTCCATGATTTTGGCCTCCATAATTTTGGCCCATATAGACTACACACCCTGTTCTATTACATAATACATCAGTTGAACGTCCATTTACTAATATCCCGTAAAATTTCCCACAGAACCAATTTCATCTTTACTATTTAGAATGAGAAAGATAGACTTTTTCTTTGAACGAAATACAGGAGGGCTGAATTTTTCATCAAATTTTGTTCATGAAACTTTGGTAGGTATTAGAAAAGCTTAGTATAGTCCTGATATTCGGGATGCCCGCTATCCGATTTACGAAATCCGCCACTTTGGAAAACGGAAATCGATTTATAGCTCCGAAACTATTAATATTAGGTGGATAGGTTTTTGGGCGAAAGTTGAAAGAAATTATAATAATTGTCTTTTATTTGCTCCTGCATTTTTTTACGTTGTATGATATTACGATTATGACATTTTAATTTTAATATTTTTTTAGTTTTTGCATTCTACTTTTTATGCAAAAAACTTAGGTTAATGTCTTCACGACAAAAATTAAAGAGTACTTATACAAAATTTCCAACATTTTGATATTCTTTTGAAGATTATGCGATACAGTAATTTTAATTAGTTAGAACATGAAAATCGACTAGGTTAAGTAAAATTTTAGAAGAGTTTGCGGCTGCACAAAATACATCGTTACATCGATATGGTATTTTGATGTCTATTGAAAAAGTTAAAATGAAAAGATAATTGTTGATTGCATCTTTTCAGCCATGTCAAAAGTTACGGACCATTTTCAAAAATACTCAAAATATTTGTTATAGTAAATAATATTTCCTTTTTAGCAGCGACCTTCAGCTTCATATAAATATTATATTAGCTACTTTACTCATAGTTATTTTTTAAAATGTAGATAGGTAGATACCTATAGGTTATGTTACCTTAGGTTATGGTAAAGATGCGTTTCAGGAAAACTGCTGACACAAGTAGTATAATCATAGGCCCATTGTGATACCACAAAACATTGCTAGGAAGTTCCTCTAATAACTTTCTAATTAAACTATTTGAAGATTTTGAAAAAAACGACTGACACTGTGAATATCTTCATTAAATCAATTGCATCCTCGAAGAAAATCTCTCCTAAGTTAAGTTTACATCTTTGATAATGAACAGGGCATAAACAAAGAAAGTGTAGGATAGTTTATTCTTTCTCCTCGTCCATGCAGCTTCTGCAGAATTCATTTAAGAAGTCACACTGGGGTAATTGAACCAGGGTAAAACGAAGCTTGTCAGCGAATAAAATGGAATGAATGAACATATTGCTCGTTTCATTCCGTTTCATTCTATCACAAGTTTCGTTTTACCCCGGTTCAATTACCCCAGTGTGCGATGCGGTCCATTAGGTAGATTGGCTCTTACAGTTCCTTTCCTGTCAACTTTGTCGGCTTTGCACTTTTTTCGGTTTTTATCCATCCGCATAAATGTATTGCTTCATCTCTGAAAAATTCATCTTTATAACAAGCCGATCTTCATTTGATGGTTAACTTGAAGTTTGTACCAAAAAACAGCTAAGGGGTGCCTTGGTAATGATTCGAATGTATTTAGAATGATGGAGATGGGTATATGGGCCATTCTAAAGTAACGGAGAGGACAAAAAACGCTAACAATGCAGTTTATCTCTTTTGAAGAAGTAATATGTTTTCTTGAAACTTTGTGGGTGTTGAGAACATTTTATAAAGTTATTGCCCTAGAAGTTTCATCAAAAAGTAATGACTGCCAGTAATGCTATGGAGATAGAAAGCCGGTAACGGAGAAGACGCGTACCTACCTACTCCTTCTTCTGCGTTACCGTCTTTCGACTCAATAACTTTACTGGCAGTTATTAGATTTTGATGAGACTTCTTAGGCGATAACTTTATACCTAAAGTGCCACCAAGTTTCAAGAAAATTTATTCTTCATAAGATAGACTTTGATATGGCCGATATATCCAATGGAATTGTTAGACCATTGAGAGATAGCTATGAGACAAATGGATGTGCTCACGAGCACTTGTTTACTATATGTATATATCGAGTATCGTGTGAGGTCAAGCAACATGTCCAAGGCAGCGAAAGATGTCGAGTGGAGAGCTCCACTGATACACCATATACGATACGCTAATAGTTTTACCTTGATAAGTTTGTCAAGAAATGTTAATTTATCAAAAGCAGTCCACCATTCTGCCACCACCTGTCTAACAACCGCTGTTTATAGCCAGAGTGTCATGTTTGGAGACAAGCCCCATTTGTTTCCAACATAAGTTTTTTGCTAGAGAAAAGTGCATCTGTGACTTTTCTGACTCTTTCTTGTATATATGACTTCCAGTTGAACGTTGTGTCTTAAAATCAGACCCGTATATTTAGGTCTGAGAAGTTATTTGTTAGAGAGTTGGAAGTTTGCATTTCCTTGTGAAGAAGACCAGTTAAGTTAGTGGCTTACACCCAGTCCGCCTTTGAAATGATTTGTAGATTTTTCCTGATACGGCAATGGCAAAGTCATCAGCATATACAATCACTTTGAACCATTTTACTCCCAGGTTAACTTTATAGTAGCTCGTTAACCAAGATGTTCCATAAAAGCTGGGATATGACACCCACCTTATGGTGTGTCTCCGTCAAAACATCTTTTGACGGAAAAATCTCCTTAGAGTGGAGTTAATAATAATTCTGCTTCTCAACATCAGATTTATCAACTCCCCAAGTCGAGCTATCAACTATCAAGTTCTTCAGCGCGCTTGTGATCCAAGGTTGCTAAGTTATCAAATGCACCTTTGATATCAAGGAGTGTGATCATCAGGCTGTATTCTTTCTGATAAAGTTAATAATCGATCACTCAGAGAAATCATATTTTTGTATTCGTTTGCAGCTAATGAATATCCTTTGAATTAAATAAAAATTATTAGCTGGAAAGTTAATCGATTCCCGCAAAAGTTTTTTATTCGTAGCAACTGTATTACATTTGACCTAAATTGTAATTCTGTTACAGCGAAAATAAGGCAAAACAACCCATTTGCTTAGAGCTCATTTTTTGAGTTGATTGCAGCAAACGAAAATGTTTAGCACATCTAAACACCTTTTCGTTTACTAGAAAATTCTATTATTTGCAGCAAAAGAATGAATAGTTGGTGAAGAATCTCTCCAGAAAGTAGTTTGTTGCAAAGAACTTTACTTTTGGTTGAAATATACAATTCATTTAAGGACACAATTTTTTTTTTAATTGATAAGTGTTCAACCCAAACGAATTTACTAATTTGCTGCAAACTAGGCCGAAAAATTATCTAGCAAACTAAAAAGTCGTTTGAGCAATTTTTTCGTTTGCCGCAATCGATTTGTAGGTACTCTCAGTGATAGTGTTTACCATAGTGTTATTGTGCTGTGTAGAGCAGTAGGTACGTACCGATTTCACTTTGCAATATGAGTGTTGCGTAGAAGGCTAAAGATTGGGTTCTATGGCGTTACGCAAGTGGATATACCCAGGTGCCTACCTATAGAAAGGAATATAAATAAAAATTCCGAAATTAAGTACAGCAGTTACTTAAAAATAGACATGTAAATGCTAACAATAACCATATTAAGGTACCTATCTCAACTAAAATTCAAGTGAAATCTTTTATTTATTGTGAAATAACTACAATTTTTAATAATCTAGGTAAAGGTACCCACCTAAATGTGTATAATTTTATAATTTAACTTATTTTCATTTAGTTGTTAAGTTCCTCATCTATTCCCAACATCCGAACTAATCAATCACAATTAAAATAAAAAAATTAAACATAATATATTCTCACAATCCAAAATCAAATGGACATTTAATTGCAAGCATTTTTCATTTTCACTCCTCTTAATACCTACCTACCAACCTCCAAGTTTATCTGAATGACAAAAATAAAATCAAAAAAAAAAAGAAAAAAATTATGAAAATTAACAAAAGACAATCAAATATCTTTAACTCGCGTGTGTGCATACTTTTCAAATAAATTATTGAAAAAAAAAAAAATAAACAAAAACAAATAAAACACAAGGAAAAAATATGAAACAATAAGAACTTCTGTTATTTTTTTTTTTTTACTTAAAAACAAAAATAATAATAAACTTCCAGTTAGTTATTGTCTTCTAATGAATCAACAAAATTGAAAAGAAACTCATAGATGTTTATAGGAGGCAAGTAGGTTTGCTTTTGTATCTACTGGATTCAATGAAATAATACAACAAACCGCACAAATCACACACCATTGTCATTTTTGAAATTTTGATCATCGCAAATTTATAACATCATTTTGTCAAAAACTATCTACAAAGTAAAGAAACAAAAAATAAAAATGTCTAGGTATAAATAAAATTTAAAAGACAAACAAATTTATTTAAATTATCAAAAATAAAGCTTTTGAACATAGACCAGCTATAGAAAATGGATAGGATTGTAGGTATGTTGGGTTTAAGTCTAGACTCTTTGAGCTTTTTTGAAATAAATAAATTACTTAAATAATCTTTTCATCACACATGCAGATACAAACCATTTCAAGATAGGTATATCTACATATCCGCATAAGGTAGGTACAATGTATAGATACTTTATATAGATACACTCAGTTTAAATTTATTATTTTTAAAATACACATCATAAATTTAATTTTGTGCTTCTCTATAGATACCAGCCAAAACAATCATCAATCTCTGCTTTTCATGCAAGTAATTAAATGGAAATTAAACATTAAATTGCGACATCATTGGCCGACTGAGACTCTATAGATATTTATCTATAGAATAGACACCGAAATAAAGATACAAAAGGTATTGTGTGTATAGATCTAAATTAGTATAAACATAGATACAACGCGTAAGTAATCTATGCGATTGTAGGAACCTATATCTACCATAGCTTGCTATAAGATAGAATCATCATGATTATGACTTGAATATTATTTATATCTTGTTCTCTGTATAGTGAAATGCAATAGAAGAGACTGAAAGAAAGATATTTATTTATGCTAAACGACACCACATCATGATTGTTGGTATGTCAAAATGGATATTTCAACAGGATAATCAAAAATTTCACACTATTGATATAGAAGATATATCTACTTAGGTTGTAGGTAGGTATGTGTGCGTGCTGGGAAGTGTAGTCAAAAACTTAAAAGAACTACAATAATAATAATAATCACATCCATTGCGTTGGCAAAAACAACACGATGAAGACGGCAGCGGGATAGGTACACCAAAAAAAAACAAAAAAACAAACAACAAAACACCAACAACAACCGAATAGCAATAATAATCTTCAATAATAGTGTATCTTTGAAAATACACCTTAAATTCGTTGAGTATCTACTACCTGTTCCATCATAAAATCTTGTATCTTTTTCATTCCTTCCATAGTATCTATGCATCTGTCGACTTTTCATCCGAGGGCGTGGCTTATGTGTGTTAAAAGTAGACAGCAACAGTAGGATATCTCACTCTAGCGAATGATTTACAACCCTCAACTCTTCCGTTTTGGTTGGTTTTTCATTCAAAATATTCTTTCCCTTGTCTCTTCACCAATCTGTGTATCCTATATACCAATCCAATTCGAATTTTCGAAGTTTCTTCCATACATTATAGTGTGTGTGTGTGTAGTTACATGTGTGTATGTTGTGTGCTTAGTTAGAGGAGTTGTGAAAAGTAATGAAGTATTATCTACCATCATTCGACAGTGTCACATTGCATTGATATCCACTTGTGATTGCAGGCGATGGTGGTGGTGGTGGTGGTGGGTTGTAACGAAAAATCCGTAAACCCTGTTTTGTATCTTGTATCTCCTCTCAAAGCTCTCTCACAGCCAGCCATTGCACATTGCTTACCGGAATAATCACATTGAATTTTCCACTTAGTGTGTCGTATATCAATACAATAAAGAAAAGAATATCTTCCATGTGTTTTTATATATTTCGAAAAAAAAGATAGACGAGGTATAGAGGTAAATAAAAGAAGAAGCAAAAAAAAAATATATCTTTGTGTGGTGGCGCGCAAATACAAAAATAAAAAAAAGTATCTATGAACTTATAGTATAAAAAAAAAACAACCTCGAATTGGATGGAATTTCGAAAAAATAAATAAAAACAATAATCCATCCATTGGTAGTGGTAGAACTGAGCGCATACATTGGTGTTTGATGGTAGAGCTGTACAAAAAGAAAAGACGAATAAAAAAGTATCTTGCCGGGCTAAAAACAACACGAAAAGTATCTACGACGACGAGTCGAGCAAAGCAAGTACCTACTGCTGCTTTTGACTATTGTCGTTCGTCTCATGGTGTAGTTCTTCTTTGGTTTTGGTCGCGCTCGTTGTTGTTCAAGTCATCGCCGCCGCCGTCGTCATCGTCCTCGTCGCTGATGTTGTTTGTGTCGTTGTCGTCGTCGTCGTCTTGGATGTAGTTTTTCAGTTTTTCGGTATTGTTGTTGTTGTTATTATTGTATCGTAAACGTCATCCCAATTCCAACCAACGAGAAAATACAAAAACAAAACACACATACGAATAAGAAGCCAAATAAAAAAAAATGAAATACCAACATTTTTGTATCTGTGTGTAAAACGAGAGGGAATAATAAACGAATATTAACGAATGAAGAATGAAACAAGTAAAAAAATACCAAGTATCTTGTAGATACAATTGTATTTTTATATCACGTCATATACCTATATATCTGCATATACCTACTTATATTTGCCGTGTATCATTTTATTGATGCTCAGATATTTTTGATTTGAATTATGCCCAACTAGTCAAACTGAATCGTTGGCGCTTTGAGCACGTATTCGCGGAAAAACCATTTGTTTCAATAATATTAATTTTTTTTGTTGCTTTTCATCATCATCAAATAATACCTACCTAGCATCTAGCAGATACAATTTTGTGTGTGCTTTTGTTTTCTGTTTTTTATAAGATAAAGTATCTTCGATGATATTTATGCGGTTTTGTTGGATTCGTGTATTAAAATCAAGTGAATGTCAAACAAACAATTAATTTGAGTGCAATACAAAAAATAATAATAGAAACTATTTTGGATACACCTGTCGCGGAAGGATATTTCAACTCTTATTGGACTGAAAAAACATAAATTAAGGACGAAAATTGTGTGTTTTTTTTTTTTTGTGTGTTTTATTTTGGGTTTTCCCTTCAAAAGTGATCTCGATGAAGTGAAGATAATAAATCTTATATTTTACTTATTTATTTCGAAATGATTGTGTGGTTATCAAGATAGCAGCAGCAGCATTATATTGATATCTTATAAGACTCGGTGATGTTTAATCGAATAGACAGGATCATGTTCCTACGTCGGAATGGATGATTGTCCAATGGACTTTTTTTTTCATATTGTTGTTAAAGAAAAAGGACGAAAGTGTGTAAATTTTTGTCGGGAAGAATAATTCGAAAGTGATATTGAAAAAAAAAACTGGAATCTACCTACCCATCGCCTTTAACTAGGATCTACCTACTTATATGCGAGTAAAGATACATTTTGGTCAATGAGATCAGCAAAGGTATTAAATGCCATATCATCAACATCAACAAAAACAGTGTGTGCGTGAGTGTTTACAACTTCGACTCTATTAGAGTTCGTTTCCATTACATATATTTTGGATCTAAATACCTATACATCCTATCTTCACTTTGGTTATAAGAAGATAGATTTATGTGATGATCCTGCTCTCAGTGCATTGTTGGTTGTTTGATTTATAGGTTTAGTTAACTCGACTATATAACCAATAACTTCTGTATACAATACAAAAACGTCGGGTAACAAAAACGCAAAAAGATGACATAAATTTATTGTTTTGTGTGTTTGGTTTTGATTTTGTTGCTAGTTTCATGCATGCAAAGGAACAAGTGTTTTAAGGATACAAATGCAATAAAAGTGTCATTCAGTGAGATCATTGATCAATTTCCTATAAGTAATTATAAATTTTTGGAAAAAAAAGTAAAGAAAACAGCCAAGAAAACCACTTGAAATAATAACTGGAAGTGAAATAGGTATAATACCTATCTAAAATTTTAAGTAAAAACACCTCATTTGGGAATTTGGATTCCGTGAGGAAATCTATTTGATATCAAGCACAAGGATCTTTAAAAGGGTAAGTTTTTTTCGTACAAAAATCTATGTCCCTAAATACCTACTCTTATAAGATAAGATATAAATGACGAAGGATGAAATAATGAAATAAGGAGGACAAGAAATATCTTCAAAATCACACGTTTAAAGCATAATACATTGTCATGTTGAAATAGTTATTATTATTACATCAGGTATAAGAAATCTAGTCATCTAACGTTCAAATTCGTGTTTCCCCAAACTGCCCCAGTCTTAATAATAAGTAAGAATCAGTCAGTCTTGATTTCTGCAATAATATACTTGCCAATCTTATTCTTATACCAATATAACACTGCGATAACAAAAAGAACTACTTTTTCGATTAGTAAATGATTTGAAAATTTTACTTACAACACGTGTCCTTAAAGTGTTTATTATTTTTTCAAAAAAACCTAATTAAAAAAACATTTCTTCAAGTAAGAAGAAGCTTAAAGATAGACATTTCTTCAAGAAAGAAGAAGGTTAAAGATAGACTGTACCTATTACTTCTTTATTTATATTACTAACTCCAAGTTTACACACAAGTCTTATATGGCTGAAATAAGTTTCAATAGGTTTTGAGACTCGAAACAATAAAATGACAAATTCCTTTAAATTAAAAATTACCTACTTTCTCAATTAAAAGTTCATTTTGATGATTAAATTAAACTTTTTACGTTTTGCCGGCGAAGCAAGTCGAAAAAAGTAAATATTCCACTCGTACCTACAAGGCCTAGGTATCCTTATTCTAATCCTTATTCATCCTTATTCTAATTCAGCTCAACATGCATTTTGAAACAGTTGTTGAAATCATGCTGTGGTAACTAAACATTATCACCGATTAGCTATTAATAAAACAATCCTTTTTACTATTTCCACATTGTCTAATTTTGAGCCAATATATGAATATATTACTTGAACAATTGTTGGAATACCTACCTGTTTAGTAGCTAGTATTAGCAAGCTTTATCTTTATGGGGAAGATTTTTTTATTCTTTCTGAAAGTCTTATGAAGTTGTTAGGAATGCTTTCTAATAAACAAACAAAGTTGAAAGTGGTAGGTGGTAGTGATAAGACTTTTAATAGTCAGAAGATAAATCTGTGATTTCTTAGGAGCTAATGATAAAAAAGAGTAGCTTTTTCACACGTTTAACCTTCAACTCGCTGTGCAATCATTTGTAACTTTTATTGCTTACCAAAAAGACTTCATATACTTCTTATAAGTTGTTAAAACCCAATTATTTTCATTGTTCTAGACTCTAGAATGTATTGAAGTCACAACACAAAGCACCCTAAAATTTAAATCTATATACAATTGGAGCCAATGCAACTATGCATAACAACAAAAATAATGAATTTGGCTGTGCAAAACACTTGCAACTGATGACCATGATTAATTTTGATAACAGTTCAATCGATTCATATTGAAAACCGTTAGTTTGTTTCTGTAGCTTAGTTCGTTGAGTATGCCTTAGTATTAGCATGGCGTTTGATCAAGGTTAGACCTTTTAAGGATACAAAAACAAACAAAAAGAAAATTTCTTTAGAATGTCCGCCAACAAGTATCTTTCCTAAATAAAATCAAGAATTTTTAGTGACTTCCTAAAAAAAATTTCTCCTTAGGAAAATTAAGTCAATTATTCTATAAATACATCTTCCATTTGTCAGATAATTATGAGTGGAAAGTTGATATCTCATCATAGAAGACCAAAACATTGAAAAGCCATTGATTTCCACAAAAACTTAATGAAATCCCTTTTGGATTTCCAGAATCTACAGTGATAACTTGTTATTATGTACTATTAAAAAAGTTTTCAAAATTTTACTGCAGTTTGCTTTTTTAAACCATTTTTAATGAAATATAGAGATCTGATGATTTAAGTTCCAAATGCTTCACACAGAATTTTAAGTGAATAGAAGTAGATCCTATTGTTTTGTTACAACAATTGCATGTGTTAACAAGTTCTCATTATATTTCTACATATTAGTTTCATTAACATCGACAAAGAGAATATAATATAATTTTACGATAGTCTTATTTCTACAAAATATAAGAAATAGCTGCACTGTAAGAAAGTTTTTTTTTTTTTTTGCACTATATTTTATAAAACTATATTTTTCCATTCACTATTCTGTTTCAGTATTCAAGGGTATAAGATAAATAAACAAAGATGTCTGCTTAGAAGGTACAGTGTCAAAACATTATTATTTAACAAAAAAACACACTAAAAAACTTCTATAACTATTTCATAAGATACAAATTTGAGCAAACCCTTAAAATTAAGGATTGAAGTCGAATTATTGCATGTTGTTCTCCAGAGAATATTCTACAATCAGATTTTGTACTCCACTTTGAAAGGACTTGATATTTCAAAATCGGTATAGTTTTTGCTCCACAAAATATTAAAAAAAAAAAAAAAAATAGAAAGCCTTGATTTTTTACTGGTAAACATTTGTAAATTATGTATTTTGAAATTTGTATTCGTCAAAATGATACAAGAACTATGTTTCTGAAGAATTTCTACCACAGCTGTCTTTAGACATCCGATTTAGCTGGAATGTGCGTAAGCAAACCAAAAGATAACAATTTGTTAGATTCTTTGATAAATTCTTCAAAACAAATATGAAATTTTGATTTTTATTCTGGATGTAGCTTAGGTAGGTAATTCCAAAATAATTTAAATCAATGAATTCAACTTTTATATTGTTGGAGTTATTTCTGTCACGAATTAGTCTTGAAAGCAACAGCTGATGCATATGTTCAAAATAGACTACCGGGGGTGGAGTGCCGTTTTTTCCCTTTCTTTAGGTAATACATAAGAATTACGATACACTTTCCAGAGCTATACCAACCATCTTCCGTAATAAACTTGAAAGAAGGCATTAGCCTTAGGTACTGTCTATAATTCTCAGGGCAGAGTTTAAGGAATATTAAACTCAAGAATCAATGTCCCGGGGGACTTTTATATCTGCGCCGCCGGAGCTGAGTTTACTAATTTATCAAACAATATAATTGTTTTAAAATCAAACTTCTCATAAACATATCAATCTTTTAAATACTTTTGTCCTCATTACACTAAACACAATTGAGTTTAACAGATTTTAGAGTGCAATCGCTTTTCCAAAGAATGTGTGTTCGGTTCCTGTTGGTCTTAGAAAAATTTAAAAAGGTTAAATGCACAAAAGTTGTCTAATTTTAGTCTCTATGAACACCGAGTAATTACATAGGCAAAATGAACTTTTCAGCCTCTTCAATTCCTCCAAGTCGAAAATTTTAAAAGTTTAAGTTTTCAGAAGGGTCAAATTTAAAAACGTTACAACCGATTTAAAAACAAGATAAATGAAAAATTTAAACTTTTGAAAAGCAAAGGTTGAATTTTCCTCCATTGACATTATAACAACGGTTTATTATATTTGGTCTCATGATTTCTATTCATTTGATTATAAAAGCAACAACTTATTAAAATATTTATGAGCCTCCTCCTATACTGAATTTTAATTCAATGAATTTATAATTTTTTACATTTCTATTGAAAATCACTTGACCATAAATATTTGGTTGTCTTCTCACCTAATTTGAGAGTTCTTAAAATTAAAGCTAAACCATTGGTCTTTCATTTAATTTAATTCCAAACAAATTTGCAAAAACTAACTGAATATTTAAAATGGCCGTCGGCGGCGCGGCGCGGCGGCGGCCATGTTGAACACGTGTTTTATTCAAAAGTTAATAAATATTTCTTTTGATAAAAATTAACATTGATGTATCGTTTAGTATTTTAATTATTAGATAAGTTAAATGTCGGTACCTACCTATACAAAAATGAAAAAAAAAACTAGCAGGTAGGTAATAATAATTATAAGGACTAACGAATTTTAAGAAGTTGATTGAAGAGTCGCTAGACTTTGTCATATATTTTATATTAAAATGATCCCCTGTGAAACTAGAAAAATAAAACAGAACGTATTTAGGGAATTCCCATTTCTATAAAACTTTTCTTAAGTGCTATGTTTAAGTCAAGTAGTTAGTATTTCAACGATAAAAAGGTTCCTACGTGTTCAATCTTTCTATTATGTGAAAAAAAAAACTGTTTTAACTTTGTATACTCAAAACATTGTGTTGAATTAGTTAAAAAAATAATACCTACAGAAATATTTTATTATATTGCTCTACAATATTATTTGTGCAATTGTACGAACCTCAGGACTTATAATGAGTTTATGACCCAACCAACAACCATCTTATTAATATTTGACACAGTTTGAAATATATAAACCTTCATTAATAGATAGTAGTATAGTATTTAGGTAGAACAAGTTTTTATTGATAAAAATATTTAAAATTAATATTAAATTATATCCACTTACCGTTAAAAACATTAGTTTAACTTGATTAATTGTTTTACAGATTTCAAATGACAGTTTTTAATGGAAACGATTAAGCAGAATGAGATTATAAGATTTTAATACATTTATTTAAGTTTTATTCAACGAAACTAATCTAGAGCTCTTAATTTACTTGTTTTATTTTTTTTTTTTTTCAATATATGTACGTAGAAAACTGTCAAGTATTTAATATTTATTACATTTTAAAAGCTTGTTTGCAAACGAATTAAGATAAAGTAATATGACTAAATTTGACAGTATAGCTTTTACTGAAAGGCAAGTTAGACTATTTATTTAAGACAAATATATGTGACAAACCAACAAAAATTAATGTTCAGAAATAACTAACGAAAATGATATTTCAATCAAATAAACATGTACAAAATATTGTTGAACTAAAAATCAAAGAGAATTTACTCTAGTTTGAAAATTTTTCACAAAACCTAAGCAATTTTTGTGTAATAGTTTTCTTCAATAGTAGGTATGTATATTTAAGCGAGGACAACATATTTGTTTTAATATTACTTCAACACTAGCAAGCAGTTTTCCTGAGTGCAGCATACCGTGCCCGACACTAAAACCTACTTCTACGGATAAGAGTTTGAGTATGTGCCTAGTTTAAGTTTTGTTTTAGGAAAACTTTAAAGTAGTTGGCAGTAATATAAAAATGAACTCAGGGCCCTCTCAATCCTTTTATAATAGTTGGATTTAAAAAAAATACTGAACCAAATAAGTTATTACAAAAAGCTGTTAAATGTTGCATCACGTGCCATTATTTTCCTAACAAATCACATTATTTGTTTTGAACTAATTATTATTTGAATCTTCTTGTTACAAAAAACTAGCAAAAAATTAACCATAGACTGTGCACAGTTCTGACTTTTGATTTGAATGCTTTTGGATTTCTGTTGAAAAACATAGTTTTCTTTGAAAAGTAATATAAGATCCATTTTTTTATCTCTCTCTACAAAAATTATAAAACATATCATTGTATAGGTAAAATAAAACCTTGTGATTCTATTTGGTTAATTAGAATTTTCTTTAAAAAAAAAATGGTTTTTAGCACTTGAAATTAGTTGGTTACGTTTGACCGATTTACGTTTGCCCAAACCCCGTTTGACTGAATCACGTTTGACCGAAATACTTCTGACCCAATCCATATTGACCGAAAAATCCTACTAATCGCTATTTGGTCAAATCTTTTCGGTCAAAAATTACGATCCCCTTCAATTATTAGTAAAGTAGAGTAATCGATTCAGTGATGAACGTAATACTACTGGTATACCTATACTTTCTACGCTGATTTCTTCAAGTATCAAGGTTATCTGCAAATTGTGGGATTATGCCCCACGAAGACAAGGTATGCTCTATTTGAGATGAAGGGTCGCAATTTTTGTTCTATGTGAAGTCACATAGATGATTTCGTTTAGGTATACCGACATATTACCCAAGTTTAAATCCCCAAACACAAAATCCCCACACTTTTAAAAAACCACAAAAACTAATTATCTAAAAGCACAAAATCTCAAAATCTCCAAACAAAAAATCCCCAGGAACAAAATCATAACGCACATAATCCACAAAGAAAATTCACATATAAGTATCTACAACGGGACAGTGCACCATTAAAAAAACCTTAGTAAAAATTTGATTCCATCAGCGTTTTGATTTACTTGCTCTACGTCTACACCCTCATCGATCCTTCCTCATGTTAAACTGCTGGAGGATGCCCTTAGGATGTTCTAATAAGACGAAAAACGTCGGCCTCATCCGCTTATTACCAAAAAAAAAAAAAAATACAAATAAAAATTCAAAAGTTGAATAACAAGTGTTTTTTGTTTTTTCTTTTATTTTGTTTTATTTGTTTTTAAAACAATAAGTATGTCATCAAAAATTAACTTCCACCAAGTGCCTACCATTCGCTCTATCGAGTTTATAAAAAAGTTAGCCAAGTAAGTGTCCAAAAGATTGCTTATTTGTGTGAAGTAATTCTGTGAACCATATTATTCCAAATTTGGGGTCTGAAATCCCTAAAAACAGCTTATTCCAACACGATCATGACCCAGAACACACCAGACAGCTCGTAAGAAACTTCTTAGAAGAGGAAAATCTTTATGTCTTAGGATGGAAAATGGAATCCTTTGACATGAATCGTTTAGCAAATGAGTAACAGCCTGTATTCTGAGAGATTAGTAAGGTAAGACTTTCAAATTATTATGCTGATGGAACAAATAAGGACAGAATCGGACCAAACTCATTAGTGTCTTTGATTGACTCTAAAGTTAGTAGGTTGAGTGCCGTTATTGCCAATAAAGGGTCCTAACAGAACATTAAAATGTTTAAATACAATATTGCGTTCAAAGAAATGAAAAAATCTGTTAATTTTTTAGTAGGTTTTGGTAAAATTTTACTTTGTTTACAGAAACAGAATCAATTTTACAGATGTAGCCAAAATTTCAAGCCTAAAATAGCTTAGTTCTTGCTTAAGACAAAACCATACCATTTTGTTTGTATTTTTTTTTTGCTCGCTACTGTATATGCATATTGTAGTGCTTTTTCTTTAGTAATGATTTTAAATCAATTTCAATATCAATGTTTAACTGTTCTTCAAGTCATGCCGAAAATACTTTTCCTTGAAAGGTTTAAAAGTTCTTTTTATTTAACAACTTTTACTGCTTGTCAAATTAAGAGGCAAAAACTTATCTCGTTGTTGACTCAGAGCAAGGCGAAAGAGGTTATGGTATGTACCGTTACCATAAATTGTTTAAAATTAAATCTTTTACCGTTTAAAAAGAAAAGAAAACTGAAATTTGTCTTTAATTATTCTCAGAACCCAAATTCTTAAGCACAGATTCACCATATTTCGAGTATATCTAAGAAATTGTGTCTGGCTCCAGACAAAATTTTGTTGAAATACTCGAAATATGGTGAATTTGTGCTAAAGGATTTTGTATTTTGGGAGTTATAGGCTTGGGGATATTCACATGCATTGAAATAACGGCGAAAAGGACTTGTCTATTTTTCCCTAATTATGATCATGGACTATATACCTACTCATAACTTTGTTAGCATTTGATAACATGGTTGCCCCATGCTCTGAATTCAATATAGCGATAGCGACACCCACTTGCAATTTTAGCCAGGTTTTTAATATCAAACAAAATAGTTGTATGAGTGAATTAATCATCGTACATTGAACTACACGACCCATATTATTTGAGCTGGACTTCATTTTGTTAAATAAATTTAAAAAGCTTAAATTTATTGTCCAGAAACTTTTCAAACTTCTAAACTATTTTATCTTAAACTTTTGCCTAACTGTTTCTTCAATTGAAACTTTTGAATACTTTTTACGCAATGTTAATAGTGAAACCGGTGGATAATTTTTATTTGGATTTTTTAGATCACCTAAAGATAAAAAGTTAATCATTTTTTGAATAGGCACCTTTAAGTTTGTGGTAAATAAATTATTGACTATAGAAATCTACTAAAAAATAACTTTCCAGTCCTTAAGGTCGAAAAATCTTGTTCTCCTGCCTAATTAAGGCTAATTTTTCGTACCTATCTCAAAATCAAATTCGATTTTTCAATTATTTTAGTGCTAAGTTCCTACCTAGTTTAAATAAAAAACAAAAAAAAATGCATATCCCACACACGCATATCAAAATCAAAGTCTCATAAAATTGTGCGTCTATTGTTTTTTTTTTTTCTATAGAACAAGTCCCTTTTGTTACAATTATCACCACAGGAGTCTCTGGCTATTATGCAATATCCAATTCATACCAATATGTGCTATTATAGCAAACCCACCTCACTACTCTGCGTGTCGCTATTCTTCGATTCTTACGCAAAAAAAGGATCAATATCAAGTGGTGGCTAATTGAAGTTCCTGTATAGATGTGTGCATGTATATGGCAGCACATAGATGCCACATGTTGGTCAGTCAGAGTCGATTATAGAGTCCTTTTTGCTTTGGGTTTAGCGACATTTTCCAATGACAAAAGAGAAATGGGAATTTTTCACGTTCCATTCCAGTGACTATTAAATAAATGTGGCGGCGGCTTCGGCGGCGGCGGTACTATAAGTAGAAATACCTACCTATTCTAAAGTAAGAAATTTGTATAGCGGCCGGTCAGGTCATAGCTAGTCTGCACGCCATTTCTTTTGTTTCATTTATCTAGGAGGACAAACTTACACACAACAACACAAACAAACAACCAGTGGAAAATAATTCTTGACTTGCCTTTACACATTTATATAAATACTAGATCCTAGTAGTATGGACAACGCGTGTATGACTTATGTTAATTTAAAGGACTTTTCGTTCTCGTCTTTGGAATTTATGACCTTTAATAGAACTTCTATCCTTAACTAGAACGCAAATAAATTTCTCGTCATGATAAGATACACGCAAATGCCTCTCAGACTTTGCATTGGATAAAAGAATAAAAGAATATGAATGAATTAAAAGGACATTATTCCAAATTTGAAAATGATTTAAACATATAAACTCCTTCTCCTTACCTTTGTTTGCTTCTGTATAACATATGTATAAGAAATAGGCAGAGCAGAGATATATATTGAATAATTGTGTGATGAAACCATAAATATTGTCATAATAACATGACAACAAATTCTCTTGTCCTTTTTCATGGATAACAACACAACAAAAAAAACAAGGACAATAAATCATCTCCGATTTATGATGTATCTTCTTCACTCTGCGGGCTGATAATGTCCCCAGCACGGGTGGTGACCACAAGGGCAATTAACAAAACTAAATACAACATCAAGGATCATCAGGACGACAACTAAAATACACTACCGAATCTCAGAGTCAACACTTACAACAAACAAAACAGCAAATCGAGACAACAACACAACACTGCACAAAAAAAAAACAAAAACAACCTCAACAAACTAAAAAATTATTTATGACTATTTTTATGAGGTGCTTACAAATTTTTATGAGCATTTAATGGACCCATCTTTCACGCCGCACCGACCGACCGACCGCCGCCATGCCATGCCAACCGATAGGCGTTTTGGGCCAAAGAATTTTTTGTTTGTTTGTTTATGCGGTGGTCTCGGTGATAATTTTTTGTTTTTGCTTTGTTTTTTTTTGAAAATTTATGACATTGCCACGAGTCCATGAAAAATGATTTCCCAAAAGGTAAACTGCATTTTCTCACCATCATCAGCGGCATAATTTTTGGGTAAAGGGCAACTTTAAGGGATGATTCTTTATATAGGTAAGTTTTTGCCCACAGATAAAGACACTATATCGAAGAAGATCAAGATGATGCAAGCATCTAATAGCCCTTTTGTTCAACTTTGCTGTCAAAGTCTTCGATTGATTTATGTATTTTCGTGAAAATTTTTAAAAATCTCATTTGATTTGGGTTAGCCGCTAAGACGATAAAAGAAAAGAGTATTTTTATGCATGATCTTTGCATGATCAAATATTTAAACAAAAAAAAAATCAACTTAAGACACAACAACAAAAATATTTATACAATAAGCCTTTGGCATATACAGAAGCAGATACAAAACAAGAACAAATAGAAAGATACATATTGTAAGATACATATCGTATCTTATGTAGATACATTCATAGATATAATACTCAAAACTCACTGACAGAAAATAATTTATGACCATAGCTGCAGCCTGGGCTTGTCTTTTTAGTGACTTTTTCTTCGGGGATTTAATTAACACCAATTGATCTGTATGTCGCTCTTCAAAACAATTTCAAATAATTTATGGTAATTCCTGCTGCTGTTTGGCATTTATCTACTGGTTGGTGCTGTTTTTTTTTTTCCTTTTTTTTCGTTCGTTTTGATATCGCTTTGTTTTTGTGATGCGAGATGTTTTATTGGGAATTTAAATACTTAATTGATTCGTTTTGCGCTTTAACATAGAGCAAAAAAAAAATATATAAAAAAATGGAAAGACTATCGAGTACCTACCTACACAGTGGGTAGAATATTTGTCACAGACTTTATCATTTTAATAGAGAACCTAATTTTTTCAAAGTTAAATTACGAACAAATTTATGAATTTGTCAAGAAAATCTTTGGTTCAAATTTGATATTAATTGCTGGCTGTATTGAAATTCAATGAATTTTTGTAAACTAGTATTATTTTTTCAGTAATTAGTTGAATAAGCATAAAATAAGGAAAAAAGCTACAACTGGTAAATTAGGCTTAAACAAGAGAAAGATAGTATAAATTGTTAAGAGGATTTTTTATGATATTTAGTATTAAAGAAAAATAAACTTTTGTAAAAAGACGGCAACACTTGAGAAATCATAAAACTTTCTTATGTAAGTTCATTTACATATGAATGTTTTTGAAGACAAATTCATAAACAACGACTACACTGAAAAAACATTCTGCTTTCCATTTTGTAAATACAATTTTAAGAGGTCAGTCCATTAAATCAGCATGTTTTGCACTATACTAACACTGTGCTACAGTTAAAAATTTCTTTTGAATTTACCTATCAGAGGTTGTAGGTATGACTGAGGAGATCACATTATGATACTTCCAAACGCCTTCAAAATCTCAACTTATTGCTAAAAAACAATTTTTGAAGTTTCCCGTGTTTCAAACATTTTTTATCAAATATAAGATTTGTTTACAGTTTTGAAAATAAAAAAAAAACATGCACTTTTGCACTTACATTTCAAAACTTTTTGTAGATTTTTTGGATTTAATTTTAAAAATACACATTTTTTCCTATTTTTTAAACATTGAAGATCGTTTTAAGCAATATTCTGATGAAAAAAAATTGTATTTTTATCTTTCCTTTTCTTGCCCTACTTCTAATAATTCGAATGAGATATCATTTATTAAAATCTGATAAAAATTGTGGACGATACGATTTTTTTAAATACATATGTCAATTTTTATTTTTATAACCAAATAGATGTTCTTTAATTGCTAGTCTAAGCGGTAAAAGGTGCATCAACGTGGCAACCCTGTTTGAACGAAAAAAGTTTATTGAAACAGGAAAATATTAGTTATACCACACAAAAGTTCAAAATATGTACAAAATTAAAAAAAAAAAATTGTTAAGATCGTAAAACTGAAAGAGTGGCAACCCTGATCAAATTAAAAACATAATAATTCTTATTTAAACAAAATAGTGCCAATTTTGGTAGAGTTTAAAGCTAAAATATACATTTATTTTAGCCCGAACTCTTCTCTATCTAAAAAATGACGGGTGCCATCTCTTAAATGGGGGTAAAATACACCGCCACCCTATTTGAATGCAAAAAATAACAATAAACCCTCGTTTTCAGTTAAAATGCAACATATTTGACAGAGTTAAATGTTAAAATTGGCCTTTATGCTCCAGCCAAAAATGCGGCTTTACAATATCTAAATTTATGAACAAAATTATAATACAAAATCTTAACAATATATGTTTTTCATAAATTTAAATGTTGAAAACGGTAAAAACGTTTAAAGAAGTCAACATTTTTTTTTAATTTTTTTATTTTAGTCATGATCATTGATCATGATAACAAAAAAATAAAACCCATTAATTTTGTTTCAAAAGTTTGATTACTTTCAACATAGAAACGGTTTGATAGATCTAATTGAAACTTTGCAGGAATTTTAGGAGTATATTTAGCTATAAAAGTCACTATGAAGATTGATCATTTTATGGATAGCCATTATTTGTTTTAAAGTTCATAAACATCTTTTTTTTATATCCAGAGATGAAAAAAAAAACTACGTTAAGGTTACATAAGCATTCTAGTTCTAGTTTTCAAAACTGTCTTCAAATTTTATTTACAGTAATTGGTTGCAGAGGTATTGATGTTTGTAAACAGAAAGGTAATTTTCTTATCAAATACCAATAAATGTATTGAACAAAAATAGTGTCAAAATTTTTAAAATAAGGTTTTGAAGCTAAATACAAAAAAAATTCGGACATTATAAGGACTAAGCTAAAAAGTAGATGCAACAAAAATAAAGTTAAATTTTTTGTTTAGCGCTTTTCCTTATGACTACGTGAAAACCGTGGTTTTTAATAAATAATTCAGTAAAAGATATAAAATGTAGAATATCTGAACTTTTAAACTGTTTATGTGTCGCCTCAATACGACCATTTTTCACTTAAATACAGCCTCTCGAAAATCATAATTTTTTTGTTTTATCCTTCCATTTTTTCCACCACTGTAGGTACATAACTGCTTATAATATTTCATGAAATTTGACTGAATCCATTCTTTTGCCTTTCTGAACCTATAGTAAGAAGGAGTCGATTAAAAAAGGGTGTCGCTAATATTAAATATAAGCTCGTAACCAAAAAATAACAAATTTATTTCATGACGTATGGGCGTGGTTTTCTGCAGCCTCTGTTTACTTCACATTTTGTATGGGTACATTATATCAAAAAACTGATAGTTGCCCAAATTTTCTAGAAGAATATTGTAATCATCCGATTTCACTGTTTTTTGACTCCTTCAGGTGCCTTTTAGGTTCACAAAATCACAATTTAGATATTTGATTTTTGCTGTTCCAGAACTGTACAAAACTCGTTGATAAGATTTACATTTTTATTTTTGTTGATCTGCGATATGTCGTGTGGGGACATTTGTCCCAAGCCCGGAATAGTATCCCAAATCTTTTTTTAGCTTTATCTTTGAGTTTAAGCCTGTACGGGCTGGGTGCCCGGGCCGGAGTAATGTTCGGCTTCAATTAATTAAACAATTTAATATCTTAAAGTTGTTTTCTTGTAAAAAAAAAACTGTACACAACTCGTGAATCAGATTTGGGATAATTATCTTGTCCAGTTTGGAATATGCCAAGCTGTAGAGTGGGGACATAATCACCCCTATAGGGAACGATAGGGAAAAAGGTTCCCAATCGAAATATGCCAGGAACTTTGTTCCATTTTCACTTGTAGCTTAATCCGGTGACGTGAAATAAGGCCCAACGAAATAAGACCAAATTTCAAATTTGGTCTTATTTTGCTTTTGAAATGGAAATAAGGCCAAATTGGCTTTATTTCCATTTCAAAAGCAAAATAAGGCCAAAATAAATTTGGAAATAAAGCCAAATTGTTTTTTTTTTTTCAAAAACTCGGCATCATATTAACAACTATAATACAATTAACAGTTTTTACAAGTGCCTTGCCATATGGCCGCAGGTCCAGGGCTCCACCCATGAGCGTATAAACAATGAGCTATGCGAGGTTGGGTGTATCAAAAGTTTCTTTCGCATAAAAAGATACAAAGTTTCTTAAAACCAAGATTTTGTAAATGCAAAAGAAACTATGCATACACCAAACCTCGCACCTACCCCGAATCCTATAGTGACCCCAAGCAGGGGGGTTGCATGCTAAAAAAAATTTAATGTATTTAAAAAAAATTGGTTGTATATTAAAAAAATTCACTATTATTCCCACTTTAATTGTGAGTATCAAAAGTGATAGAATTACTTTCTCACTCAGATTCCCGTGGAGTAATTTCCCTGCACCGGTTTTAACAATACAGCAAAAAATATAAACTTATGTCCCATGTTATTGAAAAAATATTATGGATTTATGTCCCAACATCTTTAAAATAAAAAAAATTTACAGATACTTTTGGCAGTCAAAAATTTAACCTTTTTAAATATATAAAAAACACAAAAACGAAATAAAGCCAAATTGGCCTTATTTCGTTTTCAAGACCGAAATAAAGCCAAATCGAGAATTTGGCGTTATTTCCATACTGAAAACGAAATAAGGCCAAATTTTTTACTTTTGGCCTTATTTCGTTGGGTCTTATTTCACGTCACCACTTAATCCTCTGGTATTATAAGAGTACCGGTAAAGTGAAAGAAAGCGACTTTCCCAGCAATTTTTCAATTAATAGCCAATTCAAAAAAAAAAAAAAAAAAAATCGGGAAATATCACGAAAATGAACGAATATCGAGAACTGGGGATAAAACCGAAAGTCAAAATTCAGCATAAAACAATAATTATTGTGTTCATCTTTTTGGTTTGAAATCTCTGCAACAAATACGAAATACATAAAATTGTATTAATAAATATAACCATAAAGTCAAATACATAAAGGTATACTTTTACATTAGCTTTTATTAAATATAGGTTTCTTTTATACTTTTTTCATTGTATTTATCTATACCATGCTACATATATGTCCATATAGATCTGCACCTATACTTAATACTTGTCTTGTCTGTATAGTAAACTTAAAAGAAAATTTTGTCAAAAGCCGACACCAATTGTACCAACAAAACAACCAAAAACTATTCCATGCTTAATCAGCACAATTGTACAAAGAGTTCAAGATTTTGCTTGTGTGGTGGAGCCTCATATTGTATTTGTTTTGTTTTTTTTCTTTTTATTTCTTTATTTTCCGAAAAGAAATCGCGTGTATTTCGTGATTCCGGCAAAACTCGGATAGCTATCATGACATTTGTTATGTTGATGAATTAGTTTCAAGACGTATACAAGAGAAAAACAAAAAAAAAGAAAAAAAAACAAAAATGAAAACGAATTCCTTTCCCATAGAAACCGAAACAAATAACTTACATTTTATACCTCATGTATAGAAAAAAAAAAAAAACCATATCCACTAAATAGGAATGTACATACAAAGATAGGCATACATAAATATTTTTTGAATGACAAAGTAAAAATGGCATTTGTCAAATAAATATTATTCCAACCCTTCCATAAAAAAAAAAAAAAAAAATTTCGAAACCGAAAGGGTTCAACGACCAAAATACAAATTCTAATGTAAAAAAAAAAAGCGTTGAAATAAATTTTCCGAAAAGAAACATGGTACACCCTACTTCTTTAACTTAAGCGTTTTTTTTAAATACCCAGCTACAGAAAAAAACAACAAAGTGAAAAATAGTCTCTCTCATAAAACAAGGTATGACTTTTGTAAATGGAATACAATTAAAAGAAATTTCTAAAGCCATTTGCATCATCGCTTAGAATAATCAATTAAACCTGCAAAGCAACAAAGCTGCGATTTGAATTATTGAGCTGAAGCGTGTTATACTTATTATAAATTTATTTATCGAGCGCAAATACGACACGTTGATAATTTACGGGATTTTTTTTTTCTTGCTAATTTTTTTAATTATTATGTATTTATACCTAATACAATTAAATACTGTCATCGAGGTCAATTAAGACCAGTAGACTTACATTTTTCAACTTTTCCGTAAACAATATAAAAGACAAGTATTGCGATTGGCACAAAAATTTTGTTTTTTTGTCTATTTCATCGTGAAACACCATGAAACGTATAGAAAACACCTTTTTGAGACGTTTTTATGTTTTGGATCGGTTTTGGGGTCGGTGTCGTTGGCATAGGAAATTTGTAGACACGATAATTTTTTATTAGATCTAAGATAGTTGGAGGCTGTAAGCGCCAAAAGTTGAGAATTAGCTAAACTAAGGTGCAGTTCGAAATTCAGCTATTTTGAATAAAACCTTCATACAAAAACCTTTGAAAAATATCACTTTTTCATGGGGAGTAATACCACAAATTTGTATGTTTTTAAATGTTTCAATGTTCCAAACAAAGGTTCCTGTTTTTTTTTAAAACGTAAAAGTTTTTTTAAAAATCAATATTTCACACTTTTTTGTAAAAAAAAATTCTTACAACCGTACGGAAAAGTTTGGGATTACCAATGTAATTCATATTTTTTAAGATAAATTTGAATATTTTTTAAAAGCGGCATACCAAGTACGTACTCTTGCGTACCTATGCTGTTTTTTTGTAGCGGCTTACGTTAAACGACTTTTTACTTGCTGACTTGAAATTACCAAAATATCTACAAGCTTCTATCACTAAATTCATTGTTCTTCATCTTCGGTACTTATAAGATAACATTAATTTTTAACATAGGCAGCTCAGCTCAAGCTCTGGCCTCAACAAGAAACGCTTAATGAGAACATTCTGAACTAGTTCTACAGAAGTTCTACAGATTTTGCTGGAAAGAATTTTTTATAGATAACTGTACTCCTTAAGAGAGTCTACCATGATAAAAATGTAAAAACTATTTTAAGCCGTTATTTGTATTTTTTGGTGTATCCATAGCTTGAAAACATATTGTGGCTTGTAGCTAAACTCAAAAAATGATGCACATGCAACTAAAGGCCTACTTACCATATTCCTCACCCATAAAGAGACCCTGCTGAAAAAAGCTGGCTGGGCGTTGGGGTGGCACTGCGGTGAGGACGCTGCTGCAGTAGCTTTCATGGCTGGAGTGTTGCAGTCATTCCGATTCTCAATATACTTAATGTGAACTATCCAATGTAAACAGAGTGATGTTTTGACTATTTCAACTACGTCCACATCTTTGTGAGCTTATAGAGTTGTATACAATTATTTCGAAAACCTGTCGCTTACGCAAGAATTCAAGTATCCAATTGAATTTTTCTGTGGAAAATTGGGGTTTCTGGGTAAGAAGCTGCCCTGCGCACACATTTCGATCAGTTTTTTTTCTGGATCCCTACTTCAACCTTCTCGTCGTCATTATAAAGAGCACCAAATGATGCCTGTTTGGAATTTGATCGTGTTTTACATTAAACACTGGTCTTACTTGTTCACTGAGAGAACAAATCGATTGCGGCAAACGAAAAAATTACCCAAACGTCTTTTTCATTTGCTGGACAATTTTTTGTTTGCAGCAAATTGGTAAATTCGTTTGGGTTAAAAAAAAAAGCTTTACACCTGTGATTGTATCTTGTCATTCCGCTACGGACTGTATAATTTATGATCGGCGTAGAATGCATAAAAACAAAATGAGAGAACGAATCGTTTGCGTCAAACGACTTTTGGTTTGTTACATAGTAATTTTTCTGCTTCAAATTGGTTTAAAGCAAACTCTTAAACTCATTTCGGTGAAACAATTTATGCGAACGAATAAATAAATAAAAATTCAAAGTAACATCGATAATTGAACCTGCGACCTCTCGATTTCCAACAAAGGCTGTTGCCATTGCAGCACGAACTAGATAACTTTCGTGTAAAAAGTAAAGTTCTTTGCAAGAAACTACTTTCTAGAAAGGTTCTTCACAAACTATTCATTCCTTTGCTGAAAACAAAATTTTCTAGTAAACGAAAAGGTGTTTAGATGTGGTAAGCATTTTCGTTTGCTGCAATCAGCTCATAAAAATGAGCTCCAAATGAATGGGTTGTTTTGTATTATGTTTGCTGCAAAAGAATTACAATTTGGAACAATGCGAATGAAATACTATTGAGGCGAATGAATTAATTTTACAGCAAATGATTTTCATTTAATTCAAGGAATAGTCATTAGCCGCAAACGAAAACAAAAATATTATTTCTCTGAGTGTTGAGGTTAAACGGTCGGTCAGGTCGATTAAATGTTATGATTTTATTGATTTTAATAGGAACCACCATTTATTATCTCTTTAGAAAATCCAAACCGGAAATCATCATCAATTTCAATGAAAATATCTAATTGAATTTCGTACGCATTATAAATTTAAACACACAAGAGTATTGAATTATCTTCAGGGCATATTTTTTTCATTCAAAAGTCAAGACAAGACCCATGTTGTATGATGTACATACACTGTGCAGACACCAACATCCCAACAAAAATATGAACATAAAGCCAAAACGCCACACTGTAATTTTCATCATGCCTGATGCAATGGACCATACAACCACACAATCTATCTATAGATATCTACACTCGCAAAAGCTTTAAGGTTTTCATTGTAATAATAGTAATCGAGAAATAAATGCGATTGAGGAAAACGGAAGAGTATAAAAGTTGAACTTCAAAGTGAACAGTTTAAAAATTGCGAAAGAATTTTAATTCCATTTTGTTTTTTCTTGTACTCACCTCCTGAAAGAAATTGAAACTTAAAGTTATTTTCTTCATGGAAAATTATAAGGTTCCTCCATGGCTTCTTGACAAGTTCAAAGTGGTATTAAGTTAATATTTGTTAATACAAAAAATCTTATACAATAAAGTTGAAGAAGTTATCAGATATTCATGAGAATATATCTTCATACAAAGTTGTTTTCTTTTAATAGATATGAAAGAGGTATCACATTAGCATCATCTCATAGTTGGATGTGTTCTTTTGTTCAGAGCACTAAACTGATTAAATTTCAAACATTGAACAAGGTTGCTTCTATTCATACGAAATACATTTGATTGTAACTGTATATTGCACTAAAAATGTGACACACTAAACTGTTAAATTTGCTATTTTAAGTCTGTAATGGTCTTTTGACATATTGACCTTCTTTTTTTTTAAAGATTTTGTTGAAAGCTGAAACTTGGTCTTTGAAGGTTTATGGTGTAATTTTAAAGCTCAAAAGCATAAGCGTCAACATTGTGCAATCATTTGGGTATACAATAAAGGATTGTGTTATGTCTTCATACTAATTGTTAGTCGCATATAATAATACTTAATACTTTTCAATTCAGTTTGAAGTTTGTATATGACTTGGTTTAGACAAAATTTTTTAATTTTTTTTTACCCAAAATAACGGTACCTGTCATATACCGGATTTAAAAAAAACTCATTTTTCTCAAAAACGGTGCCTATGATTTTGATTAAAAAAATCATGGTCATTTCTTTAGGTAAGGTCTATCTTTAAATGAGAACCATTTTTTTCAAAAACTGTTGTTAGCGGTACCTGCCATAGAACCGTTTTTTTTAATTCTGATTTTCTCCTTCAAGACTCAATCAATTTCAAGCATTTTTTTTACATGGATGCTTTCAAGTTGCCGTAATAATATTTAGTAAAAAAAAATTTCGAAAATTATTTTTTTGGATTTTTAACAAAAGTTTGAAATTTTTTTTTTGAAAAATCATTTTTTCGAAAACTATTCAATATTTTTTTTTTCAAATTTTAGTTTTTAGATGTTGATAAATAATATATATTAAATAGTGCTAAGTCTTCTACTTGGCTGATTTATTTATTTATTTCAGTAGTATATAGAATTTGTATTATAAAACCTTCATTCAAAACAAAGCCTGGCCCTGGGCAAACCTTTCCAATTTTAATGATTAAGAATTTTAATCTTGTTGGATATAGTTCACATGAGTTTATGTAAGCTGAACTGAATATAAACAAAATTTGCGTATTGACAAGGTGCCTCACTAACAGTGTCAACTGATGAGTCCTAGTGAGACCCACCTGGACGAAACGCCAAATTTTTGTATGGACTAAAGGCCGTAAAAAAAAGCTATTTTAAATCGATAAATAATATCTTAAAAATGGCGTACCAATTTTTTTTTTATAAAAGTCCTTGCAAAATTTTATATAGAATAAATAGTTTTTTTAGAAAACGGCTCTAACGATTTTAAAAATTTGTTTTCTAAAAATGTATCATAGATGTATTATAGAAAAAATCAAATTGCGTACTTTGTTTTGAGGTTAAATTCATTTAAGAGGCTGTTTTAGTCATTTGAAAATCGAATTTTATGCTTTTTTAATTGTTTATTTTTTTTTCTAAAACTGCATTTACAAATTTTTAGTTAAAAGGGCTTAGCATAAATAGTAACTTTATCTTCAAGAGCAAGTACGTGCGACCCAGTCGTGCATTTTATTTTTATTAAATTTTCTCGGTCTGTGTAATGTGTAGTAGTACTGCGGCTGAGCTGCCAAAAATATAAACGATTAAATAAATTAACTACACTTTTTTAAAACTTAACATCTGAAATGCAGCACATTTGGCTAAGCAACCCTATATTCCTTCCGTTAAAGAATTAGATAGTATCTATCATTTCTACTCAATACAAGACATCCTAGGTGGAAAATTCTTATGTCCCATTTCCAACTCGAATTTGAACTTTTAGCTTAACTTAATCCGATTAACAACTCAACTTAAAGCAATCCAACTCACTCCACTAAAATTTAGGTCACATATTTGATAAACAGATTTAAATCTTTTAGAACGGATAAAATCAAAAAATCTAATCTATTCGATACCTAAACAAAGTTAATGGCAGCGTTCTCCTGTGTGGAACCCCAGTATAATAAAGTAGTGCACGAAATTTAAACTCTTTGATTCCAATGTGAAACTGTGATACCTAGAAATGCTCCGCGCCCTCATCTAGAGCAAACTACATGCTTCTATCAATCGCTATCTACGATACATTCTCAAGATTTAAGATGGCCACAAATTATAAAAAATGTTGACCTGTGCGATTGAACTCATCAGAGAAGAGTAGGGGCGGAATTTATAATCGTTACTCAAGTCGAGATTTTTTTCAATTCTAGTACGATGAGTAAAATCTTAAGCATTTGCTCAACTGAAGTAAATGCTTGAGCATTACCTCACAATCTCGATTATGAATAGCTTAAGTGGGCCAAAAATTTCCTTAAGCCTACACTTGAGAAAATTCTCGACTTGAGTAACGACTATGAATTTCGCCCTAGATCTTGGCATCAAACAATAAAAATGGCGTTGGATAAACCTAATTTTGAGAAATCTAACGAGAACATAGAATAGTCCTTCATGTGATTTCCTCAGGTTGTAAGAAGATTTGGTAGACCAAGAACAACATGGAGGTCAACTGTAATTAATGAAGCTCAGTCAATTAACTTTCATACGTGGAAACAGCTAAGTCCGCGAACCGGGATAAATGGAGGCAATCTGTTGCTACCCTATGCTCGAGGAGGAGTTAAAGTGTTGCTGTGAAGAACGCAATGACCGGAACACATGTATTTCACACGTATATGCAATTTGGGTACGTAAGTTTGAGTCAAGTTTTCCTAGTCGTTGCTCCTGAGTTGATTATCAAAAATGAGATCAGAGTCGAGTTGAGTTGGTTGAGATAAGTTGCTTTGAGTTGAGTTGTGTTGAAATTCTGTGAAACTGATCCGTATATAAACTAAACTACCATTGATTATTGATAAGAGTCATGTCAATAAAAGTCAAGTCTCCAATGACATATAATCTAAGTCAAGTTAATTGCAGTGGAACAGACTACCAGTCAATACTCAATTCATCTTGACAAATTAATTTTTTTTTTATAGAAAAACAAATGTTTGGTACGACTGCATACTTAATTACATAACTATACTCTGCACTGCTGAAATATATCTCGTTTTCCAATGATACCAAAATGTCTGCATCAACTTTCGAATTTATGTCCTTAATTTTGGTATACAGTTGATAATAACTCTGCATATTCTTTTTTATACTTCTTCCAGTGCAAAAAACCTCCTGTTATTGTTTCCTTTTCACACTGTGCTGCGCATTTAGCGATATTCTAATGCGATATGTAGGATTTATAAGAATAAAGTTATCAAATTGGTACGACTGAAACATTCCGAAACTTGTTATGACTGAAATACTCACAGCTTGGTGCCTGCTTTATCGAAACGGTTTAATAATCTAGTTGCAAATTAGAGAAATTAGATCCGAAACTATTTGTATCATCATCACCATCATCATCATTATTATTTATGTAAATACGTAAACACGAACACTATTTCTCCCTTTTACTAACTTACCAGCAACTGATTTTAATAATTGTTGTCTTATTTGAAATTCAAAGGCAGCCTTCCTCCTACAATTTAGTTTTTATATCAATATTCTGCGAGCGATCAAATTAGGACCACTCGGTGGTTCTAGTAAATACATACGAAATAAAACAGCAACGCACTATCGTTAATGAAACTGGTAAAAAAGTGTGATACAAAGCTCCAATCTGATAATATTAATAAGTCCTAAGTTTTTAGCTTTTTTTTTTCTTGCAATGGGCAATACCAAGAGAACAATTCTGCTTTTCAGAACTTTCTCAAGTCAATCATCTACATCTTCCTCGTCTGCTAGCTTGTCATATAGCTAACCAGTAGCAAGCATGTCGTCCATATAAGTCGATTTTTTTCCGACTTACCTGTTTAAAAATCTCATTTTCAACAACTATCAAACTTATAGGTACATAAATATGACTTGGTAAGCAAATATACATTGCATTAAAAAATGGCAATTTGCTTTTCCAGTGAATAATTTTTCTTCGACTTACCTTTCAAATATTTCGTACGTCAGTAAAATAACAATCCATAGCAGGTAAATATTAACTTTTTTTCCAACATACTGTTCAGTTTCATCCAAAGTAGCTTCAGCTGCTACAAGTAGGTATTTATCTACTTTCGAAATAATGTCCCTTTTCAAACTAACACAAACGCAAACACATAATAGCTTGACTTTTTTAACACAATATTCATATATAGACATACCAACTTCAAAAAAAAAAGCTTCTGAACAAAATTCGAGCAATCAAGATAACGCAGTCATTTAAAAACTCATTAAGGTGTAAACAAAATTACACATGCCTATGCCTCTGTATACTGTATAACTTGGTGAACGAGCGCAATAAAATCCAATCGAAATTCCCGTTAAATTGTTTCGAAAACTCCTCCTTCGGTCAAGGACCCTCTGACACAAAAAAAAAAACTCTCAAGCACAAGGCGAGCACCAAAAACAATTTAACCAACAGGACAACTTTGCAACAGTCAATCCATTGCCTTTTCCACTTGCCACCACCTCCGCCATTGGCTATATCTTTTGGTAAGCTGAGCTGAGCACCAAAGGAGCTCCTAACACTTCTTTGATATTGATTTTCTCGGCCATTCCGGATAAATTAATCGATAAAATGCACATAACTGCGTTCCGTTGTTGTTGTCGCCGCTCCTCTACTTCTTTCTCCATTGGTGTTTCTGTGTAGGTCTCCCTACATAAAACCGTATCGAGATAAATAGCTTACAACATTCCACAATGCTGGCCGTGTTTTTACTCTGTTGATGCAAGTTGCAACCTTTAAATTAAAAAAAAAATACCGGCCGGTTTCTCATCTCTTTCAACCAAACAATCAAAGGAAGAAATCAACAACAAGGACTTATACTATAACCTTTTATAGGAGAAATGTAATTTAAATTGGCAAAAGCGAGGGAAACAACGGACGTAAGGGGTTGAACGGTTTTTTTTTTTTTTTTTTTTTTTGAGGTTAATGCCTGATCCTTAAGGCTTCAGAAGGGTACACAAGAGTACTGACTTTAAAAATTCACCCAGGAATCCTTATCTCATTTTCTTTTGGTATAGATTTCCTGTTTTATACTTTGAAAATACAAAAAAAAACATATTCCTCCAAAGGCAATGGTTAAGGTTTCCATATTTTTGTTGTTGTATTTTGTTAAAACATGCTAAAGGGCTAAATTGCCCAGTGGTTTGAAATTATGGGTTTCGTGAATGACGGCACTGGCGTTCGTTAAAAACAAGTTGGTGAGGTGATGGTGGTGCATTTTTTTCTGAACATATAGAGGAGGTGTGTAGTGTATCTAGATTTCGGTACAAGCAAACAAAACAACTTTATGGATTTTCGATTAAAGGAAGTAAATTAAGCCCCACAAGAGTATAGTTCCCATAAATTCTTTAGCAAACTTCAACTCGTGGTTGCATGAGTGAAAATTATATAGTCCACACTTTGAATGAATCAACTTAAACTGTTATTTTGAGTTTGTTTATGTAGGTATAGGTTTGTTTATTTAGGGCAACGATTTTGAGAAAAAAAAGTCAGACCTTTTAAGGGTTTTTAAGGAAAAAAAAATTTAGTTGAAGAGTTATGCTTAGCAAAAGTCCACTATTATCAACTTTTTGACAGCCTTTAATTATTCTGTACCGTTCATACCTATGCAAAATGTAATTTTCTTAGAACCATTTAAATTTGTCGTGACGGAGAATTTTTTTTTATTTCGACTTATCTGCATTAAAGAATTTTAAATTTCATGATGCGAGCCTTTACCAAAATTTTCAAAGAAAAGTCGTGATATAACTTTAATAAACCTGTGTTGTATAGGATTTTTTTTTTGTTTCCTGAGTAGTTTCCAGTATGAGTTGTTTCCAGAAGACTTTTCTGATTTTATTTTTCATTTTTCATGCATTGAAAATGAGAAAAATATTGAACGAAATATGAACTTGAAACAAAATTAAGGAAATAACTTTTCATTTTTTTTTCATTTTCAATGCATTAAAAATGAAATAATAGGTAAATATGGAAGGTCGGCATAAGTTTCTGATATTAAAAATGTCAAACTAATGCTATCCCTTTTCGATTTGCTGACATTCTAACCTGTTGTATTGAGAAAATATGAAAAATATGTAATATTTCTAATTTATTTTTTTCTCTTTCGTTTTTGTATTTAATTGAAATTGAAATTGATTTTTTATATGGCGTTTTTTTTTGCAGAGCATCACACTGGACGTATTGACAGGATATATACCACCTTACTATCGATCGGGAGAGAGTCATAGTGAAAAACCGATCAAAATGGATCCCGATTGCTTTGCCATGTCCTCGTACCAGTTTGTTAATTCACTGGCCTCGTGTTACCCGCAACAAATAAATCCGCAACAGAGCCACCAACCGAATCCGGTCGCGTCGGCCGCAAGCAGTCAAGCGGGTACGAGTGGCAGTGGACCAGGCAGCGGTGGTGGTGGTGGTGTTGGTGGTGGTGGCGGTGGTGGTGGTGGTGGTGGTATTCCCAATCCCACAGGCGGTGGTGCAACACAAACTCCAAGCGCAAATGACTACTTCCCAGCGACGGCAGCCTACACACCGAATCTCTATCCGAATACACCACAGGCGCACTATGCAAATCAAGCCTATAGCTTAGGTGGTAGTTCGGGGGCGCAGCCAAATCCTGCCGATATGGTTGACTATACGCAATTGCAGCCACAGCGTCTACTCCTACAGCAGCAACAACAGCAACAGCAGCAGCAGCAGCAACAACACACGCAGCAACAACAACAACAGCAGCAACAACAGCAACAATCCAGCTGTAAATACGCGAACGATCCGACAACACCGACCGGCAATAATAACCAACAATCGATAGCAAGCCCACAAGATCTATCGACACGCGATATTTCACCGAAATTATCTCCCAGTTCGGTGGTGGAGAGTGTTGCCAGATCATTGCAAGCTAAGAATGTGGTTGCCGGTGTGGTGGGCGCTGCAGTTGTTGGTGTTGGTGGTAGTGGTGGCAGCGGAGTGACATCGTCCAATGTTAATAATAATCACAGTAGCAATAGTCATACGACAAATGTTCCAATGCATAGTCCAAATGGTGGTGGGGACTCCGATTCGGAGAGTGATAGTGGCAATGAGGCTGGCAGTAGTCAAAATAGTGGCAATGGCAAGAAGAATCCTCCGCAAATATATCCGTGGATGAAACGTGTACATCTAGGAACAAGTGAGTAGTGATTTTCATTCATTTGTTTATTTAATTTTAACCAAACACAAATGCAAAATTTGTATTTTTGAGGTAATTTTTTACAATATCAACCCACTGTCAAAAAATAATCTTGTACTTTGCCAAAGATATTTCGCAAAAAGCATTTGACTTTTGAGGCACAATGCAAGTTATTTTTTAAGTTTCATCATGTCGCATAGAATTTTTTTCTCGAAGGTTGAAGTGTGCGTTGCATTAGTTCGTAATACATTTTTTTACTGTGAATTCATTCAAAATGTTAAGTAAAGATTGAATCAATTAAACAATTCATAACATTTTATTATATGTTCTTCATTTTTTACATGAACAATTTTTTTTTTTAAGAAAACGATTGCTATGTTGTGCAATTTTGCAAAACTATGTAAAAATCAATTTGCGAAACCTGTAAAACTTGAGAATTTAACTAATCTTTTTTCAATTTTACAACATTGTTAGCTTTCGTATCTTTATTTTCAATTTGATACCGTATTTATTAAATTGTTTGTAGTCAAAGAAATTTATTTCGCAAACAACTAAGCAAAAAAAGTTTATTTTGTTGAAAAATCCTTGCAAATTAGTTAAGCTGGTTATTTAATTCTAATCGCATTGTTTTTATTTTGAGTATCAATATCACGCAATTTCTTTTTTGTTCATGCAACCCCACCTTATTGGCATATTCCGATTTTTGTTTTAATTTTGCGAAACGTTGAGTTTGCGAAATATCAGATATTGTACAACTCTTTCACCAAATTTAAATATTCTCTCGAGGCAATTAATTGTACTCAGGTTTTATTTTGTTCATTTTTGTCTCGCAAGTTGCTGTTTAGCATTGCGAATACTTAAAAATAATTTTAAAAATAATAAAAAACTATTTTCTTTAGTTAAATTTTAAACTTTGGTGTGACGTGCTATTGAAGTGATTGCAAAGTAGTAATATTTGATAATGAAATTCAACTCAATAGAAAAACAGGTATTGCCAACTTATCCCTTTGCAAACTAAACTAACTTATTTGCGATTAAACCAAAACAGCGGGTCAACAGGCCAAAAGTCCATAATGGAATTTTGACCCATTTGGGTAGGTTATAAGTCCACCCACCCAAGTGGGTCAACAGTCCACACATATATTGTAGACTTATAACACACTTAATTGGTTTCGAAATCCACAGTGTTGGATTCAATTTCTTTATGTTAATGAATGTCATTAATTTTGAATTTGACTCGTATTTTTGAAAATTACCTTTATAAATTTTTAGAAACAATATTTCAATTTTTTCAAAAGAATTTTTCTACAAATTCATACGAACATTTCAAAACTTTTTATTTAATTTTCTCAAACGAAATTCATGCAATTAATTTTTTTATATGTCATTTTAAAATATTGAAAAATGGTTTTTTAATATTTAATAAAGTTATTTTCAAAAATTCGCTTGAATTTAAAAAAAATTACTTTATTAAATTTTCCAAAACAATATTTATTTTTTTTTAAAATGATGTTTTGAAAAATTCACACGTACTTTCGAAAACTTCTTTATTCCATTTTCGAAAACCTAATTCATACAATATATGTTTCAAAATGGTATTTTGCAAATTTAAAAGATGGATTTTAAAAATGGAATAAATTAGTTTTCGAAATTTTACCCGAATTTTTGAAATTAACTATTTACATTGGTATATTAAATTCTTAAAAACAAAACAAAGTAATGTTATAAAATATATTTTGTAAAATTTGCTTTTTGAAAATTATAAAATTAGTTTAATTACTTTTGTAATAACTGATTTTTGTTTATCTATGATGCTGTTTCTGACTTTTTTTTTTATAAAATAAGGGACTTATGGCTCTCTTTTTGTAGACTTTTGACGCATCCCAATGTGCCGGAAGCAGAATGTGTGGGTTTTATAACTGCAAAACAACATTTGAGAAAAGAAATTTGAATAGTAAGCTGACAAAAAAATAAAAGCAATTTGAAAATAATTAAAATGCGCGCTGAAATATTAATTTTGCGAGCCAAACTTAAGTATAATTTGCGAAAAGAAGTATGTAGGTATAGAGCCAAGTAAAAGAATGTACCAACGGTCTTGTGCATCAAGGAATGACCATGCTGAAGGCCATTCGGAAGTAGCATTGTTCATAAACACTAAATAAAATCAATCATTTTCTGAACTGAGTGTTTGATACCTACAACAACTGTGTTATACTCCATTCTTTATAAAAAGTGATTTACGCACCAAATATGAAATACCCCCTCCCTTCTCCTTCCTTAGAAACAAATATATTATTTTTATTTTCACTAGAAGTAATGAAAATTGATGAAAGACAACTAGAAGAACTTCTTGTCTTATTCTTCCAAATCGTACTGAATTTATTTGTTTTTTTTTTTTTTCATTAAAATTTGGCTTTGGAATAAATCTTAACAATTTTGCATGTACAAAATTTATTCATTAAGAATATTACAACAAAATTTTATCTTCACCCAATGGTGGACTGTTTTGTATTTTTGAAAATACAAAAACACCTATCAGAATATATGTATTTAAAAATAACCAAAAATTAAAAAAAAATTAAAAGTTTAATGGAAATTGAAATACTTAAAAAAATCTTTAATTTTAAACTTTATACTTCATGAAATATCGATATCAAAAAAACACCTAAACTGAATTTAAAAATAGTTCATTCGAAAAAAAAGAAAATCAAAATGCTGCTGTTTTGTGTAAATCACTTTGTAAAAATAAATCAAACACAAAAATAAGAAATGAAATTGAAAAAAAAAAACACCACCGACCGCCCACTCCCTGACACTGATTAAATTCTGAATAATCATATCAAATAAAACAAATTATCTCTTAAATTTAAATTGAATTTTAAGATCATCTCCCTCTCATGTATCACTTAATCTTCAAGTTGAATTTTTTTTTTTTTTTTTTTTTCAAAAAAGTAGAAATCTATTATATTTTTTTTCTCTTCATAATGTATTTTCTCGTATTTTGTTTGGTGAACTTAAAAAAAACATCACAGCTCAGAACTTTGTGTATAATTAATTTTTTGTTTTGTTATTTTTAAAATTCCTTAACATTGCGCGCATTCCAAAAAAGCCATCGTAGATTATTTTGCATTGTGAACGTGTCGGTCGATGAAATTTAGCAATCAACTATATGCGATTACTTAAATGAGATTCCTCTTCATATACACTACCTATATAGTCCTTTTAGAAGAATCAAGAACACGAACATTTCAAGCACCCTGTCAAAACATGTAAACATCATTGAAAAATTGCTCCAGAAATCAGTGGTGCTCTTGGAATTGTAAAAGATTCCATGATTTACTCCACTAAACAACTCATATACGATATACTCAATACTCATGGAGAATAAATTTCTTTTCTTTTTTTTTTTTGATTTTTGAAATTTCTATTTTTGGATTGAATATCGATTTGTCTTGCGAAGTGTCGATGAAATAGTAGCTCTTATGAGAAACGTGACAGCATCAATGATGGACAAATTCACGACCGATATGCTTTGAATAAACAAGTGCTATAAATTAAAATTTGAAATAGCTGAGTGCAGAAGATGGAAAGATATAAATTTGTTGAAGATTGAAGTATAATATGTTGTTGCTTTCAGTATTATATGTAGATATGTTGGAGCACAGCAAGCATTCCTTTCCATTAACATTAGAGTAATTGCTATTCATTTGCAATTGGCAAAAAGCAATAAATTGCTAAATATTTCTAAATTAGCATATATAACATAATACAAATAGATATAATTCATAGTTAAGTTAAGTAGATGTTTAATTTTTTGTGTGTTGAAACTTCGGAGAAGCGGGATAGAAAATATAATATAATATCGAAAATCTAGTGTGCTTTGCTTCATCCATCAAAATTGTAAGGCAAATACCAACACTACTTATTAAGTTTGCCTTTTCTTTGTTTTTGTCCGATAAAAAACTAAATTTCAACTAAATCCGTTGTGTTATATTGGAGAACAAACCTTATAATTCAAGGGTCTTCCCTACTCCTTCACACCATCCTGTACGGTTTGTGGAAATATACCGCAGTTCTCTCCAACTCTTCCATCTAGCTGTGCAGATTACCCTTCAACTGTCTTCTGCTATGTGCCTCTCAGATGACCCATTCCTCTACTTGGCCATGTGAGTGGATTCCACTTCAATGGTTTACCTGCAATGCAAACGTTGAATTTTCAAAGCATATAACCAATCCACTGCCACCTATGTCTTCGTATACCTATAATACTGTCTATGGATTCTTGACCCGTTCTCCTTTGAAGTTCTTCATTTTATATACAATTGGGCTAGAAAGTCGTTAAGATATAGCGGAACAGTCTCAGCTAGATCTTCAAACTGCTAAATAGTACCTATTACCTATTCCTCCATATTTTGAACAGCATTCTGAAAGCAGCCTTTCTTTTCTTAATACGGCTGTTGATATCTTGTTCTGTTCCGTTCCGTAAAAATTCGAAGATATTGTAAGTCTTCTACATTCTCCATGCGTTGTCCAGAAATATTGATTTGTACGAATGAGTTACTTCCGAAGCTCATAAATTTTTTGTTTCTGCCATGTTTATTATCAGCCCCACGATTTCTGCTTTTCCATCCACCCTTATTGTCATTTGATAGAAATCTGTTATTCTATGATACAGTAAGCAGATGTTTTAGATGGGATGTCAGACTCCATTGAGGTCCTCCTATCCCTTTAGCAGCGCTATCACTTATCACTTACAGAAAAAGTATTGGCGATAGTATGCAACCCTGCCTGATTCCCACTTGGACCCACTAATTATCCGAAAGGTGTATTAAACACAGCACATGATTAACCAGTAGGAAAACCTGCTTGTTCGGCATCTAGTGTGCCTTCTAGGTGTTCTTCTATTGGCTCTAATAAAATTTTTGCTATTATCTTGGAAACCACATGCAGAGCGAAGACCCTTTTTAGGTTTTTACATTGCTGCAAATCTCCTTTCATTGGAGGCTTGACTATCAATCCCTTTCTCTATTCCTCGGGAAGCACTCTGAGTTCTTAGCTCTCTATGAGTAGATGCAGTAGTTTATTCTATGACGTATAGATGCTGCTTTTAAGAGCTCTGTGGGAATACCGTCGAGTCCTATCGCCTTGTTGTTCTTCAAAGTTGTAATTGCGGACGAGTCATCAGGGTTGAATGGGTTCAATTGTTTGGCAGGAACCCTTTTTCAACGTGAATGAATATAGTTTCGAACATATTCGCCGCCCGCCGCCAGCAACAGCATCACTGAGAAAACAAATCGATTGCGGCAAACGAAAAAAATGCCCAAACAACTTTTTTGTGTGCTGGACAATTTGTTGGCTTCGTTTGCAGCAAATTGATAAATTTGTTTGTGTTTAACACTTTTTGCGAACGATAAAAAAAAGAAAGTTTAGCGTAACACATGTGATTGAGCCAGCGGCGTAGAGTGCATTATACCTAAACAAAATGCGAGAACTCATCATTTGCGTCAAACGTTTGTTTGTTTACATCAAAAGTGAAATATAATAAATGCGAACGCATAAAACGAAGAAGGTGTTCAGCGTAGCACCGGCCATTGTGCCACGAACTAGATAACTTTTGTGATTATTAAGAAAATTTGTTCTTTGCAACAAACTACTTTCTCGAGATGTTTCTCACAAACTATTTATCCGTTTGCTGCAAACGATAGAATTTTCTAGCAATTTCGTTTGCTGCAATCAACTTATAAAAAATGAGCTCCAAACGAATATGTTGGTTTGCATTATGTTTTCCGTAATAGAATAACAATTTGTATTAAATGTAATGCAGTGCAACGAATGAAAACTTTGCGGGGCTAACTTTATCGAATAGTTTTCCGGATCTGCACCTTAACTTTTCGAACAGCTGTCGCTGGCGATGATGATGTGGAGTATGCCAAGTGAATCATCGGCGGAGAGCAGGTTTTCACATCCACACTTGCAGTCGGTTGGTCGGAGGTAAGGATTCTGTATGGAAACGGTCCAAGTTTTGAGCCTTGAGCAGCTCCATCTTTGATACACTTCACTGCTGATTTGTAGCTTTCCAGTTGCACACAGAAGTTTCTGAAAGAAGGAAAAGAAAATATTATTTGTATTAGTGCTGAAGGAAAGCCCAGTATGTTGAATTTATGGACAAAAACTTCAATCCATACGCTATCAAACGCTTTCTCAACATCAAGGAAGCATGCGACAGTGACTTGGCGGTTGTTCAACTTCAAACGCAGATGTGCTCAGGAGCGGATGTAGTGTGAAATGCTTTTCCCGAAAACCGAACTGCATGTGTAAAACTTCTTGAGATTCCTGAGTATCTGCTCTTCCGAAGCGAAATTGGCCTGTAGTTGGAGATCGTGTTCCTAGCATCCTTCTTAGGGATCGGTTCTTGTAGTTTTATATTTTTTCAGGGAGGAGCTCTTGTTGATGCGGTTATTCAGAATGATAGCTAAGAAGATCATCACTGTCTGCGGAAGGCTCTTTAAAACAAAGTTAGATACTCGATCTGGTCCATTTGACTTCTTTGGCTTTGAGTGATCTATTATTTTGGCTATTTCTTCTGGCCACTCTCAATAGAGTATGGGAAATAATGTCACAAACTGAAAAAAAGTAAATTTTTTATAAAAATTATGCAAATTATAAAATTTATTATTAAAACACCTATAAGCTATTTTTTTTTTAAATGTCTCATACAGAAAGAATAAAAAAAAAAAAAAAAAATTTACCACCTTGTTACAAACAATAACACCTGAAGAAAAAAAAAAGTACCTAGTTACCCCACACGCACATTTGAAGTCTATACCTCCTTCATGTTGCATTTTTAATTAAACTCCGTCGATGCATTAAAGTAAAGCAAGAAAATATAAAATTACCTATTTCTCATTTGCTATTTAATTAAAATTTAATGTTGCTTCACATTACAATGCGTTGGTAATTAATTTACCTTAAAGAAAATAAAAAAATAAAAAAAAACAGACATCACATTCATACTCACTGGCTGACATAATAAACGAGGGCATCATGTCAAAGTATAAAAACTAAACCAGACTCCGATGATTTCGTAGACAAACACAACAACAAAAAAACTAAAAGATAGATTATCCTTAATGGGTTTGTGCCTCTGCTCAGAAGCACACTTTCTTATCTCATTCAAAGAACATTAAGCACCTCTCTATACATAATATAGCTCGATATAGTCTATACCTTGCTTCTCTTGGCAAACTCAATTATTCGCTCGAGGTATGAAATGATCTTCCGATTGATTGCAGTTTGCAGAAGTAATAATAAAAAAAAAAAAAAGCAAACAAAGTAGGTGAACTTGCAACAAGTCGTTGATGTTGTTGCGCATATCTACATTCTACAAGGTGATGATGAGAGGCGAGTTTGTGTGGAGCACTTGAGTTGATGCTGACGCGACGCGACGGATGCCAGCAGCTGAAGATTTATTGAAACGAATCAACTGCAAGTTTTATTACCTAAAAATAAAAAAAAAAAAAATGTCCATCGAATAAATCAAAAAACAGGGAGCAAGGAACTTCCGCGTGTAACCAAGAACTTGTTTAGCCCCAAGGTAAAGAACTAACAAAATACAACAGCAAGAAAAAAATAAAAAAAAAAACTGTATCTGGAAGGAAGTACCAACCTACATAAGAGCAGAACTTGATGCATTGAACTATCACCAATTGAAGCCCACAATTAATTTGATTGCCTGCAAGCGATTAATTTTATCGACCCCTGATGAAGATTGTGTTTTGTATTTTGTTTTTTTCTTTTTTTGTGTAAAAACAGGGAAACTTGAAGAACATTTTTTTTTTTTTATACAAAGTATGACCAAGCCCACCTCCTAATTAGCGTGATCGTTTCGATCAAAAATACGCCTCCGGCTGACAAGATCGGCAAAGATATTTGTTAAAGTCACATAAACACTTTGAGATATTTTTTTTTCTCTCGGTTTTTCTATGTATGATAGTTTTTTTTTCATGAAAATAAGTAAAGTTATGTAATCAATTATTCAAGCAGGTATAAAATGCTAATTATGGCAAATTTTATAAATAACTTGTGGGAGTATAGTTTAGTATGCGGTAAGTTAGGTAAGTTTTTTTTTTTTTCTTTTTCTCATCTATAATTTATTCGGTAAATATGTGCCTTCAGCACTAGGTAAGGTATCCTCGATGGCAGAAAGCCAAATCAAATTAATCAGATAGTCTTTAGAACGAATATAGGCTGATGGTATAGAAAAAACCATTTCTTTTGAATCGAAATAGGTATTTTTTTTTTTTTTTTCAAATAAAAAGAAGAAAAAAACAAAACAAAATTATTTACTTTTTATTTTATGATTTGAAAAATGATAAGATTTGTAAAAAGGTCATGTAAATTGTGTGATAAATGCAATTCTTTGATGTTTAAAAAAAAAAAAAATTAGGACTAAGATTTGAATTGATGTGTGCTGCCTTCTTTGTTTTTAATTTAAAATTAATTAATTTAACATCAACTCAACCTTAAGATGAATTTTGTTGAAATTTTCTTTGAAAGAGAATCATCGATGCGAAGAATCACAATAATTTATGTCGTCTGTGCATATTTTAAAATCGAGACATGAGTACCTATAAATGTATCTATAGACTAAAAGATACTTATCAAACGCTTGAAGAGTTAAAAAAATATTTATCAATTTTTTTTTTCAATTTGTTTTTTTATACTGAAGCACCACTACAACTCACAGTGGTGCTTTTGTGATCTTCAGAGACAAAAATCATTACTGCCCCAATTGTTGAAGAAATTTAATGGACTCCGTTACACTTAAGGATTTCATTATGAAGCATAAGAGAAATCTTCAGAAATCGAATCAGAAGCTACAAAAAAAAAAAGACGTCACGTTTTTGAAATAGAAGAGGTAATTTTTATGTAAAATATATCAACGTCACTGAATTTGGTACCAACACGAAACTCAGTTTGACGATAGAAAATGCTTCCGAACTTCATCGTGAGGTCTGATGTGCTTATAGTGAAGCTAATAGGTGCACATAGACCAATGGTATGAACTTAATTTGTTATTCAAAATATAATTATTCCACTGGATGCAGTATCAATAATATTTTTGTAGAACTCTTTCAAAATAATTTAGCGTTCCTTTTCATTAACTCAGATAAAACCTGGAACTTAAGCACCTGAACAAGGAATTTTCATGTCTCTGATAAAGCATCAGTTCCCGATCGATAACCAAAATTAGCTACACACATTGCTGTTCGAAAAATTTTAGTTTAAAGAAAAATATCTATTAGCCCAGGAAAATTGTACATTCACTGCCGAAAAAATTCCAAGAGAAGTTTTTTAAATGCAATTATCTTCATTATACAGGATCAAATATCAAAAATATTGGCTTTTTAAATGTAGAAGCTATCGAAAAGTATTACATGCAAAACTTGTTTTTCAAAACTTGGCTTTGGATAATCTTTTCCTTTGACTGAAGATATCGCTATTACAAAAAAAAAAAATACATAAAATGACGAAAATGTAGTTTTTTCCACGAAAAACTTAAAAACTGTGAATGTTATTGAATTTGCTTGAAAATGAAATTTTTGCGAAAAAACAACAAAATTTCGAGATATCCTAAATTTAAAGATTTTATCAAAAGCTAAAAAATGCCATTTTGTTCGCTTTTTACTCAGAATGATAAAGTTTTCAAAAAAATAATAAAGATTAAAATATTGCCAACAACTATTTGCCGCTGCCACTAACAAAATATTGCTATTTCGGTAAATCGGTAAGTTTAATCAAAAAGTAGCTTTTACACAATTTTCGCTTTATGAGACCCTTTATGAAAAACCATTGACAATTTTTTCTTAATAGTTTGAGATACCTACAATAGTTACAAAAATTGGTCGAAATTCGAAAAAACGGGTTTTTTGCTCTCTGCCATTAAATGGTAAAGTTTTCGAAAATATTTTATGCTCATTTTGAAACTAATTTCCCAAAAGAGATTTCATAATCGGTAAGTTTTTCGAAACGAGTGATCCATTACCAAGATATTTTCAATATCGGAAATTTTAAGTGATTTTTTTCAATTTTTGTTAAATAAATTACTATTGTCCTTTTCGGATTGTTTTCACGATCTAAATGCACCTCTTGTTCATAAAATCATCGATTTTTATGCACTATTTGAACAACATTTTGCTACTAAATGCAACAACCTTTCGTATCTTTCATAAAAAACAAGAACTGCTCCCGAAAACGGTAAGAAAATGTTTGACCAAAATTTTTCGAACAGCACTAATAAAAAGGAAATGTCATTAATTTTGGCATACGCTTCGATTGCATTGCAAGCAAAATGAAGCAGTTAGCAGCAGTGTTGTCACTTTACTGCAAATGCACCAGATCTAATACATATATTCCCAAAATTAATATACGGCCTTTAAAAAAAAAACTACTACACTTTCAGTTTTATGAACATTTATATTAACTTTGCTCTGGCTGGTTAGCAGTAGAACCAGCTCGCACAGCAAGAAACGGCATTTAGCGGCTGCACATGTCGAAGAATTGAAGAGAGCTAAGATAAATCGTTGTAGAAACTAAATACGAGAGTGTGTAGAAGAAGTGGCGACTTTATCCCTCTTATGAAGAACATTATACACGCAAAAGATCCCATGACCTAAGTAAGTAATTAAAGTAATTAGGCATATTTATTGAAGACATCCAAAGTAGTACCTATTTATTTTAAGACTTCAACCCATTTTTAACGTCGGATTCACCAATGTACCTACTTTTAAGCTCTCTGTCAGATCTTATTGGAAGCACTCAAAGCAAGCAAACGAAAAACTGCTGCTAATAAAGACAGTTATCATAAAACTTAACTCATCTTAATATCAACTTAAAAAAAAAAACGGACAAACGGGCTAGACTTGATGTGAAAATAAAAATTATCGTGCAAAGTCTGTGCTCACGGCCATCAAAAGTGATGGCTAGCGATACAAAAAAAAAATCAGATCGATTGCACTTATCATAATTAGCTTTAAAGACTATATACGCGAGTGTCCAGTTCTCGCATCCAGAATTACTGCGATGATGATCAGATCATGGGACCATCTTCATCGAACAGCAACATCTCACACAAATACCAAAGCCAAAACTTGTTGGAACTTATTCTGGGAAACTAATTAGTGAAGCATCGCAGCAAAATGTAGCCAACAAAAAAAAAATATACCAAAATTTGTTTAAGTAAAAACCAGATTCTTAAGTCACATATTATGTGAAGGTATAATAATGGAGAAGGGAGTATTCATCTTCACAAAACTGGTTCAAAATAAATGGTTGCCATATCCCGATGACAGGTCCGCCGTAAACCGCAATACAAAGGGGGGCGGGAGCCAGCCTTTTGTTATCTTCTCTGCGGGAAGCCTATAACTTTAGACCCTCGCTTTATTACTCGCACATAATGGCCCAATCATCCGTGTTAACGTTCGATGCATGACTTTCATCATGTGAGCCATATTTACAAATGCAAATTTATATAAAGAAAATTACTGACTTTGGTCGAGAAATGGTGTCGAAGCAAAGAGGTTCTCTTTGGTGTGTACACATTTACCTATAATGTAGGTAGGTACAGGTGTTTTTTTTTTTCTTTCGTATATGCCTCTATTCAACCAATCAAGCGCTTGCATACACGCATCACGTTATTAAGCTTGAATTTTGTTAACAACTTTTGCTGGAAACCAAAAAAAAAGTGAATTACTGGCGTCTTACACGCTTGAAGGTTATAGAAAATTACTCTATTAGTACTGTTACATTGACTTAAAGTGGTCCACACTACACGTATGAGTGCACTTTTGAGTCTTGAAACATAACGATAAGCGAGTTGCATTGTAATTAAGCTGAACATCATTCAAATTTCAATGGCCACATCATGTTTACTCAATCGTGTGAGTATGCAAATAAGTTTTTTTGTTTCTTCTTTTTAAGAGTTTGGTTAAATTAAATAGGCTTGGGCTTGGTGCGCGGCAGTCCGGTCGTGTTTTGACCGTGACTGTGTTGAGTGGTTTTTTTTTTCTTGTGCTCTTTGCGTGCAAATGCACAAGCCTTTTCACTGTACAAGGAAGTTGATTATACGTTATCACGTCAAACATTTAAATAGTTATTAAGAAAAAATTTAAAAATTATAAACAATGTTACGTTGCCAGGCATAATATGATGGGGTGAATAAAGACTTTCAACAAAGTTGTAATTTTACATTTTATACCCTCCTAAGGTTGCTCTTTAATAATTGCATCAGAGATGAGTAACTTTTTTTTTTAAATGCAACCTTTAATTTTTGTTCGAAGAATGCAGATTTCAAGACTTTGTAAAAAAAAGAAATGATTTCATAAGACAAAAATTAAACACTGATGTAGTTTAGTACGCGAATCACGAGTCATGCTAGGGTGCATTTTTGTCATCTTCAAGCGATACATCTTCAAGCGATACATAAAATCGAAGATCCTTAACCCAGTTTTCTTAGGAGACCAAAAAATTATTTTTGCCCTCTGCGTGAAAAATTATTCTTTCAACATCGGACATGAAAACATTACTGACGATGGTTTTATTCCCTCGAGTAAGGTTTTTTCTGTTGTTTTCAGACCTCTAGGTATTGTTTAAGGGTCCTTAAGTTTATTGCTACCTATTAAACGGTTGTTTCCTGGGATCTCCAAACTACAGCAATGAAAACTTTCATAAAAATTCAGTCAATACAAACGCTCCACTTCTGTCCTCCACGCTACTCTACTTCTAAAGTCGTCGGATAATTGACATTCAAGTTGAACAATACACCAAAGCACTTGTACCCGGTACTCATGAGGAGATTTCACAAAGAGTTTTGTTTATATTCTTCCAACAATAACGATCATGAAAAATTTTGTTATCAAAGCAATTCCACGAGTGAATTTCACTACATTTGACACGACCGGCGTTCTATTTGTACTTGCGAAAAAAGTGGGTCTCAGAATTCTGTCTGTCTGTGAGTCTATTAGTCTGTTATACTGTGAGTCTGTTAGTCTGGTAGTCTGTTAGTTTGTTAGTCTGTTACTTTGTTAGTCTGTTAGTCTGTTAATCTGTTAGTCTGTAAGTCTTTTAGTCTGTTAGTCTGTTAGTCTGTTACTCTGTTTGTCTGTTAGTCTGTTAGTCTGTCAGTCTGTCTGTTTCTATCTTAAGCTACATCCTAAATTACTGAAGCGATTTCCTTTAAACTTGTTAGTTGTGATTTTTTTATTGATTCCCTAGAGAGGATTTTTTTAACCAATTTTTAATTTTTTTTTTCTAAAAATGTATCTTAACGGAATCAAATGGCATTACTAGTTTGGAGCCCCAAACAATTTAAGAAGTTGTTTAAGTCATTTTAGTAATGAATTTAATGTTTTTTCGACATTTCTAAATGCCACTTTGAACCTTAGAGCAAGTACTTGCGACGCAGCCGTGCATTTTATTACTTATGTTACAAAATCAAAATATTTACAATTTCGACTTTACAACTATTACATATAAGTTTCTTCAATTATCACTTATTGTAAAAGTGCGCTATTTATAACCTTGTGTGATGTGATTTATTCTATGAAAATTAAACGTGAGCTACACTACATTCCTACTCTTTATGCATGTAGTGTAGCTCACATTTACTTTTCTTAAGATAAATCACATTTCACAACATCGTAAATAGCGCAATTTTACAGTATAGAGTGATTTTCGAAGAATCTCATATGTAATACTACTAAAGCTGAAACTGTAAACATGGTGGTGTTCGTAACATAAGAAAAAATAGAACGCTGGTAGTGTCAAATGTAGTGAAATTCATACTCCCCAATTTAACAGCCAATTTAGATTAGCGGCTTCGATACCATTGTTAATAGGAATGCAGCCCATGAACTAAGGATCCTAATTTTTTTTTCATACATAAAATATGAAGGATTCAAAAGTTTCAGTCAGAGCTGTCGGCATAAGAATCCGCCCCAAACAAAAAAGTACATATTTATGTTATCACAAGTAATCCTGGTGTAGGTAGTAATAAATTGAATATGATAAATTCCATTATCTTGTCATTGGTTCTTATTCTCAACGTAAAATCCCAGCACTTCGTTTGAACAAAATTCCCTTAACTCCAGTTAAATAAAAACAAATCAAATAATTAACACGAACATTATTTGTCTCTGCCTTAAGCCAACCCAACTCAACCATCCAAAACGGCTCTTCTTCCACGTTGTTTGTAGAATCGTAAAATTCGTAAATAAAATTTACACCCTCTAAAACAAGGGTTCGCCATATACATACTTCCCTAAGTAAATATATCATCTCTCCAAGGGATTCCCTTCTTCCGGGAAGATTAAATAGTCAACAAAACCTGTAAGCAACCCCCCCAAGTGAAAGTCTGCGAAACGAATTGTACTTTCGGCAGGGTCCGTGTAGTCCTTATTGAGTCCAAAACAAGAGAAGGCAAGTATAATTACAATTATTACCAAACAACACCGCATTGAAAAACTTCTGACACGTCAACGGAAAGGGGTGTTTTTTTGTCAACGGTTTTTTAAGGAGTTTTCAAATTAATTGCAATCGCATCAGGCTAAATAAAATTAATGATGTTTTAATTTTTCAAACAATTCACAACTCGTTAAAGTCTCTGAAGAGCAAACAAACATTCAAAGAACACACAGAAGGAGAAACAATGAAATAAATAGAATTGAAAGAAAGATATCACATCGGTAATTGATGGAATGACCACCTTAATTATAGGACTTCTTGCCGTAGGACCGTTTTATTCGTTTCGTATTGCCATCACTTTGGGAGCATCCAGAATACTTCGAAAGACATCAGACAACCCGTTTAATGATGAGTGCATACCTTGACGTTTCCTTAAATATCACTTCACCATCATCGTTGTGGACGATGTCGTTGGAATCAAGTTGAAAACTCCACGATACCAACTGACCGTGCGAACGACTGACGGTAACGTGACCGAAGATTGAGGAATCTTCTCAAGATGCGAAGAGCACCAGCACACGTCGAATACCTATCCACCAGGTACCACAAGTTGCAAGGTGTTTTCAAGTCGATTTCAAGAGGTGAAGTCCATAAACAAACGAACGCATCAACCATCACCAGCCAGTAGTAGGAATAGTAGCAGCGTTTGCCGGTGATGGCATGCCACTTCGAAACAATCAATCAATCGAATCAATTTACGATGCCAATCGATTTTTCATCGATGAATCCATGTAAATGCAACGAAATTGATGTGCGTCGTTCGGTTTGCGCGTCCCGTCTGGTCCATCCATCCACCAAATACGCTGAAACTGTGAATTTAAATAATTATGTATGCGAAGCTCTATAAGTCCGATCAAATCGGATCGTCATTGACTACAAAAACAAAAATTTTGCACAGCCAATTCTGATAAATGTATCTTCAGACAAAAAGAGGCGTTAAGGAAGTGAATATGATGATGATGAGTATAAGAGGTGGGGTTCGGGTTAATCATTTTCATGAATTGGAAATCATTATTCGTCATAAACTTATCTGTCATTATTTACTTTGTTGTGTGAACAAGAGTATATGCGATTGTATATTGAAAATTGCACCAAGTGGCAATAATTTTTATTCATTGGAAAGACATCCATCAGAATTGAAAGCCAATACTCGAGTTAGAAGAGGCGGGATTTCTTTATATATTTTTTTGTGCAAGTTCATTGAATTTGAAAAGTTACAATTTTATTGTGATTGACTTCATGTTTTGTAGGAATGATTGGTTAAGTAGTTCTGATACAAAATGATTTAAACTGTTTTTTTTTTTTTTAGTTTTTTTTGTCGGATTTTATGACACTTTCTTGATTTGTAAAAGAATGCAGTCAATTGGTAATAAAATGACGCAGTAATTGGCCTTACTTTTAACTGAAAGTTATTACTGTTTTAAATTGCAAAATATTTAGTAGTTAGTACTAATAAACTTAAAAGTACCGAAAAAAATGAGTTAATTGACTGAATTGAATGAGTTAAATGATTACAAAACTGCAGAGTAATTGTTGATTGCTTTTCGTCTCTTATTTAGTTAGAAGACTTAAAACTTCAAACTCAACATTGGTCTTAATCCAGGGTGGGCCTCTGTCTACCTGAAAGTTTGCTTAGTTTGGCCAAAATCATGTAGGTGGGAAATTTCACTGTCCAAAGTATGCTCATATGTAGAGTTTTCTTATCATTTAGTAGTTCCCACAAACGGAAAGAGCTCAAAAGTATTAATTTTTTCAATAAATGGCAAAATATTGAAATTTGAGTGTAGATTCATTTAAAATGTGGATAAATTCCAATAACTAAACCAAAATCAATATTAGTTGTTAGAATTCAGTTAAATAAAGTTCTTAAATAAACTAAATCGTTTGGATAAATATATGTAATTTTTTCTGTGTTTTATGATGCGTTTTTACAGAAATATGTGGATTTCATATAAATTTTTTTATTAATTAATATTATTTTAGTTTTTAAATTATTTATTTCATAAGGGTAGCACTTAGTATTAGTGCCACATTGATATAGTGTCGAATTATCTCATAAAATATAAAGATTTTGATTTTAAAAAATGCGTAAAATAGAGTTCCTGAAAATGATGAATGAATAAGAAAATGATGGATATGTTCCCAAAAAGACTGTGGTGGTCTTAAAACTATGAACATTTTAATTATGTATTATTTTGTATACCTCTATGGTTTTTTTTCGATTTTTCTTTGTTTTATTTCTTTAAAAAATACGTTTTTCTGCTATTTCAAAATACCGACGAATTACATATAATAAATTATTGATAATAAGTTTTTTCACTAGTTTTGTGATAATTCATCATAATCAGTATAACACATTCATAGCCTTAAAGTGTTCCCGGATATGACGTTCCCGAAAATGACGATTTGATCATTATTAACGTTTATTTTCTCTTTAACAAAATCAAACGAAATATATTTGAGGTTTTGTTGGAGTGGTCGCGATTTTACAGCATAAAATTGGCACAAAATTTTAATTTTTATCTTTTCTCATCTCAAAACAGGCGTTCCCGAAATGACGCTTAATTGATGTACGCTCCCAACACATAAAATTGAACTTCCTTACCATTTTAATTTAATTTGTTTGTACAGAAAATTATTTATAGAACAATAAACCAATTCCATGAGATTTCGGAAAGACAGTTTGTAGCGCCATCCTAAAGTTAAATGAATAAAAAATTGATATTTTGTCACTGTAACTACATTGAGACACATTTCTTCATAAAACTTTTTTTTTATTAGAAATTACGATTCTTCACAGTTTTTTTGTAAGGCAATTGAGAATTCTTAAGGAAAATTTTGCCTTAGTAATGCTAAGAAAACAGGTAGCTAAATTTTATTGATTTGACTGTATTTTTTGGCCACTTGAATTTCAGGTTTTGAGTTATGGAAGCGTTAACGGAATGATTTTTTGGGTATATTAGATCGAATAACACAAAAACTAACTCTGTTTCAAACAAAGTTAATACATTCGGAGATTTATCTCAATTATATTAACCGGTACGTCAGAAATGAATTTAAATTTAATGTAATTTTGATTTAAAAAAAAACCTGGATATCAAATTTTCCATCTCCATGCTTTTGGCTCGTATCCAGTATGGAGAAGAAGATTCGAACCGCGAGCTTTAGATACAGGCTGTATTGTACAGCGACGTGAACCTATGGTAAAAGATCTAAAAATATAGCGGCTGAGGTGGCTGTGGCACGTGGGACGTATGAACATCAACGCACCAGTCCGACGAGTCTTCGAATCCAACCCTGATGGTGGAAGCAGCAGAGGAAAACATTACCAGCCATGTCCTATTAACTGCTTCCAAATTTGCACATCAAATTGGTTTCGATCGGTTTTCACCTGATGACGCCACCTATGATGAGGTCTTAATCGGCCACGTTGTCCATCGGGATTGGATTCCAACACTCTTCAGCTGATGAAGAATCTGGTTTTTATCTGATCTTCATAATGTAATGACCTTTAACCCACGCAGAAGGACTGGGATGATTATGATCTTCTGCAGAGTCTTCTAAGTTTTTTGGAAGAAGGGCCTAACTACTTAAATGCCGTCTTAGTTCAACGCAAAAGCGGCTGGTTAGGGGGATCATTTTGTTAATCTCTGATGCATATGTCATTTTTGGATGCAAAGGTAACAGTGAACCGCAGTTAGACACAAAAGTATGTAACTTTGCAGTTAAATCTGGCCATGGTTATGTTTCATCTGAGTCAATGGTGTTGGGCTTCTCTCCTTATAGCATAAAGTTTGCTTTTGTCTCGTTAAATTTCAAACTTATGTTTGGCGTCTTCGTTTCAATAACTAAAAAGATACCACTCAGAATGAGAAGAAAGTAGTTTAACGGACAGAATTGTGACTCTTGTGTCGACTTCGGAGTTGCTAGCAATTGCTTCCAGTATCAATTTGGTGTTCTCTAAGGGTTTTGTTCAACTTCTATTCGAGTGTTGGATGACTTTCCTCGCCTCTTCATCTCCCACTACCAAACAGCTCGACAAATCTACACGCCACCTATAAAAGCAGTATTATGTGACTTAAGTTTGAATATCATTGTTCTGCCTACATCATCCTCCAAGTAGAATAGCTTGTTTTACTAGATCAGCAAACGTTCCAACAATTTCTTCGAATTTTCGCATATCTTCATTTTCTGCAACAGTCAACATAGCGCCTTGCAAATCATTATTTAAACGTTCTTCTTGCTATACATAATCTGAGAGAACATTTCAATATTTTCAGGTTAATTTGCAAATGCAAAATTCAGCCCTTTACCTTCAACACTGAGTCCCTTGAAACATACTTGCAGTTGTTGTAGTGACCCTATCAGTATACCGTCCTGGTGCCTTGAAATTTTCACTTCTTTATTAAAGAAAAAAAAAAAAAAAACAAATCAAATATCTCGTCAATAACCAAATCTTTCAGCAGATTTGTTGTCTTCATTAATCAATCATCCAAAGATAATGGCGATTGCTTACAAAGTCAACAACACACTCAAAGCTTTTGAAATTCTCTCCTGCTAAATTGCATCTAAACAACACAAAACTAAACGTTTACACGCCGAGAACACACATTTCTCTCACGATGCATTTCAAAATTATGCATCTTTCAACTTGCCCGATGAATAAACATCATCATAGTTTTTCAAATATAAAACTTAGCGCCATGCATCTTTAAATTCTAAGAATTTTCCCTCAATCTTCAGTTTTGTTTTTTTTTTTTTTGCATTGGATTTTAATAGGTATACCAACCACGCATTGTATACGAAGCTGTCTTAGGGAAAACAAATTCTCGTAGAAAATCTAATTTTCTAAATATTTTCAGAACAAACAACGAAAATAGATTCACCAAAGTTAATCTGGGAATTAAGTCAATAAGGCAACATCATTTGTGAAAATTATATATGAACCTACCGCCTCAGCATTCGTTTTACGTTTGTGTGTTTTTGTAATGAATTAAAACCGAAGCATTTTCAAACACTGTCGGAATAGCGGGATTGTTTTCTTTTGAGAGGCTATACAAACTCGAAAAACTAAACAGATATTTCAAACAAAAAAATATTTATGCTATCGTGCGAAAATTTCAGATTGGCCCTCTCCATCAAAAATTTTTCGAAAATAATTTTTAAAAATACATTTTTTTTTTATATTTTTATTTTGAAAAATAAAACTTTCTTTTTTTTTGAAAAAAATGTCTGATGCGTCTGAGTGTGACTAACTAGATGACCGAAGGCACCCACTGGCGGCAATTTGTGTGTCTTCGAGCTGTATAGGCAAATAGTTAAGACCCAGCTGACATTTTTCGTTCTGTTTTTTGAGACTTTTTGGTAGCTTGTCAAGTGTTTTGAAAGAAATGATTGCCAGTTAGGGGTGGTAGTAGTTTTTTTTTTTGTGTTTGTTCTTTTTATTTCTTTTTTTAATTCTTGGCTAGACACCAAGTAGAAAGCCATCACCAGTCAGTGGTCAAAGCAAAATTGAAACGGAAACGTGCAAGTTATATCCTCTCATGTTGCAACATAGAGTAATAAATCAACAACAAAAAGGCATATCTATACGTGAAAGAAAAAAATAATATAAAACAAATTCGTCCGATACTAAAGTCATTCGTGTTTATTGGGATGACCCGCATGCCAACTAGAGTGCTCCTCTGTCGCTGCTTCCACCTTGAAGGCTTATTTTCTGACACCCTATTAATAAAACATTCAATGGTTGCTTTGCGATGAATATATTCATAAGTAAAATAGATTTCATGCCTAGGTAGAAACTCCCATTGACTTATATTCATTTTTTTTTTTCGTTTGCATCGCATTGAGAGGCTTGAGGAATTTTGTCTGCAGATAAAGAAAGGGCTTTTTCAATTCAGAAGAGGGTGCACTTTTGGGTTGGATTTGATTTATGCATCTATGAGATTTTCGTGAAGCTATATACGGGAATAGGTAAATAATCGAGATGATGAAGTTGTTGGTATGTTGGAAAGAATTCACAGAACAGAAGTTATACTTATGTCCTTGAACTTTGAATACCTACTTCAAAAAAACGAAATATTCTTATTGAAGACTTCGTTTACAAGGTTGCAGTATCATTTGTATTTGGAAATAAAATGCACTACTGGGTTACACGTACTTGCTCTCGGGATCAAAGTACATTTATAAAAAATAAAAAAAACATAAAATTCATTACTAAAATGACTTAAAAAACTTCTTGAAATGTTTTGACCTCCAAACTAAGAATACCATTTGTTTTCGTTAAAAAAGATTAAGTTTTAGAAAAAAAAAAATTGAAAATCGTTGGAGCTGTTTTAAAAAAAAATTAATTTTTATGTATAAAAATACTCAAGCCTTGTTTGAAAAAAAAGTTGGTGCCATTTTCAAGAAAATATTAATGGACAAAAAAAAAAAGGGAAAATCGATCAAACAAAAAAAAACTAAAACTTTTATTAAAAATCCAATTTTAAAAAAATTTGAATTGAGATTATTTGAAATTGCTAAGAACTTTTTTGTGTAAAAATTGTCATTGAAATCGATGACAAGAGAAGAGAAAATCAGAAAAACAGAGAATGGGTCTTTGGGAGGTACCTATTGTTATTATCCGATGAAAAAATATTTGTTTTATTTCAAAACAACATTTACAACAAAACAACAAAAGTTCAACATTTTAAACAAAATCGTTATTCATTTTCGATACTAAAATTAACGGTACCTTCCATATAGTTACCGTTAATTTTAGTAATTTTGACCTTGGTACCTACTAGTTAAAATTATTTTTAAAAATCAGTGAATCAAGTTGTGCAGTTTTCTATCACTCAAAGAGCTAATTTAGCTGAAGATCTTATTGGTTGAAGACAAGAATTTAAATTTCATCAAAGGGCACAGTATCTAGTTGTGCCCAGTCAAATTATCTAGAAAATCAAGCACAAATATTTACAGTAAGCAACTCAAGTAAATTTCGTGCATTCAATATAATTACACTGGTCTTTTTGTGAATATTTTGTACCCACTCACTCTTGATGTGATTTTTCATTTGGAACATGCAGTACGCTGTTTCCTTTTTTAAAATATTAAAAATAAGAAAAAAAAGAAGTATCATACGGATTATATTTTGGCACGCTAAAAACAAATCTCAAGTCAAAACTACCCTAGCACGTCACGTTTGCGAGATATGCTAATATGAACATGTCAAAAACCAGTTTTTTGGAACATTTAACGTCGCATTTCTCTACTGGTAATACAAAACTAATAATGGGATGTGAATGAAGTTCATTTCTACTGTCGAAATAATTTTAAATCATTTAAAAATTCGATTTCGGCGCAAAGATCTTTCAAAGTTAAATTTATGATTAATTCAAAATACTCTGTTTAGTCAAATTATAGCGTTTTAAGAGGTTGAGAGTTCTGAATTAATAATTTTCAAAGACTATTTTATGGTTTTTGAGATGCTGAGCACGAATCTGCTGTTATCCAAAATCCAACTAAATTTATCACGGGAAACATGAGAAGTCATTGAAAAACTTACAAAAAAAATTGTTTTTTATTGTTTTTTGTGTAAAAAGGACGATGTTGAAAAATCCATAAAAATCAGTCTTTTTGTATAGCACAAAATATGCTTTTTTTATTGATTTTCCTCTGATTACTGCCTTCTTTACACCATACTTAACTTGGCCAGTATCAAGAGTATAGAAATTCCATACCTAAATTTCAGCTGAATCGGCTCAAAAGTTTTGAATCTATACCAGGCCAACGGAATCTAAAAGAGCTCTTTTCTACAAAGCAATCCCATTTTTTAAAAATCAATTAAAAAAATGTACGTGATAGAATTTTTTTGAAAAAGTTTGCTTCGCCTAGATTGTGATCGAGCTTAAAATTAATCACTCTGTGCAAAAGAACTTTGAAACATTTCGATATTTTCTTCTCTCATTTTTTTGGTGAAGCTTTTAAATCACGTTGTCTAGATATGTTTTCAACTTTGCAAGGTTTTCCTAAGGTTCTAAAAAGAAGTGCACACCCTTCAGCTATATTTGTCCTTTCATCAAACCAGGAATTATTAGATTTGAAGTTAGGTACGTTGAAGGTTAGGTAAAGGTCAGCTTAAGGTCTAGCTGTCAGAAAAACTGCTGACACACTAAGGCCAGTAGAGGGCCCATTCCAATATCAAGATTGTGTGTCACTAATTAAACCAGTTGGAAACTTTTCTAAAGCAATGGAGACTTTAAATCCATTTCTTTATTATCTTACTAAAGAACCATCGAAGAAAACTTCTATGATAGGTGAAATGTATGTCTTAAGGAAAAAGCATCTTCTCTAGAAATCTTTCTTCAAGGCTCTTTAGTCTCTGAATATTATACTCTTCTTTTCAGTTCCTATAAGTTTTTTTCTGCGGATTGCATGCAGGGCAGATCAGGATTTTTTCAAAGATTACCAAATTGTATTTATTAAGAAATACTAGAGCTCTCTGACAAGAAGTTCTTCTAGAAAACACGCATAGGTCTTTTCTTAGAATACCACTTTACGGGAATCTTCATATATAGGTTCTCCCCAGGGGCGAAGTTAATGCAGTATCATGTCATGTTAATGTATGGAAATCATGTCAGTTGATCTCTGTTAACATATAATTGCTCCCAAAACGTTGACAAGAAGGCTAGCTGAAGTATTTCTGATTCAAATCTTGCTTCTAGTTTTTCCATAATATCAACAGCTTGTCTAAGTGCTATTTTTAAGCCTTTAAATTGCACATTTCTGATACGGGACCCTCAAAATGATAGCTCCTAGTGAGTTCCTGCAACACCTTTGGCAGGATTGTGGTTTGGGGATTCATCAAATATTCTGGAAGATCTTTCCTGAGGATTCTTTCCATAGTAAAATAAAATTGGAGTAAACTGAATCTGATAGTCATAATAGGTAGGTCAGAAAACATTCAAAATGTATCCAGAACATACGTCATAATGGGAAAAGTAAATAATTTTTGTAATACATATTTTAGTTTTTACGTAGGTATAACTTAAAAATGTATTTTCTTGAACAATTTACTTCTAAACGAACTTGACTCGATCTCTATCTCTATTAGGTATAAGTAGAACATTTTTTAGTAAAAAAAAATATTTATTTTAATATACATTTTGGTATAATTTTATACCTTCAATAAACCTTAAAAAAAAAACACATCTCTAATTGAAAACTTTTCCACAATTACTTCATTGCAGACAGACGTAAGTATTTGACCCACTGATTTGTCATAATTACCTCACAAAATGCCCTTTTTTGCTGCCCGACAACAACATGATACACAAGAATCTCGAATATATCCGACCAAAAAACAAAAAAAAAACAAAAGGTATCTTCTCTTATAATAGAATAGAAAAACAATTTTCCCAGCAGGACATACCTACCATATTGTGCATTTAAAAAGCATTTATATCCTTTTTTTTTTTTGCTCAAACTTAAGGAACATACATATACCCTCTGGACCTCAATAAAGAAATAAATTCTACTTTAAGTCAAAACATCTCCTCACAGATATTTATCAACTGTCTTCATCTACCCGACACATAGTTCATAGAGAAAGGAAACGTTACAGATACACCACCATCATGGTTTAGTCAGTTTTTTTGTGCAATTTCAAAAATGGGATTCTGTGTGTGTTTTTTTTGGTTTTCCCAAGTCCAGTTGTTGGTTGGTAAAAGGTTTACACAGTGTTCATTACACAAATCGAATTTCTTGGTACACTTCTCTAGCAAATCCCCCAGCCGACTCAAATCGGTTACAATTTGAAATGGGATTGTGAATTATTAATGAACCAACAACAACAACTTGGAATCCATACATATGTACGTGCCAGCCATTCAGATCAGCTTTATAACCATCAGCCAGCATCAGCAGCAACCTGGCCTACACCCAGAGCATTTTGAAAATCGAAATTAACGCGCAGCTACATATACCCAAGCTGGAATAAAAGATTGAAACGCGGGCCAAGACGCAAACCGAACCAGAGAGCTATCCTCCCTCAGGCCTTCGGTACTCGTTAATTTTTAAATGTTGCCCACATGGAGAGGCAAACAGACATACTGCGGCGGCGGCGGCGGCGGCAGTGGGATGCAGAAGAAGGAACAAGTACTACATACAATGACTGAATCCCATTTGAGTTGCGCGCGCGCAATTCAAGCCCCATAAGTTCTTCGCCATCGAAAAAGCAAATTACTTTCGAGGCCGCCAACAATGGCGGGCAACAATTGCAATTTGTTCGCACACTCCCGGTCTCCAATATGTTATAATAATATTTCGCCCCTTGTAACCCCCTGATGCAAGCCTGTAAAGCGGACGTCATATCACAATCTCGGGCTCAAATGAGAGTTTTAGAGAATACAAAAATGGAAGACATAGGATACACGCACGAGGGCATGAGAACGGAAAACAAGAAGACTGAAGTCTGTGAAGACGAAGCAAGATACACCTCCAAGACATTGGAATAATAGGTCGGACTGCTGTGCCATCATCGTGATCTTCCCGAAAGTATGCTCGTCCTTTCAGTCCTTACCACCGACCACACTGTCTCGAACCTTATTCCAACCCCTGCGATGTGTCGTGTAGCTCATTTGGGAGCTTATGGGCGATAACTTTGATTCACTTCGCGGTTCATTAAAGGCTGGAAAGACTTATGTGTGCGCGAAGATGATGCACTGCTATGTAGTTCGAGTATAGATGAAGCATAGAGCAGGAGCAGCAACATCGCATCATACTTCTGAACGGTCATGATGATGATGATGAAGAAGAAGAAGAAGAAGAAGAAGAACCTTTTAATTTCGTTGAAGGTTTTTCAGTTTTTTTTTTTTTTTTTAAGTTTATTTACTTTAAAACAAGTTGTTCGAGGTTTTACATTTTTTTTTGTCTTGCTTTGATGTGTGGGTATGAGTGTCTCACGAGCCATATTGAATTTTTTTGTTTTTTTTATTTGTTGAAACCGGAAACCCACACGCAACCGCAAACCGCATATTCACTTAATGGGGTATTAAATGAAATCAGCTTCTTCAAGGAAAGATTTTTGTTTTTTTTTTTTTTGATTGTTGCTTCGTCGCGTCGTCTTCTTCACTTTTTCTTCTTCTTTTTTTTTATAATTTGTTGGTAGAATTTTTGTGTGTGGTAAAAGAAATTTTATTTTAATTTCATCAATATGCAATGAATCTTATTTTTAGTCAGCGGCACAGATAAGATTTATGCGAGTCTACAGAAAATGAGTTCTGTCAGATAAATTGCGCTGACATGCATTTAAGAGTTATAGATAGAGTATAGAGATAAGGTTTACTTAAAATCGCTTCAATTTTGATAGACAGATTTTAGTGAAATATAATTTATTATTGCTTGTATAGAGCTAAGCTAAAGTAGGAATACATCGTCACTCTCATGCCAGAAACATGAATTATATTTTTTTGGGAAATCTCTGCATTTCTAAGTCAGAATAATATATAAGTGTTTCAAATCAATAAATATTAAATTCGGTCACAATTTACTACAGCGATTAGCTTTAAGAACCGATCTTCTCAAGTTTTAAATTGTTCACATTCATCCTTCTCGCATAAGGGAGGTGATATAGATAAACCATGAATTTGAGAAATAGGCCTTATGCTTGTAGTAAGTCTACTGAAGGGCTTAGTCCTCAATCAGTGCTAGGTTGCAATCAAATTCCGAAAATTGAATTATTGGGTTTAGATTAGGGTGGAGCGATATTGTCGTTTTTTTTTTTTAAATCACTGCGTGCAACTCATGGTTTATGCGCTATGGTTTCTGAACAATTTCTGATCATTTATTTTGTATTCGCCTGTTGGGAAAGCAAGTTTTTTTCATGAAAAGTGTCATTTTTTTGGAGTTCGGAAACCCCATTTAAACTGGTTAAATTCTTTTCAATTCACTTCGTTTGATTCTTTAGTTTGTGCTGGCTTCCTGAACAAATTCGCCATCATTTATTTTGAGTAACCTTTTAGAATGAGTGTCTCTTTCAAATCTTAAGTATTTAAGATTAGAGTAGGTACGAGTATAACCTATTCAAAACAACCGTTAGGGTTGCGTGAATAATAAATATATACCCACTTATGTTTATGTATACTACCACTTACGCCACTCATATATTACGTGCAAAACGTTCACTTAAAGTATAGGTACAGAAAAAAAAGCTCAATCGACAGCACTTTTATTATCCGAAATATTGCCAGTACCTACTTGTTTTTTTTTTTTGTTTTCCATGGGAAGTTTCCATTACTATGCACTGAGGTTACAAATAAAACTCGGCTAGTATTACTACAGTCTGTCAAAGATATTCAAATCCAGAAATCTAACCATATCTTCAAAACTGCTGCTGTACAGGACCATGGTCCAGCCAGTACTCATGTATGGATCCGAGACTTGGGTGCTTAGCAAAAGGCACTGTGACCTCCTAGCCTCGTTCGACAGAAAAGTCTTACGGAGAATTGTTGGCCCCATATGTGAGGAAGGACGATTCCGGAGACGGTACAATCATGAGTTGTACGCAATCTACCTTGAAGCAGACATAGTGACAATAATTAAGCTCGGTAGACTCCGGTGGGCAGGGCACCTAGCTCGTATGAGCGAAGAGGAACCTGCTCGGAAAGTCTTTTGTGGTACATTTTTTGGAAGACGGCAGTGTGGTAGACCATGCTTGAGCTGGAGAGATGGCGTAGACCAGGACGCCCGAAGCCTTAGGTTACGCAACTGGATGGCGTCTGCTCGAGACCGGGATAGGTGGAGAGACTTGTTAAAAGAGACCAGGACCGGACCCCGGTTGTCGAGCCGATGATGATGATAATAATATTACCTACTGCACAATAATTTTATTCAAAAATATTGTACGAAAAAGATATATTACTGCGCAGTGTATTTTATTTATGTCTCTTTGCTTATTCTGTTCCTGCCTCGGCAACAAAAACATATTAAGTAAAAATTCAGAAAATATTAAACTTTTTTAATATCACTAAACATATTGTGCACCGAAGATATTGTGCAATACAGCCCTTACACGTTCAATATTATTGCAGGCCGGCATTAGCAGGTGCACTACAAACCACCAAAACCTAGACACATGCTACAGAGTGATACATCACTATTTTGGGAAATGATTACGTGTGGACTGGACTGGTCTCTCACCAGAGCTGTAAAAGATTGTAGTCAATTCAGTCGCAGTTAATTGATTTTAATTTTAACTGCAAGTTAGTACTGCTATAAAGTATTTTAACTGCAAAAAAAGCAGTTATAGCAGTAAGAACTTAAATACAGACTGTACACTTAATGAAAGCAGTTAATTGACTAAAAGTTTATTAACTGCAGTTCTTTTTGACTGGTTTTAGTCTTCAAGTCAGTTGAAAGCTTTTTTGTAATGTTCTTTTTTTGTACGCTTTTAACTTAAAGTTACTTTCAGAGCTCTATATTCCTACAAGAAAGAATCATAGAAGTGTGGCAGTACGCCTGTCTAAAATTTTAAACACAATACATAGTACAAAAACTTCTTACTGAATAGAAGACGTAAACAAGTCAAAAAGTACTGCAGCTAATTAACTTTTAGTCAATTTACTGCTTTCAATAACTGTTCAGTCAGTACCTATTATAGTACTGACTGCTGATTATAGTTTTGCAGTCAAAGAACTTTTGTAAGTTAAGAAACTTAAGAAATTTAGTCTAATTAGTCAATTAATTGCAGTACCTACCGAAAAGACTGCAGTTTTTACAACTCTTTTAAAAGTGATTAAAAATAAAGCATATATTTATTTTCGATAAACGTTAACTCATTTTCGATCATTTTCAAGCTCAGATTTGATGTCGGGTCAACAGTTAGCACATGAATAATATGTTAATTAATCTTTCATTTCAAAGAAGCAATTTTAAAGGTATACAAAAGAACAAGTTCCTTAAAAGCTGACTTTCCCTTAATGGTTTTTATTTCTTTATTTAAATAATATCTGAAAAAAAATTATCTTTTGTTCCGAATATAATATTAAACAAACAAAATGTGCTTTCTTGTTACCGAATTAAGAAAAAAAAAAAAAGAAAAAAAACTCAAAAGCCAACGGGAGGGCATGGCCTCAAATGACATGTAATTAATTAAATCTAAATCAGAGGGATTAAAACTAAAACGGACAGAAGAGCAAGAGATGATGTGAGCATTTCGAGGAATTACCCTCTACTTCACTTTGAAGACAAAAAAAGAAAAAAAACTGAAGACGTCACAGCCGCCGCCACCACCGTTGCCGTATCAGATGACTAGCCGCAAAAAAGTTCTCTTTTTGAATAAATTTCCATATCTCTTCCCGACTTATAAAAATAATATGTCCAGTGAATCGAATTGCATAAAAAAAATAACTGATTCCATTTTTTATACCCATTCGCTTTGAACTAAAATTATTTGACAAATCGATTATTGACATTTGAAAAATAACCAACAAATTCAACTTAATCAAAATGATACCGCAATGAGGAGAATTTTATTTGACTCCATTAAAGATCACCAAGCGACAAAATGACCGTTGATTTTTTCGAATTAAATTCACAATTAACTAAAAAGTCCGAAGAAGAGAGGCATAGCTGGCGGCTTTTCAGACTTTTATACAGTTGGACGCAAAGTAGATCTCTTTGGGGTGCCGGCCGGCCGTGTCGCTGCAGCAGCCGGAGGATTCATTGAGTAGAGCGATGAACCGCACCGGACGCGCGTGCACAGATCCATACAAAAATTGCAATTGATCGAGTGCAGCAAGAGAATCCTCATCACGCTCCATTCTATATACTGTCCATTCTGCACCATTCGCCGCGCGCCGTGCCGCTTTCAATATTCCCAACTGCATTGGTGCACTTCACTGATGAAAATCGCATGGAAAAAGAAGAAAATCTAGTGCAAGAAAAGTGCATGCAACATGCAGCAAGCTATTATAATACCTAGTATCTGCTGCAGACAGTGCGCATAGCTAAGCAGTTGTTACTCAATTACAATTTCATTAACTTTGAACACGATTTTCTAAATGGTTGCCACAAATCATAACGATTGCTTGCTGTTTCTGCTACACCATCATCTACCAGGACAGCCAGCGCTCTGAAGGTGGAAGTTGAACTTAATCTATATCTTTAGCTATCTAAAGAAAGAGAGAGAAGGCCATAGGACAGCCCCATCGAAGGGGGATGCCCCGCATTTTGTGGCCGTTTGTGTTGTTGATACCATTTTCATTTTACTTGCGGAAAATGATTAATGGTTGGTGGTAAATGAAAATTTAGTTATTCTTAAAGAAATATCTAGTTAATACGTTTTAATATAAAATCGATTATAGGTGGTGCTGATGGGGCATGGGTTACGATATGATAAACTGCTGCATCGCGGTTTGACATAAAAGTTGCGGACTTTAAAAAGTGACGACGACGACGCAACCGACACGTTACGGTTTGGCTTAAAATTAGGTATGGATTTTATTTTAAAATTTATTTTAGGGTCAAAAAGTTCGATTAGGAGATATCAAAAATGATATATTGTCAAAAGGATCGCGCCATATACATAGAGCAATGCAATATAGTAAGAAAGCAATAAAAGAAGTGATAGGTAAATTATATTAATTGTTCGAAGTATTTATGCGCTGAGTAGCAACGTTTTCAGTATAAAATCATAAGCATTTTAAGTTGGTTCACATTACCAAAAATCACTGACCGAACAAATCGTTTGAAGCAAACGAAAAAATTGCCGAAACCACTTTTTCGTTTGCAGGACAATTTTTTGACTTCGTTTGCAGCAAATTACGCAAACGATTCGTTTGGGTTAAACACTTCTTGTGGACGATAAAAAAAAATAAAAATTCCGAGACCTACACCCTGTCGCATAGAGAGCGAGTATCTTGTCATTCTGCTACGAACTGTAAGCAACAAACAACTTTTTGGAAAGTTTTTTTTTCGCAAACTATTCATTCGTTTGCTGCAAACAATAGAACTTGCTAGTAAACGAAAAGGTTTAGACGTGGGAAGCATGAAAATGAGTTTCAAACGGCAAAGATTGTTGGGCATTATGTTTGCTGTAATAGAATTACAGTTGCTACAAATAAAAACTATTGCGGTGATTGTGTTAACTATCCAGTAAATGATTTTCATTTAGCCGCATACGAGCAAAGTAGTAGTTTTCTTCTCTTGCCAAATGTATCAGTTCAGCTTTTTTCTTCAAAGTAGCAAAGGAAAATGAAAATCTTTGAAAAAATTATGGGATCGAAGAAGGCATTCTCTTTAGACCGAACACTCTAGCGTCTGATGTTAATAAGTCAGTAGTTAAATCATTAAAATCCTATTGAGTTCCTATAATTCTTCAGAAAACCATTTTTGAACTATATTTTAGCTGAAGAGTATTCAGTTGGAAAAGATTGTCATAACATTCAAGAGAAGCGGGTCTAACTGTATCAAACTTGGAAGAATAAGGCTTTGATGCCTTTATACTTCATTGGATTTTGTTAGTTTTTCGGCTTTATGAAGAAAACATTTCTAAGACGGACCCAGAAAAGAGAAATTTGATTAGCAGAGAAGTGTGTCGTAGCAAACGAAGTTTATGGATAAGGACTCCCGCGAATGCTTTTATAACATTCAAAAAAATTTCAAATGGTGGCACAATGACAATGTCGTATTGTAGCGGATGTAATATGTCGACTATCTTTTCCGAGTTCGAACTATTTTGTCAGAAATAATAATTCTGGGTCTAAATCACTTGAAGTGAAAACAATAAAACGATATCGTTTAAAATATATACATGTGTCTGTATCATTTCTGTAGAAAATATAGAGAGAAAGAGAGCAATAGTTAAGATGATATCACTTTACGTGGCTTGGGCCCTGTCTTTGCAGTGCAGAAGAGCCTACTAAGTACCAATTCTTCCAATATTTGAATGACTTTTTTAATTAGGGACTTAAACCTTAATTTCCTACGATCTCTGCTGTTTTCTTCTTGATTCAGATTTGGCAATTGAATTTTACTGTTAAAAAAAAACATTGCTGCTTATGAAAACTTTTTAATGAAAGTTGGAGACTACATCTAATTCAGCTGGCATTTTTGGCTTTGAACTGCTGATGTTCTACATCTGGATTCATCATCTCTGGATTGGACAGTTTTAGGTTAAACCGATTGGGTCACTTGCTGATTGAATGTCCTCTTATACATACTTCTTCCATGTTCTATTGGAATGTCTGCTGAATAGATGAATCCACTGCTGAATAGATGACTTCTTTCTTATTATCACCTGTTGATGTTGTTTCATTGTTGTTGCTGATGATGATTTCGGGGATTAATTGTTTCTTTGCAGAATTTTCTGGCTCGGGATATTTTTGTGATGATTGATGTGTTCGGAGCATTATGTTCACACAGTATTAGATAGGTGCTGTTGTTACCGAGTAAATTCTGTCCTAATCCTGTAGTGTTAGTTTCTTTCACTGTGCCCAGAGATCTAGTATGTCAAACGCTGTTCTTCAAAATTCAGTTCGCCTGTCCTGTATGACGATGTTCTGCAGCCAAACATACAATTTCTATATTTATTTCTTAGCACGTGTCACTGTTCCTTCCAAGTATCGCATGAATTTTAAGAGAAATCTGACAGTTTTGTGAGTTTACAGGGTTCCAACATAATCTAACTCTCATATGTATACAGACAAATTTTCTGAATTGTCAGACGATTTTTAATAATATTTGTTTGTACCAAAAGAACCAATGTGAAAATCTGACGTGAGCCCATCTAAAGTAACTAGTCACTCCGAAAATTTTCTACATTTCTATTGGGTACCAATACCAGATCAGTACCTAACTGTTGAGGTTTTCAATGAAATTTACAATCACTAAAATTGCTTCATTCCTTGCGCTTCAATTCTGTCCAATATTTTTTCTTGACCTACACTAATTTTTATGCGACTTGATCACAACCTCTGGCGTGTAACATTCCATCTCCGTCAGCTAAAGATGTTTCTCATTCAAAAGAATATTTGCATCGAAAAATCCACTTGGATATGCTAATCACAAGTCTGTATTATGCCTCATCTGAATGTGTCCCTTTTATACACAACTTCTACCAGCGATCTATAGTCGACTTTAGAGCATGTCCCACACATCAGCTTTCATGAGCATGATCATGTGGAATCTCTCACCGATCGACAGGCATAGGACATTTTTTGCATCAGCATTCAGCAACGACATAGACTTCAAATAAACCAGTCTCTCTCTCTCTTTCTCTCTCTTCCTCTCAATAGTCTCTCAAACATACCAAAAACAAAATTATGTACATTTCAACAAAATTTGAATTGCGAATTGCATGTCAATGTCATACAGCGATACAGCACGCCACATGCAGCAAAATCATTTTCAAAAAAAAATCACTATTCTCTCGCTCAACCATTGTCCGTTACGTCAGAAGAAAAAAAGTTACCAGATAGCCATATTCAAATTTTTTAGCGTTGCAAGTTTATAAATCCTTATGTTCGTTTGTTTGTTTTGATGCTTTGTTTTGTTGCTCTTGTGTCACTTGAAATGCCCAGGACAGGATTTTTGCATATTAACCCGTCTCTATACTTCGTCAAAATTTAGAACAAAAGACAACAAAAGTTTGACATTCAAAATGCATGTTTTTGAGATCTCGTGAGAGATATTGTACGACAAGAGATATCATCGTTGTTCAATGTTCACTTCACACAACTCAAATGGCAGCTCACAAGTCGAAAGTTCCCTGCGAACCCACCATCAGATGATGCGCTTTCTGATGATGGTGATGAAGCAACAACAAGACGAAGTCGAAAGGCAGCAACATCGAAAATGAGGACAAAGTTGTAAAATGCTTTAAATGGACATTGACGCTGTCAAACACACAGTTCAAACCCAAGTGACATAAAACGTCAGGTGGTTTTGTTCGGCTGGCGGGATCTCGGGGATCTCAGCTCACTCGACGAAGAAATGCGACGCAACGCGACGCGACGATGTTGTCGTTGCGTCCATCTCACGATATACTTTATATTCCCAGAACGAGATGTCAAAGAAAAAAGAATGTTCCTCGTACTATGGCTGGGCGTATTACAGAACGATACTCTTTGCATAGTTCGTTTTTGTTCACAGACTCTTCATGATCTGCATCCGCCCGCCATGCGCCGCGCCGCACCGCCGGCCAGCCCGCGCCCCACTATGCCGACCCATGTGTCACATGGTGGTGTGTACATAATCATCACTTGATCTTTCGATGATTTTGACAGAGTGAGTCAGTCCCCCTTTGTCTAGGCAAAGATCCATTGAATTTGTGCGGGGAAATTCTTGAAGAAATTTCCGAGCATGTAAGTTGTCTATTCCTCTCACTGACGGGCTACAACGTCGAATATTCTGTGGCCTATTGAACGTGAGTGACGCGACGATGGTAGGGATGGTGAATGCGGCAGCGGAGGGTTCAGTCGGACAAAACAACAACAAAATTGTCATATTGTGCTCGCCAAAGGGGGACCGTTGTTCGCTAGATCTTCCTCCTCTTCTTGCCTGGCACTCGCATTCGATAGAAATGCATAGAGAGTTATTAATTCTTATGGCATCGGTGAAAGCCGAGATGAATTGGCAACATGACGCTTGGCGGCGGCGTTGTTGCACCACCACCACCAGCAACAACAGCCTCCTTTGTGCATTCTCAAACAGTGCGGTCCGAAAAGTAACATAAAGTGATAGGTACCCTTAACAGAGACAGTGTTAAATTATTTTTTTAATTTTTGTACAGCGGCAAAACTGACTTTAAAGAGCTTGAACAGGAAATCGATTTCTTCATCTTTCTGAGGCAAGGTCATGTTAAGTCGAGTGAACTGGTGAAGAACTACGACCAACCTCATCATAGGGTGGTTGTGTGTGTGTGTGTGGAAATATTTATGTTATACTCTGGCAGCTTAATGGAAAATAAGAAAAATTAGTTTCGGTCTTGCAACAGACAAGTTTTTCTTTTCAAAAATTGTTTTTCACTCAATTTGACAGTTTTTGTTTGTGAACTCTCAACTACTGACAAAATATTAAATCGGACAGATAGACGAAAATTACATCACACTTTCTCTGTTCTTTCTTTTTATTTCTTCTGGACATTACCGCTAAAGTATAGCTGGGAGTGTATGTAGGTTCAACCTGTCCGGGTTTGCGAGGAATTCCAAATGGAATTTCAAAATACAGGAAGGAATGTTTGTTCTTCATTCACATCGAAGGTGGTCGGTTGGGTCGCTGGCTGATGGTTCAGTTCAGTTTGTTGTTTGCATTGGATGAATGATGAATGTGCCAGTTGATTGTGATGTACTGTCTCGTCCTTCATTTAATGCAACCCCAATGGCAGTGTCTTTTTACTACGGTGCTGTGGCATTGCATACCATCAGATTGTTTGTGCCATAATGTCATTTATATTCTTTTTTCGATTTGTTAAGGACCATGTGTGTGACAGTTTACTCACAGTTTTATTTTGAGGAACATGGAAGGGTCTATTTTAATATTGATCAAGTGTTAAAACAAATATACTCAAGATTTTTTACTTTCGAAACTAGCCCAAATAACCGTAAACACTGAATACCATTACAAATACAGTAAAGGGCAACATTTTGCAGGCGAATGTCGCATAATTTTTACAAATGGCACCAAATGCCGTTTATTAGGTATTACTGCTCATTTGAAAAATTGCCGGTTTGTTGTTTTTACTCAGAATGAATTTTGTCGTCGTTTTTTCGTGGGAAATCCAGTATCATTCCATAAGGCAGACCTATAGACATTGCTAAGATGGCAGGAAAACCAGCTACCTTGCTTTGAGAGAAACGTTTGGTCCAGTGTGCCTTGTTAGAGAGTGGAGGAAAAGATTCAACGACGAACTCCGTGGGCGATATCTTAACATTTATATCGATCAATGGTAAAAAGCCGAAAATACAGCGACTGACAAGGCTAGAACATGTGCAAGGGTATTGGCAGTAAACGTTTCAGTTCGGTATTCTGGTATTCTAGGTCCAGATATTCTGGATTCTGAATTTTTAAGCTGGTGTATCAATAAGCTTTCACTAACATCTAATGAAATTCGTCAGCAGTAAAACGGATTTTAGAATCAAACAGCTTTCACTGGCACCCATTCTTTCTGGCAATCAAACGGTATGCACCGGCAATCAATTAATCAGTTAAAAAGTTGCAAAACTAGTTGAAATCCAAAAACATATGTGGCTTTTAAGAATTATAATACTGGAACGCCATAGTTCGATGAAAATTGACTTTATTAAACAAACATTTCAAACAAACCGCGCCAAAAGCATAAGACTTTCAAGAGAACACATAATTTTAACAAACAATTTTATAGTTTACTAGCTGATCGTTTATAAAATTGGCTAGCCACTGACCTGGAAGAATTTTGACTGGTTTAATTATTTTAGTATTTTTAATCTTTTAATTCAAATGCTCTTGAATACACAACATTTTAGGTTTTTCCACTTGGCTCATTGTTTGAAATTTTTTTGACGCGTTGGCAGGCTAAGAGCCGTTTGCTGAAACGGAACTTAAGCATTTTGTTCAATAGAAAGTCTTTTGTGACAGTTTACGCAGATGAAAATGCACTTATGTTCAACATAAATATTTTAAGTATCGCATCAGTAAACGGGCCTAAATTATGCAGTTTTCCATGTTAATGTAAGAAAATGAAACAATGCGGAATATCAATGAAAAAAAGTATAAAGAATTGTTGAAAATCAAGGAAAATAAGTGAAAACTCGCGAAAAAAGTATGGAATAGTTAGCTAAGAAAGAAACATGTCAGATAGTGGATAAATCGTGGTGTTTAAAAGTTCATTTACAAGTATTGCTTTTATCCATTGTATTTCACGCTTTTTACCGTGGTAGTCCGTGGTATTTCGCATATTCTTCCTTGAAGTTTCAGGCTTTTTCCGTGACGTCTCATGTTAAATAAAGAGATAAATCAACTTCACTATACAGTTTTTAACGTCTTGCTCTGTGACTTTTTTCGCTTTTCTGGTATTTTACGCTTTTTCGGGTGATACTTAACACTTTTGTCATGAGGTTACTTGCTATCGTCTGCGGTATTTCGGAATCTTTCATCAGTATTCAGCAGTTTTTTCCACGGTATTCCGTGCTTCTTATCACGGTATGTCTCATATTTTTGCCGTGCATATTTCCACGAATGTTCAGGCTTTTTTCCGCGAGTTTCCAGGCTTTTCTCTGTGACTGTCTTCGGTTTTCTCAGCGATATTGTACGCAGTATTGCCTTTTTTGTCACTTATCTGGATATCTTTTTAGGTATTCCATTATCTTCTACCAGTATTAGTTATGTTAAGAAAAGAAAACGGCTTTAAGAATCCACCTTTTAATTGTTTATATTTTTGCCACACCAACTTACTCATACTCACAGTTATTTAATTATAACCCACTTAAAGTTTTACCCAACTTCTCTGGTAGGTCAGTAAACCCTTGACCTATTTATTGTGTATGCATAAATATTGATCTTCCATCCATCTAAAATGACTTTCCATCAAAAATATCAATCCATCAACTTAAATTCAAATAAAAAGTCGAAAAAACTTCAAAGCTTTTCCTTCCATGACCAAAAAAACAAATGTTCTAGCTAAAAGTTAAGAATTAACTTTTCATTTCTTCAGACACAAACTCAAACCTCCTCAAAACCAGCCACTCCCATCCCATCCATACCCCCATCAAAAGATCCTTAACTTTGATAAGAAATCCACTGACTGGTGATGTTCACTTAACAAACCATAGTTAACTGTTACGCCCCGCATCATCAGTACAACAATAGAAATATGGTGGAACTGGAAGTGGAAGACGACCCGACCCCATGGTTTACAAACTTTGCAACTTGAAAAAGGAAATATTTTTGACGTGTCGAAATGTAATTTAGTTGAAGCAATTTTCCTTTGGTAGAGAAGAGGGTGATGGAATGGTAGATGGTTTTTGTATTGTCGACGACGACGGTATTTTCTGTCATTGTTGTCGTCGCTAAAATGAAAATCGAGGAGTATAGGTTTACTCTCTGTGACTATTATAATGATGCAAATGCCAAAAGAAACTGCTCATTTTTCATAAAAGAAAACAAAACAATAAAAACAAAAAAAAATGTGAAGAAAATCATTTTCTAGAGCACCAAAATAGACAATAGCTAAGAACCATCATCCAAACCTGCCATTCAACAATGATGAGAAAATTGACAAATGTTGTTTTTTCGCGAAAGGCACCATCGGCATCGACCGACATTTTGCCCCAAACAACTTTATGGGTCACAGTCGACAAAGTTGAAAATTCCGATATCTTTTTTTTTGTTTTTCCAGTCAAGTAAATTTAAAGTGTTTAAAGACAAATTTATTAAGATTTTGTACGAAAATTGTATTCACAAAAAAAAACAGTGATAGCAGCATGGAGTTTAAACGGTAAATAATGTGCATTCCAGGGTTGTTATACAGTAATGCAGATATAGCTAACAATTAACACTTTATTGAAAATTTATCGTAAATTTATATTTAGTTTCTTTATTGGCTCACATATGCTTTAATAGGAAATAAGAACGGGGTCGATAGAATGAGGTTTTTGTAAAAACAAAAGAAAAAGTCTAGGATATATCGGTGCAGATTGGTTTTAATGTTCGGAATATCAATATGGTGGGGGAAAATAGACCTTGATGATTCAATTTTCATTTCGACACCTTGAGGCAGCAAAAAATAAAAAGGCGTATTTGTATACAGGTCAGGCTACCAGGCTAACCAGCTTTTTTGACCGTAAACCCTTTTCAAAACGTATATTTCCGTTAAATGTCGTCCGTCAAAATATCACAAATTACCTATTATAATTTAGATTGAAAAAAATGTTTCTGCATCAAAATAAAATTTCACTGAACTATATTATTACATCCTACTAAAAATTTGTGAGGTCTCAAAAATTGATAAGGTTTGAAAAGGGGCATACAATTTTAAGCTCAAATTTTGGCAAATTCAGCTTTCTTAAACATTAACGTCCATAGTTGTAATCAAAAACTAATCTTTGCATGGTAGGATTTTCTAAAAACTAAAAAAAAACATTTTTGACAATGTTCCGTCGCGAAAATTGGTTGGCAAACCTCATATTCAGATTCAGCACCCTCAAAAACTCATCACTAATTTAATCATAACAGAAAGTGAACTCAAGCCGCTTTATCATTTATGAATTTCAACATCATTATTTGTCCCTTTTTCGTCAACTGAGACGGTGACCCCTTTTTCTAATTCATTGTGATAATATTATTGTTAGATCTCATCGACAAATTTTCACTAATCTTATAGTCTGTTGCCTAATGAGTTTGACCAATTAGAGTGACATTAACTTTCAAAACGGGTCTATCTGACGGAAATATGAAACCGAGATAAATGACAAAAACCTAACCATAGGCGATTTCTTTACCCCGATATATAGCCCCGTTCTGATTCTCTCGCAGCTTTAAAACTGAGATATCTTTTGGGCTTAGGAACATATTGATTTCAACACTGAGGGAATAAATCGTTTGCGGCAAACAAATTTTTCGTTTGTCGAAAGATTTGTCGGTTTCGTTTGCAGCAAATAAGTAATTTCGTTTGGGTTAACCAAACGATTAAAAAAACAAAGTTCAGCGTAATACCGGCGATTGAACCTGCGACCTCTCGCTAACAAAGCGAGGCTCTTATCATTCCGCTACGGACTGTTTAATTAATAGTTAGCGTAGAATGCACATGAACAAAATAAGAGAGCGAATCGTTTGCGTCAAACGAATTTTCGTTTGTTGGACAGTAATTTTTCGATTTTAATTCGTTTGCAGCAATTACTTAAATTCGTTGGGAACACTTTATGCGAACCACTTAATAAAAAAAAACGTATAGACGTTTTAATGGACGTTATATGTCCCTTAGGACGTAAGTTATTTTATTTATAAAAAAAACTATTTTCAAACAGTTAAAAAAAATCCCCTAATATTTTCAGATTTTTATTTTGACACCTGGTACCCCCTGTAGTAGCTTAAAGTTTCCCAAAAAATTGAAAATTGTTGGAAATGACTTTAAAATGTCACTTTTCAAGGGAAAAATCTTCTTTATTTTCAAATATTTAGAGATTATAATCTCGATTTTATCAATTAAAAATGTAAATTCATCCCAAACGTGTTTTGGTGTAGTAGATTTCTATTTCATTTTACTGTGTGACGTGACGTTCCTCTTACTGCTTTGCCTACACTGTGTGATTCATAAATTTAGTTTCAGTAATTTTTGAATTTTCTATAATACCTATAGATGTGAGTGACTGTGCTTATCCTAATGTCATTACCATTTCGTTCTTCTCCTCCACAATAGTGATCAGGAACTACTACCTATATAGGGAGTCGTTCTTAGTCTTAATATTTTTGATAAAAATTCGGCCTTCTGAATCAGTTTCCTATACTCGCATTTCTATGCAACTTAAGGCTTTCCGCTCTGCGAAGTTTCAAAATTTTACGAAGATCAGGAGTGTTCGATAAATTTCCTATGGTAATCCTCTCCTACTTAATTGAAAATCTTAAATTAGCATTTTCGTTTTTTTTTACTCATCTACCTTTGTGGGAGATTTTTAGGTTCAACCACTCAGATTCCGTCCTGTGAACAATTTCACACTTGTGACTGAAATTTTTTGACGTAGGTGCTTCTTCTTGACTTATTTGACAAATATTGCAAATTTAGTGTTCCTCCAGGCTAAATAGGAAGGAGACCGAAAAAAGTAAAGAGGGAATAGTGAAAAAATAGGTCGTGAGAGAAATTAACTGGCCACTTCCGTACCAAAAGATGATCAACCTACGTGAATAAAAAAACTTCGGAAAAAAAATGGTTTCCGAGTAACAAATATCTTAAATCTCTTTTAATGTTAAGGGCCTAAAATCAACCGCATTCTAATAACATCACTGCTGTTTACTCATCCAATCGTTGGCATAAAAATACAAACCACATATTGCCAACACAGCAAAGTATGAATCTTTCCGCAGAAATATATTAATGATCCGTGGTGATAATCTTTAATAAAACATGATTCTTTCATATGAAATGCGAAAAAAAGAACTTTGTGGTAGGTATTGCTTCTGCTTGTGGCGAGCAGATGGAATGTCTCAGTGTAAATGAGGCAAGTCTCCGCATCTTCAGTTTTAATTATTCAAAAACAATAGCTGTTCCTTGTGTTTTGTTTTCTTCATTTTTATCTATAAATGCAAGATTCATACAAAGATACACGCATACATAAGTATTCCTTCTAACAAATAGTTATTGCGTTGCAAGATGTGTCAATGTTGCATTTACATTGAAATTATAATTTTATTTTATCCATTTGAATGGGGACGAGTATACGAGTTGTTGGTTGTTTTATAGAATCTTGTACAAAAAATAAACTTTCGCAGAAAAAAAAAACAAAAACTAAAATAAGCAAACATCAGCAGCAAGAGGCTAGGCCGCGCGCCGCGCCGCGTCATCCACGGCCGGCCGTAGGTATACCCGTTCTATGTCGTGGTAAGTAAGTATAGAATTGATGCGAACGTGATCATGATAAAGATGACATATGAAGCATCTGACAAATGATCAGAACATCCGATTGTGACAAGTTACCTGTTGTTATGAAAAATGCCTCTGCAGTCAATTTGTCAGATATTTAAATAAAGTAATTTACAATCGTCAATGTGCACGAAACGACGACATGACACTTTCGCAATGAGGTCCCATCACAGGCGCTGCATGTTGCTCATGAGGTTGGGTGGGCTATTTTGTTTACCTTCTTTGTTTTTTTTTGTTTGTATTAGTAATACACGTGTGCATGCTTACACATACATCTGGTTCTTATATTGACTTTCAGATGGTGTGGAGGTAAAGGAGAAATGCCATATCTAATGATTTAAAGTTTATTTTTTCTATACTTCCTTAAATTCTTCATGGCTAATAGCAATGATTAGCCATTAGTTTTGGATGGGAATGCATTTGTCATTGTATAGAATATTTTTGTCTTATATCGAATTCTTCCCTGATAAAAAATTCTTTGGTTTTTGAAATTTGTATTACTATATTGGGCCCGACCTTTCACTGAGATTTGATAGGGGTTCGAAGACATTTTTTAAATATTGCCCCACTCTCCACTATTTGTGTTATTTAATTTAATTCATCGTAGCTTATGGCAACAAAAATATAATTCTATTTGTAAACTATAGTAAAGGTAGGTAGCACATAGACCTATTTCACAAAAAAAAAAAACGATCAAAACAATTTTTTTAATATTTTTCTATAATTTCAGTTTTTCTATAATTTCTGTCCTTACATGCTTCTTGCAGGATCATAAGTCCCCAGATTTTTTGACCCACTTGAATGGGTTATAAGTCCATAAATTCACTGTCGACTCCTGACCCATTCAAGTGGGTCAAAAATGCACACAAAATTCCCGTGAAATTTTGATCTATCGATTGAGGACTTATGACCCACTTCGGTCGGTCAGAAATCCACCAGTGGTGCTTAGAGCAATTGCACTTGAATTTCTTAAAAATTATATTTTAAATTCAAACGAACTTTCGAAAACTTCTTTATTTAACTTTTCAAAAACAAAATTCATACAATTTATCTATCAAAATTTCGAAAAATATTGAAATATGGTTTTTAAAAATTTAATAAAGTAATTTTCAAACATTTTCAATTTGAAGATTGAAATTTGTGATATTTTCGAAAATTACTTTATTGAATTTTTAAAAACCTATTCTATTTTCATAATGACGTTTTGAAAGATGAACCCAAATATGTATTTTGATTTTGAAAATTATAAAATTGTTTTTAAAAAATTAGCACCAGTAAAATTCTTTTATAAAAACTGATTTCTGTTTTGTTTTACTTTTGTCTAAATTTGATCTCATAAGTAGTTCTGACAAAAAAAAAATAAATTATAAACAATTTAACATTTCATTTTGTATAAATTCAGAAAAAATATTTTGAGAACCTTTTTAAAATTACGGATTTTAGGCTCATTTATATTGAATATGGAATATTGACAGGTCTGAATGGAATCCACAATGGATTTATAACCCACCCAAGTGGTCAAAAGTCCTTTATGTACTTGTCCACTTGCCTGTGGACTTGTGACCCTGCACCCCTACACTGCTTTTTGCTTGAATTAATATAAGTTTTATCAGAGAGTTGTGAAAAACTAATTGTCCAGGAATAGAGAATACTGTTTTGAAAAAAATGTCACTCATACGCCACAGTGACCGATTGAGTTATACAACTAAAAGGGCTTTTAAACTTCGTCATAATTTTGTAAATTTAAAAGAAGTAATCCACAGCATCTAAGCCTCTACAGAAAAAAAGTTAGCACGAGAAAGTTCAAAAATGCTGTCCCTTATCTGACTTATGATTTTAGGCTTATGTTGATTTTCCCAAATTCCAGCGAAATAGGAATAATGGCTATTTAGGGAATAGTTTGCAAAGAAAGTGAAACTAATCTCCAATATTTTTCACTAACCTACGTAAACAAAAGCAGTCTTGTTACCATGAATTATATTATACTCTGTTCAACCAAAATTGTCAGTACAGGTCTTATGGGAGAGCTTTTTTGTTACAAAAGGTGCCGGTAAGTGGTTATATTACCGTTAAGCTGGATTTTGATATAAACCCATTTTCAATTTTAAAACCTCAATCAATATTTGGTAACTCTAAAAATATTGATCAGAGCTTTTTTGAAATCTATAATGTGCACTACGGAAACCCTGTAATATTTGTGCTCTCTCACAGCTTAATGAAATTTCACTGCAGTCAGAGTGAGAGGTAAACGTCCTATTTTCTCTGTACTGACTATTTTTGTTGGACAGAGTATATACAAAAATATAGTACATATTTTTAATTTATAAGTTTTCCTGAAAATTCTCATAAAACACCTCTTCATAGATAAAAGATTCGATGATCTAACAGCACAGCTCAAACACAATACCGTTAAAGAAGTGAAAAGGTCATCACTTTCATATAACCAAATAAAAAAAGTAAAATAAAAAAAACAAAACGACAAAACCCAAAAACCAAATTGCTTACAATATTCCAAAATGGAACACCGCATCCATAAATCTTCATTTCGGTTGACACAGTCGTGATCTTTGAGTCATTAGGTTACGTGCACATCGCGCGAGCAACGCGTATCTGTGGCATTTATTTGTTTTCTTCTGTTTCTCTAAATAAATATCAAATATTTGTTTATATTTTTTCCTACAACCACCCATATACCTCTGCACCGATACCAACGGATAGACGCATGCCATACTGCTATGTGACTGTGGCTGTGCCGCTTGTGTTATATTCGTTGTAACAACATCACTCAATTTGCATTCGAAAGTTCATAAATATAAATCGCTCTCTCGACTTGAATGAGCTCTGGAACAACTATGCTGCTTGCTACTCAGATAATATGATGCTTTTGAGGTGGCTGCAAAAGGTCTGGACCTCTTGTGGTACTTAGTGGCTCTGAAGGAGCAATATCCCCAAAGATTAATCAAATCGTTCACAAGTGATAAATGATGGTGCAACTATTTTATACACACAACACTCCAGATGATGACGGAGGCGGGCAGCAGCAGTACGAAGGGAGGGCAACAAGAAAAGGAGAGAAACTGTATTTGGTATCACATTCACATGGACTAAACAGGTGTTTTCCGTGCGGGGAAAGACAATTATTGTTTGTTATTTTTGTTGTTGTTGTTTTTTTCCTTATATTTTGAGTTCATTGAAAACAGGATAAACATCAAGATGAACTCATTTTCTTGTTTGTTGTTTTTTTTTTCAAGTCGAAAGTGTAACAAATTTTACACCAAAATGATACTTCCTGTCGTGGTTCTGAACCAGTTTTGAAAAACCCCCCTTCTAAAGAAGACAAAAAAAAAAAACAAGAAAATCCATCAATCAATTCATAAAGGACCTTCGTGACAGTTGTATAGACTTTAATCGAAATAAAAAGAAGGGCAATCGAAATATAATAAAAAAAAATAACCCTCGAAACCGTGTAGCCCTATGGTGGATATCAATTTGTCGAAAACAATAAAAATGGGCCACAGACGGTTTCTGACAAATAAATTTTGGTTTAGATATTCCGAGGGACAACACAACTATATAAAAGAAGGAAAATTTAAATTTGAAGAAAATTTTACTTCGGATACCTACTCCAGTGACTTCTTCATACACTTGAGTGAATTTTACTTGACACGACAGCATTATTATGTACATGGTAGTAGCTGCTGGGGAAGTGGAATAAATAGCAGCATGGTACAATTCACAATTTTTCTATGGTGAATTAATTTCTCCGCCTTCGTGAGGAGAAACAATTAATTTAAAATAAAAAGTCAATTGAATTTTATTTTAGAGAACAAAATATGAAATATGGGGTACATTGTAGATTGGTATAGGCATAGGTAATTTTAAGGAAACCGTTTTTTCGTCAAACTTTTATTCATAGTCTAGTTATTTTATTCTATGAAATGAGTGTTGATTTAGAAATGTTTGGTCAAGGTTTTAAAATTTGGCCATATTTTTCTACCGCAAGTTACCAGTAGGTATGAAAAAAATGGTGATTAAGAAAATTCTGCAGACCAACCACCTTAAGCAATAAAACTGCCTTCAAATAAATTATAAATTTTAAGTAAAAATTTCAACATTTCGTCTTTTGAACATTTTTTCGTGCTACAAGCCGTTTAAGCGACCGAGTGACAGAAAGTCTTCCTCAAAATATAATTGAAAAAATACCTTATTTCAACATCAGAGTAGGAGAAATGGAGAAAATGACTGTTTAAATTGAAGAAAACATTCCTTCAACTTAAAATACAAAATTTACGAAAATTTTACGAAAAGTAGCAATAAGTAATTATGCTCACGTAATATATGATACTAAATTTTACCACGCTAGTCCGTGGTATTTCGCATTCCGCGACTTTTAACGCTTTTACTTGCGACTTTCCACACTTTTTCCGCGACTTCCCACTCTTTTTTTGTGATTATCTTCGATTTTCTCTGCGGTATTTTACGCTAACTACTACTCCGCGATCTTTCACCAGTATTCCGCGCATTTTTCCTCGGTGTGCCGTGCTTTTTACCACTGTAGTCTGCGGTATTTTGCATATTTTTTCGCATCTTTTCACATTTTTTTCCACCACATTACACGTTTTATCTCTGTGACTTTCTTTTTTTTCGGTATTTTACGCTTTTCCCGCTGTAGTAAGCTCTTTTTTCATGACCTTCCATGCGGTATTTCGTGAACTTTCATCAGTATTCATTTAAATCGAATTAAAATTATGTAACTATCGGACTCTGGAAAAAATACTGATAAATCGTCTTGAACGCTCAAAAGATAAATAAATGTTATGCAATGAAAGGATTTTGCAATTATTGAATAAGTTCTCAAAGGATAATACATAGAACGCCATCTGCTGGCATTACCAGAGCCAGAATTTCGTGTTCTGTTTCTGTCATGTATCAAAGATGGCGTTGTATAGGGATTTATTTTTTTGTGGTTATTTTTCTGTGTAACTAACCCGACTTCGTTTTATGTATTTAGATTCTTGTGTTTCGTATGAACATATTTGAACCCTTCTTCTTGTACTTTGAAGTATGTTAATTCCAGGGTCTGTTAATAAAGAGACAGAAAATGGTCAGTGGTCCATATCTCTCAAATTGAAATAGGAGAAAGACTGTATGAATGTACTCTAACTTTTTTATCTAATTACCTAATAACTATGTTTTCTAATTTAGTTTTTGTTGTTTCTTTTCAGGTACTGTTAATGCCAATGGTGAAACAAAACGCCAACGAACCTCATACACCCGCTATCAAACGTTAGAATTAGAAAAAGAATTTCACTTCAATCGTTACCTGACCCGGCGGAGACGCATCGAAATCGCACACGCCCTCTGTCTAACGGAAAGACAAATAAAAATCTGGTTCCAAAATCGCCGTATGAAATGGAAAAAAGAACACAAAATGGCGTCAATGAATATTGTACCTTATCATATGGGACCGTATGGACATCCATATCATCAATTCGATATCCATCCATCACAATTTGCTCATTTGAGCGCATAGGACGCGTGGCACTTTTCGGGTACTGGTTAGAGGCTCAATCAGTTGTATCAAGAACCATATCAGGGATACCAGAACAATCAGGATGCCAGCGGGGGTGGCGGTGTTAGCAGTAATCCTGGCACCGGTACCAATTCGCTGTTTAGTAATTCTGAGTGTTCTAAGTATCCCCAAGAGTTCTGATCTCAAATTATGTAAAAATCATTTTATATAGGGTATTAAAAACGTCTTCGTTAAAAAAAAAACTATAAAAATAACAACAACAATAACATGTTTTGCATTAAGAAACTACTAAGTCATCATTATAATGCCCCACTATAATGCGTCTTGAGATGTCTCTTATGGAGGCACTACTAGAGGCACAGACTAGTGGCATATGAAGAAGGCTTCGTAGTTTTATCTCTGACATTCAAGATCTAATCCATCAGCTTAATGCAACGTAGAACGCTTAATATCAAACAAAAATTTTTACAACTGATTCGTGCTAACACGAAACTAGCAAAGCACTCTCATCATGATGTCATCGCATCGTGTGGATGTGTGTTTGCAATAATCGTGTTGGTTTATGATACTGGTCACAATCTGCGATTTGGTTTCATGGGATTTTTTGGCTCATGGTTTGAGTTTTCTTTTATATAAAGTTTTTTGGTTATTAAATTTTCATTTGTTTTCTACTATTTTTCTATTAACCAGAATAAAATTGAAGTTGTTAAATTTGTGCAAAAAAAAATAGTAATTTGTTAATATTTGTATTGTTTTTGTTATTATAAATACTGTTTCACTTGTTTTTTTCTCGTTTTGTTCAATTATAGAAAACAATTCAGGAAAACCATAGACAATATCCCAAAAAACATTTCGCAGATTTTATAAAATGAATTTAAAATTGTAAATAGATAAACAAAAAACACACACACAAAAATAAATAAAAAATTAAATAATTTATTGAGCTATTCAAACCGTCCAGTATAATAAACCGAAATCTCTAAGCAGTATTCGAAAAGCCATTAGGTTTAAGTCTAGATTAATTATTCGAATTCGAATTTAAGTAGGTTTATGTATTTACTTATTCTAGTGTTGCACTAGTGGTTGAGCTATTTGCTAAGAAATTGTGGTGAATTTTCATTTTTTACAGTTTGAGAATTTGTATGGTGAGAAAATAATATTAGAAAATATAGTTTGAGAGCAATATAATTTGATTTAAAGTTTGAGAATCTTAATCTTGTACTAGAACCATTGGAAATGTGTCGTCGGTAAATTAACTCATAAAACTACATTACCTGCAACTGCAATATTCTAACGTTTTTGTTTAAATTTAAATTATTATTCTTGGAAAACGAGGAGATTTTTACGAAATCTTTACTACAACTCCAAATAATGTGAAATACAGAAAAGTGAGAATCGTATGGGGATTTGTCGACAACAAAAAATAAAACAAACATTTTATTGCACTTTTAAAAATAAAGTGTATGTCGTGTAGAATTCACAACACTTATTTCTTTAAGCAAGCAGGTATTTTTTTAGAAAACTTTTACTATCTAGTCTCTTGATTATATTATTTTTTTTTAATTTCTGTAATTAAATACAGGGAAGGCTCTACTTGTGGACACAGACAGCTGTGATAAGCACATAATTTCGGGGAACTTTGATTATAATGTCTTTAAATGAAAATATATGTCATAAACGGATTATTTAAGAAGGAGACTGTAGTAAAAGTACTAAACGACTCGGAAGTCGTTTAGGAAAAATGACAGAACATCAGTTTCAATATTAAAAAAATCAATTGAAGTGGATTTGTCTTTCACAGATGATTTGGAATTATCGTGTTTTTCAACCCTCCGAAAACAACAGAAGGCTGAAAAATAAACCTGCCAGACTTTCGAATTTGAAATCAGAACGCGTATACCTATAAAACTGCATGCTCAGATTTTGGTTATACCTCCACTCCCAAAATTTGCTGTCGGCTCCTAGACTATCATCAACTTTTAGTTACGGCGTTATGTGTAGACAAAATTCTGCCGTAACCGCTATCTTTGTTGATTCCTGAGATATTTCAAAGAAACACAATTTTTCAGCTATTTTCTTGCAATTTTTTTGCAATTTTTTTGCCAAAAATGAAAACTTTTAATAGGATTTTCTTATAAGACCTACTCGTTCATAATAACCGCTATTCTGGTGTAGTAAAAATGTTGTCTGGAGTCAATATCATCGCCCGTTTTCAAGATATATTTGATCAAAAACTCAGTTTTTCCTTAATTTTGTTGGCCTTTTCTTTTATTTTAATTTCTTTGAATTTCTTATAACGTCATTTTCAGTAGATATATTTACAATAAACTTGCCCCGAAGTCGATATGATTATTTTTTTATCAAGATATTTGAGACTAAAGTCATTTTACTATTTTTTTTTTTTTAAATTGCAACAATCAGAAAAAACAGCTTATTAAATTTTCTTGAAACCTCTCCCTGCTTCTTTTGAGGTTATAAATTGTTAAATAAAGTTATTTGATATAAGGATTAGTGACTAAAATTAGTGTGACCCAGTCGGTCACACATTCTTGGTTTTAGGGTCGAAGTTGCTGGTTAAAAAAAAATATAAAATTCATTACAAAAATGAAGTCAACAACTACACCTTAGATTGTTTTGAGCTCAAAATTTATATAAAATGATTTATGGTGAATTATTTTTCAAACATTTATTTAGAATTTTTTTCACTTTCAAAGGTCATAGAGTTGAAGATTTTTCACATTTTTATTCGTTTGTGCAAATTGCATGTATTTTAAAACTTTGTCGATTTCGATAACCAATTTGTCTTTATTTTTTTTTCGTTGAGAAAATAAAAAAATAGATTATCGCTATTTTTCTAAGTTGACCCTTATTTATCCTACTTTAATTTCATTCCAAATTTTCTAAAATACAGAATATCCAATTTTTTAAATAAATTGTTCTATGCTACAATATCTTTTTTTACACCTCTTAAACTTGCCGTATACCAGTCGAATAATTAAAAACAAAAAAACAAAAATTAAATTATAACGTCTGGCAACCCTTTGCCTTGACAGGATATTGCCAGGCAACCCATATTCCTTTTACTAAATCATGCATTTGGTTATGTTTGACATCTGGCTCAGTTACATATTGCAAGCTCGACAATTAGACACTTTTCCAATGAAATTAAAATGCTTTTAAAATTGTTTTGTTTTTTTTTTCAAAATTTCAAATAATTTAGTTACTAGCCCACACTGTGATTGCTTTAAAATAAATTTCCTCTCTAAACTATTTGTATCATCCTGATAAGACGAACAATGTCCTTTTTGAAATCAATGTTCTTATTAGACAAATCAATCTTTCTTTCGCGCGGTGCAGCATACTTAAGAAACTAAATTAAATATTTTAAAACAAAAATTAAAAAAAAAAAAAATAATAATAATAATAAATGAAACCAAAATGTAAATATAAAATAACAAACAAAAAAAAAACAACATGACTTAAATATCAGATATAAATAAAAACAAATATGAGTTTTGTTTAACCTTTAATATACTCATTAGTTAAATTTTGATCAATATTATTTATGGATTTTATTTTTCTATGTATAGAAAATAAATCAATTTTATTTTGTAATAAAACAAAAATCACACAAATGCACAAACAAAAAATGTTAATTAACAAATTCGGATTACACAGGACTTTTGTTAAAATTTTCATACAGAAAAAATATTTAAAATAAAAAAAAAAAAAACAATTTTTTAAATTACCATATACTCTCAGAGAATAAAGTAAGCATCGTCTCTATTACACATGTGTTTTGCAATAAATAAAAAGATTTAATTAGTTTTAAATTGTTTTTATTTTTTTTTTTTTATATATATTTTAGTATAACTTTATACTTATTAAACATGGTTAACTTTAATTTCGTTTAACGAATTTTCCTAAAGGCAAATTAAAACAAAAAAAAAAAGTTATAATAATACCTTATAAATAATTAAGAAAGAAAAAAACCCACAAAATGTAAATTAATTCATAAACTAAGTAAATAAATAAAAAGAAAAAAAAAACAAACAAACACAAATATTATATCTAAGGATCATAGGTATTTTTAGGAAATAAGTTAATACTACCATGATATCCATACATGCAACAAAATATAATAAATCGAGTATTTATATAAAGTTAAATTAAAAGATTATAAAAAAAAATATTTATAAGGTTAGTGCATTCTTTATAATATGATGATATAGTAAAATAAATATAAATTAAAAATTAAGTTTAGTGAAAAAAATAAAACTAGAAAAACAAAACAAAAAAATAAAAATAAAAATCACGTTCATCCATCAAACAAACACACAAACACTTACTCACTCTTCTTTAAAATGTACGACAGACAAAAAAAAAAGTCCTAAAAATATTAATTTAAAAAAATATTTTTTTTTTGATTTTTACTTGACTTTTTGATTTTTTTTATTTAAGAAAAAACCCATCATTGTTATTTATTAAACGTCGTGTATAATAGTATGAAGCATAAACGAAAGAAGATGTGTGGTAAATAAAATTAAAAAAAAAAAATGAAAATAAATTAAATAAAATTGCATTCCATGTAAAAATTTAAACAAAAAAAAAAAAAAATAAAAAATATTTGTAATTCTATACTTGAGTATTATAACGTATGAATAAACAAGGACTAGGATATATGAATATTATAAATTATTATTGTGTATGAATGGTAGGTTCAAGATACGTTATTAACATAAACAAATAAAAACAAACATATTTTGATGAAATGTAAGAAACTTTTGTTTTATTAATTTGTTTCTTGTGTTTTTCTTATTTTAATTGATTCGTCTGTGTAGTTTTATTCATTTGGCAATTTTGTTACAACAAAATTATATTCTCTAATAAGCATAATTATTGTGCTCATTATAAGAAAGGAGATCCTGTAAGCTTCGGTATAAAACGCAGGGGAAACTGGGTCTAATCTTCTAATAGTCTCAGTTTTCGTTTCTTTGTTTAAGTACAAAAACAGAACCAAATTAGTACACAAAATTTATTAAAAAAACGCACGACTGGATTGCACGAACTTCCTCATTTAGGTCAAAGCTATTATGTATTAACTTAGCTTGCAAAACTTAGCTTTTGGTTATCTGATGGGTGGAGGTATTGATAGATATAAATACTTACACAAATAACAAAATAAATAGTTTTTTTTTTTAAATGGGAACTTTGAATTTTGTTTCGCTTTTCTCTCTCTTAGGTCCTCAGACCTTAAAAAGTCCGTTGTGATCCCCTTAAGGAGCATAGGGCCTCCACTTCTCCTACGCGCCATCGTGCACGGTTTCTAGAAATATAACGTAGTTCTCTCCAACTCTTCCCTAGCTGTGCAGATTCACTTTCGACTGTCCGACTCAACCATCTACCTGCCTGTGTGGGTTCCATTGCAGCACAAGAGTAAAATCCAATCCAATTCTTATTTGTAATCCAGTGCTTTTTTTACTGAGCAAAAAATTTCTTGTCATTTAGTCCATAAGTCAAAAAGTCTATGGAATAAAGAGACACTCACCAACAACAACGTTCAACATTCTAATGATAGGATTTTGATCCACACGAAAAATCTAGACTGCGATGACCGGATCATGCATTGGATGGTAGATTGTTGTATGCTATTTAATTGATTAAAAAAGAAAAAAGAAAAAAAAATTGAAAATCGTTAGAGCCGTTTTAAAAAAAAAATAATTTTATATATAAAAAAATTCTCAAACCTTGTTTAAAATAAAATTGGTCAGCCATTTTCAAAAAAATATTAGTGCACATTGTAAACCAAAATTAAAAAAAAAACAGTGACCCGTTTTCGCAAAATTGATTTTTCAAAAAAAAATTTGAATGATTTTTTTAAAAATCCAAAAATTAATTTTTTGAAAATTGTGATATCAAATAATTTTAATTTTTGTAAAAAATCATCAAAATTGGTTCAGTCGTTTAAGAGAAAGTCAAAAATGAAAAAAACGACAGACACACAGTTAGACAGAAACCGAATTGTGAGACCCCCTTTTTTCCATTCTCTATCATCGTAATGATATTTTTTTTACGAATCCTAAACTTGCCCTATAGTACCTTTATCGCAAGTAAAAACATTCAGGGTTGCAGATCGCTGATTTAAAAAAAGGCACTGAAAATGTTTATAGGAAATATTCCAGCAGTATACGCCCAAGCTTGCAGCTTTCAAAAAACCTGTGCTAGCTGCATGGTGCACCAAAAACCTCGAAACTTTTGCACTTTTTTTAAGTTTTTATCTAATAACTTCTAAAATTTTAATTTAATAGAATAAGCTACTAAGTATCAGGTAAAGAAGACAAAATTAACTACAGTTAAAGTGTAACCGCTGCTCTGTAGGTCCAATAGGTCCTGAAATACAGCTCTTCAGAAATTGGCAAATTTTCACAAACATTGTGAAAACCTGAAATCCTATAGAAAATTACAATTTAACTTTTTATTTTTTCGATTTTCTGAGGAATGACAAAAAGTGTTTTAATCCCCTTTTGAATAGTTACTCCTTAATTGTTATTCAAATCCTAGTCCTTTAGTCCTTTTTTATATCACAAGTAATAATATTTCTTTGATGTGTTGCAGCAATTTTGACCTTGAATTTATAGACAAACATTTTCTTTGCATTGGGTTTTTATCCCAGCAGATGGGTCAGTTTTGCAAACAAAAATAACTTAAGCAAATAAATAATTTTGAAAACAAAAAAAAAAAACAATGGCAACGCTTAAATAATTGCAAACCTAAGATCGAAATTTATCTTGAGCCTTTATCAGAAAACGAGCTTCAAGTTTTGTTAGATAAGGGTTTTTTTAAGCCACTACAAACGGGGAAACAAATACATGACTTTTAAGTATGCATAATTTAGGGAAGGGTACTCCAACCAAGAAGAAAATCCGTCACAATTCTTAAGCCAAAAAATAGTAACGCCTACCTGAATCCAGTCGTTTGAGTCGGGCTATCTTGTGTTCCGGCTGAGAATGAAATCGGGCTGCCTGTTTCGAGGTGAACAAAGTCGTGCTGTCATAAATATACATATGTCGGGTTGCGTTGCCCCTATAATTTGTGCTCAATATCACTTAGTTGTTTTTTTTTTTGTAAAAGAAAAAAAATGTTACACATACGCCACAGTGACCATTATTAATATACATAATAAAATGCACGACTGGATTGGACAAAATAGTTCGTGTAATACAAAGTAACCAAAAACGAGCCATCGAACAAAAACTCAATAATTTTTTATAAAGATTTATTAAAACTTATACAAATGTATGTCAGTAAAATTACAATGAACAATAAAGAATATGTATTTCGTTGATTGTCCCATCTTAGTCGCCTTTTTTTCTGTTTAGGTGTTCAAAGAGGTTTTTCTTTTAGCCTAAAATTAATTGATTAAATAACTCTAATTTTAATTAAACTTTAATAAATCTCATAAAATTTTTATGAAATTTTGTTCGTTGTTCGCTTACAAGAAGTGTCAATCGAAATACTTTTTGATTCTTTTTCTACATTCCAAAGTTAGATATTGCAGCGGCAGTTTGGCATCGATTTTCTTATATTATTTTGTTTAAATTCGTTACTTTCGAGGATTTGTAATCCTTGGACGTCCTTTTTTCTTACCAACTTCCACATTCTCATTTGATAAAAAGTCTGTCAGCAAAATTAGTAACCAGTAATATCCAGGCTTCTTCAATTCTTTATCCGAAACAATAAATTCCATTAGATAAGAAACTTACACCCGGTACTTTATCTAAAAGGTGCTCCTAGGCTCTGTAGTACCTTATCTATATCTACCACTAACAATAAGTACTTCTTGGCTTACTGTATTCGCAAGCCTTCTATTATTTTCTTATTTAAAACCACTCTTTAAACTTACCGATCAAGTAGATCAACTGCAATAGTTAATTTTTGTTTTTTGGAGTAGAAACTACGAAATACCGTTACCGCAGTTGTAACCGTATTGTCACAGTTGTGACAGAAAGTGCCACGGTTGTGACATTTTCGTAATTGAATGGCTCACTGCAATACACTCTTTTGAGTTACTGTCCGAAAGGTTTTAAAGTTATGAACGCAAAACCAACTTGAAAATGATTTCATGCACAAAATAAAATGTATAACCTATAAGTACCGAGTACCATTATTGTGACCTCAGTTTTCGGAACACCCCTGTCTTTCTATACAAGTTTCTCTATTAAACGCAGTTATTTTTTTCGCGGACGCTACTGAGCGTGTCAATGTATCTTGAGGCAAAGGTAAATAGTAAAACTTAACGCATACTGTATCGCAGGCTATTGACTGATACAGTGCGGTACCAGCATAACGTTTTAGACCAAATTATTTCAAAGGAACTCGTGAACAGAATTCATCATTTATTAAAAATCATGATGAACAAATTGTTTCTTTTCCCACTACGGGTGATATGAATAAAACGGAGCACGTGCTCAGAGTATACCAAACAGGCATGGAAAATGAGAGGATACAAATGAGTTTGGTCGAGTACAAAAGTACAATTTAAACTAATTCGATACAATTTATCAATCAGCATTCTTCAAAATCCCTTGTGATATTAATTTTAATTAAAAAAAAAATCATAGGTATCTATTCAAAAAGTTATTCTATATCAGATTTTTGCACTGAAATAAGTTTAATTAAAAATCGTTACAATGAGTTGAAGTTTGAAAGTATCTGTAAAATTGCATAGCTCATTCATCAGATAATTTTTACCGATTTTTTTCATACCAGAAACTAGTAAGCGAAAATTGTTCGGCTTTAATTGGAACACGAAACTTAATAAGTGAATTTGACTTAAAGAGTAAGTTTAAATGCAAATGCCCAAAATGAAGGTAAGAGTTCATAAATTAAAATGCAATGAGCAATATGCATTTAGGTTCCCGTATTCCCAAAACTAATTTTTTGTTGATTACACAATTATTTAATAAAGTATTTTAAGTTCCCGTTATATTTTTGTTTTTTTTTTTCGAAAAAAAAGATTTCAGTGCAATGGGCTCAATGTCAGTACAATTTTCAGACAGTTTTCAGTACACGTCAAAAAAGTCATTTTCCATGCCTGATACCAATTGGTTAATACCTCCTTCAAAAATCGAAGATTTGAGTAGGTCCTTATATTTATTCATATTACATACTTATTTTAAAGTGCAATATTAACACTTCAACGAGGTACACATCCAGTCAATAATAGTAATTTGTTTATTTTGGCGTGTTTGATGATAGAGTTTTATTTTTAGAAATAGCTTTGTGTTTCGTTATCAGGGTATGTTCTTGAACCATTAAATGCATAATTCTTGCGAATTAATGTTTTATGTTAGATACAGTCATAAAGGTAGATAAAAATTCATAAAAACTGCATACGTATCTATAACTTCAGTAAGGTATGTACCTACCATAACTAAAACTTACTGGCCCTAAATTATTGCTCTTATTTTTGGGTAATTAACTGCAACGGATTTTAATTTCGACCATTCGGATTCGAGTTTATTTTATTTTAAAACCAAGAAATAGACAGGTAGTGTTAAAAAATAAAACATGGAATCCTAATAAATGACACTGAACTTTGCAGACAATTTAACTGCTAGTCTTTGGCACTCTGCCAGAGCCGTAAAACTGAACCGATTTTAGAAAAAAGTACGGCAATCGCTTTGTACCAATAAATGCTCGGTACGCCATTTTTTAGTTTTTTTTTATTTACCGTTATAACGAAGTAATGGCCAAAAGAGTCAGAATCGCTCTAAAAAAGTGTCGTCTGAAACTTTGGCATTCTGCCACAGCCGTAAAACTGAACCGATTTTAGAAAAAAGTACGGCAATCCCTTTCTCGCAACAAATACTTGAGACGCCATTTCTTCTTTTTTCATGAACCTCAACAAAAAACTTGCAATCAAAAGAGTCGGAAATATTTTGGTTTCCCAGACCTTCCCCTTTTTATTTCGCATATTTTTTTATTTTTTCCATATTATTTCTTTCTCAAATCTCTCTCACTCTCTTGCGAGAATTGCTTTGATTTGGCTGTGTTTTTTTTTGGAAGAATTAAAATGAAATTTAATTTGCACGAAGTGGCAAATGCAATAGAACAGTTTTTAGTTATAAGACCTGACTCAACTTCAATTGATTTAATCAACAGATAAGAAGAAATTATTCGACCGTTTTCATTCGTGCCCCCATCAGCGATTTTGTTATCAACATCAAAATCATCATCATCTTTTTCATCGTCATTATCATCAAAATCAACATAATCTTTTTCATCATCATTATAATTATTGTCATCAAAATCATTAAACTCTTTGTTTTCTAAACACCAGGATAAGCAACGCGGTTCCTGCAAAAGTTCAGTTCCAATTTCTTTGTTATCTGTTGAAGAAATTGGAACTTTAGTACACGATTTAATTTTGTCAACAAAATTATTTCGGTTTTTCCTCACCATAAAATCCAGCCAAGTGCGAAACTTTCTTGTATCTTTTTTTCTGATACGAAGATAGTTACATATATTTGTTATATGTGGTTCATTAATGTAACCTTCATTCTCAAAATCAATATTTTTGGCACAATGCGTTATTGCATTTGCCACTTCGTGCAAATTAAATTTCATTTTAATTCTTCCAAAAAAAAAACACAGCCAAATCAAAGCAATTCTCGCAAGAGAGTGAGAGAGATTTGAGAAAGAAATAATATGGAAAAAATAAAAAAATATGCGAAATAAAAAGGGGAAGGTCTGGGAAACCAAAATATTTCCGACTCTTTTGATTGCAAGTTTTTTGTAGAGGTTCATGAAAAAAGAAGAAATGGCGTCTCAAGTATTTGTTGCGAGAAAGGGATTGCCGTACTTTTTTCTAAAATCGGTTCAGTTTTACGGCTGTGGCAGAATGCCAAAGTTTCAGACGACACTTTTTTAGAGCGATTCTGACTCTTTTGGCCATTACTTCGTTATAACGGTAAATAAAAAAAAACTAAAAAATGGCGTACCGAGCATTTATTGGTACAAAGCGATTGCCGTACTTTTTTCTAAAATCGGTTCAGTTTTACGGCTCTGGCAGAGTGCCAAAGACTAGCAGTTAAATTGTCTGCAAAGTTCAGGGTCATTCCTAATAAATAAAAATCATAATTATTTTTATCAATTTCTACCACAAAATAATATTGGTGCTGACAAAACTCTCATTTGAATTGTGGCTTTGCAAGTGCCCGGGTAGCTCAGTTGGTAGAGCGTTGGACTTTTAATCCAACGGTCCAGGGTTCAAGTCCCTGCTCGGGCGGCATTATTTTTTTGTTTAATGTCTCGTAAATTCCACACAAAAGACATTCTATGTTGGCTGCAATTTCCAATTGGATAATTTTAGTTGGAAGTTCCTACATTATATTTAAAATAGAAAAATGTATAGGAAGGTTTTACAATGTTTTATTATTTTGTGGCATAATGTAGGTACACATCAACGACGAAGATACGGCAAAAAGCAATATTTTTCCGAATGGTTTCATATGACTATTAAGTGTGGATTCTATGGAGTAAGAACAGTTTTGCTTTTTGGCGACGATATGTAGGTAAATGGTGATTTTACCACCAAATAAAATATTAATTAATTAATTTATTTAATTCCTGATTGAATATCCTAAATTGTGATGTTTTATTGAAAATAGCAAAATAAAAGCTTTTGGAGGTGGGTACCGAATACATATACTTTATGAAAGATATTGCATTTGAAAAAGGGACTTTTTAAATATATCGTTATTTTCCTGTTGAAGATTTCATTTCCTGCAGATTTCTTATAGCGGAATTCATAGACGTTCCTCATTTAGAGTTTTTCCTCAACTCTCGTAATGTTGAGAATTATTTTAAACATTATCTCAACTGAAGGAGGTTTTCATAGACAAAATGGAGCTTCTGAGTGAGGTAATCCTCCATTTAAATGCTTTATTATTCCTTCACAATCTTGCTCAGTTTTAAAAAATACATTTCCTTTTGTTAAAAAGACCATATAAAATGGACACTTTTATATCATTTAAAGTTAGTTCTTATATGTTTTAGTTTTTTTTGAACTTTCAGTTTATATTGGAAACCTAGACTAGGTAGATCTCCATTTTGGAACTTTTTTTTTAAATATGATCTCAAAGACAAAGAAAACGTCTCCTGAACAATTTGAACTTGGGTTGATTGAACAAATAAGTTTTAAGGTGACGATTTTATTAATTTTTAAATGTTCCGTTTAAGTTTTACAACTTATTTGTGTTAACTTTCAAAACTTAAGCTGTTTTTTTTCTTTAATTTTTTACGTTATTAATTCATATGTAGATAGCTGTGTGTTATTTCTTAATGTATCCAAAGTTAATTGGAACTAAACGATTTATTTTGTTATTGTAATCAAAAATGTTCTCTGAATCGCGAAAAAAATGCATCACATAATCCATTCTAAGTTGAAATTGCTGCCCCAAATTTTTAAGCTCGTGAAAATTTTAGATTTTTGTATCTATTTGCCAAATTATAAGTTTAAACTATGCTTAGAAGTGCTATAGGCATTTTATCATATTGCAGACAATAATTGGCGGATACCAGTACCCCTGAATAAAAAATCTTAAATTTTCGATTTATTTGTTCAGATGCATTACAAAACCAACCAGCATTGTGTAAAATATTAATAATATACCATAATTTGATACAAATTCAGTGAATATGGGCGGATGCCACGCCCCCTTAATAGAAATTTTCGATTTGTTCCCTTATATGCACCGCAAAATCTATCACTGTGCAATTTCAAGTTTAGGGTGACGGGAAGTCATTTTTTGAAGCCCTGTATATCATAAACTACTCATGCAAAGGGATGAAATTTGCTCAGCCGGGTTTTATTGACCAGCTGAACAATGAAATTTCTGAACTAATTTGTACAGAAGTTAGAGGGGGATCGAAAATGGTTTTTGTGTAGTGCCAAAGTTGCTAGATCTTGGCTGGGTCCTTGTCCTTTGATTACATATTATTCAAAAGTTAAACTTTACTGGTCACTGTGGCGTATGCGTAACCTTTTTTCCATTAAAAATATTAAAGGTTTACACATAAGCTATTTTTATTAATGACAAATTAATCAGACGCATTTACATCTTTTTATCTTTCTATACTCTTTTAAATAATATTATTTACTGTGCTAAGAGCTTGGAGTCTTTAAAAAAGTCGTCTCGAAAGGTTTAGAATGAACATCACAAATATTGTTTTATCTAGATTGCGCTTGCTTGCTTTTATACATTATTATTATTTAAGTTCCAGAAAAGCTTTTAATAGTGCTCAAACCTACAACTACAAGTATTTTTGAAATAATAATTTCAATTTGGCTAAGTATATTTTTTTGTTAAAGATTTTATTGAAATCTTATCAATTAAGTTTAACAAGTTTTTATAAGGCATCTATTTCCTTCGTTTAGATGGAAGAGGAAATTATCAGAAAATATTTTTCGAAAAAGTGTAGGTACAAGTTAAAATAAAACAAACTGGAAAAAAATTTCTACAGTTTTTTTTTTTTTTAATTTTACATTTTTTATTTCTATAAAAGAATTGTGTTTTAGCAAGCAATTCAACGTTGAAGGAATACATAATATGCACGACTGAATTGCACGTACTCTCTCTTGGAGTAAAAGTTGATGTGGATACTTAAAGCTTCTTATATAAAGTTTTTGAAAATAAAAAAAATTATAGAGAAATTTAAAAAAAAAAAAACATTAAATTCATTACTAAAGTGTCTTAAGCAACTTCTTAGATTATCATAAACTCCAAACAAAGAACTTATGTCGTTTGTTTCTTTTTTTAGAAAAAAAAAATTGAAAATCATTATTGCCGATTATACAAAAAATAATTATTTATAAGATAAAGATTCTCAAACCATGTTAAGAAAAAAAAATTGCTATTCCAGTTTTAAGAAAATATTAAGGCGCATCTAAAACCAAAATTTCAAAAAAAAAATTACATGAAAAATTTCAATTTCTACTTTGGAGACCCCTTCAAAAACCTTACATAACAAGTTTGAAAAAAATCGCTTTAGGGGATAAGGCTTGAAATATGAACACGACAGACCGACAGAATTGCCAGAACTACTTTTTTTTCTAATTCTCTATCACCGTGATCGTAATGTCATGTTTGAATGTTATCTTGAGTTCAATTTTTTTACGAATCCTTAACTTGCCCTATAGTAGGAACTTATATCGCAAGATAAAAATATAAAAATGGGCCTCAAAGGAACCCATGCCCCTTTCAAGGCCCAACGCATTTTTTTGTTCTATATACTCAAAAAAAAAAAAAAAAAACAATTTCGATTATTTATAAACTTATTTGTATGTTGTCTCACGCATAATTTAGCTACTATTTATATTTAATTTTTTTTTTTTCAATATATTAATAAGTTGACCAAGTAATTTAAGAAAAACAACAAGGTGGGCCTGAATTGTATCACCTACCACTACCATATTAAGTGTTATCGTTATCCGTTATTCTGCCAAATTTTACTGCACGGTGGTCAAGCTTATACCTACTTAGACTGGGACCTATCCCATATCATTTTAACAATAAAAACAAGTGAGTTTTTCCATACTTTTGGACTCACCGATAGGTACTATTTTATCTTTTTCATTGGACAACGAAATGAGACCTATTCCTAGACGTTATTAAACTCCGGTTTATGTTAGATTGTGGTTTATCCCATGTTATTAGAACAGGGTATACACCAGTTTTTTTTTTTTGAAATGACTTAAACAACATCTATAAATAATTCCCAATGTTATTAACGAATTTGCACAATGTGGTGAAATTCTAACTATTAGAAACAGATTAAAACGTACATTTAATTTCCATAATTCCAGTTGCCCGGGTAGCTCAGTTGGTAGAGCGTTGGACTTTTAATCCAACGGTCCAGGGTTCAAGTCCCTGCTCGGGCGGTCTTTTTTTAATCATTTGTATTTTCTGAAGTGAGTAGATAACAGAACAATTTTTATCTTTAAAAAAGAAATTAATCAAAACAAATCAGAAGAATCCACATGTTTGAAAAAAAAACGATAGGTATAGAAGCTTTTAGTTTTATCTGATATTTATGTAAAATAATTACTTAGTATAGCTAAGCAGTTACAATTCGGCCACTTAAGTAACAACTAAAGCTGGTATTACAAGATTTGTGCGCACACACCATCTGAACCATACATAGTATTTGTACACAAATTTTGGTGTTTACATAATTCGTATGAAACGATAACTCTGTCCCACTAAAATTGTCAGTACACGTCTTAAGGAAAAGCTGTATTTTTACAAAAGGTACCGGTTAGTGGTTGTAGATACTCCCTAATCACCTGATGAAAAAAATGCAACCACTCCAATTGCTGCACAAACAACCCTCTTCGTGTGTATTGAAAATATATAGGTAAGCACGTAAGCACATTACTATCAGAGTTACCAATTCTACGTTACTGCAAATCATGGTGTATTTTCTTTGGATTTTTTTGTGGGGAGCTTTTAAATATAGGAAAAGAATGGTGTTATCGCATGCATAAGACAACGAGCCTTATGTTTTCTTCTCATGTGTGGGGAAAAAAAGCCAACCGCTTGTGCATGCACCGGTGTCATAACACCTGTGTGGTATTCTGCCATACACACGACACCAATGGAGACATCGACACCAAAAATCAAAGAAGTTTGATTTTTCGAACACCGTGTCTGACACCGAAATCGTTGTGCACACCAGCCCATACACAGAACACATTTCAGCACACCAACACCGGTGCATGCACAAGTGTCGTGTGTATATTCTTTAGATATTCTTCGTAAATTAAGTGAGTTAAAGTAAAAATTATTTTTTGTAATACCTACATGGTGAAAAATGTTGATTTTGTATATAGATAAGGAGTTTTTTTTAAATCAGTTTAAACAAAAACTTATCAATTTTGTTAAACGGGATTGGATCTAAATTTTCCAATCTAAATTTAAAGTTGGTAGTCCTCTTAATCAGATCTTTTTCGGAATTTGTAATGTGTACTACGGGAACCCTGTAATATTTTCACTCTCTCACAGCTTAAGAAGATTTCTTTGCAGTCAGAATGAGAGGTAAACATCCTATCCTCCAAATAATGACAATTTAAATAGCTTTAAATGTATTAGAGTCTGGGTACCTTTCAAGCAGAATAAAAATTATTATTAAGATTGATTTTTTTATTTTTATTTTGGACTTGTCTAGGTACTTTGGGAACTCTATGGAGCAACCTACCCTCCCGCGATTTTCCTTCATAATTATGTTAATTAGGGCATCTTATCAGACACGTTTGCTATGTTGTTTTTAATTTTTGAACTTTGCTGACTTTTGGCAATCCATTTGCATTTGATTTTGCTTCTTCCAATTCGTCTGAATTATGCTGGCAAGAACAACATGGGTACTCATTGTTTGTTTATAATGTTTTTGTTTTTAAGTTTTAAATTCAATGTCATCTAGCAACCCTTTGGCTCCACCTACACTTCTGTCGATATTCTCATTAAACGAACTTAGTTGTACAAATTTTCAATTTTTAGTTTTCAACTTTGGTATATGAGTTTTAGCAACATTTTTACATTCACGCACTCTTCTGCCGATTTACTTACATTCTGATGTTTAAAAAAAACTATGATGATACTTTTACTTAATTTTCAGCATTGCATCTTATCAGGTTTTTCTTAAGTTAGTCTTTTTTATTATTTTTTATGTTTGATAGCACCTGACATCAATTTTTCTACACTTTACGCTTCTACCAATTTACTTCTAATTTATCGAATAAGTATGAACATGTTGATTCCTCAGTGAAATGACAGATCGCCATTTAATGAAAAATTCATTATTTTGCTTTCATATAAACGCATGTTAAAATGAAAGGGGCAGTCGTATAAGCCCGGCATTTAGCTGCAAATTTCTAATAACAAAAAACAAACAAAAAAGTACCTATTGAATTGTTCGTAGTTGTCATCCTTAAATTATGCAACTACTCGAAGTTTTTTTTTTCTTAGCTCTACTGTTTAATGTACAGTACGAAAGAAAGTTAATATTGTCTATCAAAGACACCAACCATTTCCAACTGAAACCACAATGGTTGCAGTATACAAATTCCTTAGTTATTTTCAATGATACACTTATGACTAAAAACTTTGTGTTAGAAAAATTTTTTTAAATGCAATATAAGAAATTTGTTTTTGTGGTAACATTTCGCAAAAATTGGAATAGATTTGAATTACATTAAAAAAAAAAGAATATAATGAAAACTTTATTTCATTATTACAGTCATCGAAATCAAACGCTTTTGACGAAATAATTATTAAATTAGAAATTAATATTGGTATTCAAAATGGAAATCGTTCAAAGTTAACAATTTCATTAAATAATTGTATTTACAAAAATCATTATAATTATTAATTTGATTTAAAAATAATGGGCTTCATTTATAGTTCTTTGATAAAATTTGTGTCTTTTCTAAGCTAAGCTGAAGTTTTTCTTATATGCTTAACAGCTGTGTCTAACTCGTTTAATTGCGGTTTAAGAACATTACTTTCAAGATGGCTGCCTTTTTGTGTTTTATTTTGTAAGCCTACATATGTAAATAATATTATGCGCTTCATTGATAAGCACAGAACCTCCAAGAAGTTTTTCATGATAATTAATTTTTTTGTTTCAGAAACAAAGTGTTTGTTTGAAATGTACCTACCATGGGTGTTGTTTTATCTCATTTGCATTTGGTACCAATTTAATATTGACTAATTTCGTTATGATTTTGTTTTAAAACAACCCACCAAAGTTAACAAATTCTTAACATAATATAACAATTATGTAAAATACTTATCTACATTACATAGATTTATTTCATTTAGTTCAAATATACATAATTTCAAAATTATTAAATTATGTTATTTTAAGATTGAAATGTGATATTGCACAATGTGGTGAAATTGAAGCAGTATCTTCAACTTCAAATACAATATTGAACAAGACGGATTCAACTGGCCCGGGTAGCTCAGTTGGTAGAGCGTTGGACTTTTAATCCAACGGTCCAGGGTTCAAGTCCCTGCTCGGGCGATTACTTTTTTATTTAATTTGTTGAAAAGGTAGGTGCGTTCCACTGATGTCCCTTTTTTAGAGGAAGAAAAAATAATGTTAATTGGTAGCCCAATATATTTATTAATCATAAAATCGTCATGAAATAGGATTTACTTTATAAAAAACAATTTTTCGGGGAATGTTATACAATTTTAGAAGTCAATTTTGAACCACTTCCAATTATAGTATCGAATTGAAACCTAGAATGATATGTAGTAGCCTAGTAGGTATGATGACAACACAATATTTTGATGATACAGATCCTGGAAAGGGGCATTCGAGGGTCGAAACACACTAAATCATTTAAGTCTACTTCTATTTATTGTATCGAACTGAAACTTTGTACATTTATAATGTAGTTCGGGTGATAGCACAATATTTTGCTAGTTTGGACCAAGGAGATGGGGCTTTTGGGGTCCCAAACACCCCAAATCAAATTGAATTGAAACTCTGTACATGTATTGTATGTATGTAGTTCGGATGATAACACAATATTTTGGGGGTACGAACCCAGGGAAGGGGAATTGAAGGGTTTAAACACCATAATCAATGTTAGCCTAATATTGTATTGAAATAAAAAAAATTATGAGTATATAAAAGGGCTAAAAAAGCTATAATTTGTAAGTAAGTAGTAAGTACGGACCCAAGGAGGGCCTATGGGGGCTATTATTCCCCCAAGTTAAAAATGTTACTTGCTTCTAATTGTTCTATCGAAATACTAAACTAAGTCAAGTAGTAGGTACAAATTCAGGAGAAAATGCATTTGCTTCTTGTGTTCTTTTGCTGTCATAAGAGAAAGAAAGACAAAGATACTTTCTCCAGAATCCAAATTTAGCGCGGAATTGTTTCACAATCCGGTTGTTGATAGGTTTTTGCGAAAAAAAATGTGGTTTAACAAAAATAAATGGGAAAACTTGTTGGTTTTGTTTAGTCTTACTTTTTTTTGCCGGGTTTTTGGTTCAGTGTGAATAGGCTGTACTGTAATGTATAATTCTGACTCTAAAAATTATTTTGCTAAACAGAAAAAAATTATAAGGACATAAGTTTTTTTAACTGCTTTATTATGTAAAATTTTATGTTACAAATTTCATGAATTATTCGTGTTAAAAGTAAAAAATTGTGAAATCAATTAAGGTGTTTCGACTAAAACTAATATTGTTTATTGTTTATCGGATTTCACGTCGCTCAAAAAACTATTTTATTAAATTTCATACTATTTCTTGTTTTTAATATGCAATGCATAAATCCACCAAAACTTTTCCAGATAAAATTCCCAAATGACTAGACTGATGAAGATTCAAAAGTATTCATGAGAGTATATTTTTGTGGAATAGAGAGGGAAGTAAAGTAAAACAAACAAAAATAAAATGCATGACTATATCGCACGTACTTGCTCTTGTAGATAAAGTTACTTTTTATGCTAAGCCTTTTTAATTAAAAATTTTTAATGCAGTTTTAGAAAAAATAAACAGGTATTTATCTATTATTTATTTATTATTTATAAAATGTACAACTGGGTCTTCTTACACAGAAATTTGGTAAATGTAGGTACGTATTATAAAAAAAAAACATAAAATCGTTTTTTTTTTTTTAAATTAAAACAAAATCTGAAATCAAATTGCCCTCCAAAATAAGTATGCAGTTTTGATTGATATATTAAGATGCATTTTTAGAAAAAAAATTTCAAAATTTTTTTTATAAAGAATTTTTTGGAAAAAAAGTTATAAAATAAAATTGGTATGCCATTTTGTAGAAACTACTAATCAACATCTAAAAACGAAATTTCAAAAAAATTCAATGTCCCGTTTTCGAAAATTTGATTTTTCAAAAAAAAAATTTCAAATTTTTTTTAAAAATCCAAAAATAATTTTTTTTGAAGTTTTATTTTTGGCTTATATTTAAGTTATATAAGTGCTTCTTCACAAAAAGTTTCGTTGAAATCAAATTAGCAGTTTCGGAGCAAATCAGATTTTAAAAAAATGGTTCTATGGCAGGTACCGTTAATAATGATTTTCAAAAAAAAAAATTTCATTAGAAAATAGACCTTGTTTTAAAACTTATACTTGATTTTTTTAAACAAAATCGTTGGAGCCGTTTTTGAGCAATTTCAACTTTACTAAAATCGGTATATGACAAGTACCGTTATTTTTGGTTAAAAAAAATTAATTCCAAAAATCCCTCTGGAGAGTCTCCAAAAAATTCTACTTACCAAGTTTAAAGTAGGCTGTAGCTCCTTATACAGACAGACAGACTGACAGACTGACAGACAGACAGACGGACTTCCGGGACCCACTTTTTTAGCATTCTCTACCATCGTAATGTCATGGAAAAATGTTATCTTTTTTGTACGAATGCATAACTTGATATATGGTACCCATATCGCAAGTAAAAATAGTGGTGCAATAGAATGCATTTATGGCACATGACTTTGAGGACTTTGAGGTACGTTTTGATCTGAATCTATGGCATCAAACCAAGTCATTACGAATAGGTACTCTAGGAATAATTATAGATTTTTACTTTTACCAACTTTTGACGCTGACTGATCTTTAATAAATCGTTTTATCAATATAAACTAGATTCGTTAACGTTACTCTGAATTTATAATGAAATATATTAGAAACCCAAACAATTTCCCTCAAAATCCATAAATATTATAACAAAGATCGTTAGGTATTATTTTGAAGGTACTATAGTAGGTACTTATATCAATTTTTTAAGGTGCTTATAATCTCTTTACATCTCGTGTAATGTGGTTACATCATGTTGGTATTGTACTTAGGTAACTACGAGAAAGTTAGGATCAACTATTGACTTTGGAATATATATACGAGTAGGTGCCTATGTAGGTACAAACATAGCAATATTTACTCAGCCAATTATCACCTACGGAAAATTAGATTCAAAATTGCTTTTGAATTGATTTTATATTTTCGAGACTACCGAATAGCATGGTTTCAATTAGTTTAAGAAATTAACTATTCCATGTGAAATAAATATCGGTATCATGGTCGATGGCGTCATACATTTAGACACAGAAACGAAAATAATATAAATAAATTTAAAGGTAGCTAGATGCTTTTTTTTTAAATAACATCCTGCTAATTTGTTGGAATGTTATAGATTTTTTTTAGTACAGCCCGTGTTTAAATTTTAAATTTACTTAGATAACATACAAATCTCTCTTACCTATACTTATACATTCATAACACAACATTAAAATAAAATAAAATTATTATTTGTTCATAAGCCATTGATATGCCTCAACTTTAATTTCATTTGACCCAATTATGAAGTATGTGTATATTTGGTTTGTATAAAGTCTTAACTACAACATGGCTGCTTTTTGCAAAAGTGCTAAAGTAAAATAATTTGTTTTCTTACTAGGCCAATTTTTTTGCCGAAAAAAGTACGCCAACTGTTTTAGAATCCAAAATCTAACGTTTTTGACACATTTTTGAAAGTTTTCTTAAGTTAAATGGTCAGGTAAAATGAGTTTTAATATTTTCACTTTTGCACTTATTGCAAAAAGTGGCCGTTGTAGTTAAGCCTTAATACCAATGGTTCTAAGAATTCTAACAACGAATACCTATTACTTATACAAAGTGCAGCCAAAATGGTAGATTCAAGTTGAAAGTTCTCGAAGAACTTTATTTTTAGGGAAAAATCTTTTTTATTCAGTTAGCGTTGGAAATTTGTAAACATGATATCTTTTGATAGAATCAAGATAATTGGCATCTGTAAACGCCAAAAATGGACGATTAGCTAAGCTTAGGTGAAGTTTGAAATTCAACCATTTTGAATAAAACTTTCTTGTACTTTTTATGCAAAAACCTTCCAAAAATTTTACTTTTGTACGGGGAGTAGGTACTACAAATTTGCACTTTTTTTTAATTGTTCCAGTGAACAATGGTAATGATTTTCAAAATAATTGAGTTATCCAAAAACCAGAATACTTAATTTTTAAAAGTATTGGTAAGCATCGAAATTTTATACTTTTTTGTAAAATAATTCTTGCAACGGTACGGAAAGTTTGGGATTACCAATGTTAATTGTATTATTTTTTCAAATGTTGGTATTCAAAAATACAATAACAGTTACCGGTTTAAAATTGTGGCTCTTATCAGATTTATTTCAAAACTTAAAATAAAGATTTTGTTTTTTTTTCTCAAAAAAATATATAAAATAAACTATGCCAAAGCTTACCATGTATGTTTAAGGAAAATAACTTATTAAAATAGGAGTCTATTTTTACCCCTTCAGATGGGAGGGGGAATTTTATCAAAATTTTTCTTAAAGCAGATAAAAAAATTATTAAAATGCCTCGGAGTATGATTTTTTATACCCAGACAAATTTTATTTTATTAATATTTTATATAAAATTAATCCAATAAATGGTTTAAGAAAAAATGATTTTCAAACTCAGAATTAAAATAAAAAAATGAAGGCAAAATTTTTAACTGATTATTTTCCAATGCAAAAAATTAAAATGCTTTATGTATTATAGTTTCATAAAAAAACTCACAACTTACTTAATTTTTAAGGAAAAATTTAAATTAAAAATAGCATTTAGTCTTGTATTTTTTTTTTTTTATATTTTTCCAAAACTAGAAGACATATTAACATGAATCTATTTGTATTTAACAAAAATAAAATAAAACCATTAATTTTTGGTCGAACAAAGGTACTCAAAAAGTAATTAAAGTTATAAAACCTGTTTGATTTTTTTTAAATAAATTATTTTTTTCCTAAAATTCAAGTTTGAATCAGTTTTTTATAAATTAATAAAGCGTAGCCCATTTACATTTCTTGAATCAGTTGACTTTAGATGAGGCGATTGATCTTTGGAAGAAAAATTTATATTCCAGAACGTATAATTTGTAAAAAAATCAGTTAAAAATATTGGCTGAAATTTTTTTTCAAAATTCTTAGTTTGAAAATTATTTTTTCTTAAACTATTTGTTGGATTAACTTTATTTAAAAATTTAATAAAAGAACATTTTTCTGGCTATCAAAAAATATATAATTTGATCTTGTTGTATTCAATACTTTATTTTTTCTGCTCTTAGTTGTTTTCCTTAAACAAACTCGAAAAATTGTTGGCATAGTTTATTTTTGTACATTTCAACAAATTTATCTTGATAAACGATTTTTCACAAGAATCTTAATTTAAAGTTTGGAAAAAAAATCAGAGAAGAGTAGTAATTTTAAACCGGTAACTGTTATAACATTTGAAAAAATAAATAAAATGCACTACTGGGTCTCACGTACTTGCTCTTATAGATATTATAGATAAAGTTACTATTCATGCTAAGCCTTTGTATTTAAAAAAAATTGAAAATGCAGTTATAGAACAAAAAATTTAAATATCATAAAATTCGATTTTCAAATGACTAAAACAGCATCTTAAATGAATTTTACCTGAAAATGAAGTATGCAATCAAACTTCTTCTATAATGATACATTTTTAGAAAAAAAATTGAAAATCGTTAGAGCCGTTTTCTAAAAAAACTATTTTTTCTATATAAAATTTTGCAAGGACTTTTATAGAAAAAAAATTGGTATTCTATTTTTAAGATATTATTTATCAACATCAAAAAACACAGTTTTGAAAAAAAAAATATTGAAGATTTTTCAAAAAAAAAATGTAGACTTTTTTAAAAACCCAAAAAAATAGTTTTTTTTTTATTAAATATTATTGCGTCTACTTAAAAGCATTCATGTAAGAAAAATGGCTGAAATTGATTGAGTAATGAAGGAGAAAATCAGAATTAAGAAAAAAAAAACGGTTTTATAGCAGGTACCGTTAATAACGGTTTTTGTAAAAAATGGTTATTAAAATTTAAAGATAGACCTTATCCAAAAAAATGACCATGATTTTTTTAATAAAAATCGTAGTAACAATTTTTGAAGGCTTTTCTAAAACAGGTATATGACAGGTACCGTTATTTTTGGTAAAAAAAAATTCAAAAAATATCTGGGGATAGTCTCCAAAACACGCCACATACCAAGTTTGAAGTAAATCGACCAATCCGTTTAGGCTGTGGTCTCTGATACATACAGACAGACAGACAGACAGACATACACGTACATATTTTTTTGTACGAATGCATAACTTGATATATACATACTACCTATATCGCAAGTAAAAATCATCCAAATCGGAGCGGTTTTGCCCGGTTTCGAAATAATGCTATATTTACTCCACTACAAATAAAAACCGTGTATTGAAATACAATATACTCTCACGGAGTTAAAGTGATTCGCAGGGCTCGCATTCACATTAAAAGCTGTTGTGAACTTAAACTGTGAACTATATTATCATTACGAGGAAACTACCTTACCGTTTCCACAAAGACACTTCTTCACCTGCGAGTTCCTTAATAGAAAATATGGCAACATATTCGTCGGATTCTGTAATAGGGTTTTGATTTATAAGAAGTATATCAAAGTCCAATATTGTTTCACTTGAAAAAAAATATACACGATAAATTAATAAAAAATAATTTTTATTCAGTCGCTCCATTAAAAAAAAATAAGGTGCCATAAATGAAGTAAAAAATTTCTAATTGAAACTTGGTGAGTATAACCGAGAGATAACAAATCTAAGATCTAATAAAACAAACTTTACAGAAATGTACCTACATATTGGCAAAAAGTTTGCCAAATAAAGAAAGTATTTTTTTTTATTTAACCACAAAACAATAAATCCAAAAACTATTGAATCAAATCCCATAAATCACTACTCTGTCTTCTGTCACCTCTCTGGTAGAATCCTCATGAAAAAAAAGAGTTCTTTTTTCTGTTAATTTGTAACATGCTAAAACAAAGACAATAAACTGATACATCAATGAATATATCGAAGGTTAAAGCAACATTATCCAAACTAAGTACATAGCGTGTATAACACTTGAAATTCGAAGGATGCTTTTAGTTAAGTATACTCATGGGATCAGTGACTTTAACTTTTAGCATTAGGAAGTTGTTTTACATCTACATAAAGGTACATCGTCGTCCTGTTGCGTGACCAAAGGCAATTAAGAAAATATATATTCCTTAAAATAGCACTTAATGAAACAACAGATTTGTTGCAAAATTATAACAGGATATGAGAGTCTTTCAACCTTAAGTTCTGGAAGGTAGGTTAGGAATAGAATCAATTTTAGGATTTCTTGTCGTTTTCATTCTAAGTTTTTCTTTTCTATTCGAAACAATATCTATTAAATAATTTTAATTTATGGGTATTTTACAAAAATTATGCGACAAAAAACAATTTTGTCCAACAAATAAGTAACTTCAAAAGAAAAGCAATATATCACTCACATTAGGTATACCTACCTACCTATGGCAATAACCTTTCTTCTCACATGTCTACCTGAAAATAAAAATCTTGATTCGAGGTCATAAGGAACGTATGATGTAGATGATGTTCTTGTAAAATTGTGTTTTTTCCACATTGATTTAGGCCATGTAGCTATGTGTTTTTTACTTGTAAGTTGCTAGAAAAAATGTATACACATTCATGTGTTTGTTGAAAGGATTTTTGACCAGAATACAAGATTTTTTTCGCAAGATTCATATGGGTCATTGCCATAGGTCGGATTATAAATTTGCGGAATGACATTCTTAAGACAACTTATATAAAGTTAAGGTAGCTTCTGTGTGTTGATTCTCGATACATGCGAATTTATGAATTTATAACAACAGTTTTCAGAAATTTAATATACGAATTATTACTAAACGAGATTATTACTATATTATGGTTTCCGGGGGGTTGAAAAATGCAGTATTTCCATTTCATTTGAGATGACTTTACGTTCTCAGATACGTTTCAGCATACAACTCTTATAATTGTATCATTAAGAAAAATTACGAAAGAGAAAAAAAATCAAAAAAGTAACAAAATTTGAAGAATTAAAATGTCAGAATGTCCTCAAAACTACATCCCACACATAAAAAAGTGGGTGCCGTAAAATAAGACCAAGTGAAATATGGGCAACTTTTAAAAATTGGCCCTATTCCACTTTTGAAATGAAAAATAATACTATTTATTGAAAGTTGGCCTTATTTCCTTAAACTATGTAGCATGCATTTACATAATAGCCTCCCCCTCCCCCCAGATGAAATGTCTGAAATAACACGAAAAGGATTAATTTTTTGCCATAAATTCTTCTTTATCTTTTCAAAAATAGGTTCGAAAATAGGAGTTCTTTTAAATTTGGAAAAAATCGAATGTTTGGTCACAATTTCTTTGAATGTCTAGTAAATTAGGCAATAAGTAACTTTTATTTAATGAAAAAACATGCCATATTGAACATTTTAATGCCACCGTGTCACAAGGACATTGTCGTATCAAAAAGTATTGAGTAAAAAACAAATAAACATTGAATTGGATTTATATACCTAGATTCCTATACAAAAATGTAATTCATGTTCTTCTTGCTTTTCCTTAAAGAATTTTTTAAATGTTCTTTTTCCAAAACAGCCCCTGATTTAAGCTGAATAAATCCAAAAGAGAATCCCCCAAATTGGTCGCACGGCGATTGATTTTTATGAAGAAGAAAAAAAAAATTATTCAATATAATTATTTATTATATTCGCGTTCAATTTCCCTCCCCAGGAACTGCTGCAGTGAACCCTTATTCACCAAATTAAATGAGCTGGCTATTAATAGGCTTTGAAGACATTCACTTCTTGTTTTGCAGGTGCTGGCTAGAATCAAATCCTCTACGTAAACGGCAATCAAGTTAAATTACCTTTAGTATGCATCCCTTACAAACAAGGTTCACTCTCGCAAGGTGTAAAACCAATACTTCTCAGAATATTATCCAGACTGCTTAAAGGCATAAATGGACTTTTTAAGCTTCAGAACTCGTTCAAAAAACCTCGCGTCTTAGAACCATTCAGGTTGCATTGCTCAACTTACTGTTGAGGTAAGCCATGGAGGCATGCATCTGATGAAGAATCATTCGATGCTCAGCTGCCAACGCAAATCCCATCCGAATTCTTGCGTAGCGAACCACTGGTAAAAAAGTTTAGTTGAAATTAACTCCATACTGTTGACTACAAACAACCCTTCGCAGCATACTAGCGTTCCATAGCTTCCCTCCATGCGTTGGAATGTGAGCTGCATAAAACTTCTCGTACTGTTTCATAAAATTTAAAGTATTGAATTGTTTTCGAGGGCGTCCAGGTTTCCCAGTACGAAAAATTCTGGGTCTACCTGGTCCAATCTTGACTTCTTGCTCATCTTTTGTCTTTTTTAATTGGCTGATCATCTTATAAAAGGTTTTTCAACAGAGAGTTTAGAGAACGTGTTATCTCACGAAATGGTCCAGTCGCTTGGCCGCCTCGGTCGTGCGATTTGACGCCATTTTTTTTTCTGTGGGGCTACGTCAAATCTATGGTCTATGCCAACAAGCCAGCGACGATTGATGAACTTTGTACGAATATCGAACGTGAAATTGCAGCAGTATTGGCCGATTTATGCTTGAAAACCGTCGAAAATTGGAAAAGAATTTCATTGATATCCAAAACTTTTGTAGCGCTCTTATTGAAAAACCCCTGGATTATAAACTGTTTTGCAAAGATTATATTAACTAAGCCGCTTATCTTTTATTGAATGACTTTAAAAATGCAACTTGACTTCTCAAACAGTTTCTTCCATTAATAGAAGAAGGCGGTGTTGACACGAGCATTTTATTGAAACTAGCATTGGCTTATGGGACCGGGTCAACGCATAGATAAAGGCGGATGAGTGTAACTACTGAGAAGTCCGTGCAGTCAACCAGTCATATAGACAAAAAATAATTTGCAGAAATAGGAAAGGATTCTCAGAGTTTTTAAATAAGTCTTCTTATAAGAAACCTGTTCCAACGGCAAGTATCCTAATCCAAGAAACCAAACAATCATTATTAAAATCGAATAAGTTATAACTGATAAATAATAACTGATACCTACTTAATCTTCGTGAAACGATGCAAAAATAGAAAATAGAATGCAAATCTTTCTCTTAGGTTCAAAATATCAACCATAAAGGTAGCTCCTTCTCTCTATTGACAGAGATTAAAATACTGACAAACTTTGTATCTTAACTTTGATATAATTAATGATAGGTATAACGATGTAATTAAAAGCCACTCACTTGACCTCGATTAAATAGATTAACTTATCAAAGTAACTTGCCGACTATACTTAAAAATACCTTTATCTTAATAACAAAACCTTCCTATACCATCATCAGAACGGAATCACTTTAAAGTTCATGTCCTTTCATTAAATCAATACCAACACCCATCAATTCTCTAGCACCTATACCTTACCTATAGTAGAGAAAATTAAATCTCAAATCTATGTCGTACACATTATTATGAGCAGGATATATCCACGACATCATCGGGGGGATTCCATTTAAAATACACAAACAAAACAAAACAAAATCCAGTTTAAGAAGAAAGAACAAATTTATTTTTATTGCTAAAAAAAGAAGAAAATAAAAATACATAAAAATCCTGGGACAACCTACAACTGTATAACTGAAAGCAACAACAACAAAAACATTACCATTCATCTAAAATATCTATGAAAAAAAAAAAAAACTAAATAAAAGAAGCAAACCCGAACATTGCCCGAAGTGGAAAATGTCATAATGGACCACACAAAAAAAAAAAACCAAAAAAAAAACTCAATCTATATAGAAATTTTCCGAAAAATTCAATAGCTACTCCGAATTATATGAGTAGGTATGTACTGTAGATACATGCAAGCACGTCGTCGTATATCTTGTGTACATAATAATTGACCATCATTCTATCCAACTGCCTCCTATATCCTCTTAAATTTCCCTTAACAGTTTTTTACTTTTCCATTTCGTTCCACCACCCATAATAATATAGATACTCACTCGCACTATGCTCACTGCTCAGCTCAGATACTTTTGTGTATCTAGATACGATCCACAAATAAATTTTTCCTAGCTCGTATCTATACCTACTGTAACTGAAATGAAATTTATCGTATTTCGTAAAATAAATTCATTTGTCATGCGCCTGCGGTATCTGCAAAACAAAATTTAACTTCAGTTCAAAATCCACAAAGATACAAACACAAATACATTTGCAAAAGAAACTCAGCTACGTGGTAGGTGAGCTGAATCTGGGATTTGTACCCTCTCGTTAGTATGGCAGCAAAAGTGGGAATCATTCAGAACTGGTAGAGGTCTTGTGCGCTTGAAGGCAGCTCAGTTTGTTACTTGACGCATTGGTAGTAAGTTGTGAATTATGTGGAAGGAGTGTTAAAGATACAAATGTATCTACACGCTATAGTAATGCGAAGGATAAGTAGGTCGTTTTCGGTATAAACAACAAAAAAAAAATGAAAAATGTATTTACAATTTTTGAAGTGCAATGAATTATAATTGTGATGATAACAATGTCCAATCTAAATCATCTAATTTTTCGTCTGATGCAAATTAAATTCATAATGACCAAAACTTTTTCAACTGTGTGCTAATCGGTGACTAATGAATTTGGTGAAAAGAAAAAAAGGAAACAACAAAATTTAAACATTGTCTGGTGAGTATATAGGAAAAGCCCCAGAAAACCGTTGTATATTGAGTTGAAGTGCATTTAGTATAGTTCAGCTCTGCAGCAGGTTCGAAATGGAGCAGCCCATTTCTGGGATAAGTATACGATAAGGTTCAAGCAGGAATCAGGAATATTTTGCAGTTAACGTGTAGGTACCTATATCTAGAGATTGATGCGACCGACGGATAATTTTTGCGCAAGCTTAATTCAATTGAACTGTCTGCAACCCCTTCACGAGGAACAATTTTCACGATTTGCCGAATACATAAAGTTTGTGTTCAATTTGTCCACCAATAACCCCCAAAATGCCACCCCCTTGTCATCGTCCTTCACCCTTTTCGTTGCTCAATTTTGTATTTGTGTGTATATAATTTTAAGGATACTAGTTTTCGAGGGAAAGGTCATTATTAGAAAATTCACAAACATGCCAGGAGCTAATTTATTAAGAAGGTACCCTTTTTAGTATATCACACAAAAAAGTGGGCTTGATTTAGTACAGCATCGTATGCCCAAAACCTTTACCCAAAACAAAATATGGCCGCACCCTTTTGGTAAGTGTGTGTGTGTGTGTTTTTTTGAACGAACAAAATTAAGTGCTTTGTTTCATGGTTGTGCGTCTACATCCATAATCACTTTGTAGTTATTTTTTTTTGTGTATTAAGAAGACACAAAAAAAAAAAAGATACGTCTTGATGAAAGCTTTGTGTAGGTTACTTTTTAAATTTAAATTAAACGCCATTTTTTACTTAATGTTCCCCAGGATGATTATGTTGGGGATACACACACACACATACCCGCCGCAGCACCTATAATACAAAATCTGCTATACAGTGAGAAGGGATGATGATGGGATTCATGGGGGATGAAAAAAAATGTTTATATTGTTTTCAACACTCTCTAATAGGAAACCCAGCGATGAAGTGCTCTTGTTAAGTGCGCATCTACTATGCTACCCTACCGCTACCACCCATCCATCCATCCGCATCCGCATCTAACCATTTTCATGCACCCACCACCCATTTTAATCTGCGTACTTGTCGATGTCGCCCCGTTTATATTATACAGAGACGTCACACAACAGGAGGTGGGTTGCAGGAATTTCGACGTTCTTTAACTTTTTTTGTTTTTTTTTTTTATTTTTCTTTACTCTATTTTTGTTGTTGTCATCCCCGTCGTGCAGAACCGATTAACGATAAAAACCCGGGATTTATTCTGCATAATAAAATGCTTTTTGTGTACCACTATGTGTGCGTGCATATTGGTGAGTGTGTGTGTGTTTGTACATTTGTCGCGGAATGAAAATTTAATTTCAGGATTTTTAAATGCGAAAAGTGGAAATATCTAAATAGAATTTAGTTCGGTGTTCCTAACTACTTTTTTTTAAAAATAGGTTTTGACCTTGGAATGAGGGTGACAGCATGGAGCATTTTGAATTGGTAAACCTTTTTTAGGGAGATTTAGTAGGTGGGTTGGTATAATTGGAAAGTATTTTGTTCATACAAATCTTTATCCTATTTTATAAAAGAGGCCTAAAACTAATTACTCTTTTATCTAAGTACATAAATTTAGTCTTTCATAAGGCTGCTGTATCGCTGGTTTTAGATTAGTTTCAAGCCAGGAGGAGCCAGGATTCAGAATCATTTTACAAAAACTGAATTGTATGAGGAAGGCTGCCTTCTTTCAAATAAGAACGAAATTAGTAAAATCGGTTTTCGGTAAGTTAGTTAAATAGGGATAGATAGAAATCGTAACGTATTAATATAATGATGAAAGGTCCAAGGAAAAACGGCACATGTCCACTTTTTGTCATGGGCATCTTAACTTTTAGAAAACCAATTTAATTAAAAATGTGCCTTTCGAATAAGTTGTAAGGCAAGCAAAATTTTAAAATGCGTTTTTCTTTTTGAGACAAAAAAAATAGGAAAATTATAACTAATATCAAGGCAGTTCAGCGTGATAAAGATTTCAAAAAAACATTTAAAGCAATTATATCTATTACATTTCAGTTTTGTGGGGCTTAGGAAGGAATACAATTTAAGGCACTGTGGACCAAAAAAACTAATTTTTTTTTCAACTTTTTAGACATCACCCAGATTACAAAGATAGTATGCTTTTACCCATCACCTGTTTTAACTTACGAATTATAATATTCCAAAATAACTCATTTTATTAAGTTGTTACCAGTCAGAGCCAAACATAAATTTGACGAATTGAAGAGTAGGGGGTCATGAAATATTGAATCATTCACTTTACCGAACAATCCATAATGGAATACGGCCTTGGATTACCCTTAACCAACATATGCCTTTCCAGCCAGCTCTGTCCTAGCATGTCGCCTCCAGTTACGCACAGGTTCGCTGAGTTCATCTTCGACTTGTGTGCGCCACCTGTTCTATGCTGCGTACACCATAAGGGATTGATTCTAAAAATTCTTGGACTGATGTGTTGATATCCATACGCTTTACATGTGCTAGTCCCAGCCATTTCAGCCGCTGAATTTTCAGCTTGTGTACCAGATCAATGTTGCTGTAGGCCATTAAACAAGTCGTTGTATCTTCTTACGGACATATTCCTTCGAAAAATGTGTTAGAAGAATCTTTCTCTCAAAGGAACCAAGAAAATTTTCACCCCAATCTTGTAACGACCATGCTTCTGCACCATACAACAGGACTAGAATGATTCAGGTCTTGTACAGTATTTTCCTTTTCCGTAGGTACTCGTAGTGTAAAGGATTCTTTTTTTCAGAATTAGTCGATTTCAACATAAAACATGATGAAACGTAAAGAAAAAAAAAGTTGCCAAAACATTTTTTGTTGTCATCGGTGTCGAGATCGTCGTCGGCGTCAAAAATTTGTAAACACGATAGCATTTCTTTAAATCAAGATAATTTTAATCCGTAAAGTCTGATTAAAAGGTTGTATTAAAGTTAATTATTAATATTTAAACTGCTAAAAACGATTGTAGAAAAATTGTTTTCCCATACAACATTATAGACTTCACCAACAATTTGGTTCACCCAAAAATATTTACCTTAATTTAATTTTAAAATGTATTTATTTATACTTTTGACAATTTATTTCGAATAAAAAATTATCTTAAGCGTCTTTGATACCTACTTTATGGGCCTAAATAATGGAAGTGGAAAATTTCAATGCCTTTATTATTTTTAATTCCACTTTGTTTATAATAAAGTTCTTCAATTTATCGCAAAATACTAAACATATTAGTTCCAAATTATTCATTATCCATTAAATGTAAAGTTTTCCATTAAATGTATGAGATTCCCCTCTTTAAGTCTTAAGTTCTTGTGTGTACTTATAACTGAAAAATGAAGAATTAATTACGTTAGAATTAAAATCTTTACTCAATTTATATTTCAGTTCCAATCGAATGTCTAAAGTATGTATTTTTTTTCCTTTTAAGTTAATTGTAATTTTGTTGTAAGCAAAGTAGAAGAACGAGAATACAAAATTATCACAGAGCACCTAAAGTTATACGCGTTTGTTATTATAAAGAAATAAACTTTAATTTAATTTATGCATTCTCTCTCATCACTCAGTGTAATATTATTTGGATAAAATTTGTTTAAAGAACCTTAGAGGTATGCATATAATATATTATAGCAAAGTAAAAATCGAGTGAGTAATGACTTTACTCAATTCTTCACCAAAGTGACATCAAAGTGCCTTCCTACAAAACACATGTGGTTAAAATATCCATTACATCAAAAAGTAGGTACTGCAGGTGTAGCTCTAACATTAATTGTTTCCAACCAGCATAGGTAGAATGCAAACATACATAGGTAACCTATGCAAATGGACTCTTAAGTCATATAGAGGATTGTCCTTCTGCCCCATACACATAAATGAGGTTTCGTGCTAAAGTGTATGTACTCGTTAGTTTTTAAAATCATTATTTTAAGAAGTGTTTTTTGTTTTAGTCAACACTTTTATGTCAGGTGCACTCAAGGTTGCATTATAAATTAATTAAAAACAAAACCTACACAAATCCTCGACATATGTATGTACGTTTGTAGGTTCAATTTAATTCAATTTTACTATCGTTTGCATATATATTTTTTTTTTAATATTTTGGTAGAGGTAGAGGTCATAACCTTGATTTTACCAAAATAAGTTTATGTAAGTTTACAAAATTCTTAACATTGTTTGGTTCTTAAAACTTTGGTTTCAAAATATTTGTTGGCAAATAATAAAAACAACTGTAGGGATGTTTTTTTTTTTTTAGAAAAAAAAACGTTTAAGATATTAATTATCTGAAAAACTTGCCTCATTTTTATAAAAGTGAGGTTTTATTACCTCTAAATTTTTCAAAAGAATAGCCTTTTACGAATAATTCAGAATTATTTTTAAGAGAAAATGTTTGTTAACAGAAACCATGAAACATAATTTAAATTTAGATTAAATTGCTTTCAAATCGTTGGAAACTGGTTTCAAATCACTTTAAAATTAGCGTGAAATTAATTATTGAAAATAATTCACATATGTTTGTAGGTAAACCTAGGTTAGTTTCAGGTCTAAAGCTCATCGGAAAGAGTCAGTAATAATTGCTAAATCTATTTCGCAGGAGCCAAGAAATGCAATTTAATTTATAAAAAACGTTAAAGAGGAAGAAAAATAAAAATACTGCGTCTGTTTTTTTTTTTTTAATCTTTTTAAAGTAAAATATTCAACTGAAATATATTCCACTCTCATTACTCCAAACATTAAAAATAGACTCGATTTTTATCAAACCATAAAAACCCAAACTCGATAATGCTTAAATTATATGGAAGGTATTTATACATAAATACCAAGATACCAACATATTTTTAAAGTTTTTTTTTAACGTAATTCATAACACTTTTCGGTCAGTGACACAAGCTTTTGGTTTTACCTCTTTATAACATTTACTTTTGCTGTTGTTTTCTTTTTAACATATAAATGTCATCTTAATTACCATAAAAAAAAAAACGTTGATTCATAATTTTGTGTTGACTGCCAGAGTCGGTGTTATGTCAGAAGAATATAATGTTCATACCTACGTTCACTATAATGTATACACAGTGGTAGGTAGGTATAATATAGGGCTCATTTGTGCCAAACAAACGATGACTTAATGAAGATGCATAAATTTTAGCACAACACAAAAAAAAAAATATAGGTAATTAGTCGGAACTTTTTTCTTCCTATTTTTATACTTGAGTTTCAGTTGAGGTATAGGTTAGTAACGAAGAATACATTATAATGTGTCTATATACCTACTTCAAAAATATCGGCAATATTAATCGTGTTGTAGCATTTTTTGTGTTTCTGTCAACAGCTTATATCAAATTAAAATTATTATACACTTCCAATGGAATTTATTGTTTACGAAAAGTATCTATATGGTAAATTTGTTTATTGTCTTATGTCATATTCTATTGACGTTTAACTTGTCGGTTTGCGTTGTTGTTTTTGTATGGTAAAAATCTATTAACAGTTTTAATTTGTATTTAAAATAAAATTTCATCATATTGGATAGAGTTGAGAGTTAACAACCTCGCAAACTAGCAGTTTGAACTTGAAATTATTATAAAAAAAAAAAATATAAAAATAAATACAGGAATTTATTGGGAAATGAATTTCAATAGACTTAAAGTGTTTTGTTAGTTTTAATAATCAAAAATTCAAACAAAAATAACTTTAACTTATCGAAAGCTAATAATACTTTTAGAAGAATTAATATAACATAACATACCAATATTTATATCACCACGTGCATGTCTCATAACAAGGCTTACTTTTATTAAAAAAAAAAAACGATATGAAATTATGTAATTTTTTATGAGTTTAGTTACAAGGTAATTGCAACAAACACTTTTCAAATTATTAATTTTATAGCTTTAGGTATAGTCATGGATAGTTAATTTTAAGATACTTAATGGAAAACTTTAGGCATTTAACTTTTTACCAAAAAGCTAAACGATGGTGTTGTGTTATGATAATAGCCTAAATCACTAAATCATTTAGTGACGATTCATTTGTGATGCAAATAATAGCTGTCCAGGAGTTATTAAAGGATCTGCCAGTCAGCTGCTCATGTAGTGGTAGGTGTGGCCGTGAGAGGGAGTTGAATTTGTAAAAAAATATGAAAAAATTTAGTCATTTCGACGGCGTAAACTCTTACGTTCCTTACATCCCACAGGTTTCAAAAACACCAGTCAGCTGTAAGGCCAGTGGTGGGCCTTAAAGGTTGGGGCGCACATGGAATATTAGACTCTCGCAATTTAAATTAATGTCTAAATAACGATCATTCCACCACTAAATGGAAAGTTGGTGACTGCTTTTCTACGGTATATATACTTCAAGCTACTTGTAGACACCAAAAATATGTGAATTAAAATCAGGTGTCCCTACGTTTTGGTACTCAAAAGTACTTTTTTACATACCTTTTTACAAACATCGCAACAGGCATAAATTTGTCGTCACGGAATAACTAAGAAAATTGCACAGCTGCCTCCCGTGCTATAATGAAGAAGTCAAAATATTGGTTTTGGGATTCCGTCTGCTTGCCGCGTCGCACAGTGGAACGTCTAGTACAAAATTCTGGACATTAGGTGATTTTAGTTTTTTTTCGTTCCGTGAATAGAAAACTGTCCTCTCTATCATATATATCTTTTATGTTGAGTCTTTTATTTTCAAAAAAGAATTAAAGATGAAGTATTTTTATTTGTTTTTCTCAGCGTCATCATAATTTGCTTTCGAAATAAATTTTGTAGGTAAGAAATTAGTTCACTTGTGCTTAGCAAATTCTTTGAACAAAGTTGTTTTCGGTTTACAAGAAAACTCTTTCTATGAGCATTTTTGAAAACTATAGTGTCAGGTTTGATGGTAATTTCAAAAAAATACTCAAAGATGCTCGGTTTTTTGGTGGGTCTTAAATGAATTTTGTGCCTATTTGGAGTTATATTTTCAAAAAACAAGCTTTAAGAAATTGTCTACTTAGTACGTGTTTGAAGTTGATAAATTTCCAATTCCATTTATCGCAGAAACTGTTAGCCTTCCACAAAATCTTGTTGTATTTTTTACATTTTACTACCCGTTTTCGAGCCATTTTTATGTGCATGTAACGTTGTTGGCGTGCGTCGTTGGCGTTGGAAATTTGTAAACACGATAACTATTATAATAGAATCAAGATAAAAGTAAAATGTCACTTTTGTATGGGTAGAGTACTACAAATTTTGTTTTTTTATTCTTCCAATGAACAATGGTACTGATTTTTAAAATAATGGAGGTGTCCAAAATCCGGAATACTTAATTCTCAAAGTTTTTGTTTAAAATTAAACTTTTACACATTTTTGGTAAAAAAAATGCTTGCAACAGTACGGCAAAGTTTGGTATTACTAATGTAATTCATATTTTTTTGTAGAAAAATTAGCCTTCTACAAAATGCAATTAGAATTTTTGTTGTTAATTCCGTGTTTTTCGAGATAAACGAAAAAAAAACTAATAACAAATCGATCAATAAATTATTAACAAATTACTAACAGTTTTTGCCAGTAGTCAAAACCATTTAGTAGTATCTTTCAAATAATTTTATTAAAATCAAAGTTTCTTCTAATAGTCCAGTAAACTTGTCGTTTCGTAGGAAGGAGACGTTGCTTCAAATCCGGTAGTTCTGACTTTTTGCTGAGTTGTTTATTACTATAAGCCAATGTTAAATCCAATTTTTCTACCTTGACCACCAAACGCAATATTGTTTTTTTTGCGCTTTTTTCAGTAAATGGCATTGGCCATGAAAAGATAGTTTTTTGTATAAACTATGTTCTACGGTTCTAAACTTACAAAATTTGCTTTCATTAAAGGCTGAAACGATTCCTATAGATCCAACCGTTTCCAAGATTTAGTTTTTTTAAAATATAGCAATACAAAATGTATAACAGAAAGTAGGTAAAAATTAAAAGTACCTACCTATGTATATTAAGAGAATCTAAATGTTTAACATAACTTAATATATGCTAGTAGAACTTGTTGTTTAGGAAAAAAAAAATTTAAAAAAATTAAGGGGTGGGGAGTCTATGTGTCTTCGTTCAGACAGGAAGGGAAATTTTCAAAAAAATGACTTCAAGTGTAAAAATAACTATTCAAAGACAACGGTAACACCCAAAAAAAAAAATCCTATAGCTTATCCGATAGCCGAAACATGTCCTTGAATTTTACTTAAAAATAAATTTGTTTTATTAGCTGATAGTTTTGTGCACAACTTATTTTCAAACTCTGCATTTTGCAAGAAATATTAGTTTTTTTCGGTTTAATGAATTATTTATAAAAAAATAAAATACATAATCTAGTTCCCTATTTGTCTTAAGTTTTTAATAAAAACTAAAAACCAGATGCAAAATAGTCTTTAAATTTCTGAAAATGACGAGATCTTGTAATTATTTGATTCAATGTTTTAATTATTCTGTATTTCAAAAACTTATTATTTTTTGTTTTTTTCTAAAACACAGCTTATCATTAAACTCCAATTTGAATTTCCAGAAATACAATATTTCGGTGTTTTGAATGAAATATTTAAATGTCGCCTGTAATTTTATAAAATATGTTTTATGAATTTTAGTCCTTCATATTTAAGAAACAAAATAGTGAAAAAGTTTTAAAAATCCAGTGAGTGGTGACCACTTTTTCAGGTTTTGGTTCCACTGTGGCCGGTTTTTGCATTATTTCGTCTGTCCGGCTGTATATGTCTGTGCGTTAATCTGGGCCCAGAACAAGTTTTAAGGGATTTGTTTGAAATTTGGCGAAATATCGCGGGAAAAAAGCGTGCAAAATCGTGGAAAAAATTAGACACTTAATAAAAATGGTGTATTAATAAGAGATTTTAGCATCCGCTTCTGTCCTGACCGTTATAATGCAGTTCTACAGTTACGTTTGAAGCAATGTTATACATGAATTTTAATAGTTTTGTTGACAATATTGCAGTTCTTGATTTCTACTGGTATTGCAATCAAATTTGTTCACTTAACCGAATTAAGGTAAAAGACACTCTAAGCTTCAGTAAATAAATTCACTCGAAATAACTTTGCGTATAGAATTTCCAAATACATACTTTGGTTAAATTTCATTTTTAATATTATTTTTTGTCTTATTTCTCGTAGGTTAACCTAGATACCTTGTACCTAACTAATATAGAAATACATTTGGAAAGGGGAAGTTCATTGATAGCATCAGTTCATAATACATAAACATTATAGAAATATCAGATGTGTACATTGTACAAATATACATACCTACAAACTTAATGTATATGTGCATTTCTTGCTTGCGGAATTGTGGGGATGAGAATGAAATTGAAGAATAAACTCAAAATTTGCATGAATTCTACATAAAGATGTCATGTAGCTACCCATGTAGATCTGTTTGAGATATGCTAATGTCGATAACGCTACCAAACTACTAAGAGGTGGGTTAAAGTCGTATAGGTTATAGGAAGATATTATATACATTTGAAGGCTTTGCTTCTTTATTTTTTTTTTTTTTTAATTTTCCCAAATATCATATTCACCAGAGCAGCAGCAGTCGAATGGTGAATGATATGTTACAGCAGATAGATATTTCATTTGAGCCTTTAAAAGGGTAAAAATATAGCAGCAGTTGGCCTTGTACTTCGTTGTTCCGGTACACATTTTTTTATATCTCCATATTTGAGAAATTTTGAGGTATTTTCGTTTAGGCAATTGAATTATTTATTTTTTTTTTTTTTTTTTCAAATTGACTCTTTTGACTTGCTACTTTGAATTTGGTTATTTTATTCAACAAAAATTGCTGAGATGATGGAATTTTGAGCATTGATTATAATAGAAGATGATCGGAATTTAAATTTGATTAAATTTTGATGAAGTGTTTAGCTTAGGTATAGGTTTTATTTTATTTCGATAATTTTGATTTGGTTTTGCCTTTTAGGGGTTACAAGTTTATATTTTTACAGTATGTATGTATGTATACTAGTAAAGGGAAAATTATAAAATGTACTGAAATAAGATCTTAATCTTATATAAAGTAATTGCTATCGTTTAATAAAAAATTCTTACATTTTTTCTTGTTAAGTGAATCTCATACTTATCAAAATGAATGATTTAGCAAACATTTAAAACTAGGTAGGTAGTAGAAAAAGAATAAAAGATTGTTAGCGGTCACTGTGGCGTATGTGTTACATTTAGTTCTAATACAAATTTTAAAGGTTAATATAGTTTTTTCTATCCCTTACCAAATATGTCAGACCAGTTGAACCCAGTGGTGCCGCTGAAAAATAAGCAAAAGGGGTCCAAAAAAGGAGCACGAAGCGAAAAAAAGAGGCCCACCATTTTTTTCCGTATAAGAACAAAGAAAAAAACAAAACATTTAACATATTTTAATGAGAAAAAAACATAAACAAACAAACAAAAATACTATTTCTTACAAAATATCTAGATTTTCAGAATATTCTTTTGATATTTTTGAATATGAAATTTTAATTTGGCAGCCAATTTTTGAGAATTTGCTTAATTTTTAGTTAAGTTTTTTCTAAGACTTATATCATAAAATTACAAGGATTTTTGCTTATATGTGAAAAAAGGGGCCATTTTAATCTTTTTTGAAAAAGTGGGGGCCTTGGTTTCTTAGCTTAAAAAAGAGGATATTAAGCCCCTAAAGGTTAACAATATTAAAGTTCACAATTCTATGGCCTTAATAAAACTATAACATTTTTCATATGTCATAAGTTAATATCTTAGAGTTTTGGTGTATGTACTTCTAAGAAAGTACGATGGACGAAAAAGACTGAAATATTTTTGGAAAATTTAATTTTTTGGTTCCGTTTAAGACTGTAGGCTGTATATTTATACTCTGAAAAAATTATAAATTTTTCTTTATAGTTTTTTTTTTGACGATATACATAGGTACTTTTCGAAAAAATGGTTGAAGTACAAGATTTTGAAGAAAACAGATTCAAAAAATTGTAATCCTTTTTTTTACATGCGATATGGGTACCATAGTTATGCATTCGTACAAAAGGAAAAAAAGTTGAGATAACAATCAAACATGACATGACGATGATAGAGAATGATAAAAAAAGTGGGTCCGAGAATTCTGTCTGTCTGTCTGTATGTATCAGAGACCACAGCCTAAGCGGATGGGTCGATTTACTACAAACTTGGTATGTGGCGTTTTTTTGAGACTATCCCCAGACGTTTTTTGATTTTTGTGTTTTTACCAAAAATAACGGTACCTGTCATATACCGGTTTTAGAAAAACTCATTTTATTCAAAAACGGTGCCCACGATTTTGATTAAAAAAATCATGTTCATTTCTTTGGGTAGGGTCTATCTTTAAATGAGAACCATTTTTTTTTTAAACCGTTATTAATGGTACCTGCCATAGAACCGTTTTTTTAATTCTGATTTTCGCCTTCATGACTCAATCATTTTCAACCATTTTTTTTACATGGATGCTTTTTAGTTGCCGTAATAATATTTAGTAAAAAAAAATTCGAAAATTATTTTTTTGGATTCAAAAAAAATTGAATTTTTTTTTTTTGAAAAATCATTTTTTCGAAAACTATTCAATATTTTTTTTTCAAATTTTAGTTTATAGATGTTGATAAATAAAATATTAAAAAAATGGGAAAAATAGTATCATTATAGAAGAAATCAAATTGCATACTTTGTTTTGAGGTTAAATTCATTTGAGAACCAGTTTTAGTCATCTGAAAATCGAATTTTATGCTTTTTTAATTGTTTTTTTCTAATTTATTTTTTATTTAAAAAGTACTACCTTTATGGCATACATACAAATTTTAATCAAAATAGTTAGAATCGCCTTCGTTAAAAAAAAATCACGTATGGCAGATACCGTTAATAAGTCACCAAAAAGCCTTAACTACCATGTTTGAAGAAAATTGTTTCAGCAACTTATTGTGTAATTTGAGATAGAGACAGACAGACACTAGACATACAGAATTGCCGTACCCATTTTTATCGCGTTCTTTATCATCGTAGTGTCATGTTTAATTGTTATCTCGAGTTCAATTTTTAAACGAATCCTAAACTTGCCCTACAGTATACCTTCACTCCAACATAATATATCGCAATTAAAAATATTATATAATTTAAAATTGCGTTTTTTTAGAATATCAGTTAGCTATTTGTTGAAATAATTACCGAATGCATTTTTATATAGTCAATCGCTCCACTTCTACATTAAAGTTATATTTAATTTTGACCTACATTAGAATGTCCTTTTCAATAATGTTTTTTTTTTGCATTTCAGAATTAAATATACAATTCCAAGAAAAAAATACAAATAAAGGTAAGATATATGAAAATATTATTAACATTTTCAAAAATTACGACATTTGGTAGTTACTACAAAAAAATTTATTTTCTATTTTGACAAAAAAAGCTTTTTCTATGATAACAATCACAGACATTTTAAACAGAACGACCATCCTTCCACAAAGTCTAAAAAAATATTTTTCGGACCCGTTTTTCTCCCTCTAAAATGCTAGCAATTGGCTAGTGATATTTGTTATCAGGGTTTCCAGGGCGCTAGGATGTCTGTGTCAAAGTCTTTGAGTTCCGATTTGTATTTTGATCCTTGACACCTCCTGTAGGTGCTTAAGGTTTCTAATGGGAAATAAGAGATTGTTTCAGAGATTTTTTCATCACTGTGTTCAGTATACCTACTCAAAAAAAAAAGAAAAAAAAACTCCAGATGGTTTAAAATTGTACCTAAAATATGCCAATTTTCGAGTGGAAAATTGGTTTAATTTTTTTCAATATTATATATATATATATTATATATTCATAACTTCCATTCTATCCAAAAAACACAAGTTTTTAAACGTAGTTTTTGTCTTAAAATTTTGTAGTTAGAATGTTTAAGAGCAAAAATAATATAGAAATCTGTATTTTTTAAACGACTCTTTCAAAAAAGGAGGAGGTTATGAATTCGAATGCTTGTTTTTTTTTTAATGTTTGTTAGCTGAAAACTGTTGACTTGCGGTGGATAGAATTTGATAAATTGGGACCCATTTAAATTTGGTCTATTTCTGACAATGGCATCCATTAAAGAAAATATCAAAAGTCTTAAATTTGAAGTTGGTTCCTTTTCTTTTGAAAGTTATTATTTAGAAAAAAATAATTTGTTTAAAATTTTTAACAATTAATATCTGAAAAACTTGGTTCCTTTTTTTATAAAAAACGATATGATCCCTTAAAATTACAAAAAAAAAACTATTTTTTCCTCAAAAAGTGATATATTTTGGGGTCAATTCCAACAATCTCCAATTTTTTTTAAGTATACCTACCAAGCAGAGGGATAAATACAACTCTGAAACATACAAAAAATCCTTTGTATCTGCCATAAGAAACAAAAGGTAGTAGAGGTTAAAATAAAAATCTTAAAAAAATAGAGGATTTTTTTTTAAATTACATATGTATTTGGAAATAGTTTTTAAACGCCTAAAAGCTTGATCTAAAAATAAAAAACGGTCTAGTGTTAATACATAATAGTAGGTATGTATATGTATGTACAACTGTAATCTTATTTTATTAATTGAATGGATACATCGTTCTGAATCGATATTTCTTCCACCGATGATAGCAGGTATCCTAATTATTTTCCTACTTCATGTAGGCATGTAGGAATTTTCCCATATCATCATAATCCTTATTCCGATGGTATTGGGACGCCTCTCCAGAGTCCCAACATTATTGGAATTCATTCTCATAGGTCCTTTACACCTTCCATAATCTCTATTCCTTTTTTTATGTATTTTATAACACATTCCATGTAGTTTACAGGACAACATGGCAAAATGCCCTTTTGCTTTAATTTTATTTTTTTGTTTTTTTCGTTTCTTTTGACTTTTGTGAAAGGTTCGCATTTCGGTGATTTCTTGTTTTTTTTTTTTTTTTTTGGGATAGTGCTACAGTTTATTTGTAATAATAAAAATAATAATAATATTCTTTTTCCTCTCACTCACTTTCTCTATCTCTTTCTATCTAGTCATATAGGCAGATAATAGCCTGAAGGCCAACATAATTTATGGCATACCCTTGCAAGGGCATCATACCTCCTATATAATTTTCAGAACCTCAGCTGCTACACATAATGATAAACCGTCGAAGAAAAAAATTCGCTGCGATATACAAAAACAAAATAAAAAGAAAATATACCTACTCACACGTTTACTCTCTTTATTACTCTGAACTGAATGCACACATTCAAGGAAATAAAAATACAAAAAAAAAAAATCATTGCCTGATATTGAATCAGCATAGAAGAACACACAAATTAATACTTCTGGCAATCGGATTTTGGCTGTCCAATAAATTTCGGATTTTTTACGGATCTAAAAATGAAATTTAGATGAAAAGGATATGTGAAAAATGAAGCACACACAAATACTGTAAGAGGGTGAAGAATACATAAGTAGATATCGGTATTAGGTATAGGTACGAAAAAAAAAAAATTAAGTAGGGCAAAAGGGTCAGCATGGGATATCATGGTTAAAATATGTGGCAAATGGCAGATGCCTGATAAGAGAGCTTATTTTTATTGTATAAATTGACGTGGAGAGCTTCTTTTAATTTGTTATAAAATAAATGTTAAAATTCAAACTCACCTATTCAAATGTTTTGGGATGAAATGGTAACTTTTTATTCAGGTCACGGTTTTATAGGTAACTTTCGTTTTTTTTTATTGAATTAAATCAATTTTAAAAAGCATTTCTTTGACAGATTCAGTAACTTATCTTATAAAATTTTACTGCAAGTGTGAATTGACTGCTGGTAGATTAATGGTCGATTTCACCAACATTCAAAAGCCTTTTATGTTTTTAAGTGACGATTTTGTTTGGGACAAACGTCATTTTTTGGTTTAAAAGCCTGTTAAAATTTTAAAAGGGCTTCGTAAAGTCTGTGGTAGGTATGTTTGGTTTCTTTGAGTTACCCAAATATATTAAACTTTAACAAATTTTTGAACAGCCGAAAGAAGGTACATTCAATTTTGAACAGCGCTAAGGTTGAGGGGAGGGCAAGGGGAGACAAAAGTCAGCTATTTGCAAATTTGTCAACGATACAAGAACATGTATTTTGTGATGCTTTTAAGCCAAAATAATTGATTACACTTTAAACTAATTCAGACTAGTTTTCAGCGCTCCGAAACTTTTGCAAAAATTCGGTCTTGTTTCTGAAAATGAAATCTCTCTTTACCCAACACATCACAAAAATAGTGTTTTTGGGGAGTTCAAAATTCGATATCTGAATAACTTTGCATGGTAGAGCGATCCTGATACCTACTTAAATTCGAGTAAAGAGAGTCAAATCTTTTGCAAAAATTTAATTTGATTTCTGTTACCACTCATTGCTGGCCGATATTACTGTCATTAACGCAAAAAACGATCTTAAAAATACTTTTTTCAGTCATAAGACCTAATTTAACCAAAAAGAATTCATCTCAAAATTTTTAAAAATTAAAAATTGTCCATCCTTTTTTGATTGAAAACTAGGCTATTTTTTTTAAATATCTAAATTCATCCAAATCACATAAATTTTTATTTTGCTTAAAAAAATAATTTATATGAGTAAAAAAACGTTAAAACCAGTTTCATCAAAATCTAACTATTTTTGAAAAAAAAAAATCGTTTATTGCATTTTACACAATATTTTTGGCATAATCTAAGCAAAAGTTATCATCATAATTATACAACCTACAAATCTGGTATTAAACTTTTTTCGCAACGATGTCTAGTTCTAATTAAGATAGAAATCGAAAAACACACGATTTTCAATACCCAGCCCACTTTTTCGGCCATCCCTCTTTCCCCCAATCTGTTAGTGGGCAATTTTCCCATTTCATATATACCATTTTTTCTAATTTTTACCCATCATCCATATCCTGCTAATAATTTATTGTTTTCAAAAAATTATTGGCACTGGCCTGATTGTAAAAGAAATTGTTAAAAATGTAGATATTCTATTACATTAATCATTTTTAGTTATGTTTGAAAAACTGAAATTTTCGTGATTTTACGTTTTTTTGAACGACTAGAGATATGCCATCGGACAGAGGAAAAAATGTGGTTGAATATTTTTTGTAGGAAACTAAGTGATCTAAAGTTTTGCATAAAATACTTCTTTTCAAAAGCTCACACCGTTAAAAAGTAATAATAGAAGATCCAATATTATCAACGTTTGACCTTGAATAAGTTATCACTAGCACACCATTCAGTAATTGACTTTTTTGTGAGTATTCCTTGTCCTAAAATATACATAATTGCATTTAAAAATATTCAGTTAGAGCTTTTCCGAAATGAATGCACAATTTTTCATATTCCTTGGGTTATTATTTTTTAACTATTCACTGTCTCAGTATATTAAAGCAGATATTATTAATAAAAGTTAGGCTATGTGTGATTTCTGCACGGAGCTTACATCTCTGTGGCCGGGAGACTGAGTACCTACTCTGAGCACGTGCTCCGTTTTATTTATATCGCTCATGGTGTGAATTTTTGCCATTTAGTGTCTGTTGTGTTTAATAGGGTGTATTACATCTCCTTCCCGTTTGGTTATTTCAAATGTTTCGGTAAAATCTCTTGGAACCTTGACGGATCAGCGATTATCGTTCAGAGTCATCCTAACAAAGTGTGTTAGTTTTACAGCGATACAAAAGCCATAAAAATCACGGTATATCCAGATTCTCGGTCTATTTATTATACCTACACTATCATAAGCAGGTTTGAAATTGATCGAAAGGGTCAACAATCAGAGCTGTTTTATGGTTATGGGTTGATTTTTAAGTCGCAATGGTAGGGTAAAATTAGATAAGCATTAAACGACATGAGGCGTTCACACAATGCTTGATAGGAATATAGGATCTTACTTTAAAGAAGGTGCATCGAAGATAGAAGGTGGTCATCATGGATTTCACTTATAAGGCATTGTTTCATCTGACCACATTTTACAGATCAGTTAGTGGATACTTCTTTTTAACCAGCATACGTAAAAAGAGCTCTAACTGTAAGCCATCAGTTCCGGTTGCTTCATTACAGACCGTAAGCATCGAGATAGCATTTCTTTCATCTCCTTTTGGTCAAGAAGTTGCAGCTATTATCCACAAAATTGACTTCCTGAAATTGCTTGCTGGTGGAATGCTGTCCTTCAATACCAATAAAATTAGAAGTTTGTTGAAATGCGATCCTTTCAAATTTCAAGCATTTCTTTGTGTATTCACTACGGTATTACATTTTCTATCTTTGCAGGCTCCATCACAGAGTTTAGGGAATCATACACTCAAAGAAATAATTTATTTTTTGTCGTTTGCTGCTATTAAATGTCCTTCGGATTAAATGAAAATAATTTGCTGGAAATTTATTACAATCCACTAATGAAAATGACACAAATTGTAATTCTATTACAGCAAACATAATGCAAAACAACCCATTCGTTTGCAGCTCATTTTTATGAGTTGAATGCGGCAAACGAATATGCTTCCCACACCGAAACACCTTTTCGTTTTATAGAATATTTTATTGTTTGCAGCAAACGAATGAATAGTTTGTGAAGAACCTCTCCAGAAAGTAGTTTGTGGCAAAGAACTTCACTTTTGGTGTAAATATACAATTCATTTACAACAAATGACTGAAGAAGCAATTTTTTTTTAAATAATTGACTCGCATGTACTCTATTCGTGGCACAATGGCAACAACATTGACTCAAAATCGAGAGGTCATAGGTTCAATCACCGATATTATGTTGAACTTAATCGTTTGCAAAAAGTTTTAACACAAACAAATTTACAAATTTTCTGCAAACGAAACCGACAAATTGTACTGCAAACGAAAAAGTCGCTTGGGAAATTTTTTCGTTTGTCGCAATCAATTTGTTTTCGCAGTGTGTTGTTGATGTATTTACTTTTCGGTAAAATTTTCGCACTTGCTTCTGCATTGTTTAATCTTACCGCCCCTGTTCTGTTCATGTTGTTATTTTTTCTTCTTGTGAAATTTTCTTCTACCTTCATAGCGCTACCAGGATATCCTTAATTTCCTTGTAAGATATAAGCTATTGGCTTCCGCTCTGTCTTAGTTTTCTTGAGTACATTTTTGTAGTCAAACCCAAAATTTCTCGCGTGAGTATAAGTCTTGAGTTAAGAAGCCTTTGTGATGGGAAAGATTAGTAGTTTTCTGTTTCTGGATGCATCGGCTTTTAAAAAATCGCAAAGTTTCAGCCTGTTCTGAACTATTTGGAACAGAAAACTAAAAATGTTTGCTGTTTAATGAGAAAATTTCTGTTCTGAGCAGACTTTTCTGGTGTTAAATGAGTCTGCCTGAAACAGTTTAGAACACGATTTTCTGCACTTGCTTTTGTATCAGAACAGTTTAGAAGAGATTCGTGAGAACAACTGTCACTGTTTTTTGTTGTTTTTTTTTCGTTGCTCTGACGTATGAAGTTTCTCATGAAACTGTTCTGCTCTGCCCTGTTCGCTTTTATCTATTTTTTCTCATTGTTTTAATCCGTCATAAAAATCCGTTAGCGAAAATGTTCCTTTCTTCCTCCTATATTCCGGTATTTATGTAATATTCAATACCTATAGTCTAATATGTTAGATAAATTATCCTCCAGTTTGCACCGAACAAAAATAAGTCAAAGAAACGAAGAAACGCAAAGTCCATTGACTTGTTGTTTTTATAACCTTCCAAAACTAAATTCCAATTGAAACTTTGTTGCAATTTTGGTGCAGTAAAACCACGAAAAAGATTCAGTGATCATTTTGGCGGCAAGAGATTTCCTTACTCACATTTTTATCTTCAACAATAAATTGTATGTAGGTATGTTTTTGGGTTCGCAACGCAACTTTCTGTTAGCCGGTCTGCCTCTGCGTTTAAAATCAAAACAACAACTTCCTCCCGCACTTCTTTACGAGAGTTCAATAGTATCTACCTAATTCAAAGGTTCCCATACCCATAGCATATTATTCGTTTTTTTTTTGCATTGGATAGCATTGAACTAAATGAAAATGACGACAACAACAGCGGACGCAACGGGCCGCAGCCGCTGCTGCCGCCGCCGCCGGCGAGACAGGGATAAAATAAATAAATAATGAACTTCAAATGAAACAAAAAAAAAAAAAATTATAAAAACATGAGAGAAAGAGACAGAAGTACATACTCACTGATACCTTTATAGTAGAATGAAAAAGTGCAACATTGTTGTTTACAAACAAGGAAATCGTAAGTTATAGTGGATCGCGCGCCGTAAACGTATCGTTTGCTTGGTTTACGTGAGATCCAGCTTTGAGGTTGCAAGTTCGCGAGAATAATAAAAGCAAAAAAAATATCACAACAACACAAGAGTATAGAGGAAAAAGGAACAACAATTTAACTGGCAATAAAAAGCAACGGAATCGGAATAATGTATAGACTCGCGAAAAAAGGGTTAACAATTTTTTTTTTATTATTATTTTGTTGTTTTGACTTTTGGAGGAATTCCTTCTATAAAGGCTTTAGTGCCGCATTATATGGGATTAAAATAAAGGTTAAAAAAAGGAGGTGTAGAGTAGAGTAGGTATGTGATGGTAAATTATATACTTTTCAGCAGGTAGGCAGGTTTACCAACATAACCTACCGTAGTAGGTATTACAATGCCGCGGCAACTCATCTCTTAGAGTTTATTATTCTGGCTGGGTAGGCAGGTAATGGTAGAATCTATCTTTTCCATTTATGAAAAATAACACAAACTTTAATGAATGGATGCTTACGCCCTGTGTTTTGTGCATACATACACAAAGATAGTTTTTTTTATCGCAAATTTCGCTTTGATGTCTATCCGCGAAGGTTACGATATCTACAGGGAAAAAGGGGTATGTTCAGATTTTTGAAATTCATTTTTCAAAATTCATTATGGTGATAGTTTACCATCCACAATTCACTTTGGAAAATTCACTATTAGGTAGGTACTCGTACCTATCATGGACTCACTTTTTTTTGTTTTGAACATTGGTATATGTTCAGTTTTGTTAGACAAAGAGGCATAAAGGCTTCGGAATGTAATTCTTAAACACACAGTACAGTGTACATTTCTGCAAACTGAAGACTCAGAAAGGAAAGGAGTTTTTCGATCTCTTGAGGTATGAATTCCTACTAAATATAACTTAATGAGAAACCGAGTTTCGGCTCATGGAAGGTTATTAGTGTGCTTCGCACCGGCTTTTCATCGTAGTCGAGTCTAGAGTGCTTCATCAAATCATACAGACCAAATGCTCTGAAATCCGCTAAAAATCAACTTTCCTTGTTTTCTCAAACCTGTTGGCTGGAATTCGCAGATTTTTGTACCATTCACGACCGAAACATTGTAGTCTACTTGATAAACTTTTTGGTCTTCTTTGTAAAGCTCATAAAGTTCACAGATGTATCTTCATTCGACCTCTTTGAATTCCTAGGCGGGACAAAATTTCAGTAGTTTCAGCTTATGGTCTAACATTATACAGCGGCAAGAGTTTTTTTTTTAGAGGAACCACAGTTTAATTTTTCTTTCTCTTCTTTTTTCTTTTCTCCTTAGCTTGATGAATATTTTCCCGCTGCTACATTTGTTGTCATAGTTCTTCTTCTTAGACGGCTGATAGCATACGGTAACGGTTGTTTCGACTACTTATTTGATGGTGTTGCGATACTGCGTCCACTTTTTTTTGGCATCCGTGATAGGTGGCAACTTCAGATCTGCTAAGCCGTCCAACGTCGAAATTCTTCTTTTTGGCAGTTCAGAGTTGCTAATCATTGGGAACTTGAGTTCGGGCAGTGGCGAAATTTTTTTTCATGAACTATGGAAAGCTGTACTTAAGGTACGTAGTTTGTTTCGTTAAAAACAAACGTTCCCCTCAACTAGTAGATAACACTGGTCAACAAGGTTTTTATTGCCCAGACATTGATAACAGTTGCTAAAGATTGTCGACGTGCTAGACTCCAATCCGAAATCAGAATTTTCAAATTGGCTCTAGATTTTGAGATATTCCCGTTACATAATCACAAAAAAAACATTTTTTTAATATTTTTGAAGCTATGTTATAATGTAAGGTAACCTCTTCTAGTAAAAACTGTAACGGATTATGAAAGAATTGGATTTCTTCTTTGTTTCTTTAGTTTGAATCATTTCGATACCTCTTTCTTGTTGCCGAAACTAAACTTTAATTTTACTTTTCTAAAGGTTTTCAATGTGCTTGACTCGAGTCTGAAATCGGATTGTTTCTATCAGCTCTCATCTTAAGACATTTCCGTTAGGAAACCACAAAATCACTTCGGATTCAAGTTCAGCACACCAAAAACCCTTAAAAACGTTTATCAAAGACTGCGCAGAAGTAAACAAATTAAATTAAGTTCTCCCTCGTGCAATACCTGCTCCGAACGAACAAAAGTCGCTGAAACTTGAAGTAGTTATCCATATTTTAATTATCGTTTTCATGTGATAAACAATTCGTGAGCCAATAGATATGTTAAAGTAAACCAAAGTTGTATAACTTTCTATTAGGTATACATATTTTATTTGGAAAATAAATACAAGTATCTATTCATCAAAATGTGATAATTAATTTAACACACCATAAGCCTTGATTAGTTCGTACCTGCTTGCCTATTTATAAAGATGATTTGAATTACTTAAAATTGTGTCATATAAAATTCTCGTTCCTGGCAATTATTTCAAATTAAAAAAAGTAGCTTTATAAGTAAATTTAAATTAAATTTCAGTCAAAATTATTATCTCATCGCGGACATAAATTTATGGCCCAATCTATTTTTAATTGTAGTAAAAGTAAAACAAAAAAAAAAAAAAAAAAACTGACCATGAGCTATTGCAGTCATTTGAGAATTTATTGCACACTGCAAACTTTGAACAAAGACTTGGATGGTTAAGCCAACATCATATAACGATTACAAAATAAACTACATAGCATGATGATTGATGCACTTTATGCATTTTAAGCTGACACAATATAACATTTTCTGATGTCCATCAGACAAAAGTGTTAAATGGAAGTTTAATACTAAAAGTTATTACATAGATTAAGTTCTCTATGTGGGGTACCTTTAGATAGGTATTACGTAATAAATTTATAATGTATACATAATGTAAGTATCTACATATGCCAATGGAATTTTGAAAGATCTTTAATAAATTTGATATTGAAAAAATTAGTTGGAGCTTTTAGTCAATTATTTTGATCATAGTTTAGTTAGATTTGTCGGTGAAGCATTTGTGGGTAAATTGATTTAATTTTTAATAGGAAAAATTGTTGGCCACTCCTCTATTATCTATAGACTATTGAAGTAGGCAGTTTCCTTGAGTAATTTATCGCTGCTGACTACCTCACCAAATGCTGCTTTTAACCGTGACGTTTTGTCTTAAGCGCTAGACAGATTTTTCGTTGATATAATTAAGGCTAATGGGTTGACATATTGATTTTGTTATAGTCAACACTCATAGATCAGTGTACTTCAGATATAATGAAACCTATGATAAATCCTGCTCCTACGAGAAACACGTAGGGGAGAGTGGGTACAAAAGTAACAGTTTGTATATTTTGTGCCACAACTTTAAAACAAAAATACATAGCCAAACAAAACAACGCGTATATTGATGAGTGGACATTTGGCTATCGTTAAATACTAATTTGTCTTTTGACTTTCTATGTTCTATGAAACCATGCTATGAAAAAGAGGTGAAAGTCGAATGTTACAATCGTCGTTCCCGTTATACCAATTTTAACACGATGAAAGGATGGTAAACGAGAAATATTGGTTTAACTTCACATTTACTGTACAAATCCAAAACTAAAAATGTTTTACGAGGTGTTCCAATAGGTTAATGAACTCCGATTGCATCCATTTTGATTTATTAGCAGCTTCAATACTTCAATAATACTCCTTTTGTATTTCCGGATAAATTGCTCGGAATTGTTTTATTAACGATTTTTGTAATGATCTTTGTTGGTTTATGGACAGACCCGTTAAATCGATTTTTAATATATCTTGTCACTGAAATTCACTGATCCTGCTGATGCAGTTTTCGTTCACTCAAAAAATGTTACAAAAGTCCACATCCATTTTTTTATATAAAAGATTCGATTGAAAAAAAATTATTGAGTCGATAATAAGAAGATTAACTCCATTAAGTTAAATTAACTTTAGTTAGACCGCTATCACTTTATTAAAAAATAATTTTTTGGTAAAAATAAATTGTAAACTCGCCAAAAAAAATATAACTTTTTCATAAAAATTTAACGTTTTAATCTTTGTGTGGCACAATTCAATACTTTGACATTTGAATTTTTGTAGGTGCATTCACAACTAAATTGCGAAGAATTCTACATTTAAAAATGAACGCATACGTTGCCAGGTTTTTGTTAAAACTCAATTTTATAACCGTTCCACGTTACTTTCGTACCCACTCTCCCCTACGTTGTTCAGTTTCAAGTTCAGTTCTTAAGTATAGCTTATACCTTCCCCTTCCGCTAGTTTTGACTATTTTGTTGATGATATTGTTATCACGGGAGTGTCAGGTTGGAGTGGGATAAGGTTAAAGTGGTTATAATGTAAAAGTGTCTGACACTTTTAGCTAATAGAGGGCCATTGTGATACCATATAAACTGTAGCGAACCAAAAATTCTCTAGCAGTTAAACCATTTGAAGCTTATGATGAAGTGAACGAGAGGTTAAGCCTTCATGAGATCGCTAGCAGTGGCGTATTAAGGGGGATCTCATAGTGCTTGTGATTCCATATTTATTTAAAATTATCATTATTTTTTTCTGACGAAACAGCATTGAACACTTGAAACATCTATGCGCTCTAGAAAAGGATCAAAAACGAATAATTTCGTCAATGGCTATGGCTTATAGTAGGTATAGTTACTCCCCTTGCTTCCACCTCAAAAAAAATCCAACAGCTTTGAAACTTGTCACACTTATTAGGTAAGGGATACCTGGTGATGACCCAACAAAAATTCCCCAATAATCCGTCGTGAGCTCTAGTGGCAGCTAGGAGAAACATGCATTTCTATATATAACTTACTCTTTGAGAAATGAAAGGATTTAGAAGCGGTTAGGGGTATCAAAATGGCTATCTTCTTCATTGGAATATTGATATGCTTTCTTATAGCTCGAGATGTCTGTTATTGGGTGTTCAATGGCTTGAATATAGAAGAGTAAACTTTGAAATTTTTTTTATAAGAGATATAACTAACTTTAAAATCAAATGCTCTTTCTTGCTTTTGTTAGTTTGTTGGTATGATCCTGAACGTGAACTTCGTTCTCGTTTGCTATTTGAAATTCCCTTTCATCGAGTAAACTATGGTTACAATGAAGCCATGACCCGTTGTTTAAGACAGGCTAACTCAGTTAAAAAACCGTTATCGAGATAAACGTAAAAAACTGAACAAAAAATGCATGTTTCTCCTAGCTGCCGCTAGAGCTCACGTCGGATTCTTGTGAACTTTTTTTTGTTGAACATCACCAGGCTACCCTTAGTAAGTGTGCCAAGTTTTAAAACTGTTGGATTTCTTTTGACGTAAAAACCTTTATTGACTGGACTATTGACTAAAAAACCGGTTTTGTCTAATTATCGTTCTATAAAGTAAATTTGTATTAGCCAATTTCGGTACAGTTTGAAAAAAAAGGTATTAATGCCAAGTTTTCATACTATTGGCCACACTGTGCACCGCACCGTTGTGCTACGTATGATTACTTGTCCTGTGATGCCTTTTCCCGTGATGACGAATTGTCTGTGAAATGTTGTTCCATGATGAGCTGTCCATTGATGAATTGGATTCAACCCCTGGTCTTATTCGTGTCTCCCGCAGGGCTTCGCGGGTTGGAAAGTTAATCCGATGGCGTTTTTCTTCGAATAGAAAACTCAGTCCGGTTGCGCCAGATCATTATCTGATGATTAACGCTATATGAGGTAAAATACAATAATGGATGAAGTGGTAATAGTGTCATTCACTTGGTGTTGTAAAGTTGATCCCAACCAGTGATAATCCGATTATTAGAACACCCAAACCTTTCTTTTAGAGCCGTTTTCTGAAACGAAACTTAATCATTATGTTCAACATTAAGTCTTATGTAACAGTTTACCCAGAAGAAAAAGTAGCCAATAATCAAAAATATTTTAAGTATCGTATCAGCAATTTTGTAATCTATTGTTGTTGGTTAGCTAGGTAGGGCAAAGTGGCCTATAATGGCCCTCCTAACGAAAATAACCCATAACTCGATAAATAATAATAATGACATTTAAATTTAATATTCTCTTTACAAGTTAAAAAAGTTCCAAAAAGTATTAAACATTTATAATTTGAAAACCTCTTCAAATTTTACTGATCAAAGTTAATATGGTAAAATGGCATGCCTGCTGATATGCGAACTGTTATTTTAGTCAGCCACCTGGCAAGCAAGTTTCCGAATCCCGATGGATGAGCTCCTTTTTTCATTTTCTTGGAAAAAGTTGTTTCTTATCGCCACAGACCCTTCTGTTAGCTATATTTAAAATTTTATTTTTGTTAGGTAGGGTAGGGAAAGCTTTGTTTCTGCTCTTTTCCGTTTTGGGACGACATTTTGATCTTTTAATAATGATTCCTTCATCCAGGACTGCCTTTTAGTAAACCATTTTTATTTTCCAATAATTTACCCTTTAAAGAAACTAGAAATGTAAGGCGAAGTACAAAATAAAGGCCCCTATGTAATTTTACCCGAGTACTAAGGCGGCCATTTCTCCCATTTACTGTATTTTTATTTAACTTCTAATGCCGAAAAAACTAAAATACTTTAAGGAAAACTAATTTTAGTAAATGAATAAGAAATATTTTATACTTTCATGCATTTACTGCCTTTTCCAAAATTCATTTTTCTGTAGAGTTTTTTGTCAATAAATTTTTCACAAAAAATGTAATAAGTAGGTCTAGTCTTAGAGACAGTGAGACACATTTTGCCCTGAAAAAATTTCAAATAATAGCTTGAAGTTGCTAACATTTCGTATACGTCGGTGATGGCAAATAAACTTAGATTTGTGTTCGCAAAACCTTCTAATTCTGTTCGATTCTACAATTTCTAACTAGGGGGCCATTGTACCTTGGTGGGCCATTTTCAGCTAGGTTCTTCTTCTTGATTTCTTTATGTGTTCATGCAATTTCTATAGACAAAACAATAAAAGACCTATCCCAACAATAACCGACAACAATAACCGAAATTCAAATCATTTCATGACAAGAAATAAGTATATGTATTTATTTATACCTACTCTGGATATGACTGTTTATCAACAAAACACCTCAAAAATGAGTAACAATTATACACCTTCACTCTTAATTGCTATAGTTGCCTATGATATGCACATAAACCTACATAATTTATATCATTCAATTTCTAAAAGTCCTTGTTAACAAAAAACCATTTCCCTTAAATGCCAGCAATAAATTCTAACATCAAATGCAAAATAGACAACAAAAGCGAACTTCCCCTTCCGCTATACTTTTCCGTGAACACACGTCAAACGTTTACCCCAATCACTGACACTTTTTCTTCTATGAACCTCGTTTTGCATGCTTTGAAATCCTATTCACACAACCATAAACAGAAGTCAATAAAAAAAAAAAAAAAACTTGAACATCCTTTGCTGATTTGGAAATGAAACAGCGAGCAGCTATGGCGGATAATTTCTACCACACAGGCACACAAACAATAAAACCTGAAGATTAACCGGTTATCCTGACAGAAGAGCAGCATCGAACTAATCTGAGTTAGTGTGTGTCTTCCATTTTAAATTCTCGCTTCCATAATCCTTCATCCTATTCCTATACAATTTTAATGTAACATGGGGAATTTTCTATTCTATCTTTCAGTGATGCCTGAAATTTAAAATAAAAACAACAAAAACACAAAATAGAGAAAGAGATAGAAGTAGAAATAGAAATAGAGTGAAAATCCTAGAGTGCGTGTGTCTTCCAATTCATTCCCAGGATTCTAATAAAAAACAACAACAAAAAATAGGGATGTTTCGTTGGTGTGTAGTGTAGTGTACTTCTAAATTTCCCCTCCATCATCGATTCGAGTCGAGTCTGGGTTCCATGACGATTCGTCCTTTTTTTAGGAAAAAAAAATCTCTTCTGTGTATATTTTCTGTTATTTTTTTTATAGATACTGATTTTAAATGCAACAAAAAATATTAGTTAACTAGGAATCGGTACTTTTTCCAAAGTCATTACATTAGTGGTATGTATGTTGAATAAGATTTTTTTGGCAAGGGTGTACCTAGGTACTTCGAGTTTCTATTTTTCGAAAAGAAATGACAGTCATGATAGTGTCGTTTTATTTTGTAACTTTATCGAAAAACCTCGCTGGTAGCCTTTAGTCGACAGAATGATAGATAGACAGGAAGTATATAGGTAGGTATTAAGTTGTTGTTCTCATAAAATTAATGGCGATTTTTTTTGTTCGTGTAATTGCATGTGTGTGTACTGTGTGACGGGCGTGTGGGAGTGATTCTTGTGTGCCTTTCTAGTAGGTTTAAAAGGATTAAATTCCAGTGTAACTAACAAGAAATGGTAATTATACTAGGTGCTAGTGTAATAACAGTACTATCTACCAAACGGCCATGTGACACATTCAGAGAAAGAACATTTCACAAACTTATATAAAATTTGCAGCTTTTCGAGAATTTATGCGTACCTATACATTAGGGTGATTCAAGATCAAAAGTTTTGTTCAGGCTAAAAACTGAACCCTGCAAAACTCAGCAGCTAACTTTTCATTTTTCCATACAAATTGCACAAGGAATTTATTTGTTTTACTCTAAATACTCTAACAAACAGTGTGTCGTACAGTAAAGTGTTTGGTATAATTTTTTAGGATTTTAAAATTGTCGTAGGTCATTTTTTTAGTAGGATTACTCTTGAAAAATTTAAATTTATTTATTTATGAATAAAATAATTTGCCAACTTAGAGGACATATACCTACAAAGGTTTGCCCAAAATTTGACGCAGAGCATGGAATTGGAATTTCATAAGTGTCAACTGTCAACTACAATTTTAACTGTAGCTAATAAAATTTAATACAATAACCGTTAAAAAAAACCATTTAAAAAGATATTTAAGGCTTAGACCTCTTGTAGAACTTTCAAATTCCAATTAAAACTGTACTAAAAATTGTATTGTTCGACGCGACATACCGATTGTAAGTTACAGCATTTAGATTTTAACAAAAATCCGAGTGCAATTTGTATGGAAAAACGAAAAGTTAATTTTAAGAGCTGAAAAACTCAGTTCTTTTAATTAAGGCTAATTTTTTAAACTATAAACAAAACTTTTAGAGCTTGGTGCCAGGCCCGTAGCTAGGATTTCATTTAAGAGGGGTATTTCTTCAAAAAATTTTGAGTAATTTATTTAACAATAAATACAAAACCATACCTGGAAGAATTAACGTTTATACCCCTTATCGATTCTATAGAGGAAGACCGTGCAAAATTCTAGTAAAATGAATAAGCCTTTTTTACAGTTTTAATGTCTTGAACGCGACATTTTCAAAAATCCACAACAATTTTTGAAAGTCTTTTAGTAATTTCGGAACTAAACCCCTAGTTTAAAAAAAAGAAATTTTGTACATATTGAGCCAGGAAATTTTCGCAATTTGATTTCTTCTATAATGATACATTTTAAGAATTTTTTTTTTTTGGAAATCGTCAGATTTTCGTTTTTTTAAAAACTATTTTTTCCATATAAAATTTTGCAAGGATTTTATACAAAAAAATTGGTACACTATTTTTAAGATATAATTCATCAACATCTAAAAACTATAATTTGAAAAAAAAAATATTGAAAAAATGATTTTTCAAAAAAAAAAATTAAATTTTTTTTTAAATCCGAAAAATAATTATCGAAATTTTTTTTACTAAATATTACTACGGCAACTTCAAAGCATCTATGTAAAAAAAATGGTTGAAATTGATTGAGTCATGAAGGAGAAAATCCGAATTTAAAAAAACGGTTATATGGCAGGTACCATTAATAACGGTTTTTGAAAAAAAAAAGGTTTTCATTTAAAGATAGACCTTAACTAAAGAAATGACCATGATTTTTTTAATCAAAATCGTTGGCACCGTTTTTTGAGAAAAACGAGTTTTTCAAAAACCGGTATATGACAGGTACCTACCGTTATTTTTGGTAAAAAAAAATCAAAAAATCTCTGGGGATAGTCTCCAAAAAACGCCGCCTACCAAGTTTGAAGTAAATCGACCCGTCCGTTTAGGCTGTGGTCTCCGATACATACAGACAGACAGAATTGTCGGACCCACTTTTTTATCATTCTCTATCATTGTAATGTCATGTTTGATTGTTATCTCAACTTTTTTTTTGTACGAATGCATAACTTGATATATGGTACCTATATCGCAAGTGAAAATCCCAGCGGAATTTGTATGGAAAAAATCAAAAGTGCATTTCTCGCGTACTAAACAATAATTTTAAGAGTTGATTTTTTGCAAGGCTAATTTTTTAGCTTAAACAAAATTTTTGAGCGTGGTACCGGGGGTAATTTTTTTTTTTTTTGAATCACCCTAATGTACATCGTAAGCTTATCCTAGAAAATATGCATGTGTTTGTTTATGAATGATTTAGAAATTGGTGACACTAGTTTTTTTCTTAAGAGGAAATCGTAATTTAAGGTAAACCGCTTTAGTTGCGAAAGCCTAAACCTACCTTAATTTACATAATATATAGATCCTATTTCTAGCAACATAGGCATATAAGCCGAGAGTACCTACCACTATTATACCGTTTGAGTTTGACAATTATTTCCTATAGCTACAAAACTCAGGAGCTGTTTGTTTATTTATAGTGGAAAGAACGGGCTTGATAAGGACCTTTTTCCGCACCACATGGATTACTTAAAAGGGGATAATCCCAAAAATTAAACACATCTCAAGTCGTATTTGAGAAAAGAACAAATAAATTTAAAACACCTACAAAACTAACAAAGGTCATACCCCTAGGTACCTATAGATACCTCTTCTTAGATTTCTATTTTAATTATGTGAGGGTTGTTAAGCAATAAATAAATTACTTAGGTAGAATTGAGCATTGTGTTCTGTTCCTACCTGTCCCTTTTTTTTGAAATTTAGCTTCAAAATAATGTTAACTTATGGTTATTTTACTTTTGTCTCTTTTCAGGTATTGGTTTGGAAAAGGTCGTCTGATCATCGCACATCTTATCATACTTCAGCAAGAACTAATGTTTAGAATGAAAATAAATTCAAGCTGTTTATGGATATGACTTTTGTGAGTTATGGACTATACCTAGTCATTCTTGGAAAATTTGGATTCCCATTGACTGTAGTTGGGAAAAGTCGTAATTTGTTTTGTTAACCTAAAAGGATTGTGTTTTTTCGTTATTGTTGTTGAAATGGATAAAGATGCCAAAAGGTGTTTTAAGTTATCGACTTTTGGACTCTCAAAATAATGAACAATGAAAGAAGGAAGGTTTATCGATGGTAAAATAGGATTTACAAATATTTTTGTTTTGTTTGATTTAATGAGCTATTTTTTTTCATTTTATTTAGTTTTTTTTTAAAAACCGTTTACTAAGTTGACGATCCTGCTCCTGACATCTTTGAACAGGTTATTTTGGTATTAAACATCAATCAATGAACAAGTTTTTGATGCGACTAGAATAAAGGCATCTAATAGTGACTGAAACTATCAAACATTCGCTCGTGCATGTAGTTTATTAACAGGAATGGAGGGGACCTTAATGGAGGTTTTGCATACTCCTCCCAAGAGACTACACGGGATTTTATTGAACCCAAACCTCCGCTCTTGCGAAACATACGGAACTCACACACTATGCAAAAAGTCTCCGTAGTGATATAAAATATTAAAATGGTAATAAAATTGCTTTTTTTTGTTAATCTAATATCTTCTGATCAGATGGTCGTCACATTGTTTTAGAAATTTGAATACCGAGGTGAACACGAATAATTTAACACCACTGTGATTCTGTGAAACAATTAATAAATGAAGCTGTACGAAATCTTTTGTGAACCCGAACCGCAAACGCATAAAATTTACTACATGAAATGGGTTTTCTTGGCGCACAACCAACATTTTTCGTTTATTATTAAAAAGATAACTAAAGAACAATTTGTTTTCAAGTGTTATCTTTTGCAATATTCTTATAAATCTGATTACGGAAATTCAAATTCTTTTTACGGAATTTATGAGTTAAAATAATATATTACCTTTAAATTTAACTGAAATAGTGGCACACTCACTTTTTACCATTTTGGTGAGTTCATGCATTACGGTATCAACTATTTGGCAGAAAGCACTTCTGCTTATGTGGTTAATGCGTGAGTTAGCAATCGATAAATCTCTACTTCAATTTAAATTATTTTCAAAGGTTTTAAATCAGAAAGTTTCAATGTAAAGTTCTTAAGTTACAGAAACGGCCTTTTATTGGTTAGCGAACCGATGCAGATTTCGGATATGAGTGATAGCAGCGGCGTATACAGCTTTACTTCTTGGGAGGGTCATGCCAACTAAATTTTTGAATAACAGTAATTTATTAAATGACCCAAAAAGAAAATATTACTTTTCCGTAGGTACACACGTGATATAAGGCAATTATAACGAATTTCCCAATTTCTTTTTAGAATTAGTTGTTTTTACCATAAAAAGACACTAAATGCAAGGAAACCCACATTTTTTTCTGATCGTGCACTGCCGTTGGCGTTGGAAATTTGTAAACACGATCACTTTAATTGCAATGAAAAGAATTCGTACCCTTAACGGATTAGATGTTAAGGAAAGTCATTTACTATAAAACATTCTTGTACTTTTCATATCAAAATCCACTTATGTAAAATGACAACAATTTTGGATTTTTGCTTAAACGTTCCAATGAAAACTGATATTGAATTCCAAAAGAATTCAAGATTCAGAAAATAGAATATGTAGGAGTAGGTATGTACCTACTGAGCCCTTAAAAGTGTTGGTAATAAATCACAAGAACCCGAAGAAATGTGATTTTTTTTTTCATTGTTTTTAATAAAAACTTGTTTGCTTTTGTTCGTGTAACTTCCGACAGGCATTTGAATCTTAAGACATCAATTCATAAAATTATGTTCGATGCATTAAATTATTAAATTCAAAATCGCATCGAATTTCTATTTCTTACTTTGAGAAATTTTGAGTGGTAATCTGCAAGTTTCCGGAGCCATTATTTTGACGGTAGATTAGCCTACAAAATCAAATTACTTGTATGATAATAATAGAAATAAATTAGTCCTTTTTTCCACAAACAAATGGACCTAAGAAAAAACTATACTTTAGTACTTTTGTAAAAATTTGCCGTTTTAGTTAAGCCTTTAGAAGTAACATATCTTTCATTTTATCATAATTTCTAGTATGGATTCTCAGTTCTTGGGAGGGGGCAATGGGGTTGTGACCCCCTTGTATACGCCACTGAGTGAAAGCATGAAATGATTTGTATTTTTATGTTAAGATGGTTAATTTATTTCCATCTGTCCGAAGCATGTGCAATTGTACAGACCCAAAGTATGAGTTTCGATTGGCATTTTGCGGGAAAATGGACAAAAGTAAGCTATTTAAACAATCTTTTTGGAATATCTATCTTAGAGGCAACAGTTTTCTTTGTTGGTGCCTAACTTATCATAAATATTAAAAAAAAAAAAAAACTGTAATGTTATTGCACTTCAACTTTCAAACGTTCCAATTGGTGCTGGTATAAACCGAGAAATAGTTTGTTACATTGATCATCTTATCTAATTATTCCGTGGTCTGGACTGCAAAACCTATACCTACAAATATGTTGTGACTTCTAAAACACGAAAGTGATTTTTATTGCTCTAGTAAATTTTTTTGTAGTCGAAAATGTTTAACATTTTGCTACTTTTTTCCGATATTCCATTTGTTTGTTCTTTACATTAGTTTCTTTCGAAATGTCACTTCTTCAATGGAGTTTATTTACATTTTTTTTAAATACTAAAAGACAACAGTCCCTTGATACGTTATGTTAATAGTACATAAATTAGAAATTCGGATAGGTACACCAGCACTTAAGCTGTTTAAGCTGTACTTTTTTCTTACGTGGAGAGTTCCCATGTCCCAAGGGTATATTCCTTGAGAGTCAATTATATAGTATTGCTATAGCCCTGGATTTTTTTCTAATGTCCTATTTTGTTTTAAAGTTTTATTTCTTGATGATGTCATCTCTAGGGATATCAAATATGTGTTTTTTTTTCATGGACATGAATTCTAAGAACCTCGATATTTCCTCTTATCTCTCATGATATTTCCTTTTAAAGTAGTTAAGATAAAAAAATGTATGTAATGTAGGTGCATACTACCTTGATTATACGACGGTATTAAAGATTTTACTCAAATTCTTTAGTAGTCTTCTATACAACGGCAATTGTTTTCTTTTTAACTGATATTACTTGGTACAACAACTTAAAGGTTTAACTTCTTCTACAGGTGGCTGAAGTTTGAAGAAATTCAGTAGTATTACGCCACGCCCACCGCACAGCCACGCAACCGCGCCACAATGATGCCACACTATTGAAAATATCCGTAGGTACAAGACCTGTTCAAAAACACTTTTTAGAAATGTTGTAAATAATAAATGGATTTGGTCCTAATTGTTGTAACTTGTACTTTATTGTTCAATGCTTTTTCCGTTAAAAATAATAAAATCTTACTGAAATAATGCAAGCTTACACATTTTGGTTAATATGTTAGTTGTCGAGAAAATCTGTTTATAAACAGTTCTAGAATTATTCATTGACGCAGTAAAGTTAAACAAAAATATACTCATAATTTCTTGATATTTTAATTCCGACGAAACTTCTAGGGGTTAGCTAGGTTTCCTTGGTTTTAAAATATATGTAATTTTGTAGGCAAGTTTTGCACTTATAACATTATATTACAATCAACTGCGTATTTTTGCGGATTTTGAAGTTATGACTTATACCGTGCACTCCAATATATAGGAGAAGTTGTTATCGTAAAAATTGAATTTTAAGGGTATCCTGTCATTCGTTTACGATATTTTTGGGAACGATTTTTACTATATTAATAACAAAAATAATTGTACAGGAAGAGGGCTCTATCTTCCCTAGTCTTAGAGAGGGAGGCAAATCTACGAAAAGAATTACTGTGCCATCATTTTTTTTTTAAAGCAATGTCTTCATTCTTTCACTTACAGTTTGAATCAATTTGTTTAAATAAACTGTTTTTCAAGAATGAGATTTCAAACGACTTTTTCGTTTGCTGGAAAATTTGAATCAATTGCGTCAAACGACTTTTTGTTTGTTGGATTAGAGATTTTTCGACTTCACCTTCGTTTGCAGCAAACTCTTAAGTTCGTTTCGGTGAAATAATTTATACTTCGTTCGCATAAATTGAAATTGATTGAACCTGTGACCTTTCGATTTCGAACTTTCACTAGAAGTAATGGTAATAATAAGTATGGGCACCTGTAAAACTTAAGTTAGAGTTCGCAAATTGTTCCACAAAACTCATGCAGTGTAGGTACATTACGTTATTCTTGAGTATTGACCGAACTTGCCACTACCAGCACGATTGGAAACATCTCGCAACTGTGCAAACTCATTAGTTTCTCCATTTTTAAAACGATAACATCAATGAAGTTGAAAGTCATGTGGGTAAAACGCATTATACCATCTATGTAGGTACCTAAAAAAATTTCTATACTTATTAGAAAAACGTTCTCGGTTTCATTGAAGTATCTATACCGCAAAAAGATAACGCCTACCTTGAGTCACCTTAAAGTTAAACTATGTACATATGTCACCTGAACTAACTGCTGCCTACATCAAACACCATCACGTAACACACTTGCACTACCTACACACCATTATTTCTACCACCTTCTAGTCTAGACGCATAAAGAAAAGATCAAAGCCTTTCCACATTTTGGCTAATATCCCTTCAGACTTGATTAATGGGTAATTAATGAACAAACAATAAAAGAACAGAATAGGTAAATACCTACTTTCAAGGCATAGCTTTGTCATTTTCGGGTCAATAAGTTAAGTCATGTAGCACATAATTTTAAGCAATTGATTGATAACCACATTTGTCTTCCAATTTGTTATCACACGAAATATTTTTTTAAAGGTGTGCCGAACAAAAAAAGAAGAAGCCGCTTTATTTGTTTAAAACAAAAAACAACTTTATTCATCCGATTTTAAGTTCGTTTAAAAAATAAAGTTAAAGTTAGTCGTACCTACTCGTAAATGCAAACATATAGTTTTTAGGAAGTTTTGTCTTAAATAGATAAATTTGCTATCTTCATGTGTGTAATTTATAAAAATATGGCTTCTTGTCGTCTTGATGGCTTTAAAAAAAAACCCAACAAATAAGTGCTTTGTAAATTAGGACTGCAGTGATGGGGAACCACAACTGTCAAAGTCTAATTCTGTGTTTTGCATATTAATTACCCTCAAAGTTTGTACCTAAACAATAACAGTATACACGTGAAAGTAAAGTAAATCATAATAATTAAGATATTTCCGCAAAGTCTGAGAATGACCTAATAACCGTAAGCGTTAGTGTAAGCAAAACATGAAACTTTATTGTGGCCTTTTTTTACCTTCTTTTCTCTCATGGTTATAGCTCAAAAAAGAATCCTGTATGAAGTTGACCATTTTATTTTACGTTCGTTGCTATTTTTTTTTTTTTTTTAATTTCTAGTACTATTTGTTATTTCGTTAAGTGAACCTTCTTATAGGTACACACTAAACTTTTTTCGTCATCAACAAATTCACTTTATTTTTTGTTTTCTTCTAGCAAGCCAGCCAGCAGCGCGATAAAATAAACAGAAGGTAAACATGCAATATTGTGTGCTTTGCTTAGTATATGGAAAAGTGAAAAATGAAGCTACGTACAACAAGAAAATGGCCAAGTTTAAGTGTCCTTCGAGCTTTGGCTTGATGGTTTAGAACCCATTTTATGTCCTGCACTGCTTGAAACGTGTGGCACGACATTATTACAATAATCATTATTGTTATTATTTTTATGTATTTCCACAGTTCCTACATTTTGCAGCTCGTCCTAGACTTCTGTGTGTCGTAGTGTGTGTGAGTATTTTGTGTTTTATTGAGGATTAATTTGTCACGCTGATGTTTTCACACCGTTTCGTTTATATTATGCTTAAATAAAATTGTCTTGAATGCTCATTTTTATTTGTATGAATGTTTTATCATGTTATTTTATACCTACATACATATTATTGATTGTGAAAACGTAGGTAACCTATAAATTTTATTAATTTTTTCTTTATGTTTTTTTTTTGCAGATTTGAAGACATAACAGTTTTTGCTGGCAAAAAAAAAAATTAATGGAGAAATTTTATCTACGTCTGTTCTACATCCACCCTGTAGATCCGAATTTGTTTTAATTTTTAAGTGACAAATTCGGTTCTAGAGAGGTTTGTGTGGTTCAATATTCAACATGAAGAAGCTGATTTATGTTTTTCTTGTGATATATTGTGAAATTGTGATATTTTGTATATTATAAATCAAAATAAGTATTTAATTATTTTATTATAATTATTATTTCTGTGACATTTAATCTATAATTACCTATTTAATAAGTTTTTAAATGTAAACAATTTGTAGTTTAAAAAAAAAAAATATGGATTGCCAAGGTAGAAAAGTTAATAAGATATGAAATCACTTATCATGAAGTGCGTGTCCCGGGCTCAGGAAAATTTAAAAAAGTATAAACATTTTTCTTTTTTGTTTTATTTTAATACAAGTTAATGAGGTGATAATACACCTTATGGAAGTAATTATATTTTAATAATAATTAGATTTATAAAAAAATATCTATTAGTAAGAGTAGGAGGAACAAAATGGAACAAATTTACAATTATACAATTTTGTTCGGTTTCTTAAATATTGTAAGCATAAAACATGTACTTTTATTTATTAAAACTATATAGCATCGTTATACTCAGGGCCGTGGCTAGGGGTAGCGCAATGGGCAGTTGCATCAGGTGCCATGCCATGAAAGGCGCAAATACAAACAGCTTCAAAAAGCACACACTTGGGCGTTTGTGTCAGAAACTCCACAATTAGCACAAAATTACTGAAAAAAGTATTAAAGAATTCTAAAGTGGTAATAAATTCTTCTTTAAAATGGATTTAAGTTAATATTAGGTAGAAAAATGATGCAAAAAAGGAAACAAAATAAATATATTTTACTTAAATTATTTCTTTATTTAGGTTTGTATTTATCTCCCATATTTTTGTGATTCTTTATTATAATTTTCTATTTTAAACTGTTTTCCTATAATGTACTGAAAACAGTTTGGGCCGACTTTCCTTTAAGGAAGCACGAATTTAGAGTTGATTTTTTTTCATACAGGTAGGTAGGGGTCTCAATAGAACAGGATTAAAATATTAAAGTGAGGAAACACCGTTAAATGTGAAAAAAAAAAATATTTTCTTCTTCGGTTTTAACACAACTTTTTCTTTAAAAATTAGTTTTGACTCATTGTACAAGGTGTCTGCGTCAAGTTTTTCTGATGGATGATACCAGTACCTTGCCTAGGTCGATTCGCAGGTTCTCAGGATTTTAACACTCGATTTTTATCAAGTATACTCTATTTTGAAACCCTCCTGGATTATTGCACAAACCACCCAATTGCTGGTACTTTTTCTTGTATGTAAGCGTAGTTAAGTTAGTTAAGTATTTTTATTCAATACATGTATGTATTAAGCAAATATAAGTTAATTGAAATTTGGAAAAACTGATAAAATAATAATTAAAAAATCGTTGAAATTCGTGCTTCCTTAAAGGAAAGTTGAGCCAACAGTTTTTTTTATCTGTGTCTACATGGGGATCTGAACTTGTTTTCTTTCGCATGCGGATCATATGAGCTACCTATTCAGCTAATTTTACGAATGTAAATGCGTGTTTTAAAGTATGAAATAAAAAAAAAAACTTAAGAAACTATTCGTTAATTTTTTAGTTCGTTTCAAATTTTCTAATTGCAGAAAAAAATAAACATATAAAATAGAAGAAACACAATATAAGATTTAACTATTCTTTTTTAGAAGAATTTCTTATTTAAACAATAAGTAAAACCTTATTGAGCACTAAAAATATTTTTATAATTTTAATTATAAAAAAACTCAAGATATGTTAGAGACAAATTTTGTTTAAGTTACAAGTGCAAAACGCATGCCATATAAAATGATGCAATTAGTAACACAAAAAAGAAGGCTTTAAGAAGTATCTTAGAAGTACTCAAAAACCATAAAGTACCGCTTTTATGCCACATTTTTAGAAGGATTATAGAAAAATTTAAGAAACAAAAAATGCAGATTTAAGAAATGCGAATTTAAAAATGAGTTAAGTGGAAGTGAACATATATATTTCAGTTTTTGAAGGCAATACCTTATAAAGAAGAAATATTGACTGAATAAAGAAGTAAAAAATTCATATAGCAATAAAGATGGAATTAGGTCTGAATTAAGTAATCTGATACCGAAATTACACTATTTTCTGCTACTTGTCCTCCACACACACACAACAAAAAACAAAATTACAGACACAAAATCACATAAAAAAATTCTTCCCACTTTTATCTCATAGTCAGTTTTCGTTTGCGTTTTCGCCTTTGCCTTTTGTATCGTATTTCCAAATAAATGAAAATAAAAAAATCATTCAATAAAAATATTTTATTTCAATGCAAACGTCATTTAATGGCTTTAAAATCTGCTTAAAATTTTAAAACGGCTTTATGAAATCGGTGGTTAGAAGGACCAAGCTAAGATAATGAAACAGCTTAAAATATTATTTTAAACTAGGAAGAAAAATCATTGCTCGCGTTCTTTCATACACTGATACTCATTTATCGGTTTTTTTGTTTTTGAGTCCAAAACTCTTTGGTTCAAGATTTTCCTCAACCACCATAAGTTGAGAAAAATCTTAAGAATTCTGCTCAAGTGAAATCCGTATTCATAAAAAAAATGGAAACTATCATACTTGAGTGGAGAAAAATCTTGACACGAGTAAAATTATTTTACAATTAAGCTGGCAAGAGAATTAGTAGCCTTGAGATAACTGTCAGGTAAAAATTACAATATTTGTAATCAATGTAATTAGTTCAATTTTCGTGTAATCTTGTCCGTCATTGTTTGGTTTATTTAAAAAAAAAAAACATAAATATAAAAAGTAGTGCATTTCAGGGAAAAAAGTGAATTCTAGTGATAAAAAGAGAGAGCTAAGTTAAGTAAAAGAAGACTTAAGCTTTCCCTCAGAATCTTCATTTTTAAAAGCTCAAGTGGCTAAAAGTCATCCCAAGCGTACACTTGAGAAAAACTTCAATTTCAGGGACATCTAGGAGTTCTGCCCTGTACTTTTGAAATTTCCACAAAAAAAAATCAGTATTTAAATATTTCTACAGGAAAAGGCGCATTTTCTGAGGTTTCCCCAGGTGCTCTAAGGTCCTGGGCACTGGTTGTACTGCTCGAAACACTATGCCTTCTTGCCGTCAAAGCATCAAAATTTCGCATAAAATTTGATTCTTATGCAAAAATTGTACTACAGTTAAGAATTCAGTCTATATTTAAAATATCAGGCTGATTGACAAACATTATCGAAGTTGGAAAATCAATATTTTTAAAATTAGAAAATATTTCCTTTAAATCAGCCGATAAAATTTCAGACGATCGATGGGTGCAATCCACGGTATAAGTGACAGTTTTTTTGAGACAATTAAACCTTTAAAAATGTGTGCTGTATTTATGTAAATAGTGGAGGTCTAATCTACTATAAAGACATCGAAACCATATATCTTCTTAGTTTCTAATTTAATTCATTTTGTTTTTCGAACAAAAAGAGAAGTGTAATGCAGCACAGAATATGTAAAAATATAATCATTAATTTCTTTAATTGATACTCAAAATTATAATCTAAAAACAAGCATTAAAAAAAAAAACACAGAGAAGCCCTTACTACTACTAAGTACCCTAGATTTTAGCAGCATTTATGGTGTAGAATTTAATGTGGCAAATTGTATTACTTTAAAGGCCAGAAAATTGCTAAAGAGTTTTACTTATCTGATGGCTAATTGGTAAGAGATAGAAATCTAGAAATTTACAAAAATAAAAAAAACGTTGCTCATACGCCACAGTGAACAGTTAATTTAATCTTTAAAAATATATAAAAAATGTATGTGGCCAAATTATAATAAAAGTTTACCATTATCGACCATGATCATTAATTACTGATTAAATTTTGAATAAAAATCAGCTAAACATTTTTTACTGATTTTTCAAAAGAGTGAATTTAGTTTGCAAAAATTGAATTGCAAAAGGGATGTATTTAAAGCAAAGTAAATAATGCTCATGTTGGTCTCCAACAAGACAACGAAATACTTGCGACAACTTTTTGAACAAATGTTTATGTAGAGTTTCACAACTTTCAATGCAGAAAACGAAAAGAGTGTGAAGACTTCTCCAAAAAGATGGTAGGTAGGTATAAAGTTCCAATTCATATCATTTGTCGAACTGCCTACTGCCGAACGAAAATGATACCGACATTTTTCGTTGTAAAATTTTGCATGAGTTTTTCGAAGAATAAGAAAAACCTTTGATATCGAAATACTCTGTTTACGGAAAAAATTGTTTTATATTTTTTTTTTTGATTTAAAATAAAAATTGTCTGCGGCGACGAAAATACTGCACGTACAGATGGAAAAAATAATAAAATCAGCAGTTTGTATCATATAAAAATTTGAATAACTCCATAAAAATATGATTTTCTTCCAAATTGTATCTCAAAATAGTTAGGCATCTGTTAAATGTTTTTGGTTTGCTTGTGCCAAAACACAGTGTTAAATAAATATTTAAATTTTGTCTATAAAAAGTAATAGAAACAAGAGTAGGAGAAAGATAGAATTTTTTGTGGAACGGAAATACAGAAGAGATGATTTTTTTCAAATCTGAAAGAAGGGTATTAGAAAAGATTAAGGTATCATTTTTCTGGACGCCCCACCACCGTTTTGATAAATGTGAATTGATCTATCCCCAAATAGTCCAGTTAATAAAGGTTTTTACCTCAAAAAAAAATCCAACAGTTTTGAAACTTGGCACACTTATTAAGAGATACCTGGTGATGTTCCAAAACAGAGTCCCCAAGAATCCGATGTGAGCTCTAGCGGCAGCTAGGAGAAACATGAATTCAATAAAAAAAATTGGTCTTATACATTTTTTTGTATCTGTACTAGTTTAGAAAATAACTCTAGCGGCGATGAAGAGAAACATGTGGTTTTTTTTTGGTGAAAACCATTGATCATTGAAAAAAATAATTTCTCACAAAATTAAAGGTTATTAAATTTTCTAAAAAACAATTGTGATTTTTGTTTTGTATGTTTGTTTGTATAAAGAAAAGCTGGTGCATAGTTTTTCGTACCTGCAACTATTTACAAAATAGCGGCAGTGAAGAAAAACATGCGGCCGATATGAAGCGGTTCAATCCTTCACTTTTGGAGCTTACCAAGAGTCTGGTTCTTTAGAATGGGAGTTGTGCGTCGGGGTAACTTCCCTACCACGGAAATAAAACTGAAAATTTTAGCTTTTGGTCATCTGATGTGTGTAGGTATTGAGAGATATGCACAAATAAGCAAAACTAAATATTTTTTTTAAACGGGAACACTTTTTGGATTTTTTTTTTTTTTGAAAAATAATTTTTTTTTCCATATTGGGTCAATGATTTGTGTTTTTTCAAAATTTAATTTTTAGATGTTGATAAATATTAGCCATCTTCAAAATGGAATACCAATTTTGACAATTTTTTAATAAAAAAAATATTTAAAAAAAAACGGCTCGATAGATTTTTTTGAAAAAAATTATAAAAAGAAGAAGAAATCATATCAAAAAGCTTAATGAAAATCATTAGATCCGTTTTTGATAAAATTCTAATAACTCAAAAATGTTGTATGTGAGGTACTCAATCTAGATGAAATATTCAAAATAAAAAAAAACCAACTTTCGAAATTACGTAAAAATCATTTGTACAAAATTTGAAGAAAATCCTCCCACGCGTTTGGGCAATGGAGATGGACGCACATACGCACAGACGCACAGACCGACGGACGGCATGACGAAAACCACTTTTTCGGACTTCTCCGTCATCGCAATGTTGGTTTTGATTAAAACCTCAAATTTATTTTTTTGACACGAAACTAATACTTGCCCTATAGAGCAAGTAAAAATTGTTTAAAAATCTAATTTTTCACACGTTTATAGACAACACATAAGCCTAAAGTCATTTTGATAACATATTTTTTTCCGTTCTTCCCTGATTTTTAAAATCAATTAAACCACCCACATAAACTTTCAAAAACGTATTTCTTTTTTAACGCTAAAAAAACCGTTATGGAGCATTTTATATGAAATCCGTATTAGACGCCTGATTTTTTTTTTAATTATCTTTCAATGTAGGTACATAATTAGTTTTTCAAGAATTCAAGTTTTTCCACAATAACATCATTTTCAAACGTCTAAAAAAATATTTGATATTGGAAATTTATATTTTACTTGAAAAGTTGAGTTTTTAGAATTTTTTCTTGATGGTTCTCATCAAGAAAAAACTCATTATTTGAATTTATCTCTTCAACTAAATTTATTTCATAGTTTTAGCCCTTATACTTTTTGAGATGTACAAAAAGTTTTTTTTTGTCTTTTTCCTCATTTTACCTTAACTTCACAGTTTAATTTCGAAAAATCCCGTCGTATCAGAACCTTTCATTATATCACCTATTATTTAGTGTATTTAGTTTTTTTCTATCACTTGTAGTGTAGAAAATGAATCAGTCAGAATATCAATAACAAATGGCCGATTTCTGTAATTTAATAATTTTATTGTGTTTCACACAAAATAAAAAATAAAAAAAAAACAGACCTTTTCCTACTTCCTGTGTGAAAAAAAACAGTAATAATGGGCTGAAAAAATCTGTGTGTTAAGTATTACTGGTTAAATATTTTTATAATCGCCGGTAAAGAAGTATAACTTCAAATATCTTTGGTAGATGAAGACGATTTGATGGTTTTTTTTTTTTTAATTTTAAAATAGAATTTGAAAAGCTCGATGATTATTAATTTTTGGAACTCATATATTTTTGAATTTTATGCGATGCATTTTAATTTTTTAATCATACTAAACTATGAATCGGTTAACAAGCTAACTAACTGAACTACTAACTTGTTAACATCTCATACATAACATAATGTAGGTACATATAACATTTGTTTATGATTATATGAAATAGGCATGCATACATCGCGTTATGAATTTCGCATATAAATTTTTCAGAATTCCATTTTAAAACTTGAAACATAAATTCCTCACTTATTTGTTTTATATTCGAAAAGCTTATAAAAATGACTTTGTTTAATCGTTTTCCAGGACAAAAATGTCACATATCTATGCCACGCAAACATTTTACAAAAATAATAAAAAACAAAACAAGTTATAACATAGCGACTATGAATCGCATAAAATTGTAAACAACTTAAAAACAACAGCATTTAATCTAAATAAAAAAAAAAAAAATATTTAAATATTTCGCATTTTATCATCGAAACACACAAAACTTTTTCGCCCATGCATCAATTTTATGTCAAAATAAAATCGTCATTTATCACAGTGAAAACCAATTTAAAATCAAACTCAAGGCTTCAACATCCTTCATTGGCAAAAAAAAGTTTTGATATAAAAATGAAAACACAAAATACATACCCATATCTACTTACTCGTACATATTATATAGATACAATTCATATCCGTTCTTTTACAGATATAGATGTGAGTTGAGTATTTTGCATGCATCGGAATTATTTTTTTGTTTGTTTTTTTCTTCTTTCAGGAAAATGGAAAACAAAACTTTTGAAGCCATGTCATCAAAATGAAGTATACTCCTAGATTCAGATTGTATTGCATTTGGTGTGTATAACTGTAAACAGTACACAACAATGGTCAATACATTTGGTCGTGTCGTATATATGCATTGCCCGTTGCCAGTGTTTTATGAACAATTGTGTGATGGGGTCGTATCTTCAGCCCACAGAATTATGCACAAGGCTCATTCCTCCTTCATATCACGATGCAGTTGAATAAATCGACAATACCACACTCGGCAATGCCACTATAGCCACACAGGACAAACAGAATGTCACCTGCTGTCTTTGTAAATGCAAATAGGCCTTGTATTGTATCCTTTGGCCGATTGTCTTTTGGTATACGGATCTGGCAGCCTCGAGCTTATACACCCAAACCTTTGAATTATTTGTCTCCATCGTAGATATGTCCTGTTTTGCACAAGAAAAACATTTGGGTCAATACTGCGACGAGGACAACAACGACAACGACGCCAATCGAAGGACTATTGGAGTCCTACTATATAGTATGCAAATAAAAACCAAGAGCTTCTTTTTTTTTTTTTTTTTTTTTTTGACTTCGAGAAGGACAATTGCAAATTCTGCTGCAGGAAGGACTTTGGACAGAAATTCAACAATCAACTGGCAAAATTAATATTCCTACAAGATACACTTCAGTGAGATTGTGTTATGCATATACATTCTCTGTTCATATGGATGTGAAAGTGAATGTATACATAATATCACACATTTACATTCGGACTCTGATGGTATTCTGTTCATGTTTTATATTTACCATGACGAAGGAAGACGCATTGTTTTGTTTATGGGTATTGTTTCCTTGCAACCATATGCACATATTTGTCCAATGCCGAAAATCCTTAACAATAAATGCAATGCACCGCCCATGGATAGGAGGATATGGATATTCCAACTGTTGGACACAAAGGGTGTTCAAATATGTGGAATTCTATATGCTCTGTTGGATTTTTATATCATTTTTTTTTTCTTTTTTCAGAAATAAATAAAAAAAAACATTGTAAAATTAAATTTGAAGCTGATTTTTATTTATCTAATCAAACTTTAGAGTTATACAAATTAAAGTTATATTTTATTATTAAATTGAAGTTCGTTTTTGTGTCCGAATCATTTAATAACGAAACTGAAGATTACTAGCAACCTACATGACAGCAATTTCATGATAAATCTTTATGCATACACTGAGGGAAAAAACACAAAATAAAATTTAGTCCAGTTTTAGTTAAGGTAATTTAATTTTAGGTCATATTTAATTTCAAGTTGTGAGAATTTAGCTCAAATATTATGAAGGGTCCAGGGGAAAAACGGCATATGTCGATTCAAACCTATTTTGAGAAAAATTAATATAAAGGTTCACTTTCTTATACAGGCTAGCAAAAGAGTTAAAATAAAAATTAAAAAAAGCAGTTTTGTTACCCATTATTTTTTTAGAACCAGACTAAAATTAAATTTTTATTTAATGTATAAATAGATTTAATATAAATAATTAAATGAACATAGTATGTGACTTTTGTGTCGTTTTTCTATTTTAATTAAGCGTCTATCGGTGGATCGTTAAGGAATTCATCATATTCCGGTCACAGTCTAGATATGAATGGTCTCTATTCGGGAATATGACTTTTACCGAATTAAAGCGATTTTTCCTTGTGACTAAGAAATGAAGAAATCTGATAACCGTAAAATTTTTTTTTAAATCACAGAAAATTGTAAGGTCTTTAATTTCTATTGGCAAAATCTTGTAAGCAAAATGATAAAGCATGGAACTAACATCATCTGTCCTTTTTTTTGCCACAGATTGATCGTAGGTGTAAAATACGCCGCCCGCGTATTTCTTCTTCTATATTGTTATCGGCTGCTACTGTGGACCCAAGGTATTTAAAGGATTGCACCACTTCAAATTCGTGCTCCGCTACCTTGATTGTTTGACCAACTGTTCTTCTCGCATTCGATTACCTTCACTAATGTGCAGCCCCAGATTTTGTGCCGCCTGCTCGATCTGGATGAAGGAATCGTGTACAGCTTGTTCGGTTCTTCCGATGATGTCGATGTCGTCTGCGTAAGCCAGTATCTGGCTGGACCTGTTGACGATGGTCCCTCTTGTTGCCGTGCCAGAGTCATGGATTGCTTTCTCCAAGGCCAGGTTGAAGATGAGGCAGGCCAAACCATCCCCTTGTCGGAGTCCATTAAAGATGTTGATTGGTCTGGATAGCAATCCGGCTATTTTAACTTGGCTTGTTACGTTGGTCATGGTCAACCTACATAGTCGTGTCAATTTATTTGGGATGCCGAATTCTCTTATGGCTTTGTAAAGTTCTACCCTGGCTATGCTATCATAGGCGGCTTTAAAGTCTATAAATAGATGGTATGTTGGGATGTTAAATTCTAGACATTTTTCCATCGTCTGCCTAAGGGTAAAAATGTGATCAGTTGTTGATTTGCCTGGAATGAAACCACACTGATAGTGTCCGATTATGGTTTTAGCGTATGGGGTTATCCGGTCTTGTAGGATAGAGGAGAGTATCTTATAGGCGGTACTCAACAACGTGATGCCTCTATAATTGCTGCACGTTGTGACATCTCCCTTCTTATGTATGGGGCATATGATACCTTTTCGCCAGTCTTCTGGCATTTCTTCATGCTCCCATACGTGCACTATGATATCATGAATTGCTTGACGTAAGGCTGGCCCGCCGTGGTGGAATAATTCGGCTGGTATGCCATCGGCTCCCGGGGCTTTGTTTTTTTTTTTGGTATGGGTATACCCAAACGAAATATTGAAACTATTTTCAAAAATTTGGCAGAAAGGTTAGTATAAAATCGGCTGATCAGTACTTTTTTCAGTATACATCTTGTGAAGTTTATTGATGTTGAGGTCTTCAGGTAGGTAAATTTTTTTTGGAATCTTTAAGAGAATAATGAGATTTGCGGCCTTTTACACTTTTTATGAATCCAATCACTTCCTGCTTCTTTGCGTTTGAATGCCTATGAGGTCGTGTAGTATGTTTTCCGTGCATGTTGATCGGTGATCTCCCAGTTGAAGCTAAGGACACCCGTAAAAACCTCACTGTCATTTCATAAAATGATACGAAAGCTTGTAAACAAACGGGAACGTCTACAGTATTTGCTTCGCCTTTCACATGAACACGATAAGCATATCTATCCGATTAGGGTATCGACACTCTTGTGTCTCCTAGCCGACGTTTTAGCATCACAGGAAGAACGGTGTTAAGTCCACATAGATAAGAGTTTTGGATGTCTATGCTGCCCATATCATTAAATTCTCTAATGAATCTACGTCTTTCAGGCTCACGAACTGATGAAAAACATTTAAGCCACTTAAATTTACAATTTGATCGAAGTTCGTGGATGGTTGCACACAAAACCTTCATTACATTTCTTTCTGAATCTAATTTCTTGCGTTTCTTGGAATCCATGTTCGAAGGCCCTGCTTCTTCTTCATTTCGTACAGACAAGTCACTTTCCATTCTACTAAAGAGCTATTATCTTTAGTTTTGTAATAATATTTTGTATGGCTTACCTCGTTTTAAAAACAAAATTTTTAGAATGAACGTGAAAATCAATTTTTATGTTCAAGTTCGTATATTGGTGGTGGCCATGTTTTTTTTTTGCTTTTTCGTATGTATCAGAAGCCACAGCATAAACGGATGGGTCGATTAACTTCAAGCTTAATACATATGTGGCGTTTTTTGGAGACTATCCCCAGACTTTTTTTGAATCATTTTTTTTTAACCAACAATAACGGTACCTGTGAAACCTATACCAGTTTTAGAAAAACTCATTTTTGTCAAAATTTTTTTGGAAAAGGTTTTTTTTTAAAAGAAACCCATTTTTTTCAAAAACCCTTTTTTTAATTCTCATTTTCTCCTTCATGACTCAATTAATTTCAAGCATTTTTTACTTGATCTATAGGGCAAGTATATTGGTTTCGTGTCAAAAAAAATTTGAGGTTTTAATCAAAACCAACATTACGATGATTACGATGAATTCCGAAAAAGTGGTTTTCGTCATGCCGTCCGTCGGTCTGTGAGTCTGTGCGTCCATCTGTACACTTCTCCACTCTGCCCAAACGCGTGGACGGACTTTCTTCAAACTTTATACAGATGATTTTTACGTAATTTCGAATTTTTTTTTTTTTTTTGGTTTTTGAATATCTCATCTAGAACGAGTACCTCCCATACAACATTTTTGAGTTATTCGAATTTTATCAAAAACGGCTCTAACGATTTTGATTAAACTATTTGATATGATTTCTTCAATAATGATAAATTTTTAGAATTGTTTTTCAAAAAAATCTATCGAGCCGTTTTTTTTTTTAAATATTTTTTTATTAAAAAAATTTCAAACGATTTAAAAAAAAAATTTGGTATGCCATTTTGAAGATGCCTAATATTATCAACATCTGAAAAACAACAAATTATTGACACAAAATGGAAAAAAATTTTTTTTTCAAAAAAAAAATCCAAAAAGTGCTCCCGTTTTAAAAAAATATTTAGTTTTGCTTATTTGTGCATATCTCTCAATACCTACACACATCAGATGACCAAAAGCTAAGATTTTCAAACTAAGTTAATTCATAAAATAGCTTTGCAGTTTGCACGACATGAGCAAGTTCGTGCGATCCAGTCGTGCATTTTTTTATATGTTTTCCAAAACTAGCTTCCTGCTTTAATAAAATTAAATCCTTGCCGGTTGTTTTTTTTTTGTTTTTCAAGCGAACGAATGTTTTTGAATGATGGCAGATCTTTTATCGAGTTTAAGATCTTAACTACGTTGACAATTGAAATATAACAATCTTCGAATAAAATGACAGAAAATGCATGAGGTTCAACACTGCCTTTTTAAAAAAGATTGTTTGTTTTTCAACTGGTGATTACTCAAATCCCAAATTAACATATTTTGTTCAATTAATTTTGTTGAAATAATAATTTGACAAGGATTAGTGATAAAATATAGGTCCGTCCCACCAACAAAAATATCTCAATAAAAAATTAATCCAAAAATTTGTTGTCTCAGAAATCTCCGCAAAAAAGATGAAACTGACAGCTGAGATTTTGTTTCCCACTTTAGAATTTCTTTTTTATATTCAATAGGTGCTTTTCAGCAAAAAAAAATAAAATATTAATCTCTCTAACTCAAATTTTCCAAAAAAATTCAACTTAGAGGGAGTCGACTGTATTTTTTAGAACTTTATATCATAAGAAGCTTTAACGTGCACAGCAAATTTGAATTGCTTTTTATTTATAACTTTCTTAAACTCTTATATCAGTTTTATACAATTTAACTCTCTGATATAGTTAAATTTTAAATAATTATATATGTTAAAACTTTATTTCAATTTTGTTTTATTAATATTCATTGTGAACTATCGTTATTTAGGGCTTGTGACAGATGTCCCCAAAATTAAACACCCTCATCATTATTGAGTTGTTATTTATCCTAGACATAAATGGTTCAAAACACTGATGGTTTGTGCTCTAACTGTTCGTTAAAAATACTACTTGACACAAGATGGCAGTCAGGTCAACAAGAAGATTGAATAACGTTCTTTTTTGCGTGTGCTTCACTACCTTAATAAAATATAAAGAAAAGATAATTCTTTTATACTAACAAAGAGAAATACCTTTGTCCGGGTTTCAGCAATAATAATTATAGGTAACTACCAACCAAGATGTGTCATAAATAAACTAATCATCGAAACGCTGTTACGTTGACAGCAGATAATTAATGAGAAATGCATAATTCCAATGTTATTTTTTTTGTTAACGACATATCGCGTGTTTACACTCGAATTGAATTATTGTTTAAAAATTCATTTGATTGACAATATCTGCCATCGAACATCTCTCTTATCCTGTGTTGTTTTTACCTATGTGTAGAGATATACGTTGGTATATGAGATATGACGTATTATGATGGTTGCGCGCACACAGAAGACTCCTCTCTCTGCCATTCTCGTTGGTTGAAATTCTGGAAAATACAAATACAACATACATGCAAAGTTATTGGCTTATCAATAAGAAGCAATCTTTTGGCTTCTGTTAAGCAATACACACATGTCCTCTGTCGTGTGGTTCTCCATACTAATTAGTTACTCGCAGCGCAGTCTTTTGGCTCCACAATATTAAGCGAGGCTTCTTTTGTAGGTTTAAGACATTGCAGAACCCAATGTACTCTTAGACGTTTTATTTTAAGCCCCATAATGATTTTATTATTAATTTGAGTAATGATTTTCATTGTGTACATAATCTATGTATTTTTATTAAATTACATAGTTTGTTATACTTATATTAATAGTTTATTTGACAATTACATGCTACATACTTACTTTAATAACGAATTGTGAGGCAACGAACATCACAACATTTACAACCAAACTAAAATACATTTTTGATTTTTGCAAAGTAGTACCTAACTGAACCACTTTTTGACGAAAGAGTGAACCGTTAATACCAATTTGATTCCATCAATATTTTTAGTGACTTCCTGGGAGGCGTATGCAACTTTGTTTAGTTATTAAGTTTTACGCCCATCATGTGTTGATTTTGGTTATCTTTTATTAGTATTTCATAAACGGGCTTCAGAACTAAAAATTAAATTAGATTATTGATATTGCGATTAGTAGATTCATTTAAAAAAGAGATAAATTCCAATAACCAAGCCAAAATCAGTATCACTTGTTAGTATTGTATTGTATTTTATTTTATTTTAGCTATATTACACAATTTACAGAGATATGGTATAACTTTACCTTACTATACTGAAAAATAATATAATTTTTATTGCAAATAAAATAGTGTACAAATTAAAAAGAACGAAAGAAATGCTAAAAGAAAAACCTTCATATTATAGTATTGCATTATCCAAACTAGGAGAAAAGGGGAGGCTGGAAAAGTCAACAAATTACTCATCTCAAAGATTCTGTTACGTATTTAATAAATAGGTAACAAAGATAATAAATACCTGAATAAATAGCAATTATAAAAATTATATAAATAACAATTTAATAACTACACAAGTAAATAAATAAATAAAAGAAAAAAGGTGTGTACTCATGTACCAGAAGTTATACCTCCTATCATTATTTATTTTACACAATTTCAATAAAAAATGTATTTGAATTAATTTTTACTGCGATATTAATCTTTCTATTGATACTTCAACTTAAAAAAATCGGTTAAGTTTTACTAATGTTAAAGGCTATTTTGTTTAAGTGAAAGGGATATATTTTTTTTCGAATTTATACCGTTTTTAATATAAACTATTAATGATATTGCGAAGCTTGTGAGTGTCTTATTGAAACAAATTGTATATCAAAATAATTGTTCACATTAATTTTATAAGAAAATTAAAATTTCTTTAAGCAGACATAGTCAGATGTTATGAATGGTACAATTGGTCAAAGGAGCATAAAAAGTTCATTTTGTTTGATGTTTTATCTGTAATATATCATTTACAGTCTTTGTTTTGAACTAAATCAATAAACTTTGTATGGCAGTGTTTAAGAGAATAGTCACATCTTAAAATTGAGCTAAAATTGTATTCAAAATTATTAAATTTTTTATTAAATTTTGTAATTTTAACGCATTCATTAAAAACATATTTTCACTTAACGTCCTCTGTGGCAATGTTTATTAGAATAATTGTCCAATATATTTATGCAGAATTATAGACCAACATTTTATCTATTAGAATCTGTTCAATTTGATAAAATCTTGCAACTAAAATTCCAGTAACAGATTTTAATATTCAGTGAAATAATTTTTTTTTTAATTTTTCTCTCTTAAATCTGTAAATGTGCACTTTTATTTTTTAAAATATTTATTGCCTATCAAGAATACTTGAACCAACAATATTTTAGTACATGGTTTTTTGAAGCTCAAACAAATGTCATACCATATTGCAAAAAGAATAAGAAAAAAAAATTAGTTTGTTCTTAATCACCTTTTACTCATTATTTTTATATGTGACTGTATACAAAAAATACCTAATGTGTTAGCCTGATATTTCAGCTAAATTTAAACACCTCAATCTTTAAAATCCGACGACAAAAGCATACAATTTAGTTGAATTTTGTTGAATTTCGGATAAAACTCTTTTCAAGTTTGTGAAGCTTTTATAGCATCTACAGTTATGTGTGATACATTAAATTAAAGGTAATTTTATCGTGATGCTCAATAAATTTGAATCATAGTTTTATGAGGCTTATTTAAATAGTAATTAAACACCGCGTAAACAAAACTCGGTTTACCGTTATGTCAGCTCACAGAATACAGAAAATTGTCGAAGTTTGTACAAAAATGCATTTACTAAATATCTAATGGCTGTGTAAACTTCAACGTTAAAAATGTAAAAATAAAAAGGATAAAAATAAAATACAGTTGTAAATGGTCGAAAAACTTGGACTGAAAAATCTTGTTTTTACTGTTATTACTGGTTTAATATTTTTATAATCGCCGGTAAAGAAGTATAACTTCAATAAATAAATTAAATAAATAAATAAATAAATAACAAATTAATAAATAAACAAATAATTAAATAAAGCGTTTAATTAATAAAGCTATGAACCATTTTTTTATGATTTTAATATTTTAACTTTTTTTTAATAATATGTGTTTTTTTTTTAAATATTTTACACAGCCAGATTAGAAATAAGGTAATTTTCTGATAAACTACAAGAAATATTATATCGTAGAAATAAGTGTCCTAAACTAAATTGGATCAATGTTGGCCAATGTATGGAGATTGTCAGTGTATAAAAAAGGACCAAGTACTGAACCTTGAGGTACACCGGCAACGATTGAATTAAGATCAGAAAAACAATTATTAACAGAGACTTTAAAAAACCTTTCGGATAGAAATGAATAAATAATTTGTATAACAGGAAGTGGGAAATCAAGGACTAAGAGCTTATGAATATGACCCACATGCCATACTGTGTCAAATGATTTTTTGACACCTAAAAGTACCATTCCAGTACTTTTGGTTAGTTCGAGGTTGCTTTTAATGTCTTTGGATATTCGGTGTGAACCGTACTATGGTGACTCCTGAACCCAAATTGTTCTGCTGAGAGGACATCATGAGTATTCAGACGCATCACAATTTTGTTTTTAATTAGTTTTTCAAAGCTTAAAGAAATTAGTAAGCATATGGGTCTATGACTATATTAGTAAGAGAAGGATTTTTTTTCCCGATTTTGAGGAAAGTAAAATATTTTGAAACATGCAGTAAAAATTATCTGAAGAAATTTTACACCCGTTTTTGGAAATTTTTTTAGAACTGATGAAGTCAGTAGATAATGATGGGTGCTTCCAAAATGACTGTGGTGTTTTAAGAACTATGCCTGTCTGAATTATATATTATTAAGTAACTTTATAAATTAAATATAACTTCATTTCAGTTTTCCTACTATTCGAGAATACCTACAAAATAGATAACTATTTCAAGTTTTTTTACAAACTTTATGATAAAGCATCCATATTCAAGCCATATTTGCATTAGTTTCTGGTTTTAAATACCAACAATTTTAAGATTTATTTCGAAATACTGTACAGCTCATTCATAGCCCAAAAGCGTTCCCGGAAATTAAGTTTCCGAAAATGACTTTTTGATCATTATTATCTTTTATTTGCTTTCTAACAAAAGCAAACGAAATATTTTCGACGTTTTATCAAAAAAATATAATTTTAATCTTTATTCCTATCAAAACAGGCGTTCCTGAAATGAAATTCAATTGATGTACGCTGATCCTTATAATATCAAATTTAATTTTAATTGTCACTTTAATTTAATTTATTCATGCAGAAAACTCTTTATGCAACGATAAACCAATTCCATAACATACCGGAAAGACAATTTGTAGCGCCATCTGCATGTTAAATAAATACAAATTTGGTATTTTGTCTCTTTTATTTTAATTTTGTTTGCAAGGCACGTGAGAATTCTTGAAGATCATTTTGCCTAAGTAATGTTAAGAATACAGGTGGCTAAATTAAGTTGATTTTAGTGTATTTTTTTGTCAATTAAATTTCTGTTTTTGAGTTATAAAAGCGTTCCCGGAATGATTTTTCAGCTATAATAGAAGAATTAAAACAAAAATTAGACCTATTTCGAACGAAGTTAGCCTACCTACTTTACCTACCCATTCTTTTCTTTGGATACTTCCATCATTTTTAAAATCGCTTTAGTTGCCATACATCATGTGTGTACGGTAAAGTAAAATTTACTTTTTTGGGCCCCTTAATAAATTATTGTTGATCAAAAATTTTGACCAGTACAAGTTACAACCCCATGAAATCCGAAGTTTTGGCTAAATAAGATTATTGCCTAAGAGGAAATAGGTCAAATTTGAGCTTCCTTGGAATTTGATCAATCTTTATGCAAGAATGGAAAAGCCATCAGAGTTGCACACGGATATGTTAGGGGCACTTAGCGATAAGAAAAAAAATTAACAAAACAAGAGTCCAAAAAAGCAACAACATGCAAGAAATGATGCATGAAAGCTAACAATTTGAACCTCTCTGAATAAAAATCAAGGCTTTATTTGTGGTTCCGGAGTGTATTGTTGCATTGTATTACTTCAAAATCCATCATAGCCCACCAAATGTTAAAGAAAACTTAGGAAAAACTCGATCCAGTTGGTATTTTTAGTAGGTACACCCGGTAGTCTTTGAGCTTTGAAAATATAGCTTTTTTTTCCTTTTACCTTTCACGAAGATCTTCCCTCCCTCCGCTTGAAGGACCAAATCAAAGTGAATGTCAGAGCACTTCATCAAGTTGCGGAACGCTAGGGGCGGTGAAACAATGAAAAGCGTTCGCGTCGTGTTTCATGCAGGCCCCTGTCTCTAGGTGTTGTAAGGCCTATTAAATCATAGGTAAATGAGTTCTAATGAGTCATGATTTTGGGTACTCCTTAACCACACTTTTGTACTAAATTGACGAAATTTAACAATGACACTTTTCAACCCCAAGAGGCTTCCTAATCCCAAAGAAAAAAAAAAAATAGGTATCTATCTATTATGTGTTCCAATGAAGTATTTTTTTTCTCTTTATGTCAACCCTCCCAAGATATGTTCTTCATCTTTGTTTTCGTTTTCCTTTTATTTCCAAGTAGATAAACATCATGGCGTATTCAAATAAAAATGAAAAAAAAAAAAAATTCTAACGAACCAAATGTAACCCCACAGCGATAAACAGCCCTCGCGAGTCACAAGCTATACTTCATTCTTTGCTCCTATTGCCATCAGCCATTTCCTTGACATTCATGCAAATTTGACAAGTGACATGTTGACAAGTGTGATGGAGTAACCTGCCATACAGAGCTCGCACACGATAAAAGCCCATTTTACATCCCTGAGCAGTAATTGGAAAACTTTCCATCAGAAATCCAGGGGTGTAGGGTGTACCTACTATACGTACTAAACGAGGGTTCTTAAATAAAAAAAAAAATTACAAAAACCCCAAAAGAAGAACAAACAAACTTGGGAATTGTACATAATATTGTGTCAAGTGAGTTGGGTGGTGGGTGCGACAAAGTATTGGAACGCATTAGGAGGTAGTTTTTTTATGTTTTTGATGAGAAGATGTCAAAAACAAAAACAAGAAAATAAACAATATTTATAAAAGAAAATAAAGGAGCCAGCCTACATATCTAGATCAACTTCATAATCTAGCGATTCGACACCATGGGGATAGCATTGATGGAGTGATTGATGGCCACGACCGTCGGGACAATTTTATTCCGAAGTAGGGAGTATATGGCGAAGCGACCTTAAGGTCCTTTGCTGATTTTTACGTATTTTTCATCGCGATACTAAACTTTAGCCGCATTATTGTTTCAACACACATTCACCGCCAGTATATGTATGTACCTACGCTACGCGCTTACAGTTACCATACTATCAGGCCTTAGTGAACAAACCCATTACATGTGGTTGAACTGTGTCAAAACAACATTATTAATAGCGTACGCGCTCACTTGAAGCAAGTTGGGGCAGTGCCGATGCCGTGGCAGGGGGTTTCAATTTTCCACGCTCCACAAATTCAATTAAAAAAAATCCATCGGCAGCGGCAGCGGTGTTGGCGGGAAAGACGAGGAAGAGACCCAACAAGAGCCCCCAATGGACAGGGAAAGGTGTTTCTTTCAGCAATATAGATGCATTTAGACCGCCATGATTGTCGAGGACATGCATAGTCCCATTGTATAGGATTGTGACTGTGAGTACGTTCACAAATAAAGTAGTGTATATCTGAATGTATTATAGTGCAGCAGCAGCAACAGCAGGTTTCAAGACACATACTCGCATTTATGTAGGTTTCTCTGAAGAAAAAAGCCCACCACGACGACGGACGCGACGCACAACAACGTCGACGGCCATTGGCCAGCATCATTAATCATTGCAATCGTTCGGACTTTTATAAATTTTTCATTTTGATTTTTGAATAATTGCGGTCTGTCGATGCAGCCTCATTAAGATTGATAAGTTTTTTCAAAATTTTCAATTTAATTAGCTACAATCATAACACAGAGCCCGCTGGCGAAAGTATTATAATTTTGTCTTCTGTGTGGTTCTTGATTTTGGAATAATTTAATGTGGTGTTGATGTGGGAAAATGTATTAGAAGAGAAGAAAAGAGAGATTTTTCTTATTCTCTTTGTGGGTTTTTTTCTTTGAAACAATTTGTATGAGAAAATGCAGAACGCGTTAATCTTTCACACTGACAGTTTGAAGCGCGCTAAACTTATAATTCTATGGTACTAATTGGAAGATTTAGAACGAAACACGCATTAGTAGATATGTGTAGCAACATATTGGGTTGATGTAGCCTTCGGGGATAAAATATATAATAGAAACAATTTATGATTCGTTTCTTAAAAGTATAATAATTAGTTAAATTACTTCCGCCGCATCATCTACTGAACCAAAAATTATAAAGCGTCTGTTACAAATTCTAAAACAACTGCAAATTGAACACAATAAGTTATACTAAAAATACAAAAAACAATATTACCGAAGGATACTAAGGTATGTATAAGGTTTGCATGCCAGGGGCGGCTTTAAATACCTGGGGACCCTGGGGCCCGTGATGAGCAATTTTATATTTACAACGAAAGGTCCGCAACTCGAATCCGCAATCAGTTACGTTTTATCAGATATCATATTTCGTAACTATTTTTATAGGCATAGTTTCTTAAGGAGTTTGACCTTAGATAGTTTTCTGCATGAAGGTTCTATATTAGCAAATACACGAGTAACAACCTAAGTGGATTTTTTAAAATTTTCTGTTTCATTAACCGATATAATCACAATCAGTTAAAAAAAAAACTTCATGATACATAATTTCTACCCGTTCGCGGGTCCTGCGCGTCTATGGTTGGTTAAAGTTTTTGCCAACATCTTTCGAGTTACGACGAAAATAAAAGAGATCAAGGGAATTTTTTAGAAACAACCAAACACTAAGTCTTCGACAATGCGGGTTTAAAAACAGGCAATTTTTCTGTGTCACAAATACGAATACATTCAATATCCTGATTTAAGTTATAAACGCAGTTTTCGATTAGACCAATAAGTGGACTACACAAATAAGTTGGACAGCATCTGCGTACATCCGTATCAATGAGTATTTTAAGATACGGTAGGTACAGCGAAAAGAGAATCGGCCCTAAAATCGCTACTTGTGGAACACCTTTCAAGACTGTCAAAAATGAAGAAATTTTATGGGCCATACTTAAATCCTCATTTCTTTTACTCAGGTATAAAATTAGGTAGAAATTTAGTCGCGGAAGATGAAAAATTCAGGTCGTGGATTAACTTACGTATAGAAAGCTTTCGAAAAATCCAACAATATTTTTAAAAAACACACCTTGTCCTGATAGCTTGCCGTAAATCTTCATTCTCTTTAATTAGAGCAGTCATAGAGCTAAGCACATGGCGCAGGACAATCGAAAGAGAATCTACACATCTAGGGAAGTGTTGGCGAAAACTACGATATATTTCCAGAAACCGTACACGATGGTGCGTAGGAGTAGTGAAGGCCCTATGCCACTTAAGGGGTCTGAGGACCTAGGTAAGTTAGTAAGTATAGAGCTATGCTTTGAGCAAAAGCCCGAATCAACAGGTATTAGAATTTTGGCTCTGTTAATCTTTGCCTTTGTAGTAATCTTTCCGCGAGACCTTGGAAATAAAAGGAAGTATGGAGATTGGATTCCATTCACAGATTTTGGTTCTGGGATGGTTTGCTTTCAGAGCTTGGAAAAAATTCCAGTTCAAAATCAGAACGATAACGCCGCTTTTGATTTAACCAGCTAAAAGCCTTCAACAACCGCAGTAGAATCGATTCCAGAAAACTCAAAAGCGGATTCAGTGGAAAAAGGGTTAGTTATTTGCATTTACATTTCCATTTTGATCAAGCGAGCACAAGGTGGGAAATTTTAAGAATTTTGGTTATTGATATCAATATTAGAACAGTCACCTTTTTTTCCTTCCAATACTAATATCGCGAAGATTACTCCACAGTTTTCGACCATTCATAGAAAAATTGAGGCGATTATTAAAAACTTAAGCTTTTACTGTGCATATCTTGCAAACGACATGATTTCGAAGAAATCAGTATGATCTGGGGAAATCTTCTGACCTGTACTTTTTCCATCGAAGGTATAAGCTTGATTCAGGAACATGAGTAAGTTCTGTCCATCCTCGAGGTCGATAAATTGCAGTTTTCATTTAGGCCAATACCCCAACAAAACGTACACAAATTTGAAAAGAATTCGTTTCTTGTAGGGCAATATCCGCAACTTAGTGAAACAAAAAGTTAGAGTAGCTATAAAAACACTTCATAGTAGCTAACAGTTTTTGCATGTCTCTCCTTGAATGTAGGGCCTACTTCAATTTACAAATATGTATGCAAATGCACAGAATTTCATTGAACAATTTTGCCATATAGCAATTAATATTAACCAACGCAAAATTCAAGTAAATTTGATGAAAGGCCATATCAGGATCAATCAGCAAATGAAGGCAGCTCCAACTATACTTATGTATGCTAGATTGCTAGTATTTCCATGATGAAGGCTTTTGCAAAGAGCGCAATTGATTGACAGTCGTTTAAAACTGAATCCAAATGGAAAGGAAAAAGAGAAAAAAAAGATACAAAAAGATCTCCTCGATGATGATAGGATGAAACCGTCAGTCTTGTTTCTTTTTTTTTTTTTTTGCTTATTCCTTCTCAATGCCGACTGAGAGCTCATGCTGTACGTGGTGTCAGCAGCGTTATGTCTACTCTTCAGCAGAGCCTATTAAACCAACCCATTTCTTATTCTGGCACTTTTGTCCTGCGGAGTTGATTGCCATTGCAATAGAACAACACACCACCCCACATATAATCATATATAAGATGTTTTTGTTGTTGTTGTTGTTTTTGTTTTTGAAATTATGCGAAGCCTGACTGCCGCCGACATCGTTTCGGCAACAACAAAACCCAACCAGGAAAACTGAAACAATGACAGCAACAAAAAAAAAATATATACATCCAGCCATCTAAATACATACTCGAATATATATACGACCTATAGCTAGTTGGGTATAAAAGAAGAGGAAGAAAAAAAAATAAAAGAAATTACGAGGCTGCTGTTAGATACACTCGAACGGTATAGAGCTTCACTTTGATTAATGATGTTTTCCGTGGGACACACGCAAAAAAAAACCAGGGAGAGAGAACGAGCGCCTATGTAGACTTGGAAATTATTTTGAGGCCGCTGAAATGAGAAATAAAACACAAAAACCAACAACAAAAAACACAAAGAAAAAAAATCCTCAGAAAACAACAAGAACGCAAAAAAAAAAACAAATGAAATAATGGATAAAAGATTAAATATTTTAGGTATATGGGGGATTTAAAAAGAATTTTTGTTAACCAAAAAGATTGTTTTAGTATCGCTGGTAACTTTTTTTTTTAAAGACAGTACCTCTACCTTCCTCAAAATCAAATGAAATAACTTTTAATTTCGTTAAATTCGGACTACATTGAGTCACCATTTGGTTTTTTGGTTAAATTTGTTTGTTCTAAAAGAAAACAATGAACAAAAAATTAAAAAGAAAATCTCAAAGAATACATTTTTGGTAGAAATACATAATTTCAGATAATGTGTTTGTTTTGATCGTTTCTGTTGGAAGTGTTTTGAAGATTCTCCCAAACCAGCGAAAGCGACGAACTCTGCACTTTTTAGTTGTGTTGGTGTGCTGCCGGCTAAACCTGTAAATTTCTTATGCTTATAAATTTATATTTTTTTTGTTCTATGAAATTCAATAGTATTCATTCTTGAATGAGTTTGCGCTTACCCCCTCCCCACGCCCGGCCCCCTCTGATCAAAATACGGGGTATGCCCTTGATGACAAGGATAGACATGTAATAATTTCTTCCTTTCCAGTAAGTTATGTAGCTCTGCAGCCAAACTTCTCGAACTTCACACCTCATGTCGTTAGACATCACCACGAACCTGTTTCTTCCATGCATAGGCATAGGTTATGAAGCTTCCTCATATAAATTAATCCACCTGGCGTTAAAGACTTTAGGTGTTGAGGTGTCAATATTCAATTGCCCCATTCGTACCATCAGCTTTTCCAAACGTTGAATACGTATCTTCTTCAGAAATAACACAATAAGAGCTGTTCAAAGAGAACAGATCTTATTAAAAAAAATTGATTAGCAATTATAGTTATCATAGGTACACCTGATTTCTGTAGAACGCCTTGGCGTAGTGGAATGTGCGATGGCCTGCCACGCCGCCGGCACGGCGGCGGGTCTTGGTTCAATGCCCAGGTGGGCAAATCGGTGTTCAATGGGTAACCCATGAACATACCTTGTTGTGGTGCCCGCTGACAAGAGAAGAGCTAATACGATAGGTAGACTGTCCTATTCCGGATCGTTTGCTTATACGTATCAAAGCCATAACTCTTGCGAAATGTGACTGCTAGTCCTGTGAACTTACTTGTTAAAAAACCCAGGGTCATGAAAATGTTCATTCGCGGAACTTGTAAGCAGAAAGTCATTTTCGACGAAACTGAGTGGTGCATTCTCTAACGAAGTGGATCGCAGTCGATTATTCTAAGTTGGCATGGCAACAAAAGGCAAAATGTCTACTCGACATTTTAAAAATAAGGAGTACCGCGGGGTACATGGGATCCCCAGTATATGGAAGTCTATGACAGATGTAGTGCCACTACACTGAGGGTGACCCTATATGGAGAATCATGGGGCTGTTGTTGTTATCCAAGTGGATAGCATGAACAGTGCGTCGCTTGCCGTAGCAACAAGTGACAAATTGTACTATAACTTCAATATCAAATCTAAATGCTAGTTCTTGGGTTGTAAGTCGTACATGGCGAACTTCTTTTGAACAAAAAATATTAGTGGCAGAATTTCTGCAGATGCGGTCAGCAGTAGTTTCTTGTTATTTTACTGGGTTTCTAGTCAACTCATCAACGTACTTTTGAAATAATTATGGACCCACTGCAATTACTACCAATTTGTACGGTCGCTTTAAATTATACAAAAGCTGCAGAAGTTTTACTTCAAAAAAGTTTAACTCTATAAAAGAAACAAACACAATCTCATGAATGATTTCAACAATTTTGGACAACAATTTCTTTAGGAACTTGTTTAAACAGAAATGCATTGTCATTACATTATAGAATGTGTTAACACAGTTTGTTTTTTTTTATGCGCAGATCATACCACACTCGCTGTTTCTATTCTTCTGCACCTAAACACATTTTCCTTTAGGGTTTGGTATAATGTAGCTTATTCCGGAAGTCGAAATTTTTTTTCCATTCACCTTTTTTTCAACATGAAAGGTGGGGGACTCAAAAAAAATCGAAAGATCCCAAAAACTGTAAAAAATGTTTCAAACATTATAATACGAGTTTATATTTTTCGTGTATGAACCTAAACATGACAAGACAAAATCTGAGTAGGTACGTCATCGCCTTCAAAGCGAGTGTTGGTGGTCAACATCAGTGATGACGGCGAAGACGACCCAATGCCATCATACACTTGCCGCACTGAATTGCCGACAACGACGACGGGAGTGACTTACGGACTTACATTCAATTTTTCATTTACAAGCCCAAACAAAAGAAGCAAATAATGGTTTTTGAGTTTAAAGACATTCATGTAGATACAAAGTATATTCTGGGATGTAAAGTTGGTATATATTCTGTACACTACTCACTCTGTTTGCCTATTCTTCCAGAAATGAAACGATAAAAGATTTTATTCAGAAATAACAATATTCATTATAAGACACAGCTTATAAATTTCCTATTATTTGAGTTCAAGACCATCATTGCCAGGCTAAAAGTTTCTAGAATTGAAATCGATTTTGGTTATTGGTTTGTGGGAGCTTTGGCTCTGTATTGCTTCGAGAAATCTTTCCACCCAGGCTAAAACGGCCTTTTTAATATTTTTAAAACCACTGCTTTCTCACTTGAAACTCATTTTCATGAGTTGATTGCGGCAAACAAATAAGAGCTGTTCAAAGAGAACAGATCTTATTAAAAAAAATTGATTAGCAATTATAGTTATCATAGGTACACCTGATTTCTGTAGAACGCCTTGGCGTAGTGGAATGTGCGATGGCCTGCCACGCCGCCGGCACTTTTAGTTTGCTAGAAAATACTTTTTTTTGCAGCAAACGAATGAATAGTTTGCGAAAAACAACTCCAGAAAGTAGTTTGCTGCAAAGAACTTCACTTTTGGTGGAAATATACAGTTCATTTACAACAAATGACTGCAGAAAACAAATTTTATTTATATTTACCTCCATATTTGTGGTGTTCATATGCATTCTAAGCTACACGAAAGTTATCCAGTTCGTGGCGCAATAGCAACAGCCTTTGTTCGGAATCGAGGGGTCACATTTTCAATCACTGGTGCTACGCAGTACTTTGTTTTTTTGATTAAGTCCATCGCATAAATTGTTGAACCGAAAGGAATTTAAAAATTTGCTGCAAACGAAGTTAAAATCGAAATATTACTGTCCAGCAAACAAAAAGTCGTTTGACGCAAACGATTCGTTCTCTCATTTCGTTTATATGCGTTCTACGTTCATAAATTATACAGTCCGTAGTTTAATGACGCTTTGTAAGCGTAAACGAAATATGTTGAATTTTGTGAGTGAATAATTTTACATGAACCTTATTTTGAAAACATGATGAGATTTTTTTTGACTTCTGACTTCGAACTAAGCATACCAATAAAAATTTTCACCCCTATTGAAGAATCCGACGTATGTCGGGATTCGCACTTTTTTCAGCCATATTTTCTCCTGTAGAACTCGCCGGTGAGGAAGTGTGTTAATGCAAATGGTAAGGTAGTGTTTCGTATTGATAATATAGTTCACCCGGTAAGTTCATAATTGCTCTAAATGCGAACGCGAACCCTGCGAATCACGCTGACATCGCGGGAGTAATGTATTGCGAATTCCATAATAGGCATGTTTACTCAGTTTTATTGAACATTGTTGGTTCATTTTATTTCACGTTTTTGAGTGGTTGCCTTTGAAGTTAGTTGGCAATACTATAACATCAATATTGTCAATTATTTTAATGAGGATTAATTAGTATGATCTCCAAATTGCTTAGGGCAAACAAAAATCTAAGTTATAGTCCAAAAAGATAGCTCTAAGGGTGTATGCTTACGTGGGTGAATATTGTGGGCTTTTATTTTTGTGAACTCCTCACTTTTTTTACCTTTTATTACTGAAATATGTAGAATTACATTGCAGTCAGTAATTAAGGACATATTTTTCATAAATTTATTTTAACAAAAATTCTTACTTAGAGAATGATTTGTTTTCGGTTTATCGTTTGCATAGCTTGGAGCCATAATGGGCCGCCATGTTGAAAACAAAAAAGTTGGCAGACTTTTTGTATTTTCCATAATGAAATCTGTACCTAAGTGTGTCAAATTTCACCAATTATTGTCAAGAAATGACCACGGAAATAAATGTTGCAACTGAAACTACACAAAAAGCACTACTGTGCGACCGGAAAAGAGTTCAAACACAAATTTTGTTTGACTTGTGGCAAACTTGAATTCAAATTACCAACTTTACTTCCCATACTATTATGAACGCACCCTCTTTTGTAGCTTCAATTATTAAAGTTGCCGTCCTTATTTCATACATTTTCACAAGCTCTCCCACGCAAGAATATTAGAATTGAAAAAAAATCGAATCCATTTACTACGGGAATGAGATACATAATAAAACACAGTTAAGCAGCTATTTAACACTCTTCCTTTCGTATTCTCCCACACTTCGTGCTTTTTCTATTAAAGTTTGTCAATTTTAATTTATCTCCCATCAGATAACTATTTTGTTAAACTTTTTGTGTTGCGAATAATTTCCCTTCTAATTAGATTCTATTTACTCATCCCACAAAATATTCTCTGGGTTGGGTGTTACGGAATTAGCATGTCTTTAGTGCCCTTGGCTTCAGAAAGATATTTAAGTTATTCAAACTATCATCCTATTATATTAAAGAGCTATAGAAGAAGGAGGTGTTTTTTTTTTCTAACACTATTGCCAATGGCAATTTCAATCATTTTGTGTCCAGAAAACAAAAAAAAATCTTTAAAATACATACGAGTACCTTTTACATATATTATTATCTATCTAATGGCTTTCAAAATAGTCAGAATATTGAATAATTAAAGAGTTATGGGCATTTTGGAGATAATAAATTAACCTTGGCAATAGAATTGGTTTGTTGTGAGGACAGGTGGTATTCATTTTGTGGATAATTTAATGTTTGAAGTGTATCTTGGAGCCATATACGTACAACAACAAACAGGTAATGATGAGTGGGTAAAGTGGATGATATATGGTTTGTTGGACAATATGGTGTATCTGTTATTATTAAGGCTATTTAGTATAAGTTTATTGTGTTATTTAATATGGCGGTAATATAAGAAAGACACAAACTTGTTTTGATTAATGATGCATATAGATTTCTTTTTTTTTGTTTAGATTTGTAAATCGAGGACTTTTATCCTCATTAGGTTCTTTGCCTGCAAGCTTCATTCTATTTTTATGCGATGCATCGAATTATTGAAAAATTAAAATTTGTAGGTAAAATCTTGCTTGTCTTTCCTTAAAACACATAAATTAGCATAAAAGAAATTATTATTCGTTCCATTCAATATTTTGATAGCCAGCTTCGTTTTCTTGATTTATCTGTGTTATCGGAATACAAACGTTAGCATACCTGTTGACAGAAAGCTGCGATCCTCTAAGAATTATTCACTTTTGTAGAAATGCAGTTTTTAAAGCAGACAAAAAATATTCAAGAACTTGATGTCATTAGATTATAATTTATTTTGTATTTAATTGATAAGAAATATTTTGTTAAAGAGAACTTATTCTTTAAACTGCATTGTGGTGCAGGGAACTAAATCCTCGGAAACTACATAGGTTCACGGAGGTAACTAGTTCCTACTTAGTGGGAACAAAATCCACTTCATTAAAGCGGCCTTAGTTCCTATGCTAGGATGGGAACGAACTCCATTTTCTTATGTGGGGTCTTAGTTCCTACATACCAAAAATATCAAGAGGAAGCAAATTTTCAACAAAAATTTAACGGCTCCACGAAATTAAGCCCCAGGAAATAAGGCCAAACAAAAAATTAATTTGGTAAGGCCTCTAATTGAGGTATTTTCCCATTTTAAAATTATGTTCAGTGAAAAAAGGTCCCACAGAAATGAAAAACATGCCCTAAAAATAAATGAAATAACACCTTTTTTTTTTTTTTTGGAAAATGAAAAAAAGTCCCTATTTTACGATTTCATATTGAGCTCTAATTTAGAAAATGAATTATCACCCCAAACTGTTAAACAAATATACTTGAATTGTATCCTGCACAATTTCCATTTTTAAACTGTTCCTCAACAAATCGATTGCGGCAAACGAAAAAAATGCCCAAACGACTTTTTCGTTTACTGGACAATTTTTAGACTTCGGTTGCAGCAAATTGGTAGTTTCTTTTGTGTTAAACACTTGCTGCGAACTATTAAAACAGAAAAGTTTTAACCGGGAACTATCTTTTACTTGGCAAGTATTTTTTCATTCCGCCACGAACTGTTTAATTTATGATTGACGTAGAAAGCATATATTCAAAAAGAGAGAACGAATCGTTTGCCTCAAACGACTTTTTGTTTGTTGGATAGTTATTTTTCGACTTCAACTTGGTTTGCAGCAAACTCTTAAATTCATTCCGGTAAAATAATTTATGTGAACGAATAATTAAATAAAAATTTCAGCGTGACACCGGTGCGGTGATTGAAAGTGTGACATCTCGATTTCGAACGAAGGCTGTTGCTACTGCGACACGAACTAGATAACCTTCGTGTAGCATAAAATGTATATGAACACCACAAACATAGAGTTAGTAATTAAGACCATTTGTTTTCTGCAGTCATTTGCTGTAAATAAATTGTATATTTCCACCACAAGTAAAGTTTTTTGCAACAAACTAGGTATATTTTCTAGAGAGGTTCTTTACAAACTTTTTTTGCTGCAAACAATAGAATTTTCTAGTAAACGAAAAGGTGTTTGCCGCAATCAACTCATAAAAATGAGTTCCAAGCAATGGTTTGTTTTGCATTATGTTTGCTGTAATAGAATTAAAATTTGGAATAAAAAACTTTTGGGGGATTCAATTAACAAAGGATTATAGCAAATAGAAATGAATACATATTTTACATACCTAGGCACAGAAAACTCATAAGATAGATGATCAGATTGTGTCTTGTTTTAAAATTGTTTCAATTTTTTTTGTTCATACCTACATTATGTATAATGGGCATTCCATTGTAAGTGTCCGACATTTGTATACAAAGAATCGAAGAGAATTTACTACAAAGTCATGAAATCCAAACAACAAAAACCGTATTTTCCATTTCGTGCACTGTCGTTGGTGTTGGAAATTTCTTAAACTATCCCTTTCGTTAGAATCAAGATAATTGGAATCCGTAAAAGCGTAAACGCAAGAAGTTTTATGTAGGATTAGAAAACCATAGGTTGAATTCATAGAACCACGCACTAAAGGTAGAATTCATAGTCGTCACTCAAGTCCGTATTTTTCTGAACTCCAATAAGTTGAGAAAAATCTTAGGTAAGCATCTGTCAAATCAAAGTCCGTATTCATATATAAAAACTGAAAGCAAATGCTTAAGCATTCCTTCTTAATCTCGATTATGAATGGAAGTGGCCAAAAGGCTCCTCAAGTGTACACTTGAGAAAAACATCGACTTGAGTAACAAAATTTCCCGGTCAAATTCGATGTTTTTTTGCTAAAATATGTACATGTACAGTATTTTGTTGGAAAAAAGTATATATATGCTGAAACCTATAATTTGAAACGGATTCCAAGTAATCGAGGTTTGAATCAGTGAAAAATGAAAAAAATCAACACCAGTTCAGGCATACTATTCAAAATCGTATACCTAAGACCAAAATCGGTTGATTAGCTTTATCCATGCATGATTAACAACTCATAACTAATGATTTTTAAAATAAAACAAATCGTTGACTTACAGTTTGGAATAATCATGGTTTAAAGATTCAATTTGGCCCTTATTTTTATTTTGCTTTTATTATTATTAGTGGAGTAGGACGTACTTATGCATTGTTTTTCCCTGAAAGCTTACACGGAACTATCTGCCTGTATGTATTATATATATCTATGTACCAACACTCGAAGTATGACTTTTTGAATGCATATTTCAGGAATATTGGAGCACGCAAACCCACTTTTGACAAACATTTATATATCAGGAGAGGAAGTTATGTTGTTAGTAAGAATTTTTTTTTTTCTTAATATTTGTGACTTTAGAAATTCGACTCAGACTTGGCGGATACATATATGTAGATAAGACAGATTGTTTATTTTTTGAAAGAAAAGTACTTATAAGTATTGGAATTCGAAATTGGTATAAAGATTTGATTTTACAACAGTTCAAAAATGTAACGGGCGTGACGTATATTTGTAACGTTAAAAATTAAAAAATAAAGACGGAATCAATTCAAATTTAAAGATTTAAGTACTATTATACGCAATCATTAATTAATTTCGGTCGGAATATGAGTAAACATCAAAGTAATTAACTCGATTATTTTCTTAACTTGTATAAGACATTTGAATGAAGGATCTAAAAAATAATTTTAGTTTGAAGTATTAATACTTTATTCAAAGATTTGTCATTTTTATTTTTAAATTTCAGCATACAAAAATTAAATTTCTTTGAAATTTTTAATGTTCTTTAAAAATCGTAGAATAATTCGGTTGGAGAATTGGTGAGAACAGTAAGTTGAGCTTTTATTACTACCCATAAACTCTTTTTAACACCGCTTCTATTCCATCTGGATCTTCTTCAATGAGTAGTGTGGAAGAATGACCAAGAGACAATAACTCCAAAAATCTTGTGATCAATGATATCTATCTATCTATCTTTTTCAAGAACAGTTTCCAAAAATTACCACACATAAGCCTTGCTGTGGCTATGGCTGAGGTCATCACTAATAATTAAATACGATTTGCAACTTAATATGTTTTCGTGCTTCATCCAAGCACATGCCGTGAAAATAGTAGGTTTTGGATGACGCGAGTGGGCACTTTGAATTTTTGTCTAAACGTCTTAAGGCATAACAATAAAGTTTTGGGCAAAGTTTCATTTCTATAAAATGCTTGGGTTATAACTATTTGAAAAACCAACGTGTTTTAAATGTTTTGAATTGAGCCTCCAAAATTTATCAAAAGTAAGTAGGTTAAACGAAGCACGAAATTATATTCATAACTGATTTGTTACGGGCGTGACATTGCTTAAAACAGAAAAATAGCTTTAAATAATCATTTTACCATGCTTATTGTAAATATAAAACAAATTACAACCAGATTCTTAACTTTCCTAAGTCTTAAATATTTAAAGAAAATTAGAAAAACACAAACAATATGTTTGTTCTTGTAACGGGTGTGACTCTTTCAGTATCTAATATGCCAAAATAATGGGTTGTGCTTACTTATCGAAGATCACATCATTATACTGATGCTCTATCTAAATTTAAGGTTTCATATGTAGGTTTCTGTTTTAGTGAGAGATTCAAAATACACTCAAAAAAAAAAAACCTGTTCGTTTCCAGTAATGAAAATACAAACTGCTGCAGATGGACCAGTATCACGGCTTTGGAGTTTTATAAATATAAGAAATATAGGTACAGAAACAAATTAAAACTGATATGGTATTATTAACGTAAGAACTGTAAAGATGTATGTAACCCATTATCATTTAATTTCTTTAACGGTCATTAATTTTTTGTCGAAAAATGTGGTCAGCTTAAGCGGAATTACCTTTTAACAAATTCATAAATTGAATCATGGTCCATCGATTAAAATATGTCACAATATCATAATATTTACTCCATTTGCGATAACAATAAATTAATTATCACACTTTTACACTTGGCCATGCTTTACTATTAAATTAAACAAAATCAACTCATTGCAATTAAAATTTTAATCAATATCAATTGACCATCAATGACCACATTTTACCTAAAAAACCTGCTGTATTGACAACTTAATCATTTTGTTTTGCAGCTAATTGAACGTAGATTTATAACCAGTAGTTAACAAAACATTGAAGATTAAAAAAATATTTCATTAATAAAAAATTATAAATGTTTCACACTTTGCACTTTGACAGTAAAGTGCCTGATTATACCCAAACGGACAGAACAATCTAAAAGAAAATCAAAAAATTATTAGAATGTTATCAAATTTTGAATAATCTTTCTAGAATCCATCATTTCATGTTCTTACTGGGTATCACTTTATAGTTTCAACTAATGTATAGTTGATACCTCTGTACCTACGCTTATACCTTCATAATCAGGAATTACCGACACACAGTTTTAAATCAATATATCTTCTTATTCCAACAAATTGGAAGGCACCTGATGGTCAGCCAAGCCAGCACCCCACTCAACCACACGCATTTAGTAAACTCAATGACCACGCGTTACTCAATTAATTAGCAATATATTCCTCCATAGCTCGGGTGCGATGATTGAATTCAATTTAATTGCCCAGCAATTAGGCCGTCATCGTCATCAAAAACCGCTTAAACTTCTATACTCGAGAGTTGATTCTGATTTCTGATGTACACCTAGTATCTCCACCACATCACCATCAACACAACAGTTTATATCGAGACTAACCAACACTCATAGACTAATAATTTCAAAGGGTAGGTACCGCTTTGGTTTCTGTCTCGTCTGCATATAAAAAAAAAAAAAAAAAAAAAATTAATAATAATTGCAAAGCAAAGACGAGAAATGTATGCCAAAGGGGAAGGATTCCCAAGACGAGGTGTCTGACCAACCCAACCAACAACGGTCGGTCAGGCCCGCCATTAATATTTACCGAAGGGAAGAAAGGTAGGTTTTTTTCATTTTATAAAAGATTCTTGCAAGTCATTTTCCGGTTGATGCACAATTAGGGTTGTCGAAGGACGTTTCCTGATTCCGATCGATATTGTCGCTCAGTGTATAAGTTTTAGTTGTTGTTTTTTTTTTTTAACTTTAGGTCCACGTCTCTTCACGATGCGATACAAAATTGCATTTATATGAACACAAAACCAAAGTGTATCTATAAAAAAACGAAAGCCATTGACACGGTGCATTGAAAATGTCAATAAATGCCCTGACAAACATAAAAGTGTTATAGGAAGGCGGAGACTTCTTTGGTTCCTTTTCTTTTTTTTTCAAATGAGTCCTGCGCTCATGTTTTCATATCCAAAAGTGAAAGAGAAAACGAGATGGCATGTATACTCATATAAATCAAATTTTTTCTTGTTTTAAAATGCAAGTGTGTTGGTAACACGAAGACGTTACTCACATTTGCTTGTTTTAATCTAGTACATTTCGGTTTGTAGCGTTTTTGTTAATACTTCCTTATCACTTGGTTGAGGTGACCATCCTAAGAAATTTTGTTCAATTATTCATTTTGGATGTCTCTTATATTTATTTATACAAAAGTTGAATTTTTTTTATTAATTTTTTTGATAAGATTATTATATAAATTTTAAATGGTACGAAGAAAAAATAACTATAAGTACTTAATTTCTGTTGACTTAAATAACATAAATATACTAACATCCAGTGACGTGCCGTGGTGATTTCAGTAAGGTGTTCACTATAATTATTTGTACAAATAATTTGCCTATATTTAGTTTTAGACAAGATAACATTTTTGTTATTTTTTTAATTATATTTTTTTTTTATTTTTATATTTTTTTTTTGTATTTTTATTTTTTGTATCTAAGTATTTATTTTAATAGTAGAATAAGTCATATTTATTTAGTAGTATAGTTAAATTAACGGAGTCCAATAAACATTTACTTGTAGATAAGTTTGATTCAACGGGATTTCTTCAAAAAAAACTTTTAGAACGTCATCATAAAAAATATTTTTTGCTTTTATTTCCTTAAGAAATGATTCTTCAATTGAAATAATTGCCAGTTCTGACAACCTGTTCTCCAGCATTTTATTTCTGGCATATGATTTTATGCGTTTAAGTGCAGAAAAAGATCGCTCGACAGAGCTAACTTGACACTGGAATAGTCAAAATAAGTGAGCTTAATTTAAAAATTTCAGAAAAAGTGTCCTTGAGTTCCATATTATCGAGGAGTTTTGGAATATCCATAACGGAAATATTTTTGAATTGTGACTGTGCAAATTTAAAAAAACACAGTAAGTTCATTCTTAAGCTTCATAAAATTAAAAACGGACCATATGAACTTTTAAGGCATTCGAAAGCTTCAGTTGGGATTTTTTAATCATTTTCAGCAAATTTTTTTACTAATTCTATTCTAATTCTATTCAGAAAGTAATTCTAAAAATTTAAATTTTTTTAATGACTCGAACTTGCTTCCATTTGTAACGACAAAGTGTCGATTATTTCAAATAAAAAGGGTCAATTATATTTTCGGCAGTTCAATAAACTCAATTGTATCGAATTGCATAGAACTGTATTAAATTTATTTAATTTTACATGTCTGGTTATTTTGATTATGAGTATGACATGAGAGATGCAACACTGAAAACATAAAATCTAACTCTTCCACTTGTGTGTGGTACACTTATATGCTCTTAAGTGTCGTCTTCGTTCAGAGTTCACACTCTCTCTCTCTCGATGCCATATTGAAATAAAGAATGGTGCGCTCAAAGAAGTTGAACACCAAACCAATTTATTTCCTTTTCTGTTTTTCATTCGAACGAAGGACTGCGCGCCGCCGCGCCGTGTGCGGTTGCGGTGGTGCACTCGATGAAGGTGAACAGTGAACACTAAGCCATATAGAAACTACATATCTACACATTTTGTATCTTCTTTGCATTTTTTGTGTGGATGTGAATTTGCTTTACCTTAGCTTTGGTGGTCGGTCGGTGCGTTGATATGAGGAGAACACCCTAGAGTATTACATTTGTTTGAGAATGAATGAATGGTATGAATTGCCGTGGTGCGCTTGATGAAGTAGAACACCAAGATTTAAAAAATCAACTAAATGGAATGTGACGATTTTGGTAGGGTGTGCGGTGAACACCTGCGTACCTTTGAATAAACGTCACTGCTAACATCTTGCATCAAGGAGCTGGAATTCGTGTCATTTTCTACGGAAACTCATCACTTATTTCTAAAATAACACTATTTCATTCACGTGTTCTTTTAAATATTTATACCTATCGTTTACGAAAGAAGAGATAGTTTACTGACTGTTAATGCAGAAATAGGTACCTCCACTAATTTTCTTTCAAATTTGACAGTTTTTTTTTAATGACGATGAATATTTGGGAATTTTAATATTTATTTGAATCAGTTTGTAAACAAGTAAAATTGCAGTTTTTGAGAAGACATAATCCCGAAAGACTTCAAAAATATTCCTTGCACTCACATTATGTTATTGTTTGATCATATGATAATTGTATAGCATAAACCTATTGCAAGATTTATGTCGGTACTTACATATATCTAAAACGTGATCAAAAGCACTGATAGGTACATTATATCAAAAAAATCTGTTAGGCAACTATGGCCCTCACAGTCTGATATATTCTTACGAAGCACACTGGGGCCTACTACATACAGGGAGTGAACAAAATGCACAATTGAAATTAAGGGTTTTTGAAAAAAGAAATATTTTGATGCAAAGTTGACATAATTGCTTATCAGCATAATAAGATTTTGAACGTCTGAGAAGTATTAGTCTGATAGAGAAAAAGTAAGATATGTTTTTCAGTTGTTAGTATAAATTTAAAGAAAGGAAAAAATATGTCAGTATTAATTCAAGCACAGTAGATAAGCAAAAAGTATTTTTATCAAAATAAAACAAATACTTCTCAATTAAATTAATAAGAAACAAAAATGATTTGTGAAAAGATAAAAATTTTTTTTCCAATTTGAGCAAAATGCTTTCACATTCTGACTTCTGATACTAAATAAACAATGTTTATAGTATTCGAAAATATATTCAGTTTAAAAAGTGTCTTGCGCAAATTGGGGAAAAAGTATATTTTAAACAATATATAAATCATTTTCATTTATTTATTTAATTCAGAATTATTTGTTTTATTTTGATTAAAATCCTTTTTTCTTTTCAACTGGGATTGAATTTATACTGACATATTTTTTCGTTTTTTTTTAATTTATGATAAAATATTTTTTATTTATTTTTCAATGACCAACAACTGAAAAACAGATCTCTTTTTTACAAGAAACAGCAATTTTACTGCTTATTCATTATCAGACTAATACTGCTCAGGCACTTAAAATTAGACATTTTGATCAACAATTATGTCAATTTTGCACCCACATATTTCTTTTTTCAAAAACTGTAAGTTTCAATTTTGCATTTTGATTACTCTTTTCATATACTTAGTTGGCACCAGTGTTCCAAATCTGATTTGCAACAATTTATTTCATTACTTTTTAGCTAAGAGTTTTATGAGATAACAACTACCTTAATCTTAATCCACTGTACCAGCACTTTTCTATATTTCTATTCCTTCTTCCAACGATGACGACGTTGACAACGGCACACACACATAAAAATGTCTCGAAAACGTGTTTTATTTGCAATTTATGATGTTTCATGATGAAAAAGACTAATTCTGAAAAATGTTTGTGCCAATCGCTATACTAATCCTTTACACTATGTGTACGAAAAAGTAAAATATAATCAGTTACAGTTGAAATTTAAGTTTAAACTTAAGAAACTCCAATTCGTGCTCTGATGGCAAAAGCTTTTAAAATGCGAAAAAACTGTAGTAAAAACTTTACTTAATAACGTATCGTGCGTAAGTTACAGCATTTAGAGTATAAAACAACAAAAAAAATTTACTAAACATTAATTTAAGGAGCTGAGTTTTTACAAGGCTTATTTTTTTGCTCAAACAAAACTTTTGAGATTGGTGCCGGGAGTTGTTTTATTTTTTTTTTTTTTTTTTTTTAATCACCCTTATGTACATATTATCCAAAATATACCATAAAAAAAATAACTGAACTTTTTATTTACTTATTAAATCATCAAACATTTTTGTAATTATTTATGAAATTAAGATGGAAAGAGCTGCTAACATATATGTAGATACTTATGACTTTTGACTAATTTATTTTTACTATCCTGATAAAAAAGCACTTTGAATTCTCAACTTAAATAATCATAATTATGGGTCAGAGAAAAAAAAAGAGCTCTATAAAAATATAAAAGAAGGAGTCCTGCAGAAATCACGTAAATAAGCAAAATGCCAAAAAAATAAATGGATACGACAATCACTATCTTGAGACTTAGAATAAAACTAACGGTGTGCGCCACCACAACACCCGTTGTGCTAATTTTTAGTAGTTAAATATTAAATTACTTAACATTTTTATTGTGCTCTTATTGTTCTTAATCGAACATGAAAACAAGACTGTCTTACGTTCCCTAGTTCTTAAGAAAATTAAAAATTACAAAAACTACTTTTTTAAAAATTTGTATTTTCTTAGGCAATTTTGTCAAAATATAAACTCTTCTCACTTTCCCTCCTAAAAAGTCAATTTTTCGATTATTTTTTTTAATATTATCGTCAATAAACTCAAAAATAATAACTTTTCGAGAAAAATATTTTGACAAAAAATGTAGAGTTCAGGTATACTTTTGTCTATACAATTGATTATGCTTACTTTTTATATTTTTCGTTAAGGCAACCGTTCACCCTTCTTTTTAAGATTATGCCTGCAGAGACGGGGATGAGAACTGGGGATAGGAACGGATTTTTGAATTTAAGCTATTTTTGTAACCCTTTGAGTAATGGCATTAAATAATTTGACTTAGACCACAAATGTTCTGGTGGGGAAGTAGCAGGGAAGGAGGGGGTTGAAGGTTTATGAAGTTGAAGAATGTAGGTACAATCTAGCCTGATATGACATATGATTCAGGGGTACTTTTTTTATGTAAGTACATGAAAATTCTACGGAGCAAGCCTCCATGCATGTGAACATCATCGCATGCATGTGAACATCATTCACTTTACTACTGTCGACTTTTTATGAATCGACATTTCCAAAGTCGACATTTTGATTTGTCGGTTTACCGATCGACATTCTTACAGTCGACATTATCACAGTTGATTTTCGTAAATCGACAAATCGTCTACCCAACCCAAAATAATTTTATATTTTTATACAACTCTTCAACTAACTTTTGTGTAGAAAATTGAAGCCAAAACAAATTTATTTTCTACAATAAAATAAAACAAAAAAAAAGTTTAAATAAGTTATTGTTTTTTTTTTTTTTGCACAACTGTAGACAATCGTACTAGATTAAAAATGCTTCATATTTCAATCAAGGTGGAGTCTTGCTCTCAAGCATCCACCATATTTCTCCTGCACACACATTCTCATACTTCCACCACCATCATGTAACTGTATCTTTGAACAAGACAAAAAATGGCGTGTGCTGTGTGTGCTCAGTCAATATGGCCAGGCCATCTTCTTTGTTTACGTACACGATGAATGAATCACAATGAGAGTGGGTTTGCTTTGCCTCATCAGCTGAATAAACTCAAACCAGATTATCCAGTTTCCCAATGAAAATGGGCAGATACTTCATGAATTCTGTGTTTGTGTGTTAGTATGATTGGTTGGGCCTACAACACGAGTGTCAGGTAAAAATCTACAACAACAATTGCGAGGTTGAAAACAACAAAACTGCACCAACAACTTCCATTCGCGAGCCGCCACAACAACACAACAATAGAACGACTGGTCACGAACGGACGTATCTCAAAGATACACTCCGAGAATATCTTTTTGCTTGCGGTTTTAATTAAACATTTCAATTCGTAAAACACGACGGCAAGTTCTCTCTCGTCGCATTCGAAGCGCTACTGTTTATTTTTGTTTTTCGTGTTTTGCTTGATTTTTTTCTCTTCATTTTGTCATTTTATTAAGTTCAATCAATGATTCAGCTTGAAAAGACGGTGAAGCTTTAGACTTCGTGTAGAAATAATGATTCGAATTGGATCTTAAGCCAGTTTGCGTTTGAACACAAAAAGGGGATACCTATACATATAGATACCGATTTTATGTATATTTCCTGCCTTCCATTGACGGATTTATCGTATCGCGCGCGCGCCATCTTTTCGTTTAACGTCTTTTTGTTTGAATTTTAAGCTTCAAGTTGAATGGCATTGTGTATGACGGCCACAAAAATTGTGTGGAATGACTTTGCAATTCTTTTCGGATTTTTGATGTCTAATTTCGATTTCAGTTCTTGCCGCACCCGTCACTGTTGATGAAGTGTATTGTGATTGTGTTGTTGATGAATTTCGATATACCTACCTATAGAAAAAAAAATCTGAAGGTCACTCTTGTTAGTGAGAGTTTGTGCTTAATTTTGTTTGTTTCTTTGGATACAATTTTAAATACGGGTTTTGAAAGGGTCTTATATCGGAATATCTGCAAAGAATAATATTTAAATTTGCCTGGAAAAATACAAACAATGAGCTCATTTCTGATGGGTTACCCGCATGCGCCGCACGTTCAAAACCCAATGGGTTCGGGGCTTGAGCCCAAATTCCCTCCAGCTGATGACTATCACATGTATAATGGATACAGTATGTCAACCGGTCCAATTGGACATCATCAGGGCCACATTGGCAGTGATTACATGTCGAGTGGGCACAATGGGGGCAGCTTGCATCATCAGAGTTCAAATAGCTTTAACTACTCACCGCATCATCATCACCACCAGAGTATAGGGAGTGCCGCCGGGTATTATCATCATCCACATCCGCATTCACACCCGCATAGTGGCTACTCATCACATTCGGTGCATTCGCCTGTTTCGGCAACGGGAACGGAAGCAGCGATAGCGAATAATGGATACGCGAACACCAATTCGAATGGTTATTATGGTGGATATTATGGAGCAAGCAATGGTCACCACCAGATGCTGGATTTACCTATTCAGTGTCCGAACACAGAGCCCACCAATACCGTCCTAGGATTACAAGAATTAGGTAAGATTACGTGAGAATTTCCGTAGAAAATTGAGAGTTTTTCATAACTGTTCAAACCACCTATACCTACCTGAATCTATATGAAGATAAGGTTTATGCCCGGAAGCAAAATACCTGTTTCGCAGTAAAATATGAAAAAAGATAGTTCATGAGGGGTAGTCCACAATCAAAATATTTATTAAAAATTGGTCTTATATTAGAAAAGTCTTAGGTATGTAGTATGTACAACACAGAAATTGAATTATTTAATAGAATAGAAGTTCGTTAAGAACGGTGGAGTTGAATAACACACAGTTAGTCTAACCTATATTGTCATTTGCGAAGTGAAATAACGCAAAATGAAATAAGCCAATCCATAGGTATAAACAAAACCGATATTTGGGAACTTATAGGAATTGTTGGTTAAGGAAACTGTCTGATGTGTACTGAACACCGCACTAGCGGAACAACGATGTTCTCGGAAAGTGGTACTGAATTAGAGTTAAGGCACACGAAGAAGGGCACCAACGACGACGGCGACGGTCTTGCATTTAAAAGAACTATTAAAATAACAGAAATCTGTAGTGGGCGGACTTACAAGATTATTAAAAGATTTTTACTTCCTCTTCGGAATCAACCCCGCTTATGCAACTTTGTTGCTCCACTAAGGGTATGTGAATGTGCAGTGCAGTCATTAAGCAGGTGCATATAGCATATTATATGTATTAAAAGTTGAAATCTTTTTAAGATACACTTTCTGCGGAGTCAAATTTTAAAATCCGTCATCGTGTAGACTTAGATAGGTTGACGTTGTTTAACAAATAATTTTTTATCCCTCAAAAGGGAAGGGGAACAGATTTAAAAAAATCTTGGGAATAGAATTGACCAATTTTGTATAACGATCATTTTAAGATTTTGGCTTTCACTTAGTAAAAAGTCGTTATAAAGGTCAAGATCATAGAGGTTCGAAATTACACTATCCAAATTATTAAAAAAAATAACTTCGTTTAATAATTAAATTAGAACGCTCATATGATGAGTTTAGCTATCATTTCCTAATGGGCCACAGCCCAAAATTATTTATTTTATAATTTATAAAAGAACATTGAACTTTGCGTGTTGTTTCATTAAAAAAAAAAAACTGGATGAATTCTGATAATTAAGCCAAAATCAGTATTAGTTCTTAAAATTCAGTTAAATAAAGTTCTTAAATGTACTAAAAAAATCATTTGTATATTTATATGTATTTTTTTTGTGTTATAAGATTTTTACAATATGTATGTGGATTTCATATAGAATTTTTATTAATATTAACATTTTTTCATTTTTTAAATTATTTAATACAGATAGCATTTAGAATTAGTGCCACATTGATATAATGTTGAAATACTGCATACAAATTTTAGACATTACATTCCTAAAAAAAAAGGAATAAGAAAATAATGGATATGTTCCCGAAACGACTGTGTGTGGTCAATCTGAAATATGCATTATTATATACCTTTATTAATCAAATATGACTTACTTTCGGTTTTTCTATATACGTTTTAATCCCTAAAAAATACGGTTTTCTGCTATTTCAAAATACCTAGTTCACTAATTTTATGACAAGACATCATATTAAAGCCATATTTGCATTAGATTCTAACTATAAATACCAAAAAATATTCAGATTTGTTTCGAGAATACTGTATAACTTACTCATAACCTAAAAGCGTTCCCGGAAATGACGTTCCCGAAAATCGAACGAAATATTTTTGGAGTTTTGATGTTGTGGTCTCGATTTTACATCATAATATTGACACAAAATTATAATTTTAATTTTTATTCGTCACAAAACAAGCGTTCCCGGAATGTCGCTTAATTAATGTACGCTCTTTATATAATTTAATTTATTCATGCAAAAAAGTATATATGGAACGATAAACAAATTCCATGAAATTCCGGAAAGACTATTTGTAGCGCCATCTGATCGTTGAATGAGTAAGAAATTGATATTTTGTAACTGACATTGAGACATATATCTTTGGACAACTTTTGTTTAGATACAAATTATGATTCTTATGAGTTTTTTGTGAGGCACTTAGGTCGAAAAAAAACTAACTCTCATTCAAACAAAGTTAATACATTCGTAGATTCATCGCAATTATATTAATCGGTACGTCAGAAGTGAATTTCAATTTTAATTAATTTTGATTAATAAAAAAGCCTGGACCAAAGCCTGGTCAAATACAAAGATACAGAAAAAGTGCAAGAGAAACAAAATGTCTACCTTTCGTGTACTTACCAAGCTACCTAGTGTATAGTATTGGGGTATTTTTGTATTTCTTCCATACTTCATCCTTCATGTTTTAGGGGGTGCTAAGTCCAAATCTGCAACATGGTCAAAAATGCAAAATACAACCCAACATTTTCAACATTTAGCAGTTTATTTTCAAAATTTAATTGTGAAGGCTTGGTTTTTCCTGTTACAACTATGACCTATCTACTTAATAAGTATACCTACAACTACAATAAACTGAATTTGCCAAAAATTTTAGTCCCAAATTGTCTATGCGTAGGCATAATAGTTTTCAAAACAAGCTTATTTAATTTTTATATATTTCTTAGACCTTTAAAATGTTTAGGAGCATAAATGTACAAATATATAGTTCAGTGCAATATGATTTTGACCCAAAAAGATTTTTTCAATTTATATTGAAAATTTTTTAAGTAGGGGCATACCTACGACTATAAGATCATTAGTACAAAGTTTAAAAATCTATATAAGAACCAATTTTTAATTATGGCTCAGTATTTTGTTCAGTTACTGGTATTTTTTATTACTTCTCGGAATAGAACATCAGGCATTGACTCAATCAAATTCTGGAAAATAAAAGTAAGAAAATTGTACCACTCATTTCTAAACGCTGAAAAAACGACAGTTTTGAAGTTAAAGGACCGGAGCCCGAAGCTGAAAAACAGTCCCAAACCAATACTGAGTTCCAACCTCCAACGTACTTTATACTAAACACCAGGGATAGGTTTAGGAAGAGGTTTTAAACGTGTCCCTAGCGCAATTACCTTACCTTTAATAGTATAGTTACCACGGCCCGAAATTATCTCGGGACCGGGCATTTTCCGATTTGGATGAATTTGTTTTTCAAATGTTGTTAGTCAAAAATTGTTTAACAGTAACCGCTTAAAAATTGCCACTTCTTTGGGTTTTTTTTTTAAACTTAACAAAGATTTTTGTGAACGATTATTTTTTCTATGAAAAAAATTTGTTAAAATTTTATAAAACTATGCAAAAAATTGTCTAGGTACGAGTATGTTTGAGGAAAACAAGTTGTAAAAATAGGGGTCTGTTTTCACTTATTCAGATGGAAGGGGGAATAATCCAAAAGTTGACTTAAAGCAGAAAAAGAAATATTGAAATACATCGAAGTTAAATACCTACAAGATCAAATTATTTGTTTTTCTTATAGCCAAAAAAATCTTTTTTTAACAATAAATAGTTAACGAACAAATGATTTTCAAACTCAGAATTTTGAAAGAAAAAGTTTTTGGCTGATTTTTTTTTTCAAAATCTTACGCTGGGTTAAGTTGGGGCATTATGGTTCACCTAATTTCAATCTTCAATAACTTTGCTACGGATAACATTTTTTACTTCAGTCAGCAATATTTATTAAATTTCTAAAACACAAAACATACAAAAATTAAATAAGAATAACAATTCAATGTTTTTAATATAAAATGAATTTATTTAAAAAAAACTTAAAAACAACCATAATGCCCTACCTGAGGGCAATATGGTGAATTTCTGAGGGCAATATGGCGCACAGCTTTTCGTTTTAATTCAAAACTTTCACAGGCACTGGAGTCTTGAAAAAACTTATTTCAAAGGACACTTTTAGATAATTTTAGTGTAATTTCTAAAATAACATGGACAATTTTTTTCTCCCCAAGTTGGAAGAAAAAAATCGATAAGGGCATTATGACGCACTCGTGCACTATTGCCCTTATCAAGTAAGGATGTGGGAAATCGCGCCATAATGCCTACACAGCTTCTGCGCCATATTACAAAAAGTACACCTGTTCACAAAAAAATAAAATGAAACAAAATTCTCATTTCTTTTAAAATACTTCTAAAAACTAGTGCGCTGTATTGTTACCGAGATATACAAATTCGAAAACAAAATGAATTATATTTAGTAGCACCCAGAATCTGTAAAATTGTTTTGTTTCCTATTTTTCTCTTTATAAAACTAGCGGTATCGACTTACGATCATTACCGACAAGATGTTTGGCGAAGACAGAACTTTTTGCATTGTTTTTATTTCTATACAAGTATTGGAAGTCTGTTATTTCTGAGGTGTGCCATATTGACCACTGCACCATAATGCCAGAATTTACCCTATAAGATACATAATATATTTTTTCGTCCAAGATTCAATAGTCTTATCTGAAGTCAACCGACTGAAGAACAGTAAGGGGTCTATGTGTTTTGGTTTTTGCAAACCTGTCACTCAAGTTTGAAATTTAGAAAAAACAATAGATAATATTAAAAAAAAAAATCTAACTGATTTTATAACAACAATTACTTTTTGAAGTTAATTTATACTTAATGGTCATTTTTTATTTTAGTTGAACACGAGCAGGTTAATATGAATATGTCTTCTAATTTTGGGAAATTTGAAAAAATACAAAACTGAATGAATTGATTTTTTTTCTTCAAAACTAAGTTACTTTTTAATTTTGTTTAAGATATACAAAAGCCATATAAATTTTCTGCATTTGGTTGCTAAGTTATAAGGCTATTGAATTTTGGATGAGTCTTGGATCTTCAACTAGAAGGTATGTCTTCTTCTTCGAGTAAACTTTTATTTCATTTTTTTATGGAAAGTTTGATATATTCAGTACAACAAGCACAATATTTCAGAACCCCGTTTGAAAATAATGTTACATCCGATATATTTTTCTGATTCATTCCTGTCAAATTTTGTGGCCAGTATTCTATACCATTATTTTCAAAGTTGTTTCTTTTATATTGTTTAAGTACTTGTTGACTTCTGGTACTGAAAAAACCAACTTTACATATCAAGCAATAGCTATACACAAAATATGAAAAATAAAAACTATATGCAGAATTTAATAGTGCAAAAAACACGAATATTTTTCTAAATTTCAATGGGAGGCTATAAATAGTATTTTTTTTATTGTAATGTCTACTAAATTCTATTTCAGCGCTAACTGTTATTTAATTACTTTGTAACGTAATAGAAATATAATGATGATCATAAATATCTACGATCAATCGCATCAAAATGTTTATTGAATAAAAATAAACGCGAGATTACGCCCACGGCACTTGTATCATTATGGTACGCTATTATTTTATTTGATCAACTGGGAAGGCTAAACGTTTCGTGTGTTTGCTCATTAAAATAAATTGTTGTTTTCTCTGTGCGCTATAATGAGTAAAATCTGATATGCAAATCTTTTGTTTTTGTTACTCAAAAATTAAATATTGATATTTTTTGTTGTTGTCTCATAATGAACTAGATATTAGTCCGTTTTAATTGGGTCAGAAAACAATAAACTGTAATGTGAATTGTTTTTATTGTAGGTATGTTCGAGAATTGCTAAGGCATTTATTTTTCAATTAGTAGATAGTGGGGACGAAAAACTATTAAGTTTTGCCAGAAATGTTTTGTTAGACCAAAGAAGTTGATTCTATTGCTTTCCGCAGTGCAGTAGCATCCAACATGTATTGCAGAAACAACACCAAACTGTCGATAAATTTTGACATAAATTAAAAAAAAAAAAAAACGTCAAAAGTCTGGGTTGATGGGTTTATATTTGCCTTTTACCGGCAGCTTGACATTGTTTTTGTTTTATGTAAAACGTGTAAGATCCTATTGCAGTGTCGATAGTAGTACCCTACCTGTATTTATTAAGAGAATTAGTGCGTTTGAACTAAACTTTTCGTAATTTTATATCTCACATTTTCAATTAAGGAGTCTAAAATGGCCAAAAACAGCTTATTCCAACACACACTCTTCTCATGAATAATCCAGAACACACAAGACGTCTGGTAAGAAGAAACTTATAAGAGGAAAATGTTTTGGGCTGGCTAATGCAAACTCCTGACCTAAATTGCATAGAAAATCAATGGGAGCTTGTAAACCGGGAGATAAGTAGGTATGCTAAGACATTTGAATAACAAATAATGGCAGAATGGGACCAAATATCTCAAAAATTATTGATGTCTTCTATTGACTAATAGGTTGAGTGTCGTCATTGCCAGAATAAGGTTCCCATCAAAACATAAACAAGTTCAAATACAATATTTTGTTCAAAGAAATAATGCGTCTGTCTCGGTTTTCATCGGTTATAACGGTACCTACTACCTCCCAGACCTGTTTCCTTTTTTTCTGATTTTCCCGAAAGCGACTCAACGGATTTGAATTTTTTTCATATCAAAACTTTCCAAACAAAAAATTTTTGGATTTTTAAGAAAAGCTTCAAAATTTCTTTTTCAAAAATCAACTTTTCGAAAAGGTGTGAATTATTTTTGTTCTTTTGGAAATTTTGGTTTTAGATGTCCAGTTACATTTTCTTAAAAATAGCATAACAACAAAAATTGAAAATTTTGTTTTGAAAATCGTTTTTTCAAAAACGGCTTAGTGGTTTTTTGTTCCAAAATTTAGTTTTCGAATGTCGATAAATAATTATAGGTATCCAAAATGTCATACCACCTTATTATTGACAAGTTATTTGAAGATTTTATTAAAAAAAATAACTAGTTAAAAAAACGTCTCTTACTTATTTCTTTTTCTTAAAAATTGATCATTTCTAGGAGAAATCAAATTGCATACTGCGTTTTGAGCCAAATTCATTTAAGATGCTAAATTTGAAAATCGAATTTTGTGTTTTTTTTTTTTTTTAATTACATATTTACTTAACTTTAATTAAAAAGGCGTAGCAACTTAAGTAACGTTATCTATATGAGCAAGTATACGTGCGGCCAGTCTTGCATTTTATGAATTGTAGTATTTTGTTGTTCATATATTATAGAATAAAATGGTAATAAGGACACTTTCTATTGCATTTCATCTCCGCACCAAAATATATAATTTAATATCTATATACCAAAGGGTTGGGGTCAAAATTATTTTGCCAAAATTTTGCTTGCAAAATTCTGTCTTTCAAAATTCTGCTTTCAGAATTCTCATTTGCAAATTCCAGGTTTACAAAATTCTTCGAATTATAAAAACGAATGTTTGGAAAATGTTAATTAGCGCGCGTTTTTTATAATTTATCAAACATTCATTTTATTATTCACAGCAATTAAAAATTTTCAACTTTATCACTTATTCAAAAGAAAAATATTTTTAGTTTGGTTTCATGTTTTTTCTTTTGTGAAAACGAAAAACAAGATTTGAGTTCAAAGAAAAAATTGATTGATAGTAAAAGTAACTTCAATTTTCTTTTTTTGTATTTATGGGGTCATGATAAAAGCAAACACAGAAGACGTTTAATTTAAATTTTAGTTTTAGTGTTTATTGCGTGGCTGTAACTACTACTGAAAAAAAAAACAGACTTTCAATAGAATTACAACACACAAAATGAAAATTGGTGCAAACACACCTAGTCAACTGAATACGCACAAATATTTTCCAATATACTTCATCCATTTTTTTCCAAACACTGATAGTTACTTACTGTGCCATCTGTTGATGCTAACAATTCCCTTAAGATGTTTAAAAAATAATTTCAAAATAGTTTTGCAAAAACAACAACCACTTTTTCTTTCGACCACTTGCAAAAAGTTTTCTACTAGGAAGGATTCAAACTAACGACCACCCCCATAAACTTTGCGTACTAACCATCCCGAGACATTTTTAATGATGTTTAGATCAGGTGAGTACCTATACGTCGTAGGTATATTGAAGCAACTGCACATTTTGCTCTTCTATCCAAAATTTTATTATGCGCACCGAGTTAATAGTCGCGTTATAATGTTGGTAGGTCCAGTTTATGGGTCCAAAGATTTAAGAAAATTTAGGAAAATTTGTTTCCAAAATTTCCTTTTACCCAGCTGGAGTCGTTTTTGATGTTACGACCTCAAACTCAACTGTTCTAAAATAACTATCTGCTCTCTTTATCATAACACCTTCTTTACGACTATATTGGCGCTTTAAAAACCTCTTTTTGGTTCTCATATTTTGAAAATAATAATAAAATCAACCCATCAGGGCCAACGAAATGTAACGAAATAGGTACCTACTACAGGGCAAGTTTAGGATTAGCAAAGCGAAAAAAGTCGGTCTCGCAATTCTGTCAGTCTGTCTGTATCTATCTTGAGCTAGAGCCTCACATACTTAAGCAATTATGTTCAAACTTGGTAGTTAATGGTTTTTGATAATTCCCTAGAGGGGAAATTGATTTTTTTTTGGGACCAAAATTAACGGTACCTGCCATACAACCAATATGGAAAAACTTGATTTTCTCAAAAACGGCTCTAACGATTTTGATTAAATTTTGTATATCTATAACAGAACAAAAAGTTGGTTTTGATTAGTTGTTCTGATTTTCTCGTAAAAGACTCCAAGGACTTCGATGAAATTTTTTACACATTCAACAACAATCAACAATTTTCAAAGTTATTTTATACCAAAATTTTCAAAAATAAATTTTTTTGGATTTTTAAAAAAAGTTTTTTAAATCAATTTTTCGAAAATGCATGAATGATTTTATTTTTAAATTTGGTTTTAGATATTTTTTTAATATTTTCTTAAAATTGGCATTCAATTTTTTTTTTTAAACAAATCTTGAGAATTTTTAGACATAAAAAATTATTTTTTTAAAAACGGCTCCAATGATTTTAAAATTTTTTTCTCTAAAAATGAATCTTTTTTAACAAAATCAAATGGCATACCTACTTAGTTTTGAAGTCATTTTAGTAATAAATTTAATGTTTCCTTATAAAAGTATTTACTTTTAAAAACTTTATACATGAAGCTTTAGCATCCACAACAACTTTTACCCTAAAAGCAAATACGTGCGACACAGTCGTGCATTTTATTTACATAACTTTTTGTTTTTCGTCAAGTGGCAGTTTTTACTCTTAAAACTGTTGAGTGGCTTGCGTTAACGCTGATTTTTTGTTTTATTTTTGCAATAGAATAAGAAAAAATTGATGCAAACTTTAAAATTTTTTGTCTTTCAGTTGCAATTTCTGTGGTTTTTTCTACCTCCAATCATGTTTTTTTTTCCGTACGAATCTTTATTTTTCAAGTAAGAATAACCTACATTAAAATTTTGGTCAATTTTATAAGCCACATAGGTTAGGCAGGTCTGGTTAAGTCTTGGTATTTAAGCATATCAATTTTAGCTTTTTTAGCACTGCTTAGGCATTTTTCCTCAAATTTTAAATCAAGAATTGAATGTTACTGAAAACACTAAAACTGTTGATTTAAACTGAACAGAACTTCAAAAAAACTCATAAACTACGAAAAAAATGGTGTTGTACCTATACAGTTGACTCAAAAATAATTGCATATGAAATACCTTGCAAATTGGCGAAAGAAAAACTCGCGGTCAATTTTAAATAAATTCTTTTGGAATTCTTTTCTTAACATCTTAAGTTAACAGTTAGCATAAAAATTTAGCATAAATAAATTATTATTTAATCTAAATGCATGCCACAAATTAAATAAATTAAAGGATACATTACACATAGTTTTATGGGCTATTTGGATTGAGAATAATTAAGAATGTCATTTTACAACCAGGCATTAAACAATAAAATTTATTTTTAGATATGTACATGTACAATGTACATCATCTGTTTGAAAATGCTTTCAGTTTCTAAAAACAAATGAACTCAATTTCAATTGAAGAAAAAAACCTACACTATCATAAAACATTTTTTAATCGACAACAATTATTATTTTTTTTTACTTTCCACCCACAGGCTTAAAATTGGAAAAACGAATAGAAGAAGCCGTCCCCGCAGGTCAACAACTCCAAGAATTGGGAATGCGATTGCGATGTGATGACACCAGTTCTGAGCATGTAAGTTTGAAAAATTCATTTGATACTAACGCAAACTGACACATTGCATGAGCTCACACGTCCATGATGCAAAAATGCATGCACTTATGTTGCTGAGATAAAAAAAAATGAATTGCAATGCAACCGGGAGACGAGTGCCCCCTGTAGTACACCATTTATCTCATTCGTTATATTCTTTTGCATAAATTTATATGCACCGCGTCAAAATAAAATATAGAATCCACTATATAAAGGAGTGGAACTTATCCGTAGCTTAAATCCAGCGGAGGGTGTATCTTTGTATCTTTTGCCAACAAAAAGACAACGCGGAAGCAAAGTTGCATGCATTTTTTTGTATCTTCTTTCAATTTGTATAATGCGCGTGCAGAATGTGTGTTGTGCTGCTCATCCAGTAACTGATGTTTTGACTTTTAAATAATTGTTATCATCATGGTTGACTTTGTGCGTTTTTTGCAGGACGATATGCTGGAGGAAGACCGTTTGATGTTGGACAGATCGCCCGACGAGTTGGGCTCACATGGGAATGATGATGATTTGTGTGAAACCGATTCGGATGATGATTTGAATTGCGAAACCACAGACGGTGAAAGAGTTATCTATCCTTGGATGAAAAAAATTCATGTTGCTGGAGTTGGTATGTTTTTTTGTAGGTACTCATAGACATCTTAGATAATAAGTTCCAATCTTAATATTTGAAAATTATAAATTCATGATACAAAGTTCAAGTGGAAAGGTCAAATATAAAGTAACGTCAATGCAAATAATGATTATTGTTATAAGCTTAAAATGACCATGGCTATATTTTTTCATTTGGTTCCCGATATTGATTGATATCTTCATTAGCAAAGCGAATTTTAACAGTCTCTGATAGTGAAATTAAATCAGCTTGTGGCCTTCAAACTTTTATTGTGGGATTTGACATGTCGTGATAGCAAATCAAAAAAATCAAAAATTGTCAGAACTTCAGAAGTGCAAAGTCATTTTTCGTGTTCATTTTAATCTTAATTCGCAAATCACATTCTGAATTTTAATGTCATGGAACTGTTTTAAATCTAAAATTTCAAAATGAAAATTATTATTTCACCTCTAAAAACATTTTAATTGGACTAAAGATAATATTTTTGACAAATTATAGGTACATTTCACTTTGCAATATGTTTGCGCTGAAAGTGATTTTTTTACATTATTCAAAATGATATTGACAGATGAAATGCACTTCAATTACAGCCTGTTAACAGTTTTGTAATAAAGTATGTAATTACCAGTAAAGAAATTCGACGTTAAATGAACAAAAAAAAGGGTTTTTGACATATTTATATCAGCATTATCTCAAAAACGTGACGTGCTAGGGTAGTTTTGGTTTGAAGGCGATTTTCGTTGCAGATCAATGTTATCTGGTATGTTATTGTTGTCCTCCGCCCGCTTGGCCCAAGACCTTATTGAAACCCCTTTCAGATACCTACTTTTCTAATATTCGGGAGAACTTTTATCGAACGCGGAGTTTTGCCGGATTGTCTGCTCCGCAAAATTAGGCCCCAAATAGGCCGTTTTTGGGGCTGTATTTATTTTTTTTGTGAGGCACATAATTTATATGCAAACGCTAAAATAACTTTATCTCCCTTTCTAAAAAAAAATCAAAAGAATAGCTGCAAACTCGATTTTTTGACGCTATTCTGTTACTCACTGGTGGGTGGCAACATGATCTTTACATTTGAACATTAAAAATTAATTTTACCTCGTCAAAATATTGTACGTAGATAACCAGCGAGCCGTCTATTTAAAACATGCTTGGGAAACAATTTTTAAAGGAAAACTGTGCAGGATACATTTCAAGTATTTGTTTAACAGTTTGGGGTGATGTCTCATGTTCTAAAATAAAGTTCAAAATGGAAAAGAAAAATTGGGTCTTCATTTCTTTTTTTTCAAAAAAAAAAAGTCATAACAAGTTGAGGCCTTATTTCATTTATTATTTGGCATTTTTGAAGTTATACTTCTTTACCGGTGATTTTAACAACACTAAACCAGCAAACACATAGATTTTTTCAGCCCATTATTACTGTTTTTTTTCACGCAGACACTACAAGTAAGCAAAGAGTAAACACACACTTACATTTTATACTGGGTTTGTTTTTTTTTTATTATTTATTTTGTGTGAAACACAATAAATTTATTAAATTATTGACTGAAAAAATTTTTTGACTTTTGAAAAACTAATTATGTACATTGAAAGATAATAAAAAAAAATGCTCCATAACTGTCTTTTTGAGCTTTAAAAAACAAATACGTTTTTGAAAGTTTATGTAGGTGGTTTAATTGATTTTAAAAATCAGGGAAAAACGGGAAATTTTTTTTGTCAAAACCACTTTCAGGCTTGTGTGTTGTCTATAAACGTGTGAAAAAATTAGATTTTTAAACATTTTTTTCAATGAATAACAGTATAAACAAGATTTTTCAGTCCAAGTTTTTTGACCGTTTGCCACGTTATTTTTATTTGTATCTTTTTTATTTTTATATTTTTAAACTTGAAATTTACACAGCCATTAGATATTGAGTAAATGCATTTTTGTACAAGCTTTGACAATTTTCTGTTGTCTATGAGCCGACATAACGGTAAAAAGAGTTTTGCTTACGCGGTGCTTAATTACTATTTACATAAGCCAAACCATGATTTCTTTTAATTTGATATATCACACATAACTGTACAGTACATGCTATAAAAGCTTCACAAACTTGAAAAGAGTTTTGTCCGAAATTCAACAAAATTCAACAAAGTTGTCTGTTTTGGTCGTCGGACACGACCAGCCACCAGTGGAGAACGGTACCGTTGGCTCAAATCGATTCGAAATGGTTCACTTATAAAATTTGTAACTTTTTTGTTTCTTGTCAGATTTTAAAAATTGAGGTGTCTAGATTTTAGAGAGAAAAATTTAAAAAAAAACATAAAAAGTTGATTTCATTGGACATTAAACACTGTAACTTAAGTTTTAGCTGCAGGATTTTAACAAATTGAACAGATTCTATTAGATAAAATATTAATCTATAATTTTCTGTAAAAATATTGGGTAATTATTTTTATAAACAGTGCCACGGAGGTCAATAAGTGAAAATATGTTTTTAATGAATGCGTTAAAATTACAAAATTTAATAAAAAATTTGCCAATTTTGAATACAATTTTAGCTCAATTTTAAGATGTGACTGTTTTCTTAAACACCGTCATACAAAGTTTATTGATTAAGTTTAAAACAAAGACTGTAAATGATATATTACAGAAAAAACATCTAGCAAAATGCCCTTTTTATGCTCCTTTCACCAATTGTACCATTCATAACATCTAAATATGTCTGCATAAATTATTTAAATTTTCTTTTAAAGTATCAACAATTATTTTGATATACAATTTGTTTCAATAAGATACTAACAAGCTTCGCAATATCATGAAATAATATCAAAAATAGTATAAAATCGATCTCTCACAAATCTCTTAAAAAAATCAAAATATTCTTTTCATGTAAACAAAATAGCTTTTAACTTTACTAAAACTTAACCGATTTTTTAAGTTGAGGTATTAATAGAACGATTAAAATATCATTAAAAATAAAATCAAATACATTTTTTACTTAAATTGTGTAAATATAAGCTCCTCAAGGAACAAATTATATTTAAACATTATCTACCGTAATTTTTACATTTTTTAGTTTATTTTGTTGATTTTAATATAATCTAATGACAGACCGCTGAAGGCAAAAATAAACCAAATTACCAAATTGGTGGATAAAATATCAATACATAAATATATGAAATATTTGAATTAATTTCACAAAAAACTGCATTATATTTCTTTGGAAAAATTTACCTCCTAGAACTTTTTGCATCTAAATACTTTTACACATCCATAAAAAACAACTCAAAAATAAATAATGCTAGGAAGTATAACTTCTGGCGCGCGTACATGAGTACACACACCGTTTTTTTAATTTTGTTAGGCTCTTTTCAATCTGGGGCATAATTTCATTGTGAAAATATACCTTAATTTGGGGCCTTATTTATTTTTTTCTTTTGGGGCCTTATTTCCAGGGGCCTAACCAAGTGATCTTCATTAAACCCACGAAGCCAAGGTTCTCCGATCGCCATTGCGTAGTGTCATTTCTAAGATAGAAGTGGTAAAAAAAGGCCCTGTTTTTCAGGTCATGATTTGGGCGAATGCTTGCATCCACCTTCTACAATTGGTGGAAAGCACCACGACCGATTCCACTTCCTCTTGAGAATCTTCGATTATTAAGAGTTTGTCAGCTATAACAGTCTTACACTGAGATATCAAATTCTTTGTCTCTTTGTGCCTGTAACTTTTCGTGTTTCGGACATGCGAATAAAGGTTCGAAATTGTATTTGACAGCTGTTTAAATACTTACGCCAATAAAAGCAGAAATGACCAACTGAACTGACCCTAGTTGGGTAATTATTTGTAATTTGCGAATTTCGTTTGCTTTGAAATAACGAAATCAATAGATAAAATCACATTTTTCGATCCCCACCCGTGAACACATTATATATTGTCTTCACTCAATCGTCAACAATACTTTTTCATTCTCGCTTCAAGAAACAGACGATGGATAATTTTCCCAATAATCATTTTCTCTCTAAACTTATACCTACTATTTATGAAAAAAAAACCAGAAGTTGATCAACTAAAGCGTTGAGAAAAACAAAATCAGAAATTGACAATGAATATCCTCAACTTGAGTTCAACTTACAAGTTGAAGAAAATTTCTCTTAGTTTGTCTCGAAAATAAATGGTTGGAATGTATAAAAGAAAATCGAATAAATTTTATTTTATATTGGAATTTGGTTATTACCCACTAGATTTATACTTTCTCATAGCTATTTAGAGCTTCACAGTGTTGTTCATCTTTCATACAGGGTGCTTTAGCCACCGCCGCAGACCAGTTAAACGAAAATAGAGCCAAAATCACAAGAACTGTTATAACTCAAAAAATAAGCGGAAACCTCTTAAGTTTTGTATCTTAATGACCTCAAGAACCCGTCTGCAGCGGTTACTGAGGTCACCATGTGTTCACTTGACAATGATTTATTTACTGCAGAAATCGGACCATTTTACATTCGAAAACCGTATATTTACTCAACAACGGGCTAACATTTTTTTTTGAAAATATAGAAACGTACGGAATCAATATCTACCTGATGAAGTCTCTCAGCTAAACCCAGAAACACCCTTGAATACCTTCAATTCTTTAACTGCCATAAGCTAAATTACAATTTTCCAAAGCCACTTTAACAACGCCTTCGCTTGATTGTCATATCGACACTAGATTATTGTCTTTTATTATAAAGTAACACAAAACTGCTATTGTCAATGCTGATAAGCAAGCAAACAAATTGCTATTACTTCTGGGCTTGAAATTGAAAGTAAGTAGACATACACTAAACAGCATTGTGGCACAGAGATATAAATCTATAGGACGTCAATTTATTAAACAGCACGATCAAACGCACATTCTCACTGTTTTGTTGGTTGATTAAAAAAGCAATAACAAGAAATACATATATAAATTCGAAACAAATTGATGGTAATTCATCACAACACAACCACCAAACAGATCTCCGTTTTGATGGTCTTGTCGAACTCTGGCCCTCTCGATGTGTTCTTCCAATATAATATAGCGACATCATCAATGAAGTAGAAGAAGAATAGATGGGAAGACCGCACAGAAACACAGGAGACGACACTGTGCCATCAGACATTAGCCCAACCGACCGACACACAGCGACACAGTTACATGATGAATGTCAAAACATTAACTTTGGATGACATGCCTCATCCGTCAACGATGACTACGAGACTATATCATACCTCGACTATATAGGTACAGGCAATGTTCCGCCGAAGGCATTATTCAAAACTCGTCTCTTTGACATTATCCCAGTGGGACTTGATTACGGGTAGGTACTTGGGATTTCCAAACACCCGAATGTCGAAACTATAAAACTTCCTAATTCCCAATACAAAAGTGTGACCTTTTGCAGTGAGAAGAAGGATTATTGCAAGGATATTAAATTTGTGTTTATTGGTACTTTATTGTCTCCGGAACCAAGGACGCAGTCCATCAATGTCAAGGTTGTTGTTTCGGATCTCATAATTGCACTGACGAGCCCGAACCAAATGATGATGCTTGTTGGTTTGATGACTCCTTGGCACACTTTAGTTCTATACATAAGTGTGGACCGTAATGAGGAGGCTATTTATAATCGAAGAGCTGCTGCTGCTGCATGCCTGATGCTGGATGTGGAGGTATGTGGTGCACTGCATGATTCGTTTGTTATTAATTAGGCCTCTTCACAGTGACAATGCTATGTTTATGTCCTGTCAATCAATGTGTGGCTACAGTGCATCAGTAGGTCGTTGTTTTTTTTTTTTTGGTTGGCGTCGCCGTTTCAGTCTCAGAGTTGTCTTCGTCATCGGTGTCGGCAATGTCTACAATGATGATGACGATGAGAATTGTTTGGTCAAGTACCTATACACTTCTTCTATCTCGAATGATATGTCGATTCTTGAGAATTCTCAAGGGCACAATTAAATTGAAAGGAATTTTCGGCATTTCAAAGTTCGATCTTTTTCGAGCCATACCGGTTGGTGTGATTGATTTGATGTGATTTGTTTATTGTCGTATTGATTGGATATGTTGTGTATGGGAATGATTAAAATTGCATTTAAATTAAATGCAAAATGTTTATCAAATTTGATAGATTGGACAAGTTTTTTTTTTTTGTTTTTCTTATAAAATGTGTGTTGGAGTCAATTTTAAAATGATTGATGCCATCAGCATGCAAGAGTTGGATAATGTACAGAACAAGTTTATTATAAAATGTTTAGTCTTTACAAAAAAGAACAAAATTTAAAACATGTGTAAATGGCTATTTAAATAAAAAATCAAGCTCAATTCTATGTTAGTAAATTATGAAGGTAGATAGAGGTATATCTTTTAACGCACATGTATTATTACATATAGAACTCACAGTGCCACATTACATAAGTATGTACATAAAAATTGTACTATTTTCCGACTTTCCATGTGTCAAAACTCAAAATCAAAATTGTTTGTAGTTCTTTGTAAATCGTATGGAGTTCTAACGATTTTGTTTTACGCCGACGCACACTGTGATCAGGCCTACTATATGAAGAGAGTGATCAAAATGGTGGTGTGTATCGATCTGGAATTCCCGAATTTTTTCCAAAATCTGTAGGAGTGTGAACATTTGATCGACTGTTGACTTGCCTGGCCTAAAACCACACTGATAGGGTCCAATCAGATCGTTGACAAGAGGTTTTTGGCGATCACACAGTATCGACGACAGGATTTTGTATGCTTTAGGAAGCTTATTCCTCTGTAATTGGTACATGTCAGAGCGTCTCCTTTTTTGTGGATGGGGCACACTATGCTAAGGTTCCATTCATCGGGCATGCTTTCATCCGACCAGATTTTACAGATGAGTTGGTGCATACTCCCTACTAATCCATCCGCACCAGCAGCCTTATAAATTTAAGTTTGGTAATCGCTAAGCGCACTTCATCTAGGTCAGGTGGACGGAATTGTTGACCATCGTTGTCCAGATTAAATGGAATAACAGCGGAATGTTGGCTATCTGCGCCGTTCAGGAGTCTAAAAAATGTTCCTTCCAGATCCTCAGCACTGACTGTGTGTCTACTACCATATTCCCACTATCATCTCGCAGCCTTCTGTTCTGGCCTTGTAACCTTGGGTAGATCTTCTTACCCTTTGGTAGAATTTTCAAACATCCCCTCTACCGGTACAATCCTCAATAGACTCGACCGCCCGCTTCTAGTGCTCTGTCTTTTTCTTCCTCCGAAGCCGGCGTTCCTCACTTCTTTTTTGCACGTAGAGCTCTCGGGCTGGTCTCTCAGTGCAAGAAACAGCAAAATCAGATCTCATTTTTATCAGAAACAACAACTTTTACCGCTTATTCCCTATCTTACTTATAAATACCTCTCAGACGTTCAAAATTGTACATTCTGATGAACAATAAATTATTTCAACTTTGCACCCAGATATTCCTTTTTTCAAAAAACCGTTAATTTAAATTTTGCATTTTGAGCACTCTCATCATATAGTTGGCCCCAGTGTGCGACGATGTGTTCATGTGTATGTTTGTTGGTTTTAAATTGTTAAGTGAGCGGAAACTTCAAAAAATAGCTAATTAAAAACTTAACTATTAAGTATAAACAGTTGATTTTCATTTGGGCAAGTGTATGATAACTGTGGCGCCAAGAAATTACAACGGCGTTTTGTAGAACACTTAAATACAAGTATTTTTTACAAAGAAAAAAGAGTTTTTTTAAAAAAAAAAACGAGTTTTAAAACTTAGAATTTAAAAAAAAAAAGTGTTTAGAGTGTTATTTTTCAAAACTTTGATATCTTACATTATTGAATTTTTGTTAGCATTCGTTGTTTTTATTATTTTTGTAATCAAAAACTGAGAACTAGAAGATAGTATATAGAATTTGTATTATAAAACCTTCATTCAAAACAAAGCCTGGCCCTGGGCAAACCTTTCCAATTTTAATGATTAAGAATTTTAATCTTGTTGGATATAGTTCACATTAGACTTTTGCTAAAAAGTTTATGTAAGCTGAACTGAATATAAACAAAATTTGCGTATTGACAAGGTGCCTCACTAACAGTGTCACATGATGAGTCCTAGTGAGACCCACCTGGACGAAACGCCAAATTTTTGTATGGACTAAAGGCCGTAAAAAAGCTATTTTAAATAGAAGATTTTATGTTTTCTAGTTTTCGAGAAAATTGAAAATTACAAAAAACTGCTATTTTAATTTAATTAATTTGTTTTGCTAGAGTATGTCTATAAAATGTGGTCTTATTTTGGTAGTAATAATTGAATTTGGAATAAGAGTAGAAGGATAAACAATTAAACTCGTTCTGATTATATATTTATCATGTGGCAGCTTCTTGTAATGTGTACGACTGTAATGCGAGGACTGACGGTTCGAGCCCAGTTCAGTCATCAGTTTTTCAAATAAATCGAACATATGTACATCGACTTAGCAATACTGAAGGAAGAAATCTGATGATTGGATGTGGCAGGCTATGGAATACCTAGCTATGATTCCAGACTATGAACTGGGTGGTAACACTGACATGTTGTTATGAGTTTGAAACTTTTTCTCCTTTTACTTGATTTAAAAACTGGCTAATATTTAGATCAGAGTGTTGAGATATAACAAAATTTAAATAGTAATTAAGCACCGCGTAAACAAAACTCTTTTTACCGTTATGTGAGCTCACAGACTACAGCAAGTTGTCAAAGTTTGTACAAAAATGCATTTCTTCAATATCTAATGGATGTGTAAATTTTAATGTTTTAAAATTTCAAAATAAAAAAGATACAAATAAAACACCGTTGGAAACGCTCAATAAACTTGGACTGAAAAATCTTGTTTTTACTATTATTCATTGAAAAAAAGTCATTTTGACAAAATATTTTTTACGCGTTATTCCCTGATTTTTAAAATCAATTAAGCCACCCACATAAACTTTCAAAAACGTATTTGTTTTTTAAAGCTGGAAAACCCGTTATGGATCATTTTATATGAAATCCGTTTTAGACGCCTAATTTTTTTTTTTACTATCTTTCAATGTACATAAATAGTTTTTCAAGAAATTATCAACTGTATCCATAATTACATCATTTTCAAACGCCTACAAAAATATTTGATATTGGAAAATAATTTTTAACTTGAAAAGCTGAATTCTCAGAATTTATTTTTTGATTAGAACTCATCATTATTTCAATTTATCTATTTATTTAAATTTATTTCATAATTCAACCCTTATACTTTTCGAGATGTACAAAAGAAAATGTTTGTCTTTTGCCCCATTTTACCCTAACTTGCCGGTAGAATTTCCAAAAATCTCGTCGTATCAGAACTTTACATTATACCACCTATCTTTTGGTGTATTTAGTTTATTCCTATTACTAATAGTGTCGAAAATGAATCAGTCAGAATATCAATTACAATGGCTGATATATATAGAACTTGAAATCAGTTTTTAGAAAATACCTGTACTAACTTACCTTTGCTATTTCAGTATCAACCTTTTTAAATTTAATATTTAAACTTTAAGATATCATGCTTTTTTTTAGGTAACTTGAATTTTTTTTATGGTTGTGTATCACGTAAGTAGTTGAGGTAGTTCATGATGTCATTCATTTTATTACGTGACCAGTCTTTGAATGGTCACTGTAACTACAAAATAAATACTTCAGCGTCCGCTCTCAAGGACATGTTCTACTGAATCAAACAAAAGAAACAATGCACTTCTGTTTTTAAACCTCAAATTCTACAAAACAGAAAAAATACTCAAATGTTCTCGAAGAACAATGGATTATGTACATAAGTATGTGTGGTTATGCATTCCTGCATGTTTTACAAATGTTGTCATGTGTCATAGAAAAAAAACAAAAAAAAAAAAAATATTATGTCATTTAAACTTTAAAGATTTGTTTGTTAGTAGTATCGAAGGATTTTTTAAATATATCCATGCAGGCACATTCATAACAGTAGATGCATAATATTATTCCAAAAATTGAATTTGCATGTAATGGTATTTATCATATACTCGTAGATGAGCTGTACTGATAGTCAAGCCCATCGCTGAAATTGAATGATTTGAATTTTACCCACGCAAGTTATAGATTCCCTTATCAAAAAATTAGTGCAGAGTACTCGTATTAATCCCCTGTCTCTACCTGTCAGCCGATCCCCAATAACGTCTTTTATTCCCATTCAACAAATACACGACTATGACAACCAACAGCAGTTTCAGTTTTATATTCATTTTTGACACACCTTTCTTTTGCGCACCTCTCTTAACTGAATGAACCATCACACAACACACTCACAAGCCTCTGACATAATACAGAAAATATCACTTTTATTTATGATTATTTTATCTGTGAGGCATTTTAAATTTTAAAGATAGAAAATTAACTGAGGAAGGCTTAACCTTTATATGCAGAAAACATTCTATAATATTGGTATAGGTCCAAGGGGGTTTGGTAATAATTGTATTAATTTGAGCTTACTTTTATATTTTATTAGTTAAGTTTAACTTTGCGAGTAGTTCAATTTTGGTAATATTTTTTGAATTAAATAATGGTACATAAAATGCACTACTAGGTCGCTCGTACTTGCTCATATAAATAAAATATCTATATAAATAAATAAATAAACAACAAAGCAGCAGGAACAGATAGAATACCTTTGGAATTCTTTAAGTGGGTACGCCTCGACTAATTATTTAACTTCACTTTTGGAATGCTACAATGTTATTTTCGATTCCATGGTCGTTCCCTCATCGTTCTTGTCTTCCGTTCTTTTCACGTTGTTTAAGAAAGGAGACCCTTCTGTCCCAAATAGCTACAGAGGAATATCGTTTTTGAACTCAGTAATGAAGTTGTTTACAAGTATGCTCTTTTCCAGACTAACCGAATGGGTTGCTGGTAAGCAAAAACTTCAAGCAGGGCTTAGATCTGGTTACTCGACAACAGACCAAGTATTCCTTCTTACAAATATTGCTGAATTGCATCTGCGAAAAGGGAAAAAACTATACGCTTTCTTTATCGATTTTAAGGCTGCATTTGATAGTATAGATAGAGAGGCGCTTTTTTATAAACTTTCAAGCATCGGTATAAATATCAAAGTAAGCAAAATACTACGAGCTCTTTACGCCAAGGATTGCATATATGTCTGGGACGGCGACAGTCTGTCAGATAACTTCAATTCCTCAATGGGGCTTAAACAAGGGTGCGCTTTGAGTACTCCCCTGTTCACTCTATTTATTGATGATTTAGTGGAGCATGTTGGAGGGGGGGTGAAGATACCTGGCCTACTATACGCAGATGACATCGTGCTTTTTGCAGAATCGCCTACAAGACTTCAAGAAATGATAGTGAATCTAGAAGAAAATTGTGTCACGTGGAACGTATCATCTCGAGAAATCAAATATACTGATTTTTAGAAGGAGACAAGGAAGATACTCTAGAGAGGAGAAATTGAACTTTCAGAGACAGAAGATTAAAGTAGTCAAAGAAATTAAGTACTTGGGAGTGCTTCATATTGAAACGGGCTTACCTCCGCTGTTTATTGACACCCTTAAAGCCCATTTCGATTATGTGCGCAAAATACTAAAAATGAGCTGCTCAAGATTGATTAAGAGAGTCTTAGAATATCTGATTTCAAACCAACTAAACTGTGTCGGCGTTTGGTTTGATATTTCTAACTCCTTGGATGAAACGCTTGAACTAAATTTGGAGGATCATTCAGCTTTAAAACAAACGTTTTATTAGTTGTTTAGATGAAAAAATCCATCAAATATTCACCAACAAAGCCAAAGCATCACAATATAGAGAATATTACAGCAACCTGCAGCTTGACCTAGGTCCTCAAAATTACTTTACCGATAAGAATCCCACTGAGATGATATCACTTATACTACGAGCAAGAGGGGAAAATTCTGCCTCTTAACTTCATACCACATAGACCAGACCCGGCTATCGAATGTGAAATCTGCAACATGCGCGCTAGAGAAAACGTGTCTCACTTTCTAGGATCGTGTCCGATTCTGCCAGAAATTAGAACCGGCATAACTCAAAAAACGTGATTCTTCAGTAAAAGAGTTTTATATTTTTGAGTCATACGATTTTTCATGAAAATGAAACATGTGGCAATTGGATCAAACTCCTTCTAGCAGAATTGCAAAGTGATACAGTTATGCCAGTTTGACAGAAAGATAAAGAATTTTCTTTTTAATCGATTGACATCGTTAACTCAAAAATCGTGATTTGTTAGTTATGCCGGTTTTCTTAAACAGCGACGATATGTAATTTTAATATTGACCAAAACTAGTAATATATACATTATATATGCAAGTAAATATTATATTGGTTTTTGTTTAACCACTAGACGGTACTCAGATTGCTCCGGGGCATAAGCGCTGGTGCTATAAATACTGTTTGAAATACCCAACAAAAAAATCCTCTAAAACTAATATTGAGTATAGTAAGGCGGCTTAGCGAAATAATTCTGCACTTCGTGAAGAAGGCATGAAATGGCTATCATTGGTGTTACTTCATACAACAGTGATTTTGAGATATTGGGCCACCTTGGATTCCATCTAGGAGAGAAGATACAAAAGAATTTCTGTATTGAAAAATTGCACATGTTATTTTTAATTTCGAAGTACTTATGTAGAAGAAATAAAACGTCGGTACTCATATGATACATTGCTTTGGGGTATTTCTTAATGCCAAATCGTATAAATCTAACACCAATGTGATCTGGCTATAACGTAAGAAGTTATTGGCCTTTATGTGAATAGGCTTTAAGTTCAAGCACAATCTTTGAAAATAAGTGGAATTTGGTATGAATGTTTCATAGACAATCCAAAAAAATAATAAAATAAGTGCATCAAAAAATTGTGGGCTAAAGGGTGTTTTTTTTCTCAGGTGAAAGGTCAAAAATATTTATTCTAAAACTAAAATTGTTTTCGATGTTTTTTGGAAAAAAAATAGCGATGGTCTTCTCGCCAGCGCACAGTATAAAACAAAGGTCTGTTGCGGACTAAAAATCGATAACTTTTTTGTGGTTGCGGGTAGAGCCTTGAAATTTTAGAATATTCTTCCTTATATAATTTGTAATTATGTATTACATTTTGCAATCTGAACAATTTCAAACAAAACCCATCAAAGAAAACAAAATTCAGTACAAACGTACAGCACATTTGCTGCTTGACTGTAACTTGCTTTAGCGCTCGTTTAACATACTTGACTCTGCCATCTTCAAAAAGGCTCAAAGTAATGGTCGATCTGAACTAAATATGGCGAAAGTCCAAGTCATAACCTCTTAAAATTTTGTAAGTCGTCTATTTCGTTTTTTGATTAACGGTTGCTTATTTGAAATTTTTTTTTTACTTCAAAACTAGAGTCGTAGCGTGGAGAAAAATGTTGTTGTTTTTGATTTTGGGCTACCTATTTATAAATTTCCCTTATCTCTGGAGTTTTCGAAAAGTTGCAAGTGGCTGAAGAATTTAGATTTGCATTCACATTTCAATTTCCGTAATGCTCTAGTTTCATTTTCAGTGCATTAAAATTGAAAAACAAAAATTGCAGTCTCACGAGGTCAAATAGTGGTTTTAAATGTTCCTACTTTTTTTACTGTTTTTCCGATAACTTCGGCATCCGTAGGTTTTCATGATCAGTATGTTGTGCATAAGACCCTATAGGCTACAATCTAAAGCCAAATGAGGGATAGCGAGGGATAGCGAGATCTACTGTTAAAGTCTCCCTGAAATTGCAAAATATTTTAATTGCTTCTTACTACCATAAACTATAAGTTTAAAGAACAACTTCTAAAATAATTTTGTGTAATTAAAAACATAAAATTGTTTTCAAATCTCTGTAAAATTACCTTTTTGTAATTATTTTTACAAAGTGTTGTAGTAAATAGACTTTTAAACTGCTGATACTAATGGGTTTGTATGGTGATATATCGGTCGGTGATCGGTCTTCAACTCTCAGGGTAGTCGGTGTTTTCATTTTATTTTTTGCATGAAAAGCTCGCGATCTGAACTACCAATTAGAATTTCTTGTCTTAGACTGTAAGCATCGTTCTTGAAAATTAAATATTTAATCTTTGTTGACAGAAACTTCTATTGACAGGATGAAATAGTCGGCCAAGACCATCAACATATTTTCTGTTCGATCTTACACTGAAAGTGTTCTGCATTACCAAATGTTTTTTTCTGTTTTATTAATCCTGGGATGCAGGTACTCCTTTCTTCTGTATCTGTATCATACAAAAATTCAAAATTTAACAACAAATTCGATCCATGTGAGAATTTTAAATCACAGCAGTATAAACTTGATTTATGATTCTCGCGGTTACTTTCGATACTTGCCTGTCATTTTTTTTTTCTATACCAATCACTTTCTTCAAAATGAAACCGCACAAGGAATTTTAACTGTATTTGTTATATAATTATGGTTCGAGACAGGTCGAAAGCAATTACTTTAGATGCTGTGATTTATTAATAAAAGATGCATACCTTAACGAGTAAGTTGCAAATCTTGAAATGCATTGGTTTTACGAAACCGCAAAATAATTGGTGCATAGAGGTATTTCAAGTTGAAAAATCTTTGCGCTACAAATATGCTTCTCACACTTCAAAATGTTTTCGCTTTGAATGAAGATGTGTCAGAAATTGCATGAAAAATTGATAGCGTGTTCTGATTTAATTTTGCATTTTTGCATAAATTTCACTTTCACGGGTCAACTTACAATTACCATATTGTTTCCAATGAAATATGAGAATGAAAGGGCAAATTTGTTAGTACAATTTTTGTTTATTTTTTTGTAATTTCAGATAGTAATTTGGTTTTTAGTTTTGGTTTTGATGGCAGAACTGTGAGAATCAAATGAATGAACTTCTGTTAATACTGAGCTTTTGAGCTTGAATACGTTACGTTTTTAGTGCTTCTTTCAAATTGCTGGAAATTTAAAATTTATATGTAAAAATTGTTACTTCTAAATCCATAAAAAATCGTTTCAGTGTTTCAACTCTGTTTCTGAAAGTAGTACCAAACCAACACAAAGATACCTAAGTGCAAACAAAAAGTGCACTTCAATATGTTCATGCATTTGACCTTAAAACTTCTACACAATGCATTGAATGTTTTGATATTTTTTTTGTTGTTTATTCTCAAAGTTTCTTCGGATATCTTATAAATGTATTGAAATACCAAAGTCATAAATGTGTTTTCAAGGTCTTCATAGCACTTTGCCAACTTCAGTTAAGTACACTCTCGCTTTTATTAATTGAAGTAAATTCAAATAAAATTTTACGCAATTTATAATGTGCATATGCACTTACCGTTGACGAACTCTCGCTATATAGTATAGACATCATCTACACGAACATGATGTATCTTATTCATCATACAAACTGTTGTTGCCACAAGTATTTATTCATCATGTTAGTTGCAAATGTTTCGCTGCCTTAATTCATACTTCTCCGCTCAGTCTGTCCATGTCCATACTTACAAATACTACAATTGGATGACTTGCGAAAAATCACATCTTTATAAAATTGTAGAAGAAAAAAAAAAAAAATAAACGAAAAAAAAGGTTTCGTGAACGCGACGAGAAGGAACAGACAGCAAAAAAAATGTTAAACTTCAAGTTAAGAGGCACGATGATGCATCATGGTCAGTGTCAGTCAAGACTCAAGACTCACAATTCAAACACAAAAAACTGCAATCGAAGTCGAAGTGAATTACCCCGCAGCTTGAGTAATTAGCGGCCAACCGGTCAACATCAATGGCGATTTATTGGAAATGCTAATTAAAGTCCTCGTATTTTATGTAATTGCCGTTCTTGGAATTTTTATATGATGAATTTTTGAAAAGAATTTGTAAGCGAAAAGCGAACACATTATGATGTCAAAGGTCATATGGGGGCATATTTTAAAATTCAGAAATAAAATTTATGAGAAATTAACATCATGCACAAACCAAAACAGAATAAAAGCCCGGAAGCTTTTACGATGCATTTCACACGCAATCCTTCTGCAGTTAAAATTTAGGAAGATACATTTACTTTTTAAAAACTTCGTGAACAATAAATTATTATTAATTGGTTAAATACAGATGTGTTTGAGAGAGAAAAACTTTGTAGACCTTGTCTTACTTTTTTAGAAATTCAAGTAATATCCCAGTACCTAAGAACATTTTTGAATTTTTATTTTTTTTTTTAATTTAATCAATACAATTTATATCTTGAAATTGAACTAAAAATGTATTCAAAATTATCCAATTTTTTATTAAATTTTGTAATTTTAACTCATTCATTAAAAACTTTTCACTTAACGGCAATGTTTAGTAAAACCAAAATCCAATATGTCCAATATTTTTATTTAGAATTAAAGTTTAACATTCTATCTAATAGAATCTGTTCAATTTATTGAAATCCTGCTTCTAAATCTAAAGTTAGATTTAATATCCAATGAAATCAACTTTCTATGTGTTTTTTTTTTTTAATTTTGCTTTTAAAATATGTTTATATGCATTTTTATGTTAAAAATGTTTTGTCTATCATTGTCTATCAAAAAAAATTTGTACCGACAATATGTAGAATATGGTATTATGAAATTCAAACGAATTTCATAATATTTTGCAAAAAAATAAGAAAACAGAAATTTATTTAGCTTCTCATCACCTTTTATTCATTATTTTTTAATGTAACTTTCTAAAAAAATTTACAACATGTTGTAGCTTAATATTTTAGGTAAATTTAAACACCTCAATCTTCAAAATCCGACAATAAACAAAAAAGATTTATTTGCTAACCATCTTGAATCCATTTGTGAGCCTATAGTACTGTTTTCCACTGGTGGCTAGTCGAGTCCGACGACCAAAGCAGACAAATTTGTTGAATTTTGTTGAATTTCGATAAAACTCTTCTTTAGTTTGTGAAGTCTTTTATAGAATGTATATATACAGTTATGTGTAATAAATAAAATTAAAGGTAATTTGACTGTTATGCTCAATAAAGTTGAATCATAGTTTTATGAGGCTTGGGTAAATAGTAATTTGGCACCGCGTAAAAAAATAAAAACTCTTTTTACCGTTATCTCGGCTCACAAACAGACAATTGTGAATGTTTGTGCAACAATGCACTTACCTAATATCTATCTGGCTGTGTAAATGTAAAACTAAAAAAGATACAAATTAAAATACCGTTGGAAACGGTCATAAAACTTGGACTGAAAAATCTTGTTTTTACTGCTATTAATTGAAAAAAATGTTAAAAAATTTAATTTCTTTACACATGTATAGACAACACATATAAATCTAAAAGTCATTTTGACAAAATATATTTTTCCCTTTATTCCCTGATTCTTAAAATCAATTAAACCACTCACATAAACTTTCAAAAACGTTTGTATTTTTTAAAGCTCAAAAAACCGTTATGGAGCACATTGAATATAATTCGTATGAAATGCTTAATTATTGTTTTTTTAATATCTATCAATGTGCATATTTAGTTTTTTTCAATTAAGCATCAACTTTACCCACACCAACTTCATTTTTAAAGTTCTTAAAAAAATATTTGATTTTGATATATAATTTTCAACTTGAAAAGTTGATTTTTCAGAATTTTAGTTTGAACCTACTCTTATCATTATTTCAATCTGTCTATTCAATAAAATTTATTTCATAATTCTAGCCCTTATACTTGTTGAGACACACAATATGTTTTTGTTTTCTTTTGCCCCATTTTACCCTAATTTCCCGAAAGAATTTTAAAAAAACCGTTGTATTGAAATCTTACATTATACCACCTATCTTTTGATATTTTTTTTTTTTATATCACTTATAGTGTAGAAAATAAATCAGTCCAATTATCAATAACAATGGCCGACTTCTGTAATTTATAAGTAATTGTTACAATACTGCGTTTTTAGTTTTTCTCCAAAAATACGATTTTCGGGATTTTTTCTCATTTTTTTTTGAGTTATTTCCGTATTATATCATTACTGGCTTAACTAATTTCGTTCAAAACTTGTGACCAGGTGTATTTAGTTTTTAAAAAAAAATTAAACAAAAAAAATGATTTTTTTTCACTATACAAATACATACATAATAATTTTGAGCTACAAGAGCAAGTTCGTGCGATAGAGTCGTGCATTTTATTTTATTTATAAAATAATACAATAAAAGGTTGTGGGGAGAGTATACTAATTTACCTTTTTTAAACATTTAGAATGCCTTTTTTTGTCCGGAGAATTTGTTTTCCGTCTTTCGAATCGAAGATTGTATAAAATAAGGTAAAGGAAACACTCAGAAAAAAAATTATAATGTTAAAAACTTTATACTTTGGACCAACAATTTTCGTAAAGTGTTGAAATTTAAGTATGCTGTCAAAATGACTTTTGTTTTCTCAAGAAAATAAGAAAATGTACTAGAATAATATAATATAGAATATATAATAATAATAATAATTATATACTTTCCTGCTTTCTCTTTATTCTTATTACTTTTTTCTTTCTCTCTTTTGCTTTTAATATTCATACTTTTATAGTATCTTTTTTTTTCACATACCTATTATGAAAAAATAACACATTTTACCTCGGAATAGGAAGTTCCTTAATAAAAATGCAAATTCAATTTATTTATTTCCGATTTAACTTCAACAAATATCAATTTTTCCAGATTATGTTAGCCCTCAATGTAATACATAACTTGACATTTCGCTCATATTTCAATATGGCTCCTGATTTTTCCAAGAAAATATATTTCTATTTTTTGAGCCAAGAACTTATTCTCATATCAACTATTTTTTCTTGGTGGTAATTGTAACTTCACGAGGAAGATGTTGGGCCGACAATGTCATTGTTGAAAGAATTTTTTGACAGTAGAAATAGCTGGCGCAACAATTTTGTTGTTGGGTTTGAAAATGATTAGCAACGTAAATGTTGTACTACTAAGAGAGCTTGTTTTCAAGACTGATACTTTGATTTCTTTAAAATTAAGAATTAGTTGTTGCTCCAAGAACTTTTCGTGAGTCACAAAATTTTTAATTCACATTTTTACAACAATGAAAAGTTCTTGGGACAACATTGATATTTTTTCTTAGTAAAAGAGTAACAAAATTGCCTGAGAATTGTTGTTTAGAATAGGGCTGATTATGCTGAAAATCCACGATGTACTAACTTCAATTAATGAATCACCATTTTTATAAAGAGAACTAATAATTAAAACCCTGTTTGTTGTTTTTTGTGAGTGTATGTTTTTTTATTTGTTATTCAAATCCTGAAAGCGGAAGTATCATGTAAAAAAAAAAACAGCAAATCATTGCGAAATGTTATTCTATTTATTTATACATAAGTAATACTACAACCATTTCTATCAGAATGCAAAAAAAATATATATAAAAGAAAGCTGAGCAATGACTTGTAATTTCTGTTCTTCCCTATTTATTCGATACTTATTTGAAAATCAAAAGAGAAGCAACATATTGCTGACAGTCCGACAACAACAAAAATAAAATCTAAGAAAAAATGGCAAATCATTCAACAATTCCTACACGCTGTGTGGTGTAGACTGTGAACTAGCACTGCGCAGCACAATTCGGTCCATATGATCTCATGTTCCAGCTTTAGCCATCAGCAGTTAAATTTTCCTGCAAGTCATTGGGCGAACTCAGCTACACAACAGCTGAGTAACCATAAATACATTTTCTTGTAGGTACATATCTTATAAAAATACAGATTAACTCCATAGAGAGTTCCCACTTTTCGACCCCCTTTCTGTCCTAAAGAATACAAAAAAAACACACACTTGGAAGGTGTTTTAGCTATTGAATTGAAATTTACACTTTCCGGTTCATAAAATGTGCCAAGGTGAACCGTGATCACGAGCGAGAAAAAAAAAGATAGTTTGTTGTTGTTGTCGCTTATGGTAAATATTTAAAGGGTGTTCCACCACTCCAAACGAGATATTTACCGGCCAACTTGTTTTGACTACTGGAGCTGTATAGATAGGCACTTTCCGTTGCACTGATGATGAATTTCTTTTGTCACCGCACTTATCTTATCACTGCTACCAATCGCGGGCTACAAAAATTGTTACTTAGAGAGAAATGTAAAGGACAATTGAACGTCTTCGCCGGGTTAAATGGGATGACAATCAGCGGCGGTGGTGGGTACCTACGGCATGCATATCGCGGCGGTGGCGGTGGATCGGCATGAATTAGTCTCCGGTGCGGTCTGGGACTCCATGGCTGGCTGGTTGCCCTGACAGGTCCACTCATTCAATACAGTCCTATCAGTGGTTGGATTTCTGGTGCAGTGAGCACATGTCCAATTCGGGCTATAAAATGATTTATAATTCATTTGTGACTTTTAGTTTTTCATTGTCGCGCTGTAGTCGCGCCTGATGGCGATCGTGAAAGCGGATTTGATAGAGCTCCTTAGGGATTGTTTCGTTAAGGTAGGCAACTATAGGTAGCCATATCAGATTAATCATTTTTATTTTCTTGTTTACTCTTGCACTTTCTGCACTTGGTTGGTGGGCAAAATGGATTGGTAGGCATCATAACACGCGTGTGCAACACCTTTTGAATCGGGTTAATTGTTGAACCAGTTGAAATCAATCGACTTCCGGGCTTTTAGAAGAACTTATCTTTATAGAATTTCAGATGATTAATTATTTTTTAACTCATATTGATTTTTTTTTTTTAATTGACAAACAAAATATACCAGGGGATTTATTTTCCTGATTTAACTACAAACTACTACTTTGAAAAAGAAGGAAAAATGTTCGTACTCCGAAGATTTAAACACTCATTTCTTGTCTGCACGTTTTAGTTTAAAAATAAGCAGTTTAATTTTGTAAAAAATATTATTTTTTAGCCTAATTTATAGTTCGCTGTGAATAGAAAAAATACAATTATCTGGCTTTTCTGTCAAATGTTTTAACTTGCTATATAGGTAGGTACTATAGGGCATGTTTAGGATTCGTAAACAAAATCGAACTCGAGATAACAATCAGACATGCCGTTACGATGATAGAGAAAGCTAAAAAAGTGAGTCTCGCAATTCTGTCTGTTTGTCTGTCAGTGTTTCTGTATCTATCTTGGGCTAGAGCCTAAAGCAAGAAAGCGATTAATCTTCAAACTTGGTAGTTAAGGGTTTTTGGTGTTTCCTTCAGAAGAAATTGAAACTTTTTTTTAGAACCAAAATTAACGGTACCTGCCATACAACTAATATCGAAAAACTTCATTTTCTCAAAAACGGCTCAAACGATTTTGATAAAAAAATATTTTTCATCGGTTAAAAACGGTACCTCCCATATAGCCGTTTTTCTTTTTCCTGATTTTCTCGTAAGCGACTCTACAAGAAAGTTCCCATCAATTTTCAAGTTATTTCATATGAAAATTTTCAAAAAAAAAAATTTGGATTTAAAAAAAAAACTTTCAAATGTTTTTTTTTCAAAATCAATTGTTCGAAAGATTTTTTTTTTTTTAAATTTTAGTTTTAGATGTATTTATTAAATTGGTATTCAAATATTTTTTTTTTTCGAAAAATTAATCTTTTTCTTTGTTTGAGTCATTTTTGTAATAAATTTTATGTTAATTTTTGTATTTCTTATAAAAGTATTTACTCGTAAAAACTTTATATATGAAGCTTTTGCATCGACAGCAACTTTGACCCTAAGATAAATTAAAACCAAGCTAAGGGCTAAAAATGCAATTTTTTTTTCTTTTAACTTCCAAAAAACTTTGTACATGCAAAAATGTTTAATTTTATTTTAAAGAATTCATATGCAGAAAAGCGACAAAAAACACAGTTTTTTTTCTCACTCTGAGTAGTAAACTTAACTTTTAAGCAAATCTCAGGCTATTACAAATTTTACACCATTAGAGTAACAACCAATAATAACACACTGTCATTTCTGGCACAGGGTCACAAGTCCACAGGCCAAAAGTAGGTACATAAAATAGACTTTTGACCCTTTTGGGTGAGTTACAAGTCCACAAAAAAGTGTGCCATAAGTCCCTAATTTCAAAAAGAAAATGGGTCAATAGGTCCATCAAAATTAGAAAAAGTTAAATTTTTGCTTAAATAATTTATTTGTAGATATATTGTCAGAAAAATCATCATTAAATTTTTGTTTAAATAATTTATTTGTAGATATATTGTCAGAAAAATCATCATTAGTGGTCAAATTTAGGAAAAATCAGTTTTTGTAACAACAATTTATGTGTGCGAATTTTTGAAAACAACTTTTTAATTTTCAAAACCAATTTTTTACAAAATATATTTTAAAACCATATTTTGGATATTGAAGTTTTGTTCTAAAAAAATAATGAAATAGTTTTCGAAAAATGCGTGAATTTCAATTTTTAAAATATAGCTTTGAAAATTTTTAAAAACCATTATTTCAATTTGTCAAAATAAAATTTTGAAAGATGAAACAGATTTTGAAATTATGAATTTCATTTTTAAAAATTAAATACATACATACATAAGTTTTTGCATAGTAGAGAAACAGTTTTGGACTTAGGACCCTGAGCCTACATTTTCAGCCCTCTTATACTGAAATTATGTTTTTTTATTTTGTTACAGAAGTTAGCCATTGTTATTGATAATAATCTTACTGATTCATTTTCTACACTATAATTTAAGCGTGAAAAATAATACACTAAAAGATAGGTGGTATAATGTAGATAAGGTTTCGTTAAAAACAGGAATTTTTGAAATTCCACCGGGAAGGTGGTAAAGTGGGGTAATGATAAAAAAAAATTTGTATGTCTCGAAAAGTAAAAGGGATTCTTAAAACTCAGGTTTTTGAGATATGAATTTTTTTCGACAATTAAATTTTCTTGAGATCTTCCTAAACGATGTTACTGTGGTCATAATAATTTTCTTATTGGAGACCTAATAACTTCAATCGATATTGTATGATGAAAAAACATATTATGGTTCTGCAACGGTTTTATTAAAACGGTGTTTATGAGTTTTGAAACCCACAAACGTTTTTGAATGATTTCTTGAGGTGTTTTTATTATTATAATGTGTGAAAAAAAATTGTATTTAAAAATCAAATCCAACGAGTTACTGTACAAACAAGTTTTTTTAACGTTTCCAATATTTTTATATGTTTACCTTTTTTACTTTAATTGCTAGCTGACCCAGTGGACGTTGTCCTGCCCTACAGAATGATTTTTATTTTGTTCTTACATTTGCTGTCTAATAACATGATCTTTTATTAAATTTAATAGTTAGTGGAACATATCTAAAGAAGCTACTGACCGACAAGGTTTTCAGTAATTGTGTTGATAAATTTTACTAACTTATATTTGTTTATTCAAGTTCTCTTGAAACGCAGAATTTTAACTTACTCTTTTTAACGTGGTACAAGCGTTTTTTTATGACCCTTACCCTTGCAATTCTCCTCATTTTCTGCGGTATTACGTGTTTTTTCGCATATTTTTTTGCGGCTTTTCCAAGTTCTCCGCAGCTTTCTACTCGTTTCTATGATTTTCATTGGTTTTCTGTGGTATTTTAGGCTTTTTCAGCGGTAATAAGCGTTTTTTCATGACTTCTAATGCGTTATTTCGACATTTTTTTTTAAATTTAAAAATCAATATTTTATTTTTTTTGTTTAAAAAAATTCTTACAATGGTACAATGGTACGAAAAAGTTTGGGATACTGTAGGTTTAATTGCTGTACTGTAATCATACATATATAAGAATCACATTATTTTTAAACTTACAAACTTTTTTTTATTTTAAATTGTGCGATTTGCGGTCTGATGACGCTCCAAAACTATTTTGCCTATTTAACAAAAAAAAAAACTTGTCTTTAAAATACAACCCCCCTCAAAATGTTCATATTGCTAAGCAAATTCTAAACTATCACTTTCGCTGTCAGAAATTTTGAAAAGAAATTCAAAAACTTTATTTATAGATAAGGCGAAGAAAACTCCTATACTTTTGAAATTTATGATGTCCTGTCAGTTTTCTCTTCGAAACAAACTCAATCGCTTTCGGGTTGCAAAACTCACTGACACCCGCGACTCTATGAATGAATATTATTAATCGTTTTCCCGTCACACTATTCCAAAGTGTAGGTATCTGCTCCATCCTAATTGTATGTAGCTCATTGATAAATACTTGCCTCTTCAACTCTTTGGTTTTTGGATGAACTATAAAGCAAAAATTTATATTAGATACAATTAAAAGGAGGAATTGTAATCACATCGCAATGTCAAGCCGTCAATGTCAGAATGAGGGAAGGCAACAAACGCACAGAAGGGACATTTTATAGCTCCCGCAGATGTTGCAGAAGTTTTTCGTTTTTATTTTTACCGGGTTCGTTTCATGCTAGTTTATTTCAGGATCGCAGGATAGTCAACTTGTTGTTTGTTTTTTTTTTTTATTTTTTTTTTTTTGTCGAAAAAGAAGGGTTATCCCAGAATCGATTGAAATTTAACCGCCGCCGCGCTTACACGTAGATACCTACGCTATAGAAGATAGGAAAGGGTGACTGATGTTTAAACTGCTCAAAGGAGATAATTAATCAAACTCAAAATGAAAATGTTGATAACTTCTCGTAGTTGAGAGTGGAAGAGAAAAAGGAACACAGAGAGTAGATTTGACCGAAATGACGACGACTACAACAACGACGACGGCATCAGTTCTAACTTGTTCAAAAGTATATTAATTTAAAAATGAACTCTTAGACTGGAACACCTGGTTCTTGAAAAATTTATTTTACAAGTTTCGCATGTTTCGCCAAAATGTTCTATGTTGTAGAGAAAAATAAAATATAGATATCCTTTGCAAATAAAACTGCCCACCAAGTATCCAAGGCCAACCCCGTCGTGTTGTCGTCGCCCGTCCCAATGCGATGCGATGGTTGGACACAGTGTGCTTTCTTAGATTAATGGACTTCTCAAACTGATGACAGTTCATTCAGGCTGAATAACATTGTTTCTTTGATTGTGTCTATGTGAAATTGAATTTATATCCTTCCCCCAACTTACCAGAGACCGAGAGAGAACCTTTAGAGTTCAGACTATAGCCCCCCACTCAGCATCCAATATTTCAATCAGAATAGAAAAATCAATCTATTTCAGTGTCGAAAGCATTGTTACACAGAGAAAAAATATTGAAAAAAAAAAAATATGTACCTACTATTCGGACAATGGAAATGTTTATAAAAATTAATGATGTGTATTTTGTTTTCTTGTATTATTTGCAGCAAATGGATCGTTTCAGCCGGGCATGGAACCGAAACGTCAACGTACCGCCTACACGCGCCATCAGATCCTTGAATTGGAAAAAGAATTCCATTACAATCGATATTTGACAAGACGGAGGCGGATAGAAATCGCACATACATTGGTGCTGTCGGAGCGGCAGATCAAAATCTGGTTCCAGAATCGACGAATGAAATGGAAAAAGGATAATAAATTGCCAAACACAAAGAATGTTCGCAAGAAAAATACAACCGATGCAAATGGCCAGCCTGTGGCAAAGAAGCCAAAAAGGACGAACAGCGCTAAGAAACAACAAGCAGTGCAAAATGAGGTGAGTGGTGTTTTCGTTTTGGGTTTGTGGTATTAAAAATGGAAGTTTAACTTGTTTAAGGCTTTTAAAGTTGACTTTACTTATGTATAACAAATATTTTAATTCATTCGGTGATGCATCAGGAACAAAATCTCCTTGGCAGTTCTTAACATCCGAGTAAAGTCCACAATAATCTAATACTTTCGTTTTAATTTTGTCCCAGAATTTCGAGCATGAGGGAAGCTTACCCCAAAACCTAATGTTAACGCTTTTAAAAATTCAATTCTGTTTAATGAAAGTGCCCCGGGCCGGGGTAGTTTCAGCATTTAGTGGGGAACATTTAGCATTGAAAAAACTTTTAAGAATACGTGAAAAAAATTGTTAAAAGCGTATTTATATTTCTTTAAATATACCTACAATTTAAACAAAACTGATGTCCTCAATTAAGGACCTTGCGGTCCCTTTTAGTCAGGTCTAATTTTGAGAAGTTGTGGCAAAATCGAAAAAAATAATTTAAAAATACATAAGTTTGATTCAAAACTAAGTCAGTTCCATCAAAAAACAAAGCAAGTTCTAGCAAAATTTGCATCTATTACAATCCATATAAAATCAGTGTATTTTTAAATAGCATTTCTACTTTTTAAAACCTCTTTTCAAAATTGGACCTGCTTCCCTTTTGCTGATGCAAGGTCAACAATTACCTTTTTCATTGATTTTTCCTCTCCTAATTTTGAACAATATCTGCCTGTAAAGTTGAAAATAATGAAAGCTGTTGAAAATCTGGGTTACATTCGGCACCTGCTGAATGTGCCCCCATCAAAATGACGAATCTACCCGACTCCTCAAATAACATTTTTTTGCAAAAAATTGGCATTTTTAATAATTAAATTCCACTTTCTTACTTTTTGAACTAAATAAATTAGTGAAACCTGGATTTCTGAAAACTAATTTTCCAATACAAAAATCACTTAATTATCCAATAGGAAAAATTAAAACGGAGATCTCAAAAACACAAAACAACACACAACTTTTTTTGCCGCGAAACTTAAAAAAAAAAACCAAAACAGTTGTTTTTTTAAATTTTGTAATAAGATAATTTGATAATTGCTTAAGAAATGTTCATCGCAATCCATTGAGTCATGTACGAGAAATCAGAAAAAGGAAAAACGGCTCTATGGGAGGTACATACCGACATTACCCGTTAAAAAAAGTATTGTTTTAATTCAAAAGTAGGTACAACCTTTATGGTTTTAGTACGGTTTGGTCCACGTGAAAAAGTGTTCCAACCAGACCTGCCCTAATGTACACACAAAAGTTTGAATAAAAAAGGAAGTTTTTTGATTTTCGTCACATGGCAGGTACCGTTAATTTTGGTTCGAAAAAAGCTCTTGAGGCAGTAGCTTAAGATACAGACAAGACACACAGACACACTGAGAGAACAAATCGTTTGCGGCAAACGAAAAAAATGCCCAAACGACTTTTTGGTTTGCTGGACGATTTTTCAACTTCGTTTTGCAACTCATAAGTAATAACGTTTGGGTTAAACACTTTTTGCGAACGATAAAAAAATTCAGCGACTTCTAGCTTACGAAGCGTGCATCTTATAATTCCGCTACGGACTATATAATAATAGTTAGCGTAGAATGCATATAAACAAAATAAGATAGCGAATCGTTTGCATCAAACGACTTTTTGTTTGTTGGACAATACATTTTTTTCTATTCGTTTGATTGATTTATTGATTTTAGAGGTTATACCTCTAAAATCAAAAATGGGTAGTATTGCACTGCTACCCATAGGATTAATTGTGCCCCCCCCCCATTTTAGCTTGGTAAATTGGCTCCTCATACTACAGCTCCTCCTCTAACCCAATTCTCTTCAGAAAATTTAGTATTTGGAGTATGTTCATAGACTGTAATTGTCCTCCTACAGCCTGGTGGCATCCCAGGTGTTTGAATCTTTGGTGCATTAGTGCACTGCACCGACTCAGGATGTGGTCTGGTGTTTCTTCGTGTTCGTTGCAGAATCTGCATGTGGCACTGCTTAGTAGGCTCAGAATGCTTAGATGCCTTCTTAATTTGCAATGGCCCGTGAGGAGAACTGTAATTATCCTGAGGTTATTCCTACTCATTCTGATACAGGATTTGAAAGGCTCTTGGTTGTAATTCTCGAGAAGCATTTTGGCCTGCCTCAGCTTAGGTAAATTTGCCCAGTCCTTTGTCCTTCTCGTCTTTTTTTATTTTGTTTTTTTATGACATTTTCTCCTTTTCAGCAGTAAGGCTCGGGTCCCATTAAGGAGTCCACCTCCTCGTTTCCCTGAACCCCTACGTGTCTAGGTACCTAGTGGAAAGTGAGTTTATTGAGCTTAAGATTTTTTTTTATACATTCCAATACTAGCTTGGAGGTTATTGTACATGAGCTCAGTGCTTTTAGGGCAGCAATTCGTTTGCAGCAAACTCTTAAATTCGTTTGGGTCAAATACTTTATGCGAACGACTAAATAAGAAAATTATGTTTAGCGCTTCCGAAGCTAGTCGGTTTCCATTTCGCAGCGAAGTAGATAATTTTCGTGTAGCATTGAATACATATGAACACCACAAACATGGAGTAAATTTATTAAGAAATTTTACAAAAAAATTTGTTTTAAGACGGTTGACTTGTTTCCATCTGTCTAAAATGTGCATACAAAGTCATTTTAAACAAATTTTTTTTCTTAACATGCAAGAAAGATCTATCTCAGTTTTCTCGGAGCGAGGTGGTAGCAATTTTGTTATAATTATTTAAAAAATAACTGCAATGTTATTGCACTTTAACTTCCCAACACCCCACGTACTGAATTATTGTCAATTTATTATTTTACCAGAACCTTAATAATAAATAGACATGCAAAATTAATTCAGCGAGTTACCTTCTCAGATGACAGACGACTGATTTGATTGACCGTGTAATGACTGTGTACACAGGATTTTTCCATTCAAATTAATAAAAACTCTCCTTTGGGAATATATATAAATCATGGTTCATGTCAATTCTATACATATTTCTTTGAAATTTCTAAACATCACCTACGCATATTTTTAATCTGCAATATTTTGATTTTCTTTATTTCCAGTGTATCCGTTCCGATAGTCTGGAGAGCATAGGCGACGTCAGTTCATCTCTAGGGAATCCACCATACATACCGGCTGCTGGTGAAGCTGCTAATATACATGCACAGCAGCAACAGCATCCAACCTATCAAGGATCTCAACATCAAACAAACCATCCTAGTAACAATAATAACAACAACAACAACAATACCAGTACAGCGAACAACAATAACAATAATAACAATCTAGCGCTGCATAATCAAATGCACACGGGAATGCATCAACTTCCTGTGCTGACCAATCTCAGTCATATAAAACAGGACTACGATCTGACGTCCCTGTAGGACGATGTCAAATTCATCGAGGAGAGTTTTATAAAGAATTTCTAGCATTGTAAACTAAAACATTAATGTTTGTTTCTCCATTCTTTGAATTTTTGTAACTTTGTTGTAAATTTTATATAAAAAAAAAATGTTTTATTTCCCCGAAGGAAATAAAGAAGATGTTCCGATAAAATAAGAAATCACAGAAAATGATTAATGATGGATGATTAATTTTCTTTTTTTGTCAAAAAATAGAAGCGTAAAAATGTACTTATAACTATAATGTAGGTGTTTATGGTTTTAAGGTTTTTTTTCTCATTAGTTTATTGTCTGAACTCAAAATAGTAAATAAGTTGTAAAATTTGTAACTGTAATATATTAAAAATAAAAAAAAAAAATTGAAAACAAAAATAAAAACCAAGTGATTTTTGGAGTAAGGGTGTTCAGGATAGATTTAAGATATAAATTTACTCTTTTGTTTGTTTCTAAATATTATTACTTACTTACACACACTTATGTTAAGTGCCATACCAAATAATTAGTTTATTTTATTATTTGTAGATTGAGACAAAATATACCTACCTAATTATTAATAAAATGTAAAAGTACTTGTTTTATTTTATCAAATCATATTTTCATAATAAATTTGTTTTGTTCACACACAGAGAAAAATGTACCATATAAAATAAACCTTATTTAAATTAATGGAAACAATTAAGAAAAAAAATAGATCATGTCAAAGGACCAAACCTGGAGTTTCCAGATTACACGTCGGACAATTTACCACTAGTATAGTCTTAGGTACTCATTTCAGCTCAATAAGGCAATCTTGTTGTTTTTAGGTGGTGCATTTTTTTCTGTGCATTTGATTTTTTTTAAATCATGATTATTCTAAGTTTTAAACCGTCAAATATCCACTTAAATGCATTTTTTCTTTTGCTGAGAATCCATAATTTCAGTTGTTAATCATGGATTTAGCTTATCAAACGATTTTGATTGATAAGCCCCATTTAAATAGAACCTCTGAAAATTATGCTAGAAACTTAAACCACTATGAAGTAACTAGCCATAAGAGCCCACAGCAGGTTTTAGGTGTGAGTGATTGGAATTTATATGAATAGGTTATTTGATAAGATAGGTTATTCCGGGGGCTTACACTACCTAACTACCTAGGTAGGCGTTTGGAAGCTTAAGAGCTAAAGTTTGTTTCCAGACTTAGTTTCGATCTTTCAGATAATGTGCACACACATAAAGTATGAGTTTCGAGTGAATCCTTAGAGCAGATAGAAATTATATTGACTTGAAACAAAAAATTTTTGGTAGCTAACTTTTTTCAGCGAGTAATTTTATGCAAAAAAAAACGACGATTCTCCATATTTTTATTCAGACCTAAGGACATTACAGCAGTTTGATTTTATGATTTTACTTTGATTCTATTCTTATTATTCTATTCGGTTTATAAATAATCAATAATTAAAATTTTCAAAGCTGGTACAGTAATGGTAGGTACAAAATTCAATGATAATTATAAGATGTAATAAAGCTTTAGTTTCCAAATGAAATAATTAAGATTAAATTAGCTTTAGTTTTCATTTATGTTTAAATTTAAGTTTAAGAATTCAAAAAAGTTGCAAAATATCTAAATATTTCAATATTGTATAGGTTGCAATACAGAGCATGAACAGTTGGTATCATAATTATTTGAGTAGTTAATTTAAAAACTGTACCTACTGTTATTCCACTTTGAATTACATACACCCCACTAATAACTTGACATCTCACACATACAATTAAAAGCCATTTTCGAAAAAAAACCATAATTGTAAGCTATTTCTCACATCCAAAATCTGATGCTATTTCTAAGACTAAGTTGAACAAACAATAAGCAAATTGAAAATTAAGAGTTTTGTTGGCAAAAGATAAATTTTCTTACAGAATCAAATCTGATCTTAGGTGAAACATTCTGAGTTCTGAGTAATTGCATTATATCCATACAGTTCTGGTCCACCTAAGATAAACAACGATAAAGAAGTATGCAGAATTTCAGATCCTGGCAAATCACAAACAGGATAGAACTGACATATAGAAGAGGATGCGACGTATAGTTTTTAATTTTCAATAAAACCGTAGTCATTGTGGGCACTAGTTAGAACAAGGGTACAATTCCTCAGGACCACTTCCTTTGACAACATTGATACGTAAGCTTTGAAAACGAAATTAAGGAACTTAAAAAATTCCTAAATCCGACGACTTTTGTCGTGTTCTTTTAAAAGTTTAAGCTCTCTAAGTCAACAGGTATTCAATTTAAGCCCACACCTAGCACCTAGGGCTAAATCCTCTGTAAACTTCTCTCTAATTATCGTCATACTACTAATACCTTGACTTAGCAGGACAATTGATTTATATAAGTAGCTAAGATGGGTCTTACAAAAAAACTTACAAAAATGTTATAGAAAGCTTAGAGTCGAACATCCTCAACTGTTATTTGAAAACTACCAATTTTTATTGAAGATTATTTTTATGATGAGAAATTGCACATGGGTTGCCTGTTATTTAATCAATTTTGGTTTCAATCCCCTATCCAACAACATGAGGTTGCCAAACCAAAAGTTGCCAAACCAAGATTGCCTGCATTTTAGATGTTAAGTTTGCAGCTAGTGTAGAACCTAAGAACTATAGCCTCCCATATAACGGTTTTCAGCTTTTGAATTTTTCTCGAAAACGGCTCTAACGATTTTCCTCAAATTTGGTAAAGGTGTTTTTTTTTTGTTTTTGAATATCTTATCTAGAAGGAGGAACTCTCATACAACGTTTTTCAGTTATTCGAGTTTTTTTCGAAAACGGCTTCAACAATTTTGGTAGGTATGTCATATGGCTCGACACTGGTTTATCTTTGCAAAAACCTGCACTTTGCTTTCAGTTTTCAAAAAAGCATAGGGCTTTACAAAACAACGCACAGTTCAGGTTCCCAAGATATCACAATTTCAACTCACTCATACGTTGTATCTACACCCATTTTGCCTATTTATTTTAATAATACCTACATACCTAACTTATAAATGACATGCCATGTTTTTTTTTTTTAATTGAAAAATTATATATATGTAGTTATGTGTAGGTATAGGTAGTAGGTATGCATTTACAAAAAGATAATTTTATTTTTAGAAAACCGCTTCAACGATCATCGATCTAAATTTATTTTTATGTGACAAACTATTCTATTTCGAATGTTTTTGGTGAGTTGGCATATTAAATTCGGATTGAAGTCAGAAATATTCGATCTTATCACACTTTTAAAATATTGTAATGTTTAATTTCAGTAGCATAAACCATGTTGACCAGTGAAATTACTTAGTTGTGATCTTTTTGTTACTTAAATAGGTTTAGGTCAGTTAAATTTTTTGAATTCTTATAGGCTCTTATCGAAAATTTAATTATTTTAAGATGCGTATGTAATGTACCATAAATGTACCGTAAATACACACATTTTTACATGTTATTTTGAAGTAAGTACTTTAAATCTAAACCTCCTCGAAAGATTAAGCTACTTGTTACCGAATTTTGTTTTATAATAGAGTTTTGAGCTCAGCTCTTTTGTTTATAGCCAGTCATTCTCTTCCCAATGCAGTACTTGTTGAAATGTTGATATTGATAAAAATGTTTGTTTTGCGAATTTAAATCTTATGATTTTCTTAAGTATGTATTTATCTGTATAGAAACTCAGCGATCATGTTGGTTAGTAATTTACGCTCTAAAGTAATTCTAAGAATGAGAGATAAAAATTCCTTAAATGGATTACTCTTGTATTCTTCTTAACACTTGGTCAAAGTAAATATTGAAAGCGTGTGTGTCTATACCAACTTTAAAACATTTCTTACAGGATATACTTTTATGCCAAAAATATGTGTAGGAGGTTTATTGTTATAATTACAATATTGATGGCTACTTTATAGCTAGTTTTAGGCTGGTAATGTGTATAAATACTATATCGGAATGCAAAAGTTGTTTACACAGCGGCAGCAAATATCACTGCAATTCATAAAATTTCTCCATAGCCGCTATGTTGGCTAGAAACATAGGTCAAGAAAACCTACAATGTATATTTTTAAAATAGCAGTAATCCTCAAAGCATTCAAAATACAAGTTATAAAAGAACACAAGATATTCGATTGAACCTTCTCTTCCCTGAAACACCTAATTTTTTTGAATGTTAGCGTTAGATTGTGATTATTTTATATCCAATTGATACAGTTGATTTTGTATAGTGATACTTTCTCCGTAAGCAATACTTCTCATTAATATTGATTAACTGGATGGCAATATAATGTAGCATTTTATGCCACAAACAACTTGTTATACAAATTCAATGTAAGCTCAGTAAATGCCAAATTTATTTTCAACAAAAATAAATTTAAATAAAAATTTATAACAAATTATATTCTTTTCACTTTAAACACTTTGGCAAAATATTTTTGGCCACTGCGTGATTCGTCTGGTATATCCTGGGTCATGATAAATTGCTGGCTAAGCGCGTTTCCATGTTCACAATCCAACAGGGGAGATTGATTGCAACTTGTATCTGTGAATATGTCAGAGAAGTTTCTTTCATACCTGAGTTGTCACTGTGACATGCTGCTGGTGCTGCTACAGCAACGTGTCGTCGCACCGCACCGTGCTGACCCTCGTTATCAATTTTCGCCCATGCGCGCTGGCCAGCTAACGTGATGCGCAGTGGCTGGAAAGACATTTTGCCAGTTAAATTGCAAATCGCTGAAGCCCACACCTTTCTGCTCCTGGGTCCTGAAATGGTGACAATTTTTTTTGTCCACCACACCAATGTCACAGTGTCGACGACGCACTTTAAGACCATCGTATCGTCGTCATAATATAGGAGCTCAGCTAGTGACACTTTTTGGTGGTGGCGTTGGACGAATGGCCCATCATGCTTGATAGTTTTTCATTTTCAACTTTCTGGGAACCAAGCTATGACGAACGTCGTCGTTCTGTATCCCATACGAGTATGCATAATTTGCATTGAGTGGGCTCAGTGGACTTTTTGATGTTGAACATGTATTCAGAAGCCAACAGGTGCCAGAGCTGCGCCGCGATCAATCATCGGAAATCGATTTTTAATTAAGAACTCTTGTTGGTCGCGTTGACTGCACATGAATGGCTTACAGTTCAGGTATGAGGTTGGTCTCTTATTATTCTGGGTGCTTAAATTTGTCCTAATTAGTTTGACAGAGAACGATGACTTTGTTTGAAATTTTTCCAATTTTGAAGATACAGAGAATATTTTTTTTTTGTTTCAGCTATAATGGGTCGAATACGAGTGTAAATTTTCGGGTTAAACAGTTTTTCGAGAATTTCGTCTGGGCATTTAAAAATGGCATGTTCGGAGATTTTTATTTCAGGAATGATTGATATGGGGAACCTTGCATTCTGAGGTTGACATTGAAATTAGAAAAAAAGAAAAGAATAAAGTGAATGAAACAATTTTAATATTTTTGGATGAATTTTGTCAAAGTCAAATAAAATTCTATACTAGAGTAATTTTCCAAGAATTGAGTCCCTTGTATGTATAAGAGATGTTTAGAGTTAATTGGCTTGAGCCAAGTGGTGGTGGTGATCATGATACGAATAACCTTGCCTAAAAGATATGGTTTTTTGTTTTATATGCTTCAAGATATTATATTAGGTGTGATTTATTCAAAAATGAGTAGTTACTCAGTATTTCAATTTATTCGCAAAACAAGAATAAAAAAATACTGAGTAGTCTTATTTTTTTTTTTGTTTCGTGAATAAAATGAAGCACTGAGTAGGTACTCCGTGTTAAATAAAAATAAAACACGGCTATTGTTTTCTTGAACAACCCAAAGTCAGTTTCCGGAAAGAAATCAGCATTACTGTCATTACTGAGATTTCAAAAATGATTTTGTTCAAAATTCTTCAATACCGACTATTACAGCACAACGATCGATGTGGCCTTGGTCATCAATGCTGTGTTTGATTTCTGTAGATCTAAGAAATAAGAACCTAAAACTTTCGAGCCTCATTCTTGCCAAAGCATTCTCCTATTTCCTCTATCGCTATTTTTGCTTCTGAGAAGCCAGTATTCCCTGTTTCTCTTTTACTTGTATAGCATGGTTTTGTTTCTTCTCCGCCATTTTCTGCTCAGCTGCATAATGTGCTTGGCTGAACATTTGTCATCAAGGATTCAAACGAAATACATCGCATGATTTGAAATTTGTAATAATAAAATAATCTTCATTGAAAAAGCGCCTTCCGGTGAATATGTTTTTAAAAGTTTGTGGATATTAGGTTTTAGGGAAACACATCCCAATTCTCTAAGAGGTATTGTTATTATTATCGTGCCCTGGCACAATGATTTTTTTATTTTGTACTTACGGGTTGAGGTCAAGGAAGTCCCGAAAACCGATATCCAGAAAACCGATATACAGAAAACACAAAATCCCATAAACCTAGAATCCAGAAAACCCAAAATCTCTAAAAACCCATAATTCCGAAAACCCAGAATCCTGAAAATCCATAATCCCGAAAAGACAAAATCCTGAAAACCCAAAATCCCGAAATCGGAATCTCAAAAAATTCTATAGAATGAAAAATTTGCGCAATTTTTTCATTGTAGACGATGTATTTTTGATAAATGATAATTTAGAAGACACTATTCAAAATATCAAACATTTTGCCTAAAATTTTTCAAATTTTCTTATTTTCAAGGTGTTCAAAAACCATGCAATAATTTTTTTTAAATCCAAAAACAGGTCTATTACATTATCCAATTAACTCTCAAAATAATTTTTACTTTGTTTGAATTAATTATCAGTTAAGATCCAGACGCTCACGCGTATGACGTTGCGTTTTCGCAACGTTAGTCGAAAATGGGTAACAGGTAAGAAAATTGAACAAGTAAACAACGAGAAAAAAAAACGTACGATAAACAAAAAAATTGATTTAAAGTTAAGATTTAAATTAATATGAATTGGCCTAGATAAAGTTGAAAATTAATTTTGAATTAAAAATAACTTCAACGTAAGAGCAAAAAAAATATCGCTATTATCTTTATATTAGATATTGGCTGAATTGTTAATGTTATTTTTCGTTATTTGAATTTTTATTAGCTTTTATTTATTTATTAAATGATTATTGTTTTTTTTATTTGTGAAATGATTTCTTTGTTTTTCTTTAATAAAAGTAATTTTGGTATAATTTTTTAAATTTAATTATGGGATTCTGGTTTTTCGGGATTTTGGGATTTCGGAGTTCTGGGTTTTCTGGATTTTTAGGTTTTTGGGATTTTTGGTTTTCAGTATTTGGGATTCCGAGTTTTAGATATTTTGGGTTTTCTGAATTTTGAACTTTATAAATTTTGGATTTCATGATTCTGTCCGTCTTTTCTTTAAATTTAGTGTTTTATTAAACGCTTTCAAAATTGATTGGTTATCAAAAATACTGTAGCTGCCGAAACAAATTTCTTGAAAAATTTTGTAGGTACACATAACTTGTTTTGTTAAACTTCCTTCTAAATAAACTAAAAAGTTATGATGCATAAATTGATGTTGCTTATTTTCGTTCAAACAGGCTTGCCATATTGATGTACCCATTTTAAAAATGGCAACCCTATATTTTTAGTTTCAGTATCAACTTATCTTTCATATCACACCAATTTAAATTTCTAACCTTATGAGTTAAGTAAATGCGACGGAGTGAAGCCTCCCCGACTATTTGGAAACTGTTTAGTTCACAGGTATGGTTTTGACCTCAAATTATAGGAAATTTTATAGCTTATCTCTATCAAAAACATGTTTTTAATGGCCTAAATGTAAAAAAACTGAAAAAAATTTCTGGGACTTTTTTGACTAAGCTTTGTTTGGAGATTTAAAACTTAAGTATCATTTATATAGCTAAATCATCAAAAAAAAAAATAAATATTTATAATTACCATATTTGATGCACGGTCTTCCATTACAGAATCAAAAAGGTAACTGGGCTAATATTTTGTTTTTAAACATGTTTGCATGAATCCTTATAGGTATTAATTTGTATAGTACAACCCCTAACTTACAAAAATAAAGTTTTGATTTATTATTATTATTTTCAAATAACAAATAATAGTTTCTTACACAAACCAATTTAATTACACATTTGGCTAAAAACCTGTGGCCATGAAGGTAGTTAGCAACAATTGAAGCCACAATATTAACTTCACATTAATTACGCCCTTGCTCCAAAGTTTTCCTTAATTAGTAAAAAAACACTGAATCACAAATTCGTTTCCTAAATGCAAAACAACATCAACATTAATCATAAAAATATAAAACTGCTGATTTTAATTGCAGCCTCTAAAACAATAATTTCTCTATACCTAATAAAAAACAGCCAATTCATCGCTAAAGGTATAAATTTCGAATGGCCACAACACCTACTATATACATTAATGCATTGGACTTTAATGATAAATTCAAAAATGTGTAATGTACCCTCACGATGGTAATTAAAATCGATAATGTCTCGAAAAACCTCAAAGCTTATAATCAATGGTCGTTTTACATAATTTTTCACTATAATTATCAATACCTTCACTTTAATTTGAGCAAAACTATTAAAATATTTATATGACATCAATCAATTAATATGCTTTACCTATCCATCAAAAAATTAGTTTTTTTTTTTAAATATTTTTGTGGGAAGCCAATTCGATCTATTGACTCGACCCGGAGGCTTCATTTTGTAGGCCCTTAGTTGGAAATAAATTAGAAGTTAATACCTCAGGACGACCACATGTGCCTCATTTACCTAATTTTTCACCACCACCAAAGCAGCTTCCAATAAATCACTGACGCAAAGGGAGTCAATTTTTAAACCAAGTAGTCTAAAAAAAAAAAAAACCACACCAAAACAGAATCAAATAAATGACTTTTTAAAACATAAATCGATGTGAACTTAAACGATTTTTAATACAACATCTCCACACTCTTAGCCCTTAATGATAACAAATTGACCATTCGGAGTAGTTAACAAATGCCTGCACATTAATTACATCGATGTCAGAGGTGAAAGGTTACACAAAAATGGACAGAAGATTTTTCAAAAAAAAAATTACAATTCAAAGTGAATTTTTAAAATGATTTCCCGTACATCTTAGACTGGCTTTTGATGGATATCATCAACCATCATAGAAATTTTGACAGATGTCTTATTGAGTGATGGGTAACAGAGTAACTAGCCCTTGCATACAATGACAGGTAATAGGCATAAACAAAACACCCAGGAAACAAAAAAAAAAAATAATACTATTTATTTTTTCATTACCGAATCTCCGAGAGATTTAAATTTGTATCTGGAGGCCATAATAAGACTTCCATGGAGGCATTCAGCGTGAATAAAGCATAACCATCACGGTTATAAATACAGTTAAGGTGGGTAATACCACCATCTTCGATTCTTGTTTTATTGAAAATCGATTTTTCACCATGAATAAGAAAAAAACAACAAAAAAAAAAAGAAGGAAATAACTTAAATTTGAAAACAAGGTAACTTTGAAGCTCTTACTGATACTGATGTGCCTGATGTTGCCTCTGTCCGGACTATGTAGGTGGTAAGAATGATAAATTCTGTGGCCCTGAGAGTTGGCATGTTGTCCGTGCTCTGATGTCAATACGAAGTGCGGGGCAATATATTTCTACCTTGAGCTGGATGATGATGGTGATGGGGATTATAACAATGCGATACACACACACACACACTATAGAGGATGAACAAAGGCTAAAATATATAAAACAGATGAATGTCCTGAATTTTGTTCGTGTGTATGATGCATTTGCAATCTTTTTCAGAGGTGATGATTGATTAAAAAATTTTATTCACTAAAGTGTTGGAACTTTATTTTTATTTTAGGCCAAAAGGTTTTTGAAAGATAATGAGGCAAATAATGATATGGTCTTGGAGTTAAGTTGTAATGCTGTGGAAACTGCCTAAGAGCTATTCGCTTAAACGAAACTCATATCGGCTTCTACGGCATTTTCAGAGCTGGGGAAATAAAGAGCAGTATGGTCTCTCATGTGACGTTTTTAAATCATATTTTGAATTGTTTTTTTTTAGTAGAAATACTTTGGAAATTAATTTTTCAAACGCACAACTTCGAAACTTAATCTTTTTGGTATCCAAGTTTAAAATGAGAGCGTAACTCAGTTTTTTTTTAAATTATTTAATTGTAAATACTAAGTTAAGTGTCGAAAAATTTTGTTTCGAAAAAAAGTTGATTGTTTTTATGAAAATATGGTTTTATGGTTTGCATTTTGGTGAACCAATCCATATGAAGTTTTAAATGTTTTTATTTTGAAAATGTGTTTAAGAACTTGTCGATTTTTTTTTTTTAAACTGATAGTTTGAAATTCTCATACAAATTATGTCGGCACATACCTAGACTTGCAAATAAATCTTAAGCAATTGGAGAGAAATAATATTCATTAAAATACTACATCAACTTGCGAAAAAATGAATATAAATGAAAGAAACACTATTAACCCTCTCCTGCATGCACTGTGATCCAATGACCAAAAACAATTAAAAATTGTTGTTTTTGTTCTTCATTTTGTAATTTTTGTAAAGACTAAAATAAAAAAAACTGTGTAAACAATTTTTATTAAAAGTTATTAAGTTATATGGCTGGTTGTGCAGTTAAACATGAACGAAGTTTAGGGATCCTCCTTCAAGCACAGATATATTCTGCATTTAATGGTCTATACTCTCATTTTCGCATTGCTTATTTGTTTTTCCCCATTACGGAATGTGATACAATTGTTTGTTGGTCTTTTGCAATATTATTTTTATTATTTAGGACTGGCCTGATTTTTGAATGCTTGTATCGTCCAGTTCGGTTAAATTTTACAAAATTATTATTATCAGCAAAAAAGGATATATTTTTACTTCTTCCCGAAGCCTACATGGTCTCATTAACAAAAGAATGTTCTTGTTGAGTAAGTTAAGTCAGTAAGTGCTAGTTGAGGCTTTTAAAACCTTCTTGTAGAAGGCAGTTCGATGAGGGACGTGAATAATGAAAGATCATCGAATTTTTCCATTTCACTTGGAGTAATGTAGCTTTGAGATGTTTTCTGTGGGATTCCTTAAAAATCATATCAAATAATTTACCAGCTAATAGAAAACAAAGAGAAGAAGTCAGTAAGGGTCTCTAATTCTCTGATTCGAGGATCTTATAATAATTCGTCAGCACAAACATTTATTGTAAAAATAATATGATGAGATGGTTGTTTTCTCATACTCCAAAGACAATGAAAAGTTCGAATATCAATTTATTGTGAATGCACAAGCAGCCATATATGGCATAACTTAATATTTTGTGAATGGATATAAGGATGTTTTTAAAACACGCCGTGTCTTTAAATCTACAGGCACAATTGAACATTTAACAATTAAAGTATACATCAAATCAATATTGAATCTCAATAAAAAAAATTAAACAGCCTTTAAATTGTTGGAGAGCCTCTACATTTTTTCACTATTCTGATGCTTCACGCACTGTCTTAGGTGGTTGAAGATTTCCACTATGGTCACAAAGAAAAACAAAACCAAATACACAAAAACACATTAACAAATAACTATTCTAAATGATAAAAACAGTAATTTTCCACTGGTAGTTGCGTAATTCCGTTAGTCAACGTTTAAAAATCAAAAGCCATTCTTGTGCAGTAGAGGGTTAACTAAATGAAAAACACAAAAACTTGCGCATTTTTATTCCGGGAAAAATTAAATAAATACATAATATTGAATCTTTAAAATTCATGAGCAAAAAAGTCCATTGATTCTATGATTTAAATTAAATTTATGAAAAAATAAACTAAAATGAATGTATTCTTGGTCCCCCTTTATTCTCAATGCTAAGACATCATTTTCGGTCCAATTTTTTTCCCATTTCTTGAGTTAACAAAGTTTTCAGTTGATTTTTATTAATTGGATGTGGTCATTTTCCTATTGGAAGCAGAAGTTGTTGTTTAGACCCAATTTTTGTTGCCATTAAATTTTTCTTCATTTTTAAATTTGCCGGGAAATTGCATTCCCGATACAGTTGTTTCTTATGTTTATCTGACTTCCTTGCTTACGACCCCATCGATTCCTAAGAATTTTTTTGCAACAATAGTTTTAAGTGAAGTTAATTAAAAATATGTTCTTTTCATGAGAAAAAATATTCTTTTTACTTTGCGATATAGGTACTATAGGGAAAGTTTAGGATTCGTATAAAAAACAATTTTAGCACCAAAACTAACGGTACCTGCCATATAACCATTAAAAAAGTTAACTTTTTTCAAAAACGGCTCTGTGTCTGCTTTTGTCAATACTGTCATACTTTTGAAATGAAAGAAATGTTTGTAAAAATTCCACTAACGGTAACTTCCATAGAACCGTTTTTTTTTTTATTCCAATTTTGATGAATTTTCTTACACCTTAAAATTATTTTATATCAAAATTTTCCAAAAAATTATTTTTGAATTTTTGAAAAATCTTTCAATTTTTTGAAATTTTGGTTTTGGATGAGCATTTATATTTTCTTTAAAATGGCAAATGGCATACCAACTTTATTTTAAAGCAAGGTTTGAAAATTTTTATATATAAAATATTAATTATTTTAAGAACGGCTCTAACAATTTTAATCAATATAAATGGCATACTTAGTTTGGAGCTCAAAACAAGTTAAGAAGTTATTTATATCATTTAAGTAATGCATATTATTTTTTTTTTTTTTTCATTTCTTATAAAATTATTTATTTGTAATAACTTATAAAAGGCGCTTTAACGTCCACAGCAACTTTGATCCTAAAAGCAAGTACGTGGGTCGCAAGTCGTGTATTTTATTTTTATATTAAATTACGATTCAATGCAGTAAAATGTTATAACAAAAATTCACGAAAGCATTTCGTTGCGATTTAAAGAAAATATTTTTTCTCTATGCGCAAATTGGCAAGAACGAAAAAAAAAATGAAATCGATGAGCTGTTTGTCAAGTTAAAGTTTATTTTTTGTTTAAGTTTGTTCGCTTTTGCATTAGTAAATGAAAATGTTATAAGGTAAAATTGGCTTTTCTTACACTAGCTGCTGCATCAAAGTTGAACCGGTAGGAACATCTCAGCGAATTGTATTCTCCTGGTATTTGACGTTTTTTTTGGCTGATGTTTGTGTTCCATATTGTGTCGATTGATATTGATGTCTCTTAACAATTCCATGCTGATGGTTCTCTAGCATTCCGGGAGCTGACTGGCTGATTCATATCAGTTCGGATTAAGTGGTGTTGATTTTGAAGCCCTGGCGCAAATAGATCCGTAGATTGATCATATTTACTTACTGATGAAAATTAGAAAGTAATTCTTTCAGGTAAATATTCTTCCAATTTATCTTCTTTCCAAAATAGTACGTAAAAATAATATCTAATGATGGTGAAACCATCAAACTTCGGTTTAATCATGCATTTGCATTTCACCTCATTTCCTCCAGTTCTATTTTTTGACAAAATAAAAAAAAACTTACAGATTTAGGGGAACGAACAGATTTACATTGAAAATCCAGTTGACGATGTCGTTTGTACCTACATATAAAGCACCCTCATCACACTGACTTCATCGCAGTGGAATTATGCCAAATGATTCCTTCAAGGACCAAGCTTAACAACTGAGGGAGCTAGCTTTAAAGGTTTGTTTTTTTTTTCTATTCAACATTCACCATAGGTACATAGCTACTCGTATATGTAACATTTCCCCTATAATATATAGTTAAAAAATACAATTCCTATAATGTATACCGACCAAGCTGTGTAAATAGCATAGCTACGTATGTATACTCTGTGTACCTACTTTATTCAGAATGGAATAATAATATAATATAATAAAAAAAGAACTTAGAAAAAAGAAACCGAACATACAGAAGAAAAAAACACACGTCCGTACGTAGGAAGGTATATGTATAGCATATCTCAAGAATTGACGTGCGATCATTAATCAAATTGCAGAATGCAGACTTTTCAGTATGCCGCCACCACGCTGCTATTCCGTAGCAGTGGCATAGTACTTTTTCAATTCACTTTGCCAACAACCATACAATGCTGATATCCTTTTTATTTTGGTAACGTAAAAACATTATAAACGCATTTTACATGTGTTTGTATGTGTATACCTCCATACCTTCTAATAAAAATACTATAGGTACCAATATTATACTTCTAACCCACTAACTGTTACTGTAACTGGAGGAAATAAAACTGTTGGAAAACGAAGCTATACACTTTACGGAAATTAGCGAACTTGATGAGTATTCAAACAAGAGCAAAATGTGCTGCTTTATTGCGCTGAGTTTTTCACTTATGTTCGAAAATTTGAATAAGTTACACTTTACCTTATTTTGAAGCCTTTAACTCTCACTTTAATAAACAAAAATTATAACAATATAAGACTTCGGAAAAAGGTGAACTGCCACGGGAAAGAAAGATCAATGTAACAATTTGACTGTTTTTCAAAATAATTTTTTTCCAGTTTGTAATTTTGCTAAAATAAGAAAATCAAAAGTTAAAATGTTTAAAAAATTATAAAAGAAAATAAAATATAATCATTTTTCGGAGATGATGTTTCATCATTCTTTCCCGCAGACCGGATAATTTTTTTATAATGCTGAATGTTTATGAAGTTTTTGGTTTACAAGAGGTTGACATTTTACCATAGCTTCTTAGCTTAATTTTATAGATCGGAAATCCGAACGAAAAAGCTTAATTTTTAGCAGAACATCTTCCGAATGTTTTATAGGCATTCCCAACAAATACACACTCAGAGAAATTATTTATTTATTTTCCTTTGCGGCTAATGAATATTCTATGAATTAAATGGAATTCATTTGCTGGACAGTAATCCCCGCAAAAGTCTAACATTCGTTGCAACTGTATTACATTTGAGCCAAATTGTAATTGTATTACAGCAAACATAATGCAAAACAACTAATTTGTTTTGAAATCATTTTTATGAGTTGAAAATGCTTCTCAAATCTAAACACCTTTTCGTTAAATAGAAAATTTTATTGTTTGCAGCAAACGAATAAATAGTTTGTGAAGAACTGCTCTACAAAGTACATAGTTTGTGAATTTCATGATTGGTGTAAATATAAATACAATTCAATTATATAATTTGTTTATATGCATTCTGCGCCAATCACAAATTATACAATCCGTAGAAGAATGATAAAGTACTCCGTTCGTAAGCGAGAGGTCACCGGTTCAATCACGGTGTCACGCTTAACTTTTATTTAATCGTTTACAAAAAGTGTTTAACACAAACAAATTTACCAATTTGCTGAATCACCGAGGTTACTGTGATAATTACCGTTCGATTAAGCTGATGTCACACACCATGATGATCGTTGAGCGAGTCTTGGGTAGGCGACTGCGAAAAATAATAAGGCTATCTGATGACCAGTGCGGATTTGTCGCGGGTAAATCAACCACAGATGCAATCCAGAGTATCAGAATCATTATAGAAAAACATCGGTATTCCTTTAAGGATTTGCATGTCATATTGGTTGATTTTGAAAAACCTTCGATCGACATCCACGAGTTCTGATATGGGTGGCCCTCAGGCAAAGAGGAGTTTCAGAAACCTACGTGCGGATAATTATGGACATGTATTATGGCGCAGTTACTAAAGTAAGATGTGCAGCTGGAGTCACCGAAGAATTCGAAATCACAGTAGGTGTACATCAGGAAAGCGTCTTGAGTCCCCTGCTCTTTATTACCGTTCTTGATTTACTGCTTAAAGGCAAAGTGACGGACCCCAAAGTTCATCAGTTAGTCTTTGCTGACGATGGAGCCATCATAAGTATGGGTGGATGTTTTAGAAGGAAGTGGGTACCGAATAAGCGCAAAAAAGACAGAATACCTATGCTATCCATTTTCTGATCCACACAGGCCTATTCCTGACATTTATTTGAATGGAGTATAGTGCTTCCCAAGTGTGAAAAGTTCAAATATCTAGGATTAATATAATGAAGCTACTTGTGATGACGATATCAATCATCGCATAAGCGTAGGGTGGATGAAGTGGCGGGAAAATTCTGCTATCTTCTGTGATCAACCTTATTGGCCTGCTTCCGAGGCCTGCTCAAGACATAAGTGGTACTCATGCAACGTAGTAAACTTTTTCGTTTGATAAAATGGAAAAGTTTATCACGCATGTTTCACGAACACCCCAAAAATCATCTTCAGTAAATGTGTGTAAATTATCTAGGCATTGATAATTTTTTATTTTTTTCGAGAAAATTATGGTTCTTTTCTTATCTTCTGACAAACTGACAAAAATTAAACGTTAAAAGTTTTTTATAATTATATTTCCAGTTTCTGGATGGTGTGGAAAAGTTTACCATATTCTGGTAAAGATTTCCTACAGAAAATTTGATTTACCTTTTAACCACGTTTACCAGGTTTACCAGTTTGCATGAAAACCCCTATTAAAAAGTAAATTATACTTGGTGGTTTTCTTACTTACTTAGTTAGTTATCCAGAACCAACTATTGTCTATTCATTAATATATTAGTCAGGGTTTTTTAAATACCAAATGTGCTGCTTCAAACACCGAAATCCGAATCAAGAAGTCACCACTTCCTCGCTTCATTGAAGTACAATCGAAAGCATATTTTTTTTTTATTTGTTGAAAAAAAAAAAAAAAACAAAAAGAAAAAGAAAAGTTGTAAGTAAAATGGAAGACATTTTTACGACAGGCTGTTTTTACTCCTCTAGTATACCGTGTTTTGCACATGACAACAATAAAAATGTTAAAGGAACTAGTACGTCTTTGCTGATATGGTTGCTTTAGCTCGACCCCCTTCAAAACGCCACCCTTTTCATGTGTGTGAATGAACAATTGGCCACATATCTACCTACAAACTGATGGCGTTACAACATTTCCCGCATATTTTTATACCGAATTTTCCTTGATTTTCTCAAGACTTATTGCAGATTTCCCAACTTTTACCCTCTTTTGTTCTTTTATAGTGCTGTGTGTTGTTTTCTACATGCCATACCACTCACTGATGTGATGCTGATGGCTGTTGTGCGTGAATTTCCATCACTCTTACTACTCTTTTATCAGGATTATTTGTCATTTTTTTCATACACGTTCACACTACGAGTGGGATAATATCTCTCCAGAGGATTTACGATTTGAAGTGACATTTCTATAAAAGACTGTAAATGAAGGGAAAGGTTTCTTTTTTTTTTCTTTTTTCTTACATCAAGAGTCTGAAGTATTCTATATGGAACCACCCCTGTTTAAGCCTCGGAATAATGAAATATAAATCAAGAATATTAGAAATGTAGCCATTTCAATAGTTCTATTAATTGGAAGCCATTGAATATAGGGGAATAGAAAAATGGCGAAAATCAATTCAACTTTCTTTAATTTGATAAAAACGAAAGCCATATTAGATTGAAGTAATGAAAAGTATTTAGGCCCTTGGCATTTTCTTCTCTCTTATGGATTTTTGAGAACTGGAATAAGTTTCGTTTTTTATCCTTTTGTTTTTTTATGTGGAAAAAAATACTGTCAAGGAATAATTGATACATTTCAGGATTCCAAGAAGCTTTTGGAAAAAATAATAGTAGCTTTGTATTACAAGGAAATAGTTAGAACAAAACAGGACAGAGCATAAAAGTTTCATGATAAACGTCAGAACAGAAAACAATAACAAACACATTTGACAGCTCTCACGAATCTGTTCTTACCTGTTCCGATTCAAAACCAAACACAGAAAATCCCGTTCTAAACTGTTCTGGTGAAATGTGGTTTTAATGCATACCCAACAGTGTTTTCATCGTGAAACTTTGGAAAGGCTCCATTGTCTAGAAAAACACAAAACTATTACGCTCTAACCCTATGTTCTTGTTGTTCTTGGAGAAGAAACAATCAGTGACCCACTTTTAAGAAACTCCAACCTGGGATGGTATTTGGCACGAGTTTTTGCAACATATTTATGTAGTCCACTGTAAATTGTACCTAGTTTAGCCTCTCGATATTAGTGGAAAATTCATTTACATATATCGAAAATTTCTAGATGTTTTTCTACTAAAGTTTTAGATTTTTACGGCGATTATCTGAAACCTTGTTTCGGTTTATAAATATTCCAATATTTGCTAATAGTCTATAGTCAAATTAGACGAAAAAAAGGGGGTACACCACAATAATTGTAAACAGGATTTTCTTTGCATTTTATTGTTCCTCGAAGTCATAGTAAACAAAAATGGCGTATTCCCCTTCCCAGTATATTTTTTTTGTAATGACACTAAAAATTAATTGCACGACTGGGTCACACGTACTTGCTCTTATAGATAAAATTTGTTAATGCAGTTTTAGAAGAAAAATTAAAAAAACATAAAATTCGATTTTCAAATGGCTACAACAGCTTCTTAAATGAATTTAACCTCAAAACGAAGTATGTAATTTGATTTCTTGTGTAATGATACATTTTAAGAAAAAAAAATTGAAAATCGTAATAGCCGTTTCTTAAAAAAAATAAGAAAACTATATATAATTTAGCAAGTAAGTAGATACTTTTATACAAAAAAAATTGGTACGGCATTTTTAAGAAATAAGAGAAGTGTTTGTAAAAATTCTGCTAACCGTACTCCCATAGAACCGTTTTTTTTTCATTTTTGACTTTCTCTTAAACGACTCAACCAACTTCGATGAATTTTTTATACGAAAGCTTCTTAACAATTTCAAAATTATTTGATATTAATATTTTCAAAAACGTAATTTTTGGATTTTTAAAAAATCTTTCAATTTTTTTTTTGAAAAATCAATTTTTCGTAAACGGGTTATAGTATTTTTTCAAATTTTGATTTTAGATAGCCATAAAAATGGCATACCTTCTTTATTTTTTAAAAAAGGTTTGAAATTTTTGTTTATTTATAAAAACTTATTTGTTTTTAAACCAGCTCTAACGATTTTCAAATTTTTTTTTCTAAAAATTTATCTTTCTTAATCAAATTAAATGGCATGTAAAAGCTGTGACTAAATTCATATATATCTCGCAATTTTTATTTCGCGATTTTTCATCCAGCCCTTATTCACAATAAATATTTAGCAAATCAAAATGGATTTAGTTTGTTATTTTGGTGCTAATTTGTTCATAATTAGTTACGACAATTTTGATTTTTTTTTGCTCTTATATTTACCTCGCTAAGTTCATGTGAAATTAAAATCACAGTAACTATTCAGCAATAAATCAGCAACAAAAGATAAACCACATTTCAATCTGATCCAAGGAGGGTGCTTCTCTAAGTTCACATAAAATTAGCGAAAATTCAGGATAAAACAAGAAAGAAAGCACAAAAAAATCAAAACTGGTGTAACTAAGTAGCAACGGGTTTTGTATAGCTCGACTCACGACAACTCGACTCAGGTGCAAAGTTGAGATATGTTTGGAGGAGCATACTGCCTCCCTGCCTACCCCATACTAAGAATCGCTATAGGATTTAGGGTAGGTGCGATGTTAGGTGCATGCTAAGTTTTATCTGTTATAATTTTAAATTTACGCTCACCCTGAGTCGAGTTGTCGTGAGTCGGGCTATCTTGGCCCGAGTAGCAACAAATTAGCAACAAACTAATTCCATCCTGATTTGCGTAAGTACACACTCATACAAATTCTGACAAAATTGCCAAGCTCACACTTTTTTGACGACACATTAACCCTTTCAGATGCAGTATTAATTGGCCATCTTACAATGACGTTTATGTGATTTGGTTTGTAGATAATAGAACGTTTATTTTAATGTCATAACATAGAATGCATCAAGATTTGATATTTACAATCGACTGCACTATTCCGAAAATCCTTCATTCAAGAGTCACTTAAAATTAAAAAGCCATCAGTGCAAAAACCGTATCTTAAAATAAATGTTACTTTGTTTTATTTATGGTTCTCCCTTTTAAAGAAAAAACAAACGAAAACCCTTTTAGTCTGTCTGATCGCATTTTATCCCTGTACTGTGTACATTCCGTTGACTCCCACTGTACAAACAAAAGATCAATCTTGCAATGATCCTAGATAATATTTGAAAAATCTTGGAAAACGTTCAACCCTTCACTTGCTAATCCAATTATAAGGGCTAAGAGAAGTCCATTCAGAATATACCGACGATGGCTACGACGACCATAGTCGTCGTCGGCCGGCATTTTTACTTTTATGACTTTGTCCTAAACATGTTTTTGCAAACAAGTAAACAGTTGCATATCGGTAATACAATTTTTTTGCATTTCAACTTGTGCCACACCTACGACAGACAAAAGTACAAAAGCAAACAACAATAGCCAGCGGTTGCTGCAGAATGAAGGAATTCTTACAATGCGAAATGTTTGCGAATTTGCATACAATTAGACTGTCTCAAGGGGCGAGAGTTTATAATTGCTTATGAATTGTTCTAAGCTACCCAACCCATACAGCACCGTTATACAGGTAGTTTAACCGTTTTTTTCTTTGAAATCTTTAAAGTAAATCTTTAACTGCATGCCAGACTGAAATTGAACCCTTTCCTTTCATAATTGCCGCAACTAATTGACTAAGCCGGCTACTGGAACATAATCCCCGGATTGTCGGCTATTTTGTATGGATTTAAAAATTGACTTTTCTGCAATTGTTAAAGTTCTGCGAATTTTCTGCGGGACGCATAGGTCTTTCTTTTATATATTTGTTTTAAAAGGTGGAACGTGAGTGTACAGGGTAATTGTTCTAAAAAGAAATATTTTTTGGTTAATTCTGTATTTATAAGGTTTTCTGCCATTCAAGGGGTTTGTCAGCTTTGCTGTCATGCGAAGCACCTTCGTTTTGTAACTTCTCCAATATTGTAAGCCATTTACAAAATGAAATGATAAACTTACGTGCCTACTTTTCGGCTAATGGAAAAATCGTCGATAACAGAAAAATACCAGAGTTTTTCGGCCACTTTATCCCACCTATTTTATGGTTGTTTCGTCATAATTATAAATTTTTTTGCATTGGAAAATAAATATTCCATTCAAATTAATGTCAGAATGTCATGTATATGGATAAGAAAAAATGCAAAAAACTTTAAAACTAAACTTTAGAAAAAGAATTATAACAGAATAGTTTTTGAAGATAATAGAAAATGTTCATTACTATGATTTAAGACGGATTTTTTATATTAAAATGTACTAACGTAAACAATTATATTACTACTCAAAGAATTGGTCAAATTTTATAAACTAAAGTCTAGTTTACAGTTCAGGGCAAAAAAGCAGAGTGATAAACCAAATCTGAGCATACAAGTATTCATAAGTCTGGCAGGTTTTTTTTGCGGCATTCTATGGTTTTTATGGTGTTAAAAAACGCGATAATTCCAATCACTGAGAAAGAAGTCCACTTCAATTAATATTTTTATTATTGGAACTGATGGTCTATCATTTTTCCTAGGACTGGAGATTTCAATCTTGACAATCCGATTATCAATACTACAGATACAAGTGTCGCATTCGCATGTCGGGTCTTTTTTTGGAAAGTTTTCATATCAAAAATAGTGGAGGCCTTACTGGGCATTACCTACTGCAGTTAAAATGCGTTTTTAGTTGCTCTATAGGGCAAGTATTGGTTTCGTGTCAAAAAACAAATTGAGGTTTTAATTAAAAACCATCATTACGATAATGGAGAAGTTTTAAAAAGTGGTTTTCGTCATTCCGTCCGTCGGTCTGTGCGTCTGTTCATCTGTTCGTCTGTTCGTCTGTTCATCTGCCTGTGCGTCCATCTGTACAGAGAGCCACAGCCTAAACGGGTTGACAGATCTGCATGAAATTTGGTACAGATTACTTTTTTGTAATTTTGATTGCAACGAATATCTCCCATTTAACGGTTTTGATTTATTGGATTTTCTCGAAAACGGCTCATACGATTTCGATTAAACTAAGTGTATGTTGTGTTATAAGTGATTGTAATAATACTGCATTTTTGGATTTTCTAAAAAAAATCGAATAACGGAAATATGATGAACACGATTTTTGCGAAAATCGCCATAATTTTTAGTTACCTCTCTCCTTATATATCTTTACTGACTCAACCGATTTTGATCAAAAATGGTCAGCAGGATCAGGTCGATGTGATTGAAACCGGGGCCAATAGGCGGTTAGATTTGGAGATCCTTTTACACATTTTACTTGGTCCAAATTTCAAACTGGCCAGGCTTAACTTATGGCCAAACGGACCATGTATGGAAAGATCTTAACTACATAAATGTACTTGTTTAAGAAATAATATTTTAGCTTCAATCAAATATAATAAAAAATATTTGTCAAAACAGAGACCGGGTGCTTCGAAAATACAAAAAAAAAATACGTTAGAACTCCGTTTCACTAAACCGATTTTAGTTCCAGTTCTAAAGATGTGAACAGATGCCTGAGTTCTAAATATTTTGTGATCAAAGATCTTAAGAAAAACTGAACTTTATCAAGAAATTGGCCGTAAATTTGGTTAAACAAAAAGTAAAACAGAAATATCATTACATGATTTTACGCTGGCATCAAAAATTTTTTATCCAACGACATTAAGTTTATTTAAAAAAATGATACACTCATTTTTAGTGAACAGTCAAAAAAAATTTCCAAAACCATAAAATTTATTTGAAAAACTGATACGCTGATTTTTGGTGACCAAGTACGTGCGATCCAGTCGTGCAATTTTTTTGTTGTTCCAGTAAAAAATTATTTGGATAATTTTTGACATTTAGTGTTTTTGAGTCAAGAACTTTAAATACTTGGACGAAATTTATCCATGAAAGTTGTTGTACCAAAGTATAACAATCTTTATGATATATAAACTTTTTATGGCTTAAACTGTTTTTTCTATTTGTAGGTACAATTTATTTGGAAGAAAAATGCTGATTAAAATAATATCGAACGAATACTCGAACGTTTTACTCGAAGTGTTTCAAAAACATCTAAGTTGTAACAGCAAGAACTTTTGGTTCAGTTAGCAATTTTTAACTCAAAGTCTAATAAAATAAATTTAACAAAATTGTCCTTTCTGTTTTGTAGGTGTCTAAAGAAATCCTTTTCGAACACATTTATTCTTTTGTATTTAATTATTCCTTACCATTCCTATGCTATAAGACAATCTCAATACTGGCTGTAATTAAACTCCTAGATAGAATGTCTAATTAATTATTCTTTCTCCTAAGGACATTCATTAACACTTCGACGAATGACTATTGATTTGGACTATCTATACTCGAAAAAAGACCCTTTCAACTCCATTTAAAGTTGTTCCCTTGGGGGAGCATATTTAACTATAAGACACGAAAGCCTATATACAGTAGTCCCCACTCAAAGTCCTTCCAAACTTGTGACAAAGTGCTGATGCCTGGTAGTAATTAAAAGGATCTCAGCTAATCCACACAATAATACAGCCCTCTTTCAACTTGACCAAAGTCCATTTATTATACAAAGACACGAATTCAATCCTGTATATAGCTAGAAAATGCACTGCTAATAACACAAAAACCCCTTCCATCACCTTTCACACATGATTTCTGAATTTTGATGAATGAAACAGACTGTCTATGTAGTACTTTATACTAGCAAATACATATATGGGGTGAATTATTTGAATTCTATTTCTCCCCTAACAAAAAGCAACACATTCCTTTGTTCCCCCAAAACTAACATTCATCATGAAGGAAAAACTTTCAAAATTTCTAGCTATGGTTGGCATTTTATTCTACTTGGGTCTTCTTCATTGCAGCCAGCAGCCATTTTCTTAAGATTTGTTTGAATTGAAAACAAAAATAATAATCCCAATGTCTGCTTAAAGGTATTTAAAATACCCTAGCATCACATACTCGATAACATTGCCGAGGGTTGGTGGGTAGGTGTCGGCTTTAGAGTATAACCTTCATCAAAATGCTGACAGGTTTTCAAGACGTTCTCACCCGATTTTTTTTTACTTTTATTTTTTGTTTTTGTTTCATCTAGGTCGGCCCTGCCATCATTTAAAATATTAAAGAGGAAAATGGTTGCCTTTATGTGTGTCGGTCTTTGGTAACTTAAACCATAGCGGGCAAAATTTTTGACCTGTTTTGAAAGATGTCTGTTTTTTTTTTTTTGTTATATGTTTTCTAACAAATATCTGCATCAACGGTTTACTCTACACACATGGATTGATTTGATATGCTAGGCTCAGCTCTGAGGATGTATGGGAACAACATCTCTTTTAAATGGTTTTGGCTTGTAGATGCAAATATTGAGTTGTTCAATTTATGTGCTTAAAAGTAAAAAGAAAACTACAATTTCAGTTCTCATATCGGTACATATTCAATTACATTAGGTATAATGTATACCTATGAGTCCCTTCTTTATTGCTCATGTATTTTTTTTTTGCACATTCTATTTGCAATAATTTGACTATCATAATTAAGACTTAAAAGAATCTTACAGTTGGTTTGACAATTTTCTTTGTTGTCGAATCGTGTAAGAAGAAAATAGAAAGTTGTTTTCTGTGCATATCGAAATCCCACGCAAAAAGTGAAACCTTTTGACTAAGTACAACAATACTTACTTATACTTACTTACTAGTCCAGGGTGGAACAGAGCCTCAACCAACAATTCGCTTCTGCCAGCTGTGTCCCTAGCTAGTATTGTCTAAATTTATATACTGTAAAAGCCATGTAATAACCATGAGAACGCCAATTCTTGTATTTTCTTATACATACTTGTATGTTTCAAAAATTAAGTACCAGTATGTTAATAATACCTACATGTGTTTAGGGTATGTTTTAGTCGTGGATCGAATGAAATTAATAACAAGACGATCTGAAAACCCTAAAAAAAGGTCATCAATACGATGGACAAAATATTACCGAATACTCTTCAAAAATAATGGCAAAGTGATAACATTTGGCATAAATTTCGCATTTGACTTTTTGTATTTATAGATTAACAGAGTCCCATACAAATATTAAATCTAGAACGGTGTTTTTTCACATGCAGGATGTCAAAAAGTACCTATTTTTTTAATCAAATGTCATTTTGCAGTAGGGCTGTGGCTTATTCGATGTCCAAGGAAGATGGATCGTCATCATCATCATCATCGGCTCGACAACCGGGGTCTAGTCCTGGCCTCTTTCAACAAGTCTCTCCACCTATCACGGTCTCGAGCCGGCACGCCATCCAGTTGCGCACCCCAAGGCTTCGAGCGTCCTATGTACATGGTCCGGTACAGCAGCAATTTTGAAGTTATGGTTAGATTTCTGGATTTGAATAGCTTTGACAGACTGTAGTGGGCTCTGTTGGATTTGAGAAGCCGCCCGCGTATTTCTTCTTCTATGTTGTTATCGGCTGCTACTGTTGACCCAAGGTATTTAAAGGACTGCACCACTTCAAATTCGTGCTCCGCTACCTTGATTGTTTGACCAACTGTTCTTCTCGCATTCGACGCCACCATGTACTTTGTTTTACCTTCACTAATGTGCAGCCCCAGATTTTGTGCCGCCTGCTCGATCTGGATGAAGGAATCGTGTACAGCTTGTTCGGTTCTTCCGATGATGTCGATGTCGTCTGCGTAAGCCAGTATCTGGCTGGACCTGTTGACGATGGTCCCTCTTGTTGCCGTGCCAGAGTCACGGATTGCTTTCTCCAACGCCAGGTTGAAGAGGAGGCAGGCCAAACCATCCCCTTGTCGGAGTCCATTAAAGATGCAGGTTGGTCCGGATAGCAATCCGGCTATTTTAACTTGGCTTGTTACGTTGGTCATGGTCAACCTACATAGTCGTGTCAATTTATTTGGGATGCCGAATTCTCTCATGGCTTTGTAAAGTTCTACCCCGGCTATGCTATCATAGGCGGCTTTAAAGTCTATAAGTCTATAAGAAGGTGGATCGTATTTTGGAAAAATGCGAGTTTCTTTGCGGCCCTCATGCATTGTATGTACTTAATTTGTGTCTCCTATGGATTGAAAAATAAAATTTTGGAATATTAGCTCAATATAAGAGAACTCATGGTCAAAAGCAGTAAGAAACTCGACTAAGATTATGGAAAAATTATGCTGAACACATTTTGAATTGAAGTTTTATTTTCAATTCAGAAAATGTTCGATTTACAGTAAAAAAAGATGTTTTTTTTTTTTTTTTTAATGCAAGAAATTCTTGTTTTGCAATAAAATTTTATTTCAATGCATTTGCAATACTTACAATTTTTTTTAAATGCAGAAAATGTTGGATAGGTAGGTGTGCAATACAGTTTGTTTTAATGATTTTTTTTTATTTGCAATAACATTTTTTTAATGAAATAATTTTCGATTTGCAAAAATATTTTTTTTTTTTAATGGAACATTTTATTTTTTTCTTGCTATTCAAAACCACCGTTCAAGAAAAACACTATACTCTGTAATTTTTGAACATAGTTATTTAGTTTTATAAACTTTATATAAGAGGCCTTAACGTCTATAGCAACTTTAACACAAAAAAACGTGCCATCCAGTCGTGCATTTTAGTTTTTAAGTTTGTAATGCAAGGAAAATGCATTCAAAATAAAATGCACGACTAAATCACACGAACTTGCTCTTGTAGTTCAAAGCAATAATTTATTTGTTAATAACTCAGTTTTTGTATACTTTAACCTATTAAAAAAATTATTTTTGTTTAAATATTCTTTTTTTTTTTATTAAACTCAATACTTTTCGAAATCATAAGGAGAACCTGTTGACAATTTTTGAAAGAAATCAGTTGAGTCAGTAAGGAAACGTGTTCATTATTTCCATTATGTATTTGTATTATTTAAGGTAAATTAAAAATGCAGTAGTGTTACAGTTACTAAGAACATTATATGTATACACCAAGTTTAATAGAAATCGTTAGGCCCATTTTCGAGAAAAATCCAATATCTGGAAACCGTTATATGGGAGATAATTGTTCTAATCGAGATATTCAAAAACAAAAAAAAAAACAACCTTGGAATTTACATAAAAGTAATCTGTACCAAATTTCATGCAAATCCGTCAACCCATTTAGGCTGTGGCTCTCTGTACAGATGGACGCACAGATGAACAGACGAACAGACGAACAGACCGACGGACGGCATGACGAAAACCACTTGTTTGGACTTCTCCATCATCGTAATGTTGGTTTTGATTAAACCTCAAATTTATATTTTACACGAAACCAATACTTGCTCTATAGAGCAAGTAAAAATCATCAAAATCGGAGACGTTTCGGCCAGAATTTGCTTTAGTGCTCTACTAATAGGGGAACATTTCAAACGTTTTAGAACAAGAAAAAATGTATGCATTGTACAATAAACTTATGACTAAATCTATGTAACTGATTCAAGTTCCAAAAAAAGAACAAAAGAAAAACATGCATCGAATTGGAAATGAAAAACTAAAATGTCACCTGCTTAGGTACCCATTACCTAGGTGAGGTAGCCACATAAAAAAATGTACAAAAGATGGGAAAGGAAAAATTCATTTTCATATAAAATTATTTTCATTATGTTTTTTTTTCTAAATTTCGTTTTTTATTCTTCAATCTTTGTCATAAAAAATAATTATTTGTTGAACACTTAATTCTAATTCTCTTGAAGTTCTAGGTTTTATCTAACATTTTCTATACAAAATAAACAGAATTGCTGCCATTTTACGTTTATATTTTGAAAAACTCTTAATTGTTTTTTTTTTGTTTCGATTTTTGTACAAAATATAAAACTGTTCCAATTTTGTATGCCCCTCTCCATCATGCTTGACCATGAGCTATGTTTCATGGCCTAATATAACTTAATCATTTCTCAAACCTATCCACTTGAGCCAAATTGACATTCATCTAAGATATGTCTTGAATTTCCCTTGTCTGAACGTCTCAATTGGCACACATATTTTAACTGGACACCATAGGAGGAACCTAGTGTTCGATTTACAATCGAAATTCAATGACAACAAAAAAAAATAAAATAGAGAACCCAGAGGGTTGCATTATCTATGATTCGTACTGGACACACATCATCCTCAAGGAAAATTAATGAAATCTAGCTCAGCTAGCTATACAATAAATAATAAAAAAAAAAAAAGTAAAATAGAAATAAACGATTAGTGTGCCCTTTGTCAGTGCATTAAGTGGATAATCCGGAAAACAGCGTAAAAGGCGACATTATTAAGGAAATTCTATTTTAATACATAACATACAGAGTTTTTTTTTTTTTTTTTGTTCTTTTTAAGGTAAAACGTTGCCTTTTTGTGATGTGTGTGTCTCTCACATCGGTCCACATGATTTCACATACAAAAATGAATAGCTACAAAAAAATGGAACGCATCCCATCAGGAATACGGAGCAAGGGACCAACCATCACACACACGTCCAGATCCAGAGGGTCTAAAAGATTTCAGATATAATTAATGATCTGCTCCACATTGGTGTAGGTCTCTGTTCTCCGACGTGGAATGTCAGTCAAAAAAACATGTGCGGATTTCAAAAACAAAAAAAAAAAAAAGAAAAGAAAGGAAAAAAAAATAAGACAAGACTCCTTCTCAACATCTGCCTGCACGAGGCAGATATATATCACATTTACAACTCTCGCAGTATCGGTATACAATAAGAGGCGGCTCAGCATCTCTCCTCCATCAGGAGGACATCCTTCTTCCATCACTTCGATTTGGTTTATATGGACTCGTCGTCGTAGTAAGTGGAATATTCTTAATGGAAGTTTATAAATCCCGTTCGTTGAGTTGAGTACCGCTGACTTGGGAGTGAGAGAACAGTGGGTGGGTGGCTTGTCATTATGGGGTTCCTGGTTATGCTGGATCCAGTTCTTGTTTGTGGCAATGAATTATCTGCGCCATGACAGTGAAGTCGTCGTCGTCATCGGTCGTATTGCAAACAAAAGAGGACCGCGGTGATGAAGGCAGAGGAAGAAATGTGAATTCATGTCGCCATTTTTTTGTTTCTGGTTCATGTTTTCTCTATCTGATTCTGTCGCATGTAGGACGTACATAGGACGTAGATAGTAAACATTATAAATTTTGATTTCCAAAACTACATTGCATACCTTCTTTACTTACCATAGGTAGGTATAATATGTAGAATAAACTGACAGGTATCTTACTTAAGTATTTAAAGTGTGTGCATATGTTTGTAGGTGGCCTGCAACTTTAAACATCAATGTAAATTAATAAGGTTCATGAAGAAGAAGAACACAGGTTCCACCTCACCTGATACAGAATCCGTAGATTTATACTAATCCAGACGAAATCTGCACAAAAAACTCTGAAATTGCATTTTTAATTGCTCAATCAGTAGAGGGGTTCAAAAGGAGTGTAAAACTCGATTTTCGTATTCCTATGTCTGCCGCTCTGGCCGCCATCTTGAATTTCATGAAAATCAATTTTTCTTGATTAGATATCCCGCATTTTCAACTCTGCAATGAAAGTTTGTTTACAGAAGTTATTGGAAATTTAATTTTCTTCAACTTTGAACATGATTTTGTTGAGTTTGAGTTTCGGAAAGTTCTATTTCGTCCCGTTCCGTTTGTTAAAAGCTTCCGCTGTAACTTTCGCTTCTTACTCCAAGATGTCAAGTAAATACGAGAACTTTTAGAAAAAGACGATATAGGTAGACGCAGAAAATGAAAATGTTGTCCAATAAAAAAAGAAAACATCACAAATTTGTTAAAAAAAAACACAAATAAGTAATTTGATTCAATAAGGTTCAGTACCCACAAATTTGCAATTTGGTGCAACGGGCCAAATTACAAATTACAATTACAAATTTGTATTTGTTTTATTTAACAAATTTCAAAATTGTTGCAACAGAATTCGCTTGTTTTATAACAATTTTTGTGAAAAAGTGCTTGGAAATTATAATTTGTAACTTTGGTGCAATGGGCCCCAAGACTAAGTTCGTTTGGAGCTCAGATTTCTTTTCTCATCGGAGTAATCAAAGCATTTGATCGATAATTTAAAGTACATATAGGTACTGCTAGTCGTCAATCAAAATAAACCTAGGCAGAACAGTTCGAAAAAAGTTATTCACTTTCCATCATATCTTCTTGACTGTGTTTCAAAAACAAGATATACCTAACTCGTCCAGCGGCCCATACTGCACCAAATTACAAATTACAATTATATTATGTACATATGTGTGGTTTATTAAATAAATTTTTTATTTTTTGTACGAATTTCAAATTTGCTTCAGCAGAATTGGCTAATTTTATCACAATTTTTGTGAAAAGTGCTTGTAAACTGTAATTTTTATCTTTAACTCTATTCTCATCCTCAATGTTGCAAAAAAATCTCAAGAAGGGGCCAACACATAGAATCCGTCACGTGTGTTACGTCGACGTTTTCAAATGACACCCAAATGACCCATTAGAACGGACGCGACGGAAAAAGTAGAAGAACTTTCAACCTCATCGACAACGTATTCGTTGACGAAACGGACGGCACGGATTCTATCGGTTGGCCCCTTTACACCAATTGTGGGATAATCCACTTATAAAAAATCCAAACTGAAGAAAAAAGTTTAAAATAAACAATTCGTTTTTATAAAATTCAATTTTAATTTATTTTGAGATGTTCTCTCGTTGAAGCTCCGACTATGTATGCAACATATCCCGACTCACGGCAAATCGACCGAAAATTTTTTGGGTTTAATTTTTTTTAAAGAATTATGACGGATAAAACGTTGGATACACCCAACCTCATTTTACCCTAAATCATATCGTGATTCCAAGTGGAGGGGCAGCATGCCCCCCAAAAATATCTCGCTTACTTTTTGCACCTGAGACGAAATGTCGTGAGTCGGGTTATACTTACCACGCTAAAACAATTTCAAATAAGTATACTTTTCATGTGCCAAGCTTATGGTTGATTTTTACTCCTAAAAGGCATAGCAACAAATTCCTAACAACACTGATGATGTTTGCAATGCTCCTATCATTGCGCCTTTTCATTTATACGAGTTCATTTTCATGACTACTACCGGACCAAGGACCGCTTCGCAGTGCGTCTTTGGTGCTTCGAAAATAAAATTTCTCCATCAACGGCGAGAGAATTTTAAACTACAGAGTTAGAAGAAAATTTCAAAGGCTGTAAAGATGGCTTATTTATTGTTATGTAACTTCCTTCTTTTAACGGATTCACTAAAAATATTCGATTGTGGTTTATAGTGTTTGATATAATGCAGATGATAACAGTCAGTTGATCACCGATGGCTCCCTTTTGAAAAAAAAACTATCCGAGAGATAAAACTACCCAGAGAACTAAGTACTTGCCTTAAAAAACAGAAGTTGAGAAATCCAACATCTTCGTGCTTATCATCTTTACATTCAACATGTCAGATGATCTGAAAATATTGTTGATGGCGCTCTGTCCCATATTAAAGCAACTTTCAAATATACAAAAAATATTTTATGTTTGTATTTAAATTGATGCAATTTTCTTATTTGATCGTAGGGCTATCATCCCTTTTTCTAGTTAAGTCTTTTGGTCAAACCAGTATACTGCAGGACATCAAAAATAAAGTGATTCTTTTTTCATTTTATATTATTATTGTGAAAAAAGAAATTGCCTACATATGTGAGAACATACATAATAGAACTAAACAAAAACTAAGTGTAAAACTTAGCAAGAATTATAAAATTTCTTAATTTACGAAGCGAAGCTTGAACAAAAATTATTACTTCATACAAACTAAAATAAAAGTCTTAAAGCATACAAGAAAACTGAAACAAATAGTTTTTTTAAAAACGAATTCAATTCAAATTTTAAACAGAAATGCTCTTTAGCATACTTGCTGCCACCTATTGGTAAATAGGCATAGTTTGGTTCTTATATCATAGCATTGATTTGCCGACAGGTTTGTGGCTCAGATATTATAGCAAGGTTACAAACCATGTAGGTTTTTGACTATGATAATGTACATTTTTTGGGACACAAAATAAAATACGGACGATTCACAATAATAAATGTATGATTATTAAAATTATGTTAAAAGGCTCATATATTTTTTTGGGGGATAGCACGATAACTATGGCACCGTAGGATAATATTGGATTAATAAATCGAATATCAACAGACCAGGAAAATATTGGCTAAGGCAAAGAAAATTAAGTCATGAATTGTTTTAATTGAATGAATGAAGACCCCCAAAATCCCCAAATTGCATTAAAGACGGGGAGTAGTGGAAAATGTAAAGGTTTATCAACCTAAAGAATTAATGTCAATACAATCCAGCCATAAGACATAAAATAAAGCATTTTTTCATGTTCGATCTAATAAGACCAACATTAACTCGATATGTCAATTTGTATGCAATGACGAATACATTGTTAGCGTTAACCTTTTTTAAATCATCGTACAAATAATAAAATTTGGTATGAAACTTTCAGTTGTCATGAGAATCTAGGACCCATTTATGTGAAAGGGTGTTTTTTTTCCAGTGGTAAAGAACTTTGTGCAATAAATGCCAAAACATTCGGAAAAATAATGTTAGAATGTTAAAAATTGATAAAAAATAATCCGATGTATTTTAAAATCAAGATTGCAAAAGACCACATGTATATCATGAGTAAAAGTGTGTTTTTTCTCTTTACACTGACCCCATATTTGATTGAATCGGGTCCCTGCTTTCTTGAGAAATTTCAGTAGTTGCCAGACACACTTTATTTAAGTGTGAAATTGAGCAATTAAAGGCCAATTTCTTGACAAAGTTCTAAAATCAGTTTAAAACTATTATTTTTAGCTCTCAGTTTTTCTTAAAAAAAAAAAAAAAAAAAAATGAAACAATTTGAGTTTTAATTATTCTTAAACCGAGTACACTACTACTCCCCGTCTTTAAATGCCTATTTAAGAATTAGTTTTTCTGATAAGATCTTTTCTTTTATTTCGTTACAAAAACCATTGTATTTGATAGCTGGAGGGAGTATTTCTTTTTTTATTTTGCTAAACAACCTTTTCTAGAAGATTTTCGAAAACATTGTTGTGTAACGAAATACAAAGAGAATTCTTAAAAAAAAAACATCTTTTCCAAAATTTTTCCCTCGAAAATGAATAGCTATAAGTTATCGTTTTAATACTGCATCAGAAAATCAGAAGTGCAAGAACCTTCAGGTTTGGTCCCCTTCAAACGGCCCTTGCTGCACAGGAGGTTTTTTAATCAGCTGTTAAGTCAACCAAGGCACTTTGTGAAAGTCTACATTTTCATTCTTTTATTTCTGTAGTATTCATTTTTTCAATTTCTGAATTGCCTGCTTTTTTCACCTGCTCCACTTTCATTTTTCCTATAACATTTTTTCTTTTCTTTTAGGAAATCTATTTCAATTATTATTTACATATATTCATATTTCATATTTCGAAATATGGCCATATGACACATTGTGAAAGTGTCATCTCATATGGGTACATTCGAACAAAAGCCCACTTATCGCTTATCTTAAGAGTCATACGGAAATAATTAATCGCGTTTTTTTGCCATATTTATGATCTTATGATTTTTAACTAACTAAAATTACGGGAATAGTATAATGGACTTATGTCCTACCATAGTGGGACATAACTCTTACAATTCAATAATGCACTTATGCCCCCAAATGCTTGGCATTATATAAGTCATTAAGCTCATATACTACCTTACCGACAGCTCATTTGTATGTTTCTGAACAATATAATCATAAAAATAATATACCAAGATAATACTCTTACTTATAATTGGAATGTATGATGAAACGTTCAAGGTTCACTGTGGCGTATGCGTAACATTTATTTTTCACGTTTGAATTTATAAAAAAATATATATAAAGAATTTTCAGGTTGGAAATTAAATGGTTTCTGGAATGAAATAGAAAATTTTCTACCGCTTTTAGTGTCCTTAATATTCTGAACATTAAATATTTGACTCCACATCTTTCGAGTATTATAATCCGGTTCAAAAAGAATTATTTAAAATACATTTTACAATCTTTTATTTATCAGTTATCACATAACATAAATTTCCATTATATACCGAGAGCCGACAGCAAATATTAGGATTGGAGTAATAATCAAAATCTGAGTATGTTGTCTTATCTAGAAATAAGCACACTGATTTCAAGTTGAAAAGTCTGGCAGGTTTTATCGCAGCATTTTATGGCTTCCGGGGGTTGAAAAACGTAATATTTCCAACTTATCTGAGAATGAAAAATAAATTTTAATTTTAATTTTTTATATAGTAACATTTTAAAGCATAAGACCTCAAGCTTGAGAATCTGATTAATAGAATTCAGATACAAGGTTTTAATCCAGCCGTAATGGATCTTTTTTTGGAGAGTTAGCATGGAATACAAAAATCAAACAGAAATGGTGAAACGAAATCTCCCAAGACGACTAAAACTAAATAGAAAATTATGATGATTGAACGCCACAAACGTGTGGAAGTTATGCGAGTCACGAAAGTCCAGTCCCGCATTCATCACTGACACACTAACTCAGCCAAAAATATATAGATCAAAAAATTGTATAAAATAATGGTATCGAAATATTTCTTTATTTTTCTGAATAATTTTATTTTGTTTAGTTATTTGATAAATCTGATTGCTTAAAGAAGTTTTTACTTTGACCTAAAAGGTATAAATAAAATAATTGTGTCTTGTTTTCCCGCCGATCTGAGGATCTGATTTTGTTTTCAAAATAACACAAAACCAGGATTCTAGGTTGGGGAAAATAAAACACAGCTAATATTACTCAATGTTTTAAAGACCTTACAAAAAAAAAAGTTAGTACAATTCAGATAAAAAACATAAAATTTAAGGTTACAATCAAATCACTGAATTTTATCAAAAACACATCTAAGCAGCTTCTCATGTACGTTTTCCATGTGAAACAAACAAAAAACTCAATTTATCTAATCCAATTCGCTTTAAGTCACTGTATTTGAGTTAAAATTTTTCTGATGGCTTGAAATATTTCTGTGAAAAGAAAAAGAACATAAAAAAATACAATTTTAAAGTTGAAGTGATATCGTTTTAATATTAAACAAAAATAAAAGAATGAATTTAAACAGCTACGAATTAGTTTTAAGATTTTGTGTATAAAATTGGACTTCATTATAAAAATCATTTAAAAAAAAAACTTGTTTTGCTACAAAAAAAAATTCTTACGTACCTACGTAAAATATTGTTGTTTCTCTACAATAAGTTCTTTGCAACAAACAACTTTCTGGAAAGGTTCTTCTCAAACTATTCATTCGTTTGCTGCAAACAATAAAAATATTTAGTACATGAAAAAGAAAACGAATATCTACTTATGCTTCCTAAGTCTAAACAACGTCGGAAGCATTTTCGTTTGCCACAAATGGGCTATTTTGCATTATGTTTGCTGTAATAGAATTACAATTTGGGTGAAATGTAATACAAACTATTTTGGCGATTGTATTTACTTACATTAGCTGCAAAGGAAAAAAATATATTGTTTCTCTGAGTGTTAATTTTTAAACGAGCATTGGAATTCTATTACTTCTTATCTGCGCCATAACTCCCACTGTGCTAAAATGTCTGAACTTATCCGGCAAACCTATCTACCTCACACATAAGGGATCAATGTTGACAACAATAAGGACAAAGAGAATTGTGATTTGTCTTCTCTAACATGGATTTGAACATTCAAGATCATGTTTATGAGGTGCTTGTCTTTTGGAGTAAAGAAGAACATTTATTTCGGCACTGGCTGTTAAAAGTGTAGGTACTATTTATCTAAGTTGGAGCTCAGGTGTGGCACGGCAGGTTGCGTTCTTTTTTTAATTCATGTTTATTTCCAACTATAAGAAGGTATGTATATTTATATTAGGTATATCAAGAAATCCATTAAATAATTCCGTCAATCTTGAAGCAATCTTGAAAAAAAACACTAAATTATTTAAAATGTTTTCGCAATTTGTGTCTCATAAAACACAAGGAAAACAGGAGTGACGTCAAAAAGTTTGTTGCTTTATCGTGACTCGTTGGAATTTCCCCTCATCTGGAGGTAAATGAATATTCATGTGCTTCGACACTAATAAAAGTTCGACAACTTTAGAAATAAATGTTTGTTTTTCTGCACATACAAGGATTTTTATTGTCAATAGAAAAACAAACAAAAGTCTGATCAATTAAAACTTTTTATTGTTTTGATTCTGTAGCAGCTACAATCTGTCTCCCAACTACCTCTAAACGATATATGTAGGTATGTATTGTATACTGCGATTTTTTTTTTTTGAGAAAATAGTTTTGACTGAAATAGCAATACTTACCAATATTTATAATGTCTATTATGTGAGCTAGAAGTTTAATATGAATTTAAAAAAAAAACCTTTAATATCTACCTGTACTATTTTTTCGTAAAGTCTAAAAATGTATTTATTACAAAAAAGGGATTATTTAAATTTATCACTTTATAACAATTTTTGACTTGTTCGATCTTTTTCCTGTCAAAACAACCCAAAAGAATTAATTAAATCTTATCCTTATCCATGAATGTTCTCACATACATACATGCTTTGGTACACACATCCATATATTTAAGCTCGAAATATAACCGTAATTTGTTTTTAAGGCTTGCCATCATTTCAATTTGAAGCAAACATCATACTCACAGTCACAATTTACCTCATATTTACCATCCTACCCATACTCAAACACATACTTTTTGCGGCATCTATGTGTGCATGCCTGTCCTATATCCATTTAGTCTGTGCCTTAGTGGTGACATGGAAATCCTTTTTCTTGCTTATTTACATTTATCCCTTTTAAAATGTTCTCCTTGATGATGCTGCAGTGCTGTTGGTATAGTTGTTATGGTTGTGTTTGTTATTGTCCTCTGCAAGCAAGCATTATAAATAATTAATTTTTCTTATTATGAAACGTGTTTTTTTTTTTTTTGGTTTCCATTTTGTACAGCATCGCATAGATAAGATATCCTTAGCACTGAATTTTCTTTTTTGTTTTGTTTTTCTTTTAAATGTGAATACAAAAAAAAAATAAATTCAATTAAGTTTAATCAAAGAAAATGAATAAAGACAATGTTGATTACTTCTACCCTGTGAGATACCTGTAGAGACGAGCTTCTGATAAGCAAAAATTCATTTGCGAATGCAAAATAAACAAAAGCCCGGAACTACAGGGTAGGTCACGGGAGCGCTCTTACGATGTCACTAAAAAATGATTTATCAAACAAAATATTTTGAAACTTTTCTTAAAAATCGAAAAGTTTTTTTTTATAATTTTAGTACATACTTATGAAATAGATAATATTAAAATTGCTTAAAAAATCTTTTGTGTAAAAACTTTCATATAAATCCGTTCAGTCAGTTAGTAGAAAATCTAAAAAATGTAAAACGATTCTATGGTAGGTACCTTTGTTAACCTATGAAAAAATATTTTTACTTGCGATATGGGTACGTATAAAAAAAAAGTTGAGATAACAATCAAACATGACATTACGATGATGGAGAATGAGAAAAAAGTGGGTCCGACAATTCTGTCTGTCTGTCTGTCTGTGTGTATCAGAGACCACAGCCTAAACCGATATGTCGATTTACTTCAAACTTGGTATGTGGCGGTTTTTGGAGACTATCCCCAGAGGTTTTTTGAATTATTTTTGTTGGACCAAAAATAGTGGCACCTGTCAAAAATTGGATTTAGAAAAACTCATTTTTCTCAAAAACGTTCCTTCGATTGTGATTAAAAAAAATCATGGTCAGTTTTTTGGATATTTTTTTTCAAGAAAATCGCATCGGCTAAATCATGAGATAAGGACACGATAGACAGACAGAGTTGCCGGACCCTCTTTTTTTCTCATACTCTAAGGTCGTAAGGTCATGTTTGATTAACAAATTTAAAATCTTAAAAAGGGTGTTTTTTTAGGGGGAAAGTTATCGGTGAAAGATGTATAACAGCATCTGACTGAAAAATGATACATTTATGAAACTTGTTAAAAATGTTACATTCAACATAGAAACCTAGAGTAAAAAGAGTCCATAAAATATTTTGAGTGAAAGTGTGTTTTTTTTTCAAGAGGAACGAAAACATTGGATAAGTAGCGATAAAAACTATAGTATAGTTTTACCCTGATGAAAATTGGTAAAAATATTTTATTTGCCATTGGAAGCAAAAATCTAAAGAGCACACAAAAATATTTAAGGTAAAATAGTGTTTTTTTTTTTTGAAGAGTAATGCAAATCTGTGTTTGGTCCCAAGTAACCAATAATTTAAATGGTACGTTCATAAGAATCAGTATAAACATTTCCTTTGTCATAATAATAAAGAACCAAAAGAGTCAAATCACATTGTTTTAAAAAAAAGGGTGTTTGTTTCAGGTGGAGGAAATAAACGGAGTAAATGCTTAACATCTCTTACAAAATTCGTACCCAATTGAAAACTAGTACTAGTGTTACATCTAATGTAAAGAGTCCCTAAAATTATTTTGGGTGAAAGAGTGTTTTTTTTCGAGAAGATTAAAAACTGTGCATCTAAATATTTTTTGATATTTTAGGTGTAGTTTTATAGAAATTTAAAATTATTTAAGTAGACAAGTCAGATGTTATGACTGAGAAAACAAAATCGTTTTTTCATTCCATTACATTTTTCTCATTATTTTTATATGTAACTGTAGGTATAAACAAAATACGCTATGTCTTAGCCTAATTAAGCTGAATTTAAACACTTCAATCTTTTAGATCCGACAGTAAACAAACAAGTAACACATTTTATAAGCGAGCCATCTCGAATCTATTTGTGAGCCACCGTGAGTACCGTTCTTAACTGGTGGCTGGTCGAGTTCCGACGACGTTAAACAGACAATTTTGTTGAATTTCGATGAAACTTTTCTATAACTCTTTTACCGTTATCTCGACTCTCAGACAACTGAAAAATTTATTTTGTGCAAAAATGTATTTACTCAAATTCTTATGGCTGTTTAAATTTCATGTTTAAAAATGTAAAAATGAAAAAGATAAAAATAAAATACAGTTATTGGAAACGGTCAAAAAACTTGGACTGAAAAATCTTGGTTTTACTGTTATTCGTTGAATGAAAAAAGGAAAACAGTTTAAAATGTAAGGGATATGTTACTTTCTACCTACTTATAGTGTCTGTGTGAAAAAAACAGTAAGTAATAATGTGCTGAAAAAGGGAGACGGATAGAATCCCGAAATCCAAAATCCAGAAAGCCCAAAGTCCAGAAAACCCAAAATCCATAAAACCCAAAATCCATTAAACCCAGAATCCCGAAAACCCGAAATCCAGAAAACCCAGAATCCCAAAAACCCAAAATCGAGAAAGGCAAAAATCCCTTTATTAAAATTGAAAAATTTTGCCAAAATATGTCAATGCTCCAATTTTGAAACTTTAATTAAACAATAACAAAAAAAAAAAAAAACAGTTAACAAATAAATATAACAACAAAAATCATTTAACAAATAAAAAAAGCAAAAAAAACTTCAAATAACGTAAGATAACATCAACAAAGTAGCCAATATCGAATATAAATTTTAATTCTATGAAATCAACATTAGAAAATTTATTTTAGAAATTTCAAAGTTGGTCAACATTGTTTCTATGATTTCCAACTTTAAGCCAAATCATATTGATTTCATTTTAAATCAATGTTTTTTTTGTATTTAACGTTGTGTTTTTCCTCATTGTTTATTTGTTCAATTTGTTTACTTGTTAACATGAAATTATTTGTCCGAAATCGGAATCCCAAAAAATACTATAAAATGAAAAATTTGAGCAAATTTTTAATCTTATAGAATTTTTCGGGATTTTTTTTTCGAGATTTTGTATTTTCTGGAATTTGGGATTTCTGGATTTGGGTTTTCTGGATTTTGGGTTTTCGGGATTTTTGGTTTTTTGGATTTCGGGATTTTGACCCCAACTAGTGAAAACGGTGTTATTACTGGTTGAATATTTTTATAAATCCCGGTTGACGTATAACTTCAAAAATAAATAAAATTAAGTCGATTAAAAACTGTGATCCCTTTTCATACATCTTCAAATTAATCGATACCAGTCCTTACGATCCCCTGGGTATTGCAGTTGCAAATGCATCAAAACTTTGAAAAGGAATATTTTTTTTGTTTTATAAAACCTCTTTTTTTCGGTTTTCTTGGTTATGACTCTAATGATATCTTTACCTGGTAGTTTCAAGTTAATCAAGTAAAATCATGAATTATTAAGTTATTATGCTAAAGGAAATATAGTATCGAGTTTAATTTTGTTTCGTTATAATTTAAAAAGTTTAAAAATCTAAGAAACTTTAACAGCACTTTATTTTATATTTAGTAAATTAAAAAAAGAAAAAAATGCTTTATATTATAGAGCTTTGAAGATTTATGTTAAAACATAAAAACTTTCCAGTTTATACAACTTGAATTTAACGTATTGCAGATAATCAAATTTTGCACCCAAAGACCTGTATATAAATAGTTGGTTTGGTATTACGCGTCCGTCGCGTCGTCGGTCGTATACAAACTCATCCCAAACCAACACAGCAGCTGTGTTCAAGTTCGCAGTGCATTCTACCGTAGGCCATTAAAACGATTTATGAGCTCTACGAAGAAAATTTTCAGTAAAATTGAACTTAAATATATATTTACATTTGTATTTTGTGTTTGTGTTTATATCTCTGTATCAACATTTCTATAGTTATACATATGTATTTTTATATTTGTAGGTTGAAAGAAAATAACATTTGTACCAGTTGTTTTGGGTCTTGTTAATCCGCCTGTTTCGACCACAAATTCACCACAATGCCAAATACATGGTATCGCGAATTTCCGCCAAGCGCAAATATAACTGTTTAGCTAAATTTATGTTTTGTTTTCGCCAAAAGACATAGAATCTGTGTTTCCTTTTACAATATATGTAGTTCCCAAAATGTGTGTCCTTCTAATGAAACCATCCTCTCCCGCCCTTCTTTGTCCTACCATTTTGCAGGATGCTAAAATTTTTTGTTTACTTGGGTTATTCCGTATTGGTTTTGTTGGTTTCAATTGAAACATCGTTGTTTGGCTAAATTTATGTGGTTGTTCTCTGCATTGGACCACAACAACACGAAAAGAGTTATTGATCGTAAACCTCATTATGCAGTATTTATGGAAACATTTCTCTTGTCAAATTTGAATAAAATTAAGAATATTACACTGTTCAATTTTAGAATTCAATGTTTGATGTTTATTCTAAAATTAATTTATTATTATTAGGCCAAGGCCTATTATAGGCTTCATTTAAGGACCAACAAATCAGAAAAACATTTTTCTGAATTGATTGTCACTTTTAGGCGATGATTTACTCTTGACAGGATTTAAAGGTGCTTCCTTGCGTACTGTATTGTTGGAACGTTTGAAACGTAGATACACGTTTTAGGGATGAAATAATTTCATCGGTGTATGTGTGGTGGTTTAAAGGGGAGATCTAATAATAATCAAAAAAAGGAGAAAATCATTTTTAGGGGAGAGAACAAAATACCTTACCTACCCTTGAACACAGGAATAAAGTGAAAAAAGAACACCAACAAAATAACATTGAAATGTTATCTTTGTCAATTTTTTTGTCCTCCTTACTTAACTGCAAAAGAAATTACCACCTTAAGAGAACAGAGGACAGAATGATGGTTATTATGTATCTATATAAATATCCATAGTATTTCGTTATTAATGTAGGTAGGGTATCTAGCTATTTATCTATAAATACGTTATCGGCTGTCACATGTGCATACCGTTGAAAACAATAAACACAAGAATTATTGATGAAGTGTGTGTCAGATGGCAAACGAATATAAATTAATATCATTCAATAGAACAATCCTCTTTGATTTATATCAGCGCAGCGCTCAGAATTAAGTACTTTCCACCAATAATTTTGAATTCATATTTTTGTTTCATTATTTATTTCAATAATTAGCAAATTCCTCTTTTATTTGGGCCTTCAATCAGACTGAAATAGGGATACAAATAATTAATCCACGTAGCTTTAGTACGACCTGATCTTATACTCGAATGAATTGATAGAAGTTTATGAAAATTTAAAGTAATTGCAACGGCATTTTTTTTAAAGAATAAATTATGCTAGTCAGGGTAGCGATGGGGGGGGGGGGGTGTCCGAGTCGGTAAATCAGACAAGAAAAAAGAAATATTGAGAATACAAGCTTGTAGTTGTATTTGTATACTGTTTTTGCACTCAACCCAAATGATACACTACTCATATTTTTTATAGACAGACTGATATTTTCAAATATGAAAGCAGGATGTTAGAAAAGCTTAAGTTGTGATTTCCGCCGTTATTATAAGAACACGAATCGATCTATATCTTTAATATATTATATAGTTGTCTCATATTTGCAGCTACAATTGTTAATGTGCAAGCTGTATTTTTGAGGTTATGGACACTAACTTTAATTTTTTTTAAATTTTGTTCAATTTTTTGCATTTTTCTTTATCCCCTCAATTTAAAAAATCGGTTAAGTCTTACTAGTAAAAGTTTTAAAGTTATAAGCCATTTTTTTTACGTGAAAATTATATTTTGAATTTTTTAACAGATTTGTGAGAGATCGAATTTATACTATTTGTGATATTGTTTAATGATATTGAGAAGCTTGTGATTGTCTTATTAAAGCAAATTATATATCAAAATAATTTTTTACATTTAAGGTGCAGTTTTTTAGAAATTTAAATTATTTAAGTGAACATAGTTTCCTATGTTGTGGATGGTACAATTTTGTAATTTTAACGAATTCATTAAGAACATATTTTCACCTAACGATGTCTGTGGCAATGTTTAGTAAAATAATTGTCGAATATTTTTTTTTAAATCCTGATGCAATTAAAACTTACAGATTTTAAGATCCAATGAAATCAACTTTTTATGTGTTTTTTTATTTTAATTTTTTTTCTCTTAAATATGTTTAAAAATGTGTATGGCCTATATCAACAATATTTTGGTACATGGTTTTGTGAAATTCAAACAAATTTCATACCATATTGCAAAAAGGATAAGAAAACAAAAATTTATTTTGCTCGTAATCACCTTTTACTCATTAATGGCTGTGTAAATTTCAAGTTCAAGAACGTAAAAATATAAAAAAGTAAAAATAAGCTATAAAACAGTTATAGAGCATTTTCAATATAATCCGTATGAGACGCCTAATTTTTTTTATTATCAACTTTATCCATAATAACATCATTTTCAAATGTTTAAAAAAATATATGATATTAGAAAATAATTTTAAACTTGAAAAGTTGAATTTTTAGAATTTTTTTTTTGAAGAAATCTCATCATTATTTTAATTTATCTATGCAATTAAATTTATTTCATAATTCTAACCCATACACTTTTCGAGATGTACAAAGAGTTTTTTGTCTTTTTCCCCATTTAACCCTAATTTGCCGGTGAAATTTCAAAAAATACCGTTTGCTTAGTACCTTTCATAATACAACCTATCTTTTGGTGTATTTATTTTTTTATATCACTTCTAGTGTAGAAAATGAATCAGTCAGAATATCAATAACAATGGCCGACTTTTGTAATTTAATAAATTTATTGTGTTCCACAGAAAATGAAAAATAAAAAAAAAAAAAACAAACCCAGTATAAGATCTCAGTGTTCTTACTCTTTACCTACTGAAAGTGTCTGTATGAAAAAAAAAAAACAGTTATAATGGGCTGAAAAAATCTATGTGTTACTACTGGTTTAATATTTTTATAAATGCCGGTAAAGAAGTATAACTTCAAAAAAATGGTTAAAAAATTGTTTTTGTGAAAACGACTCAATGTTTTTTATTTTTTCAAAACTTAGTTTTCAGAAATGTTAAAAAAAATTAATGATAAAAATGGCATATCGATGTTTTTTTTAAGTCCTATTGAAAATATGTTGAAAAAAGAGTTTTTCAAACAATTTTCAATTTTTTTCTTAAAATATATCTTTTAGAAAAAATCCAACTGCATTCTTCGATTAGAGATCAATTTCTTAAAAAAGCAGTTTTATTCTTTAAAAAATTGAGTTTTATGTTTTTTTTTTTATTTTTTATAAAACTTCATTAACAAAACTTTAATTAAAAAGTCCTGCATTTTATTTTTTTTATACGATTGCATACCTACATCGTAATGTAAATGTAAAAATTAAATGCGAGAGTTTAAGATAGTAAGGGAATATACAATTATTTACCTTTATCATTTTTTTTATAAAAAAAAATTTTTAGTTTTTGGTGAATTTAATATCAGAAAATAGCCTTTAATCCACTAAAAAAAATTATACACAAAGTTCTTGATTTATAAAAATGTATTGTGGAATTGTCAAATGTAAGATCGTTTTTTCCGCAAATGACAGCCTGGTTTGGTAACTGAAGCGAAAATATACTTTTTCAAGGAACTTTAAATTTGAATTTAGTAACAGAATTGCTTCAGCATGCAAAGTTTTTAAGATATGATAAAAAAAACACTGCTTTTGTGCAACACCAGTAAAACATTTTTTCAATATTTGTAAGGTTTAAAAAAAGATGCACCAATGCTAAAGAAACAAAAACAATGCAGTAATGCCGCTGCAAGTCTAAGTTCAAGAGAGTATGCCTTTGGTCGATTTAAAATACTATACTAGAGTTTAATTATTGTTGACTGATCGACCATAGATAGAATCCGCGTTTCCAATTTTCAAATTTTTATAAAACAAGATAAAATTCCTGGTACAAAATCTAGTACTTCCCATTTATTATAAATCGTCAAAGTCCCATCTAACTCATACTCACTCGATAACTTTATCTTTTTATTGGTTGATACTAATTTTCACCCCAAAAGGGATAACAACACCAGTAAAACATTTATTTGAACGAATTTTGATGCCAAACACAATACCCAAACGGAACACAAAAACACAAACAATAAAAATAAAGGAAAAAAGGATGTTAGTCCAGAATTTCAACAATAAGCTTCAACTTTTTCATGGGGAAACATTTAGAAAACACAACGCAGTTAAAATGAAATGAAATTCATCTATGATGGGTGTTGTCTGGATTTTGTACAAGTATAGGAAGATCCTGTTATATCTACTCATATAGGTGGATAAATATTATCATTTTTTATCCTTGTGAGAAGTTAAAAAAAATCTCTGGAGTTGCTGCTAACATTATTTCCAGAATTCAACACAACCCAATCTTATATACCACCCAGATTCAGTTTATGAAAGAGAAAATGCACACATCCGGTTCCGCCCGACCCGTCGGCCATGGCCATTGCATAATGAGGTAATGGAAATGGAAGCAAAAAAAAAAAAAAAACAAAAAACATCGAAAATTATATGCAAATTTTATATTTCCTTGGAGATTTCTTTCAAGGATAATGAAGAATGCAGGAAAGCAACACAACGGCAGCAATAGGGTGAAATAATTTAACCACATCAGGGAGTGGGTTGGCATAAAATAGACGAAGAACCATGAGTCCATGACTCTTGCATGCGGAGAAAGGAAAACAGTGAAATCTCCCTTGGGCGGACAGTGACATTGTAACAAAATGTTTGTCTTCTTTAGGGAGTCGTCTGTCACAACGAGATTTTTTCTTTAAATTAAAGATATCTTTAGAATTTCTTAGCAATCGGAATTAAAGTTAGGTATGTTTTTTATATTAAAGTGATTAGATTACATAAACTAAACTCTTTGCACTTAATACTGGGTCGAGACTAACGAGACTTTAAGGATGAACTTCACCATTTTGGTGTTAAATACTGGATATTTTTGAAGAAGAAAAACTCACAATTCACAACTCCGAATTAGCATAACACTGAAAAATTGTCATTATGTTTCTTTGGAGCATCCGAATCAATTGCATAGTGCTATTCGATTCACCCATTTGAATAGTTTGTTATGACTCGCGATGTAGTTCCATCAGGTGCGTCACAATGATCATGATCAAGATGTACCTACTGCATGGTATTGAAAATATTAGTTAAGTCCTTGCTTATTGTCAATGTTTCGGTCAACGATGTTAAATCAACGGTTTATAAAGTATCATTGAAGGGTTGGGAAGAATTTTCCTATCAGTTGAAATGAATTGAATTTTGTAGTATTGCGTTCAATCTAGCTATTAAACGCAATACTAAAAATTCAATTCTTTTCAACTGATGCCAAAATTCTTCTCAACCGCTGAATTATTCTTTATAAACCGTTGATTTAACATCGTTTTCCGCAACACTGACAATGAGCAATGACTGAACATTGATAGAGAACGTTGCCTGATAAAGTATGAGGTTATTGCATGCTGTAGTGGGGGCTTAACTAAGCGTTTTTGCAGTTAAAATACTTATACAGGAAATAATTCAAAAAATACTTATTTTATGGAATGAAATACAGCAAGGCTGATTTTTACATGACTGGAAGAAGCGCAATGAAAAGCTTCTTTTCAGGATGCCATCCCCACCTCCTGGCGTTATCCTCAAACACTAACGTAATTGTTTCCATGATGATACGTAAGTGAAGAATACAGAATTGTCAAAATTTGTCAAAAGAATACAACTTTTTTGCTTCCTGTGAAAAAACACCGTTCTAGATTTAATATTTGTATGTACTCTATTGGTCTATTGACACAAGAAGTCAAATAGAACATTCATGCCAAATTTGATCACTTTGCCATTATTTTATAGGGACTTTTAGGTATAATATTTTTGCCATTGATCTGAAAAAAACATGCCAAATGTTAGTCATTTGAAAATCGAATTCTTCTTAAATCAATTCAACCTCAAAACGAAGTATGTAATTTGATTTCTTCTATAGTGATATATTTAACATTTAAGAAAAAAAAATTTAAAAATCTGTAGAGCCGTTTTAAAAAAAAAACAATTTTTTCTATATAAAATTTTGCAAGGACTTTCATAAAAAAATTGGTAAGCCAATTTAAAGATATTATTTTTCAACATATAAAACCTAAATTTAAAAAAAAATATCGAGTAGTTTTCGAAAAAAAATGATTTTTCAAAATAAAAATTTCAAACTTTTTTTAAAAATCCAAAACAATAATTTTCGAATTTTTTTTTTTACTAAACATTATAACGGCAACTTAAAAGCTTAAATGTAAATGGTTGAAATAAATTGATTTTTAAAGAAGATAATCAGTATTTAAAAAAACGGTTCTATGGCAGGTACCGTTAATAACGGTTTTTGAAAAAATGGTTTTCGTTTAAACATAGACCTTATCTAAAAAAATGACCATGATTTTTTTAATCAAAATCGTAGCAACCATTTGTGAGGGGTGCCGTTATTTTTGGTCCAAAAAATAATTAAAAAAACGTCAGGGGATATTCTCCAAAAAACACCAAATACCAAGTTTGAATTATATCAACCCATGCGTTTAGGCTGTGACCTCTGATACATACAGACAGACAGACGGACAGACAGACAGACAATAAGACAGAATTGTCGGACATACTTTTTTCTCATTCTAATCAAAAAAAAAAAAAAAAAAATTAATTAGTTTTATTCTTTTAAGACGGTGTTTCCATTTTTCTAAAAAAATATAAAATAAAAATATACATGTACATATGTTGAGTAAATTAAGTTTTAATATTAAAACTTGCTCACAAAAGTTTTGAAAAAGAATAAGAGTTTCGTTTAAGCACATTATGCCCGCCTTACACGACACAATATTTTTGCTCAATAATTTTGTACAAAAATATTGTGCGAAAAAGGGTCGTCCATACACGACTCAATATTACTGCGCAATATTTCTACACCTCTTCGGTTATTCTGTCTGCCTCGTTGTGGAAACAAAAAATATTGAGTAAAAATTCAGAAAATATTAAACTTTTTTAATGCCACTCAATATATTGTGCAAACCGAAAATATTGTGCAATACAGCCCTTACACGGTCAATATTATTGCACAGTACTGATTTTTTTAATTTTCAACAATCAAGTTTTAGTTAGAACAATTTTTACATTGTTAATCATTTTCAAAAACGGAAAATAGTTGTGCCAACTGTTTAGGCTGTCAAAAAATTCTTTCAAGAATGACATTCTTGACCCAACAACAAGTTCTTGAAGTAACAACTACTACCAAGAATACAAATTTTTGCCATATTGAAATATGAGCGTCAAATTTATACTCTGAGATTTATCATAAACTAAGAAAAATTTGATAGTTGTTGATATTAAATCGATAATAAATAATTCAAACCTGCATTAATTTTAAGGGACTTCCTATTTTTTCGAGGTAAAATGTGTTATTTAGTAGATACAATTTGAATCGCAGTAAGATTTACATAATATGCGAAAAATAACAATAGATAATAATAATACAGTCATGAATTTATTAACATTTATTACTACTTGCTTTCTCTTTATTATTCTAGCACATTTCTTATTTTTATTTTTTTTTGTGGAAACAAAAGTCATTTTGACAGCATTCCAAAATTTCAACAATTTATGTTGTTGAGTTAAGAATTTTAAGTTCTTGAATTTATTTTAACTACGAATGTTACTGACCCAAAGTATGAAATTCTTAACTTTACATTTTTTTTTCAGTATCGTTTTACATTTTTTAAAACAAATATTATTTTGATATAATACCTATTTAAAAATATATAAAACCTATAATAATGTACTTCGATATTAAATGAAATAAAAAAAATATTAAAAACAAAATATTGAATTAAGTAATACTTTTTTACTAAAACCCTTTATAAGCTTCATTCATTAAAAATTAAGTTTTTAATTGAAAGGCATTTTTTTCCGAATTCCATGAAATGAGTATAAATACAGCGGAAAGTGTTTCTATCCACTGTAGTCCGTAAGAGGAGATATCACTGTTTGTTCAATTTCAAGTGGATGATAGGTATACCCATAAATAATTGCAAACAAACATTGAATTTTCTACAGCATCACAATGAAGTAGAAAAAAAAGTTTTTTTTTATCGGTTTCCCAGATGGAGTAAAAAATTAAGAAAATGTTACTATTCATTAGATGGAAAGGAGTCCTGGCGCAAAACTATCAACATGGAATAAAAGACCAGCATCCTTTAAAAATACACAGCAATTCATTTATTTATAAAGTTATTTTTTTTTAAGTTAATTTTATGCAAGTTTAAGAAGAACTTTTCAAATTAAGTTTTCTTTAATTATCACAGTTTTTATGCGATATGAACCTTGCAAGTAATAGTTTTAGATAAAGTTGTGAAAATAAGTACACACATATTTTTTCCAATGGAAAAAATGGAAAAAAAACACATAAAAGTAGGTACTAGTACATGTTTTTGATAAATTTTGTTCTGTTCTTTATTCTTATGATCCCCGGATTATTATTAACGAATGTTCTTCAAAATGTCCTTATTTTAACAGGTGTGTTTTAGAACATGATATACAACATTCTTTGCCTTATACCGATTATCTTTTGAACCCAAGGGACCACCGATCACTCGAATAACAATTCTCCCAAAGAGCCTTCACTTGCTCTTATTTATTTGAAAAAAAAAAAAATCCGGATTTTAATGCAGTCTTGAAAATCAAAATCTTTTGTTAAGGGTCCAAATAGTTTGAAAAGATTTCTTCTGTTGTAGATACAAACCAAAATATCTTCCAATCATTTAATTTGTGAAATAAAATGGAAACAACTTTCAAAAACAACAAAATATGAAAAGGGATTTAACTAAATACTCTTTGGATGGCATTTAAGGACCCCTTGTCGTGCAGAATACATGTTGCGTTCTGCTTTAACAACAAATGTAACGACAAGTTGCATTGATAAATCTATAAAGCTTGGCTTTTTCGATTTCTGCTTCAAGTGCTCACGTTCCTATCTGGGTCTTCTACTTAGAATAACGGTTTAACAGGATTTTTGCTGTGGCGGAAACCAGCTCACCAAAGTCAGAATTCAGAATTTTCACTCTAACTTCCAATGCTGCTTGTCATCCTTACATGGGTCGATAAATGTATGGACCTAGTTGACAGTTTTTTGTTCGAACTCAAGAACTCTTGTGAGAAGTCGCGTTCTGTTTTTTTTTTGAACAGGTGAGGTACAACTGCGTAGCCTACCTTTCACTCAGCCGAGCGCCACCATCCTTTTTCGAGTTTTCAAGGTTCATTATTGAAAATATCTGAGTTTGTACACAATCGCAATCCTATTGGACGAAATCCCAAAACTGATTAAATTTGTCGAAAAAAAAGTAAAAAAAGTTTCGAAGAAATATTAAATTTAATTATTAAAAAAAAAAAATTTGTATCTTTACTCAAGTGATTCCGAGTGTGCATTTGACGAAGAAATTTTAATTAAAAGTTCTTGAACGTTGCAGTTTATAACAACGATTAAGTCAGTATGGGCTCCAAATTCTGGTGGTATGATTTTAACTCAAATGGCGATAAAGAGCAAAGTTTGAGTTTGAAATTAAATAATGACAATGAGAAGAGAAAAGAAAATGGAAAGAACTTTTCTAAATTAGTTCATACATTTTTATATGCAAGAAGTTTTCGCCTTCTAGCTTTAGAACGAGTAAATATATAGCAATTAATATTCTTAAAGTTGTTTTAAAATCTCTCATTTCACTTTATGATCCTTAAATCAATTAGCCTTAAGAGATAATCCTAAAAGAAACATTGCATTTGCTTCGAACTCGCATGAGTGAACTTATATTAACTTAAATTATATGAATTAGTGTGGTGTTTGTTTGTGCATTTTGCACATCATGTCTGTCTCTGTGCTCAAAATTTTTGGTACAATGCCAACAAAATTTTCAACAGAATTACTACAGTAAATGTGATAAGGGATTTTGGTTCGAAGGCAATATTTTATGTTCAACATCTGGGTGGTTATGGTTTGGTTTGAAGTGTTGCTATAGAAATGTCAGGAACATTTTTTTTTTGAGATATAAATGCTGAATGCCTGTGGATTGGGAATAGTTTTTATCTTAGCCAACAATATGGACTGCTAATGGGCAAAAAAAATAAATTGGCATCGAACCCGGTTCGAATCGGTTTATTGATTTTTTTTTTTATCTACCTCGATTGCTTTATTTTTGGCTCATTTTGGAAAACGTTCACTCTGTACACATTGTAGGAGTAAATAGGAATATACCTTGACTATTGGACTATTTTTTGTTGTAACTTGGCATATAAGAAAATTTATTGACTAAGCTACCCACCTACACTTAAAATTGGTGGACGGATTATCTGGGATGATTCCAAACACGTGCATTCAATTTGAATGGACTTTTAATTGAAAATATACAAATAAATTATTGTGTTTCAGCAATCTTAAGCTAGCATATACGAACGTGACGTAACGGAGAACCTAAATACGCTGCTATTAGTCAGAACAAAGAAATAGCACACTTATGATGTTTTTTTTATAGAAATTAGTTACATTTTTGACTTACATTTTTATTTTTATTTCGGGGCCGCTTAAAACTAATGAGAATTTATCAAAATACTAATATAAAATTATAACCTATAGCACAGAGAAAAATCACATATTCCTGAAATTGAAATTATCTTAAAATTTCAAATCATTTCTCAAACATTTTTGGCACCTTCTTGGTAAATTCTTATCTATATTTTCGCATTTACTTTGTTTGATAAAATACCACGTTTCCTTGACTGACGTCAGTCCAAAGATCGTTTGAGTTTTTGAATTTTTTTCTGCCCAATCTTAACCTTATCATCATTCCTTAAATGTTCTATGTACGATCGGAATAGCTAGGGTCTGTACATCCATTTGCTCGTTCGGAAGACAACCGTTGACTAGCTTTGATGCATGTTTCGGATCATTGGGTAGTATGCAAATAAATGAGTTCCAGCAAGTAGATCACTCTTCAGAGTAATCTATTGCGATCGATCTCTATATCGATCTATGTACACAAAAAAAGTTAGGATATGCTTTTGTAATAGTTATCAATTGGAAGGTAGGGCGCTTATAAGCGAAGTATATGTCGAAAATGTCGGTTTTTTGCCTGTACTGATCAAATGATCAATGCTATCCAAAAAAAAAATCATTCCTAGAATTTATAGATTATGCGTATAGGGAAATACACAAAAAAATTAGTTTTAATTTCTAAAAATTTTAATTAAAAAAAAATATATTTTTAACATAATGGTCTATAATTTAGTTTAAAATATTTAAAAAAAATCATTTTTAAAAAGTGTAATCAAAACCAATATTACGATGATGAAGAAGTCCGAAAAAGTGTTTTCGTCATGCCGTCCGTCCGTCTGTGCGTCTCTGCGTCTGTGCGTCCATCTGTACACTTCTCTACTGCCCAAACGCGTGGACGGATTTTCTTCAAATTTGGCACTCATGATTTTTACGTAATTCCGAAAGTGGTTTTTTTGTTTTTGAATATCTCATCTAGAAGGAGTACCTACCTCCCATACAACATTTTTGAGTTATTCGAATTTTATCGAAAACGTCTCTAACGATTTTGATTAAACTTTTTGATATGATTTCTTCAGTAACGATAAATTTTTATGATTTAAAAAAAAAAAAATCTATCGAGCAGTTTTTTAAAAAAAAATATTTTTTTATTATAAAATGTTCAAACGATTTAAAAAAAAACTTTGGTACATTTTGCAGATGGCTAATATTTAGCAACATCTAAAAATATAAATTTTGAAAAAATCACAGATGACCAAAAGCTAAAATTTTCAAGATTAAGTTAATACATAAAATAGCTTTGCACTACATGAGCAAGTTCGTGCGATCCAGTCGTGCATTTTATTTTACTTGCTCTATAGGGCAAGTATTGGTTTCGTGTCAAAAAAAAAAATTACGGTTTAAATCAAAACCAACATTACGATGATGGAGAAGTCCGAAAAAGTGATTTTCCGTCCGTCGGTCTGTGCGTCTGTGCGTCTGTACGTCTGTGCGTCCATCTGTACACTTCTCCACTGGCCAAACGCATGGACGGATTTTCTTCAAATTTGGTACAGATGACTTTTACGTAATTTCGAAATTTCTTTTTTTTTGTTTTTGAATATCTCGTCTAGAACTAATACCTCCCATATAACGGTTTTGAGTTAGTGATTACTACAAAACTGAATTTTTAGTTTTTCTCAAAAAACTCGAGCATTTTTTTTATATTTTTTATTTTGTTTTTTTTTTTTTTGTGAATATCTCGTAAGTGGTTAAAGCGATTTCGACTAAAACTTTTGCACAGATATTTCTTATAACCTTAAAGAATCTAATAAAGTTTACAAAATATATGTACATATTAATTAAAAAACTAAAAAGTTAAAACTTTTTACACTTATTCCACTCTTCTTGTAGAAATATGTAACTCAAGGAAAACCCTATATTTTGTTAATTTCTAACATATGTAGTTATTTATTTTTATATACTTTATATCAGAGGCTTTAACGTTTATAGTAACTTTAACCCAAACAGCAAGTACGTGCAATCCAGTCGTGCATTTTATTAATTATTTAAATGCATACTTACAGTTTTAGAGAAAAAAAATTCAAAAATCAACACATACAAAGTTAATTTCATTGGATATTAAAATCTGTAACTTTAGTCTAAGTTGGAGGCTTTTAAAAAATTAAACACATTCTATTAAATAAAATGTTGGACTATAATTCTGCATAAATATTGGACATTTATTTTAATTAACATTGCCACAGGGGTCGTTAAGTGAAAATATGTTTTTAATGAATGCGTTAAAATGTTTTTAGCTCAATTTCAAGATGTACCTGTTTTCTTAAACAATGCAATACACAGTTTACTGATTAAATTAAAAACAAAGACTTTACCTAAATGGTATATTACAGAAAAAACATCGAACAAAATGCACTTTTTATGCTCCTTTGCCCAATAGTACCATTCATAACATGTGACTATGTCTACTTAAATAATTTTGATATCAAAAAAAGCAGAAATTCGATCTCTCACATATCTGTTAAAAAATTCGAAATATCTTTTCACGTAAATAAAACAGCTTTTAACTTAAGTAAAACGTAACCGATTTTTAAAGTTTAAGTATCAATAGAAAAATTAAAATCGCATTAAAAATAAAAAAAAATCCAATACAATATTGTTACTTAAATTGTGTAAATATACTTAAGCTCCACAAGGAAAAAATTATCAATTTTCACATTAGCTACCGTAATTTTGACTATTTTGATTTAAATTTATTATAATAACATCAAAGTATTAAACATTTATGTGGGTCAGCTACAAGCTTCAAAATGAACATTTGAAATTGACCTAATACAAAATTAAACCAAATTTTAATGGTTTTGGTCGCAAAAATATCAATTAGGTATTATTTGAATTAATATCACAAAAAAACACATTATGCTTCTTTGAATATATTTCCCTTCTAGAACTTTTTTGCTACATTTCCCAAATAATTTTACACATCCAAAAAAAAAAATAGTACAAAAATAAATAATAATGATAGCGCGTACATGATTAGGTACACACACCTTTTTGTTAACAAAGAACAGACCTAAACGCACTGCATTTTTTTATGAATGCATTTGTTTAAAAAGAAGTTGCACTTAGAAAATATTATAGTGAACCATTCCATAACTTTGGTAAAAAGCTGTCAGGTGTTACAAATTTGCTTTTAAGCTTATAAAATAAACCCTTAATAATCCATGAAAAAAAAACTGACAGTGCCACTGCCAGCAAAGTTAAGCAGTTTTTCACGAAATCTTAACTGAAGTATTTAAACAGTGTACTTATACAATTACTGAGAAAGAAAACTTTGTAGTCGTGGTATTCAAAAACGTAAAGTAAGTAAGAAAATAATACACTGGTCGTTAGTGCAGTCAATAAAGGTTTTTACCTCAAAATAAATCCAACAGTTTTGAAACTTGGCACACTTATAAAGGGATGCCTGGTGATGTTCCAAAAATAAAGTTCCCAAGAATCCGACGTGAGCTCTAGCGGCAACTAGGAGAAACCTGCAGTTTTTTCAGTTTTTCACGTTTATCTCGAAAACGGTTTTTCGTATCGAAAAATTCGGTTTTACAAAAATAAAGCTTATTGAATTCTATACAAATTGGTCTTATACACGTATTTGACATATTTTAATTACTCTATTTCCGCTTTCAGAGTAGTCATAAAGTAGGTTTTACACCAATTCAGGATTATCCAATGTCTCACGGACACCATTTACAGAGCTTATTCCTTTGTTAGACAGTGCATCGTGATGCCACATGAGTGCAAAATAGAAAGTTAAGCTTCTTCCCTCACGAGGTGAAAGTGAAAAAAGAGACATGGCTCACGATGTACTGTGAAATAGTAACCCTAGTCCCTAGAAAATCGAGGCACAGGGACAAAAGTCCATGGGATATAAGTCGAAATAAAAACTAATTAAACTGCTCAGAATTTGTTTGTTTTTGTTTTGCGGAATGAAATACTGAGCAGCTACTCAGTATTGAATATAACACGGCTATTTTCACAAAAAAAAACAAACTGATCCTCATAGGTACGATTGGTTGGTTAACCCTAAGTCCCTAACTGTTCAACTGAGACTTCTGATAAATATTTTTTTTGTAGTTTGATAAAATTATTAGGGAATGCAGTTTTTTTAATTGCAAAAAATATTTTTTTTAAACACAATTTTTGTCCAAATTATGGCTATAAACACTTTTACCTAATTATAAAAAAATATTTGATTTTCGAACACAATCATATATATTTTGGTGACGACACCATTAGACGTTATTTAAAAATTTATTTCATTGAAACTCAACCCTTAAATTTAATTAAAAAAATTTATTTTTTTTACGTTTGAAGTGAAAGTTAATTTTAAAATTTACAATTTCTTACAGGCAAATAAACAAAACAATTAATATTTATTTTAATAAAAATTCGATACAGTCTTTTGACATGCACCAAAGAAAACAATACTAAATGCGCACAATTCATAGTAAACACTTTTCCACATGAAACAAAAAAACAAAAACGGATTAACTATAGCTGATTAGGTACAGTTTCTGTCGTAATCTTTGAAATATTATAATTAAAACCTTCCACACTTACTCAGATATTTAAACCAGACAAAAAAAAAAAAAAAAAAAATAATAATACAAAATGGCGACACCGAAAATCAACGGTAAAATGACAACAATGACGAACTTCACTTAACCAGATACTGAGATTCATTTTCGGTCCATGGGCATCATATCCCATCAGCAGTACCTACTATTAAGCTCCAATGCTAAAGTTCACACACCACCAACAACAAAACGAACAATAACTTTAAGTAAGTATATGCATTTGTGTGTGAAAATCAAAAAGAAGCATTCGTTAGGTTAGATTAGGTCCAGTGTAAAAATGCTACTCCAGTAAGTCCAGGAATAGGGGAAGCAACAATACCGATATTTACATTCCCCAAGCTCGCTATCATCCCCTTAAATTATTCCTGCGCACGCAATGGTATTTCATCTTTGCAACAATAGGTTTGGAAGGAGATTCACGCCGCCGGAAGCTGCTAGAAAACTGAAAACAAAATACTTTAAGCATGGGGAAATGGTATGCTGTATCCCGGAATACCATTGCAATATGCAAATGAGTTGTCTATCTTCTGTAGAAGAATATTAGACACGTTCTATAATCTTTGCCGGTTTTTCACTTTAAGAATTAAAATCTTCAATATTTTTTAATTCCTATATACAAATTTATTGTCTGGATGATTTTTGATTCCATTAACACAAAAGTTCTTTCAGCAGGAGGGAGGCGATGGCACTGGCACCTATTTTACAATGTTTAACGAAACACGTGTAATTTGGCGGCCATTTTGAATTTATACACTCATATTGTGACACAAGGACGATGATGATGATGATGATTATGGGGTAAAATGTACTATGCACAAACAAAGGTTTCAATATACTCGTCCTCTACCACAGTTTTTTTTTAGCGAAATGTTGAAATTTAAGGACGAAAGGGGATGAAAATTCATATTCAAGTTAAATTCAACCCTGTTCCTGCTGCTGATGGCAGTGTCAGTGGATTATGCACTTCCAGGTTGTGACAGGGGAAAATTTAATCAATATTAAACTATGTGTCCTTTGCTTCGTATAGTCCCTGTAGAGCTTAAGGATTTGGGGGTGGATTGTCGAGGAGTGCGGGAATGAAAACACACACGAGATGTGTGTGTTCGTTAGTTTGGATATTCGTAAAGTGTTTTCTTTTGGAAACTCTATAAACGTTCTCAATGTTTTTGTTGGATAAGTTTTTTTTTATTTATTTATTTTTTTTGTTCAATTTTCTTTGGCGGAAAATTGTGCAGACAGAACACATTCAACCAAAATAAAAAGGAAAACGATGATGACGCGATGAGTTGGGAAACTATAGGGACAATAAAATGGAAATGAAAATAGGAAATACATTTTGAAACGTAGGTACCTACATATGTATTGCGTCCTCCATGTTGCATGTTTCGAAGTTTTCGGTTGTTGTGGCTGAGTTTTCGTATAGAAATACATCTATGTATGCCTTACTTAACAAAGGTATACCAAATGTGTACATACAAAACTATATGGCGTAACAAGGTAAAGAATATTTGACCTCTGTCATCAACTCTATTTGGCAAACGATGCTATACAACACCTGAGCGTAAGTGGTTATCTGGTTGGGAGTGAATAAATGTGTTACAGGCAACATGCCTGTTCAATGATGGAATTGGGTGAGTATCAACACCTAGGTACTTATACATTGTGGTCCCACGAATCGAGGAGACTCGTGATGTCAAATGAGTTTTTTTTTTTGTTAGTGTACTTACTGTACAATACATGTCATGAATTCGTGTATACCTACAGGATTTGTTTTTAAGAAGGTAACAAGGAAGTCTTTTATTGACACTAAAGGATGTGTTAACTGGTTTCAATGGACCATTTTGCTAAGGTGTATAATGATTGTCAGGAATTCATGAATCTATAGCTCATAGAAACATTATTTTGATTGATCGAATATCAAAGCATGAATATTTTGAATACGTACACTGAGACTGATAACGTGACAAAAATGTATTCCAAAATTCTCTAAATTCGATGTTTTAAAAAATTTGTAAATCCATTACTTTGCGTTAAAATTTATACGTATATAGCTGGTAAATCAAAAAAGCTAAATTTTCGGTAATGCTCCGTTAGAATTGAAAATTCCACTTGACAGTTCTGCACATGATCAATAAAAGCACGTGACAGAGCCTTTTTTTTAGATTTTATGCAAATTTAAAACAGAAATCAGCTATTTAATCATGATTTATGCGTACTAGCAGGTACCGCCGAGCGTATGCCAGGGTTATGCCAGTACCGCCGAGCGGTACAAATTTTACCGCAGAATCATTAGGTAAAAACTAAATTGTAGGAGCAAGGCTGCCTGTATACCTTTCAAATAAGCCCAAAATAAATTAGTTAAAAAAGGAGAAATAGGAATCGTGTTTACGTATTAATATAATGATGATGTAAGTATGTGATGTAAAACAAATAATCCAATTTGATATAAATCCTATTATCGAATGGTCATAGAAAATGAATATCAAGTGGTTGAGGGAATGTTGATTATTTTTCTAGAATTTAGTGCAGTGCATCATCATAAATTTCTATCAATATCGTTCTTGAAATGTAGAAGAAGTTTTCATGACGCTTGCTGCGATTTAAATCAATTACTTTAAGAAAATCCCTAGTCAACATTGCGCAAAGCTGAAGGAAACTATTGGAAATTGAAACATTAACCTGGGTTTGTTTACAAACCCATTCGATAAACTTGTGGTCCGATGGGTACCTTAAACTTCCTTTCTATGCATATCTACACCTATACCACAAACTTCTACTGCTCTGGAAAACAACAATTATAAAAATAAGTCAGCTGAAAACCTAAAATAAAAATCTTATTCCTTGATGGGAATCCATTTTGAAAGCCTTAGCTATGAAGAAAGTTAACGCTGATGGAAGAAAACTATATGTATTCGGGAGAATTCAAACAAACAATAGTACAAAATAAGTATCGTGATTTCGGGAAAAGTTGTTCAGAAAGAAAAAAATATCGATATATTTTACTCCACCAATAACTTTCAGTTTGTTAAATAAGAAACCAAGTATAATTATAATAATTTTTTAATTCAAGATTCCTTTGGGAATCCGTATTTCTCTAACTTAAGGAGTAATATAGGGTGGCTAACTCTGTCAAATGCTTCAGATCAGCTCTCCCATGAACGATTTGAAAAAGAATTTCATTAATATAACAAGCTCAAATCCACCTTTCATTGGATACCAAACACGTTCTTGTTCACTCTGCTCCAACGCTCCGTAGTAAAATAAACTATTCCCTTTGATTACTTTTGTGAAAGTATTAGTTCCGATTTAAGACAACATTAAACAGCAATTACGATACTACCTCGATTTTTGAAAACGCTATTATTTCAATTTCTGTCAAAACCATATAAATTATATTCAGATGGACGGATCTCAGCTTCAAGTACAGTCGAGTCAGGTCAGGTAAGTATATGATTATATCAAAAGTTCCTTTAAACAGGTTAAATAAAAACTTTTTAGTTTTGATTTTCATTCCAATACTTAGTTTTTTTTTAATTAACAGTAATTGGATTATTGTCGAAACCCGGGAATCTAGCAACGTTTTCTCTTTTGGGGTTATTCTTAAATTCAAGAACTACCGGGAATTTTGGCCAGAAATAAGAAGACAAAATATTATAGCAAACATTTTGAAAGAAGAAATGCGACGTTCATACGAAAATTATATTTTTACACATTTATGGATGATTCATATATCTGTGTAATATTCATATCACATGTAGTATTTGGATGCAGACGCGATACAAAGACACATTTCTCCAGAAGTACAACAACTAACTGAGTCAAAGCACCCTCATCCGTTTCGGAAGCTATTGGGCGGACGACAAGACGGTTTGCAAACCAGCAGTTGTATCACCTGAAGCTGTTCTTTTTTAAACGAAGACAGGAGAATTAGGATTTCTTCAATTAGTTGTAGAAAACCTTAATTTTGATGCGCTACAGCCAAATGTCGCGACACTGTTGGAACACAGATCTAAAACTCCTTATCTTCAAAATTCAGGTTGTTGAAAATCAACTCATATTCCGTCAACTTCTTTTGATGTTTTTTTTAGTAGTTGCTTAACTTTTAGGCAGAGTGATGCTACATAGTATATAAATATGTACCCATAAACTTATATCTTCACTTTTTTAGAATTTCAGAAAGTAAAAACGAAAATTATAAAAAGATAGAGTCAGGAAGACTGGGTCAGGAAGGCAGATAGGCACCTTTATTATTTAGCATATGTTTTCAATATTCACCAATTACGCTTTAAATGCATTTCTGACTTAAAAATTTTTTTTTAACAAAATGTCCTAGCTTTTATGACGGCATTTTACAAAATTCCAAAATTAGTTTTATAGCACAAATAAAATTCATCTCAAAAAGGGTGGTTTTTCCCAGATGATTGTCAAAAACATACACAAAAAAAAAATGGAAATACCTTACATAAAATAATGTACCTACATTATACTGGACTTCAAAATATTAAAGAATGTAGTTATCTATACTGACTCCAGGTATCATAATTTTGGATGTTATTGTATCCCTATCCCTTCACTTAGAATTTGTGTTTCACGAATGTAATTTTCCATTTCTCTTAGTTTTCGTAATTTTCCGTTGGTAAAAATTAGCGAAATTGGGGCGTATTCATAGTTGTTTTCAAACTCTTAGACTGGGGTTTTTATTATGTTATTTGAATAGGATAAACTCCAGTCTTTCTAAGTAACGGCTAAGACCAGGCAGCGTCTATTAATACGGGCCATTAGATATACAAAGCTACTGTATATTTCGCTCATTTACTTGAAGGCTGTCATAACTGAATAAACTTCTCTTTGAAATTTCTTCTTATTTCTTAACAATAGATAGCTATTACGAAAAAGGGGATGCTAGATTTTTTTGGGTTGCTTTAGATGTTAAAATCTCTTATATAAAGTTTACAAAATAAAAATAAAAAATTTTCCTAAGAAATGTAAAAAATATATGTATGGATTTTTTTTTAATCAATTTTGCAAAAAAAAACGACAAACGCTGTTTCTCCGTTATTCGAGTTTTTAGAGAAAACCTTAAAACTCTGTTTTGTTGCAATAACTTAACACAACACATACACAAATTTTAATAAAAATCGTAAGAGCAGTTTGTGAGAAAACTCGAATAACTCAAAATCGTTATATGGGAGATATTCGTTTAAGAAGAGATATTTTAAAACAAAAAAAAAAAACTTTCGAAATTACTTTAAAATTATCCGTACAAAATTTGATGAAAATCCGTCCACGCGTTTGGGAAGTAAAAATGTGTACAGATGGAGCAAGTGAAAATTAGTGAATGCTATTGCGTAGAGGGACACAAATTCTCTTATGTTTTCGACATAAACCTCATTTTGAAGCGTGTTATCTTCAAACGGTAAGGTAAAACGAAAGCATTTGTAAAAAAATATCATCGTCAATACATAGACTATCTTTCATGACTGGTAGATAGGTACTCTATGGTCAATAAAGTGAAGTCAACTTATTTTTTAAATACAACATTTTTTAAGGGGAACATTTTTTTCAGGACAGCTCTAGGTATTAAGCTTTGTAGAAAGCACATACATAATAATCTACAATTTCTTAATACAGAACTTTTCGATAACGCTCAATATTTAAGAGTAATATGCAAAAAACTTAGTTTTCGACATTTGACATTTTTTAAAAATGCAATATCTAAATCAATCCTCGGAGGCAGAAACTGAGGGTTTTCTTGAAGAAAATCACAAAAACAACAAGTAATTTTACAAACTTTTGTTTTAGTAGTTTCCGCCTTTTAAGAGTAACATATAGACAAATATTGCTTTAACCCTTTCTTCTTTTATTGTTTCAAGCTTTATTTATTTTTCCTAAAATATCTTTCAATTTCCTTTTCTTTTTCATCGTGCAATGGTATTAATTTCATGCCAAATTTCTATTTAAATTGAAATCAATGACTTCAAGAAAAAAATATGTTTTTTCTTTAAATTTAAAATAACACGACCTAAATAGAGATATTCTTGTAAAAATTTCGTTAATTTTTGTATTTCTAGTAGTGGCCGGGAAAGATTTAAAGAACAAATTCCCGTCGATAGATTTATGAATCTATTGCCTCAACCGATTTTTTGTGTTGAGGAGACATATATTATTCTGATTTTTAAAATCTTTTGAGGCAACAGAAAAAAAATTGACACCTGGTTCAAAATGTGTTGAGGCTATAGATTATTTTCTTGTAAGCCGTAAAGTGAAAAGTTTTTATTGAAGTAGAGGCCAGGTTTTATTCATATCTTTCACTCCTTTTTTTAGAATTTAAACTTGAAGACTTAAGCAAAAACTTTAGTTATAAACTTCTTGGGTGGGCCATATCGGTCAATATTTTACATAAATCAGCGAACTCTCCGCTTAAATTCGCAAACCGACTATTTCAATTGTGTTTTAAGAGTTACGGAAATCAAAACCATCGATCGTCGAGACGATATCGTTTGGCGATAATCGAATTACAAAATGACCCCCCAGCTGATATTATTGTTTTAAAACTCTTGGCAACTCAGGATTTTCGAAATCTTTAGTAGGTATGAAAGGAAAAACTTGATTAAAGAATTGTATTAAATTGTGTTTGCAGTTTTCCCTTTTAAATTTACTTTAAAACCTCAATCAATAATCCTTAATTACTTAAAGTTTAATGTGCAAAAGAAACCCTTAACCAATATCTTTATTTATTAATATGAAATTTGAGACAAAACCCATATTCAGCAATTTTTGGTATTTACACTTTGCAGTTTGTTACCTAAAAAAAGTTCTACCAATTCATAATAACCATATACAATGAAAAATTACTATTAACTGGAGTCAATATCACTGCCCGTTCTCAAGATATTTGATCCAAAACTCATATTTTGAAAATATCTTTCTAAAGATGAGGGATTCAGAATCTACAGACATTAAAACATCGAGATACACATGCCTAGTACCTACATATGTCAAAATGTTCAATTCGACAAATGGCACCAATTTATATAACTTCCACTCGGAAGTTAAAAAGCTGTAACTGCAACCTAGAAAAGTGTGATAGTTTAAATGTTCCTCCTGGGATTAAAACTAAAATTGTGTTCAATGACAAGAGTATCTAATAAACGACCGAAAATTTATATCATCGTCTCCCAGAACAGCTTTTGTTTTCCCTTAACTTACTCTTATGATGTAAGATTATATCCACTTCTCATTTGTATTAATTTTAATTAATTAAAAGTCTTATTTCACCATTTTTTTTTTTTTTATTTTTGAAACATAAAATCTTTATTTGAATTATTTCATTTTTTATCATCACTCGCCATAAAAAAAATGCATTCATTCTTTTCTCTTACGATTTACTTATTACAAAAATTGACAAAAAATCACCATCAGTTAAAAATTGATTAAAAAAAAATTAAAACTTAAACTTTCGGAACTGGAATAACCGGCTGGAATAAATTTAATCTCGCATCCGCATGTCCTAATTTATTGGTGGCATTACAGAAATAGTCACCATAGTCTCGCTCGTTGGTAGACAAAATGCGCAGGACCGAATTTGTCGTCTCATGTGCAGTAGCCATATTTGTGATGCGATAATTTCCACCCGACTGTAGCTGAGTGCCATCTTTGAACCAAAAGACCAATGGTGGTGGGTAGCCCTGGACAGAGCACTCCATTTCGGCAGCATGTGTCTTCATCTGGGCTACTTTTGGACGAGCTACTGAGATCTGTGGACGGAATTCGACCTCAACGCGAACAATGCGTTCATTGGGTACACCAACTCCATTATCGGCGATGCAGTAATAGCCACCACGGTCCAAGCGATGTGCTTTACGGATGTGCAAAGTAGCCCCACGATGGAGTGTACCTCCAGCTGGCATGATAGAGTTATCATCTCGCTTCCAAGAAATATTTGGCTTGGGAAAACCATCAGCATAGCAAGTCACCTCAACATTTTCACCCTCTTTGACACTAACACTTTTAGGAGTTTTCTCTTCCGAAACAATTGGTGGATGTTTAACGGAGAGCTTTAAGCTCTTTGTCACTTTGTCTATGGCGGATACAATCACTTGACATTCATAGGAGCCCATATCGGACGCTTCGATTTTAGCAATTTTGAAGGAGTACGTAGTAATGGCATCGGTTTTTGTCTCTTTGATGTTGTATCTTGGATCGGACAAGCTGAGCACTCCTCGCATCGATAGAACCACACCTCCACCCGTTCCTAGATCATTGGTGCTCTTGCTCCAGCCAACGGCATAACTTCCCACATTCTCCACCGTGCAAATGAATTCAACATCTTCTCCCACCCCGACCACCTGGTCTTCGGTGATGCTCGAAATAACAGGTGACTTCGACGAAACTCGCAAAACTGCCGCGAAAATGAGCAGTAATTTGAAGAAAAACATTCCGACGAAAACAAAGCTTCTTTCTTGCTTAAAAACAGACCTCGACTGACTGAGGACTGACGCGATGCGACAATAAACGATTCTAAATGAAAATTTCGGTTCGGTATCTGGTTGTGGCAGAGGCTGATTTTTTTTTTTTTTAATTTTTTGTTTGCCTGCAATCAAAATTAATCGGAAGTACGACAGAGCAGGAGAATATGGACTTGAATATTAAATTCTGAGGTCATTCCATTCCATTAAGTCTGCTGCCTGCCTCACTCGTATGCTAATCTCGCTCTTCTGGTGATATGGGACGCTACTTGTGTTTATGTCAAGAGTCTTGGGAATGCAGTGGACAACCGACAGCAACGACGAAAACGACGGCGTTTGTCGGCGACAACGATGATGATTGTGGTTATCAATGTTTGTACATGAGATAAATATAGTCCCGTTGTGTATGCTTGGCTGGACGATAAGAAATGAGGAGGAACTGCTTGATCTCACTCACAAAAAAAAAAAAAAATAAAAGCAATGACGGATGATTAAATTATGATTTTGTTTGTCAATTGAATGCGTCACTTGGAGTTGGAGGCAACTTTACACAGAAACGCCGGAAACCGATGGCGAAGAAAGATTTGGGGGCCCGAAAAATATGTTCCCACAGTTCCATGAACTTGAAGTGGATAGCTTATAAGTTCTTTGTTTATTTTTTTGGGATATCGAGGGGATGATAAGAGTAAGAGAGTAAAATGTGATCACAAAATTTAAGAAAAAGATGTGCACTCGAACCAAACCACGACCGAACTAAGAGCTGAACTGGGACTGATAAAAGATTTTAATTCTAACGACTCTGTATTTGTTGTTGTTTTTTTGAATGTACATAAAACACAGGCAGTTTATTGTATCTTCTTCGCAATTGTGAACATTCTGTTGTTCACCTTATCCACGGGGAACATTGAGATTCAAGCCTGCCAAAGGCAGAGGGGTAGGTATAGAGCGAAGCGAACAGCGAAGGGTGTATTCTCATTGGATGATTGATGACCTCTAGCTAGGGAACAATTGTTCAAATGGATGTGAGACGCATTTTAAAAACTAGGTAGGTAGGTAGGTAGGTATGTGAGCATGATATGGCCTTGGCCTTATCCTTTCTTCCTCAAATTACGACACTAGATGAGTACCTATGTCTGTATTTTATATGACTTTCATTGTTCTTGCGTTTATATGGGAAAGTAAGGTAGGTACAGTAAATATATTTGAGAGATATATTTTCTCCTAGAAATAAAATGATTGTATTTGAGTGTGATGTTGTTTTATTTCTACTTGCAATCATAATTTTAAACAAGACCTTGACTTTGAGTGATGAGATTGAATAGGGTTGCCAGGTTTTTAAATAAAATAATTTAAATTGGAAAAACTATAAGATAGCTATTCGTTTTGAGACGAAATTATTTTGAAAATAAGTTCTTCAATGATTTATGTCAAGTGTCCAGTACTACTGAGTAATATTATGACCTAGATTTGAAAAACGCATCAAACGGGCATAACAATTTTCGTTTCGGATGTAAAGAGTAGGTACGAAATTCCTAGATAATTTGGTAAAACAAGAAATTAGTTTTTACATATTTTATCATAAATAACTGCAATTCGGTTTAATTATAACATAATAACATTGCTGACCCAATGAAATTAAAAGAATATAAGATTGTATACATACTTATCCTATTTGTTAGGGTTTGCTCGCTTGTTCGAGTTCAATGCGGGGAACAGTTTTCGAATAAATCAAATACTAAGCGAATACCAAAGAAGTCAAATTAGCCGATGTGTCAGTTTCTAAAATGTATAAGTCAGACGGCACATGCTATGAAATTTTCACAATCTTCAACTAAGTTTGATCGAAATTGAGCAAAAGAATCTGCTTTGGTCGTCGGAAAATAGGTACAAAACCACCACTGGTAAGGTCTTCAAATTTAGTTTATATTGGTCTACCATTTAACTCTCTAATCAAGTTAATCTAATGAATACCTAGTTTGAGGAAAACAATTTGTATTCTCAGAATTTTATTAAAAAATTTAGCTGTAACTTGATCTTCTATTTAACTCCTTTGTTTTTCAATAAATTTGTTTCTGCTGAAAAAATCTATATGTGTTATTACTGGTTTAATATTTTTATAATCGCCCGCCGGCCGGTAAAGAAGTATAACTTCAATAAACTTGCCAGACTTTCGAATTTGAAATCATGACGCATATACCTATAAAACTTCATACTCAGATTTTGGTATGATCATGTTAACTAGCTGACTGTCTTGGACTAGAATTCCACAAATAAAATTGCTACAGTTCAGGCTTGTGGATGTGGACCAGGGTTGCGAGATTTTTAATTAAAAAATCCCTGAGCTAAAAGCAATAGCGGCAATGACTCATCCTCGATTCAAAATAGCTTGGATTAATCTCTTGGACACAGAAAAACAAGAAAAAGTAAAAAAATTGGCACAGAGATTAACCAGAGGGTCGAGAACGGATCGTTCTGCAAATGTAGCTCTCGAAAACAGTGTTACAAATAATAATGTAATATCTTCAATTATTCCTCAGGGCCAAGGAGAAAGTGAAATGATGAAGTTTTTTGTCAGTGGGTGCTCAGAGTTGGAAGATCTGCAAGCTTTTCCTTCAGTAAGAACCTTATTTATAAAATATAATACGGCTTTACCGTCATCAGCCGCTGTGGAAAGATTGTTTTCGTACGTTACACTGCTCGATTTGCCAAAAAACAATCGATTAGGCAACGAACAATTTGAGATGAGGGTTTTGTGCAAAGCTAACGCAAAAAAAAAGTATTTGTAAAAGTGTATGTTAATGAAATTATCTTCTCTTTTTTATTTTCATTCTTTAAATTTGTTTTTAGTTTTTTTTTAGTGTTATTATTTTTGTTTCTTTTTGTTCAATTTTTTTTTTTTTTTTTAAATACATACTTTTTTATTTTATAAAACATAGCAATGTATACTACTTATAATTATTTGATTAAATTGTTAATTAAGAAATACGTAAAATTCTTTGTTTTTTTTTTAACGCTTATGAATGTTAAAAAGTTTTTGTTTCTTATTTTCTTTTTTTTTCAGGAAATTCTTAGTTAATCTTAGAATTGAAGAAAAGTAACTCGTCACACTTGAATCATGTCACAAGTCCATAAGCAATTTTTTTTTCATGTATTCACAAAGAGCTTATGAATTGCAAACAATTCAATTCACAAGCCTATCTATAAAAAGCTTGTGAATTGAATCATTTTTCAATTCACAAGTCAAAACTAGCTTGTGAATTCAATCGTTTTCTAATTCGTAAATCAAAACTAGCTTGTGAATTAAGTTATGTTTAAATTCATAAGTCAATAAGAGCTTGTGAATTGAATATTTTCCAAATTCACAATTCACAAAGAGCTTATGAATTGAATCTAATCCAATTCGTAAATTTCCAATTAAGTATTTAAAACTAGCTTGTGAATTATATTATTTTTAATTCAAGAATCCTTGAAGAGCTTGTGAGTTGAATCGTATTTTAATTCGCAAGCCTTTTATTGACTTTAGAATTAAACGAGGGCTTAAGCTTTTGCAACCCTGATGTGGACTTATAAGTACCCTTTCTAGTGCATATGCATACAAATTAAGTGTACAATACCCAAGCCAACACAGCACATACATCACTGACGTAAGCTTGATAAGTGACAAACACGTATATTATATAAATAATAATTGAAGGTTTGTGGGACAAATTTCCATTTAGTACAATTTTCCAACAGTTATTGGGATGTAGATGTTTGTATCCAAATCCAGCAACTTTGCAAGAGTGTTATAGTTTCCATATATTCCGGTGTCATCAGATGCTGAAAAGAAACAATAATTTAAAAGCACTCATAAGTTATGATTTGACATTTAGACTACTTCTCAATACTATTTATACTTACAACTTTGCGTAACTGATGGAAATCCGGGTGGGGGAAACATATGAGGTGGAAAATATGGTGGAGGTGCAGGGAGCTGTGTTTCCGGAGGAGGCAGGTGTTTTACTGGTGGTTGTTGGGGTTGTGGTGGTGGTGGTGGTGGAGGTGGTAATGGAGCTGGTGGAAGGAGTACAGGAGGATAGTGTTTTGGTTTATTTTTGAAATTGTATTCGTCGTCATCATCGTCGTAGTGGTGATGTTTGCGGTGATCGTATTCTTCACTACTGTCACTGTCATCATGTTTGTGATGTTTATGCTTATTCCAAAGGTGTTTTAAAAGATGAGTGGGTGCAGCTTCTGTATTAGTTTCCTCATACAATTGAAAGAATACTGAAAAAAAGCAAGAAAAATATGGTTTTACAAATATTATAATACCTTTAAGAAAAATTAAATCACCTAAAGAAGTGAAAAGAAGAACAACCAAATTCACCATAAATGGTTTCATTTTTTTTTTTAAATAACCACAAAGGTTTTTGAATCTTCTGTATCTTCTGTGGAAAATTCATATCTATTTATATGAACTTAAAATTATTGATGTTTTTACTTTGACACTAAACAAAAATAATAATTAAAATTTTACGAGCTCGTGAGGTAAATAAGTAGTTATTTTTATTTTAATTATTGTGTCCATTTTTGTGTATAGATATCTACTTTATTTGATTGTAAGAAAGTAGAAGCCCATAGCAACCATAGGGGCAAAGGGAGGCTTATCCCCCCATAGCATTTGCTTCGTTCGTTCTCGTTTCTCGCTATTACTAACGATTTTTGAAAGAAATTACCTAAAAACTAATTTTTTTTTTTAAATAAATTCAAAATCTCCCATTTTAATCTGATTTTTTTCTTGCAAAAATTTGTGTAACTAAGAACTATTTTTGTTTTTATATTCAATGCATTTATTAATTTTTACAACTCAGGATGCTTACATATGTTTTTAAGTATTTGAAAAAAAAAACAAAAGTAATAGTTAATATTTTCGAAAATAAATGCGCAAATATTTCTTCAAACTGTTTTTTTTTTTTTCTTTAATTTTACAAAATAAACCACTTTTTTTATTTAAATTAAAAACAACAAAACATAAATAGTTCTTAGGCCTGTTTGCTGATAATATGCTAAAAAAAATTTATGTTGAACATAAGCGCCTATGGGCATAAGTATAACATAAGACCAAAGAATAAGAAGATAAGGAATGGGTGTATATCACATCTACAGTGTATAGCAGTGCGGCATCAATTTGTTTGGGTGGCTGTCAAAATTAATATTATTGAGATGCCTTTTTGCCGAGTACACAATTAACTATACTTTTCACAGTTCCGTACTGTTTTATTTGCAATATTAAGCTATGCAAAGTAATGTTAAAAATAAAAATTTAATATCCTAGAACTATTTAAAATTGTTTTCTAATAAGTATTAGCAACAAAAATAATAATTCATCAACTCAGCCAATAAAATTTTAGATATTTACATTTCAAATTCGAATTTCAGGTTCAGGGGCGCACTAATTTTTGTTTGGTGGTGGTAAGGCGCTGCAACTTGTTAGCTCCGAGATATTTAATTTTCAACAGTTTTTTAAATTTAATTTTGAAGTTTTTGGGAATGTCTTTCTTGTGCATTTACAAAATACTTTTAAGGGTTGCATTTGTAAACTTTTATTAAATTTCCAGATTCCAATCAGGTGAGTGTTTTTGACAAAAACCATAAAAATTGTTTTGACACGGAGTGGGTGCATTTCGTGAGAATACTCAAACTTATCAAAAAGAGAATTTAGAGGGATAGAACGCGTAATTAACATGTAAGTTAAAACTAAATAAAATGAAGCTTGGAGCCTTGCGAGTTGCCATACAACTGCACTCCGACCCTGTGTAAATGCATTTGTGTTTGTTCAACTCACACTACTTTGTAAAGTGCCGCATTTTGTTCGCCAAACACCCCTTCCTGTATTTCTTATTCTTAGCATAAGACTTTATGTTGAACAAAAATGCTTACGTTTCGTATCAGCAAACGGCTCTCAGAGCCGATTGCTGAAACAAAACTTAAGCATTTATGTTCAACATAAATTCTTAGGTAACAGTTTACGCAGAGGAAAAAGTAGCCCAAACGCGCTCTTGTGCAACATAAATATTTTAAGTATCGTACCTATCAGTAACCGGACTTTAGTTACCTACATAAAACTTTGAAAAAAAAATGAAAATACCCCAAAAAAAAATAATTTTTTTTTTAATCTAACTCAATGCTTACTTTTTGTGTAGGAATCTTTAGCAAAGAAAAAGTTTGCCTCATAATATCGATAAGAGCCGGCATTCTTAGCAATTGCTTAGTTTTCATTAGCCCGAACAATATTGCATTTCAAAACATAAAAACAAATATTTTTTAATCACAATAAATTGAAAAAGAACTCAATTTTCTTTAAATTTCGAAATTTAATTACGGCTTAATTGAAGTAAAGTACTAATTTGCAAAACTGAAACAAAATCTTACGTGTGTAAGTAGGTACCTACTTACTGTACAGTGTACACCTAAGACATTTACACTATTAATAAAGATTCAAACTATTATCATATTGCAAAAGCAGAAATATGAAAATATTCGATAATATTATTGCATTGCTTTCTTAATAACGAATAAGAAATTGTTTAAAGAAATTCGAAATGTTAATTTCATTATTGATTTAGAAACGGAAATGCATTTATCATCTTAATGTTGGTATTGTTATTGTTTTCGAATTTTACCTATACACATTTACATCCAAGGTAAAAAAATGAGAATTACAGACATATCTATGTATTTAAAAAAAAACCATAAGTATACGAAGTACCTATACTTCGGTTCATTTTTCGAACAATCGTAATGAAACGAATCTCTTCGCTCAATTCGACTTAAAATGTCAATTTTTGTAATTTATTACCGGGTTTCCTGTTTCTTTAGGGTTCAATGGTTTGGCCGGCTGACTGAATGCAATTTTATTTATTTTAGGGTAGATTCGAGTTCTGGTTATTATTATGTCTGTAAAGTACAATGAAACAGAAGACAATGCTACTCTTATAAATTAAACTAATAAGTGTATGATCACGTGGGTATTTTGATGTTGTGGACAAAGATAATATAACAGTAAAGGTGTCCTTGTTTCGGAAGGAATGGTTTAAATTGATTACACTGCACCATTGAAATGAATCATGAACAGACAAAGACTTGATTTATTGATAATTAAATTTCTTTAGTAAAAGTGGAATATAGATAGATATTTAATAATTTAATACAAACATATTCTTATTCATTAAGATGTTATCGAAAAATTGTGTAGTTTTTTTTTTTAACTACAAAATACAAAAATGTTTGTTTTCTGTGAGAAACTTAAGCAATATGTTTTCTCATGTGGACTTATTAGAAGATTACTAGACTCATTTTAATCTAATGTGTACGCAAATCAAGCAATTGGTATTAGAAAATTTTTTGTAGCTAAATGAATTTCCTAGGTGTGTTTTTTTGGCCCCCAATAAGAATTTATTTTTGCACTTACGAAAGTTAAGTAAGACATTAAGATAGAAAATACCTAAATATGCATTTTGGAAGTTCAGCAGCCATTAATGAAATTGGTGTCAAATGAAAGAGCCGTTATTTCAGATGAATTTTTACTATGGGCGCTTTATTGCATTTTATAGGCAAAAAAGTTATAGTGCAATAACAATACAGTTTTTTGGATAATTATGATACCAACAAAAATTTTTGCTAATAACATAGATCTTCCTTGTATGTTACCAAGTAGCTTGTTTCAAGGAGATTTTCATTTACCTTTTCATCTGCACGCAATCTTCACTCAAAATATGAGTTTTCATAAGTAAAAGAATAAACTGACTTAACACAAACTTTTTGTCAACATACTGGGAAGATCTACCGTATCTACTACCAAAAATTGTTATTGGTATCATTATTCAACAAAATGCATTGTTATTGCACTAAGACTTTTAAACACCCTCACTAAAGTCTGCAAGAACTCTACATCTAATACTTACAATCAAAAGACCTACACAAAAATACCCATCTTTGATGCTACCACGGTATTATTCTTGCCCGCAGAACGTAAACACTCCATACAAATTTGCTGCTTCCATTCATACGGATGCCTCCGGAATGCTTAGAAAAACATTATTATGTAATTTACTCAACATACATATAATTTATTTTGCATACTCGTACATGGATTTTTATTTGCTCGAAATCCAACGCTACTTTTGAGACTATTAAATATATGGAGGTAATTCAAAATAAATTTTTATTTAAACTCACCCATTCAGTTTGTGTTCAGAATATTCACCACACCCGTTTTTGTTTTCACCTTCTGGTTAAAAAATTTACTAAACCTAATTCAAGCTGCTGTTATATTGTGGTTTGTGTACAAGCTTAAATCAGTTTTTCAGAAATAGGTGGCGCTTCGAATTTTTGTATGAAAGCAATGAAACAAAATCTGATGGCATAGTAATCAAAATGTCTGTTATTTTCAAATTTGAATAATTTATTTTTTTAATTTTCTTTTTTTGGGGGGGTTTTAAAGTAGGTAGATACACAGAGAAAAATTGACCAAATAAAATAGAACAAATTATAAGATTTCTCTATGGTTTTTATGCAAGAAGATAATATCAAAATTTTTAGTAGAAAATCTTATTAAACAATAAATGAAAAAACAAAATAAAATATAATAAAATGCACGAGTGGATCGCACGAACTTTTTCTTGTACTTCAAAGTAATTATATTACTTTAGTTTAGTTTAATTTTTTTTTCTTTTAAAGCTAAAAACCTACACAATTCTCTTTAAAATGATGAGAACAACCTGGTGACAAGTTTTGAACGAAATCAGGTGAGCCAGTAATTATTTATACGGAAATAACAACAAATTATAGAAAATTTCCCGAAAAGCTTGTTCATCATATTTTTGTTTTTGTAATTTTTTGAGAAAAAAACAAAAAACGCAATATTGTTACAATCAATAATTGCATAACATAAACCAAGTTTAGCCGTTTCCAAGAAAAAGTCAATAACTCGAAACCGTCAAAATATAAAAAAAAACTTTAGAATATACAAAAAAGTTATTTGTACCAAATTTCATGCAAATCCGTCAACCCGTTTAGGCTGTCGCTCTCTGTACAGATGGACGCACAGACGAATAGACGAACAGACGAACAGACGAACAGACGAACAGACGCACAGACCGACCGACGCGACGGACAGCATGATAAAACCACTTTTTCAGACATCTACATCATCGTAATGTTAGTTTTTATTAGAACCTGATTTTTTTTTTGACACAAAACCAAGTAAAAATGTCATCAAGCGTGGAATTGAACCTTATTGGTTTCGGTGCCAAATGCAAGAATGCAATGTATGTGAAAATCTTATAAACATATAAATCAGATTTTCTTTTTGAAAACAAGAAGGTTTCTCTATGGAATTATCTTATTATTCACTCATTTTAATAATATTTCTAAGCACAACAGAGCGACTCTTTAGATTGGGCAAGCTTTTAAGGCTTTCAAGATGTTACGTAATTCTTGAGGAAATTTAAATAAAATCGGACATGTCGTTTTTTGCAAAGTACATAATACATAATAAGGTACACTTATAGAACAAATTAATTGCGGAAAACGAAAAAATTGGCCAAACGACTTTTTCGTTTGCTGGAACATTTTTCGGCATTGTTTGTAGCAAATTGGTACATTTTTTAGGGTTAAATACTTTCTGGAAACGATAAAAAAAAAATTTTGGCGTAAAACCGGTGTGATTGAACCGGCGACCTCTCGCTTTGCCGCAATCAACTCATAAAAATGAGCTCCAAACCAATGGGTTGCTTTGCATTATGTTTGTCGTAATAAAATTACAATTTGGGTCAAATGTAATGCAGTTGCTACTAATGAAAATAATTTGCGGGGATTGTATTAACTTCCCAGCAAAGGTTTTTCATTTAATTCAAAGAATAAAAATACGCTTATTATTTTCCTCGAAAATTCAATTCATCGTGTATTTATCATATAGTTAGTTTTATGTGTCGGTTTATTGCTGTTGTTGACCTACCGAATTTTTTTTCGGTAGGTACCTATATAGTGTTATACAAATAGCTTAGTATCATTCTATTTCAAAATTGCGCTTTACATCTATAGGTACATGACGTAAGAGACGAAACAATGTTATTCCATCCTAACGCATTGCAACGCATGTAGACACGCAATTAAATTTTTGTATTTATCTTACACTCGGAAATAGCAAGCCTGAATTAAATTTTTAAATATTTTGTTAAATTTTGATCCAAATTGTCCTTACTTAGCTTCAGGCATCACGTTTTGCCTTTACTCTAAAATACGTAAAGTAACCCACTGCTATTTATATACCTCAAAAAAAAATAATAAAAAAACATTACTTACGAAATTCCCCTTTTTAGATATTCTCTCAATTCAATGGATTAGCGGAATAATTGAAACTAAAATTCTAAAAAAAACAGTAAACTAGACAACGAAGAAGCACAAATGTCAAAACGAAAATTCACAAATTTATTGCAAGCAGGTTGACGAAGAAGATAATATTTTATCTTGATATAAAAAAATTTACTAAATAAAAAATAAATTTAAATTATAATGCGATAGTGTGAACTAATATAAATAAATAAATTTGTTTAAAGTTGAATTATAAATTTGTTCCTGCAAATGCCATTGAATAAATAAAAACATTTAATTTTTTTTTTAAATAAATGGCGGAAGAACCATGTGTGACTTACTTGAACCTGGATTCAATCAAAAATCCACCGATGACCACAATATACGACAGCCGATATCTTGTAATATTATTTTTTTTTTTTAAGTGTTAATGTTGAATTGGTTAAATTAATTGTGTTTTTGTGTTTTATTTTATTTTAAGTCTTTGGACGAACACTATCCACCGAGAGTGAGGGAGACAAAGTTAGGTAAGATTTAAAATGAAGCTAAGTAAGATGTGGCATATGAGTTTTATAGTTAAAAGTTTAAATCGATCAATAAACATTGATAGAATATTTCTTTTTAATATCAAGGTTATTTATTATGTTCTTAGTCTGAATTTATTGTCGATTTCTGCTTGCAACCTTTAATAATTTATTTTTGTTGCAAAAACGAATTATTATTCATATCAATGTTCATTGTGCAATCTTCATTTATCATAAAAAAGATCTGATTAAGGTAAGAAAATAACAGAGATTATGACAACTGGTCACCCGTGTGAATGTAGCATTACTATAATTATTAAATTTTTTGATATTTCATTATATTGCATTACAGGGTGAGTTACATTTTGCTTACAACTTAAAAATACAACTCATTTTTAATCATTTAAGCACATAAACTAATAGCCCAAGAAAGAAGGAACATTAGGAGTTTAGTACCAAGAGTGTCAGCAAAATACATTTAGGAATATTTATGATTGGTGTTCACACAGAATTTTAACCTCTAACGGTATATAAAAAGGAAATAAACAGTCTCTTATAAGAAAAAAAAAAAAACATTCTTGCTATAAATTTTGCAGCACTCTGATTTTCAGCTTTTATTAAGTACCTATAAAGCTTGCAAATAAATATAACCAGTTTTACATAAATACCTATAAAGAATTCAATTGAAAAATACACAATTCAAAAGTTAACATAAAGACCATGATATGTATAGCAAAAATAGGATAAGAAAAGAAAATGTTGTTAGCAAATTATTTTTTTTCCAAGCTTTGCTTGTAAAAATAACCCAAACAAAGGTATGATTTTTTATGACTTTTTTGTTCAAGCAAATGCCATTAAAAATAAATAATTTTATAAGAAATGTTAAAAAAAAAACATAAAATTTATTAATTATTCCTTTTTCGGTCACGAAAAAGGAATTACAAACTTTTTTAACTCCTTCTTGGGCCTTAGATCTTGAAAAAGATTATAAGCACGATCCAAACGTCAACTATATAAAAATAGTACCTATAAGAAGATAAAGACCTAAAACTCACGAAGGAGTTCAAAAAGTTCATAAAATTTATTTATTAAAAATTTATATGTATCTTAAAAAAAATCGTAAATTGTTTTGAGTTTCAGACTAGGTGTTACATTTTATTTTGTTTAAAAAGATGAATTTTTGGAACAAAAAAAATTGTGTGAAAATCGTAAGAGTATAGTTTTTAAGAAAATCAAATTTGATTTGGAGTGATTTTGGGGTATATTCTTAGAAAAAAAATGTTCTACAGAAAAGTTTCATCTTCAAAGTTGATATCACTTGTCAATGATTTAAGAAAACACGTACTTTTGTATGCCTTGATGCTTGTTCACAATAATTTGATAAAAGTTAGGCAGCATGTAGCATCAATAAATATTCGCAATGAAACCCAAAAACGAACTTTAGCATGCATACAAAACCAAGGACGAAACTTTGAAATCCTGTCATAACTGAACTATTAATAAAAAATACCATAAAAACAAAAACTATTTTTTATTCAAAGTTTTTTTACCTGTTGCATGTTTTTCGAATTATCATAAAATGTAAAGGAGTTATGTCATTTTTGCCACAAACTTTTTTCTTTTATGTTTTTTTCTTCACAATAAAAAATAAAAAACGATATGTTTATTACGCATTTTTCCTTGAAAATTGACCTCAAAGTCAAAAAAAAGAATAGCACGGGCAGAAAAAACTAAAACACCTTTAAAAATGTATATCTAAGCAATCAAAAAGGATACAATTCAAACGCAGTTACAAAAAAAAATTAATTTTTCTGAATTTAAAGTGCTCAACATTATAATTAGCAGAGAATTTATCGTTAACAAGCACCAAGGCATACCAGAGTAGGTTTTTTTTTGAGTCATCAATAAGTGATATCAACTTTGAAGATAGAACTTTACTGTAAAACAAATTATTCTAAGAATATACCCCAGAATCACCCTTTAAATTTTCCTTGACTAATTACGAGATACCCTATATATATAAATTCTCAATAAATGTAAAAACTACATCTATATATTTACCTTATTTAAGTAAAAAATGTACTAAATTTTATTTTTACTGAGATTTTAATCTTTCTATTAATTGATACCTTATCTTAAAAACATCGGTTAAGTTTTACCAAAGTTAAAAGCTATTTTGCTTACGTGAAAAAATATTTTGATTTTTTTTCAACAGATTTGTGAGAGATCGATTCTATACTATTTTTGATATTATTTCATAATATTACGAAGCTTGTGAGTGTCTTATTGAAACAAATTGTATATCAAAATAATTGTTGACATTTTATAAGAAAATTCAAATTATTTAAGCAGACATAGTCAGATGTTATGAATGGTACAGCATAAAAAGTGCATTTTGCTCGATGTTTTTTCTATAATAGCTATATCATTTACAGTCTTTGTTTTTAATTTAATCAATAAACTTTGGATGGCATTGCTTAAGAAAACAGACTTATCTTAAAATTGAGCTAAAACTATGTATATTCAAAATTATTAAATTTTTCAATAAATTTTGTAATTTTAACGCATTTATTAAAAACATATTTTCACCTAACGACCTCTGTGGTAATGTTCAATAAAATATGTGTCTAATATTTGTATGCTGAATTGTAGTCTAGTGGAATCTGTTCAAAATCCTGCAACTAAAACTTAAGTTACAGATTTTAATATCCAATGAAATCAACTTTAATGTGTTTTTTTAATTTTTCTCTCTACAATCTTTAAATATGCATTTTTATGCTTAAAAATCAAGAACGCTTGTACCAACAATATTTTAGAATATGGTTTTATGAAATTCAAACAAATTCCATACCATATTGCAAAAAGAATAAGAAAAATAAAATTTATTTTTCTCTTAAACACCTTTTACTCATTATTTTTATAAAAACTGTAAGAAACAAAAAAGTTACAAAAAAAATTTTCGAATCCATTTGTGAGCCAACGGTACCGTTCTCCACTGGTGGTATTTGTTTTTTAAAGCTCAAAAAACCGTTATGGAGAATATTAAATTTAATCCCCATTAGACGCCTATTTTTTTTTTCAATGTGCATTGTTAGTTTTTCAAATGAAATTATCAACTTTGTCCATAATAACATCATTTTCAAATGTCTAAAAAAATATTTGATATTGGAAAATATTTTTTAACTTGAAAAGTTGAATTTTTAGAATTTTTTTTTTGAAGAGAATTCTTCATTATTTCATTTTATCTATTCAATTAAATTTTATTTCATAATTCTAACCCTCATACTTTTTGAGATGTACAAAAAGTTTTTTTATCTTTTACCCCATTTAACCCTAACTTCCCGGTGGAATTTCAAAAAATACCGTCGTATGATTATACCATCTATCTATTGGTGTTTTTAGGTTTTTTCTATCACTTATAGTGGAAAAAATTAATCAGTCAGAATATCAATAACAATGGCTGACTTCTGTAATTTAATAAATTTATTGTGTTTCACACAAAATAAAAAAAAAACGAAAAAAACAAACCCAGTATAAAAATTAAGTGTGTTGTTACTCTTTCTCTACTTATAGTGTCTGTGTGAAAAAACCAGTAAGTTTTATTACTTGTTTAATATTTTTATAATCGCCGGTACAGAGGTATAACTTCAATTTCAATATTATAGACTAAGAGCCCACAGCAATTGTTGGGTGTGAGTGAAAGCATAAAATCACTGGTCCTTTAAGATACGAGTAGATCTTTAATTTCTAATATCAAATATCGAGTCCTTGCATACTGTTGCTGTGGCGTTTCTGAGCAATGCTGCATTTAAAATGCGGTTTCTTTGGGCACTCAAGATAATTGGTAGCTATAATCATAACCGTTTTAAATAAAAGAGGTAAGCCCCCTAGATATGAATATTGGGGTCCAAGTCCTTTTGCATGGGGCATTCTGTCTTCAGGCGCATTAAAAAAAATGCACAACACCAAATTTTAAAATAGTTACTATAGCTAGATAATTTTTATCCAATGATAGAGCGGTCTCTGCTTACTTGAGAAACGAGAGTCCCAGATAATTAACATGCGGCATTCTGTCTGCAAGTTGCACTCAAAAATTGCAAAAACTCGAATTTGGAAATAGTTCTAACCACATATATATGCCAACGATAGAGCAGAGCATCTTTATTTCAACAACGAGGATCCCAGACGCTTTAAATCTTTTACCTGCAAGACTTACTTATCAAATCAATGATTTTTTTTAATAAATTCATTTCTATTGATATTATATATTTTTCATAAGTTTTTGCATGTTTTTTTTTAATTCCTCTATTCCATTTCTGCACCTACATAACCTTGCGCAAGCTAAGGAATAAATAAAAAAATATCGCAGTGATAGCAGACGAGTACGAGTTTGTATTAACTGTATTATGTATTAGTAAAATGTGTGCACTATGGCGTATACGTACTTTTTATATACAAATTTAGTATTTTGTTGCAAGATAATTCTTTCTCCATAATAGAGTTTCCCACTCTTTCACAAAAATAATTGTCATAGGAAATCCAAGCAAAATACACTCGAAGAATGCAAGCAAGCAGAGAATAAAAAAAATGATTCCGAAATAATGCCTTTATATTTGAGCTTTAGTTACTTCACTATAATTTTTCCATTCTTTTTATCAGAATCTAAAAACATTTTATTATTAAATCATAAAAACAATGTTAAATAACATCAATTTTAGGGAAAATCTGTTAAAAAACTTAAAATTCCATTTGTTTTATATTATTAGTTTAAAAAATATTTGAGAAAAAAAATCATTTTTAGTTTGGTATAAAAATTTAAGAATAGTTTTATTTTATTTTTGTCATATTTTAAGTCAATTTGTTTCAAAAATTGACACTCCTTCCGAAAGGGGTAGTTTTTCTTTTCTCAAAGCAGCTCAAACTTTTTATTTTTCATAATAATAATAATAATGTTGTTGTTCAAGGATTATTTGAAACTGACGGAAGACTGCAGCCTAACTGCAAGTATGGATGCATACGAAATTTAAATAATAATAATAATAATTAATAACTACTAATATTTATTAATTATAATTAATAAAAATTGAAAACGTTGTTACTTAAATATATTATGACTTTAAACTGGTTAGTTTTGGTCTTAAAAAATCAAAAAATATCTCTGCAGCCTGAACAGTTAACAGTATTAAAATACGTCAGGAATTAAGTTTAAAGTAAATCGACGCATCTGTTTAGGTTTAGGCTTTTGATAAAGGCAGAGACAAAATTGTGGGACCCACTTTTTTTGCATTCCCTATTAGGTATTTAAATGTCATGTATGATTGTTATCTCGTGTTCGATTTTTTTTACAAATGTTTAAGTAAAATTAATTGATTTGTTTTCACAGATAAATCATCCAACAGTCTTGTTATGCGAAGACCTCGTCGAAGTAGGACTGTTTTCACACCCGATCAAGTAGCTGAGCTTAAGTACTATTTCATGCAATGCAACTACATCAGATTCGAAAGAGCAGAGCAAATAGCAGCAAAATTTTCGCTGCCCGTTGGTCCAGTAAGAGTGTGGTTTAAAAATCAACGCCGTAAGCTCAAAATCAAAGAAAACGAAAATCAAAAACTTGGAAGTAAAACCATAGAACCACCTCAATACAAACCGCATGACCTCATTCTACCAACTCTAACTACAGCACCACCGACACCAATTTCGACGCCAACACAATCGATATCACCAATAGAAATAAAGTTTTCATACGATCATATGTATCTAGACTCCACAGCTTACAGTGCTAAACAAGAAACGGCTTATGGTGTTAAACAAGAAATATCTTACAACGCTAAACAAAATACAGCTTATCAGTGGTTACAGAACCTACCAGTTATAACACCTTCCCAAATGGCTTACAACTCAGCTAGTCCGCATCATGTCCCTCAAATACATTCATTCCATGATACAGTCATAAATTTCAACCGCTTACCCTATTACACCCTACCTTCCCCAGCCTCAACAACAAGCGGAGATGGCAATCATATGACGGTAAATTCTGACACTTCAGACTATTTTTCGCAAATGTCACCTAACTCCGAAATAACCGAACCACTTACGCCGAGCAGTAATCATGGCGAAGCCGAATCAGTCTTCAACGGTATTCTAGATAGCTTGAAGACTCCAGAGGCACAACCGCTCATCGAAACTGTCTTCGAAGAACTGACATCTGCTTCGGAGCCGACAATTATTAAAAGTGAACCATTCAATGAATCTATAAGTTTGAAACATCCAAATTGCTTAGAATATGTTTAAAAACTTACGAAATTTAAATTTATTTCAATAAGTTGTTAGTTTTTTTTTTTTGTTAATTTCAGATGTCTAATTTCAATATTAATAATGTATTTTTTCATATTTATAAGTTAAGTATTAGGTTAAGTTTATATTTCTTTTTTAAACAACGGTAAAGTGACTATGTTTCAAAGATTTCCGTGATTCATATCAGGCCCGATTGAATCACGCAAATCTTTGAGACATGCGGGCCAAGATCACAGCCAATGTTTAAATATTTTTCTTATTTTTTAATGAGTATCTACTTTTTGAACGAGAAAACCAAATTGTTTTTTTCAAAAAAAAAAAAAACACAAATGTGTCAAAAATGAGGATTTTAAAAATCGTAGTTAGTTAACTTTTGAAACGCTAAACATGTTTCACTTTCTTTTAATTCAAATAAATTGAATTATTCTCCGAAAGTCTAGCATTTAAACTTTAAATAAAAATTCTTTTAGTCAGAATTCTATCAAAGTCTGTTATATTTTTTAACAAACTGATTGCATAAGTATTTTGACTTATTTGGCATATTTAAGTTTTCTTCTTCAAATAGTAGATATAAATAGTATTTAAGAACTTAAATTTAAATTACTTAAATTAAAATTGTTCTTTTTCTTAGATGTAAGTTTTGAAATTAGACATCTTTCTTTAATTTTTAAAAATAAATTAACAAATATTATTTTGCCGTTGTTTTATTTGAACGTTTTTTTTTTTAATTTGGAATAAAAAAAATCAAACTGATAACCGTTTTATAAATCACATATGTAATTGACTATATTTGTAGTCTTCTTGGACAGTTTTTATCAGAGTTATTAAATGCACTAAAAGTTTGATATTTAAAGTTGAATTTCGGCTTTGCAATTTCAGCAATTTGCTTTAATTATTTAAGAATAAGGCAAGTTAAAAAGCTGGTTTTAACTTTTTTTATAAGTACAATTTAAGCATGGAAAAAATAATATTTAAAGCTATTTTTTTGTTTTAAGAAATCTAACGCCCGTTATAAATCAAGTATGAATATAATTTCGTGCTTCGTTTAACCATTTACTTTGGTTAAAGTTTTTGGTTTTTCAAATAGGTACAACCCAAGCAGTTTATAGAAATTAAGAAATAATTTACTGAGATCAATAAGGTAGTTTTTGAAATAAACTTTGCCTAAAACTTTTGTTTCTCTTGTTCTAAAGACGTTTAGACAAAATCCAAAGTGACCACTGGCGCCATGCAACTATTTTTACGGAAACAAATTAAGTTACTGATTGTATTTTATAGTGACGACCTTAATGATAGCCATAGCAAGTTTTTGGAAACTGTTTTTGAACAAGATAAATATTGATGACATTGTGGACGTGTATTCAACTGCTGTGCTGCACAATTCAAGAGACGGTTTAAGTGACTTTATATGCACTGCCCCAAAAGATTTTGGAGTTATTTTCATCTGGACGTTTTTCCATAGGTGGTGAAAAGAGTTTATTCTCTAATCGAATTATTCTATGATTTTTATTAAATATTAAAAACTTTAAGGAATTAAATTTTATTTTATGCTGAAATTTAAAAACATAAATCTTTGAATAAAATATTAATACTTCAAAGTTAACATTATTTTAAAGATCCTGGACTGAACTCTCTTCCCGGTGGACTCACATTTGTGGGTAAACTAGAAATATGTAAGTTAAAAAATAATCGAGTCAATTACTCTGATGTTTACTCATATTCCGACCGAAATTAATTAATTATTGCGAAATAGTACTTAACTTTTTGAAGTTTGAATCTATTCCATCTTTGTTTTTCAATTTTTCTATGTTATAAACGCAGTTTTTAATACATTGTCACACCCGTTACAAAAATGTGTTACACCCATTACATTTTCGACCATTACAATCTGACTTCTAAAAGTATCCGAACGAGTGTGAGCTGAATTTATTACTTCACACCCGTTACACCTAATATTTATTAAGAAATTGCGACGTAAAAAAATAGATTCAAGAAATTTTACTTAAGAAATATAATAAACAACTAATAAATATTTAATTAAGAGAATAGTAAGAAAAATATGAACATGAAATGTTCTAACTGTGTGACGCCCGTTACATTGGAAATACGCATAAGACCTTACTCCAAAATGAGGCTTATTTATAGTTGATAGCTGATGAAAGTTTTTGAACATTTCGCATGAAATTTCAATACATCAAACCTTGAAAAAACAAATACCTTTCCCGAGTAAAAAGCTTAAATTGAGGAAGAAAAACAATTCAAATGGAAATGAAGGCATTACGGTAGGTACAGCAATAATATAAATCTTGAGAGCATTTCGAAAAGAAAACCACATGATTTAGCATAACAGCTGTATTCTACCATAGCTGATGTTGTGTGTTTTGCTTGTAATCCCCTTTTAAACTTAAACCAACAAAAAAAAAGATACTTCCATCGGGAAAGGATTTTACTAACCAAGTTTTTTTTTTATGTTTCATTTTTACCATTTGTTCTAGTCCATCATAAGCTTAAATAAAAAAAAAAAAAAACAAAAAAAAAATCCTTTTGCCGACCGAGTGACGACGATGAGGGGCAAGAAGGTAATGGGGTTTATTGATCGTATAGCAAGAACCTCAAAATAGGAACCCTTTTCTTATATACATACATTTATATGAAATATTGTCAACAAAGGTTTAAGAAATACAGACGGATGCAGAAATGTTTTCTTGAAGGACCTTGAACAAAAATTATAACAAAACAATTTTGTTTTCCATGATGTCTGCCCGAGGATAAACATGTTACTTTTACTGCCTTATAGAAAATCGTCCTGTTGGTTGAGAGGATGGTAACGAGAATGAAAATTATGAAAGAATATACAGAGGGGACTTGTGCTGCCATTCTATTAAGACATAACCATTATTGGAACATTGTACGTAAGTAAAACAACATGGTATTTTTTGTTTCCTCTTTAAACAGGATTTTAAAAACACCTAAGGGTTTTCCAATTCATGCTTAAATATTTAATAAATATAATTTTTGTATAAGAATTCTATGGAATTTAGGAGATAGACAAAATTGTTTCGTAGCATTTTCTATGTTTAAGTGTCATTTAGTTTTTGCCATCTAGATGATGGATGATGAACAAATAACTGTCCAAATTCAGTTTTTAATAATTGCAGCTGGCAAGAATTTCTCATCGTATGGTCACTTTTGATACCTATCCGTTCAATCCACACTCCATAAAGTTTCACATTCATAAGGATCTTGAGTAGAATCTTGATGTTCATTTAATATACATTATTGTCCATCTCAAATATTGATCCTTTAATTCTGGAAACCCACTTGTCGGTGGTCTTCATAGGGTACCATTTCAATTAAGTTGAGTCCTGACAATGGCATCCATGAGAAAATATTAAAAGTATGGACTAAATTTAAAGTCGGTTGTTTTTTATTTTTAATGGTATTATTTTAACATTGTCGTCAGTATCATTGTTCCCTTTAAAAGGCTTACTGTAACTTATCATCAGAAACAACTTGTACCGCTGTAAACAAACCTTTAAATTTGAATTTCAATATAACTGAATCAATCGTAAACATCGAATGCATCACTAAAACTTAATTTTTACTGTTAGTGGTTAATTGTGGGTGCTGTATTTATGTTTTCAAAAAGTTGGAGGTTTTTTTGGTAGTTCAGACAAAATTTTAAGGCGGAAGTAGGTTGATGTCATTGTTAAAACTTTACTTAAACTTCGATGAAAAATAATAAAAGCAAATTAAACCTTTACTAGGTCTTACCTATAGAACTTTTAATATTGAAATCGAAATAATAGTAAAGAACTTATAAAATACTTTGAGAACTTTGCTTCTTTAAGTCTATAACAAAAAACATTTCAAAATATCGTTTTCATATACAAAATAAACAATAAAATAACTTAATTTTACTCTCAAATTCAAATGTTTGTTTAGTCAAAAAAGTGAGCTGAATGCAAAAACAAAACTGATGCATCGTGATATCTATGGTGAAATGTTGGTAAAGGTAAATATTAATTCATTATCTATTATAAAAAACCAAAACACAATAAAATAAACTATGTTATTCTTTATTTTGTTCATATGGGGGAAACCACTGTGCAATGTCCCGAAAAATTTTGTTTTGCTGTCATATGTAGTATTGTAGTATCAGGTCGTGTCAAAAGCTATTGACCGTTTTCAACAACATTCAAAAATGTTCTATTAAATGCATTAATATGGTATTAAGAAAATAATATGCACGCTTTAAACTAAGTATGTTATTTGATTTGATTAAAAAAGATAAATTTTATGAAAAAAAATTATTAAAATCGTTAGAGCCATTGTTCTAAAAATTCTTAAAACTTGTTTAAAAAAAAATTGGTATGCCATTGACAAGAAAATATAAATGCAAATCTAAATGCAAAATTGATTTTTCAAAAAAAAAAAATTGAAAGATTTTTAAAAATTTAAAAAATTATTTTTTTTTTTGAAAGTTTGGATATAAGATAATTTTCTTAAGTAGCTTAAAAAAAAATTATCAAAATTTGTTAGGTTCTTTAGGAATAAATAAACAATATAAAAAAATGGTTCTATAGGAGGTTCCGTTACAAGAATTTTTATAAACATTTCTTTCATTTCAGAAGTATGACACAAACATTTTAGTCAAAATCGTTTGAGCCGTTTTTGAAATAAAATGCACGAACATGAACAAACAGCTTCTTAAATGAATTTAACCTGAAAACGAAGTATACAATTGTATTTCTTTTATAATGATACATTTTTAGAAAAAAAAATTTGAAATTCGTCAGAGCCGTTTTCTAAAAAAACTATTTTTTCTATATAAAATTTAGCAAGGACATTTATAAAAAAAAAATGATAAGCCATTTTAAGGTATTATTCATCAACATCTAAAAAGTAAGTTTTGAAAAAAAAAATATTGTACAGTTTTCGAAAAAATGATTTTTCAAAAAAAAAAATGTCTGGGGATATTCTCCAAAAAACGCCAAAATCCCAAGTTTGAAGTAAAAGAAAAAATAGTTTTATAAGAAAACGGCTGTAACGATTTTCAATTTTTTTTTTCTAAAAATGTATTATTATAGAAGAAATCAGATTGCATACTTCGTTTTCAGGTTAAATTCATATAAGAAGCTGTTTTAGTCATTTGAAAATCGAATTTTATACTTTTTTTAATTTTTCTTCTAAAAATGCATTTATAATTTTTTATTAAAAAGTCCAAGCATAAATAGTAACTTTATCTATAAGAGCAAGTACGTGCGACCCAGTCGTGCATTTTATTTTAACCTTAATTTATGAGTTTTGGTCACCATCATACCAGATACACAACCGAAATGAATTAAAATTTTCTTATGCTAATGATTTTTTGTATAAAATAAACAACCGCAAGGCACCCATGCCTTAAGGGCTTAAGTCTAAAAAGGTTGACTACCTACCACCTTACAAATACAGTGGTGAATAAAATTGCAAACATTTTCCTTTTTTATAAGCGACTTCATTTTAAATCTTGCTGTAAAAATCAATAGGAACTTTAAATGGCTCTTAATTATTCAGAAAATGTGAATATGATTTTTATTTGCATTATTTAATCCTAGAAAAATAGAGAATCATTAACATTCTTTCTCTAACAAACATGTTTGGTTTAAGTGCTTTTATCGCAAATTAGTACAATCCAGATTCTTTATACCTAAACTGATAACACATTCTGGTAAGGATTTGAATTTCAGAACGAATCTCATAAGGATATTATGTAAATTATTCTGTGAATTCCTAACTTTTAATTTAAGCTCACAAAAAGGACAACCTCTATATAGTTGCTCTTTGAAATAATAAAGAGATTTCACATGAGATTATGAAAATATTTAAATTACGAAAAACAATTTTATCATACATAAAACTAATAGATTTAGTTTTTGAGTTGTTCCGTTCTGAAAATCTCTTAAGCTGCACCCCAAAGGATTAACTTTTGCAAGAACGCATCCAAATCAGTGCTGATGGTAAAACACAAATAAAAAAAAAAACTTTGTCCTTGTTTCTGTTTCCTATGTCGCTGATGTACTTTCGAAAAGATTAACATATCCATCAAGAAAGGAGCATCATGTGCAATAAAGTTTTTTTTTGAAGAGGATACTCCTGTGCTTAATGAATATTCAATGGGAGTAGTTTACCAGGGGTAACAGTTCGTATTTATGAACGATGGAATCCAGTCGGAGCACTGAAGAGACCTTAAGCTTAAAAAGAAAGCATTTAGTACAAATTAAATATTCAAGTCGTTCTTGCTCGTTTCCATCTCAAAATATCTCAAAATGCTTTGATAAATTGTATGTGTTTTTTCCATGCACGTTTGGGATGGGGCTTACATGAATTCTAAGCAAAACGATACTTAACTTAATTGTGTGTGAGTTTAGAAAATAAGAGATTTAGTTTGGATAAACTTTATACTTTCTCAAGCTGAAAAAATTAAAAGCGTTTAAGGAAAAGTAGTTGGTGTGTTGGTGTGCCCCTTTTAAGAATATATTACAAGACAACCAAATTTTCAAAAAAAAAATCATTAACCTATTTTAGAAAAATTGATTTTTCTAAAAATTAATTTAAAATGTTTATTTTAATTAATTAAAATTTGTTTTTTTAAATAATCTTAAGCCTATTAAGAAGCTTCTGTATAAAAAATATCATCAAAATCAGTGCAATTACTTAAGAGAGAATGAAAATGTTGCTAAAGTGTCGGTAGGTACCGTTAGTAACATTTTGAAAAATATTGCTTTCTTTATAAAAGTATGACGAAATTTATTATCTATGGTATGACTTTAAAAACAAAACTTATCCTCAGAAGCAAAATGTCCTACCTCAAAAAAAAAGTGATTTTGTATACACAAAAATCACAATAAAAAATGCAATTTCTTAATCAAACTGTCATATAATAATATTTCTTTTATTAAAGGCGCGTGGGCAAAAGCCTCGTTTTGCAATTATAGAGCTGTGTCTTAAAGTAATAAAGTTTAATACTCTTAAGAAATTAACTTCTATGAAGATTAGTATGCAAACGATTTTAAATGAACACCAAAATTAACCAATCTTAATTTTAGTCTGGATTTTTTGTTTTTTTTGCAAGTTATTCTTCTTTTCTACATTAAAAGTGATAAAAAAATTAAATACACCAAAAGATAGGTGGTATATTGATAGATTTCGATAAAAAGTATAAGGGCTAGAATTACAAAATATATTTTATTAACTAGATTAATTGAAATGATGATTACTTTTGATTAAGAACAAAATTTAAAAAATCAACTTTTTAAGTTCAAAAATATTTTCCAAAATCAAACCAATGGAGAACGGTACTGTTGAATCACAAATGGATTCAAGATGGTTCTTTCATTATGTTTGTAACTTTCTTCTTACTTGCGCATTTTAAAAATTGAGGTCTGAATTTAGCTGAAATATCAGGCTACAACAAATGTTAATTTTTTAATGAGGAAAACGTAATGAAAGGCAAAATCAATGTTTGTCTTCTTTTTCTTTTTACTTCTTTATACAAAATTGTATGAAATATTTTTGAATTTCATAAAACAATGTATGTACCTACTACAATATTGTTGGTACAAGTGTCCTTGATGGGCAATAAACATTAAAAATGTTGTTAATACATATTAACAGATTTTAGATAGAAAAAACACATCAAAAGTTTATTTTATTGGATTTAAAAATTTGTAACTTTAGTTTTCGTTCCAGGATTTTAAAAAATTGAACATATTGTATTAGATAAAATATTGGACAATTAAATTGGATAATTATATTGATAAAAATATTGGACAATTATTTTGCTAAACATTACCACAGAGGTCGTTAAGTGAAAATATGTTTAAAATGAATGCGTTAAAATTGCAAAATTTAATGAAATAAAATGCACGACTAGATCGCACGAACTTGCACTTATAGTTCGAAGTTATTTTATATTATTATATTTATATTATATGATTTTTTTTTTTTTTTTTGAAAAACTTAACACACAATAGTTTTTAAAATGATGATAACGACCTATTGACCTTAAACGAAATTGGTTTAAAAAATAATAATAATTGAAAATTTCCCGAAAAGTGCGTTCATCATATTTCCGTTATTTGTATTTTTTGAGAAAAAATAAAAATGCAATATTGTTACAATGACTTATTACATAACATCCAACAAGTTTAATCGAAATCGTTAGAGCTTTTTTTGAGAAAAATCCAATAACTCGAAATCGTTATATGTGAGGTATTAGTTCTAATCTGATTTCAAGCAAATCCGTCAACCCCTTTAGGCTGTGGTTCTCTGTACAGATGGACGCACGGACGAACAGACGAACAGACGAACAGACATGACGAAAACCACTTTTTAGACTTCTCCATCATCCATCCATCCATCTTAAAATTTTTTTTTTTGACACGAAACCAATACTTGCCCTATAGAGCAAGTAAAAACATGGAACAAAATGCACTTTGTATGTTCCTTTGAAGAATTGAACCATTCATAACATCTGACTATGTCTGCTTAAATAATTTTAAATTTTTATAAAACTACACCTAAAATGTCAAAAATTATTTTAATATACTATTGGTTTCAATAATACACTCACAAGCTTCACACTATCATTAAATAATATCAAAAATAGTAAAAATATGATTCGTACGTAAATCTGTAAAAAAAAATTAAAATATTCTTTTCACGTAAACAAAATAGCTTTTAACTTTAGTAAAACTTAACCGATTTTAAAAGATCAGGTATCAATGTCATAGTAAAAATACAAAAAATAAAAATTAATTGTGTAAATATATTATTTACCGTTATTTTTATATTTTTCAATTTTAATTTATTACAATAACTGAGTATGGTCATTTTGAAGTTGCAAAAATTAATGAAAATACTGACTTTCTGGAACTATTCACTTCATTTCTTTAATAATTTTATATATCCAAGAAAACTATACAAAAATTAATAATGATAGGAAGTATAACTTCTGGAGAGCGTACAGGAGTACACACACCTTTTTTACATTGCGATCATTAAGAAGTCCGAAAAAGTGGTTTTCGTCATGCCGTCCGTCGGGCTGTGCGTCTGTCCGTCTGTGCGTCTGTGCGTCTGTGTTCCTGTGCGTCTTTGCGTCCATCTGTACACTTCTCCAGATGATTTTTACGTAATTTCAAAAGTTGGTTTATTTTTTTGTTTTTGAATATCTGGATTAGAACTTATACGTCCCATATAACGGTTTTGAGTTATTGGGTTTTTCTCGAAAACGGCTCTAACGATTTTGTTAAAACTTTGTGAATGTATTATGTTTATTGATTGTTCATTACAACAAAACTGCATTTTTAGTTTTTCTCAAAACGCTAGAACATCGGAGAAACAGCGTTGCCGTTTTTTTTTTTTTTTTTGCAAATTATTTTTATTTTGTAAGCGGCTAAAGCGAATATATTACTCATATTTTATTAATTTCTAACATAGTTATTTATTTTTATAAACTTTATTTAAAGTCTATAGTAACTTCAACCCAAAGAGCAAGTACGCACGTACTGCATTTTATTTTAAAACGTATTGGTTTAGTATAGGTTTTGCTGAAGCCTTTTGAGAGCCTCACTTAGCTGAGGGGCCCTGGGCCTGGCCCCTATGGCTAAAATGGGACTGAATGCAATTATGTTTGTTTTGGCACAAGGAATACTCACGGAAAAATCAATTGCTGAATCGTTGACCGCATCAGAAGTTATTCAAGGTCAAAAAATGCAAACAAAATTCATTTCATAATATATATTTCTTAATTTACGCTTATCTGAGTCGATTTGTCGTGAGTCGGGTTGTCTTGACCCGTCTAATTTTACTATGGAGATGTTTGATGCATACGGAACATGATCTAATGGTACCTATAAAAGCAGGATCAAACGCCACTTAATTTTACATTTAATAGATCCCGAAGTAATTAAAACCAAGCCTATTCACTATTTATTATTTTCCAATATGGAAATCACTTGCTGTATGCAGCTTCTCCATTATAAACAACATAAAAGACCGGTAAAGTGTCCTGAATCCAAATCGACTTGCAATTCATTGAGGTTGAGCTATTTTGGTAAAATTTTGAGAAAAAAATTGTTCGAGATTGGTTTTGTTCACTGTTTAGACTAGTCTGCATAATATTTCGTTTGTAGATTCACTATATGTAGTTGATAGTTCTCTCAACATCCATTTCATAATTTTGGAGCTTGTCTAAACCAATTCACAAAGTAGGATCGTCATATTTTGCACCCTCAAAAGTATTTTACTAAAAGAAATACGGTTAAGAACAATTCATGTTACTAAAGATGGAAAACTATAACAGAGTGTTAACTTGCTGATGAACTTAATTCTCACTCATAACAAAATTTGTTGGCTCAATTCATTTTAAACACATGCGCTTTGAAAATTTCCCCAATTTTTTTTCTTTTCATTTGAATTAGGACTGATTCGGAAATCGGAGTAATTTTTCTACTCAAACAGTTTCAATTTCAATTTCTTTTCAACTCTAAGCTAAAGTGTATTCAGTTCATATCTGGACGTGAAGCCATTTAGATTGAATTTGATGCGTGTGTTTAATTTCTCATGTTGATGATTGGTCATACCTCTACTACGAGTTTTATTGCGTTGACGTAGTGTCTAGACTGAAGTGCTATTTTGTTGGTTTAGAAAGAAGGTTTCAATTTATTGAGTATTAATTTTCTCCATGCACAGAGAATACATTTTTTGTTTGACATTGCTCATTTTTAATTAAACACTATTTGTCCCGTAATAACAGGGCGTTATTTTAAATATAATTTTGAGGATTAAAGCTGGTATACCTAATTGAAGCTCGTAATTAATGATTTGGGATTTGAAGTTAAACCAGCTATTTGTTTTTAAATATTTAATATTACTCTTCCCATCTGTTTGAAATATTTCATTTTAAAATCTGCTTTGCAATGCTAAGAAGAGGGTGGAGCATTATTGGTGTGCAATAACCGTTATGAGCATTATTTTATAGGTAGTCATTAGTCTTTGTTGAACTTGATATTAGTTTTTTAGCTTATTGTTACATTGGACTAGCAAGTTAGACGTCGAATCCAGACAATTTTTTGTAAAATGTTTTACTTGGACTTTCTCCCTCTTGAAAGGAGAACTATAGAGAACGTTTCTGGCATGAGGGAGAAGATGTGTTGTCAAGCTTAGTTCTTAGGTGTCACAAATCATCTGGCAGTTGTTACCCAGGGTCTTTGTGGTTCAACAGGCTCAAAAAGTAATGAAAAAATCGATGCCGTTGTTGAAAAACTTTTTTTTTAAGTGTAATAGACCGTAGAAAAACTCTCAAAAACTGTTGTTTTTTGTCATTTCTTATGAAGATTTGAAACAAAGCAATCTATTCGTTTGGAGCTCATTTTTATGAGCTTCCTACAACTATACACCTTTTCATTTAGGTACTTGAATATTCTATTGTTTGCAGAAAGTAGTTTCTTGCAATAAACTTCACTTTTGTTGTAAATAAACAATTCATTTACAGCAAATAACTGCAGGAAACAAAGTTTTTTTAATAATGATTTTTTTTTTTTTGGTGTTCATATGCATTCTAAGCTACACGAAAGGTATCTATTTCGTGGTGCAGTAGCAACAGCATTTCTTCGAAATCAAGAGGTCACAGGTTCAATCAACGGTGTTACGCTGAACTTTTTTTTGTTATTCATTCGTTCGCATAAATTGTTTCACATCAGAAACAAAATTAAGAGTATGTGGCCAACGAAGTTGAAGTCGAAAAATTATCCAGCAAACGAAAAGTCGTTTGATGCAAACGATTTGTTCTCTCATTTTGTTTATATGCATTCTATGCCTACCACAGCTGGACTACGCGGACGACGTATGCTTACTCTCTCATAGGATCATGGATCTCCATCAAATGACAAAAAGGGTGGAGGGAGAAGCAGAAATCGTGGCGCTGAAAATTAACACGGCAAAAACAAAAATGATCAGCCTCGGAAGTAACTCATTCGTTCAAGTCAATATTTCTGGACAACCGGTAGAGAAAGAAGGGGACTTTCAATATCTAGGGAGTTTTGTCTCTACTAAAGGCGGAACCGAACACGATATCGACAGCCGTATCAAAAAGGCAAAGGCTGCTTTCGGAATGCTGTCCAAAATATGGAGAAACAACGCTATAAGCTTTAATACCAAACTGAGACTGTTCCGTTCCAATGTTGAATCCGTGCTTCTGTATGGGTGCAGCACTTGGAAAATCTTAACAACTGTCACAAGCAAGCTGCAATTGTTCGTGAATAGGTGTCTACGAAACATCTTAAGGATTTTTTGGCCCAACGTTATTTCCAATGAAGAACTTTATAGAAGAACGGGTCAAGAATCCATTGACAGTACTATTCGCAGACGTAAGTGGCAGTGGATTGGTCATACTCTTCGAAAACGCAACGATTGCATTGCTGGCCAAGCGATGCAATGGAACCCACTCACACAGGCAGGTAGAGGGTTAGGTCGGCCGGGAAGCACATAGCGTAGGACAGTCGAAAGTGAATCTGCACAGCTGGGGAAGAGTTGGAGAGAACTACGTTATATTTCCAGAAACCGTACACCATGGCGCGTAGAAGTAGTGGAGGCCCTATGCCCCTCAAGGGGATCACAACGGACTTTTTAAGGCCTGAGGACCTAAGTAAGTAGTATGCCAACCATAAATTATAGAATTCGTAGCGGAATGACAAGATAATCGCTTCGCAAGCGAGGGGTTGCCGGTTCAATCACTGATGTGTTACGTAAAACTTTTTTTTTTTTAATTGTTCGCAGAAAGTGTTTAACCCAAACGAATTTACCAAATTTGCTGCAAACGAAACCGAAAAGTTGTACAGCAAAAAGTCGTTTGAATCATTTTTTATATTTGCTGCAATCGATTTGTTCATTACATTCATATAACTTCATCGTACCATCACTCAAAAGTAGCGCTAAAATAAATTTTGAGACAAAATGTAACGCAACAGACAAAAACAAACATAGCCAAGAACGTAAGTAAATTAAAATATGCATAAATAAAAACAAAAGTTGCAATTATCGATTATTTTTTTTTTTTTTTTAACAATGATATAAATTCAGCAGTTGCGAATATCGAGGAGTTGCGTGAACCAAGAGTTGTGTTAATCGAGAACGTACTGTAAATAACCGATGAATACATTCAGCAATTATAAGTAATTTCCAACAATATAATTTTCTACTTCATTCACTCTATTATCATCATCACCACCATCATCATTATCAAACATCATCATCATCATCATCATCATCATCATCATCATCATCATCATCATCATCATCATCATCATCATCATCATTTGTTACTATACCTTCACCTACACTTTTGAAAATGACAACAAAAAAGCAAAACGCCATTCGTGTAATTCCAGAATAACTCTGATGAATGTTTTCCCAACACGTCCTTGTAAAAAAAAAAAAATGTTTTTAAAAGCTTATCACCATCAAAGGTGTGAGCTTGGCATTTGTTGGCCTAACATCCCAATCAGATTTTTTTTTTACAATCCATAGCAGATGATGTTGTTCTATCAATGTCCTCTTTTGACAATTTGAAATGTGTGTGTCAACTTTGCCAAGTTGACTTAAAGAAGATTTTTTTGGAATGCAATGAAATTTAACAATTGATTAATTATATATTGTTAAAAATGTATTTGTTTATTTTTCTGACACAAAACAGTTTTTCTTATGAAAAAATAAAAATATAAATGAAACAAATTGAGTTCTAATTTTTCCTTAAACTGGAGTTTTAAGAGCAAGAACTTTGTCAAGAAATTGGCCGTTATAGATTTAATTATAATAAAATATAAAAAAAATATGCCAACTTTTTAATTTACAAAATGGCGGTTCCAATATGGCGCCCAAGCAATGAAGACGATAAACTGAAAATTGTCTTAAGCAATTTCAAGATCTTTGTAATTGATTGTCATTAAAAAATTAACAATTTTGTAAGCATAGTATTGCTAACTAGCTTTAATGGCAAAGACTGAAAAAAGCGAAATAATATAAAGTTACAGTATTCAATAAAACTGAGTATTATTTTTTCTGTGACCGCAAAATATACTTATCTAACTGATTTTAATTTAAATCTGAAGTCAGAAAAAATTATAACATCACGTTTTTGAGATAAGGTGGTATTTTCGTGTAAAATTATCTCGAAAACGTGACGTCAAAGGTTTATTATGATTGGTTTTTTGTATCTCCAGGAGCAATGAAATCGCAGTCCTTTCTATTCGACAGGCCCAACCACCCTACCGCCCTCCCCTACCCTCCTATATTTGAATGTCTTTTTCCTGTTTTCTTTCGGAAAATTTGGTAAGTTACCTACTAACAATTCCGGAACGCATTGGTGCGTAACACCTGTCCACTGTTTACTTTGCTAAAAAAGATGGTAGCAGAGTTCAAAGCGAGTTATATGCGAACCATCTTGAATCCATTTGTGAACCAGCGGTACCGTTCCCTACTGGTGGCTGGTCGAGTCCGACGACAAAACCAGCCAATTTTGTTGAATCTTGTTGAATTTCGATAAAACTCTTTTCAAGTTTGTGAAGCTTTTATAGATGGTACAGTTATGTGTGATATATCAAATTAAAAGTAATTTGATATACCGTTATGTCGGCTAACAGACTCGAAGTTTGTACAAAAATGCATTTCCCTAACATCTAATCGCTGTGTATATTTCAAGTTAAAAAATGTAAAAATAAAATACCGTTTAAAACGGTCAAAAAACTTAGACTGAAAAATCTTGTTTTTACTGTTATTCATTGAACATAATGTTTAATAATCTAATTTTTTCACACGTTTATAGACAACACATAAACCTAAAAGTCGTTTTGATATTTTTCCGTTCTTTCCTGATTTTTAAATTTGTTTTTTAAAGCTCAAAAAAACAGTTATGAAGCATTTTATATGAAATCCGTATTAGACGCCTAGTTTTTTTTTATTATCTTTCAAAGTGCATAATTAATTTTTTAAGAAATTTTTAACTGTATCCATGAATGCATCATTTTCAAACGTCTTAAAAAAATATTTGATATTGGAAAATACTTTTTAACTTAAAAAATTGAATTTTTAGAATTTTATTTTCGATGAGAACTCATCATTATTTCAATTTATTTATCTATTCCATTAAATTTATTTCATAATTATACTTTTCGAGATTTACAAAAAGTTTTTTTTGTCTTTTGTCCCATTTTACCCTAACTTACCGGTGGAATTTCAAAAAATCCCGTTGTATCAGAATCAACATGCAAATAGGCTTGTTTTGATATTTAAATCAATTTTCAAAAACAATTAGTTTAGCAGATATATTCAATCCTAAAATTGCAATATTTTTGCACTTTAAGTTGTATTGCATATTTCCCTGACTAAAGAAAGCATAATAGCACTTTTCCCCCACAAGATACAAACTGGTGCCCATAGTACTACATAGTTGAGACCTTTTCTACGATAAAGGTCATAATGTGTTACAACACCAGGGACGAAATCCTGAAGGAATAGTGAAAACATGTTTTTTTTCCTTGGGGATTAGGGGGAGAGGGGATGATGGGACATCGATTGAAATTCACCTTATCGAATGCCTAGCATGTTCCACTTGATTTTATTGACGGTTTTAAGTTTATGACCATTAAAACATTCATAAATTGCACTTTCATTTTGGCAGAGGAGGCGCAATTAGTTTTTTCTCCCACGAGATACGGACTTATGCCCATACAAAAAATTGGTGCACTAATTGAGACCTTTCCATCGATATAGGTCACTATGTGTTACACCAATGGGACGCTGTCCATACAAAAGTGCCCATTCTCCTTAAAAAGGAATAATGCAAAGTCCATGTAAAGAAAGAAAACGTAAGTGCCTCTATTTATCTAGTAAGGGCCATTCCTGTACCTCTTATTTATTCTGTGTGTTGTGTGTATACCTTATGCTTAGATATAGCAGCAAAAATATTTGGATATTAGGTACGCATTCATTGTAGAGAGAAGTAGGAGATTAATGAGCACTCAAGGATATCACATCAAAAGAATTATTATATAAAAATTTAAATAAAATAAAACCGTAAAACAAAGCAACGATAGGTACACCTCAGGCAACCTATAATCTCTGTAGATAAAATTGAGAATGTCACAAAAAATATATGTTTCAAAGGTGATTTCCAAGAACTATACGATAAGAAAATATATATGTTGTTGACAGTGTTTTTTTCAGGTTTTTAACTGTCGTTTTTCCTGATTTCTATCTGTGAAGTTGAAAGACAAAGATAAAGACAACCTAATCAAAGGCAGTTAAGGTTATTGTTCATCCCCAGAGACAAAGGTATGTATAAAAGTTTATAAAGCAAATACAGACCTAAACAAGTATTAAACACCACCCACATGGGGACAAACATCCGTACATTACAAAGGTATATTTTGCAATAATGGCACTACCTTCCATAGCATTCTAAAAGGTCTTTATATGTATGTAGTATAAAAGGACCAAAAGCAAATATATTTGTTTGTTTACTAATTTTACATTACAAAAGGGTCGCCAATTATTTACAGGTTATAGGTTGTTTTGTTACTTCACATACATTGCCACCTAATTTTAAATTGAATACTCAAAACCAAAGGTCTTACCTTATTTTCGATGGTTTCGATGGTTTGATCTTCCGTTTTGTGCAAAATAAACATCAAATTCAAATTAATTTATCTGTGTCTCTAATACTTGTTTGTCAATGGTTTGGATATGTCTTATCTTTGCCTTCTTCGTATGGTAAACAAGTAACAAAGGTGCGATGATATATTTTTAAGAAAATGTACAAACGAAGATTGAAGAAAAGTAGAATTAATTGAAATTTCTGTTGGTTCTTCTTAAATAAATTGAAACCCTTAAATGAATTCGTAGAATTAACTTAAGGGAATCATGGAATTGAAGCAGATTCCACACACAAGACGTGTTGTATAGCATTGACGACGAACTTTTGCTCAAGAGATGGTTTGAATGGTTTGGAGAACCGAGGGTAAACAATATAGAGCAGGCGGCCACTGCATTAATGCTTTACTAATTTATTTGTATTTGTATTTTTTTTAATAAGCAATTACATGATACAAAAAGATAATATCTTATTATTAAGTATCTTCAATAATTTAACCAAATGCAAAAGTTTACAATAAATAAAATATTTTTACATAGTAGGTATATAAAATGGTATAAAAAAACATCTTAACATTAGATGATAAATTTTTACTTGCGATATATGTAGGAACTATATATGACAAGCTTAGGATTCGTAAAAAAAATTTAACTCGAGATAACAATCAGACAGGACATTAAGATGATAGAGAAAGCGAAAAAAGTCAGTCTGTCTGCATCTATCTTGAGCTAAAGCCTAAAGCACTTAAGCGATTATCTTTAAACTTGGTAGTTTAGGGTTTTGGTGAGGGGAAATTGAATTTTTTTTTATTAGGACCAAAATTAACGGTACCTTATATACAACCAAGATGGAAAAACTTCATTTTCTCAAAAACGGCTCTTACGATTTTGATTAAATTTTGTATGTGTAATACAACAGGCAAGGTCGTACCAGAAAAGTTATTTCATATCAAAATTTTCAATTTTTTTTTTTTGATTTTTAAAAAAGTTACAGATATCAATTTTTTTTAAAAGGGATGATTTTTTTTGCAATTTCGGCTTTAGATGTCTTTAAATATTTTTTTTAAAATTGGCATTCAAACTTTTTTTTAACAGAGCTTCAGAATTTTTCTATTATTTTTTTTAAAACGGCTCCAACAGGGGTACCTTTTGTCGAATTTTCATATTTTGTAGCTCTTTTTTAACAAATTTTAGTTCTGTCTGAGGAAACTGTCAAGCTGACACCTAAAAAATTATGTATTTAGAAATTGTGGCATCCTCCATACAATAGTGTCATTCTTGGTGATGTTTCAAATGAAAAGTACAAGAAGATTTTATTGGAAATGGTGTAAACTTGAACTAGTTTTCGTAATTTTACATTTCGTTTCTTTATCAATCGATTACAAATCGATGTTACAAATTTCCAAAGGAAAATGTCTCAAAAAAGGGTTTTCTCTGCGTTTCATAATTTTGTATAACAAAATCAAATAATTCTAATAAGAAACAATATTGATAAGGTCACTTTAATTCAACATACCCTATGTGTACGCAAAAATAAGATCTGCTTTTTTAGCCACTTTTAAAATACTGGTGATTTTAATTTTGTTCGGCCTATCTTCAGCATATCCCACCGAAAATATGGCAAAATAATACATAGCGTAAAATTATGTTTTTTTTCAGCACTTTTTATCATTGGTAAGCCTCAGATTGTCAGTGATTGCAACACTTGTGGTGCAATCAACTACTGATTTTTTGTGTTTTTTTATGTCGTCTATAATGTCAGCTTTGTAAAAAATATCAAAATTCTAGATAAATTCTATTTTCTCGCTTCTGCTATTCGCTTGCGTTCTAATGAGTCACCTTTCCATTTTTATGAGAAGGAAAAAAAATGAGTATTAAAATTTAAATTTAATTAAATTAAATCATAAAATTCAAAAGATATTTCAACATTTTAAAAGTGAAATACCTCATGTGCATCAGAGCATCTTTGAAATGAAAATAAAAAAACTGTGCACAGAGCTATTGAACTTAGAAATTAGTGCGTCATAGCACAGTCGAATGCAGAATACTCTTCCCTTTCGTTCATTCTTATTTCGTCTTCATCAATCAATTTCAGTCTTAAGTCCGTTAATTACCTTTACAATTAACTCTCACCAGAATTCTCGACTATTGTTTGTGTTATTTAGCAGCCAAGTCTCTTTCAACAAATTTTCAACCAATTGAAGGACAACGTTATAAATAAACCAATTTTCAGTTTTTTTTTCTCAATTAACTTACCAAAGTTTAGTTAAAATATTTCTTAAATCTTCTGTAAGCATTTTAATTGAATTTACTTTTTCTTTTGCCAAGAAGGGTACAAAAATGATTCAATACCTTTTGTGGCATTTAATTTTTTAACAAAAAAAACCCTTCTGATCCTTTTTACCTTCCTGACTAAAAAGTTTTGTACCTTTGTAAAGTAAAATCACAAAATCTCAAATGTCATTTCAACGAACCTATACATCTTGTATAAGTATTTGATTTCCCCACAAGGGCCACACATTTTACCGTGAATCTCATACTTGGATTATTTATTATTTTTTTTTTTCTATTATAAGATAAAATATGAATAAAGATACCAAACAAAATTATGTTTTCAAAGGTATCGTTTAATTTCCTTTGAGACCTTTATTTACGTATTTTTAACAATTTTCTTTCGTTATCGCCTGTTATGATGGTATCCAATTTTAGATGTATCAAGGTTTAATAATCATGAGCGAAAAAGAATCTTAAATTTAATAAAAAAAAAGTCCCACAAAAGTCAGAAGTCTTAATTTTAAATGAAAAAGATTAAAGATATTTTTTCGTCGTAAAGGAATAAGTAAAATTTACTGCCTCACAAAAAAATTCAACGAGTCATATTACTATAGAAAAAGGGTGGTGGGAAAATTTTACATAAATGGAACCTATAACAGAGGAAAAATAATTTCCCCACAAATAGATTTGGAGAAAGGGGATGAAAAAAGTGTTTTTTTACGAATTCTCGTGAAAGTAAATATTCATGCTGTTGAAAAAAAAAAAAATAAAAAATGGCAAAAAACAATTTTTTTTTTGTCTTTTTTGGAGCAAAATTATAATTTTTGAATAATTAATAACATTTTAAATAAATTCTGACTAGTGCATCAGTGCATCAAAGTTACTGCGAACAATATGGTCTTCTTTCGCAAAATGATATCCATCTTTACCTATACCATCACAAAAACACTATTTTTGGGAAGTTCGAAATTTGTTATCTCAAAAACTTAGCATGTAAGAGAAATGCTGATACTAGATTCAAACTTACTTACTTACTTTTAACATACTCCTAAAAACTAGAATTTAAATAAAAAAGTAGCTATCTCAAAATTTTCAAAACTCAAAATCAATTTTTTGCTAACTTTTTTGATGGAAAAGTAAATTATTTTTTTCAAAAAATAGGTTTAAACAGGTTCGATGGAATTAAATTGGTATTAAAGATTTTTTAATTCTTCACTCACACATCAACAAGTTGCTTCACTTATTTAAGTAAGCAGGAAGCAGCCGGATTATTGCTCAGCGATATTTCAGAAAACATATTAATCTACATTTGGGATTCAATAGCCCTGAAAGCAGTTTCTTATACCGAAGCTCCTCAACAATTTCAAAATTACTACAAATTTTCAAAAACGTAATTTTTGGATTTTTAAAAAATCTTTCAATTTTTTTTTTTTGACAAATAAATTTTTCGAAAACGGGTCACTGTATTTTATTGAAATTTTGGTTTTAGATATGCAATAATATTATCTTAAAAATGGCGTATCAACTTTATTTTTAAACAAGGTTTGAAATTTTTCATATATATAAAAAATTACTTTTTTTAAAAAACGGTTCTAACGATTTTCAAAATATTTTTTTTCTAAAATGTATCTTTCTTAATCAAATTAAATGGTATTCTTAGTTTTGGGCTCAAAACAATTTAAGAAGTGGGTAATGTCATTTTAGTGATGAATTTTTTTTTTTTTATAAAATTATTTATTTTAAAAAACTTCATATAAGAAGCTTTTACGTCCACAGCAACTAAGAGCAAGTCCGTGCGACCCTGCGTGCATTTTATTTTAATAAAAATCGTAGGAACCGTTTTTGAGAAAAATTATTGATTTAATCTAGCTTTTTTAACGGCCTTTAGTCCATACAAAAACTTGGCGTTTCGTCCAGGTGGGTCTCACTAGGACTCATCAGTTCACACTGTTAGTGAGGCAAATTTTGTTTATATTAAATCAATAATTTAACAAGTCCAATTAAATAGTGCTAGGTCTTCTACTTGGCTGATTTATTTATTTATTTTAGTAGTATATAAAACCTTCATTTGAAATATTGTTAATTTACACAACAACTCGTTCTTGATGTTAACTTTCAAGAATAAAAATAATAGACATACCATTGTAAAGTTCACATAACAAAAAGAAAGTGCCATTTCTTCGGAAAGAATATAAAATTAAAATCAAAAGAATAAGAGAACAAAAGTTGAAACTACTTCTGTTGAACAAATTTCGTTCTTGTGGCAGCAATTTAAATTTTCCAATTTTTTAGTTAAGATATAAGATTTGTGCCTTTAAAACTTTTTTTTTTGTTGACTGTAACGAATACAGATGATGTCACAAAAGTGTATTCCTGGAAATAAAAGTCGGTATTATTTTCCTTTATTTACAGTTTTATTTTAAATTATGTATAACATTTCACCAGTTTCATTTCATTTCATTTCATTTCGTTAATATTTAGCTACTTTATCATTATTCTGTTGAATTGGAAACAAAGCCTCAGGAGATAATCACCAGATTTACATATTGAATTAAATGAATCCTTACCATTCATTGATACCTATTTAATTATAAATGATGAAATAATTAAAATTTCGTTTCCATTGAGAAATTGATATTGGTTTGTAGCCATTTGGAGTGAAAGCTGTTAATCCTTTCTTTTGTGTACCTACTTAAAATTATTTAAATAAAACAAATTTTATTGTTAATAAACGATGATTTTTAAATTTATCTTTAAATGCTGGCCAGTGGCCATTCACAAACAAACTTAAATTTTAAACATTTACATAACGTTTACAAGGCAAATGACAGGTTATTAAACAATTTCTTTTTCTTTGAAAAAGGATGCATTCTTCAGTGGCTTCCCGTTGCATTTTTCGCCAAAATAACTCAAAGTAAATGATATTAATTTGTTTAAAAGACCATTAAGTACTAACCATGAGTTGCACGGAGTGAAGTGAAAACAACAAAGTCGTTTTAAATGGGTTTTCCTGAACTCGAAAAATATCACTTTTCATGAAAAACCTGCTTCCTTCGGTCGATTCCCATTTTTTTTTTATTACAGGCTACGGCGAGTAAAATAAAATGCACGACTGGATCGCACGAGCTTGCTCATGAAGTCGAAAGCTATTGTAATGTTTTCTGGGTTCTAAATAAAACTTATTTCGACTTTTTACTATACACTTTAATTTATACTCAAATTAACAAACATTTTTATCTATAACAAACTGTTTTACTATTACTCTTTACAATTTACAAGAATTAACACTTTCACAATCACTTATCTTTATCATTGTCAAAATTAAACTGTGTCGATTTCCTTTTCCGAACTCGTATTTATACTCCTCTCATTTCATCTCCACGGATCCAGAGATCTCAAGTTTCGTTAAGCAAAAGAGACAAACACACACAGCCAGATAGAGACATATATAGACAGATTTCGTTCCGTTCCACTTCGTTCCGTTCGAAGTTCGAAAGTTCGAAGTTCGGATGAAAGCGTTCAGAGCTTTAGTCATTAATCATTACCAAAGACCTACATTTGTCTTTCGTCTGGGTGTGTTCGCTCCTCCATTCGTAACACCATTATACATGTATTAACTTAGCTTGAAAATTTTAGCTTTTGGCTATCTGATTTGTGTAGGTATTGAAAGATATCCACAAATAAGGAAAAATAAATATTTATTTTTCAATGGGGAACACTTTTTGAATTTTGTCTTTGAACCACTATTCCCTGGTATAAACCAGTAATTCGCATAAGAAGATAGAAAACTTCAGAGTTCACTTGCGTTTGCCTACAAGTTAAAAATCATAGTTTAGGAGTATGCGTGCTGAAAATCATAGTTTCGACTGAGTTTACGTTAAAACACTTCGCACATTGTTGTTGTTGTTGTGTTTTCACATCAATTCAGAAACAAGAAGTGAAATTATGTACGAATAAAATAAGGTAAGCACACGGGTTTTGGGCAATGTTGCCACTATGGTCATTTTTAACTAAATTTGGTAATTTTTGTTTCACCTGGTCGCTTGGTCATTTATTATTCTATTTGGTATTTTTTCTGAAGATATAAAAAAAGTAATACTAGAATTTCATTATTAATGTGCTTACAAATTAATCGATTAATGTAACCAAATAAAAATGTGTTTTCCATTGAATGTACTACGTAGGTAAACTGAATGTGCGAACTCTGAAGGCATTTATTTCCTCTATTAGAGAATTTCTTGACAGATAACTGATAAACTTTAAATTGCATGTTTAAATAAATCTCTAAAGTCAATTTTACCACATTTTACACCATGTTACGTTTGATATAGTTACTATAGAGCAACCAAGTAAACTGGTGATAAACGTGGTTGATTGGTAAATTTGATAAACGAACGGTGATTTCCATAAAAATGTTAAAATGTTTTCCATTACCAAGTTTACTCGGTATTAAACAAAAAGCGACGTACAGAAAACACTGGAAACTGTTTTGAATACCTTAAATTTTTTTTTGCACATTGAACGGGCAATTTGTCTTATATGTACCTATAATAAAAACTCTAGTTTTGTGTTCACTTGAAAGTATTCCGATTTAAATTATCTTGGTCACTTTCAGTGGTAGTTGTGTTTATTTTTTATTTAGAGTTTTAGTCAAGAACTATATTTACAAGTTGCAACCATGGTTTTTTGGAAGTAAAACGTTAGAAAGTTTTCTATCTCCGTATGTTTATCTTTGATATAAACATTAGCTGCGTTTTTTTTGGGGATTATGAGAAGTAGCTTTAAAAAAAGTTTTTCAAACAAATCGTTTTAGGCTAATGTCACAATATGTTTTGAAACCTCTTTTTTGTTTTTCATAGTCTTAAATTGTTCTAAAGCATTTATCTCACCTTAATATTACTGAAAGACAAGGGTAAAGGCATTCCCAGAAACATATTGTTAAATTCAGAAGAACATAATGGCTATTGAGAAGAGAAAAAAACAAATTTTGTATTTCTCTAGTGAACAAATCCTTTACATACTTCAAGAAGTGTTTAAAAGTAATTCAATTGAAGAAATAAATTTCAGCTAAACTATTCCTAATATTCTGGTATCCGGATGGTAATTTATTTATTGCTTCCCTCAGCTAAGAGTGTTTTCTTTTCTAGGTATTTGGTTTGAATATAAACTTTTCCTTTTCTATTGAATTTTGTACCTAGTGGTGTTTTTGCATTTATTTTTCTTGTATCCGGAGAAGAGGAATAAGAGCCAATATCTTTTGTGGTGCGGAACTTCCTCATCGGAAAAAAGAGTGTTGAAAAGTAAAATTGAATTATATTGAAAAATGGTAGAAAAAAAAAACAAATCTAGGGTAAAAGGATTGCGCAGGTTGTCAAAAATTGTATGACAGTTAAAACAAGAAAAAATGGAGATTTCTGTTGCCTTTCATTTTAAATGGCGTGTGAGAAAAAGAAATTAAATTTGCAATCATATTTCTTTGAACATATTTACATACAAAAATGAAATGCACGACTAAGTTGCACGTACTAGCTTTTATAGATAAAGCTACTATATATGCTAAGCCTTTTTAATTAAAACATACAGACAGACAGACAGACAGAATTGTCGGACCCACTTTTTTCTCATTCTCTATCATCGTAATGTCATGTTTGATTGTTATCTCAACTTTTTGTTTGTCCGAATGCATAACTTGATACATATATGGTATCTCAAAAAGTTGAGATAACAATCAAACATGACATTACGATGATAGAGAATGAGAAAAAAGTGGGTCCAAAAATTCTGTCTGTCTGTCTATCCGTCTGTTTGTGGTCTGTCTCTTTGTTTCAGAGACCACAGTCTAAACGGATGGGTCGATTTGCTTCAAACTGGGTACGTGGTGTTTTTTGGATACTACCCCCAAACGTTTTTTGAAATAAATTTTTGACCAAAAATAACGGTACCTGTTATATACCGGTTTTAGAAAAACTCATTTATATCAAAAATGGTTCCTACGATTTTTAATAAAAAAATCACGGTAATTTTTTTTTTGCATAAAGTCTATCTTTAAATGAAACCGTTTTTTTTTTCAAAAACCGGTATTAACGGTACCTGCCATAGAGCCGTTTTTCTTTTATTCTGATTTTCTTCTTCACGACTCAATCAATTTTAACCATTTTTATTTACATTAAAGCTTTTAAGTTGCCGTAATAATGTTTGGTAAGAAAAATTTCGAAAATTAGTTTTTTTGGATTTAAAGAAAAATTAAGTCTTTTTTTTTTGAAAAATTATTTTTTTCGAAAACTACTCAATATTTCTTTTCAAAATTAAGTTTTTATATAAAATAGTGTTATTAAAAACGGCTCCAACGATTTTCAATTTTCTTTTTCGAAAAAAATGTATCATTAGGTATAGAAGAAATCAAATTGCATACTTCGTTTTGAGATTAAATTAATTTACGAAGCTGTTTTAGTCATTTGAAAATCGAATTTAATACTTTTTTATTTTTAATTTTTTCTTAAACTGCATTTACAAATTTTTAATTTAAAGGACTTAGCATATAATATAGTAACTCTATCTAAAAGAGTAAGTACGTGCGATCCAGTCGTGTAATTTATTGCTTAACGTCTTTAATAGTACATACAACATATCTTCTTAGTTTTTCATGGTAAAACCATTGAATTATGACCTTGAGCAGAAAAAAACAAATCTGTGTGGTCAGCCGTTTACATTCCATTCATACAATTTGTATATACAATTTCGTTTTTGCATGAAAGGAAGGTATACTTGACTACTTTTGAAAAAGGCTGTTTCATGAGTTTCCATTAAATTTCTAGCAAATTGGGGAGCTAAAAAGTTTTAGAAAGCAACAAAAATGTTTTCAACTGACACTAATTCAGTGCACAAGTTGTGTATTTCATCAAAAGTATTCAAAAACTTTGTCATTAACGCTTCAAAAAACAGTCAAGAGGGAGATGTACAAAGTTAAAAATATGATACCTACCCACAAAGTAGTCATTTATAAAACTGGAAAAACCTTCATGCTAAAGTTTTTCATCCGTTTGAGTTCAAATGAATGTTGTGGTTCATGGAGTTGGGATGGTACACCTAGTTCTGTTTTAAAGTTGCCTTATGGGTAGATGCACAATCACATAGCAAAAGTTAAACGGAATAATAATTAAAATGAAGTATACATTTATATTCCAAGGTGAGATATAGACATGCACCGGGAAAATTAATGCTTCGAAATAAGTATTCAAAATCAAAACCTTTAAAGGTTATAAGCCATAGTTCTAAAGTATTTAATTTTTTTTTTTCTTTTTTTTGTTGTTGATGCTGTTATAGTTCATAATTATCAAGCATAGATATCGTATGAATGAATATTTTAATATGTATAAGACGATTCCTTATTTTGTTTAGGATGGCACACAAATTAAGACACTTTTGAGTTTCTGTTTTAAAAGAGTTATTTTATTAATCTTACAAATTACAATTAATTATTAATTATACCTGTTTTAAAAGAGAAACGACATTAAATGTCTATTATTCGGTCGTGCCTCTTATTACAAATTAAAATCTTATACAACAAAATTCAATAAAGTAATGACATACAAATTGTCATTATGACTTTTCCCTATTCTTCTTTCTCCATATTCTTGTTTACGTTTAGATTCTACATTATAGGGTGTTAACACCTTACATATGTTAATGACTTTTCAGAGTATTTAATACAAGAATGTATGTATGAAGTAAAATTTGAAAATACAGAAACGGTTATGTTTTAATTAGTTATTGGAGGAATCAGCCAAACTCCAGGCACTTATCAAGATCAACTTTGTAACATCCAGTAACAAAAACTTTTGTTACATATCATTTGTGCTTAGGTATCTTTCCACTAAACGTTTACTCCACTATCGGCCTTGACTTGTTTAACTAATAGTTACCTTTCTAAAGTCTGTACAGTATTTAGAAAGTCAATTCTCACACAGCAATGCATGTAATAATCTCAAAGTGATTATAAGGAGAACTTTTCAGTATTCTGAGCCTCCGTGAATGCAATACGACTTTTTGAAAGTATTATTGTATATCCGGTAATTCTCATCGCAATAGTGTGAAATTTACCCTTTTCTACAACTAGTGTTATGAAATTTGGCTCATAAAGGCTTGCCATCAGTTAGTGACTCTCTAGGTGTTAGAATTCTGTTCAACTTTGCCTTGTCTTTCGAAGGGGACTTTTAACAGTTTATTAAAAACACAATGAGGAGCTATGTATCAAAATTAATTCTTATCTTAATTATGGCTGAATTAACTAGATTATGGCTTTATTGACTAGGACTAGACTGTTAATACTTCCAAGAAGAAGTCCTTTGCTCTTAATGAAAGACACCCGTTGATTGACACACATCTCGGATACAAGAATTTCTCTATCACATGTAAAATGAATTAAAATAAATTGCACGACTGGATCGCACGTACTTACTCTTATAGATAAAGTAACTTTATTTGCTAAACCTTTTTAATTAATAATTTGTAAATGCAGTTTTAGAAAAAAAAAAAAATAAAAAAGCATAAAAATCCGATTTTCAAATGAAAACGAACTACGCAATTTGATTTCTTTTATAATGATACATTTATACATTTTTTAAAAAACTATTTTTTCTATATAAAATTTTGAATGGACTTTTATAAGAAAAAATTGGTACGCCATTGATTGAATAGTTTTCGAAGAAAATGATTTTTCAAAAAAAAAAAAAAGCGCTTTCATATGAAAAAATGGGTGAAATTGATTGAGTCATGAAGGAGAATATCAGAATTAAAAAAACGGTTCTATGGAAGGTACCCTTAATAACGGTTTTTGAAAAAAAAAATGGTTTTAATTAAGATACCTCTGATTTAAAAAAATGGCATTGATTTTTTCTTGCTCTATAGGGCAAGTATTGGTTTCGTGTCAAGTATTGGTTTTCGTCGTGCCGTCCGTCGGTCTGTGCGTCTGTTCATCTGTTCATCTATTCGTCTACCTGTACAGAGAGCCACAGCCTAAACGGGTTGACGAATTTGCATAAAATTTGGTTACAGATAACTTTTTTATAATTTCCGAGGTTGTTTCCTTTTTTTTTGGATATCTCGATTAGAAAGAATACCTCTCATTTAACGGTTTCGAGATATTGGATTTTTCTCGAAAACGGCTCTTACGATTTTGATTAAACTTGGTGTGTGCTATGAAATAAGTGATATTAATAATCTTGCGTTTTTAGTTTTTCTCAAAACATTCGAATTACGGAAATATGATGAACACACCTTTTTGGGAAATTTTCCATATTTTTTTTAGTTTCTTCTGTATGTATCATTACTGGCTCAACTGATTTCGTTTAACTTGCCACCAGGTTGAACTCATCATTTTGAAAAAAATTGTGTATTTAGTTTTTCTAAAAAAAAAAAATAGCTGGAAAAAAAATTAAACAAAAAAATGAAAAAAACATATAATAATTTTGAGCTACAAGAGCAAGTTCGTGCGATCCAGTCGTGCATTTTATTTTAATCAAAATCGTATTAACCATTTTTGAGAAAAATGAGTTTTTTCTTAAACCGGGATATGGAAGATACCGTTATTTTTGGTGTACGAATGCATAACTTGATATATAGTACCTATTTAAGTATATCGCAAGTAAAAAAGATGTGTGTATGCGAGCCAGAAGTTATACTTCCTATCATTTTTTATGTTTGTATAAGTTTTTTGGATGTGTAAAATTTTTTATAGCGAAAAGTTCTAGGAGGGAAATTTTTTCAAAGAAGCATACTGTGTTTTGTTGTGAAATTAACTCAAATATTTCATATTTGTGTATATAATTGATATTTTACCTACCAAACCCTTGTAATTAAGTTTATTTTTGCGTTCGGCAAATTTTAAATGGTTTTTGATGCATTAATATTTGATACTCAAAAATGAAATGTTATTACAACGGTCTGTTATTATAATATCTTAAAATAAAAAAATAAAATAAAAAAATGTAAAATATCATTTTTTCCTTGTGGAACCTATATTTACACAATTAAAGTAACAAATTTATTTGATTTTATTATTTTACTTTTATTGAGATTTTAATCTTTCTATTGATACCTAAACTTAAAATTAAAATCTGTTAAGTTTTACTAAAGTTAAAAGCTATTTTGTTTTTTACGTGAAAGGGATATTTTGAATTTTTTAACAGATTTATGTGAGAAATCGATATATACTATTTTTGATATTATTTACTGAGATGCTTGTGAAAATCTTATTCAAACAAATTGTATATCAAAGTAATTGTTGACATTTTATAAGAAAATTAAAATTATTTTAGCAGACATAGTCAGATGTTATAAATGGTACAGTTGGTCAAAGGAGCATAAAAAAGTGCATTTTGTTCGATGTTTTTTCTGTAATATATCATTTACAGTCTATGATTTTAATTAAATCAATAAACTTTGTATGGCATTGTTAAAGAGAACAGACACATCTTGAGCTAAAAAGATTTTCAAAATTATCAAATTATCACATTATCAAATTTTTCATTAAATGTTGTAATTTTAACGCATTCATTAAAAACATATTTTCACTTAACGACCTCTGTGGCAATGTTAAACAAAATAACTGTCCAATATTTTTATGCAATATTATATAGTCCAACATTTAATCAAATAGTATCTTTAAAATCCTGCAACTAAAACAACAGTTACAGATTTTAAAAGCCAATGAAATCAACTTTTGTTTTGTTTTTTTTTTTTTTAATTTTTCTCTCTAAAATCTGTAAATATGAATTTTTATGTTCAAAAATGTTAATTCCCTATCAAGAACTCTTTTACCAACAATATTGTAGATCATGGTTGTATGAAATTCAAACAAATTTCATACCATATTGGAAAAAACAAAAATTTATTTTGTTCTTAATCACATTTTACTCATTATTTTCATATGTAATTGTATGAACAAAATTACAGCATGCTGTAGCCTGATATTTTAGCTAAATCAATACGTCATTCTTTAAAATCCGACCATAAACAAAAAAGGAACACATATTATAAACCAACCATCTCGAATCCATTTGTGAACAAACGGTACCGTTCTGCACTGGATGCTGGTCGAGTCTGACGACCAAAGCAGACAATTTTGTTGAATTTTGATGAAACTCTTTTTAAATTTGTGAAGTTTTTATAGTAAGTACAGTTATGTGTAATATATCAGGTCATTTGATCGTGATGCTCAATAAAGTTGAATCATAGTTTTATGAGGCTTACGTATAAATAGTAATTAAGCGCCGAGTAAAAAAAACTCTTTTTAGCGGTATGCACAGACCTCAGAAAATTGTGGGAGTTTGTACGAAAATGCATCTGCTCAATATATAATGCCTGTGTTAATTTAAAGTTTAAAAATATAAAAATGAAAAGATGAAAATAAAATACAGTTGGAAACGGACTTGGACAAAGAAATCTTGTTTTTACTGTTATTCATTGAAAAAAATGTTTAAAAATCTATTTTTTTCACACGTTTATAGACAACACATAAGCCTAAAAGTATTTTTGACAAAATACTTTTCCCGTTATTCCCTGATTTTTAAAATCAATTAAACCACCCACATAAACTTTCAAAAACGTATTTTTTTTTTCTTAAGAGAAAAAAAAAAACGTTATGGGGCATTCTAAATGTAATCCGTTCCAGACGCCAATTTTTTTTATTATCTTCCAATGCGCATAATTAATTTTTCAAGAAATTATCAACTTTATAAATAATAACATCATTTTTAAATGTCTAAAAAAAATATTTGATTTTGGAAAATAATTTTTAACTTGAAAATTGAATTTTGAAATTTTTTCTTCATAAGAACTTATCATTATTTTAACTTATCTATTCAATGAAATTTATTTCATAATTCTAACCCTCATACTTTTCGAGATGTACAAAAAGTTTTTTTATCTTTTACCCCATTTAACCCTAACTTCCCCGTGGAATTTTGAAAAATCCATTCGTATGATTATACCACCTATCTGTTGGTGTTTTTAGGTTTTTTCTATCACTTATAGTGTAGAAAATGAATCATTCAGAATATTAATAACAATGGCTTACTTCTGTAATCTAATAAATTTATTGTGTTTCACACAAAATGAAAAATAAAAAAAATATCAAACCCAGTATAAAATGTAAATGTGTTGTTACTCTTAACCTCCTTATAGCGTCTGTGTGAAAAAAACAATATATATATATAATAATGGACCATGTGTTATTACTGGTTTAATCTTTTTATAAATGCCGGGAAAGAAGTATAACTCCAAATCTCTGTTTTTATTTACCCCATTCATATTTTCATTTACCCCCTACGTTAATTCTACTGGGGTAGTTGAGAAAACGTTTAACTTAATACGAGAAACTGCTTAAATAGGTTAGACTATTGCTATTCACAACACTTGAAAAAAATATAATATTACTCAATTCTTTAATTTAACTGACAATAATATAAAAATATTTATAGACTTAAATAATTGATTGTAACTTTTTCGAGACGCATTTTCTTTGGAACAGAATTTTAACAAAAATGAGAAAAAAAGAACCCGAGGTATAATACATGGGTTGCACGAATATTCAAAATGTTTAATTTCCTTCTCCGTGAATTTAAATAATGATTTTAAATGCAAAAATTACTGATATTTTCATTTGCCCCATGTTTCCATCTACCCCAACTGGCCCTACATTTTTCTACAAAAGAGGTACCTACCTATACTCAATTTAACATAACTTTTCTATCTTTATAAAAATGTGTATCTAAATTAAGAAATTCTTTGCCAACATTTTCCAAAAATCCCATTAGTTAAAACGGTACATAAAAGTCAAGATCCGGTTTTTAAAAGAATTTGCGAAATAAGCCAATATTTTCCCTACCATGATTTCCTCTATCGATCTATTGGCTCTTTATTAAAACCATCGCTTACTATAAATTGCTGTCATAAAACTCATAAAAAAGTAAACACCCTTCATCTGTTTTGAACAAACTTCGTTGCCTCCCTGAAAGTTATACAATACTTTACCAGGAACTGTTGCAAAAAAAAAAAATACCTTTGAATGTCCCCGGGGAAAATCAATTTAAAATATCCATCCGGTTTGTTGTGGGCATTATTCCGTTCAATTTCACGTAAAGTGAATGTATAGTACAATACTATTGTGTAATAAATTCAAAAGCTTGTGTATTCGTATCTAAGGACTTGGAAATTTAAACATTTTGAAATGTATCCAATATTAATTGATTTGCAATTTGTGGCATTGGTTTTGTCAATTGGTATCAATGAGTGTCCAATTGATTTAAAAGGGATGTGTCATTATAAAGAGAAACTTAATATACCTCTTTACGTGTCGTACAACACCCGGCAGATGGCGCGAAATTACATCGTCATAGTCACCTCCTATTATAATGTAATGAGTAGGTAGTGCTTGGAGCTGGAGAGTAGCAAGCTCAATTAAAAGATGAGCTTAGGATCTAGGGACGGATAGGTATGTACATCTGAAAGTTTATACGAGTGACAAATGTCACTATTTTTGTTATTAACTCAGGATTACGAGTAAGGAAAATATATTAGGACCAAAACTAACGGTACTTTCCATATAACTTTTTTGATTAAAATTTTTGTGTCTACTCCTGTTAGTAGCGTCATACTTTTGAAATGAAAGAAATGTTTGTAATAATTCCACTAACGGTACCTCCCATATAGAACCGTTTTTTTTTAAATTTAATTTTTGACTTTCTCTTAAGCGACTGAACCAAACTTTGACCCTAAGAGCAAGTAGGTGCGACCCAGTCGTGCATTTAATTTTGATATCAATTGGTACCACAAGCGACAAATGCAATTTTGTTTCTTTTTTAGCCATTATAGACGCTCCATATGATTTTTTGTATTCACTCTTTTTTGTGGGAACACTGCCGTGAGCTTCTTTTTATTATAGTGCTACCTTGAAACGATGACTTACGCATAAAATGCGACTATTGTCTTGCATTCAACATTTTTTATTGTTCCTAGACATTCGGAACCGATCTCGCGTTTGGTCAGGAGAGTGGTTCTTCATTTAGAAATATTTTCGAGATTGGACCGCGTCTAATGTTTCACGCACCACGAAGAACCTGAAGATGAGGTTAGTTTAATAGTTCAGATGAAATAGACACAAAAAGAAACAAAACCCAAAAATAATTCGCATATACATGCATACAAAGCTATTCAAAGTTAAATGTCGAAAAAGGGGGTTTTTCATATATAACATTGAAACGGGAGAAGCAAAGTTAAAATAACAGGAAGCTTATAACTAGCAACTTCCAACGTATTTACTTTAACTAATGGGAAAGTTATACTAAGGAATTGGTGTAAATATGTTTGCACAGGGCACTCTGGCCGGCCCTGCCTATTGCTGCTGAAATCCGTACTACGAGTTATTGTAAAATCAATAAATCGGATGTTACAATTGGTTTCCTCTGATTAGTAACTCCTAGGTTTAATAAAATCAAAATCAACGCATATTATGTAAGTATATTGCATATCGCTCTCAAGCTTGACGCCCGTAAAAACTTTTTGGGTGCGCCATTCTTAACATTGTCTCTTTTGTCTGCTATAGTGCTTTGTAATATCAAAAGTCAATATTCATAGATATTTAAGAAAAAAGTTCGGTCTCTCTCTGCTTAAATTTAATAAATTAAAAGATAACCATAACAATACCTACACAAGTCTCATTTCCTTTTTATACCCAACCAATTCAGTGTAAGTCCAACCACGAATCTCTCAAATATTTTGCCAACTTTGATAAAACTTTCCTAATCAAAAATGATGTTTTTACTTCGTAATTGGCTGGCATACTTATACCGAAACGAATTGCTTCTCACTCAATCTTAATTTCAATTCCGAATACGAAAATTGAATGCCTGATTATCGTATTTTATTTGTGAAAATTCCCCAACAGCCGCAACTCAATTAATGTAGCCAAAGTTTCAAATAGATTCCTCACTTAATATTCCCATGGAAAACTTCTTCAAGGAATAAATCAATTTAATTGTTTCTTGACGATTTGTTGAATGGCCAATGTATTCGATCAATCAACTGGCAACTGGACCTCATTAAGGAAATTCATTAAATTAGCATAATGAGGCTTAAGAAAATTAGTTGAGTGGTCGAGTAGTTGAAAGGATGCATATCATACAAAAACTGTTAATTAAGTAATCAATTAAGGCACTGGGTATAACATACAGAGCAATAAATGAATAGGTATCTTTATCAATGCAGCTTACCGTCCAATTTCCCCGAAGGGAGTTTTCAATTTTGAGTCTGTGGCATTAACTGAATAGATTTTTCTTCATTAAATTAATAGCGGACATAATGGTCTATTATTATTATCAGCGTGTGCACATTTATCTTCTTAACGCCCACAGCAATTTTTCATACTGCCACATTAGCTGCTTCTATAAATAGACTAGTGCCAATAATTTTTTGAAAAAAAAAAAAAAAAAAAATTATTAGCAGCATATGGATGGTGGAAAAATTTAGGTAAAATAAAAGCCGAAACAAAAACTGCCCACCAACAGATTGGAGGATTGGGGGTGGGTGGATGGGTGTCAAAAATCGTGTGAATTTCATCATGAAACATCACGAAACGAAAGAAAATACGTTTTCGCGACATTTTTATGTGCGTGTGCCGTTGTCGGCATGCGTCATCGTCGTTGGTGTTGGAATTTTGTAACTTTAGATAGAATCAAGATAATTGGAATCTGTAAACTCCAAAAGTTGAGAAATACATAAACTTAGGTTGGATTCGAGATTCAGCCATGTTGAATAAAACGTTCTTGTACTTTTTATACAAAAACCTTCCAAAAATGTCACTTTTAAATGGGGAGTACTACAAATTTGCATTTTTCTTAATTGATCCAATGATCAATGCTACTGATTTTTAAAATAATGGAGTTGTTAACAAACTGGAATACTCAATTCTCCAAACTTTTGGTAAAAATCAATGTTTTACACTTTTTTGTAAAACAAAATTCTAGCAACGGTGTAAAATAGTTTGGGATTACTAATCTAACTCGCATTTTTTTTGTGTGTTTTTGAAAAAAATTGTTTTGAAAAAATAGTCTCAATCAAAAAAGTTGACGAAAAAATGTTTCGTTTTTGATAATTAAGAGATGGATTATTTTTGGTTTGGATTCTGTTTTTTAAGACTGAATAAGAAAACAATACAGTTATTGTAGAAAACATTGTCAAAAATTGGAAAATACGTGTTTTTAAGATCGATTTTTCCTTATAAACAGTAATAGAATAGATAGAATAAGATTTTTAGTCTTGAATCTAGAATTGCTCTACCATTCAAAGTTTTTGAGATATCGAATTTTAAACTCCCAAAGACACATCTCAAAAATGCTTTTCTTGTATTTTTTTTTTTTTAGTTTTGACAATGTTTTCTACAATAACTGTATTGTTTTCTTATTCAGTCTTAAAAAAGAGGATTTAAACAAAACAAATTTCTAAATCTTCAAAAATCTAAAGTTTTTAAATCAACCTTTTTCTGATTGATAATTAGGCAATTTCTTTTCAAAATAAATTCGTCAAAAACACAAAAAATTATTTTTTGTTGAAAAAAAAAATTGTAAAAGTTAAAACTGTACCAATGTCCCTACCTTAAGACCAAGTTTCATCAAAATTTGACTATTTTTGAAAAAGATACAAAAAAAACTATTTGTATTTAAATATCGTAGGTATGTTTCCATACATGCCAGTTAGGCTGCAGTCTTCCGTCAGTTTCTATTAATCTTTGGATAACAATAACAACAACTTAAAGGTACCTACTACCACCAAAAAGGATCGGAAAACAATTATTTAGTGTGGCAACACTTACAAATAAAATCTGCACCTTTCTTAAAGCTAAAAATTTATTAAAATATTTATTTTAATATTTTTTGAAGTATTCCAGGCATTTTTCACGGGACAAATGAAATGTGTTCGCCTGAGTCTTCTTATCATAATGCACAATTTTCTGGAACGATGGGACGATAGAGGTGCGGGAGCAGCCGCCATCTTGAAAAAGAAGTTGGTTGTGTTTTTATTTAATAATTCCATTGCCTTTCATTTAAACAAAATAATAACCCGAGCAAACTTATTGACAGTACAATTATCTAAAAAATTATTATCTATTTACAAATTCCGTGAGAGGATTAAGTTCTTAATTGTAGTCAAAGTCCACATATGCTTCGTGTAATGGGGGTAAACTGACATTTTTGCATAAGGTACTTACCTGTGCGTTCTTTGAAACTGCCTTGAGAATGAGGTATACCTTGTACTTTTAATTATTATCTTTAAATTGGCACCTCAAACATTATTGTTACCTATGTACATATTTTTCAAGAAATCGAAAGTCAAAGTTCACAATTTATGAGTTCAAAGCGAGAAATGAAGGTTTTTTTATTTAAATAATTTTCCACTTTCTCGAACGAAAAACATAGTTGATTAATGGGACACCCTTTAATTGCATTCTATTTACCAAAATACAATTTTTTATAAAATTGTATACCTACCATTTTAACGAATTTTAGGTGTCTCTACTGGCCTTCGAATTTTTTTAACATTGTAGGTCAACCTTGGAATAAAAGTTTCGAAAAATTGCCGTTGCATCCCTGAGTTGGTTTCATACAAAAATTAAGGGCAGCGGCGGCAGCGCGGAAAAGAACAATCAGATTTTTAATTTAATTTTAATTTCAACTTAAAACTTTTAAGTCGGAAAAACTGGTCTCAGGGTAGATAATTTTCAATTTGGGGGAAGCAGTTTATTTGAAGGCACATGTTCTAAAAATGTAACAGTTGATTTTTTAGAATTTTTTTTTTTTTTGGATTTAAGTCAATTTCCCAAAAAATTACCCCCGCGACTAATACCTCCCGTTAATGAGACCATAGTCATAGGGGAATAGTTGTAAATGAAGAAGAACAGAAGAACGTTGGGTTATGTAAAACAACATAAAATGAGGTAGGTACGTTAAAATGCTTCTCGGGTACTACAACCAATGAACAATTTAGATCCCTGCATCAGCTTAAGAAGGAACAGCCTCAGGATAGTCACACGTCTCCTAACAAGCCACTGCACACTTATAAGGCATCTCATTAATGCGCTTATACCCTAAGAATTAAATGCCTGGCTACTACAAGGCCAAAGAGGGATAACTAAACTATGCTCTATAAAAAAAAAAAAAAAACAATTTTAAAATTCTGAAATTTCATACTTTTCTCTTGCGCTAAAAGGCATTTTAATAATTAAGAACAATTTTGGTTTCACCACCCGTGGGTCTTGATATTATCCAAGTATACGTAAGTATATTATATTTTCCTACATATAAGCTATTTCTAGTGCAGACACCATTGCATTGTTCTCGTTCCTGGACGGTAAAACCACCAAATACCAGCTTATTGGCTTGTGTTTAATTAAAATGAAAAATTCAAATAGTTGCTCATAATGTTGGCGACAACGCGAAAAAAAATTAATTCTAGGACACGTTACGTTATATGGGTTGCAATTATTTCGTCTCTTATTTAAAATGAAACAACAACAAATGTTATGGTATGGAATATTATAGTCGTTTTCGAGTCAAGAACTACTTGGTATTTAATGAAGCTTTAAGCCAAAAATTTAATGTTCGTAGAGCTCATTTTTGCAGAAGCAATTTCTGTTCCTTCCATAAGTCATGGACTACAGACTACAGAGATGTCGTAGCACGTAGCCTTAGGACAACAGTCCAGTAAATAAAATGCAAAACTGGATCGCACGTACAAGTCATAACAGCTAAAGTTCCTTGAATTGCTTCAAGAATTTTAATTAATGTTTTGTAAATACATCTTGGAGAAAATAAAATAAAAAATATATTCGATCTTAAATAACTGAAATTGCTTTTTAAATGAATTAAGAAAAACAAATTTGAAAATCTTTAAGGCTGCTAGGTACTTACTTAATGCGGCGGTTACAATCCAGGATGGATTACAGCCTCAACCAACATGCCTCTCCAGTGAGCTCTGTCCTTGGCTAGCCGCCTCCAGTTACGCACGCCAAGTTGGTTGAGGTCGTTCTCCACTTGTGTGCGCCACCAGTTTCGCGGTCTCCCTCAGCTGCGTACACCATCAGGGTTGGATTCGAAGACTCGTCGGGCTGGTACGTTGATGTCCATACACTTTACGTGTCCCAGCCATCTCAGCTGCTGTCAGCTTCTTAACCAGGTCAACGTCGCTGTACAGCCCGTAAAACTTGTTGTTGAATCTTCTTCTCCATACTACTTCGATACACACAGGACCAAAAATAACTCAAAGAATCTTTCTCTCAAAGCAACCAAGCAAATTTTCATCTGAATCTTTTAACGCCCATGCTTCTGCCCCATATAGCAGGACCGGGTATAGGGTTTCCTTGGTTCTATGAGAGAGGGCTTTACTACAGTGATTAGCAAGAGTAATTCTTCGTTTGATCTCTACACTGATATCATTGTTTATAGTTTACAGTGGATCCCAGGTAGCCAAAGTCCTTGACTGCTTCGAAGTTATAACTATCCATCGTGATGTTTTGGCCGAGTCGTCGATGTTGACTTTCCCATCTCGTTGATAGCATATACTTTGTTTTGTCTTCATTAACAGCCAATACTGGCAAATGCACCAACCACAGCTCGCTTTATTCTGCCGATTATGTCTACGTCATATGCAAGTAGTTGAACGGACTTTTGATAAATTGTACCAGTAGGTACAGCCAGCGGCTTAAAAAAAAATTTATTTCATAAAAAAAAATATATGATTTTTTTTTCAGAACTTTTGTTTTGATGTGATCCAACCCCTAAACATTTCATTAATATTCAGGCCAATCAATATTCAAGTATGATAACATTTGGACCTTTGATCCACTCTTTCACTACCCGAGCTGAAGAGCTGTAGGGATATCCACGTTATCTTGATACATAAATGTCTGCGTCACATCCCGAAAAATGTTAAATAGAAATGTGGAAAGTCCTTTTTCAACGTACCGACAAGCGAAACAATTCTTATTTTTGAAAAAAAAAAAATTGTAGTTCTGAGATTCATAGAAACTATCACTTTACCCACGCATTCGTGGAAACGATACAATTGGTTCTTTTCCTTTCTAGAATTGTGAAAAACTAGCTGTTATACCCGGCTAAACCTTAATATTTGCAGCAGTAACGTGTGATTTCGAGGAAGATTTGAGGATTGTTCATCTTTCTGCGGCTGAAGTGGATCGGAAAATTCAGTTTTTAATGTTTTGCTTAGCCCGACCCCGTTCTTGAATAAAACTGATTACACAAGCGCGTGGCATCCTCAAAGTCCTTCAGAATTTTTGCTACGATGATTTGATACCAATTTAGTCTATATGGGCGGATACTATGCCCCCTTAATAAAAAATCTTAACTCAACTGTTGTGCAACATTTTAAGAATCTACCATAATTTCATACAAATTTGGTGGGCGGATACCACTACCATGGAAAATAGTAATTTTTCAATTTTGTCCTTGATATGCACCGCAAAATCTGCCATTGTGCAAAATTTCAGGACTCTACGACGATTAGACGTGATCCATATATTTGATACCAATTCAGTAAAAATGGGCAGATGCCCAAATTTCAAGTTTCTATACTCTGTCCAACAAAAATTGTCAGTACAGAGAAACACTTTGACACGCAGTCAATTTTCATTAAGCCATATTATAGATTTCGAAAAAGCTCTGATAAATATTTATAGAGTTGCCAACTATTAATTTAGATTTGAACACTAAAAATTGGTTAATATCGAAATCATGTTTAACAAATTTTTTTTGAAGAGTTTTTTTTTTATGAACAAATCACTATTTCTTATCATGTATTAAAAACTATTTTCACTTGAACTTACTTAATTTTGAGGTATAATAACTTCATTTATCAAACCACAACTCATCTAAAATTCGCTTAGAGAAGTTTGTTTCCTTTATGAAAACAGATTTTTGCTGTTTTCATAAAGGAAACAAACTTGCTAAAGAAAACATAAAGCCACGCATACAAAAAAAAACAGCAAGCGACAACATCATTCATATATTTGTTCACATAAGCTTTTAAAAAAGCATACATTCTGAAAGCTGTCAATCAAAATCCAAAGAAAAATCCATCATGATTTGCATTAACGTGGGAATGGCAACTCTGATAATAATAAGAGTGGAAGCCGAAGGAATTACAACAACAATTCAAGGGCAAGTCAGTGGTTGAGTATTTTTATTCAGTAGATGATTTTGGAATACAACCACTAACCGGCACCTTTTTCAAGAATAAAACTCTCCCATTAGACCTGTACTGACAATTTTTGTTGGTCAGAGTGACGGGAAATGCTCCATAATTTTGATGATCTGCCAGTCAGTCAAAGAGTGAGTCGGCCAGTAGAGGTTTTTACAATTTTTGAAGCCGTATATCTCATAAACTACTCATCGCTAAGTTATGTGTTCTTGGCTAGTTCAACAAATAAAAGTAGAATTTGAAACTTCTGGCTTAATTTGTAGAGAAGTTAGAGGGGGTCGAATATGGCCTTATTGTGTTCCTGTAAATAAGGGTGTAGTGTCAAAGTTGCTATATTTGGCTGGGCATTAGCGTGACCTTTGATACGTAAACGTCTTTTTAAAAAGAATAGCATTTACTAGAGGTCTGATTTTTCTATGGGATAAGTATAAATATTATGTCTTAAGAATATTGAAGTCGGTTAAAAAGCTAGTTAGTTAAAGAAGACTTTAACAAACTAACCATGGTGAAACTGGGTTTTCAATCTAACGACTTAGCTGGTGTGAGATAAATTATGGCTGAGACTCAGATATGGGTGCATATGCGTAGCGTATGCTCCAAGCTCATCCAAAACCAAATTAAAATAATTTCATCTTTAGCAATACATTTTAATACCACGCATGTACGGAGTACGGTACTTCAAAGACATTTTCAATATATCTAACAATTTTTTCAAATTTTTCACACTATCTAGTTAATATATTCATAACTTTTGGTTTTCATATGTCGCAAACACCATATCTACTGAAACTATTTTCACTAATTGGATTTGTCAAAATATTGATTCAACTACCAAGATTATATAATTTTAATTAAAATCCAATCGTAGGAAACAAAATTTTCCATTTAATTGTTCTTTTAATTCAAAAGCGTGCGGTTTAATTAAACACATAGATATATCTTTTCGGTTACATCTCATCTCACGTATACGTATACAAATGAGATCCTTGTAATAATTCGTGTTGGTATGTAGAATATTCAAGGAAACCCTTTAAAAACGCTTTTATGTGATTGATATCATCTTCTTCACGCATATCTATCAATGCAAAGTATATCCCTTTTCATTAATATTCGTGATGGAACTAGCAAAATAAAATTAACTCGTTTAATTGAAATGCTAATTCTTTTCATCTCAGAATTCAGAAATCCAACAGTTTTGGCTATATGAAGCTAATTCTGCTAAGATAAAGATATTTGATGGGTATGTGATCAACTTTGTTATATTACCTGCAACCAAATTTACCACAATAATTGCAAATAGAAGAAAATAAAATATAATCAAACTGCTTTACCTTTTATTTAAACCAGCAAAGGAAACGTTCTTTTTGCTATGGAGGCTTTGGCCGACGTGTACACGAACATGTTTAGTATCAAACAATCTGTTTTACATGATACTTAAACTTTATTTTTATAGTGGGCCGAAAAACACTTTTTTTTTGGATTTTAAGTCGTAATACCGCGGAAAAGTTGCAAATTCTAAAGACTAAGAAGGGTTTGATAAAGTAATCGAAATAAGTTCATATCTTCCGGTCTGAAGACCTAATAGGGTAATTGCGGGATAGATGCCGCGGTTTTTAAAAAATAAATTTTTAGACTATGTTAACGTTAAATATATTTTTTATTTTTAACAAAACTTAACAATGGGTTTATTTTCTACCATAAAAAAATACTTAACCTAAAAAAAAAAATTATTTTTTCAATAAACAAAAAATAAAAAAGTATTAAGTGCGCCATCTCTCCCTACATGTGTGGGAGAGTTGCCGCACATTAAATTCATTGAAATTAAGTTTATAAATTAGTGTGAAACATGTTGTTTTCGTTCCTCATCACGCTCACAGTCTGTGCACAAGATGTTACCAGGTTTCTTGTACCGGGTACAATTTTCATGAACCCATTTGCTACATTTTTTGCTTCGACCCAATCTTCTTTTTTTTTTTGTTGGGAAATAGTTTTCCCAACATTCGGCACAGTTGCTTATGTTCTCAGCCGGCTCAATCAACTCTTCTTTCGTTTTTGGGTTAATAGATTCTTTTTTTACTTTTTTTGCCTTTGGAGATTTGGAAAATATTTGGTAAACATAGTCCAATTTCTGCCTCAAACACCTTGTTTTGCCAGTTTATATATATATGATTAGGTAGAGAGCAATAGTAAATTTGAACTTTCAAAAGGAGTTAACCTGGGGCAAACGTGTTGTCAAAATTTGTTTGTGCCACTTTACAACGTTTACGCAGAGTTGCATGAATACCCTTAGCAGGTATGATTAAGTAATTTACATCGGAGAGTCAGTCGTAAAGGTAAAGCCATTTATAAAGGGTTTTCCAATAAGAGGTATTTTGAATAGCCCGCTATTTCGGTAGCTGTCACTTTTGAAGCTGTCATTTTTTGACATTTGACAAGTAGAAACTACGCTATTAATAAAAATGGAACGATACACGCTTCAACAACGCATTGAAATTATTAAAATTCACTATAAAAATGGTGAAAATTTGGCAGAGACGGTTCGTAAAACTAAAACATTTTTGGGTCGTCGTGAAGCACCTTGTCGGACCGCAATACAGAAACTGGTGGACAAATTCGAGCTGTTGGGACAAGTTAGTGATGTGAAGAATAAAACCCGTGCACGTCGCTCAAGAACAACTGAGAATATTGCTGTTGTAGTCCAAAGTGTTGAAGAAAACCCAGGTTTGTCCATTCCTCGTCGTTCCTTGGAATTAGGCATTCCACAAACGTCATTACACCGTATTTTGCATAAGGACTTGGGTCTTAAGGCTTATAAAGTTCAGTTAACACAAGAACTCAAGCCGGCTGATCATCAACAACGTCGTGTCTTTGCTGATTGGGTCCTTGAAATGCATGAAAATGAACCGGAATTTCATCGAAAAATCATCTTGACTGATGAGGCCCATTTCCACCTCGGAGGCTACGTCAACAAGCAAAACTGTCCCATCTGGGGCTCGGAAAACCCAAGAGTTATTGTTGAAAAGCCTCTCCATCCTCAACGCGTGACTGTTTGGTGCGGTTTATGGTCCCGCGGGGTCATTGGACCTTACTTTTTCGAAAATGAGGCTGGAGCAACAGTTACGGTCAATGGATTGCGCTATCGAAAGATGATTAATGATTTGTTATGGCCTGAATTGGATGGTATTGATCTGGACAACGTTTACTTTCAACAAGATGGCGCTACGTGCCACACAAGCAATGAAACCATCGATCTTTTACGGGAAAAGTTTCCGGACCGTGTTATCTCTCGAAGAGGTGATCACAATTGGCCACCGAGATCTTGTGATTTAACACCTTGCGACTTCTTCCTTTGGGGCCACGTGAAAGATAAGGTCTACGCCAACAGCCCAGCGTCGATTCAAGACCTCAAAGATGAAATTCGTGAGGCTATCGAGGACATAGGGCAGCCACTTTGCGATTTGGTTATGGAAAATTTCATGAAAAGGATATGGTCCTGTAAGCGTGGTCTTGGCGGCCCTTTGGCTGATGTTGTGTTCCATTATTAACGGCATACCTTCCTATTTATAATGAAATAAACATCCGATCATTTATCTCCAAAAATGCCATTTTTCTTTGAATATCAAAATAACACCTCTTATTGGAAAACCCTTTATATGTAAATTCTATGTATGTATGTACATAAATGAGAAAATTAGCTGCCTGCCAAATCAAGCCACACTTTATTCAGAGTCAATCATTTACGATTTAAATTTATTTTATGCCGCATTAAGTTAAAAAAAAAAGCTGCGATTCCTTCAGTACCAAAACTGTTACCTAACATTTTGAAATTCATATCTTATTCAAAATACTTTATAGGAAATTTAATTTATGATTTCCTTAAATCTCCTCATTGTTAAAAAAAAGAGCATAAAGATAGCTTCTTCTTCGTTTTCTTTGTATAATTTTTCTTTGGTATAAATTTTTATTGTTTTTTTTTTTTCATTTTATGGTTTATTTTTAAATTCAAGGCACATTTTTCTCTCATTACCACACTTGAAAGCATCATAATGATATCGTATTTGAAATTCAATTTATTCAATCGCAAAAGTTTTATTTTTTTTATGATTCAAAAATCGAAACGACAGAATACCATGTCCTTTATAATAATAAAAGGAGCAATTTCCTTTGTTTATATGAAAAAAGAACAAAATATTGATTTTATGTTGGAATCGAGAACCGACCACGACGCAACGATAAATGCAAAATATTCTCAATTCTTTATTTGCAAAAGCTTCAAGTGTTAGGTACAACTCTTCTGGTGGAAATCGAATATCCAAGAGGTTGCATTGGTAAAACAGAAAAAAATAAATAAATTTGATGATATCAAAGTAATAAGAACACCCTCGTAATATAATTTTGGGGAATACTATATATAATTTGCGAGAAGTCGATGCCTTCTCTTCATTATAAAGTATAAGTATAGACTAAAAATACTCACTCACAAATAAGAACAAATATAGAGTATCTTAATGAGAGCAAAATTTCAAAAAGAAAAAGTTCAAAGAGAAAGTGTATCTAATTGTTAGCACTAAACAATTGTTAAAGGACTTAAAGCAAAAAAACTAAAACATCTGCGCTTTAAAAAAGAATTCGGCAATAGAAATAAAATCAAGCAAGTGAATGGTCGATCGATTAAAGATGTATAAAATAAAATGCACGACTGGGTCGCACGTACTTGCTCTTATTACTTACTATAAGCCTTTATAATTAAAAGTCTGTAAATGCAGTTTTAGAAAAAAAATTTAAAAAAAAACATAAAATTCGATTTTGAAATGACTAAAACAGCTTCTTGAATGAATTTAACCTCAAAACGAAGTATTCAATCTGATTTCTACTATAAAGATACATTTTAAGAAAAAAAAATTGAAAATCGTTTGAGCCGTTTTTTAAAAAAACTATTTTTTCTATATAAAATTTTGCAAGGACTTTTATAAGCAAAAATTGATACGCCATTTTTAAGAAATTACTTATCAACATCTAAGAACTAAATTTTTATAGAACAATATTGAGTAGTTTTCGAAAAAATCATTTTCAAAAAAAAAATTCAATTTTTTTTTTAAAATCCAAAAATATAATTTTCGAAATTTTTTTTTACTACATACTTCGGCCACTTTAAAGCATTAATGTAAAAAAAATGGTTGAAATTGATTGAGTCATAAAGGAGAAAATCAGAATTTAAAAATAACGGTTCTATGGCAGGTTCCGGTTTTTGAAAAAAATGGTTTTTATATAATGATAGACCTTATCCAAAAAAAAGACTATGATTTTTTAATCAAAATCGTATGATTTTGAGAAAAATGAGTTTTTCTGAAACCGGTATATGACAGGTACCGTTATTTTTGGTAAAAAAAAAATTATTCAAAAATGGTCAGGGGATAATCTCCAAAAAACGCCACATACCAAGTTTGAAGTGAATCGACCCATCCGTTAAGGCTGTGGTCTCTGATACATACAGACAGACTGATAGACAGACAGACAGGCAGACAGAATTGTCGGACCCACTTTTTTCTCATTCTCTATCATCGTAATGTCATGTTTGATTGTTATCTAAACTTTTTTTTTTGTACGAATGCATAACTTGATATATACTCGTAGTACCTATACGCAAGTAAAAATTAATATTAAAAGCCTCAACTTTGCATAAATTTCTTTTTCACTCACTAAATGTATGGAATAAATATCCCGGTCAAATTCGATAAAATTTTGGTAGAATAAGTATTACATTATGCTGATTAAATAAGTTTATGGGCCGAGACCTCTTACTCCCACGGATTCCAAGTAACAGAAGTTTAACTTCACTTATAACTGACATTGTCACAAACTGACAAGCATTGTAGTAAAATCTATATAAAGTTAATTGTGACCCACTTTGAATTGTCGTATCCATCCGAAACCTTGTACATACTCGTATATGTAAATTGAATGACAAAACAATTTTTGGGTGGTGCGGACTCATAGGAGGGTGATAAGGGAGTCGAAACACTCCAAATTAATTTTAGCCTACTTCCAATTATCGTACCGAACTGATACTTTGTACATATACATTTGTAGTTCGGTAGTAGTTCGGAAAATATTACCGAAAGATTTTCTTTAAAAAATCGGGAAGGTTTCCCTATAGAAATATTTTATTATTCATTAATTTTAATTAAATTTGTTAGAAGTAAGGAAATCTTCTTGTTTTTAGGTATTAGGTACTTTTTTCTCTTATCCAACCCCCTGAACGGCAGAGACACCAAACGATTCGCTGTTATGTCCAAATCCCTATTCAGATGATTGGAAGATTATTGTCAAAATATCCGTCTACCCCCGACCTATTAAAGAATTAAAAACATTGAAATCCAAACTTAAGTCGCATTAAAAAACTGGTTTAAGCTAATTTTCATCCCTCCTAGATAATGATACAATCTTTGAAGGGGAGAAGGAAATTTAGACGAAATTATAAATATCTAGTAGATTCAAGCTCGTAAAGAATTGAAATTGCGATCTGTTCCTCACAATAAAAAAATATTAATTAAATAAACAACATATCTATATTCGGCCATTCCAAAGTAACGGAGAGGACAGCAAAAAAATAATTTCAATGCCGTTGATCTCATATATGAAATAATATTATTTCCAAAAAACTTTATTGAGAGTATTTCATAAAGTTATTGTCCTAGAAGTTTTAGCAAAAACAATTGCTTGCCAGTAAAGCTTTTGAGATAGAAAGAGGGAGAAGACGCGTACTTTGTCTTCTTCGTTACCGTCTTTCTACTCAATAACTGGCAGATATTAGTTACTGATGATACTTCTAAGAGGATAACTTAATAATGTGCCCTCAAAGTTTCAAGAAAAAATATAACTAGAATAGGCATTGAATGTGTTTTTTTGTCCTCTCCGTTACTTTGGAATGGTAGTATTGCTAAATAATAAATGGCAGGAAGTATGCCTCTTTAGCAGTTTTAATCACATTCAACGTCAAAAATCTTTTTCTATACTCTCTCGAAATATTAAACAGGTCTGATTTCAATTTCTTCACTGTATCGAGGGTCAACTTTACTAATTAACAATTCTTCTTTTATTCACAAAATCTAAGCTAAGTCTAACAAACAAGGCAAATAAAACAAAATAGGTGAATTTAGGCAACAACAGTGAGGACACTGCGCCTACATTCACTAATGTTTACGTGTGCCCTTTAATTCGGCACAAACATTTTGGATCGATTCGAAGTATGTAGTTACAATTTTTGGTAAATAGACTATTAAAAATAAGTTATTTCATGATAAAAATCTACCAAATCGAATTTAAACCTAAATTATAGTTGTAGGTGTCTTTCAAACAGTGTATAAGAGTTCTATGACCGCAACCCGGAAAATTTGAAAAAAAAATAAAATATGTATATAGTTTTGTACAAGTTTTTTACAGTTTTGTAAGACCGAAGCCGGGTTTTATACAAGAATCTTACTAATCTTACTAAGCTTCTTGAAAATGTCGGACTCGGAACTTAGGTATGTCACAGGCCCGGCATTACCCATAAATGTCCTCAGTCCGGCACTTTCAATAAGCTCTATTTGGAATCTAAGCTTGTATTTGGCTTAAAATGTACAAAACTGTACAAAACTAGTAAAAAACTAGTTCAGTAGTTTTTCTTGACAGCAGCTGAAAAACGAATCCAAATTTTTTTTCTGCTCCGTTTTTGACAAGCAATTAACTGAGGACTCCTGTTCAATCCAGATCAGATCTGGGGGAGAATAAAACACAGCAAATTTTCACTTTCTTTGAAGTATCTTGATATAGGAAATGTCAATATTAATAAGAATTAAAATGACAGCTGTCAAACTATTGGGATTCTGGTGAGGTCATCAAAATGTGTGAATTAGGGGGGAGGGGGGGTATATTACCTTGTTTTCTGTATATCTTGATATTAACATACCAGGAATATTTCAAATTCTGATTTGAAGCTATTTAATTTATGAGCAAATATACTAAATCCTTCTGAGAATACTTTATTTAATTCCAGGGATAATACAAGCAGCCTTTTCACAACAAAAGACATGTTCTTTGTTTCTTATTTTCATAAATATCCAACGTAGATGCATTTTCTATTCTGTTTATGTCTTCCGGCAATTTCATCAAATGCATATTTCATCATTGTTCAGTAGTTTCTTTCTGTTGCATTTTGTATTTTGCTTTGAAATTTTCCAGAAACTATGGGCACAACAACTACTCTTAGTTCCCATCTTTCAATTGCTTTATCCGTAGGCACAATGTTGACTAGTTTTTTTTTTTTTTTTTTTTTTTATAAAGACAATTTTTTTTATTGAGTGTCTTCTACTTCAGTCATCATATCGCAAATACAGAGAATTATTCAATACCTACTGAAAATTTCAAATTTAACTTCGATTCGAACACAACCCCTGTGTTGAAAAGGTCAAAGAAAGATGGAAACTCAATTGGCTGTGAAATGGAATTCAGTATACATATGAATTGTGCGTTTAAATTGACTAGAAATTGAATTTCGTTTTTTTCAATTTGAATTTGACTTTGCGAATAAAGAGGACTGTCAAGGTAAACAAAATTTTACACTTTTTTTTGCGAACTGATAAACCATAAATTCAGGAGACAATTATTGTGCTGGGGGAATATTAGAATTAAGTTATAATATGAAGTCAAGTCGAACTTGAAGCCACTTTTTTTTCTTTCATTCAAATTCTTATTTAAATTCATGTTTTGACTAGAGCATGAATGACATAATTTAGCAAATTTCATTCAAAGTGATTTTATTACTAACCGCCTTCAAAAACTTAGGCGGTTATCAATTCGACTGTATTTTTTTGTCTGTTTCCTCATAACTTTTGACTGGGTTGATCGATGATGATTTGATTTGATGGTAGTCCCCTTGGGGTCCAATTACAATTTGGTCCAGTTCTGAATGTGGCATTCATGAGAAAATATTAAAAGTCTTAAATTTTAATCGGTTATTGTTTTTCTTTTAAAAGGTATTATAATACACTCAAATAAAAATAATTGTTATCCCCAGAACTTTCCATTGTTGTAAGATTGTGAATTAACGCTGTTGACTCAACAAAAAGTTCTTGGAGTACCAACCAATTCTTAATCTTTAAGGAACCAGAGTGTCAGTTTGACAATTAAGTTCTTGATTGAACAATTACATTACATTGTTAATCATTTTCAAGAACGAACAATTGTTTCCGGAGCGAAATAAAAAATAAATAATAATTAAGAGAGAGCAGGAAAGTATAATAACACAAATTAATTTGTTAACATTAATTTATTAAACCTTCTTGCTATCTCTTTATTATTCTAGTACATTTCTTATTTTTTTTGTGGAAAAAAGTCATTTTGACAGCATTCTAAAATTTTAACACTTTAAGTTGTTGAGTTTAGAATTTTAAGTACTTGGGTTCATTTCAACCCATTTGCACAAAGTTTCTGGTGCAAATTATAAAATTCTTAAGTTTACAATTTTTTTTTCTGAGCGTTCTAGTACTTTAAGGTTTTTATTTTTCAACTTGAATAAAAACTTCGAATCATATTAATTTGTATGTTATTAGGCTTTTATTGTTGGAAATAAATTAAAAAAATATTCTCCAAGTTCCATGTCTCTAACTTTATTCTAACCACCTTTGAGCCGAAGTTTCTTATGGAAATAACATGGGGTTTTGTTCTTTGAACAGTCAATATTTATTTTGAGCTGAACTACTAGTATTAACATTCTGAAACTTTGTAGACTTTAACTTTATTATTACAGCTATTTTTTTGTGAATATAAAAAAAAATTTAGCTTTTATAGTTTTTGAGGTATAGGTCGGTGAAAACAACGAATTTTCTCAGCTGTTTTTACTTTAACCAAACATTGTTTCATTTTTAGTTCTACAACATGAATAATTTGTACAACATGAAAAAAATCCTTATTTTTAGCTCACTCAAAAACTATAAAAGATAAAAACTGTAAGAAATTAAAGTGATAGATATAAATATTAGGTCAGCGTTTCCCAAGTTTCATAATTTTTGAGCAACATTTAGTGTAGAATTAAAAACGAATAAATGGTTGGATAAAACTAAAAACAGCTGAGAAAATTCATTCTTCTCACCTAGCTATACCTTAAAAACTATAAAAGCTAAAAAATTTTGAAAATTCCCAAAAATAGTTGTAATCATAAAGTTAACTAAATTTCAGAATTTTAGTATTAATAGTTCAGCTCAAAACTGTATCTATAAGAGCAACCCAGTCGTGCATTTTATTTTAAATAACAACCACCCTAAAGAACATCATATGAAACACAAAATTAATTTTTATTTTTATACATCTTTTTCATTTAAAATTTTTATTTCTGCATTATACAGGGTGATTTGCATAAGGTGTGACAAAAAGATAGGGTGTGTAGGTTGGACTTAGACAAGCAAAAAATCGTATGGGAGGGGGGGGGGTCCATTTTCCCCCGTTTAGGCGGGAGGGGCAATTTAAGAAAAAAATCACTTAAAACGGAAAAAATAAAAAAATATTATTTAAAAATAACGGTTATACCTACAGAGTCGTGCTATAACATTTTGAAAAGCCAAAAACCTATACATTAATTGAAATTTTAAAGTAAGTTGTTCAAATGAATAGTTTTTGAAATATTAATTTTCAAAGTCAAAAATTTGAGAAAAAAACATAATTCGGTATGAATCACTTCCCATACTCTAGTTTGGGGCAAATGAAGTATAGTTGGTTTTTAAAAATGCTATAGCACGACTCTGTAGGTATAAGCGTTATTTTTAAATAATATTTTTTCCGTTTTAAGTGATTTTTTATTAAATTGCCCCTCCCGCCTAAACGGGGGAAAATGGACCCCCCCCCTCCCATACGATTTTTTGCTTGTCTAAGTCCAACCCACACACCTTATCTTTTTGTCACACCTTATGCAAATCACCCTGTATAATAATTTAGGTACACAATAATAATAAAAAAACAAAACAAAAATAACAAATTTATTCATTAAGACGAATTTATTATTTATTATTTTTGTCGCATTATAAAAAGGATGTCAGAAGCATTGATAAATCCAGCAGTTAATTCTTGAATAGTTTTAATAAATTAAATATTCAAAGTAATACAAATAAAATAATGCTCATACGCCCTAGTGTACGAATGAATTGCATGCATGATTAATGGAGATTCAATAATATTTGATTCCTTCACTCCAAACAAGGGGGGAGGAGTTACATGCAGAGATATTCAGCATGTTCAAAGTTCACAACCTTATTATAAATGCAAGTACATTGTTCATATATTGCACCATTCCGAAAGAACCTCACTAACATCAACATGATTGCCTCCAATGTGAACCATTATGTTCATAAAGAACCATAAAGTGTTCTAATATAAGTACTTAACGGAGTAAATTTAAATGAAACAAACATTAAATGAGAAGAATTTTTAAATGGTTGCGGCTGTGCATTGTAAAGGGATATAAATTACCCTCCAATGTAAAGTACATCTACATTGCTTGTACTCAACTTGGGCAACCCTGTTACCTCATGTATGCAAACGTCTTATATAATAAGTAAAACACTTTAATCTTCGATTGCCAACGCTGGATTCATTCTTACACTGACAGCATTAATAAATAAGAATATTTACCTAAAATTAGTTAAAAAATAAAATTATAATGTATAAATAAACAATTTAATGAAACTCTTTCTCTTGATAAAATAAATTGATCAAAATACTAAAATAGTTTCATGATAAGATATGGAACCTAAATTCAGGTGGTTCCTAAAAGAAGAATTTTTATACTTTGGGCTTCAAAAATCCAGCCAAACTTCTCCAAATCTGAGTGATTGTATGAAGTGTTTCTCAGAAAAAGTTACCTGTTAATATTACCAAAAGAAATACGAAAAACCATGATTTAAGAATGTACTTCAAGTGAAGCTATTCAAGTGTTATAACTGTGTAAATTGAATTTCAAATCCGAATGAAATTGCACAACCAGTACTTATACAAGAAAAAAAAAATCTTTTTTGATTGAAAATTAGAAAATTGATGAAGGACTGAGAAGAAGAGTTCAAATGGAACCAATCTTTCAAATAAAAACTCCTTATAAGTTAAGGAGCTGATGGTAGAAATCCATTTATTTTAATACAGCAAAGATAGGGGAAAAATGTGGTGTATCAAAATTTTTATAATTTAATACCTTATGTATCTGTGCCTGATAGGCAGAACAAAGTACGTCCGTTTTCGCAAAAATTAATGCGTCCTCTATTACATGGCCTGGATAACCAGTGGCGTATACAGCTCTACTTCTATAGGGGGGGGGGGGGGGGCGGTGTGTCATATTAAAGAAAATATGAGTGTTTTGTAAAATTTGTAGTAATTTCTTTTATTTTACAGGGAAAAGTTAAGTTCTCAGGAAGGGTGAAGGGGGTGGGGGGTGGGTCATGATCCCGAGGCCCAATTCCATATAAGAAGAGAGAAATGAAGAAACTACTAAACATTTTATCATGAGACAAAACATAAACAGACAAAAAAATATTCTTTTGATATTTGTATATAACGAGTTTTTAATTTGGCACCCAATTTTTGAGAATTTGCTTAGTTTTTATTTTAACAAAGGACTAATATCATAGAATTACAAGACTTCTTTGCTTAGATTAAGAAAGGGGCCATTTTGGTCTTTCTGAAAAAGTCGGAGCCTTTTTGGTCCCTTAAAAAAGGGACCATTTGGCTGATGTCCATAAAAAATGTATTTTTTGTATGGAATTTTTTTTAATGCAAATAGGAAAAGAATCAACAATTTTAATCAATGTGCTTAAAATGAATATGTTAATCTTTTTACCTTAGGAAATGTTACAAAGCACCAGCTCCCTACACAACACAAATTTATTGAACAGAACTGTTCTTATATTGTTCTTCAAATTAAAACCCAACAACTTTTACCATTATACATTTGCTCGTGTTCTATTTCATAAATTTTCATTGAACAATTTTCCACAGCTTCCTCTTCAGAATAAAACTGCTTTGACCTAGTTTTATTTTCCTGGTCATATCTACAAAAACATATATTAACCAGTAAGGGAATAGGAAACTTCTATAAGTACACTTGCTACTCAAACCAAAATGTTGATTCCACAAATCCTTTGTAAAATGAAATGTATGGTTTCATTATGGTTACGCTACTTAAATTAAATGCGGGGATGTAGGTATGCACAAGCACATTGCACTTTGTACCACATGAATTTCAAAATTTTGTTGTTAAGTTAAGTTATAGTCGATTCTCGATGAACTAGGAACTAGGATGTTCGGAATCTTGATTGATAATTTTGGTCAAACATTTTATTTACTTTTAGGTTAAAAATAATTGCGTTAAATAAAAGTTAATTACTAAAAAATGTATTTAAATGTCGTGGGAAATTATAAGGGCAATAACCTTTGTTTGGTAAAGGCATCTGTACATGGTGATTTTTTAATCGATTAAGAAATCTTGGTTGGTGTTAAAATTTAACGAGTTAAAAATTCAATATGTACCTTTGCAAATAAATAAATTTTGTGACACGATAAGCTCACAAAGAACAAAGGCGAAGGCCTAGTAATTGACTAATATTCATCTTAGAAGCTAAATTAAAAATTCCAAAAAATAGTAAAATCAAAAACAAAAACCCTTCTTCCACTCCAGTATTAACTTATTTGTTTTTTTTTCTGTAGTAAATACAATGACCTGATCATGCCAAGTTTTACAAAGATAATATTCCTATCTTTTAATAAATAATATCTACAGGAAAAACAAGCAACGTAAAATTTTTTTTAAATAAGTCTTCTTAATCATCGAATTGGAAAACTATTTTGCATACTAACATTTTTTCTAAGTCTAACAGGAACCGAGATATAGTCTGAGGAAAAGCATTAACACATTTCAATTAGGACAAAATATTCAACAGACTGAAAATTGCAACTTGCAACAATTAGAATTTGTGTCTACTCACGGTACCTCCCATTAAACCGTTTTTTTTTTTTTTTTCATTTTAGACCTAACCGATTTTGATGAAATTTTTTTTATATCTACGGAAGCTTCTTAATACACAACTTAAAGATTGCTTGATGTCAAAATTTTCAAAAACGTTTTTTTGATTTTTAATAAAAAAAAACTTTCAATTTTTTGTTTTGAAAAATCAATTTTTCGAATTTTCATTGAAATTTTGATTTAAGGTGTTGATTAATTTTTTTTTGTAAATGGCGTATCAACCTTTTTTGAAACCTGATTTGTGAATTTTTAGAAGTATTATGACAAAAATATTCACCCCTATTTCAGAATCCGACGAATATGCTGCACACAAAAAATGACTTCAATTAATTTTCTGAAAATAAACTTGGTTAGCTTTGATGAACAAAATTTTCGTGGCTTTGGAAAAATTAAAAACTGTTTTTTAAAACTACAAAGATACAAGTTTTTGAAGATGTAAGCCATTCTATGTGTTTCATAATACAGATACATTTCTAGGATTGAGTCCCTAACAACTTAGACTTTCAATTTTGTTGGCCTTACACCAAAGTTTCATATAAATTTGCCCATCATACTTTAAAATTAAATTATAATTATTATATATATTGATTTTTATATTTGCCAGAACTTCCTACTTGCTTATTTAATTCTAAGGCATATTTTTATTTTCATTTCATTGAGTTGAAAATTCTGCAAATATAATTTTATCGACTGCAAATGCCAAAGCAACATGCTCAAAAAATAATTGTATCATATAAATTGAGTTTGTTCATTATAAATTCCATATGACTTTCCAGTCTATGTAGGTTTAATTAAATAAATTAAAATTCATTTTAGTTGACCTTTGTGCTTAGTACCTATTGATTTGTCGTTTATATCTGTGACATGAAACAGTCAAATGTAAACGTCAAACTTAAAACGCAAAATATACAGTGGATCCGAATCCAGAATGTTTTGTTTATTAGAATTAAACTATTAATTTTAACAATCTTAACATTGGGTTGAACGTACTTGCTCTTATGGTCAAAGTGGTTCTGGACGTCAAAGTTTCTTATATAAGGTTTTTAAAAATAAATTGTTTTATAAGAAATGTAAAATTCAATATTAAAATTACTCAAACAACTTTTTCAATGATCTTGAGCTCTAAGCTACACAAAAACACACATTAATGTTTTTAATACAAAAATAACCGTTGCTTATGCAGTGAGTTTAAATAATAATACAAATTTATCCTTTTTGCCTTTTAAAACCTATGTTTACATTATTTAATTATGTTAACCTTTCCAATGATACGTCAAATTTAAAGATTTTGGTTCATTTTGACTTAAGATTCGAGCATTGCCGAACCCCGTCCTGGGCATATTGAGCTAAGTGACTTCTTTTCTTTACAGTTATGTTCTTTTATTAGTAACATGAAAAGCTCTTTATTTCATTTAAAAGGTAAATATATTAACGTTTTATATTAACTTGACTAACTTAACTATTAACATTGACCATTTATTTTTTTTTTATATATAAAATTATCATAAATTTGGGTCCTGAAAAATATTCCACCGATTTGCCATAATATGCTTATTCAAACGAATGTAATGCTTTTCCCAAAACTCGATACACTAATTCCCTGAAGAGAAAGTTTTTTTTTTCAGAAGGGTAAAGTTTTTAATTGAAAGCAATTCCAAACTATTTGCACCACTTTTATCCAATTTTTGTTTTGGGCTGCAGGCATAAAAGTTATTTTAATAGCCAGAAAAGAGTTTTGTCTGGTTTTGAATATTTGCAGTTCATTCAATTGTTATGACTCATGAAATAATAGAAGCAAAGTGAAGTTGATTGGTATTAAATAAATGAAAAAAAAAAACTATTAAACGAACGATTTGCCAGATTAACGTTGTGCTAGGTTTCTATTGGTCATGTTTAATCGACAAAAGACGTGTTTGCCGGGATAGGGTAAATGATAAAAAGGGAAGACGGCCGGCCGATATTTTGGACTACGACTACTTTTCAGCAACGCAGAGACTAAGAACGAATTCGTCCAACAGAAAACTCATTTCCAATTTCCTTGTTTATAATGGTTACCTTGAGAATCACTCACTTGTGGCCTTTTTGCTTCAGCTTGAATTAAAATCTATTATACCCTGTTGCATTCATAATAGTTCGTGACACTAAAAGTGAACCAACGCATAAGATTGCAGCTTCTACTTTATGGTCCATCAGCTAGCTTAAGTTGAAGTTCTTTTTCAGCACCACACTAGCTTTAAGTGAGTTGGTCTAGCAAAGTACCCAATGTGCACGTCTTTAGCTAGAAAAGGTAGCTGTGAACCTTGCTTGTTGTTTGTCTATTGTGAATGTTATCCATTGCCCAAGATAGCAGCCATCTGCAAATAGCCGCTGGCTAAAGGGCTCCCAATCAGCATCGAAGAACCCCAAGCGAGTTCTTCCATTAACCGGTTTCTTACTGATGTGTATTCGAGTTTCGTACTGATGTGTGCTGTGGATATCGCTGCCTTACTGCTTGCTTGACCTTTAAGCTACTTAGTCTTCAATTGATAGCGTTGACACGTCACTCTTAAGATCCAGTTCTATTCAAAGGAACAACAGAAATAGTTCTCTGCTCTCCGAAACGTAATACTATGTTTCCGCCTGAAAGACAATCCAAGATTTAGAGCAAGAGATTTAAAATTAATATTGTAATGTTTCCACGTTCCACCAAAGAAAAGGTGATTAATTTTAACGTTTCTGAAACATGAACAAAAAAACCTTTACCACCATCTTATCTAGTTCCTTGTTTGCCTTTCTATACTGAGGATACTCACTTTTTCTTGACTAAGGGTAAATATATATTTTTTAGTTGTTTTTGCGTGGTGAAAATATGTGGAAATCTTACCTAGCATATCAAGTACCTTACAGATAGGTATTACTTTTGAAGTAAAACATTTTATTGCTTTACTTCAACAAACAAACTTAAAAGGTTAAAAATAAAATGCACGACTATGCTAATCCTTTTTAATTAGAAATTTGTAAATGCAGTTTTAGAAAAAAATTAAAAAAGCATAAAGTTAGATTATCAAATGACTAAAACAGCTTCTCAAATGAATTTAACCTGAAAACATAGTATGCAATTTGATTTCTTCCATAATAATAAATTTTTAGAAAAAAAAATTGAAAATAGTTAGAGCCGATTTTTGAAAAAACTAGTTTCTCTATATAAAATTTAGCAAGGACTTTTATAAAAAAAAAATTGGCACGCCAGTTTTAAGATATTATTTATCAACATCTAAAAACTAAATTTTGAAAAAAAAATATTGAACAGTTTTCAAAAAAATGATTTTTCGAAAGTAAAATTTCAATTTTTTTTTTAAATCCAAAAACATTATTTTGAATTTTTTTAATTCAATTAAATTTTAAAAATCCAAAAACATTATTTTTGATTTATTTTTCTTAATATTATCACTGCAACTTAAAAGCATTCATGTAAAAAAATGGTTGAAATTGATTGAGTCATGAAGGAGAAAATCAGAACTAAAAAAAACGGTTCTATGGCAGGTACCATTAATAACAGTTTTTGAACAAAATGGTTTTCATTTAAAGATAGACCTTATCTAAAAAACTGACCATGATTTTTTTAATCAAAATCGTAGGCACCGTTTTTGAGAAAAATGAGTTTTTCTAAAACCGGTATATGACAGGTACCGTAATTTTTGGTCCAAACATTTTTTTTTTAAATAGTCTGGGCATAGTCTCGAAAAAACGACCCATCCGTTTAGGCTGTGGTCTCTGATACATACAGACAGACAGAATTGTCGGACCCACTTTTTTCTCATTCTCTATCATCGTAATGTCATGTTTGATTGTTATCTCAATTTTTTTTTTTTTTTTATGCATAACTTGATATTATAGCAGGTACCTATATCGCAAGTAAAAAGTGCGGATATAATAAAATAAAGCAAACTCTCAAAGGCAAAATGGAACACTATATTTGTGGGCAACAAAAAATTAATGTGTCCGGCGGAGCAAATTCGAGTGAAATAGGTGTGTTTGATTTACCAAATTTCTTTTCCAAGTAAATTTTAAGGAGATTAATTTTAAATCTTGATTTGAGGCGATTAAAATTTGCTTGACAAATCTCGTGATTTAAAGGATATTAAGTGGTAGGTGGAAACGTCGTATAACGTATCCCACTTAAATGAATCTGAGAGCTGAATGTAATTACTACCGCACAGTATCCACAACGCATGACGTTTCATTTCAACCCTAAAAATTTAACATCTCTAAAGAGTTTTCATAAATGTTGGTGTATCAGAGGCAAAAAATCTTATTCATTTAATTGTTCAAAGCAGCTATCTTCTTTCTCTTTATTATGAATGGTCGTGATTGGGATTGCCACTCATCACCATTTTAAACCAATTTTGCTACATAATAAGCGTTTTTAATGACATCTTTAACTTCGCGTTTTTTTTTTTTTTGTTGGCTTAAGCTTCATCTTCATGCCATTATATTCAAGCAGTACCAGTATGAGTTGAGTACGTATAGGCTAAGGGGTAAGGTAAAAGGGTAGTTATTCATGTAGGTCCCTGTATCATAAAGTCAAAATGCAAATTCGATTGACAATTAAGGTATGCACACTTTTTTCTAAAAAGTGTTCAAACACTACATAGTGTACAAACAAAACTTTTTATGAAGAAGTCATAAATAATTAAATTTAATTTTCACCAAACTCTGACTACGCTAAAGTTGTTAAAATGACTACGTTTCTTAAATTTTTTTGTTTCAGTTTGATGGATGAAACTTTTCAAAAGGTACACACTCGACTCGTATACTGTACAGTACATGCCATACCTATACTCAAACGTATATGTAGATTGTAGATACATGATTGCTTTGCCGTAATTCCTGAATACCTTGTATTGGCATTTGCATTTTTGACGAGGTATACCTTGTCGTTGTTTTTTTTTTGTATTCTCAATAATAATAAAGGACGACGTGTGCATGCACAATGTTTGATATTTTTCACTGCACAAAAGCTGGATTAAAAAGTTTCTGACAAGTAAAAATAACAATTTTAAAATAGGAAATTGGGTTAACGAGTAGTAGAGTTTTCATGCAGGCTTATTTATTGATGCCCTTTTGCGACATGAAATTGAAAAAAAAATTTTTTTGATATACTTGGCATGTACTGTATTAATTTCATTTAAGTCCCTCGTGTTAAAATACACAACAGTTTCAGTAAAAGCCTCTTAAAAGGCCAACATAAAGGCCTGCGAGTGTCTGTTATGTATAAACAATTAAAACCTAATGTTGGTCTCTTAAGAGGCTTTCACTCAGACTGTGAAAATAACACCCAAAGGAACAAAATCCTTCTTCTTTAAAATGCTTGCATAGATTAGATACCAGCCTGCAGCCTCGATAAGTTCCTTATTCTAAACCAACTCTTACTCTCAGTTTAAGACTCTTACTAATTACGAAATTTGGACCACGATCTTTGGATCGCCATATGGAATGAATGATGGGTCTCTTTAAGATTCCGCACCACTGAACAAATAGCGGAGGACAATGATACCTGTTAAATCAGATGTAACGGTTAACCAAGATATAAAATGGTATTACTTGAGCTACTACGGGGCAGTTGCAACAGCCAGCGGACTAATTTAAATGTTGGAAATTGGAAGCAGACTTAAGCAACAAGACTTTCGTTGTGCCACATACCTAAATCTATTTATGCAACACGACAACACCATAGACAATTTCATCGAAAAACTTATACCTAGTCTACGGAAGATAGTCCCTAGCTCAAGGATCAACAAAAAATAATTCACAAATTTTTATGGTTCACATGGTAGCCGAATCCAAGAGTCGATCCAAATATTTTGGTGAATGGGTGTTTTTTTTTTAAGTGGCAAAGAACGTTGAACAACAATTGCCAAAACACTCTATACTAGATACTGAAGAAAACAGAAAAGTTATTTCACAAACTCAATTTCAGTTCTTTTCTTTTTGCGTTTTTTTCTTAATCAGTCAACTGACCCACCACCATTCCACCTAGTTGGCCTTCTGCCAATTTGGCATTTGCTTAACCCACCCCAATTCAACAATTTCCCATTAAAAAATTCCATGCCGCGAGTGAGGTTGAAAACTCGCAGCCATCTCTCCGTCTATTATAGCTTAGTTACAACTAAATTAATTTTTCGAAAATTCATAACAGAATATTATAAAAGATCGAAGGTTATCACAGACTTTTTTGAGAATCACAGACTACAGAGAAGATCGGACTTTTACCTCTCACTCTGACTGCAGTGAAATTTCATTAAGCTGTGAGAGAGCGCAAATATTACAGGGTTTCCGTAGTGCACATGAAAGATTTCGAAAAAGCTCTAATAAATATTAATAGAATTACCAGCTATTGATATTAAAAATAATTTTCAATTTTCACTTAAACTCATTTAATTTCAAAGAATACAAAATCAACTTCACTTTTCAAACCGCACCTCATTTTAAATTTGTTTGTTTCCTTAATGAAAACGTTTTTTTTTTCCATTCCTTAAAATAAAATTTAACGCCACAAATACAAAAAAAAAAACAGCAAGCAAGCATTCCTATATTTGCTCTTATAAGATTTTAAAAAAGCTTACATTCTAAAAGCTCTCAAGCACAATTAAAAAAAAAATTGACCGTGATTTGCATTAACGTGGGAATGGTAACTCTGATAATAATGGCTTATTTTAATACATATGGCGAAGAGGTTTGTTTGGGAACACCTTAGACTGCGCACGGTGCAGGTTATGAGGGGATGTACGATCGTCAAAGCGAAATCACAACAAAAATTGAAGGGTAAGTCAGTGGCTGCGTATATTTTTGTCAGTAAGTGATTTGGGAATACAACCACTAACCGGCACCTTTTCTAAGAAGAAAGCTCTCCCATAAGACCTGTACTGACAATATTTGTTGGACAGAGTATAGTCCAGGCATGGAAAAGTCGATACAATTGTATCGAATTCAATAAAAATGAGTTTGCTTCAGTAGAAAAGTACAATTTACACCAATTCGATACAATTTATCAATCAGCATCCTCCAAAATCTCTTTTGATATTAGTTTTAAATAAAACAAAAAATCGTAGGTTTCTATTAAAAAGTTATTCTATTTCAGAATGGGTACAATGAATTGATGTTTGGAAGTATCTGTGAAATTGTATAACTCATTCATCAGATAATTTGGAATAATTTTTTTCATACCAGAAGACAAGTATGACTAATTTTCAAAACCTACTTTAAGCGAAAATTGTTCGGCTTTAATTGGAACAAGGAACTTAATTAATAAATATGACTTAGAAAATAGTATTTTGAATGCAAATGCTCAAAATAAAGGCATTAATTCTTATGAATTCATAGATTAAACTACAAACTAAGGAACCTGTTATTTCAAAAACTAATTCTTTGTTGATTACACTTTTTCGAACTGCAGTAGCTTTTTTTTTTAATTTAAAAAAAAAACAATATTTTAAGTTCCCGTTGATTTTTTTTTTTCGAAAAAAATGATTTCAGTACAAATGGCTGTATTTCAGTACAATTTTCATACATTGTTCAGTACAATTCAAAAAAGGTATTTTCCATGCCTGTTCTAATAGGTTTAAATACTAACAATGCCAGACCAACCAGCTTTTGTTTAGTGTGCCTACAAGAATTTGAAAAAAAACAACAATCGAATTATTTTGTTTTGTTGATCGGGCGGGTGGGCGTTTGTGTGGTGGATATGGATTACGGTGTTATGGAATTCACAAATATTTTTTTGTGCAAAACTGCCGGAATGAAGACACACAGCAGATTGTTGCAATTCAATTACTATGCGGTTAACATTTTTCCTCTACAAAAAACATAAAATACTTTCTATTGACTCAACACCAAACCGATATGTATTCGAATCAGTCAAACTTCCTGTAATTCGAATTTTCATGTAACTCGAACTTTTTCGCCACATTTTTGCATTGCCCTCAATTTCTATCCGTTTTACCTACTCAATTTTTTCCAAAACTCCCTCTAACTTAAACAAATTTTGATATCCCGTGAAAATTTAACTAAGAGGTGAGAGAGTCGATTCTATGTTACTATGCGGAGGGTACACATTTGATATTGGCTTTGGCTAATAAAATAGGAAATGTTTAAAAACTTATTTTATAACAATGCACTACACACTAGTGTATGTATTTACTGTACATAATGTAGGTACCTTACCTATGTGTATTTATGTGTGGTTATAATGCTTCAATGTTTCTGTTTATTGCGTTAAGCTTTATGTTTATAGAACTTTATTTATAGGTAGATTGTAGGTACTAGTCGGTTACACATAGAACAAAACTAGCCTTCATTGTGTATTTTACGGTAAAGTATTAATAATTAATATATACAAGCTTGTAGGTTTAAATTTACTACTGACTCGATACTTACTGGTGGGTTTGTTATGTACATGCTTAAAAGGTAAACAAAAAAGCGAAAATATAAAAATAATTGGTTGAAATATTAGGTTCCTATTTACTTACCGGTATTGATACAAAACATCTATTTGTGTAGTCAATTATTGCATCGATAGAAAATTTTGAAACCTTTTCAAATATCCTTATAAGCCCAATAATATGTTTATGTTACATATCGGCTGTGGGGGCACGTCCCTTGCTATCGGAACCGGGCGGTAAATATCTTTTTTATATACAGACCTCGTTTGAATTGATGAAAGTTTTGATATAAATAAAAACACGATATATACATCATTATATTAACACGGAAGCAAAATTTCTATTTCTCCGTTTTTAACTAACTTACTGGCAACCGATTGTAAAAATGTTGGTCTTATTTGATAGGTACAGGCAGCTTTCCTCCTACAATTCAGTTTTCATATCATGATTCTGCGGTAAAATGTTTACTACTAGTGCCTACATATAATTGTGCTTATAAGAATATTCCAAAAGAATTCAAATTATTTCACCAAAATTGTAATGTTGTCTTCTTTACCTGTGTCCTTGAATAAATTCACAATTTAAAAGGCAGAAGACAAAAACAGAAAAAAGTCCGTAAGTTTTGAAATTTTTGGTGCTCTGGTCTTTCGAAGCAGCAAGCTTGATTTTTAACTACTGGTAACTATCCCAATAACATCCCAAACAATCAGAAAAGTGCGTTTTTTTTCGACCTAGAATGTCTTGTTTGACTGACCTGCGATGTTATAATGTGAGGTAAAATTTTACAGCAAAAATTGGAACGGATTATAAATGCACTTGTTTTCTTTTTTTGTATATAGTTCAAATCATTTCGATAGCTCTATTCTTCTCCGAGAAATCATAAGTTGAAGTTAATGTATTTTTCATTTTATATTGCCGACAAGGATATTTTGCACATATGCGCCCCATGTTTGACAATACGAATGCTCATCAAACTTTGCACAATATACAAAAAAAAGAAGTCTTCAACAATTGCAATAACATTTTAAAATATAAATAGTTAAAACATGTTATTAACATTATTTTAAACAATTCCTGGCCACTGTTTAGCCAAAACACGTACAAAACTTATTCACAATATGACCTCGAACTTAAGCAAAATAAAATACACGACTGGGTCGCACGTACTTGATCTTATAGAAAAAAAATTAAAAAATTAACCTGAAAACGAAGTATGCAGTTTGAATTTTTCTATAATGATACATTTTTAGAAAACAAATTTTGAAATTCGTCAGGGCGTTTTTTTTTTTTTTAACTATTTTTTCTATATAAAATTTAGCAAGGACTTTTATAAAAAAAAATTGGTACGCCAATTTTAAGATAATTTATTAACATCTACATCTAAAAACTAAATTAAAAAAAAAAATATTGAATAGTTTTCGAAAAAATTATTTTTCAAAAAAAAAAGTTTCAATTTTTTTTCTAAATCCAAAAAAATTATTTTCGAAATTTTTCTTACTTAATATTATTACGGCAACTTAAAGGCATTCATGTAAAAAAAAAGGTTGAAATTGATTGAGTCATGAAGGAAAAAATCAGATCTAAAAAAAAACTATGGCATTTACCGTTAATAACGGTTTTTGGAAAAATGGTTTTCATTTAAAAATAGACCTTATCGAAAAAAATTACCAAAATCGTAGGAACCATTTTTAAGAAAAATGAGTTTTCTGGTCAAAAAAAATCTAAAAAACTTCTGCCAAGTTTGAAGTAAATAAGCTGTGGTCTCTGATACATACAGACAGACAGACAGAATTGTCGGACCCACTTTTTTCTCATTCTCTATCATCGTAATGTCATGTCTGATTGTTATCTAAACTTTTTTTTTTTGTATGAATATCGCAAGTTAAAATTACTCAGAGCACCCAAACACAGAACATGTCTTGTCAAAACCGAATCAGTTGCACTAACGATTCTAAACTTACTGAGCAATATATGCACAATAGTAAGCTCGTGTTTGAATACCGTTTAGTTTTTGTTTTATGCCTTGTGTACCAAGGGTGACCGTGTAAGAAGGGTGACCACTTCCCCCTACCTCGCATATATCCCCGTTATCCGTTTTTCTAGTTTTCTCGTAAACGACTCAAAGAATTTCAATCACAATTTTTACACAAAAATTTCAATTATTTCATATCAAAATTTTGAAAAAAAAAATTTTCGATTTTTAAAATCGATTTTTCGGAAGCGTGTTAATATTTTTTGTTTTTTTAGTTTTGGTTTTAATATTTATAATATTTTTTTTTTATTGACGTACCAACTTTTTTTTAAATAAGCCTTTTTTTATGTAAAAAAAAAATATTTTTTTTTTAAACGGCTCTATAACGATTTTCAATTTTTTTTGTTTTTAAATTCATATTTCAAAACGAAATCGAATATCAAATATAATACTAAGTCTGAAGTTCAAAACAATATAAGAAGTTCTATAAGTCATTTTAATAAAAAAATGTATGCTGTTGTTTTTTTTATTTCTTATAGAATAATTTATTTTTAAGAACTTTATATAAGAAGCTTTAGCACCCACAGCAACTTTAGCCTTGAGAGCAAGTTAGTGCGTCCGACCCAGCCGTGCACTTTATTTGCACATGATCCATCAAAAACTGTGTCGTTTGCTATACTTTTCATTAAAAGTACATTTTAATGTCGCTTCCGGTATAAATGATTTTCTCTCTCAGTACGTTCTGTCTTGACAGGGTTGACAGGACTTGGACTCAAAAATATTAGGAATTCGTTTTATTGACTTTATTTGTAGTGAAAACACGTTTCATTTGGCCCTAGTCTATGACTTTGTCCCATACTGACATTGTGAGAAAATAATGGTTTAAAACATATTGGTTATAAGGCAGGTACCATTTTCATTTTCTTAACTGGAGAATCACCTAAAATACATAAGTGCCAAGTTTGAAAGAAATCACTTTAGTAGTTCAGACACAGAAGGACAGAATTTTGATATGCCCTTTGTTCGCTTTCTACGTCATCGAAATGTCTGTCATGTCTGGCTCTTTGCCTTATTCTTATCAAAGATCCGCAAAATACCTCTATATATGCTGTAACAAGATGAAATAACAAATTTGAACGTCACGCATCCTCGTTGATAATATAATGTAAAAAAAGAAAATTAAATTCTCGCCTTCCAGATACATTTTTAGAAAAAGCCTAAGGCTAAGCGAAATACAAGACATTTTTACTTTGAATACGCATTGATTGGAATGAATATTCAATTAATTACCCACCAAAGGAATATAAAAAAATAAAAATAAAAAGCTTTTTCAACTTTTTTTTCGACGTATTTACATATTCCGATACCATTTCTTTTAAGAGCTGAATAATTGACTTCCTCGGATATTTAATATCTTCAATATCCCAAAGCGAATCGAAGCATTATGATAGAGCATTGCTTCGTATCCTAACTTCCTTAATTTTATTATTATGAAATCAATAATTTTATTTCTGTTTTAGAATTTGAAAAGGCATGCGTTTTCGAGCATTAACGATTTTCGACAAAAATCAGTTCTTTTAAGTTCTTCGATATCATTGATAAGAGAAGCCCATTAGTGTATTTAGAAATCTCCCTTTAGCGATGAATATCTTTATTATAATATAGATATATTTTTTTTTTTTCTACACACCAATAATGAAATGTAAGGAATGCCATGATTAGGGTGCACTCACGTGCTTTTATATTTGAAGTTTAAATATAGTATACATATTTTGTACATAAAAATAAAAATAATTTTAATTATATAGAAACATGATTACAAGACATTTTTTTGATTTTGATTTTGAATTTTATTTGCCCCAACGTTGACTGCATGATATTAACAACAAATGAAGTTGAAGGGGAGTTGAACACTTTAAATATGGACAAAAAACAAGGCATGGATGGTGTCCCACCAATTGTCATAAGAAAATGTGCGCAGGCTATCGCCCGCCCTACCATTGTAAATTATATTCAACCGTTCTCTTGAACTAGGACTATTTCAGAATGATTGGAAATGCTCCTTTTTAATCCCTATTCATAAGTCGGGGTCTAACTAATGTAACTAATTATAGACCTATTTGTAAAATATCTACCATTCCTAAGCTCTTTGAAAAATTCAATTACATTTGAACGTCTCTTAGTGTCAAAGCTTAACTTTTTGTCGTCGTTTGTCACCATTAAATTTTGAATATTGCTTAGATAATACAGCACTTGCAAAAATAACTCGAATATTGTTCTGTTGTTTGGAATCCTTTTTATTCCATTCATTCTAAAAGAATTGAAAACGGCTTACAAGATACTTATTATATCTCTACCGATTTAATATAAGATTTTGCGTATAAAAACAATTGATTATTTAACTGATTTAAATTGTTAATGTTTCTAATATTTAATTTAAAGAGGCCCATACACACGACACTTGTGCACGCACCGGTGTTGGTGTTCTGAAATTTGTTCTGTGTATGGGCTGGTGTGCACACCAATTTTGATTTCAGACACAGCGTTCGTAAAATCAAAATTCTTTGATTTATGGTGTCGGTGTCTTGATTGGTGTTGTGTGTATGGCGGATTGCCACACCGGTGATATGACGCCGCCGGTCCATGCACAAGTGTTGTGTGTGTGGGTCGCTGAATGGAAGATTGTTGTAAGCCTGCAGTCCCATGTATAATATATTGGTTTGTGCCCTAGTTGTTGTGGTTCTGATGATGGTGAACTCCTCCACATTTCGCAAGTTATATTGCACTTCTCTTCTTGCAGGTACACTTGATTGAAAGTATTCAGGGCAAATTATTATGTTTTATTTTAAAGACAAACACCATTGCCATTTATAGTATCTTTGATTTATATTTAACCAATTTAGTGACTCAAGCAGAGAAGATATTGAGTTTTATCGATCACACTTTAATATTGCACGCATAGCTTGGTTTTGGAGTTTTTGAAGTTTTGCTTTTTGAGTATTGTTAAACAAATGTAGAAGACTTGCGCGGTATTCAACAAGGGGGTTTGGCAGTCACATTAAACACTTTTATTGCACTTTTTTTAGATATGTTGTTGCGTGTTCTTCTAAAACCACACAATTTTTCTGGAACTTTTTTGCCGATGAGATCTACATATTCATTAAATGATAGTTTGCTATCTAACACAACACTGAGGTATTTAATTGATGTTATTGTTCTATTTGTGTAGTATTTATAAATATGTTTGTTTGTTGTTGTGGGGAGGAGTAATCCCTTGATTGTTTTAAAAAGAGGTTTATTCATATTCAACCACGTATATATTGCACTTAAATCTTGTTGAATTTTGTCTTTAAGTGATTTCAGGTCTTTTCCAATTATATAAAGTAAACCATCATTAGCAAACAGCACCAGCTTAGAGAATTGTACTACTTTTTCCATGTCGTTTATCTATAGGAGAAAGAGATAGACTCCCAAGATCGTGCCTTGTGGAACTCCTACGTAAACTGTTGCCGGGTTGGACATATTGTGGTTAAAAGTTGGTTTCTAAGTTCTGTGGCACAAAAAAGTTTTGAACCACTTTCGTTCTGTATTTTTAGCACCACACTTTTCTAGTTTATTTAACAAAATATAATATGATTTACTGTTTCAAAGATTCGTCTAAGAAAACGGCTATAACACAATTTTTACTGCCAATTTCACTCTTCCAGTCACTAACCAGGAAATTGACAAAAGTTTCACACAAATGTTTGTTTGGTGTATGCTTATTACATTGTTATTGCTTCGATTTTTTCTATAACTTTTTCATATAGTGGGAGCATATTTATGGGACTTAATTGAATTAGCGACTTTCTTTTTTGAGAGAATAAGGGATTCTTTCCAAGTTTCGGGAAAAAAACTAGAGTTTAATAAGGTACTTACTATACACACAAGGACAGGACCAACAATTTCTATAGCATCGTTCAGCATTTCGACCTTTATAAAATTAAATTTATTCTAAGAGTTTATTATAGTAAGGGCATTGATAATGTCATTGGTATCCACTAAAGTAAACTTAAATTCTATATTGCACTGTTCTACTAAACTAATATATTTTGAAAATATCACAGAATTGGTAAGATCATTCACGCCTTTAATGAAGAAATTATTTAGTTTTAGAGCGATTATTCCACTACTATTTTCTTTATCAAAGTTCTCAAATTGCACTTCGGTTATTTCGTCTTTTTTTATTAAGTATTTTAAAAAAAAGTTGAGATAACAATCAAACATGACATTACGATGATAGAGAATGAGAAAAAAGTGGGTCTGCCAATTCTGTCTGTCTGCCTGTATTATCAGAAGCCACAGCCCAAACGGATAGATCGATTTACTTCAAACTTGGTATGCGGTGTTTATTGGAGACTATCCCCAGACTTTTTTTGAATTATTTTAAAAAACTAGTAATTGCGGGATAGATGCTGCACTTTTTAAAAATCAGTGTAGTTGTTTTTATAAAAGAAAAACAAACATAAAATCAACACTAAGTAACTACTCAAAACACTAACATTGAAAAAAACGGGCAATGGTTTTTTTCCGCAGCAAAGAATTTCAACCGTGTGAAAAATTTTCTAGGTCAGAAAGAGACCGCAATACAAAAGAAAGCGCAAAAACTCCCGTTATATATCCGATATGTGCAGTTTTTATTCGGTCTATCCGCGAACATTGTATCGTGCAGATCCGCTGACAAGAGCAATTTAATACGTTTCAGCTTTCAGCTGAGATTGTTCTTTTCAGAATTATCTCGACTTGTTTGCGTATCAGTAGAAACTTTCAAAGTGTAACTGCTTGTCCTGTGAACTTCTACTTGGGAAGCCATGATTATTCTATGATTATTTGAGCATGCGTGGAACTTGTAAGCAGAATGGACTCTGTATTAGACGAAACCGAGCGGTTATGTGTTCTCTAGTGAGGTGGATCTCAGTTGATACAGCAATTAATCTCTATCCTAAGTTGAGTAAGGCAATGATAAATATGAAAATATCTACTTGACATTTAAAAAATAAAAAGTACCGCGTGATACTGTGAGCCCCATTATCAAAGTCTATGATGGAAGTAGTACCCAGTACAATGAATAAGGATGACCTTTGGGGAGCATCGTGGTAGCTATGGTTGAATCCAAAAAGGTATAGCTGTTAAATTGATAAATCAACAGTATAGATACAAAAATGATTAGTAATGTGCTGTATGCCTTAAAAGCCAACAAACGTACTAGAATTAGCGTAATGGAATTCACGGTTGCTCTTCTTGAGTTGTAAGTCATTTTGCGATGACGAGCTCCTCTTGCATGAAAATTCTTGGGTTGCAGGTCATGCCAGAAGAACACACTTGAACAAACAATTTTCAGAACCTGGATTTTTGATTTTGCATAAGGGAGCGCAAGTTCCCGGGTGATGTCCTGATTGTGGACATGGACATGTCTATTATATCTATTAATTTTTTATATTCTTTGATTATAATTTTTTTTTCCTGACCACGTTTTACCAACTTCTTTTTAATTACACAAAAAAAGCATCCATCAACCCTTCGTCAGTGTCAAAAAAGTCTTATTTTCTGTGGAAACCCTCCACAAACACCTACTTACTGTTATTCTTCCAGCCAGCCAGCCCCAGTGCTCCATTTCCTTTATGACCGTTAAGCATATTTTGACAAAAATTAATTTCTTAGAAAATGTCTCATTCATTGTACATTTATTTTAATTACTCCCAGTACTTTTTCTTATAATTTACTGAATTACTTAAAAACAAAAAGAATTCGGGAAAGTGGAAATGCAATGTGGCCAAGTAGATTTTTAAGGGAAGAAAAAAACAATGCATTCCTTTTACTTGTCCTTCGTATTAAATACAAAACTAAGATCTTACGCTAAAGATTTTGTAAAATTCAGTACAAATAAGTTATTTAATATTCAACAACGATGGGTAGAATTTTATTCAAAAAGCAATGGAATAGAACGTTGTAAGATAATTTAATATTTAATTAAGTTACCCTAGTTATTACAGAGCTAGAGCATCAAATATAATAGGCCTAGTATAAAAAGTTGTTAAGTAATTCAATAATAAAGTTTCATTTTAATTGACAAAATTGTTTAATATTATGATTAAATAACATAACGCTTGTCACATTACAGCCACTATATAGGTAAACCAGCCGCAAGGACTATCTAGCTTATTAAATTTGTAATAATTGAATATTCAATAACACAAAATGACGCCGCCGCTTCGTATAAGAATGGTCAATATTGCCATATGAAATATTACGTCTGTGTGATTTAACAGCCGAAAACTGAAGGGAAATTAGTCTGATAAATTTCGCATTGGATAATCATGTAAGTAAATACGTTTTGGCGCTAACCCAATTACCTATATCACAGGCATACTATAAATTAATGTTTATATCAAATTTCGATAGAAACCTTCTAAGCATTAGTTTCCGTGTTTAGAATCCATAGAAATGACAAAGCTGCATCTTTACAATTTAAAGTGACTATGATAAGAGAATGATGTAAATTATTTAAGTTCAGTAATTAGAAGTGCGAGCGCTGAATGGTGCCATTTGTATGGGAGAGCGGAAAAAAATCTATAAAATCGGAACTACTTATGTAACAGAATTAGATGAAATTTTACACATACATACATGCTTGGACGTGGCTTACACATATTTCCACAAAATTTCGTTACAAAAAAAAACATTACTAACAGTATCTGCCATGGAATCGTTTTTCTTTTATTCTGTAATGACTCACTCGATTTCAACTATTTTTTTACATAATTTTTTTAGGTTGCTGAAATAAAGTTTACAAACTAAATTTTCAAACATTTTTTTTTCTATTTTTAAAATTTACAATTTTGTTTTTTCATTTTTTTTCAAAATTTTTTAGATGTTCATATAATAATATCTTAAAGATCATAATTTTTTTTAAGTCCTTTAAAAATTGTGTTTATAGTATTTATAAAAAAATATTTTTTTTTTTAAACAGCTCTAACTTATTGTCCGGTAAAAAATGTTGGATTAAAATATTAAGGTACACTTTTTTTAAAAGTTCTTATTTCATTTGATCATTTTAATTATAAGTTTATTTTAATAACATCAAAGAAAAATAAGCTTGAACTTGGAAAACAAAATTGAGGCAGGAAAAATTATTGAGTGTAAAAATAAATGTATATATCCGAAATCTTGTTTGCATTATTTCCAACTAATATTAGCCATTAAGTTACAACTTTTGCAACATAGCCAAAGTAAAAACCGGGGTTTTCAAATTGGATTCAGTGGAGCTAATTTGTACACTGCGTTATAAATCAGATCAGGACGGATACAAATCTTTCAAAAATAGTTGCAGAAATATTTTAGCTTTCCAAAAATTGTAGCCACCAGACTAAGCTTAATGTAGCTAAAACTGTAGCTCTAAGGAAAGAATAATAAAATATTAATTCTTGGTCACCCTGTAATAACGCAACTAAAAGACGACTGAAAAATTTTTTTCGTATTTTTTTTTTTATTTTGAAAGCTCAATAGCATATCTTATTAAAATTATTTTGTTTTTAAAAACATTTATTAAAATGCTAATCTACATGAAAAATAAAATGCACAACTAGATCGCACGAACTTGCTCATGAAGTTCAAAGCTAGTTTGAATGAACTTAGCTTGAAAATTTTAGCTTTTGGCTATCTAATGTGTGCAGGTATTGAGAAAAATGCACAAATAAGCGAAACTAAATATTTTATTTAAGCTTTAACACTTTTTGATTTTATTTTTGAATTTTTTTTCCGATATTGGGTCAATGATTTTTTCGCAAAATTTAGTTTTAAGATGTTGATAAGCAACACTGTGCTCGAAAATGCAACTTTTTTTACCGACAGACTGCGCTAGATCACCTAAAGATAATTCGGGGGTGTTGAACACGATGGCATACTTAGTTTTTCTCGATTAGGTCAAAAAAGAAAGGTTTTTGCCTTTAAGGATTAGCGTTGAAAGCCAGGAATTAACGATAATTCCCACCTTATACTTGGTGTTAATTGATTTTTATCATCCTTAATTATTAAAATATATGTATGTTGATTGAGTAAAATTACAATTTTAATAAAATTATCAATTTCATATATTGAAAAGCGATTTATCGAAAAATAGACATATTTTGATCAGTAATAAGAACTTTAATAAATACATTTTGTTTCTACAAAACGAAATTATTAAGAAGCCATTCCTACAAAACATCATCGCTGATGTTCAGCTGATAAATCTTTCGCAATAGCAGCCTATTATGGTTTAAGTTTGGTTTCACTAGATTTAGGTCGCTTGCGAAAATATTGTCCATTATCGTGTATCTTGGCTAAAAGGAATTAGTCTCCTAGCGGAATGTTGGCTATCTTCGCCGTTTACAAGTCTTAAAAAATATTCCTTCCAGATCCTCAGTCGTGACTGTGTATCCAGCACTGCCACATTCCCCCTCTTATTACGCTCGGCTTCCGTTACGGCCTTGTAGTCTTGAGTAGATCTTTCTAGCCTTTGGTAGAATTTTTGAATATCATCCTGTCAGTACAGTAGCACGCAATGCTCAACACTCAGGGAAAAAATGCAACGTAAAATGCAGATCGCTAAAATGTGAAAATACCATAGTTATAAAAGGCCAAATGAACAGACTTATTATTTTTTTTTTTTTTTTTTTAAGATCAATAATGTATTTACCTTCTCCATTTACTAAACAAAACTTTGATGATTATTAGAAAAATTGCTGAGGGAAAAAAATATAGAGAGAGAAACGATTTTCCAATCTTTTGACTGGCAATTAGGAAGTTTCAATAGAAATTTGGGCGTTTTTCTAAATAGGACTTTAAACTAAATTAAGTTTCAATAAACGTGAAGAAACCCAACTAATAACTGAAAATTTAAAAGGGTTAGTTAACTTTAATGATCAGTTAAGTAAATGGGCTTTACTAATAATAGAATATAGTAATAGCTTAAATTAAAATATCCACACTTGTGGAAAAGCATATACCAATAATGAATTTAGTCTGCAGATTAATCCTCTCCATTGGGCTTTGGGAATTATTTTACAATACTACTAAATTACGTGAACCACTGAATAGAAGTACATTACTGCAGCCAGAATAAGAACTTGGAAATACAAACTGGACTCATTGTTATATAATACAAAATATTTTCCTATTTGAATGTCATGATTTTAGTTTTTATAATTAAATTATTAAAATTTTTGTTCAGACTCTTCTCTTTAGCAATAATAAATATGGCATCCGCCAATGAGGATATAAATAAATATTGATCATACAGTACACATATATTTATACCCTAAACATATATACAACCTTGATAAACGTTGTACACCTAATAGATGTGGACAACATGTCAAAATTTGAATGGATATGACAGTTCGTTTAGCAGATTCAGCACTTTACCACATTTACCAAGAGTTTACCAAGTTGCATGAATACTCCTAAAAATTATGTATTGATCATACCGTCGCACAAAAAAATTAAATGTACGACTGGGTCGGACGTACTTGCTCTTATAGATTAAGTAACTATTTACTTTTTTATATTTTTTTTTTTTTAAATGCCGCTTTAAAAAAAAATTAAAACACATAAAATTCGATTTTCAAATGACTAAAACAGCTTCTTAAATCAATTTAACCTTAAAACGAAGTATGCAATTTGATTTCTTCTATAATGATACATCTTTTAACAAAAAAAAATTGAAAATCGTTAGAGCCGTTTTTTCAAAAAAGAATTTTTTCCATATAAAATTTTGCAAGGACTTTTATAAAAAATCAGAGACCACAGCCTAAACGAATGGGTCGATTTACTTCAAACTTGGTATGTGGAGTTTTTTAGAAAATATCCCCAAACACTTTTTTGAATTTTTTTTTTTTTGACTCCAAATAACTGTACCTGTTATATACCGGTTTTAGAAAAACTCATTTTTCTCAAAAACGGTGAATACGATTTTGATTAAAAAATCATATCCAGTTTTTTAGATAAAGTCTATCTTGAAATGGAAACCATTAAAAAAAAACGTTATTAACGGTACCTGTCATAGAACCGTTTTTTTTTTTAATTCTGATTTTCTCCTTCATGACTCAATGAATTTCAACCATTTTTTTTACATGAATGCCTTTAAGTTACCGCAATAATATTTAGTAAAAAAAAAAATCGAAAATATTTTTTTTTTTATTTTTGAAAAAAATTTGAAATTGTTTTTTTGAAAAATCATTTTTTCAAAAACTGCTCAGTATTTTTGTCAAAATTTAGTTTTTAGATGTTGATAAATAATATCTTAAAAATGGCGTACCAATTTTTTTTATTAAAGTCCTTGCCAAATTTTATATTGCAAAAATAGTTTTTTTTTAAAAACGGCTCTAAAGATTTTCAAATTTTTTTTTCTAAAAATGTATCGATGTAGATGAAATCAGATTGCATACTTCTTTTTCAGTTTAAATTCATTAAAAAAGCTGTTTTAGTAATTAAAAAATCGAATTTTATGCCTTTTTAATTTTTTTTCTAAAACTGCATTTACAATTTTTTTTAATTAAAAAGGCTTAGCATAAATAGTTACTTTATCTATAAGAGCAAGTTCGTGCGACCCAGTCGTGCATTTTATTTTTTATGTACGAATGCTTAACTTGATGTAAAGTACCTATATCGAAAGTAAAAATAATACTGAGAAAATAATCCATCAGTTTTTTGTGAGATTAAGGAAGTAAAAAATACGTCAGTGCACAGTAAAGTTCGAGTGTAAAAAGGTGCATTTTTTCTAAAAAAAAAAAACGGGGAAAGAGATTTTCCTCTTTTAGTAAAGCACTTCACACTTTTTTGCCACACGCAACTCAAATGACGTAATTGGCACTACGTTCAGTGGAAGGTTGTAATCATATTTACTGCCATGTAAAAATATACATACGCAATACTTTACTCCCGGGGAGTCAGTGTGATTTGTAGGGTTCGCGTTGGCATTTAAAGCAATTATGAACTTGCCACGTGAACTATGTTAGTAAGCAATTGTTGTTGTTATTTAAACACCTTCATCTTGTAAAAGATTTTTAAGCAAATTTAAACTGAGAAACATTTGAATCATCTTTCCAAATAGCTATTATTTTTAGAACGAAAATAATGGTTGACATTAATTATTGAGAGGGTTAAATTGTTTATTGGTACGATTCTCTTTTAGATCTGCATCTTTTTTTAACCTTACATCTAAGTAATGGTGGACATTAGTGTCTGATTTAGTAAAGCCCAATGATAGTTAAATTAAATTGAACTGCGTGTAAAGAAAATGGCCCTTAAACTGTTTTTTTTTATTATTCTAAGCTCTTATTTCCCTCAGTGAAATAAAATTAGGTATTTTGATGAAAACAAAAAAAGTCTAGGATGCCTCCACTTCCACTACCGCTTCGATTCTTTCTTTTTACCCTATAACTGCTGTAAATTTATTGGGCCTTACCAATTAAAAAATTAAATTAACCTACGTGCTATTGGACTCTTATTAATAAACCATACCATGTTCTAACCTAAATCTTAAAAAGTCTAGACATAATAACACTTATGGTTTAGGTATTATTTGTGAGCTATACAGTAATTTTTCCTGAATGTTAAGGTCAACTCTAAATTTGCCCTATTCACTACTTGCAAAAGAGCAATCAAAAATTATGAAATGGAACAGTAAAAAATACTCCATCAAAACTTTCAAGGTAAAACTACCAAATGACTGTATGGATTATTTAACTATAATTCATTGAAACAAAAACAGAAGTTGTAGGATAATCTGTTTCCACTTAAATTCTTAGAACTCATATAGCATTTTTGATAGTTAACTTAAAATTAGTACCTATTATTTTTATGCAATATCGCTGCTCGGTTGCAGTTGGCTTTTCTGGGTTTTCTAAGAAGCCTGAACCATTTCGGCATTTCCTCGAATAGCTTACCGATTTTTTGCTTGTACCGACCTTTGGCTTGCTTGTTGAATATCTCCCATAATAAACTTCAGTCAGACAGATAAAATGTTAATTGCTGTTTTTTGAGGAATTATTTGCTGGTTGCTTCTAAAAACAAAATAAACACTGTGGGCAATGGTGCTGAATTTTCAGCGGTTAAAAGAATAATATTTAATGCACTGTCCAAAAATTATGGATAATATGATTTTGTATTTGTTACTTTAAGCTGCATTTACACTTTCGTTTTTCATTCGGTGTAGGTTGTTCGTTCTTCGTTCTTAGCCGAACAACGAACACCAAGGAAGCATTTTCTATTAAGCTTTTTTAATACGATTTTAGTTGTACCGATATCGTTAGCAATATCGAAAGAGGGCACATTCAACATATGATTAACTCAGTGTTTATTAACTGTGAAACTTTTTCCTCATTTTTATCTTCTCCTGTTTTAAATCTGTAGCATTTGACCGTGCGATATTGTACAGCGGCTACTTTCGTGAACACACACTATACAATTATCACATGCGATTCATCTTTTGTACGATAATCGGTACGGTAATTGTATCGTGTATTTCCGTGCTTTACACTCGATTTTTTATTATTTCGTTCTTTAGCTGAAATATAAATATTAGGTGTCTGTTGCTACGTTTAGGGCAGAATATTTACAAATAAATCTTGTAGTGTTTCTATCAAAGAAAATGTACACAAAAACGAAAATACATACTTGTAGTTTTATGTAGTTGCTCCATAGGGCAAGTATTGGGTTCATTTTAAACAAAATTTCGAGGTTTTAATCAAAACTAACATTACGATGATGGAGAAGACTAAAAAAGTGATTTTCGTCATGCCGTCCGTCGGTCTGTGCTTCTGTGCGTCTATCTGTACACACTTCCACTGCCCAAACGTATGAACAGTTTGTCGTCAAATTTTGTTAGAGATGATTTTTATGTAATTTTGAAACTTCGTTTTTTTATTGTTGCACATAGAACAATGCAACAGGAGATCGTTTCGGTGTGATATAAAACTTAAGAGTAACATCAGTTCTCCTCTTGCTCGAAAGATCATTTGAATATTCTCTGCCCTAAGAGCATCGCTAAAATAATTCGCCTGACCAAGATTATGTTCGAGTTTGGAATAGGTTTCCCTATATAGTGAACCTTTTGCTAGCTCGGTTCTGTCAGTTCTAAGTTTTAATTGAAGCTGTTCAAGCAGATCATCCAAGTAACAGGTTTTGTACTGTTAAATTAAAGGGCATCGAACACATATGTACATATCAGCAATATTTCTCTTGTTGAACAAGCATATCTGAACTACGAATTGCTGACTAGTTTACTAGTTATTCTGTGTTATAGGCCCCAGGTAGTGTTTTAAGTCAATGTACGCCCCAGAACGTCCGGACATCCAGGATATTGGATGCATACCTGGCGTCTATCATAACATGATCAATTTGTTTAATAATAACTTGATTTGAAGGTGCGGTAATCGATTGCTTGATGTGGTGATTTACCGCCCCCTGCGTTGTCGTCGTCGGAAAGTCTGAGTCCGTTTTTGGAAAATTTGTCGTGTATGCTGTTCGAACCAAATGTGCGCTCATTTCCGATCTGGGATTTAAAGTCACTAAAAATAATCTTGACGTCGTACTTCAGATACCTATTATACGTCTTCTCGAGAAGTCCGTAGTGTGCTTCCTTGGTAGCGTCATCTTTCGCTTCTGTTGGGGCATTGGCACCGATTAGAGTGACCTTCTTAAACTTGACCCTGATGCGGATTGTAAGATGGTGCTCGTTAAAATATTTATAGTGCATGACCTCTAGCCTATGTTCAAAAGTCTGCGAAACCACATCCGAATCAGAAGGAAAGTTTAATTAGTAGCCACGTCCTACTCCACTTTGACCTGTCGACCATGAGTCGCCCTTTTTTAAAAACTAGTTTTGCGATTGCATAGCTTTAAGTGTAATAGTCACTGTAAGCTCCCCGCCATGCAAGGCTTACCCGATGGACGGTATTTGTAAACAAGTCTGCTTAAAGAATCTTGCACCTACATTATGTATAGTATTGAATGTTTTCTACATCAAACGTACAGAAACTCTATGACCTGAAAAGTAAAGAAAATCAATACAATTTTCCTCACATCTTTTGTTATTTTATCTTGGTTTGCGTTAGTACCTATACAAGTACAAACTACAACACATACGACATGTTTACGATTGCGATGCTTAGCGATTAACATGCCCTTTTGTGGAACATGTAGCAATGAATAATTGTGGTACATAATAAGAACAAGAAAAGAAAATCATTATTCTGAATGCAGCACAAGGTTCTTTTGTGTTCGTTCCATTAAAAAAAAAAACAAAAACAAACAATAGATGCAACGAACACACTTTGCTTCATTGAATTTTCAGCTTACACCCTCTTAAGCAGTTTTCTTTTGTATTTTCAAACAAGATGTATATTTATAATATATTATCGTGATGCAAACATTCTGAGCTGCACCTTCAAGTCATTATTTTTAATTTTCACTTCATTGTTATTTTTTCCACATTCCATTTATCAAACACTCCTTTTGAAATACTTAAGTATAATGCACCGTTGTTGGAAGCTTTACACTTTACAGGCATGTTGTTTTGCTAAAGAAATGAAATAGCTTAGCTAGGATTTGAATGAGATAGCCCTAAGGGACAGTTCTCAAAGAAATTTAACCCCAATAATTAACACGCCAAAATCGCAGAACTAATTTAAGGTTGAGGATAAACCATGTTTGTACAACTGATCTATTTATAGAAAATAAGGGTATTAATGCAACCTGCTTGGGTTAACTTGGTAAACGTGGTAAATGTGGCAAGCGAACTGTCATTTTATGTTTTCCACATAATATATTTTGTACCACGTTTGTCAAGATTTTACCAGGTGGGATGAACTGAATATGTACGGGAAACATCCAAGCCACGGACTTGCAACCTTCACAAACGACTAGCCAATAGTTACTGGTATTTACAGTTGAAGAGCAAGTCGAATCGCTAAAACCAAAACTTGATGAATTACTAAAGAAAACAGGAAATCGAATGTACCATAAATTCATGGAAGAAGTGCAGAATTCGCACTACAGGTTGTAAATGAAAGAACTTACTTTTTAGCTAACCATTCCACGGAATTAATAAGTACAATCTTTCGATTAAGGGGTGAATTATTAAACCTCAATTTCATACCACACCGTCCAGAGTTACCTATTATATGTACTTAATGCAACCGTTATGAAAGAGAAGATGTGTTTCAGTTTATGGCAGTCTGTCCCGTTTTAAATGATTTTCGAGTGCAGTATTTTGGAGTAAAGTCATTGGAATTAGAGGAAGTGCTAAACATTTTAAATGGATCACGTGGCTGGGAAGTACTTTTTATTTTCACTAGAAAAACATTAAAATATCGAAATTGCATTGTAAACGAAACTTTTTGAAGAAAAGAAAGAAAAATATGTATATATGTTAATCAAATCAAAATTAAAATTAGATAACAAAGTATGTCAGTCTGGTAGACGGCTTTGGGCCAAACCAATAGACTTTTTGTTAAAATACGCTAAATATGTTTGTACCATTATTATTATTTTTAATAAGTCAATAAAAACTAAACTAAACTAAAAACTAAAACTAGTTACTCCATTGGTCACTTGGCAATAGGCACTAGGCAGGGCAGCCGCAAGGCAGACTCTTAGCTCCAAGCTATCAAGTCCTACCAGCCGGCCGTATCGTCGTCGGCACCATATTTTTACTCGTGTAATGTTTTCATATTAAGCTTCAAGTTCTACCTAAGGATATAAAAAATTATGTCAGTTTTAATGACAGCCAAATGACATTATTTGACTGTTGACTGTTTTTGTCATCATCATAAACATCATGAAAGCGCCATCAAAAGAAGTATGCACACAGGGAAAACAAAATGTTAAGCTCAGAAAAAAAAAAATAAAAATAAAACACATTTTGCTTTGACTGTTTGTTTTCTCCAAGGCATTTTAGGAAATTATAATTCCACACGACAGCACATCAGCATTTATTCAAAGGGTTAAAATTGAAAGCACACACCACACATAGGTAAGAACAGTTGGTACTTACACGACCTACACACAAAACAGCTTGATACAAATAATAATAAATGGGGACGGGGATACTGGCACAGGAAGCGTTAAAAGGCAAGAAACATTTATGTAGGTAGTAGGTTGCGATCAGAGAAGAAGGATAACATGCACCAGTGAGTTGCAAATATTCTCTCATTTAGAGATTTTCTCAAGAAGAACAAGTCTCATTGTTTTGCATTGAGGGATTTCAAATTGTGCAGATATAGGTAGGTATTAAAGGATTGAATGAAGATAGGTAGGTATTTGTTTTTTGTTATCAAAAAATCTAGATTAACGTTTAACAAAACTGGATTGAAATGTCTTTCGCAATGATGAATTAAAGTATTTTAGAGAAACTTTTTTATATCATTAATTGCACAGTGAATAGAATTTCTCAAAACGCATGTCTTACTTAGGCCCAGCATCTCATTGCGAGATCATCCTGGTGTCAGGATTTAAGAGTTTATCAAATGGTTAACTCCTGAAATATATTATTCAGACATATTTGATGCCGGGATTATAACTTTATAAATTTGGCAAGTTAATTAAGAATTAAATCAATAAAGACTTTTTTTACAGATGCATGCGGAAAAGTATGAGATATGAAAATGATAAATCTGATAAGTAGTCGAAAGGTACATTAGGTACGTCAGTCATGTGCATTCAACAGGACACACAAGCGTCTACAGGCTTTTCTCAAAGCCCACCTCCAGATACCAACGCTGAAGGCGTTCTCTCGAAGGCGGCTATAATGATTTTGTTTAAATTTGTGTATGCATTCTGTTCTATGATTGCAAAAAATTGGATTTTTATTTTTTCTCAAAAAAATTGAACAACGAAGAAACAGCGTTGCCGTTTTTTTTGCATTTTTTTTTTTATTTTGTTGTTTTTTTTTTTTAATATCGTCAACGGTTTGAGCGATTTGTACTAAAACTTATGCACAGATATTTCATATAAAAAATTAAGTTTTCAAAAAAAATATGTATAAATTAAAAAAAAAAAAAATAAAAAGTTAAAATTAGTTTTATTCTTTTTACACATGTTCCACTTTTCTTGTAAATAAATATATAACTTAAGCAAAACCCTATATATTTTTAATTTCTTACATAATTATTTATTCTTATAAATTTTATATGAGAGGCTTTAACGCCTACAGCAACTTTTGCCCACTCAAACATTTTATTTGTCTTGGATAATTTTTTTTTTAAGAACAATCTTGCGAGTAAAACCACTTTTTATGAGATTTGCTAAAATATTAAGTCAATTTCCGGGTCTGTGATCAGGGCCCGATCCAGTTTTTTTGCTGCCCTAGGCAAAAGTATTATTTGCCACCTCTTATCTTAAAAGCCGTACCTACATACACTTAGCATGCTATTGCGTAGCTTTTTTTTTCGTCCAAACAGGGTTGTCATATGTTGATGCTACCATATAGCAACCATATAGGCAACCCTATATTTTCATTTTTAATATGAACTTATTTTTCATTTGACACCAATTTTAATCTCGAACCTTATGAGCTTAGTTATCCTAATGGTGGGTGCCTCTCAGAATACAGGTACTATACAAACACCCCCTGTTGTAAACTTGTTCTTATTTTTAGGATTTTCTGAGAATATTAAGTACCGTAGATCTACGCAAAAAAACACCTCGAGGTCAAACTTATTCAATAAATGATTCATGGCGCAAAATGTAGGTGAGACCATTAGTTTTTGGTTTTCAGTTTTCAGTTTTTCTTTATTGAGACGTAAATTCATAAATTATGCTTTGATTACAGTGTATTTTGAATGCTGTCGACTTTATAAAGTATGTTTGGTTTACAAAAATTTAAAGTAAAATAAAAAAAAATTAAACTGAGACCTTCCTTATCAAGAAACCTACTTTAAATCGACATTCGAGATTTTTGGGCGGTTTAGATCCAAACAAAATGGACAGATTTCAAAATACGAAATGTATTTTCCTACTGAATCAGAATCTTTCTATATATATACTTATTTATATTTTTTTAAATCGAACAAAATGGCGGCAAAACAGAAGAAACATAAAGATATTAAAATTTGTGCACTCGGGCGTATACTTACTTTTTTTCTTATGAATAAAATTTATTTATAAACAACCAATTTTTATTGGAAACGGTCGGATTTCTTTTTATCCCGCTTTTTAGAAGAAAAGAGAACAGGAGGTGAATTTCTGATTGGGTTCGGGAAAGGTTTTGAAGTTTTATGGACTTCAAACTTAAAGAAACAAAGTCTGAATATAAAGAACTTAAGCTTATGTAAGCTAGAACTCTCTGGCTTATTATAGCTTTGACAACATAACTCACGACCTTGTGACTAGACATTTAAAATTGGATGCTCTTTTTATCAATTCCTTTCAAGAAACAAGAGGATATAGTGATATAAATTATTATACATACCTTCATACATACCTCTGGCCTGTTAGTACATCGCACTTACCATAAAGCCAAAGGATATTTAGTTGTAACCATATTCAACTTATGAACTTAATAATTCGCAGTGAACTTCAAACTTTGTGTTAAGTTTAAAAGTTGACGTTCCTAAATCAAACAAATATAATTATAAATGTTAACATCTCTCAACTTTGTTTAAGTAATCTTTAGATCTTGGGTGACATCTGATATTGACTTTTCTTTGGCACTTTTACCCTTAGGGGCTGCAATAAATTAAATAAGTTATTTCTTATTATCTTTTCGCACACATCAAAAAGATATAAATTTACTCCTTTCCAATCTTTCCAAATACCTTTAAGATCAAAAAGTAATTTGATTTAACTTTGCCCTTGCACTGCACACAAGCCACAAGGAAAAAGTTTAACAAAATAAGTTGAATGTTTAAATCTTGAAATATTAACTTGATTAAAGTCAGAAAAGTGCTGAAAGAAATTCAAGAAGCACACATGAGGCATAAATTAAACTTCAGCATAGGCAAAGAGAAAAGTTTAAAAAGAAAAACTTTGACAGCATTTCTTTTTATTCAGTTGGACAGGTATACATAGAAATAAACATTTTCAACTTTAACCTGATTATGTAATGTACATGTATGTAATATTTGTACATATTGAATATTAACTTGTTTTTCACTTTCACTGTACCAAGGCAAGAACATATTTCATGTGAATTGAAATATTATATTTCCCTGCGAAAGTCATTCATGAAGTTTTAAAATTTCCCAGAAGAATGCTTAAGCTTTCAGTAGTGCCATATAAAATATTTGAAGTAAAACTAAAAGTTGTACATTGCAACACTGCATCCAACGAAATTCCGTTTTGATTTCTGAAATAAAAATGTGTGTACGGAAGAGCATAAGGGAGTCCTGTTCGAGTTGCGGTTTTCGAGTGGGATGCCTGGTGGGTGATATAGTTCACGGGGCAGATACTTTTTCCCACATCAAATTATATGTAATAGTTTTTTTTTACTGTACCGTTGCAGAATGATTTTGCAATATAAAGGAATTTAACTGCAGCAATCGAGAATGAAATTTCATACTTTTGGTCACATATTTTATTCCAATGACTCATTAAAATACCAACATTGCAATATTGTTAACTGTAACAGTATAGTTATGATTATGGTAAGTTCTTATTGATTTTGGTATTTATGGGCTTTTTTCAATTATAGATAAGATTGTAACTGTTTCACTGCTAGAGAAAATTAATGTGAATAGATATAATTATTGATACATTTATTGACTAGCAGGCAATGGCTCTTACGACAAATTAAAACGCCCTCTAGGTGAATCTAGAATCTTGTCATGAGAAATCCAAATTGATCTGGACCATTTGAACCATTGACAGTGATAGCAGTAGGCCCTGCTGATGGTTCTCCAGCAGCAGTTCCTAATTATTTTTTTACATATTTATATGTGAAAATATGTATGACTGGATAGTTGAGTTTTAAACATGTTGCTCAGAAGTTCTCTATGAAGATACATCAATGTTTGTTTCTAGTTAAATGTTTTTACTTAATGTCCTTAAAGAGCTAACGGTATCCATTACTTGTAACTTGTTCGATTTGTAGACATGTATTTGGAGAGTCTATTGGAAAAACAGCACAAGTCCATTCAAACACATTGCGAAAAAAATGCATTTTAAAATTTAGTTTTCTATACAATTTAGTAGGTAGGGTAGGGCAGAAGGCTAGTTGGGATACTTTTTGATTGACACTTCATAGCTTCCAATAAACTCATAATACATCAATGAATTAAAGATCCCTAGAAAGGATTACATTTCAGCTTTTCAATGCAATTTAATAACAATAAATGCATCTAATATCTGAAGAATTATTTTGTCTCAAATGCATAAAATCAAGTAGGTTGGTTAGGGTTAGTTGGTCCAAATACTTAAAAGTCGAAAAATCATCTCTAACAAAGTACCGAAATTTCAAAACATACTTTTGACATAATATGTCAAACAACTTGCTTAAAAAAAGGCAGGTAAGATTGAATTCGGTTATAAGAAAAACTAAAAATAACACTAACAGAACACATTAACTTAATGCAAAAAAAAACTTAATTACAAAAAAAAAATATATTATAAAAATTACTTGCTGAAAAAAGAACCTCTTAATGCCCTAGCATTAAATAAATACTTTAAAGAAGAATAAAATTAGTGCCTAAGTTATTTGAGTGTAATTCCATATTCAGAAAGCAAAAAATATTAGAGGTAAAATACAAAACAGGAAAATTTTTATTTTAGGTGGGAAAATTGGACCAACTTACCCATCTACGACTTTGTTAAACATTTCGTGTCACTAAAAAAAAAAATCGGGAAAACACTGCAAATTCATTTAATTATTTACTTTTATTTCTAAAAAACAAAAACATGAGTGTCCTTATCCTTCTAAAGAAAACCGAATAGAAAATTATTTGGCGGTTAATGAACACGCTTTGATTATGAAAATGGTCGTGTTCAAGTAGGACTTATAGTTTCTAAGTAATATACGTGGACCAGCTTGCCCTGTGTCCCAACTATCCCTGCCCTACCCTACTAAAGGCACATCTTAGTTTTATTCTTAAGAAAAAATTAAATTAGTTTTCTGACAGTTAATATGCACTCAGATATTGCTTAATGAATACTACGAGCCCTCATCATTAGTTTATTTTTGACGAAAAGTTTATGTTCATTTCATTCGCAAAAGAAAAACAAAACAAAAATGGTGTCAGTAGTCAAATTTGATTTTGTTTTGGGACTAAAATGAAAAGCTGAATGGTTACTCAGTGTTGAAAATACACGGCTAATAATTTACCATAAAAAAAAGTCAAAAAATCACCGTTTATCACCCTTTTACCGCATTTTAAGAAATTGCTTTGAAACAATTTTTTTTGTTGACATTAACTCAACAACTATTAATGTTAACACTAATTAGGTATAATGTTATCTCTTTTAATTATAAAATTATACTCGTTCTCAACTTTATATACCTTTGCTCTGTTAGTAAAGTCATTTTTTAACCCTGTAAAATGTTGAACCTTTGGTTTTTTATGTGTTTTTTTCTTAGATTTAAAGAGCCATTTATCTCGTCTTATTATCTTTAAATTTAATACTTGACTAAGCATTTCACGGAACATTTATTTATAATTTCAGTCAAAGGGATAAGATTCAGGTGTTTACTTTGATAAAACGGCAAGTTTAAGGTATTTAACATTCCTGACGTTTTTCTTCTGTTTTGGATATTCTTTTGTTAAATTTACGAAAGCCATATTGAAAGAAAACAATATAATTAAATTCAAGGAAGGGATGACAAAGCCCAATGCTGCAGTGGTAGAAAAATAATTAAAATTCAAAATTGTACCTCACCTTCCAGTTTCCATCCGTTATAATTCATTTTATGAATGGATTTAAAAGTTATTCGAGCGAAAATAAATGCAGAGGATGATGTTTTAATTTCTTTCTTATTTAGGAAAGAAAAGCAAGCTAAAACGATTATTATTCTTTTAGGATAAAACTTATTTTATTGCTCCAATGATTTTCCTTAAAGTTTTGACAATTTATTAAAGAATAATATACAAGATAAGGATCTGTAAAGTTATTTGTATGAATTAATAACGATTTTGGCGAAATATTGATGTTTTTTTTTTTAATGAAAGAAATTGATTGAAAAAGGGTAAGTAAAGTGATATTTTGATATTTAAAACAAAAAAAAATAATTTTTTTGAAATTTTTGATAGCAAATAATTTAAAAGTTGTTAAGAAGCTTTCATAAATATCTGTTGAGTTATTTAAGGGAAACCCAAAAATGAAAAAAACGGTTCTATGGTAGGTACCTACCGTTCAAAAGTACGGCATTTCTAACCAAACACTGAGAAAAAAACGAAACGAAAAAATTGCCCAAACGACTTTTTCGTTTGCTGGAAGATTTTTTGGCTTCGTTTATAGCAAATTGATAAATTCGTTTGCTTTAAACACTTACTACAAACAATTAAAAAACAAAAAGTTTAGCGTAACACCTGTAATTGAACCGGCGACGGCGACCTCTCGCTTACGAAGCGATTATCTTGTCATTCCGCTACGGACTATATTATTTATGAATTCATATAAACAAAATGAGAGAACGAATTGTTTGCGTTAAACGACTTTTTGATTGTTAGATAGTCATTTTTCTACTTCAACTTCGTTTGCAGCAAACTCTTAAATTCGTTTCGGTAAAACAATTTATGCGATCGAATAAATAAAAAAATAGATCAGCGTAACAGCGGTGTTTGAATCTGTTACCTCTCGATTTTAAACAAAGGCTATTGCTATTGCGCCACGAACTAGATTATTTTTGTAGCAGAAAATGCATATGAACACCATAAACTTAGAGTCAATTTTGTTTTCTGCAGTCAGTTGTTGTAAATGAATTGTATATTTACATCAAAAGTGATGTTCTTTGCAACAAAATACTTTTTGGAGAGGCACTTTGCAAACTATTCATTCATTTGGTGTTTAAATGTGAGAAGCATTTTCGTTTGCTGCAATCAACTGATAAAAATGAGCTCCAAACGAATGGGTTGTTTTGTCTTATGTTTGCTGTAATAGAATTACAATTTGGGTTCAATGTAGTACAGTTGTAACAATGAAAAACTTTTGCGGGAATTGTATTAACTTTCCAGCAAATGATTTTCTTTTTATTCACAGGACATTTATTATCGGCAAACGAAAACAAAAATATTATTTCTCTGAGTGAAATAAATACAAATTTGTCAGCAAAATCTTTGGAGCCATTTTTGACAAAAATTAACTTTTCAATATTTACCAAATTTGATGAAAATAGCTTCAGGGGCTTAGGCTGAAACCCGAGTTATACATCGACAGACAGACAGAGGGAATAGTTGCAAAGTCCACTTTTTTTGCATTCTCTATCATTGTATTGTCATGTCTGATTGTTATCTCGAGTTCGAGATAACCTATATCGCAAATGAAAATGTTATATAGCCGGTATTCCTATTTTTAATTTGTGTAAAAGTAAAAAATACTGTTTTTTGTACTTAACTCTTCTAATATTAAGTTTTTGAAAAAAAGGTTAAGGTGTGCATTTTTCGGTTAGGTACTTGCTATTTTTAAAAGATATTGCGTTTCTAAAAAATAACAATATCGAAAATATCCCTTATTGTGTCTTTTATTCTGACGGTTAAAACTACAAGAAATATAGTCTAGAATACTGAAGAACTTTCTGCGTAAAGATAATAGGAAATAAAAAGAATCGGATTGTTAAGATTTAGGTCCCCAAACTTAGAAAAAATGACAGAGCATTAGTTAAAATATTAAAAATGTTAATTAGATTGGTTTTATCTTTCTCAGAGGAACAAGAGTAATTGCTTTATTTAACCCCCTGAAAACCATAGAATGGTGAAAACTGAAAAATAACCTTGCCAGCCTTTCGAATTTTAAATCAAAACACTTATGTCTATTAAACTGCATACTCAAATTTTGATTATTACTTCACTTCCAGAATTTGCTGTCGGCTCTTAAACATTATTAATGGAATCAAATAAGTTCAAGAAAAGTGAACAAATAGGGAAAATGAATCAGCCTCAAAGCTTATTCTTCAGATTGTGCCTCATATAAAAACATACATTTGTGTTTGCAAAGCCGCAAATCCTCAATATAAGGGCCACACATATCTGCTAATATATGTACCTACGAAAGAAGCCTTCTAGAATAATTTATTATTTCTCTTTGTTATCGTGTGGTAAGAACTTGGCAGTAATACAAATGTACTTAACTTTGAGAACCCCACAAACTCTTTTGGATAATAAAGGTAGGTTAGGTAGGTATATTATTTTGATATTGTGTGTTGGGGATTTGTAAGGACTATATGCATCATAATAATGTAGTAGGTAATATGAATGAACAATTTTTTTAGATTTTCAGATATGCACTTGAAGTTTGTACGATATTTTATTTTGTTTTTCTTTACCTACCTAAGACCTCAGAGATTTACATGCCGGAACACATTCCTAAGAGTTGCAAGTAGGAACCTGCTTTGAAAGTGGATATTAAGCAGCTTAGTTAGATGTATTGATATTGGTTCTACGCCTACCTACTCAAGCGAATTGCAAAAGTAGAAACACGAGTGGCATCAGGCTGTTTTTTCGGATGAAATAAAAACCTATTCTATTTTAATCTATCTATTCTATTCCAGAGATTGGCAAAACAAGATGTTGATTTTCCAGCAGGTTTTTATAATTTCTGTCATATGCAAACTTATAATCGATCAGAAAGTGATGGCTTTTAGATTAATGCTTCTGAATTTTTTCAAGATCTGTAATAGTTGTCAATATGTGTGGTAAATAGTAGAGTTGCTTGACAGTTACTTAGACTCCATTTCTATGTTATCTTGGTGCTAGCAGCGCCGCGTCGTCATTGCCAGGACAAGTCTGTGATTTATTTTAATCAACCGTTTTTTTTTTCTTAATTCTGGTAAAATTTTTGATGCTCATTCATACAATGCAAATGTCTATTTACTCAATGTTATTAACGCTTTTTCCAGCTAAAAATTAAGGTGCCGTTGATATTTTAGTGAGATTCTTCTGAAAAGAATTTTGTGCAACATTTCCCAGTGAGTTGTTTTTTGTGTGTTTCTTACTTCTTCAGTCAAAACTTCCAAGAAAGAGACATAAGGTAGAGGTAGAGTGACAGCCTGACTCATTCATTTTACTGCATTTGTTATTTTCTAGCTTTTATGAACGTAAATTTTCTTGTCAGGCCGGATTTTGAAACATTGTTGATGGTAAACATACATCAGCCACACTTTATCCGTCTTGCGCTAAGACGTGCACTGCGAGTTGCATTTTAGAACCTATGCTCTTACAGGCATATTTATGATGGTTGAAATTATAATTCTTTTAAAATTTGGTAACTCAACTTCTTGTCTGTGACTAGATGAAATAAACAATGACTAAATGGAATACACACATAAAAGTATAAAGGCACACCCAGAAGTACCCGATCTGACCCATAAATGGGGCTTGTTTTTTTTTTTAAATACGACAGTGTTAAAAATATATATTTTAGAAAACTTTACTTTTAAGTTTCATGACATTACGAGCTTTATTGTTCAATGGGCAGCCATTTATAGCAATCGATATCGATAGATTCGAAGAAATGGAATAAAATGCACGACTGGATCGCACAAACTTGCTCATGTAGCCCAAATCTATTATATGTAATAACTTAGCTTGAAAATTTTAGCAGTTAGTAGTTATGAGAGAATATTGAGAGATATACACAAATAAAGCAAAAATAAATATAATCGCGAACACTTTTCGAATTTATTTTTTTAAAAATTATTTTTATCGATATTGGGTCAGTGCATTTTTTTCAAAATTAAGTTCTTAGATGTTGATGAATAATATCGACTCGATAGATTTTTCAAAGCAAAATTCTAAAAATTTATTGTTATCGTCATATCAAAAAGTTTAATCAAAATCGTTAGAGCCGTTTTCGAGACAACCGAATTACTCAAAAATGTTGTATGGGAAGTACTCGTTTTAGATGATACGAAAAGATTCGAAATTACATAAAGATCATCTCCACCAAATTTAAAGACAATCCATTCACGCGTTTGGGCAGTGGAAATATGTACAGATGGACGCACGGACTCACAGACGCACATACCGACGGACGGCATGCATGACGAAAACAACTTTTTTAGTCTTCTCCATCATCGTAATGTTGGTTTTTATTAAAACCCAAAAAAGGGGTTTTCGTCAAGCTGTCCGTCGGTCTGGGCGTCTGTGCGTCTGTACTTTGTGCGTCCAAATTTTAAGAAAATCTGTACTATTTTCTTTAAATTTGGTACAGATGATTTTTACGTTATTTCGAAAGTTGGTTTTGTTTTTGTTATTGCATATCTTATCTAAAACGAATACCTCCCAAATATCGTTTTTGAGTTATTCGAGTTTTCTCATATGATTTTGATATGATTTCTTCTAGAAAGATAAATTTTTCGAATTTTTTTTTGAAAACACCACAGAGCCGTTTTATTAAAAAAATATTTTTTTATTAAAAATTTTTCAAACGATTTTTAAGATTTGACCAAATATCGAAAAAATAATTATAAAAAAAAAATCGAAAAGTGCTTCCTTTTTAAAAAAAAATGTGTTATCAATACCAACACACATCAGATAACCAACAGCTAAGATTTTCAATCAAGTTAATAACAAAATAACTTGACAACATGATCAAGTTCGTGGGATCCAGTCGTGCATTTTATTTTATACGGCCAAAATTAGCGGTATTAACAACCAATATGGAAAAAATAAATTTTCTCAAAAAGGGCTGTAACGATTTTAGTTAAAATTTTTGTGTGTATAACAACATGCAAGGTCGTACTTTTGAAATAAGAAAAAAAATTTATCGGTCAACAACGGTACCTCCCATAGCGGATTTTAAAAGAGGATCTTTACAATTTTAAAATTATTTCATACCAATATTTTTTTTTTTTTTGATTTTTAAAAAAAGTTTAAAATTTTTTTTTGAAAGATTGATTTTTCCAAAACGTGTTTGTGATTTTTTTTTTAAATTTTGAATTTACTCACTTACTTACTTAAGATGGCACTTACAATCCGGGATGGGTTGCAGCTACAACCAACATGCCTCTGCAGCCAGCTCTGTCCCTAGCTAGCCGCCTCCGGTTACGCTCGTCAATTTGTTTGAAGTCGTTCTCCACTTATGTCGGAAGACTGGTCAGCCATCCATCTAAGCCTCTTTATTTTTAGCTTCTTGACCAGGTCAACGTCACTGTACAACCCATAAGGCTCGTCGTTGAATCTTCTTCTCCATACTCCTTCGATACACACAGGACCAACAATCACTCGAAGAATTTATTCTCTCAAAGCAACCAAGCCAATTTTTATCCGAATGATGATTTTTTAAATTTTTTTTTCACAAAATTTATTTTTTTTAGCAGAATCAAAGGGCACATTTTGTTTGGATCTGAAAACATTTAGTTTCTTATGTAATTTTTGTAATAAATTTTATGTTTTTTTTAACATTTCTTATAAAATTATTTATTTTTTAAATTTTATATAAGAAGCACGTTGCACAGTAACTTTGACGTGCGACCAAGTCGTGCATTTTATTTTTATGTTTTCTTGCTTCCATATTAAAGGTAAATGACTTTTATTCAACCGTGATTTTTTTTAAAGATGATATCAAAGCTCATGCACCCTCAATCGCTAGGAGAAGTGTATTGACCTTAAAGGTGACTACGTAAAAAAATTAAGATTAAAGTTAAATTTGTTTTCGTGTTTTCTTTGTTAGGTCGAGTACTTTTGGGACTTTCTTATCACCACTGTGGTGCTGGTGAACGACCTACATAATTTGTTTTTCTGTGTGCGTGCTTACGCACACAGAGAAATGGTGCTTGTAAGCAATATCGATTTGACAGCTAGGTGCTGCCCATGAACGGAACTATCCAAGTTTCATGCTCGTCACTTCTATGAATATGTCTTAAGAAATAAATGTATCCTTCACACCTCAATCTTACTGAAGCCAAGAAAGAGCTATTTCCTAATATATCAAGCAGGTATACACATTGTTGGATCAGAATCAGAATACCTCATCAAGTTTTAGGTATAGGAGAATAAAAAGTATCTATCAACGTCAGGGCGACAGTGATAGTTAACCAGAGAGAAAAATAGACGAGAGCAATATGAGTTCTACACCAAACTTGCCACAAACTGAAAAAGGAAACTAAAAAATTTCATAAAAGCAACCGAATTAGCATACAAATGAGCAGTGATTTGTTTCTGCATTTAAAAACATGTTAAGACAACAAATGATACTTGGGAAGAGTACAATTGTCAAAACATTGACATTTACCTACACTTCTTGCAGTAGATGTTGAAAAATGTCTGCTAGCTACATAATACAAACCAGTCTATCCATGTTTGCTGTGATGAAATTTTTAAATTGTAAATTCAAAAAAATTGTGAACTACAAGAACAATTCTGAAAAATAAATCAATAGCGAATTCGGGTTGAAGACGCAACGAGAAAAAAATTAGCAATTCATAAATTCCAAAGAACAAACAAGGATAACAAAAGGACTATCGAGTTGATGAATGAGGCTCTAAGGTTTCATACTGCATACACATCTGTATATACATATTCTTGTGCTATAGCATCAAAGTTCAACAGAAATCACCCTTGAATTATATGTATAGAACTTGATGAGCTCAGGGATGTGATGAAAGTTTGTGCTGCTAAATTTATGCATCACCAAGTTTACATAGTGAATTTGACTGAAGGGTCATTCATATTCCGACTAATTCATTAACTCCAGCTAAAAAACAAAAAAAAAAAAAACAGAAATCTGTCAAAGCAGGAGGGTTGGAATTTATATTGTAATTAAAATCAGTGACAAGTTCAACAGAGAACATATTTTTTTGTATTTTCTAAATTGATCATAGAATGTTGTACAGGGTTGTAATTAGAGAGCTTTGTTGGGGTTTTTGGCCCTGGGTTTGCATAAATTTGCCCGCAAGTAATGGATGTATACAGAAAGTATGTTCTTTTTTTCTTGGAAAACTTTGGAATTTTTCTTTTTTTGTTGGTATCTCACTTAAGCTGATTTGCGTCAAGAGTTTGTAAAACATTTATACCGAAATTGTTGGGTGCCATGTCTTGCGACTGTGTTAGAGAAAAAAATTGTTAAAAAGTTTATATGTTGGTAGTATTTTTGAAATATATGACAATTGTCTAAATAGAAAATAGGTTATTACATCAGTATGCAAAATCAAAAAAAAAAAAATAATTTAAATTTGATTAGAAGTTTCATACCGTCATAATGTTTTTCCACAACTCACCACGTCATCCCTTATCAAATAGTCAATTTGGTAGAATGTTTTATCTGTTTTAATAAAAGTAATGTTTTTATTTTAAATAAAGTATACACTTTATGTAGCTGATACTTACCAAAGGCTAGGCCTTTCTTATTACTTAACTCAGATATCAAAATAGGATTATTACATTTGAATTAAATAAATACCAACGCTACTCAATTTTTGAAAGAACTCATTTATTATTTATATAGATCGCATTGGTCTTTCTACTTTTTTCAAATCTCTATATATTCAGAATATAATATATCTAAAATGGCTATCGATTGAATTTTTTCTTGTCATGTTTGAATTTGAATATTTTTAAAAGCTACATTATTCATTTTCATTCATCTTAAAAATGTCAATCAATATTGATTCCCTTCTTGTTAGCATGTACATAATAGTAATTTGAAATTCTATCTATTTTGTGGAGTTTCCTCTTGAGTGTGCACTTTAAAGCAGTGAGTTCTCATCTATTAATAATATTCAAGTTGATTTAAGAGTATATTATGTAGATTGGGTAGATGATAAAATGTACATTACCGTTAGTAATTCAAGTTTTATTTATTAGGTCCCAAATAATCTTAAGAAATCCATTATTTTTTCAAGATTTTTATTTTTTTTTTTTTTTATTTAGACAGTCCATTCATTTGGAGCTCAATTTTATTAGTTGATTGTGGAAAACGAAAATGCTTCCCACACATAACGAATTTTTCGTTTACACGAAAATTATATTGTTTGCAGCAAACGAACGAATAGTTTGCAAAGAACCTCTCCAGGAAGTTATTTGCTGCAAGGAACTTTACTTTTGGTGTAAAAATACAATTGATTTACAGTAAAGGACTGCAGGAAACAAATTTTCTTAATAATTTACTCAATATGTTTGTGGTGTTTGTATGCATTCTATGCTACACGAAAATTATCTTGTTCGTGGCGCAATAGAAACACCCTTTGTTCGAAATCGAGAGGTCACAGGTTCAATCCCCGCTTACGCTGATTTTTTTTCTATTTATTAGTTCGCATAAATTTATTTCACCGAAACGAATTTAAGAGTTTGCTGCAATCGAAGTTGAAGTCGAAAAATTACTATCCAACAACCGAAAAGTCGTTTGGCGCAAACGATTATTATTATTATTATTATTAAACTTTATTCACACATAATAAATTACAATATCAATAATACTAAGACTAAGCACTAGCTACCAGGAGCCTTTGGCTAGGTAAAATTGATATAAATTAAATAAATATTTCTAATTGAAGTATAATTTCATTTACAAATCTTATTGCTTTTTGAGATAACCGTTAAAAGTTCTTGAAGAGATTGACCGGAAATTAAATATTTCGCAAACGATTCTTGATCTCATTTTTTTATATGCATTCTTCACCAATTGTCAATAATGTAATCCGTAGCGGAATGACAAGATACTCGGTTCAATCAAAGGTGTTACGCTAAACTTTTTTTTTTAACTTTTGCAGAAAGTGTTTAACCTAAACGAATTTACAAATTTGCAGCAAACGAAGCCGACAAATTGCTCAGCAAACGAAAAATTTGCTAGGCCAGTTTTATCGTGTGCTGCAATCGATGTGTTCTCTCAGTGTACATATAATAATATTTATGCAAACACAAATTCAAGCCTATATTATAATGAATAGTCGCTGCCGAGTTGAAACTCTCACATTTGAGTAAACTTTTTTGAGGAACGGATTATTGCAAACATTTTGATGATTAAACAATTTTAATATGTAACCATAAATCAAAAAGTTTGAATTTACTTTTGACAACATTAAAAAAACTCAAAACTGCCATCATACAGAAACAACTGAAGGCAAAGTTTTACGTTTCCATAGTTTGGTAGTTGTTTGCAAAGCTCACATCACAAACTTTTCTTTCACAAAATGTTTTGTTGAAAGTAACCTACAAATTTAATTTTACAAGTAGGTAGATTACATGTTCATTTTGAAGCACAAGGCAAGACATGTTGTGCTCCTAATAAGGTTTATAAAATTTATGATGAAACAATGTTCTTGTGGAAGTGGAAGAACAGAGAAGAGATTTTGAAAAACCTACTTTAAGAATTTTGATGATTGTTCCTTTTCCAACTGGAATCCGTTTCCTTGGCCTTAGAGCAAATATGTATACATAATTGATCTGATAACACATCACATCATAGATAACAGTCTGTTAGCTCAGTTTTGTTTAAAAAATAACTTTCAAATAAAAGCAAGCATATCTGTTGGTGTTGGAATCAGGACTTATGATAAAGAATAAGCTGCTGCAGCACCGACAAATTGGAATAGTTTTAAACTTTATTGTAGGCGTGATGGCGCTCTTAATTTTTTTTTTAAATACCCCACTTCTATGCAGTAGGTCTCACAGGTTGGTATCAGAGAAAAATTAATTTAAAATTTTATAGATTCCGGATTTTCAGAACCTAATTTTAAATACCCCACTAGGGTAAATCATGGTGAACTAAGAAAAAGGTCGAAAAACTGATTGGGTTGCATTGGGTTTCCTACTCTCATCGACAAATCAAATGTGGGTATTTAGGTAGTGTTTAAACAATCACAAATTGACTGAACGGTTGCCTAGCAAAATCCTGTCGAGGCACCAGGGTTACTTCTTCACTTTCTCAGACCATATTGGGACCTTATTATGCAGGAGATCACTTGGTCAGGAGCTTACATCAACAACGTACACTTATAGTATTTGGTCGGAGGAAAATATGCCCAATGAATGAAAACTTCGCTTAATGTGCACAATATTCAAGAAAGAAGATGCTCTAAACTAAGCCAACTATAGAGGCATTAGTTTACTCAACATCGCATATAAAACTTTGTGCTGGGTAATTTTGTGTGTTCACCTATGATCTCTTACCATACTTGCGGGAACAAACCCAAGAAGACCATCTCGTAGAAAATCGCTGCATTTTTCGTTTCATTCGGATTGACTGATACTGAATTCTTCGATTTTTTAATTCCTCGACTTATATAGGTGGCTAGATCACCCGTATCGTCCGGACACCAACGCAGCCCGACAAATCTTTGCATGCAACTCCTATGGACGAGCGATGTTATAGAGTAAGGCCTCAGGCTAGGTGACACAATCAAGTGGTGGACGTTCATAACCAGCATGGTATACGTAATTGGTGGCTATTATGTAGCTAGGGACCGGGCTGTTTGTAGAGGTTTTTTATTTTCTAAAATTTTTCTTTTTTAACCAAATTAAATGGCATACTTAGTTTGAAGCTCAAAACAAGCTAAAGAGTTGTTTATGTCATTTTAGTAATAAATTATATTTATTTTTACATTTCTTGTACAATTATTTATTTTTTAAAAACTTTATATAAGAAGCTTTAACTTCCACAGCAACTTTGGTCCTAATAGCAAGTACGTGCGACCAGTCGTGTATTTTATTTTAATAACCTTGCAATGTGTTTGTGAACTCAAAAATGAGGTTAATGGGTCCTGATGGGCCATTCATTTTTGCGATGGATTGCAAAAATCTATCATGGAGAAAGAATTATTTTGTAGCAAAAAAAAAAAGTATACAAAAAGTACGTATACGCCGTAGTGTACACATTTTCCTAATACTGTTTTTACCATATGCCTGCATAAGCCTCTTATCTTCCAAGCTTGTTCGGCTTTAACTAAAAGTTTATATTTAAAAAATGAATTGTATGAGGGAGACTGCTTGTACCTTTCAAATAAGACCAAAATTATTAAAATCCGTTGCCGTTGAGTTACTCAAAAAGGTAGTGTTTACGTTTTAATATAATGATAATGATGCTGTTACCATTATTTCGAAAATCACTTTTTTTTTCTTTTGAATTGAATTCGTCTTGAATGTAGAATAATGCAGAATTCCCCGCTATGTTAAACGTCTTAGACCCGCGATCTTGTAATGAGGTGAGACTGGCCTATCATTGTCTTGCTATCACAAATAAATAGAAAGTTGATTTTTTTTGCATTTTTTGAGTGTGTTTGCAGGCACGCAGTTTTTTAAGGTGTTTAAATTTGGACATATTGAAATATTATCATTTATTTATCTTACAGTATGGGTTATAACCCATTCTGTTGGAACTTTTTGCTTAGAAGATTGGGGATAAAAAGAACCAAAAGAAATAGGTAATTCATACTTTACAAACTTCATTCAACTTCATGTGCTTAGGTAGTATCAGAACCATAAAGCAACCCCTGAAGTTGACAACATTCAAACCCAAAATTGTCATACGGTTATTCAAAGAAAAAAAAAACACTTAAAGTAAAGATGAACTTGTTCGTACATATACAGATTTATGTGGGTTTAATTCTACACCAGTATTCTGTTCATAAAAGTACTGCTTCTCTTACAGGGTGCGTGTTTCTGGGATAAAGCTCTTGTTGTTGACGGAAAAAAGAATAGTTTCCTGTTTATTTAGTTTGTGAATACTTCCTTAAACTTAGGGCTAGTTGTAAATAGAAACGTGGTTCAGCCTTGGTTCGGGATTTTAACTTGCCGGACGATCTCGGTGTATAAGCTTTGGCTGAACTCTGGGTAAATCACACGTTTGGGTATTTTAACATATCGCTCATTTTCTTGAAGATAGTCATTATCAATTAAATAACGGCATATTTTCGGGAGAGTAGACAATATTATTTCTAAAAATCTTTTTTTCACAACATGAAGGATGATGGTAAAACAAAAATAATTCTGCATCATTTACTCAAAAATCCCGGTTTTTTTTTATTATTTAAGTCAGTCTTCAAGTAAATGAGCCAATATAATATGTATATGAACCTTGAACCAGAGCCAAACCTGGAGCTACCTACAGTTGCGGTGAACTAATTAAGAACGAACCCAATTGCTGCTTACTGAGGCTTTTGATTTCGTTCTTTTAGCCTTAAAACACTTATTTATGATTTGATTCTATTGATCGTTGATTAGCCTACATGTTTGCAAACAAAAAATTTAAAAAAAAAATATAACGCGTTATTACAAAAAGTTTAATTTTTGCCTGGCGACATAATTAAGAACGATTCTTAAATTTTTAAATTAAATCTATATTTGGTGAGTTACGGCTTAACAGAAAGAGTAATAATGATAAAATTTGCTGAACCACAGTTTAAATATTGGTTCAACTGGTCCATAGTTATTGTTTGAAAACATGCGAAAATTAAGGAATACAAGGAAAAATAATTATGCTTCTTAAAGTATCTTATGTGAAGTTACCTCATTTGAAGATAACAGAACGCATGTTATTAAAACCAACTTGTACCAACAATATTTAATTAAGGGTTACACACAACAAAAAAAAAAACAACTCAGCCAAACAAACTCCTAAAACGTAATTTGAATCTTCATTAAATAATTTCCAACAGTTATTTTTTTTTAACCTTTATTGAAATAAAAACTTCATCATAAAAACAATCTTCCAAGCTAGTAGGTGGTACACATCATCTAATCAAAATGTTTCAGTTTGTAAAACTTTTCAAATGTAATCGAAATACCTTTTATGTTTTCTTTCAGATAGGTACTTCAAGCAACATGTAAGTATCCCGCCTCTTATCTTATTACAAAAAAGTCTTTACATGCTCCAAAGATAAATCGATTCGATATGTAAGGCTCTCTGTTGTTGTACTTTACAGGTGAAAAAACACATTTCACTTTATTTAAAAGAAAAAAGCCTAAAGAGGAGCTCAACCAAATAAAATCAACGAAGTATCGTGAAATTTACCAAATTTACTGAAAAGTTTTCGAAGAATGGAAACCTAGTCAAGGAAAAATGAGAGCAAAATGAGAATGAAATGCACAAATTTTCTATGATTTGTATTTATAAAAAGTTTCTTTAAGGTTTTTGTATAAATTAAAAAGTAAAAGATTAATAAACTGAAGGCAATTTGTTTGTACGACAGGCAACCAAACTATATGAAAGTAAGTAAGTACCAACTTTTGGGCGTGTTTTTTGCTAAGAAAGTTGTATAAAAATTACCCACAATTTTTTATTTTTCATCAACTCCCTGATGACAAACATAATAATCTAAGAGCCGACAGCAAATTTAAGGAGTGGAGCGAAAATCATAATCTGAGTATGCAGTTTTATAATTACATATTAGGGTGGACCACAATTTTTTTTTGTTGATATTTCCTTAGCTTATAGACCTCATCTTAGCTGATCAGACAATTAGCCAACAATATTTTCAACTCTTAAAAAAAATATTCAAGGGTATTTTTTAAGGGTAAATGTATCGATTTTAACATAAGTCAATTTTCAAAAATTTAGTAAAACTATGTTTCAATTTATATATTTATAGAGAGACAAAAAATGCTACACAGAGATTGCCTTATTGAGCTGTCTTACTCAGAAATATTATTAAAAAGAGTAAATAATAAGATAATTCCATAGAGAAACCTTCACTGAGAGAACAATGGCAAACGAAAAAATTGCCCAAACGACTTATTCGTATGATGGACAAGCGTACTACCTAGGATTGAACCGGCAATCTCTAGCTTACGAAGCAGGTATCTTATCATTCTGCTACGGACTATATAATTTATAATTGGCGTAGAATGCATATAAGCAAAATGAGAGAACGAATCGTTTGCGTTAAAAGACTTTTCGTTTGTTGGATATTAATTTCTCGACTTCGAATTCGTTTACAGCAAATTCTTTAATTCGTTTCCGTGAAACAATTTATGCGTACGAACAAATAAAAAATAAGTTCATCTTCACACCAGTGATTAAACCTGTGACGTCTCGATTTCAAACAAAGGCTGTTGCTATTGCACCACGAACTAGATAACTTTTGTGTAGCATAGAATGCGTATGAACGCCACAAACATAAAGTCAATTATTAAGAAATTCACACCAAAAGTGGTGTGTCACTTGCAACAAACTACTTTCTTCAGAGGTTCCACGCAAACTATTCATTCGTTTGCTGCAAACAATGAATTTTTTTAGTAAAGGAAAAGGTGTTTAGATGTGGGGAGTATTGTCGATTGCTGCAATCAACTCATAAAAATTCGTTTGGAACTCATTTCTGTTGTTTAGGATTATGTTTGCTGTAATAGAATTACAATTTGGATCAAATGAAATATAGTTGCGGGGATTGTATTAAATTTCTAGCAAATGATTTTCATTTGATTCAAAGGATATTCATTAGCCGCAAACGAAAACAAAAATACTTATTTCTCTGAATATTCTTGTTTTCATGAAGAAAATCTTATTAAAATTTCAAGTAGATTTTAACATATTTTAGCATTTGGCACTGTTATTTTGTAAAGTAGTCTGGCCTAGAGGGTAATTTTCAACACTCAGGTTCAATCCCACGAAGTTGGGTGAGCGGGACTGATCTTCCAAAAAGAGATCTAGAATATTGAGAATCTGCGATTCTGCGATTCTGCGAAAAATAACTATATAAATGTATCTACAAATGAAGTTATATTCAAGTATACTCATTTCAAAACTTTAAGCTTTAACTTCTTTGCATCGTAATGGTATGACGTTTTAGAATATCGTTCCTACGTGAAAATCGTAACTAAATTTTTTTAATGATTTTGCTTAACATTAGAAATCGCTGGAAAACTATGAGTAAGGAAGATGAAAAACTGTAAATGATAAAATAACCTCAATTAATATGTTTTACAGTTAATTCAATTACTTTTTATTCAATCCAATTATTTAATTTCGAGAAAAACTAAATTAAAACAAAAAAAACTTAACAGAATTTGCTTTGTAGATACGTGGTTCACGCAGAAACGTGACGATATGTGATGTGGTAAGTTAAATGGTGAAGAATTTTCAAAAATATCAATCAATTTGTTGCTTACCTATTTGTTTTATTTAAATTACCTTTTTAATTGATGTGCCAACTTTGTGAGGAGTGATTGACATCGAACATCAAAGGTGAATATTTATTGAAAATGAACACAGGTTATATAAGCGATGAGGTTGATATCCAACCTTATGAATTTGATTGGTGTGTATGTGTTTGAAATTGTATAGATATATAGCTGATTGATTTGACTTATTAATTAACTTACATAACTACCCAATAAACTCATTACCCCCACCTTAAACTCATTCATTCAACTAGCCATAGCTATAGTTTTCAAAAGAGTTCATTAAATCAACCTATCAAGAGCCTTTGATAGCAGCTCCAGCTCCGCTATACCTAACTGACTGCTTTAATGAAAAACCATTTAATTCTATATTAACCTTTCTTGCTTACAAACCTTGTTCCATTTTGAAATATATTCCATTGCCGTCATGTCCCTTGTCACTTACCTTGCCATTGCCATCGTGTTCTCCATCATCCTTAATTAAGTTTAAGTGCTTTTTAATACCAAAACTCTGAAGTTGGTTGAGCAACTTACGATTAAAAAAAAAAAATAATAATGTTTCCGCTAAAAGGCAGACAAGTTTATTCCCTTCGACAAGGGAGCATTAAAAACTTTAATACGTTGCCTAAAATTAAATCAATGATTAATTACTTTCTCATATACCTAAAGGTATGCTGGTAAACCATTTGGTTTTATGAATGAAACTTTAAGGAAGCAGCAAACCATTTGGCAAGCCACATTAACACATCTCATGTTAGGATACAAGACTCATTCTGAAAACACAACCAAATATCCATGTTAATATAAGATTTAACTACCAACAAGGATACCTAAACCTGACAAGCATACAAACATATATGTATGCATGTAGTTAGAGGTGAGGTGTGCACATGTCTCTCGAGAAGTTCTGAATGCCTTCAAGCTGTTATAAGTACCTACCTCGTGTAGCATTATTATGGTGGATGGGTGCAAAAATGCTGTCTGAGCCAACACCAACACTAACACTCGCATATCGATTTTTGTTTTCACAATCCTTGACTATGATTTTAACTGATCCGAGTGAGGGCAAATGTAAAAGCATCATCAACACATAAAACCCAATGCATGCGAATTAAATTCATTCCCCATGGATATGAGCTTGCATCTTAATACAAATATAGAGTCCCAAAATTATAATGTAACCATTTTTAAACGATTATTATAATCTAATGGTTGAATTAATTTGCCATTAAAAATTATGTTATTTTGGAAATAAAAATAATAGATATGAAAGATATCCACAATGGTAACGACGTCGACGCACGGACGCATAAAATGTTACACGCATGGTAGAAAAAATTATTACTGCAGGGAAAATTTAATTGACTGTGATGAGAGGACATTATCTTTAACAACCAAATGGGCCAATTCTTTTTTAATGAGGGCACTTTATCCGCATGCTAATCTGAAAAAGTTTTAATTTTTACTTTTGACATTTTCAATGTTGAGGATGGAGCCACCCACTCTGTGCGTCGGCGTCGGCTTACGTTTTAGGACTTGGAAGTGCCTGGTAGGATAAAACCAATATATTCAGACCTCAGGCCTTTGGAAAATAAAAACTGAAGGGAAGGATTGCATAAAACGTGACAGCTAAGTTAGTACCTATTCCTATACATTATAGGATAGGTATTATTCTTATGGATGAAAGATACCCCGAAGGTCGGGATAAATATTAAGAAGAAAGTAAGCCTCGGATGTTGGAAGCTAAAAATTGTAAATATTTTGGGATATAGGTATACAATTTTGTGGACTGGATTTTTTTGTCGAACATATTAAGATACTCAAACAATTTCTGGATTGGGTATCCTTTTTTGTTTTATCAAAATAGCTTTAAGAAATTTTGCGTACAATGACACACAACCTATATCTTATGCATCAAGGCATAATCAACTTTGGCATTTTAACTCCCTGGTCTACATTATGAAGAATCCCAAAAGAAATCAATGGCGAAGAGTGAATTTTTGTCGCCCCTATGAACTTTTCTTGGCGCGTTTTAATATTTAACAACTTTCTATGGTAACATAAATGAACTCAAGTTGAATATCGCTTAGAGCTTATTTATAAATTTCCATTGGCAGCATCATTTTTAAAGAAGTGTTTTTGAAACCCGTGTCGTTAAATTTGTCATTTTACGATGAGAGAAAGCTTATGTTGTTGCATGAATATTGAAGACCCTTAATATATTCCCCAAGTGTTAAATTCAATGATAGATTTTTATGTGTATTCAAGTAATTTAATGATAGATTTTATTTTAAAAATATAATAAAAAAACTTTGTAGTTCAGTAACACTTAAGCATGTATTGATTATGCACCTGACCTAATGTAATAATGAAATGACAAAAAAATGTGAAATGACATACCTAGAAAAACAATTTGTGTCTCGTTTGTGTATTGAATAAACACACACCACCGTGAGTCTGAAGGGGAACAAAATTATTTTATGGTTATTTGTCTATGCTAAATCATTTGTTCATGGCAAAAATTAAAGCATACGGGTAATTCCACGAAAAAGTGGACAAAATGCCAAGTCAAAAACTTTGCATATCATTCGCCATTTGAACTTTATATGACTTTTGAGTAATGAAGCTACATAATTCCCTGAAAATGGGTAAACATTTGACAAAGCTAGATTTTTTTTATAATGAATTAAAGTCGAAAATACCGTTTTTTGCCCCTAACCCTAGATATTGGGGGTGTTACGGAATTTTTACATACCTAGCGCTTTGTAATCATAATCAGTGCAACAAGCTCTACAAAACAAATAAGCAAAAATAAAAACTTTTTTCTTAAACATGATCTTCTAATAATATGAAAAGCAAAAACTACGAATGAATTAAAACAGCCAGTTATAAGAACAAGCGGAAAAATATGTTAATAAAATAACATGAACTCACTCACTCAATTATAATTAAAGAAATAAGTATTTGCAGCACTCATTGCAATCACCCAATTAAAAAAAAAAAAACAAAAGAAATTTTGTAGTACATATTACTTAAACCACTACTTGCCCTATACTTGCCTGATATTTCTGCTAAATTTAGATACATCAATCTTTAAAATCCGACAGTAAACAAACACCAAAAGTTTGAATTTTTAAGGGAACCACCTCGAACCTTTTTTGAGATTAAGGAACCTTCCACCACTGGTGGCTGTTCGAGTTCCGTCGACCGTAGCAGACATTCTTGTATGATTTTGGTAGAACTTAATTTAATATTGCAAAACTTCAAATAAAAGATAAGAAAACGTTTAAAAAACGTATAGTATTATTTTCAAAGCTACAACAAAAACATTACAAAAGCGTTTTAAAAAAACCGTATGAGACCCCTAATGTTTTTTATTGTTTTTACTATATAATCATAAGTATAATTACTTTTTCTCTTAGAAATCTACATACTTTACCCGACATAATTTTCAAAAAAAAAAAATCATGTTTCGAAAACGTGATTTTTTTGTAAACCAAAAACTATTCATCATTTCGAATAATCTATCTACCAAAATTTATTTCTAACCCTTATACTTTTTGAGATGTATTAAAACTTTTTTTTCAACATCACCCTACTTTACCCTAGCTTTCCGATGGAATTTCAGAAAATCGCGTTTTATCGTAACCTTTAACTATACCACCTATCTTTTGGTGTATATGGTTTTTTTCTATCACTTACAGTGTAGAAAATGAATCAGTCAGATTATCAATAACAATGGCTGACTTCTGTAATTTAATACAATTATTGTGTCTGAAAACTAAAAAGAAAATTAAGCATAAATTGTTGTTACTGTTTACCTACTTATAGTGTCTGTGTAAAAAAAGCAGTAATAATGGCCTGAAAAAGTCTATGTGTTATTACATTTTTATAAACGCCAGTAAAGAAGTATAACTTCAAGTCTACTTAGTCTATAAAAACAAAAAAAAAAAACCTAACCTGTGTCAGTGTATCAGATACTTTTAAATTGATATGACTCAGAAGTCAGAAGTAGTGAGAATTGGAACCTTAGCAAAAGGATTACTTTTTTGTTCAATGAGTCCAAACTACCCATGTAGAAACTATGATTTTCTTTTAAAAATACTAATACGTTTTCGAACATGCTCATGTATACAGAGAATGTTTTCCATTGAATTGCAAACAAAAGAATACATTTTCACATTTTCAACACCTTTACCTAACCGGCTCTCTGAGAATTTGAGATCAATGCTCTTATTGTAGAGTGGAGTGAGAAATTCACTATTGTTGGGTACAAGGTTGGCTCTTCTATATTCGTATATACTAATAAAACAATAATGTTCTTTAGAAATACCAACAAATGGCGTGGGTGGTCGTTTTCACATTCACATTGAAATTGGTGCAATGCACTTCAGCCACTGACTGAAGTATCCTCATTCAAAACTGCACCTTGCAGATGCAGTCTTGTCATCACTTTTGTGATTAAGTGTAATTAAGTGGTGCAGCTTGTTAGGGCATTGTGTACCTGAGCATGACAACTTATTTTGCAGGGAAGCGGTTCCCAACCACGCAACGTCATCGTCACTTCTGAGAGGTGCTTTCGGTATACTTTTTCATGTGGGCTACTGCCTTCACCATGGATTTAGTATTTATCAAATCTGTAAAGTCAAGGACGTATGCAGGGAGGGAGGGGGATCCAATTCCCTAAATTTTGTATGCTCATACCATTTTCACTTGCTCTATTGGGCAAATATTGGTTTCGTCTGTTCGCCTGTTCGTCTGTTCGTCTGTTTGTCTGTTCGTCTGTTCGTCTGTGCGTCCATCTGTACAGAGAACCACAGCCTAAACGGGTTGATGGATTTGCATGAAATTCGGTACAGATTGTTTTTTTGTAATTTCCAAGGTTACTTTTTTTTTGTTCTTGAATATCTCGATTAGAACGAATACCCTTTATATAACGGTTTTGAGTTATATAGCTTTTCTCAAAAACGGCTCTAATGATTTTGATTAAACTTGGTGTATGTTATGTTATAAGAGATTATAACAAAACTGCGTTATTAGTTTTTCTTGAAAAAATCGAATAACATGCATTTCAGAAAATGTTCGACCATTTTTAGTTTTTTCCGTATATATCATTACTGGCTCAACTTATTTCTTTCAAAATTTATAACCACGTTGTTCTCTTTATTTTAGTAAAAGTATTGTGTATTTAGTCTTAAAAAAAAAAAGTTTGCTTGATTAAATAAAAAAAAAATAAAATCAATGGTAGTTTGGCAGAGTTAGAGCCAGTCAAAGGGAAAACCAATACAAAGAATAAAAACCGTTATAAGTGGAAAAGGGAGCGAGAACGAGCAAATTACCTCTTAAGTTTTTCGACTTTAAATGAATGATTTCGGGACATCCTGTATATTAAAAAATTAAACTTTTTTATTTACTTCTATATTTTGTTTGCAACTTTCTAATAAATTCAACATAATACGTAGTAGAATAATAACCTGTAAAGACCAAACTATAATTGCCATGAGCTAACATAGGCTAATGTCAAATCCGAACGAACTGCTTCGTAATGTTTCCGAAAACATGACGAATAGCCATAATGAACATATGCGCCCATAGAATTTTGTCACAATTCAATTTTTTTATTTTTATTTACCCAAGTTAACACACCACTCATTTCTAAATCGTTTTATCAAATTAAAAGTAAAAGTTTTATCAAATAATGCCGAGCGGTTCAGATCACACAACATATGCTTAACGAATGTTTGACTAAGCACGCAGCTGCTCATTATGGCCAGACTTATTGGATTGTGTTTATGTGTATTCGCTCCCTTATGCATATGCCATTGTGACATAAGCATATTATGTAAGCTCATGTTTATTATAGTTGGGCCTTAAAACTTCATCAACAAGTTCTGAATCAGACCCATAGCAACCCAGGGGTGAGGTTTTACGCCCTGTATGTACCTACTACAATTTCGACCATTTCGACAAAACTTAAGATAGGTGTTATGATGATTATTTGTTATCCTAGTGAACACATGACCCAGGTTTGACATCACTGGTAAGTCATAACTAGGTCATGAGTTTTCACGTAATTATGACAAACAAATATCATTTGTTGTTACTAAATGAAATGCACAACTGGCTCGCACTTACCTGCTCTTAGGGTCAAAGTTGCTGTGGATGCTAAAGCTTGATATATAAAGTTCCGCAAGGAGTTTTAGATTGAGGAGATTTAAGTTAATTCACCTGGCACAGATAGCGATGTTTAACTGAAATTATTTTTATGCAAAGCGTTAAAAGATAAAGTTTTAACTTTGACTTTATTTATTTACGAATAGAAAACATTACAGGAGCATGGTTCTTTCATCAGTGATCCAATTTTCGAGTAATATTCCGAAAAATATGTCCATTTCTTGGTAGTAAGGAATGAAGAACAATAATTGAATTTAGAGATAAATTTTAACGATGTGATATCATTACTGATGCGTCAATCTTTTAACGATAGAACATCAAACATTTTTACTGAATATAAATGAAACTTGACAGCTCAAAGTGACATCTGATTTGAAATGTTATCCCTACTGAAATGTACGAAACGAAAATCTTTTCTAAGATACAATTCAGAGAACAGTAAATCAATTAAGTGCTTTAATGGAAGATTGTTACAGATTATCATAAATAAATTATTTACGTGTGTAGGCCTTTCCTTGAAACATTTTGGTGAAAATCTAAGCAAGTCCTATTGCAAATATACTTACATATGTATCACACTGTGTAATTAATTCATTCTTTTACATTGCTTGTTTTGTCAGTTTCTCATTAATGTTATTCTTCGTTATGTCATAGACAAACAAAATATCATAATATTTTCCTCTTCTGTTTCCTTGGAGCTGCCTTTTTTCAACTCAAGGACTATTTGTGTGGTAGGTATCATTTTGATCAATGAGTTCTGTTTTTGACACATTCAACAAGCTTGAAGTGATGTCATTTACTTCTCCTTCAAAAACCAAGAATCTGCTTTACTACCTTCGTTTTCAATGAGTCTATGTAAATTCACCTTTCAATTTTCCTATGCATTATGTATTCGTATCTAAATATAGCCAAAAGCAATCAAGCATTTCAGAGATGTTAAAATCTTTTGTACCTATTTATCATTTTAAAATTAATATACATATATATTCGTAGTACATTGTACAATGTTAGGACATAAAGGTATGTACATTCATTTTCTTATGGTAATGAGAAGGACGACAGCTTGGTCTATTAAATTTTGAACAATTTTTGTGCGGTTTTGTTACTTCGAAATTATAAATGCCCATGGTGACGTTTTGACCCAGTCGATGGTTCGTTCTCCTAATGATGTCAATGTCATCAGCATAGGGCAAGAGTTTAACGGAATTTTAAAAAATTGTGTCTCTGGTGGTGATTTCCTGACTTTCACTTCCAGCATGATATTGATAAAGCATAACCAACTCTCAAACTTTTCTCGACATAAAATTGGTCGGTGATGTTCGTAACGTGACTCCACTATTTTCGTCTGAGATCATTGTGCAGATCGTTTCACCCTTCGACAAAACTTTTGAGCACTACCCTTAACGTAGCATCCCCTTAATAGATTTTATCGCTTGCTTCTTGTGCTTGTGAGCTGCTCGCTCCCCAGTTCTGGTCCTAACGGCTAGCCTAGCATCCAATCATATTCCTCGTCCATGGCTTCATGTGCATTTGGCAGCACTCCTCATCGAAACAGTGGTTTCGCTTTAGCTGTCTTCTGATAATCAGAAAATCTAAGGTGGCACTTCTAATAGCAAGTTGAAAATTATTCCACTGCTCGTCTATATTCTATGCTGTTGGTGGATTTTCCGAGAGATATAGGGAGACGCGGTGAGCAAAAGTTCTGGCAATCTCTTGAGATATACGATGGGATATGTTGATTTCTTTCATAATATCTGCTCTTCGCTGGGACGCCATGAATATCCGCATCCAAACTCTAGACACTACCAGGTAGTGATCTCAGACTATGTTGGCCCCTAGGAACGTTCAGACATCCGGGATACTGGATGCATGCCTGACGTCTATCGCTACATGATCAATTTGATTAACAGTTACTTAGTAGCGCGAATCGAGTAGTGCTTGATATGTTTACGGCCGCCGTAAGCTCTACTCTACTCGACTTTTCCTATCTGGGCGTTAAGGTCACCACGAACAATCTTGACGTCGTACTTCGGGCACCTTTAATACATCCTCTCAAGAATTTCGTAGAACGCTTCCTTGATCGCGTCATCCTTCTCCTTTGTCGCTTACATATTTAAAGTGCAAGACTTCTTGCCTTAGTCTACAGGGGCCCACCCATAGAATCCGTCGCATTCTTTACGTCGACGTATAACTGACAGCTCGATGAAATACACACGTTCTTATTAAAAGCGTCCAATAAGCGACGGATGCGTTAATGGGACGCTTCTAATTAGAACTTGTGTATTTTATTAAGCTCTCAGTTGAAAACGTTGACGTAAGGCATGTGACAGATTCTATGGGTTGGGCTCTCACATATATCTTATCACAAAACCACATCCAAATAGTCGGGCACTGCCTGCGTCCCCTGTGGCACTTCTTCTTTGGCTCAGGTGGGTCGTGGTAGGCTAATAACTCTTCCTATTCCTATCAGTTCGGTAAGGATAGTTAGATGAAATGTCTGTCGAGCTTTATTATTTTGAATTCTTGCAGTCTCTTGCTTCTAAATGCTGACGTGTATGCAAGTCTTTCATATGAATCCCCAATCGAATTTCATAAAACTTGATGGTATCACCTTTTAACTTGTAAGCGCATCATGTTGTTATATTCCCTATAATCTTAAATTTGATTTAACAACTTTAATCTCGTTAAATCTAAGTCCTACGAACGACCGACTAAATGAATCTGAATCGCAATCATCCGCAATATTTTTCATTTTTCACATTCATTTTCCAGAAAAAATTAATGTGATAGCAAAATATTGCTCCATTTAATTTCCTTTTGCCTACTTTAAGGATTCTTCGCATTCTTAAACTCAATCAAAAATTTCCCTAAAAGATAAATAATACTTATTCAAAATACTTTTACATTTATTTCGATTTTTGAGTTCAATTTGCATGATTGCGTGAATCTGAATATTACTCTGACACTTCAATTTATTTGTGCGTCTCACCACTAAACAAACTATGAGATGTTTTGTTTGTTTGACAACGAATTTCGTTTTTGTAATAAATTCGATAAAACCATCACAAGTACCTAAGCTCTACGTTTTCAGATTTGGAAATTATCTGTACCTAACCTATACATTATTAGGTTACGAGAAGGTATATCCTTATTCCTAGAACAAAGGTGGTTTATAATAATTGACAAACAAATCACGTTTGATTTTGATTATCAATATATTTTCTGGAACTGATTAAGAAGTCTCGTGATACAAATTTTCAAAGACAAGTTAGACTCCGGCGGAGGCACCACCGATAACTAGGTCATTGATGTTATACCTATATGTACTGTTTTACCTACATAATAGCATATATCTGGGAAACCTTTGTACGTGTCGAACGAAAAAGTATTTTTGATACCGAATCGATGTCGATCCATACATTGCTTGTTTGGTACGTGTAAAATGGGCTTTCAGTTTTTTGCAACCGAAAGGAAAAAATTCCTACAAAATTAACCATGGAGTACCTATAGTTCACGTTTGTGGTATCTATGGGTAGATTAATTTTCCTTTTATTGAACTTTATTGTTTGAATCGATGTTGTCTTAAATGTGCTTTAGTATGCGTGAATATGTTCATAATGTCATATTGTGCTGCAAGAAATCCTTATCCTGGTGTAAAATTACTTAATTAGATAATAAGGTTTGGCCACAACACCGCACTCAAGATACAAAGCTCTCTATTCACAAAACTCAGCTATGTAGTTAATTAGTCTGGAGGATAAAAGACCTGTATCTCAATTATGGTTATTTATATTTATTGAATTTATTACATCGGATTACATGGATATGGTTTCCTGTTAAGTTTATATTGATTCGTGAAGGGACGAACAAAAGAAAAGCTCTTAAACCAAAAGCAAGACAGTACCATTGTAGCTATTGGGAATTTCTTTTTGTATTTTTACTCGCGATGTAGTTAGGTACTATAGGGCAAGTTTAGGATTCGTTAAAAAAATGAATCTCGAGAAAACAATAAAAACATGACATTACGATGACAGAGAATGCGAAAAAGTTCTGTCTGTCGTATTTCCATATTCCACGCTTCATCCTAAACCGCTGAATCGATTTTCTCCAAACTTGGTAGTTAAAGGTTTTGAGTGGTCCCTAGAGGGGATTGATATTTTATTTTAGGACCAAAATTAAAGGTACCTGCGATATGAAGAAAATGGATGAACTTATTTTTTTTTCAAAAACAACCCTAACAATATTGATAAAATAATAAATATACAAGGTCGAAAAAATATTTTTTTTATTGGTAAGTAACGGTACCTTCCATAGACCCGTTTTCCTTTTTTCTGATTTTCTCGTTAGCGACGGAACAGATCTCGATGGCAATTTTTGAACAAAAGGCTTGTTCCAATTTTTATATGATCGCATATTAATAATTTTTGTCGATTCTTATAAAATGTTTCATATTTTTTACTGTTTGAAAAATCATATTTTTGAAAACGGGTCAGTGCTTTTAATTTTGGATTATGATCTGCAATAATGTTTTCTTAACTTTGTTTAAACAAGGTTTGAGAATTTGTATATATAGGTACAAAATTATTTTTTTTGTTAAAACGGCTCTAACGATTTTTCTAAAATGTATCTTAATTTAAAGAAGTTGCTTGAGTCATTTTTGTAATGAATTTTGTATTTTTTTTTTTTTTAAATACCTATACATTTTTACTTCCTCCATAGGGCAAGTATTGGTTGCCCGTCCGCCGCATCGGTCTGTGCGTCTCTGCGTCTGTGCGTCCATCTGTACACTTCACCACTGCCCAAATGCATGGACGGATTTTCTTCAAATTTGGTACAGAAGATTTTTACAAAATTTTTACATTGTTTTTGAATATCTCTTGTAGAACTAATACCTCCCATATAACGGTTTTGAGTTTAAAATTTGTGTATTGTATTGTTTTCAGTAATTGCAACAGAACTGTATTTTTAGTTTTTCTCGAAAAACTCGAACAACGGAGAAATAGCGTTGCCGTTATTTGCGAAAATGTTTTTTTATTTTGTTTGTTTTTTGTGAATATCTCGTAATCGGCTTAAGTGATTTTGGCTATAACTTGTGCAAAGATATTTCATATAACCTTAAACAATCTAATTAGTTTTTCAAAAAAAAAAATAATAATTAATTAATTAAAAAAACTAAATAAAATAAAAGTTAAAATTAGTTTTATTCTTTTTACTCTTGTTCCACTTTTGTACTTGCAATATAGGTATACTATACATATACGTATCAAGTTATGCATTCGTAAAAAAAAAGTCGAGATAACAATCAAACATGACATTACGATGATAGAGAATGAGAAAAAAGTGGGTCCGACAATTCTGTCTGTCTGTCTGTCTGTCTGTATGTATTAGAGACCACAGCCTAAACGGATGGGTCGATTTACTTCAAACTTGGTTAGTGGCGTTTTTTGGAGACTATCCCAAGACATTTTTTTAATTTTTTTTTTTACTCAAAACAACGGTACCTGTTCCTACGATTTTGATTAAAAAAATCATGGTCATTTTTTTAGATAACGTTTATCTTTAAATGACAACCATTTTTTTTTCAAAAAATTAACGGTACCTGCCATAGAGCGGTTTTTTTTTTAAATTCTGATTACCTCCTTCATAAATCAATCTATTTTTACTATTGTTTTTACATGAAAGCTTTTTAGTGTCCGTAATAATGTTAAATAAAAAAAATTTCGAAAATTATTTTTTTTAATTTTTAAAAAATAATTGAAATTTTTTTTTGAATAATCATTTTTTCGAAAACTGCTCAATATTTTGTTTGCAAAATTTAGTTTTAGATGTTGATAAATAATATCTTAAAAATGGCGTACCAATTTTTTTTTATAAAAGTCCTTACAAAACTTTATATAGAAAAAAATAGTTTTTTTAAGAACGGCTCTAAAGATTTTCAATTTTTTTTTCTAAAAATGTATTATTATAGAAGAAGTCATACTTCGTTTTGAGGTAAAATTCATTCAAGAAGCTGTTTTAGTCATTTAAAAATGGAATAATATGCTTTTAAATTCTTTTCTAAAACTGCATTTACAAATTTTTAATTAAAAAGGCTTAGCTATATAGTAATTTTATCTATAAGAGCAAGTACGTGCAACCTTGTCGTGCAATTTCTTTTAAATAAGTATACAACTTAAGCAAAACCCTTTAGTTTTTTTAATTTCTAACATAATTACTTATTCTTATAAACTTTATATAAGAGGCTTTAACGTCTATTGCAACTTTAACCCAGAGAGCAAGTACGATCCAGTCGTGCGTTTTATTTTTTTAACTTTATGGAAGATACTTTAACATTCACACCAACTTCAATCCTAAGAGCAAGTACGTGCAACCCAGTCGAGCATTTTGTTTCGTTTTGTAGGTATTATTATTATTCGACAGACACGAAACCAACTCGGAAAAGAACACGTGTGATGGCATGGAACTAAACGTGTTTTTAAACGTGATAAGGGTCTACAACTCTACAGTCTACACGACTGTAGTTTGTGGGATAACTTTTCTATAATAGCTGTGGTGGTGAAAACAAAATTGACACGCATGAACAAAATTCCTTGGGGTTGGAGAGGGAATTTGGGATCGGGTTATAATGAGGCAAAAGAAAAAGCCATAAAATTAAAATAAAGAAAAGTTTCAGTTTTACTTTTATCAATGCCTAAAATTAAGAACGTTTTTACTCAATAAATTATATTTCTATAACCACAGTTCCAGTGTAGGTCGGCTAAATGAAAATTAAAGATAGGTTTATATTTCCTATTGCATTTCTACAAAATCTAAAAAAAAAATATTCACAAGGTCCAGTACTTTAACTGTCGATGGTCACAGAATTTCTTTAAATTTAATTTCATTAATTCAGTATTCAGATCAGACCATCAATATTCTCGACAGTCATTTTGAAAAGTTGTAGGTTTCTATTTTTTTTTTTTTTTATTCTGAAACAAAATATGTAAACTAATTGACAAAACGTCAAGCCCACTATATCTGAAGTTTTTTTTAAACTTTTTGAATTTTTTCCTACCGGTTACCCACCTTGGAAGTAATAATTAGGCCGTGGGAAACACTGGGGAATACATTTATTTTTCCTGTCCACATTTCGGTACTTATCTCTGCAGTGAACTGGCCGTTAGTATTGTATAGAATAATCATTTTCACCTGCAAGAAAAACTGTGCCCAATTTATATAAAAATCCAATTGAAAATGGAAAGAAAGAAAACAATTTTGTATTTTCTCGACGGAATTCACGCCAAAATAATCGCACCGCAAACAGCAAAACATCTTTATTTTAACCGAAACGGTTTTTGTAGTATTAATGTTATGCTATAGTGAGTAGTTTAAACAATTATATGTGTTAAAGCTTATTCATATCACTTATGCCTTCTAGGGTGGTCGTTATTAATTTATAAAAAAATTTTAGTTTGTATGCTTCAAGAGGATTATATGGTTGTTAGGGGCCAGTTATAGCTAAAATTAAAATGACTCTTATTGAATACAATTGATATCAAAATGAAGCTTAGGTCATAAGCTTCATTTTGATACATAATTTTTCTAAAATGCACTTTTATTATTTCACTGAACATTGAAATATTTTAATGATCAGTGAAATAACGAAATTGGATTAAAAGAAAAGTTTCAAACATAATAAAGTTTTTATGTTAGTAAACTTATTCTATATGTCATTAGCTTCATTTTGATACAAAAATAAATCTTGTTGAATTCTATAAATTGGTTGTATACTTTTTTTCGTTTCTGAATAATAACTCTAGCGGCGATGAAGAGAAACATGTGTTTTTTTCGGTTTATAGCTTTTATCGAGAAAACCATTGCTCAAAGCTTATTAAATTTTCTAAAAAAGATGGTGATTTTTGTTTTACCATCTATTTTAGAAAATTTAATAAGCGTTAATTTTGTGGAAAATCATTTTTTGATACGTTAGAGTTTTTTTCTAAACTGGTACAGAAACGAAAAAATGTACAGAAACATTTTTTTACAGAATTCAATGAGCTTTACCCAATTTGTTGTAATAAAACCTGGCGCCCTTACAATTTTCAGCATTTATCTATACCCCTGTATGAAAATTAACGTTTAACTCTTGAAAATGTACTCTCTTTAATATATCAACATTACAACCTACATTTTTTTAATTTTCTGAACTTCCTCGTTCTTCCTTGCTGAGTGTCGGTGTGGAGGTAACATTTTTTTTATTTCTGCTTGTGTTGCATTTTTTTTTTGTTTCTCTGAACTCCTTCAGAGTTTTTACAGTTGTTGTTCTTTCTTTTTGGTAAACATAATTTGTTTTCGTCGTGCCAGTAAGCTGGTACGTGAGCTGTGGTTTTCTTTTTTGGTTTTAAAAATTAAATTAGCTTAATAAAAGTGCAAGACATGGACAAAAATTTCCGTTTAAAAATAAGGTAATTGCAACGGACACAATGTTCATGAAACGTTTGTCTGTTCTGAACAACCATATAATGCCAAAATGTAAAAAAAAAATATTCGTTTTAAGAATTCGTAACTTTCTTTCTGCAAAATGAACATAATAAATTGCATTCTCCGCCAGCATTTCTTTGCAATGCCTCCTTCCGATTTTACAAGGAGCTTGAAGTAAGCAACGTCCGCCATAATAGAAATTCAAAAATGTTGGTGTACATTAATTTGTTCCTAGTTTTTTTTTATCACAATCCAGAGTTTGTTGCTCTACGTTCTTACCTTGAAATGCACTTTAATTATTTTATTAAAAATATCAATTGGCTTAAAATAATCACATGGTGAAAAGATTCTTAATAAATTAAAGGGCTACTACCTTCTCGTGAAAGTATCCAACTGCAACATGGCCAAAATGCATTGTGAAAAGTTTCTCTCTCAGCTATCTCTAAAAAAATCAAAACTCGAAAATTCAAAAATCTACATAAGTATACTTAGGAATTGGTTCCTTAGTTGTGCTCTTGCACATCAATATTCTCCACCCTCTTTGTCAATTTCGGTGTAGAGAATGGGGGGGGGCTTCAGCATAGTTGCTAAAGATGATGATGTCATTGACTGCTGTTCCGTTGCCATCTCCTTCAGGCGAATTAAAATTAATATCCATCACGGTAAAAGAAAACGTAGTTTAGTATGTACACAACACACGTAGGTCTTTCTGCAAAGGAGCTCTAAATGCAGGACAGGTCACTCGCCCACACATCGACGAGTCTACTTCGCCACCATTCCAGCCTACATATCCCCACAAATAGGAACTTGCAGTTAGCAACCAACATTGCCATGAGCATGATGCAACTGAACCAGTTGTGATACATACAAGAGTTAGTCTTCTTTAGGTGGTCTTTCTGCAGAGGAGCTCTAAATGCAGAACAGTTCACTCGCCCACACATCGACGAGTCTACTGCGCGACCATTCCAGCCTACAAATAGGAACTTGCAATTAGCAACGCACATTGCCATGAGCATGATGCAACTGAATCAGTTGTGATACCTACAAGAGTTAGTCTTCTTTAGGTGGTCTATAGGCAATTTAGGTACTTTTCATTCAGAGCACAAATTTCCGTAAAGTATCGAAACCATCTACAAATTTCTAACCATCAGTCTTTCGAATCAGGGACATGAAAATGTAAATTGCTTCGCATACTTCAATAATGTTGTCACGAGAAATGATGGGTACAACAACTTGATATTTTCATTTATGGTTCTTCAAATGTTTCCCTGCAGACAGGAAAACAGAATCGTGATTGTCTATTTTTCCTTAGCAGGAATGCATGGCAGCATTGATGTATGCATTCATTAGAAACATATTGCACGTTTTACTAAAAATGTTGTAATGACTCGACACTGGTTTAACATTTCAAAAATGGACAAAAAATTACGTACATATGTATACAATGTAAACAAAGGGTAAACCTTGATATTGTTACAGATAAAAACTGAACAAAGTGTGCATTACCGTATATTTCGCCTCACTGGAAATGGAGCTGTAGTTAGCAAACATTGATAATTTGCTATTATAGGTAGTTCTAGGAACGAAACAGGAACTTGGTATGTAGTTCCGCTGGATACAGAACAGCTCGATATTTGTTTTGCCTTTGGAATAATCTTTTGCAACTCTATATCTCTCTGATGAATAAATGAAAACAATATGAATTTCCAGGCACATTTTTTTAATTAATTTCATATAATTTAATGAATGTAATTCAAAAAAGATGTATTACAGTAAATGCCACGTACCAACAACCATTTTAAACCAACATAAATCTAATGACAAAACATTTTACCACAAATTTATTAAAATATAAGCTCATGTTTCATGGTACACCTAACTTGCTTACGGAAACATTATTCATTTATTTCCGCTATGCCTGAAGGTTGTTACATTGTTTAATTTCCTGTCTGACAAGCTTTTGTGTATTACATTGGAGGTATTCGAATTAACGTTGACGGATGTACCTACCATACACATCCCGGATATGTGAGGTTACAAATTCCCAAATCTGACAGGATTAAATTTAAGCTATCAATGAATTATGATGGCATAAAACGTGTGCAATATGCATAATGTCGTTGTTTTAATAATCTCTTTTACAGTATTCATATATGTCAATTTAGATGTTATATGGGCTGGAAGTTATTGTGTTATGGCTTGTTTTTCAACAGAATTTGGTACTTTATGTCTATATGAAGCCTTTGGAAAAATAATTATTGTGACCTACAACCATACACTGAGGGAAAACGGTTGGAAAAATTTAGTCTTATCATATTTAATTGAAGGCTATTTGTACCTAAATGCTTTTACGCAAACAAAAAATGCACTATGGATCTTGTGGAACGTATTTCTCTTAGCTATCGTTAAAGGCACTGATTGCAACTACACTCAAAACTCGTAGTTTCAAAAATCTAAGTATGTAGGAGTTTTTTGCTCATACAAAACACCATTCCCGAATTTTTTTCCCCCACCCTTACCTTTAAGACCATGGCGGTGCTAACTTCACTTAAAGTTAGAACAGCCATGTTGCTCAACCCCATTAAAACTCTAATCGCTAATTTCACCAAGCCCTTTTAAAAATTGTACAGACTTTTAAGCCACAAAATGACGTTTGTTCCATACAAAAATCGTCATTTAAAAATTTAAAAGGCTTTTAAATGTTCGTGAAATCGGCCATAAATCTATAAAAAAAAAAATAAAATACACCACTGGATCGCACAAACTTGCTCTAATTGTTCGAAGTAAAAATATATTTGTTAGTCATTGAACAATTTAGTTTTTGAAATCAATATTTTTTGAAATCATAAGAAAAACCTGTTGACGACTCTTGAACAAAATCGGTTGAGCAAATAAATATTATATAAGGAGATAATTAAAAATTATGGCAATTTTCACAAAAAGTGTGTTCATCATGTTTCAGTTATTTGAATTTTTTGAGAAAAACCAAAAAAGTAGTATTTATTGTTACAATTACTTTTAACATAAAATAGACCAAGTTAAATCGAAGGCGATAGATTCGTTTTCGAGAAAAATCAAATAACTCAAAATCTTTATATGGGAGGTATTCGTTATAATCGAGATATTCAACAGCAAAAAAAAATTAACTCTGGAAATCACGAAAATATTATCTGAACCAAATTTCAAGCAAATTCGTCAACCCGTGGCTCTCTGCATAGATGGACGCACAGGCGCAAAGACCGACCAACGGACGGCATGACGAAAACCCTTTTTTTGGATTTCTACATTATCGTAATTTTGATTAAAACCTCGAAACTTTTTTTTGACACGAAACCGACTTGCCCTTTAGAGCAAGTAAAGAGAAAGCAGACCTTGAAAATGCATTTTAAAGTTTGTAGGAACAAAAGATATCTTTTTGAAGCTAACGGAGCTCTTAGCTTCAATTTGTTGCTCTTCAAAAAGGTGCATTTCAAATTCCTGCTCCAATTCCTTTAACCCCAAAAATTTTCTAGATAAATATAGAAATTGCAGCGTTAGTGCAAGAACTCGTCATTTCATACATACAATCAAAAGACTGTTTCAAAAATACCAATAGTTTTATGCTATCACTCACTCCTAAAATCTGCTGTTGGATCTAAGACTACTAGGAATAGGCGCTAACTGAGCTTTATATGACTACTGAAAAGTTGGAGCTGAACAAACCAAAATCGAAAACAGAACATTTACATTATTTCAAGAATATCACAAAACTGTACATAGGACTTATACATAGAGTTTTGAATGCCTCTGTTTCGATTCTGATTTTAAATCCAGAAGCTAATGCCATAAAAGTCCTTTAAGCACTTTCAGAAGCGACTAAAAATTATGTAAGCAAGAAGGGAATATTCTATTGCAAAAGTTCATTTTTTCTGTTTTTTTTTACTTTTTTGTATGTCATGAAGAAAATAATTAAAAACCAAATAGTTCATTATAATATTTTCTTTCATTAAAGTGCAATTTCTTATAGTTCAAATGCTTTTCGAAATAAATACGAAAGTTTAGACCATCCTTTACGGGACACCCTGTATAGTACCTACATATATGTAGATCGCAAGTAAAAAAGGAGAAAATTTTATAATATTTTCGGGATTTTCTGATTTGAATTTCTAGTAGTTATTTTCTTAGCAAAAAGAAATAAAGGGATGGAAAGATAGATATATTTGAGAAATTATTTAATAAAAACTATTGCTCTGTATGCCCTCACAGGATATCGGTAGGCAACCGATGTCCAAATTACTTTTTAGACACTCACACTACCTTAACAAAAATAAAACTATCAACTAGTATATCGAGAGAAGGTCGCTCTGAGTCCGGATCTTAGAGCCATTCAATTTCATGTCTTAGTAACAAAGCAATTTAAAAATAAAATTCTTAGTTATACCTTTGATGCAGCCTAATTTAAATTCATGAACAAATTAGATTCGAAAAGAAAAAAGTTTATTTGAAGCTGAGTAAGTTAATAATAAATTCAATCTTAACTCAAAGGAAAGGACGATTTCTTAACTATTTGCAAATGTTGTAAGGAGATTTATCAACATAAATACATTTTTTTTATAAGAACCATTCTATCTAGGATAACACGTTACATACTCGTATTTGTATCAGTTTTTATTTTTTTTTTTTTTTTTTGTATAATAATTACTTAACATAAGGGCTCTTTCGCCTTCTATAAAATAGAAACACAACACACAAGTAATATAATTGTCAATAAAAACGTAAGATATGATTCTCAAAATAAATATTAAAGCTTTCCCTTCTTTATTTTCCTTTGTTCAAGGATATCCCTTGTTGAATAAATATCTTTGAATACTTGTTTTTGCCTCTCGAGTCTCTTGATATCATTAAAATGTGTTCGTTGCCTTAGTAATTAAAATGGGCTGTATCTATGAAATGTGTATTCATTCATCATAAGTCTCAAGTTGAAATAATTTTGTCCCTCATTAAAAAAATAATATTGGAAATAATTTTTTTTTTTTTTTTTCTTTTTTTGTCAGGATATCATGGTGAGTATACCATTTTGGTCAATGGTCAGATTTATCATCACGGGATTTGCATCATAAGACCCCTGAATTAAGGACTTTCCTGTTTGTATTGATTTCTCATACCAAATAAACCTACCTACTTCGTAAATGACGCAATTCAAGTTCTTCTAATAATATTTTTCCACACTTAAGTATAGTCATCATAAGTATACTTTTGTTGGTTTATCTGATATTCATATACTAAAACCTCTTATTTTTGTATTATTGTGAAGGGAAAAAAAAACTCATTTAAAGGATATATAATGTACTTGTACAATGTACATTGCCATTTGCAAGAATTGTGATTTAAGGAAAGCAGAACTTCCATTTTAATTTTGATTATATTTTATTTATCTCCTTCAGGATAATGAACCATAAATTTAATCTTGGTAATGTAGGGAAAGGTACGGTATTTTATGTTTGTCGGAGTTGCTTAAGATTTGGTTAACCCTTCCTATACCCACAAAAAAAAATAACAAGTTTCTGTACCCGCGTACAGTTTTAGGGATCAAACTTAAAGAGACCGTTTATCTTTTCCACTTGTTTGGACAAAAAATGTTCCTTTAGATATCATAAAACTATTTTTTAAGAAGCTTAAAATAGACACATTCTTTAACCTGTTGAAAAAAAAACTATAAATAAAATGCCCAACTAGGTCGCACGTACTCGCTCTTAGGGCCTTAGTTGCTGTGTACGTTAAGTTATATACAGTTTGTATAAATAAATAATTTTATTCGAAAAATCTTTTACTGAAATGATATAAACTTCATCTTAAATTGTTTTGGGGTCCAATCTCCAAAGTATGCAATGCACACATTTTAGAAAAAACCGTTCGAGCCGTTTTAAAAAGGAACATATATTTTTTTTTATAAAAATTCTAAAACCTTGTTTAAATAAAAATTTGTATGCCAATTTCAAGAAAATATTTATTTACTTTAAAACCAAAATATCAAAAAATACAGTTACCCGTTTTGGAAAAGTTGATTTTTCAAAAAAAGACAATTTTATTTTTTTTTTTAATCCTTAAATAATTTTTTTTTTTTAATTTTAGATATTAAATAATTTTAAGATTACTAGGGTGCTTCCGTACAAAGAAAATCGTCAATATTGGTTCAGTCGTTTAAGAGGAAGTCAAAAATTAAAAAAAAAAAACGTTCTATGGCAGGTACATACCTTTGCAAAAGTGCTGTACAACAGTGCGACGATTCAATAATTTTTGAATGCACCAATGTACCTTTTGTTTATTACAAAACAATACCTCTACGTCTACATGGTACTTTAAATCCCCACACAATATGGAATCTCCAAGAAATAAAAAAAAATCAAGTAAAGGAATAAAAAACGGTTGCCAAAAATTAAGGGCTAGTTTGTTCACAGCGGGTTAAGTTTTTAGCATCATCTTCAGAGGTTATTGTAAAATAACGCTAATCAACCAAAATCGATTGATTGGAATAATACATGATCAACAACCCGAACTTTTAATTTTCAGAAAATAAATGGCACGACTGGATCGCACGTACTTGCACTTTTAGATAATGTTACTAAATATTCTTAGCGTTTTTAATTAAAAATTTGCAAATGCAGTTTTAGAAAAAATAAAATGCATGACTGGGTCGCACGTACTTCCTCTTAGGGTCAAAGTTTCATATATAAAGTTTTTAAAATTAAAAACTGTACTGTACTGTACTGTGAAATATAACTTCTTTAATTGTTTTGACCTCCAAACTAATTATGCCATTTAATTTTGTTAAAAAAGATAAATTTTTAGAAACAAAAATTTTAAAATCCTTGGAGCCGTTTTTTTATATACAAAAATTAACCTTGTTTAAAAAAAAAGTTTGAATGCCAATTTCAAGAAAATATTAATAGGCATCTTAATCAAAGTTTAAAAAAAAAAATCATTCATGCGTTTTCGAAAAATTGATTTTTGAAAAAAAAAATTAAACTTTTTTTAAAAATCCAAAAAAAATTGTTTTGGAAATTTTGATACGAAATAATTTAAAAATTGTTGAGGACCTCCTGTGTAAAAATTGTCACCGAAATCCGTGAAGTTGCTTACGAGAAAATCAGAGAAAAGAAAACCGTTTTTTGGGTTTTACAGCTTATAACCGATGAAAAAATATTTTTGCTTGCGATATACATAGGTACTATGTCTTAAGTTATGCATTCGTACAAAAAAAAAAGTTGAGATAGCAATCAAAGATGACATTACGATGATAGAGAATGAGAAAAAAGTGGGTCCGACAATTCTGTCTGTCTGTCTGTATGTATGTATGTATGTATAAGAGACCACAGCCTAAGCGGATGAGTCGATTTACTTCAAACGCGGTATGTGGCATTTTTTGGAGATTATCCCGAGACCATTTTTGATTTTTTTTTTTACCAAAAATAACGGTACCTGTCAAAAACCGGTTTTAGAAAAACGCATTTTTCTCAAAATCGGTTACTACAAATTTGAACATGGTAATTTTTTTTAGATAAGGTGCATCTTTAAATGAAAACCGTTACTAACGGTACCTGCCATAGAACAGTTTTTTTAAATTCTGATTTTCTCCTTCATGACTCAACCAATTTAAATAATTTTTTTACATGAATTGCCGTAACAATATTTAGTAAAAAAAGATTCGAATTTTTGGATTTAAAAAAAACACTCAATATTTTTTTTTTCAAAATTCAGTTATTAGATGTTGATAAATAATATCTTAAAAATGGCGTACCAATTTTTTTTTTTAAAGTCCTTGCAAAATTTTATATAGAAAATAAAAACAATTTTGATATTATATATTGATATTATAACATCTTAAAACTAAATATTGAAAAAAAATATTAGGTAGTTTTCGAAAAAATGATTTTTCAAAAAAATAACCATGAATTTTTTTTATCAAAATCGTAGGAACCATTTTTGAGAAAAACTAGTTTTTCTAAAACCGATATATGACAGGTACCTACCATTATTTTTGGTAAAAAAAAAATTCAAAAAAGGTCCGAGGATAGTCTCCAAAAAACGCCACATATCAAGTTTGAAGTAAATCGATCTATCGGTTTAGGCTGTGGCTTCTGAAACATACAGACAGAATTGTCGGACCCATTTTTTTTTCATTCTCTATAATCTTAATGTCATGTTTGATTGTTATCTCAACTTTTCTTTTTGTACGAATGCATAACTTAATATATATGTGCAAGTAAAAAAAATAGTATAAGTGGACATTCGACGATTAACAGTTGGTGAACAAACAACTGAACCTTTTGACTTGTTGCGGTAATCAGTAACCTTTTTAAAATATCGGAATGAGAAGGAACTTTATCTAAAAGTTACTTCCTTGATCAGATTTTATTAGCTGCAGAAGGTGAAGCTGTCGTTAGTGCGGATAGTAATAATTGACACCTCTGTGATCACTTATTTTACGGTGTTCATATTCATAGATCCGTTTGATATTTCAACACACCTGGCCACAGAAAATACAAAAACTGTTTCTCCCAAACACAACAAATCATCGCAATTTGCAATCAAAAATAAGTTATTTATTTATAAGATTAACTTATTAGAGTAGGTACACTGAGAGAAAAAAATCCTATGTTAAACTTAATACTATCATATTTAATTGTAAGTTGTAACAATTTGTAAGTTGTAACAAATATAAATATGGTTTCACGTTAAAACTGATTTCATTTAAATATGCAGTATGTCATATCAAATATGGTCAACCTTATTTCTAAAAGTTTACGAATTAATTATTTAAATTCAAATCATTTTTGTTGCTATTCAAAGTGCACTCAACGTAGTATCAAAATGGACTTCACGTACTTTTGAAGTGGAACATTTTAATATTCCAAGTATAATCCACCTGCTTTCAAAGTTTTTCAACGTAGATACATTTCAAGGTTCAAGTCCAACAAATACATACCAACAAGTAATTTAGAACAGAGAGATACCATGGTGGATAAGGCAGTGGGTCAGTAACTCAAAGGCGGAGAGGCGAGGCACAGAATCGTATCCTGTCGGATACACTTTTTTTTTTTTTTTTTGCTTTTGCATTGAAGATGAATGAGTTTGATTTAGCCACTTTACTTCAAATCCATTTTGAATTCACTTCTTTTATTTATGAATAGCTGACCCAGCAGACGTTGTCCTGCACTGTAGCATGATTTTTATTGTTACATTTATGGTCCAATTACATGATCTTTTATAAAATAGTTACTGAACCATAGCTACAGTAGCTACTGACCCGCAAGATTTTAAGTAACTGTGTTTATAAATCACCGTATTTTAAATGTTTTATTTCAAGTTCTCTGGAATACACAATATTTTGTTTTTTTTTTTTCATTTGGAGCATAGACAAATTAGACCATATATAGCTCTTCATGTGAGAATCAATGAACAACGCGGAATACGGGGGGAAAAAAGAAAAATGGCGGAAGTCGTTAATAAATGCGTTGAATGTCGCGAAAAAAATCGTGGGTTAGTTCACCAATATTCTGCACTTTCATCCCCGATATTTCGTGCTTTTTACCGTGATAGTGGGTCGTATTTAGCAAAGTTTTCGTCGAATTTTTACTGTTTTTTCCGTAACATTACACATTTTTTGCTATGAGCGAAGACAGGCGTTTTTCTTCCGGTATCTTACCCGTTGTATTAAGCGTTTTTTTTATTACTTTCTTTACTATTCTTCGTTGTATTGCGTAGTCTTTCACCAGTGTTTCTCGGTCTTTAATTTTACTTGGTATTCTACGATCTATCAACAATGATCCCCTTATTTTTTCACGTTTTTACCGCGGTATTCCGCAATATTTCGCATATTTTTCTGTGAGTTTTTACACTTTTTCAGCGGATTAAAACGCTTTTCTCTATGACTTTTATTATTTTTCAGCAGTAAGCGCATTTTTATGACTTCCCATGCGGTTTTTTGGAGATCTTAAACCGGTATTCATTTAAATCAAGTTCAAATATATTAATCGTCGTGCACATCTTAACAGCTGACTAATGGTTTGCATTGAAAAGAAAAATAAATTGCACAACTGGATCGCAAGTACTTGCTCTTATAGTCTTATAGATAAGGTAAGCCTGTACATAATTATTAATTAAAAATTTTTAAGTGCAGTTTAAGAAAAAAATTAAAAAAACATAAAATTCGATTTTCAAATGACTAAAACAACTTCTTAAATCAATTCAACCTCAAAACGAAGTATGCAATTTGATTTCATCTATAATGATACTCGTACATTTTAAGAAAAAAAATTTTGAAAATCGTTAGAACCGTTTTTTTAAAAAAACTATTTCTTCTATATAAAATTTTGCAAGGATTTTCATAAAAAAAAAATTGGTACGCCATTTTTAAGATATTATTCTTCAACATCTAAAAGCTAAATTAAAAAAAAAAATACTGAGTATTTTTCGAAAAAATTAGCAAGTACGTGCGACTCCGTCGTCCATTTTTTTTTTTTCAATGTATGAGAAAACTTATCTAGACCACGATTTTCCAAAGTTTTAATAGTTATTCTGCTATTCGAAAAGGGAGACGAATGCAACAAATCTGAGATCATTAAAATCGTTCTTTAGTTATAAATGGTGTAACAGACAGACCCCGACTTTGTTTTATATATTTAGATTTTAAAATTTTTACTCATTCTGAAAAATAGTAAAATTTGTCTTCTTTGATTTGTTGGAACAAAAAACACTTCATAGCCAAACACTGTTCAAAACACTTTCAAGTTTTCATTGAAGTTTAATTATATTATTTCTAAAATTGTATGAATTATTTTTTCATTCTTCGTTTAACTTTCATTCAATTCAGTTTCTTAATTTATAATAAATTTTCATTTTGTTCTTTAGACTGAGTTCTGAGAATCTGAGTTCTATTCGAATTGAAAATTTATCGAAGCAAAACTATGAAACCTGGAAGATTCAAATTGAAGCCATCCTTGTGAAGAATGAATCCTGGGGATACGTAAGCGGAGAAATACCAAAACCTGAAGTCGATGAAAAAGATGTGAAAACTCAAGATGCTTTGAACGTTTGGATGATTGAAGACCGAAAGGCGAAATCTGATTTGATTTTAGCGATCAATCCTTCGGAGCTTAGTCAAATACGTGGATGTTCCACTTCAAACGAAATTTGGAAAAAGCTCGAATCCAAATATGCATCAAAGGGTCCTGCTCGTAAAGCTACGTTATTGAAAAGACTTACCCAAAACAAGATGACCGAAGGAGAAGACATAAGGGAGTACCTTTCAACATTCTTTGACACAGTTGATAAATTGCAGAATATGGAAGTCGTTATAAATGACGATTTATTGGCTGTGATGTTATTGTATAGTCTTCCTGATTCTTTTGAAAATTTCAGATGTGCAATTGAATCAAGAGACAATCTTCCAGACATCGAAACTCTAAAAGTCAAAATAACCGAAGAACATGATGCGAGAATAAGAAAGAACATGGACAAATCATCTGGAGCAATGTTTGTGAAGCACAACTCAACCTCATCCAGAAACAAGTCTAATGAAGGTTTTAACAAAACCAAGAACAGTCATCATAAAGTTACAAATCAGAGCTTCAAATACAACTACAATTATTGTGGGAAAAAAGGACACAAGGCTGTCGATTGTTTCAAGAAGAAGTCTTCGAACTTCAAGAAAGAAGAAGACGCTACTACCAGACTATATTGGAGAATATACAACCTGCACATTCCAATCTTAAGCTTGCGACAAATGCATCCTCGAATGTGACGTCAAAGGGAGATGTGTCCTTAAGTACATGGAATGGTGAATCAAACATGACTGTCAAGCTGACTAACACGCTCCATGTTCCAAATCTGCGAACAAATTTGGTTTCCATCGCCAAAATAGTAGATAAGGGCGATCAGGTAGTTTTTACTAAAGATAAAGCTGTAATTCAAGATTCGACCGGTAAGGTAAAAATAGAAGCAGATCGAAGTGGAGATTTGTTTTATATTCGTCCAGAGCATCAAGAAAGTAGACTTGCATCAACCTCAAAAGATGAAAACGCTTACCTCTGGCACAAGAATCTGGGTCATTTGAATAAAAATGACATGTCAACAATGGCAAAGATGGGATTGATTCCAGAACTGAAAGTTGATCTGAATCCGTGTGAAACGTGCATTGTAGCCAAGCTAACTCGTACACCTTTTCGTGATAGAACCACACAATCAAAAGGCTTGCTAGATATCGTATATAGTGACGTTTGTGGACCAATGAGGACCGAATCTAAGGCTGGCTCACGTTACTTTGTGACATTCATAGACGATTTTAGTCGATACTGCATGATTTATTTTATTCATAATAAAAACGAAGTACATATTTTCAAAATTTAAAGATTTTAAAAAATTTTGCAGAGACGCAAACTGGGAGAAAAATTAAAGCTTTGCAGTCGGATAATGGAAGCGAGTACTGCAACTCGGAAATGGAAATTTTTCTTAAAGATTCCGGAATACAACGTCGATTAACAACTGTCTACACCCCAGAACAAAACGGTGTAGCTGAGAGGAAGAACAGAACTCTAGTTGAAGCAGCCCGCTGTATGTTGAGAGATTCAGGTCTTCCACCTTCCTTTTGGGCTGAAGCTATTGCTACTTCTAATCACATACGTAATCGGTGTGTCACGAAAAGTTTGGAGGCGAATATACCTTACAAGAAATGGTCAGGTAAATTACCTAAATTAAATTATCTTCATCCATTTGGTAGCAAGGCTTACATCCTCAACAAAACACCAACAAAAGGCAAGTTCGATGACAGAGGTATTGAAGGTATATTCGTGGGTTATCCTGATACTCAGAAAGGTTACAGAGTTTGGATCACATCCCAGAAGAAAATACATGTGTCAAGAGATGTCAAATTTCTAGAACAATTTCAGAATAAAGACAAATTTGAAGATTTTATTAATGATGATACCATATTATGTAAAAACCCTCATACTGACCATTCGAAAAGCGATTCTAACTTTTCAGAATATTTTCATCAACCTGCTGAAACGAAAATAGATGAAACTCATTTAAACATCGAAAATGAACCGGAATTGAACGACCAACCAGATGAAATCATCACTCAAACGAAACCTAAATATGCCCCAGGAAGACCATCAAAACTTAAAACAGGAAAACCAGGACGTCCAAAGAAAGTTCAGACAGAAATCCCAATCAATCAAGAAGACGATTCCTATGAGCATACAGAACACGAAGAAGATTTAACGAAAGAAGATGAACTAATTGCCATGAATGTTTCCGAAATACCACTGTCACAAGCTTTATCCGGAGATGACCAACATGATTGGGAAGATGCCATTTATACCGAAATTCTAAATTAAATCAAAAATGACACCTGGGCTATCGTTAACAAACCTAAAGATTCCAGAACAATTGGATGTAGAATGGTTTTGCGCAACAAGTGGAATGTTGACGGATCACTTGAAAGAAGAAAAGCAAGACTTGTGGCTAAGGGCTTCACACAAAAGCCGGGAGTAGATTTTCATGATACATTTGCTCCTGTTGCCAGGCTTAGTTCTTTAAGGCTTATGATGGCTATTGCAGCAAAACGAAACATGAACATATACCAGATGGACATAACTACTGCTTATCTGAATGGGACAATTGATGAAGATATTTATATGGACAAACAATGTTCTACTAGAAGATATGCTAAAGAGAATAGTGAATAATAAAAATGACAAACATCTACAAATGAAAGCTACCAATATGTTGAACCAATTAAGAACGAAAGGTGAAAAAGTATGTAAACTCCAAAAGGCCTTATACGGATTACGACAAGCTGGGCGTCAATGGAACGTAGAAATCGACAAAACGTTGAAAAACATAGACCTAACACCAACAGTTTCTGATCCATGCATCTATACCAGTCAATGTAAGCAAACCTTTGTCTTAATTTATGTTGACGATATTTTGATTTTTTCAAGTAATGAAGTAATGGTGACAAGAATCAAAAATGAGATTTCAAAAGCGTTCAACACAAGAGACCTTGGAGAAGCTAATTACTGTTTGGGAATACAAATCCGAAAAGACAAGAACAACATGCAACTGTCACAAAGTGGATACGTCAAGGACATTCTGAAAAGGTTTGGTATGGAAGATTGCAAGCCCGTAGCAACTCCTATGGTATCGGGATGTAAACTTTCCAAGGGATCCAACGATTCTGAAGATCAACCATGCAATGTACCTTACCGAGAACTAACTGGTGCCCTAATGTATCTTGCTGTTGCAACTCGTCCCGACATAGCGTATCCAGCAAGTGCACTCAGCCAATTCAACAATTGCTTCAATCAAGAGCACTGGGTTGCAGCTAAGCGTGTGCTGCGTTATTTAAAAGGCACATCGCATTATGGGCTGATTTTCAAGGGTGATAAAACCGAACATTTGACATGCTTGTAGATGCAGACTGGGGGAACTGTCCAATTGATCGACGGTCCTATACAGGATCAACTTTTATCATGTGTGGAGCAGCAGTTTCTTGGGAATCTCGAAAGCAAAGAACAGTTGCATTGTCTTCGATTGAGGCGGAATACATGGCGGTAAGCGATGCTAGTAGAGAAGCAGTTTTTCTCCTCAAATTTCTCAAGGAACTCGGCTTCAAAGATGAACTTAAATTAGCAGAAAATCCAGTTTTTCACGCGCGATCTAAGCACATTGATATAAGATATCACTTCGTAAGAAATGTTTTGAAGAATTGGCCTATATTGCTGCAACATTTACCAACAGAAGAGATGGTCGCAGATGTCCTCACCAAACCTCTACCAAAATTCAATCACAATAGATGTTTGCAAGGACTTGGACTTAATCTTATACCGGCTACAAATTGAGAGGGGATGTTGGAACAAAAAACACTTTATAGCCAAACACTGTTCAAAACACTTTCAAGTTTTCATTGAAGTTTAATTATATTATTTCTAAAATTGTATGAATTATTTTTTCATTCTTCGTTTAACTTTCATTCAATTCAGTTTCTTAATTTATAATAAATTTTCATTTTGTTCTTTAGACTTTTGTTTTATTTAAGCGTAACTCTGATATGATTTTACGTTATTTTTTTTTTCTGGGTGTATTTATAGGTATATGCAGATATTTATATTCAGAAACTCAAACCTTCATTGGAAACCTCTATCATTGAATTAACTGCATTGCATATTTGTAGCTTAAATAAATAGAATTCAAATTTGTGAAAATTGCATGATATAAGCAAGCATTCACTAGGATAATACCTATATGTTTTACTATTTTAAAGTTGTATAAGTTAGAGTAATGTGAGCAAATTTGATTATGAAATTAATGAAATGCTTTTGCAAATACATAATACCTAATGTAATCAAATTTTTTTCTGCAGAAAATAACTAATTTTATTGGGAATTACTTACGCAATTGATTATATTTGCAGGACCTTTTTTTGCGGCAACATTAAAAGCATACATAATAATTGTTAGAGCTTCAAAATTATAAAAAAAAAATTTAATTCTAAGGAAAGAGGATGGTTCTGCAGCTTTTGTGTTAAGTTTATATTCCATGTATCTCATAGGACATTTTGCTACAATTGTACTAGATTTACTACAATTTTTCAAAAAATGTAAAAATCTCTATTTAAACTTACTTCTCTCTACTCCTTTTTTCTCTATTTCACTTTGCATACTTAAGGTATGTAACCCAAGAATTTCAATAATAATTAATAGAATAAAATAAATTGAAGAATTTCAGTTTTTGATTTTTTTAATTTTTTTTGTTTAGTAAAATTAAATATAAAATTTTTTATTTTTATATATTTATGTAAAAATAGTTCATTTTGAAATCTACTCCGATTTTCCTCAATCTACTACATTTTTTTCTTCAAATTTACTACAATTTTGCTTCCGGTAGTGGTTACGCTGGTTCTGGGTTTTAGTACTGAGTAGGTATGAAAGGAAACCGTATGTATAAAAGTTTTGTATGAAATATATTTTTCGCTATCTTCCACTGAAAACACGAAACAGGATCTGTCAATCGAAGCAACTGTGAGTAGTTTTAGAGCATTTAAATTTTGCTAAGCTATAAAAAGGTCATTTAAATGAAAACGGAAATACGAGGTGTATGTATTCATATACGTTGTTTAAGTCGTTTCTTAAAAAAAAACTAGGGTTTATCCTTTTCAGAAAACATATAACATAAACCCCAGTCTAACATAGACCCGAGTTTAAAACGACTATGAATACACTCCAATGTATTTTTTCTTATAAAAAAATCCATAAACTATGAGATATTCGTATTGAGGGTAGGGATAGTATGTTCCACTGAAATACTTAAAATTGAAACATTCATAAATTGTTGTTTTATACTCGTTACTTGAGAAATATGTTCAATATGGTAGAAGGTATTTAATTTTATTTACTTACAAAGTTGTTTATTGTTTTTTTTTTGCAGGTTTTGTGGCAAGAGAAAAATTCTAAGCTGTTTTGTTGAATAAATACTCGTACATTATTCAAGTATTTTTCAAGCATTACTTTTTCTGTAGCCAGGAGTATGTTCTTTAGATAAATAAACATGTGTATGTTTATACTTTTATGGGTTGCTTATTGTAATCTTTTGGGATTTAATATTTCAGCAAAAATTCCAAAACATATTTTGAATATGGTACCTTACCTACATACTAAGGTATGAGTATCATCTTCATCTTGATATATAGCTCCTATTATATCAAGTTATGCATTCGTACGAACAAAATTTGAGATAAATAATCTAACATGACATTGCGATGATAGAGAATTCGAAAAAAAGTGGGTCCAATAATTCCGTCTGTCTGTTTGTCGGCGGAAGGTCCCATAAAAACAAATTGACAGACTGACAGATTTGTTACTATACTTCTTTCATCATATCTACTGCCCTTACCGGTTTAGATCTGTTGTTTAATTGTTAGAAATGAATAAAATCCTGCAGTTCGGGACTCGGGAGTTCCTTATATATCTGACAACATATTTTTGGTATCACTTTTGAACTTCTTTTATCATCGTAACTTTAATTATGACTTGTGCCAGAAACTAAATTCAGCTATTTTAAATGCTTTAAGCTGACGCTGATTGATGCTCAAAGCTTATATGCAAATAAAGCGCAGAGTTATTTGTTTCCACAGAAACAGACCAATAGCCAATAATAATCTTTTGATCCACTCATCAATTGTATATAATATGGTTAACCAAAAGTGTTTCTGCATTAATTCGCATCTTACCTACACAAAATCATGGCTTTCCTGATAATAGCATTGACTAATTCTCATACCTACTTATGATTCTACGACCAAACAAATACATAAGTTGTGATCAGAGGATACTATGTTAATATGCTCTGAAATAGATGACCCTGCAGATGGGTGGACTGACTACGGTTGTAACAATTCTGCGTTTATCGTCTATAGAACTTATTGCCCTTTGTAAACCGACTAATGATTAAGGTATGTTGAATGGTTGGTGGTTTTATCCTTAAATGGGCAGAGTTCATTTAGTTTCCAGAGCATTATTTTGAAAAAAATACCTACCTTCATCAAATGAGAGAAAAAAAAGGTGTGTGTACTCATGTGCGCGCGCCAGAAGTTATACTTCCTATCATTATTTATTTTACACAATTTAGATAAAAAATGTATTTAATTTTATTTTTACAGAGACTTTAATATTTTTATTGATACCTTAACTTAAAAAAATCGGTTAAGTTTTACTAATGTTAAAAGCTATTTTGTTTACGTGAAAGGGATATTTTTTTTTCGAATTTATACTATTTTTGATATTACTTAGTGATATTGCGAAGCTTGTGAGTGTCTTATTGAAACAAATTGTATATTAAATAAAATGTTGACATTTATAAGAAAATTAAAATTATTTAAGCAGACATAGTCAGATGTTATGGATGGTACAATTGGTCAAAGGAGCATAAAAAAAAATAAAAATAAATAAAAAATAATAAAAATTGAATTTTTGGATTTTTTTTTATGAGAACTCATCATTATTTCAATTTATCAATTCAATTAAATTTATTTCATAATTCTAACCCTTATACTTTTCGAGGTCTACACAAAAAGTGTACCCATTTTACCCTAACTTGCCGGTGGAATTTCGAAAAATCCTGTCGTATCAGAACCTTACCTATCTATTTATGCCACCTATCTTTTGGTGTATTTAGTTTTTTTTCTATCACTTATCATCATCATCATCGGCTCGACAACCGGGGTCCGGTCCTGGCCTCTTTCAACAAGTCGCTCCACCTATCCCTATCTCGAGCCAACGCCATCCAGTTGCGCACCCCAAGGCTTTGGGCGTCCTGGTCTACGCCATCTCTCCAGCGCAAGCATGGTCTACCACGCTGCCGTCTACCATAGAATGTACCGCAAAAGACTTTCCGAGCAGGTTCCTCTTCGCTCATACGAGCTAGGTGCCCTCCCCACCGGAGTCTACCGAGCTTAATTTTTGTCACTATGTCTGCTTCAAGGTAGATTGCGTACAACTCATGATTGTACCGTCTCCGGAATCGTCCTTCCTCACATATGGGGCCAACAATTCTCCGTAAGACTTTTCTCTCGAACGCGGCTAAGAGGTCACAGTGCCTTTTGCTAAGCACCCAAGTCTCGGATCCATGCATGAGTACTGGCAGGACCATGGTCCTGTACAGCAGCAGTTTTGAAGTTATGGTTAGATTTCTGGATTTGAATTGCTTTCACAGACTGTAGTAGGCTCTGTTGGATTTGAGAAGCCGCGCGCGTATTTCTTCTTCTATGTTGTTATCGACTGCTACTGTTGACCCAAGGTATTTAAAGGATTGCACCACTTCAAATTCGTGCTCCGCTACCTTGATTGTTTGACCAACTGTTCTTCTCGCATTCGACGCCACCATGTACTTTGTTTTACCTTCACTAATGTGCAGCCCCAGATTTTGTGCCGCCTGCTCGATCTGGATGAAAGATTCGTGTACAGCTTGTTCGGTTCTTCCGATGATGTTGATGTCGTCTGCTTTAGCCAGTATCTGGCTGGACCTGTTGCTGTTGACGATGGTCCCTCTTGTTGCCGTGCCAGAGTCACGGATTGCTTTCTAAAACGCCAGGTTTAAGAGGAGGCAACCCAAACCATCCCCTTGTCAGAGTCCATTAAAGATGTTGATTGGTCTGGATAGCAATCCGGCTATTTTAACTTGGCTTGTTACGTTGGTCATGGTCAACCTACATAGTCGTGTCAATTTATTTGGGATGCTGAATTCTCTCATGGCTTTGTAAAGTTCTACCCTGGCTATGCTATCATAGGCGGCTTTAAAGTCTATAAACAGATGGTATGTTGGGATGTTAAATTCTAGACATTTTTCCATCGCCTGCCTAAGGGTAAAAATCTGATCAGTTGTTGATTTGCCTGGAACGAAACCACACTGATAGTGTCCGATGATGGTTTTAGCGTATGGGGTTATCCGGTCTTGTAGGATAGAGGAGAGTATCTTATAGGCGGTACTCAACAACGTGATACCTCTATAATTGCTGCACGTTGTGACATCTCCCTTCTTATGTATGGGGCATATGATACCTTTTCGCCAGTCTTCTGGCATTTCTTCATGCTCCCATACTATCACTTATACTGTAGAAAATAAATCAGTCAAACTATCAATAACAATGGCTGACATCTGTAATTTAATAAATTTATTGTGTTTCACACAAAATGAAAATTAAAAAAAAAAACAAACCCAGTATAAAATGTAAGTGTGTGTTTACTCTTTGCTTACTTATAGTGTCCGTGTGTAATATTTTTATAATAGCCGGTAAAGAAGTATAACTTCAAAAAAAAAACAATATACATATTTAAAACGGGCGGTGTTAATTCTATTTAAATGGGTCATAAATCAGTAAAAATTTAGCTTACAGATATATGCTAATGCGGGGAAAAAAACCAAGTGCCTACTCTTTTATTTCAACCGTCCCCAACCCCTCCTTTTCAAATGGATGTACAAAATGTGTATATCATTTATAACACTAATGCCACTATACCACATCAAAACTAGTCACCATTTTGTATTATCACTTTTTTACTTAAAACATAAAAATACACTTAATACTCTCACATGAAAATCAGAGTTCAAAGGAATATATCCAACAAAATTATTTACTTTTGGCTATCAAGGTACAATAGAGCCTGCCGTAAACAACTGAAGAGCGCTATGATAGATGCAAGACTGAGGATCTCATTAGAACCTGTTTCCGCTTCGTTAACCTTCTAGAACTATCCTTGTACCGCTAATGGTTCTCGAGATATATACGTTGTTTCAATCGTCCTTTGTTTCTTTGTATTTCCTGTTTTATCCTACCTAAGAACAGCGGCTTTTTCTTCTTATATCGTTGATGATAAAAGCGCTTCATTGACTCCCGTGATGTTGGCCCCAACTTTTACAAAGTAAAATTTTTTTTTTAGAGTTTTAGGTAGATTTGAAAGAGAAGAAAATAGCAATAGTTCCGTGTAATCTTGGGCAGAAATCGAAAAAAAAACGATATGGGGAGCCAACTTCACGCAATTTCAGTACTGGTGAAGGGTTTTAGAGTTCGCGATGGGTTTTGGAAAAAGTTCTGAAAAAGAAAGAAAGAATGTTTTGTTCGAAAGAATGTTTTGTTCGAAATTCCGTTTAGCCCTCCAATAGTTATCAACAAAAGCGTAAAAAAAATATTTTTTTCCGACATATACATTTAAAAGAAAAAAAAAATATTTGTTTAGATGGGTAGCCCCCTAAGAGTTCTATGCTAAACTGTAAGAAACTTGTTTGTCTGGCCTATATTTCAAAAGTTATAGGCTAAAAAGAAGTCCCGATGTAAGGGGGGCCAACTTCACACCTAGTTTTTTTCTTTTGTGTCTGTGGACCTTAAAAATATATAGAAATTGCTTTGTCTTAGCTTTAATTTCACATCAACATTAAAAAAAATGCCCATAATTTCTTGAGCAACGCACAAAAACTATAACTTAAAGAAAAACTCGCGCATATTGCTTCTTACCTTAAAACAACCATTGTGATGAAACTGTTTTACATTGAGGCAAAGTTTCGTCATCATTACCTTTAATTTGACTTAAACCACATCTCAGAAATTGTACCGAATGCGTCATGCGAACTACCACGCCGGGAAGACTTTTGGTTTTCGTACCCACTTAAAGTCATCTTTCACTTCTCATTTAAAGTTTTCGAGTAAAGCGTTCTTGCAGTAGCCACCCGGACTAGAAGTTTGATTAATCATATGCTTGCTTAAGCCGTAAGTATTTACCGAAATACATATAAATTAAAACAAAAAATGAATTGAAAGTCGTTTATTAATGAACAATTACATTTATTTTTAATTGTTTCCTAAGGACAAAAAACCGAAATTAGTTTTCATTTGAAATTCAATGTTGAATACAAAAAATCTATCAATTTATCATACAGTAGGTAGGTTTGGTACCTACCTAAATACGAAATTAATTCATAAAAACTGATTGCACATCTAATCAAAACTTATTCATTTGTAAAATTCTGTTTAAATGGAATTTAATAAAATTAAATTGCTAACATTCGCCTTTATTGCCAATCAGCAACAGAATTCAATAAAAAGAACCGCAAAACACCAAAAAATAATCTACCAAGGCTAGAATGCCAAATCCAGTAACAAAAAAACAATTTATTTCATTTCAAACATTTACTGGAGATACCTACTTTCCCTGTGAAAGGGATAGATACTTTCCCTTTGTCCAGATAAAGTTATTTGTCAGTGCTAGCGGCACTACAACTACAATCGTGCGAAATTAAATGGAATTATGTAGGGTAGATGAACCAGTAGCCGCCCCGGCAAGTCACTATCACTACTATCAACAACTAATACTACTAATAGTATCCGGCGTACGTCGGCGGAGCGGCGTCCAGCCACAAATTTTTTAAGAAAAATTTATTTTTCAAAAAAAAATGTGCAAACATTTTTTTAAAACCAAAAAATATTTTTTTGGAAATTTCTATATCAAATAATTTTAAATTTGTTAAAGAGCTTCAGTATAAAATAATTCATCAAAATTGATTCCTTCGTTTAAGTAAAAGTCAAAAATGAAAAAAAAACGGTAATATGGGAGGTACTAGGGTTAGTAGAATTTTTACAAACAAAAGCAAACAAAAATTTAAATCAAAATCGTTAGAGCGGTTTTGGAAAACAGTTAACTTTTCCTTAATTGTTATATGTCAGGTACCGTCAGGTTTGGCCCTAAAAAAATATTTTATTTCCCCTCAAGGGAATCACCAAAGATCCTTTACTACCAAATTTGAAGCAATATCGCTTCAGCTGCTTAGAGTATAGAGGTATATACCACAGACAGACAGACCGACAGAATTGCATTTTCGCATTCTCTATAATCGTAATGACTTGACTGATTGTTATCTCGAGTTCGATTTTTTTAAGAATCCTTAACTTGCCCTATAGTACGTATAGGTATCGCCAGTAAAAATGTGTTAGGTGGCCGGATACTGGTATATTTACCCTAGAAATCTATTGTACATAATATCTACTTCTATTGCTATGTTCGATATTTGCCTTTGATTTTTGCGTAGCCTGTTAAATGCTATAGGCTTTTATCTGAATATACTTTTTATACCACTTATCCATTAAACACTTAAATAACTTTATTAAATCGATCCGTTATTTATGTAAATTAACTAAGTTATATGATGAGTTTTGCTTTAGGTTTCGACTGGAATGTAGTTCTTGGAATGAGAGTCAATTGAATTATAGATCAAACAAGTGTTTTTGCCTTAGGCAAATTGAATCTTTTTTATTTTTATAGAAAGAAAACTAGTCAATCAGCAACAAATTCTTTTCTAACATAAAGTTTTAACTTAAATGCTTACAAGATAAAAATGATTGGTCTGCACTAATAAGATTGCTAATCTTATTACATTTTTAAAAGTAGGTACGTATGCGGGAAAAAATGAATCTTTGCAGTTTTGAAGTTTTCTTAAGGCAAAAGTCTAGTTATATTTTAAGTTCTAGTATTATTTCCTTTATTCTTGAATAAAAAAGACACGTCATCATGATTTTTAAAGTGCATTTATTGGTTTCGCATAAATTGGAAAAATCATTTATTAAACTTCCCGGCAACCACAGAATGCGTTTAAGTTCGTAATGCAAGGAAAGTGCATTAAAAAAATTTATTTTTATAACCCTGACTGAAAGTCACAACCTCTTTATGACGTCGTAAAATTAATGTTCAATAACTTAGCCCTGTAAAACTTTGTTTGCTAATATTTAATGCCGGCCTTTCTGGTCAGCATCTTGAATTTCATAAAAATGAGTTTTTCTTGATGATCTCTTCAACAATAATATGAAACTTTTTTAAAAAAAAATTGTTGAAAATTTAATTTTCATCAACTTTGAACACAATGATTTTCGATACGATTGATATTTATAGATATTTTTCGAGTTATAAAAAAAATTAAAATAATAGTCAAATTAATTTCACATTTTCAACTTAACTCTCATAATGTGAATACAAAATTTAATTTTCTACAATTTTAACTTTCTTTATTTAATATAAGGTACAACTTTTTTCTCCACCCCAGAACACCAGTGTAATCCATACTTTTTTAAAGCTTTTTTATATTTGTTTTTTATTTTTTAATTTTTGTTATTAATTTTGGTTTAACTGTAGAATATTTTCATTTCTCTTCTACCAAATTCTCTCGTAATTGCTTTGCATTTTCACAGGATTTCCATTCCACATCCACACATTTGTAGGCGGTTTTTATTTACTTTGTCTTTTTGTTTAATAGAAGAGTTTGTAATTTAATAAACTCGGGAAGGTTATTGCCCATCAAATTACTATCATAAGTTTCCAATTAATTATCCAAAAACGGAAAACCGAAAAAATTTATTCGCAAATCATAAAAATTAGCGAGAATCAATTGCCGGCAATTGTAAAATTTCCTGGTGGTTGGCATCCCTTATACGTATCATTTTTGGTTAGGTCGACAAATATCAATCGTTTCGAAAAAAATGTTATGTTAATATGTTCATAGTTTGAGAGAATTAATCTGAATCTGAATATGCATAATAATTTTATGTACCTACTCAAAACAATCTACATATGTTTAAAAGCATTCTAAGCATCTTTTAGCATAAGTGCAAGTTGCTGAACCCATTCGTGCATTTTCCTGCCTTAATGTACTTATAACTAAGATAAACAATAATAATTCATACCAAATATAGATGAGAGCTGTTAAGACCTCATATACCTACCTACTCGCATACAACACTTGCTTACAAATATATTTTTTATTTAACACGTATTATACGACGCGATGTAGCGTACACGTCCTCTTTTACAGGTCTATTCAATTGACATTTCCCACATTTATTGGTGAACCTGAACCTCTAAACATGTTTCGATAATTTTTGTGATACTCGTTCTATATTACCTATATCAATAAAAATCTGAACTTTTACGTCCCGATATGAAACAAGTTCACGTATTTTCATACCATGTGAGGATGATGATATTTTTTCATGTTGTTCTGCAATACAAAATACACAAGGCAAAAAGTCCTTAAAGGTAAAACCTTTAACAGCTACTTGAACATGCACATCACATTTGATGTACGTGCACGTTTTCCACAAACAAATATAAACTCATTTAAGTACGCCTCCAGGAACTAAAACAACCGCATGGAAATAATGACTCTTTTTGCTCTACAAAAGTGGCAATTTTACTTTTTATATTTATTTTTGTTTTTTTACTGCAGAAAGGATATACAGACACAGGCGAAGAATTTTTGACCGTAAAAACGTTTTCATACGGCAGAGTGGACAAGGATATTGTGCGTGTGTTTTCAAACAATTGCAAATCGTTGGAATTATTTTTTTTTTGTTCTTCGAAGAATCTAAGAATGAAAAGAACTTATCACGGCATATTATTGAATATTGTAAATTTCTGGAAGGATTGAATTAATTGAAAGTAAAATTTTCTCATTGTTGAAGTTGCTTAGAGGATTTAAATATGTTATGCACGAAATTATTGTTAATTGCCTTGTAGTCCAGTCATTTGGTAGTTTTACCCGGAAAGTTTTGGTGTAGTTTTTTTATTAGTCTATCTTTTAGTTTCTGAGGTGCTCTTTCTGAATTATCACTTTGCCACCTCGTATCTCTTTCGCGAATTTAAAAAATGGCGACCAAAAACTGTTCTTAGAGAAAATCCCTTTTTTATTTTTACTTAGATTAAAACTGCTTTTAGGAAGTTAACTTGAACTTTATACAGTGTGACTGAACTGTGATTATAATGTTGTATTTAGTTCTGGGCGCAAAGTGGTTCGAGTTGTATGAAAAATCGTTCTTTTAATATAATATCTGAACCAGTTATTGTAATTTCATGAAACTTTTAGACGTGATTAAGAATAGTATACAAAATCAGCATAGTACATTTGCACCCCCTACCACGCCTCCTTTTTAACAAGTCATATTAGCACCAAATTTTATGAAACAACAATTGCGTTATTAACTTAAATTGTATATTATGTGCTTTCTAGTAATCTGTGTCAGGAATTTTTCGCCACTCCCACTTTTTAGGGGCGTTTTTTACTATAATGTTTTGGATCAATTTCCATGAAAGTAGAAATTACTATTTATGATTCTTATGATCTTTATTGCAATTCAAAATGTGATGGTATTATGGGCTTTAGATCAATAATAATTTCAATTAAATGAAAAAACAAATGTTAGTTATTTGTACGACGTTTCGTCTATGATTATAGACATCATCAGGTTTTTATTTTTATCTGAGAACAATATTAGAGAACAAATATGGAAGCTTAAGAATGCCAAAATAAGGATTATAAAGCCTACCGCAGGTTAAATTCGAGAAAAAGTCGCTGTATTGCGACGAATGAAAATGTTATGCATCGTATCTTCAAATTTAATAATAGGAAAAAAAGAAAATTCTGCCTATATTAATATTGTTTTTGAAGTATTTGTATTTTTTATAGTTCAGTTATGTTATGTTATGTTGAATTCAGAATGTAGCGAGAAAAAATATGCATTCGCGTGAATATACCAGCCATAAAATTATATAAATTTATTGAAATTGGAAGAATTAAAAATGATTCATTTTACATACAAAAAACCCATGAAAATTTGAGATCTGAAGTGTTTTATAGCCTTTTCACACTGAACCAAAAACCGGTTTTCGAAACAATTCAGCACTCAAATTGGATTTTCGCAAATGTGAACTGTCTTCGAAAACTTTTTGCCGAAAACCGTATTTTGGGCTCGGTATGATAAGGCTATTAGAATTAATGTGATTGCAGTATGCATAGGTATGGGCCCTACTTCGCATTTGATTGCAAAAATTTTAATAATTTATACCTTGGCCTGTTTTATTTGTAATTTACATATAAAGACAAGAACTTACCACAAATATAACTTAGTTATTTTTCTTTTGTTCCTGTCTGTAGCTCATATTTGCAGAATTTCATAAAAATTATTTCCGCGGCTTTGGTTAAAAGAAATCTTTTTTCCTAATGGTGGTAATGTAACGTATAATGAGCTGGGCCGACTCGTAGAAGGCGATCAGATTGTTCATCTTTATCATTCAACTGTTCTGAATTATGTATTTTAGAATTTCCAAAAGTGAAACGATTGAGTCATTGAGATAAATTACAAATTATTCTAGTTGTGCCCTAAAAAATCTTCTCATTAAAATTGATTTGGGTTAGTGAATCAAAAATAACCTAAAAGTTTTCATTTCATTTCATAGGTATAGAAAAAAGAACAAAGAAAAAATGTTTAAATAGGTACTACAAAGGGTTATGTAAGTTGACTCAGCTAGGTTGCAAAAAAAAACTCAAATTAAATGAATACAGAAAAAGTTGTTTCTATTATATTTTTCCAATTAAAACTTATATAAGTACAACCATGGCAGACAAGATAATATAAAATAAATTCATTCAGAACCTTTCCCAAGCTACAAAATAATTTTGTGCTAAAAATAAAATATGTAACATAAACGTAAATGATGGAAACATTTTCAGTTAAAAGTTTTTTTTTGAGGTAAATAAAAAAACAATAAGAGCATTATTTTGAACGAAATTAATTTTTGTTCTTCATGTTTTCATTGATTTTTAATACGCTACATAAATTACCTGACAAGTTTTTAAATTAGACTTGTGATAATTTTAATTAAGGCCATGCATAATCGGAAAACAAGTTCAAGGCGCGATGAATAAAATTGAATGAAAAATTCCAACAATTTAAAAAAAAAAAACAATTGTTTTCATATTCATATTCTTTATTCTGTATTTACGCTTTCAACTACAAAATTCAATACATAGTCGGTTTATCGTCTTTTTTATTAAGTATCTGCAATCATTTTCTTTTCCGGAGTTTACTTTCCTACTTTCCTTTTTCCCATTGTTTTTGTATGAATCTACTTAACCTTCCTGAGGTCTTTTTTGCATTTCTCTAATCCCGGAGTGTTAAATCTTCCTTCAAACTTTATTATATTTGAGCAGAATCCATCATATCCAAGGATGCGTAAAAATACTTTAACTTATTTTGTATTGATTTCTTAAAGGTTCCTTAAATATATTCAAAAAATACAAGTACGATTATTATCGTCTTAATTAGGTGCGCTTTGACAAGCTCCTTAAAATGTAAGAACTTTTGGTTGCTTTTGATTTTTAGAGGTTTTAATGTTATATTTTTTAACCTATAATAATACAATAAGCGATGATGATGTGTTATCTTTAAGTACTAGTTCAAAATTTAGTTTTTTGTTTGCTTCTTTGGTTTTTAAAGTTTCAAGATTAGTAAAATTTGTAGGGCCTTCAGGTATAGGAAGGTAGGAATGGCTGTCACGTAGCACCTAGCGCTGGGGTGCGCTGTTTTGATACCATAACTAGTATTGTATACCTGTGTAAACCAGATTAGCGCTGATATGCCTCGCATCGCTTCTCGAAGGCTTTGGGTTTGGGTTTGCCGGTTTGGGCAACAGAGGGGTACTATGGCTGGTACTACCTATGCTACCCGAAGGTTAAGGTTGCCCAAGAGTAGGTACTGGAGCTACCGGTACTGATTGCGCTCCCTATTAGTGTTTCTTGGCTGGAAACCAAAAGTTCATCGTCAATGTCATCGGATTGTCTTAAGTTTGTTGTCAATTCGTCGAAAAAGATTGTGCAAAAAATTTGATTCCCACGAGTGGGTCGGAAAGATAAGGTCCATTACGGCAGAACCGATTACCAGGGCAAGGCAAAGGAATATAACGGATCCTGCCAAGGCATCCGAAAGAGCTCGTAAGCGACTGTCTTATCCCCCAGTCTTCCATTTATTCGACACGGTTTCTGAATGCTCACACTACCACTGAAAATTGGGAAGCACGTATCGATGGTCAAATCGCATTGTTAAGAGTTGAACTATTGACGAGTAAAGGAACATCACAACAATTCGACCTGACCTTAGCTGATCACCGCCTTGACATCGCACAAGACTATAAACTGTGGTGATCATTACCACCCGGCACCGAAATATAAATTTAGGTAAACAAAAATAACTAAAAAACAAAAAAATTAACGTCGTATTTTTTTTATTAATGTGCTCAGGAAACGATTGTATGTAGAAGGGCTTTGAAGGATCTAACTTAAGGAGCATCTCTACTTGATTAGAAACGAGTGGGGCCCATTAAAAGTTCTGTACTTGTTTCATTCCAATGTTTTCGAGGAGTTTTAAATTCACGTAGCAGTCAATTGCAGCATTTATCTGGGCAAACATTGTAAGTCCCAAAAATTGTAAATCTGCTTCAAATATAGTACCTACCCCCTCAGACAGGGAGGTAGGCATAGACATGTCTGTAGTAAGTCACAATAAAAATCCAACCTCCGTTCACAGAGAATAATTTATAGCTAAACTTAGCTGGAAAATCCATCCTCTTCGGAGGTCAGCTAAACGGGTTCTTGGGAGAGCATGTTCATACGCTTGATAAATCCCTTCGTTAAACCAACAAGGGTAATTTGATTACCATCCATCCAAATCAAGTGTCTCGCGTCTTCGGCCAAATAAGTCCGCCGAAAGCATTAGAGCGTGTAAAAGAAGACTCAGAGAAAACAGTGTCTTGAAAAAGACAAAAACTAATTATAACGAAACTACACCATTTACACTTACGTTCGATAAGTTTGAAATAGTACATAGTTATAAAATCTAGTTAAAAAATCTACAAAATGGAGAAAGTACTTCACATCATTAAGAGCGAAAATCGTCAATGAACTCTCATAGGGTCTGTACATTGCCCAACAATGCGAACCGTAAACGTTAGGCAAACAACTGTAGTAATGCAGTTAGAACTTCATTTTCAGCCTTGGGTGTGTATCTTTTTCACAGAAGATTGCAGAGTTTTTCCACTTTTTCATGCAATTCCTACTACAATTCTTAGACTTACACTACACAATATTATCGCGCAATATAGTTAGCTAAAGAGTAATATGACCAGCGTGATATTAGATTTCTAAAACAATTCTATAAAAATGTTCAAGCACTATGTTTTTACTGAAGAAGACATGAACCTGTGTAACCTAATACATTATAAATAAACTGTAATAAAACTGAGTTCCGGTGTCCTGTAGGTTTTCGGTTTTCGAATAAAAACAAACAGAATCTTACCTACTTCAACTACGCTCTTTGCGTTCTAACCAGAAGAAAGTTTATGTTTTCTTTTTTTAAATAAAATCAACAGAGAAAGAGATAGCACTCGGGACAAAAAAAAAGACAAACATTGGAACTAACTTAATAATGTATAATAAATGTTTAAAATCCATTTTAAATTGTCAAAGCAACCAAGCCAGCTCCATCGAAACGAATACAACGAACTCAATTTCGACCTGAAAACCTGAACGTGAACCGGAACTGGAATGAAACCTCAAGAAACTGCAGACAAGTTTGCACTTCTAAATGATTTTCTAAGTTTTCTACAAGGGACAGGGGTCACAAAAAAGGAAAAGATATATTAAAGTTTTCCTTTTTAAATGTGGGACAAGTATACTTGTTCGTTCCCAACAGTGCACTTTCTAACTCTACTTTATAAGAAAAAAAAAAAAGGATCTACCATTGCTATTCAATTTTCCGGGGTGCTTAGCAATTCTTGAGCGTTTTCTATTTTCCAAGTAGTCCGTGTATTGTGGTGGTCGTTTTCATTCTGAGTTGCACCTTCAATTCCTGTCATTGCCATGGATGTTGTTTTCTGATGTCATAAAAGCACAGTTTGAGGCTTGGATATACAATAGGGTTCTTTTTATATATGTATTAGTCGGATGAACTGTTCTTCTGGTGTGTTCTTTTGTATTGGACATTCAAAGAAATATCCACTTTATCCTGAGAAGCTGCTAACCTACTAGTTGAAGGAACTTCTGTAAAGAAAAGGAAATAATAACAATGAAAGTGTTTCTTTTACTCGACTCGACATACAGAAAAAAAGTCTGGAAATTGAATTTGTAGATGCAGTTGTTAAATTAAGTTCAAATTGCACCTGAAAGTTTGAAAATTCAATTATTTTTTATATTTTCTATAACTGGGAAAAAAGAATTCAATTAAGTTTTCATTGAAATCGTACTTTGAAAATGATTATCCTGAACAGTGCAATAGGAGGTTGGCTGGCATCATTTATAATGAACATTTTTTTCGTCCTCAGGAATAGGAAAAGAGTAGAAGACGAGAAAGTATAGGAAGATGAAGAATAATAGTGTTTTATGTTTAAAATGAAAAAAACGCAAATTGACTAAAAACATGATTAAAAATTATTATTAGATAAGCCAACACCTTTCTATCTCCTTTTCTTGAGACCTTTCAACCTTTCAAACTCAGTAACGAGATTAACACGCAGAGGAGGGATTATAGAGGTAGGTATGGTTAGATTAAGGCGGCTGTCAAAAACCACTTAACAGTTCAACAGTCTTAGTCATTAGAATCCGCTATACTAATAAGTAGTTATTCACTGGATAAGGATATATACAACCAGTATTCAACGTTGCATAAATTCTTATACATGAGTTTTTGTCAACAAAATTGGAAAAAAAGAAAATCGATTGCAAATAGCATGGCTGTCACTCAATTGTCCTCGCAACAAAAGGTTGTAGAAAATAATCAAAAACATACAAAATAAAATGCACGACTGGATCGCACGTACTTGCTCTTGGGGTCAAAGTTGCTGTGGACGTTAAAGCTTCTTATATCACGATTTTAAAAATAAAATAAATAAATAAATAATTGAAATTAAATTCACTACCAATATGACATAAACAATTTCTTAAATTGTTTTCAGCTCTAAGCTAAGTATGCCATTTGATTTGATTAAACAAGATGCATTTGAAAATCTTTAGAGCCGTTTTAAAAAAAAATTATTTTTTATAAGTATAAAAAAAATTCTCAAAGCTTGTTTAAAAATAAAGTTGGTATGCCATTTTTAAGATAATATTATTGCACATGTAAATATAAAATTTCAAAAAAATACATTTACCCGTTTTCAAAAAATTGATTTTTCAAAAAAAAAAATGATTTTTGTTTTAAATCCAAAAATAATTTTTTTGAAAATTTTTGTATCAAACAATTTTTTAATTGTTAAGGAGCCTCCGTATAAAAAATTCATCAAAATTCGTTCAGTCGTTTAATTGATTATCAAAGACTAAGAAAATGGTTCTATGGGAGGAACCGGAACTTGCTCTATAGGGCAAGTATCAAAACCTACATTACGATGATGGAGAAGTCCAAAAAAGTGGTTTTCGTCATGCCGTCCGTCGGTCTGTGCGTCTGTTCGTCTGTTCGTCTGTACAGAAAGCCACAGCCTAAACGGGTTGACGGATGCGCATGAAATTTTGTATAGATTACTTTTTTAAGGTTGATTTTTTTTGTTTTTTTAATATCTCAATTAGAACAAATACCTCCCGTAAAACGGTTTCGAGTTATTGGATTTTTCTCGAAATCGACTCTAACGATTTCGATTAAACTTGGTGAATGTTATGTAATAAGTGATTGTAACAATACTGCATTTTTAGTTTTTCTCAAAAAATACGAATAACGGAAATATGATGGACACGATTTTCGGGAAATTTTCCATTATTTTAAGTTCTTTCCGTATTATATCCTTGCTGACTCAACTAAAATCAGTTTCCAAAACCTATTAACAGGTCGTTCTCATCTTTTTAAAAAATATTATTTGTTTAGTTAAAAAAAAAATATGAAAAAATAATTAAATTCAATAATTCAATATTTTCTTTTTTTTTTCAAATACAAATACATTTTATATAATAACTTTGAGCTATAAGAGCAAGTTCGTGAGATCCAGTTGTGCATTTTTTTTTGTTTTGTATATTATGATGGTGTAAGGTATCGTTTTCTGTTTTTTTAAAAGTTACATTCAACTGTGAATAAAAATTACAGAATAAAGGCTTATTTCACCTCGGAAGTACCTAATTAAAAAAAGTTCATGTTCATATCACGTCTGGTCGTCTTGTATACATAATTTAGAAAAAGTTCAAAACTGAAAAGACTCTAAAGATACGGCCACGTAGTGAGAGGCAGAGCGGGAAGATCCTGAGCGGCAAAAAAAATTAAAACATATGGGATTGTATGGGAGCGGCCACGTAGACCCTGAGCGGCGAGCGGCAGAGTGGCAACGCTCTGCTTTAAATTTTCTGAAAAATCCTGAGCGGCAAGATACATTATGATTAAAAATAATATTAAATTTTAATTTATTTTTTTGGTTTAGTGCAATCAAAAAAATTAAGATTTTTATTTAATTTAATAGAACAGTAGTCGAGAAGTCCAAAAATGTTTTTTTTTTTTTGTTGGTGCGTCCTATAGAACACACATCAAAGTGCATTTTTAGCGGAGGGCCAAGTCTCCTTGAGATCTCATATCATTTTAGACTTCTCCGTGTATATTGTCTCAATAATATAAGATGATAATGGTCACCAAAACTTATTTCACCTGAGGAGGTTCTAGAACTGCTAGGCCACAGAAACAAATTACCATTTTTATTTGTTGACATAACTCGAATAACAACCTTTAGCTCACCACTATAGATACTTTATTATTTCGCATCATTTCAAAATTCCAGTTATTGAATTTTTCGAAGTGCACCTTGCAGGCAGAATTCCGCATGTTAAACGTCTTGGACTCTTGTTCCTCTAATAAAGAGACACCGCTTTACATTGGAAGAATTATCTTGAAATCAAACAAAAACGTTTTTCTTATTATACCTATGAAGCGCGGCGTAATAAATATCCCAACCCCATAACCTCTTTTTCATCCACTTAATTGCTTATTTCATTAAGATCTCTAAAGTACAACTGCACAACATATTTTTTAAGTTTAATTTTGTATGCTGTCAAATTGCGGTGGTCAAACAGCTATGCTTGTAAGTAAATTTTTTGAAGAAATTTGTCTTCGTAATGTAGGTTCCTCAAAAAAACTCAAAACAGTTGATTTCATTTGATTCGCAAAACGCCACTATCTGGTTGAACCTAATTATTGTCAATGTTGATTCTTTTATTAACATTTTTTACTTGATTCGATGTAGGTACTAAGATGAACATTGAATTCAGTGTATCTGTTAAAATCCAACAAGTTGTGTGCATTTCACTCAAACTTAATCCTTTTTAAAGCTTGCGCATTTGGACCCTAGAATCCTTTACTTACAAAATCACTCATTTTTCACTCGAGAAAGTCCCTAATATTCAACAAGAATAATGAATTAAAAACATCAAAATATCCCAAAAATTCAAGCCTTCAATATATATTCTGGTGTGGATTCCGAATTTAGTTCACTACGCGACGTGAATCTGAATTGTTCGGTATCAGATCGACGTTTGTGCCAGTTTCAAGAGAAGATATCGTTCTGGCGTTACGATGTGTCTAGCCTTAAGTGCCGGTTTGATTATAGAAATTCAATAAATGTGCGCCAATCCCATACCTATGCATACTCCTCATCATTATCCTTGCTTCCAAAACAGGCAACTTTTCGCATTTCGTGCTCGTCTTCGTCATCCAATCGATAAAACAATATGAGCAAATGAAATTTAATATTTTTTTTTTGTTTGCTGTTTAGAATGTCCTTTGTGCAAAAATAAAAACAATTCTGTCAAACCGTAATAATTGTGTTCTGACCGCAAAATATTATTTTCAAGACGAACCTCTAGATATATGTATACATACGTATATGAAGTGTAAACGTGGCATTTGTGGCGCCCCCTTTTTTTTAATGTTGTCGTCCTCGCGCGTAGTTTGTTGTTGTCCTGGTTGTTGTTGTTGATGTAGTGTCCTCTTTGGAAAAGTTTAAATGTGCGGCCTGTCTAAGCATAGAAATATGTTTGTGTATATTTCTATGTATAAGTAATGAGGTTTTGCGATGTTGTTTAGCGTGTGCTTCTCAAAGGTCCTTGCCCTGTGTAAACAGATCTAATTGGATACGCTTTTGTCACCATTCAAGATACAAAATCTTGTTAAAGGTATGTTTTATTTTGTGAAGTTGATGTGTCTACAGGATAAGAGTACAATTATGGTTTTATATTTATTGGTTTTATTATGTCCATCTCTTTTACTCTTCGAAATTGAGTTAGTAAAAATGGAAAAAGGACAAACAAAAATAAAGTTTCTTATCTCTCTACTTTACCTGAGGGTAATCTGGGGATTTATTTAAAGAGTCCTTTGTAAAGGTTAGGCCAATATCGACCACGTATAGTGTTAGTTGGGACTTGGGGAGGATATACCTACAACAAAAAACACGTAGGTACATAACATAGATATAAATAAGCTCTTACAAACAATTCACAACAACGCAACGTTCTGAAATCAAAGATATTGTAAGTAAGTGGTTCCTACGTGATATCTATGCAATTTCGTTAATTTTATTATTATTATCTGAGTATTTTTCATTCATATTTGATACCTTTTAGGTATCTACCTATGTAATCTATGATTGATGAAGGTTTTGATACATTTATATATAAATACTACTTAGGGTCAATATGTTTACCTTTAATCATTTTTAATCCATGATTATTGCCAGCTGTAAATCGTCGAATGTCCACTTCAAACAGTTTTTTTTTAGAGAATTTATAGTTTAAGTTGTTATAAAAGATTAAGCTAATCAACCGATTTTGGTTTATTAGCGCCATTTAACCACCGAAAATTACGCTAAGAACATAACCCGCTGTGAACAAACAAGCCCTAAAGATGATAAAATGTGAACAAATTGGCCCTTAGTCCATTTGTTTGTCTTCTTAGATATTTGCTTTTGAAAATGGTTGTGCCAGTCATTTTAGGGACAGTTTGTCAATAGTCAGTTAAACCGTCAGTTATTAATTATTCATAAGATAGAGCAAAACATTTTTTTCAACAATCAGATATTACGTATTCTTTGGAATAATAAACATTTCAGAGATTGTTAAAAAATATTCCTTTAAATAAATTTTTAAATGTCAGCAAACCTTATCTCCCATACTCGTTTACAAATCAGACAGCTTTACAAAAAATAAAAACAAACAACAATAAAAAATTTACATGAAAATGCCTTTTGAGTTCAAATAATTTCAATTTAGATTTTCAATTTTGCTATTCTATAGAATAAATAAATGAGTGATTGAAAAATTCGATGCTATTATCTGATTGATTATGTGTCTAATAACTTAATTCGTCGAACAGTAAACTGACTGTTTATTAGATGATTGAAAAATCGGCTCTAAATCTTAAAATTCTGGAAATTGGACGTTTATTGACTTCAATTCTTGTAAATTAGAGTTGGTGTTACTATTAATAATATAAAATTGCTTGTTAAAAGTTTATCTTGAATCATGTCCGACCAACCATAGAAATACGAGATTTTAAGATGAGCCTTATCAAGAGTAAAGAAACAAATGACAAATTTCAACTTCAAGTTCCTTGCCAGTTATCACTATCCTAGGCCTAGCTTAAAGAAGTTTCCTTTTCTCTGCTATATTATCTGCATAGAATAGGTATTCAGCTTTCAGTTCTTGATTGCTTTAACTATTTTCATTTATGTATTTTGTAAAAACAGCACACTGACCCTTTTTCATATTGTAAAATGAAAAGTTATACTCTTTCTAAAAACGTTCATATAAAAAGTTACATTAAAATCCTTTTGAATTTACGCGATACTTCTAATTTTATGAAACTCATTAATTTTGGCATATATTGTTAACTGTGAATCGAGTATGTTTACAATTTTCTAACATTTCGTTTCCTTCAAAGTTCTACAAATTTTTTTAACAATACAACTTGTTGTACGATTCAACTTTTAGGATCTGCTCTGTAATCCAAGGATACATTTTTTTTGTTACTGTCTGCGAATGTCTTTATCAATAACCTTAACATTATCTCAGCAATGACAAAATAAGAGCTTACCAAACATACAATATAGTTCAGTTGTTTTTGATTTTGGTAACACTCGTCAATAAAAGGTTTTCAACAGGACGCCTACATGAAATAACCATATAAAAACAGCTGTTGGGAAAGTCTATGGAACATTACGCCAGATCTAGCATTCCCACCATTTCACTCCTTTTAAAACACGTAAGTTGCTAGCAAAAACACTTTGCGTTCCTAATGTAAATTCTGGTGATGCTTCTATAGCAAGCGATAAATTAAAGTCACTTTTAATGATATTGCGCGTTACGTTTTTAATGTAGAACTTCCAATTTGTCTTACTTACAGTATAACTTGTCATTTGATCATCTTATTCTTTATATCTTGCTTTGCAATCTGATCCAAACTGTGTGATCAGCCTAGTTTTTATTTAATAATATACTTTTAAATAAATGACGTTTTCAACTGAGAGAAAGAATGGACGCGACGGCAAAAGTAGCCGAACTTTCTTTTTCATCGACAACGGATTAGTTGACAGATCGGACGCGACGGATTCTATTAGGTTACCGTGCTAAGGGGTAAAATAATTAAGCACCCAAATATATATTAACAATTATTCTTTTTGTAAATTAATTTTACTTTTCCGAAGTGGATAAGTATGTTAAATTTGGGAACATTCAGCATTTTTTTTTCAGTAGCCTATATTTTAGTTGTTTCAATATTGCTCTTTAATTTTAAGAAGAATTTTTTTTTTTTTGTTTTACTTACCAAAACCTAATGTCGTGTTAAAAAAATCAATTCTGTTTAATGAAAGTGCCCCGGGCCGGAGTAGTTTCGGCATTCAATGGAGAACATTCAGCATTTAAAAAAAAAATTGTAAGAATACGTAAAAAAAATTTTAAAAACGTATTTATATTTTTTTTAAATACAATTTAAGCAAAACTGATGTCCTCACCTTGCAGGAAAAGGGAGGCAGGTCCAATTTTGAAAAGTTGTAGAAATATCGAAAACCGTAATTTAAAAATACCTACCTTTAATGTAAAACAAAGTCAGTTCTGTCAAAAAACAAAGGAACCTGTAGCAAATTTGGCATCTTCCCCAATCCACATGCAACTAATGTAAATACTTTTAAATATGTATGTAGCATTTCTGCTTTTTAAAACCTCTTTTCAAAATTTGACCTGATTCCCTTTTGCTGCAAGGTAATCAATTGCTTTTTTTATTGATTTTTCGTGAAACACCATGAAACGTTTTCGAGACATTTTTATGTGCGTGAGCCGCCGTTGTCTTCGGTGCCGGTGTCGGCATCGTTGGCGTTGGAAATTTGTAAACACGATAACCATTGTTAGAATCAAGATAATTGGAATCTGTAAACACCAAAAGTTGAGGATTAGCTAAACTTAGGTTAAGTTTAAAATTTAGTAATTTTGAATAAAACTTTCTTGTACTTTTAATACAAAAACCTTCCAAATATGTAACTTTTGTATTGGGAGTACTACAATTTTGCGTATTTTTTATTTGTTTTAATAAACAATGGTACTGATTTTAAAAATAATGAAGTTATCTAAAAACCAGAATACTTGATTCTTAAAAATTTTGGTAAAAATCAGTATTTTACACTTTTTTGTTAAAAAAATTCTGCAACGGTAGGTACAAACGAAAAGCTTGTGATTACCAATGTAATTCATATTTTTTTCTGCAATAATTTTGTGAACAGTGCTAATTATCCAAATTCAAAACCAATTTCATTTCTCCTATTGAAATTCTCCATAAAGGTAATCATCAGTCGTAAGAGGTAGGTATTTTCATTAAATAATTTACAACAAATTACACACTCTCAGAGGAAAACTCATCATGCTCACATTGTCAACTTTACAATATAAATAAACCTAACACTGATCATAAATAATATAATTGCTACTTTCATTGTGTCTATAAACTTCAAATTCCTTCATCTCAGCTTCGGTATCGCATCAATTAAATAATATTAAACCATGTATCCATTACTTTCTTGGATATACAGACACACGTAATTGGTATCCCTTTTCTAATCTATACTTTACAAACATCAATGTATATTTACTTTTCACCTTTCATTTATACCTTTTCCATTACCTTCTTGAAAAGTGTCCTCGATGTGTTTTGTAAGGAGTAGGTAAGATATCCAATATTTTCTTGAATCTCTGGTTTTTCCTACCTGGTCCTACCTCATACTTTTGACAAGACCATTGTGTGTTTTCTGAAGTGATGTAACCTTGCCTACCTTGGTTTTTTGAAGGAAAAACTTATATGAAAGGCAAACATTGTTTTTTTTTTCTCTGGAAGTGTGCATAAAAAGTTACAGATTACAGGCATGAGCTCTTTTTATTTAATAAATTCAGTTTTCGAAGTGAAGGTGCGTAGTTGCATTTATTAAATGAAAGCTGTAATTTTGTATATTAAAAGTTTTTGCATTAAAAAACCAACGACATTCTTTTGAAGATATGCAGAAGATTTTACAAGGATGATAAACGACACCTTCTAACGAGTACCTATAGCTATGTAAGGCTTCAGCAGGGGTCTTTTCTTCTACCTTTCAATTAAGTCTTTCATAATTCATTTCGTCAGATTTTGACATAAATTCCTATTTAAATTTTTGGGAAAAAGCTGTGTGCTCTAGGTATCCTGTGTGCTCTTAAAATTATACGTAGGTATACAGTTTACCTATACATTTAATTATATTTGAAGTTAAACCAGCTTTTTTGTTGGTAACCAAAGAGGTAGAAAAAAAAATACAAAACCCTATTTTCAATATCAACATTTTTCAATGCCTAGTTAGCTAAATCAAAAAGTTTTATTTTGAAACCCTCTTGGTAAAAATCACAGTTGACTCCGTGGGACAAATAATTCACATCTAAAAATTGGTAGTGAGAATGAATAAGGCAAAATATTGAATTAATTCAATATTGCACCACTTTTTTCCAGCATCCCGATTTGCTTCACGCCATTCATGCCTGTAAGCTTCACTTAAAATGGTGGTAAAAAGATAAAATGAATACAAAAAACATATATATATTTGTAAAAAACTACAACAGTTTGTGTCATGTCATACAAAAATTGCAGAGAGAAATTCTGTAGAATTGCCATCGGTATCATTAACGGTACGAACAATGTTCCCTTTTAAATCTGCAGTTATCATGCCTTACATAGGAATTTATTTCAAAAAGGCTTGATTACGTGTAGTTGGTAGTGCTATGTAGACGACGACGTTTTTGATGCTTTAAGCAGGACCGTAACCAGTGGAGGATTGATTCTCTTCGCTATTTTTTGAATCTTTTGACAACTTTATTTCATACTGCTATTTTGTTTGTTTTTTTGTGGTGAAGCGTCAGAAATTAAACCATTTATAACTCAAGAACTGCTCAACTAATTTAAATGATATCTGATTTTTTGGATTCGTCTCCCATCCGAATAGCAGAATAACTATTAAAACATCTTGAAATCCAGGTTTCGAGAAGTTTTTTTATATTGCATTGAAAAAAAGAAGAAAAACACAAGAAAATTAAATCCCTACACAACGCGATCTCGGACACAAGACAAAAACTGAGCACGGAATGCCGGCTCTGGTAATGACAGCAGATGGCTTTGTATGCATTTTCCTTTGAGAGTTGATTCAGTTGCGAATTCCTGTCATTGCATTCCATTTAACTTGGTTTCGAGACGTACACGACGATTTTTTAGTATTTTTTTAAGTTTCCGATAGTTTTTTTTTGTTTATATTTGAATCCGATTTGAATTAATACCGGTAAAAGAAAGCAAAATACCGCATGGAAGATCAAGCAAAAAGAGCTTACTATAGCGGGAAACTGTCTGATGTCACGAAAAAGACGAAAAGACGAAGAAAGGGGTGTAAAAGCTTTTTGAATAGTGTGAAAAACCTCGGAAAAATTTCAATACAATTTCAATTTTCAATGCTAATCCCATGAAATATGGTGGAAAAAACTGGTGAAAGATCGCATAATACTGCGGAAAACAGCTAGGGAGTACCAAAAAGGCGAAGAAAATCACAGAGAGGAGCTTAGAAAGTCGCGTTAAAATGCCTCAAAAGTGGCGAAAAAATATGCAAAATACCATCACGGACTAGCGCAGTAAAAAGCGCGGAATATATTAGATTAAAGCGTGGCACACTGGTGAAATAACTTTTAAACACAACGCTTTTTATCGCGATATCCAACACATTAATTCCTAACTTTTTTTTGTGTCTTTTTAAGTTATTTCCTTCACTATCCACACGTCGGAGAAACTTCACACTAATTTCCAAATTGAAAAAAAAAAAAAATATTTTGTACCCAAGAGCACATTAAAAATACTAAAATTATGAAGCCACTTACTGAAAATAAAATAATGACAAATCCTGAAGGTTTTTTTCCCAGTTATAAATAAACTTTATAAAAGATCGTTTAATAAGACAATAAATGCACAAGTGTACAAAATGAAAATCACACTGCAGGGCAGGACAACGTCTGCTGGTTCGGCTAGTGTAAAATAAAGCTTAGTTTCATCTTCACACATAGACACATAGAAATTATGTATTAAGATGAACCGTCAAAACTGGATTTTTGTTCTATCTCCATTCCCTCTTGTACTACGTCCAGAAAAAGAATCTTTTGAACAAAGAGAAATTTTTAACTTTATTGCTATACAAAAAAAGTACCACCAACAGCAGTCAATTGTAATAAGCAGGGATAGGATTTTGTTCACTTTGCCTTTTTTTTGCGCAGTGGTATGACGATATAGATTTTTTACAAACTCGTTTCACGTCCTCCTGATTCCCCCTGATATGCATATGTATTTTATTTTGCCTTTTCTTCCGTTATTGCCTTTTTTTGGATTTGCTTTTTTTTGTCTTTTTGCATTATTTTTCCGCTTTTTAGACTCAAATATGCCACATATACCTATTGGATTCGATTTTTGTTTGTATGTATTGAGTAATAAGCACAACAACACACAAATTTACGTCGATTGACTATTGAAATAGAGAAATGTTAAAATGTTGGTTTGAGATTTACTGATTTTTCTCGGCGAATGAATACTAAAACCCGATTGATCTTTGTTTGCAATTATATAGCAGCCAAATTTCTGTATTAAAAAAAAAATTGTCAAAATTAACAAAACAAATTGGTTCTTGCGTGTGCAAATAGGTGTATGTCTTACTAATAAAGATTACAAAAAAAAATGATCAAATAGAATCTGCGCTATTAAGGGACCATCGCAGATGGTTATTGCCTGAAAATTTCAAAAATCTCTTGGTTGTTCAAAGCTACTATACATAATTGAGTAATTAATTTAAAAATTCTCCGTTAAGACATGGGAATTTAGGTTTTGACCCGAGAAGTGAAAACAATGGTAGATTTCATAAAATTGGTAATTTGCAAATCCCTTCGTGTTTAAATTAAGTTAAGTAGCTAGAACCTGAAAAAATCAAAAATAGAATCAGTACCTATCATTAAATGAAGTACCCTTTGGCCAAATATGCATGTATTGTTTATTTATTCTTGATTCTAACTAACATCGGAATGTTGTTACCATTTTTTTTTTTAATCTACCATTGTTTTCACAGGGTTTGTTGGTACTCGTTGCACAATATTATTTTTCCCTGAAAAAAAACACCCTTTCAACCGAAATATTTCGAGGCAGATTTTTCAAAATGGTGGCCAAACCACCAATGGGATTCGTCGGGACCTTTGGGATATGAGTAAGGACATTACTTCCAACAATTTCCACCACTAAAAACACTGTAATTTCTATTTTTTGTTTAATTTCCCCGGGCTAGTTATTTTTTTTTCGCTTTTTTTTTTTGCTATTTTTGGTATTTGGGTGTTTTATTTTACCTTTTTGTTCAAATTTTTAGCAAAATCCCATCTGTGGTAATAACTATACACGCTACATCAACTACATCAGTCTATTTAATTATTGTATCCATTACATACCCTACCCATGTAAAAATGACAAAAGTTATATAAATAAGTATGATAAAAATATCATTATCATCATCATCATCGGCTTGACAACCGGGGTCCGGTCCTGGCCTCTTTCAACAGGTCTCTCCACCTATCCCGGTCTCGAGCCGACGCTATCCAGTTGCGAACCCCAAGGCTTCGGGCGTCCTGGTCTACGCCATCTCTCCAGCGCAAGCATAGAATGTACCACAAAAGACTTTCCGAGCAGGTTCCTCTTCGCTCATACGAGCTAGGTGCCCTGCCCACCGGAGTCTACCGAGCTTAATTTTTGTCACTATGTCTGCTTCAAGGTAGATTGCGTACAACTCATGATTGTACCGTCTCCGGAATCGTCCTTCCTCACATATGGGGCCAACAATTCTCCGTAAGACTTTTCTCTCGAACGCGGCTAAAAGGTCACAGTGCCTTTTGCTAAGCACCCAAGTCTTGGATCCATACATGAGTACTGCCAGGACCATGGTCCTGTACAGCAGAAGTTTTGAAGTTTTGTTTAGATTTCTGGATTTGAATAGCTTTGACAGACTGTTGTAGGCTCTGTTGGATTTGAGAAGCCGGCCGCGTATTTCTTCTTCTATGTTGTTATCGGCTGCTACTATTGACCCAAGGTATTTAAAGGATTGCACCACTTCAAATTCGTGCTCCGCTACCTTCATTGTTTGACCAACTGTTCTTCTCGTATTCGACGCCACCATGTACTTTGTTTTACCTTCACTAATGTGCAGCCCCAGATTTTGTGCTGCCTGCTCAATCTAGATGAAGGAATCGTGTACAGCTTGTTCGGTTCTTCCGATGATGTCGATGTCGTCTGCGTAAGCCAGTATCTGGCTGGACCTGTTGACGATGGTCCCTCTTGTTGCCGTGCCAGAGTCACGGATTAATTTCTCCAACGCCAGGTTGAAGAGGAGGCAGGCCAAACCATCCCCTTGTCGGAGTCCATTAAAGATGTTGATTGGTCTGGATAGCAATCCGGCTATTTTAACTTGGCTTGTCACGTTGGTCATGGTCAACCTACATAGTCGTGTCAATTTATTTGGGATGGCGAATTCTCTCATGGCTTTGTAAAGTTCTACCCTGGCTATGCTATCATAGGCGGCTTTAAACTCTATTAACAGATGGTATGTTGGGATGTTATAATAAAAATATACATCCCTCCAGATAAATTTCCTCACTACGGGCCTTGGTAATTGAAATCAATGCAATTCTGCCAAACTGCCCTTGGTCTTTTTCTGTTAAAAGCAGGTACTTTCACTAGAATGGACATTATAACATTGGTAAGTAGATTGTAGATAAACATCTAACTGATTTGTTTTGACCCATACGCAGCACAAATTTATTTATTTTGGCGTAAAGGTTCATCGCTTGTGTAAACTACTGTTTTCTGTTTTTAACCTAAAAGTACCTTGAGGCTAGATTTACTTTTAATTTTCACTCTTTATTCGGTACACGTTGTTCGTTATTTGTTTAGTGCAATCCTTTTACCTTATGACCTCTCGACACGATATTGTAGACCCAATATGCTGTGGCTTTACATAAAAGGGGTCATGGCATATGGGAGGGCTTATGGAGTAGTGGTTCGATGGCTTGCGATGGTATATGGTGTCTGTTTTTCGTTCTTACATCAAAGGATAGCGCAAACGAGAATGAAAAAAAAAAAAAAAAAACAAGAAAGGATTTACCAAACTGCCGCAATATCGATTACGGTAGAGATTTGAATCGCGTATAGCGATATCTGAAACACACCGGTGCGATAGCGATACACATTTGACATCAAATCAGTTTTTCTTCTCGCATCATATTATTTTTGATAGCTTTTTTTTCATCGATATATTTTAAGAACTCTAAACTAATTGATTTATTCTTGTGAACCCAGAAAAGTTAATGTGGATCAAGTAGAAGAATAGCAAAATCTCCCCAAAATGAAGTTTATCTAAGTCAACAGTATTTTGTTAATTATTTTATCACTGGCAAGCATCAGAGCTCACCTTAGACACATGTAAATATGTGCACAAGAAATTAGATTTTCGTAGTTCAATATGCCCGTAAACGAGTAAAGGGGCCAACCCATAGAATCCGTAGCGTCCGTTCCGTCAACGAATCCGTTGTCGATGAAGTTAAAAGCTCGGCTACTTTTTCCGTCGCGTCCGTTCTACCATTTTAAAAATCGCAATTTGATGTATTCATATTATGTTATGTGTCTTTATTTGCACATTTAATTTATTATATGTATGCGGGCTGTATTTCTGAAGTTATGACATTTAAATTAAAAAAAAAAATTTAGTTTTGATTTTTTTCTCTGTGATTTTATTTGCATTGATAATAAATCGTTTTTAAATAACATACGATCCATATGTTCACAATAATTTAAATTGAATATTCAATGGCACAAATGTAAAATTGATTCCCAAAAGCAATAATAAAATTGGTAAATTAAATAAGCCAGGAGGTTAGAGTGCAGAACGTGCATAGTGATGAAAATTGGACAAATGTTAAGAGAATTAGTTGCAAGAATAAAAGAGTACCTGCATGATATAAAAAACAACGAACTATATAAGAGCGGAATAGCTGAACATAATATTATTTTGAAATCAAAACATTCTTTGGCCATTAAAAACATTACTCTCAAAAAAATCAAACGATCCAAAACGCACGTCTAGATATTCTGGAATCGCTTTTTTGTATACATATTTGAATATATTAATTAGATTATTTTAGCTGATTAATATATTTATAAAGATAATAATGCTTAAATCTTTTCATGCATTTATTTACATTTTTGCTTATTTTTTCTACTTACAATGATGTTTGTATATAGTCAGACGGCAGTAAAACCGAAGATGATGCTTATCGGCAATAAATTATTAATTTTTTTTAATTATTTAATTTTGTAGAAAATTCAAACGATATAAATTTAAGCCAAAAATACTGAAATTGTCGGCAAAATCTATGATACGTAAACCACGAAATCTATTTCCGTCTTTTTGACTGCCTAACAACAAGGGATTTTATTTTGTTTTATATAAAAGTTACTACAATTGAGTTTTTAGGCATCTTCATTCATCTTTATTCTCAAAATAAGCTCCCAGCTCTTAGATTCAGCGAGAAAATTAGAAATTTGGCTTACTGTGAGACAGTTAACCATATTCTTTTGACCCTTATAAAAGATACTGCCAGTTTATTTTAAGTCTGTTTCATATATTATGCAGTTTAAAGTTTTGCAGCCATGTCAGCATCAGCGGAATGGGACATTTTACATTTACCTTGAAGAAGCGAAGAGAGAGAAACATGAGAACATATTGTATGCGATGGAACTCGAGTAATGCTCAGTATTTGCATGCATATGTAATGCAAGCTCTTTGCTGAAATGCTTTCAAACATATTTTCAGAAATCAAGATGAGACGACATAACATTTGATACCGATGAGGAGGGAGAGAAATTGTACGTACTGCATTTTTATCACAGAACTGTTTCGTTAAATTTAAAGCAATTTAAATGTTATCAATGCTACATGCATGGTATCACTATAGTGCCACAAGAGTATTAGGTGCTGCTTAAAAGAGCAATCGAGGTAAGATTTAAGTTTTATAAATTTAACTAAATAGCTATATGTAGGTCTTTAAAATGAAACTTCCTAGAAAAAAACTTTTGCTTCTATACCGGATCGGATTTTATAAAAACATTAATTCTCAGTGCCCCGATTTGTAATTTTATAAGCGCGAATAGGAGACAAAGTTGTGTCCTTAGGAAATACTGTCAATCACCCTTTCATGTTTCATATAATACAACCTATCAAGTTACATGATGTGGAAATGTCACCCTGAAAAAGACACCGCTTTTTGGACTGTCAGATGCAATCACCTGAGTGTCGTTATGACATCAACCGGCAAGGTAAATGATTTTCGTGAAAAACTTTTTTTGTTTGTCATAGAAAAGCTTCAAAGTTCTTGTAAATTTTATTTTTCTTTGGAAGATTTTGTGATGCACACAAAGCAAAAGCAAAACAATGTCACTAAAAATGCAAATTGTTTCAGGAATAATAATGGGAGAGACATTGCTCCGAAGCCTCCCTGAAAAAACTGTATACCTTAAATGAATAAATCATTTATTTGCAAACTGTATGTAGTTACCTATGTCGAATTTACTATATATGAGTACACTATTGGGCAAAAGCTTGGCCCCAAATTTATTTTGAAATTTTTAATTGATTTAATATATTGTGGATTTTTCATTTTCAAACCAGGCGTGAATGATGATGACCAACAACACACAAATTTAAACAACTCGGTCACCCTGCTATCATATGTACATATTTCTGTTGTATGACGACGATGAATTGGACCGTAGATAATGTATTGTGTATAAAAAACCGTAATGTTTGACCTTTGACCAAATTAACAATTATTGTTTTTTTTTTAATTAAAGCTTTCAGAAATCAAAATAAAATTTTATTGTGTAGAGATACGCATAATCTACAAATACTTAGAACACATTTTTTCGACAGCATTGACCATTTGATGCGATAATAGGCAAAAAACTAATATTTTCGACATACATACCTCTGTTAAGCACCCTACCTTCAAAATGATACTGAAACCAGTTATTTTCGACGTTTAACACATTTTAATATCGCGATATCTTCTCAACGATTGCGATGTATATTGCTCCAGTTTCAAAGTTAAATACGAAAAACCAAAATTTTCAACATTTAACCTTGAAGAACTTAACTTTTTATGTACATATGCATGGTACTTTTGCGTACTTACTTTTGACATTTTACTTCTATCGATGTTTCAATGCTCTGTATCAATTTTCAGCTCTATGCGAATTACTTCTGTGTTGAATGTCTAATTTGGCCAGACTAGTGACGTTGATTTGAAAATTAACATTGTACACAAAAGAGTGTAGAAGTACATAGAGGAACAATGATTTGCACTGGTTGGCACCTGCATTTCGAAATTAGTGATATTTTTATTTGGATAGATTGTGTTGCTAATCGATGTGTAGGGAGTGGAACGGGCTGATTTAGTTGCATGCAAGTTAATTTATTACATTATTTCTTGAAAAATTTGTGATTTCGTTGGCTTCATAAGCAGACCTGATGGATACTACCAAATTCTAAATTTCAAATTTCGAAACGAAAATGTCTCAAGGAGCTCTTATTAAGCATTTTAAGGTTTTCAAATAACAAGACTTTTTTGTTTTTATTTATTAAATCACATTAAAAAGTCATTTTCATTCAAAAGTGAAGTTATGAAGTCTGTTTATGAGACCGACGATTTTGTTCTATTGTTATCTTAACACATGAAGAAAGCAATCGAATCTGATTCTTAATCATTATTTTTACCTATATTTAAATACCGGCCATCAAAAACGCCAGTCCTTTATGCAAAAAAAAAAAAAAAAAAAACTGTTAAAAAAGCACCTGACCTGGTTACTGAACACTAACAGTTCCATATCGATTGGGCGAAGGGATGTAATCAGGACTGATTCTTCAAAGTGAATTAAATGCCTTTCAACTTTCGAAGCGGAAACCTCATCGATTTTTTAATCAATAGTAGTTACTTAAAGTTTTGGTGTATTCATTTTCCAGATCAAGTTGTTTGCATTCAAGAAAAATATTATATTGATGGGATTGAAATAATTTCATAGGAATCAATATATATTTATTTATGGGATACGAGCTGTATGAATTATGACATTTAGTCATGGCAAGTTACCGTTTACAACATAATTCCATTATATTCGTATTATATTTTGCTACCCACGACCCTTTTTTTATTAATATAGAACAAACTTATTAACTTAATAGATTATTTTAACGTATATTCCCGATACTGAGTCAGGGTGACTAATATCTTACAATAATTTATTGTTCAGGCTGGCGAATTCATTTTTCATAAATAATACTTTTGATTGGATTTCACAATTGACATTTTATTATCATTTCCATGCGTAATTGTAACTTTTATTTGAATAAAAGAAAAACAAAGATATATTCTCTTCTATCATCTTTTTCATATCAATCCTTATTAAGACTTTGAGTAGATTTGGCAAGAAATTTCCTTGCAAATATTTATATTATTGGTCATTAGTGCTAAGTTTCGTTTGGATTCTATCATCAATTATATTTAGGTATTATTATGCCAAAGCAGTATATACGACAACAAACCACAAATTTCGGTATAGAATATTTTATAAACATTCCAGAACCTAGACCTTTTAGTCTCTAACCATGATGATGATGTCTTTGGGAGGACGAAGTTATTATTGCGTGAATTGTTACGTGATAATTTTTTTTAATGTTGAATAAAAATATTTCCGCACAGATGTGAATAGGAATACCAAGAAGGAAAACACATAACTTGAGCAAATCTTAATGGGAGCTATGGGAAACATCTGTTTCAACAATATATATCACAATGATATCAAGAGACAAAATAATAATAATATAATAATCAAATAATAAAAGTCCTTGATAAACTCAACGATAAATATGATTTTTTTTTTCTACACAGGGCTTGTTTAGCATTTTGTGGAACAAGGTTATTTGAATAAAGAAAATTTCAAGACCCACCTAATTAGCCATTTAATTGAATTTATGAATTCAAGTGTAATTACCTATTACCTACATATTTATTCTTTTTTTTAGAAAATTTCATCTATATCCTCTTCAAAAATAAAGGAAAAGCTGTTGAATGAATTTGCATTTTTATATTAATAAGCTGAACTTGGTTAAAAGTAAAAAAGCTCAGAAGTTTTACTTTTAATGAGCGAGGTTGAAGTCTGAAACAATATAATTTGTATCATCAATTTAATTTTTTAATTCTTGAAGTAATTTTATCAACGAAATTACAAATAAAATAAAATCGGTTGAAGCTATTTTTTGTTCTTCGATGGATAACGTATAGAGGAAGAAAGCAAAATTTTTTTCGTGAATGTAAGGGGGCTCTCCGTTTCATATACAGGGTGTCCGGTAAAGAATGGATAACCTTGAAACATTATGTAGCTGGCCCTTTGTATAGGATGAATGTGAAAAAATAAGAAGGTCGGCTTTCAATAGACAGAGTATACAACATTTAAATGCATAAGTAGTTGTTTTTTTTCATAGAAGTTTGTTTTTTATTTTTTAATGTAAAATGTAGAAATAAATATTTTTGTACGTCTCTTAGTTTGTACGTCCGTCTGTACACAGAGCCTAAACGGTTAGACGGATTTGCTTGTAATTTGGTGCATGTTACTTTTTTGTAAGTTCTGAGGTTGTTTTTTTTTTTTTGTTTTGTTTTTCTCGATATATCCCATATAACGGTTTGGAATTATTGGATTTTTCTCAAAAACGGCTTTAACGATTTCGATTAAACTTGTTGTACGTAATGTTATGAGTGATTGTTGCCGCATATTTGGATTTTCCTAAAAAAATCGAATTACGGGAATATGATGCCAACACATTATATATCCTTACTGGATCAACTGATATCTTTCAAAGCTTGTCAGCTGGTGGCATGATGGGTAAGACTAGTGTCACTACTTCTAATTCAAGCTTCTCTGATTCAAATCTCCCGGTTGATGCAATTTTTTTTAGCTGTTTAAAACCATTTTTTTTTTTTATTTTGAAAAACTTTGGTAAAGCTCTTTAAATCCAATTCATCTTTAATTTTTAAATTTATTAAATTAAAGAAACGTGGTTTTATTAAATAAATACTTTGAGCAGAAATAGTGACAAAGGCGAAAAAAAATAATTTGGCCACGTTTTAGATGCAAATACTTCTATGTGCGATGGCGACGTGAATATAGACTAAAGTAAGTCTATTAGCAAATTCAGAGATACGTATAAGATATATACGTATCTCTGAGCAAATTCTATAAGTTTAATTTGTAATGTGTAAGACTTGAGTTTTTTGTATACCTAATAGTAGTCACAGTATAAGTTGTGAGGGGAAACCAACAAAACCAAGAGTTCATACATCTTCATCTATACATACTAAAAATGAACTTGAAAAAATGAAAAAATTCTCAAGTACCTACTTTAGTAAATAGACTCAAAAGTGCTTCAAAATGTTGCAACTTGCAAGAGAATTTTTTTTTGTTTTTAGTTTAGTAGAGTTCATTTGTATATGCACGAAGGTATGCATGAATATTTTTTCTTTTCTGTATTCAGTTAATTTTGTATAAGACTTTGGTCACAAAAAAACTGAACATCATCGTTAAGAACAATCAAACCATGCAAGCTTACCATATAAATTTAATTATTTAATATAAACTTAGTATGCATGAGTAAAGGTGTATATTGTATACATTACGTTTATCCCTTTTAAGATAAGAGGGTAAAGATAGTTGCATAATGTGTATGTAGGTTACGACGACGTATATAGTTGTTAAGACCATAGAGATTTGGAAACGAGAGTGAATATAATTAAATTACCAAGATTTGGTTCGTAAGTAAAATTAAACTAATATATGTTTTGGTTTAACTATAAGTAAACCTCCAAACTAAATGATTTCTATCCTCGTATGAATTGAACTAAGTTAACATTTTCGACCGAGATATTTGTTAGAAACCGAAGTAAAAGCTTTCGTCGTATATTGATCAATTTTGAGATTTATGTAAACCTTCGTTATTTTATAGTTCATTGATTCAAATTCCATAAAAACAAATAAAATAAACTACAAGACCCACATATTTGCTCTTATACATTCACAAGTAGCACAAAATGGAATAATTTTGGTATCATATTACTTAATTCATACTTAGTGCCATCTTTATTGCTATGCGAATTTTAGATTTCTTTATTTAATCTTTATTTTCTCATTATAAAGTATTTTCTTTTAGAATTCAAAGGTTCGCTTCTTCTTAACTCATTCTTAAAAACTACTTAGATTCGCATTACTTGTATAGGAAATTTTTGATTCTTAAATCTTTTTAAAAGTGTATTTTTTAAACAGGCATAAATGCGATGAGTGTGAACTAAGCGAAACAACTTTCGCAAATCAAATTGGAATTGGTTTGTTATTTTCTTGCTAATTTGTTGCTAATTAGTTACGGCAATTTTGATTATGTTGCTCTTGTATTTACCGTTGTATGGGGTGCTTCACTAAGTTCATGTAAACTTAGCGAAACATCCCCCTTGTATCAGATTGAAAAGTGGTTGGTATTTTGTTGCTAATTAGTTACGGAAATTTAAATTTTGTTGCTCCTTTATTTTACTGGTTTTCCGTAAAGTTCATATGAACACAGCAAAGTTTATAATATTTTACTTAATAATTTCTTAGCAAATATGGATTCTTATTTTTTGTCTATATTAATTGCAGTAAACACTGGTAATTTTAAAATCTTAAAACAGGAACCGAGCTCGAGATAGCAAGTAAGTTTGACATTTCAATAAAGAATGTGATTAAAATGGACAATCTGTACCCAGTTCGTGAAGGTATTTTCTTCAAGAACTCAAATGTTTACTTCTACTTAACTCATTTTAAAAAACTTCGTATAGATTCGCATTTTTGTTTCTTAAATCCTTCTCAAAACGTGTATTTTTAACATGCATAAAAGCTTTATTTTGATGGTTCTTAAAACTTCTTAAAACTTCCTTTTTTTGTATTGCTAAATGCATCACTTGATATGGCGTGCGTTTTGCCTCTCATATTTCGTATATTGGGTTGGCTGAATAGGCACTAGACTACTAATCTTAAAACGTACGACTGATCTCCGCTCTATGATCCAGGTTTTTATTTTTTTGTATCAAAACTTTTCAAATATTTCTAGTGTGCAATAAGGTTTTACTTAAGATTTTTCTTTTAAAAAAGCATATAAATATCTTCTGGTGTTTCTTCTATTTTATAGGGTTTATTTTTTTTCTGGAATTAGAAAATCTGAAATAAATTAAAAAGAAAAAACAATACGTAATACATATTTTTTTGTTTCCTTAATGAAAGTGATACCCCTTAAAGAAGGAGTAAAAAGTTAAGAAGAAGTAGGGAAATATTAAAGAAGAATGTGATTCCGATTTAAGAAGATTTTAAGAATCAATCTAGCTTCTTAATTCCTTCTATCGGACCGCCCACTTGCGCCTTTTTTCTGCTTAATATGAACTTAAATCCGTTTTAAAGAAGAATGTCAGTACCGCTTTAGAATTCTTTAATACTTCGTTAAGTAATTTTGTGCTACTTGTGTTTGTACAAGTATGTAGGTACGTACATATAAAACATTAGTTTAAGAAATAGTATAGAAGAAATATCTACCCTCAGCTGTTATTTAAAAATGAAAAAAAATAATTAAATGATAACTTCTACTTACGGTTATACGGTTATTGGGGTGCGTCAACACAATAATTTTTTATATGTCGAAATATATGATAATTATTCTTTTTTTAAAGTGTTTAACTTTATATCATAAAAATAAATTAAAAAAAAAATAAATATTACGTTAAATAATCTAATAAATTACCCCTTTTGCCTTCTGCAGCTAATATTTACATATTTGATAAACCATCGTATGAGAAGTAGTGAGGCGGCTTAGCGAAATAATTGTACACTCCTAAAAGGAGGTTATCAGGTCCAAACAAGTGGGTTTGAGGAGAAGATTTAGGTAAACTCATCTCTATAATTTAATCGGCTTTGGGCTTTAAATGAAAGGGTATTCAATTCCTTATTCAACAGCGTAAATAGGGTTGCCTTGTCAAATGTTGGCACCACCATCAAAGGTTGCCTGCATTTATGATGTTAAGTTTGCAGGAAGAGTTTAATTTTAATCGGTTTTATCTTTTAAATGAAATCTTCATAAAGTCCATTAAATTCCATAAAAGTCAATTTTCCAATGCTGGGAGGCAAAAGGAGCCCCATTAGACGATTCCATATTTTTTATGAAAAAAAAACTTGTCGACGCCTAAGACAAAATGTAGCTTTTTTTGACCAGCAGCACCTTGTAAATCCCATTCTTTCCATATTAAAAAAAAATTAAAAATACGGTTAAACTTGAATGTTTTTTTTTTACCGATTTTATTAAAGAATAGAATACTAAGGGTTCGGTTATACTTATGCTAAGTACCTACTATGTCTTATATGCTCCGCTAGTCACTCATATCACAAGTTTTTATACCCATAATCGAAATAATTTTCTTTGTGTATCATATAAGCGCTTTGAAATTAAGTTTCGAAATCCCAAAGAAGGTAAAGCTTTACTAATTTTTTTAAAAATACTACCCTCTTGGCAGAATGTTCCTTTCCATTTTGACCTACCTACAGTTTAAGGGCCCTCTTATGGTTAGAAAAATATTCCAATTCTAAACCACAAAATTGCCTTGAGCCATACAATCAAGGCAAAGTGAATCCATCCATTCTGTTAAGTATTTTTTTTTTTCCAAGAATTTGTATTTCTATCCCAACATATTCAACATCACTCATTATTATATTCTACCTTCTATTAATACAAAATCGAAGGCCTGGTTTCTTTCATAAGATAATCTTTTTCATATTTTTTTTTAAAGGATGCCTATTATTTCATCAACTTCCAAAAAAATTCATGCACACAAAATTGTGAAATGCTTCAATTCATAGATTTTTTAATGTAATCGAAAAAAAAAATCCTTTGAGCTAATTTCAGAACAAAAAGGTTATTTACCCAGTGTATGAATTTAATGCTCTTAAAGTACCCACAAAAACAAAATCCAACATACATACATACTCAGAACAATACAAATTCCAGTAAAGCCTTAAGTATAAAAGGAAAAACATATTTGCCTTGATTAAAATGTATATAAAACACCCAAAGTCGTTCAACCAATAAAACCAACGAAGTATCCTAAATCTGCTTAATTTACTGAAATGTTCCATGGTGAATTTGCTAAAAAAGGCTAAAGTCACACAAGTCTGAAAACGAAGGCAACATGCACATGAAAAATTGCCATAATATTTATTTAATATAACGAGCCAAAACCTTTACTCATATGAACTTTGAGAGATTTTTAATATTCTTCATATTCAATATTCATAATATGTTGACCATGTGAGTTCTTTGCAGACAGCAATGTCATGCAAAAAAGATTTTAATATTAAAATTTTTTATCGATTTAGACTGTAATCTTTATATTATGTGGCCTTGATTTCAAAAAGTTTGTCGGAGACGTATAGATAGTATTGATTTATGTTGAAGTTGTAAGCCTTATACTAGGTCCATACCTAGTAAAGATAGAAGGTTCTAAACTCTTTGAACCTATCTGACTCTCGGATTCCATCGTGTCGTGCTTAGTAACTTAGGTCCTTAGACTTTTTACGTTCGTGATGGTCCCTCTAAGCGATATGGCTTCCAATTCTCAAATCCGCCATCAGGTAGGTACAGTTTCTGTAAATTTATTTAAGTTATCTTTAATACTTCCCCCAATTGTGCAGATTCCTGTTCGACTGCCCTGCGCCAATGCATTGGCTTGGCTGCATCGCTTGGCTTGCAACTCAATTGTTGCCTTTTCCAAGCATGTGTCCATTCCACTTCGACTCACTTTTTCGTATAATACTATGGACTCCTGAACAGTTCTTCTATGAAAATACTTAGGTCCTCAGACCTTAAAAAGTCCGTTGTGATCCCCTTAAGGGACATAGGGCCCCAGTACTCCTACGCGCCATCGTGTACGGTTTCTAGAAATATAACGTAGTTCTCTCCATCTCTTCCCCAGCTGTGCAGATTAACTTTGAACTGTCCTGCGCCAATGCATTGGACTGGCTGCATCGCTTGGATTGCAAATCAATTGTTGCCTTTTCCAAGCATGTGTCCATTCCACTTCGATTCACTTCTTCGTATAATACTATGGACTCCTGAACAGTTCTTTTATGAAGTTACTTAGGTCCTAAGACCTTAAAAAGACAGTTGTGATCTCCTTAAGGAGCATAGGGCCTCCACTGCTCCTACGTAGTTCTCTCCATCTCTTCCCCAGCTGTGCAGATTCACTTTCAACTGTCCTGCGCCATGTGCTTCTCGGCCGACCCGAACCTCTACCTGCCTGTGTGAGTGGGTTCCATTGCATCGCTTGGCCAGCAATGCAATCGTTGCCTTTTCGAAGCGTATGACCAATCCACTGCCACTTACGTCTGCGAATAGTACTGTCAATGGATTCTTGACCCGTTCTTCTATAAAGTTCTTCATTGGAAATACGGTTGGGCCAAAAAATGCTTAAGATGTTTCGTAGACACCTATTCACGAAGAATTGAAGCTTGCTTGTGACAGTTGTTAAGATTTTGCAGCTTTTTTATAGTGGATGTCACGTTCTAGGTGCTACAGCCATATAGAACCACAGATTCTACATTGGAGAGGAACAGCTGCAGTATGGTTTGTAAGCTTAAAGAATTATTTCTGCATCAACATAGTTTGCCAGCATTTCGAACGAAGCTCTTCATCCATCTCCATTTGCTTCTCCATTTAGCCTTTTGTTTATATTTGGTGAAGATTCATGATTTTGTGAGAGAGTTAGCATACGTCCTTCGCCTTGTCTAGGTGCTTTAGACGAGATACCATGAATTCCATAATTTTCGTTAATCAGGGAGCTACGCAGCACCACGCTTATTGACGAAAAAAAGAGAATTTGTGACATCAGACAGCACCGACATCCCTCTCCAGTTTTCACACTGCATCTGCATTTCTAGCTGTGTACACCCAACTTGTTTTGGGGCCCATCTTGTGTTTAAACATGGTAACACAGACTACAAGACGCTTAGCGTTACCACATTTCAATCTAAAAAGACTAAAATCCCACAGCAATTTTTTGGTGTGAGTGATAGAATGAAATCACTGGTCCTTTAAAATAGACCCGTACTTTCTATATTCAAATAACGAGTTCTTGCATACTGTAGCTGGGACGTTCCTGAGCAATTCTTCTTTACAATGATAGAACAGAGTCTCCTCATTACAAGAACGCGGGTTCAATACCTTTAACATTAATTTCGAAAGTTGTTTTTTTTTTGTTTTTGAATATCTCGCATAGAACTAATACCTCTCATATAACGGTTTTGAGTTATTGAGTTTTTCTCGAAAACGGCTCTTACGATTTTGTGAAAAATTTATGTATGTTTAATATTTAGTGATTACAACAAGACTGCATTTTTAGTTTTTCTTAAAAAACTCGAAGATCGGAGAAACAGCGTTGTGGTTTTTTTTTGCAAATTTTTTTTATTTGTTTTTTTTTTTTTTGTGAATATCTCGTAAGCGGTTAAAGCGATTTTGACTAAAACTTTTGCACAGATATTTCATATAACCTTAAGGAATCTAATTAAGTTTATAAAAAAAATGTATTAATTAAAAAATTAAAAAAAAAAAATAAAAATTTAAAATTAGTTTTATTCTTTTTATACATATTCCACTTTTCTTGTAAAAATATGTAACTCCAGAAAAATCCTAATTTTCTAACATAGTTATTTATTTTTATAAACCTTATTTAAGAGGCTTTCACGTCTATAGTAATTTTAAAGAGCAAGTACGTGCGATTTAGTCGTGCATTTTATTTTAATTGCGATATAGATATACTATATATTAAGTTATGCATTCGTACAAAAAATAAAGTTTAGATAACAATCAAACATAAGATTACAATGATAGAGATTGAGAAAAAAGTGGGTCTGGCAATTCTGTCTGTCTGTCTGGCTATCTGTTATATATCAGAGGCCACAGCCTAAACGGATAGGTCGATTCACTTCGAACTTGGTATGTGGTGTTTTTTGGAGACCCAGATGTTTTTTGAATAATTTTTTTGAACCAAAAATAACGGTACCTGTCATATACCGGTTTTAGAAAAACTCATTTTTCTCAAAAATGGTTCATACATGCTCATTTTATTGAATAAGGTCTGTCTTTAAATGAAAACCATTTTTCAAAAACCGGTATTAACGGTACCTGCCATTGAACCGTTTCTTTTTTAACTCTGAATTTCTCCCTCATGACTCAATCAATTTCAACCATATTTTTACATGAAAGCTTTCAGGTTCCTGTTATAATTTTTATTTAAAAAAAATTCAAAAATTGTTTTTTTGGATCAAAAAAAAAAATTAAAACTTTTTTTTTTGAAAAATCATTTTTTCGAGAACTAATCAATACTTTTTTCAAAATTAAGTTAGTTTTTATATGTTGATAAATAATATCTTAAAAATGGAGTACCATTTTTTTTTTATAAAAGTCCTTGAAAAATTTTATATAGTAGGAGTTCGAAAATGTGTGCACTATGGCGTATACGTACTTTTTTATACAAATATCATTTTTTGTTTCAAGATCATACTTTCTCCATGATAGAGTTTCCTACCCCTTCACAAAACTTTTTGCCCTAGGACCGCCAAACAAGATGACAACTCAAAGAATGCAAGCAGGCATAAATAAATAAGAAAACCAGTTGCTTTTTTAATAACTAATATGGAAAAATAAAAAATAAATAATTATGGAACAAAAGTTTATTATTTCTTATCTGCTTGCTTGCATTCTTTGAGTGCATTTTGTTTGGAGGTCCTAGAACACTAATTTTTGTGAAGGGGTAGGAAACTCTATCATGGAGAAAGTATGATCTTGTAACAAAAAATGAAATTTGTACAAAAAAGTACGTATACGCCATAGTGCACACATTTTGGAACTCCTACTGTATATAATCATCGTAATGTTGGTTTTGATTAAAACCTCAATTTTGTTTTTTTTTTTGACACGAAACCAATACTTGCCCTATAGAGAAAGTAAAAAGTACGTATACGCCATAGTGCACTCATTTTCTAAATCGTATTCGTCTGATAACAATCCGATAGAACATAAGGTTGAAGGGGCTAGGTGTCATTTTTTGACGTTTTGACTTTTCCCCAGAGATGAAGGTCCTTTTTGTTAACTTAAATTTCTGCCTCATCAGTATAATTTCTCTGTCATTTCAAGAATCTTTTCTACAACACGGAGGGTTAATTCACTTTGTATGTATTTTTTTGTATTTTTGGTAAAAATAAAAACGTTAAATCATGATAACTGAAATTTTTGAAAAAATATCACTTAGCCCCTTCTTCTTCTTAACGCTTCAATTGTTTTAAATTGTTTGGTAAAATGGTTTTGAGTTAGATTCGAGAGAAAGAACATATTTATTTAGACCTGGGTAAGTTGGGTTTGTAGAGGAATGAATATGGTAACAACATAAGTTCCTATATTCAAAGAATATAAAGTTATTTAATAAAATGATTAATCTTGGGTATAACTAACCTTTACTTCACTATTCAACTTAACATTTGAATGAAACTACAAGAAGGTACATAAGAAAACAAAACTTTAAATCTCAAATAATAAACAACGGTCACGTGTTGTGTAGTTGGCGTGAGGAAAAAGTAATAGATGAGGGATATGATGAGGGTTGTATATATTTGTTAGGGCATAAATTTTTCTGTCAATTCGGATTCAGCGAAAAGTTTTTTTTTACCCTTTCATAACAGTTTCCGTTCTATCTGCAATAAACTGATAAGACCAAACTTTTACAACTGCTAATGGAGAATTGTTTTATCTCAATACTTGATAAGAAAAAATTATAAGCAGACATCAGGATAACCAGTATAGTAAGAATGAAAAAAAACTTGAATTAAACTCTGCCGAATGTCTATGAAAAAGTAAAGTAGTTTAAGATCGATTGGAGTAAGTTCTTTTATGCTTTCACTAATTTTAAGAAAATCGAAAAAGTTAAATCAATGTATACAGCGTAGGTATTTGAAAAGAATTAAACATTTCCACTGTAGCAGATATGGACCCCGGCCTAACACCTATCATGGACCATCCACTGCTAGTTGAGATAACATAATGTACTAGGATAGTACGTTATATTGCAATATACAAAAATCATGAATACTTGAAGTTCCATTTATTTTTAGTACTAGGCACTCTTTTCAATTCAAATCAGCTTCCATAAATTACCACACCCTCTTGATATTAGAATTCGAAATGTTGCAACGTTTTACTATACTGTATGTGTATACTATATCCATATAGGAAATAATCTGCCTTATGAGAGTCATATACCAAATCATGTTCGACTACACATGGTCCATCAATGTGTTTTATGAACCAAACAAAACACATTTCAATATTCTGGGGTGAAACGGGTCTCATTAGTCATTGGTTCATGTTTTTTACGTGCCTAAAGACCTAAACACAACGCAGTTCCCTTAAAGTGCCTTCACAATATTTCAAAAAGCATAAACAAATGTGAAGAATGTGAGAAAATTCAATAGGAACCTACATTATGTATATCCATTATTATTAACCTTCCATAAACGAATTTCCTTATAAAATATTAGGATTATTCAATGGAACGTGGTAAACTTTACTTCGTCGTAAAATGGTAAAGTTAAAGCATACGTTTCATGAACGCTTCTTAATTCTGTCCAGCTGGTCATTAAATGCCAAATTATCTTTTAAACCGTTTACCATATTTACCATTTTCAAGTGCTAAGTTTAACCGATTTCTGGTAAATACTAACCATTTTCTGGTAAAGAGTGCCCATGAAAATTTTGACACTTCTTTTATCACTTTGCCAAGTTTACCACAAGTTAAAGGGTTCCCATTATGAAAACCTTTATTATATTATGTAGCAATACGTTGCCTAAATACAAAAGAAAAAATATGACTTACATTGGTAAATGGTAATACAAAATGTTCCGCACCGTTGCAAGATTTTTCTTTACAAAAAAGTGTAAAATATTGATTTTACCATTTAAGTTTCCTGGTTTTTGGCATGCATACATTATTTTGAAAATCAGAACTATTTTTCATTATATCGAACCATCGGATTGGATTCGCTTCCACATTTTTAGAAAAAGCTGTAGCACACTAGAGTATAGTCGGGTATTGTGGACCACTCGGCTAATTTGGACCACAAGCTTTTTTCACCTCTAACAAATGTTATCGAGATAAAGTTTACCTGCAATACTGAGCAATAAGATGAAACATAACTCAGTGAAGTGTCAGCAGTTGAGTGGAAGGCGTTTCGGAATTGTGCGAAGAAGAAGAAAATCGAAGGCACTGATCATTTGTTTTTGTAAGTGTTTTTTGTTTTTTGTGTAGCTAAATATAACATTTTTTTATAATTTCTTTTTAAATATAAAAAGTGAATATATGTTAAAAAGTTTGTATTGAACCAACTAATGTGAAGAAGAGCTGTTTTGTTGTATAAACCCGGCAAGTTTAGGATTCGTAAAAAAAATCGAACTCGAGATAACAATAAGATATGTCATTACTATGAAGAAGTGATAAAAAAAAGTGTGTCTCGCAATTCTGTCTGTCCGTCTGTCTGTCTGTCTGTCTGTGTATACCTCGAGGTACAGCCTAAACCGCTGGACCAATTTTCTTAAAACATGGTTGTTAAGGGTCTTTTGTGATTCCGTAGAGGGGAAATTGAAATTTTCTTTTAAGGCTTTTTAGGACTAAAACTAACGGCACCTGCCATATAACCATTAAGGAAAAATTATCTTCTTTTAAAAACTGCTCTAACGATTTTGATTAAAATTTTTGTATCGGTTTGATGAATGCAATGTTTATAAAAATTCTACTAACGGTACCACCCATAGAACCATTTTTTGCATTTTTGACTTTCACCTAAACGACTGAACCAATTTTGATGATTTTTTTATACGGAAGCTACTTTTCAATTTTTTTTTTTTTTTTGAAAAATCAATTTTTCGAAAACGGGTAACTGTATTTTTTTTTTGAAATTTTGGTTTTAGATGTGCAATAATATAATCTTGAAAATGGCATACCAACTTTATTTTTAAACAAGCTTTGAGAATTTATGTACAAAAAAAATATTTTTTTTAAAAAACGGCTCTAACGATTTTCAAAATTTTTTTTCTTATAATTTATCTTTTTTAATCTAATCAAATGGCTTTCTTAGTTTGGAGCTCAAAACATTTTAAGAAGTTTTTAATGTCATTTTAGTAATGAAATTAATTTTTATTTCTTATAAAATTATTTATTTTTAAAAAACTTTATATAAGAAGCTTTAAGTACGTGCGACCCAGGCTCTAGGAAAACTCCACTAAAAAGTTTTTCGGTGTTGCCAGTTTTCTTAAAAGGCATTTGCGCACATGCCACACTGCTAAAAAATATGCCCTTATCGGTAGAAGCATTAAGCAACAAAATTAGGAACTACCTTATCGTATACCGTATCTATTTTCCATAGTATTGGGGAAGAGCAATGGTTATATTCCGCTCATCTGCTATCATAATAACATCACTATCCACAGAAACATCCCTTCCCCGGCCCTGAATAAAAGGTACAGCTGACACAGTAGTGTTAGGGTCCCTTTAGAGAAATTATTAATTTGAAACCAAGAGTTTAAATTTAAACAATATTTATTATTTATCTTGGCTCGTGGAAGTGGAACATAAATGAGAGTGCTAAATTAGGAATTAACAACCCCCGTAAGACGAGTTAGACCGTTATTTAACAACAACATTAGATTTCTTAAAAAAATAAACTCAATTTAAACCGGAGATTTCTAATAAAAATACTGTAAGTTGGCATTTTGTCCGGATCATAACCTAATTGTCCTGAGCTACCCATTTTTGCCCATTTTTTCGTTTTATTTGACTATACTAATCATACTACCCAGACATTGTGTTACCTAACATGTTATTGCAAAAGCCATGGCATGCATAATGCAAATCCAACAATTACAACTGAAATAGAATTGTATCCCGGGGGATACCACTGGGATTCAGGGATACATTTCAAAATAAAAAAGAATACATTTTTTCAGAGTCATTTTAACTCAAAGAATGTGAAGTTTATTAAGAAAACAATCAAAGAGTTTTTGTCCTAAAACTTATTCAGGAAAATTTTTGACCTCCATTTACATGTGCCTGGTGCCTCCATTCTAATGTGCCAAAGGTATAAATCAGTTTGTGTTTTTGTACTTTTTAAAATGTATGTAGAACTGTGCAGATACGTATTTAGTTTTAAAATTGTATGACAAATATTATTTACACAAGCGAAATGAAAAAATAATGTGCCACAATTCAATATTCATTATGGGATCGCTCAGTGAACTGCGTTGCTTTTTTTTTTTAAGTGAACTCCAAATGGACATTTTAATCGGCTTATGGAATTAAGTAATGTGTTTGGAAATTAAGCCTTGCGGGATCAAAGACACCAAGCGTGGATAAAAAAAAAGTTCAAGTATCTACGATAACTGCGGTAGCGGTAGTGGAACTGCTCCTATCAACCGAAAACATTTTTTATTTAAGATATTGAAAGATTTTGACTGGGTTTTATAGATAATTTACTGACAATGAGATGAAAAGCCAAGCGCATGTTTAGAAATATCTAATTAAATAACGAAAATGAGCAATAAGCTTATAGCGACAATATAATATATCATGTTAAATTTATTAATTCAAACTATTTTGTGTTGCTTTCACAAAGTTGTTTCTTACAGTGTATCTACATAATTTATCTGGTCTATCTGTAATAAATTGAATGTATTAAAAGATGCCAAAAGCATTATGGTTACTCTTTCATGACGTTCCTATTCCTATCTTTCACAGTCTTTATTAAGGAGTTAAGTCGAAAATTATCATGGTTCTTTAGGTTATTATGATATGACGCGATGCGAGCTTTGTAATAATATGAAATGTATTCATGTGGTATATCTGTTGGTTTGCTATTTCCATTAACATTTTACGCACAACATGCTCTTACTTTAGAGCTTATTACAGCAATAAATCATGCGGAAATGTATGTGGTACTTTAGATCTTACTGCTCCCTGGTCGATATTTAATCATAGCCTATATGCACGCACATGCTATGGTATTTTAGTGTTTGAGAGTTTATTTTTTGTTTTTTTTTTTTTTTCAAAGGTTTTGAGGGTAAATATATTTTATAAAATTATCAAACAAGGATTTTTTTTGATTGGTGAAGAGAACAGTATACTGCTTTTTTTGCCAATTCCCGATTTCATAATTTTGTTAACGTTGATTTACGTATGCATTACGCATCATGTGCATATGTATAGGTATCCCGTATACCTACATTATTATGCATATGGTTATTTGGTAGACACCTAATTAATATTAATATTACACAAAACCATATTTTTCTTCTACAGAAATAAACTTTAAGCATTTATTCACAAGACAAAAAAACAAACTATTCCTAACAAAGTATCGAAATTTTTTAAAATTTTCGTTTTACATTTGCGTAGGAGTTTTAAATTTGGCACCCAATTTTTGATTTTTTGCTTAGTTTTATTTAAATAAAGGACTGATATCATAGAAAGACAAAGCTTTATTGAAAAAGTGGGGCCAGGGTCCCAAGCTCAAAAAAGGACCATTTGGCCTCCAATAGACCCGTTCTCCATTTTTCTGGGTTTTTTTTCGTAAACGATTCAACGGATTTCTATCAAATTTTTTACAGAAAAATTTCTTACGGTCATATTATTGACTAATGTTAAAACTAGTTTTATCTTAAAACTAGTTTTGTAAAGTTTAAAAATTGCAAATTCTTTTCAAATTGGTATTCGAGAGTTTTAACATTTAAGACATATTCGTCGAAATATTGCAACATTTAATTTTCACAAAACTAGTTTTGCTATGAAACTATTTTGGAAATTAGTACATAATATGGGCGTTAGCAATTTCAAATTATTTCATATCAAAATTTTCAAAAAAAAAAATTTTGATTTAATTTTTCGTGTTAAGTTTTAGTTTTTGATGTTCATTAATATTTTCTTGAAAATAGAATACCAAATTGAGTATTTCTATATTAAAAATTATTTTTTTTAAGCCACTCTAACGATTTTAAATTTCTTTTTTTCAACAATTTGTATTTCTCAACGAAATCTAATGGCCTACCTACATAGTTTGGAGTTAAAAACAATTTAACAAGTTGTTTAAGTTATTTTAGTAATGAATTGTATGCGTTTTCTATTATCTATTATCTATTAAAAAAACATTTCCTGATTTGTTATCCTAATCGCTATAACCAGCTCCTAAAAAAATTCAAGAGACAACCAAGTTTTTCAATGTCACCTTTTGAGCTTTTCACTTCCGTGGAAAGTATAAAATACATTTATTTATCCGTGTCTTTTATGTAGGCAGGTAAGGTATACAATACATAATTATTTTTTTATAGAAAATGGAATTAAATTACATGAAACTTGTCCGTCGACAATCATAGTACAATGGACGAAAGCGATTGTTATTGAGATAAAAAGATTATAATGCCTTATAACATTTTTTAATGCAAATGCAGTTCTTATCTTATTATTTAAACGGAATTAAATTGAGAAAAACTGAATGCATAATATTTATTCACGTGTTTCACGCGGGAATGATAACTCCATCAAGTCCATGCTCCTCAATTAAATTGATAGTAGAGTCATTTATTGCATTGAGATCTGAATTTTTACTACCAGTAGATACAAATTTGAAACCATTTGGAATATCTTTCCAAGGTCAACAATAAATTTATCGGGCGTTGAAGCACGCTAACCAAGGGGGCGGAAAATAGCTTTAATGAATTAATGAATTAGGAATTAACAAGCACTAGAGTCGCTTCTAAGTAAATTTCATCAAATTTGCTTAGAAATCAAACAAGCCGATATGTAACAAAATATATTTCTGACCTTATAAAGAAATTCGAAAAGTTTTCAAATTTCTAAAATAATTTTAATTACGTTTACGTTAATTACGCAAGTGTTTCTGTTTACTGACAACTAAAAACGAAAACAAAGGAAACGCATTTTGTTCTTAGAATTGCTGAAACGTTGATGTTCCCAACCATAGTCATCGTTCTATTTTTATTTCGAATTAAACGAAATTTAAAACAGAAAGAATGTATGCAACTAAATAACTTAGTGTAGGAAATATGTACACAGTACGTCAGATCTTGCGTCAAATCCGGTAGTTCTTATTTTTTGCTGAGTTGTTTATGATGTTAAGCAGATATTAACAATGGTCAAATTTTAAAAAAACCGTGAAGTTTTTGAGCTTTTTTCAGTAATTGGCATTTATAGCTATGAAGGGCTAGTTTTTGACTGATAAACTATGTGCTTGAATTTTTTTTTTTTATTTGAGCCCAATATCATTTCTGTTGAGCCAACACTTTTCAAGGTTCAGCTTTTCAAAATATAGCAATTAAAATTTTATAACATAAAGTAGTTTATAGTTTTGCGAAATCTGCAAATAACGAAATTTAGGTCACTATTTTCAGGTAAGGCACCCAACTTTCAAACAACCAGGTTGCTACCTTGTAAACAATGATCTATATATCTCGTTATTTGCAGATTTCTCAAAAACTAAGAGACGCATTTAGTTTTCAGTATTTTACTAAAAATTGATAGGAGCATTATAAAATCAAAAAAAAAATGGTAACTAACGTGGTTTGAAAATAAGTTGTTCCTAAACTATGCACTAAAAAACTTTTATTTTAACATAAATCTCAAGAATAAGATTCTGGCTCTAGGATAAGCTAAATGATATTTTTCTAGGTGTTACTGTTGTCTTTGAATAGTTATTTTTACATAAGAAGTTATTTTTTTTTTAGACTATTGCCCCTCCTGAACGAGGGGATATGTGCACCCCTGTTTTGATCCAAGTAACACGTTTTACTAGTTTGATTCGTGAATCAGGATCTGTCTTTTTTTTACTACTTTATATGTTATGTTATACATTTTTAATTGCTATATTTTTTTAAAATATATGTATATATTTTTAATATTGTTCTCAAATCATAGAAAATTTCAAGAGGGTTTGTATAGTCAAAAACTAGCCCTTCATAGTTATAAATGCCAATTACTAAAAAAGCGCACAAAATTCGCGTTTTTTTTGCAATTTTACCAATGTTGCGTTGGGCGCTTGAGGTCAATAAATTGGATCTATATCTGCTTAACATCATAAGCAACTAGCAAAAAACCAGAACTACCGGATTTGGCGCAAGGCTTCTTTCCTACACAGCGACGAAGCTACTGGACTAACTACAAGTGTATAGGGGAAGGGTTTTTAACATTTGTATTCAAATCCTTTTTTATGGAGTCATAGTGAGGCGGCTTAGCATTTAAATTAAATTCAACCTTGCACTTTGTGTTGATAGCATGAAATTATCATAGTTAGTAGTACTCCATATAAAAGTGATTTTGAGATATTGGGTCACTTGGAATTTCATCTAGAAGAGGAGACAGAAAAGATTTTCTGTATTTCACTTGGTATTTTAAATTTCAAGGTACAAAAATGAAACATAAACACTCATTAAATGATTCTTGATGCAATTCACGTCTGCACTGTCATCTCTTGGGTGGAAAATTAGAAAGTTCTATCAAAGCTGAGCGATTTTTCTATAAAAAGATCTGTCCATAGTGGAACACCGCGCCGGCCGGCCGCCGCAGGGGGGTGTCTTATCTCTTCTTCTTCGGTTCAAAGTATTAAATTAACTGCCAAGGTCCTTCGAAGCGGAGAGCTACATAGGGATTGCCTATGCGAATAAAAAAAAAAATATATTACAATATGCCTTAAACAAGCTCACAACCTGGGCAGATCGGTGTGAACTTAATGACAAACCACGCAGAATGGATCTTGTCCTCTTCTAATACAAAATTCCCCATATTCCAAACATAGACGTTTTCTGAGTAAATAGGTTTCAATAATTGTCAAAGTGAGTTATTAAAGTTATGTAGTCTGAATTCTTATTCCAATTTCTTTTCTTTTACTTGAAAAAGTACAATAATATTAAAGTTTATTAAATTTTTAAAATACAAGTTCCTTTAAAATTTACGAGTGGCAATTGGCACACTTCTATTAATGTTATAAGTTTTGAAAATTATCATTGAACTGCAACTGCAGTTAAAGTTCTCACTTGACTTTGCATCTCTAAATGTTTTCTGTCTGCATCTGAGAGCAATGAAATATAATCTTTAAGATTCTTCCTCACCTCTCGTTTACGAGAATACTTATCTATCTCTTAACTATGTAGGTATCTCATCTACTACAACTTTCTTCTCTTAAAAAAGAGGAGACAAAATTGTGTTACGGATGTTCACCTGCTTGTCAATCAATCTTTTCAAACTTGACACTTCAATTACTATAAAACTCACTAAATTAAAGACCATATAATTCTGTCAATTTGTTACTTCATCAATATTGAGTTAAGTTAGGTACATTGCTTTTTCTATATTATTTTTTTTTTTTTTTTTTTTATGGAGAAGGTTTCACATAAAAACCATTAACTTGTCATTCAGATGTCCATTTCTGATGTTACTAGAAAGGACTTTTTGTCTCTTGTGTATGGAAAGAAAAGCTGTCTACTGGATTTTCAGGATTACAAATACCTACCTATCAAAAACAGAAATCTGTCTATCAATGGGGTGAAAAACGTCTGTGGGGTGTGTATCGTCTGTATGTCGTATCGACAACTTGTGATAAATTGATGCGGTTCTTTTGTTCAGGTTAGTCTTAAGTCCCTAAGGTTGCAGGCTCTCAGGTGAATGTGAATCTTCTGCTTGTTGCGAATTAATCCAATAGCAACAACTTTATACATTTTTATATAGATATTCAATATCTATTTTTTGCTTCTTTTGTGTTCAATTTTAAAAAGTTTTCTTAAAGTAGATGCGTAGACAGTTTTTTGAGCTCGGTAAAAAAATGTCAATATTCAAAAGATAAGTTTGAACATTACCAAAGATCGGGAAAACATTTGAAAATTTAAAGTAAACTCTTTGGAGCGATAAAGCTACAGGACTAGCTTCCGTTTAAACTATCATGTACCAGCGTATTTGTGTCGCTTGCTCTTGCTCACCTGCAATGGACGTCTTATAGGATGAACGTAGCCAGATTTAATTTCAACAAGATAGTAAAATTCAAATTTATTTGTAAATCTTAATTATGTATTTCAATAATTGAAACTATTCACTGATCCCATTCGAAGAAGAATTTTAAAGTAGTGCGTTTGTATTTAAGAAATAAAAGATGGATGAATCATGAGTGTTTTAAAATTAAATTTTTTTTAGGAAGTGTAAAATTGATTGTTAAAACCAGAAACTCATAAATTAATTTTTTAATGTAGGTACTCATCTCATTTATATTTACTTCAATCATTTTGCAAATCCTTTACATATATGTTTGCATGTCTATCTAAATTTTTTAGTGTTTGTTAATATGAAAATGTGTACAAATCATGGAACTCAATTATACAGCGCAAGCAATTAAGGAGCTCTTTTTGCTGTAACCATAGATTTAAATATGTTGTCCAAATGAAATGGCGTAAAATTAAAATGCAAATTATGCAGTGATAAATTATGAACGTCCTCATTTAGATGTATGAGGATAGTGATGCAAAAATTCAGGGTCTATTATTACGTATACTATATTTTTAGTTGATGAATGGTGGTGCCTTGGTGGTAGATTATATTGGAATAATATATTTTCATGATAGGTATTAACGGTCGCAAAAAAAATTAATAATTATATCCTTTTGTATGTATAGTGAATGTAGGTGAAGGAGCCAGTAGTTTTTCTGATTTTCACTTGCTCTGTAAAGTATTTTTTTCCTGTCAATAAAAAATTGAAGTTTTAAAACCAACATTACGATGATGTTGAAGTTCAAAAAAGTGGTTTTCGTCATGCCGTCCGTCGGTCTGTTCGTCTGTTTGTCTGTTCGTCTGTTCGTCTATTCGTCTGTTCGTCTGTTCGTCTGTGCTTCCATCTGTACAGAGAGCTACAGCCTAAACAAGTTTACGGATTTGTATGAAATTTGGTATAGATCACTTTTTTGTAATTTCCAAGGTTGGCTTTTTTGTTTTTGAATATCTGGATTAGAACGAATACCTCCCATACAACAGTTATTGGATTTTTCTCGAAAACGGCTCAAACGATTTTAATTAAATTAAGTGTGGTTTTAGTTTTTTTTAATTAAGTTTTAGTTTTGTTGACTTATAAAAATAATAATAATTGTACAAACATATTTTGCGTATTTTAATAAAAAGTCTATTGGTTTGGCCGAAAGCCGTCTACAAGACTGACATACTTTGCGTTCTAATTTTAATTTTGATTATATTAACATATATACATATTTTTCTTTCTTTTCTTCAGAAATTTTTGTTTACAATGCAATTTCGATAATATAATGTTTTTCTATTGAAATTAAAAAGTACTTCCCAGCCACGTGATCCATTTAAAATTTTTAGCACTTCCCCTAATTCCAATGAATTTATGGTATTCTCTGCTCATGCATTGCTAATACACGAATTATATAGTTGAAATGAAGATTTAGTGTATCCAAAAACATAGGTGGAATACCAGTCTCCAAATTAATCATATAGTTTGGGGAACTAGTGGGTGTTCCAAAAATCTCTTAATAAAAACTTCTCCACTATTTCGAACGGTCAATAAACCCATGCTTGTGCTCCAAATAGAAGAATAGTAGTTGCAGTTGCACGAAATATAACTTGCTTTGATGTATGTGAAATACTCTTCTTGTTTATACAGCTGCGGAGCATCCACCTTTAACAGCATCTGTGATATCATTTATGTATAAGATAAAAAGTAGTGTGCTAAAAACGCACCTATACTTTACTCCTACTGTTGTTTCGAAATCATCGGAGAGACATTTTCCGTCCCAGATACGAGCTGTATTATTATGGTACAAGGCTTTCAATACATTTTTCATTTTTGATGATATCCCTAGCATATATAATTTATAGAAGAGTGCTTCTCGTGGTATGGACTCGAAGGCTGCTTGAAAGTCGACAAAGAAAGAATAAAGCTTTTTATTCCTATTTTTGTATATCTTTATTGCTAAGCTAAGCAATGAAAATATTTGATCAACAGTCGAATAGCCTCTCCTGAAGCCAGCTTGGAACTCATGCAAAATATGATTCTTTTCCATTTACTGAGTAAGCCTTTCATAAAGAACGGATGAGAACAGTTTGGCGGCTGTGTTCAAAAACGATATACCTCTATAATTAGCTGGATTTTCGAAGTGTCCTTTTTTGTGAAGCGGATATATAATTGTTTTAAGGAAGGTATCAGGTACTTCAGCTATCTCAAGGATTCTGTTGAATGTTATTGCGAGTAGGTTTTTGAACTCCGGTATGCAGTTTTTGAAAAATTCAAACGAGAATCCGTCTTCACCTGGTGCTTTATTATTTTTGGATTTGTAAATTACCTCTTATATCTCAAGCAGTGTTATTGGCGAGTCCAACTGTACATGCAATGAAAGAGGCGCTGCGTATAGAACGGATGATGAGAATTGTTCTGTGTTAAGCAGCTGCATGAAGTGAGTTTTAAGCTGTTCTGCAGGAAGACCAAGTGCAATAGAATTTCTTTTTCCTACAACCACTTTTTCATATGCTTTTTTCTTTGAGGAGCATAGGTTTTTAAATTTTTTATTTGCTGCGGCATAGTTTGCTGCATAAAGCTGTTATTCATTTTCCGAAACAGTCGTAAAAATGCAAAGGAAATATCTCTTGCTTTTCTGCATTCATCATCAAACCACCTTTGTTTAATTTGTTTGCTTCTGGAAGCTAGACTCTTGAACTTTGGGGCGTGTGTGTGTGTTATGTTATAAGTGATTGTAACAACACTGCGTTTTTAGTTTTTCTCAAAAAAATCGTATAACGGAAATATGATGAACACGCTTTTCGGGAATTTTCCGTTATGTCACTACTGGCTCAACTGATTTAGTTTAAAACTTGTAACCAGGTTTTTCGCTTCATTTTAAAAAGTATTGTGTATTTAGTTTTTCAAAAAAAAAAGCTTGGAAAAAAATTATACAAAAAATGATTTTCATCGATATTTTTTTTTTCAACATACAAATAGATATAATAACTTTGAACTACAACAGCAAGTTCGTGCTATAATTCGAAATCCTCCCATTAGTTTAATTTTTAACTGCATTTAAAGTGTACAGGGGAATGTTATGGTTTATCAAGCTTAAGAATTTATGTAAATGCAACCTAGCCATATGAGACATGATTTAATGGTATTTTTTAATACTAGATCGAATTTAAATCAAAGATAGTTCGATATGACCACTACCACATCCCAATTAGTAACTTTATACCAAATTTAATTATTGTGCCATTACACCGTTATTGCACCGAAAATAATATTCTATCCCCTTCGTCAGAAACAAAGCTGTACCACCGCTGTTGTCAACATTGTCAATGATTTTAGGCTGACGGAGGATGCAGGCCTTCTTGGTCCTTTTAGATTTTTCTAAAGCCTTCGACACTATCGATGAGTCTATTCTTTGAAATAAACTGTCAATGCTTTATAGATTTTCTTCTTCTGGTGTAAACCTCTTGTTTTCATATATTTCTGATAAGAAACAAGGGGTTGTGATATGTACTATCTAATGTCTGGAGTTTCCTATTAACTGTCAGAGGGATCCCTCAGGGGTCAATACTTGGACCTCTATTTTTCTCCCTCTACATAAACGAGCTCCTATCACCTATTTTATCTTCATTTTTCAACAATTCCCCCATTGCATATGAATTTAGGTATATTATTCTGTTATTCAACAGAACTATAACTTGGGATATTCACATCAACGCAGTGCTAGGAAAAGTTTGTAGTGTTCTCAAACATTATGGGCTTCGCAGTATTTTAAGACCCCTACAGATACATTTATTGCTCGCTAAAACTCTGTTTCTACCTATTTTAACATTTGAGTGCCAATACAATTGTGCCAGAGATTCTTTCAGTAGGAAAAAGCTTAATGTGGCTTATATTAGCATTACCCGCTATATATTTCGACTAAGCAGAAAATTTTTCAAATCGAATTTCAAACATTTCCTTAAATAATCTTTTACGCTTTAGAATACTCATATTATTATTCTTCAACTTAATTCGTACACATCCACCTCGGTGTTTGTTCGATAGATTAAGATTTGTTTCCTCAAAAGGATTCAAATTACTAATGCTTCTACGATATAAATATTTAACTTTCAAAAAGCAGTTCGTCATTAATGCTACTCGCCTGTAGAATACTCTACTACAGCGACAGCATGTAATAGATTTGAGGAGCAAGGCTGTTTTTCGAAAGGAACTACTCGTTTACTTCCAGTCTAGCTAGAAATTAAACGGTTGTTTTTTTTGGCATGTAATTAAATAAATGAAGATACAGCGATGTTGAAAATTGGATTAAACATCGGATTAACATCATAAACAACTCAGCGAAAAATCAGAACTTCCGGATTTGACAAGGTCTCGTTCCTAAAAAACGAAAAGGTTACTGGACTACTACTTTCTGTTATCTATTTCGCATTTTTTTTTATTTTGAAAAGCTGTATCTTGGAAACTGTTAAATCTACAGAAATGGTATCAGGCTCAAATTAAAGAACATTTTGTAAAGGTTAAACCGTAGAACGTAGTTTGTTGTCAAAAACTATATCTTCATACCTACAAATTTCATTTACTGAAAAAACACAAAAAATTGGATATAACATATAACATCAGATTAACATCAACATCATAAACAACTAAGCAAAAAATCTGAACTACCGGATTTGATTTTGTTTAATTAGGCTCTTTTTTTGGTTTTGGAATGCCCATATACCCAACGTTTCGTAAGAATTCCTTACTCCTTCAAGGGTTTTTATTCTTTATTAAATACTTGTATGCTTAAATCTTACTAAACTAATCACTACTTCAGTATTGATCGTTCCTTGATGTTAAAGTGCTGCAGATTGTCTTCGAATCTTCATGAAAAGCTTTTACTCTCACGCAAACACGACTTATAGACGTAAGTTATAAGTAAAAACTCGACTGAAAGTATAAATCTATCTGAAGCCCAATTTAGCTTCTGCTTTCATCGGCAGCAATATCTTGCGTTCCTACAAAACGTGTAATATCTTGCAGCTCGGCGGAAAACTAGAACTTGCGTTATTTACATCTTTTTCTTAAATCACCATAATCTATAAATTTGTCAGGATGATATTGAATTTGATTGTGACATAAGTAGACAATTCTTTTTCAAAAATTATTATTATCTCAAATTTTCAATTCAGTTTAAAATAATGTCCTACCGAGCTCTTCTTAAAAAAAAAAAGTGTCGTTAAAAAGAATGTGAAGCAGCTACACAAATCACATTGAATTATTCGTCGACAGGAGGTAGGATAGGAAGGTTTACAAATACTGGGTACGACACGAACATTTAACCGTCTCAGAACTCAGGCACGAAACGAACCCAATCGGAAAGCATATTTATGTGTTCCACAACCAATGCCAATGCGGCAAAACGTACAAGTGAAACAAGAAGATTGAATTCTGAGCATTGTAATCGAAATCCTCGAAAAAATAGAAAAGAAAAGCAAAAAAAATACATTCCGTTACCTAAAAAACAATTTTGTATATTTTTGCATGATTGTATTGCCTCTTAGAAATGCTGAGAACTTTTATATATATACTTGAATTTTGTGTGGTTTTCTTTTGTCTTTGAGAGCAAATTCAAATCAATGTTTTTCAATCGAATCTTGTAAAAACAAAACTTTTTTTCTTGTCACTCCTATAATCCCTTTGTATCCCTTTTTCAAATAATAACATAAGAAAAAGAATAAAAGAAAACAAAAAACGGGTTGAATCTCTACATTTGGTCTATAATCAGGAATAAATCAAAAATAAATCCGATTTAATATCGAGAATCGATTCACTCGAGGATAAAATAATATACATAAGTTAACATCAACTTCATTCTATATCGTCGTCGGTTTTGAGGGTGTTTTTTTTTTATTACGACTTGAGAAGTTAATATAAGGTTCCTTATACTAAAATTATCAGATCCATTTATGTTGACGTTATTGAATTTATGACATTTACATTTGCTATTGGAAAAAAAAACGATTTTCACTTCAGTGAGCTGAATGTTAATTTAACACCCTCCAGGGAAAATCACTCATATTCATTTTTTTATGATAAGATTTATTATTTTTTGTATGGTTTATGCATATTCTCATATACTAGATACCACCGAAATAATATCTACAGTAGGGTGTTCCTTTACAAAAAATTCTTATCAAAACATGATGACAAACTTAAACACAAAATTAGAGAATTTCTAGCCTAATCACGGTTGTCAGTAGGTAAATATTTTCAATTAATAAATCAATATTTTATGACAATACAGAAAAGTGAAAGTGTTGGTAATTGATAATGATGCTTGCAGTTCTGAATTGAAAACAAAATTGGATGGATAGCTGATAGTCTAATACATAAAACAAATGTTTGTTTGTTCGAGTTTTATGTGCCGTTCATTCATTTACGACAACGACAACATTTTGTAAGCTCCTTGCTTCCACTTGCTAAATGGTTATATGCAAACAAAAATTAAAGGAAGTCTATGTTAAGTGCCTACCATATAATGCGCTTACGTACTGGTACTGCGTACATGCAATTGTGAACTTACCTAGCTCATTGAAAAAAAAATGTATGCATATAAATAGTTTAGAAATAAGAGTCAATTCGGGAGTAAATTCAATTGTACGTAATTCGGTTGTTTCTATGTTTCAAATTATTTCAAAATACCTATTAAGTACCTATTTAGAAAACAATGCGTATGATAATTAAAAAATTAAATAAATTCTTAACATAAATAAATCTGCTGGCCTAGATAGTGTTGAAGAGGTAATGTTCTTGTTGGAGGTTTTTTGCTTCGATGGATTAGAAGTAACATTTCGAATCGTTCAATACGAATATGTAGTATTGGACGGGTTCAAATCTGACGTACCTACTCAAAATAAATTCTGGTGTGCCTCAGGGCTCTGTCCTATCTGAGACCCATTTCCTTATTTCTATGTTCATTGTTCATTATTTTGATGGGAGCGTACCAAAAAATAAGCTGGCGGGATTTTTAATACTGTACTAGATAGTACTAGATTTGGGAAATGGTGGGTTTTTCCATAATTTTTGCAAAAATTGGTTAAATCTCTCTGAAAAAGAACTTTTCACCGACGAAATTTTGTTTCAATTTCTTCAATATAAAATTCCGAAAAGAACTTTCATATCTGCCCCACACGCCACTGTGGGGCGATAATTAAAGATTTCTCACCCGCTTAAGTAATTTTTTTGAACGACGAATTTAATGATCATACAAACTTCGTTCTTGTTGATTCTAATGCATCAGTTTGACCAAAATTATTAAAAATTAATTTTAATCTCATGGCAATCTCTCAAACTATCCATTTTAAAGCCTTAATAAGTTCCCCGAATATGTTGCAGGCATAAGTAACCCAGACATAAGTGACACGACTATTCCTCATCGCAACTACGTATTCCTCAATCGCTGATGAAATTAAAAACGAGCCTCATATTGCCAAGAAAACGTTTTAGCTTTATAGAATCCGTGAGTGATTCATTAAAGTAAATATGCAAATCTACTGTTAAAAGCAAAACGCCATAGCGTCACAGAATCCGTGAGTGATTGATAAAAGTAAATATGTAAATTTACTGTTAAAAACACCAGAAACACGAATATAATCAAAAATCAACGATTACACTTCCAATAGCCAAGAAAACGCCATAGCGTTACAGAATCCGTGAGTGATTGATAAGAGTAAATATGCAAATTTACTACTTAAAACACCAACAACACGAATATAATCATAAATTTACACTTACCTATTATATAAAGAAGAAAACGCAACAGCGTTATAGAGACAGCGAGTCAACGTCCCTTAATAATTTGTATGAATAAAAGTCTAATCTCTCTAAAAACAAAATAAAATTCTAAGTAGAACAGAACATTTAAAAAGGCCGACCTGATTCGAAGAAATCTTAAATGAAACTAAATAAAATTCCAGAAATTCAAAAGTTTATATATTTTAATTAAACGACGAATTCTGTTCATACAAAAAATTTAAAAAATCGACTTCCGCGAAATAAAAATTAATCGAGACTGACGAAATTTCAAAAAATTCAAAAGCTTATATACTTTCATATGAACGACGAATTTTATTGCTTCGTTACAACTAACGATTTTCAATCCAGCGCTGTCTCCAAAAAAAAATGGTAAGAAACTTCGTTACAATAGATGCTCATGAAATCGAGTGAAATACAGCGCTACCGAAAGTTAGTATTTGGCGGGATTTCGTTAGACGGGATTCGGATCGGCGGGACTTCGTTACATGGGATTTTGTTCGGCGGGTAAACGTCACTAACCCGTTTTGATGATGACAGTACCCCTAGTTTGTTATACAGTTTTCCAAACCCACTCATCGGATGAGGAACTACAACGTCAGCGTATGACAAAATCTATAAATCTTAAAATGCAAGAGGCAATAGCATTAAGATAATAAATTAATTAATTGTATTAAATTATGGATAAGTAGGCTAGTTAGTATGTCTAGCCTTAAAAAATTAAATAGTTTTAAGATTGATTTATGCCCTGTTTCAACTGGTTGCTTCAGTCTATTAATAAAATAAAAATGAATTTAAAAATAAAAATAACAATAACTTTTATCATTCCTAAGAACACAATTTAACTGATTCAATTAATATTGTCAAAATTATTTATTTTGCTGCAGCGATGCGTTGGGAACAAGCTTAATTATTTGGAACCAATTTAAGCTACATTTGTTCCAGTAAAGAACCACCCTAATGTACATCTACATAGTTGCTTTCTTTCATTGAAGGTGCGGCTTTTGAAAATAATGTAAAATCTACATTGACTGACATGACGTATTGATATGAGAAATGAAAAGTGACATGAGGATGCAGAATAAAGCTGATGGATATGCTTTTTGAATTACATTTTCAATTCAAATTTGAGAACGTTGAATCGAAATTAAATGACGTACAAGAATCAAGGTATGTGATACAGTTTAACAGGACATATTTTTCTCATCAAATGGTTAGTAAATCCGTGAAGTTTTATAATCAGCCCTATTCTGCTTTCCAAGTCACGTGAATCTTTACATTTACCTAACTAAACTCTGTACAACTAAAATTGTCAGTACATAGAAGAAAGCACAAATATTCATGGGCGTACGCAAGGAGGTCACTTGCCTCCTTCTTGTTGTTACATGAAATTTATTTCATCAATTCTATCAATAGTTTAATTTATATAATAGAGCAACAGTTTCCATATTCTGCCCAAAACTCGTTATTTTAATTAAGTTTTGAAACTTTTTCAAGAACCTTTAGAATTCAAAAATTATCCGGAAAACAACAAGGTTTAGTTTTCTTAATTAGGAAATGAACTCAAACATTCATAGGGATACTCTTTTCACATGTATAGCATACGCCAGCAATCACTTCGTGAGAACAGAACCGAATATAATTTTTGTGCTCATTAACTTCATATGCCGTGAAAAAATCTGCTACCAAAGTAAAATGCAAAAAAAATATTCCTTAATTATTTTTCCTTTCATACGAATGTTGATGTTTTTATTTTCCTTTGTTTTTATATGATTTTTGTTTAATTCTTGAAGTTCTGTATTTATGTCACAAGAAAGAGTAAGTAATAACGTTAATATTATTGACTAATTTTAAAACAAGTTTTTTTAAGAAAAAAAATTTTTGTTTTGGTTATAACTTATAAGATTCGGAGTCTTAGATACCAAAACTAGCAAAGATGTTTTATATTTTATTTTAAAAATCGTCAATATTATTGCTGTCAGAGTTATTTTCGTTTTGTGCCTTTAAAGTGAATGGCGAAGTAGGGAACTTATATCTTATACCCTGGGCTGAAGAATTAATAATAAATTGCAGATTAAAATTCCCTTTTGGCGCGACTAAGACCGCACAGCAATTATTAGTAAAAAAGATACTCTGCTTGTTAATTATTTTCAAAAGCCAACCCTAATAAGAACCTTTTTTTATATAAATTGCAGGCAATTCAAACCCTTCTGCTATTGGGTTAATTTATGCAAACCCTACACTAACTAAACAAATGTTTCTCAATTTAAACCGTAAACCTACAATTCTTGGATTAATTGGGGAGAAATAAATATGTATTGTTGACCTCGTCCGAAAATTTTAATTCCAAATTAAATGAACTTCAACCTTAAAGATTCGTTAATGAATTTTGTTTAAGGTCAAACCGATTAAATGTTGGGGATATGGATCACCCTCTAGCTAGGGGGTAGGTACATTTGGTTATAGCAAGCAACAAAACCTTTCCGTCAATCCTTCTACGAATTCATCATCTCAAAAATCCTTTCGTCTTATTTGCTGCATTCAAGGTTGTATAGAATCTATGTACAAGCACTTTTTGTTTTTTATTGATGTTTTGTATATCATATTTTACATGAATTTCAACCTAGAACCTTTATATCGATTTTGTATGGTAAATAGGATTTGTGGGAGAAACGTTTAAGGTGAATTTTGAATTCTGTTTGGAAAAGTACACCTAGATATACTAGTTCGCCAAAACTGTATGTACCCAGGCTCGGACTAAGGGACCGAAGGCCCCTAGAAACTTGACATCTCGAAATAACATCAAAATAATGCGGGTGGAGACCTATCACGTTCTGGTAGAGCTTGTTGCACTGATTACAAAACGGCATAAAAAAATTCCGTAGCACCCCCAAAATCTAGAGTAAGGGACAAAAAACGGACCTTTCACCCATTACTAGGAATCTAGCTTCGTCAAAATTTTACCCATTTTAGATTTGTTTAACTGTTTTGGAAAGCAGACATTTAGACCTCTCCAACAATGTAAAAAAACATTTGGTTTGGTTAAACCACCTAGAGAGACTGTACAAGCTGAGCACTAGTAGGTACCAGCGGCGAACAGTAAAGATTTGACCGCAGAATCATAATATAAAAACTCAAATTGCCTTTCAAATAAAGTTATTACTATCGGTTGCCGGGAAGTTAGTTAAAACGAGAGTGTTTACGTATTAAAAACGATTTTGCTTTCTTCAAATCCCAAAATAAAACACAAAATTCTTTTTAACTGAAGAAACAAATTCAGCAATATTCTGATTGACTTTTTGTAAAACGTTTAGTAAATAATGTTCAGCAAAAAGTTTCGTAATTATTGTCTATAGATTTTGGAAAGATTGCTAAATTTGTTGAAGTTGTTCGGAAATAATTTTTAAAAAACATAATTGAAAATAAATAACAATTGCAACACAACAACAAGAATAGTATTGGCGATAGTATGCAACCCTGCGTGACTACACATTGGACTTCAATTTCATCTGACAACCTTCCTCTATGCAAAATGTGAAACTTTCGAACGCCTTTTCAAAATCAATGAAAAGCAGGTGAAGTGGTGATCGATATTCGACGCACTGGTCATTAAAGATCCGCAAAGTTATAATGTGGTCAATACAGGATGATCTAGCGCCAGAGGGGATAAACACCTGGGACTTGTTGTTTTGTTGAATTAAAGAAATCAGAAAACATTTTGAAATTATGTACAGACATAGAATATTTTCAATTATGTCTTGAAATTCAAATTAATGTTTAACTCTTACATTATGTTTAACTCTTTATATACAGATACAAACCTAAACCTTATCTAATATAAATTTTAAACCCCATAAACATCAACAGAACCGTATGTAATTTGTAAGAGTCGTATTTTAACTTTTTGAATTAGTTTATTTTTTTACTTTACGGCTTTTTCCATTAAATTCAAAATAAAAACAAAATAATACTTTTTCTAATGATCCTTCGTGTTTTTTTGGTCCTCATACCTACCGAAAGGATTCTGTGGCTTTGCGAAACAGCTTTTAAAACGAAAAAATAATTACAAGAGGGGTTGAGCTCATTCACTGCCATTGCATTCAAGGGACTCCCGTGTTTTTTATATCCGGGTTACCTACAACAAAGGAAATAAAGTAAAAACACTTTTTGCTATGACAAAGTAATAATGATGAAAACTTCGAAACACGAATGATTTTTTTGCACCAACATTTTTTTATTTTGTGAAGGAATTTAAAAGCTTCACCTTTGACTTAATTTCATTCCTAGAACTTAGTTTAATGAAGAATTTGGCACTATAAATTGCAGGATTGCAATAAAATAATAGAACTTGTAAAAAAAGTTCTTGGAAATTTAAGAAGAAAAATGTTTAGTTTGTATTTCACTGTGCATGCAAATCTCAAATATTAAGTTCATAATGGCTTTAAAAATGTGAAAGAAAGCATACAAACCAAAAATGTTAAAAATCTACAACTCAAGATATAAACGTTTAAGGGCCCAAAACTTAAAAATAGATGCCTTAGAAATAATTTACCAAATATTAACGTATACAATTTTGTTTTAACAATTTTAATGTAATTGTAAAAAAATAAAATTAAAATTATTTGACAGATCAATTTTTAATTTAAGATTTGGTTTTGAGTTTTTCAACTATAATTATAATATAATTATCATAGTCTGAGAACTGAGGCCATAAAACTACATAACCGCATCGACTAACCGAATAAACGGTACATAATTTACTAAGCAAACAATTTGCTTAACTGTTGCCTAGCGATAAGTTCAATTTTTGTTTATGTTTTCAATTACCTGACTCACCTATATACACGAGTCATTTGAATGCGTCCAAACCCGAAATTTGTTGAACTACTGATTTTTTGATGCAGAAGTGTTTTTGGAGGTGTGTTTTTTAAAATCAGTCGCTTAGCTATTCGTTTTGCGGGGTAGATTTTGAAAAAGAGAAATATTTTTTCATAATTTTTTTCTGAGATGTTTTTTCTTCAATATAAAACACCCCCATAGGACTAGACTCAATATAGGATGTAAAATTATAGGAGGAAACAGTAATTTAAATGAAGAAACATCGTCTTCTTTTACAATATAACCTTTTCTGGCAGATTTTCTCTAGTATTTTTATTTAAGACACTCTAAAATCTAAAATTTTAACCTATTGAATTCGGTTGGATGGAAACCTGTTTTTAACCACTTTTGTTGGGGTTTAAACGTTTTTAACCTCCTGTAACTTCACTAAAACTGCATTTTGTCTTCATCATACGGCAGTGGAACATTTTGAAAAATGTGTAAATTACCACAACGATCCATACTGTTATGAAATCAGTGAATTGGTTTCATTCCGTCGGAATGAAAAAAGTGAACAGTTACGTAGGTACATATATTGTGTAGGTATGGTTTTCTTGTATAGATGCCATTGTCACAACTAGATAAAATTTAAATGGGTCCACACAGGAAGCTTTCAATTAAAAAAAAGAATCATCAAAATCAGTTCACTCAGTCGAAAGTTCTGAGGTAACAAGCAAAATAAAAAAAATATGAGAACCTCCTTCTTTTTTTAAGTCAGTTAAAAATACATAAAATTCAATTTTCATATGGCTGAAAAGGCTTCTTAAATGAATAAGAATTCAAAACGAAGTAGGTATGCAATTTTATTTCTTTTTTAACGATGAACTTTTATAAATAAAAAAATTAACTTTTCGTTAAAAAAATAGGTTTTCGATCACCCAATTTCCCTTACTGAAACTACAAATATCTTAAAATAACGTAAAACTATAATTATTAAGGTAATAATCATAAATATTATATTTTTGAAGGCAATATTCTTCAATATTATAATTTTTTTTAATATCGGTATTATATGGCTTACCATTATTATTACAATACACTCCGTCTCACTTAATTACGCTTTACTGTTGCATACAGATATGTTAGGGGCCCCTATCTCTAATATAAGATAAGAACTAAAAAAGAACAGCCAACAAAGCCACAACATTTTGTCCGAAAAGATACAAATTTTAACCTCTATATGAATAAAAATCAAGGCTTTATTTAAGGTTCGAGAGTGTATTGTTGTATTGTATTGCTTGAAAATATTAGGAAAAAACCATATCACACAAAAGTGAATCTATATCCAAAGATTTTCAATTGTGTCCTGTCCATTAAAATGTAACATTTAACATATGTTTTGCGAGGACTTTGCCTCTGAGATGACATAACGCTGAGAATTGACAGAAGAAGTGAGGAGTAAATCTTTGTGTATCCTGTTTCCTGTATACCTTCCACATCCATTCCCTGCGTCTGCATAACACGTTCACACTGAATTTTATTTCAAAGTTATGGCACTGGTTATCAGCTGATTGTGTCCAGTAGTAAGGCATACCTACGCTATGTTCTATGTTCTTGTTGCCTTTTCATTCAGAACTTTGTTATGTGGTTTCTTATAAAGTTCATGGTTTAGGCCAATCCTTTAAAAGTTCAAGTGATATAATAATTCATCCACCCATCTGTGAATTACAAAAAGTATTTTATTTAATTTTCGAGTCGTTTATCATTAATACCAAGTAAGAAAAGCAACGTGGCACTGTTGCCGATGAAAAACTCGTACAGAAAAACTTCTTGTGGTACATAACAAACCTCTACCTTATATGCGGGGTAGCAGAAACAAATTTCGCATCCAATTAAATTTGATGGCGCAAAAGGAACGAAACAGACTTTAATATCTAATTAACAGAAAGAATTTGGTTAAATGTAATTAACTTGCCTTACAAAATAATTTGAGCATTCTATGGAGGTTATTTAATTTACGTATTTCCTGATGTAGGTACTTAAACGGGAACGCAACTGGAATTCAGGAAAAAAAAATAGGTATAATGTAAAAGACGAGTCACCACGGTTTATAAATTGACTTGAACCCTTAATTTTTTTTTCTAGTAAAGCACTTTGCAGTTTTTTTAAACACTTTTTTTTAAGGAAAAATTATAGTATTACATTTCAGAATAATGGTTTTAGAAACAACATATCTTTTACCAATAATTAAGGTTGTTTGTTTTGCTAGATATGACAAGTGCAATATAAATATCCAAACGACATTTTTTTTATTTTTATTTCAAAAATTGCTTTCAAATTCGAAATTCTTTTTTGATAAAGGAAAAAGAACAAAGTGGGAACATAAGATGGTGTTATGCAGGTCAAATCAATATCAAATCAAATAAATCATAATCAAGCTATTGATTTGAGATTGTTAAATGTAGGTAGTGTAGTTGCACACATATATACTCCCTACATTTAACATTCTCAAATAATAGCTTGATTATGATTTATTTGATTTGATATTGATTTGACCTGCATAACACCATCTTATGCCATGGATAAATTTTGGTTTGGTGAAAGGAAATGTTCAAGTTTTCCGATTGAATTCTTTTGTTCAGGGGAAATAAGTAGTTTGCGATGGAAAATCAATTCAATATAGCTGAGGCTTTTAAAAAGGATAAGAATATAATAGAATAAAGCAATGGATGGTAAGATTGAGAAATATTTTTTCGTGCTTTCTTGCAGAGATAATCAATAAGGCTTTCCGAAATTGAAAAGTAAAACAAATAAATGCGCGTACGCAGTATTTTGTTCAATATCATAGCAAGAATAGCATTTGCTTGGTAATCGTTCATTAAGTTATAATTTCTTTCTTCCACAACTTCAAACGGGATAACCATGAAAGTTATAGAAAAAAGCAACGTCATTTTTATATAATGGACTAACGAGGGTGCGGTAATAAAATAAGATCCTGGCCTTTGATATAGATGGGGTCGCCATTTAAAATTTGTACTCGTATGATTGTATCTAACATTTTAAAAGAATTTAATGTCATTTCTGAATTGGAGACTTAATCATGCTGGTATCTATCGTTTAGAGTCTTGCGAACATTCTGAATTCCAACGGTTCGTAAATTTCCGTGCTCTGGAGGTTTCTCTTTACTGGCGGAATTGCAAGAATGTCCTCGACGACTCTACCTTTAAAGCCTTTCGATGTTAAATCTTTTTTAATTAATGTGATGCTCTTCGCAAAGAAAAGAGAACTTGTTAGCTTTGATATACATTCGGGAAGTAAACGAATGAAATAAGAGTTTGTCAAAAAGTTTGTTTAACGTTGATGTTTTTTTTTTTTGGGAAAGCTGATTTAGGTTGTGAAACAACTTCCATTGAGTGTTGGTTTTAACTAGTAACCCAGCCAATCAGTGCCAAACCTAGACATTGGCTCGCATTGAATTCATCATCGATGAGTCTGTAAAGTACTTCTCCCATTGCTTCTGTAGGCAGTGCTTTTTAAGTACACGATGAATTGACTTTGCACGTTAGTATGCGGATCTTTTTTAATTACATATCTGGAAAGGTGGTCAACACCATGGCTTCTCGGCTATACTATGCTAGAAGTAGTACGCCGGAACTGCGTTACGGCTTTTCCCCATGACTGAGCCAAAAATCATCAGAACTTTATTGTTTAGGTGCCCTTAGCGTAGCTTGGACTGGTCCAGTATTATGATCCAACATCATTTGGTGCTACACTGGCCATGATGTAGTGGTCTAAACTGTTGTGACTGATGCTGGACTCTTCGATGCTCCTGTTTTTCGGAGATGAGTTTAATTTCAGCATTGCTGTGAGAGTAATTTCACAGCACAAGTTTATTCACAATTTTTTCACCCTACAGAGAAATTACTGAAATCTCTTACAAATTTTGAAATTTCCGAATTGAATTGCAGCTTTAAATATAATGAAGAGTGGAATTAAACGACTCTTAAGGTGCTTTCGTCTGTGCAAGGATTTTTTTCTTAATAATTTTGACTGGGCAGTTAGGGCACTACACATATTATCCTGGGTTTTCTTTTCTTTTCTATTGTACTGGGTCGTAGTTCTTCTTGCACTTTACGCAAACGTATTGATGCTAGTAGTTGGCAATGTCTGCAAATGGTATGCCTATTTTATCGATTTTAAGCACTCTGAACCCTTTTGTAGTGTCTTTATGTACATTGGACACTCTCTTGATGTCGCATGATTATCACAGCTCTTCTACAAAATTGCTGTAGGGTTTGCAAAAACCTTCTTGGTTTTAAGGGGGACACCTTTAATAGGCGGAGTCCCTCGATGAACAGATCATCTATGGCATATATCAACCAGAGTAGGTGCACTCATAAGTACCAAAAGATTATTTCTTTTCTTACGCATTGTGAAGGAGTTGAATTGAATTTTGTATTTCATTCAGGAAGTTCTTCATTATTTTGTATGACTGTCGAAATTTTAGACTAATTTTTTGCTTTTACAGAACCCAGCAATATCGCCGGAAAAGTAAGTAAAAGTTGTTGGTTAGTTCAGGTATTTGACTAGGTGTTTGTACCTAGTGTTTCTATGGTTTGTAGACTTGTAATTACGGGGGTCTGCTCGTTGGAAAGTTACTTCTTGGCTGCATAGTTTTTCTTTGTCGACTTCATTGTCATTTTCTTCTACTTTGGGTTCTCCTCTAGCGTCTTCTGAGCTGGTAAGGGCACGATGTGTCGCGTCGCTAGTCTTTTTTTTTTTTATTTTGGCGTCCATTATATAAATAATTTAAAAATATTACTACCCATGTGCTCTAAAATTAAAATCTAATTTCAGGCGAAACCATCGTTGAATTTTCTCCGATTAATGATTTCCTTGTGGTAGTTTTTTATTTAAAAAAGATCTAAAATGTCTGACTAAAAATAAAAATAAGCGAATTGAAATTGAAATTAATGGGGTGATAACTCTCGTTGGGATATCTTCCCTTATAATCTCTGCTGAGCCCCCACATTCGATGTGAAATGATGCAAATAAAGTATATTTTCTGCAGTATTACGTAGGCATAGATCCTTCAGTACATTAAGTAAATTACACTTATTTTTTTTTAAATTGCTCCTTTAGTTTAAACTTACTAACGCAACATTTCATTATATCGTTTTTCAGCTTTTCCACCCTGCGGCACATTGCAACTGCAACGTAATGATATCATATAGCTGAACAAATAAATAGCATCAATGTTGAGAATTGACTTAAAGTATAACAGCGCATTTTTCGCCACCAATTGGCCCCGCTGATACCTGATGCCTGTTTTAAGGATACACAGACGAGTGCACAACTGAAGGTTTCATCCTTTAAACAGCAAATGCACCATGGGAGCAACTTCATCCTCTCGAACAGACGCCAGCTTGCTTTCCGATGAAGATGGTAAGACAGATTTTGTACATTCTACGATAACAAACATTCTTGTTGATTTATTAAGTATTTTTCAGTTTTATAATGTTCTTTTTTTAATACGATTTAAGTTTTTTTTATTTTAATAATGTGTTTTTTTTTTTCATTTTGTCCATACAATTGGTATCTGAGATTTTCAACTTAATTAGTCATTGATTGTATCAGTTAATGAGTTTGAATTTGTAATTTTAAAATTAATACTCTTATTGATCTGTAGATAAGTTAATAAATGAGTTGTTACATATCTATCAGTGTAGTTTTGAATCCAAAAAAATCATCTTTATAAAAAGCTCGCATTTTGATAAGAGATCTTGATCCTTGATCGTAAACACCAGCAAACGCCTTGAAACATCAATCACTATAATCTTACTTTTTCACAAAAACGACGATGGAATGTGAGACATAACCGCTCATTAAGAATTTTTCGTTCTTCGAGATATTTCTTGAGCTGATAAAATTGATCAGCATTTCCATGAGCTTGGAAAGAAGGGAGTTAAGTGCGATCGGACGATAAAATAAGAGGGTGAAGAAGATTCACCTTTTTTAGGGGCTGGGAGAAAAAGGTATGGCTCTCATCTTCCTTGCAAAAGCGCTCACTGAATGCTCTCTCAGCAGTTTTATGGTTCTAGTCTGGAGAATGCAGCATGGGCCTTGTTTTTTTTGGCTGCATATGCGTTTACCTTCATGCTTCATTCATCTGTGAACCAGGGTTTTCTTTTCGGGCGCCTTTTGAATTCCAGCACATTAGTGGCAGCACCTCTCACCTCTCCTTGTCTGTTGGCAGTATTTCGAATTGTTTTCTGCACTCTTGGTGCTGGTAGTGAGCTCTCCGAGACATTGAAGATGACGAAATAAGCGTTATAATATCTGCATCTGGACTCTATTTACTTACAAGTGAAACGAGTTTATGTATTTTGGCTCCTCGGAACGTTTACACATACAGGATACCTACTTGTTGAATGTCGCATCGATCGCAATATTAGCGATTTGGATAACAGATCGTTGATTTAGCTAGAGAACTTTAATTGGGAATATTGGTCCGTACATTCAACAAGCAGATACAAATAATCCGTTGTCCTAGTTGTGTTTTCAGTGGAAGGCATTTCAAAATACGTCATATCGAGGATTTTAATTGCTTCATAATAAGAACCCGTAATACCCAAAGTATTTCCATCTAACAGAAGCTGATATGACGCTGACATGTCCTTATGTCACGGCAGCTAATCCTTATTCGGAAGAGTTCCGCTATCAAAATTTTCAACACGTCAAATTATATCTCGTGGAGGGATACAAGAACATATTTATTTTAGTAGAGATTGCAGCAGTATTAGAACTTTTATATGCTACATTGTATTCATACTCGCCTCCGTCCAACTAACCAATAATCTGCTTCGTAATCTCTTTGAAAATGAATTTTTACATACAATCCAAAAGTTTCAATAAAAAAACAACAAAAACCATGGGTAAATAGCACACACTACTCATTTTTCAATTAAAAAAACATCAACATTAGGTATAACAAAATCCTTTTTTACTTTTTCTAATCTTATTTCAAACGAAATGACTTAAACAATAATTATATATTTTCAAGAACCCGGGTGCCTGTAAATGAGCAGCCGCACACAAAAAAAAGATTAAAATTTTGACAGTAAGTTAGTGTTTTGAACTAAAACATTTTAAATACGTTTTATGAAAAATGACGCTATACTCATTTTGAATCTGTATCTTAGAGAAACACGCATTTTGTGTGTCTCTCCCTTTATAACAACACTGGTTATAACTGGACATTAAACAAAATGAAAACCACAAAGCAAAACTGTATTCTCATTCTCATGTTGAGTGAAGTTTTTTTTAAATGCATGATTGCATACTCGCTCACGTCGCGTTGTGGAATTGTTTCTTTTTCACTACTATGCTCTAAAAGTACACTTGTGTATTTTTTGTATCATACAAACACAAACTACAACCACGACGCGTCATGGAAGAAAGCTGATATGCTGCCAGCCATGAAGCAAAAACGTGTTTAGTGCTCATGATGTTTTTCAGTGTTATTTCGTATTTCAAAGAGTGTAAACAAATGTGCGTTAGTTTATGAATATGACTACAAAAAAGACAATATTTTATGATAAATTGAATGAGATGATGAAAGCCAATAGTGATCGCAGTGATTTTATTAGTGATGAAAGATATGAAATATTAATTCAAGAAATTGAAGAAGCGCAATTGTTTCAAAAGGAAAAGAAATCCCTTACATCAAAGCAGTATCGCCGATTAAAGCGATATGATGTTTTCGAAGATGATGACACAAAAAAACTGATAGAGAAAAGATTTGATACTACACAGGGACAGGATACAATGAAAATGCGTTTCTTTTGTAAAGCGAGTGAGTTGTTTGATATTTTAGAATCTGCGCACTACAGTATCGGACACAAGAGCACAAGGGGTAGGTAAATACAAACAAAAAATGACACTTGTGTGGAAAAAAATTGTAAATTCTTTGGATACAATAAAAAAAAACAGGATTTAACTATCAACTTTAACTATTTTCTTTTAAGCTATGGAATCTGAAATTAAAAAGAGGTACTGCAATATTACTCGGCAGGTAATAACCTTATACCTGCCGTTATGTGAAAAATGTCAATCAAAGAAAAAACCACAAGCAAGCAGTGTAGAAATGCCACCTATTGTCTCTGACTGCATGAACTCAAGATGTCAGGTTGATGTAATTAATATGGAGTTCAAACCTGACAATGGCTACGAATTCATTATGAACTATCAGGATCACATGACTAAGTTTACAATTCTTCGACCGCTTAAGTCGAATTCTGCCAAAGAAGTGGCCCATCAGCTTGTGGATATTTTCAGTCTTTTTGGTACACCATGTATATTGCAAAGTGACTATGGTCGTGATTTTGCTAAAAATGTAATTGATCATCTAGCCAGCTTATGGCCAGGTGTAAATCTTGTTCATGGAAAATCAAATCCTACGAATTCTAATCAAGAAATCCGTGAAATGTTGTTGTTATGGATGGCTGAAACAAGTTTGGAAAATTGGTCAGAAGGTCTTCGATTTATTCAAAGTAACAAAAATCGTAATCAGCATTGTGAACTTAAGATGAGTCCATACGAGGCAATGTTTGGAATCCCACAAAAAACTGGAATAACATCTTCAACGATTTCAAATGGCATGTATGCTTCATTAACAACTGAAGAAGAGTTAGAAGCTCTTCTTAATACCGATAAAAAAAACTTCCAAGAGGACGATCTTATTACAAGCCCAGATTGTGAACAGTTCAAAGACCCTGAAAGTGCCCCACAAGAATCAGACACTAGAATGCAAGATATTTCTGAAGTTTTAGAATTCAAAATAGAAGAAATCCCAAAGGAATCAGAAAACGAAGAATTATGTAGTGAAAAAGACAATGGCGATAATATTCCGTCAACGTCTTCATTAGATAATTCTTTGATCTCAGTGTTACCAACCCCATATAAACAAGGTTTAATTACTTGCCATTGTAAACGATATTGTATAGACAAGAAATGTAAATGTCGTTTTCAGAATTTAAAATGTAACTCCAGATGTCATCAAAAGAGACCTTGTAAAAACGTATAGATTTAAAGATGATTTTGTAATTTTGACATTTCTTAAAAAAATAAACAAAACTAAAATAAAAGATTTTTTTCGATATTACACTGTTTTGTTTTATTCGAAATCATCAGATTAACAAAATACTAGAAAATTGTGAGAGTCCAATTTTTGTTAAAATACATATTGATCGTTTGTTTTTTTTTTTTTGCATTACACTGACCTTATATCCGTGTTGAACCATATTACGGGAAATTTCGCTATAGTGGAGTAACTAAAGTAAATAATTGCGGAACCGGGCAAAACTGCTTCTATTAAGATGATTCTTTTTTTTCAAATGTTTGTATTCAAAAATGCCTTACCTAACTTAAACAGATAATGGTTAAAAATTTCCGCTCTTAACGGATTTTTTTTAGACTTAACAATGAGATATTTGTGAACAAATATTTTTTTATCAAAAAATTTGTTTAATATTGTAAAATAAACTATGCCAAAAGTTGTCTACGTCTGTTAAAGCAAAATAACTTGCAAAGATAGGGGTCTAGTTTCAAATACTGAGATGGGAGGGGGAAATGTCTCAAAAAAAAAAAAATCTGCAACAGATAGATATTGAAATAGAATGGAGGTAAATACAAGACTAAGTTCTTTAGGTACTTTCTCTAATATACATTTTAAATCAAAATGATCCAATGAATAATTTCATAAGTAATGATTTTCAAACTATTTTCAAAAATTAATGGACTTATTTAAAGAAAAGAAGACGGTCTTTGTGTTTTTGGTTTTTAAAAAACTATGATTCAAATTTGAAATTTAGGAAAAAAATAATTTAAAAAAAAAATCAAATTGATTTTATAACATTAATTACTTTTTTGAGGTTAAGTTGTCTTAAAAAACTTAATATTTGTAATGCTTGAGTTGCTCCACTACTAAATAATTTGAAAAATAAAGAGGAAAACAGGATGAGAGGGGAAACGCCATTTTGTATTTGTATGTTTAAAACTTCGAAGAACAATAAATATGAAAATTATTCATTCTTGTAATTTTCTACATATTCTTCTTCTTATTTGACTGTAGTATTATTTTGTAAGTAGGTACCTTTTATTTTACTAGTTTCTAAGCCAATAGCTTTTTTATTAAATCGTAAACACAATATTTCGAACCTAACACCTTAACCTTTAGATATAATACCATCAATTATATTATTTGTTCTTCTTTTTCTTTGTCATTTTCAGTCAATTTTGATCATTTTCAAATTCTGAGAGCCATCGGAAAGGGAAGCTTTGGCAAGGTAAGTAAAAATCACTAAACTTTCAGTCTTTCCTTCTTTAATTATTAATCACTTCATTTGTGAGAGTGTTTGAATTTGAGAGGTAAACTCACTTCGAAAGCAAGACAATAATCTTATTACTTTGCTTTTCTTCTCTCAGAGCCCGAAGGCGGCAAACATTTAAATTACTTTGCTCTTCCACTCCTTGGATTTAGATCCACCCAAAAAATAATAAAAATAAGTCATTATGGATGAGAGTTGGAAAGTGAGGGCATGTGGTAGTCTCTGTACTGTTTTTTTTTTTTTTTTTCTGTAAGAAAAACAAAATAAACGCTTAAATGTCATTTTAACAGCTTTTTGTATTAAGACGTTAAAAGAAGTGTGCTTTGTTTTCATTAATTCGTTTTTGTTTTTTTGTTGTATCGTGCGTTGCGTCGCGTCGTCGCCTCGCAAAGATATTTTTCTTGTTAGATTAACTTTATCCTTGACCCTGAAGTGACGATACAGATACATATTTTTTTATGTTCACAGATGAAATACATTTTTCGTTGAAAAAGAGGACATGGGAAATTTGTTTTGGTAAGAAAATTCTCAATTTTATGTAGGACAAAGGTACAAAAATAAAGTCTTTTAAGGTTTCCATCCATTTCATTAAAAAAAACTATTTCACCTTAAGCTTGTAGACAAAAGACAGTTATATCTTCACTTCGTTTGAGTCCGTTGGATGGAAAACGGAATGGAAAAGTACATTCAGATTAATACCAAATATATTTTCTCATTTCACTTCCATCCTTTGCACTTTGAGGCAAGATATAGTAGGTAGTACATAGTGCATTGCATGTCCTCAGAATCATTTCCGTTCCTGAGAGGTTCTTGTTATTTTTTAGTAAGGCTCTAAGACATCTTCCTCATGTTCTTTTCTTTAAGCAGCACACAATGAAGTAAATGCATCCAAAAATAAGACAAAACTATATTTTGGATTCAATGGTTCGCTTTATCATTCTTCTCAAATTAACTCAACAAAATTTGACCGAAAGTAACAAGAAAATGCTTAAGAAAGAAAGAACTAAAAACAAAAAAATACATTTATAAGTCATATTTTATTAATAATATGTTTAATAATGTATGAGTGGACGGAGTTAAAAAAAGCGATGAAGGAAGAAAGAGGGACAGAAATAGGAGGAAGTACCTACAAAAGTAGAAGATAGAATAGTAATTAGTGAAGTTGAAGAAAGTGAACTATGAAGAACTTTGCTAGAGTATTGATCATATTAGATCGATGATATATGATCTTGTCCATCTTCATCAAAAACTTCATGTGAATGTTTTTTGCACAATTGCACAGAGCAAAACTTACAGAAAATGAAACTTTTAAGTCAGCTCTTCTGCATCCACATAAGTTGCCATCAAATCACACATTTGCATGACGCCGCCGCTTTAAGTATTTAGTTGAGGAGTATCATGCATAGTTTTAATGGATTGGAATGTAATCCTTGGCACCCTTTCGTACAGCTCCAATCCAGAGGATTTCTTTTTTCAATTCCCATCTACGCCATGACCTCGTGTTAAATCCGGAGGGAATGAAAATGCATCACATCTGTTGAAGTTTGCATACATTATTATCCCGAACCTTTTTATCAAAGGGGAAAAAAAGCTAGCCGGTGTCCAGGATCCGTCACAAAGGCGGTCTATGGAAAGTTCTTTGAGAATCGTTTCAAAAAAAGTTCATAGTAGCTACTTTTCTAGAGCGAACTCTTGAAGCCTGCTTCTTTCTGGGCCACTGATTGACGGTACTCGAAATTGGTACGATCACCATGACGGAATCAGAAGACAATTTTCTAACAATTTTCGCCTCCTCTTATGAAATCCTCAGGCAACACTACTTGTGAACTGTAACGATCAAAAGCTTAAATTACAACTAGATAATATATGCCAATCATTTCATTACCAAGAGATCGTGTGTATCTAGCATGACGCAAGCTGTAGTGTGTGTTGTTTATTTTTTTACTTGTGATATGGGTACCATATATCAAGTTATGCATTCGTTCAAAAAAAATAAAATGCACGACTGGGTCGCACGTATTTGCTTTTGAAGATAAAGTTACTATTTATGCTAAGTCCTTTTAATTAAAAATTTGTTAATGCAGTTTTAGAGAAAAAACAACTAAATAGCATAAAATTCGGTTTTCAAATGACTAAAACAGCTTCTTAAATGAATTTAACCTCAAAACAAAGTACGCAATTTAATTTCTTCTATAAAAATACATTCTTAGAAAAAAAAAATTGAAAATCGTTAGAGCCGTTTTCTAAAAAAAAACATTTTTTTCAATAAATTTTGTAAGGACTTTTATAAAACAAAAATTGTTACGCCATTTTTAAGATATTATTTATCAACATCTAAAAACTAAATTTTGCAAAAAAAATATTAAATAGTTTTCGAAAAAATGATTTTTCAAAAAAAAATTTCAAACTTAATTTAAAAATTCAAAAAAATAGTTTTCGAATTTTTTTTTTAATAAATATTATTACGGCAACTAGAAAGCATCCATGTAAAAAAAATTGTTGAAATTGATTGAGTCATGAAGGAGAAAATCAGAATTAAAAAAAACCGTTCTATGGCAGGTACCGTTAATAACGGTTTTTGAAAAAAAAAAAATTCAAAAAAACGTCTGGGGATATTCTTTAAAAAACACAACACACCAAGTTTGAAGTAAATCGACCCATCCGTTTAGCCTGTAGTCTCTGATACATACAGACAGACAGACATAATTGTCGGACCCACTTTTTTCTCATTCTCTATCATCGTAATGTCATGTTTGATTGTTATCTCAACTTTTTTTTTTACGAATGCATAACTTGATACATATGTACATATATGGTACCCATATCGCAAGTAAAAACTAATAAGATTTTTAGCATGGCATTTTTTTGTTATTTATTTTTAATATACTCACAAGTTTACTCGCGTTTCTCTTTTTATCAAATGCATTTGTTAGCCACGCCCCACGCACTCTTTTAACAAGAGGCATAATTTTTCTTTGAGAATATGAACCTTACAACAAGAGTGAAATAACTTTTTGGAGATATGCTGTTCAAGGCTTATAAGAACCTTAGATATAGAAACTTCAAAAAATACACAACAAGACTACTTTTCACTCTTGAATATCGTTCATTTAACACTCTTGGAGAGTGTTGTAAGAAGGAAAATTTTATTTGGTTACTATGGGTACGGTATGTATGATGCAACCTTTCCATGGTGGAGGTTCACTTAACCTAGCCTGGTGCTGATCAGGTCTTTAAATGGTATCCACAATATAGGATCTTCGCTAAAAATCAGCTACTGATATTCCGTAGAATAAGTTGAATACGTTCTTCTATTTAAATTTAGTGTAGGAGAACTCTGCAAGGAGAGCTGGAGAACATATCAGGAAACTGAGCTCGATGGCACTCAAATATAGTTGAAATTTGTTGTTTTGGGCAGTACACAAACATACCTTTTTTTCTCATAAAAACACAACAGAATACCCTTTGAGGATAGCAAATTTAAAACCTAGATTCATTCCCACCATTCATCACTTAGTTGTTGTACAAAGTAAAATACGTAATATACCGTTACTCATATAGATATATTTTTGTTGCTCGCATTGCGCTGTGCAAAACACCGAGCTACAATGCTTTAGGTGGTTGCAAATTGTACTTTGTACTAACTTGTCACTGAAACTTCATACCCATAAAAGTTGAAAAGTCCTTCAATAAGAAAACTTTGTGTTTTTTGCTCGTTTTAACGGAGAGAAATTTTTTTTAATATTATGGCACACGATAGCCATTTTATTTTCAATTTTCATTACCTATTTTGTTTTTTTTTTTTCCTTTGAAAAGTTTTTGAAAGGTTATTGGTTTATTTTTACGTTTTATATATTTGTCAAGGCAATAAAAGATGTGATTTTAAATGAATGACCATTTTATGATTATTATATTATATAGGCTTTAATGATTTATTGCATTATTTTCCACAAAAGGTTTTAAGGTTCAATCTTCTTTGAGTAAACCGAAGTACACTTAGGAATTCAATTAAAATAATTCAAAATGAAAAAGCAACTTTATTGCTTTTAGGGCAAACGAAATAAAACCATAACCAAACATAACTCTGCTACAAACTTGAACAGAGGTCAGGAAGCAGGAAATCGAATTAAACTCTTTGCCAGATGTGAATATTTTGATAAATGCACAAATGGAGAATTTTACAACCTAACCTTTGTTATTTATCGAATTATCCCCAATAATTTATCTATGTTTTCATTTTTATTTGCGTAAAAGGTAGCAAAAGGGATTATCTGCGGCATTTAAAACCTTTTATGTCTGTTATGTCAATCAGGATGTATCTAACAAAAAGGCTGATACCCAAAAATGAGGCAAATAAGGAAAGGAAGGAACAGCTGCGTTCATGGTTTTTTTTTTTAATGTTTGTTTTAAACCTACAATAAATAGGCCATCTCTTATACGGAAAAAAATATTGAGGCCAGGGTGTACCTATGCCTATCTTTAAAGATATCCATTTTATCATTTATGGTGTTGTCCATATATCTAACTTATGCCGGGTTTATAATTTCAAGTAAATGACAAAAATATTGACACTTTGTCACTTCTATAAATCCGGCATTACTTAAAGATCGCAATTACATTTAAGAACTAATTTGATAGGCTATTAAGAGCACTACAACTCATTCTCAAAGCATTATCCAACAAACTTGCAGGAGGTAAATTAGATGAATATAGAAAAATGACATTCGATATAAAGGGCATATCTGAACTTTGGGTAGCTATAACATAAAACTAAATACAGTCACTGATTTTTTAAATTGCTCATTTTATTTTTAATAAGCTTTTCCATGGTCGTTTTGTGTTAAAATGTAAGACAATAGAGGTATTTAAAAATAGAAGTCAAGCTCTTTTCTTCAAGGTAGTGCAATTCCCCAACTTAATTTGATTCACATGTATTTTATATTAACAACTTCAACATGTTAAACATCATCTTATGGGCCTGAGTGAAACAGGGCGCTCAATGACCCTAAATATAAGGCTTTGATGCTGTTTTACCTACTCTATAGTATAGGTTCAGCAGGACTTTTGCTATCATGTTGTGACTTGTGAGTGTGAACATTATAAAGATCGTCTCTTTTTCGATAACCTTTTTCATCTAATAATTTTAGAGTACAGACATTATCAACTAGTTAAGACTTAAGAGTAATATTTCTGTCAACTAAATGAATAGGTCTGCGTGTGCTTCCTATGTGTAAATCCAATAACTGATAGAATCCCAGTGAGGTGAATAAATGCAGAAAGGAAAACATTTGAGTTAGTATAGTACTAACCTTAAACACGCTTTCAGGGAAGAATGGCTTAAATATTCTTTTTAATTGCACTTTATCAACTATTGAAATCATGGATTATAAATATGAAGCACTTGAATTTGTTGTTTTTTTCATTATTTAAATATATAAATATACATTTTTTTGTAATCAGCGCCGGATTAAGATTTTTTGATCTCTTGGCCAGAAGAGTAAATGGTGTCCACTTTGCATATATTCTTTTAAATTGTATGGATTATTACATACAAATAAAATTCAAGAAAACAAATTACAACGAATTATATTAAACAAATATGATTTTAATTTTTAATATTAGTTACAAAAATATGTACCAACATTATGTATGAATATTGTATAAATTTTGTTTACAGATTTTTATACTTAATTTTAAAATAATATTTTCTTAATTTCTCAGCAGCGAAATCTTTTATATGTTCGTCGAATTCTATTTCATTTCTCAATACAGAGCATAAATACTGCATCAAGTATTTCCTGCATTATCATTATTCGACAAGAACTTTTTAAGCGCTCTAATTGACAAAATGATCTTTCTGCAGAACAATTTTTCACCATCCGACTTAGGATAAGTTTTCAAACATTATTGTAGTCTACATAATTTATTTGCTAGCAATCCAACGATAAAGTTCACGATTTATAAATGAAAATCCTTTTTTTTATATATACATATATAATATGCATAGCTTGCAATATATGTTGACTTGTCTAAGGTTTGAGATGTCATTTTTAGATAATTAAAAGCTTCAAAATACTCACAGCTCTACAAAAATATCATTTTTCTTCCACCGCTCTAAGCATAGGTGAACTTTAACCAACTATAACATAGAACTTAATCTTCAGGGAGTTTTTAAATGCCCCAGTTTTTAGGTAATTTTATGTTTAATAAGTGTGTCCTTGTTAAAATGAAAGGAAATGGAGTTAATAAATAAAAATGCAACCAATCTCTTTTCGAAGCTGTCGTCCCATTGAATTGCATTTTTATTAAATGATAAGAACATATTCCATAAAAAAAACTGTCCCGCAAAAACTGCAATTTGATTTCCTAATTTGACTGGAGTATATATTCTTCTTAACAGTGTCAAAACCAGTATTCGTAGAGTTTTCTATCATTATAAAATAATGTTTGGCTAAGCAAACCGTATTTTTTTTAAACGAAACCAAAACTTTACGTTAAGTAAACAACCAATAAATCGCTGCGCAGAATAATAACATTGTTTTTGTTATCTCGTGTTTCGCCCCATAAAATAAATTTTGAGTGAGCATGAATTCGTTTTTGAAGTCTTAAACGCCTGTTAAATTTTCTTCCATTTTTCGATGTATTGATAATAAAATACGAACGATTAAGGTGTAGCATATTTTTTTACATTCTTAAGTATTTCGTTTCAAAATAAATCATGATACCTCCTCTAGTGAAATTTTATAAAAAATGTTTCTTTTATATATTTTTCTCTGTCAATAGGTTTGTATCGTTCAGAAACGTGATTCAGGAATATTATATGCAATGAAATATGTAAGTCGAGGAGCTTGTGAGAGCCGTGGGGCTTTGGGTGGTGTCATCAAAGAGGTCGATTTGCTGTCTTCTTTGGAGCATCCTTTCTTAGTAAATTTATGGTTTTCATTTCAAGGTGAGTTAAACGTTAAATAAAGTATGTAAACGTTTCATCGTAAGTATATGCATCGTGAAAATATTTATTTCAACTCACATAAAGTATGAAGTGTCGAAGTCCCCTTCAGTCAAGGACATTCATACATATTTTATGAGACTGAAGTATATAGGTAGTACACACAAATTTTTTTGTATAGAATTGTATTATTTTCAGTCCCTGCAAGTGAAGTCATTTGAAATTTTTACTTTAACTTTATTTTTTTTATTTGTATTTCCTTAAAGAATTTTTCTCTTCTTTTTCAGTATATTGATTTTCTTTCTTATTTTATTTTGCTTCCTTGTAGATGAAGAGGACTTATTTATGGTGTGTGACTTGCTCACCGGAGGAGATCTCAGATATCATCTTCAACAAAGGGTAAGTTCGCTATGAGATGATGTATGTATGTATAATGAATTGTATATTAGTATGACACTTCTCTAAAAAAGTTTATTATTAGTATTTTTCTTTAAGAGTAATTTAATATTTATATCAACGACTTACTTCAGCTCTGAGCATTGAATATTTTTTTAAAAGAAAGTTTTTCTTTTTTTAAATAATACAGTCAATTTGTGATCAAAAAGGTTTCTAGGAAAAAGTTTTGGGGAAGTTTACATTTCCTTATTGCGTTTCAACAAATTTCAGATTGAAAACATCTGAAATTTGTTGAAAATGTCCGAATAAAATTTTTAACTGATATCTAAAAACTATGTATAATCTAATCTTGGATGATTTACAATTTAGCTATTTCGCAAAAAAAAAACTTTTCTAGATAATGTCATTCGAATGACAAAATATGCTATTTTGAGTGATCTTCGAAAGCTAATATCAAGAAAAAAAAAACTTTCCTCACTTTCCGATTTCTTAACAGAGCTCTCGTTAAATAGATAGTACTCAAATCGGTTTTAACAATATTCATGAAATTCTCGGGAATTTTAACGCATTTATAGCCGATTTCACGAAGGTCTTTCATGTATATATTTAAATGGCATTTTAACCTTTAAATGACTTATATCGGGGTCACCAAATGCTTTTAAATTAAATATAATTTTAAACACCTTTTTATACTAAAAGGTCAATTTTTGCTCATTAAACTTTAAAGGCGTCATAAAATCCTATTACATCAAGTTGTAGCTCATACTTCATACACCATAGCATATCGATGGACATAGTATGCACAATGAACGCTCATACCTACATAATATAATTTTTTCATGTTTTGCAAGAAACTTTTTGACCTGAAATTTTTGATAGTGTTTTCTCTGTTGTTAATTAAAATTTAATTTTAAATGTAAATAAAATTGTTGTTTTGTCATTAGTGAGATATATTTTCTCGTTTATAGAGATAAGACACAAAAAGGAAACCACTATACGCTGATGGAAATTCCATGTTTTGAGATCCTGAAAAAGAAATCATCGCTTTAATAAATAATGCTTTCTAAACAGCGAAGGGAACAACACATTTTTTTTTTTATTACAGGAATTTGATTGAAATTTAATTTTAACTAAAATTTCTCTTAAAATTAGCTTTTTTTGCAATGATGAAACTGGAAAATATTTAAAATCCATCTAAAGCCACTAATTGTAACTGATTTTTTGAACTAGCCCGCTTAAGGTTTTATAAATATATATGTACAACTGTTCGTTATCCATACTAGTTTTTAGTAAATATTCCGAGCAAATTCTAGTATGGTCTAAATATCCTTAAAAATGATATAAAATCAATTAAACATATTATTGTATTATAAAATGAAAAACTATATAACAAAAAATTATAACCTAATAATTTTTTTTTTTTTAATTACAGATTGAGTTTTCTGAGGAGAGTGTTGCCTTATTAGTATGCGAACTAGGTTCAGCATTAGAATACCTACAAAAACAAAGAGTAGTTCATAGGTAAAATTCAAACGATAATTTAATGACATGAAATAAAGTCCAACCAAGCACATATTCCAGTTAAAAATTAATGTGAATTTCACATGCGGTTTTCAATTCAAAACAAAATAAGAGTTTCACAAATTTAGCTTCTCGCTGATGGATTCTAGCTTCAGATTGAAATTAAGTTCAAATCGAGCCAAGGCTAAATCGCTTTTGGCATTTCATGATTATTTTAGGGTTGGACTTTATTTTATGGTGTATTTAGTATAGCCACAAAAAAAGTTATAAAATTATAAAACTTAAATTTGTTTGTATCATTTCCAGGGATATTAAACCAGACAATATTCTCCTGGATGATGCTGGTAATTTAACAAAAAATATTTAATATTAAATCAAAAATTCCATTTTATTAAGAACATTTTTAATTTGAAAATTAACGTACAGAAAACGCTCGATACTGCTGCTTAGAGCGAACTATCCAAGTGAATACGTGAAATTTAAAACAGAGTACTCTTAACAGTGAACAAATATACCTTTCGTGATTGTGTTTCGTGGATTTGATTTTTAAAATTATGTCGATATCATGCTAGGCCAGACGGCATTTATTTTTTTGTTTTTTTTTTCAATATACATATATGAGATTGTAGATCTAGGTATCATTTAAAAATGCGTTCGGATAAAGAAAAGTATTTGCAATTGTATTTGTATTTTTTTTTTTTTTTTTCAAAAAACGCTATAATTTTGATTTATTATAAAAAAAAGAATTATATTTCTGCCAGGGAAGCAACTCAAATGAAGTTCATTGTGAGATGGTGACAAAAATTTTCAACGAATATTATACATAATATTCTTTGATTCGAGATCTCCAAAAAGTGTTACGCAATTCTCGATTTACTGTCACAATAATGGAATATCAAGCAACGGCCCAGTTTCGAAAATATATGTTGGATTAGTAAAAGGTCAACTCGGTATATTAAATCAAAAGCGAGTTCAACTGAAGCAAGTTTGATAAAAATTCACAAAAATTATAAATTTTAAGATTTGTCGTCCTGCGCGACAATCAAAACGAAGTTCGTTTTAATATAGTTTGTCCTCGATCTGCGAAGCCATTAGCTGTAAAATTCCATTCTAGTAGCCTACAATGTCGATGAATGTAATTTTATACGCATAAAAATCTGAAATTATAAAAAAAAAATATTTTAGAGCCGTTTCCGAGAAACCAAATACCATTAATCGAATATTGCTATATTTGTTTGGTTAAATTTCAACTAGGTGTAACTATGTTTGAAGACTTCGAACGCCTTATTGTATCATTTCAAAGGTCAGTCAATCGTTCGTCATTAACGATTCCCTTTTTTGGACAGCGATAGAAGTTATATCAGTTCTAAGTTTTCATTTTAGTGGTTACTGTGGGTAATTGCTATAGAACGGTTTTTTTTAATTTTGGTTTTTGTTCTCAATAACTCACTCGATTTCTACGATTTTTTGTACATGAAAGTTTAGTTTTTTTTTTAAATATGTAGTTTTTTTTTTTTTTTCTTGAAAAATCGGTGTTTCGAAAATGGGTTTGTGAATATCTTAAAAATGCTAAGTTTTTTGTCTTGAAAATTCTTTTGAAAATGTTATTTATTATACAAGAAATATAAAACGGCTTGAACGATAATAATTTTTTTTTTTCTTCTAAAAATTTATCTTTAAGGTTAAATTCATTAAGCAATCTATTTTAGTTATCTTAAAATCGAATTTATTGTTCTTTTTTATTTTTTTATAAAACTGCACAATTATATTTTTATTTTTAATTTTAAAATTTTTTTTTTATTTATTTTTGATTTTAAAATTTACATGTTTATTGTTAACGTTTTACTTTGACTCAAAGTTTTTTTTACTAGCAATATAGGTACTATAGGGCAAGTTAAGGATTCTTAAGAAAAATCGAACTCGAGATAACAATCAGACATGTCATTACGATGAATGCAAAAAAAGTGGGTATGGCAATTCTGTCTGTCTGTCTGTGTATTGTGTATACCTCGAGTTTTTACCTTTGGTTAAGGATATTTGGTGATTCCCTAGAGGGGAAATTAAGTTTTCTCAAAAAAAAAAAATTCTATTTACTTTTGTTGGTAAGGGCGTACTTTTTGAATAAAAGAAATATTTTTTGAAATGTTAATAAGGGTACCTACCATAGAACCGTTTCTTTTATTTTTGAGTTTCTCTTCAACGACTCAACTGATTTTGATGATTTGTTTTACACGGAAGCTTCTTAATAACTTTAGAATTATTTGATATCAAAAATTTTTTGGATTAAAAAAAATATCATTTTTTGATTTTTGAAATTTTGCGATAGATTCCTTTTGGTAAAATCCTTTTTTTTTAAGATTTAGTAAGAAAACAACACAGTTATTATAGAAAATATTGTCAAAAATTGAAAAAAAAAAACAAAAAACGCATTTTTAAGATCTATTTTCCCGTAAATGACAATAATATCAGCCAGCGAAGACTAGTCATAAAAACCGAATTAAAGTTTTGTAAAAGACTTTGACCTTCTCAAATGGAATCTAGTACCGGAGTTGCTCTACCATACAAAGTCTTTGAGATATCGAATTTTTAACTTCCAAAAAACACCGTTGTTGTGATGTTTTGGATAAAGAGAGATTTCATTTTCAGAAACAAGAACATGTTTTTTCCAATGTTTTGTCTAGCCCGATTTATTGATTACACTTAAGCAAATTCAGACTAACAGCGCATTGAAAGTTTTGCCAAAAATTTGGTCTTGTTTCTGAAACAGTGTTTTTGTGAAGTATAAAATTCGATATCATGGTAGAACAATTCTAATACATACTAGATTCGAGTTAAGAGAATCATAAGCTTTTGCAAAAGTTTAATTTGGTTACTATGACCACTCTTTGCTGCTTGATATTACTTACCGTACCATTTTTCCTAATTTTTCTCGCCGTCCATATCATGCTAATAATTTATTTTTTTTTCAAAATCATTGGCACTGGTCTTCCATAACTACTAAAAATCAGATTTCGTACCCATTCCCTTACGCAGTGCATTCAAATATTTTTGTTGTTAGTAGCAAAAATTTTTAATTTTAAATTCCCTTCAAGAAAAATACCCGTTATTTTAAACATATAGAAACGAAACTTTAGGCCGCACTATAATGACATTAAGTTCACAGAAATTATCGTTAAATCAAATATTACCCATAATAGCTCAAGGTTACTTAAGCAAATGTCAATAAGCTTCAAATTCGAAAATAATATTTTTTGAACTGTAATGAAAATATCCTTCCATGTTAATTCAAAAATGTATTCAAATATAGAGGATCCTTTTTGTATTGAGACATTTATATTCTTATAAAATTGGATAAATATTCTTATTGCTCCGCATGTGCAGCCATTTTTTATAAATCTCTTTGCCACATGAACATCAAAACAGGAAAAATGAAAAAAAAATAATTTATAAAAGGCAGCAACATGTACTTATACCTGATTGAGTTGAAATGGATTTCAAATATGACATTTACGTAAGTTCAGACCCATTTCGAGGGCTCTTGCTTAATTTCACGAAAGTCAACGAAACTGAGCAGAACGGCTATTATGGTTATTAATGCTTTGCATTTGCTCGTTAGCTTAAGCTAACTTACGCTCTTTTAAGTCTATTAGTTGGGCCTTCATGATGTAAGGTTTGAACGTTCATTTTTTCTGATGATGGATTTAAAATATAAAATAAAAAACTGACTGCGATGAATTAAACAGTTTTCTTTTTTTTCTTGTATTCTTATGCTACCCTTAGATAGCATGTTATGTATCAGTATTTTAGTAAACTTATACATTTTCTATGCACACTAGGCTCTATAGGGAAGTGCTTTCATGCTTGCGTGTTCAACAATGATTGTTGATATTGCATAAATACTCTGTTACAAACCTTGTTACTTTAAATACTTCTTCACAAATAAAATGATGTAAAAACAAGCCCGTTGAATAAGACATACAACTTCTTCTCCGTGCCTTATATTTGCATGCTTCTGACAAACAAATAAAATCTCATGCAATAACTCAAGCTGCTGCAACTTGTGATCTCGTGAAGGAGTATCTCATAAATTCCCCCATATTCCTTTCCACGGCACTGTGCTAACTTATCACGTGTTTAAGATCCATTTTAAAAACCATATTCTCTGAAATGAGTGGTAAAGTGGTATCCACTTACCTAATTAAAGCTGAAAAGGTTGCCAAAACCATTATTTCCGAATTTGCACGTTTTAACATTTATTTCCAAAACATTTTAGCTCTAAGGCAAACACACAAACACTAATCTAACACAACTAACCATTTGGATAACACATTTAACAGGTCACGCACATTTGACTGATTTTAACATAGCGACGAGACTGCAAAAGGATGGAATGGCTTGTAGTATGTCAGGGACCAAACCCTATATGGCGCCTGAAGTCTTTATGTGCGCATTGGATGAAATCGGTAAGCATATTGGGGCTTCGGGAGTGTGAATTTCCACCCTTGGATTTAATTATTAACCAGTTTAACTATATAAATATATGCACATAATATTCTTCTAGCTGGATACAGTTTTCCGGTCGATTGGTGGTCACTGGGTGTTGTGGCTTACGAAATGAGATCTGGCTCTAGGCCCTTTATCGTCCACTCAAATACACCACTTACTGAAGTAAAAAATATCCTGCATAGCCCACTCCATTATCCGAGGCATTGGAATAGCAGTTTAGTGGACCTGCTAACTAAGGTGAGAGTTTAGATTTTTTTGTTTTCTATCCTTATTTTATATTCATAATGTTTTGCATAAAATGAATTAATGACCTGCAGCTGAACAAGTATAACATGTTCTAAATTTTTAACTGAATAATGTGCTTCGAGTAACCCGTAAAAAAAAAATCTAGAAAAAAGAGAAGACATTAAAATGAAGGTCTGGGAAAAAAATATAAATAGAAGAATCGATTTGTGTGTAGCCATTATTTAGTATACCATTATTTAGTATTCTACGAACGCTTTCGTTTTTTTTTATAAAAGGTTTTCAAATGGGACTTGACAATTTTTAATTTAATTTGTGAACATACTCTTTCACAAATCATCGAACTGTCATTGTCAATTTATTCAGTAAACTCAACATTTTCATCATGACAAAGTACACGGTTGAGTAACGTCTGCAAATTATAAAAATTTTCTACCGAAATTCGGAGTTGGTGCCCGCAACTGTAAGAGCCAATTTTCGGTCGTAATTCTCGCCCTAGTAGACAGGCAATAACAAGTTAAGTGCAAAAATGTGAATCTACATACAACGGTTTGGTCGAAAATATAGCTGCCGTTCAGGCGTCCGTAGCAAACGGTCCAAATCAGTCAATTCCACGGGATTCTCAAGAATTGGGTATCGTTCAGACTATTTTTGGCCCGAATTTGAAGATATGGACTTGGACGACATGTGGTTTCAACAGGATGGTGCCACAAGCCACACAGCACACCTAACTATCGATTTATTAAAGAAAAAAAAAAGTTGTCAAGTCCTTATTGGAAAGCCCTTTAATAGTACCGCCGAGCAGTACAAATGTTTACTTGCGATATAGGTACTTATCAAATTATGCATTCGTAAGAAAAATAAAATGCACGACTGGGTCGCACGTACTTGCTCTTATAGATAAAGTAATTGCAGTTTTAGAAAAAAAAAAATTAAAAAAGCATAAAATTCGATTTTCAAATAACTAACACAGCTTCTGAAATGAATTTAACCTGATTTTTTCTATAATGATACATTTTTAGAAAAAAAAATTGAAAATCGTTAGAGCTGTTTTCTAAAAAAATTATTTTTTCTATATAAAATCTTGCAAGAACTTTTATAAAAATAAATTGGTACTCCATTTTTAAGATATTATTTATCAACATCTAAAAACTAAGTTTTGAAAAAAAAATATACAATAGTTTTCGAAAAAATGATTTTTCGAAAAAAAAATTCAAACTTTTTTTAAAAATCCAAAAAAACAATTTTCGAAATTTTTTTTATAAAATGATATTACGGCAACTTTAAAGCATTCATGTAAAAAATCAGAAGCCACAGCCTAAACGAATCGGTCGATTTACTTCAAACTTGTTATGTGGCGTTTTTTGGAAACTATCCCCAGACGTTTTTTGAATAATTTTTTTTTTTAACCAAAAATAACGTTAACTGTCATATAGTGGTTTTAGAAAAACTCATTTTTCTCCATAACGGTTCCTACGATTTTGATAAAAAAACCATGGTATTTTTTTTTGATTTTTTTTCTTTCTAAAAATGCATCATTAAAGAAGAAATCATATTACATACTTGGTTTTGAACTTAAATTCATTTAAGTAGCTGTTTTAGTCATTTGAAAATCGAATTTTATGCTTTTTTTTTTTTTTGAAAACTGCATTCACAAATTATTAATTACAAGGGCTTAGCATATATAGTAACTTTATCTACAAGAGCAAGTAGGTGCGATCGAGACGTGCAATTTATTTTCCACAGAATCATGATATAAAATTGAGTTGTAAGAGGAAGCTGCCTAATTCTTTCAAATAAGACCAAAATTATTAAAATTGGTTAACGTTTAGTAAGTTAAAAAGGGAGAAATAGAAATCGTGTTAACGTTTTAAGATACTTAGTGAGTTAACTTTTATTTCATCCTTTAGTTATCTTTTTAGTTGAAACCCGATTAAAGTGCATTTCATTATAGTACAGACGTGGGAGAGGTGTTTAAGATGTTAGTTAAAATTTCTAATAGAAGTTTTATTCTCCTAAACTTTGACAATTATTCTCTCTTTGTCTCATTTGCAATGCACATGCATCATTCATTATGTAACTTGTTATCAAAGTAACTGCATACCATTTTTCACTAATTTATAATTTCAAGTAAAAGTTTTACTGATGAGAACATTAAATAAAAGTTTTCAGCTCACATTAATTGCGTGCAGTATTTTTTGTTTCTTGTCACTGCATCAAAGTGACAAAGACTTGAGAAATAAAATTATCGATAGCAGGTGGTAGTTAGAATTTATTATTCTCATGAGCATCGCTAACTTCGTAGCAACATTTTTATTTTTTTGTTTTCCCGTCAGTATCAAAAGAAAAGTTTTTGTGTGGGCTAACTTTAATACCAAAGTTGTATTATTGCCTAATGCGATGGCCTTTAATCTTCTTTGTAAGCACTTTTTTGATTTAGGATTTAAACTTTTTTTTGTATTTTTATTTTGTATTTAAAAATTATGAAAACTTATTTAACTTTTGCCTTGTGGCAGCTGTGTTAAAGGAAAGCAAAGTTAAATCAAATAACTTTTAAATAGCTTAGAGGATGATTTGAGAGATTTGAAAGGGTAGATATGTCAGAAATAAATGAATGTGTGTAAGATTAATTGAAATTTAGAATCACTTTTGAATTGATTTTTAAGTTCGGAAATATATGTACATACCTTATAGGCCGGGGATATCAGACAAAAAAGTTGGCATAATTTTCAGAAAACCCCCTTCCAATAGTGGTACAAAGATAAGATTAGACATAAGCGTTTAATTTGTAATGTAAACCAAGAAACAAATGAGTTTTTTTGTTGAAAGTTTTTTTTTTTTTTTAATGGAGAAAGAACATTGCACAAGGAGTACCAAAACCAAAACACCCTGTAAAAACAATGGTAGATCTAAAAAAAAATGATTACAATATTCTGATATTCATTAGAATAAAAAAAAAACAAGTGTATATCATGGGTGAAAGGCTAATTTTTACTTGCAATATGATACTTTATCAAGTTATTCATTCGATCAATGAGAACACAAGCATTTTTTACCCCTCCCTGCGTTTGGCAAGAGAAGCAATTTTATGAAAACATTACGTTCTGTCGTCGATCTGACGACCGCAAAGCACATGCACTACCCATTACGGGCGGCTGCCACATATTAAATCGAAACCCAGAACGAGTTTCATCTTTTATCCTACTGTTCTTATACCACATTCCATTATTATTACCAAAATAAAACCACGTAAGATAGCTACTCAACTAAATAAAATGCACGACGGATCGCAAAAACTTGCTCTTGTAGTTCATAGTAAAAATATATTTGTTAGTCATCGGGCAATTCAGTTGTTTGTATATTTAATACCATTTTTGTTTATTTTTTTTGAAAAATTGAATGCATAATATTTTTCCTGCTGACAAGTTTTTTTTTAGGAGAATCGGTTGAGCCAGTTGAGATATATGTAGAGTAAGTGCGGCAAATATAGACCACCCTTAACATTTCTTGAAATAAAACCATAAATTTCAGTCATTTTCATTTATTTATTTTTTTTTAACAGTCTTACAGATCATTTTTATTTCAGTCTTTGTAAATTTTAATAAAAAAACAAACATGACAAAAAGATAAGAATAAAAACTTAAAGGAACTCAATTATTAGTTCTAAAAAAATTGCGGCTAATATGGCTCACAATTTTTTCACTCAATCTAATTTTTAACACACTTTATAAACTTTGTTTTACATTATAATATCACGCAAATAACGTTATTATGTAACACTATTTAATTTAAGAAAAAAGTTTCACATTTTACAAAAAAAAAAATAATTTAAAAACATTTAAGAAAACTTACCAAAAAATTACAATGAAAGCAAAGAAAACCTAAAATCGCGTGTATCTTCCACACCCGTCGGGTCGCACTCACCACGAAAGGCTAAGGCTTATCCGGTTATTACAATCCAAAGTAAAAAATTCAAAAAAAAAAAAATAGAACCCATCCAGTCTGACTTCTGCCATTTGGGATTTGGGCACTAAATACCATCAGTAAAGCACTAGCAAAAAGGCAGAAGAAGAGTCAGATAATTTTAAAAAAATTTTACCACTTTGGCGACTTCTGCCACCCACTTTCCATCCACTAGGCCATTTTGGAATTGTGTCTTTCACATGGTCTTTGATGACCTCTCTGTTAGTTTTCAGCTTTGCCGGAGAGAGTTATTTAAAAAAAAAAATGCAAGTTTGAGCCCCCACCACCACTTATTCAATCCACTCTGACTCCTGCCAATTTGGCATTTGCTTATGTCACCACAATCCAACAATTTCCCTCTAATAGTTTTCAGTTTGTATTTAAAAATTAATAACAGCAACGAATTCTAAGAAAAAAATAATAATATAAAACTTCAAACTTTTGATAAATTACTTTTTAATTAGTTTTTTTTTTTTCAAAAAAATGCATAAATACTTGATTTAAAATATAGCTATAATAGGACAGAGCACTGTCGTTAAAAAATATATAATACATAACTGTAAGTTTTACCGTTATTTTTAAATTTCCATTTTTTCATGTAAGGGCTCTTCCTGCCCAAACCCTTTTTTGTCGCAACAGTTATCATACTCTCTCCAGCGGATACTTACTTTTTACAAGTCGTATTTCAGAAAGAAAATGTCAACGCTTAATATGGCTAACTATTTTTAAAACAGTTTTTTTTAAAACTTTAATAGTAGATACGCCTAATGTGCACCGACACGGTAAAATATTACTGGAAACGTTAAAAAAATAAATGAATAAATTACACTTTAGTAATACACTAATGTATCATTTTAGTGGGTTCGTAATTTCGTATGTAAAAAAATAAAATTGCAATATTGATTTTCAACAGAATTATTCAGGTTCAGATATGCCAGTCTTCATTTCAAAAAAAAAATCCAAATTCGTGATAAAAAATTGTTGATTATTGGCACAGATTTAAAATTTTTGTTATCACTTTACTGGTCGATTGTCTTTGACTAAGTGCTACCTTACTCTTGGTTTTCCTTCATAATTCATACTTAAAGCTGCAAAATTTGAATTACCAAAAGAAAAAATTGAAAAAATAATTTTATTAAGCTCATAAAATAATTTAAATTTTTTTCAATTATGTTTTTCAGCTCCTATGCGTTCACCCTGGTGGTCGTATTAGCTCCCAACAAGAACTCCAGCAAACACCATTGCTAAGACAAATTGATTTTAAAAAAATTGTAGAAAAGAAAGCCAATCCGCCGTTTAAGCCACCCGAGGACCACCTTAATTGTGATCCATGTCTTGAATTGGAGGAGATGATTGTAGAAACCCGACCCTTACATAAAAAGAAAAAACGTTTAGCTAAGCAGCGATCAGCCCAACGGGATAGTGATCCAGAAACAATTTTAGTCAAAGAATTTATCGTATACAATCGTTATAAGGAATTAAAACGAAAAGCCATGGAGAAAAAAGAAAACGATTGGCAAAAAGAACTTGAGCTAGCTATGGCCAATTCTATAGTTAATAGTTTAGCACCCATCAAAGAACGTGAAGTACCCTGTTGTTCTTCTAAAGAACGCTCTGACAGCATAGATTACATTGATAGGACACCCTCACCAAAAACATCATCAAATTCTCCATAAATAAAAATAGTTTTCTTTTATTATAAACAAAAAAATAAATTGCACTTAGATTTGTAAAAATGGACCACGAATAATTACAAAAAATTTATAAAATATAAGTTAAATTATAAAATCAATGTTAAAGTAAACAAATTTGTAAAGTTAATATAAGTTTATATAGAACAAAATTGTTTTAAATCAATGGGGTTTTCAGGGAACAGAATTTCATCTAAATTTTGATCTAAAAATTGTTTACTAAAAGTGGATGTGTTCCAAAAACTTGATTTTACCAAAAAAGGAATTTCTCCTTTTATCTTAAAAATATCACTGTTAAATGTAACTAACAATCAGATAAATGTACAGTTTATTTATAAAAAAAAGTAGAGCTACATCTATGCATTCGGAAAATTAAGTCTTTTTAAATCTAAGATCCAAACAATTAGAGCTAAAAGAATTTATTTTAAATTAGACGAAATTTATAAAGATTAATTGATTCTTGTCAGCACTTATTTAAATCTAAGATATTTTTTCATAAAACAAAAAATATGTATTCATATTGTCACCACCAGCTGTATTATTATATTAGATTTAATTTGATGGAACATTTTTAATTTGAAATAAAAAAAAATTAAATCAATCGATTTTTAAATTAAGCTTTTTTTATTAAAAAGTGGAATAATAAAATCATGGTATAAATTGGTTATTTTTTTTTTTTTTTGTCAAGGTAAGCTTGTAGGATTTAATCCAGGGTTTACTAGAAGTTATCTTACAAAATCATGTACTAGAAAGATTAGCATCAGATAATATCAGAAAGAAGCAATATCAGGTAAAAAGATTTAAGTCGCAAAAACGAAGAATTGGGCAGACACATAAATACAAGTGAACCAAACACAGGATTTTGCAAATAGCTCATATTTTACTAATTTAATAAGTGGACAGTTGGAATATAATTTTGAAATATTAAGGCAACGTTGCTGTGTCACTTTAGTGTTAATTTGCCAACTTTTTTCAAGCTTGCCGCCACTTTCTTTCTGTGCCACTTTTTTAGAATTTCCAAAAAGGGGGAAAAAAGCAATTCAACACACTATCCATTCCGTTTTTTGTTGATTTGAGGCCAATAAAAACAAACCTACACTTACTTTGTTTTACAAAATAGACTATAACTTTTAAACAGTAACAGTTAGCGAAAAAAGTACTCAACACATTTTTTAGGGAATTTAGTTTACTAGCTCTTTGTCGTATAACTTGATTTCCCAGGTTCAAAAATACGTGAGTTAAGTGTTGTTCCTGTTAGAAAATTTACTTTACAAAAAAATTAGATGATTAAAATGTCTATAAGTTCTTCATAAAAAGTTGTTCAATATAAGTTGTAGAAAAAAAGTTATGGCCAATAAACAAAATTAATCACTTCTCTTTTGAGAAAATTCACTGTAACCTTTTAACAGTAGAAATTTGCGAAAAAGTACTAAACATATTTTAAGGGAAATTTAATTTGCTACAAATTTGTTATACAACTAGATAATCTAGGTTCAAAAACACGCGAGTAATGTGCAAAAATCAAAATAACAGTTTTGAAAGTTGTGCAAAATGTGGTTTTCGGCTCGTGTACTGATGCCCTATCAGATACCAGGATCTTATTTCGGCTCAGATTTTTTCCCCAGCAAAATAATAAAATGCACCGTACTATGTATATTGCGATGAAGGTAGGTACCCATGGCGGTACCTGAAAAAATAAATTAAAAAAAAAAATCCCTTGCGGATTGCTCAAGCATATATTGGCTCTAGAGCAAGAACCGTTATTCCAACAAATAAAGTGCAAAGGTACAAAATATAATTATTAAAAGTTCTATAACTTTTATAAAAGTATTTTTTTGATACAATTGACAAAAAAAAATTATAGCAATAATAATTTTTTTTTTATGAGCTAATTTTTAAATAACACTAGCGAAAAATTTTGTTTAAATTTTAATTCTTTTTTTTAATTTTTATTTTTTTTTTTTTTTTTTTTGAGATCAAAAACGCGAAAGTTTTAAGTGAAAACCAAAATTGACATACAAAACATACTGGTGCCAAATGACACTAGGTAAGGTACAAGTGTGCAAAATGTGGTTTTATACTCGAGAACCAATATCCTGTTCCTATTCAATACCGAAGTCAAACCTGACCTCGGATTTAGGTCTCAGCGCACCATATAATCGAACTATCTCTACCTACTATAATCTAAATTGGGTAGGAACATTTCTCTTCGAACATAAAAACAGAAATTGAAATGCCTAATGTAGATAATATTAATGTTAGAATATTACATTCCTTTGAATATTTAATTTTTTGATTTGAAGTTGGCGAGAAATTTTAATTTTTGACAATGGCATCCATGCATTCGAAAATATCAAAAGTCTTAAATTTGAAGTCGGTTGTTTTTCCTTTGAAAGGTATTATCATAAAAATTAACAAAAGATTTTTCATAAGATGCATATAAGTGATTTCCAATTAATATTGAATCGAAATGCAATTCGATGATTTTATTTTATGAAATATATTTATCTACAAATCTACAATCAATGCAATACACTTTCCATTGTTCATCATTCTTTTTCACAGAATATGAAAAGTTTTTGAAGCGTTATTTAATATTTTCGAAAATTGGGAATTGACCCCCATCCCTTTTGTCCTACAATTCACCACCATCCCTTTTGTCCTACAATTAAGTAAATTTCCTCAAAATAAAAATACACACATATTTTTTAATATGTATATACTTAAATGAAAATTCAGACAAAGTTCATTTGCGCAAATAGAAAAATAATTTTCAAGAGGTCCCCCTTACCCTCCTCCTCAAAACAAAAAAAAGGAATATGAAAACTGGACTTTTTCGTACACTGAAAAGTACAGTATTTTTATAACATAAAATTTTTAAAGCCCACAATAAAATAAAAAGATATGATTTAGTTGGCACTTACGTTAGAGTCCTTGAAACTGATTTTTGACTATACAAATAACATATGGCGCCTGAAAGTATGCAACAAAATTCTTATGCAATTTCGAAATCTATGAAATTGTAAAAGTGATTTAAACCATTAGTGTACACGAAATTCATGTCCTGCAAGTGGATTTTTATTTGAAAGTTTACAAACGCTAGCAGTACAACACACTGCCCCTTAAAGTATGCAACTTTTTTTTTAAATTTTGATTATGCAATTTATAAATAAACAAAATGGTTAAACTAATTTACATCATAAAACTCCAATAACAACAATATTAATTTATCTATTGAAACTGATGTTCTGTATATATTCCTAGTATTAGTTAATGCATTACCCAAAATAGATAAAAAAAAACTCAAAAGAAAATGTTCTGGTGCACTTGTATGTAGTATTTAATGTGTTCTAACATTACCATATCAAATATAAGAATATTAGTTTTCGTTAGAAAAAATGACATTCTACGTTATGCTAATAAATTTGTTTCAATGTTTGTATGCTTTGTCATTGCTTAAAGTTAAGGAATTAAATTTAATCGATTAGGATTGAAATTTTGAGAATGAGAACACTTTCTGTGGTAAATTTCTGAAAAATTACTCAGTCTGAGTTCTAGCTCTTTTTAAAGTCTTAACATACCTTATCTTTGATGTTTTGGTACAAAAATTGTTCACAGGTAACAAAAAGGGTCGGATAAGGTAAAACTCAGGTAAGTAAGCTTTCGCCAACGACCATACCACGATGAAAATATCGGTTCTCGTCCGATCACCGAAATCAAGCATCGTCGGGCGCGGTTAGTACTTAGATGGGGGACCGCTTGGGAACACCGCGTGTTGTTGGCACGTTCCTGTTTTTGCACTAATTACATATTAGTTCTTAAGTTATATTTCTAAAAAAGACTATTTTTTTTTTGCTTGCCAAAATTTGAAAACTGGACTTTTTCGTACACTGAAAAGTACAGTATTTTTATAACATAAAATTTTTAAAGCCCACAATAAAATAAAAAGATATGATTTAGTTGGCACTTACGTTAGAGTCCTTGAAACTGATTTTTGACTATACAAATAACATATGGCGCCTGAAAGTATGCAACAAAATTCTTATGCAATTTCGAAATCTATGAAATTGTAAAAGTGATTTAAACCATTAGTGTACACGAAATTCATGTCCTGCAAGTGGATTTTTATTTGAAAGTTTACAAACGCTAGCAGTACAACACACTGCCCCTTAAAGTATGCAACTTTTTTTTTAAATTTTGATTATGCAATTTATAAATAAACAAAATGGTTAAACTAATTTACATCATAAAACTCCAATAACAACAATATTAATTTATCTATTGAAACTGATGTTCTGTATATATTCCTAGTATTAGTTAATGCATTACCCAAAATAGATAAAAAAAAACTCAAAAGAAAATGTTCTGGTGCACTTGTATGTAGTATTTAATGTGTTCTAACATTACCATATCAAATATAAGAATATTAGTTTTCGTTAGAAAAAATGACATTCTACGTTATGCTAATAAATTTGTTTCAATGTTTGTATGCTTTGTCATTGCTTAAAGTTAAGGAATTAAATTTAATCGATTAGGATTGAAATTTTGAGAATGAGAACACTTTCTGTGGTAAATTTCTGAAAAATTACTCAGTCTGAGTTCTAGCTCTTTTTAAAGTCTTAACATACCTTATCTTTGATGTTTTGGTACAAAAATTGTTCACAGGTAACAAAAAGGGTCGGATAAGGTAAAACTCAGGTAAGTAAGCTTTCGCCAACGACCATACCACGATGAAAATATCGGTTCTCGTCCGATCACCGAAATCAAGCATCGTCGGGCGCGGTTAGTACTTAGATGGGGGACCGCTTGGGAACACCGCGTGTTGTTGGCACGTTCCTGTTTTTGCACTAATTACATATTAGTTCTTAAGTTATATTTCTAAAAAAGACTATTTTTTTTTTGCTTGCCAAAATTTGAAAACTGGACTTTTTCGTACACTGAAAAGTACAGTATTTTTATAACATAAAATTTTTAAAGCCCACAATAAAATAAAAAGATATGATTTAGTTGGCACTTACGTTAGAGTCCTTGAAACTGATTTTTGACTATACAAATAACATATGGCGCCTGAAAGTATGCAACAAAATTCTTATGCAATTTCGAAATTTATGAAATTGTAAAAGTGATTTAAACCATTAGTGTACACGAAATTCATGTCCTGCAAGTGGATTTTTATTTGAAAGTTTACAAACGCTAGCAGTACAACACACTGCCCCTTAAAGTATGCAACTTTTTTTTTAAATTTTGATTATGCAATTTATAAATAAACAAAATGGTTAAACTAATTTACATCATAAAACTCCAATAACAACAATATTAATTTATCTATTGAAACTGATGTTCTGTATATATTCCTAGTATTAGTTAATGCATTACCCAAAATAGATAAAAAAAAACTCAAAAGAAAATGTTCTGGTGCACTTGTATGTAGTATTTAATGTGTTCTAACATTACCATATCAAATATAAGAATATTAGTTTTCGTTAGAAAAAATGACATTCTACGTTATGCTAATAAATTTGTTTCAATGTTTGTATGCTTTGTCATTGCTTAAAGTTAAGGAATTAAATTTAATCGATTAGGATTGAAATTTTGAGAATGAGAACACTTTCTGTGGTAAATTTCTGAAAAATTACTCAGTCTGAGTTCTAGCTCTTTTTAAAGTCTTAACATACCTTATCTTTGATGTTTTGGTACAAAAATTGTTCACAGGTAACAAAAAGGGTCGGATAAGGTAAAACTCAGGTAAGTAAGCTTTCGCCAACGACCATACCACGATGAAAATATCGGTTCTCGTCCGATCACCGAAATCAAGCATCGTCGGGCGCGGTTAGTACTTAGATGGGGGACCGCTTGGGAACACCGCGTGTTGTTGGCACGTTCCTGTTTTTGCACTAATTACATATTAGTTCTTAAGTTATATTTCTAAAAAAGACTATTTTTTTTTTGCTTGCCAAAATTTGAAAACTGGACTTTTTCGTACACTGAAAAGTACAGTATTTTTATAACATAAAATTTTTAAAGCCCACAATAAAATAAAAAGATATGATTTAGTTGGCACTTACGTTAGAGTCCTTGAAACTGATTTTTGACTATACAAATAACATATGGCGCCTGAAAGTATGCAACAAAATTCTTATGCAATTTCGAAATTTATGAAATTGTAAAAGTGATTTAAACCATTAGTGTACACGAAATTCATGTCCTGCAAGTGGATTTTTATTTGAAAGTTTACAAACGCTAGCAGTACAACACACTGCCCCTTAAAGTATGCAACTTTTTTTTTAAATTTTGATTATGCAATTTATAAATAAACAAAATGGTTAAACTAATTTACATCATAAAACTCCAATAACAACAATATTAATTTATCTATTGAAACTGATGTTCTGTATATATTCCTAGTATTAGTTAATGCATTACCCAAAATAGATAAAAAAAAACTCAAAAGAAAATGTTCTGGTGCACTTGTATGTAGTATTTAATGTGTTCTAACATTACCATATCAAATATAAGAATATTAGTTTTCGTTAGAAAAAATGACATTCTACGTTATGCTAATAAATTTGTTTCAATGTTTGTATGCTTTGTCATTGCTTAAAGTTAAGGAATTAAATTTAATCGATTAGGATTGAAATTTTGAGAATGAGAACACTTTCTGTGGTAAATTTCTGAAAAATTACTCAGTCTGAGTTCTAGCTCTTTTTAAAGTCTTAACATACCTTATCTTTGATGTTTTGGTACAAAAATTGTTCACAGGTAACAAAAAGGGTCGGATAAGGTAAAACTCAGGTAAGTAAGCTTTCGCCAACGACCATACCACGATGAAAATATCGGTTCTCGTCCGATCACCGAAATCAAGCATCGTCGGGCGCGGTTAGTACTTAGATGGGGGACCGCTTGGGAACACCGCGTGTTGTTGGCACGTTCCTGTTTTTGCACTAATTACATATTAGTTCTTAAGTTATATTTCTAAAAAAGACTATTTTTTTTTTGCTTGCCAAAATTTGAAAACTGGACTTTTTCGTACACTGAAAAGTACAGTATTTTTATAACATAAAATTTTTAAAGCCCACAATAAAATAAAAAGATATGATTTAGTTGGCACTTACGTTAGAGTCCTTGAAACTGATTTTTGACTATACAAATAACATATGGCGCCTGAAAGTATGCAACAAAATTCTTATGCAATTTCGAAATTTATGAAATTGTAAAAGTGATTTAAACCATTAGTGTACACGAAATTCATGTCCTGCAAGTGGATTTTTATTTGAAAGTTTACAAACGCTAGCAGTACAACACACTGCCCCTTAAAGTATGCAACTTTTTTTTTAAATTTTGATTATGCAATTTATAAATAAACAAAATGGTTAAACTAATTTACATCATAAAACTCCAATAACAACAATATTAATTTATCTATTGAAACTGATGTTCTGTATATATTCCTAGTATTAGTTAATGCATTACCCAAAATAGATAAAAAAAAACTCAAAAGAAAATGTTCTGGTGCACTTGTATGTAGTATTTAATGTGTTCTAACATTACCATATCAAATATAAGAATATTAGTTTTCGTTAGAAAAAATGACATTCTACGTTATGCTAATAAATTTGTTTCAATGTTTGTATGCTTTGTCATTGCTTAAAGTTAAGGAATTAAATTTAATCGATTAGGATTGAAATTTTGAGAATGAGAACACTTTCTGTGGTAAATTTCTGAAAAATTACTCAGTCTGAGTTCTAGCTCTTTTTAAAGTCTTAACATACCTTATCTTTGATGTTTTGGTACAAAAATTGTTCACAGGTAACAAAAAGGGTCGGATAAGGTAAAACTCAGGTAAGTAAGCTTTCGCCAACGACCATACCACGATGAAAATATCGGTTCTCGTCCGATCACCGAAATCAAGCATCGTCGGGCGCGGTTAGTACTTAGATGGGGGACCGCTTGGGAACACCGCGTGTTGTTGGCACGTTCCTGTTTTTGCACTAATTACATATTAGTTCTTAAGTTATATTTCTAAAAAAGACTATTTTTTTTTTGCTTGCCAAAATTTGAAAACTGGACTTTTTCGTACACTGAAAAGTACAGTATTTTTATAACATAAAATTTTTAAAGCCCACAATAAAATAAAAAGATATGATTTAGTTGGCACTTACGTTAGAGTCCTTGAAACTGATTTTTGACTATACAAATAACATATGGCGCCTGAAAGTATGCAACAAAATTCTTATGCAATTTCGAAATTTATGAAATTGTAAAAGTGATTTAAACCATTAGTGTACACGAAATTCATGTCCTGCAAGTGGATTTTTATTTGAAAGTTTACAAACGCTAGCAGTACAACACACTGCCCCTTAAAGTATGCAACTTTTTTTTAAATTTTGATTATGCAATTTATAAATAAACAAAATGGTTAAACTAATTTACATCATAAAACTCCAATAACAACAATATTAATTTATCTATTGAAACTGATGTTCTGTATATATTCCTAGTATTAGTTAATGCATTACCCAAAATAGATAAAAAAAAACTCAAAAGAAAATGTTCTGGTGCACTTGTATGTAGTATTTAATGTGTTCTAACATTACCATATCAAATATAAGAATATTAGTTTTCGTTAGAAAAAATGACATTCTACGTTATGCTAATAAATTTGTTTCAATGTTTGTATGCTTTGTCATTGCTTAAAGTTAAGGAATTAAATTTAATCGATTAGGATTGAAATTTTGAGAATGAGAACACTTTCTGTGGTAAATTTCTGAAAAATTACTCAGTCTGAGTTCTAGCTCTTTTTAAAGTCTTAACATACCTTATCTTTGATGTTTTGGTACAAAAATTGTTCACAGGTAACAAAAAGGGTCGGATAAGGTAAAACTCAGGTAAGTAAGCTTTCGCCAACGACCATACCACGATGAAAATATCGGTTCTCGTCCGATCACCGAAATCAAGCATCGTCGGGCGCGGTTAGTACTTAGATGGGGGACCGCTTGGGAACACCGCGTGTTGTTGGCACGTTCCTGTTTTTGCACTAATTACATATTAGTTCTTAAGTTATATTTCTAAAAAAGACTATTTTTTTTTTGCTTGCCAAAATTTGAAAACTGGACTTTTTCGTACACTGAAAAGTACAGTATTTTTATAACATAAAATTTTTAAAGCCCACAATAAAATAAAAAGATATGATTTAGTCACTTACGTTAGAGTCCTTGAAACTGATTTTTGACTATACAAATAACATATGGCGCCTGAAAGTATGCAACAAAATTCTTATGCAATTTCGAAATTTATGAAATTGTAAAAGTGATTTAAACCATTAGTGTACACGAAATTCATGTCCTGCAAGTGGATTTTTATTTGAAAGTTTACAAACGCTAGCAGTACAACACACTGCCCCTTAAAGTATGCAACTTTTTTTTTAAATTTTGATTATGCAATTTATAAATAAACAAAATGGTTAAACTAATTTACATCATAAAACTCCAATAACAACAATATTAATTTATCTATTGAAACTGATGTTCTGTATATATTCCTAGTATTAGTTAATGCATTACCCAAAATAGATAAAAAAAAACTCAAAAGAAAATGTTCTGGTGCACTTGTATGTAGTATTTAATGTGTTCTAACATTACCATATCAAATATAAGAATATTAGTTTTCGTTAGAAAAAATGACATTCTACGTTATGCTAATAAATTTGTTTCAATGTTTGTATGCTTTGTCATTGCTTAAAGTTAAGGAATTAAATTTAATCGATTAGGATTGAAATTTTGAGAATGAGAACACTTTCTGTGGTAAATTTCTGAAAAATTACTCAGTCTGAGTTCTAGCTCTTTTTAAAGTCTTAACATACCTTATCTTTGATGTTTTGGTACAAAAATTGTTCACAGGTAACAAAAAGGGTCGGATAAGGTAAAACTCAGGTAAGTAAGCTTTCGCCAACGACCATACCACGATGAAAATATCGGTTCTCGTCCGATCACCGAAATCAAGCATCGTCGGGCGCGGTTAGTACTTAGATGGGGGACCGCTTGGGAACACCGCGTGTTGTTGGCACGTTCCTGTTTTTGCACTAATTACATATTAGTTCTTAAGTTATATTTCTAAAAAAGACTATTTTTTTTTTGCTTGCCAAAATTTGAAAACTGGACTTTTTCGTACACTGAAAAGTACAGTATTTTTATAACATAAAATTTTTAAAGCCCACAATAAAATAAAAAGATATGATTTAGTTGGCACTTACGTTAGAGTCCTTGAAACTGATTTTTGACTATACAAATAACATATGGCGCCTGAAAGTATGCAACAAAATTCTTATGCAATTTCGAAATTTATGAAATTGTAAAAGTGATTTAAACCATTAGTGTACACGAAATTCATGTCCTGCAAGTGGATTTTTATTTGAAAGTTTACAAACGCTAGCAGTACAACACACTGCCCCTTAAAGTATGCAACTTTTTTTTTAAATTTTGATTATGCAATTTATAAATAAACAAAATGGTTAAACTAATTTACATCATAAAACTCCAATAACAACAATATTAATTTATCTATTGAAACTGATGTTCTGTATATATTCCTAGTATTAGTTAATGCATTACCCAAAATAGATAAAAAAAAACTCAAAAGAAAATGTTCTGGTGCACTTGTATGTAGTATTTAATGTGTTCTAACATTACCATATCAAATATAAGAATATTAGTTTTCGTTAGAAAAAATGACATTCTACGTTATGCTAATAAATTTGTTTCAATGTTTGTATGCTTTGTCATTGCTTAAAGTTAAGGAATTAAATTTAATCGATTAGGATTGAAATTTTGAGAATGAGAACACTTTCTGTGGTAAATTTCTGAAAAATTACTCAGTCTGAGTTCTAGCTCTTTTTAAAGTCTTAACATACCTTATCTTTGATGTTTTGGTACAAAAATTGTTCACAGGTAACAAAAAGGGTCGGATAAGGTAAAACTCAGGTAAGTAAGCTTTCGCCAACGACCATACCACGATGAAAATATCGGTTCTCGTCCGATCACCGAAATCAAGCATCGTCGGGCGCGGTTAGTACTTAGATGGGGGACCGCTTGGGAACACCGCGTGTTGTTGGCACGTTCCTGTTTTTGCACTAATTACATATTAGTTCTTAAGTTATATTTCTAAAAAAGACTATTTTTTTTTTGCTTGCCAAAATTTGAAAACTGGACTTTTTCGTACACTGAAAAGTACAGTATTTTTATAACATAAAATTTTTAAAGCCCACAATAAAATAAAAAGATATGATTTAGTTGGCACTTACGTTAGAGTCCTTGAAACTGATTTTTGACTATACAAATAACATATGGCGCCTGAAAGTATGCAACAAAATTCTTATGCAATTTCGAAATTTATGAAATTGTAAAAGTGATTTAAACCATTAGTGTACACGAAATTCATGTCCTGCAAGTGGATTTTTATTTGAAAGTTTACAAACGCTAGCAGTACAACACACTGCCCCTTAAAGTATGCAACTTTTTTTTAAATTTTGATTATGCAATTTATAAATAAACAAAATGGTTAAACTAATTTACATCATAAAACTCCAATAACAACAATATTAATTTATCTATTGAAACTGATGTTCTGTATATATTCCTAGTATTAGTTAATGCATTACCCAAAATAGATAAAAAAAAACTCAAAAGAAAATGTTCTGGTGCACTTGTATGTAGTATTTAATGTGTTCTAACATTACCATATCAAATATAAGAATATTAGTTTTCGTTAGAAAAAATGACATTCTACGTTATGCTAATAAATTTGTTTCAATGTTTGTATGCTTTGTCATTGCTTAAAGTTAAGGAATTAAATTTAATCGATTAGGATTGAAATTTTGAGAATGAGAACACTTTCTGTGGTAAATTTCTGAAAAATTACTCAGTCTGAGTTCTAGCTCTTTTTAAAGTCTTAACATACCTTATCTTTGATGTTTTGGTACAAAAATTGTTCACAGGTAACAAAAAGGGTCGGATAAGGTAAAACTCAGGTAAGTAAGCTTTCGCCAACGACCATACCACGATGAAAATATCGGTTCTCGTCCGATCACCGAAATCAAGCATCGTCGGGCGCGGTTAGTACTTAGATGGGGGACCGCTTGGGAACACCGCGTGTTGTTGGCACGTTCCTGTTTTTGCACTAATTACATATTAGTTCTTAAGTTATATTTCTAAAAAAGACTATTTTTTTTTTGCTTGCCAAAATTTGAAAACTGGACTTTTTCGTACACTGAAAAGTACAGTATTTTTATAACATAAAATTTTTAAAGCCCACAATAAAATAAAAAGATATGATTTAGTTGGCACTTACGTTAGAGTCCTTGAAACTGATTTTTGACTATACAAATAACATATGGCGCCTGAAAGTATGCAACAAAATTCTTATGCAATTTCGAAATTTATGAAATTGTAAAAGTGATTTAAACCATTAGTGTACACGAAATTCATGTCCTGCAAGTGGATTTTTATTTGAAAGTTTACAAACGCTAGCAGTACAACACACTGCCCCTTAAAGTATGCAACTTTTTTTTAAATTTTGATTATGCAATTTATAAATAAACAAAATGGTTAAACTAATTTACATCATAAAACTCCAATAACAACAATATTAATTTATCTATTGAAACTGATGTTCTGTATATATTCCTAGTATTAGTTAATGCATTACCCAAAATAGATAAAAAAAAACTCAAAAGAAAATGTTCTGGTGCACTTGTATGTAGTATTTAATGTGTTCTAACATTACCATATCAAATATAAGAATATTAGTTTTCGTTAGAAAAAATGACATTCTACGTTATGCTAATAAATTTGTTTCAATGTTTGTATGCTTTGTCATTGCTTAAAGTTAAGGAATTAAATTTAATCGATTAGGATTGAAATTTTGAGAATGAGAACACTTTCTGTGGTAAATTTCTGAAAAATTACTCAGTCTGAGTTCTAGCTCTTTTTAAAGTCTTAACATACCTTATCTTTGATGTTTTGGTACAAAAATTGTTCACAGGTAACAAAAAGGGTCGGATAAGGTAAAACTCAGGTAAGTAAGCTTTCGCCAACGACCATACCACGATGAAAATATCGGTTCTCGTCCGATCACCGAAATCAAGCATCGTCGGGCGCGGTTAGTACTTAGATGGGGGACCGCTTGGGAACACCGCGTGTTGTTGGCACGTTCCTGTTTTTGCACTAATTACATATTAGTTCTTAAGTTATATTTCTAAAAAAGACTATTTTTTTTTTGCTTGCCAAAATTTGAAAACTGGACTTTTTCGTACACTGAAAAGTACAGTATTTTTATAACATAAAATTTTTAAAGCCCACAATAAAATAAAAAGATATGATTTAGTTGGCACTTACGTTAGAGTCCTTGAAACTGATTTTTGACTATACAAATAACATATGGCGCCTGAAAGTATGCAACAAAATTCTTATGCAATTTCGAAATTTATGAAATTGTAAAAGTGATTTAAACCATTAGTGTACACGAAATTCATGTCCTGCAAGTGGATTTTTATTTGAAAGTTTACAAACGCTAGCAGTACAACACACTGCCCCTTAAAGTATGCAACTTTTTTTTTAAATTTTGATTATGCAATTTATAAATAAACAAAATGGTTAAACTAATTTACATCATAAAACTCCAATAACAACAATATTAATTTATCTATTGAAACTGATGTTCTGTATATATTCCTAGTATTAGTTAATGCATTACCCAAAATAGATAAAAAAAAACTCAAAAGAAAATGTTCTGGTGCACTTGTATGTAGTATTTAATGTGTTCTAACATTACCATATCAAATATAAGAATATTAGTTTTCGTTAGAAAAAATGACATTCTACGTTATGCTAATAAATTTGTTTCAATGTTTGTATGCTTTGTCATTGCTTAAAGTTAAGGAATTAAATTTAATCGATTAGGATTGAAATTTTGAGAATGAGAACACTTTCTGTGGTAAATTTCTGAAAAATTACTCAGTCTGAGTTCTAGCTCTTTTTAAAGTCTTAACATACCTTATCTTTGATGTTTTGGTACAAAAATTGTTCACAGGTAACAAAAAGGGTCGGATAAGGTAAAACTCAGGTAAGTAAGCTTTCGCCAACGACCATACCACGATGAAAATATCGGTTCTCGTCCGATCACCGAAATCAAGCATCGTCGGGCGCGGTTAGTACTTAGATGGGGGACCGCTTGGGAACACCGCGTGTTGTTGGCACGTTCCTGTTTTTGCACTAATTACATATTAGTTCTTAAGTTATATTTCTAAAAAAGACTATTTTTTTTTTGCTTGCCAAAATTTGAAAACTGGACTTTTTCGTACACTGAAAAGTACAGTATTTTTATAACATAAAATTTTTAAAGCCCACAATAAAATAAAAAGATATGATTTAGTTGGCACTTACGTTAGAGTCCTTGAAACTGATTTTTGACTATACAAATAACATATGGCGCCTGAAAGTATGCAACAAAATTCTTATGCAATTTCGAAATTTATGAAATTGTAAAAGTGATTTAAACCATTAGTGTACACGAAATTCATGTCCTGCAAGTGGATTTTTATTTGAAAGTTTACAAACGCTAGCAGTACAACACACTGCCCCTTAAAGTATGCAACTTTTTTTTAAATTTTGATTATGCAATTTATAAATAAACAAAATGGTTAAACTAATTTACATCATAAAACTCCAATAACAACAATATTAATTTATCTATTGAAACTGATGTTCTGTATATATTCCTAGTATTAGTTAATGCATTACCCAAAATAGATAAAAAAAAACTCAAAAGAAAATGTTCTGGTGCACTTGTATGTAGTATTTAATGTGTTCTAACATTACCATATCAAATATAAGAATATTAGTTTTCGTTAGAAAAAATGACATTCTACGTTATGCTAATAAATTTGTTTCAATGTTTGTATGCTTTGTCATTGCTTAAAGTTAAGGAATTAAATTTAATCGATTAGGATTGAAATTTTGAGAATGAGAACACTTTCTGTGGTAAATTTCTGAAAAATTACTCAGTCTGAGTTCTAGCTCTTTTTAAAGTCTTAACATACCTTATCTTTGATGTTTTGGTACAAAAATTGTTCACAGGTAACAAAAAGGGTCGGATAAGGTAAAACTCAGGTAAGTAAGCTTTCGCCAACGACCATACCACGATGAAAATATCGGTTCTCGTCCGATCACCGAAATCAAGCATCGTCGGGCGCGGTTAGTACTTAGATGGGGGACCGCTTGGGAACACCGCGTGTTGTTGGCACGTTCCTGTTTTTGCACTAATTACATATTAGTTCTTAAGTTATATTTCTAAAAAAGACTATTTTTTTTTTGCTTGCCAAAATTTGAAAACTGGACTTTTTCGTACACTGAAAAGTACAGTATTTTTATAACATAAAATTTTTAAAGCCCACAATAAAATAAAAAGATATGATTTAGTCACTTACGTTAGAGTCCTTGAAACTGATTTTTGACTATACAAATAACATATGGCGCCTGAAAGTATGCAACAAAATTCTTATGCAATTTCGAAATTTATGAAATTGTAAAAGTGATTTAAACCATTAGTGTACACGAAATTCATGTCCTGCAAGTGGATTTTTATTTGAAAGTTTACAAACGCTAGCAGTACAACACACTGCCCCTTAAAGTATGCAACTTTTTTTTTAAATTTTGATTATGCAATTTATAAATAAACAAAATGGTTAAACTAATTTACATCATAAAACTCCAATAACAACAATATTAATTTATCTATTGAAACTGATGTTCTGTATATATTCCTAGTATTAGTTAATGCATTACCCAAAATAGATAAAAAAAAACTCAAAAGAAAATGTTCTGGTGCACTTGTATGTAGTATTTAATGTGTTCTAACATTACCATATCAAATATAAGAATATTAGTTTTCGTTAGAAAAAATGACATTCTACGTTATGCTAATAAATTTGTTTCAATGTTTGTATGCTTTGTCATTGCTTAAAGTTAAGGAATTAAATTTAATCGATTAGGATTGAAATTTTGAGAATGAGAACACTTTCTGTGGTAAATTTCTGAAAAATTACTCAGTCTGAGTTCTAGCTCTTTTTAAAGTCTTAACATACCTTATCTTTGATGTTTTGGTACAAAAATTGTTCACAGGTAACAAAAAGGGTCGGATAAGGTAAAACTCAGGTAAGTAAGCTTTCGCCAACGACCATACCACGATGAAAATATCGGTTCTCGTCCGATCACCGAAATCAAGCATCGTCGGGCGCGGTTAGTACTTAGATGGGGGACCGCTTGGGAACACCGCGTGTTGTTGGCACGTTCCTGTTTTTGCACTAATTACATATTAGTTCTTAAGTTATATTTCTAAAAAAGACTATTTTTTTTTTGCTTGCCAAAATTTGAAAACTGGACTTTTTCGTACACTGAAAAGTACAGTATTTTTATAACATAAAATTTTTAAAGCCCACAATAAAATAAAAAGATATGATTTAGTTGGCACTTACGTTAGAGTCCTTGAAACTGATTTTTGACTATACAAATAACATATGGCGCCTGAAAGTATGCAACAAAATTCTTATGCAATTTCGAAATTTATGAAATTGTAAAAGTGATTTAAACCATTAGTGTACACGAAATTCATGTCCTGCAAGTGGATTTTTATTTGAAAGTTTACAAACGCTAGCAGTACAACACACTGCCCCTTAAAGTATGCAACTTTTTTTTAAATTTTGATTATGCAATTTATAAATAAACAAAATGGTTAAACTAATTTACATCATAAAACTCCAATAACAACAATATTAATTTATCTATTGAAACTGATGTTCTGTATATATTCCTAGTATTAGTTAATGCATTACCCAAAATAGATAAAAAAAAACTCAAAAGAAAATGTTCTGGTGCACTTGTATGTAGTATTTAATGTGTTCTAACATTACCATATCAAATATAAGAATATTAGTTTTCGTTAGAAAAAATGACATTCTACGTTATGCTAATAAATTTGTTTCAATGTTTGTATGCTTTGTCATTGCTTAAAGTTAAGGAATTAAATTTAATCGATTAGGATTGAAATTTTGAGAATGAGAACACTTTCTGTGGTAAATTTCTGAAAAATTACTCAGTCTGAGTTCTAGCTCTTTTTAAAGTCTTAACATACCTTATCTTTGATGTTTTGGTACAAAAATTGTTCACAGGTAACAAAAAGGGTCGGATAAGGTAAAACTCAGGTAAGTAAGCTTTCGCCAACGACCATACCACGATGAAAATATCGGTTCTCGTCCGATCACCGAAATCAAGCATCGTCGGGCGCGGTTAGTACTTAGATGGGGGACCGCTTGGGAACACCGCGTGTTGTTGGCACGTTCCTGTTTTTGCACTAATTACATATTAGTTCTTAAGTTATATTTCTAAAAAAGACTATTTTTTTTTTGCTTGCCAAAATTTGAAAACTGGACTTTTTCGTACACTGAAAAGTACAGTATTTTTATAACATAAAATTTTTAAAGCCCACAATAAAATAAAAAGATATGATTTAGTCACTTACGTTAGAGTCCTTGAAACTGATTTTTGACTATACAAATAACATATGGCGCCTGAAAGTATGCAACAAAATTCTTATGCAATTTCGAAATTTATGAAATTGTAAAAGTGATTTAAACCATTAGTGTACACGAAATTCATGTCCTGCAAGTGGATTTTTATTTGAAAGTTTACAAACGCTAGCAGTACAACACACTGCCCCTTAAAGTATGCAACTTTTTTTTTAAATTTTGATTATGCAATTTATAAATAAACAAAATGGTTAAACTAATTTACATCATAAAACTCCAATAACAACAATATTAATTTATCTATTGAAACTGATGTTCTGTATATATTCCTAGTATTAGTTAATGCATTACCCAAAATAGATAAAAAAAAACTCAAAAGAAAATGTTCTGGTGCACTTGTATGTAGTATTTAATGTGTTCTAACATTACCATATCAAATATAAGAATATTAGTTTTCGTTAGAAAAAATGACATTCTACGTTATGCTAATAAATTTGTTTCAATGTTTGTATGCTTTGTCATTGCTTAAAGTTAAGGAATTAAATTTAATCGATTAGGATTGAAATTTTGAGAATGAGAACACTTTCTGTGGTAAATTTCTGAAAAATTACTCAGTCTGAGTTCTAGCTCTTTTTAAAGTCTTAACATACCTTATCTTTGATGTTTTGGTACAAAAATTGTTCACAGGTAACAAAAAGGGTCGGATAAGGTAAAACTCAGGTAAGTAAGCTTTCGCCAACGACCATACCACGATGAAAATATCGGTTCTCGTCCGATCACCGAAATCAAGCATCGTCGGGCGCGGTTAGTACTTAGATGGGGGACCGCTTGGGAACACCGCGTGTTGTTGGCACGTTCCTGTTTTTGCACTAATTACATATTAGTTCTTAAGTTATATTTCTAAAAAAGACTATTTTTTTTTTGCTTGCCAAAATTTGAAAACTGGACTTTTTCGTACACTGAAAAGTACAGTATTTTTATAACATAAAATTTTTAAAGCCCACAATAAAATAAAAAGATATGATTTAGTTGGCACTTACGTTAGAGTCCTTGAAACTGATTTTTGACTATACAAATAACATATGGCGCCTGAAAGTATGCAACAAAATTCTTATGCAATTTCGAAATTTATGAAATTGTAAAAGTGATTTAAACCATTAGTGTACACGAAATTCATGTCCTGCAAGTGGATTTTTATTTGAAAGTTTACAAACGCTAGCAGTACAACACACTGCCCCTTAAAGTATGCAACTTTTTTTTTAAATTTTGATTATGCAATTTATAAATAAACAAAATGGTTAAACTAATTTACATCATAAAACTCCAATAACAACAATATTAATTTATCTATTGAAACTGATGTTCTGTATATATTCCTAGTATTAGTTAATGCATTACCCAAAATAGATAAAAAAAAACTCAAAAGAAAATGTTCTGGTGCACTTGTATGTAGTATTTAATGTGTTCTAACATTACCATATCAAATATAAGAATATTAGTTTTCGTTAGAAAAAATGACATTCTACGTTATGCTAATAAATTTGTTTCAATGTTTGTATGCTTTGTCATTGCTTAAAGTTAAGGAATTAAATTTAATCGATTAGGATTGAAATTTTGAGAATGAGAACACTTTGTGGTAAATTTCTGAAAAATTACTCAGTCTGAGTTCTAGCTCTTTTTAAAGTCTTAACATACCTTATCTTTGATGTTTTGGTACAAAAATTGTTCACAGGTAACAAAAAGGGTCGGATAAGGTAAAACTCAGGTAAGTAAGCTTTCGCCAACGACCATACCACGATGAAAATATCGGTTCTCGTCCGATCACCGAAATCAAGCATCGTCGGGCGCGGTTAGTACTTAGATGGATGACCGCTTGGGAACACCGCGTGTTGTTGGCACGTTCCTGTTTTTGCACTAATTACATATTAGTTCTTAAGTTATATTTCTAAAAAAGACTATTTTTTTTTTGCTTGCCAAAATTTGAAAACTGGACTTTTTCGTACACTGAAAAGTACAGTATTTTTATAACATAAAATTTTTAAAGCCCACAATAAAATAAAAAGATATGATTTAGTTGGCACTTACGTTAGAGTCCTTGAAACTGATTTTTGACTATACAAATAACATATGGCGCCTGAAAGTATGCAACAAAATTCTTATGCAATTTCGAAATTTATGAAATTGTAAAAGTGATTTAAACCATTAGTGTACACGAAATTCATGTCCTGCAAGTGGATTTTTATTTGAAAGTTTACAAACGCTAGCAGTACAACACACTGCCCCTTAAAGTATGCAACTTTTTTTTAAATTTTGATTATGCAATTTATAAATAAACAAAATGGTTAAACTAATTTACATCATAAAACTCCAATAACAACAATATTAATTTATCTATTGAAACTGATGTTCTGTATATATTCCTAGTATTAGTTAATGCATTACCCAAAATAGATAAAAAAAAACTCAAAAGAAAATGTTCTGGTGCACTTGTATGTAGTATTTAATGTGTTCTAACATTACCATATCAAATATAAGAATATTAGTTTTCGTTAGAAAAAATGACATTCTACGTTATGCTAATAAATTTGTTTCAATGTTTGTATGCTTTGTCATTGCTTAAAGTTAAGGAATTAAATTTAATCGATTAGGATTGAAATTTTGAGAATGAGAACACTTTCTGTGGTAAATTTCTGAAAAATTACTCAGTCTGAGTTCTAGCTCTTTTTAAAGTCTTAACATACCTTATCTTTGATGTTTTGGTACAAAAATTGTTCACAGGTAACAAAAAGGGTCGGATAAGGTAAAACTCAGGTAAGTAAGCTTTCGCCAACGACCATACCACGATGAAAATATCGGTTCTCGTCCGATCACCGAAATCAAGCATCGTCGGGCGCGGTTAGTACTTAGATGGGGGACCGCTTGGGAACACCGCGTGTTGTTGGCACGTTCCTGTTTTTGCACTAATTACATATTAGTTCTTAAGTTATATTTCTAAAAAAGACTATTTTTTTTTTGCTTGCCAAAATTTGAAAACTGGACTTTTTCGTACACTGAAAAGTACAGTATTTTTATAACATAAAATTTTTAAAGCCCACAATAAAATAAAAAGATATGATTTAGTTGGCACTTACGTTAGAGTCCTTGAAACTGATTTTTGACTATACAAATAACATATGGCGCCTGAAAGTATGCAACAAAATTCTTATGCAATTTCGAAATTTATGAAATTGTAAAAGTGATTTAAACCATTAGTGTACACGAAATTCATGTCCTGCAAGTGGATTTTTATTTGAAAGTTTACAAACGCTAGCAGTACAACACACTGCCCCTTAAAGTATGCAACTTTTTTTTAAATTTTGATTATGCAATTTATAAATAAACAAAATGGTTAAACTAATTTACATCATAAAACTCCAATAACAACAATATTAATTTATCTATTGAAACTGATGTTCTGTATATATTCCTAGTATTAGTTAATGCATTACCCAAAATAGATAAAAAAAAACTCAAAAGAAAATGTTCTGGTGCACTTGTATGTAGTATTTAATGTGTTCTAACATTACCATATCAAATATAAGAATATTAGTTTTCGTTAGAAAAAATGACATTCTACGTTATGCTAATAAATTTGTTTCAATGTTTGTATGCTTTGTCATTGCTTAAAGTTAAGGAATTAAATTTAATCGATTAGGATTGAAATTTTGAGAATGAGAACACTTTCTGTGGTAAATTTCTGAAAAATTACTCAGTCTGAGTTCTAGCTCTTTTTAAAGTCTTAACATACCTTATCTTTGATGTTTTGGTACAAAAATTGTTCACAGGTAACAAAAAGGGTCGGATAAGGTAAAACTCAGGTAAGTAAGCTTTCGCCAACGACCATACCACGATGAAAATATTGGTTCTCGTCCGATCACCGAAATCAAGCATCGTCGGGCGCGGTTAGTACTTAGATGGGGGACCGCTTGGGAACACCGCGTGTTGTTGGCACGTTCCTGTTTTTGCACTAATTACATATTAGTTCTTAAGTTATATTTCTAAAAAAGACTATTTTTTTTTTGCTTGCCAAAATTTGAAAACTGGACTTTTTCGTACACTGAAAAGTACAGTATTTTTATAACATAAAATTTTTAAAGCCCACAATAAAATAAAAAGATATGATTTAGTTGGCACTTACGTTAGAGTCCTTGAAACTGATTTTTGACTATACAAATAACATATGGCGCCTGAAAGTATGCAACAAAATTCTTATGCAATTTCGAAATTTATGAAATTGTAAAAGTGATTTAAACCATTAGTGTACACGAAATTCATGTCCTGCAAGTGGATTTTTATTTGAAAGTTTACAAACGCTAGCAGTACAACACACTGCCCCTTAAAGTATGCAACTTTTTTTTTAAATTTTGATTATGCAATTTATAAATAAACAAAATGGTTAAACTAATTTACATCATAAAACTCCAATAACAACAATATTAATTTATCTATTGAAACTGATGTTCTGTATATATTCCTAGTATTAGTTAATGCATTACCCAAAATAGATAAAAAAAAAACTCAAAAGAAAATGTTCTGGTGCACTTGTATGTAGTATTTAATGTGTTCTAACATTACCATATCAAATATAAGAATATTAGTTTTCTTTAGAAAAAATGACATTCTACGTTATGCTAATAAATTTGTTTCAATGTTTGTATGCTTTGTCATTGCTTAAAGTTAAGGAATTAAATTTAATCGATTAGGATTGAAATTTTGAGAATGAGAACACTTTCTGTGGTAAATTTCTGAAAAATTACTCAGTCTGAGTTCTAGCTCTTTTTAAAGTCTTAACATACCTTATCTTTGATGTTTTGGTACAAAAATTGTTCACAGGTAACAAAAAGGGTCGGATAAGGTAAAACTCAGGTAAGTAAGCTTTCGCCAACGACCATACCACGATGAAAATATCGGTTCTCGTCCGATCACCGAAATCAAGCATCGTCGGGCGCGGTTAGTACTTAGATGGGGGACCGCTTGGGAACACCGCGTGTTGTTGGCACGTTCCTGTTTTTGCACTAATTACATATTAGTTCTTAAGTTATATTTCTAAAAAAGACTATTTTTTTTTTGCTTGCCAAAATTTGAAAACTGGACTTTTTCGTACACTGAAAAGTACAGTATTTTTATAACATAAAATTTTTAAAGCCCACAATAAAATAAAAAGATATGATTTAGTTGGCACTTACGTTAGAGTCCTTGAAACTGATTTTTGACTATACAAATAACATATGGCGCCTGAAAGTATGCAACAAAATTCTTATGCAATTTCGAAATTTATGAAATTGTAAAAGTGATTTAAACCATTAGTGTACACGAAATTCATGTCCTGCAAGTGGATTTTTATTTGAAAGTTTACAAACGCTAGCAGTACAACACACTGCCCCTTAAAGTATGCAACTTTTTTTTAAATTTTGATTATGCAATTTATAAATAAACAAAATGGTTAAACTAATTTACATCATAAAACTCCAATAACAACAATATTAATTTATCTATTGAAACTGATGTTCTGTATATATTCCTAGTATTAGTTAATGCATTACCCAAAATAGATAAAAAAAAACTCAAAAGAAAATGTTCTGGTGCACTTGTATGTAGTATTTAATGTGTTCTAACATTACCATATCAAATATAAGAATATTAGTTTTCGTTAGAAAAAATGACATTCTACGTTATGCTAATAAATTTGTTTCAATGTTTGTATGCTTTGTCATTGCTTAAAGTTAAGGAATTAAATTTAATCGATTAGGATTGAAATTTTGAGAATGAGAACACTTTCTGTGGTAAATTTCTGAAAAATTACTCAGTCTGAGTTCTAGCTCTTTTTAAAGTCTTAACATACCTTATCTTTGATGTTTTGGTACAAAAATTGTTCACAGGTAACAAAAAGGGTCGGATAAGGTAAAACTCAGGTAAGTAAGCTTTCGCCAACGACCATACCACGATGAAAATATCGGTTCTCGTCCGATCACCGAAATCAAGCATCGTCGGGCGCGGTTAGTACTTAGATGGGGGACCGCTTGGGAACACCGCGTGTTGTTGGCACGTTCCTGTTTTTGCACTAATTACATATTAGTTCTTAAGTTATATTTCTAAAAAAGACTATTTTTTTTTTGCTTGCCAAAATTTGAAAACTGGACTTTTTCGTACACTGAAAAGTACAGTATTTTTATAACATAAAATTTTTAAAGCCCACAATAAAATAAAAAGATATGATTTAGTTGGCACTTACGTTAGAGTCCTTGAAACTGATTTTTGACTATACAAATAACATATGGCGCCTGAAAGTATGCAACAAAATTCTTATGCAATTTCGAAATTTATGAAATTGTAAAAGTGATTTAAACCATTAGTGTACACGAAATTCATGTCCTGCAAGTGGATTTTTATTTGAAAGTTTACAAACGCTAGCAGTACAACACACTGCCCCTTAAAGTATGCAACTTTTTTTTTAAATTTTGATTATGCAATTTATAAATAAACAAAATGGTTAAACTAATTTACATCATAAAACTCCAATAACAACAATATTAATTTATCTATTGAAACTGATGTTCTGTATATATTCCTAGTATTAGTTAATGCATTACCCAAAATAGATAAAAAAAAACTCAAAAGAAAATGTTCTGGTGCACTTGTATGTAGTATTTAATGTGTTCTAACATTACCATATCAAATATAAGAATATTAGTTTTCGTTAGAAAAAATGACATTCTACGTTATGCTAATAAATTTGTTTCAATGTTTGTATGCTTTGTCATTGCTTAAAGTTAAGGAATTAAATTTAATCGATTAGGATTGAAATTTTGAGAATGAGAACACTTTCTGTGGTAAATTTCTGAAAAATTACTCAGTCTGAGTTCTAGCTCTTTTTAAAGTCTTAACATACCTTATCTTTGATGTTTTGGTACAAAAATTGTTCACAGGTAACAAAAAGGGTCGGATAAGGTAAAACTCAGGTAAGTAAGCTTTCGCCAACGACCATACCACGATGAAAATATCGGTTCTCGTCCGATCACCGAAATCAAGCATCGTCGGGCGCGGTTAGTACTTAGATGGGGGACCGCTTGGGAACACCGCGTGTTGTTGGCACGTTCCTGTTTTTGCACTAATTACATATTAGTTCTTAAGTTATATTTCTAAAAAAGACTATTTTTTTTTTGCTTGCCAAAATTTGAAAACTGGACTTTTTCGTACACTGAAAAGTACAGTATTTTTATAACATAAAATTTTTAAAGCCCACAATAAAATAAAAAGATATGATTTAGTTGGCACTTACGTTAGAGTCCTTGAAACTGATTTTTGACTATACAAATAACATATGGCGCCTGAAAGTATGCAACAAAATTCTTATGCAATTTCGAAATTTATGAAATTGTAAAAGTGATTTAAACCATTAGTGTACACGAAATTCATGTCCTGCAAGTGGATTTTTATTTGAAAGTTTACAAACGCTAGCAGTACAACACACTGCCCCTTAAAGTATGCAACTTTTTTTTAAATTTTGATTATGCAATTTATAAATAAACAAAATGGTTAAACTAATTTACATCATAAAACTCCAATAACAACAATATTAATTTATCTATTGAAACTGATGTTCTGTATATATTCCTAGTATTAGTTAATGCATTACCCAAAATAGATAAAAAAAAACTCAAAAGAAAATGTTCTGGTGCACTTGTATGTAGTATTTAATGTGTTCTAACATTACCATATCAAATATAAGAATATTAGTTTTCGTTAGAAAAAATGACATTCTACGTTATGCTAATAAATTTGTTTCAATGTTTGTATGCTTTGTCATTGCTTAAAGTTAAGGAATTAAATTTAATCGATTAGGATTGAAATTTTGAGAATGAGAACACTTTCTGTGGTAAATTTCTGAAAAATTACTCAGTCTGAGTTCTAGCTCTTTTTAAAGTCTTAACATACCTTATCTTTGATGTTTTGGTACAAAAATTGTTCACAGGTAACAAAAAGGGTCGGATAAGGTAAAACTCAGGTAAGTAAGCTTTCGCCAACGACCATACCACGATGAAAATATCGGTTCTCGTCCGATCACCGAAATCAAGCATCGTCGGGCGCGGTTAGTACTTAGATGGGGGACCGCTTGGGAACACCGCGTGTTGTTGGCACGTTCCTGTTTTTGCACTAATTACATATTAGTTCTTAAGTTATATTTCTAAAAAAGACTATTTTTTTTTTGCTTGCCAAAATTTGAAAACTGGACTTTTTCGTACACTGAAAAGTACAGTATTTTTATAACATAAAATTTTTAAAGCCCACAATAAAATAAAAAGATATGATTTAGTTGGCACTTACGTTAGAGTCCTTGAAACTGATTTTTGACTATACAAATAACATATGGCGCCTGAAAGTATGCAACAAAATTCTTATGCAATTTCGAAATTTATGAAATTGTAAAAGTGATTTAAACCATTAGTGTACACGAAATTCATGTCCTGCAAGTGGATTTTTATTTGAAAGTTTACAAACGCTAGCAGTACAACACACTGCCCCTTAAAGTATGCAACTTTTTTTTTAAATTTTGATTATGCAATTTATAAATAAACAAAATGGTTAAACTAATTTACATCATAAAACTCCAATAACAACAATATTAATTTATCTATTGAAACTGATGTTCTGTATATATTCCTAGTATTAGTTAATGCATTACCCAAAATAGATAAAAAAAAACTCAAAAGAAAATGTTCTGGTGCACTTGTATGTAGTATTTAATGTGTTCTAACATTACCATATCAAATATAAGAATATTAGTTTTCGTTAGAAAAAATGACATTCTACGTTATGCTAATAAATTTGTTTCAATGTTTGTATGCTTTGTCATTGCTTAAAGTTAAGGAATTAAATTTAATCGATTAGGATTGAAATTTTGAGAATGAGAACACTTTCTGTGGTAAATTTCTGAAAAATTACTCAGTCTGAGTTCTAGCTCTTTTTAAAGTCTTAACATACCTTATCTTTGATGTTTTGGTACAAAAATTGTTCACAGGTAACAAAAAGGGTCGGATAAGGTAAAACTCAGGTAAGTAAGCTCTCGCCAACGACCATACCACGATGAAAATATCGGTTCTCGTCCGATCACCGAAATCAAGCATCGTCGGGCGCGGTTAGTACTTAGATGGGGGACCGCTTGGGAACACCGCGTGTTGTTGGCACGTTCCTGTTTTTGCACTAATTACATATTAGTTCTTAAGTTATATTTCTAAAAAAGACTATTTTTTTTTTGCTTGCCAAAATTTGAAAACTGGACTTTTTCGTACACTGAAAAGTACAGTATTTTTATAACATAAAATTTTTAAAGCCCACAATAAAATAAAAAGATATGATTTAGTTGGCACTTACGTTAGAGTCCTTGAAACTGATTTTTGACTATACAAATAACATATGGCGCCTGAAAGTATGCAACAAAATTCTTATGCAATTTCGAAATTTATGAAATTGTAAAAGTGATTTAAACCATTAGTGTACACGAAATTCATGTCCTGCAAGTGGATTCTTATTTGAAAGTTTACAAACGCTAGCAGTACAACACACTGCCCCTTAAAGTATGCAACTTTTTTTTTAAATTTTGATTATGCAATTTATAAATAAACAAAATGGTTAAACTAATTTACATCATAAAACTCCAATAACAACAATATTAATTTATCTATTGAAACTGATGTTCTGTATATATTCCTAGTATTAGTTAATGCATTACCCAAAATAGATAAAAAAAAACTCAAAAGAAAATGTTCTGGTGCACTTGTATGTAGTATTTAATGTGTTCTAACATTACCATATCAAATATAAGAATATTAGTTTTCGTTAGAAAAAATGACATTCTACGTTATGCTAATAAATTTGTTTCAATGTTTGTATGCTTTGTCATTGCTTAAAGTTAAGGAATTAAATTTAATCGATTAGGATTGAAATTTTGAGAATGAGAACACTTTCTGTGGTAAATTTCTGAAAAATTACTCAGTCTGAGTTCTAGCTCTTTTTAAAGTCTTAACATACCTTATCTTTGATGTTTTGGTACAAAAATTGTTCACAGGTAACAAAAAGGGTCGGATAAGGTAAAACTCAGGTAAGTAAGCTTTCGCCAACGACCATACCACGATGAAAATATCGGTTCTCGTCCGATCACCGAAATCAAGCATCGTCGGGCGCGGTTAGTACTTAGATGGGGGACCGCTTGGGAACACCGCGTGTTGTTGGCACGTTCCTGTTTTTGCACTAATTACATATTAGTTCTTAAGTTATATTTCTAAAAAAGACTATTTTTTTTTTGCTTGCCAAAATTTGAAAACTGGACTTTTTCGTACACTGAAAAGTAGAGTATTTTTATAACATAAAATTTTTAAAGCCCACAATAAAATAAAAAGATATGATTTAGTTGGCACTTACGTTAGAGTCCTTGAAACTGATTTTTGACTATACAAATAACATATGGCGCCTGAAAGTATGCAACAAAATTCTTATGCAATTTCGAAATTTATGAAATTGTAAAAGTGATTTAAACCATTAGTGTACACGAAATTCATGTCCTGCAAGTGGATTTTTATTTGAAAGTTTACAAACGCTAGCAGTACAACACACTGCCCCTTAAAGTATGCAACTTTTTTTTTAAATTTTGATTATGCAATTTATAAATAAACAAAATGGTTAAACTAATTTACATCATAAAACTCCAATAACAACAATATTAATTTATCTATTGAAACTGATGTTCTGTATATATTCCTAGTATTAGTTAATGCATTACCCAAAATAGATAAAAAAAAACTCAAAAGAAAATGTTCTGGTGCACTTGTATGTAGTATTTAATGTGTTCTAACATTACCATATCAAATATAAGAATATTAGTTTTCGTTAGAAAAAATGACATTCTACGTTATGCTAATAAATTTGTTTCAATGTTTGTATGCTTTGTCATTGCTTTAAGTTAAGGAATTAAATTTAATCGATTAGGATTGAAATTTTGAGAATGAGAACACTTTCTGTGGTAAATTTCTGAAAAATTACTCAGTCTGAGTTCTAGCTCTTTTTAAAGTCTTAACATACCTTATCTTTGATGTTTTGGTACAAAAATTGTTCACAGGTAACAAAAAGGGTCGGATAAGGTAAAACTCAGGTAAGTAAGCTTTCGTCAACGACCATACCACGATGAAAATATCGGTTCTCGTCCGATCACCGAAATCAAGCATCGTCGGGCGCGGTTAGTACTTAGATGGGGGACCGCTTGGGAACACCGCGTGTTGTTGGCACGTTCCTGTTTTTGCACTAATTACATATTAGTTCTTAAGTTATATTTCTAAAAAAGACTATTTTTTTTTTGCTTGCCAAAATTTGAAAACTGGACTTTTTCGTACACTGAAAAGTACAGTATTTTTATAACATAAAATTTTTAAAGCCCACAATAAAATAAAAAGATATGATTTAGTTGGCACTTACGTTAGAGTCCTTGAAACTGATTTTTGACTATACAAATAACATATGGCGCCTGAAAGTATGCAACAAAATTCTTATGCAATTTCGAAATTTATGAAATTGTAAAAGTGATTTAAACCATTAGTGTACACGAAATTCATGTCCTGCAAGTGGATTTTTATTTGAAAGTTTACAAACGCTAGCAGTACAACACACTGCCCCTTAAAGTATGCAACTTTTTTTTTAAATTTTGATAATGCAATTTATAAATAAACAAAATGGTTAAACTAATTTACATCATAAAACTCCAATAACAACAATATTAATTTATCTATTGAAACTGATGTTCTGTATATATTCCTAGTATTAGTTAATGCATTACCCAAAATAGATAAAAAAAAACTCAAAAGAAAATGTTCTGGTGCACTTGTATGTAGTATTTAATGTGTTCTAACATTACCATATCAAATATAAGAATATTAGTTTTCGTTAGAAAAAATGACATTCTACGTTATGCTAATAAATTTGTTTCAATGTTTGTATGCTTTGTCATTGCTTAAAGTTAAGGAATTAAATTTAATCGATTAGGATTGAAATTTTGAGAATGAGAACACTTTCTGTGGTAAATTTCTGAAAAATTACTCAGTCTGAGTTCTAGCTCTTTTTAAAGTCTTAACATACCTTATCTTTGATGTTTTGGTACAAAAATTGTTCACAGGTAACAAAAAGGGTCGGATAAGGTAAAACTCAGGTAAGTAAGCTTTCGCCAACGACCATACCACGATGAAAATATCGGTTCTCGTCCGATCACCGAAATCAAGCATCGTCGGGCGCGGTTAGTACTTAGATGGGGGACCGCTTGGGAACACAGCGTGTTGTTGGCACGTTCCTGTTTTTGCACTAATTACATATTAGTTCTTAAGTTATATTTCTAAAAAAGACTATTTTTTTTTTGCTTGCCAAAATTTGAAAACTGGACTTTTTCGTACACTGAAAAGTACAGTATTTTTATAACATAAAATTTTTAAAGCCCACAATAAAATAAAAAGATATGATTTAGTTGGCACTTACGTTAGAGTCCTTGAAACTGATTTTTGACTATACAAATAACATATGGCGCCTGAAAGTATGCAACAAAATTCTTATGCAATTTCGAAATTTATGAAATTGTAAAAGTGATTTAAACCATTAGTGTACACGAAATTCATGTCCTGCAAGTGGATTTTTATTTGAAAGTTTACAAACGCTAGCAGTACAACACACTGCCCCTTAAAGTATGCAACTTTTTTTTTAAATTTTGATTATGCAATTTATAAATAAACAAAATGGTTAAACTAATTTACATCATAAAACTCCAATAACAACAATATTAATTTATCTATTGAAACTGATGTTCTGTATATATTCCTAGTATTAGTTAATGCATTACCCAAAATAGATAAAAAAAAACTCAAAAGAAAATGTTCTGGTGCACTTGTATGTAGTATTTAATGTGTTCTAACATTACCATATCAAATATAAGAATATTAGTTTTCGTTAGAAAAAATGACATTCTACGTTATGCTAATAAATTTGTTTCAATGTTTGTATGCTTTGTCATTGCTTAAAGTTAAGGAATTAAATTTAATCGATTAGGATTGAAATTTTGAGAATGAGAACACTTTCTGTGGTAAATTTCTGAAAAATTACTCAGTCTGAGTTCTAGCTCTTTTTAAAGTCTTAACATACCTTATCTTTGATGTTTTGGTACAAAAATTGTTCACAGGTAACAAAAAGGGTCGGATAAGGTAAAACTCAGGTAAGTAAGCTTTCGCCAACGACCATACCACGATGAAAATATCGGTTCTCGTCCGATCACCGAAATCAAGCATCGTCGGGCGCGGTTAGTACTTAGATGGGGGACCGCTTGGGAACACCGCGTGTTGTTGTTGGCACGTTCCTTTTTTTGCACTAATTACATATTAGTTCTTAAGTTATATTTCTAAAAAAGACTATTTTTTTTTTTGCTTGCCAAAATTTGAAAACTGGACTTTTTCGTACACTGAAAAGTACAGTATTTTTATAACATAAAATTTTTAAAGCCCACAATAAAATAAAAAGATATGATTTAGTTGGCACTTACGTTAGAGTCCTTGAAACTGATTTTTGACTATACAAATAACATATGGCGCCTGAAAGTATGCAACAAAATTCTTATGCAATTTCGAAATTTATGAAATTGTAAAAGTGATTTAAACCATTAGTGTACACGAAATTCATGTCCTGCAAGTGGATTTTTATTTGAAAGTTTACAAACGCTAGCAGTACAACACACTGCCCCTTAAAGTATGCAACTTTTTTTTAAATTTTGATTATGCAATTTATAAATAAACAAAATGGTTAAACTAATTTACATCATAAAACTCCAATAACAACAATATTAATTTATCTATTGAAACTGATGTTCTGTATATATTCCTAGTATTAGTTAATGCATTACCCAAAATAGATAAAAAAAAAACTCAAAAGAAAATGTTCTGGTGCACTTGTATGTAGTATTTAATGTGTTCTAACATTACCATATCAAATATAAGAATATTAGTTTTCGTTAGAAAAAATGACATTCTACGTTATGCTAATAAATTTGTTTCAATGTTTGTATGCTTTGTCATTGCTTAAAGTTAAGGAATTAAATTTAATCGATTAGGATTGAAATTTTGAGAATGAGAACACTTTCTGTGGTAAATTTCTGAAAAATTACTCAGTCTGAGTTCTAGCTCTTTTTAAAGTCTTAACATACCTTATCTTTGATGTTTTGGTACAAAAATTGTTCACAGGTAACAAAAAGGGTCGGATAAGGTAAAACTCAGGTAAGTAAGCTTTCGCCAACGACCATACCACGATGAAAATATCGGTTCTCGTCCGGTCACCGAAATCAAGCATCGTCGGGCGCGGTTAGTACTTAGATGGGGGACCGCTTGGGAACACCGCGTGTTGTTGGCACGTTCCTTTTTTTGCACTAATTACATATTAGTTCTTAAGTTATATTTCTAAAAAAGACTATTTTTTTTTTTGCTTGCCAAAATTTGAAAACTGGACTTTTTCGTACACTGAAAAGTACAGTATTTTTATAACATAAAATTTTTAAAGCCCACAATAAAATAAAAAGATATGATTTAGTTGGCACTTACGTTAGAGTCCTTGAAACTGATTTTTGACTATACAAATAACATATGGCGCCTGAAAGTATGCAACAAAATTCTTATGCAATTTCGAAATTTATGAAATTGTAAAAGTGATTTAAACCATTAGTGTACACGAAATTCATGTCCTGCAAGTGGATTTTTATTTGAAAGTTTACAAACGCTAGCAGTACAACACACTGCCCCTTAAAGTATGCAACTTTTTTTTTAAATTTTGATTATGCAATTTATAAATAAACAAAATGGTTAAACTAATTTACATCATAAAACTCCAATAACAACAATATTAATTTATCTATTGAAACTGATGTTCTGTATATATTCCTAGTATTAGTTAATGCATTACCCAAAATAGATAAAAAAAAACTCAAAAGAAAATGTTCTGGTGCACTTGTATGTAGTATTTAATGTGTTCTAACATTACCATATCAAATATAAGAATATTAGTTTTCGTTAGAAAAAATGACATTCTACGTTATGCTAATAAATTTGTTTCAATGTTTGTATGCTTTGTCATTGCTTAAAGTTAAGGAATTAAATTTAATCGATTAGGATTGAAATTTTGAGAATGAGAACACTTTCTGTGGTAAATTTCTGAAAAATTACTCAGTCTGAGTTCTAGCTCTTTTTAAAGTCTTAACATACCTTATCTTTGATGTTTTGGTACAAAAATTGTTCACAGGTAACAAAAAGGGTCGGATAAGGTAAAACTCAGGTAAGTAAGCTTTCGCCAACGACCATACCACGATGAAAATATCGGTTCTCGTCCGGTCACCGAAATCAAGCATCGTCGGGCGCGGTTAGTACTTAGATGGGGGACCGCTTGGGAACACCGCGTGTTGTTGGCACGTTCCTTTTTTTGCACTAATTACATATTAGTTCTTAAGTTATATTTCTAAAAAAGACTATTTTTTTTTTTGCTTGCCAAAATTTGAAAACTGGACTTTTTCGTACACTGAAAAGTACAGTATTTTTATAACATAAAATTTTTAAAGCCCACAATAAAATAAAAAGATATGATTTAGTTGGCACTTACGTTAGAGTCCTTGAAACTGATTTTTGACTATACAAATAACATATGGCGCCTGAAAGTATGCAACAAAATTCTTATGCAATTTCGAAATTTATGAAATTGTAAAAGTGATTTAAACCATTAGTGTACACGAAATTCATGTCCTGCAAGTGGATTTTTATTTGAAAGTTTACAAACGCTAGCAGTACAACACACTGCCCCTTAAAGTATGCAACTTTTTTTTTAAATTTTGATTATGCAATTTATAAATAAACAAAATGGTTAAACTAATTTACATCATAAAACTCCAATAACAACAATATTAATTTATCTATTGAAACTGATGTTCTGTATATATTCCTAGTATTAGTTAATGCATTACCCAAAATAGATAAAAAAAAACTCAAAAGAAAATGTTCTGGTGCACTTGTATGTAGTATTTAATGTGTTCTAACATTACCATATCAAATATAAGAATATTAGTTTTCGTTAGAAAAAATGACATTCTACGTTATGCTAATAAATTTGTTTCAATGTTTGTATGCTTTGTCATTGCTTAAAGTTAAGGAATTAAATTTAATCGATTAGGATTGAAATTTTGAGAATGAGAACACTTTCTGTGGTAAATTTCTGAAAAATTACTCAGTCTGAGTTCTAGCTCTTTTTAAAGTCTTAACATACCTTATCTTTGATGTTTTGGTACAAAAATTGTTCACAGGTAACAAAAAGGGTCGGATAAGGTAAAACTCAGGTAAATAAGCTTTCGCCAACGACCATACCACGATGAAAATATCGGTTCTCGTCCGATCACCGAAATCAAGCATCGTCGGGCGCGGTTAGTACTTAGATGGGGGACCGCTTGGGAACACCGCGTGTTGTTGGCACGTTCCTTTTTTTGCACTAATTACATATTAGTTCTTAAGTTATATTTCTAAAAAAGACTATTTTTTTTTTTGCTTGCCAAAATTTGAAAACTGGACTTTTTCGTACACTGAAAAGTACAGTATTTTTATAACATAAAATTTTTAAAGCCCACAATAAAATAAAAAGATATGATTTAGTTGGCACTTACGTTAGAGTCCTTGAAACTGATTTTTGACTATACAAATAACATATGGCGCCTGAAAGTATGCAACAAAATTCTTATGCAATTTCGAAATTTATGAAATTGTAAAAGTGATTTAAACCATTAGTGTACACGAAATTCATGTCCTGCAAGTGGATTTTTATTTGAAAGTTTACAAACGCTAGCAGTACAACACACTGCCCCTTAAAGTATGCAACTTTTTTTTTAAATTTTGATTATGCAATTTATAAATAAACAAAATGGTTAAACTAATTTACATCATAAAACTCCAATAACAACAATATTAATTTATCTATTGAAACTGATGTTCTGTATATATTCCTAGTATTAGTTAATGCATTACCCAAAATAGATAAACAAAAACTCAAAAGAAAATGTTCTGGTGCACTTGTATGTAGTATTTAATGTGTTCTAACATTACCATATCAAATATAAGAATATTAGTTTTCGTTAGAAAAAATGACATTCTACGTTATGCTAATAAATTTGTTTCAATGTTTGTATGCTTTGTCATTGCTTAAAGTTAAGGAATTAAATTTAATCGATTAGGATTGAAATTTTGAGAATGAGAACACTTTCTGTGGTAAATTTCTGAAAAATTACTCAGTCTGAGTTCTAGCTCTTTTTAAAGTCTTAACATACCTTATCTTTGATGTTTTGGTACAAAAATTGTTCACAGGTAACAAAAAGGGTCGGATAAGGTAAAACTCAGGTAAGTAAGCTTTCGCCAACGACCATACCACGATGAAAATATCGGTTCTCGTCCGATCACCGAAATCAAGCATCGTCGGGCGCGGTTAGTACTTAGATGGGGGACCGCTTGGGAACACCGCGTGTTGTTGGCACGTTCCTGTTTTTGCACTAATTACATATTAGTTCTTAAGTTATATTTCTAAAAAAGACTATTTTTTTTTTGCTTGCCAAAATTTGAAAACTGGACTTTTTCGTACACTGAAAAGTACAGTATTTTTATAACATAAAATTTTTAAAGCCCACAATAAAATAAAAAGATATGATTTAGTTGGCACTTACGTTAGAGTCCTTGAAACTGATTTTTGACTATACAAATAACATATGGCGCCTGAAAGTATGCAACAAAATTCTTATGCAATTTCGAAATTTATGAAATTGTAAAAGTGATTTAAACCATTAGTGTACACGAAATTCATGTCCTGCAAGTGGATTTTTATTTGAAAGTTTACAAACGCTAGCAGTACAACACACTGCCCCTTAAAGTATGCAACTTTTTTTTTAAATTTTGATTATGCAATTTATAAATAAACAAAATGGTTAAACTAATTTACATCATAAAACTCCAATAACAACAATATTAATTTATCTATTGAAACTGATGTTCTGTATATATTCCTAGTATTAGTTAATGCATTACCCAAAATAGATAAAAAAAAAACTCAAAAGAAAATGTTCTGGTGCACTTGTATGTAGTATTTAATGTGTTCTAACATTACCATATCAAATATAAGAATATTAGTTTTCGTTAGAAAAAATGACATTCTACGTTATGCTAATAAATTTGTTTCAATGTTTGTATGCTTTGTCATTGCTTAAAGTTAAGGAATTAAATTTAATCGATTAGGATTGAAATTTTGAGAATGAGAACAGTTTCTGTGGTAAATTTCTGAGAAATTACTCAGTCTGAGTTCTAGCTCTTTTTAAAGTCTTAACATACCTTATCTTTGATGTTTTGGTACAAAAATTGTTCACAGGTAACAAAAAGGGTCGGATAAGGTAAAACTCAGGTAAGTAAGCTCTCGCCAACGACCATACCACGATGAAAATATCGGTTCTCGTCCGATCACCGAAATCAAGCATCGTCGGGCGCGGTTAGTACTTAGATGGGGGACCGCTTGGGAACACCGCGTGTTGTTGGCACGTTCCTTTTTTTGCACTAATTACATATTAGTTCTTAAGTTATATTTCTAAAAAAGACTATTTTTTTTTTGCTTGCCAAAATTTGAAAACTGGACTTTTTCGTACACTGAAAAGTACAGTATTTTTATAACATAAAATTTTTAAAGCCCACAATAAAATAAAAAGATATGATTTAGTTGGCACTTACGTTAGAGTCCTTGAAACTGATTTTTGACTATACAAATAACATATGGCGCCTGAAAGTATGCAACAAAATTCTTATGCAATTTCGAAATTTATGAAATTGTAAAAGTGATTTAAACCATTAGTGTACACGAAATTCATGTCCTGCAAGTGGATTTTTATTTGAAAGTTTACAAACGCTAGCAGTACAACACACTGCCCCTTAAAGTATGCAACTTTTTTTTTAAATTTTGATTATGCAATTTATAAATAAACAAAATGGTTAAACTAATTTACATCATAAAACTCCAATAACAACAATATTAATTTATCTATTGAAACTGATGTTCTGTATATATTCCTAGTATTAGTTAATGCATTACCCAAAATAGATAAAAAAAAACTCAAAAGAAAATGTTCTGGTGCACTTGTATGTAGTATTTAATGTGTTCTAACATTACCATATCAAATATAAGAATATTAGTTTTCGTTAGAAAAAATGACATTCTACGTTATGCTAATAAATTTGTTTCAATGTTTGTATGCTTTGTCATTGCTTAAAGTTAAGGAATTAAATTTAATCGATTAGGATTGAAATTTTGAGAATGAGAACACTTTCTGTGGTAAATTTCTGAAAAATTACTCAGTCTGAGTTCTAGCTCTTTTTAAAGTCTTAACATACCTTATCTTTGATGTTTTGGTACAAAAATTGTTCACAGGTAACAAAAAGGGTCGGATAAGGTAAAACTCAGGTAAGTAAGCTTTCGCCAACGACCATACCACGATGAAAATATCGGTTCTCGTCCGATCACCGAAATCAAGCATCGTCGGGCGCGGTTAGTACTTAGATGGGGGACCGCTTGGGAACACCGCGTGTTGTTGGCACGTTCCTTTTTTTGCACTAATTACATATTAGTTCTTAAGTTATATTTCTAAAAAAGACTATTTTTTTTTTTGCTTGCCAAAATTTGAAAACTGGACTTTTTCGTACACTGAAAAGTACAGTATTTTTATAACATAAAATTTTTAAAGCCCACAATAAAATAAAAAGATATGATTTAGTTGGCACTTACGTTAGAGTCCTTGAAACTGATTTTTGACTATACAAATAACATATGGCGCCTGAAAGTATGCAACAAAATTCTTATGCAATTTCGAAATTTATGAAATTGTAAAAGTGATTTAAACCATTAGTGTACACGAAATTCATGTCCTGCAAGTGGATTTTTATTTGAAAGTTTACAAACGCTAGCAGTACAACACACTGCCCCTTAAAGTATGCAACTTTTTTTTTAAATTTTGATTATGCAATTTATAAATAAACAAAATGGTTAAACTAATTTACATCATAAAACTCCAATAGCAACAATATTAATTTATCTATTGAAACTGATGTTCTGTATATATTCCTAGTATTAGTTAATGCATTACCCAAAATAGATAAAAAAAAACTCAAAAGAAAATGTTCTGGTGCACTTGTATGTAGTATTTAATGTGTTCTAACATTACCATATCAAATATAAGAATATTAGTTTTCGTTAGAAAAAATGACATTCTACGTTATGCTAATAAATTTGTTTCAATGTTTGTATGCTTTGTCATTGCTTAAAGTTAAGGAATTAAATTTAATCGATTAGGATTGAAATTTTGAGAATGAGAACACTTTCTGTGGTAAATTTCTGAAAAATTACTCAGTCTGAGTTCTAGCTCTTTTTAAAGTCTTAACATACCTTATCTTTGATGTTTTGGTACAAAAATTGTTCACAGGTAACAAAAAGGGTCGGATAAGGTAAAACTCAGGTAAGTAAGCTTTCGCCAACGACCATACCACGATGAAAATATCGGTTCTCGTCCGATCACCGAAATCAAGCATCGTCGGGCGCGGTTAGTACTTAGATGGGGGACCGCTTGGGAACACCGCGTGTTGTTGGCACGTTCCTTTTTTTGCACTAATTACATATTAGTTCTTAAGTTATATTTCTAAAAAAGACTATTTTTTTTTTTGCTTGCCAAAATTTTAAAACTGGACTTTTTCGTACACTGAAAAGTACAGTATTTTTATAACATAAAATTTTTAAAGCCCACAATAAAATAAAAAGATATGATTTAGTTGGCACTTACGTTAGAGTCCTTGAAACTGATTTTTGACTATACAAATAACATATGGCGCCTGAAAGTATGCAACAAAATTCTTATGCAATTTCGAAATTTATGAAATTGTAAAAGTGATTTAAACCATTAGTGTACACGAAATTCATGTCCTGCAAGTGGATTTTTATTTGAAAGTTTACAAACGCTAGCAGTACAACACACTGCCCCTTAAAGTATGCAACTTTTTTTTTAAATTTTGATTATGCAATTTATAAATAAACAAAATGGTTAAACTAATTTACATCATAAAACTCCAATAGCAACAATATTAATTTATCTATTGAAACTGATGTTCTGTATATATTCCTAGTATTAGTTAATGCATTACCCAAAATAGATAAAAAAAAACTCAAAAGAAAATGTTCTGGTGCACTTGTATGTAGTATTTAATGTGTTCTAACATTACCATATCAAATATAAGAATATTAGTTTTCGTTAGAAAAAATGACATTCTACGTTATGCTAATAAATTTGTTTCAATGTTTGTATGCTTTGTCATTGCTTAAAGTTAAGGAATTAAATTTAATCGATTAGGATTGAAATTTTGAGAATGAGAACACTTTCTGTGGTAAATTTCTGAAAAATTACTCAGTCTGAGTTCTAGCTCTTTTTAAAGTCTTAACATACCTTATCTTTGATGTTTTGGTACAAAAATTGTTCACAGGTAACAAAAAGGGTCGGATAAGGTAAAACTCAGGTAAGTAAGCTTTCGCCAACGACCATACCACGATGAAAATATCGGTTCTCGTCCGATCACCGAAATCAAGCATCGTCGGGCGCGGTTAGTACTTAGATGGGGGACCGCTTGGGAACACCGCGTGTTGTTGGCACGTTCCTTTTTTTGCACTAATTACATATTAGTTCTTAAGTTATATTTCTAAAAAAGACTATTTTTTTTTTGCTTGCCAAAATTTGAAAACTGGACTTTTTCGTACACTGAAAAGTACAGTATTTTTATAACATAAAATTTTTAAAGCCCACAATAAAATAAAAAGATATGATTTAGTTGGCACTTACGTTAGAGTCCTTGAAACTGATTTTTGACTATACAAATAACATATGGCGCCTGAAAGTATGCAACAAAATTCTTATGCAATTTCGAAATTTATGAAATTGTAAAAGTGATTTAAACCATTAGTGTACACGAAATTCATGTCCTGCAAGTGGATTTTTATTTGAAAGTTTACAAACGCTAGCAGTACAACACACTGCCCCTTAAAGTATGCAACTTTTTTTTTAAATTTTGATTATGCAATTTATAAATAAACAAAATGGTTAAACTAATTTACATCATAAAACTCCAATAACAACAATATTAATTTATCTATTGAAACTGATGTTCTGTATATATTCCTAGTATTAGTTAATGCATTACCCAAAATAGATAAAAAAAAACTCAAAAGAAAATGTTCTGGTGCACTTGTATGTAGTATTTAATGTGTTCTAACATTACCATATCAAATATAAGAATATTAGTTTTCGTTAGAAAAAATGACATTCTACGTTATGCTAATAAATTTGTTTCAATGTTTGTATGCTTTGTCATTGCTTAAAGTTAAGGAATTAAATTTAATCGATTAGGATTGAAATTTTGAGAATGAGAACACTTTCTGTGGTAAATTTCTGAAAAATTACTCAGTCTGAGTTCTAGCTCTTTTTAAAGTCTTAACATACCTTATCTTTGATGTTTTGGTACAAAAATTGTTCACAGGTAACAAAAAGGGTCGGATAAGGTAAAACTCAGGTAAGTAAGCTTTCGCCAACGACCATACCACGATGAAAATATCGGTTCTCGTCCGATCACCGAAATCAAGCATCGTCGGGCGCGGTTAGTACTTAGATGGGGGACCGCTTGGGAACACCGCGTGTTGTTGGCACGTTCCTGTTTTTGCACTAATTACATATTAGTTCTTAAGTTATATTTCTAAAAAAGACTATTTTTTTTTTGCTTGCCAAAATTTGAAAACTGGACTTTTTCGTACACTGAAAAGTACAGTATTTTTATAACATAAAATTTTTAAAGCCCACAATAAAATAAAAAGATATGATTTAGTTGGCACTTACGTTAGAGTCCTTGAAACTGATTTTTGACTATACAAATAACATATGGCGCCTGAAAGTATGCAACAAAATTCTTATGCAATTTCGAAATTTATGAAATTGTAAAAGTGATTTAAACCATTAGTGTACACGAAATTCATGTCCTGCAAGTGGATTTTTATTTGAAAGTTTACAAACGCTAGCAGTACAACACACTGCCCCTTAAAGTATGCAACTTTTTTTTTAAATTTTGATTATGCAATTTATAAATAAACAAAATGGTTAAACTAATTTACATCATAAAACTCCAATAACAACAATATTAATTTATCTATTGAAACTGATGTTCTGTATATATTCCTAGTATTAGTTAATGCATTACCCAAAATAGATAAAAAAAAACTCAAAAGAAAATGTTCTGGTGCACTTGTATGTAGTATTTAATGTGTTCTAACATTACCATATCAAATATAAGAATATTAGTTTTCGTTAGAAAAAATGACATTCTACGTTATGCTAATAAATTTGTTTCAATGTTTGTATGCTTTGTCATTGCTTAAAGTTAAGGAATTAAATTTAATCGATTAGGATTGAAATTTTGAGAATGAGAACACTTTCTGTGGTAAATTTCTGAAAAATTACTCAGTCTGAGTTCTAGCTCTTTTTAAAGTCTTAACATACCTTATCTTTGATGTTTTGGTACAAAAATTGTTCACAGGTAACAAAAAGGGTCGGATAAGGTAAAACTCAGGTAAGTAAGCTTTCGCCAACGACCATACCACGATGAAAATATCGGTTCTCGTCCGATCACCGAAATCAAGCATCGTCGGGCGCGGTTAGTACTTAGATGGGGGACCGCTTGGGAACACCGCGTGTTGTTGGCACGTTCCTTTTTTTGCACTAATTACATATTAGTTCTTAAGTTATATTTCTAAAAAAGACTATTTTTTTTTTTGCTTGCCAAAATTTTAAAACTGGACTTTTTCGTACACTGAAAAGTACAGTATTTTTATAACATAAAATTTTTAAAGCCCACAATAAAATAAAAAGATATGATTTAGTTGGCACTTACGTTAGAGTCCTTGAAACTGATTTTTGACTATACAAATAACATATGGCGCCTGAAAGTATGCAACAAAATTCTTATGCAATTTCGAAATTTATGAAATTGTAAAAGTGATTTAAACCATTAGTGTACACGAAATTCATGTCCTGCAAGTGGATTTTTATTTGAAAGTTTACAAACGCTAGCAGTACAACACACTGCCCCTTAAAGTATGCAACTTTTTTTTTAAATTTTGATTATGCAATTTATAAATAAACAAAATGGTTAAACTAATTTACATCATAAAACTCCAATAGCAACAATATTAATTTATCTATTGAAACTGATGTTCTGTATATATTCCTAGTATTAGTTAATGCATTACCCAAAATAGATAAAAAAAAACTCAAAAGAAAATGTTCTGGTGCACTTGTATGTAGTATTTAATGTGTTCTAACATTACCATATCAAATATAAGAATATTAGTTTTCGTTAGAAAAAATGACATTCTACGTTATGCTAATAAATTTGTTTCAATGTTTGTATGCTTTGTCATTGCTTAAAGTTAAGGAATTAAATTTAATCGATTAGGATTGAAATTTTGAGAATGAGAACACTTTCTGTGGTAAATTTCTGAAAAATTACTCAGTCTGAGTTCTAGCTCTTTTTAAAGTCTTAACATACCTTATCTTTGATGTTTTGGTACAAAAATTGTTCACAGGTAACAAAAAGGGTCGGATAAGGTAAAACTCAGGTAAGTAAGCTTTCGCCAACGACCATACCACGATGAAAATATCGGTTCTCGTCCGATCACCGAAATCAAGCATCGTCGGGCGCGGTTAGTACTTAGATGGGGGACCGCTTGGGAACACCGCGTGTTGTTGGCACGTTCCTTTTTTTGCACTAATTACATATTAGTTCTTAAGTTATATTTCTAAAAAAGACTATTTTTTTTTTGCTTGCCAAAATTTGAAAACTGGACTTTTTCGTACACTGAAAAGTACAGTATTTTTATAACATAAAATTTTTAAAGCCCACAATAAAATAAAAAGATATGATTTAGTTGGCACTTACGTTAGAGTCCTTGAAACTGATTTTTGACTATACAAATAACATATGGCGCCTGAAAGTATGCAACAAAATTCTTATGCAATTTCGAAATTTATGAAATTGTAACAGTGATTTAAACCATTAGTGTACACGAAATTCATGTCCTGCAAGTGGATTTTTATTTGAAAGTTTACAAACGCTAGCAGTACAACACACTGCCCCTTAAAGTATGCAACTTTTTTTTTAAATTTTGATTATGCAATTTATAAATAAACAAAATGGTTAAACTAATTTACATCATAAAACTCCAATAACAACAATATTAATTTATCTATTGAAACTGATGTTCTGTATATATTCCTAGTATTAGTTAATGCATTACCCAAAATAGATAAAAAAAAACTCAAAAGAAAATGTTCTGGTGCACTTGTATGTAGTATTTAATGTGTTCTAACATTACCATATCAAATATAAGAATATTAGTTTTCGTTAGAAAAAATGACATTCTACGTTATGCTAATAAATTTGTTTCAATGTTTGTATGCTTTGTCATTGCTTAAAGTTAAGGAATTAAATTTAATCGATTAGGATTGAAATTTTGAGAATGAGAACACTTTCTGTGGTAAATTTCTGAAAAATTACTCAGTCTGAGTTCTAGCTCTTTTTAAAGTCTTAACATACCTTATCTTTGATGTTTTGGTACAAAAATTGTTCACAGGTAACAAAAAGGGTCGGATAAGGTAAAACTCAGGTAAGTAAGCTTTCGCCAACGACCATACCACGATGAAAATATCGGTTCTCGTCCGATCACCGAAATCAAGCATCGTCGGGCGCGGTTAGTACTTAGATGGGGGACCGCTTGGGAACACCGCGTGTTGTTGGCACGTTCCTTTTTTTGCACTAATTACATATTAGTTCTTAAGTTATATTTCTAAAAAAGACTATTTTTTTTTTGCTTGCCAAAATTTGAAAACTGGACTTTTTCGTACACTGAAAAGTACAGTATTTTTATAACATAAAATTTTTAAAGCCCACAATAAAATAAAAAGATATGATTTAGTTGGCACTTACGTTAGAGTCCTTGAAACTGATTTTTGACTATACAAATAACATATGGCGCCTGAAAGTATGCAACAAAATTCTTATGCAATTTCGAAATTTATGAAATTGTAAAAGTGATTTAAACCATTAGTGTACACGAAATTCATGTCCTGCAAGTGGATTTTTATTTGAAAGTTTACAAACGCTAGCAGTACAACACACTGCCCCTTAAACTATGCAACTTTTTTTTTTAAATTTTGATTATGCAATTTATAAATAAACAAAATGGTTAAACTAATTTACATCATAAAACTCCAATAACAACAATATTAATTTATCTATTGAAACTGATGTTCTGTATATATTCCTAGTATTAGTTAATGCATTACCCAAAATAGATAAAAAAAAACTCAAAAGAAAATGTTCTGGTGCACTTGTATGTAGTATTTAATGTGTTCTAACATTACCATATCAAATATAAGAATATTAGTTTTCGTTAGAAAAAATGACATTCTACGTTATGCTAATAAATTTGTTTCAATGTTTGTATGCTTTGTCATTGCTTAAAGTTAAGGAATTAAATTTAATCGATTAGGATTGAAATTTTGAGAATGAGAACACTTTCTGTGGTAAATTTCTGAAAAATTACTCAGTCTGAGTTCTAGCTCTTTTTAAAGTCTTAACATACCTTATCTTTGATGTTTTGGTACAAAAATTGTTCACAGGTAACAAAAAGGGTCGGATAAGGTAAAACTCAGGTAAGTAAGCTTTCGCCAACGACCATACCACGATGAAAATATCGGTTCTCGTCCGATCACCGAAATCAAGCATCGTCGGGCGCGGTTAGTACTTAGATGGGGGACCGCTTGGGAACACCGCGTGTTGTTGGCACGTTCCTTTTTTTGTACTAATTACATATTAGTTCTTAAGTTATATTTCTAAAAAAGACTATTTTTTTTTTGCTTGCCAAAATTTGAAAACTGGACTTTTTCGTACACTGAAAAGTACAGTATTTTTATAACATAAAATTTTTAAAGCCCACAATAAAATAAAAAGATATGATTTAGTTGGCACTTACGTTAGAGTCCTTGAAACTGATTTTTGACTATACAAATAACATATGGCGCCTGAAAGTATGCAACAAAATTCTTATGCAATTTCGAAATTTATGAAATTGTAAAAGTGATTTAAACCATTAGTGTACACGAAATTCATGTCCTGCAAGTGGATTTTTATTTGAAAGTTTACAAACGCTAGCAGTACAACACACTGCCCCTTAAAGTATGCAACTTTTTTTTAAATTTTGATTATGCAATTTATAAATAAACAAAATGGTTAAACTAATTTACATCATAAAACTCCAATAACAACAATATTAATTTATCTATTGAAACTGATGTTCTGTATATATTCCTAGTATTAGTTAATGCATTACCCAAAATAGATAAAAAAAAACTCAAAAGAAAATGTTCTGGTGCACTTGTATGTAGTATTTAATGTGTTCTAACATTACCATATCAAATATAAGAATATTAGTTTTCGTTAGAAAAAATGACATTCTACGTTATGCTAATAAATTTGTTTCAATGTTTGTATGCTTTGTCATTGCTTAAAGTTAAGGAATTAAATTTAATCGATTAGGATTGAAATTTTGAGAATGAGAACACTTTCTGTGGTAAATTTCTGAAAAATTACTCAGTCTGAGTTCTAGCTCTTTTTAAAGTCTTAACATACCTTATCTTTGATGTTTTGGTACAAAAATTGTTCACAGGTAACAAAAAGGGTCGGATAAGGTAAAACTCAGGTAAGTAAGCTTTCGCCAACGACCATACCACGATGAAAATATCGGTTCTCGTCCGATCACCGAAATCAAGCATCGTCGGGCGCGGTTAGTACTTAGATGGGGGACCGCTTGGGAACACCGCGTGTTGTTGGCACGTTCCTTTTTTTGCACTAATTACATACTAGTTCTTAAGTTATATTTCTAAAAAAGACTATTTTTTTTTTGCTTGCCAAAATTTGAAAACTGGACTTTTTCGTACACTGAAAAGTACAGTATTTTTATAACATAAAATTTTTAAAGCCCACAATAAAATAAAAAGATATGATTTAGTTGGCACTTACGTTAGAGTCCTTGAAACTGATTTTTGACTATACAAATAACATATGGCGCCTGAAAGTATGCAACAAAATTCTTATGCAATTTCGAAATTTATGAAATTGTAAAAGTGATTTAAACCATTAGTGTACACGAAATTCATGTCCTGCAAGTGGATTTTTATTTGAAAGTTTACAAACGCTAGCAGTACAACACACTGCCCCTTAAAGTATGCAACTTTTTTTTTAAATTTTGATTATGCAATTTATAAATAAACAAAATGGTTAAACTAATTTACATCATAAAACTCCAATAACAACAATATTAATTTATCTATTGAAACTGATGTTCTGTATATATTCCTAGTATTAGTTAATGCATTACCCAAAATAGATAAAAAAAAACTCAAAAGAAAATGTTCTGGTGCACTTGTATGTAGTATTTAATGTGTTCTAACATTACCATATCAAATATAAGAATATTAGTTTTCGTTAGAAAAAATGACATTCTACGTTATGCTAATAAATTTGTTTCAATGTTTGTATGCTTTGTCATTGCTTAAAGTTAAGGAATTAAATTTAATCGATTAGGATTGAAATTTTGAGAATGAGAACACTTTCTGTGGTAAATTTCTGAAAAATTACTCAGTCTGAGTTCTAGCTCTTTTTAAAGTCTTAACATACCTTATCTTTGATGTTTTGGTACAAAAATTGTTCACAGGTAACAAAAAGGGTCGGATAAGGTAAAACTCAGGTAAGTAAGCTTTCGCCAACGACCATACCACGATGAAAATATCGGTTCTCGTCAGTTGATCGTGTACTGTGCAAGAGTGAGGACGTACCTATCGGCTTTCACAGTAATTTAAATCGTGATCGGAGTTTTTACTAGTTAGAAGTTTGCCACTTGATATTTCAAGTAGTCGGTGGTCCAGGTGGTAGTGGCGTCGGCAACCAGTGTGGAGGGTCGTGGGTTCAAACCTCAGCCGGACCCAAACATTTTATTAGCATTTTTGCATAATTTGGAAGTGCAAAACTTTATTGACTGGGAGAACCAGTTAATGGAAGAGGAGAAGTTAGCGGGTTCATCGAAAGGTGACCCAATAGCGGAGCCAACGGCAAGTCAGCCAACGGCAGCAACATCCGATCCCGCAACGGCAACAACGGCCGAGATGGGACGGAACAAAAGGAGGAAGACAATTCGTCAAGCACCGAACTTGGTTAAGCGTCGCTCCACAGCACCCACAGCTAAGCTGCCAGCTGCAGGGGAGGAGGCGGCGCACATAGCCAAGACAACGGCGGCAACCAAGGCAAAACAACTAAACTCATCTCCCTCAGAGCAAGAGTATGAGTATATGTCCGAAGAAGGAGAGGGACATTACACGGGTGATAGCAATAAGTTTGCGGACCTCGCATCAGAGGCGTCATCCGAAGAAGATGAATTGGAGGAGGAGCAGACTCTCCAAAACAAAATAATAAAGTTTGAGGAGCAGATGCAGCGCCTCAAGTCAGAAGTGGCACCCCTCCTTCTACTGCTAAAAGAAAAGCAGGAGGCGCGCCGAGCAAGAGAGAAGAAACAGCTCGAAGAGAAGCAAGCCCTACAGCAGCAACAAAAAGCGCAACAACAACAACAAGAAAAACAGCAGCAAAAACAAAAACAGCAAGCCCAGCACGCACAACCAAAGCGGGCGCAACAACAACAAGCTCCAGCACAAGTGCCGCAGCAAAAACAACAACCATTGCCAGCACAAGTGCATAAGGAGCAAAAACAACAAAAAGAACCACAGCCACAGCAGCAGGAGGAACAACAACAACGTCCACAGCCGCAACAGAAGCAGCAACAGAAGCGGACGCAACAGCAGCAGGCCCAGGAGCAGCAGCAGGCGACCCAGCAGCAGCAACGTGGGACACACCAGCAGCAGCCGCAGCCAAAAAAAGAAAAAGTGCCACCAATAAATACATATAAGATGGATCTTGAGGACACCATAAAACTATGTAAGTCGGCCATAGGCCCTAATTTTATGATAAAACGTATAAACAGTAGTAGACATGCAATCCATTGCTTCACAGTGGAGGACCATAAAAAAATTAAAATATTATTGAAAGAATCCACCACTGAGTTCTTCAGTTTCACCCCCAAGATGGATAAAATCCAAACGGTCCTATTAAAGGGCATAGATTCCTGCACGGAACCCCAGGCGCTCTATAATGAGCTCTGCCAAAAAGCGAGTGATGATCTCGAGTTCATCGGTGTCAAGCCATTCCAAACGGCTTTGTCCAGACGGGAGATGCGGAAGTTGCCAATTTTCTTGGTACAGCTTTCACCCACAAGCAAACTGGATAGTTTGAGGAGTATCTCCGTCCTCAACTACCAGGTTGTCACTTGGGATAAACTAAAAAGGCGAGGTGACATGCTTCAATGCGTGCGCTGCCAAAGGTTCGGTCACGCCGCAGCCAACTGCGAAATGCAGTCGCGTTGTGTCAAGTGTGGAGAGAACCACAATAAGGGAGAATGCAAACTCGGGGAAGAAAGGGTCGAAGATAAGACCAAACTTAAATGTGCCGTATGCGGAAGCGACGGGCACCCCGCTAACTATCGGGGCTGTCCGAAGTTTCAGCAAATGAAGCAACAAAAAATAGCGAAGCAGACTGTCGAAGTAAAACGTCCATCAGGGCGTGCTCCTACAGCAACTATCGTCAACCCCCAAATTTCCTACGCCCAAATGGCGTCAGGAATGGGAAGTACGAGACAGCCTCCACCAAAGGTAGCCAAACAGGCCCCCGTGCCTAAGGCATCCGCGGCAGAGGCGGATGTTTTGACCTTGTTGCTGAGCATTCAAGGCCAGTTAACAGGGCTTCAAAGCCAGATAAGGGAGCAGACAGAAAGGGTGGACCATATCTACTCTCTTCTGCCTAGCTTAGCGCAACTTAGATCGTAATGGGCGCGCTGTCGGAGAGGCCCTTTAGGATCCTTGCTGTGAATGTAAATTCACTGATTAGGATCGAACGCAGAGCTAATCTATTCCAGTTGTTGAAAGACCTATGTCCTGATGTGTTGATGGCTAGCGAAACCAAACTAAACCAGAAGCATAAACTGACAAACAATAATTACAATATCGTAAGAAGAGACCGGCCTGACTCCACTCAAGGGGGAGGCGTCGCAATCTTCGTTCGAAAGGGCATTAGTTATAAAGTAATATACAATAGTGAAGTGCGAAAATTTCGGTCGCTTGAGGCTTGCATTATATGCATCCCTCTCCAACAAGGGAAGCGGGTGTATGTAGTGTCAGCCTACGCGGCAGAAGCACCTCAGCCAACCGACTTTACGTCAGAGCTCGAGAAACTTTTCCAGGTCCTACGACTGAACTTGGATGAAAACTACTTCGTTATGGCTGGTGATTTGAATGCCAAACACCAAGATTGGGGAAATCAAATACAAAATTCTCGAGGTAGCCATCTTTATAATTGGATGGGTCAGTACAATATTGAGTATAGAATCGATCTGCTGGCTACAGATAGGCCATCGTTTCCAAGAAGCGGTTCCTATCTGGATTTATTGCTAATCGACTCAAGACTGACAATAACAGACACTGTAGGTACACACACAAGAAACTGCTTACGGACGATCGAATACGACAGCGACCACTGCGGACTAGCCGCCGTAATACAGCTTCCTAACGATCTTGTGGAGTTGGAGGAGTATGTCCCAGTGCACTCTTACAATTACAGTAAGATGCGCTGGCCACGCTTCACCAACGCCTTATCAGCTGAACTACGGTCCAATAACATATTTCCACCAAATGACCGGAATCTCTCCAACACTGAGATCGACGGATACCTCCAACAAATGGACGACACAATCCAACGAACGATGAACAGTACCATACCGAAATACAAAGAACGTGACCATAACAACATTTACCGAAACGCGACCATTGACGCACTACACAGACAAAAAAGTGGACTACTGACAAGACTCAAACTTTTGTACCGACGATTTACTGACACACGTGATCTCGAAATTAGGACACTGAAGTCATCAATAAAGAACATCAACCAATTGATCAAAGAAAATTATAGGTTGTCTATTAATTTGTACTGGGACAAGAAAATTCGGGCTGTTAATTCTAGCGACCCGAGTATGTTCCCGCAAATTAATAAGATTTTTAGGAAAAATGATCAAAATGACCTTCCGTGTCTTAAGCTTCAGAGAACGACAGAAAACAGAGACGTACTTCTAAACGCCGGCATAGATCCAGATGAAGCCGTCTTGGACGACGACCTCTTTATAATCGAAGATCCGCAAGAGAAAGTGGAGGCGGTGGGTGCTGCTTTCCAGCAAGTGTACAAGGTGAATGCAAGCATTCGCCCGAATCATGACCTTGAAAACAGGGCCCTTCTTCACCACTTCTATCTTCGTAATGATATTACGCAATGGCGATCGGAGAACCTTGGTTTTACCGGGTTTAATGAAGATCACCTGGCAAACGCCATCATCGCCGAAGCAAATGGGGTTAACTCCCTGCTAGTTACGAAGGTGGAGCTCCAGCTCATCTTCGATTCATTAAAGAAAAAGAAGTCAGCAGGTGTCGATGGTATATCCAATATTGTACTACGACATTTACCGAAGGAAGCAATTGACATTTATACTACACTGTTTAACAACGCGCTGAATAATACATATTATCCAGTGCGGTGGAAGACAGCTGTGGTACATCCTCTCCCGAAAAAGGGTAAGGATAACTCCAATCCGGCAAATCTCCGGTCGATAAGTCTTCTTCCGAGCATCAGTAAAGTATTTGAAAAGGTTATCAATAGGGCTCTGTCCAAGTGGGCGGAGGACAACAATATAATACCAGATAATCAGTTCGGGTTTAAGGCGGGGCATGACACAATTCATGCCGCGTCTAAGCTTGTTTCTGATGTCCAATGGAACAAATCTAAAAAACAATGCACGGGTGCTTGTCTGGTTGACTTGGAGAAAGCTTTCGACACCGTATGGTTAGAGGGTCTCTATCTAAAGCTTACCAGACTGGGCATAAGTAAACCACTATTGTATGTTCTTTATGATATGCTTAATGGTAGAACGTTTGTTGTCAAAAGTGGCAATGTAACTTCTACCGCAACTTTTGATATTAAAAATGGTCTTCAGCAGGGAGCGGTGAACTCGCCGATTTTATTCAGCATTTACACCAGCGATCTGATAGGTAGTCTAACTCAGGCAATTGCGTATGCCGATGATCTAATCGCGTACAGATCAGGTCCAACAGTTGAGGTCATCAGAATTCTTCTGCAGCGTGACTTCGACAAAATTCAGCGATATTGTGATGACTGGAAGTTGAAAATCAACGTTCAGAAATCCGAAACAATTCTGTTTAGGACCCCTTTGGCTAGGGCCTCAAGGGATACGAGAAAGAACTGGCACAAGCTGGTGATCGTAGGGCCATATGGACAGCCACTGACGAGTAAAAGTGTAGTAAAGTACCTTGGCATCTGGATGGATCAGTATTTGTATTTCGATAGACATATAAATGCTGCTTTAGCCAGGGCTAGGGGAGCTTTTGCCCTGACGAAACGGTTGTTTTATAGCAGCCGGCTTGACAGCAGGGTGAAGGTGATTTGCTACATGGCCCTTATCAGGCCAATGATTGTCTATGGGTGCCCGGTATGGTTCAACGTTGCCCCATCTCAAATGGAAAAGATTAGGGTGTTTGAGAGGCAGTGTCTTAGACGCTGCCTTGGATTGCACAGAACACCAGAGTCGGAGTACACACACTATTATTCCAACCAGGTTCTATACAACGGGGCCAACATAAACAGAATTGATAATTTTTTGGTAAAGCTGATTCGGGGTCACATTGCAAGAGCGATGTCATCAGCCAACAGCTTGATCTTCGGGGCTTACTACCCTAACGAGGAATACTTCGAGAGTGTGCGTTTGAGCGGTTTTACCCCGCCCGAGGCATTTCTCTATTTTGATAGTCGGGGGCTCGTACAGGATAGATTGGCGGTACCGCTAATCTACCACGTCGGGCGAAGAACCGTGGATAGGCGGCTACTGTATGACAGAGACGTCATCGCACAAGGCGGAGCCGAGCGTCTTCGGTTCAGTAGGACTGTGTCCGATCGGGACCGAAGAGATAGGGTGAAACAGGAGAACCAGTTTTGGTGGTTAAATGTTAATTTTGAAGAATAATCATGATGTTGACCTTGTTACGTCTTGGCCGACTTACATAGTTTTAGGTTTTAGTTTTAAGTAGGGCAGTTATGGTGGCACAAAAAAAAAAAAATACAAAAAAAAAAAAATACAAAAAAAAATACAAAAAAATACAAAAAAAAAAAAAAAAAAAAAAAAAAAAAAACATAAAATCAAACGAAAATGCTTGCTGTGGCTGTTCTAGTTGTTAAGTAGTTTTAAGTAGTTTTAAGTAGTTTTAATTAGTTATAAGTAGTTTTAATTAGTTTTAAGTTTTATAAAAATTAAAAAAAAAAAAGATAAAGATACCAAGTTTTTTACTAAGCATTTCTTGGTTAAAAAATAAAAAAAAAACCTTGAAATATTATTATTAAAATAGTTTTAAGGCCGAAAGGCATTAGTATTAAGATAATGGATTAATTTAGAGCGCCCGTATCGGACCAGTAAGTTAGATATAAGTTATGGATAAGTAGGCTAGTTTTTATGAATTTTTGTCTAGCTTTAAGATAGTTATAAGTTGAAGAAAAATAAAAATGAATTTAAAAAAAAAAAAAAAAATATCGGTTCTCGTCCGATCACCGAAATCAAGCATCGTCGGGCGCGGTTAGTACTTAGATGGAGGACCGCTTGGGAACACCGCGTGTTGTTGGCACGTTCCTTTTTTTGCACTAATTACATATTAGTTCTTAAGTTATATTTCTAAAAAAGACTATTTTTTTTTGCTTGCCAAAATTTGAAAACTGGACTTTTTCGTACACTGAAAAGTACAGTATTTTTATAACATAAAATTTTTAAAGCCCACAATAAAATAAAAAGATATGATTTAGTTGGCACTTACGTTAGAGTCCTTGAAACTGATTTTTGACTATACAAATAACATATGGCGCCTGAAAGTATGCAACAAAATTCTTATGCAATTTCGAAATTTATGAAATTGTAAAAGTGATTTAAACCATTAGTGTACACGAAATTCATGTCCTGCAAGTGGATTTTTATTTGAAAGTTTACAAACGCTAGCAGTACAACACACTGCCCCTTAAAGTATGCAACTTTTTTTTTAAATTTTGATTATGCAATTTATAAATAAACAAAATGGTTAAACTAATTTACATCATAAAACTCCAATAACAACAATATTAATTTATCTATTGAAACTGATGTTCTGTATATATTCCTAGTATTAGTTAATGCATTACCCAAAATAGATAAAAAAAAACTCAAAAGAAAATGTTCTGGTGCACTTGTATGTAGTATTTAATGTGTTCTAACATTACCATATCAAATATAAGAATATTAGTTTTCGTTAGAAAAAATGACATTCTACGTTATGCTAATAAATTTGTTTCAATGTTTGTATGCTTTGTCATTGCTTAAAGTTAAGGAATTAAATTTAATCGATTAGGATTGAAATTTTGAGAATGAGAACACTTTCTGTGGTAAATTTCTGAAAAATTACTCAGTCTGAGTTCTAGCTCTTTTTAAAGTCTTAACATACCTTATCTTTGATGTTTTGGTACAAAAATTGTTCACAGGTAACAAAAAGGGTCGGATAAGGTAAAACTCAGGTAAGTAAGCTTTCGCCAACGACCATACCACGATGAAAAT